>OU026077.1:10045000-12789077 GCA_907269065.1 Crocallis elinguaria
ATCAGATAGCGGCTTCACTAATAAAAGAACTGAGATCTAACTAAATACCAAGTTCTTTCGAAGTAAATATCATAGCTCCGATCATGCAAAGCGTTCTTCAATTGCTTTAAAAGAAAAATTGTTATGTTCTTAGCTACTCGACAACAGTGTGACTTGGCAAGTTTTTATCTTAGAAAGCTCTATTGGTCTTACCACAAACAAATTAAACACATTTTGAACTTGTGTTAACCATCGTTTAACTTCTAAACATGGTTTACTCGCGTGTTTAAATACCCACAAATCCTGATTTAAGTAGTGTTGTCTAACTCAATTCTGTTGTGACATTTCTAATTATTTTAGACGTTTATCTTTAGACACTGTCTAGCGAAACGGGCGTCTAAAAGGGTTTTTTGTGCTAACACGGTAAATGTTTGAAAACGCTCTTAATATGACGAAATATGTTATTTTTCTTCTATATACACGTCCAATAAACTACTCCTACACCAATTTTTTTACTTCCGAAGTCAGGTCGAAGTAAGTAATCTAAACTTTTGATGAGTGAGTCAGTCAGTCAGTGATAAAAATAGTGATTTTCGGACGTCATTATCTCGTGAATGGTAAGAGGTTTTAGTGAGACTTAGGATTTGGTAATAAGATGAGAATCAAATGTCTATATCGAAAAAGCTAGAAACATCAAAATGAGAGTCAAAGTCGGGAGTATCTACTGAGTGCTAAAACGCCCCATACAGATAGAGAAACATTTATTGTTGAGAAGCCGCGTGCGGAAGTAACTAACCAATAAAAATTTTAATCATAATACGTGTAACGTAAATGCATTAGTGAAGTGAATGCCTTGAAAGAGAAAGGCAGGGGAATGATATGTGTGCAATTTGAGTAATGGTTAGTTGCATAAAGTGTCAAGTACGACGTCTGATACTGGTCACAACAATGATCTCTACCTTGGCTTTTACACAAAAACATGTCTACAAAAAATAAAACTAAGAAATAATGTCAATTTCCACGATATGCGCTGCCGACTAAGTATGTATACTTTTACAATTTTATTAGACTTTTATTATATATAGACTTTTACTACTTTATTTTTGAAATATATAGTCAATTAAATCGTGCTACTTATCGATTGCTACGTCAATTTTGATGTGCCGTTAGAATACTTATTCGAAGGCAGAATAAGAAATAATTTAAAAAAATGTCTGAGGTTTCTCTGCGGGTAACAAAAAGCGCCATGTGGTTCTAATTTGATTATTTTTAACAAACGCATTTTTACCACGAGAAACGTTTTAATCGTTACAAAATTTTGCTCACGGCAAATTGGTATTGATTTTGACTGCTAAACATAGAGTATGGAACATTAGAGCCGGAAATGAACGTCAAGTTTAGCAATGTTTTTAAACTTCAGTAAAGTTGTTCTGTAGTTGCTTTTTCCACAGCTGACAAAATACGACAAGGGCAAAGTCCTCAATTTTCGTCTTGCGCCCAAAATGAAATACCTATGTAATATACAATTAATGCGAAAAAAGTTAAGCATTGTAAAGATTGAAAAGAACCCGATGGGGGTATTGATTTTTTTTTATTTATCGGTAGGTACTGATTTCATCCACAAAAGAATGACCAGTTATTTTAGTTATTAAAATGGCAGACGGCTGTGTCGTCCCTATTTTGAATCGATTCCCATCGCGCCATTGCGGTTAATTACTATTTTATAGTAAGTAGCGTATGAATATTTATATACTTAAACCAATTACCCAAATTTATTGTCATTAGGCTTACGACAAAGTTGAAAACGGTGATATCATAATAAGTATAGGAGCATCATATTTAGGGGAAGAAGAAAACCGAAAGCTCGTTTTAGTATTACCATTCCTATTCTGTCAAACGGACGGGAACAATTCTGGTTTAAAATAATAATAATACTTGCACATTACCGCGTGGCATCAGACCTCAGGGTATAAATATTTATACTTTAAGCATCAGACTATACGAGCAAAGCGGCAGTACCAACCCAGATTGACACTCGCAGAAGAGTTAGATCCTGCCCAGATTTACTGGCGAGTTAACTCAAAGCATCTGTGCACGTAGACTCGTCTCGTTGCTCTACAGACAGGCTGGGCCTATCCGTCAAATACAAGGAGGACGTCATGTATAATGTTCACATTGCGAGTGTTCAAGTCCAACTGCTGTCTTCAAATTGGTGACTTGGCGCCTTATTGACGAACTTAATCGCCGAGCAACACCATAAGAATACTTCATAATGTATCGCCTCTTTGTAAACACATTTTGATCACGCAACGCACGGAAGCGTAGACGCGTCAGTGCGTGTTGGTAAATTTGTTTTCTCCTAATTCGCCGACTACATTCTTTAGATTATTTACATGAAGTCAGCAATAGCGCGTGATAAAACTGTCAATTCTCGACGTATCGCGTGACAGGAAAGGTAAGTTTAGAATGTAATGGATCAGCGAGTCATCTTCGGACACATAATAGTATTTTCCTCGAATGTTAAGACACGTACGTTATTGCCTAACAGTGACACTTTGTAAATAACGAATTGAATAGTTAAGTCGTCCTATAAATGTTAGAAAATGAACATCAGGTCACATAAATTTAAATTTTTCTGAAGTATGATGAATGTATCATTCATTGAGACTATTAGTGGATATAACTAAGGATAAAGCAGATCAAAAATCTGCAGACAAATTCATATCAAAAAATATTTAGTATCAATCACCATTGGTATCAAGAAATAGTTAAATGAACTCGTGCATAATTCATGAAATGAATCGCACTGTCAGATCTAATAAGCCCGATATGAAATGTTTTACAATCGCAGCTAACCTACCTGGTGCCTACCGGAAAAAAAACCTTTGTTACTCTCTCCCCTTTTTCACAAAAATACCTCGAAAGCCGAACAATAGCTTCCCCACATACCCCTTTGAATAATAAGCGTCCATAGCTTATGTCGCTGCGCATGAAATGTTAAGATCTTTGATATCTATTTCAGGCTTGAGTTCTAATTTTACCCTCATTTTACTATTGTATCTCATTTTCTGGGGTGAAGCATCTTTATGGTGAGTAATTTTATGGTTTCTTAGAAAGATAAAAGGTGTGTGGTGACATTTTATTCGAATTTAAGTTTTTATAGTAAGAAAAAATTAGTAAGATTTTGTATATCCATCAAGATCTTTGGCGTACGAGTACCTACGTGAAGTGAGAAATTGAGGGCAGCAGGATAGAAGAAATTGCGGAAACGTCTCAAACCTCTTCCGAACAGCTCCTCTGTAGTCTATATATACCGCCAAAATTATTTTCAATATCTATACAAATAAATAAAATTGAAGTGTCTGTTTGTAATATCAAATAACAGCTTTTTACTAAATGCATATGAAAGTATATACGGGACCGATAACAAAACAACCATTTTAAAAAAAATTGTCTGTCTGTCTACGGCTGGGCCGATTTTGACGGGACTTTCACTGGCAGATAGCTGATGTTACAAAGAGTAACTTAGGCTACTTTTATTTTAGAAAAAGAATTAGGGTTCCGCGCATATAAATAAAAAAAAACCATGAAATCCAATATCTCCGCGCGGGTAAAACCGCGGGCAGCAGCTAGTTTAACATATAACTTATACGTAATAGGTTAGTTTTCGACTACAGTCTCCTTGATTGTAAGTAACGATGTGATTGATGGTGGTAAATACACTAAACTGGCTCTTAAGTGTAGGGTTTAGTGTCTATAATAGTATGGTGGAAGCGCAGATGCCTATATATAATAACACAGGTACCTATACGCCTAGCTTAGGCATCTGAGGCTCAGCAACTAAGTATTATTTACATATTTTGTTTCTTATAATATTTGTCTAAAATATTGCTGTTACTATGTATAATTTAAACTGTGTAAAAACTGTGTTGGATAGAATACGAAAATACACGTTTTTCGTCGTCTTTGTAGTTATGCCGAGCAGGGGGTGCGATGAATCTCCGGCAGAGATCGTGCTATCAAATCCACAAACGACGCATGGCCCTTGCAAGTTAGCAACACGGATTTAACTACTACTTATTGTACTACTACCCACCAATATTAAAGCGGATGCAACCCACTGTTTATTAATAATACTTTTGTTTGATCTGGATGCAAATAAAATATATTTATTTTGATTAAAATATGTTTTAGGATTTTTTAGGGTTTCGACATGAGAGTGGTAGCTAGCCACGCGAGTAGTAGAAAATGCCCTACACTATTACTGTGGTAGCATCACTATATTTTACTTCACCAAAATCTCAAGCTGATTTTAGAGATCGTACCATCTTTCGGAAGGTCGTTTTAAAAGATATACGTTCGAACAAATCTTTGTAGGAACTCATTTTATTTGTTAGCACCGTACCAGTAGGCACCTGACCTTCACCTTTCCAACTAGTATCCAAATTAAAAATTCTAAAAGAGACATAAAGCTTACGTAATTGTCCAAGGCTTAAATTTCTTGTAGCTCTTATAGCTTTTTGTCTATCGCTAGGAGACAGCTGATTGAAGTGGCCCCTTTTTCTTTTTTAATTCCTTAATTTTACAGAGTGCACACATTAGCTTGACAATTAATATACCGTAGACCAACTACTATACTGAAATTTCATAGTTTTGAATGCTATAATATTCACGTATCTTATATCTTACATTGAATCAAAATTATTATTTTTTTTATTAAAAAATAATTTTGATGAAAATCTTTTCAGTGCTTTTTTAGCGTTAAAATAATGAATCAATTCACATCATACTACCACATCATAATACCACAAAACCTAGAAATGGATCAAATTTATTTACTAGGCGGTAGGACCAATTCTTCTGCGAGTATCCGTCTGGGTTGCTATCACCGCTTTGCTCGTAAAGTCTGCCGCCAAGCAGTAATGTGCAAGCATTACTGTGTTCCGGTTTGATGAGCAGAATAGCCAATGAATGTACTGGGCTTATGAGACTTAATATCTAATGTCTGAGTGTAATGAGCGCACTGCAGTTCCACGCAGGCCTTTGTTTTTCAAAGTTCTGAGTGGCACTGCAATTGTTATGGGCCGGCGTTATGCTTGCCATCAGGCAAACCAACTTGATTTGTCCTGCGTTTTGTTGATGGAGTTCTTTTCGATGTAAGATGACGTGTTTTTAAAAGTTAAGAAATAAAAAGAAAAACAGAAAATAGTTTTTTAATCCAATGCCACCGAAATACCAACTAAATAATATTCTTTTTTAAAAATGTAGTTCATATTAGCTTCTTCTTCTACTACCTTCTATTGAAAGAGATGGACCTGACTATTATTTATCTAAGTACTCTCTCACACAGCAAGATGGGAGTATGGTTCTCTTGATCCTCGCTCCATACAAAACTTCTAGTTTTCATACATACAGATTTTTATGCCTGCCATTTTGCCTCACTCATATCAACTGGCTTCTTATGAAAATGGAAAGGCGCATAGCTATAAAACCTTTTATGCTGAATAGTAAGGAGGTACGGCCCATGTATTGGGGTAGGGAGACATCGTAAAGGTTTTTTTATCCATGGAGTTTGCATTGAGATTGGGTCGCGACCTGCGCTATATAGTCGACATGTTTTTACGCTTAGATAGTCTAAATACAACGAGAAACGACTACATGGGAAAAGAGTACTGGTAAATGGTGGGTGGTTTGAAAATTATTATAGAGATTGATGAAACTAGCTCTTCAGTTTACGGTCACTCAGTCAGTACACATGACAATTATTTTACAACACCAATGAACATTTTATGAGGAGAAGCTTTACGATAACTCTATATATTCTGGAACACCTGTTAGTGTGGCATAATAGCGAATAGCGCAGTTTGTGCCAAGAGAGCTTTTTACGAGCCAAATTTATAATTTCTAGACCTTTGCTGGGAAGTTTATAGGATTTGATCACCGTAAAAATTACATTAGGTATTTTTCAGTTTGATAACAAATGGTTTACTGGTCTGCTCCTGAATTATTATAGACACACTTTTTTACTGCTTTCTTTTGTCTCAATAACCGTGGGAAGCAGTAAACAGCCTCATTATAGTGCTGTACAAAGTGCATGTTTCTACATCAACGCTAAAAAAATAGAACATATCAGTGTTACCACAAAAAACCACTTTTAGATGTCTGTTTAGCTAGACAGTGTCTAAAGATAAATGTCTAAAATGATTAGAAATGTCACCACAGAATTGAGATAGACAACGGTTAGACACTACTATCAGGATTTGTGGTAATTGATATTTAAACGTGCGACTAAGGCATGTTTAGGAGTTAGACATGTGTTTAATTTCGTAACACCCTATAATGTTAATTTTCATACAAAAATTTCTTCAACCAAATGACGTTAAAAAGGTTTTATCTTTTTTACCCTAAAAACCTATGATATTAACCAGAAAAGGCGTTGCAAATGTCGTTACGTAGCACAAAGAAATATAACCGGGACTAAGGGGCGGTTTCAATAAAAATCCTTTGAAAAGGTCCCAAGACTATTGGGTCAAGATTAGGCGTCGCAATTCGTAGAGCCCTCTAGGTGTAACCTCAACCTAACATCTAAAATGAGATTTAGCTCCTAAAGAAGGATCTGAGAATAGAACTGGATTGAAAATAAGGGGAGGTAAAGAAAAATTAAATGTCTTCTAAAGTAAAAGTGAAACGGCTTCTGGCTTATAGGAGCATTTTTTGTACTCTTATATGAGATATAATATACAAAGGAGTTGTTCTTACTTACGTAGCTATGCAGTGCTGTAGTACTAATTACTGCAGCCTTGGGAAATATGCTCCTTAAATCTCCTTTTGAAACGACTCGACTGTGCAATTATGCCGCTTGCATACTTAAACATCTTACTTAAAGTTTCGTACCCCGAAATGAATAAGCGCTCGTTTGCGCTCCGAGGCTTCTGTACCTTCTCTAATAATTATCGACTAGAATTTAAAATGTTCCAAGCTTAAAAAATTGGGTTTTGTGTATACGACTTAACATAAATTGAGCTAACGTTGAAAGCGCATCTCTTCCAAAGGGAGCTTCGGATAAACTGGACTTTTAAAATAGGTTAGAATTCCACGTAGAATAGTAAATCTATTTTCGAATTTTTCGCCCAGAAGTGCAACACGACACTAGGTACTTGGCGACATATGTTCAACTAATATTCATTTATTGGTGGAAACAAAGAGATTTTATACTACATTGTATATAGAGAGCGATCTGACTCTAGATTAATTAAGTCCATGCCAAACACTTTCTTTAACTGTGAGTTTTAAATCGAAAATAGAAAAGAGCGAGAAAGTAATTTATCAATTCTCCCTGCCATCTGCGCCACCCATAGTAGACTGACAGAAAAGCGATGAGAAAGCAGTTTTTTGAGTTTTTGAGGAGTCTACTTGGTGTCGAGGTTCGGATTCTGAGGAGTCAAGAGTGTGTTTTTTAGTTACTTTAAAGTCCACATAATTATTACAATGCACTTGTAAATATGAGTATTGCTTCATCTATGTATTTGTTAGAAACTATATGCGAATGGGAACATTGTTCAACTTTGAAATTTAGATTCTGTTTTAGTACTACATTTGTCTAATATACAGTACCTATATATTTTAAATATTATTTAAGGATATATTTATAAATTTAATATAGTTTGTAGCCCAATCATAGAGAGCCGATTGCGTAAAAATTTGACAAAGCCTAAGAGCAATATCTCCCACTTTTCATAGTCAATCTGTCTCTATTGCTATCGCTTGATAGATAATTCTAGCTAACAAAAAACGCCTAAATGTAAATATACCTAAATACTATACTAACTACTCGTCAAATAAATTAATAATTTTTTTTGCAAATTCTAATAACTGCAATCTTTTCACACAGATGCTCGATCGGCTTTCAACAGTCTTTCAACGGCTTTCAACTTTTTGCATGTCTGAAGCCTCAGATTTACACGAATTGTTGATGATAAATAACTCTATAGGTACTTTAGTGACCCTTATACTCCCTTTGTCGTCGTCATAAATATCTTGTCGCCAAAATAGACGTGGAAATATTTTTGTAGCCTATGACATCACGTTTATCACGAATCTCGATGTTTTTCTTTGCCTGGTCATGATATCGTATTTTTATAAAACCCCTATATTGAACGTGAAAAGATTTCGCTGTATTTATACGTGAAAAAGGTTTCAGATTTTGATAGGTTCTGAATTGGAATGGACTGTTTGTTCTTATTATATTTTGGGGAAAAAGATTTGAGGCTTTAACTAGCCAATATAAAGTATGAATCTATTATCATTACATTAAAATGAAACGTTGTCTGTATTTTCAATCGTATGTGTGGGCTTTCACACTATAATAATTGGGCATGCAGGTTTGACGTAAGTTTTGCACAAAAAAGAAAGTTGTTGTAAGAAAATGGTATAGTATTAGGTATTATAGGAGACTACTAGTCCAATTTTAACTATAGGTTAAAATCATGGTTAACTATTTCTTATGGATATGCCAACTTGAAAAAACTAGTCACCTACTTGTCATATTTTTCTTGTAATACATATGTTACTTTGTAACTAAAAGTAGCATCGGAGAATATTCTTACAGTTTTTGAATAACTTTAATTCAAGCTGGGCAAATTTACAACTGAACGTGACAACATAAAGTGATGTAGATTTGTTAATATTCTGTCGTCAATGTTTTGTGAAATTTATTATATTCTCGCCTATTGTACACAACTAATTACCAACCAGAACTCAAAATTGATGCTTTTGGACTATCCTTTAAAATATACGAACGTTAGTGTCCTTGGCTAATTAGTTTTGCAACTGCATGAACTGTAAACAGGAGTGGGGAGTAAACTTTTCCAATTTGCCGATAAATAATAATTTACTGACTTAGTTCCTTATAAACGATGCAGAACAAAATAATTTATGCCAACGTTCAATAGAAACTCAAAGTTCCTCATAAACGCACTATACTGTTCTCTAATTAAAAATAAGGAAACCCACTTCTATTGCCCATTTTTTTAAACGGATTGTAGCCTATTATCAAATCTCACCCAACATATAACGTGCATACAAAATACTTAAACAAACGCATTGTATTTAGAACTTCTGCATTTTTGAAATCAGTTGAAATTTGACACATTTTTTATCTAAATATAACATAGTAGCAGCTGCCATAAAAATTATGCTAAGCAACTGCTATTTTTATGACCAAATAATCTGACACTCTTCAAATAAAAGCGATAGCTACATCTGGACTTCCACGCTCCTGTAACTGGTTTCTATTCACACAATAAAAAAATAATAAATTTTTACTACTACAATAGAATAAATAGATTTATTACGGAATAGAGCTTTTGTTAGCGAAGTACTATATAAAGTGCGAAAGTAATATATATCGGTTTTCCCTGCGGCGCGCGGTGGCCTGGCGTCCCTCAGTAAACGCGACTAAATTGTATCCAAGGATTGTACCAGACAAATTTTGACACAGAAAATAGGACATGCACTACTTTTTTTATGACTACATTTTTTTATGTTATTGGTTACGAGACGAGCTGATCGTTTGCCTGACGGTAAGCATAACGCCGGCCCATAACAATTGCAGTGCCACTCAGAACTTCGAAACACAAAGGCCTGCGCGGCACTGCAGTGCGCTCGTTACCCTGAGACATTAGGAATAAAGTCTCATAAGCCCAGTAATTTCACTGGCTACTTTGCTCATCAAACCGGAACACAGTAATGCTTGCACATTACTGCTTGGCGGCAGACTTCACGAGCAAAGCGGTGGTACTAACCCAGACGGACACTCGCAGAAGAGTTAGTCCTCCCACTAACAAAAAAGACATAAAAGTATCGCAAAATTCGTGCATTTATACGGCTTGTTTTTCTTTAAAAGATTAAACTATTTAGGAAGGAACTTACGCGTTGTTTACATAAAAAATAGAAACGTTGAGATTTTAAGAATAGATGGTGTATTTTTTATTTCTGTCTTTCAATGGACGGAAAGAGAGTTGAAAAGAAACAATCTAGCGCAACTTTTCAGTCCGTAAAACACCTTATTGAAGTGAGGTAGGTACATACCTCACTAGCTCCGAGGCAAAATATTTATTTTTAGTAAAAGCACTGGAGTGTGGAACTTTTAGCGACCCCACATTTATTATTAACTGTACGTTAAGCTTCGAAGGAACCACGTATTTTTGTTCCATACATTAGTAATGACGCCATAAGTACCTTCTCGATTGGCCACTGAAGTATTTTGGTAGTAAGTCAACTAAAACATGTGGTGTAGGTACATCTTTCTATCAAGTAAGACGCTTTATCGTAGAGCGAGTGTGGCCGAGCAGAAACTTGTGACTTTCAATTCGACGCACCACGGTTCGAATCTCGGCTCGGCCATCAATGACTTCATATCAAGTTACGTGTGAATTTATCACACTCACTCTAAAACGGTAAAGGAAAATATCGTGAGGAAATTCACATTTTCAAGAACCACAAAATTCGAAGACATGTGATATACTATATCAAGCTGCAAAGAGCCTGCTTGACGGATTATGGCTCATACTCTCTCTCTCTCTGAGAGAAGGCCGGTATCCCAGCAGTAGAGGCGTAGTAAGGCTGATGATGATGAGGTGCTCACCGATCCTATTATAAATAAACAAAAAGTCAAAGTTGAAGAATATTGCAAAATTTTATGTTTATTTTGGTAAAATCTCAGTAACATATTCGTCGAGGTTTAGCCAACTAAATGCATGCAATTTAAATAGAAAGTTTTCAGTCTTTCTAAGCCTTTTGTAAGCGGATAATTATCGGAATAAACTGATGACCAGTTCAATAAAGGTACATCAGTCGGCCATCCGCCATCGGCAGTTATATTTTATCACATAACTAGGTAGTGAGTAAGCACAATTACAAAAATACTGACACAGACTGTGTGTTTTTACCTATGTATGTGACTATGTTACTGTTCGAATGTTCGGCTTCATATCTATTTTATCGGCACACTTTTATAACTTTGCTTGTATAATGAACTTTTGCAACCCAGAATCCTTAATGTTATGCAAACTTTTATCTTATCTCTATCTACGTGCCCGCTACGTTCATTATAAGTTATATAAATTTTCAATGCGGCATATCAGCATGTTTAGAAACTTTTAAAATAAAAATATACTTTGAAGCGTCAGACGGGACCTACCTAGCGTACAATAAATTGAATATGTTTTTAAACCATGCTATAAAAGCATAAAAGAAGATGGATTGAAGACGAGGGCCGCTAAGCGCACCTCGCCGCATCTCATCCGGCCGACCGAGCGTCTCACAACGTTATTTAATCGATATTATAACTTTTCTTTTTCAGTATCGATATTATCAAAAAGGCGCAACTTTGGGTTATTGCTTTTCTCCCGTTTGTAACATATTTATACTTTTTTTTTAAATATCGGTATTATGATATAAAGACCACGTCATAAATAAGCATCACGTCCGTCCTTTTTATCCTATAACGAGACAAAACGTTGTCTGATAGCATATATAAGGCCTTTATATACAGTGCTACTAAACTTTGAAGCACAAAGGCATATCACAAAGGCGTATTGTATCACTGCAGTCTGGGACATCTGGTTTTAAGTTTCAGAAGTCTAGTATTTCCACTGTCTGTTTAACTACCTACAAGAAATCAAGAGACGATAGTGTTGTTCTGACGGTAAACCTCTAACCTTACCATAATAATTAGATTGCTTACAAATTTGCCTCACCCTGACGACATATGTATAAGTCGCATAAGGTGCTTTATTGCAAATATATTGCTATACATATACCCAATAACATCCTTGTCTTCTCTATCAAACCTGAACTGAACTAACGTACCTACTGCTTACTGGCAAAATATCATAGTTACCAAAGCCACCAAACATCACAAATAATAGATTTTTGTCAAAACTAGCAATAATCATTTTGCCTGTGTTTGCGCAACGCAATAATGAAATTACACTTTTCACAATAACATGTAGTATATAAGCATTATAATTCAACATTTTACTTAATAGAATTAAGTAGCACGATGATGGATAGGTCCTACAGTTGACATTATTATAGGTACTATCGCACGTCGGTTAAAATAATAATTAAAACATACCTAATGGTAAAGTTTAAGGCACTCTTTGTAATCATAATAAACGCTAATATGCGGGGCGGTGCTCCTGACGTAATGTTGTAAAAGGCTCACATTTGTCGCTATACAAACACAGTTCACCGTATGAACAGTAAGGAATCTTTATAACAAAGTCCCTTGAAGTCTTAACAGAAGGCTCCTCTTGAAGGCTCCTCTCGCACTCATCATCGGTGATGCGAGAAAGGATTATGAAAAACGTGCTCACCTGAGTTTTAGGAGCATGTTTAATTTTATAAAATTAGTCTCTCACATTGTCAATATAAGTCGGTGGAGCTTAACACACGCATACAAAATAGCGAGCGGACATATTTTGATAAAAAATAATAAGAATGTGGTGTTATTAAGGGTTTAAAAATATAAAATTTATTTGGATAAAATATAAACGTACTTTTGGATTTATGTAACTCCATCACCCCGTTAGCATTTAACTCATAATTTATATTTTAATAATACTTTACTATTAATATAAACCATTTTATTCGTGATATGAAATTTACTTTTAATATAATTTAGACTAATCTAACAATAACCTGGGCAAAATGACAAGATTCCCTACTACCCACCAATGAACTGTCCCCGGGTGTCAGTAAATAGGGAATACCAAGCGACACCTAGGGTAGTGAAAGTTGCGGCACGCGACCCAACTACCTCGTATGAGTGAGGACCGTTTTGTTCCCGGGACGAGGCAAGGTATCAAGGGCTGAGAGAGAAAGTTTTGAGACGCATAAATGTGAATTTCGGTGTTGAAGGAACACATATTAACACATTTGTGTTTATTATTTATAGGCAGTTGGATAATACAGCTACAATTCCACAGGTGAGTCTCGCCAAGGTGAACTCGAGCAATTTACATTTAAGTGCCTAACTATTTAGTTTATCGCGTGGACGATGAAGTAAAACTGTCGCATTCATAATACCTAATGAAATATCTGGGTGACCGAGCATCGCTCGGTTCGTTAAAAGAAACTTCTTTTGTTTGTAAAATTGCGTTTTAACAGATACCCGAACTGAATTATCTAGATGACCTAGCTTCGCTCTGTACCTATGAATCATCGAGATATTACTAATCAAGGGTGTAAATATACAAACAAACGAGATTTTCCCTCTGTGCTATAATTTGGCCATCTTTAAGAGAAGTTTGAAGAGATTTCTGTCTGAGAAGGGTAGGCAACGCACTGGCAATGCGTCTTTTATTGCAGATGTTAATTGGTCATAGGCAGCGTTAACCACTGAACATCAGGTGGGGCGCTTGCTACTTCTATAAAAAAAAACCAAATGAACGGAAAACTTTTATGTGTAAAATAGCGTTTTTACATAAAATACAAGTACACCCCCGTAAACTTAAAAATCAAAACCTAATCTAAATACAAAATTTTATCTAAATTGTTACAGCAATTTCCGAGAGAGCTGAAATGAATTTAAAGTATAAAGATACGCATCACGGAAAACTGTTCTTATTAACCGTACAGGACACCTTCTGTTCATTAGTGTAGGTATACTATCCACGGGTGTCAGGAATGTCTGCCCACACCTCGGGGAGAGCCTCGGCACGCAAAACCATTAACCTTAGAGACCTTTATTCCCAGGTTGAAGAGAGAAATCAAGGAAAAGAGGCAATGTTATGTGATGCATGTGTGGAATTCACTGGGGACTCCAACGGTCTTACCACAAAAATTGAAACACACCCTAAATAGTATGTGTTAAACAGATGAAACCTGCATCTAACTCTTATATTTATTATCATTAAGAAAAATCTTGTTACCGCGGTTCCGAAAATATAGTGCTCGAAGCAAAGCGCCACCTATGTTAACGTCGCAGACTAGAATTAATTATGATCATTACAATCATATATTCGAACCACGCCAGTTATCTTCATACAAAAAATCATTACAAATGTAATAACTAAATATTGTAAAAAAAATCAATTATGTAATTAATTTTGTTCAGTCTGTGCCTCTAGACATTATATTCCATCTTGAGACAGTGACTGTTTGGGAATACTGACAATATAAATCTAGTTTAGTTCTCTGTATTTTAAGATCATGTAAATATAAATTATTTTTTTAACCTCCAGCTTATTTATAATTGAGTAGGTACCGAATGTTTCTGCCAAATGTTATCAAAATCGGTCGGTACATGGAGCAAACTTCCACCTTTTTAGAGGAAATAAGTAGCTCTCCAGTCAAAAATAGCCAACGACAAAAAAATATAAACTTTGTACCAAGCTTCATCAAAATTTGTTGAAAAATACGACGAGTTAGTACTCGTACTCGCGTTAGTACGCGAATCCGTAGATCTGGACATCTACCGGACAGATGAAAGCAAAACTGGCCAGTTGTTGCCTTCGTTCGCTTCGGTCACTCTGCCAATTACGAGTAGACGCAATGCGGCTGACTATGCTGCTGCTCTCATCGTCGCGTCGGGTAGCAGGCGGACGATGGACGGATGATTATAATTTAGTTAGAGACACCTAATAATCATTTACATATACCGCAAACCAGTTGGTGGTCCATGTCAAAACAAAAAGGTTCCATTAGTACCATCAAGTATTTACAATGGATCGAAAAGAAGGGCAAAAAATTCAACGACTGTTTTCTTCAAATACTTATAAGTTTTATTGTGGTCTATGTCGCCATTCATCACTTTTGCTATTTCGTCACTTTCCCTTTAGGTCACATTTTTGTACGAATGAAGCTTGTCGTTAGCCTGATGGTAAGCATAACGCCAGCCTGTAACGAAGTTCGTCTCTCTTTGCATCTAGTAAGTTCCTTATCGTGTTTCTTTGTGTATTAGGGCTCGTTCACAACTCGTCCTACAAACGTTTACAATGTACAGTAAGGCCGAGCGAACATTTCAGTTTCATACATTTTTATCGTTTATTAATAACAAATTATTAGTTTATAGATTTATAATTTGGTAGTAAAAGGTTCTTATACGACTAGCAGAGTTTTACTTAATCTTAACCGGGATACGAGTAGGTACTATTATATTGTATTCATTTTTACTATAATTTAAAAACCCAGTTGCACACCAACAGATTGTTATCTGCAATTTTTTACCTGATGTTGAGTGCCAATCGGCAAAACACATACCGGTTTATATCATAGACAAAGATAGATCATAGATGAATCCGATAGGGATTTCAATTTTGCATCTGGCTAATAGAGAAATAACGCGGACCAAAGAAATGCGTCTACTATTTTTTTCATTCAAATGAGAGCTATTCACACACGCATAAACAAACACAATTACACACACAAACACAGAGGTAGGTAATATCGAAATCCAGATCTATGTATTTTTGGAAATAAGTAGTATTCTATTCTAATAGCACTTTAATTTCAGAATCCACCTAATATCCTGTGACATTTTGGAAGTGGTATTACCTAATTTTTGTAGTAAACATGATGTATAGTTACTTAAGATGAACAATGCATTCCAACAATATATACCGTGTCTATAGACCTGTACCCTCTGGTAATCCGGGTCAGTATCTATCAATGCAGAGGTATTGATTTATACTGCTTAGCCGACCCGGATTGGTCGTTGTGTAAACAGCTTAGAACCATATCACCACCTCTAATGAATCAGTGGTGATGAGGTCACCTGCAGATCTGTAGGTCGAGGCTCGAATCCTAGATGTTTTCCTTCATAGAAAGCTCAAGGTCAGTGTAAGATTTTTTTTAAAGGCTATACTGCTTAGCCGACCCGGATTGGTCGTTGTGTAAACAGCTTAGAACCATATCACCACCTCTAATGAATCAGTGGTGATGAGGTCACCTGCAGATCTGTAGGTCGAGGCTCGAATCCTAGATGTTTTCCTTCATAGAAAGCTCAAGGTCAGTGTAAGATTTTTTTTAAAGGCTTACTCTCTTACCCCGCACAGGATTCCCTGTATCGCAGGTGGCATGGACACACACACAGATACACATCACAAACATCCAAGACCCGAGAACAAACTTTATGCTTACACAAAATCTGCCCCGGCCGGGAATCGAACCCTGGACTCCTCGCTTTGCAGGCAGGGTTACTACCAACTTAGCTACGGAGCCGTCATACGGAGATTCGAACCTATCACCCACCACTGACCACCTAACCCGTCACTACCATAAAACTATCATCGCTACCTTATTTCAGCAAGACAAGTTTATTACTTACCTACTAAATTATAATACCCATATTACATAGACACAAAATCATTTATGCTACATTACGTCAATATAGCAATCGTCAATCGACCACATGCTGCCGAAATTTTTTCAGGCGTTTTTATCGTTAGCATTGTACAGTGAAACAGTAACTATTATTGAAAAAAAAAAACGAAAAAAAAATATACATTTTTAAACCTTATTTTACAGAGAAATTATCGGCTTTCAACTTTTTCTATTTACAAAAAAAAAACAGAAGAAAACAAGGAAGGCACTGCCCCGCAACCGCCTATATCAACATATAACACGTTGGCACAAAGCCGGAATATTTTTGAAATGTACATTATACCCGCATACAATTTTACACAAATTAAATCCGGCACGACATTGCCGATGTAAAGGATATCTAATGAGATAACCGGCAAATGAGTTTTGTCGCCATAAGAATCAAATGAGCTCACCTTCCCTCCTGTTCATTTCGTTCGCTAACTTTTTCTATGTACCCGACTCTGTAACAATGTAGCTTGTGCTCGTAATGCCTTTTTTATTAGACTGAATTTTCTGATAATAGCACGTGAATAGTTTAGAGGTTGGAGCGTAAAAGCATTGTTGAGAGTTGGCGATGATTCTTTATAATTTCTCGTTTTTCGTAGTCAAAGATGAAGAAACATTGTAGTATAGTATATATTTGGATAGATGAGCCTAGTGTGATCACGGCGCAGCCGCCGTGGTGCCGGAGAACTTTCTCGCAAGCTAAATTTGTCACTTATTTGGTAAGAGCCCGCAATTACCGAAAAGTACTCGCTTCTGGTGCATTAATTCGGTTATTTAATAGGAAGTAACTTTCTTTAACACTGAGACATAGATGGTGATACCAAAAGGAAATCAGAATTTCATGTTATTTTAGTTATATAAAAAATAATATGTATATAAAAAGCTCATAATTACATTTGTCGTATTATGTATAATTACTGTTGATGTGTAATTATAGTTAGCAGTATTCAGCAATACCAAGATTGAACCTTGAACTACACTTAAGTAACAAAAGAGTATGGCATAACAATACTGGGCATTTGGCCCATTGTGGTGCAGGAAAAAGATAATTTACTTGTTCAATTAACGGTAGATTAGTCCTGTCCTTGGCCTGAATGGATTTGGGTGTAATTCGCGCTATTGCGAGGAGCAAGCCTTAAGGCAGGGGCGTGTGCACCGTGCGGGCTTCATTAGCATGAAACATGCACGGTTAAGGCACTTATCCTATTGTCCCAAAACTGTTAAGGAAACGGTGAACAGTGGGTGTAAATGTTAATGACTTTAAATGAAATCAAGTTTTATGTACGAATGTCTGCTAAAATTAACGGACAAAAGTTTTTAAAAATGACTGATTTTTAAAGGAGTTCCAGAAGTGGGGTATATACTCTTGAGAAATAATAAAAGAAAAGCGAGTTAACATCTGTGTTTTATAAGATAAAAATCTGCATTATCAAACGCTGTTACGTAAAGCCTGAATGAAACTCTGCTCTTGATATCACTCGTAACTTGAGTCAAGAATGTATCGTCGAGCTATCGACGGCGAGATTCGCTGAGCAAGCACTCGCCTGGGTCTCGTGCCCACGTCTAATAAGAAATCCTGCGAGTTAGAAGGAGATTGTCTTACTTAGACTTTATCTCCGAGTCCAACGGCCCAAAGTGGTTTGAGAGCTTGTTCTTTTATAAAATACTTTAAGTTATCGCCGGTAAGTGAGGGCTTAATTCATGATTTTACGGTAGCCACTGTCTCATTTCACTTTACTTCTTTGAAATACTTTAATTTATCGCCAGTTAGTGGAGAATTTAATTCGAGAATTCACCGTGACCATTGTCTCATTCGCTCTCCATTAGTGTCTTTTATAGGCTCCGTAAGTCCTTAACCAACCCAAATACCTTACAAATTGAATAAATCGGGTCACTAAACAGTTCCCTAAAACGTGATATTTATACTCCTATACAAATGTAATGTCGTAGTAAAAAGGAAACATCAAAAAGACGCGAATATTATGTGTTTAAAATTTTAAACGTTCGGTTTATCGGCGGAAAAGCTTTTGTTTAAGTTCATTGGAGTTGAAATTTGACTTGGCGCAGTCGGCAGGATTTTGTAGTAATTATGAGTCTCCTTTCTCTACTTTAGCAAGTTATTCATTTTATGCTACGCGGACTTGTGCGTTGATATTTCATGTAGGTGTCTATAATATGTTAGTACTGTGAGAAGATTTGAAACTATATATAAAAAAATAATTACGGTTGTTTCAAATTGGTTCTGGTGTGCCAATGAGCAAATTCGTAAATCACGTTCACAACTGACCATAGCAAATACATTGCTAGTAGTCATTAAGCAGCGAGTAAATCGGACATTTATCAGCTTTATTTAAAGCTCGCTATACAAGGAGGAAAAAGAATTCGGTCCTAGGGGCAAGAAAAAAAACCTTTATCTTGATTAAAATGTAACTAAAACTAAATATATGATTGTCTGAGAAAAACTACAGTTTTGTTTAGACTATAAGTATTATTTACTGAATCCTTCAATTTACTCGTCATTACTTTCGTTTATGATTACAATTCAGACCTTTTAATTGAGCTAAAGCGTAAGTAAACATAGTTACAATGGCAAGGGATGCGAATGTCAGATAACCTACTCGTGGTGGTGCCTCAACAGCTTCCGCAAGTAGCGCGCTAATCGAAAAATAAAAGACCTCTGGTCTGCGGGTGGGGCTCTTTGAATAGTTTCCTCTTACTATCCGAATCCTAGCTTATTCAAAATAAATTTAATGCCACATCATTTAAATAAATACAGCTAATATGTATGTACACAAAATAACAAAACCTTAAACCTAAACCTTAGCCCTAGCCAGTGTCACCGAGGATGATGTTAAGATTGCAACGATACCCCATTCTTCCAAATCTGTTTAATAGTTATGGCAGAATAAACAAATTCACATATATACATACACACATGAACCCAAGTTTTCAACATTACACTCACCGTTTTTGGGCAATTGATAAAAAGGTAAAATTTGTTTGCTTGCTACCGCTAATCTTTAGGACCACCCGTCACATTCTGAAAAAAATTTCACTAGTAGGAATTACTACTATAAGCTACATTATCCCTGTACGCTACATTTTATCCTGATTTGAAGCCGCGAGCAAAAACTGAATTACCAATTCTGTCCAACTTCGATCTACATTAAACTTCCAAATTGTTTAAAATGAAAAATATTGGACGTAATTATTATATCCTAGCGTTATTGGAATCCATAAGTAGTTGTTTTGTTCACTAATACAGTGTGTTAAAGCCTTACGGCCGATATCCCTGATGGGCGTAGTTGTTTATCGCTGCGGACGTGAGCCTATTTCATGTTTAATTCAATTATTTACGAGATAGTATTGCGGTCCAGCAAGGATTTATTTATCGGAGTACCTACAGCCACAGGCTACGGTTTAATTATGTGAAATGTGACCCTTATCCATTGCCGATTAAGTTGCTTCACTGGCGAAGAACAATGATAGTACGAGCTTAACAAGTCACGGATCTAAAGCTGCTCTTATCGCTATATTGCTACAGCTTGACTGGTGAGTTAGGATTCATTAAGGATCAGCCCGCTTCAGGATCTAATTACACTTATCACCTATCTCGCATTTTGGCTTAATTCGCATCGTTTTTGTTCTTCAAATGTTATGTAAAAGCGCAAAAACTGTTTCAACCCAGGATGAAATATGCCTTGCCCGTGTGACGCATCGTGATAACTGCTTAATATTAATTTTGTTTGAATTGCGTACTGATCTAATCGAATGTGAAAACGTAAAAGTAT
The DNA here is from genome assembly GCA_907269065.1 of Crocallis elinguaria. Classification (NCBI taxonomy): domain Eukaryota; kingdom Metazoa; phylum Arthropoda; class Insecta; order Lepidoptera; family Geometridae; genus Crocallis; species Crocallis elinguaria. The sequence goes on from OU026077.1 coordinate 10,065,148, forward strand.
ATGTATACAAAATGTTGGAATATCCACGGATGAATGACGCCAGTGGTGATAGCTAACTGTAATTAATCCCTAAGTGTCAGACTGAAAGAACGTGTGTTTATGAGCGGTACACGATAAATAATTAACGTTAATTATTGCATGGGTGCGTTAACTGGATTATTAATTAAAATAAAGTTACGTTATGAATAAATAACGTTTTCAAATCTATTCATACAATTCCTTTACATATTAATAGACCGCATATAATATAAGCTAGTGTAATAAAAAACAATGGTAAACATAGCTCTAAAATGGTTTCTGTTTTATTAAATTTAAACACCATATCTAAATCGGTCAAGCCGTTCTGGAGATGAATGGGAACATTCATGTAAACGAAAAATATTATTTACAGCGCCCCCTGGCGAGTTTATGCCATAACATGTATCTAAGTACCATCGCCGATGTATCACAAACTCTACGCAGAAAACCGTATCTAAATGGATCAAACCGTTCTGGAGATAAATGGGAACATTCATGTGTGTACACTGTACACACTAACAAACAAACAAAGAAACAAACAACCTCTCACCCTAAACGCATAAACCTTTGTTCCGTCGTGGGTAAAAAGTAGTACAGATAAATACACCTAACTTATCTACAAAAACAGGTCATCTACATATCTACGTATGTCATTAGTCATTACCGTCTGTAGCTTCTTAGCTCCAGCTAAACGGGGACAAGTATACGTTGTACCTATATTTTTATTAGTAGCGACGAGGGATATTGCCTGATAAAGTGGGCACGAACGTGAGGATAAATTGGAAACCCCAACAATCGTCAAAGTGTTTGTCTAGTTCTCATACCCACGCGTCTAAAACCAATCGAGCTTATAAGGTTCCGTACCTAGACATCATTAAATTGACCACTACAGGATCACACTTTACTCTTTCTTGTATTGTAGTATTTGTTTTCAAGTGGTTGATAAATAAGTATTCATTATATTAGCTCAAAGCAGAGTTGAGCAGTGTTCAACCGATGAAGATCACGGGGCCTACACAAACTACACAATGATTAGCGGAGTAATGTAAGAAATATTTGGTTATTGCACATTGAGAATTTTATTAAATTTTTTATTTGGTTTAAGTAAAATTAAACCGTTTTGTTTAATTAAATCGTTTTGGCCCAATAAGCGACGAAACAGTGTTTGTCTGTCCTGTACGATTTATATAATTATCTGCATTATATACTAGTTAGTTCCTAGTCACAAAAATCCTTTTGAATATTCAACGGATAAACTGTTCCAAATAACCAAACTGCGTTCGAGTTGTAATTCCATTCGAATTCCGGTCTACTGCCAGGCTGACAAATCGATTTCTACTTATGATACCACTTGGCACGGATGGGCCTTTACCCAGGACTTAACGATAGCTCGATTCCCGGTGTGCGATATAATGGATCGAGTTCATGTGTTAGATCCACACCGAATTGAGGAAGGAGCTTTTGGCAAGATATGAGACTTTGAAGTTGAAATTCCGCTGAAATAACTATAAAGCCTTTAAACTAGGTAACCTAGCTTCAAAGACAGTTGGATAATCTACATGCCAATGTAGGCATGTAGATGATCCAAATATTCTGGCCCTGGAAGCGTACTTAGCATGCTGGTGGCATTTTCTCGTTGAATTGCAATGCTGAGCCGTTGAGCCAGATAAGTGCAAACATTTTGGTTACGCGTCGCATCAATGAAACACTCTGACAAAATTTCGCAAATATTATGGGCCACCACTATAAAGTGGTTGTCAACATACATTAAGTGCAACCGATTGAAAGTTGCGACACACGGCGTTTCAAGTTATTAGTAAGTTCTCTCAAGAGCTACGTGTAAAGTTTGAATAAACTTCCGCCATTTTACTGAAGCACTAAGGGGAATTTCCTGATCGTTATAACCTGGGTTTCTTCAAGTCACTGTGAACAGGTATCTTCTAGGTAAGCGTGCTACATCGTCGACCGCATCTTCACTTACCACCAGGTGAGATATTGGTCAAACGCATGCCTATAAAATATAAAAATAAAAAACAATATTAAAATATTAAAAAAAAATGTATTTTCCTCTAGCCTTTGCTTATGCGAATAACTGGATTCTTCGGAATATGTTATTGCACTTACGTTGACAAGAAATTCCTGACATTCTGTAAACAACCGACAAACGTAGCTCTTTTGTAATGAAAGCAACCATAAAACAGAGTGTTAACTATTTGTAATACTATACACATTTTCAATATACCTAGTCCAATACCCTATATTACGAATGTATAGATCTTCTTAACAGACCTATTTAAAAAATACATAATAATTATGAGCCAAGAAATCATTGGGCTTATGAGACATTACCTAATGTCTCAGTGTGTCGAGCGCACTGCAGTACCGCGCAGGCCTTTGTTTTTCAAAGTTCTGAGGGACACTATAATTGTAGTGGGGTAGTGCTTACCATCAGGCAAACGTACAGCTCGTCTCGTTATCAAATAGAATAGAGACCATTTAAATGTCGGATATATTTATAGTTTGACTAATGACCACGGTATGCAATGTCGAAGTGGCTGAAGTTTTTTTTTTGGATAGTGCCAATGTTCCTTGTTAATCTTGGTATTTAGCTGTTATCAGTTCGACATATCTTAAGAGAGTTCCAACTCTCACTTAATTGCTTGAATGTTCACCATAAAGTTCCTTGAAGATAAGAATTAATAAGGCTGAAGAGTATTTTACGCTCAAAGATGTTTTGGTTTAACTTGAAATTAATTTACATTTAATTGAGTTGGACACAGTTAGGAACTTTCAAGATCAACAGTTTAATAAGCTTTTGATGATTAATATTCTTAAGATCTAATAAAATGCGTATATTTGTTTGTTCAGTTCAGTACTTTCGTACTGAACGTACGTACTATGTACTACGTACGTACTAATATTTCCTTGATGCGAGTGACGTAGGTACGCGTGAACGTTTCGCGCGCCAAGTACAGCTTTGTCTCTCTCTCTCTCGCTTTGTTTTTGGTTGTCATTTTACATCAGAAATTTAGTATGAGGTTTAGCGTGCTAACCATCTTTGACCATAAGGGCGACTAGCTGCTGCCCCACGGTTTCACCCGCGTGGAGATTTTGGATTATATGGTTTTGTTTTTGCGCGAAAACCTAATTATTTTTCTAAAATTAAAGTAGCCTATGTTACTCCTTGTAACATCAGCTATCTGCCAGTGAAAGTCCCGTTAAATTGGGTCCAGCCATTTCGGAGATTACCCGGAACAAACAGACAGACAAACATTTTAAAAATGGTTGTTTTGTTATAGGTACCGTATATACTTTCATATGCATTTAGTAAAAAGCTGTTATTTTTATATTACAAACAGACACTTCAATTTTATTTATCTGTATGGATCAGGTGAGATAGTTATCAAACGCAGTATAGATATCTAATATACGAAGTTGACAATAGACTTTCAGTTTGCGAAGAATATTAAAGCGGACAAATCCAACAACACATGTAAAAATATAAAATTAGTGTCAACCCAGCTTTTTGAATATAAGTTACCTATTCTGTGCGTATGTGTGAGAAATGTTTTTAGCACGACACAAGGTTTCACCTTAATTCAATCGTCGCTTGTCGGCATCAAACAAATTTTTGCTGTTATTCCGTTTGCGCCAGCTAAACAGGAAATTGAAATCTGGTTGAACCAATGACAGTATACGCTTTTGATAGCAGGAAGAGTGTAGATCTCGAATAGAATCCGGCAACGGAAAATTCAATTTCGCAGTACGTACCTAGGTACTTTCATTTCCAAATAGCATTTTCACCGATGTTAACAGTATTAAAGATAATTTATTAAGTGCATTGGTGCAAATACTGTTAATAGAACTTAAAAATAAAAAAACAACATTAAAATTTTATTGTGTGTAATTTGATAAAACATTATCACAAATAAAATCTAGATAAATGACTGTATATACATGTATGTAGCTTTAGAATCAATCCTTTATCGTAACATTTCATTGAACGGTAAAAAAATCACAGTATACAATTCACTTCCTCATGTCATTCTTTGAACCACGTGCGTTTGTCAAGAAGAACCAATATAACAACGCCTCAGTAAGTCACAATAGAAATAAAATATTTAAATATCAGGGTCACACTTTGTACCACCTTACAATAGTTGCGCCACTCTGATAAAGGGGCTACCCGACGTCGACGAGAGTCGAAACGCGGCTCTCGTAGTTAGTACTCGTGTTTATCTGTCACAAGTACTTATCCCACTTTATTGATACGATATAGTATGTAACTGACGTAAGCACAACACGGATACAAATCGTGTTGTCCGATTTAACCAAAAACAAAATATCATTTCTATCTGTACACTTTATTTGATCTCTCAACATATTGTTACAGTTGGAAATTGTGATTAAGAAAAGTGTTATAGGGGCAGCTTAGACGCTCAAGTAAACGTACGTTTGCTTTTCAGAATAACAACGCTTTTGCGTCAAGCGCGTATTTCGAGTATCACGAAATCCGCGCGTATCATAAACAATAACACTTATTTCATGAATGTCACTCTGTGAAGGGTCAAGTATTAAAATCATATTTGATCTTCAAAAAAAATTTCGATAATTAAAAACATCAGTGGTGAGAGCGGAGCGAAATGAGGCTGCAGTCTTCAGTTGATATGTCGGCCTACGGCCAACTCATTAGACGAATTTGGAAGTCCACGCGACACGACTTGCGTGCTTTTAATACTGCACATAAATTATTCTCGTCGCTACGTAATTAATTTATAACAATAGTTGTCTGAGAGCCTGCTAAAGAAATATTAGCTAAAAAAATATTAAGAATAGCAAAGGTACTTACAGTACGTAGCGCTCGTCAGCCTGTCGATCGTGTCTTGTTTTAGTTTGGAATTCTTCTTACCCATCTTCGGTTTTTGCCGTCAGTCACCGGTTGCCACAAACACGAGATGGGGTTTGTGTGTTGTCACAACTCGGTTCCTTTACATATTATTCAGTGCCAGCTGTTTTACACCACCTGTAAAGAAAATATGGCTGTTCAGATGCTGTTGCCGTTCTAACCTAGAACTTAGCTACGTGGCCTAAAACCAAAATGATGTATAATAATTACCTATAAGGAGAGTTAGAATAACACGCAAATTTTATTTTTTAAAATCCTATTATATGGGATATCTCGAAGGTCCCATTCAAAAAAGAAACCACCAAAGGACCAGACCAAGTGGAAGCAAAACGCTTAGTTCGGATAGGAGAAATGTCAACCATAAACGGATGACACATTGCCGCACGTCTGACGAACAGATGACCCAGTGATAACTATGTTTAGTTGTACTTTGTGTGAGATTAACTACTCTAACTAAATCATTTTAAAACTCGACTCTCAGATGAATGCATTGTTATTCCTTTCATTAAGGCGTCGTAGCATTATCGGTATTATGGTCACGTAGCTTCACAATTTGTACAGAGCTGCGTCAACAGTCCCCTTCGTTTCACTTCCTTTTCTAATACTTCTAATCTTCTATCCGTCTCTCTTTCTCTCTGTATACATTACGACTGTTTTCCTTCTTCTGAATATTGTAGGGCGAGATACGAATGGGCTCGAATGGGGGGACGTAAACGAATACTTATTTTGCCGTATCTTCGGCGAAAACAAGCCATTTATAAGATGGTTATAAATCAAGTAGTATTTCTGTGTAAGTTACTTTCACGTAGATATTGTAGGTCTCGTGTATGTATGTATTAGCAGCAATAGGTGTCGAATACAGCCAGATACTAAGAACATTGTGTAACTTTAATTATTATGTACCGGGATCCACAGCTGGAAATCCCCAATCACCCCCACAATCTTGTGGTATAATGAAATAAAATATGTTTTTCTGTTTAAACAAGTGTCATGCTCACGAAAAAGTCTTAGTTTGCGGCGGCATCGTGTGGTGACAAAACCATACGGAAATCGGTATTCGGGTCATTCCCCAAGTATTCTTTTCCTCCGTCAAGTGAGCTACTTCAAAATGACCTAAGGACTAATAATGGTGCAAGTATATATTTATTGTATTAATTTATACGTACCTACTATGGAAGGAGGACAAGAAAGCCGGTAGAGCAACATTCGAAATTTTGCGTATCCCTAGTCCTCCAAAGCACACAGGTAGAGTCGAAGCTTGCGACCACGCTCTGTCATCCATGTCAGTATTTAAAACCGAAACTAAAGTCAGTTTTACAATATTGTCCAAGCTTTACGAGCTTGGACAATATTGTTGAGCTCACTATATTTCCAAAGCTGACAACATCGTAAAGCGTAGATAAATTTAGGAACAAAAAGAGAAAATTGAATGATTGTAAAAGCCATAATTATGTGTTTTTAACTTTTTCGTCATCGAAGGGTGAACTTCATTTAATATCGGTTAACCCAAAAGACGAAGGGAACACTGGTCTACTGATTTGATATTGGGGGCCAGACTATTAAGTTCTTCAAAAACCGAATTTGGTCCAAACAATTATCGTAAACAAAAAGTTCGCATTTGGAAAAATATTGTTCTAAACCAATAAGACGAAATTAGTCTATTAGAATACGCAAATCATTCAGAACAGTGTTCTCGCCTCCTAGAGTTCCGCCATCCAAGTACCAAACATTAAGCTTAGACCAGAGACATTGAATTTTCGGATGGATGGCAAGGCTAAAATGGCCGGACAAAGAGGGTCACCCTGCTGACAGTATCCATATTACACTGTTTAGATAAGTTAATTTGGAAGGATTGCCGTAGCATTGAAATAAAAAGCTATAAAGTATAGAACTTTATATAACTTTATAAACTGTAGTTTTAGAATAAATATTTGAATACATGATTTTGTACACATTACCTACATCCTTGTAGTTGATTGCTACATTACGAACCGGTGATAAACACAAGCGGTCGATTGTTCCACGTCGACAGTGGTAGGTATGTTGACACGTTGACTAATTGGAAAAGCGCAATAAATATGTATGAGAATGCTTTCATCAATCGGTGGCACGGTTATAGAGAATTAATAGTAGACAATCAATCGAGCTGAATTCATTAATGAATTACGACCGTCGACACGTACACTAAAGCGAAGTGAAACTGGAAAAATTTAGATAAAACGTTGCAAAAAATCTAAATGCCGGGAATAGATTTCATTTGTCCATTTCTATTTGGATACGATCGGCTCAGCTCCAGTGGATAGACATACCAAAGTGATATTTTCTGACAGAATTTTGTGCCACCATGCTCGGCTATTACTTTATGACTTTTGAGTTTCGTACAAATTGAAAACTATAACAATAACATACGCTTTGGACGCGACCTATATATCTATGTAGGTTGCATAGTCATCAGTTGGTCATCCATATTACTTGGATCGGTGTTTCCTAAAACTTCGTGACCATAATCCTACTAATATTATAAATGCGAAAGTGTGTTTGTTGATTTGTTGGTTTGTCCTTCTTTCACGCAGTAACGGAGCAACGGATCGACGTGATTTTTGGCATAGATAAAAATAATAAACTTTACAAACTTATACATACATACAACACATACTTATGGATTAGGGAAAACAAGAAAGGGCAAGATCGACTGGAATTCGTTTGATATCTAATGCAATAAGTATTTTGTGGAAAAATGTATTTTTCCAGACAATCTGTTATAAAAAGCGTAATAGGTAATGCAATCTTATGACCATGTTCCGGTTCCATCATCAGACCATCTCTGTGACATCATTATATGGCATTGTCATCTGATTTACATACATACGGAAAATTTCGGCGGCTCAATCGAATATCAGGAAGTGGGTCAAATTTAGCTTGCAAGATTTGATCCATACTAACAAGGCAAACTAAAAGACTTGTTAAAAGAGTGCTATTGACATCGAAACACCGGGTCCAAAGAATAAAAGGTTGCCAACGGTTGCTAGCCTGTATTGCGTTCAGATTCCACTACACTAGACGTATTAAGCTTTTAACTTTTACGCTTTTATGTTTTGTGAAAAGAATATAACTTTCAGCAATTACTTAAGAAATTTCCGATTTTCGTTTGCATACTGTGCAACAGCATCATAATGGTTTAATAAGTCTATGATATTTTTAAATCGAAGCTAATGTTCGGGTCAAAAATTTCATTTTATTATTCCTTTATGACGTAGCCAATTACATTTCACAATACGCGAAAATGATTGTTTGGGATTAATACCGTAAACTTTAACTGTGAGACGGTAGGGGAGGTTGAAATGTTGCTACAGTAAATCACAAAGTCAATAGGCCGGGAAAATGCCTTTATTAATTAGCTACTACATAAATACTAGATACATGCTGATAGTAAATTTAGATTTCTCATGAACTGGAAAACTAAGTGGTTCTCTGAGTTACAATTTTCTTTCGGAATGTTAATTACCTTTTACTGTAAATTTTTCGTGTCTATCCTCGCGTTGGGAGAACACTCGCACTCCATCACACTTGGTGCACACACGATACTTTCACAGTAACACGTATAACGATATTCTTTCTATTTTTCTTACGAAGAATATCTGAAACGACAAGAAAAGTTTCTATTTAGTTTACCGCATAGCATTTAAGATTATAATCGCAGAAGCATATTAAACATCGCATTTATCGGCATAACGGTCGCTTTGAGCAGATTGTTCTTACCTTTTTTTCACTGTACCGGAAAAAGCAGTACCATCTGGTAATTAGAATAAGTTTGGTTGATCACCTGTCTCACAACGTCATTAAAAAGGGGAGAGTTTATAAGTCTTCTGACGTTATAAGTCAGGAATGCTCGTTACCACGACAATTGGAAGCACATCGTGGTTATAATGCCTAAAAATATCCATAAAAGTGCTGGCCCCTAGCCAATACGAGACCAGACTATTAGACTTAATAACAATAAAAAATTACGACATATCGCATCGACGCTCTAACAAAAGTAAACTACGACAAACTATAGGAGCAAGCCCAAACAATCATAATAAATAGTGGATTGTAGGAAATCGTTCACGGAAAAATAGATCACGACACCATCCCATAAAGAAGAATATCGAATGATATCTGTCAACGCAGCGGAGTTGGTCGCAAATGTTTAACCAATAGAATGGCATCAACTCTAAATTATTTGAATTGTATGTACCTAATACATTAGAAAAACATCACAGCTCGCTATGGAATGACAGTTCTGTACAATGTTTGTATCTACATTCTACACATCTGAATAATTAGTTCAGCATTTTTACAATATGCTATCTAACCGTAAGAGAATTTCGGCATTGCTGCATCGTGTTGAAGATGATAGAAATAATCGTTTATCTACTCGTGATGTAAAGCCAACCAAACCATAGCACTAAATTGTGTAGGTATGCATAAAAGTAGCCATCAAGTATGGGCCAATCTATTGACAGCTCCCTCAATCATACAAACGATTACAAAAGCAAGTGTAATGTAAAATGGATCTTTAGTGTATGAATAACATGATTAGTATTTTTGATTCATATACAAGATCCCTCTGTATTGTTATAGAGTACCTGTAACAATAACCTCTATATTATTCTGAACCAAATAGGTAATTGCAATAAATAATATGCAACTCTACCATTACGACTAAGTATATCATCGGCGAAACGAAAGCTAGTGATGCACTCGCCATTTATGTTGATGCCAGATCCTTTCAACTCCAAGAGCTTAAAAACATACTCCTATGCGTTCGTGAACAGTTTCAGAAAAATAACGTCTCCCTGTGTCACACCTCCCTGCAATGAGATTTGTTTCGTGCTCTGGTCCTGTAGTTGGACTGACATAGAGGCGTTGGTGTACAAACGCTTCAACACTTCGATATATCTGTATTCATTTTGGCATCGCCGCAAGGACTTCAGTATCGTCCAAATCTCGATTGAATCAAAGGCTTTCTCGTTGTCCAGAAACGCTAAACTTAGTGGCCGATTATACTCTTCGGTCTTCTGTATAATCTGGCTTTGCGTACGGATGTGGTTTCGGAAAGTGGCTGAGGACTCCAAGTATCGGTCTACCACCTGCTCTATGCAGTTCGGTCGTAATTCTATCCCGACCTGGTGCCTTGTTATTTTTGAGCTGTTTGAGAGCCATTCTAATCTCGTACAGGCCGACGTCCGGGAAGTCTTCGGTACAGAGTCGGACCAACTTAGTTCTGGTGTTCTGAGCTGTGCTAGTAACGGGTTTACTTGTCGAGGTGTATAACTGTCCCATAAAAGTTCTCAATATCTCTCAGAATCTCAGGCTTGGATGAAATGATACTGCCATTTTCGGTCTTCAATTTCGTCATTTGGCTTTGCCCAACTTTTGTTGAAACACTCTTTTGAAAACACTTTAGAACCCTGGTTCCGCTTAGTTGCGGTTTTAACACGTGATGTATTAAAGATGCGCAACTCGTGTCGCATAGACTTCCGGATTCGTTTATTGAGTTTACCGTAGGCTGACATATCAAATGAAGACTGCAGTCTCATTTTCCTCCGTTCTGGCATCCATTAGTTCCAGAGTTTCTTCTGAGAGTTTTTGTCCTCCTTCGGCGTTGGTTCTTGCAGAATTCAAAACCCAACAGCTTGGACGGTTTCCACCAACCCATTATTTGACTTGTCAACTGTGTCGTATTCAGCTAGGCACTGGAATCGATTATGGACTTCACCTTGGAGAAAGCCTTCGGGGTTTTAAATTTGGGCAGGATTCGGACGGATTATAAACTTCACCAGGCGTGATTTCTCAAGCTTGGCATTGATATTCAATACGGTGATCGCTACTGGTTTTCACCCTACTGATCACAAAGACATCATCGAATATGTGGTTCTTGGTCGTCATGATGAAGCCTATCTCATTTGTAGTGGAACCGTCGGGGCTTATCCACGTCCACTTCCTAGAAGGCCACTTCTCGCAGAAGGAGTTCATCATAAAGAGTCCCTCCTTCTCCATGATATGGGCCAGCCGTTGTCCCCTAGGTTTCCACTGCCCATATTCAAACGGGCTCTCAACTCATCGCCTTTCCTCTTGCCCAGCTTAGCATTGAAGTCTCCCAATACAACGGTGAACTAGGTTTTGGAAGTATGCGTGGCCTTGGATATATCCTCATACATAGCTTGTACTTCATCGTCTGTATGTGTCAAGGTCAGTGCGTATACCTGTATGAACTTTAGCGAGAACCGTTTGATTATTCTGAGTATAAGTTACGCTACCCTAGCCGACACACTGTCGTCTCTGACGACGTTGCTTACAAGAGACTTATGGACGAGAAACCCAAATCCACATTGGGATTGAATTTATCACTCTCTATGTGGATGGTCTTTGAAAGCTTGCACGCGATACATAAGCAAGTGAAATTAACTTTCCCTCTAGTTTACACACTACTGCATCACACACTGAATAGTTCACACGGGTCACATGCCAATCCACTTACCTGCAGCTTGATTTATCTAGGTTAGGTGTCGATTTAAACATTTTAGGAATGTTTACCAAAAGTCAAGTATTTATCCTTTTTTATATTGGTCGTTTAATAAGTGCGAAAACACACTTATAATAAGTCATTCAACCGAATCTCAAATACCAAAGAAAAATACACGGCTGAAACACTTTAATAAGAAAACACAGTTATACCATCGCTGGGCGAACTCGCATTAGCACTAACGACTGAAAATGTTCTTACTTTATATATTTAAAACAAATATTTTCCCTGTAAACGAGGAAAACGTTGTCCAGGAATGGTGACCACTATACTGAACTAAGATAAATAATATAGGCATGGCTTCAATCGCCAGCAGTAAAAGTCAGCGTGGACTTGAATTATATCCCAAGCGCAAATAGGATGTAAACACGCATACAATGCTACAGATGAGATTAACAATAGATCAGGTAGCTACGAGCGCCATACAGAATAGTATTAATAAATTAGAATAACAAATGTTTCAATTTATCACAGTTTTGAAAACATCTATTGTATTTATTTCCTGGGCTTCGCTGGTGACCGTGAAAAAGTTGATGAGTAAAACTGAAAGCGCTTTTTGTGGAGAGTATATAATTTAACACAACTATTATAATTATTATATACTAGTTGTATTTTATTACATCATAAACATTTCATTTTTGCTATTGAGAAAAGAAACTTGAACTATCCTGACCCAAAAAGTTAGTTAGTAACAAATGTAAAACAAAACTTTTAACGTAATCAAAGGCTGCCCCAAATTGGCTTTCAGGAGTGATTTTACAGTGTGTGGGTAGGAAACTTTTGACCCATGAGAATGGGACGTCGTTGTGGTGAAAAGCTTTTAGGGCAATAAACAATTGGTGACTGAAAACAGAAACAATTTTCATAAATGTATGCTAGTGTAAGTAGTCTTGTGTGGAAAATGTCCTGGGCGTGGTACGGCGGGATTGACTATTTACTGCCTTTATGGAATGCCTGATTATGGAAGGTTTAGCTATCTCTGTTTTCTTTCTGGAACTTGAACAGATTTCGAACACCACGACCACTTTATCTTGTATAGGTGCATCTATTTTAATTTGACTAATAAAACCAAGCGGGTGGAACGTTAAATCCAGTAGTATGTTTGGTAGAGATCAACAACGATGTTGCCCTAGTCTTTTGTGAACAGCAAAATATATTGGTCTTTTACTATTTTTTACGCAATATTTTCTATATATAGTAAAAAATAGTAAAAAAATAAACATTAGAATGTATTCTCTAGCAATTTACAGCATTTATCTCGCGTACTTTGAGCAGGGAATTGTTTGGCAAGAATTTAAGAAGTTCAAGAACTTTTCTCGGGGGGCTCAGTAGAACGTTGTTTCGAATCATATCCCTTTAATAATTCTAAAATGCGTAGAGGGGCCTTGGAAAATCAGTGAACGGGTAATCTCGAGCGCCTGCTGATAACAATCGACTCACGGAAATGAGTTTTTAAGGGCTCATTTCATTTGCATGAGCCGATTCGTATAGACTGAGACGCATGGTAATTTTTGTAGTAGGTACCATATCTGGAAAAACATCACAGGCGCTTTATTGAGTTAAGAAACCTTTGCGACACTTTGTAAATGTAATTCCTACAGCAAAGATATATTTTTTTATTAATAAATAAATATTTAAATAAAAATCATTATTTAATATTGAGAGCAATATTGTGTATACAGCCTGAATTTAAATTGGTATGTTGTCCCGAAAGGTGACCCACTTCACACATCTACTCCTGCAGAACAACATTTGATTTACGAGTTTTTGAAATTCGAATTTTTCATTGAAGAAAAGGCATTTAAAGTGTACCTCAAAATTCTATACAGAACTTCCAGGCAGCCTAGATCAGCTGATTCTCTTGAACTATGTTGAACTTTGTTAAATAATGATATTTATTAGAAGAGATTTAGGTAAAAAATTCTAGAAAATGTCACGCACTTCATCTTTAAAGTGAATTTATTTATTTGTATGGTGAATGACGTATTTCAATGGAAGTTCTCACAACTTGTCGACAACCATGTTTCTAATCACCCCCTTCCGGGATATCATACCAATTCAAACTCACCCTGTATATACCTACATTATTCATCTGAAACAAAAAGGTTATTTATATATACTATTTTCCTCGTAGAAGAAAAACTGTAAGTGCTTTTGTACTGAACTTTTTAATTTGTGTAATTAGTCTTTCTAATTAATGTAGTCGTAAATCATTTCTGGCACCATTCGCTCACTCGTGCTCCTCCATAATTATACATTTCAACTTCCCTCATAATTATGCTTTACAACCTAGACTTTTAAACAATAGTAGAAGATGATAAATGTATATGCTCCGGCTCCATTTGCCCCAGTTATGCATAATATCTAATTATATTTTTAAGAAACTAGGACCTATAAAATTGGATCAAGAACAGAAAGTTGTGGACTAAAAACAAACGTAAATAGAGCAAGAAACTGTAATAAATAATTAATAATAAATAGTTCAAATGCATTTAAATATTTTTGCTCATGTGCCTGTTTTGGGATATTAAAACAAATTGTGCCAACCAAAGAACACACACTTACATTACGCAGGATCGTAAGATAATAGCGCTTCGAAAAGCGAAAAAATTAATGCTGTATGTACCCCATTATTACATGGATTTTTCGTAAAGCAAATTTCCTTATACTGGACCGTTTTGGCAATAGAGACCACATCTATATTGCTGAAATGAGGGACAGCTGCTAGCTGCTACCTTTTCAATTAAAATGGACCAAACTACCGCAAGGCCACTGCCACGATCTAGAATTTTTTTTTAAACACTTGAACCCAGTAGAGCTCTCTTAAAGTTAAGATAATTACTCTAAGTGCCCGTTACAAGTATAGACCTGTCTGATCTGCCAGTAGAAGTGATCTATCAATGTTTTAATTTAAATTAAAACCTATTTTGCCGAATTTGTCAGCGCCTTTCCAAACAATAGGCCCCACAGGGAGGATTCCCTTTCTTTCCTTCCATTAAACTCCAAGTTCATTCCAGTTAAGAAGTCGGTTAAATTTCCTTAAAACCATTAACATAATGTGGACTGGAGACAAAAGAGTAAATATTTTTTGCTAAAGTTTTTCTCTGAAGCTGATCTTGTAAGGTTTTTTGAGTTACAAAAGAGCAATTCTTTAAAACATTAATTAAATTCGATCCAAACAAAAGCTACACAGTTTACAAATTAAATTAGGGAAATATAGACAATATTTTGACTTTGCTTCATATATATATATATATATATAGGCCTGCGCGGCACTGCAGTGCGCTCGTTACCCTGAGACATTAGGTATTAAGTCTCATAAGCCCAGTAATTGCACTGGCTACTCTGCTCATCAAACCGGAACACAGTAATGCTTGCACATTACTGCTTGGCGACAGACATCACGATCAAAGCGGTGGTAACAACCCAGACGGACACTCGCAGAAGAGTTAGCCCTACTACTAACTAGCAACCACTAACTAGCTTCATAGAACTCTCTCCAAAAGTTTGGTATACCTTCTAAAACGCTATGGTTGGTCTCTATGAAGAAAATATCAATATATATCTATTTATGCACGGTTATCCAGTGTTTTCTGACTCTACTGACTTATTTCTCTTCTAAAGTTTACGAGGACGTTAAACAACGCTGAAGTAGAAAGATAACTTTGTGAAGAGGGGGCGGGATCCCGCCTGTCATTCTTCAATTTGAAACGATAGCTTGGCAATTCTCATTGCAAATGAGTTCGCAGGATCAAGAAAATTTGGTTATAAATCTAATATTATAAGGACGTAGAATTTTTATGTTACTAGAACGCTGTCTAACTGACTTTCAGTAATGAAATGTGCAAAGGGCATTTCAAGTAAGATATTATGTACTTGATTTTTGTACAGTACATTTTTTTAATCTAGGATATGCCGCTCCCATTAGGGCAAGCGGTAAAACCGGTCCAGAAGTAGCGTCTTTAGGCGCGAGTCGAGCATGTGTTCGAATCTGAATTTGAATTTCGGGCAGCCAAACCCGCGACAAGACATCGACGGAAAGTATAACGATTGTGAGATACTAGAAGCTTAGACGCTCAGCACACGAAGCAACTTGAGTTTCGGCAACTACCAACCCTTTACAAGTTTTCATTAACGGTTGCCAATTACAGGAACAGTTTACAGTTGCCGTAATTTTAAACTTGTAAAATTAGAGTTGCTGCATGTGCGCAGTTGCTCAAAATTATATGAAAATCGTAAAAACAGTTAGTTGCGAGATGCCGGTTGGTGCACCTGGCAACTCAAAATTGCTGCTTGTGCTGAGCACCTATAAGCTTTCTCACAATCACGCGATTCGACTCGCGCGTAAACATCTAACCTAGACAAGGTCAGTTAAGGTGCAGAACCCGGCGCGCCGCTATCTCGCTCGCGCATCTTAACATTTTTGAAGATAAATAATCACTTAATATAATTATGAAAAATCGCATTTGGTGAAATTGCTGGCAATGACATTGCAAAGGTACGGCAAAAGTATCATTTTGATCCGATCAAGATTTCATACATGAAAATGGGCAAAACATAAAATCCCATTTTTAGGTTTGAAAACTTGAATGGATCAAAAATGAAAATTTTGTATAACCTTTGTAATGTTATTGTTAGCAATTTCACCGAATGCGATTTTTCATAATTATAGTAAGTGATTGTTTATCTTCAAAAATGTTGAGATGCGCGAGCGAGATAGCGGCGCGCTGAATTCTGCCCCTTAAGACTGACCCTGTTTAGATTAGATGTGCCTTTACAGGGTTGGGCCCTACTTAAACACTGCAATGTGTTCAAGGATATAATATCGGGAATTAAAATAATGTAAAATATACGCGATAAAAACACAATTTTAATTTGTTCCTTGTGATTAGTAAATAGTCGTAAATCTTTTCTCTCATTCCTATTATATAAATTATCTAATGTGTAACAATAAAAAACAAAAGAACAAAAATTAATAAGCAATAAAAAATGAATGTTCTGCAATAGCATTGCAAATTTTAAAATGGAACTGAATAAAAATGATACCTAAGTAATATAAACGGGCGATTAATTTTATATCAATATGGGTATTGTTAATGATCACGGTCTTTAACGACACCGTGCCATAAGACCCTTTAAGGTCTTTTATTTCTCATTTGCAATGAAAAAACAAACGGGATGTTTCTTTTATTATGACATTATGATGGCGTTTAAGTAAAGTTATCCATCTTCTAAATATCAATAATTAAGAGAAGAAATTCACTACAATTTTAATAACTGTCACTCAAACAAAATATAAAATGTAATTCGCTTTTATGTGGCGAGTTCTTCGGTTGTACTATGAAATTCTTCAAATTATAAAGATAATTACTTGCTGTTTGTGATAGGTTCTGGATTAGCTAACTGCTTAGGCCTAGGGCATCATTCCTGATGAGGCGTCAAGTAGCAAAGCACAGACTCGGGAACGTTACTCCTTCTTAAATTATCAATACTTTTCACTTAAGATTGGATTGCTAAGAGCATTCAAGATACTTAATACGGCACCGCTTGTAATCCAATTACTTAATATGATTCACCAAAGGTTCATTGAAACTCATTTAGATTCAAACAGTCCGGTCTCACTCTCACTCCCAGCATTACGAATGCATGAGTATCATCACACTGCAAATACAGGGGATCTTTCGCTGCCAAATATTTTAACAAACCACCTGAAAAACAAAAGAAAATTGGTGCCTAAAAATAGCTCGGTTACTAATGGAATCCGGTATAAGAGAACAACAGAATTGATTGCAGGTGTTACGGCGAAAGCGAGCCATTACCTTGACCAGTCGTTTGCTGTTACGACTTACCCGAAGGCCTATTTAGACAGTTAACACATACTTAAGCCAAAGTAGTACAGATACCAACGGGTATCGGTAACGGGTAACAAATATAAACTCAATGGAGTTTATATTTGTTTGAAAGATCTCTATGTCCTTTATCCATGATTTGTGGCGTTTTAGAAGCAGAGATCCAGCTCGATTATATCAAAACCACTATTTGTAGTATTATTTGAAGTTTTCTAAATTAAATTATTCATCATTTAATTTATAAAACTTCACTACGTTTCAGGTGTCACAACGTATCCCAATCTATCCGCGTGGCCTCACTCGGTCGTGCTCAAAAAGCTGGCGACATTACCTCGCTGAATAGCTCAACTAATACGTTCACCGTTGATCGAGGCATGTGTCAGCCCGTTGATCACATATCACTCCTACTAGCATCGGATCGGAACTGCTCCTTAAAAGTAACAACGAGTCCAATTTAACAGTACCTAACTTTATTTCTCTTACTATTCAACATTTTCCTATGTAGTGAATGCGATGAAGTTGCCTGGAAAAGAAACGAGATGAAACGAAGTGATCCTCAATGATCCTCTAGGAATATTGATGTCTAAAGATAAAACAATGTCTATAAAACGCAATGAAGACATCGAACTTTGTTTGGACTCAAAGTTAAGGAGGTTACGTCACGGTGCGGCGCTTTCATCTATTGACTTGCCTTCAGGGGTTATCAATAGTTTTGATATTATTTTGGTAACTTATGGAGATAGTTTCTTGAACAAATAATTAATTAAAGTCTTAAGATGTCACTGGCACCTTTTGTTAGTTTCTACTTTTACGAATATTAAAACTTATACTTGTTATGAAATTGTTTTTATATCACAAGTTTATTAGCTTTTTTTGTAACTAACAGCAAACAATGCGATAAAATCTTAGAAGTCAATTTTAACTAACATCTAAGTGTCGTATCGAAATTAAACTTTGTTTGTAAGGTATATGTAGTTCGGAAGACAAAACTACGCTTTGGTATCATATAGCTGAACTTATGATGGAGCCAGGAAGTGGAATTCTTCAGTAGCTACAAATAATAGTAGTTTGGGCTCATAATATGATTCGTTCTGACGAGTCCAATAGATTTCAGTTAGTGTCGAGGTTCTGATGATGGAGCCAGAGGTGATAGTGTGTTTTTTAGATTCTTTAAACTATGTCGTCCCGATACCTAGGAAATAGTAAATTCGATAAATAGTATAATTATTATAGACGAGAGAAATTCCTGTTGGTAAGCATAACGCCTTCCTGTAAGATTGCACTACCACGTAGAACTTTATTATTATTTGATAAGTATCTCGCCTGAACTTACGTGATGACGTACATGTGCAGGCGTTGGAGTGATGACTGATTTGGTTGGTATATGGTCAGGCAAGCACTAGATAACTGCGGAGTGCGAGAGCGGAACCGCGACCCCGTCCAAAAGCTGAGCCGTAAACGTCCCGGTGGTTTTTTGGTGGGTAGGACGCTGCGCAGTGGGCGAGCGGGAACCCCACACTCTCTCCGTGACCTCCCCCGAGGCACGGAGGGGTAAGCTCGTAAAGGAGGTTTTCCCCGGGAAACAAAAAAAAAAGCACTAGATAATGCTCTACGTCCATGCAATTCATTGTTGTGCCATCCAAAATATGGAAAACAGTGCAAGTGAGTAAGATTTAGAACTCCTAAACACAAAGATGGTATGTTAAATTAATTAAACGTAAGTAAATCTATAATAGTGTTAGATTCTACTAAAAATAACAGTAATATCGCGTGCAGACTATTGATTTCCATCAAACTTTTTACTGTTAGATGTTTCAGAAAAATAAAAAGTTTCAACTAATAATAAGACTTTAAAGTGTTCGTCTAATAACACTGATTGCTTTGGCAACATAGACATAGTATATTCATAACTTTAAGATGTAAAACAAATATGAGCCTATGTAATAGTGTTTATGGAAAAAAGTTTCTCAATAACTTTTGCGCTCAATTTAGCGTTATTAAACATTCTTAATTTTCTCGTCGCTTTAATATTTGTGCACAATTGCCTGACTTACTACGTATAGTTACATTGTAAGTCAGGCCAGCCAGTCAGTCGGTGTGTGTCTCAGCAAACAAGTGTATAAGTATAACTACTTAAGTGTAAGTATGAGTGTCTATGAGCAGCTCAACAACTGTGGCATCTATTTCAAAATATAGGTAATGCTCCTTTTATTCAATAGTTTACTTCTACGGTAATAGGTATATACATTAAACAGGGTATTGTGTTTTGTATACTATTAGATAAGGATATGAGCGTGTCGTTTGCCTGATGGTATAAGCATAACGCCAGCCCTATAATTGCAGTACCACCCAGAACTTGGAAACACAAATACTCGTACCTGAGACCTTACTCCGTAAATCGAACGTCGAGGCTTCGGTTGACGGATCGCAGTTTTCCTACTATGAAAGTGTTTCGGATCCAACGTTCAATTCGATGTTCGCTCTTGACATTTTGTCTTTCATAGTAGGAAAATGCCGATTCGTCAGCCGAAGCTTCAACGTTCGATTTACAGAGTAAGGCCCCAGGGGCCTAAACGAGAACACAGTCATGGTTGCACATTAATTACTCCTTGGTGGCAGACTACATGAGTAAAGCGGTGGTACCTACCCAAACGCAGTAGAGTTGCTCCTACCACCTCATGGTGGTAAAATATGCAAAGGAAAGTGATGCTTTATTTTTCTAGAATTACATAGTTTTTCGGTGGATCTCACGCTATTAGTCATGCTACGCCAGCCAATCAGTTAGTGTAAGCTATCCACTTCAAAAAATTTAAATGACCATTAAATCACCATTCATTTAAGTAATCATTGTTTGAAATAAAGTCTAATCTTGTGTGATTATATGTTATCCGTAGTAACTGATTCCCTAAATACAGGCAAACCTAATTACCTACAGTTCAAATTTATGTATGGGATGGTAGGGCGAGATAAAACATCTGTTATCTAAATTGTCTCAAAATAAATTGCTATCAATGTGCTGCAAGTCACTGTAGTCTCCACAAAAAGATCAAGAAAACGCTGGATAAGAATTTAATAACAACTAGCCATCGTATAAGTTACAATCTCCGACATTACTCTTGTGTTAGTATATGGTACTGCTTTTAAATTGCGCCTTGGCGTGAACACTATGCGATCTTCACACAAATTGAAGATTTTATCGGACAGTAGGTAATTATACCTACTGTCCGATAAAATACAGTTACTATTTACGAATAGCTAAAAGGAGAGTTACTTTATTAGGTATTCAAATATATTCTATGGACCATTTGGTCCTTTTTTTTGGTAATATTCAGTTATCGTTTCTTAGCACCCCTCATGTTTGCTCGTTCTTTCCCAACCTAAACTACAGTGCTAAAACAGTGCAAATTCCCTAATGAAGTCCATGTTCAAAGTACTTACCACGCTCCTCTCAAAAACTGGTATTACCCCTTGGTATATAAGAAATGACGATCTCCACCAGGACCTTAAAATTGAGTTCGTCGACAAAATTATTAAGAAATTTGCAGAAGCTCACCAACAGAGACTTCATCACCATGTGAACGTCGAAGCAATCCAGCTGCTCGACCACACGGATATAGTGAGAAGACTAAAAAAGAACTAAACCATTTGAATTAGTGTAGTGTAGTGTGTGTGAAACGTTAGAGTAAAGTATAGCACAAGTGCTATCTATAAAGATTACATGAACAGAGTGTCTTCGCCTTAATAGAGACTGTAAGAAAAGTGTTATTGGACACTTTCTTTAATATCGATCTAGAAGTTTAAGTTAAATGTAAATTGCTTATTAGCCTAATTCTTTGGCTAGATTGTAATATAAATAGGGTTAATTAAATAATTAGCCCGAAGGAAGGAAAAAAAAAAAGATGCAGGTCAGAAGAGTGCAAAGCTTGGTGACGCATGTATCCAGATGTATGGGCAAGGGTTGTCACGATAGCGGGAGCCTAATGATGGTCGAAAAAATGACATAATGACGTGGAACCCTTTTATACTATTTGATCCCAAACAGCCCAAGACAGTAACGCGTGTAAGAAAGCGGTTCTGTTCTTATTACGCACCTGATTTCAACCCAGACTTTTTTGTGTAATTATATTTCATTTTATAAAAAGAAATAAAAAAATTGCATTAAAAAAGCTACGAACCGACTTCAGAGACAAACTACTGAACCGATTTTGATGAAATTTCTATGGGACAAATTTGAAAGTATATACTATCAAATAAAAAATAGTTTTTCAAATCGGTTTATAAATGACAGAGATATGAGGTAACAAACATTAAAAAAAAACCCACTGAATTGATAACCTTCTCCTTTCGTTAGTCGGTTAAAAAGGAGTAATTTCTAAAAAAACCTGCAATTTTAGAAAATAACAAACAAGCAAGGAAAATGGGATTTGTTTTTATTCATTTAGATTAATTCAGATTATGAGCTTTTGTTTAATCTATGTGGATAATTACTAATTCTAACTGTCCAAGTTTAAAGGTCGACTGCTTTAATTTATTGTCGCTTGAGACCCGCTCGGAGGGTAGATATGGAGATGGTAATAAGTATCCGGGTCTTGTATTAGGCTGTTTGAAATACTTGTTTGACTAACTTTTGTATATATTGGGCTAACAGAATACTGTTGTATATACACCGAACTACTGGTATGTCTAGTAAAGCAAGTACGGTTTTTAAGTTTCTCGTTGGACTACTATAGAAACTCATAAACAGACAAACTTTTCTTTTGAATTTGGTAGGGCAACTTAATAAATTTATAAATAAACAAAATCATGTCGGTAGAATACAGTTCCCAAAAGCCCATATGTGTAAGAATATATTTTGTGCCATGTTTGGACGTATGCCCACACACGGATAGGTTTTGTTAGCGGGAGGACTAACTCTTCTGCGAGTGTCCGTCTGGGTTGTCACCACCGCTTTGCTCGTGATGTCTGCCACCAAGCAGTAGTGTGCAAGCATTACTGTGTTCCGGTTTGATGAGCAGAGTATCCAGTGAAATTACTGGGCTTATGAGACTTAATACCTAATGTCTCAGGGTAACGAGCGCACTGCAGTGCCGCGCAGGCCTTTGTGTTTCAAAGTTCTAGGTGGCACTGCAGTTGTTATGGGCCGGCGTTATGCTTACCATCAGGAAAACGACCAGCTCGTCTCGTTACCAAATAACATAAAAAAAAAGAAGTCGCGGGGCACAACTAGTAAACAATAAAATTAACATTACAATTTTTATTTTGCTAATTTTAAAGCTGAATAACAAGTTTTATATATTATATATGCAAATATCCTGTATAATTATGGGATGCCCCTGGGAGCATTGTATTATATAATATAAATGTCAAAAACTTAGGTGTGGTAAATTTTCTCATCTAAAAGTCATCTAATTTTGAAGTTAATCACGCTTTTTTGGATTTTTACTCAATTTTTTCCTCTTTTACATCAATGAAAATTGACAGTGTGTGCAAAGAGGACAGAATGATGAAGTCATTGGCTCGGGGTAGCGCCTTAAATTTTCCATCTCCATTGTATGAAAATAAAAATATTCTGTTGTATTCTTTATGTTAGTTGTGAAGTCATATTTCTTGGACATTATTGATTACAGTAGACGAGGTAATTCGGAAACAAATACTAAGAGGAACAAAGACTATAATTAAAACGCCTATTATCTTTGTCATCTTAACTCCAGCATACCATCAAAAACACAGAGACATAATCATAAACTGAAGTCCTAATAAAATTTCAAATCCACGAGCTTTGAGCTCAAATATCTCCAAAAACAAGTTTTATTTTCGACAGAGCTCATTGAGTGTACTTAGAAGTTTGAATACAGTCCGTAAAACTGATGTAGTGCTAATTCATGCCAAAGTTTTACGTTTTTAATAGATAAAGCAAATGAAACTGGCTTTAAAATGTTTACAGAACCAATTTAAAGGTAATTTTAAGCTTAACTGCTCTTTAGTGCGGTCGAAAGGTAAGAACTTAAGGGGCGGCTAAAGCAAAACGTCCAAAAATCGTCCAAAAACCGTCGCACAAATCTCCGTTTTCATAGACACATCAAACAAAAAATATACTAGTATACCTATAGCCTACATACCTACACTTCTTTTATATTTCCAATATTGATCGCCTTGTGCACGCCACATTTTTTTGACAAAGTTAATAATTAGGGATCCGTAACAGAAAAGCTCTAATTAGAGTGTTGGGCAGAATTACGAGCGTGGCTGCGGCGGGTGCGGCAAATGGTCTTGGAACGCGTTTCGGAAGGAACCAAACATATTCTCGCCAACTTTTCTGCAATATGCTGTGCTTCTGTGTTCTTGTTTCTCTTGGATCCTGTAGGCTTTTTAATAATATGCACTTCTCTAACTGCGAGCGACTTTTTGTCTTATTTTATACAGGATTTGTTTTAGGTACATGCCTATTATAGATGCCGTTATTAATGTATTATGATAAGATAAATGTACTTTATACATTGTAACGGGATATTTACCGTGATTGTTATAAACTGGTGAGCTCCTAATATTTCGACGCTGTTGCATGCGTCATGTTCACGGGAATACATCGGTAAATATCCCGTTATAATGTATAAAGCAGTGATAAACCGTGAAAGTTTAAAACAGTGTTTAAGATAAATGTAGTACTTATATATAAAAATTGTTGCGTCAAAAAACCTTTATTTAGATATTAGAGCGAAAAAATGTTTTTTTTTTAATTAATACAACTTTAACGTAAATTGCAATAGGTACTCTGAATTTAATCATGCTGTCCATAGTTAATTTTACTAGGTACTGTTTCTTACAAAGAGGCAGTAAGTTCTTGAATGGCAAATTTCGCTAATTGCCTTACTTCCCAAATAATCACTTCTCTAATTAAGTTACATAAATGGGATTACTTACACGGATTTATGTTACGAGAGGATTATCATTTACTCCCGGTAATAACAAGGAGAATAACAAAATTAGCAAATTGGAAGACTTGGCGTGACTTGGCTCAGAAAACACCTACAGTATTATATTACACAAAAAAGATAGATAAAAGCATTGGTTGGTTGATAAATTTCATTACTGGAAGGTTGATAGTTACAAGTTTGATTCCCGTAATGGGATAAATATTTTTCAACTAACCTTAATCAACTTAAAAAAAATCGCAACTGTATTAGTGACTTGGTGTTGAAGAAGAATCAGACATATTTTTAATCGAGTTCAAAAAAGGAGGTTCTAAATTCGACAAATCTGTATGTACTACCTAATATTATTGGAACTGCAATATATTCACATATGATAATCTATTATGCCTTCCAAACAAATATACAAAATTTTATAGGCGTCCACCATTTCTCCGAAACTACTAATTGGATTGTAACAATTGTTTTTAATAGAATACAATTACTTTAACTTAGGGAACAGCGTAAGTTTCATCAAAATCGGTTCAGTAGTTTTAAAGATATGGACCAAAAAGTTGTATGAAGTCGCTTTATTTATGTATGTAACTTTTATTACATCGTGTTATACACTTACGTTTCGTAATCGTTAAGTTCTGCTCTAAGGTCCTAATTTCATCTATACGCACTGGATGACTACCTGTATTATTTGTTGTCTGATATTGTACCTTCAATAGATAATTTTTGGCGTTAAAAACTAAGTCATTAAGTTTTTTTGTTTACGTACTTATTACAAAAAATACGTATTTTTCCACTTACTTCGTGTCTAGATAAAAAGAAATCATAAATCCACGCTAGTGGATTTATGATTATGACTAGCGTCAGTTTTTATTTGTATGTTATAACTTATAGGAGATACTTGTTTAGCAAAAGACTTTTTCCGGCTGAGAAATTAAATAAGTTTGTATGTAGGCTTTCTAACAGTACCTACAAACTAAAGAGATTGGACAATATCTGATACAAATTTAGAAAAACCTACAATTTATATATGCATTAATTCGATTTTATAGTAGGATTACAAGATTAATTGATTTGGTCATTAAATATACGATCTAAGCTTTTAAGCAATTTCTACTGATAAAGATACCTATCAATTTGGATTTGGGAAACATGGAACCGTACTTGATGCTGGAGAGGTGGGATAGAGAGCTACTTACGTTAAGATATAATTTATGGGCTTTGTAGCTTATAATATAATTTTTTCGCAATGTAAATTCGGTTCTGTACCACTAATTCACCATTCGGAGAGGAACACTTCAAACTACTTAAGCAATGGTGTGTAGGTAATTTATTCTAATTAGGAATTTTAGTTACGACATATTTTCAAAATTATGTCGGAGCGCCTGGTTGACATGACACGTCACTATGCTTCTGGTACTTATCTGTCTCAGCGTTGTGATCCAACGAGGGAATAGCACCAGCATGGTGGGTACATTGCCAACTAGTAGTTGTCTGAATCATTTGGATTACCTTAATAGGCCTACAATGCCTTGTAGATTATCCAACTGTTTTTAAAGGTAAATTAGTTATATAATGTTTATATACATGTTGTAGTTAATAAAGGCTTTTATTAGTCAGTTGAAAAAAATACGATTGGTTTGCTATAAGTAAAACAGTTTTTCATGTTCATATTAAAACGATTGTGCTGAATAAACGCGTAGTACGCATCGTATCGATTTATCCTAAATTCCCACGTACAAGCTCACATACGCAATAAACGTGACGTACGTAGATAGGCTAACTTACGCAACTGAGTCAGCAAACTTCCAAAATTCCCCCACCTGTTCACCGAATTGTGAAGAGAATGGGTAAGAGACGGTCCCTGGCGGCAAGCAATTAATTAATGATTAAAAACTCGGTCAGAGCGCCGCGAAACAGATCCTTATTTATGTGACAAGCTCCATAAATAAACACCGGCACCGCCATGAAAAGGATCCAAATATTTTAACGTTTATATCGTTTTTATATCTCTGGTCTTTTTTATATTCCGCTATGATTAAATTTCAGATTTTTGTTTAAAATTCGTAGGGCTTACTTTGATGTCGACAATTCAATTAAGAATTGGCATATGAAATGTAATCTCCTGGTTCTGTGGCTGATGTTTAATAATTTGGGTCATTATTTATTATACAATGTTTGCAGGCCTGAACTAATGATAAAATCTAGGCACCATCGACTGGGACCAGCTTCTTAGCCATTTTGATTTCTCTTACGGGTGCACAAAACAATCACAATTATATAATTATTGTTGTTTTGGTCTCACTGTAACAAAAAAGGATTTTCCAATTTTTAATTTATAAAAATAATTTGGGCAGCATTCACTCGTGCCTTGATTAGCTTCTTCTATTCATATATTCAATACCTCAAATCTATAAGGAGTGTAGGTCTTAGGACAAGTCTCAGAGACAAATCTAAGCGTGGTCTCATACTTCCATAAATGTAATAATTATATATAGTTTTGATATATTATGGAAGCAAAGTCCATTCGACTCGTCTCTGAATCATAGCTCTAGAGTGAGGCATCAATCTCGTTCGTTTAGAGATTTTGATGAAGATGAATGACTGGCCGCAAGTTGAGAATAAAGCTCGCTGTTCGTTGTTTGGGAATGGTCTAAAAGTTTTCATAAAGGTACGAGGACTAAATATTGCTCTGGCCTGATAAAAGTTATTGGTAGTTTGACAAGTCAGGCAGACCAATTATTTGTTTTTCATTAACGAACATAAATTTTCAATAATCAAATGTTCCGTGACGTTTCATTACAGTGTCATGAAAATTAGGAATTTAGATGGGTATGTCCATCTGAATGCATAGATTATTAAATAAAAATATAAGACGTGTGTCTCGCTAGTTGCACCCTGAGAATGTGAGGAGGTATGTGGTAAGAATTTATTTTGAAGTAGCGTATAGATATCCAGGGAGCATACCTATTAACTCCTTATAATTTAATTTGAGTAGAAAAGTTCAGCACCAGTCCAAGCACTAAAACATCAGTCTGGGGTCTTTTGACACGTAGCTGCCTTTTTGACTATGCAAATAAATGTTATTAATCTCAAGTTACAGCCTGTTAAAAACAGATATAAATGTATCTTTCCCAGTAGTTTCGCTACCTAACTGGATCTTATATCGCATTAAACTACCGGCGCCGTCTAGGATCTCTGACGACACTTTTTTATAATTCGTCGCAAAAAGTGAATGGGATAGCCAAAGTCACAGAGGGCAAGCTGACGCCCTTTAAATTGACGAGTTACAGAGTTGTTATTGCAATAAGCCATTTTACTTTTTCGAAATAAAATCAATATTTACAACTTTAAGTTATTTGGCGAAATAAACAGGCTCGTCAGTAAAACATGAATATTAAATTGGGCGAGGAATGTTTGATCGACAAATAGCATGACACAGCGTTGACGGGGACGCGGCGGGTAACGTGATGGGTAAAACGACGGGTAAAACTAATGGCTTTTGTTACACAATCGGACTCACGCAACGCTTTTACTGTAGCACCCTTTTTGCCCATTACAGAAGCTTACTCCATTTGGGAATTGCCAAACGTGCTACCTCGAAAAATTATTCATCTTTAATTTTAGGTCGAAATAATGTACGTTTATTGTGTTATATTTATGTACAGTAGCAACATTATAACATGAGAAGCGTAAAAGACGTAATGTAAAAATGCAGCTCCTTGGAGTCGACGATTAATTTTGGAAACACAACATATTCGTTTTTGCTCTCAGTTTCTTTAAAACATTTATAATTTCAACATCCATCATAGTTCCCACTGATAATTACTGTAGTGCTATAACAAAGTAAGCGTCAAGGAGGATCACAAGTAAGCGCAGAAGGAAGAATAAGAGTTCTTTGTTTGTACAAAAAAGGTCGTTAATAGCCACTTAACTTCATGCAGTGTATCACCTTTATGTGGATAAGCAAATTACTTTTTTGCTCGCAGCATTCGGGTGCGGTATGATTAATTAACTTTGTATTTAGGAACGGAAATAAAAACCCCGTCTATATTCCGTAGTTTCTAAAACAGTTTAAAACTACGGTGGTGTAATAAACGAGGCAAGTCGTAAAATGGTTGAAGGAATGGTCGAACGACTTGTAAAATACCTTGTGCGATAGACATGATCTTTCGGGAATTTATACTATTACTACTGAACTTTTTGGTGTTTTATTTTGTTATTCTTGTTTGATCATCGTTTTACTTCTATGTCATTATATCTACATATATCTGTGCATTGTATTAGAACGCTAAACCTAAAATAGGGATTTTCTTTCGGACTATCAGCATAATTATGATTTTTGGAAGGCGTTTTATAAACATACAATCAAAATTTTAATATACATATATTTTTTATGTTATTTGGTAACGAGATGAGCTGGTCGTTTGCCTGATGGTAAGCGTAACGCTGGCCCATAACAATTGCAGTGCCACTCAGAACTTTGAAACACAAAGGCCTGCGCGGCACTGCAATGCGCTCGTTACCCTGAGACATTAGGTATTAAGTCTCATAAGCCCACTTCGTAATTTCACTGGCTACTCTGCTCATCAAAGCGGAAAACAGTAATGCTTGAACATTACTGCTTGGCGGCAGACTTCACGAGAAAAGAGGTGATAACAGTCCAGACACTCCAGACAGACACTCGCAGAAGAGTTAGTCCTACCACTAACATTAATTCCAATAAACGTGTTAATACGCACAGTCTAATTTATAACATATGAATACGAGTTTATACGAATACAAGTGGGTTCGAAGGTATACCGAGACGTGGTAAATTTACTTACGATATAACTACACAATTTCAATTCCAAGTAACGTTTCCAAATTATATTACTCCTTGAAATAATACGACACGTGTCATATCTACAGACATATTCACATTTATATGGCCTAGTTAGCTTATCTGTTTTGCCAAACTTTAGAACAAACCTATAGAGATAGCTGTAACTTAGCTGTAGAATTCTTAATGCGATCTATGTGATGTATTTGTTTCTTACACCTAGAAGTTTCACTTTGGTCTTTTTTATCTATTTTTGCAGCGCTTATGTGGTTTATCTCTGTAGCAAATACATTTTCGTGACACGTCACATAACTCACAATATCATTAGACACCGTCAAAACGGAAGCTTAGATAAAGCTTGTGTGAAAAATATCTTTAACAATATGTCGTAGTACAATACCGCGCAAATTTACTTGTAATACTGCGTAACTACCATATATTGGCCATGGGGTACCGGCTCAAGATTCCTCTCTTACCGTGGGTGCCGTAAAAATTGGCTAAGGGAATATTAAGGAAATGGGCAGTAGCATGAGAATGCTCATTCTCCTCTACATCTATATCTACTATGATCACCACAACACCTGCCAAGCGTGGTGGATTATGGCAACGTATTGGGTCCGAACTCGTAAAGACCCAACGCAGAAAGGGGACTCAGAAACTCACGAAAGAAACTCTGAATCTAATGTCAGAACGGAGTGAAATGAGGCTGCAGTCCTCAATTGAAATGTCAACTCATTAGACGAATCTAGAAAACCATGCAACACGAGCGGAATCAAGGATCCGAAGCGCTCACTAAGAATTCGTCTATTGGGCAAAGTCATATGACAAAACTGAATACCAAAAATGGCAGTATCATTTCATCCAAGCCTTCGATGGGGTCAGTTACTACTATATATCTGAATAATCTACAAAAATAGTTGGACCATCTAAAGGTCTGTATAAAATCCAAATCTTCTTTTAGTATGCAGCAGTCCCCCCTTCATGATGACCATGGTGGTACTTCCTTATTGGCTCTTTGAATTGGAACGCTGATTCGTCGAGCCAAACAAATACCAGAATTTTGGTAATTTGTCGCATCAAACAGGCACTCCGATAAAATTAATTTCAATATTAGATTTTAGAGAACTTGTCATGTATTTAGATAGACAGAAATTAATTACGACGCTTCAATTGTAGATTTTTGTAATGGGTGGTTTGTCATTTCTTTGACACTTTTCTATTGTAAAGGAATTCATGAACTGCTTACTTAGACGACGGTGGCAATGAAAGAGTTTAGGAAAGATTGAACTCATAATTTGTGTTATTTTTAGCAAAGTTATTAATTATCCTACTGTTTCACGAAAACTAATATTTATTATACTATGCTGTGGCATATACTGAGCTAGTGGCAAATGGCGCGCGTTGAAATCTATTACGTAAGATCTATGCTTCCATTATGAAAATCGCTTTGCCTTTGGTATCTGGACCGAGGTAAAACTATAGGTATAATAAAGGTAGAACTTGTAGGTCGAATAGGATGGTTAGAGACAGTAAAAAACGAGGCGGAATGTTAAGACCGTTTACAAGTCATGACATTTCATGCAAATTTTCAAGTCCAAAATCTCCGAAAATAATGAACCAATTTTGGTGAAACAATATTCGTCAAAGCTAGATACACATAATATCTAAATTGCGTGTATTATGTGTATTATTATAAGCTTTTTCACCTCTCGTTGGTGAAAAAGTCAAAATTTTAATCTTCCGACAGATTGTCATACTTCTGATGTCGATATAAATATCGTTATTTTGAAACGGTATCTAGAGATAGCGCTATACGGATATATCCAAACACCATTTGAAGAATAACGTTAATTCTATACCGATACTTTTTTGGCAATAGTCAAATTCATGCGATAGCGTTATAGATTTGCATATAGATAATGTAGATTTATAGCGATATTTGAAGCCTTGCTGCTCGAGCACTATAGGAAATGGTAAAACTATTTGTTTATTCATGTCACTCCAGCCGTTATTTTGGCCTGTCGTTTTCATACATTTAGTACAAAAACGTTCGACACGTTAGTTTCACACATAAATACTACCATCGTTACAAACGAGTAATATTCCAAAATGTGACAGACATTCTTTTAAATTCTTTAAAATGGAAAATAGTGAATATTTTCCAAACAATTGTCACAAACTGTAAGCTAAATAATTACTGTGTAAAAAGTTTGTTTAGTTGCATTGCGTCCAATAATAGAATAATCCCCTTTCAAAGCTTACGTTGTTTCTCCCTCTACAGGTCTACGGCGTAGCACGCCCTGGTAAAAGCTGTTTGTGTTGCACGTCTCGGAACCAGCTACGGAAGTAATGGTGGCATTCATCTGATTTTGTTCCTTCATATTGCATTTGCAATAAAACCTTGTACGGAAATTCAATTTTATAATGAGCCAAGTCTGTAAAAAATAATGTATTTAAAAACTGCTAGTGTAATATATCCATTCTTAAACAAGTTGATGTAACAAAACTTACATAAATAAATAAATAAATAAAAATCGGGACTGCCCTAGCCAGTGTCACTCAGGATGATGTAAGGATTCTAACGATACGCCATACATCCAAATCTGTTCAAGCATTTAAAAGTTGTGGTGGAATAAAGAATCTCAAATCCACACATACATGAACCCTAAAAACATTACACTCCTTTTTGTGCAGTCGTGTAGTAAAAAAGATACTTTTCTTAAGGGGTAGAATTCGGCGCGCTGCTATCTCTCTCGCGCATCTCAATATTTTTGAAGATAAACAATCGCTTAATATTATTAAGAAAAATCGCATTCGGTGAAATTGCTGATAATAAGATTACAAAGGTTAGACAAAAATTTAATTTTGATCCATTCAAGTTTTCAAACCTAAAAATGGGATTTTATGTTTTGCCCATTTTCAAGTATGAAGACCTGATCGGATCAAAATCATACTTTTGCCGTACCTTTGTAATGTTATTGCCAGCAAATTCACCGAATGCGATTTTTCATAATTATATTACGTGATTATTTCTCTTCAAAAATGTTGAGATGCGCGAGCGATATAGTGGCACGCCGTGTTCTGCCCCTTAAACAGGCATCCCACAGCATAATGTGTTTTTACTTTTTAAATAATGATATAGAATAATAGAGACCTAATATATTGTAGCGATTGTTGGCAAACAGCCAAGTGACCACTGTAGTATGCTATACCTCCATATATACCTGTTATTATGTGAATTATGGAAATATATTAATTGAAAATTACTAATAACAGTGCAAGATTGACTCATCTAATTGTAATAAATGAAATACATATTCTGATATCTATCCTAGCTAAGTATTGTATTTCCTAAATATATTTTTGCGTAAGTGATTATAAAAATTAAAAAGTTTGCTCTGCAAGAAATATTAATAATAAAAATATGGCAAGCTGGATTTACGTTTTATGGCTAAATTTTTTCACTTTACCTAGTTGATTAACTTCCTAACGAGAAATTATACGACTGAGACGGTCTAGGTTATTATATATTTCATCATTTTGAAAATGTAGGAGCGTTTTTTGTTGTTTGAGATTATGGATTTTGCAAACGATCGCTGTTATTTTACAATATTGGCTATATAACTGTATCAACCGAGGTCGAGTCAATAGATTCAATATCCGCTGACACTCGCCGTTTATATGTTAATTCAACGTTTTATTATTTCAACGGGCGACTGAAATGAGCGGGGTCCTGATTTAAGCGGAAGAGTAAATTGGATACGATAGATATTTCTTTAACTGGCTTTCACTACATAACAATGTAAAAGGACTGTGGTATGTAGATACGTTTCATTCTTACCGAGTTATAGGTTTAGGCTTCAATCAGCATTGCGGTTCAATGAAACAATTTTGCCAGCATTGGTAGTGGGCTAGAACATTTCGATTATAATACATAGGCCTAAGTTTACTTGTAGATTATCCAACTGTTTTGTAGCTAGGTTAGATGTAGTGTTTATTTATGTATTAATTAGTTAAAAAAGGAAATTAACGGTTGAAATAATTTGGTATATATGTATATATTAAGTATAAGACAATCTGTGGACGTAACACAGTATCAAATAAACATTTTCAGCACTGAATTTCGAAAAAAGGTGGTTGTTGAAGTAAACAGCAACGAGGCTTTTGCATAATATGCAAATGACATCATTGTTAACTTTACCACGAGTTCATTTCACTTACCTACAGTAAACATAAACATTGTTCTCGTAAACAACGGATAGGTATTAAATTAACACTCATTTTTTAACTTAGTTAAATATATTTTGATATTGCAATCCTTCTTCACACATAGATATTAATCCAGAAACTACAAAGACATTATAATTTAGAAGCAGTAAAGTCCTAAAATCCTAATTGATATTATAAATGCGGAAGTATGTTTGTTGGTTTTTTGCTTTGTCCTTCTTTCACTCAGTAACGGATCGACGTAATTTTGGGCATAGATATCGTTTATGGACCGGAGAGTAACATAGGCAACTTTTTATCCCGGAAAAAAGCACGGTTGCTGTGGTAACGTGGGTGAAAACCGCAGTCAGAAGTCAGTAGCAGCTATACGGATATTAAATAGTAGCTAAACGTAATATCGGAGAGTTTAATCCATTAGAAGTTTTCAATTTCATTTGTTTTGGGCTCCTTTGCATTCGCAGCGACAATCAGGTCAGGTATTTTATTCTAAGTTTAGTAGAAGGGAAATTTTCATTAGTAAATGTTCGTACAATACTCCAGGTATTATACACAAACTTTTAATAATAGACAAAAAAAAATTGTTTAAGTTTAACTCATATTATGTTTCCATAACCGCAGTGAAGCGCGGCAGCCTTTTTGAGTGTAGGGTTACATGATACATTCTTCGTAGTACCTACTCACTTTGGTCGCATCGTAAAATGAGGTTTTCACGTAGAAATACAGTCACAAGGAAAATGATATTTGCAAGTTATATTTGTAAATTATCGTCGGCATACATTTTATTACACTTTTCACGATGGCGCGTTTTGTTGGGGTCGTTTCAAGTGATATTAACATCCAAGTCCAACACTTATGGGGAGGGGGGTCGTTTCTAAGAGTATTTTTGAAATAAGGTACGATAAATGTCGTGTACGGGCTCTTTTTGCAAATACGCATTGCAACTCCTCTTAGCTGCGCAGTATGTTGTTCAGTATGTACAAGCTGTATACTGGCACTTTTCGTGCCAAAAATTTCACGCTTAATTAAATAAGCTGCCGATAAATTAATACACAAAAAACTGATATGGTTTTTTTGTAATCCGTTTGTAGAATGAATTATTTATAAATAGCAATTTTAGAAGGTATTATATTAGTATTCTTTATAATTTTGAAAGCTTAAAATATATGTACTTTTACTATTTATTATTACTACAGAGTGACTGTCGTCAAGACTAAACTGGTGCAACTTTCAATATGACGGGCCAGAATTCGAATCCCAGCTTGGCTTGCTCCCCAATTGGCTTATCAAGTTATATCAAGATTTGTCACTATCGCTCTAAAAACAGCGATGGAAAATCATTAGGAAGCCCTCATGTACAAGAACCTTAAAATTCGATGATATTTTTGAAATCCACCAACGCCGAGAGAATCCGCCCCCTGAGATGCAAAGCACACGTATCATGGTATTGGTAAGTTTATGATGTCTTTAGCTGAACAATTAATTTCACGTTGATATAGACTTTTATTAAAAAAAAAAAATTTAAAGTTATATAATTATTTAAACGGTGGTTTAAGGAAGTTCGTATTAATAAACGCCATGCAACGGATAAAATCGGATGTTTAACGACTGTGAAGTTAAACTACACCTTATTTAACTCGCTAAGCAAGGGATAAGGACAAGGGATGCAAAGATTAATACTCCTAGGCAGTGCTGCCAGCTCGGTATTAGAGTTTGAGTGGAGCTAGATCTGCTACCACTGACGAAAGTAGTGGTAGGACTAACGAAAGTAGTATTGTTATCGTTAATACTAGCCACTGCCGTGACTTCGTCCACGGCTTATCTATAGAACATTAAATTCTACAATGTACGAATAATAATATTATGTGCTCTTTTTTTCCGGATATTAAAAACCACCGTTGAGTGTTATACCTTTGTGGTTTATAAATTGTACTTCAACTTGGCCAATCGCCTGAGTAGAAGAACCTTTTTAGTCAAACAGCGGCGCGGCAAATGAAGACAAATTCGAGTTGAAATTCAACAGCGATTTCTCATCAGCGTAAAGTTTTATCGGTTGGGCAACAATTTGTTCCATCGAAAATAACCCCGATTACTCGTTAAGCAAATAGATATTAAAGATGCATTAGTGTGTCGCACAGACTATTATTTGTGATACACAAATAATGGTAACCCAAAAACATTAGGTTGACTGCTTCAATGTTTATCTACTTTGAGAATGGTACGTAGGTAGGTACACATTTGTTATTTTATAAGGGTTTTAATTATACAAAACATTTCGTTGTTTAATTATGACGCATAAAACATACCTTTTTGTTTTGGTCATTATATTTTAATGTAATTGTATATGAAGTGATTTACTACCTCCGCTCAAATAATATTAAAACATTTCATTTTACATTCATATTACTAACTGTTACTGTCACTTTTGTAACATGATTTTAGTAAATACTTATTTTGGGTTTATAAAAGGGAAAAAAACGCAACTTGTCTTTTGTAAAATACTTAGTTGAAAAAAATTGTAACATGGAACGACAACGACAACACAAACTTAGGTTGTAACCAAGCAATGGCCTAAGGCAATGGCACAGTTTTTTCATAGTTGCAGTTTCTTATACGGCTTTGTATTCGCATTTTTCTTTTATAAAATACAGTCTGTACCAACAAGGACGTTGTTGCTACGGTGACAAGTTTAATTATAATAGAAGGTTGGACACGTGCATGCACTGTGGTCTGTGTATGATTACATCGTAAAAATAATTAAGGTTCGTGACAAACTTGGCAATTTGTCGGGTTGGTCGTAAAACTCAAACTTCTGGGCGTCACCTGTCCGACGCGCCGCTCGTAGTATAGTAAAGTAGAGCTGGCTGGGGTGACACAGGGGACTGATACCATCCAAAGGAACGCCCTTCATTTTGCACACTACATTTAGTAATTAATATTACAAGAATATAGAATAATGGTTTATACCGCGTATATTTACATCATTGTAAATATTTGTTTAATTCAATGTTTAATAAACGCGAAAACCAAAGAAAATGTAGAATACCCAGTTGTACACCTAGCATATCTATATTTAAGACAGGCTGAAGCCACACGTGACCAAAATGCTGGCCTCTACTTAGGTCAAAGATTAAGCATTGCCATTCAACGTGGCAATGCTGCCAGCATTTTGGGAACGTTGCCTACTGGTAGCGGATTATTAGATTAAGATTGTAAATAAATTAGTGTGTATTTTATTTAGTTATTTTAGTTTATGTTGTTTATAAAAATTGAGCCCTTTTAGATTATTTTATTTTCATCACTATTCAAGATCACGTGAGATAATGGTGAAATACTAAACTATAAAAAAAAGACAAGCTTAAAATCATACATTAAATATAAAGGACCATGAAAGTACGATACGCTATAATAAGAGTGAACAAAGTTTCTTGAACAATTTACGAGGTAGATTGAGAGAGATTGATTTCGCGGTATTCGAGTTCATTTATCCTCTTCGAAGAATTACAAAGTATCTGGGAGTTTTTTTTTATTTATTCTTCATTACTTTTTTTTTACATAAAAATTTATACGTTGTACCATAGAAACCGGTGATCGTTTGTCTTGGTACTCACATTCATGCTCTAGGTAAACATATATTTTTTTTTTTTTTTTTTAATTTTTACCCTTAAATCTTTATTATAATAACAGAAAAAATAAACAACATAAACTAAAATAACTAAATAAAATACACACTAATTTATTTACAATCTTAATCTAATAATCCGCTACCAGTAGGCAACGTTCCCAAAATGCTGGCAGCATTGCCACGTTGAATGGCAATGCTTAATCTTTGACCTAAGTAGAGGCCAGCATTAAAAATAAAAATTAAAATGAATCTTAAACCAACTACTTAGAGTGCTAAGTAGTTGGTTTAAGATTACAAGACAAAGTCTACGCGAAGTTCATGTATCTACCTAGTTTCACTAAACTAGGTAGATACATGAACTTGGCGTAGACTTTATTTCGCGTATAGTTGTCTTTTTATTTCAGCCAGTATGTTGATGGCTGCACTAGTAATGCAACAGTACTTGTTTTATTAAGTCACTAAACATAATATATGTGTAAGAAATTTTATATGTTATTCATAAACATACTGTAAGAATAAAGTTAGAGCATGGTGTGGTGCTGAGTTGCTACGCTTTTACGTCAGCAGCTATACCGTGAATTAGTGCTACGCCATAGTCTTCTCAGCGCTACGCAAGGGGAACACGCGGTAAAGGACGTCAGTCCTCAATGAACTACGAGTGGAAAAGAAAAGTGAAGAAATATATTTCTTCAACATAATATAAACATTACACACAACAACATACAAATATTTTGAATTGACACTACCACGAAAAGTGGGAAGAAAATTACAAAGTAGAGGGAAAACAATTTGCCGACGGAATGCTAACGATGTTCTGGACTGGCGGCGTCGGAAAAATCTACAAAAAAGATGAATAAAATAATGAGGGTAGTTTATCAAAAATAAGAAAAATGCGTCGCAAGCCGAGAGACCGTGCCAAGAGAGCGAAGTAACAGACGTCAGACTACGTCACCACATGTACATATAAGATTCATCAGACCGTATGGCGGACTTCACTAGCACGGAATCTTAGCTCGTAACAAACCAATTGTATCAATCAAATTCATTTATTTATTGATTGCCAATATGGGTACCTACAATTATTGTTAAAGCTGAAACGGGAAAAAATACAGAACGCTTTAATCGGCATGCAAAATGAAGGTTAAATAAAAATATCATAACTCATGACTGACATAATTATGTTTTTTTTTTCATGATCAAATGAGACCTAACAATAGAGTGCCCATTATTAAGAATATTCAGTTTTTGGCATCAACCGCTATAAGAAATTTCATTTTTAATCAAACCGGCCAAAGCTTAGTGACAATACTTAAGGACGAACTAGTCGTTCATTTCTCCATACAACCGTACTTGGGTGATTACTCCACTACTTGACGTTTTAAGTCCAAAATTAAGAATAATATCGATTTATCTCTTCGTTATCTAGGTCAGCCTGCTAATTATACAGAAAAAAAATAAGTGGCTTAAAAGTAATGAGCCTTCAAACATCTGTATTTTAGCACGTATTTTAACGCAAGTTTGGACGTAAATAAATTACAAAAGGATTACGAAAACTCGAAAATAAGGTACATACTAACAAGCTTTAGTTTATTGACATTTCAAATAACTTTGGTCTGACTAAATACATTCAGTAGTTTTGTCGTAAAACCCCAAGCAACAGAAGCCAATTCGTACATTTTTGCGCGCCGGTTTTCGACTTTTCTGTTTTCGTCGCGACTTTACGAGAGTGTGTAATTGTGTATGTGCGAGCATTAGCCTCATACTACTCATCGCTGCAGAGTCTTACCTTGTCCCACGAATGTTAGATGAAATAGCATGCATTTTAGCCGCGCCCACCGATGAGTTCGCTCCATGGACTAGTAGGTTCTTAAGTATACCTTCGGTAAACTTTTTTAATTTTAAAAGAAAAACGTCAATTTTACTTGGTGTCATTATAATTTTTTTCCTGCAGAATATTGAAACGACCGATTAAGAAAATACTAATAAAAGTTTCCTTTTTGCGTATCCAGCTGAACGTCACCTTCATAAAAATATGTAACGGACATTTATTATAAGGAAAAATTGGTTTCTCTTTTACTACTGTTCTGAAGTAAGGGGATACAGAGGCAAGTTTATTTTTATGATGTTCTTCGAGGATGTAAACTGGAGTTCCCGGACGCAAAATGGTGCATTTTTAAAGAGTACGTGGCGTCTTTCGCTTCATTTGAATATTTGACTACAAAGTAGCGTCAAAATTAAAGTGAGAGAAAAAATGCAAAGGAAGAGTTTTAAATTGCAAGACGTTTGGAAATCAATATCGGAATGTTTAAAGTCACGTTCAGAGATCGTGAACGTGGAGACATCAGCATTCGAGAATTTTCCGCTACATTTATAGAATTCAATTACGTACAGGGACAGTGTAATGTTCACTGAGTATAATGCTGATTGCTTTCAAATTAAACTAGCTCTATGATTTGTTTTAGGTGAACTCTATTTTATTAAACATTATGCATGCATTCTGACAGAATTTTTAAATGTGAGATCTTATCTCCGTTTAACAAAACACGAGACTCAGATCAAGATATCAAAGATAACAAGTTGCAAGCTGAAAATTGCAACGCAACTTGACTTTACACAACAAAGCCATTTTTTACATTAATAGACGTTCAGTAATATCATTGTGACTAGATGCCTCACGACATGACAGGTAAGAAAATATATGAAATATACGAGCTCGTCCTTTGC
Organism: Crocallis elinguaria; assembly: GCA_907269065.1. Classification (NCBI taxonomy): domain Eukaryota; kingdom Metazoa; phylum Arthropoda; class Insecta; order Lepidoptera; family Geometridae; genus Crocallis; species Crocallis elinguaria. The sequence goes on from OU026077.1 coordinate 10,104,807, forward strand.
CTGATGGTTAGCATAATGCCAGCCCATAAAAATTGCAGTGCAAAAAAGTGCAGAACTTTGAAACACAATGTCCTGCGCGGCACTGCAGTGCACCCGCTACCCTGAGACATTAGGTATTAAGTCTCATAAGCCCAGTAATTTCACTGGCTACTCTGCTCATCAAACCAAACAATTGTACAACACAATTGAACAAGGTAATTGTCGCGCATTAATGCTTGACGGCTGACTTCACGAGCAAAGCGGTGGTACCAACCCAGACGGATACTCGTCGAAAATACTTCTACCACCCAGTTAATTTCTACAACACTCAGCGAAACGAATGCATTTTCAGAGTGTTTTTGCAATAAACACTGTTGTTTTGTAATAAAATAACGTATTGAAATCAAAACTGAAAATTAATTATAGCATATTTATTACTGTAGGAGTTGGATATGTATACGCTATACGCGTGTTTTAAGTATTATTTGAACCTGAACCAAATAATACTCTCCTAGAACACAGGATTGAAATAATCTTTGCCATCAACAAAAAGCAATTTCAGTTGCTTTAAGAGAACTAGAATTCTACACCAAGCGATATCTAGAATCTGGTGTCGGGACACTTCAAATGTTGGGAAATGGAAAAGTGTTAAATGGGAAACTTTTCCGGAAGGCCAGAGTAGTTTAGTGTTAACATACATACATCGTCAACATACATAGGTATGCTAGCAGTGAGATACAAACTTTTAATCGGGACAATATTCATAACCACACGAGTGCGGTAATATAAAGTAAAAAGCACGCGTATTTAATATTTTGGATTATGAGGCTAAATGCAAAGTAATAAAATCCACAATACGAGCAAGTGTGTTGAAAAATGATTTCACTATAGGAAGCGACTTTATATCTTGATATAATATGACTTTTGATATAATATGATAAATACGACTTTTGATTACCTCTACTAAATATGTTCTTCTTTTTTCTTCTTGTAATAGAATTGCGCGTGCCAATTGTACATTGGAATAAAATATTAGAATATTAAAGCCAATAGCTTGCCTAAAAGGGATAATGAATATTGATGAAATTAAAGAAGTATGAACGATAGAATGAAGTAGCGTTTGTCCTCTCTTCAGGTATGAACATTTTTGCAAACTGCACTTATGTGCGCTCAGGTCGTACTTTTACATTTCGTAATTCTTTCGAAAATAGGAAATATGTGTTCCGCATATAGTAACTCTCTACCATGCTGTAAATAAACAGTTAATCCATTTCGCTTTAAGCTGTTTATATAAGTTAACAAGTTGATACAAGTCCGACGATCCTTGAAACTGAATAATAAAGCGGAAACTTTTCATTCACCAGCTTGTTCATAGTTTTTATTTTGTAGTAGAATCCTGGGAGAGAGACAATCGCTTCGAAATCCGAATCCGAAATCTTTAAATTAGTTCCTTCCGGTTTAGTCGATATAATCGGATCAAAATTACTGCTGCGCGAGGCCCCTGTTTTTTCCGAACACTATCTAAACGAACAAACATTTTATCAATAATATATGTAATTTACAATAATGTAATACAGAAACCTGCTTGCATAGTAAAAACTGAAATTATCCTATATTTCACCCCCACTCATATGAACCGTTTAAGCCACAGAACGAGCCAAAGAAATCTACGTACCTACAAACATATACTATGCTCGTTTTCGAGCGTAGTATATGTTTACATTACAAAAAAAATAACGGGTAAAGGTGGCTTTCTCGTGAAATAGTGCATATTTTGAATTAACAGAATTTAAAGAAATTGTTATTAACAAAATCCAATAAAACTTTTTTTTTGTTTCAAAAGAACTTTTCACTCCCTAACTAGAATTCTTTATATTTAACACTGAGATATGGAATATTATTTCACTAATAACTACCTACTGCTAATAAGTATACACTAATATTTTTAATATTTCTCCCGTTGCTAGAATCGAAAACCCTAACAAGTAGCAAACTTCTGTGATAGCACTGAGTAGAACTGAGACACAAATCACTATGAGGTCTTCTTTTGTTTTATAATTACTATCATAGCTTATTCCTGTTTATTTGCCAAGCTGCCAGACTTGTCTATGTTGCGTGTCGGTCACTTTTATTGGCGGAGTTTGTCCACTCCGGGCAATACATTTACCATACAAAAGTGACTGCCATTTCCGAAATGGGTTGAATTTATTCATTATTATTATGGGCCGAACCATTATCTATATCCTAAAAGCTTGCGCCTATTTATTGATATTGTTTTTCTGATGTATTTAGTTTGTTTGAGGAAGGATGCAAAGAAAACTACATTTTTGTGATGGAAACACTCATTTGTTTTTATTTGCGGCGATCGAGCCTACAATACAGTAGGTACTATAATACAATATTATTATTAGTAGGTAGTAGTAGTATTCCAAGAAAGAGCGTAATAGGCTGGTGATGATTATTATCAGTGGAAAATAATATATTCAAGTGATAAGTAAGTGATTCGGCGTGGCAATACTGCCAGTATTTTGGAAACGTTGCGTAGCGGATTATTTATTAGAAAGATCGATAAATAGATAAACTCTTTATTGAAACACCCCAGTACAAGGATTATGTAAAACTAAAATCTTAACAAACTAAGTGTCACAATGGGCGGTCTTATCGTTCATAGCGATCTCTTCCAGACAACCCAATTAGATTAAGATCGTAATTGTATACCTAGTATAATGTATAGTTATTTTAGTTTATTTTGATGAAGTTATTTATTTAGTTTAGTTTTATGTTGCGATAAAATAATGATTTTATAATATACAGTAATCATATAAAAGCCATTATAGTTTAAAACTAATGAAAAAAACATTAATTAGCGCAACAGCCCGTAAAACTCACAGCCGTACTTAATTACGTTTTACCTCTCTTCGCCTTTAACTAGACAAACCCTTATAAGCCTTTTGAGATAATGTCCCTCTGCCTTTTGTCATTCATTACAATCTGTCTACCATTTAAACAAAAGGAATATAAATTAAATTAGCATACCATTTGACTGACAAAGATTTTATAAAAATTGGAGATGAATTTAAAACTAAAGCAAAAACAAAGATTATTGGACATAACCTAAATAAAAAGGCGAGCAATTTTTGACATGAGATATATTGGATTTTGCAAGATAAAAAATTGACATAGTTAGGTATCTCTCTAGTTAGACAAATTTAATATCTTCATTCATAAACCTTACAAACCATACCATCCAAGTTTATTGTTCGATCATACGCCAAATATTAATCGACTAAATGGTTGCAGGTTATTTTGAAATAGTATTCAAAACAATGTAATGAATTTCAACGCTAATAACGCAAAATGAATGCCTTTAGATTGAATGATGGCTTGCGATCTGTGGTTTTACTAATGAATTTGGGCAGTTGAGGTTAATTTAGTTACCTAATGATAATAATATGTTGTATTTACGTAGACTTTAAGTTTCTTTCGTCATATTTGTCTATGAATAAACATAATTAAAAAAAACAAAATACTGTAAAACACTTAAACCTAGAGTACCGTCGGCAGCGGGGCAGGGCCTAAAAGCTAGGTTAAGCTAAAAGGTAGGTTGGAGAGTGAGGAACCACCTGACAAATCTATTTTTCTACGGTCTTTTGAAAGGTATTAATGGAGCATTGACAACGGCTCCATCAAAAGGCCCTTTAGTATAATTAAAGTGTTATTATTAATCTGTATCATCCAAAATCTTCAAAATCCCTTCGATTTCGAAAACTCCGTCACTCATATTAGTAAAACTTGCAGTCTGATGCTTGCCAGCTACTAACGGACATTTCTTATAGTTAAATATTGCTACTTTGACCTTTTGATTCACTAACTAAAATATAATAATTAGTACATGAGCAATTATCGTGGTCTCATACATTACATTAATGTGTTCAAAACGTACCTGTTTTAATTATTATTTAGTGCTACGGTGAAATTAGGAAAGTTTTCGAGTTATGAAGCAAATTCTAAGCGGAATTTACTATCTAAATACGAAAATGTTTCGTGTTGGCCTTAGAGGAGTGTTTAGGGCTCTCGACTCCCGCTAGACTCAAATGTGACGTCATGAGTGCCTAGAAACCACTTTTACTTAATATGTAGGTATTTTTAAACGGAACATTCTCCTGCGTTTGCTTATTACTGTAGTGCTAGTATAGTGCAACGGGATGTGGGTCCAGTCCTCATCTTGAGACAGACACCCAAAAAGAGGACCCAAAAGTATTAAGGATATTAGAAATATATTTGGATTGTTAAAGTTAAATAGAAAGCTCATTCAGACTCTGCCCCGAGATTCACCCGGCCGCTCTTCATTCATTAGAAGCTTAGTAAGTGCTAAACTAACGATTTTAACTTTACGACCGTTTAACGAGAAAGTTAGAGTGACGATAAACACGGTGTTGTTAAGTTTAATCTAAGGTATAATTCCTGAGTGAAACAAAATAAAACAGCTTGTTGCGAATACTAAATAAAGAAGAGCATTAAATCTAATTTATGTGTTGTGCTTTACTTGACTAAACTGTCTCACGTAAAGTTTTCTATCTCAATGAGTAGTAGCTATATATATATTTTGTATAGGTAAATGTAACAAACACGATAATTGTAAGTCCCTCTTTTTATGCGATAATTTTACCAAATCTCGATAAGACATCGAAAATTACATCTAAATGTGGAAAATTGGGGGATGAACTTTCGTATTTCGCGATATTTTCATCGATGATGGTTCCCGTTTTTTTAAAAGCAAATTTCAATACGTGTTTTCGCCTTAATTTATTCAGAAAGACACATAAAAGTTATGCGATTTTGATTGAAAATATAATTCTTGCAACAGTTCAAGCCAAACCATTACACATTCAGTACAAAAGATAAGAGAAATACGCTATTTAAAAAAAACATGGTACTCACTCATGGTAGGGTAATATGCCCAGTTTCTGGCCTCTTAAGACGTCTGTTAACTTATTTCTCTTATAACTAAACTCTCTAGTGAAATCAGTGGATGCGTATTTTTTCATAAGTCAAAAATATTAATAATAGAATTAAAACTGGTTTAAAACACTCTGACTGCCTGATTTTATTTAAAAAATATTTTTTAGGAAAAGTATGCTTTTTCCAGTGTCTGGCCCCAATTCAGTGTCCGACAATTTGACGCCTAGTCTCCGGCCACCTGGCATAAACCTAAAGGCGGGTTACTTAAGCACTTTAGAGGGGGTTGAATGAGTTTAAAATTCAATTTATCGTTGAACTATTCACAAATAATTGGTAGTCTGAGAAAGAAAATCACCACGAAGAAATTTTTCAATCCTTCAATAATTCTTCAACCAATAAGTGGTAGGACGTATTAACAGCGAGATAAATATCATGAGCAGAGCTTCTCTTTATTGAAACAATGTTGGCTGCTATGTCCCATGCATTTTTCATAGGATACAACAATATGCAGTATCCCATCGTACTCACTCTATAAATATTCTGTTATATGCCTATGATATGTTCTGTATTCTGTTTCAGTGAACGGAGCGTATCAGTTGTTGCATGTTATGAAAGTACTATAAAACCAACACTGCCTTAAAATAATGTTATTATTCAATATTTCGAAAGTGTTTTTGCGAGTACTTTTAGATTGTGCTCGTAATAACTGATGGCTATTTTATGAATGAATATTGATAAGATTCCCGAAATAGAACGGAGCCTTCAAAAAAAGTGATTGTGTAAGAAAGCTGTACCTAAAAATCGGGCCGAGGGCAGGTTATTAAATGGTAACACAATGCCTAGGTTTCTGTAGGTATTAAGACTAATGTGACTGTGTGGGCCGGAATTCGTATTGGCTTGTTTTTGTAACAGAATTTATACCATTTTCACAGCAAAAACGTTTTATTGAGTAGGTACTTTAATCAAGTCACGTAAACACATTATCAATAGTACCTAGATAAAATGGTTCTTACAAGTTTATTTCAACATTATTTTACCATCCTTATATTTTATGTTCGCGTTATTGCTAGTTATGTACTGAATATCACTTAAATGAGCTAAGGCTTACGTACTCGCCCAAGAAATCAGATCTTTACCTGACTTCGATAGGTTTATTACCGGTCTAAATAAAGAGGCCCAAGCTGAAAAATATCAACAGGGTATTATGACCAGCATAAGTAAGATGTTTGGCACTGTTTTAGTGTGTATTTAACGCTTGAAAAACACTAATGCTTGCAATGGCGGAAAACTGCACCAAGCAGAAAAGAGTAGCTTCCACTGAGACCAACTCTCGAAGGAGAGTTCATCCAACTAGTCAATAGTTGTATTCTAAACTAGATACCCTGGTATCTAGTTATAGACTAGTTACGACTATCTAGTAGAATCGATTAAGAAAATATTTTTTCCAGTGTAGGTATACAAAAATAAGTCCACGAAGTTTTTAATATCAAAGAAAAGCAAATATATGGTCAGTAGTTTCTCAATAACTATACGAAACTGACAAGCTTAATGGAAGCAGTATAAATCTTACGTTTGCATGCTAGGCACTTTATAAATAACAATGGCCGAAATTAACAACGAGGGCGGTTAACGTCTCGCACTACTACTACCCTAATTTATTTGCATAATTGACCCACATTTATTTCTTTTACACAAAACTGTAAATCGTAACAAATCGAGTCTGACGTAAAAGGTTTTAAAACGCACGCCCTTTCGCAGCGTGAAAACATTTGTGAAGACGGATTAGGGATCGGGTACAGCAAGAGTCGGTGATTATGCACATATGTAACGTAGTCGTCTGCAGACTTGCTGAGAAATTGCAAAACGGTTACGGAAGTATAGTGTCGTAAATCAGGCTGATTGTCCACCTGTGCTGAGGCGGCACATTTGAAACGAGCAAATACGACTTCCCCTACATATATTTCTTTACATATACATATATCTCCTCACAGTATAAAGAAAATCCCAGCTGGCGTCTCCCTGTCTGCACGAAATCGTACAGATCCATGGAACCAATTTCAAGTAGTTTTATTTACTTTTGTAAAGGACGGTTCTGGTTAAAGGTTTACTAAAGAATGTATTATGGCTATTGAATTTGGAGACTTCTGGTCCTTCACTCAATTGCATTATAGTGTTTCAAATTTTTAGATATATTTACATTTGTTATTTATGTTGTGGACTACGAATATATCCCTTGCTTCTTTGGTAAATTATTTATCAGAGACTTGCTAGATGCTTGGCCAATGACCATTTTTGATAATAATGTAAAAGATAGCTTTATACAAATACGATTTACAAGGTGGTAGGACTACCTCTACTGCGAGTGCCCATCTGGGTGGGTACCATTGAGAATTTGCTAATCAATGGTGGGTACCACCGCTTTCCACGTGTATTCTGCCGCCAAGTAGTAATATGCAAGCATTACTGTGTTCCGGTCTTATGAGCAAAGTAAAATCAAATTACAATGAAATTACGGAGCTTACGAGACCAATGCCTCAGGGTGACGAGCGCAATGCAGTGCCGCGCAGGCTTTTATGCTTCAAAGCTCTGAGTAGCACTGCAGTTGTAATGGGCTGGAGTAGTGCTTTCTATCAGGCAAACGATCAGCTCGTCTCGTTATCTAATAGTCTAAAAAAATTAATAATAAAGATATTATATTTACTAATGTAACACAACACTCTCGTTTCTTTACTATAAGTGCGTCCTATATTCTTTGACGTTACTGGTATACATTTTGTAATAAATTACTGCTTTCTTTTCCAACCGAATATCCAAATAATATCTTGAAAAATTTATGAAAAGAAAAATACGAGGCTACTTCATTGAGTAAAGTGGTGTCAACTCAATTCACTAATCCACAGGGTTCTGTACATTACATAAATATCTATCTCTAAATCATTGATCATCATTTATTATCAGAATGTGTTGGGCTTAAAGCTTTCTTCAGAAATTTTTCACTAGGTACTGTAGGTGCATACCTACTACATAAAAATAGTATCGTACGATGTGACAAGATACCTATACCGCATGTGCACAAAAGCTAATATGCGACGCTGTGTACTCTCCAGAGAATTCCTTTTAACGTTGGTGCTCCACCACCGCAACATAAAGGTTTGAAAACAAAAAAGTAGAGACGAAAGCAATCTCCAAATTGCTGCCTTTAAAAGTATTGCTACACATTTTGAAATGCATTGAAAATTGGTTAGTAGATTCTAAAACAAGGTTTCTTTTTACCCATCTACGAGGAGGGTTATGATTTTGACCGTTATGTATGTGGGTATGTTCGTCTGTTCCCTCACAACTTATAAACTTTGATAGGGTCTAGCGTGATAGCCTTAAAAGTAAGCTTCTGGCTTATGGTATAACCCTGCCGCTTATATGTGCCTGGATATTGGACTTCTTGAGGAACCGATCAATTGCAGTCGTTGTTGATTTTCTTCTTCTTAGCGTGTCGATGGCAATTAAATGATCGCAGCCCAGAACTTGGCTACGTCGACTGCGTCGCTTGTAGCGTCCATAAGGTCCTGCAGCGTGCAGGAGACAGGGCACGCAGGACACGATATCAAGTGGGCCATCGTTTGTACGGCACCACACAAACAGTCCAGGTTGGAGGCTTCTGAGAATCCCCACATGGACATGTTGTCCTTGCTCCGACCGACCTGAGTCCGAAGCCTATTTAATGACTTCCAGATCAGCCAGGGTTCCTCATGGCCTGGTGGGAGATTCTCAGAATGTGGGGTAAAAGGACTTGGAAGGGACACTCTCTCACGCCACAGGTCGCGTCTGGCTCGCGAGGGCTCGCTGGTTAAGGGCTTTACGCATTTGATAAAGCTGCTGCGGCTTTTCAGCCTTTGCGGCACAGAAGTGTGGTCGTGCAACGGATGTCGAAAGTCACGCTCCTTTTTTGTCCTTTCGTTGGAACTTGCCACAGCCCTGCGGATCTCTGGAGGTGCTATACCAGCCAGTGGATATAGAAACTTAACTGGTGTCGGTTTCAGACAACCAGTGATTATCCGACATGTTTCATTCAAGGCGATATCCACTAGCTTCGCATGAGTGGAGCGATCCCATACAGGGCATGCATATTCTCCAGCAGAAAATGCGAGCGCCAGGCCAGTGGTCCGCAAGACTTGAGGCGTAGCTCCCCATTTGGTGGTGGTAAGGCGCTTTAGTATATGGTTACGAGTGTGTACCTTGTTTTTTAACTTTACACAGTTCTGTTTGTAAGTGAGCGACCTATCCAACACCACTCCAAGATATGTTGGGAAGCTATTATGCGCAATAGGCACTCCACGCCACGTGATTTTGAGTTTGCGACTTGCATGTGCATTGCGCAGATGAAAAACGCACGACTCGGTTTTGGATGGATTAGGCTTAAGGGAGTTCTGATCGTAATAGCAGCTTAGGTCATTAAGCGCTGCTGTTAAACTAACCTCAATTCGTTCAAAACTACTCGCTTGAGAAGTGAGCGCAAGATCGTCAGCATATAAGAAGCGGGAAGTGTTGGGGCTAGATGGTTGGTCGTTTGTATAAATATTAAAGAGCAGCGGAGCTAAAACACTGCCCTGAGGTAGACCATTGTTTTGTGACCTCCAATCCTCGTTGTTGATGGATGCTCGTCTGATCAGTTGGCAATAAATGCCAGGGTTCCTCAAGGGTCGATTCTCTTTGCGACGCCCTTTTTGCTTTACATTATTGACCTGATCAAACCCGGTATCTTTGCTGGGTACACAGATGACAGCACTGCCGTAGAGAGATTCATATCCAACTCAGGAACTAGCGTGGGTCAGATTCAGTCTTTGAGAGAGACCATGGTTGGTCGATTGAATTTGACACTAAATGATGTGTCCGATTGGGGTGATGCAAGTTCAACCCTTCAAAAATCCAGGCGTGTCTTCTCTGCTAAACGAAGTCCATTCCATCTGACTCCCACTTTCCAGGATCTATCCTTGCCGATTACTGATCATCCGGAGCTTTTAGATATTACACTTACATCTAAACTCAACTTCTGCTCCTACATCGAGTCCAGGGCAAGATTAGCTGAAAAAGCTATATTGGCGAAGATGAGACAGTATTTCTCACTGGGACTGCTTCTTAATGTTTATTGATTATTCATAATGGAATACTGTTCTCATCTGTGGGATCGTTCAGCTAAATACCTGGAGGCGTCGGTAACTATTGAAAGACGAGCCGTAGACTTATGGGGAACGATACGCTTGTTGACGCCAAGCTCAAGAGCCTAGCGCATCGATGCAGGGTTGCCAGTAATAACAACAAAACCATCAGTACTTCTAATTACTGTCTAGTCTAGTCATTTGGATGAATATAATTTTAAAATGTAAAATCTAATTAATATACAGCCTTAGTTTGAATTTTTATGTTTTACCGAAAGTTGATCAATCTACTTCTGGAAGTCAACAACATTTGTTTTACGGGTTTTAGAAATTCAGAATTCTTCATTGAAGAAATGGCATTTAAAGTTTACGTCAAAATTCTACTACAGAATTTCCAGGCAGCCCTAGCTAATTCACGTGAATAATGTTGAAATTTGTTAATCAATGATGGTATTGATTATAACACACTTTCCTAGGGAGGTTCTCACAAGTTGTGCAGAATCATTATCATACTCCTTTTCCGGGATAACATACCAATTCAAACTAACCCTGTATATTTATGTACTATCCATTATTAAATTGTGAAAATATCATCAGTTCAGGAGGCCCTAAATTATGAAGCATGTACCTGTTAGTATCTATATCTCATTTTGATATAAGTAATAATTGATAAAGTCTTTTAATTTTTTTCTAGACAAAAATTTTTGGTAGTTTCATCAGCGGGCGTAACCCAAAAATAATTGGTTGCCCCTAACCTAACAAATTTGTCAAAACAAACATTTATTGCAAACAAAGGAACTAAATCAATTATTATTAAAAAGAGGAGCTTTTAACAAAATAAAGTTCAGTGGTTTATTATATTTTGCCCTTTTATTCTTTGCATTGTTTATACGCAGTAGAACTAACGAATGTATTTTTTAATCCCTCTTATCCGTTAGACCCTTTGACAACTCCAAAGGTTAGAGCTTTACGGCGAGATAAATTGAATTAAAATGTGGTTGGCTTTGTTGGTGTTATAGACCAAGGACGAGGAGGTTTATGAGGTGATAGACGTGGCCAGAGAGAGTTAAGTAGTATAGAGTAGTAGTTAGTTAGAAGAGTAGTAGTAGTTTGGATCAAAACGCCATTTCCGTATTCTGAATTTGTCTAACTTTTACAGTTCGCATTAAAAGAGGCGAAGAAGTTCAAATTGCTTTAAAAGCAAATTGAACTTCAGAAGTCAGGACAAGCGTTGACAACCGTAACTAGGTAATACTTGTTCAATAGACCGCAGTAAAAATTGCTGCACTTATCTAAAATTGCAGCAGTTACCTGCACATACAAATTGCTAGTGAAGTTCATTCCTAGAAGCCTATGAATTATTCTAATCGATGCAATTGCGTACTATCGATCGATGTTAATATGAGCAATAATTTTCCATGCGCTAATAGAATTATGATTTAGATGTTTATTAGATGTTTTGAGCAAACATAGTACAGTTATGTTTATGGCTTGCCCTTCGTTTGTGTGACAGCATTTGATAGATAATGTTTTACCTGGAGCCATTTCGTGATCCCGAGGGCACTCCAATCGAAACGACGTTGACCTGTACCAGGTGCTAGGGCAAACTCTTCTGTGAATGACCGGTTAGGTCACCGTTTCGTTAGCTGTAGTCTGCCACCAAGCAGGACCTATATAGTACCTTATATAATGCAAAGTAGTGCATATTTTACTGTATTCGGGTTTGATGAGTAAAGTAGTCGATGAAATTTCTGGGCATATGAGTCTTTATACTTAAAGTATTATAAGGTAACTGGCGCACAGTAGGTATTACCACGCAGGCCATTGTGTTTCAAAGTTTTGGGTGGCTAAGTCGAAAGCGCCTTATACTATGGAAAGTTCTAAATTTGTACATTTACACATGCTAAGGAAGATTCACTCACTCTGACTGGCGACAAGATGCTACAACGTTCTACACAATTCCGTAATGAAAATAGTTAATTCTCGCAAAAGTTACACAATGGCAAATTTTATATATATAGACTTAAGTAAAATTACTATAGTACTTTTAATGTTTTCTATAGTTATTTGTACTATTCAGCTTTACTAGTGCGCCCCGAAAGGATTCGCAGTTTATTTGGCATAGATCAAAATTGTTTGAATTATTTCATAACAGCTAGTTGTGATCTGGCAACAATTCTAGATACTGTTTCCTGTTCATTTGCAAACTGTTTCAAATCTTTATTTATTTATATTTTCGATTACAAGTCACGTGCTGGATTTTTTATCTTTATCATGTGAGAACCTCGTACAGTTTTAAAAATATTGTTGTTGAATATTTAACTAGCCGGGAGAAGGGAATTAAACGCCGGTTAAGTTCACACTAGTTTAATAATATTACGGGGGTAAGTCGGGGACGCAGCCCACGAATTAGCAAGTAACTACCTATACATATATAACACTTGTTGCAATTCTTTGCACACGATAAATACTTAACTACGCATCCTATTCTACAAATTGAAGTAATAGTCAAATCCTTTGATTATATTGTTATTTAACATCAGTTGATCAGACGCTGGGGTACATATCGAAAGGAAAAAACACATAATAAAAATTAATGGTAATTCTAATGATGGACAAAATTAAATTTACTCGTAAACTAACGTTTTTAATGGTAACATAATGTAAATGAATTATAGATTGTTAATTTTAGCTCGAAAAAATCTCCTAAAGTTGAGGATAGTTTCCAAAGAATATTTTGCTGTAGCTGTTATCTTACTGCCGGTCTCAAAAATACATTCTGTACGCAGGACAAATAGGGACAGAAAAAGGTCTAACCAAAACTAACTTTAAAGTAGGAAGTATACAATTTCATCCACCACTCTCCGCCTAAAAGTTTGCGGAGTGTTCTAGTCAGTTCCTATTAAAATGTCCCTGCTCTATCAGGAGGGACCTGAAATAAGGACACACCGTGGCGGTAGCGGTCCATAGTTGCAATTGCTCTAATGACAGCTAGCTTCAGTTTGTATGGAGCCACCAGCACCATGTCACATATCTTAACGGTTGAGTCGAAACAGTTGAATCGTAGGCATAACTTTCAACAATATAAGTTTATTTAAGCATCGTGATTTTGTCAATCACGACATCATCACTGAGTAGTAGAGAGCGCAGATGGTGATTAACCCTGCAATGTGGAGTGTAGTGATTAGCTCAAGGACACTGCGTGCTTTGTGAACCACGCAGTACCATCGTTTGAAGTGGAGCCTAATCTAGGTAAAGGTACTTTTCAAGGGAGCGAGATGGGTGCTCGCAGATATGACTCTAGTTGCCTCGATTCAAAGGAGAGGACAAAACCATAAGGAAATCGGTATTCAGGGGATCCCCAAGCATTCTTAGCCTCCGTCAAGTGAGGTACTTCAAAATGACCTAAAACATCCAAAGATGGCGAAAGTATTTTTTCATTTACTTTACACGTAACAGAAAAGCACGCAATACTATCGTAAGCTACAGCAATACCCAAATTACATCTGTACCCCTAGTACGAGTTTTGATAGTTTTCGAATACTACATTTCGTATCGTTTGCTCCCATACATTTACGTGCAGCGCCCCTAGCGAAAACTTGCAGGAACTGAAATCGGTAGTATGAGCTATTTCGAATCGTAGTATTCGAAAACGAAAAAAGTTTTCGAGTTCTATTTTGCATTTGGGCAGTATGAGTTGCCACTTTGACACGGTGACGGTAGTAAACAAAGACGTTTTCGAAAACTTAAACAGCCTTATTACAAAACGAGTTTTAACGCTAAACTGGAGTTTAAACCGTAGTTTTGTCAAATTTCTTATTACAAAACGCAGATTAGCACTTAGGTCTTGGTTGGCTATGGTATCAAAGTTAATCTTGCCGGGCACCTAGTTTAGCGAAGGTTTAATCATGTATTTTAATGGCGGCCACGTATTCTACTTGTCAAATCGTAAAAACATTCATATATTTTGTATTAAAGTAAGAAGGGGTGGTGAGGTATATTAGGAAGCGTGGATGAGTAGAATAATAGCTTTTAGCAAAATATATAGTAAATACATATTATAATATCGAAAGTACATATACATAGTAAAAACAGATAATATTACAGGAATTGACAGTACACACAATCAACAAAACATGTTGCTATGGTTACTTAGCCATAGTGTGCCATTGTATAGGTTGGATATATAAGGAGTATCTCCTTAACATTTTTTTCATATACGTAAATACCTAATTAGGATGTTTTGAATTACTCGCAATGATCAAAAGTCATTTAAAAATTACCTACAATATTTTTCGATATTAGAAAATAGTATTGTGTGACAAAATAGCTACTTATATTCCAAAATAAAAATTAGTACATTGTGTAACGGAACGTTAAGATCGAACGATATTCAACATTTCGTGTATCCGTAGCATAAAGACATTTATTATCTGTGGAAATAATTTCTACCATAGCTACAGTTTGGTAATAAGTTGTCTTGGCTTTATTCATCTTTTGTAATAAGGTTTGGTTTATAGGTCGACTCTAAAGATAGTTGAAGACAAATTGGTTCTCGACCAAAGTCGAGTTTAACGAGTTTTTTGTAATAAGGCCGCTAAAGTTTTGTTACTCGTTGACTAAATCGTCGTGAGAGCGTGTAATCGTCTTGTGATTTTTGTGGAAATTATGATGACAAGACGGAATTTTGCGATGCGGTGAGCTGCGGAAGCTGTAGAAGCTGACCGTCATGATGAGGGGAGCGTCGGGAGCTAACACAGAGGTGGTGGTTATTGGTACCCAGCCGTATTTCCAACACTCACTTTGTGCAGTGGTATCGGCTCACAAAAAAGTTTTGCGTACCTCTGTGAGACTCAAATCTCAGGAGCTCTCAAAGAATCACACTGAAGACAAAGGTACTTCCTAAGATTTTTATTTTCTATTGCAATTGTATAGGTTAAATAAATATTAAAAAAATATATCTAGAACCACTTTGTTTTAATGAGATTTATTATTTACATGTAGGTACTAAGTGCATTGATAAAACGCATTGCATAAAACAATAAATTTACAAGCACTCCAATAATTGTTCCAATTTTTTATGATAAAGAAGAAAGAATTATAGATTGTAGGTCCTAACATGGATAGTTATTATACTCTTTGGTCCTAACCTACGATAAATACAATGTCTGTGGATAAATACGATAAACATAACGTCAAACAGATAAAAATAGCGGAATATATTTGTCTCTTTACATTTCTCCAAGTGTAAGAGAGATAGAAATATACAGCATGAAGTTCGTTCATTCGAGATAGTCGATATTCGATATGGTGTAAACGTCGTTCGAAAATGGTAACTCATACTACCGATTACAATGAAAACTATTAGTTTAGTGAGCTCACGAAAACTATTATCGTTTTCGTAATTTTAAAACTCGTACTAGGGGTACTGTTAAGATTTAATCAACGCTATCGATTTGAAAAATGCAATTTCCGATGCGAGAAAAACGTGTAAGAATCTAGATTTTTGTGTAAGTGCTTCCACTCAACGTAAGTCACAATCTCGAATGAATAAAAGATATTCGCCAGACGTTTCGTTTTAGTCACGTTAGCACCTACGTGCGCGCCCGTTTGATTACCATGCCTCTGGCAATACAAGTAAATAAATTCTAAATTAAATTGACTGCAGAATAAATTTTACAAACAAAAAAGCACTTGAAAAGATGTATTTTTATTTTTGGACGTCTAAACACATAAGTGTTATGTGGTAATAAACTGGGTAAACGCTACCTAGCCTGTTACAAATAAAAATATACTTTACTCAGAGTTTCTCGATTTTAAGCAAAAATGGCAATTAAAGTGAGGTTTTTTCAAAGTGATATTATAGCAGAAATGAAAATCACTTCCAACATATTTGTAACCCTTTCTCCTGAATAAGGGTTAGCTGAAGCCAAGAGACAGTTCACCCCCTATAAAATATGTAACCTAAATACATAACTATATCTATAAATCATATATAATAATTTTTACTGTGCTGAATTTAGTTTATATACATGCATGTGTTTGTTTTTTACGAATTGGGATAAAGGCAAGAAGATGATGATGCATGAGTAAATTTTTGTGAATGCGTGGTTGGGTGTTTGTGTGTTTGGGGGAGTGTGAGTGTTTTTGGGTGGGTGTGCGGGTGTGCGTGCGTGCGCGCGCGCTTGTTTGTGTTTGTGTGTGTCGTGTGTGTGTTTGTTTGTGTTTGTGTGCGTGCGTGTGTGTGCACGTGCATGTAAATAAAGTAACCAACAATAACCATTCATTTAGTAAAGCCATCGAGAAGACAATCAATGAGTAAAGCAAAACGAGACGCTCCAGTATTAGGGCACTTCATATAGAACTAAGGTCACAGTTCAACAAATGTGAAATAAACGAGGTTTATGTGATCGGGGCAGTCAAATTTACAAACCTAGTACAAACTGAAGTTTAAATATTAGCAGTTCACAGCGCAAATTTGTACCAAAATTTTCAAATCGGTGGTTCACGAACCATTCTAAGCTTTGACAACAGATGTGTGTGTTTAGTTAGTGGGAACACTAACTTTCTGCGAGTGTCTGTCTGGGTTGTTACCACCGCTTTGCTCGTGAAGTCTGCCGCCAAGCAGTAGTGTGCAAGCATTACTGTGTTCCGGTATAATGAGCAGAGTATGAAGTATCCAGTGAAATTACTGGGCTTATGAGTCTTAATACCTAATGTCTCAGGGTAACGAGTGTTCCGCAGTGCCGCGCAGGCCTTTGTGTTTCAAAGTTCTGGGTGGCACTGTAATTGTTATGGGCCGGCGTTATGCTTACCATCAGGCAAACGACCAGCTCGTCTAGTTACCAAATAAAATAAAATAAAAATAAAAAAAATGTGGTGTAACTGACGGTTAAATGAGATTGTCGAACTTGTATAAAATAATCCAAAATTTAAGCTATAATAAAATATAATATTTATTTCAGTTTATGAGTTAAACCTTTATCTGAATAATTGAAATTCGGTTAAAAATGGTTAGTGAAGTCTGACCTAAATGCTTACTAAGAACCTATATACTATCAAATACAAACTAGTTTTTGTAGTTCTTTGTTTCGGTAGTGTCACCCTATTAGTCTACCTGCCCCCGACCCGACCCATTTCAGAAGAGGGAAGCAAAAGCTGTCGCCGTCATGAGACAGTTTGATTGACGACATTACTAACCCTCTTTGTCAGTAATAAACATTGAAGAACTATTTTTCGTCTAACTTGTCACGAATTCGAACTACGATTTTCCTTGACATTTTTTCTTGCATTTCTTTTTCTTTTTTTTTCACCCTTGGCACTTGTAGATGGGAAGTAACAACATTAATAATGTTTTTGCTATCGCATTTTACTTTTATACGACTGGATTCCCATCGGCTCCTACGCGAAAATCGAGTCTTTACCTCGGTTTTGCTCTGGTGGAAACATAAGGGTATAAACAATAACAATTTATTCTGACATCCTAATCAAGATTACCTACTAAAGTACTTTGCTACAAACTTCGAAATAAACTATATCGCTATAGAGTATCAGAGACAATCAATACAATAGAAAAAATTGTGAAAAACTCCTTTTTTATGCTATTTGGTAACGAGACGAGCTGATCGTTTGCCTGATGGTAAGCATAACGCCGGCCCATAACAATTTCAATGCCACACAGAACTTTAAAACACAAAGGCCTGCGCGGCACTGCAGTGCGCTCGTTACCCTGAGACATTAGGTATTAAGTCTCATAAGCCCCGTAATTTCACTGGGCCTATTCTATTTGTATAAAAAAAAAGAAATTTCAGAAGGCTTTTTATGTACCTGCCAGTTTGCTTGGACAAACGCAACTCTATTGTAGTAAACACTGTACTTTTATGTTCCATCAAAAAGCTATATTTTTTGTTCGCTCGCATCAAATACCTAACTGTATGTGAAAGTGAAAAAGTGCTACCTACATCAACAGCAAGAGCATCTACTTACCGTCTATCATTACACTGAAGCTGTCTGTTGTGTAAGTTGTTACTGGCAGGTATTTGTTAATCAAAAAACATATTAAACCAGATAGAAAACACACTATTAAAATAAACATTAAAAATAGCGGTAACACATTTTATTCATTTATCTTCCACGAGTAAGGGATGGTGACATCTGCGTCGACATAATCATAAATTCTTTTAAAACATAAACCCGTCATTTAGGCGCTCAGCTGCGGTGGTACATTCATTTTTTTTTCTATCGTTTAAAGACATTCCCGGATAAAATGTAACAGTTTTCTTGCTTTAGCCATAATTTAATATAAGAAATTAAAACATTTGGATTATTTATAGGTATAGGTCTATAAATATAGCTAATATAGCTAGCTACACAAACAGTTGGATAATCTACAAGCCCAAGTAGGCCTATACATATTATGTATTAACTATTAGCTAGTTTAAAAAAAATTCTAATACTACACAATATATAACGTTTTTGTCGCGTTTATTTTTTATATATTACCACGAAAACTAATGAGTTTGTAACGCTGGAAATTATAAAACATATCAACATAATGTGCATGTGTAACAACTTTTGTAATGTTTAAAGCATTTTGTTCATTTTGTATGGTACTTATTGGACGACAAACAAACACATAAATCTTACGAATGTCGATCATATAAAAGGAACATGTAATCGGCAACACCCATATCGAAAAAATCATGAACATAAAATAAAGAAAGCCTTCGTTCATGAAGTAGCTACATAAAATAATCTTTGTTACAACATTGTTTGTGTTTACAATGTTCCTCAAAAAACAATCAAAAGCTATAATAGGTTTGTGGCATACAGTGTAAACACAATCGCTGCTACACGTACATATTACAAGAGCCAGAACGTGAGAGTATACGGGTCCCTCATAACATAAGTATGGAATCCGTACTTTTCTAAATGCCAAAGCGTGTTGGTTGGTCTAGAAACGCGCACTAACAACGGTAAAGGAAAACGTCGTGAGGAAACCCGCATGTTCAATAACCACAAAATTCGAGGACATGTGACATCCACCAAGCCGCAAGGTTCGTTTCATGAAATAGGGTCCATACTCTTTCTCTCTGACAGAAGCCATCAACGCTGAGGCAGTGGGAGTGTAACAAGCTGATGATGATAACTTCAATAAAGATACGATAATAGAAATAATTTCTTCGTGTCTTCAATAAATAAGCTGCAACATTTATTACATTATTTACTATTACAACTAAAAGTGTGTTGGTTTATTCTTCTTTCACCGTGTAATGGGGCAACGAAACGACGTATTTTTTTTGCATAAAGACAGTTTAAAACCGTAGAGAAACAGAATACTTTATAATTCGGAAAAATACACTGTTCCTGCAGCAATCTCCACCCTGGTGAAACCGCGGGCAGTAGCTAGTATAGTACAAAAATAAATAAGCCTGAACTGAAGCCGTTCCAGATGGAACTATTCATAGTTCCAACTGGCACGGCTTCATTTCATTAAATATAAAATGGCATCGATTAAATTCCATCGCTAAAATATTAATATAGTTTTGAAGCGTGCGTCACCAAACGTGAGGACCGAGTAAAGTTACCTTTTCATCCAGCCTCCTTAACCTTTGACTTTTGCTTTTAATGCAAAGAAAACGCCACCTGCTCCCGAAATCAAGGTAAGGGTCGAAAGTTCCGCGCAGAGGCTGTTATCAGGTTAATGTTTCTGTTCTAATGGGGGGTAATGACAACAGATGGCCTACCTTGCCGTATCGGACTATTGTCATGAACTTGCAATTTATTTTCAGTTATATCTTTACGGCGGAGGTTGTATTGAATTAGAAAATGTCAGTTGTTAAAAATCTTTGGAGACCTTTGGAAATAATTTGTTAAATACTTAGAGGATAGATGTAGGTACCTACGATAACCTACCTAAAATCGTAAAACCTACGATTTTTCCTCTAAGGATAAATACCACATAAATAACGCGAAGTGCAGTTTGGTGGACTTGATGTTTTTTAAGTCAATTGGTGAAGCATAATGTGCTACAAACTATCATCTTTACGCTAAGTTAGTAGTAAGTAAAACGCCACGTCACTGTATCCGTACATAACGTGTATATTTTACCTCATCCTTGAGTACACGTTTTATGTATCTACGTCCTACCTATTTGATAAAATAAAAGATTCACAGGACACAGGCCTTCCCCATAAACCCAATAACATTACAAGGGTACGGCAGAAGTATCATTTTGATCCGATCAAGTTTTCATACATAAAAATGGGCAAAGCATCCCATTTTTAGGTTTGAAATCTTGAATGGATCAAAATGAAATTTTTGTTTAACTTTTGTAATATTATTGTCAGCAATTTCACCGAATGCGGTGACTGATTAATTGTTTATCTTCAAAAATGTTGAGCAGCGTGAGCAAGATAGCGGCACGCCGAATTCATGTTTTACTTGGTGCAGACCTAAATAGGTCTGCACCCTAATATCTCAATAATATATCAAGATTGGTAAACTTACTGGTCCTCAATAAATCCATTAATTAAGTGCTCATTGAGCCATCGAAGTGTATGTCCACTTAGATATCTAGTCTTGGTCTAGGAACGTATAGAGTAGGTACGTAACATATCATGTTGGTGTATGGTATACGTAATGACATATACAGGTACGTATCAAGCTATGCATAAGTGTGTGAGCATCGGCTGTGTGCACACAATGGACCCCAACCCAGTCCCTTCAATACAAACACTTAAAGTACTTGAGTATACTGAGCACTCCTAGCCTACAGTCAGCTTAGCATGATTGCCCATGCGAAAAAGTACAGCGTGGGAGGGAGAGTATTATGTTTAAAAAAGTGAAATCTGTATGCCTGATTCATTCTCTGCTCTTTTTTATGGTAAGAATATGAATAATTTGAAGTGAAAGCAAATTTAATATTTGATTTGGTTTTGTTTATATTTACAAATGTTTGTTTGTACCTACTCAGAATTCAATAATAGTTTGAAGTGACGTGGGGTCTAAAATTAAGTTCTGAATCTAAAAAAACCTCAATCGCAGATTTCACATATGTACGCGTTACATTATCTGCATATGTTCTAATTTGTATTTATGGTGGTCGGGGGTCCGTATTCAGGAGATTGTTATAACTTTGCACTTGGTAGAATGTGTTATTCTAGAACTATCAACATTCCAAAATTCATCATTGATGAAATCCATAATAAATAAATAATAATAAATAATCGCTTACACTAATACCCCCGCACTAGGATTCCCTGTGTCGCAGGTGGCATGGACACACAGATACACATCACAAACATCCAAGACCCGAGAACAAATTTTATGTTTACACAAAATCTGCCTCGGCCGGGAATCGAACCCGGGACCCCTCGCTTTGCAGGCAGGGTTACTACCAACTTAGCTACGGAGCCGTCCATACCATTTGACCATTGATGAAATTTGGAATATAAACGTTCACGTATCTTACGTAGTTACGGGTTTCTCATATACACAAGCTTTCACATTAATAATATTAGTTGGAAGTATAGTAGGATAGGATAAGAAGTAGGATTGTCATCACGATTTTTTACTTAAATTTTATTATTATTTACTGTAGGCACGGAAGCTAATTTTAACATTTTTTACGTAGTTTTAATTTGATTTGACCTGTATGTGAAAGTTACTTTTTATTTTCCTCTGTGACGAACTGAATCACCGCTATTTTCTATCTGTACTTTTATTGCAGCAAACGATCAAATTCTAACTAAAAATTAAAAAAGTCGTAATAGTAGGTATTTTTTCTTTTTTTCTATCGCCAAAATAAAAACCGTCAATATATGTCAAAATTCACATTTTTAGTCACATTTCGTATAAATAATTTGTACACGGCGTAATAGAGGAAAATTACTCGTTGTACGAAAATTCGGATTTAGTTTGAATTCGGTTCGGTTCAATTTCGAATGCGGTGAATTAGAATAGCCCAATATCACTCCTGCTTCTGTATCAAAGCGGTTGTTTGTTTGGGTCAGATTACGTTGCGTGGTTATTCATCCAAACGAAATATTGATGAAATTGGCGACAGTCCACTTCACTTCACGGTCTATATGTCGACACCAGTCTTTGTTTTCCCACCTAGCAATTGCGTACCTTTTATTTATTAGATCTATAAAGACGTTCATTCTGAATAACGGTATAATTTCACTAGCCTTGTCAACACCCAGTTGGTCCAGATTATAGGTAGAAACGCTGCTCACTGCTGGCAAAAAACCCAATCTTTAGCCGGATGGTAAAGAATGCACAATGAAGGTGAAGCTAAGGCTTCGTCGGGACGGAAGGCGACCATAAACGTCTCGTTTTGCAACGACAGAACGGAGCTGGGTGGTATTAAGGTTACTGGGGTTATTATGTGCCGCAAGCTCTCTTAAATATACCCTATAAAAGACCGATAACATCACATCAGTGTTAGTAACTCTGAAATTATAAAATGCACCATATCCTTTGAATATCACTAGAATTTGCCGCAATGGCACGCGTGAATTCCGGTTAAAAGGTAGGCTATAGTAGTTTCTCATTAGAATCCATATACAATTTGTTAATTTGATATCATTTTTTACATTACACTACTTTTTCTACTCCTTCTTTATTTTATTTTTCATTTTTATATAGCTAACTTAGTTACTGTTAGCCAGCGTAGTGCAAGGGTTTACGCAACATTACATTACAGATACCTACCTATCTTTTCAAAGATTTTACACGTACAATAAATTAACTTTTGAACGGTAAATCCATTGTTGTAAACCAAATTTTATAACAAGTTTTAATTCATATGGAAATGCAAGGACGCTGTTTTCTTATGTATAAAAAAATATTTTAAACGTGCAATATGTATAGAAGTTACAGAACTCAGGATTTTTTAACGTCCCTGAAATAACGCGATGATAGCTTCTATACATTAGGGTTGTAATGGTTTTGCGATGTATTTGTTAGCGGATTCACCTTAATGAATATAACTTGTAAATCTTGTAATTATCTCAAAATCTCAGCAAAAATAATTTCCTCGTTTATCTGTCTGCGATCCTTGGCTACAGAAGCAAGTACTGTCATAATACACAAAGTACTAGAAGCCACAAGCCCTGGCTTTACCCCGGTCCAAGCGTAGACACAATAGCCGTATCCATATAATCCCGGTTTGCTTCAAACGATCGTTCGCTTATCCGTCCGTAATTGAACAATAGGAATCATAGAATTCCATGCGAGAGCTAGACACGAAAGTCTATATCATACATATTAAAGTTATATTGTCAAACGTGGCTTTTTATGGTTTCACTCGCTTTTTTAAAAGTGGAATTGCGGTATTACTTGCTACGGTATCGTATGCATCGTATTTGCACCAGCCAATAAGAAGAAGCTGGCATTGTTGCCTATAACTTGAGCACACCGTCACCATTAGCCGAAAGACTTTTACTGCTGAACACAAGCTTCCCCAAACAGGGGGAATTTGCCATAATACGCCACTCTGGTCAGGGTTCTTAATGGTCGCAGTAATTTATGATCTTGACAAAGGATAATGCTGCTCTTCATTACCTGCATAACCGCGGTAAAATATTAAAAAAAAAAATTCAGACACAATACTTTCCGCTATCATAGTTTGATTTGCATGGGTTGTAATCGTTTAAACTTTGTTTATGTTATAATAGCGTGCTACTAATCTAATTTGATCCAACAGAAACTTTATCAGTTGAAGTTCTTGTTAAGCTGTTGTTAACAAGCACACTGAATTGGGTGACTGAATTAGACGATTGTGATTTTATCTACTCAAGGCTAGTAGCTATTACAAAACTTTAAAATATATTTAGTAAAGTTTAGTGAAAAATCTCGCGCCCTTTGATTGATACTGTAATGTATCACAATAGAGTTGGCAATCGCTACTAAGTGATGTCTGCTAGATGGAACTACGTCTTGTGAGTCGACAAGAAATCATCATCTCAAGAATTTCGGAGTCAACATTGATCGCTCCCGATCGTCTAGATTACTAGAAGACGCAGGTTCGAATCCTCTTGGCAGCGAAATTTTTGAGATGTATATATTTTATTACATTGTTGGTTAGTTAGTTACGAGTGAAGCTAATAAAAGCGTGTTAAAAAAGTCAGGCCTATGAAGTTATCAAGTGATGCAACACGGATACAACACGTTGATGTCTCTCATCTCATCGTATATACTAAGGCTCATTATTGTATATCATTGCGGTACATCTAACATATTTTTAGTCTAATTGCCCCTGACTGCCGAGTCTTCCGACTTCCGACTAGGTAGCGCCTTTCTGTGAGCCTAACAAGACGATTTCTTGAGACGCCTTTTTGCCGGCGCTTTTGAGCCTGTGCCCATTCTGTGTGAGTAGGTATTTCAACATGATTGCAGCAATTATTCTAAGAACATTCTTGTGATTTTCAAGAATCGTTTATATTATAACGAAATATATATATTTTATAAGTTTTTCTACCAAATCGTAACGTAGATCAAAGTTTAGAATTATACAATTGGCTTGAGATTTCGGTCTAGGATAACATCCGTATCCGTAGCATGACAATCAGGCTTTTCTGGAGCTACTCTGTGATGAACCTCTTGTTAAAAATCAGTCACTAAGCATCTGTATGTTTTTACAGCTGCACTTAAATGCCAATTTAGTTTTAGGCTAGTATATTAACATAACGCTTACTTACAGAGAGTGAAAAATTAGTCCCTATAGTCGCATTTGAGACTCATAACCAAATCTAGGATTAGTGCTTTACCACATCTCATAACCACATTGCCATCTAAAGATCCGATGAGACAATGGGCAAACGCTTAAAAACAAACCCTTAAAGTATGTAGGTAAGTCTTTTACCCGTCGGCACTAAAGTCAACTTCGTTGAAACTTGTATTGGCAGCTCTTATACTATCTCTTGGCTTAAACACCAGCTTCGTCTGCTCTTACGTTTTGTAACTAAGGGAATGAAATGAACGAAATTGTATCTAATTTCTATGTATTATTATATCGTTTAGTTGGTTTTGATGCTGAAAATCGAATTGCGCTTGCGCGAATTTTAATTATTTCACATGACGGTTTTGTTTGACTCCGTCACTTACTAAGCACCTGCTTAGTGTTAGGACTTGCAAAATCGGTGTCATAAAGTTAAAAACCGCCTAAGATAAGGGCAACGCGTTTGCATTCTTAATGCCTATTTTCCGCAACGACAAATAAGGCGAAGCCTAAATAACTTGTAATGTAAGCAAAGTCCTAAATATCAACCATTAGAACACTCCTAAAGGATAGTGAAACGTTTTTGTGCCCTAGGAGTTCCTATATATTTAGCCATCCGAAAATGCCCAGTAAATTAGTGCACATTTAAATAATTGTTCTCAAGTACCAAGTGAATAGTATGTATTCCTTTGAGGAAATAGATATATTAAACTAGATCCGATTTAGGCGTCTCCTAAGATTGGGGAAAACGTGCATAAGTACCTCCTAGAGAGATAATTGTCAGCTTAGGCGTTATCAACAATTTACAATACAAGGCGTGTGTTGGGTACGAATTGGGCATGACCCATACGAACAAATTAAGAAAAGCTACGGTCGCAAAGTGTAGTGGCTATCATGGTACCATATTGCCCCGTCCATTGCCCATTATCTTGCTGACTGTACATTTTTCCAAAATCTGTGAATGCAGATCAAAATGTCTTCAAAAGTGACCAAAATTCTGGCGTTTACCTCGCTCAAACGATCAGCCTTGCCATTCAGCGGGGCAACGCAGCCAGCATTTTGGGAACTCTGCCTGATATTAAGAATCGTTTCAACTATTTTTAGCGCATTTTGTTGTCGAATAGTTCAAACGATTTTTAATTATTTTCTTAGTTTTTTACTGATAGGAGTTATAGTTATGTTAAAGTTTTTAATTTTTATTCTGTATATATTGATAATAAATTATGTTGTATATTTTTAAAATATTTTTTCCTAACAATAAAGATTCGATCTTTTAAGAACCCTGTAGCTGCAACGGTTAGGGTATCTAACCTTATTGTTGCGATTAAAAAATACACCCTGTAGGTATGCCTAATTGTTAGAATAAATGGTAGGCAAACAACAAGAGAACAAAATAAATATTATCAAAATTATTTTTTTCCGGAAAAATGCCTTGTTTTCTACTAGGTTCTAGGGAATAGGTAAACATACATAGTAAGTTATTATATTATGTTATACCCTCTTTTTGGCATCCTCCCATACTAACACATTGTTGTTCTGGCCCCGGACTGAGACTCTCTAAATCTAGGTCATCAGACACTATGAGTAACTTTTTGTGTACCTATATACCCACCTCGCCAATCGAACACTATAGCCCACTAGCGCCTTGTACAAATTATGCCTCGATATCTTACAAAATTAGTTTCCATTAGACCTTTTGAGAGCCACAGAATCTATATCATAACCTAATAATACTTGTGAACTACATTACAATTTCATATAGAATTGGGCATCAATAATTTGCGGATTTTTGTGGTGGAGAAAAAATCTTGTCAGCCTAGGGCATAAACATAATTGTTTGGCTAGGCTGATATTTATTTGCGGAACGTTGCGAAGATAGTGGTGGGGACGAAGATGGACGTAAGTAATATAAAAAGTTACCTTTTCCCTTTACATCTCCATGGGAAAAAGTCCCGTCCCGTATCACACTACTACGTTACATAAGAATATGTCAACGAAGTTGATGGAGTAAAGCGTTATAAACCAGCTATTTGATATAGAAAAACAAAAGCAGTAATTTTAAGAACGTCTACTACTCGTACTCTTGGCAGCCACCAGACACATAACCTAACTAATTTCAATAAGTTGTTAGGGTCTCTGCGAGCGAGTGTAGGCGATAGCAAACTTGAGTTAACTTGGCTTTGGCTGCGGTTTATCTTCGTACTAGAATGTGGGAGTATTGCATTGTGTTATATATAGAAATATGTGGCTTTCATAACACAACATATACATTATACATACTATTTATAGGATAAATAGTAGATATAACATATAATTGTGTTGTAATGGTTTTTTATGTTCTACTAGCTTCCGCGACTTCGCCCACATGGTATTTACACTTTAGCATAGACCTTAGCCTATGTATGTATGTACCTATATATTTGTGTTATTCTTCAATCTACACTATCTACATTCCAAATTTCATCACAACCGATTTAGTAATTAGGGAGATACGTGGTAACAAACATTCACAAAAACATTCGCATTTATAATATTAAGCATAAGAAGTAGGATAGGCTCATGTTTGAGCGCCATTTTACCTGATGGTAAGCGACTGTGCAGTCGACTATGTAGACTATGTGTTTACTTAGAACGTATATACCTGTTCTCTCTGGCTTTGACGAATCCCAGATTATATTTTTCAGGAAACCCAGACGCTGGTATGGAATTCCATTCCTTAGCATTATAAAGGACGACGAAAAACGTGAATAGGAGGGGTATCAATCATAAAAGGATCTTCTCACTTTTCTGAGAGTCTGATCTTCCGCAGATAGAAAGGATTTGAAGGAATCAGATTGTGAAATTCCATCGCACACTCTCCGAAATGTATCGTGTAGAGGCAAACCACCGGCAAAACGGCAACTTTGCTGCGGTGCTCCAGACTCTAAAACCTGCCCGCAAACAATGTATCGTTGCCTATAATCTATTTGGCTCATCTTTCGATAGACTCCAAGGCCTCCGGCTGATATTTGGCAGAACTATCCAACAAGTGAGAACAGTACGCTATTAATATTGTTCCTTATCGCAATACTGTTGAGAGAAACATATCGAGACATGTATAAGTAAAGAACATAGGTATCAATTGAAAAGTGTTATGAGTGAAAGTAGCGATATATATGATCGACTATTGTTAGAAGAAATGGATACTCTGGGTTATTGTAACGAACAATTTGGTAAATCAAAACCATAGTTTGGAATTAACCCTCATCTGAATACATAAGGTCGGTAAAATCTTGCACATTTTTACGGAGTCGGTTTGAAGAAGGCTAACTTTATAAAGCTCACCACCCTTACATAGGGTGAACTTATCAACTATCTGGCAAAGTTCATATTAGAGAAATCCACGCTGGAGTTTCTAAGTATGTACCCGAACTAGTTCGTGCGCTACGAATCTCTGGGTAAAAAGATACTAAATTCTATAGAGTTTAGTATCTTTTTACCTATATTAGAGAATGAAAACTCGTAGTAATTACTGCGTCGTCCACTGTGCAACTGTAGTTTGCATGCTTATGATTCGTTACATTTAATTATCATAGACATTAATGTCTCCAATATAATCCCATCACTCGTTTCATCCTAAAACATAAAACAGACCCATCACTGTAATAACTCGGAAATTAAGACAAAAATATACACAAATTGGACTCCTAAATAAGAGAGATACTCATCGCAGTTTCTGTCAAACACTCTTGATAGGTAATTTTTCAAATTTCCGCTTGAAGGCGACCCAAATCGCTATTTCGAGGCTTCGAGGTCCCCAAGGCTTGCCAAAGCAAACCGTTCGACGACCACGTAAAAGCAAACATTAGGTTTGGCTTTCGAGATCTTTGCGCTCAGTTTTACTTTTACCTTTCCGATAATCTCTTTTGATCGATTTTAGGGAAACATCTGCCATATAATCTTCCCTATAAATAGTAGAATGGGGATGACGTAGCTCAGCGCAGTGGTTTGAATAAGTAATACGTAGCGTAGAGACACATAATACATATTATTACTACCGAGCTCAAAATTAAAAATGCATAGTCTAGGTCCTAATGTAATGTCGGTAAAAATATATAACAAAATTCCGGAAACAATACTAGCACAAGAAAAAGAAACATACTTTTTAAAAATATTAAAGGACTTTTTAAAGAACAATCGTTACTATATCTTGACGGTTTTTTTAATGACCCATAATTAAATAGTAACAACTCATAAAGAAAATTTTGCTGCTATGCTGATAAAATGGACCGGCCTGCCCGTCACCTATGTTGCTAACGGCTAGGGTCATATGTAAGCTCACCTACATACTAATCTAAGACCTTTCTATAATGTAACTACATATGATGCAATAAATGATTGAGTATTGGCTAAGCTAGCTTGCGATATAATCGTCGCACACACTTATATCATTGGCAATATTACTGTCAATATTACAGTGTGTGCATAAATGGGTAAGCATAGGGTAGCGGAAAGTCGTTCGACTCCCTTGTTTTAAAGAAGGAAGTACTTAAATTAATCACAAAGTTTACATTTTGTCATTGAATTTGTTTTCGATTAGAAGCTTGTCATGTTTAACATATAGATTGAGTATTTTAAAACGAAACCCAGTGAATGTAATATACAGCCTGAGTTTAAATTGGTATTTTATCCCGAAAGGGGGTCAATGTACTCCTGGAGGTCAACAACATTTGTTTTACGAGTTTTTGAAACTCGGAAATTTTCAATGAAGGAAAGGCATTTAAAGTTTACCTCAAAATTCTACTACAGAACTTCCGGGCAGCCTTAGGTCAGCTGATTAACTTGAACTATGTTGACCTTTGTTAAATGATAATGTTGAATAAAAGAGACTTAGAAAAAAATCCAGAAAATGTCGCGTATTGCCCTTTTGTAGATATAATCTATTATGTTAATTTGTTAAATTTGTTATAGGTATATACAACAAATGGGATATAATTATAATAACAGAAAAAGTAAACAAAATAAACTATTATTAGTAAATAAATTATTATTTAGTCTATTTGTCTTCTTTTTATTATTATGACCTTTTTCTAAGAGAGGTTCTCACAACTAGTTGACAACCATGGTCCTCATCACCCCCTTCCGGGATAAAATACCAAATCAAACTCACCCTGTATATATTATACTACTGTAAACACTTACCTGCCATTTCTGCCAATCAAAATAAATTATACACGGCTAAAACCTTTTATAAAAGAATATTTCAAAGAAAATATCGATAATGGCCACATGACAGATAGACAGGCATAATGCAAATTAGGTAGGAATATCGATTTGTCCACGTTTTGAAAACCCTCCAATAATAAGGGCTGTTGTGAAGCCACTTACCTAAATTAACACCGTTGAAGAACGTTGGAGGGCAGATTACTTGCGAACACGCCAAGAATTTATGTTTCATTATTATGTAGGATTCCCCCACTGCTCTGTCGGAATATTATTATATCTACGAGTCCTGCTACGTTTTATGACCAATGACAGAGATAATGAAATATAAACCAGAACAGAGGACCCAATACAATCAGCCACTATCAATAAACAGGCTGTAATCTCAATACTTTACGATCCAACAAGGACGCAGTCCAGAATTATTAAGTAGTCTACGATTGGGATGTACCCAATAAGCATCATAATGTCATTTACAATGACTGGATGGACAGCGAATGCGTGCTGCTATTGAATAGGAATACATATATCTAGGATGTATTTTTGAGACCAGCTAGTAAGGGTATGTACCATTGTGGCTACAAGAAACCGTTTTAGCGATTTCCGACATTTCTAGTACCGTAACCTTAGTTGGTCCAAAAAAACCTTTTGATTTTTTTAGAAATAGGACCGATAGGTATATAATATATTCGTTGAATGAGTGTAAACTTTCACCAAAATCTTTGAATGTAGGCGAAATTTCTTAAACATTTTCCTCTAGCTTCAGTGCTTAAGGTCTACTTAATTCCCCGTTACAAAAATACACTCTGCACAGCGTTGACTTTGCCATTTTATATTTGTTTTATACAAAGTGGAAGATTATACTGTTTAATACAAGCATACAAAACCGGCGCTCATGGACAGATCCCGGTTTGCCCGGTTTCGATAATCACAGAAGCAGACCGGGGCCAGTTGCGCTAACTCTGACAATTTCCGTTCATTCTCCAATGAACTTTGCTGTTGTTTGCCCGGCAGAGCGGCGACTTTAAAGGTCATCGTAAAAGCAATCGGATTTAAATTCTCTTATCAGGGTTTAACACGAACTACAATCAATACTAACATTATAAATGCGAAAATGTGTTTGTTGGTTTGTTCTTCTTTGACGCAGCAACGAAGTATCAGATTGACTTGTGTGCCAGAAAATAAAATAGACTACTTTTCCCCGGAAAATGCACAATTGTGGGAATGTCCACACTAGTGAAAGCGTGCGCAGCACCTAGTTTTAAATGATTTTGGGCTTTTTAGACTATTTGGTCGTGAATACACTATTACTATATACTGGTACTATATACAACCTGAGTTTAAATTGGTATGTTATCCCGAGGCCAATCCCGGGCCAATGTAACCTGCAGGTCAACAGCAGTTTTACGAGCATTTATAATTTACGTCACAATTCTACCATAGAACTCCCGGGCAGCCCTAGATCAGCTGATTCACTTGAACTATGTTGAACTTTATCAAATGATAATGTTCATTAGAAAAAACTTAATAAAATCCAGAAAATGCAGCGCACATCTGGTTTGAAGTTTTAATTCTTTTTTTTTTGGGAATTTTGAATGCCTTTTTTCCAAGGGAGGTTCTTACAACTTTTCGACACCTGTGTTCCTAATCACCCTCTTCCGGGATAACTTTCCAATATTTCAATATATAATATAACAATAATTCAAACTCATCTGTATAAATAACTCTAATGGTTTAGGGTATGGTAAAAGCTATCTAAATAATAATGTTTTCGTTTTGGTAGATATAACAGTTAAGGTTGCTCTTACCAACCCTATCAAAAATGTTATTGTGTTCTTCACACCATTTTTGATCCAAAACCCAAAACTTGCTTTGGAGCAATATTTCATCTTGGTACTTATAAACTACTCGCTCAAGTGAGAATAAATCGATCAAGTACGATAACTCGCGCTCCAAAGCTTACGTGTACCTACTTCGACACTCGAAAATAGATTCGTAGGAAGAACAACCCAATACTACAATATAACAAGTTGAAGTTACGCCGATTGCGCATCTCTAGTTATAAGTTTAGTTTCTTTGAAAAAAGTTCTTTCCGTCGCCGTTGAGTTTCATCTCATCGAGAATGTAGGCTTTGAAACGAGGCAACTAGAGTCAAACAACTTCCGCGAGTGCCCACCTCGAGCCAGCGTGAAGTAGCTTTAGCTAGTCTGCGACTGCCATATGCCATTTTTAAGGCTGCTCTCACCGTTCGGTGATTCTGTAAAGGTCGATAGCACGGTTCTTCAATAATAAAATAAAAACACATCTCTACCAACTCACTCATCATAGGCTGGAAAGTAAAACAAGGAATAACTCCTTATTAAATAGTAAATCAATAGTTTTCGAATTTTTCTAATTAGATTAGCTACAGATAAATGATAAGTAGGAGGTAATGAGGTATGGAGGATAAGAAAGTAATAATAAAATGAATGTTTTATAAAATAAAATGGGAGGGTGAGTACCTTTAAATTAACATAATTTATCACTCAGCTCTCTCTTTATTCTTCAAGGCTGAAGTTAAAAAATCGAAATAACTTACGAAGTTATAAATCAATGTAATGGCACCATTATTTTATTATCCGGAAAATCGCTGTTACTCACAGTTTATTGAAGCCACCCACTCTCAAACTCGTTATAACAAAATACTTTCAAAGTTTGTAAATAGCTATTGAAATTTTTGACACTTGTATTTTACTGCGGCAAGTAAGCATTTTAAATACTATCTGTGGCCTATGGTTTTACTCGCGTGGAGATTTCCACAGGAACCGAGCTTGATAAAAGTAACTTTTTTCACTCCGGTCGCAAAGCCGGAGCATAAAATCACGTCGATCCGCAACGCCGTTACTGTGTGAAAGAAGGACAAAACAACAAAACTACAAACACACGTTTGCATTTATTGTAGTACGGGAGTACATAGGATTTCATCAGGTGCATTTGTTTGTGGAGCGTTAAAAAATCTGCAGCGTGCATGTTGGTCGTCAATTACAGCTTCTTATCATGTACCGAAATGTTTTGGAGTAATTTACTAATAGACACCGTATAATCCTGATAATCAGACATTTAAACAAAGCCGTAACTGTTGCCTGTACTACTTTTTATTGCTCAAGACTGCAAATAAGAAACAAAATCAAATATCGTACCTAATCCACTGAAAAGGTTGTCATTTTGCAAATTGGAAAGGCACACGTGCGATGCGCTAAGCGCCAAGGGTTTCCCATTTGCGAGAGAATTAAAACATTTTAGCAAAAAAAATCCTATTATCGGAATTCCAATTGTGCAATACCGAGCCATTTCCATCAATTGGATGTCTAAACAGCCGAAAATTATAAAATAAATGTTGCATAATGAATATAACTTTGTACTATGGATGCTGATTTAGGTGTCTACGAAATTAGTCATTTGGACTATAATGTTCAGTTATAAGAAAATTAAGTTAAGGGTGTTCATCGTGAACTGATTGAAAAGGAACATAAGGCTGACTTTAGTGTTAAATTATTTTAAATAATTCTAAAATATATGCGTTTCAAGCAATGAAGGAAATGAAGACTTGAATGCCTATAGTAAACAATAGTTATAAAACTATCAAGCATCACATGTCATAACAAGATTGTTAAAAATATCACGACTTGCATAAGTACAGGCTTCGTAGAAAGCGCGTCTCTTGGAAAGAGATATGACTGTTGTAATCTAGACCAACGTCTTAACGAGCCTCTTAAACACAGAATCAAAGAAGTCCTGGTTAATTTTAAAGTGACTTATCCCAACCAAGTATAATACTTACAGGTCTTTATATAAGGAAGACTTGCTGTGAGCTCTTTTTGCATCTTCATAGCAATGACTCTGAGGAATGTAGAGTTCACCCGTCGTGCAAGGCATTTTACTTTATAGCGCTCGCTTGTCTAGCTACACCTTCAAATTAAAAATCAATCTCTGAGCACCTTTCCATGTCTTTCAGCAGCTGAACTCAAGCCTGTCCTATTGTAGAGTTAGCGTGTTCTCCACTTCGGATCAAATTATCTCGAAAGATCAGGCGTGATAGTCAGCGAATCTATCGAGATTAAGGAAAAAGATTCTTACAAACTCATGAGCTCGAATTGAATAGTCTTCAGATAAATAGAAGACTACACTGTGATGTCTATAGCAAGAGTTCGGGTAAAATTTTAAACCCAGTATCGACCGAGATGGAATCTTAAAACAAAGGTTGGGTTTAGAACGCAGATAATCAAAGTGCCGGGTACCCGTCCCGGGCTACAGCCCCGGCCCATGGGCCGTGTAATTAGGGCGGTGACTGGCCCGAGCCACCGACCTCTGCCATCTGCCGAAACCGTTTCTACTTTTAAATTTCTTAAAAGCAAACTCCTCTTCGTGAATACGGATGTTGACTCCATTTTTTTATGATGTCAATCAATTCATTTTCTCATGAGAATCAAATGTCTATATCGAAAAAACTGAAAATCAAACGCTAAAAACGTCAAAAATGAGAGTCAAAGCCGAGAGTATCTACTGAGCGTTAAAACATAAATAGGACAAAACATCTGACGTCACTTGTTCTACGCGGGCCCGTAAATCTGTAGTAAAAACATACATTTTGTTGATCTGGCCGTGAAGAACTGCGTTTAAGTACATAGTTGTCTTACATTATTTTATTCAATAAAACAATGTAAGATCATAATATGTAATAATGTAGTATTTTTTTTAATCTTTTAGTATCATTTAAATTACTAATGGATGATAAAAAATTGTTGAAATTGGGAAAATTTAATATGCATTCATTGTAGAAATTATATATTTTTGTGAATTTCATTTTTATTATGTTAATGTGATCTTCCTAAAACACAAAATACATAATTACTACTGTGTTATCTGTATAACAACGTGTATAACTGTGTGTTTCATGCAACGTCCCAATTATGTTAGAAATTGATGCAACGCTTGCAGAGTACAAAGTCACAAAAAGTTCAATTGCTTGTGTCCTACTGGGCCATCTTTTTCATTTTCTATTGAAAATGCCTACATATTAGTAACTGATTACTCAGCGTGTCTCCAACTAAATAGAATAACGCTACGCTAGAGCTCCAACCGTTTTTTTTTTTCAGTAAAAATAAATAGTTTCACAGTACGTATTGCGGCGTACAATAGTGTATGACAGGTACTCGTAATAAAAAATAAATATTTAGAACCAGAACATGCAATTGGAACACAAACAAATGTGAAGCTTGCAAACAATCCAAATTAGTTGCGTCTGATATCAACGGTAAAAAGTCCTATTTATATATAGAGATAGCGTTACGTTTGTAAATCGAATTCAGTACAAAAACCACACAGAATGAAAAGTGAAGACGCTGTCTTTTTGGATGATATAGGTAAGCGAAAAGGCAAGTTATTACAGAAACGTCCTTTCTATCCCGTGATCTTTATCTAAGGATATAATACTGTTTTATCGTCGTAAAATAAAATAACAGAAGGGCAGTAAAATCGTAGTAAGAGTTTACGCAGATCTAGGCCACTGGGTTCGCGGGTCTACGAGAAATGTAAGAGCTATGGCGCGCGACGCGATGTTTTTAGAATTATTATGCACGTTAAAATTAACATATTATTTTTGACTTACTTCGGTATCGATATTATATGCTCTTTTATATAAACTATATAATAATATTTTAGTTCATATAGTTTGACAACTGTTTTGGGGTAAAAAATACTTTGTTTAAAGAGCAAAATAATGCGCTCGGTAAATATGGCATGGGAATGATTTTATAGAAGTCTCATTTAATACTGCTACAAAAGCAGTCCAATATCACATATCATCTTAGAAATGTGTCCGTTTTTTGCGTGGCCTTACTGGTTTTACCGTCCAATTTTCGTAACCCAGGGATAGTATTAAATCTCTGCGCACATTTAACTCCATTCTTTTTTATTACATACAAGCTATTAGGTAAAGTAAAGTTGCAACTTACGCAGACAATAAAGCCTCACTAGTAGCTCTAGGAAATCCGCTTAAAGTTGAAACGATTTATGGTTAAATTATGTATCGATGCTAACATTTTACAAGGCGCTCCCTTCACTGTCGCGTTCATCAATGTCATAATGAGACACTATTTGAGCGTATAGAACTCTCGAGTGCTTCACATAATTACATGGGTTAAGGCATGTACAGCAGCTAAATAGCTTCCCTTAAAAGGTTTTTTAGCAAAATCAGATGAGCTTTCGGCACTGAAAAAATATATGTTAATATTCAGCATATTACCGATAATCTTGTTGTGATCAAAACAAGTTTATACCAAATTTACTCGATCAAAAAAAAAGTCAAAGTTAACTAACTTTGACTAAAAATAACTTTGAAATGAAATAGCTCTGTTATTTGACTTACGTATTATATAGTAATACAGACTTGGCTGTGGTAAATTTACGATTAGGCACCTAATTTTGAAGTAATTAAGTTTTGTCTTGGATTTTTACTCTACGTATGTGGCCCACGCGGTCTTCCTTCGCAAACGGACAGAATGATGAACGTCATTCACTGGGGATACCACCTTAATTAGTTTGTCGCAATACACAATTACTGCCCTGTAGGCCGCTTTCAGCGTATAATAATAATAATTGCTGATGAAAAAAAAATATAGAAAAAGAAAATTTCCTTACATCTAAAAAAATAAATTAATTGTTAGACTTACCGAGGGCAATATCTAAACTAGATAGATCTGTGTGTATTCTCTGCCGTAGCAAAAAACAATAGGTTTTTAGGATGGATTGATTTTGTTGTTTTTTAACTTTAATTTTCCTTTTTTTATTCTATTTGACGAGACATCCTAGATGTTTTATTATCTATACTTATACTAATATTATAAACCAGTAAAGTTTGTTTTTTGTTTGTTTGTTACCACTAATCTCAGGAACGATATAAAAATTTTATTCTGATTCCACGCGTACGAAGCCGTGCGCAGACGCCAGTACAAATTATAAGTCCTAATAAAATGTTTTTAATCATGCGATGGTGGAAGGGATAATATACGTAATCATTTTCTTTATGCATGCTTTCTTGCTGCATGAAATGTTAGCATTTGACGACAATCTGAGCTGATGTGCAATGAAGATGTGGTCAAAAGGGGTGAACACATTAATCTTAGCCTGGTTCTCAAATGCGCCTCCCGGGACAGCTTCTGGGCGATGGATTTTCAATTGCCGATCAGTATAGCGGTTCCACCACCAACATGCCATCACCGCTTCTTTTTTGGGGGTCTTGCAAACGGTAGACATCGCGAGCACAAATTTTTGCAACAATTGTGTTCAGTCTGTGCATCATGTAAAATTAATAAAAGAGACCGAGAGAGCAAATAAAAGAGGATCCTACTCTGTTATGGAAATATCACACGTAAGGGCTAGATTTACATATGTAAAGTATAATGGTTAAAAACCCCTACTAATTAGTTCGAGCAAGATTTTATATTGAATGTTTTTAACTAGTCTAACCTAATATTCTTCTCTTGAATTGCGGAGCTATAAAAATCTCAACAAACAAATGTACAAGCCCACCTGAATGGCTCCGTCTAAAATTAGACTATTTAAGCACAAAACACGGCTTGTGAACTTTGTAATCATGCGAATTGTATTGAACGCCGAAGTTCAAGCTCGAATCAATTTCTGTACTTTTCTCCTGTAAATATTTGAGGTTAGAGCTTTTCTGATCATGCAGCAAGCACAACAGAAGATGGTGGTTATCTAATTATAATAAGATAACATTACATTACATTATTTTCATCTTAATACCATAGCATGATAGTAGACAATTATTAAGTGGTCGCCTCGCTAGCTATCCTCAAACTGGAAATTATTTGTCATGAACTTACTGAGCCCTTCGTATTCTAGATTTAGTGTTTTATTACTTCAAGATCTGGTGAAATAGCGATCTAACAGCTCTTAAAAAAACAATATTATTAATTTTACGCCTGGTTATAGCTAGCAGCTATATCTTCAACTAATTTAGAATTTCAAGTTCATAAAATAATCATTTAGTCAACGTTCTAATTAAGTTAATCATCCAAAATAATAAGAAAGCAGAATAGCATCGCCACCACAGTTTACTGCTTAAATGCTACCATTTTACGCTGCAGTCGACAAAAACACGCATTTCCTTTCGGATGAGTTCAGTCGATCTTTGCGTGGAGGCTTAGTAATGCGGTGATTTGTATGCAAGTAGGTATGTTTGTTTTCCAGGCCCTCCCACGCCCGCGTCTCCCGAAAGCTCCCCTCGCCTTATTGCGTTGCGTACAAGAACCAGTCGGTTACTCTGCCTTGCCATAACATTTTACAGTTTCTAAATAATAATATGACAAGTTTGATTTTGAATTTAACAGCTTTGCCCATGAAATTCATTATCTCAGTAGTAGCCTGGTCACTGTCCCAATCAATGCCTGGTAACAGATAATAAAGTTATGTTTATTTTACTATATATTCTGTCTGACAAGAATTATATCAGGTGCTGGTGGAACAGGATTTGGCTGACTTATCTGAATAGCGTACATTTATTGTGTTGTTAGCAATAAAAGCACCCTCCCTCTTGACAAAGTTTTATCATAAGATTAGAAAAGAGCGCGGTGCGTGTGCTCAGTGCGTGACGCAACATTATTTATGGGTTTGTACAGATTCGGAAAAACAAGTTTTTGTTTCGGTATAGGGAGTAGGGCAGTCGGTAACTATAGCAACCTATACATCGTCATTTGTAACTTAGAATAGTACTAGAATTATATGATATTTTTTTGAGATTTATGTGGTTGAATAAATGGAGAATTGATATTTAAATTTACTGTCTTAAAATCAAGTCAATCGTAGTGCTTTTGTATAAAATGTTTTGTGACATGACTATATCCTGTCTCAAATTACAGCCGTAATTAGGAACCATTATTGAGCAGCAGCGGGTAGGCGCAATACATACTGGTGTGCGATCATACACCATTGCATGAAAAAATTACGTTATACGCATGTGATGTCGGCGTAGGATTCCAAATCAACGATTCCGTTCATGATTCAACGACACCATCTAGATGCATCTGAATCCGATACCAACAATGTACCTATTTTATGCAGTTCTCTCGTCCTCACCCTCGAGCTCGTCTATAAAGAGACCTAAACTAACATCGACCCACGGCACTGAGCCGATCCTTCCGTGCGAGTACACTTGGAAGGACACGGTTGGCCATCTCACTTAGTATTGCTGGCACGAAGTGTTTTATAGCCAAAGCCTTTCGGTCGCTCCACCCGCCATCCTTCTATAGGAATCTTGCCTTTTCTCGAACAAAATACCTTGCCCAAACCGGGACTGTTACAATTCCACCCACGAAAGGATTTTACAATTGATCTTGTTGTTCTAGAGATTAAGTACACGAGCGTCGAGCACGATCAAAAATAATATTTGTTATTATAGTGTCATGGTCGTCAGCGGACTAGTCACAGCTTCACTTTAAAACAATAACGGTTGAACAAATCACGAGTATTTGCAGTAAAAATACCCATTGAGTTGACTCAAAACATTCATAGAAATGGTCATGAAAAGAACAATTTCGAAAAGTGTGTAATGCGCGCCAATGTACCCGGTATCAATCACGTCTATACCTTGAAGGAGGTGTGTATACATAAAAGGCCAGTTCTTCATCATTTTAGTTATTTCCTATCTAACATCGAGTTAATACTTTTAGTGTGAGGTATACCGAAACTATCGTAGATTATGCAATTTACTGTAGTTATGCTGGTAGTTTGCGATAGCGTTTATTCCAAGGTCTGACTGAAACTGCTTATCAACGAGGCTATTCTTAATTTAAATCATACTAGAACAACAACAGAATTTCCATGAAATTGGAACATGTATAATTTAAATATTTTTCAGTCACAAGTTTGCAATTACTGCAAACTATAATTCTTCCATCATGATCGAGTGAGCGAAGCGATAGAAATCTTTGCAAGAATTTAAACTGTGTCAATAAATTAATCTGAATTGGCCAATTTTACTTTCATCTGTCCGGATTAATCTTGACGAAACTTGGTATACAGGTTCTACAATTTAATAGATTTTTTATCGTCAGCCTTTTTTATTGTTGGAGTATTTCCTAAAGGGGAAAGTTGCTGCAGCACTATTTACCTATCAGCTATTTTGATAATATTTGGCAGAAACACAGGTACTACATTTACTGTTAGTATTCCCAAAATAAAATTGAATATCTTTTTTATAAATTATGGTGTGAAGTGTAATAATACGATGCATATTTTTTTTATATTATTGGATATTGAGACCAGTGGATTGATGTTAATATGTTTGATGATAAGCTCTTAACAATTGCAGTGCCACTTAGAATATAACATATAAAATTGTTCGGTTCGCTTTCAACACGCGTCTAATAGGTAGGTACTAGAATAAATATTTGTATTGTCTGTTTATAGGCCCGTTCCGTAAGTGTACTTACGATGTTGACGGAGTAAACACAGATACGTGTGGGGTAGGCACGAAATCGAATAGTAAACCATTGCGCCCGCACTTCCCACTGCACCGTGCTTATGCTGCAAACGCTTTGTGAATAATCATCATGAATTACGCTGTAAATAGTTCAAGAGTTCAAGCTTAGCAATTGTACGTTTGACTACCATTGACCTGTATAGTGCTTCTAGTTTAAAGGCTCCCGTACATGAAGAAGTCAAACTGAACAATTACCAGATAGTTCGACATACACGAACCGGTTAGCCCATATGGTTAGGCGGATCTAAATGAATTCAGTCCATCTGGCCACCTAACTGTATTAGCGCCCATTATAACATCTAGTTTTTAAAATGTTTAAGTTTTTTATATTCCTTGTATTATTGAGTTTTAATTAAGATCTATTTACGTCATGGAACAGGAAAAGGAACGATGTGCCTGAATTCTGACTTCATGCCCTTTGCTACGGCCTGCATTCTTTAGCATAGACTGGAGAATGCAACGTATCAGGAATGAATGTGACGAAATAAACTAGATATTGTAGTACACTCTCTGACACTTCTGTATCCTGTAATATCGTTATTTTTCTGTTACATTTATTGCTGTCAATATTTGCTAAGGGCAATTTCCTTTCCTTTAATATTATTATAGGTTAGCTAAGCCAAATACCTACTTGGAAAATGACTATTCTTTTCTTTAAGCGGACCTACGAGTATGATTGGGCAGTTATCGGAATAGCAAAAAATAAAATATTATGAGACCTTCGCTTTGTTGGCGGCGATGGGTGATTAAATGAGGGTTCGTTTTGTTCAATTATCTACGCCAAAGTCGACTGATATTATGATCGTTGTCGAAAAAAAATACTCTTCAGCTTTCTACACCAACCACACGTTTATAAGACGCATTCGGATAATTTGTAAATTGTAAACACTGTTTTAAACTTTCACGGTTATTTACTAATTGAGACATTGTGACGGGATATTTACCGTGATTATTATTGAACGATGAGCACCCGATATTTCGACGCTGTTGCAAGCATCATGTTCACGGGAATATGATATAGTATTTATTATATGATATTTTTTATTGATTTTGATAACGAGACGAGCCGGCCGATTGCCTGATAGTAGGTAAGCATAGCGCCAGCCCATAACAATTGCAGTGCCACTCAGAAGATTGAAACTCAAAGGCCTCCGCGGCACTGCAGTGCGCTCGTTACCCTGAGTCGTTAGATAGGAAGGCTCATGAGACCAATAATTTCACTACCTACGCTGCTCATCAAACCGGGACACAGTAATGTGTACATATTACTGCTTGGCGGCAGACTTCACGAGCAAAATGGTGGTGCCTACCCAAATGGAAACTCGCAGAAGAATTCTCTCCAAATAATGTATTCAAGCTCCTCCAAGTTCATTAATCCTCTGTCTTCTTGTTTCTATTTTGAAGTCTAAAGTCACACAAATATTTGAAGTACTACCATGACCGGCCTAGAAGCTTATCTCTTGATGTTCCTAAGCATCTCACTTCTTTCAGTGTGCATCTCACTTCTTTCTTTCCCAATTCTCGCAGTTATGTTATGAAATGCGTTGTCTGAAATTAGGAAAAATTGGCGAAAATTTCGATTTTTATCCAGCAGAAAGTATGATATATTGTACAAAGCATTACGAGTACAATATTATAATACTAAATTCGATAAAATCTTTCAGTCGTTTTTCCATAACTAAATAACTAAGAAACATTGAAAATCCCGCATTATTTACTTAACCACAAAAATTCCAACACTGGGACATGAACTGCTGCTCTGCTTACTAAAAGAAGATGGACCTGCGTTTCAAATTATGCACTACTACGTCTTAATGCAAATATATATTACAAACATTCCAATTCCAAACCAATTCTCATCCTTTTCCGTTCGTACCTACCAAGTATACCTACTAAGTATATATTCAATTATTCATGCTGCCAAAATCCGACCTAAATCTTAACATTCCAATTTCGGCTACTGTCGTGCTTTGCAACGCAATGTACAGCTCTGTGGGCCACAATAACTTACTTATGTTAGAACAATTATAGTTAACAGTACGTTAAGACAATTTGAACATTTGAATCGTCTATAAGATCGACAGCATCTACAATTTTCTTCCTCTAGCCTTAATTTAAACTTAATTTGTTGTTCTATCCAACTGTGTGAAAAATCTAAGATAGTAAAGTTAAATACCTAAATGTCAGCCATTAGCACATACTAGTCAAAAACCCAAAAAAGTAGTTTAGTATCGTAAAGCTGCAATCATATTTTTCACTAAAGTGAGTAGTTAAATTTTCTGAAGTTATAGATACAATTTTTTAAACTGATTTATCACATACATGATTATTTTCGATAGCAGATAAGCCCCTACTTACATTATATAAAAAATATATCTGTTCATAGGTTGTTTTGTTATTTTTTATAGAATCATAGATTGAAATTTAGAACATATTATATTCTGTGTTTATATATTACTTCCATTTTTTGTATTCTGTTGGTAACGAGACGAGCCGGTCATTTACCTGATGGTAAGCATAACGCCGGCCCATAACAATTGCAGTGCCACTCAGAATTTACTATTACTACTTTTACTATACTATTTTTTAAACACAAAAACCTGCGCGGCACTGTAATGCCCTCGTTACCCTGAGACATTAGGTATTAAGTCTCATAAGCCCAGTAATTTCACTGGCTAAAATTATTTTACATGTTTATAAATTAATGTGAAACATACCAAAGCTATCATATTGTTCTAGTGTGTATGTAGAAGTTATCGGTTTAAATCCAAAATCAATACTTCATCAACAATATCAACAGAAGCAGGCCTTAATCCGTACTGCAATGCGGTTAGATGAATGTACCAATGTCCCAGTGGTAAATTCACACTCATTGAACTACATAAAATACTAAGTATCTGTTGAGAACTCAAATTGTGTCAAGCAATTACAATAATATGATCATACAGCGAGTACATAATATAAAATGAACATCCTTAAATTAATAATAATTATAATTTGCATAGCA
This sequence comes from Crocallis elinguaria, assembly GCA_907269065.1. Taxonomy (NCBI): domain Eukaryota; kingdom Metazoa; phylum Arthropoda; class Insecta; order Lepidoptera; family Geometridae; genus Crocallis; species Crocallis elinguaria. The sequence continues at coordinate 10,148,375 of OU026077.1, forward strand.
AACTGAAATACGATAATATGCATTAACTACCTAAACTATTCCTGAGTACCTATTCCTATTTTTATCCTGATTCCACACATGCGAAACCGTGGACCGAAGCTAGTCTAAAAGACTCAAATAATCTCCATGAAACTCCTACATGATTAAGTCAAGTCGGCCCGACCATAATAAATACATGTAACGCAATTTTAAAAAAAATCTTTAAAAAAGCGACGAACCGACTTCATTGACTACTGAAGCGATTTTGATGAAATTTCTATGGGATCAATCTGAAAGTATGCCCTTTCAAATAAAAAAAGAATTTTCCAAATCAATTTATAAATGACCGAGATCTGAGGTAACAAACATAAAAAAACATACCCAACGAATTGATAACCTTCTCATTTTTTGTAAGTCGGTTAAAAATAGTCCACTGGACTTTTATGCAATAGTTTTCTTTATCGACTACATTAATTTTAATTTTCACGTGTTAGTACTGTTCAACTAAGTGGATGAGGCAGGACGACACTAGCGTCGCACTCTCTCCTGATTACTTTGCTCCCAACAAAGCGTCAGCAAATAACAATAGCACCACTTGTACAATATTGTGCTCTTCAACATTGTTGAACTTTAGAGGAGGTACTTAACCCCAAAGTGCAGAAATACCAATTTGTAGAAGAAGGTATTAAAAAAAATTGCAATATCTACTCTAGCTGCAGTGTTTTACTTTGGTACCTATATTGTCAATTTCGTTTAGCTCGGAGTGGTCATGCTGTCTTTTTGGATATAAAATTTGTTTTTCAAAATAGTGTTGTTAAAATCGCTGATGCAAGTGATTAAGGAAAAAATTATTTACTTATCGATAAAGCATCGGCGTTTTGGTCGTAGTATCTAAAAATGTAGTTTTAGGTAATCGTTTTAGCATCGTGTTTTTTCTATATAAATAAAATCCTTGCCTTGCAAATTAGATTCAGGCCAAGCTTAGAAACTTTGACTCCGAGTCCATTCATATGATAATTGCTTTGTTAAGTGTAAACGTGTTGTTGTTAATATTCAGTAGGTAACCGTTTGACCCCTATTGCGTCCAGATCGAAAATAACTCTTGCAAAACGTATCTAATCTTCAAGTCTCTGTACATTCATTTTTGCGATAAAATACCTACCTACTCGTACATATAGATAAATTCAAATGCAGTCAATACAATCGTACTAATATAACAATAATATATTTAATATATAGTAGTAATAATCTTCCTTGCTCTTTTACAAATGACTGGAGAATTGCCGGCAATACCAAGACATTTTTTCCATTCGGTGAGGCCGTTGCTTTTGAATACATAAACATACACGATTTCCCTAAGGGACTTAAAGAAAATCTGAAAAAAAATTGTTGGGTCTTGGCCTCATCACTAACGAAAGTTAAGATGTAATTCCCAAGAAATTGTGTTAACTTTTGGTCGTCGTTTACTAATCATCATCATCAGCTGGAACACGTCGGGAGCTGAACATAGGCCTCCCCTATAAAACATCGTTAGCTAATAGACGGTTTTTTTTAAAAGCCTCCCTGTTTGAAGTGTAATTTCTCAGGAAAAATCAGCGATGAATTTCTTCGGTGCATTCTGACAGACTTGACGATTGATTTTATTTTTTTGATATGATGTTTTTTTTAACTTAATCTTAATTAGTATGCCAGCCCCAGCATACCCTAAACTTAATACTAAAACTTAATACCAAACTTAATTTAATTTAAACATATTATGTAAAAGTTTAGCTGCCTCACTATCTGGTGATGCCAAAATATTTGTAAACAAACCCATATGTGTGCGAACTAGATTACACTTGTCCATTAGCTCCTTCCTTTCTCTGGTATCTTTGACAATTCTAGAAGCAAGTGTTGAACATCTTCAATACTACCACGCTGTTCACAATTTGGAGAATCTGACTTTTTCATTAAATAATTACATTTTTGACAGGGATAGTGACTCGATCGTCACCTATTACCTATTTACTAAAACAATGTTGCTTCTATTTAACTCACTTTTTGATATGATGATTGCTAGTTTATATTTTAGAAAGACTCGCGTGTCACTCGCGGAAGAAAGAAAAATATTTTTCCATATGTTTTTAAACATTTCCGCAGAAGATATAAGCGCTACACATACTTTCGAATACATTGTCGCTTGAGATCATTTGAGTTAGTGATCATCAAATCAAAGCTAATATAATTATATAAAAAAATAAGTAATAGTAAGCGTTGATGTTTTTTTGGTCAATAGTCAATTTAGCCAATTAGACGAGTCATCGTTATTGATATTTTTTTCATTTTATATTTTACTTATGCATGGGTATGGGTACACGGGGCAAAGCATTGGGCGATGACCACCAACCCTAGGAAGAGACGACGTCAACGAAGACACTTAGTGCACCATGGATACAACCATGACCACTGGGCAAGAGTGCTCGACTAACCAAGACTGACATGGTTAGACCTTGGTCATGCCTGAATTTAAGTACTACGAGTATAATCAAAAGTTGAAAGAGAAATATTCGCTATACCTATAAACATTAATATAAATTGACCGTGAAATTGATAATTGAAATACATACGTGAACAAAATGTCGTATGTTGTATGCACTTAACCAATTCAGATATGGCACGATAATACTCTCAAAGGCTGATGTTTTTGATATACTTGATAATATTTGGACATAAAATTCTGACGTATGAGCTTATACGGCTCTCCATTTGCCTTAATAAATTCATACAATAAAAGCGGCATTTATATCAGCTTATGATGGATGACTTTAGTTATATAAACAGCCAAATATGCCTTAACAGGTATTTAGCCATTGTCTTTTAATACGCTTTAGTCTATTTGTTTGTATTCTTTGCTCCTTGTCAGAATATTAATAGCTCGTTCAGAAATAAATGTATTGTACTCAATAAAACCTACCAATTAATATATAGAAATAAATAAAATTGAAGTGTCTGTTTATAATATCAAAATAACAGCTTTTTACCAAATTCTTAGGAAGGTATATACGAAACCTATAACAAAACAACAATTTTAAAAAAAATTATCTGTTTGTCTGTTTGTTCCGAGTAATCTCCGAAATGGCTGGGCCGATGTTGACGGGACTTTCACTGGCAGATAGCTGATGTTACAAGGAGTAACTTAGGCTACTTTTATTTTAGAAAAATAATTAGGGTTCCGCGCAAAAAAATAAAAACCCTAAAATACAATATCTCCGCCCGGTTGAAACCGCGGGCAGCAGCTAGTCTCAAATAACTTTCGCTGATATAAATAATATTTATATATGGAGGCACGCGGCGTAAAAAATACGTTAGTATAATTTTGGATAGATAAATGGTAATGGTCCTACTAACCGACGAGCGGGCGACATGAGAAACAAATAAAAAAATGCTATGCGGCATTCTGATTTAGGCTGTCGTTGTGCTAGAAAGCCAAATAATAAATTTCCCCAACCATATATCATGTGAGAAATCCGCATAGATTACCTCTAGGGAGCACAATGGCACAGTAACGAGACAAGAGCTGAACGCAAGACGAATATATGCAAGCGGCTAAATTATGCTCGTGACTTAAGTTTTTGTATCATTTATAAGCGAAATTAAAAATCCTCGAGTATTGCTCCTAACAATGGTGCACTTTAAATTTTATATTGAAGTTCCAACTCTTTTATTATATTGTATACTGAGTCATTTTTAATAAAGTTGAAAGTATTGTGCTCTTGTTTTAAGGATTGTATATGATACGCCACTTATTATCCGTAGATTGCTCACATGATAGTAGAATAATTAATTACTTAGAAACGGGACCTCTCCATTAAATGTGCGACATAAGCCCTATCAGCTGAATACGTTACCAATAACCTTTCAGTACGGCGGTATTGACTGAAAATGCTAACATAGAGGCCAGGAAAACAACGTAAAAGATATATTGTCCAAAAAGACTTTGAACTAGAAGTGCATGCCGGCCAAACCCTATAACGTGCAAACAAAACGAGTACGATACTTAAAGGTATTCGTAAGTAGTGGAAGTACGTGAAAAAACTGATAATTGTGGAGAAACAAAACAGGTATGCATCGTTAGAGAGCAGTTGCGTACGCTTGTCTCTGCAGAATTGATGTTATAAATATAGACTCAACTTGAAAATATACAGTTTTTTTAGTTATTTACTAAATGTTTAACGAGTTTTTCCACCTAACACTCATGTGCAAAGTTTCGTATTTAAAACATTTAGAGTACTTTACCACCAACATTAAAACTTACGCCGCCGCTCTTTTGGGATTATTTCATGTTTATTTACGCGTTGCGAATATACTCTGTTGAAAATATATTTCTTCATATAACACGAAGTCACGTCGAGGATCTCTGAGAAGCATTAATCATACACTCGGCCCTTCATAGAGGGGGCGTGCAAAAATGATAGCTGTTTTATTAGAACTATAGGTATATATCCACTGTTCTTTATATGTACCGCTGCGCTCTGTACCTGCTGGACTACGAAAATACGAAGCACCGACGAAACAATTATATTTTCATGAGTCGGTTTGGTTTAAATCTCTTTGGAGAAATGTTACAGCTGAAGACTATCAAGCGCCATTACTTCATACAAATATCCTATCACATTTTTACGAATTAATCAAACATTAAGATATATTTGATTGCACATAAATACGCATATTTACAAAATTATATTTAGGAAAAGCTTATGTCACCCATGCGTATGCTACGGACTACGATAATACGTAGCTACGCTTTATGCCGAGCCGAGAGGTAAATAAATTATATGACTATAATTTTATTTCTCAATTATTAATTTTGGATATATTACATTTATCAAATTTTAATACAAATGTCATATTACGAAACAACGAATCATTTCTCAACGGAAGCTACGCGCTACCTACGCCGTAGCAGCGTACGAAAGCCCGCACCTAACTCAAAACCCGTACTTCAAACAAACACAGCGTTGAACGTTTTTATTTATGTATTTAGTGTTTAGAAATATTCGAATGTGTTCATTGATGAGAGTGGTTTGCCTGATTTGAGTCAGTCAGTTAATTTACGAGGAACAGTTAAAAAGCCGCGTGACGAGAAACACGCCGCCGTCATGTTTGCGTGCTTGTTACTAATAAACGCTTCAACTAGGCGGCAAAGTGTTTTACGGGACTGCTGTACAGACGCAACAATTCTAATAAGTGGCTTCGAATGATAAAGACATTGTTGTATTTTAGTTATTACGCATTATGAAATAATGCGAATATATGGAGCCGATTCCGTAGCGCGATCTCAAAAACAATCGTAGTTGATCTAAAAAAGACAATTTTCGTTAAATATTGAATTAAGTAACTGCAAAATTGCCGTCGCCGCTCAGCTTAATTTCAATAAGTACCTAAAAAGGATAACAAAAGCAGACCAAAAATTGTTATATAAGCAGGAGCTTGTCGAAAAGATGAAAACGCCACCGAATATCTGTAAGTTTATAAACAAATAACTTACCGCCTTTGTGAAGTGAAGACAGCTAACAACTGAAGTAAAGTTTTTAAAGGATAAACGGATAGTTCAAGAGTAGGCGCGAGACGCGGCGGGCTCGGCCGGTGGAGCGAGTTTAAATAACGCGCGCTTCGCGGGGGAGGCCAGGCTCGGCACAGGTCTACACTCGAGGGCGGTCCAACGAAAAGTAACCGTCACCCGCGCAGTGTTGCTAGCTACAACCCCCGGACTCTCCCGCCTAAGGCTGCGCGTTCTCCCCGAACTTACAAATGGCGCGGCGTAGAGGGGACCAAATATTTAATTGTAACCGGGAGCGCGCGCGTTTTGTTTACTCTGCTTTGGGAAGCGAAAGGATAGATAGTAAAAAAAATTGACGGTGCCATATTGTAAAACAATATTGATTAACGACAAACAAGTTGGCGTAGAGTGTTCTGAAAATTGTTTTATCTTAAGACCAATTAATGTTTCTAATGTTTGTTTAGGAATATGCGACAAGTGAGGAAATGTTATAAGATGTGAGCTTTCAATCAATTTATACTGATAAGATAAAGAGGGAGTAAAAATTGAAAGAAAATGAGACCTTTCAGCACAGATTATTTAGCCTAGTCTTTGCCTTTCAGCCTCCTTTAATTTACCTTCTTTCAACTAACTGATAATAAAGCAAAATGAACCAATACGAATATAGAAGAATTGTCATAGATACATATAAGTGTATGTCATTCTCTCAATTATCTAATTCTAATCGAGCATTTCCGAAGCTAAAATCTTGTATTCATTGAACTATGTACTTATAGATACTTTTGCTAAATTTCATAAAATTTCACGTCCATTGTTACATAACACCAGTAACAATCAAACATGCGGTATTAACCCTCAATTTTATTTATCAGTCTTTGTGACACCAAACTTTGCAGCATTTTTGTCATTCTAGGGGGGGAAAGCCGTGAGCCAGGCAACATTGCCCTCAGGCAGTTATGTAACACGCGGAGTAGCGCAGCGCAACCCCGCGCCCCGCATTTAGGGAAAAGATGAATGAGCAAAGTTTCCTAACGGACGTTAGTCCATGGATCGCGCCGGGATTGGGACCGGGCCGCGGTTACATAAAGCCCTTCGGCTCATGCGCGATGCTCCGACACCGCATCGCCATCGTGGGCCCCGTGAGATTGGGGCCTTGTTTACTTACAGCATGCTACGGATAGCCACTTTTTTGGTATAAATTGTACGAACAAATACCATGTATCTTCTGTAAGCTTTAAAAATGCTAGTTGGTAAAATAATATTGACATATTAAAAATGTTCACTGCCATATCTCATCTTCTGGTTGTAGATTAAGCCTTCCAGATACCGGGGTTGAATTAGTAGAGCTTTTTGCATTGAGATAGAGGTGTTTATTTAAAAAAGAAATGCTAACAGTTCATAAAACATTTTCCAGCTGTAATGTGTTCAGATTGTCAAATGATAACTTCTAATCATCGCGCATGTTCGTCATATACAATTAAACAATATTTATTTTATTACAAAGTGACACAAACTCTTGCAAATCATCAGGTTGATAGCATGCATCTCAATCCGGCACTGTGTTTTATTTAGCTCGGCAATTTTATTTCGCTCGTGTTGATTTATGGAACTAAAATGTTACCTTATTGCAGACTAACAGTATATACAAGCAGTGGCTAGATCAGACATAATACAATGTTCACTCTCTGTACGAGGCATTCAGGGGCCAGGGCGATGTGCGCGTAGGACAAAGGTAGCGTGCAGTCATCTGAACAAAGGCGAGGGTCGTTGCGCATTATCGCTTGTTGTTCGTCATGTCCGTTCAAGATACGCTCAAATATTCTAGCAGGCGGGGTGATGACTGTGAGCAAGATTGGTTTGCATGTTAACCAAGTATAAGATATATAAGAAGTAGTGATCTCTCTGCTTTACTTACTCGTACTATAAAGATAACTTAATTTGATAATAGTAGAGCGTTTATATGAGCTACTAATAGCCCTACAGCTTTTCATCAAAACTTTCATGAATGAACCGATTTTAATGAAACTTTAAATAAATAAATATATATAAATAAACGCTTACACACTCATACCCCCGCACTAGGATTCCCTGTGTCGCAGGTGGCATGGACACACACAGTTACAGAACATCACAAACATCCAAGACCAGAGAACAAACTTTATGCTTACACAACATCTGCCCCGGCCGGGAATCGAACCCGAGACCCCTCGCTTTGCAGGCAGGGTTACTACCAACTTAGCTACGGCGCCGCTGTTTATAAACAAATATTGATCTAAAGAGATAATAGAGAACATTTTTGAAAAATTAAATTTAAATAATAGGTTCTTTGTATGTTTGTTTAGTCCAATGCTCAAAAATGTTCTTTACTGACTATTTAGACCCATGTATTCTGCTTATGCATATAAATTTTTTGAAATTGGGTCAAATATCTTGGAGAAAGTCTGTATGAAACGCCGTAGGCCGAGAGAACTTAGACTAACTAAAGCCTGAATCTATAAAAGCGACATTGGACATGTAACATGTGCAGATCTACCAAAAACGTATCACTAAAGTACTGCCTCTGGTACACGACTGCACAAAAAAGGAGTGTAATGTGTTCGGGGTTCATGTATACAGTATGTATGTGAGTTTCTTTATTCCATAACTTAACTTTTAAATGCCTGGACAGGACAGCTTTGGATGTATGGGGTATCATTAGAATCCTTACATCAACTAGAGTGACACTAGCCATGGCAGTATTTTTTATATTCTAACTTTTGTTACTTCGACTTGTTAGTGATCATATGTGTGAGTTTCTTCCACCATAACTTTTAAATGCCTGACCAATTTGGATGTATTGGGTGTTGTTATATAGAATCCTTACATCGTCCCGAGTGATGGGCACACTGGGGCAATCGTGATTTTATTTAACTTTTGTTAAATATCGATTTATTTCGTCATATAGGTAGTTTGTTTTACAACTAAATGCGGTTACGGTTACCATACGCCCGAATATGTACAGATTTTTTGCATACAGTTCACATGCGTATCGGAACTTTTTATTTGTTGCTGCGTTTTTAAAAGCTTAAGAATGCTTTGTAGTCGTTGTATCGCGCTTTGTATATTCTGTATATTCATTAAATATTAGAATTTGTATAAGCAATAATAAATAGTAGATTGTTATACAAGGGGCTAAAATGACCCATTAAATGCGAGGTAGGTTTAGGTTAAATAGAAATCAAGTTATAATGGGTTTTTCGCGCCGTGTTTTGTGCTGTTGTGCACTCTACTTTTCACTATGATTGCGAGAAAATAAAATAATCCAATACAATAGTAAATAGTTAATTTTATTAAAAATTAAAAGTACAATTCTGGATATTTAACGAGATGTTTTTCCCGGCAATTTAATTTCAGTCATCTGTGAAGATGAATGTTGAGTGTGAATGATCTGTGGGGTAAACGTGGGAGATACACGTAGGTTACCATGGTAACTTTCTACAATTACTATCGATACTAGAAAGTCACAAATGAACGCAAATTGACTTTTGTCAGCATTGTTGCCATGATAATTTAACGAATTATTACTATCTCAATTTAAAACAAATTTCGTTAACGTTAAAGTGTTGACGACGAGAATCGCTTTGAAGCGAATGGCACTCGTTTAGGTCCTCGGTTCTCTATTATAATTAGGCCGTTTCCTTACTAGCCATCCATACTGTTTGTTTATTGCTCCATTTACAAGCTTACGAGTGGCCTTTGGGAAGCCGGGGCCGCACGTTCAGCTAATTACAAAGTTTACTGAGTTATCCGGCAATAACAGCTTTTATAGCCCGTAAAGAGAAATACCACTTTTCTTGAGACTGCCGTGACCGTTAAGTGCTTTTGAATACGTTTCTTATCGTTTAGCGCAGGGGTCATCGTTAATCGCTTACAATGTTTGGATCAAATATTGTACTTAGGGGCAGCTTAGACGCTCATGCAAACGTACGTTTGCTTGAGCGTCTTAGCTGCCCCTTAGGCTGAGATTCAGAGACGAATCTAAGCGTGGACTCACGCTTCCATACGTCAAAATTCTATACAGTTTTGACATATGGAAGCCAAAGTCTACGCTTAGAATCGTCTCTGAATCTTAGCCTTAGAGTTTAAACTACCTATACCTATCATAGTTTTACGCTGTTCATCACCGCCCGCATTGTTTTCTGGGCACTTCTTTTGTTCCAAAGGTTTCCTGTAACTAAGTCCTGAAGATACTAAGGGCACCCATTGCAATTTTTAACTGACGACCGATGGAAATGAGACAGAAGATTTTTTAGCATTAATTGAATCTTCAATTACACTGTTTGTGAAAGGATTTACTTAACGTAGCAGAGAGAAGATTTGGTTGGGTTGCAGAAGAAGCTGTGAATATACCTGAACATAGTTATTTATTTATTTACTGACAACATGCCTTTGGTGAGCATTACAGTGTCCCAATTCTCTCACCAAAAACTCAAAAAAAAAAACTTATTAGTTATGCAAGGTTGCAATGTTTTTATTTCGTGCGAGTACTTGTATTGAAACCTAAGGAAGTTGAGGATGCTAAGGTTGAACCACTAGCGAAGGGAGCGGTTCATAAGTAGAACAGAAGTTTGCTGCCGAGCGAAATACACCATTTTTCACCTCACTGCAAGGAGGCAAATGCTAGGTGCAAGAAAACACCAATACTATATTAAATTAATGTTTATTTATATTAAAATATAAAATAAATTCTTACTACAATGAAAAATGTATTCTTAATGTATTATTTTATTTTTATGATTTAAGGAACTAAAATATTTTAATAAAACCAAATGGCTATAATATAATTGTAGGTAAGCTAGCATATTTGGATTATCTGGATATAGGTAACGGCTAGTAGATTGTACGACAGTGGCATATGGCACATTATTCAGATGCACTTATAGTTATAGTATATTTTAAGTAAGTAATAGTTAATGAAGGCCTTGTACCCGTCAAAACAGCTGATCTTAAATTAATCGCAGCTCTCTCTAATTATGGCAAAAATTGAGGTTCAGCCGTAAAACAATAAGCACTAAAAAAGAGCTGGAATAAAATTTCATATCATACGGAAATTATCGATGAAACCTCTACCTCATTGCAAATTCGTCGATAAGTCTTAATTACTAGACTAGCCTTATTCTATATTATTAGACATTATTCTTTGTATATATTACAACACTATCAGATAAATTAGGTCATATCATCAGTCCTCCGCTCGCATCGGTGCGAGTAACACGAAATCGCGACGCGCGCTGCGACACTTACCTAGCTATTAAAATGAACTGTGCAACGTGTGGTGATAGTTTCAATGATGGAGTTCAATGTTCGGTCTGCAATAAGCACTACGACTTCGGATGTGCGAACATCACAGAAGCTGGCTATCGTCGTCTGGGGGCTGAGAGACGTGCTGCTTGGAAGTGTGCCTCCTGTCGCCTTCTGTCGCCGAGCGCTGCCGTATCGCGGAGTCCAGAAATTTCGCTCGATTCTATTATGAGCAAACTCAATAGTATGGCTTTGACGCTTGGATCACTGCCTAGCCTAATTGAAGATGTGAAAGGGATTAAGGCCGACGTGGCTAGGCTTCAAATCTCTTTTATGGGAATCTCTAAAAAAATCGAGGAATTTGATTCGAATTTTATAAAGATGGATACCCGAGTAAATGCATTGGAAGCTGCGTCATGCGACCTGGCAGCCGTAAAATCCCAGGTACTTTCAAGCCATCGGAACGAGATCACCCGTGACCAATGGTCTCGTCTTAATAACGTCGAGATCAAAGGAATACCCGTAAAGAAAACGGAGAACCTATTTGAGTTGCTAGACAAGTTAAGTACGCGCATCAACTACAAATTGACGAAGAATCAAATAAATTACATAACAAGAATTCCGTCGTACAATAGCAACAAAGACAAACCTATTATCGTAAGTTTTGTCAACAGATATGTTAAAGAAGATTTTGTTGCTTCTGCGCGATTGTTAAAGTCATTGAGTCCAGCTGACTTGGGGTTCACAGGTGAACTCAATCTACGTATATATGTGAACGATCATCTGTCGCCGGAATACAAGAAGCTACTCACAAAAACTAAACAAGTCGCCAAGGATAAAGGTTACCAATATACCTGGGTGAAGTTCTCAAAGATACATGTGCGAAAGAATGATACTTCACACATCAACATCATTAACTGGGAATCTGATTTAAACAAATTAGTGTAATCAGTTTTTCGCTCTTTTTGTATTTAAAGTGTTTAATCTTATCACCACCTTTTGCTAAGTTGCTATATTGTACCATGTACTCGAATAATTATAACAATTTTCTATGTCTTTATGTAATTAAAAACTCCTTGTTACAAAACCAATGCTCATCGGCACTCATAGGTTTGTTTATCTTTGTAAGCTGCCACCTCATTCACTTGCTGCATATTATACATAAAACCATGCTATGCGCGACCGTCATTTCACTTAAACCTGTTATGTTTTTATTGCTGTTGCACAACAGGCGATGCGCGTGCGCTATGTACTTAACATATTGCTGTTCGCCTACCTTAGCAGCCACGGTTGATAACTATGATGTAATTATTGCTTTATGTATAATATGCTCATTTATCTCAATAATATTTTATGAATATTATGATTATTATGTTTTTAGTGTAAGTATTTTGCAGGTATTGCCTATAACTTTCGATATTATAATGATATCACTTATTCTTTTTTTAAGCAGGCAAAGTGAAAGGAATGATAATTTATGCTTGTTTTGCAACGCCTTCTTTCAACCGTTTTTGGCTGAATTAATTATGTTAAACTTTAATGGCTTTATCGTTTTTGGTGCAAACAATTGCTTTGTTCCACTACTATTGTGTAACTTGTTAGGTTCTATTGTTATCAAACTATCCCGCTTGAAGCGCGGATATATGTTTCTTTCTGTATTGTTATTGCTGCGCATTGACAATGGATGAATACAACCTATACTGTTACTACCAGAATGTTCGTGGTTTACGTACCAAAACATCGACTTTTCGCCGTAATTTATTGTTAAATAATAATTACAATGTAATAGCATTGACGGAAACTTGGCTGCTAGATAGTTTCTCAGATTCTGAGTTATTTAATAACAGGTATTCGGTGTGGCGCCGCGACCGCAATTATGACCAGACAGGGCAGTCGATGGGTGGGGGCGTCTTGCTGGCTATATGTAGGGATTTTATTGTTTCTCCCCGACCAGACTGGAGCTCCACCGCTGAGGATATGTGGGTATCGGTATCATTAGGTAAGAATAGACTTCATATCTGCGTTATTTATTTATGTAGTCAGAACTTGGGTTTGAGCTTTTCTCAACAATTGGCCAATTTTTTAATTAAACTACGTGATATTATCACAGCTAATCCATCTGATAGATTTCTGGTAATGGGCGATTTCAATATGAGTTCCATTCACTGGAGTCTACCACCTGATCTGACTTCTAGCTTTCTTGAACCCGTGAATGTCATAGGTTTTAATGAATGTAATTTTATTGATGAATTAAATCTAGTAGACTTGCATCAATATAATCATGTATTTAATCAGCACGGTAAAATCTTAGATCTCATATTATGTAATACCCATGTTACTGTTAGTAACATTTCTGATCCCTTTGTACCACTTGATCCCCATCACAACGCTTTGGGAGTCCTGGTTAGTGCCCAAGTCACGGCGCCACTCATCCCGGCGCCGCGTTTAAAATATTGCTATAACCGAACTAACTTTGATGCGTTTAACAATGATCTATGTTCAGTCGACTGGTATTCTGAGTTATCTAATAAACCCCTTGATTTAGCCGTAGAGTATTTTTACAATACTTTAGAAAAATTGCGGGATAAGTTTGTACCTACAAAAATTATCCAAAAAAGATCAAGTTACCCTCCGTGGTACTCAGCTCCCCTGATTAAAGTACTTAAAGAAAAATTTAAATATTTCGGTAAATATAAGCGTTATAACATGATTGCAGATAAAAACTCAATTGATGTCTTAAATAAACGAGCTAGCGTATTAGAAGCAAATTGTTACAAATTATATATCTCAAGAGTAGAAAATTCAATTAGAAATAATCCTAAATATTTTTGGTCTTACTTCAAATCGTTATCTAACTCGAATTCTATACCTAATTCAATGCACTATAATAATAAAAAATCAAACACAGGATATGAGATTTGCAACCAATTTGCTGATTACTTTCACTCAACCTTTTTAGTTCCTAGTAGTAGTTTTGGCCACAATAGCAATAAAGACAATTCTCTGGTTTCAACATTAACCTTACCTGATGGAAATATTGCTTCTATTAATCTAACTAGAACATTGATTAAAACTAGACTCTGTAAACTTGATGTTTCTAAATCAGCTGGCCCGGACGCTATCCCCCCTATTTTACTTATTAGGTGTGCAGAACAAATATCACTCCCTCTTTTTATACTATTCAGCAGATCTATTAATGAAGGTTATCTACCAACTGTCTGGAAAAAAGCCTTTGTTACACCAATTCATAAAAAAGGTGCTAAGAATGAAGTAACCAATTATCGACCCATTTCAAAACTCTGCGTTATTGCTAAGGTTTTTGAGAAAATAGTGTATGACCAACTGTACTCAGCATTGAGAACCTTTCTTCCTGCTTCTCAACACGGTTTTCTGAAAGGCAGGTCCACCGTCACCAATTTGATTTTGCTTAATGAGTTTGTTACGAAAGCTATGGATGAAGGCCTGCAAGCTGATGTAATTTACACAGATTACAGCAAAGCCTTCGATCGAATTGACCATAACTTACTCATTATCAAGCTCCAGAATGCCGGTATCCGAGGTGATTTGCTGAGGTGGTTCATATCATATATCAACAATCGGTCTCAAGCTGTTGTACTGGGTAATTATACGTCGAAGTGGATGGAAGTACCAAGTGGTGTTCCGCAGGGATCATTATTAGGTCCCCTTCTATTTTTGATATTTATTTCAGATATTGACTCATGTTTTTCTAATTCAACTCTGCTTAGCTTTGCTGATGACATGAAAATTATTAAAGCAGTTAAAAGTCAAGCGGATGCGCTTTTATTGCAGGAGGATCTTGCCAAATTAGATGACTATTGTACTGCCAATAAGCTTGATCTCAACGTTAACAAGTGTTCGTTTATGACTTTTTCACGTAAAAAGTACCCTGTCTGCTTTAATTATTCTCTTAAGAACCAGCTTCTTAATCGTGTCACGGAGATGAGAGACTTAGGGGTGATTCATGATTCCAAATTAACTTTTCAAGATCACATTTCATCTATTGTTAGGAAAGCTTCTAAGTCTCTTGGTTTCATCATGCGTTCTTCCAAAGATTTCAATAACATTAAAACTGTAAAAATTCTTTATAGCACCTATGTGCGTTGTCACTTGGAGTACGCATCTCAGATTTGGAACCCCAGATACAATGTTTACATTGAACGTCTAGAGCGTATACAGCGTAAATTTATCCGTTATCTAAATTTCAAAACGTACAGTAAAGAAAAGGATTACTATAAATCTTGTGCTAAACACCATTTTCTTCCATTAAGTCATCGACGTGATGCTACTGATATCATTTTCCTAAAGAAAATTCTCACATCCGCCATCGACTGCCCTGACCTTCTCAGTAAAATTAATTTTTTCGTCCCTAGCAGGTCTTTTCGTAGTAGCCCTCTCTTTTTCCTTCCATCGGTAGCCACGAACTATAGGCAGAACAGCTATATCTATCGTGCGTGCAAAACTTTTATTAACTTGTGCAGCAATAGCAATGTTGATATTGATATGTTTCTTACTAGCATACCAGTGATGAGGAGACAGCTTGGATCTATTTTTTTTTTCACTCTTCGAATAAATAGATAATAAGTGTTGTATGTGTACCAATATTAAAATTTATAGTTTCATTGAGTGCAGTTATAACAGTTTGATAAATGCTAAGGAAATTTAACTCTGATTTATTTAGTTCTTTCATTGTATCTATTTGGTAGGTTTTTGAAATTCATTTTGTGTCTATCAGTGGAGACTTTTAAATGGCTGTTGTATTTTTTAGTTTAAGATTTATTTTATTATTGTATAGTCGATAGTCTTCCCAAAACATAATAAATAAATAAATAAATAAATATAAAATATATTGGCTACGAGTTTGAAAACAGCTACGACCTCTACGATGCTACGAGCTACGAAATGTAACAACGATCAAAGGCAAGGTTATACGTAACAACTTTATTAAGGTGTATATTGCAGCTGAACAGCTCCACTGAAAAGATTTTTCAGCAAAATCAGATGACCTTCATGCACTGGAAATAATATATGTCATTATTCATCATGTTACCGATTATCTTGTTGTAATCATAATAAGTTTCTAACAAAATTTACTCGATAAAAAAGGTGACAAAATGACGTCTAAAAATAAGTTTGAAATGAAATATCTTTGTTATTTAATACTAACAGCTGTACTAGCAGCTGCCCCGCGGTTTCACACGCATGGAGATTTTGGATTTCATGGTTTTTATTTTTTTGCGCGGAATTCTAATATAATTTGCAATAAAATAATCAAACCCAAAAACACAAAACACTTCCATATAATCCTTGGATAATGGACATGTCATGGAGATTCTAAATAACAAACATTTTTTTCACAAACTTGTAAGACATTTTCAAAAACACTTATTTCCTGGAACACGTTTTAGGAAATTACCACGCACTAATTGCCTTCGGAAATTTTGTTTGGAAATTTATTTTAAAATTTTCTGAATGCCAACCGAAGGCTCTGGCGTTGTCTCTCCTTTTCCGTAATGCCTGTTTTTCTTCGATAAAAAAAAAGTCTCTAGGCCATTTTTGCGTTCTAGGATTTTTGCGTTAGGCGAGCCATGAAGCGGTACCTTAAGAAAAATTATGAGATAGACGCATTATACATGTCTAAATTCAAAAGGTTATACATTCAAACATAACATCGTAATGAACACAGTAATAATTAATCACAACGTAACAAATAAAAAATGATAATGTAATAATCCTGTGTAGTTCTGATATTATTACCTGATATTTTACTATGTGGTTAGTGGTATCTAACTACTTATCCTAAGTTCAGCAGTGGACGTGTCCCGGCTGATGATGATGATCTAATTATCTACTGTATTGTAAATGTAAGTCATGTAAGTAGATATGTAGGTATTGTAACAGTTTAGAAATTAAATAGACGAAAACTTTTTGACGGAATATAATAATATTAGTAGCGACATCTTACTAACAGTATAAATCACGTTAAAGTAATAGTTCGTGTTTCAAATGTGGAAGCCGAACAATCCACAAAGTTCCGTATAATTTCTCCAGAGGGCTTCACAGAAAAAGACTCGGGTTTTGCGTGGGTTTTGCGCTATGCGCTTCACTGAATTACTTTGTTGAATGCACAGACAATGTCTGGTTGTATGAGTAATGGGCTTTTTAGGTACCAATTTTGTTTTTCCTATATGACACAATAGCTTGTAATTAGGTACCTGCCTGATTATTTTGGTCCATAGCTAAAACATGCTTTTTATCGTGATTTTTAAAATCATTCTGTTACTAGACACCTATGTTACAAGACATAAGTAAGACGGGAAGTGCTTAAAATATGTATTGCACAGCTGATAGGGTAATTTTTATTCGCTCGGAATGATTTCGTGCAGGAAGCGACTACTTCTGATCGTTTATAAATCGGAATCACATACCGACCGAGAAATATTGTCGGAATTATTTCCGTGTTTATATAGCTGGGTTCTCGAATCGAAACGGGTAATTTTTGATGTCCCTGCTCCAACCAAGCTAAAAGCTGCTGAAAATGATAATACCTAGACGACTAAGTAGTGTATCACGTTACCTACATAAAGCCATAAAAGTTCAGGTTGTTTCAGTAGAGGTTCATGCGTTTGAAGTTGATGAACACGCCCAAACTCTTGTCGAAAAGGTTAAGTTTTCATTTACTGGAAGGGTGTCTCATTAACTGAAGCACTTGCCCCACTTCGAACTTGTAACTATGCTATGAGTTAGCTATCAACAACTTCTGTTCCGTATAGTTCTAATGACTGTTTTGTTTAAATTTTGCTCCATGCGTAGGAACTTCATTATCTCTGTAACCCATATAGGTACCTATCTATAGTATTTTAGTCACGGTCGGCGGTCCACCTTTTCCTAATTCAATAGTTACCTACCTAAAAGCTATTTTTTTAAAGTAAAAATTATCTAATTTGTGTAAATATTAATTTTTCAGTTGATTAAATGTAGGTACATGCCGGTCGTAGATTTAATGTTTTTCGAGCTTAGTTTCGGTCAAATTCAGTCGACCGACATCGGGTCATAATAGTTGACATAAACAATAAACACAGCATTCCTAGAGGCCTACAAAAGTTGTCGATAGTCTTCGGGTGAACTCACTCATCCAAGGAGAAAGGAAGGAATTAAATACTAAAAATAAAAAATATATATATTCTTTCATATTTATTATAAGTGAATAATTCACATACTATTACAATTTGCACCTGCATTTTTTAATGACAAGCAAATACCTTCTGCTTACAACTATAGCCTTAAAATAACACATAATAATACCTGTGTATAATGAAATGCTGTAGTGACAATATAAATTAAAGGACAATGTACAGTTTCTACCACACGTCACCACACGTCTAAATAACATGCAACAATACAATTTCTATATTGTGAGCTTTAAAAACGATATAACTAACTTTGGACATATAGGCACAAGCTTAAAAGGAAATCTATAAACTTATTAAAATAACCTCTATTTTTACAAAATTATATAAATGATCGGGTCATAAAATACGGCACATTCAGATTTTAATTTATATATCTACTTTTCTACAACTTGTACTTAAATTCAAATTGATGCGATGTGCAGACAATTCACCTACGTAACAGTTTGCAATACATCGCAGTAAATATAGCTTATAGTTTTGTTTGTGATCAGCATATATTAATTATTAATATAATAATATGTAGTTTAAACGCATAAAAATCTACATGAATCACTTATGTCTACAAGAACGTACACCATCTTTAGCCAATTTCCTTTATCACATAAGATATCATAACATTACTTTATATATAAAAAAAATGTAAGTGTCAATTTCGTAAATAAAAAAACAACAATTAATTTCGCTTTGGCTTATTGGGCGGACAAAACAATCTTCAATTATTTCAATAATGTACACTTAATCAGTATTGTTTTCGGGAGAAAAAAAAGAACATAAAATACTTATAATGCATAAACGTATAATATTTTTTTCTTGTTTGTCCTCCTAGTGAACAAATCGGGGGGTCAAACCGGAATAATTCATATTTATCTACAATAAAGTGGCACTTGTTTTCATGCATTACTATAAAATAATAGAATACTTGCTTACACCTATATTTGTAACGTATTATACCTTATTGACTGTTAAAATAATAAGAGTGGGTTGTTAACTATATAATTGAGCTAAATGTGTAAAATTAATAAATGACATTCGTCACAGTAGTGATTCTAGTATGTCATTACAATTATAAATTAGAGAGGGCGAGTTAGAGAGGTATTTATTTATTTATTATTTATTTATTTATATACTATGTATGTATGTATTTGTATGCTCATTTCGAGAACGCTCAAAAATCAAATGACATTTGCTACCTATAATAAACCAATATATATACATATATCAAATGTCATTTGATTTTCGAGCCCCAAATAGCTAATGCTCATTAGTGGCATGCTTCCGTGGTAGTTATGAGCGTGTCTGTCCGTACCCTTATACAGTTTTAGAAATATAAAACCGCTTGTCGCCATAAAACGAGTAATAACACAAAAATGTCAAGGTACCAATTATAGATACTAACTAACAAACGTACAACAGAAAGCAAAATAACATAAAAAATTGTAATATTCCTAGGAATAGTAAAAACGATGTAAGAGCAATATTAAGCTTCGTCAAAACAAATAACAAGCATGACTTTAACATTGTGACTGAAGGTATACGAGTATTCAATAACCAAGTTGAACCAAAAAAGGTTTCTATTGCACCTGCTTTTTACTAGCGATTAGGTACTATTTTGTCGGTGTACACGACAAAGTTAAACGTTCTTCAGGCGTTTAAAACGTAGTTGAACAAACAACAATTTCAGAACAGTGAGGCCTATATGATATATCGATTTCGATTGACGTTAGACATTGTGTGTTCTGAACCTGCTAACATCGCTCTACGCGCGTTTGAATTTAGCAAATACATTGTGTAATTTATTCGATAATTTTCTACTACATTTTTTACAAACTTGCTGATGAAAACTATGGATATATATTATTATAGAGATTAATAATGTTGATTGGTATCTATTTAATTCATTATAATTACATTCTAATTATAGATAACTTCGACTCTACTTATTTTAATAGACAAGATAAAGATTAACTTGTGCGCTTTCGTGAGCTTATAACAAGGAACAATATTAATAACTTAGCATCTAAAAGGAATTATTAAAGATTTATCTAGTGTCCGAATGAGTGCTAATCTCAAATGACACATATTTAAACATGTTTTAGCATAATGGTGAATATTTACAATCAAACATATTATATTAAATAGTTACACTTGTGAATTATTTTAGAATAAGTATCTAAAAATTCACCTACAGTGTACCAGTCCGTTAATTGTTCCATAAAAACGAGTATACTAAAATAATTGAAGAGGTGAGTCGGTTATTTCTACTTTATTTGAACTGTTGCGAAAAGGCATCGATGTAAATCAAATATTACCTATGCTATTACTGGCTAATGAATTTAAGTGGACTCAAAAATATTATTAAATATAATTAACTTGAGCGGGGATTGAGCATCTAAATGTGAGGGATGATGTAGTAAACGCAATCTCAGATGGTTTTTGTACCAGGCAACATCGCAAAAACGCTCCTGCGAGACATGTGAACCACGCCTAAATTTAGTCTACTGTTTTGTCTCGCTCTTTTATCACGCGGACCGCCAGCGGAAGCTAGTGATATATAAATGAACCAATTTTAGACGCCTGTTTAGCTAGACGGTATCTAAAAATAAATGTCTACAATGATTACAAATGTCACAACAGAATTGAGTTAGACAACGGTTAGACACTACTTAAATCAGGATTTGTGGTTGCTCTTATTTAAACGCGCTAATAAGGCATGTTTAGGAGTCAAAAACTGTTTAACACAGGTTCAAAGTGTGTTATTTTTTTGTGGTAAGACCCTTATAGGCTAAGCGAGATTGACTAAGCGCTAAACGAAGCATCAACACGTAATCATTTATCATATTATTTTAGAGCTTTGCCTCTGACCTACAAACTGGCTGCTTATAATACGTCATAACTCACCAACATTGAAATATTATGCTATATTTATATCTTTGCAGTACTGTTAATGAGTACAAATGTATATTTTCACCATAAGCTTATTACTTTAGAATACTGAATAATCTGATTATTATGATCTAAATGGTAACATAACACGTAAGTATTTAATTATATACAAATAATATACAGATACATACTACAATAGTAGTTAATATTAAGAATTATAATCATCGATTGCTATTTAAGTACAGCCAGAAAACCATATAATGCGAAATATAGAGATGCACCTACAGAATAACATATCGTCTTGTCACAAAGTATTGCTTTGTTTTTCTTAAACAAATTTGCATGAATGATGTTCATTTTAGTATTATGAAAACCTTCTTTTTGAATACTGTTTCCTTTAGGTTGCACACACATTAATAATATATTAAACTAATGAAATATTAGGTGGCTAGCCTAGAACTGAAGTTTAGCTATGTAACGTTTTGAATAAATCCTGAATTATCAACATAATATCATACGCAAATACTGACTTCAAATGTGTATCAATTCTATATTTTCAATAGTATTAATTTTCCTATTATATTATTGACCAGTACTCTGCAATCAGTAAAGCTTTAGGCAGTGCGCAGACTGAGTTGAAAGTCTGTCGCGTAAATTTATTATGCTTCTTGTTCGCTGAACCGCGAGGGTTCGCTTCTGAGGACGTTTTATTTTTAATTGCACAAAAGTCCCTGTCCTTCATTCAAATTTTGTGCAGTTGGTAAAATTTACCCAACGTCACACGGCTACATACCTTGGTCTTCTTACCGAAGCGAAGATAGGTGTAGAAGACCAATAAAACTCTAGACACGAAACCCGTCCGGCATCTGCTCTGTCCTTGCACAATCATATTGTATAGTTTCTTTATACAATGGCGAACTATCAAACGTAGCTTGATATAAAATAAAGATTCAATTTGAACCGTTACTTGTACTAAAGTGGTCAATTAATATACTTAAGGAATGTATTAGATTCATAAGGCTAAAAAGTTACGGCAGTGAAAAAGAAAAATAATACATCTTGTGAATACTTTTGTTAGCGGTCAACGCGGCATTGTATAGTTACAAAAACTCGAAAATGAGTATTCTTTGTATATCTCTTTACGCACGCAATATATTTTTTGATATCACCACATTTAAAACTAGCTACTTCCATTAAAACCTTTCAACTCTCAGCTCAGAATCGCCCTGAATATACGAATTTTATTACGGTGACTCTGTAGATAATTTAAAGTCCCTAGTAAAAAGGCACTTGAGTAACAATTACTGACTATAAGAAAGGTTTCTATAAAGAGTTATTGTGAGTACCAACTACAGCTTAAACATAAAGAGTAGAACAAAAATGGGGGAGCTACTTTCTATGCAAACTCTTAAAAATCACGTATAACTTGGCAACACTGAGTAAAATTTCGTATAGCAAACTTTTAGTTCCATTTAGTTTCTACTCTTTCTGGTCAAACTGTACCACTTTATCTGTCAAATTCTAATCTCACTAACAAGGCACTATGTGCAGAATTGCTGTCCTTTTATGCAAGTCCAAATACAACTGTAGTTTTTCAATTCGCTCTGGACCAGCAGGGTGATTTTAATTCACTCGGAATGATTCCGTGTGGGAAGTGACCGTTACATCAGTAGACAATCACGTCTATATCTCGGAATCGTCTCCGGACAGAGAAATTTTGTCGGGATTATATGCGTGTGTAGGTAATGTGTATGCTTGCGAGCTTACGAGTGTTTATGCGATTCTGAAATATAAACAAACAAAACTGTCGCTTCCGACACGGATATCATTCCGAGTGTATTAAATTAACCCTGCTGGTGGACTATCGCCTCCGAGGAAGATCATTCTCAGGAGTGGAAATTTAA
This sequence comes from Crocallis elinguaria, assembly GCA_907269065.1. Lineage (NCBI taxonomy): Eukaryota > Metazoa > Arthropoda > Insecta > Lepidoptera > Geometridae > Crocallis > Crocallis elinguaria. The sequence continues at coordinate 10,171,171 of OU026077.1, forward strand.
TTAAACATGATAGTAATTACTATTATCAATAGTAAGTAGAGCTTCTTGCTATTGGTGCTCTGATCTCGGCTTTGTATACCAGACGTATTTTCAGGGTTACCAAATCGTACGACAAATTCATTTGCGAAGACGCGCGCATTTTTCGCTACTATTCCATTATTGGACATCAATTCGCTGTGCTTGCCTTAACATAAGTGTCCTTCATTTTACATTAAATATCACACTTTTAGTAATACCATAGTGCTGTCCTTGTGATCAGTACAAATAAATATCGGAGCGATAATGGTGTCGATTCTGACCAATCTAAGCTTAATTTTAGTTTCGAGTTCTCTTTCTAAAAAAAGAAACATGATGGAAGGCCTTTGACAGGTCTAAATTTGTTTATAGCTGTCAGATATCTTCCACCTTTGACAAATTGGAAGCCTCTAAATTCATGTCCCTAAAAACACTAGAAGCAAAGCAAGTGGAATAATTTGACAGCTCTAAAATATATTCCATCCCTTTCCCTACTTACTAGATGGTAGGATTAACTCTTTTGCGAGTGTCCGTCTGGGTTGGTACCACCGCTTTGCTCGTGAAGTCTACCGCCATGCAGTAATGTGCAAGCATTACTGTGTTCCTGTTTGATGAGCAGAGTAGCCAGTATAATTACTGGGCTTATGAGACAATACCTAATGTCCCAGGGAAACGAGCGCACTGCAGTGAGCGGCACTTTGTGCTTCAAAGTTCTGAGTTGCACTGCAATTGTTATGGGCCGGCGTTACGCTTACCATCAGGCAAAAGATGCAATAGCATAAAAATAAATTAAAAACTGTTCTTATTTAAAAAGAGATAGTGAAACTAAAATTAGGTGCGGGTTCGAAACGTCAGAATCGACACCAATGCCTTCCCAATTACGTTCAATACTTTGAAAGTTATTTAAAGGATGTGCAAGAAGATGAAAGTTAGTTGTGAAAATGCCTGCATATTAATGGTGATTGCTTCTAGACGCTTCTGCATACTGTCGAGTAATGTTAAAGGCCTCAGTTTTTAGGAAGTCCACGGTTTTGTAGGCGGAGTCTGCATCGACGGCCGACAATGACTTGCCGTGAGATATATCTATCTTCTTGCGGGGAAGCTCTTGCGGCTGAAAAAGCAACGGATTATGTGAAAAATGAGTGAGTCATGTGGAAAAAAGAGTTGGTCGTAAGGAAAAAAGTGTGGGTCATGTGAAAAAAGAGTGGGTCATGTGAAAAAAGAAGTGGGTCATGTGAAAAAAGAAGTGGGTCATGCTCTGCAAAGTTTGATATATAATCATTTAAAACCACCCACAAGTAAAAAATAATTCAGAAATGCCAATATCCGCTTAATTCGCAAGTTGCGTAGTGTAATTAGCGCAATATTTAAGTAGTGATTTATTATAGTTACCTTAAGTGTTACCGGCGTTGATGTGTGTAAATCCAAATCAAGGTACTGCAAAGCGTCTGTTTTCATGTCATCGTGGTACACTTGTAAGCCACCCTGCAAATAAGAGTTACTTTAAAATAAAGATTTTCTTTACATTTTTATGTAACTATAGTAAAGTGTCTGGATATGCATCTACATTCTATCAAACACGTAACCTTGTCCGACCGGCTTATGAATATTACTATTATTTGTTAGTGGGAGGACTAACTCTTCTGCGAGTGTCCGTCTGGGTTACTACCACCGCTTTGCTCGTGAAGTCTGCCGCCAAGCATTACTGTGTTCCGGTTTGATGAGCAGAGTATCCAGTGAAATTACTGGGCTTATGAGACTTAATACCTAATGTCTCAGGGTAACGAGCGCACTGCAGTGCCGCGCAGGCCTTTGTGTTTCAATGTTCTGAGTGGCACTGCAATTGTTATGGGCCGGCGTTATGCTTACCATCAGGCAAACGACCAGCTCGTCTCGTTACCAATAACATAAAAAAAAACATCCCTTTCCGCAGGCGATCAGCAAGACGCTTGCCAAGCGTGGTGCATTATGGAATAAACGGGGGGAGCCCATGTTCAGCAGTGGACGTTTAAAAAAAAACGTTTCAAAAATATCAATTTCATTAATAAAATAACATCGACCTTTTTTCTGAAAAAGTGGGTCAACGATATAGCCTCTCAGAACAAATTTCTCTATCTCTTTTAGTTTTAGATTTCCCTCCACTGATGGATCCTGATGGATCACCCTATATTTTATATGTTATCCCGGAAAATGCACGGTTCCTGTGGTAATTTATAGTCGCAGCCTACTTTAGTGGGGCAAAGTTATATGAGTTGTACTGTACTGTAAATAAATAATATCCTCTTTGGTTTTATTTACCTGTCCAATGAAATGGTTTATATGGCCTATGCTGTGGCTGGAGTGACGCGGCTTGAGCGCACGGTCGACTGCAGGCGGCAGTGATGGCAGGTTGCAATACTGTATCGACTGCGGACAAACAAAATCAATCGTTATATTGTACAGTTTTACACAACTAATAATTCCTCGCAATGTACCTGCGCAGTAGAACAAATTTAGTAGCGCATGAAACTTCGTTTTACAAACGGCAAAGTAGAGTACTACGCGCGCTAAAATCTTGCGCTGTTTTTGGTCGAACGACTTTCCGGCAAAATCGCGGCCGCAGCTATCCGGTTTCTGCACAAACGAAAGCTGCCGACCGAAATAGAGATGTTGACTCCATTTTTTTATGATGTCAATTAATTCGTTTTAGGCAAATGTCAATATCGAAAATACTGGAAATCGAACGCTGGAATCGTCAAAAATGAGAGTCAAAGTCGGGCGCATCTATTGAGCGCTAAAACACCCCATACAAATTGGATAGAACATCTGACGTCACTTGTTCTACTCGGGCAGTAAATCTGTACTAAAACACGCATTTTGTTCATTTGGCCGTGAAAAACTGCGTTTAAGTACATTTTTTTATTCATTAAAATGTAAAGAATCTGATGGTACCAATTAAATTACTGAATGATAAAAAAATTGTTGAATTTGGGAAACTTTCAGATGCAGTACCTTCGTGGAAATCATATATTTTTGTGAATTTTTATTGCATCAATGTGATCTTCTTAAAACTGTATAACGACAGAAATTATGTGTTTTGTGTTTCATGCCACATCCCAATTATTAGTTGTGTACAACTGTAAGTCTTCTTTCCATTAGCTTACCAAATTTCCAGGGGAGTACTCGTCTTCATCATCAGTGGTACGCATCACGGCCGGCGTCAGAAGCGAGCGGCCAGGCGACGGAGACGCGACGTTAGACTTCCGTCGGGACCATGGGAACGGCTGACATTCACAAATGGACAAGGTGAGTGACAATAATGAACTTATTTATAATTAATACTTATTTATAATATGTGTATATCAATCTATAATAATTTACCTAATGACATTAAGATCTTGGACGGTAACAAATTTAAAAAATCATTGACTGAATGGCTTCTTACAAATTGTTTTTATAGTCTTAAGGAATATATGGAATTTTGTAACTAGAATTATTTATAAAACATTTGCACGTCTGCTTGCAGACCAAATACATTGTACCAACAATTCATTTTAAGATCCTAATTTTCATGTATTTTGGCAAATAAATTATTTGATTTGATTTGATTTAAATTTTTTTTTGTACTTATTGATACGAGCTGGTCATTTGCCTGATGGTAAGCATAACGCGGGCCCATAACAATTGCAGCGCCTCTCATAACTTCGAAACACAAAGCCTGCGCGGCACTGCAGTGCGCTCGCTACCATGAGACATTAGTTATTAAGTCTCATAAGCCCAGTAATTTCACTGGCTACTCTGCTTATCAAACCGGAACACAGTAATGCTTGCACATTACTGCTTGGCGGCAGACTTCAAAGACTTCAAAGAGCAAAGCGGTGGAACCAACCCAGACGGAAACTCGCTTAGTCCTACCACTAACATGTTGATGGCATGCATCAGTACCAATACTTTTACTAGGTGGTAGGACTAGCTCTTCTGCGAGTGTCCGTCTGGGTTGGTACCACCGCTTTGCTCGTGAAGTCTCCCGCCAAGCAGTAATGTGCAAGCATTACTGTGAGCCGGTTTGATGAGCAGAGTAACCAGTGAAATTACTGGGCTTATGGTGGAATGACAAATTACTGAACCGATTTTGATGAAACTTCTATGCGACCAATCTGAATGTACATCCTTTCAAATAAAGAAAGTGTTTTCTAAATCGATTTATAAATGACGGAGTTCTAAGGTAACAAATATAAAAAAACTTGAGACATATGAGAATCTCCTCCTTTTTTCTAAGTCGGTTAAAGACGTAACTTAAAATGGTCTATTTAAATTTAAGAAAATACTCACGGAAACATTTTCTTGCGATTCAATAGGCTCTTGAATCTTGGGCCCTTGATAGGATATGACATCTTTCTGGCCGTCTTCTTTACATGAGTAAAGACTGTCAGAAAGATGTCGTGTCCTATCAAGGGTAAAGGTTTTTGGAGGCCGCGGAGGCACCGGTGGGCCTGTAATATTAAAAATATATATTAATAATAATACTAAAAACAAATTTATCCAAAAAAGATACCTAAGCTTAATGTAGGAAATACGGTTATGTGCCTAGTGGGAGGACTAACTCTTCTGCGAGTGTCCGTCTGGGTTGTTACCACCGCTTTGCTCGTGAAGTCTGCCGCCAAGCAGTAGTGCGCAAGCATTACTGTGTTCCGGTTTGATGAGCAAAGTATCCAGTGAAATTACTGGGCTTATGAGACTTAATACATAATGTCTCAGGGTAACGAGCGCACTGCAGTGCCACGCAGGCCTTTGTGTTTCAAAGTTCTGGGTGGCACTGCAAATGTTATGGGCCGGCGTTATGCTTACCATCAGGCAAACGACCAGCCCATCTCGTTACGAAATAAAATTTAAAAAGAATTTATTATTTTACTCGTACTGCCCAGTGGTGGTCTTAGTTGATAGGTTGACAGAGTTAACTTCTGTGGAGCGTTAGGGATTCCCAATACCCGTAACGGGTCAAATATTTGCACACTAAATTATAGTATTAAGGAACACTGTGCTTTTATCCGGCAGTCTGTATAAAACCATAAAACACTAATAAAATTCTTATTCAATAATTGGCCAGCACTGACATCCCGCAGGGCGAATCCCTATATATATAAATAATGTATACTATTGAAATTATCTACATACCATCTTCTGGGAAACCATTTCTTTTTGAGCTTATTGCTAACTTTGTAAACGACTTTGCAACCGACCAGTCCCCTAAAAGAAAAAACCCAGTGTTATAAATTAATGTAATTTTCGAGGGCATCCAGGACATGAACACTCTAGTACTCTCACTAGTAGTTAGTAATTCTAAATATCGTACATATTACGGTTCTTCTATGAACTTCTGCCCTCTGATAAAACTCTATAGAGAAAGTTTCTGGATCAGGAAATTACTTTGCAAAAAATATTGCAATTTGCAGCGTACCAGGCATGGTATAGCTTTTCCTTATTCAATTCGATGGCTCCGTAGCTAAGTTGGTAGTAACCCTGCCTGCAAAGCGAGGGGTCCCGGGTTCGATTCCCGGCCAGGGCAGATTTTGTGTAAGCATAAAGTTTATTCTCGGGTCTTGGATGTTTGTGATGTGTATCTGTGTGTGTCCATGCCACCGCGACACAGGGAATCCTAGTGCGGGGGTAGGAGTGTGTAAGCGTAAAAAAGAAAAAAAAAAGAAATGCAAGCCTATTTATTTTCTTGCCAAGATAATTTTATGGGTTAGGCTGTTAAAAATTAAAAATGGTGTGTAACCATAATACATACGTATGTTCGAATGACTGGCATTCAAAGATTTACATTCCTCATCGCTCATATTAGAATCATTCTCTGATAAATCCGTGTTATGCAGCCTAATGTGCGGTTGACTCAAGTACATCTGGTGGGCTCTATTGTCTGACACTCTGTCAAAAGGTGTCCTGGTGCTCATAACTATATTTTTTGGATCAAATGTGAATGCTCTTTGTTCATCCTGAAACAAAAAGATGATTTATTAACGACGCATCCCGGTTTCAAATATTACTAAAATTTATTATGATAGCCTGTAGAGCTCTGATCATCTATAACCAGTGACTTCTTTGGTTTTTCAATACTGTTTGATAACGAGACGAGCTGGTCGTTTGCCTAATGGTAAGTATAACGCCGGCTCATATCAATTGCAGTGTCACTCAGAATATTGAAACACAAAGGCCTGCGCGGTAATGGTGTCGTTGATGATTTCGTCTATCTATTTTGTTTTATTACCTGAGCTCGTACACCGGTGATGCATTCTGATATAGGAATGTAAGGGCCTGTGCTGTTCGCACTGCTCTCGTAGTGCTCATTCATAGCAGCCATGGTGCTCAAGCTGTTCTGATAAGTATCTGAAACAAATATAAAAAATTAAACATACTGCTAAAACCAAGCAACATATATGCTACGCTAAAATTACTAAGGGTCAGCTTAAACTTCTAAGGCCGATATTCCACTCGTCAAAGATCTTGTGTCCCCTATTTTGATCAAAGTTATTTGACAGAAGCCCATTCCCACTTGTTTAAGATCTTCGTTCAAGTTTTCTTAGTAAGTTTTGCACAACATTTTGGGCATTACTTTGACAAAATGGAAGAATTTCGACTTTATGTGCTGCTATTATCGTTGTCATAATTGTTGATCAAACTTTGATGTTTCACAAACTTCCAGGTCATCAAGTTCTTTGACCAAATACAACTTGGACCAAGATCTTTGATGAGTGTAATACCACCACACTTAGGATAGGTAGATCGATAGATAGATAGTAAAGAATAGTAAAGAAGATAGTAAAAGAATTTAAAAACACTATTTTATGTTCGCGTCGGAAGGAGAAGAGAAACTGAAATGCACACCGGCGCAATTCCTTTTCAATAATCAAATGTCTATAGGTATCGAAAAAAACAGGAAATCGAACGCTACGTCAAAACTGGAGAGTCGTGTGTATCTACACAGCGGTAAAACGCCGTATACCACCCGTATACAAATTGGGCAGGACACGTCTATGGCGTCACATGTTTTACACGGGCCGTAAAGCTCTACTATAAACGTATTTTGTTGATTTTGGCCGTGTAAAACTGTTTTGTACATAGTTGTCATACGTATTTTTTTGATTCATTGAAATGTAAAGAATCTGATAGAAATTTAATTCAATTTAATTATAATATTATTACTATTGGATGAAAAAAAATATCGTTGAATTCGGGAAAGTTATTTGTGGAATTTATATATTTTTGTGAATTTCGTTTTTTTTTTTGTTTTATTGTGATATTTTTAATCTGTTTAATCACAGTCATTATGTATTTATTATTTCATGCAACTACCCTATATTGCTCGAGTTCGATTACAGTCGAGCCTCTGTCATTGATTGACCCCTTCACAAGCCCTACAAAGTAGGACCACATGCTCCACAGTCTCATGTCCCTGCATGCAGCTAATGTTGTATGTTGCTCCAGTATTATACATGGGATAGTTTAGGTCTCAATGACCTGTGATTAGACTTACCATTATGCGAAGGTCCTGTCTTTACAAGGCAGAACCTTCGCTTAACAAGTGTGCAAATTTTTGAGCAGTTACAAATTAACCTAGGTTAATTATTTATAGCAAAAAATTATGAATTGATTTTTGATTTTAGGCACCTTTAACTATACGAATTTCAAAACAATAAGTTAGTCACAATTACGCTTACTGTTTCTTTTAATTCAGCTAATGTTATAATAGCCTTTAATGGAATCATGTATATTACTGCTGATGTTGATAAACACATAATCTTGCTGTGTAACACTTCGTACAATTATTATTAACTAGCTGCTGCCCCGCGGTTTCACCCGCGCGGAGATATTGGATTTCATGGTTTTTATTTTTTACTCGGAACCCTAATTCTTTTTCCAAAATAAAAGCAGCCTATGTTACTCCTTGTAACATCAGCTATCTGCAAGTGAAAGTCCGATCAAAATCGGCCCAGCCGTTTCGGAGATTACCCGGAACAAACAGACAGACAGACAGACATACAAAAATTTTAAAAATGGCTGTTTTGGTGTAGGTCCCGTATATACTTTCATATGCATTTAGTAAAAAGCTGTTATTTTGATATTACAAATAGACACTTCAATTTTATTTAGTTGTATAGATATAGATTTAATCAATCGTTTTTGAGGGATTATAATTATTATATATTTAGATGTGTACTGTGTGGTGAACAATAAAAATAAATGTTCAGGACTATACCTACCTTGTAACTTTTACAGCTCTAATTAGTCATACGGTTCTACAAAGCTGTTAATGATTCACAGTTCTGTCCTAAAAATAACATTAGTTATCAAGTGACAGATAGGGGCATGAAATTGTTGTTTTTACACAAGGTCATCTTTTGAGAAATACCTACATAAGTATCTACATAGTTTCTGGTTTTAGACAATCTCTAAGCTCTAAACATTCATAATAACAAGGTATGTGCAAAGAATACAATTAATGTTTGAACAGTTTGAACTCCGGCTGTATAAGTTCAAGACTTTTAGAAAGGTTACCATCGTAGATGGAAAATGGAACAGCTAAAGAACGGAAGTCTTTACCGTCATCTGTATTTCCTGATAACTACAATCTGGGAGTCATCAAGACAAAGATAAATATAGGTATCTTCTGGGCAAGCATGCCTTTGACTACATAATCGCAAACTTTGAAACACAAGCCCATTTATTACAAACAAGTATTTGGTAGAAAAAAAATTTTCCAGAGTTGTTTTTATTAAATACATATATATACCTACTATAATCTTTGGGCTACCTTTCTGCTCCATCATCAGGATGCTGGACATCATCTAAGATCAGATTACTTGCAAACACAATTGAACGAGCCCAAACTTGTTGAAAACTCTTTCAAAACTTGAGTTACATTGTCTCCTTACAGAGATCCTGTGGTCGCCTTCGGGCTCCATCATCAGACCAGCTCTTTGCTTCTTGTGATATCATTGATATATGGTTATGGGCTGGTGTTATGCTTACCTATAGTGATATTATGAGTACCAAGCTAAAATATCTTAATTTTTGGGTCCAGGGGCCTATTGCATAAAAAATATTAGTCTAATATTTTGAGTATTAGTCTCATATTTTGTATGGAGAAAAGAAAAAAAGCTCATAATATTAGACTAATATTTTTTATGAAACAGGCCCCAGGACTGTTAGGATGCTTTATGTATTTGAACATAAAACACGGAAAATAAACACTATGGACATCTTGTGTTTTAATATGTATAACATGCATCAAATATAAATACCTTCTTGTCTCCAACAGCACTGTCTCTGAAGCTAAGCCTCTCTACAGTGTTAGGATAATTTCACTTGCACACCATTTTGCGAAACATTAATCTTACTTCACTCATGGTGAGCATGTTTCAGAGGATTTGTAAACCAGAACATATTCTATGTAGTAAAGTTTTTACATTTGACTTATAACAGAAACAACTGTACAACTGTACTGTACTGTAAACTGTAAAGTAATAATGCAATGCAACCTTCTACAAAGCAATGGTAAACAAGATTATGCAACCAAGTGTGAATCACTTACCCAATTCTACAGATGCCTCATCAGTGGCACGAAGTCCACAAACTCGACATATTGCATCCACCCACTTCTCCATCTCAGCCTCGCAGTCAGCTTCAAGATGGTATGTTCTGGATTGAGTCTGGATGGTAAATACGGATCCCCGGAGCTTCGGGTCTAGTGTACCATTTCCTGTGCGTTCCATATGAAGACCAGCATCTACCTGAAATTTTACACGAATATATGAATCATATAGAAAACAATTCTATAATTTAAATTTGATGTACTACAATCAATTTATTTTTCGAAACTAAGCAAGGCATCTAAACTACCTCACTTCAGGAGCAAATAAAATAAAGATTAATTTGATACATTATTTCAGCTACAGGAAAAACCGAAGCAGGAAAGTGAAACAATATTAGTATTAATAGATTGTTTAGTTATGTTTTGGTTGCAGTTACATCAGTCAAATAGACAATTATAACAAATCAAAAAATGAAGAAAAACTAATTAGGTTTTTTGAGTAAGAATGAGCGGTCAAGTTTGAATTTCGCCTTATGTACAGTTATCCTGTTTTAAGTTATAGTTACAATCCAAATCAAAACAGATATGTATAATTATTTGAAAAGTTTAAACAAACGCCTACACTTTTAAATGTTACCTACTTCTACTTTCTAGCCAAGTGCCATTGCTAGATTAACAGCTGTAACAGTTCACTTACTTGCTCACATAAATCCAAATTGATTGTGCCCTTGAGCCGCCTGCAATTCCGGTCCGCAAAGTAGTCTAAGAAATACTGCCCAGGGAGCTCGCCTGACTGACGCAAGGCAAACCACCTTCTTCGCCATTTCTAGTAAGCAAAGTTAAAACAACACGTTTGCATACATTAAAATTATCACAGTAATCACCAAAATTGTATGTAACATACATTCATAACATTTTTAGAATCGCGTTCAAGACACTAGCTACAGCAGCACAATAGCAAAGAACTAAGTATCAAGTATCAACAAAGGTAGGAAATCGCAAAGCTTCGAAAGTAGTAAGTACTCACTGTGCGCCAAATGCGTTTTGTTGGTGGCGATTTGGTCAACCAACCCTCAAAAACGATGTTCTTAGACATAATTATATCAATATTTATCTAATCTAGGAAAATGAGTCACATATTAAAACAAAAACGCACTGCGCCTGCTTTTTAATTCTTTTGCCAATCGCCAACCAAACCAAGTTTTCTGAACAGTTGAACACAGATTATCACACTTCACAGATCGCCAATCGCCCAATCGTCATCAATTAGGGATGACGATCTCAGAACGATTAATCGAACAATCGATTTTGAAGTCAACAATAGCGATTTAATAAGTTGATCTGAAACAATGTCAATCGTTCTCAAACACTCGAAAATTGAGATTAAATTTTTTTCGGTTTTCTTCACAATATACTAGTAATTTATAATATTATACAAGTATGCTAAGTTGGGTATTACACACGAGGTGTCATTGTTCGCGAGAGCTGAGTAACAGAGTACTTTTCTATAAAGCCGAGTGTGTAATGACTAACCTAACACAGGTGTATCATACGATGATTTTCAACACACTTGCGAGGAAATAAACTGACTTGTAATTTGTTATGTTATTAACATTTACGGAAAATGGCGCACCGTGCAAGCGAGGCGCGCGCAAAGCAAAGACGCGATCAAAATCAGCTAACAGCCAATTTAAAAAAATTATTAAACTGTACATTTTCATATTTACAACATAACTTATTATGAATAATTTAATAAAATAAAATGTTTACTTATTATAATTAAGGAGAAACGATTTATTGATTAACAATGTTTACTTTTTACCCGCATGAGACTCTTAGTTGGTACCTAGAAGACTACTTCTACTACTATACGTATTTTCATTGTCCGATTGTTTGCACGAATGTAAAGGGCCGTCAGGCATACATTCGCAAACTCAGTGAATATGGAAGCGCAAATGGGTTCGCATGTGAGTATGCGAATCCATTTGGGCTTCCTCCTACTACTACTAGCGCAGAATAGATAATATTACAAATAGAACTAGTAAGAAAATATCAAGGTACGATAAACACACCTATGAAAATTATATATAAATATGTATATATAGCACAGACTGAATGCTGGAAAAATTGTGCAAGCCATAAAGTTCCAAACAATTAAAACTATCAAATGTCATCTTCTAACTTTGCAACGATACAGCGTCGATGTAGGTAACAAAACCGTCTGATACCGTGATACGTAATATCTCTCAGTAGTTTGTGGCAACTGGTGGCACGAATGTGTGGGAGATTCAGACTACGCGAAGGTTCGAGGTTCGCGCGCTTTGATGTGTGTCAAAAAACCAACACAGCTTTGAAAACCGCAAATGCAGAAAAACTTCGCATAATCATTTGCACATGTCGTCCTACACTTGTGGGAGTTGTGGGTACTGACTACTGGTAGTGGGTTCGCGTGTTCGTGCGAATGTGAGTGACCGGCATAAGACTAGGCCGTATGGTCTCACTATTAGAAAGAGTAGGTATGTACTTTTCTATATTGTTAACTTAAATCGGGTCATATTCATAAAACTCGAGTGCGATACTACTATTACTAGACGAAAATTTACTATAGTAAAAAGCACGCGTGTTTAATAATATCTTGGATTAGTAACATTAAGTACTAATCCAAGTCATTAAGTACTATGTCTTGGATTAGTACCCAGCCTTAAAGCGATGACTTTACGAGCAAGTGTGTTAAAAATGATGTTACGCATTTACGCAACCATATTATTACTCAATTAGGATTAGCTGAACGCATCCAAGTCATTCCAAGTTCCAAACACAATCATGTAAAAGATGATAGCTTTTCACTCAAAATTATTCATATTATTATGTACTATACTTTATAAGAACTAATTGAACGCACCCAAGTCTCAAACACAATCATGTAAAAGATGATAGCTTTTCACATAAAAGTATTTAATAGAGTACCTACCCGGCCCCGATCGCGTTAATTTGAAATGACAGCGTACGGTTATGAGTTAGTTGTGGTTTGATTCCAACTGTAGTTTAGTGTCGGTTCACCTGTGTAGAATTTTTTTCACCGTTCATTTGACAGCGTTAACTGTCAGTTGTTATCGAGAAACGTCTCAACTTTTGGTAAAACTATTAGCGCGATACGAAACGGTCAAAAAGCTGTAAAGCGGTTGTAGTTTAGTAGCGGTTTGGTTGATAATTTTTAACGCGATTGCCCTCCTCTTATTGATTAGTCAACGACCAATGCTCACGGCGCGCGGCGTGGATGGCGCGGCGGTAGCTAGCGGCCTCGGCCCTCACCTCTAATTCTAGTTTCTACACTATTCTAGTATCAAGAAGGCAAGATCTAATAGGTACTATTAAAAAGAATAATTCCATCACACTTCATACTTTTTATATACTGAAACTTCTTTTGTTTTCCACCAAAAAAACATAGTTACCTATGTCAAATTTTTTAGCATGATAGAAGTTTTCTAAAAAACAGCAAAAATAGTGAAAAAAATCCCATCCCCGACCACAAATATCTGCAATGGCGAAGCAGGATGACGGCCTGTTCCTCCTAGAGGTTCTAATCGATAAAATAGTGTTCGTAAAAAGTCCATGCTTTTCTGATAAGGATTTTCGAACTTGTGTCAATATCGTAGCCCCGTCAGTCGAGCCGCTCGAAATTTGCGACGATGACTCTGGAGCATGCATTGCCAAAAGCGGGGGTCCCTTCGTTAAAACTTTCAACAGCGGCAAGTCCTGTCTATTTTCACTTCAAGAACAAGAAATTAAGAAAGCCATGAGCCAGTTTCCTATTAAGGTCTCTGTTTATAAATCCCTGCCTTGTGGCTGCCTTCCAACTAAAATCATCATGGGAGAAGCAACAATAGATATGACCAAAGAATTTGTCGAAGCACGCAACAAGTTCAAGGAAGATCCTACGACTGTAAGCCACCAAGCTCTAAAAGATTCCTTTCAAATTATTGGTCCTGACTCTGGAAAAAATGGTGAAATTGTAATGTTTTTGAGAATATCCTGCTTTGGAAAGCTTATTATTACAAGATTCCAAGGAGCGAGTGGTCCTCCAAATCTTGGAGCTGTCGGTGGTGGTTCATCGTATGTAGATCGTTCCTGCAATCCCCGAAGGGATTTCCAGTCATCGGATGACCCATGCGCTTGTGGCACTGCGAGGGGCGCCGCGGGGTACAGTGGTGCGGGGGGACCACCCTGCCTGGCTGCAGGTGGTGGAGGGGGTGGTCCTTGTCCGTTAGGTACGTATTGGTTGAATCACGCTGCATTCTTGTAATGACGCTATATGGCTGTTACCGTTCGATAATGCTAATACCTACCGCTCGATAACGCTATTACCGTTTGATAGCGCTTTTACTGTTTGATGGCTCTCTCGTCGTTCAATTACGCTGTAAAGATCGTTTTTATCAGCATCAAGGTCTGTAAAGATAAAAATATCGGACATTTGCCTTAAGAATTCAGAATAATAGTGGTTTTAAAATATGTAAAATTACTTACCAAAATGTTGCAGCACGTGACCCCTACAACAGTATGCCATGTGAAGATCCCGACGACCCATGTTACTGTTTTGGGCCCAAGCCTGCTTCTAAGCCACCAATGGTCTGTAGAAATACTGATCAGTACTGCCTACATGTGCCAAAAGGTGAGAAGCTTGATGTTAAGGAAAATATTTAGAAAAAGCATGATTTCATTTGTTAAAGTAATTCCTTAGTAATTACCTATTTAGATTAACATCTGGTTTTGTTAATTTACGTAATTGATTTACCCCGTCTTAAATAATTATATTTAGTTATACTTCTTAGATAAGTAATTACAGTAGTAAACACTAGTCAGTAATTGCATGTTAGACATTTCTGCGCAAAGTATAAAATTTGATTCCATAATCTTCATGAACAATTGAATTATTCAGAAACTGAATCCATCTAGACCAAATTTGTTAATGGACAGGTCGCACCAAACAATTTGAAGAGATAGGAACCACGTTGACGGGCAATGAACTAAAGATCAAAGTACCTGCTGCCATGTCGATAATAAAGAAGATCAGTCAAACTCACTGTTCCATGCAGTGTCCTTACACGAAAGCGAAAGCTGACGAAGGCCCATGCGTGATGCCTTGTGGAAAAAATCAAATAAGCTTAGCTTTGCCTAGTGAAGACACGTGTTGTGCCGGAGCCGCGCCCGCCAAAACTCAGTTTACCTGTACGACGGAAGGCTGCACTATGGCTTCCAAACACAGCCAGCAAGCGGCTTTATCGAGAGGGGATGCAAACCAACAAGATGTACCTAATAAAAACGTATTCGTTTTCAAAGTAGCAAAAACTGCATGGCAGGGTGACAGGAAATGTAAACTAGAACTGGAGCTAAGTACACCAAAAGGCCCAGATAAAAAAGCACCTGTCAAAAAAGTAAATACTAGGATACAATCTGACCCAGATTGTATCTGTTGTAACAGGAAAGTAAGGAAGCCTAAAGGAAAAAGACAACGTTGACATGACACTAACGAATGTACTTTGTAGAAACCATCTAAATGAAATAGTTTACTGAGTAGGTAGATACAAACTTGATGCCAAGCTAATCTTTTCTCTTCTTTTAGTTAATATCGTCCCTTTAAATGGAAAAGTTTCTAACTAACAATAGCGTCGATAACTATAGAAATACTCAAGTACATATACCTTTTATATGTATTTGTAATTATTTAAAGATTTCCAATGTATTAATTTCTTGAATATTATTTTATACTAATTTTGAGGGGCTTTAAATCTCGCCTATGTTAATAATCTATACAAATAAATAAAATTAAAGTGTGTGTCTGTAATGTCAAAATAACGGCTTTTTACTAAATTCATATGAAAGTATATACGGCACATACAGCAAAAACACAATTTTTAAATTTCTGTCTGTATGTCTGCCGGTCTGATTTTGACGGGATTCACTGGTAGATAGCTAAATGTTATAAGGAGTAACTGAGGCTACGTGAGCGAAGCCGCGAGGGGGAATAGTAAATAATAGAAAACCCCAAGAAAAACATTTTCCCCCAAACTTTTAAGAACGTTAAGTAAGTAATGAAATACATAAGTACTCTTATTTTGTTAGTATTGCAGTTAGAAGTTTATTTACAAAATGCAAGATATATTAGCTTTGCTGTAATAGATTAGAACAATTATTTGGTTACAAACAAAAATATGTGACGCGTCTAGAGGGGAAAATGTTTTGACCCAGGGACTTTCTTCGCCACTAGGTTTGACATAAAAAGATTAGAGGTGCAGTGCAGCGGCATCGGTCTTCCCTATTGCTTACGATACTACAGATTTGTGCGATACTACTACAGGTTTTTAGTGCTGGCACGTGTTTTACATAAATCGCTTAGTTCGCTTCGTAAACGCATGCGTCTATGCATGTTCGCGTGTGCGATTTGGCTAAACTGGCGGCATAATTATCATCGTAGACTGTTAGTTAGCAACGTTTCCGTCGATAGGGACGATATGGTCACTATATTGTACAGATTGCTGTCCGACGGGGAACAAGGTGATATTCCAAATTCCTTCGGACACGTGCAACGTGGGGCACAAGCAGCGCACATACTTTAACTTCACCTCAGACGGAGTGGGTGACATGTCACGCGACGAGCCAGGCCAGTTAATATCGCCCACCGCCGAAGACTACCCCGGAGTGGTTTATGATTTCCCGCAGCAAGTGATCAAGTTGCGCATTGGAAAAACAGTAGAAATGCCAAACCGGAAGTCAAAACTTGAATACAATTTTGTAACGCCAGTAGTAAATTACGAGCAAGTGGTGCCAGTGAGAGATACACGAACGGCGCAGTGTATGCCTACTTGTCCTGACTGTTGCCCAGCTAAAACTAGACAAAAATCTTAGTGCGGTCTATATAATTATTCATAAAGTATTTTGTTGTATTTCGTTTTTATTCATTAAATGTTTGTTTAGTCATTGACGTCTTTTTTTTCTTCATTTAGGACATTCCATTTTACTAACTTGCGTATCGTATTTGAACAGAATATTAAGAAGTAGAATTTATTGTTAACACAAAAATATCACCGTAGGTGCACTGCCGGGATTGCCGTTCTACCAAGAGTTGAGTGAAGACCAGAAATGGGAAATAAAAGCATTCTGCAAAGTGAAGCGTGTTTGTGAAGGACAGGCTCTGAAAAAGCTCATACCGTCGTCTAAAGATTCCCAAGCTGAACTGATAGTTAAACAATGTTTACATATTTTTCTTGCCAATTTCAAATTTCCGCCAAAATCTCGTGAAACTAACTCTGTTGTAACATACTCATCTAGTTCTATGTGCACTCTACGATCAAAAAGAAGAAGTGTATCGTTTTCAGATTCAGTGAATTACATTGCAAGACCGCGAAGTTCTTATTCTTCTTTAAGTGGGGAAAGTGCTAGGATGAGCCTATTCAATAAAAACGTAACTACTGTTTACATGACACTGTGCAATGAATTGTGGCGTAATCGTAGCTCTGGCACACAGGCGACTGCTTCTATTAATAAATGTGTACAAGCTTCCAACGCTAGATGCTCACAGTATGGTACACCTAGTAGAGTCAGTACAAAATCTGAAATGCTATCTTCATTAACTATGTCACATCAATCCCGCCGAGGTATTAAAGGAGTATTGCGAAATTCTGAGGTTTATTTTTTTGGAAGAAAAAAAGATACACCCAAATCGGGGATGGGAGGTTCTAATTCAAAAACTAGACTACGGAAAACTGGACAAGCTGCAGCAGCACCATTTAAGAGTGGTAGAGATATATCAACAGGGCAAAACAACTCAGCTGCACAAACTATTAAAACACAAAACTCATCAGCTGGCACATGTACTGCAAAATCAGTATGCATCAAAGAAGAGAAAGCTCCGTGTCCTGCTATAGGCACGAAAGGAGACATGGTCGCAACCGTTTCTCATATTCGAATTGGACCTAGTCAACCCTGTCCAGTACACGGAAGAGAACCATGTCAGGGTCCGAAATGTATCGCTGCTTCTTCAGACGACCAGCAAGCTCCCGTCAAAGTTTCTCAAGTTACAAATCCTAGACGCGGAGTATTCGAACTAGTCATCCGCAGAATGACTGGAGCCCCTCTTGCGAAGAATGAGCTTATGTTAGAATGGACTCCACCACCATCACGACCTACTTCTTGCGGCGGCCCCTGTCCTGTGCCATGTAGTCCGGGACCATGCCGTTCTAAATGTAAAATGATTATATGCCGACCATCACCATGCAAACCTAGGTGTAGCAAGAAAGGATACAAAAAGCCGTGCGGACCTATACCACGCTGTATTCCGTCGTGTAAGCCACCTTGCTGTGGAAAACCATGTCAACCATGCAGACCTTGCACATCTCCACTACGATGTAGAACTTGTGCAATCCCACCGCGATGTGGGTCTTGCCGATCTCCTCCACGTTGCAGGCCTTGCAAGCTTGGTCGATCGCCTCCACTATGCAGGCCTTGTCCACCATCATCACGATGTAGGCCTTGTCCACCGTCTCCACGATGCAGGCCTTGTCCACCCTCACCACGATGCAAGCCTTGTCCACCGTTACCACGATGCAGACCTTGTCCACCGTCACCACGATGCAGGCCTTGCCGACCCTCACCACGATGCAGGCCTTGTGGACCGTTACCACGGTGCACACATTGTCCACCATCACCACAATGCAGGCCTTGCCAACAACCATGCGAGATACCTTGCGCTATTTCACCATGTTGTGGCTCTCCTTGCAGTACACCATGTAAAAGCTCCCCTTGTCTACGGCCGTGTCCAGTTGGTCGCAGAAAACCTCGAAAAACACGAAGCCAGCCCCGCATGAAACCGCGCAAAAAACGTATTTCTCCATGTTACAACCGGTCGCAAATTTGCCCTGTCGTGCGATGCCGAAGCGTGCCAGGACCGTGCTTTAATTGCTGTGGACCTGTGCCCTCGTGCCCACCTCGCAAATGCTGTTCGGTTTTTCCATACAAACCAGATTTTTGCGCAAGCACATGTTCTACTTGCTGTGGATAAATTGAGAAATGTCGATGAATTTCGCATTCAATTTAGTACCTATCTATGATTCATTTAACAGTTCCCTTTTTAAAACATTGTACAACAAGTTACATTCAGCTCGTCATTATTAGAATCTACAACACTTACTTTCTGGATGTTGAAATGAAGATAAACACGGCTTTTTGTACTCCTTCGCATGGCTTTTCTTCACTGTCATAATCAGAGATGAGATAAATTTAAGGGCCACCTACCGAAATGATCTGAAACTTAACATGCTTATAGATAAGTAACTAACACGACATTGAAGAAATGAAACTGTTTTTTAGATCTAACACTGAAAATAAAAAATAATGGTTTCATAAATAAATCTCAAACAAAATATTATTTTATTTAAAAAAATGAATATCATGATTGTATAGTTGTTATTTCACTTTCAGAATTATGAAGAGGTTCTAATTGAATATATTATGAAGTCGTACAGTGATATAATTACAATTCAAGAAAATGATATATATCCATATTACCTATTAAAATCACATTTCTTGGTTCATTGTAGTACGTTTTTTATCCTGTTATTCATGCAGACTGTTTAAGGCTTTCCTTCTAGCTTATGATAAAGTGGACAGTAAACTTGCAGCAGAAATATTATTTATAAAACTTACTACTTAGTAGTAGTAATTCAAGTAGGGTAAGTGCATATTATCATCATCGGCTTCTTACGCTCCCACTGCTGCGATACCGGCCGTTTTCTTCGATGAACCAACAAGCCCTTAGGCCATTTTTGCGTTCTAGGTTTTTTACGTTAGGCGAGCCATGATGAGGCACCTTAAGAGTACAAGACGTGTCGGTATGTCCAATTTGTGACAACGTTCAGATGCTAAAAAGATGGGCTTGGTAGAAGGGAGGCGGGCGCGGGACGGTTGTTTTGTTTTTGGACTCATTGCGCGGCTTGCAAACACAGCTCGCATTATTTTTCGGAAAGTGTTTGAAATTAATAATTAATTATAAAGAGGTATATTTTATTAAATTATAGTAATTAAGGTCTTAATAAAATCTAATATCTCTTTAACTTGTCTGCATTGATTATGTTAGCCTTAGAATCTATAGTTCAAAGAAATGAAACATCAAGCAATTACATTTGTTTTAGTACCTATTACTGGCACTTGCAGTGAGTGTTTTACCCAAAAATGGTATCTTGAGGGTAATGTGAACTTTTTGCTTGATGCTATTGCTTGGTGGTAAGCAAAACGCTGGCCCATAAAAGTTGCAGTACTCAGAGCTTTGAATCAGAAAGGCCTGCGCGGCACTGTAGTGTGCACGTTACCCAGAGACATATTAAGTCTCATAAGCCCAGTCATTTCACTAGCTACTTTGCTCATCAAACCGAAACACAGGAATTCCTGCACATTACTGCTTGGCGGCAGACTTCACTAGCAAAGCAGTGGTACCAACCCAGATGGACACTCGCAGAAGATTTAGTCCTACCACCTAGTAAACACTTTGAAAGTAAATAGATAAACAAGGTTTAACTATTTACTTTAAAATCAGTCTAAAATTGTCAAAGAACAAAACATAGTTTCACTAAACCACTGTTTTTTTGTTTAGTAATAAGTGCCTATGTAAAAATTTGAGAAACGATTAAATTAGCTCAATATAATAATCGATATGTACTCTATGTCAGATCCATCGGGATAATCTCATTTTTTTAAATAATCAATACGTAACTAGGTACATGTTACTAGATTGTAACTATAATTACTGTAATAATATAGTAACTGTTTTTATAGTACGCTCGAGAACTTTCCTCAACCATTTTAATATTTTCTCCAGTAAAGTATGTAGTGAGATATTGTATCCAAAAATGAGTCACAATCACCACCATTACAATATTTAATATTATTATTCACTACCCTATTATTAAATTAATAATCGGATAGTGAAGTGACAGTTTCTCATAGTCTTTCACATTGATGACGTACAGATAAAAAATGTACGAATTAGTTATATAGACCATATATTCCCGGAAACTGCAACGAGACCACATGGTACTTTAGCATTCTGTAAACTAAGGAAACGAATGCGCCATACATGCAATTACGAGAATCGGCCACATAGGTGTGGACATCGGAGTAGCGATTGTGACACCACCTGCTACTGTGAGAATCGGACCACCCAGGTGGGCCACACGACTTGAGCAGACGGACGCGGTACTGTCTTCACTTTAGGTTCACACTTTGAGCCTTTAAGTCGTGGGATAATTTAAATGTAATTCTTTATTTTAATAAATAAGTGCTGTTAAGTTTGGTTCTTAAGTCCTTTGACTACGTGCAACGTAATTAATTATTAAATATTATTTGTTGATTTATAATGTAAATTATTATTATTTTACAAACATTTTCATTGCATGATCGTGCTATTATTAATAACTTTCTTTTGAACCATACTTTAGATTTTTTCCTGATTACTGTCTATTCTATTAAAATGGTACTACACACTATCTCACCACAACGGCCGAAACTACATAGTCGTTTGCGGCGCGTGGCGACGCGACGGCATGTCGTCGGCTTTATATAATATGTATTGTGTATCTACACACACGAGCTTCCATGTTGGCGTGCGAACGTGCGTGCAATACAAGCACATCCCATGTAATATGATCCCTCACCCCTCGCCCGTACCTCTTCAGTTCTCATTAATAATTAGGCGCATGGCGCGTGCAGAAGGGCTACGTATTTTAATTATGGCCTATATATATGACGTCCGCGTCGTTATAATAGGTATTTAAAAAATAATATCTCAGTTATATTTGGGTGTATGTGCTGCCTTAAAAACCGTGCTGGTGCATGCCGTGTCGTCTCAGTGAAGAATGTAGCTGCTGCGGCGCAAGTACGGAAGTACAAACGATACATTTGTCGAATCGAAAAAACTGATAAATTTATCGAATGTTGCTAAAGTGCTGTTTTGAAAACCTGCCTGGGCTTAAAGAGACGACTGCTCCGCTTTACGCTACATACATCACTTGCGCATCACCGCTTCTTACCGCGGCGTCTGTACTGAGCACGCAGTGGTTGTGAAACAGTTTTTTTTAATAGAGGTCGTAGAAGCTAAGGTTGAAGCGGGTACCGTGCTCGGACTAGATTTCCATCAAGCCCTAACCACAATAGACAATACGATATGCGTCAAGCGGGGATCGTGGTTTTTCCATGGTTTTCTCGGTCTCGGTGGCCTGTGATTGATGCTTATTGATAAATAAGATGAAACCTTTACAATAATGGATTTAATGAACAAAATAGGAGTAAAATCTAAGAGAACATTATTGACAGAATGACATTACAAATTATTTAAAAAACTATAAAACTAAGGCGATTAGTATTATGACGGATGGAAACTCAAAGTTTCCATATCACCATACTGATTCATCAATCAATTAGGTGTGAGGGCTGCCTTAAGAAAACAAACAAAAAATATTATTGAATGAATGATTAAATGAATGAACGACTCAAACAAGTTTCAAGACAATAGACATAAGAGCGTAAAGTAGCGGAAATGAGTGAAATTAATAGAATCCGCCCAAAGAGTCTCTTTGCCATTGACCGCCATTAGAAGTTGCGACAGACTGCTAGATAGCGTTTTAATGTTTTTCGCAGGTGCTCAAAATTCGTTGTGTTTTTAAGCTAGTATAATGCCAGACAACGTAAAAGGTACCCAAGTTCAAGGAAAAGTAAGTGGTGGAGGAGAGGGACGATCGAAATCGGGACCATGCCCAAGGCTCTGCAACCTAGTGCCAGCGAACGTTCCGGGACCTGGCCCTACACAAAGCGTCTTACATCCGCGAAAAGATGTTTTCCTCTTAAAGGTAAGCTATACTTACATCAGCAGGGTATAAGGCCAGCGCGGCGGCGGCGTGGCGCAAGAGACGTCGTGCACTGCGCCGGAAAGTTTATCTATTTCGCATCGACAATGAAAGTTTTGTGGTACAGTTTATGTTCAGATGGCCTATTAGGCTAGCTATGATCACCAACAACGATGATTCTTATTTTTATTCTATGTGGGGATGGTAAGGCCTGCACTGACTTTCCACTTAGGGTGTATTGTGCATTTCCCCCTGCCAGGAACTACCCAAGCCATCCCAACTCCTTAACATAACGGAGTATGGCCTTGGGTTGCTGGCATAGTTGTTCCAGTGTTATTACATCAGATGTTGAGATTTTATTGGAGTCGAGCCTCTGTCAGGGATTGGCCGCCCAGCAAGCCGGTATTTATTATGCTGATATATTCTGTGGCCGTACAATGTAACAGCACATGTTCCACAGTTTCTTGTTCCTGCACGCAGCCTTGGCAAAGAGAACTATCCGTTGCTCTAGTTTTATGCAGGTGGTAGTTTAGGTGGCAATGACCTGTGATGTGGAACACCGAAGATGTTCCACACGAGTCCTGTCGTGGTCGAGCCTCTCTCTGTGATTCGCCATGTTGCAAGCCAGTGGCTACTCTGATATCTTCTGTGGCCGTACAGTGTAGCAGCACATGGTTCACTGTTTCTTGTTCCTGCATGCAGCCTCGGCAAAGAGAACTATCCGTTGCTCCAGTTTTATGCAGGTGGTAGTTAAGGTTACAATGAGCTGTTATTAGACTTACCATTAGATGCAGGTCCTGCCTTGTCAGTTTCAGCAAATTGTTTGTGACCTTATTGTTTAGAGATGGAAACATAGATTTACATACTCAAAGTATAAAATAACATAATAAAAAAAAACTTTATTTGCAACTAAAGATATTGGTAACACTACACATAGAAACATACATTTCATCATTGCAGTATAAAAAACAATTTGTTGCAGTTTAGTTTACTTTTAGTTTTTAATGTACTGATGTTGATTTTACAGGTGGCTAAGGTTGGAGCAACTGGTGACAGGCGCTGTAAGATGGAGCTGGAGCTGGTCACTCCAAAAGGCCCAGCACCGAAGCCTATGACTCGACTTGACACAAGAGAGACACAATGTGAGCCTGATCCACCTCCATGTATTTGTTGCATGAAGGCCATAAAAAGAAAGAAGTAGTTCAGAGATAGCACTCTGAATATTAAGAAATAAGATAATAATATACAAACATACCTAATCCCTGTGTATTTATTTTACCTACTATTATGAATGCCAAAGTGTGTTTGTTTTCTATTTTCCCCTTAACAACGGTAAGTCAGGCAAATAAATACATCACAAAAATTTCGCTTCCAACAGGATTCGAACCTGCGTCTTCTGGCTTGCCGGGCCAGACGCCTTAACCACTAGGCTATGGGAGCAATCGATGTTGACTGCGAAATTCTTGATATGATGTATTTCTTTTCGGCTTACAAGCGTTACATTCTGCGTGTAAAAACGGTTTATAGATGACGGCATCTTTAAACCGTTTTTTTAAATTGGTACATATAAATGAATTGTGTCTAGGACAAAGAGTATGTAAGGTCTAGGATTTGATGGTTGATTGGTCCCATAGAAATTTTCTCAAACTAGGTTCGTCTTCTAGTTCTAACTTCTAGAACAGTTTCAGTTTATGTTTTTCTACTCGAGAATACATGTGACGCAATAGTTAGGACACGAGGAAAAATTATTACCTACTCGTAGCCGAATCAGTTAGGACACGCGGTATAACAACCCTAATATTTTACCAATGATGTTTTAAATAAAAGAAATTGTCAAAATTCATCTATAGGTATGACAAAGATAATTATCGTATTCTCCTCTTTCTAAGATCGATGTGTATTCTCCATTTTGTGTCCATAGAGTAGTTTACTGGTATTCTCTTTGGACAAAGTCACGAAATGTCTGGTATGCTCGTGCAAAATTATGCGTAATTTTTATTGCCACTAAATTTACAAACAAATTTAAAGTTATAGTAAATCTTATTATGGAGAAGGCTAAAAAAAAGAAACCACGGAAACCGTATGAAGAAATAGGAGCAATCTTCAATGGAAATGAGGCAAGTACTTAATTCATGCTGTAATTACTTTATCGGTAAGATAAAAGCGAAACCTTAGGCCCGCTTGAGACCTTTGTGCTGAGTGTGAGTTTCGCAGAACATCCCTGTAGAACGCGTTAACTTGTTGCAATACTCATACTAGGCCCTCTGTGAGTTTTGCATAATTATTTTATCGGTAAGGTAAAAGCGAAACCTTAGGTCCGCTTGAGACCTTTGTGCTGAATGTGAGTTTCGCAGTACATGCCTGTAGAACGCGTGAACTTGTTGCAAAACTCACACTAGGCCTTATGTGAGTTTTGCAACAAATTAACACGTACAGTGCTTACGAAGATTTTGTATGAAAAAATGTACAGCGCCGCTTTTATGAACTATCATCGCGCATTTTTTTGTATGGTGTTTTCACGACAAACGCGGTCGTTCGCGTAAACGGATTTGAACCGAAATACACAGCGCACTGCTCGTCTCATTATGTAGGTAGTGTGTAAAAAAATTATTTAAACCTGTTTTTGATAACAATGATTCCTAGTGAGCGTTAGTTTCGGATGTATCTACGGCATCGTGATCCGTTATTATTACTTTACAATACCTTTTTGGTTTATAAAATAAGTATATTAATTTGTTACCTGACCAAGTTCAAGATAAGAGTGCCCAAAAGTACGTCAAAGCCGCCTAAGCTGACGCCGTCGCAACTGAAGCTGCAGCAGCACTGCACCTGCGAAGATGATGAATCTGTCTGCTCAGAGACCTGCGGGTTTGGCACTGCGGATGGCGGGAATATAAATAATCTCAGCTTTCAGGTAAACACTGATCATGTCCTCACGATTTACATTTCACTACATATTTATACGAATAAAATTGAAGTGTCTCTATATAATGTCAAAATAACAGCTTTTTACTAAATTCATATGAAAGTATACAATGTACTTAGAACAAAAACCACATTTTTTGTCTTTATGTTTGTCTCGGTTTATCTCCGAAACGGCTGGACCGATTTTGACGAGACTTTCACTGGCAGATAGCTGATGTTATAAGGAGTAACTTAGACAATTTTTATTTAGGTGGGCGAAGCTAGTTTATAATACAACTTATTAGCAACATACTATAACTTACCTTTTTTTTGTAACCTGGGGAAAAGCTTTTATAAATGCACATATCCTATACTTCAGAACAATTTTTTGACACTGCTGTAGGACGTGGTTTTAGCTAACTAGTTGGATTTTGATAAACAATACTTTTCCGAGCGTTTGAGATGAAAACATTATTTTCATGTAACACTAGTCGTCCTCAGGGGCTTATTTACCCTAGGGCCAAAAGGGCTATGGCCCGGGGTGGCAGCCTGCGAGAGGCGGTGCAAGCAGAAGAAATTTAAAAAGACTACCTAACTAAGGCTCTTATTACACTTACTTCTTACTTATACTTACTACAACTGTGTTTTGTCTGTTTCGATTCAGTTTAAAATTATCAAAAAACAACAAAGACAAAACATAGTTTAGCTAAACCACCTAAGTTTGATACACATCAAGACGCGGGGCTATCGTATATACTGATCGGCGCGGCTCGGCGAAAGCAGGGCGGCGGGGCCTGAAGGCCCAGGGCGCTGAATCCTAAAATACACCACTGGTCGTCCTTAGTTGTCGTTGGTGTACAAGTTTGCTTGAGCTTGTAAAATGTAAAACAATCACAATTTCCACCGCAGATACCAGACGACATATGTGAGGCACTAACCAATCGGACTCACTTGAACTCCGAAATGGTGTACAGCAAAAAGGAGGCTCACGACAACCTTTGCACCCTCTGCAATGTCACCCCTATAGACGCGCCCAGGGGAGTCAAAGCGCAGAAAATCCTGCACCCTGATAAAGACGTGTTCATTCTCAAGATTGGAAAACAAACTGATGAACCTAACCGCACTGGAAATATTGAAGTGAGTTTCTTTTCATACTTCTTGCACTTTAACCTAGTATCACATTCAAATAGCCCTTAGTTGATTGTTTCACGCGAAATTTTCGTATGTATTTGGGATATTAAGCTTGGTTATGTTTGCGGTCCCGGTGCTAGTAAATTAGGCCCGGCGCTAATACATTTTTATACCATTTGACAACAATACGAGGGGAAAGTGAATACCACAAAACAGACAGCCTTCAACATTTGAACCCAGACGATTTTGCAGCAGACCGAGAGCTGTCTGTGTGTTAGGAACCGACGTCATTTTGCCACTGAAAGGGGCACTTTTCAGTGATAAAATGTCGTCCGTTACCACCCGACTCACCGCGCTGTCCATCTATGTCGGTTGGTCAGTTGGACGGTTAGTATTCTTAATCGACATTCTATGTACTTTTTTCGTTAGTATACTTAATTTTTAATAATAACTGACAAACTCTCTACATATTAATTAACACCTAACGTGTACCATCCAACTGACAAACCGTCTGTCACCAACTCACAAACCGAGCGTTCTCGGTTGTACGCGCTTGTGCACCTCAAAATTTGAAGTACTTAAATTTTTATTTCAGTCTCCATACCTGTTTTGGAGTTGATTGCAGATTCCTATACGTATAACTATAAGTGTTTGTTGTATAAGTGTCCAAAAGTTGTAATGGACTATGGTCCAAGTTATCAAGGAGTAGCGTAAATAAACTTTATCTTTAACTGTTCTGTCCCGCTGCTGAGCAAAGGTCACCCCATTACCTTCCTGACATCTCGGTTCCATGCAATCTCTGACCATCTTACTCTAAAGTCATCAAGGTCAACATGTCATCGCTTTCTTGGCTTACCTCCGCGATTGAAAGTGCGACTAATAAATATTTTTTCCTCTAGGTGGAGCTATGCACGCCCCGCGCTCCTGCGAAAGCAAAGCCACTGGCGCACAGCTGCAAGCAGATTCAATGCGAAGAAGAGGACATTCCTTGTTGCATGCCATGTAGGACCTGCCACAACGTTGTTCCCAAGAAGCGCAAACTTAGACGCCTTCCAAGGTGCAGCTGTTAAAAAACTTGTAAGGAAGTTTCCTAGATTCAGCTTTAACATATAACTAACGAAGAAACCTCGATGTTGTTTTAAAATTATGAAATTATATAAAACTTAAGCGTTCTTAATGCTTTACCATATTTTTAGTGTTTTTATTTTTCTTCTGAAATACTGTAGGTAATTTAGTACTTGTTAGGTACTGTAGGTACCTACTATACTACTATACCTAGGTATTCAAATAATGTAACCATTCGATACGTCATATTATACAAAAAATGGAAAAGAAAGGTTTAGGTATGTTCCCATTAGAAAGTGGGACTATTCGCTCGCCTATCGTTTTCAAATGTTTGATCACCTACCTTTGTGGTCATGAGCGTGTATGCTCCTTTCTCCTGATATTTACCAAGTGGTAGGACTATTCTGCGAGAGTCCGTCCGTACCACCGCTTTGTTCGTGTAGTCTACCGCCAAGCAATAATGCAAGCATTACTGTGTTCCGGTTTGATGAGTGAAGTAGTGAAATTACTGGGCTTATGAGAGATTGGGTATGTCGCAACATACGAGTGCCGCACAGGCCTTAGTGTCCAAATGTTCTGTATGGCACTGCAGTTGTTATGGGCTGGCGCTATGCTTACCATCAGGCAGAAGACCAGCTTGTCTCATTAGTATAAAAAATGCTTACGCCGCCAGTAGTAGGCAACGTAACGGCGGCAGGGGCGGTCCGCCCCGGGTACCAAGCACAGGGGTGTGCCAAAGTCACGCTTTTAATTTCATAATTTTTTAACCTTAGATAATACCTGCTTCTATAGGTGAAATCCGTATGAAAATCCGTAGTTTCAGATATAAGCTTAAAAAACTTAATGATTTTTTTAAATCACCGCTTAGAAGGGTACATAAAATTTGAACTTTGAAACTTTGTATGCAACAACTTTCATTTCACCGAAAACTCCGCCCTGGACTTACTCCTTGTAACATCAGCTATCTGCCAGTGAAAGTCCCGTCAAAATCGGCCCAGCCGTTTCGGAAATTACCCGGAACAAACAAACAGACAGACAAAAATTTTAAAAATGGTTGTTTTGTTATAGGTGCCATATATACTTTCATGTGCGTTTAGTAAAAAGCTGTTATTTTGATATTACAAACAGACACTTCAATTTTATATATCTGTATGGATTGGCTCGAAAAGTGCCTGATGAATTTATAAAGGCAAAGATGTTTTCGCTTTTCATTTACTTACATTATTCAGGCATTGACATTTATTTATTATTGCTATATTTCCTTACTGAATGTACGTACGAAGAAATTTAAATACGTGAAGGTAGCAAATAGTTATCTCGGTTCCACCAGCCCCCTTAGGAGAATTCAGGGAATGGTTTTGAAGTATTCTGTGACCAGTGTGTAATTGATTGTGTGGACCACAGAACGCTTATTCAGTAAATGTATCATTACGGCAGGCAACAGCTCGTAGAGTAGCTTTTGATCTTGTAAATTCTTACTTGATGGGTAGACAGCAGAAGGTTGGCATCAATAGAGTAACATCTAATGGGTCATCTGTGAACACAGAAAGATGAACCACGCAGTATGAACTTCGGCTTGGGCCGTCGCTGGGATACGGGGGTCCGAAAAGACGTTGATTACCAACCGACAAACCGCGCCGTCCACCTTATATATAGTTGGATGACTGGTCCCATTTTTGTCCCAACCGATAACTATTTCTAATTTGTGATCCGCCGTAAGGATGCACAGCTAAAGACAAACTGGTCCCACGTACGCAACTTATGCGATACAATGAGGGAGAATTGGTGTGCAGACTTGCCCCGTAGGATATTAGTGTACAAACATCCACCTTCTCATGCCGATCTGGACATCGCAGGCTGACGTTGTATGGGAGGTGTGTGATTGCATACGATAAGTGTGTTTTATTGCATAGTTTTTCATATAAAATCATGAGTCCGGATATCATAATGCGTTGCATATGTTGCATAAGTAGGGCCAGTGTGTTAATAGTCGTGACGTGGCAAGCTCATCACATAGACCACGAAAAGTCGCCGTGTGTGATTCGCCTAAGACCTAGATTCGTTGTGAAACATGATCTGGAACCTAAATTGGCATTCACGCTGTAATATTGAGTGGCCGTAAAATATTTTATGACAATAGGTTAACTGTAATTGCTCTTGCGTATAGCTCAATTCACTTTTGAGTAATGGCATTTGATATTAACACTCGTAACAAAACTGATGTAACAACGCTTGCAAACCTATACTCTCGCACTAGGATTCCCTGTATGGCAGCATGCAGGTGGTATGGATACATCATCGCCCGTGTCGTGGCCGAGAATCGACCCCGGTGGGCGGTGCCCCTCGATGGCCCCTGGGCTGGGCAGAAAGCCGCCAGATGTATATTTGTAGAGAAATCTGTAGAGAACATTTTATAATTAAGTACTAAGAGTTTATCATTAGTTTATATGCATATAGAGACGAATCTGAATGCAACTGATCGTATCTACACATTCCTCAACAATTTCATCATAACTATCACTGTAGGTAGGTACCTATACTAAAGGCCTTGCTGCATCTTAATGTTCAACCGTCTAACATAACAGAAAGTAAATATTGCATCAGACACTAAATCCGTTCGAACAGACATTCCGACGGCATTGAACTTGTGAAAACGCCTTGATACTCCTACTGACACTGAATTTAAATTCGGCTAGGAGTGTAAATGCGCTACGCTGATAAATTGGCTAATTGATCTCCTTATCAGTTATTGGCCCACTTTTTAAACGGGCTTTCTTGAAGATACGTGACGTTATTTTTAGAAACAGGCTGATCTATTCTTCTATACTAAAATTATAAATCAGTAACGTTGGGTTAAGTTAGTTAATTGCTAAGATTAAATCTCTGTTACAGCCCGATTCTAAACATCTTTCACTAATGGCAAGCTACATTACCTATCCCTAAGTGCTATAGGCTACATTTTATTCTGATTTCACTCATGAGAAGCTATGGGCAGGTGCTAGTTTATAGATAGATAAAGTAGGTATTTATTTGGGCACTACAATAAAAATTACGTTAGGTATTTAAGATACTTATTTTAACGCTTTAATCTATTTTAATGCATCTAATACAAAGAGTGGTACGTACCTATATAGAGATATATACCACTATTTATTTTATATGTAGAGGAGGTATAATTTGTGAAGTATAACTGTAGCGCATCGCAAAAGATACATTACAATAAATAGATAACTTCTATTTACATCCGTACTATAACAAATGCGAAAGTATGTTTGTTGGTTTATCCTTCTTTTACGCAGCAACGGATCGACGTTATTTTTGCATAGATATATTTTATGGACGAAGAGTAACATAGGCTACTTTTTATACCGGAAAAAATGCACGGTTCCTGTGGGAACGCGGGCGAAACCTTTTGAAAGCTATTTGAAAACCACATTTTTAATAAAAGTATAATAATAGTGAAGAGCAATTATAGAGGTGTAAACAGGAGGGAGTATAGACTCCCTCCTGTTTACTATTATTGAATAGTTTTACCAGCTATATATATAGCTGGTCAATCTATTCATAAATAGTTTTGTTTCTTAACATAGAATCGCAAATGAAAACATGATTCATGAGGTTTATTTCCGTAAGTTCATGTGTTCATCCAAATATCCAGCTTTTTTGTATAATCGACCCTTATTTTTGTCCATGAAGGACCACCTTGTAGTGTCTGTTGTTAGGCTCCTTCAGGATAGTTTTAATCAATAATTAATTTGCTAGCCAGTTCCATTGTATCTAACAGGGCGGAAATGATAACACGTGCGCTCTTATTGATATTATGAACGTTGCCTTGAATAATATAATACATTATAGGTAAGATTTTACAAAGTATAGAGAAAAATGACACGGGGTAGCCCGTGGCCGTAGCACTATTTTTGTGGGCACAGATTGCTTATGAGTAATTTTCGTAAAAATATAACAAAAATTAATAAATAGTTGCTAGCATCTACGCCACGCTACGCCCTTGTATTTTATGTCTACTGGCAAGTAGATTGTATCTGCGAGAGTCTGTCTCCGTGGGTGCCGTTGCTTTGCTCGTTCAAACTGCCGCTAAGTATTGTTATGTTCCAGTTTGAAGGGAAAAGAGGCAATAGGCAGTGACGATACTGGTCCTACGTGTATGAATTCTACATACGGCTATAATCTATACGAATAAATAAAATGTAAGTGTCTATTTGTAATATCAAAATAACAGCTTTTTACTAAATGCATATGAAAGTATATATGGTACCTATATCAAAACAACTATTTTTAAAATTTTTGTCTGTCTGTCTGTTTGTTTCGGGTAATCTCCAAAACGGCTGAACCGATTTTTACGGGACTTTCAGTGGCAGATAGCTGATGTTACAAGGAGTAACTTAAGCTACTTTAATTTAAAAAAAAGAATTAGGGTACCGCGCAAAAAAATAAAAACCATGAAATTCAAAATCTTCACGCGGATGAAACCGTGTGGAGCGCCTAGTCTACAAATTAATATAGAACAAACTAATCTATAGCAATGACGTATTATGTAGATTGATGTATAGATGTAGAGAAGTAAACACAGCCACACATAAAATAATAGTGCCGTAAGTTACGCGCTTTATTGACACTTCGAAGGCAAACTTACACAGCTGGGGGGTACTGAAAACAGTTGTTTTATAACCATAGTGAAGGTCGATGTGACAGGGTTAAGGCGCAACCTTTAATAATAGATAGTGTCCCGCTATTATAGTGATGTGCTCAGTTGCATAACTAGACTTTGCGGGCCCCTGCAAAATCTGGAAGCCCACTTTGCTTGTGAAAACAAACGTGGTCGGTCGAGCGTCGGATAGGAAATCGGCTACTCGTCTGTAGACTCCTAAAAGCTAGGTTTTGCTATTTAAATTTAATTAAACTGAAAGTGTACTTCATTTTTTTTATCTCTCGCACAGAGAGAACGGTTAGGGTAAAAAAGTGGAGGACCATTAGTAGGACCATATGCAAAATAATGGTGGGTCAATGAACCGTCTCTTGCCTTACGACTATTTTAAAGGATCTTTTCTGTTTTAAAGAATTTTCCGAAATTTGCTCTTTATCCTCTACTACTACTCTAATATCTACCTAGCTTTTTTATAGCAACTGCAAAGGTCCTTAATAATAGTTAGGGAATGACGTTATCGGTAGAAATACGCATAAATCAGGCGCGGATTTGCAGGTCCAGTGTACGAATTTCCATAGAAATCAATGCAAATCAACAAATCCTTCCACTCCGTACGCTCCTATCCAGTGAACGCGTACTTGTCATGCGCATTCATCTCCAAGTTTACATCGTGTACTTATTTTGTAGGTTGTTGGTAGGTACAATTGAATAATAATAATTCAGGCTATGACGTAAAACGTTCTTTAGTACGAGTAGATGTGTATAAATTATGTTAATATTACTTAGCAACTCATCTGTGCTTAACGCTCTAAGGTAAAATGGTCCAATTTGACGACAACACGAGCTTAAGTAATAGATTGGTAAGCATCAATATATCTGTAAATATACAATTAAGTGATAGTTATTTGTCAAAGATGGAAAAAATCGAATCTCAAAACGTCGAGAACTGAATGAACAACATTATCCGGCCTAAAAAATACCTACTGTAGACGGAAAACAACTAAGCAGAGTTTTAAGTTTTTTTTTACAAGTTTTCAAGTTCTTACGGTTTATACTTAGGACTTTACTTACATTAGGAGTTACTTAGGCGTCGCCTTATTTTTCGTTGGTGAAAATGGGCATGTTTTACCATAAAGTGATTGCGTATTCGCTAAAACATTATTCAGCAATAATTAAACCCGAGCCCCGAGACGCGAACTGATGCGCCTGTGACATCGGACTCGCATTACTAACTAGGTCAGGTAGGTACCCGCATCTCTGCAACTATGGTCTACAACGTGACACGTGCCACGTGCCGTGACGTGCCTGGTCTAAGTATTTACACTCCATATACAGGGTGAGTTTGAAAATTGAATTGGTATGTTATCCTGGAAGGTTGTGATTAGAACCATGGTTGTCCACAAGTTGTGTTGTAGTCATTCCAAAATTTTCATACAAAAGAAATATTATAACAAGATTCAACGTCCAAGTGAATCAGCTGATCTAGGGCTGCCCGTAAACATTGACGTATACTTTAAATGCCTTTTCTTCAATGAAATATTCCGAATTTCAAAAACTCGTAGAATAAAATATGTTGTTGACCTCCAGCAGTAGATTCACTCCCCTTTCCGGATAACGTACCAATTCAAACTCAAGCTGTACATCGCATTGCATTTGCATCTTAACATCTAGGTTTCATCATCATCAACATCAGCCGGAAGACGTCAACTGCTGAACATAGGCCTCCCCCATAGAACGCCACTTGGATCTACTACTTGCCTCTTGCATCCAACGGTTCCCAGCGGTTCGGTCCACTTTGTGAGTGGCTGGCCTACACTACGTCTTCCATGTCGTCAGTATAAATCCGCATACTCAAGCATGCTAGGGTATGAGCAGGAAATTGCTTGATGCCTGCTTATATACTTTAGGTTCTGTTGAATAAAAGACGTGGTTCCCTAATAGCGTTTATTGCAAGACTGGCACCCCTACCTACATTTACAAATAATATAATATGTAACAGGTTCTTTATTAAGTGAATACTTATTATCCATGTAAGACTTACGTTGTAAGTGCATGTCTCTACCTCCCAAATTCGTCCTTATTTATACATATTTATCTGCAAGGCTTTAGGTCTTATGTAATTGGGTGCATTTATGCGACTTGCAACGATACGTAATAGATTACTGTACTCGCTTGAAATTTGGTTACGATTCAATTTTACGCGCGCACCTTAAGGGGCTAGGTTACCCAAAAATGACTACTTTCTGCTCCTAAAACTCCCACACGGCTTGGTTTAACGACTTGAAAAAAATACTACCTGAATGATCAATTCAAGGGCATTAATTTGTATGATTGATTTTTTTGTATTACCATTACTTATGGCTTGAAAAAATATTTAACAGCATGCTATTTTAAAACTATTTTCCCTAAAACTTCTAAATGACTTAGACGTTTGGGATTAATTTTACACCAAAAAATAAGGAAGAAAATTTTCTATACATCGTATTGATTAAATTTGTGCATAGAGCAATATTTCGCAAAGAAATTATCAAAAAACTGAATTCCAAATGTACAAGTCTCAGAGGTGCTCTGCGCGGGCGCGCGCGGCAGTCATGCACTGGCATTCAGACGGGGAAGTTGTGTCGCTCGTTGCTCTGCTCACGCTGTCCGCCGACGTTACATATTTGTGTGCGTGAATGATATACAATACAAGTATTTGTTTTCGTGTGGGTTTGAAGCTTGCTCAAAGAGTAGCGTCTAGAGCGGTGAAATCTGATTCATTCCGTGATTTGCGCGTGGACACTCCTCGCATACATATTGAGTGGGTTACATTTCTGATTACAATTTCTTGTTTACGTACATCATTTTTACGAGTGGCAAATATATGTATTGGTAAACAAAGGAATTCGGGAGGTTGAGAACCGTTTTAGAAAATACTGGAAATGAAATTGAAAAGTAAAATTACTGGCCTTATAAGACTTAATACCTAATGTCTCAGGTTAACGAGCACAATGCAGTGCTGCATATTTTTGTTTTAAAGTATTGATTGGCACTGCAATTGTTATGGGCCGGCGTTATCCGAAAACTGTAAATATGTTGTAATTGCAGTGCCATTCACAACTTTGAAACACAAAGGCCTGCAGGGCACCGCAGTGTGCTCATCATAATGCTGGCCCATAACAATTGCAATGCTTCACAGAACTTTGAAACACAAAGGCCTGCGCGGCATTGCTCTGTACTCGTAACTAAGTCTCATAAGCTCAGTAATTTCGCTGGCTACTTTGCTCATCAAACCGGAACATAGTAATGCTTGCACATCTGCCGGCAAGCATATAATGCTGTTCCGGGAGAAATCAAGGACCTACCTTGGACACGGTTTTGGCAAAAATTGAAATGTTGGTTGCATGAAAAATATTACTATACTATAGTGAAGTTTTAAAGTAATTTATTTGACCACTGAATTTCTAGAATTCTATTTAAATTATTGGTTTTATTTTTTGACACTTTAGTATAATTAATAAGAAAAATAATAACATTTGATAATATAAATAAGTACCTATAGGAAATGAAATATGAATTGTATTACGATTATTGTGTCATTAGTTTTTTGTAATATTTTAAATTCAATGATAGTTAATTATTCTAATATTTGCATGCCACAATGTGGTAAAATGTTTATGATACTTTATATTTTCTATACCTGTGACCCGACACTATTGTTGTCACCAACATTTTTAGCAAATAAATTATTATGATTAGGCTTCATGAACAAAGTGGAAACCCAGTCGGACACTCGCAGATGACTCGATACCTCGTAAATGACACCAAAATAAAAAACACGACTACAAAAGTAAAAATAAAAACAACCCGAAAATCATTTATTTACGTACACGTTAATTTTTGGGTCAAAATGTGTAACAAATTTCAACTTTACGGAGCAAATTGGCTGTGTGTACTTTTATTTTAGTCCAGAGCGATATTTTGAGATCAATCTCAACGTTGGATAATCTCATGTGCGTCCGTACCGTTTATTTATGAATAATGATGATCACTTCAACACTTCATTTCAATGAAGAACTTTCCACTAAATGAATTCGAAGAATTATAGGCAAAGATGCCGTGCGCGCGTGCGGGTACCGCTTCGTAGCGGTTCATCCGCGTGTTCTATGACGTTAGGTTTTGCGATGTTCTTGAAAGACGTAGTGTGGACCGCGCGGGTGAAGTGCGCTTGACTCCACCCATTCGAGCAAGGTCCTTGGCCCGTATAACGTCCTTAACACTATAAAATATTACCTAGATACACTATTCGTAAAGGCATAAATCATAACATTTTCTTATGTAACTCCTGTTATCAGTAGCTTGTAAAATTATAGTAACGTGCCGTGACCATTTAGTATAAGAACAATAACATGAAAGCAATGTTTTATACCAACATTTATAATGAATGTTTTAATGTGTTTAAACCACTTTAAATTAAACTCTTTGTAGCATTCTATTAACGGTTTGACTACGGTTAGACTGCTCAGATTTAACGAGCGAGATTATTATAATCATTTTCGTTTGGGTACGCTGCCTGAAACCTGAACTTGTAGAGGGCAAAAACATTTGGATTATCTGTAAACCTACAATTACCTGCAGATTTTACAACTGTATAATACTAATTTATACATACTAATTTCTATCCGCGAATTCACCTGCATAGCGATTCCCACAGGTACAGTGCATTTTTAGGGTAGTCTATGTCACTCTCCGGTCCTCAAATTATATCTATGCAAAAAGTCACGTTGACGTACAAACGACGGACAAACTAACATAACCGACAAACATACTTTTGGCTTTATTATATAAGTAGTACGGACGGATGTATGTAGTTGTAATTAGATGTAGCAAGTAGATGCCTACTTGAAAAACGTGAGTTTTTTTACAAATAGGTCTAGGTTGGCCACCAACCTGAATGTAAGCGACGGTATGCCCGAATTTAGCCCAATTATATCTAGAAGATCTTCTAGAATCATGAATCACTTACACTCTAGCCTTGAAGACCGTCAGGTTGTTGCCATCAGAAAACAAGAAAAATGAAGTTCCTCTTTGCAGTACGGACGATAAATCAGGAACCAAATCGCTTCCTACGGATGGACGAGATGTCCACAGTATACAAATAGTATCAAGCTGATCTTCTACTAGACGTGGTAGTACTTTATGGAAGGGTGAGAGTCGTATAGTTCTTTCGCAGACTCTCCGTACTGTATCCTACAAAAATCAATAGACTCGCAAGTCTAGTTTCATTATTATTTTATAAATTATATTCTTATGTGAAATTACTTGCTGCACGATCAAATTGTGATTTTATCTTTACCTCCGCTTAGGAATGTAGTAGAGATTTGGTAAATGGGTAAACAATTTTGATTATTTCTTTAAAGCAAAGTTAGAATCCAAGGAATTCAGGAGAATAAAGTTATCTATCTCTTTTCGACAAATATAGGAAACACATTTGGTTTGCCCTGAAAATCTGACGAACTGAATCTAACGATGTCGTGAGTATTGCATTGTATGATGAAATAATGTCGTAAATTTCAAGCCATTTCAGCTAAGCTGTGTTTGATTTAGGTTAGGCAGGTAGTTTAGAGAACGCAATGCAATGAATAAGGCCAATCGATTGATCAGTTCTAAGATCAAAGAGGTCATATTCATAATAGCTTCTTCCCGCGGCTTCGCCTGCGAGGTATATATTTAAAGCCTATTAGTGAATCGAACCAAGGAATAAAATTTTCCGTACGTTTACCTGTAACTCTATTGTACACCCCTTAGAATTGGAGAAATATATACTTACGTGTTTTATTATTTATTTTAACGTTTATTTGTACCGAGATTTGAGTGAATCGAACCAAGGAATAAAATTTCCATAGAAAATTTACCACCCTGTTTAACCCTATTAGGGTTGATTTTCGA
Organism: Crocallis elinguaria; assembly: GCA_907269065.1. Taxonomy (NCBI): domain Eukaryota; kingdom Metazoa; phylum Arthropoda; class Insecta; order Lepidoptera; family Geometridae; genus Crocallis; species Crocallis elinguaria. Next base: position 10,209,338 of record OU026077.1, read on the forward strand.
AATTAGCCTATGTGTTATTCCAGAACGTAAACTATCAGCTTTTTAAATTTCATTAAAATCGTAGTTAGGGAGATACGTGGTAACAAACATTCACGCACATACACAATCTTCCGTATTTATATATAATGTATATTAGTATAGGATAGGCAGTAGGGTGTACAAAATTGGTCCTATTACAGTTTTATTGTGGGTCTAATACTAAGGGTTGTGTTAATTGTACAAAATCAGCTTGTATATACGTTCAAACTTAATATTTACAATACTAGATAATATCGGAGTCGAAGATCTCTGAAGACAATGTGGTGATGGATTGTGGGTCCTTAACAATAACTTACTTATAATTAATTATTAATTAAATTCATATGACTTTTTTCAATCTTTTTTTATAACTTTTCTACGTGACATAAGTTTTGCTGTACATTTTGATTTACGTTAATAGCTATAATAATTTTACTTCACCTACCTACACCACAAAATCAAGTCAATGTCATATAATAAAATGATACTTAACTTGTTTATTTTTCTTGTCAAAGAACATGTCTAATGAAGATAAAACATTTCAATAAAAATAAAAAGATACATATTTACCCCCACTATCGCTATTTATCTACGTTAATAAAAACAAACTACTATGACTATGGCATGTCTAAAAGGCAGATCACCGTATATAAAAAAGATGTATACTTTTGTAATTATATCTGTCTACATCAAAATCTATAGGGAGATAAAGCCGTGTTATTTATAATTAAGCAGTGTCATTCACCGATGATAAATTTGGAGCGTTACTGAAAACTGTGCCAAAACGTCACGAGTCACGGCATTAGACATTATAGTAATACTGTAACGTCAGCTAGTTCAGTGAATAACGCGCTGACGAAACTGTGTCATTTCCATAACTACCCAATGTCAACAAACAAAAACGAGGTAACTGTTTTTTATTCGTGCTATCATTAGATAGATAACGTTGATTTATTTCTGAATTGTAAAGCTTTTAATTCATCTATGGCTCTCACTTCTCTCAGCGTCTAAATAACGTGACGTTTGAACGTGTTAGCTTTACGATTCTGACAGCGGCAGTCGCGTGCCAGGCGTGAATAGTGAATACGTAGAAAGTTAAACAGATCGAATCGCAGGGTTGGGTTTCGGCGTTACAACGCTGGGTAAAAGAGCGCCCCAGAATTTCGGCGGGTAAACGCGAACGCCTGGTGGTATCAAGACGTCGCGCCGCGTCGGTCCAAGTTTCTTAGTGACGCAACATTTACTGGGACTTGCCTGTGCGGCTTGGTGCGTATGTTTGCTCTAGCCATGTCGCCGGCAACGTTCATTCCGTTTTTAACTCGCGAGTCCGCCGCTCGCGTACAACTCGCTGAGTTTTAAGCACGTGGTTCTGTGCTTCGGTGTCACTTATAACCTACACACAACAGCAGGCATCACATCGACTGGACTATAAGTGAGTCTTTTTTACAGTACTATATATTAGCCACTTTAAAAGTGTATCGATTCGATGTATTCGGTAGAAGTTGAGTCGAAAAATATGTGCCGGTCTACTTAAAGCTTTTCGGACACCTTCACTGAAATTAATAGTTAATTTCACCACTGGTTCACTGTATTTAACTCGCGAGTAGTCCCATCTCTGTCTAATACTGTGTGTTAAAAAAAGAAAGTATGCTGTGTGTAATTACATTTCAGTTTGCCGCGAACTGCAGTTAGACATTTAGGTCAACACGTCTTTGAATCTCTACTTTTGACCTAGAGTTCAATATAACAAGTTTTAAAAAGTTACTTTGTTTTCATAATACCTACTTTTATTTTTTTATATTTACAGGCGCATATTACATTTTTTATTTACGTTGAAAGTAATTAAAAAATCGGATGGTGATACAGGCGCTAAAGAGATTTGCTCTAAGTAATTCGTCTCTAACTGGGTTAAATCATATAGTTAACAATTAAGTTTGAACATGAAAAATTATTAAAAAAGTGTAATGACTATGAGTTCCATTCATTATTATATTTGACATTCAAAGTACTACAAACTAATAACCAGTTGTAGGAATCCGGAGCCATCTGTTCTAAATCTACCTGAATCTAGTGGCTTTACGCACCCCTCATCACCCCTTTTTGTTCCATGAATTTTAAATACCACGAGACCTCTTCACCGCGCAAAAAATGCCATATTCACACATAAATTATTCCAGATTATAAGTAACCGAGCCATTTGTTTGTTTGAATGCACATGCGTACAAACCGTACAATGTAAACGAATGTGCAGTGGAACCTATAAATAAATAGGAATGACCTTTCAGGTATATTTAGTTTCGCAGTTTAGATCAGGAGTGAGTATCCATACATCTCATGGGCAGCCGCGTTCTATCTTCGACCTCGTCGGCGCATACCACTTCATGACCCACCTAACGCAAAAATCCTAGAACGCAAAAATGGCCTAAAGGCTTTTTTGTTCATCGAAGAAAAACAGGCATTACGGAAAAGGAGAGACAACGCCAAAGCCTTCGGGTGGCAAAGTGAAAATTTCGAAAAAAAATTCCAAGCAAAATTTCCGAAGACAATTAGTGCGTGGTAATTTCCTAAAACTTGTTCCAGGAAATACGTGTTTCTGAAAATGCCTTACAAGTTTGTGAAAAAAATGTTGGTCATTTAGAATCTCCATTACATGTGCAATGATTCTATGGAGGTTTTTTCTTTATTTTTACATTTATGAGAACACTGTGAACGGCCAAAGTCAAGGTAAAATTTGTCCAAAAAAAGCTGATTTTTGAAGGCTTGTACTAAGTTGGAATCTCAAATTTTTACATTTTTGCTCCCATGGAATACTAGATATAGAGAACATGATACGTATTTGCTCAAAACATCTAAAGTAACATTTATTAGGACACATTCATCATGAAATTAAGTGCAGTGGAACTACTGCAATTTAATCTATTTACTAAAAAGAAGACAAATTTAGGCATTTATACGTGTTGCGAAATCTCTACCTATGAAACTGCTTCTTTTAATTATAGTTTCGTACAAAATATCGGAAAATCTATTTTTTTAAAGTTACATGCTTACATGTTACATGCTGTATTATTCATCATCATCAGCTGGCTGTATTATTATCACAAGTTAATTGCCGGGTTAACAGACAGTTAACTAATTTATAATGGCGACGCGGTTGTTGACTCTACAATTTGATTTTCCGTGTTCGTATGTGCGAGTATTTATTGGGTAGGTATACTTTCAGACATCACCGTCGCGTCGTCGCTCGTCGTATGTTTAAACTGGATTATTTTCTTTTACAACTTCAGTGTTTTAAGTTTTTTAATTAGAGACTATTTTACTTTAATGATGTGCATATCGCATTTTGTTATGTATAGGTAACATTAGTCAAGGATTTATTTAAAAAGTCCTTGGTAATACATAGTGAAATAAACTGTTATGCATATGCGTTATGTGCGGTATTTGGACAATTCAAACCAAGTTTTGCTTTCACATTAAATGACAAATTATTTATAGAAGTTCTAATTATTAATAGTAGATTATACCTATTGTATTTCGCCGGTAAATTTCGTAAGAACTGAATACCATGACACAACGCAGGATACCTATATTATATCCTATCCATTGGTTATGTGCCTCCATACACATCAAAGCCAGGAAAAGAAGTGTTTTCGTGCTTTACCGTAACATTATCTTTTATAAGAAACAATGTCACTATTTGAAACGCGTCACACTTTTACAACTTCTTAGTTGCTTTAAGTTCATCTTGACCAACAAAGCGTCGCTGCTCAGTCAATATAACTCAGCTTTTTTATACTATTAGGTACCGAGACGAGCTGGTCGTTTGCCTGATGGTAAGCATAACGCCAGCCTATAACAATAGCAGTGTCACTTGAATTTTGAAACACAAAAGCCTGCGTGGCACTGCAGTGCGCTAGTTTAGACATTAGATAGGTATCAACTCTCATAAGCCCAGTAATTTCGCTGATTACTTTTTACCACAGTAATGCTTGCCCAAATTGCTTGGGATGCAAATAGCAGACTACACGATGCAAGCAGTGGTACCCTGCGCCCACAATGACACTCGCAGAAAAGTTAGTCCTACCACTTAGTAAATATCTATGGTAAAAATCTACCAGCTATTAGTATTTTTACTTCTTATCTCGAAACGAAGCTCAAAGTAACGGAATTTTTGGAATCAATTTCGTGTCTACCTACCTGAAGCTCGTGTCAGTCTGTCAATGAAGTCAAGGACTTTTATCTCAAACACAGCTGGAGATTGAAATGGGTATCGTGGTAATCTCACTGTGCTAAATTTACAAACAAATAAGGCCAAAGCCAATTCGTACAAAACACTTGCTATTGCGTCATAAAAACCTATAGGGTAATACTTGCTTTGCTAATTCAATTTGTTACGATTTTCCTTCTCACAATATTTTTCATATACATAAAAAAGGTAAAAATAATTGCAATCCATACATACAAAGTAGGTTCCAAGAGGTAATTAAATTATACTTCAGTCTTTTCTGAGAGATACAATAACTGTTATCTATACAAATAAAGAAAATTGAAGTGTCTGTTTGTAATATCAAAGTTACAGCTTCTTACTTAATGCATATGAAAGTATATACGGTGCCTATGACGAAACGACCATTTTTAATTTTTTTGTCTGTCTGTCTGTTTGTTCCGGGTAATCTCCGAAACGGCTGAACCGATTATGACGGGACTTTCACTGGCAGATAGCTGATGTTATAAGGAGTAACTTAGGCTACTTTTATTTTAGAAAAAGAATTAGGGTTCCGCGCAAAAAAATAAAACCTACGTTTCCAATATCTCCGCGCGGGTAAAACCGTGGGCAGCAGCCAGTTGTATTATTGTAGTAAAGTTATAGTAGAGTTCGCGACTGATGCGATGCTTTCGAGTGATTAGTAACTGTAATTCAAGTGTATCGAGCTAGCCTTCATTGCCAAAGTCGTGATCTGAAACTGACGCAATGCCGAGTGGCCCAACAACTGCGTGCAGACGTTCGATGCCATGGACGTATTCAAACTACGTCCTGCATGTGCTTTGTACAATGCACGGTACATAACTGCCATAGCTACTCATTTTTTTCTACAAATTCAAATTTCTTTATTAACATGGGTCCCATAGGAGAGCATGAAAGTTGTGACTACGTTCCTCGTAGGTATAGACCAATCAATAAGGGCAAGAAACTCCACGTTATTCTTTTCAAACAGGTTTTTGCAATGTCTCTAATGCTAACAACTATGGTTAAAATTTAGGTCTATATATTGGAGTACCTAGTAGCCAGGAGGTTCCTGAATTGTTTGCCTCGATGCATCTTTGTCATTTAGATAATCCTTATAAATACGCTTTTAATTAGAAATCCGTGGTGAAAGGCCGTGTAGTGTCTTTCTTCAAAGTATGCGCAACCAGTCTAGGTAAGCCTAAACTCAGCTCTTTAATCATTTGAAAATGATTGACATTCTAATTATGTCATTATGTGTAACTGCGATACAAACTGCCTGCCTCTGAATTCGTCGACATAAGTAGATAAATTGCGCGCACTGTTTGTTGGTCATTTCCGAGGGACAAACACGGCAAAATTGCCAATTGTCTATACGCAGTTGCGACTGCGCATACTGTTCTCGCTTGTGCTGCCTCAATATCGTGCGTCTATGCGTCGACAATGCATGCCGCCATGCGCGTATGACAGATGCGTTTGTGTGACAGATTTTTGCGCCATACGCCCCTGAATTTCATTGTATGCGCGGAGTACGATTGTAGAATTATCGCGATTTCAAGTACCTAAGTCATTTAGCGTCCTGCTTTATACAAGCTTTTATTTAACTTGCAATGTTTGTATGTTTAGGTCAAATCTTGCAAGCTAAATTTGACCCACTTCCCGGTGTTCGATTGAGCCGAAATTTGACATACATATGTAAATCGGATGACAATGCAATATAATGAAGTCACAGAACTGGTCTGACGATGGAGCCGGAGGGTGATCACAGGAATTCTGTAACGAAACGACGTAACCCCATCGAGTTTGGTCTTGTTTGATTTATCTTTACAAGTACTATATCTGATCCTTGATGATATCCAGGGTTAAACTGATGATGGAGCCGGACGGTAGGCTTACAGAACCAATTACGTATTTTATACAAACTTGTTTGTCCAACTTGTTTGTACTACTGAAATATTATAGAAATAGAAATATTATAGAAATATACTTTAGGTATAGGTAAGTTTGACAGGTACCTACATAATTATAATATTACTAGCTTCTGCCCGCGGTTTTCCACCCGCGTTCCCATAGGAACCGTGTATTTTTCGGGGATAAAAAGTCGCCTATGTTACTCTCCGGTCCAAAAACTATAGCTATGCCAAAAATCACGTCGATCCGTTGCTGCGTTACTGCGTGAAAGAAGGACAAACCAACAAATCAACAAACCAACAAACACACTTTCGCATTTATAATATTAGTATGAAGTAGGATATAGCATATTATAGCCTCTGTAGTCACTAGTCAGCTTTCACGACACTAGAACATGACCGATCTGCGTGCCTATTTTTTTTTTCTCTTGGTATATTGAAACAAGGTGGTCGCTGTAGGCGTAAAAAGTTACCCACAAGAGGTACCGTTATTCATGCAACGGTTTTACATTTTTTGTTACGGTTTTTTGCTCGTCCAGCCTTTGCCTGGCCGCTGGCAAATAGAGCCTTTGTATTTTCGCCTCTATTACCTACTTTTGCGCTTTGTCCAATAGGTATCAAAAGCTCTTCTTTGGTGCATTTCTTTTCACGTTAGTGTGTAATGTAACTATAAACTTATGCCTTCAATTGTCTTTGTTTTTATTTTTGGTTCTCCGAATCTATCAATCCACTTGAAAATCTTACGCATGTAAATAAGTGTTGTGTACTGCTCTGAAAACTTGCCAAATCTGAGACAACTAAAAAACCTTAAAACTCACAGAGACCATAAAATATTTTAAATACAATCCTCTAATCCTCTATCAGGTGGGAAAGTCCTACCAAGCATAAAAAATAATATCTTTTCGGTAAAGCCAATCTGTAATTTAATTTCGTCGATCACGTGTAACTCTCGTTGTAGGTAGCGCATTGTCGACCCAATTTTACAATTATTATTGATTGGGGCCGATCGATTACAGATAGTCGCAGTGCCACTGTAGCTGTTGACTACCTTTCGTTGTAGTCGTAGGGTGCCTTTCGGTCGAACTCAAATAATGTTTGGAAAAGTTGTTTAAATTGCGTTTGATCATCTTCATAGGAATCACAACCGTCTGACAAATAGCGTCACAGTGGTTAATTGTTCAATCTAACCATACAAGCAATTCATTCCAGAACATTCCATGCAAACGTTCCAAAAACCGTCTGTGTGTGAGGCATCTCAGATGGATTACGTGGAGTTATATTGAAATATTGGATTTCCAACCGTCCGAAATCTGACGTGTCGCTGCATTCCAACTCATAGTGTGTAGCCGATACCTACACCGATCCATTTCACACTCAGTTGGCAATACTTGAGACATAGAATGAATGAAAAATGGAGTGACCGTCTATGTGCTTGAAAATTAGACCATCATTCCACCCAATCCACGACGCGCGGAGTGAAGGAATTGGAGTGATTGTGAATAAACTTAAAAGAGAAAGCAACCTCGAACATGCAACTTAACACTAAAGTATTTGTTGATTGTGTTTGTAATTTTGTACATAATATTCATAAAATTATGTATAATAGACCGAAACTACGGCCTAGATGAGGTGCATAAGACGTGAATGCGTGAACAAGACAGTAAATACCACCTTCAGAGGTCGTTTTTTTACAGCACAACACAACCCCAAACACTACGTATTTAAGTTTTGTATTATTATCTATTCTGTGGTATTGTGTGTTCTGTACACATAAGATACACGATGGTCGGAACAACAGAAAAACTGGACAATAATTAATCAATAAAAAGAAGTGTTATTTTACCGACTGTACTGTTTTGACGGCTCCGTAGCTAAGTTGGTAGTAACCCTGCCTGCGAAGCGAGGGGTCCCGGGTTCGATTCCCGGCTGGGGCAGAAGTTGTGTAAACATAAAATTTGTTCTCGGGTCTTGGATGATTGTGACGTGTATCTGTGTGTGTCCATGCCACCTGCGACACAGGGAATCCTAGTGCGGGGGTATGAGTGTAAGCGTTTATTTATTTATTTATTACTGTTGTTTCCAAGGTCCTTAGTAATAAGTTAACTGAACTAGGAACGTTGAATTAAACAGTATCAAACAATTTTCTATTCATAAAAATTATCAGTATTAAATTAGGAAGATATCATAATATACTTATGATATTTTATTTTCTTATTTACTCATAGAAACTATTACGACACACAAAAACCGCAGCAGCGCAGACAACGTTCACAACGTTGGTACTGGCAGCTTTACTACGAATCGTAGGACTGGCAATGATTAATTTCTGGAACAAAGTTTGCACTCACAGGTAGTCATATGTAATAGAAAGAAAATGAAAGAAAGAGAGAATAAAAATTGAAAGAGCTTTGCCTCCTTAGTGCGCAAACAAAATCAAAAGGAAGACTTAGTGTTGACTATTTTAATACATAATGACGGTTCCACCTTGTCCTTATCAAAGGAAAAACATGTAGAGTACAAATCTATAAATACTGTTAAAAATTGTCAATTCAATGTAGTTATATTATATTAATGGCGAATATCTAAAAAAATCATGTAAGTAATTCTTGTAAATAATATATAAAATAAAGCTGGCACTCGAGGAGTCATCGCATCTCCTCTAGAATAATTCTTATCGCACAATTAGGTATTTGTTCATATCCTTTTTGTCTTTATTTAGCGACGGAAATTGATAAATACCAGTTATTACTCCGCTCATTGCAATTGCAGAGAGATAATATTGTTTTCGCAGTACCTAATAACATATATAGTAAGAGTCTTTTGTTCTCACTTTAGTTGTCTCTACCTAATTTTAAAAGGGTGTTCACGGAGTTATTACATCAAAATTAACTAGATGGCGTTAGTAGCCTCTTAACACACGCAAGCGCTTCACGCACGTTTGACAGGACATTTCAAATAGACAAATAAAGAACGCTCCCCTCACTTTTCGTGAGCTAGGTACCCACTTGTTTGTTTTATTCATAATTCTAGTGGTACCCCCTAGATCGACCGGTGATCCGCCGAACATATGTCCTATCGAACCGGATTACGGAGGTCATAAGGGTAGTTTTTTGTAGTACGCACAGAGGGGGTCCTGTGTGGCTACGCGGCGTACTCGCAGTGGATCGCTGCGGCAAAAGTACGTACACCAACCGGCGCGCTGCGCAGGAGTTGGTCAGCGCAGTGCCTGAGCTGTGGCGCGCTGTGCCCAGCTTGTTGGCGCGCTGTGGGATTGGTCGAAGCCAAAGTGTTGGCAAGCTGTGGTGACCGGTAGAAGCAAAGGAGTAGCGGCTATTGATGGCGAGCTGCGGAAGCAGCCAGCGCGACACTTTGGAAGCAAGAACAACCAGGACAAACCAGAACAAAAACCAGGACAAGAACTATATGAGTGAGTGAAAAGTGCAACCGTGAGTACAAGCCAAATTGAACTTTATTTCTTTGTGAGAAAAAACTTTAAATTTAGATAAACTTTATTAGTAAATTCATAGACTTAACATTATTTCTTTTAACATTTAAATATTGTAAAGTAGTCCTTATTAACTTAGAATAATTTTGCTAAAAACGGGGGAACGGGGAATCCATGCCCAATTTTGCCCAGAAGTATTTAAGTTCAAACACTTGTAAAATTTTAAGAATATTTTTCGACTTCTAATTTTTTCGAGCTTCAACAGTTAGTTATATTTAACACTTAAGAGTTTTGTACTGGACTTGTAATTTTACAAGTTAATTGTTTAACAGTTAATTTTAGTTCAGAAGTTTAAAGTAATTAAATATGGAAGCACTTGTTAATGTTCAGTTAAATTTGGATAGTTCAATTAAAAGAGGATTAGTAAATTTTAAGAAGAGTTCAAAAGATAGAATTACAAAAGAATATGTTGAAGCAAGGTTAGAAAACTTAGAAAGAGATTGGTTATTGTTTAGATCAAACAACACAAAACTTTACGAAATATCAGAGCCTGATTTTTTATTAAGAACAACTTACGTTAGTAAAGAAATATATGAACAAACTGAAGAAAATTATTTAATGTATAGATCAACTTTGAAAATTGCACTTAATCAGTTCAAGTCAATTGAAATAGAATCAAGTAGTACAAAGAACGATTGTGAAAAACCAAGCTCGTTAATGCGTCTTCCGAAAATTACCATTCCTATTTTCTCAGGTACTTATTCTGAGTGGACCACATTTCGTGATTTATTTGTGTCTTTAGTACATAACAATGCGTCCTTAGAAAATGTACAAAAATTACATTATTTGAAGACTCATTTAACGGGTGAGGCAGGTCAATTAATAAAGCATACACCGATAACGGATGCAAACTACAGTCAGTGCTGGGCTCTTTTAGAGAACCGCTATAATAATAGAAAATATTTAGCTAATTGCATTTTAAAACGCTTGTTCGGACAAAGGCATTTGAACACGGAAACCGCGATAGGTTTAAAGGACCTATTAGACACCACCATGGACTGTATTAATGCTTTAAAAAATATTGAAGTGGATGTGAGCACATGGGACATTATCATTATCCACATTGTCACATTTAAACTCGATCATGAAACGCGTAAACAATGGGAACTGCATACTTCCAATGCTTTAGGTGCGAATGAATTGCCAACTTTAGAACAACTTAAATCTTTTCTAGAAAGTCGCTTTCGTGCGTTAGAATTTGTTGATTCAAAAGGGGTTTCGGTACAGCAGAACAGTGGTTCTTACTCAAGACCAAAGGCTTTATTGGCCACTAATACTTCTATCATGCGATGCGAGTACTGTTCCGAAAATCACAAATTATGCTTTTGTAAGGAATTTGCCAAGCAAGAATGTACACAGAGACGCGATTTCGTAGCCAACAATTCTATTTGCTTTAATTGTTTAGGCAGTAATCACACTGTGTACCAGTGTAAAAAGCCCACCACCTGCAGAATCTGCAACAGACGCCACCATACTCTTCTTCACTCCGAAGGTATCACAACTACAACTGGTTCGACAACCAAAGAGACTGCTGCGGGTACTAGCTCATCAGCTAGCACAACCCCAATAGTGTCATGTATGTCGACTCGAAAGGTTGCAAAAAATGGACAGGTCTTACTAGCTACGGCACTAGTAAATATCGAGTCAGAATCCGGAGGAAACCAGGTAGTACGAGCCTTATTAGATCAGGGTTCACAGGCATGTTTTATAACAGAAGCTACTGTACAACTCTTGCGTCTGAAGAAGATTCCTATCAGAGGAACTATTACTGGCTTAGGAGGAAATAAAGCGGTAACAGCGAAATATGTAGTAACTATTCATCTTAAATCGCGGATAGATCAACAGTTCAATTTAAAAGTTCAAGCTTATGTTCTTAGTAACATAACGTCATATCTACCCGAACACAAAATAGAATCGATTAATTGGGTAGATTTAGAACACTTATGTCTAGCAGACCCACAGTACAACTCCCCTAGCAAAATTGATTTGCTATTGGGAGCCAACGTCTATAGCCAAATTCTGAAGGATGGAGTAAAAAGAAGTCCTAATAGAAGTCTCATAGCCCAAAACACTACTTTGGGATGGGTCTTGTCTGGCACAGTAAGTGAGAACAACGATATTCTCCAAGCAGGAAATTCGGAGATATCGGTTATGCATACACAAATTAATGAAGATGATATATTAAAACAATTTTGGGAATTAGAAGAACAACCGACTAGGACAAAACATATATTAACAGAAGAAGAACAAAAATGCGAGGACATATTTAATAGTACAACCAAGAGAACATCTAAAGGACGCTATGTGGTGAAATTGCCCTTTCGTGACAGTCAGCCTCGTTGCGTAGGTGGTAACTCACGACAAATAGCTGTAGCGAAATTCAAGACATTAGAGAACAGATTATTAAGGGAACCAGAACTTAAGAAGTGTTACACAGAAGTCATTAATGAGTATTTAGAACTGGGACACATGCGACCTGTAAGAAAGGATGATGATAAAAGGAATGAAGCGGTTTACCTGCCACATCATGCGGTAGTCAGAAATGATAAAACAACTTCACGGGTACGCATCGTATTTAATGCATCAAGTAAAAACAATTTACAAGTTTCGCTTAATGATACTTTGATGATAGGTCCTAAATTACAGGCAGATTTACGTCCCTTAGTGCTGCGCTGGAGAGTCCATCCTATTGTATTGGTAGCCGACATCATCAAGATGTACCGGCAGGTCAGGATTGCTGAAGAAGATGCAGTGTACCAGCGAATAGTGTGGCGTGAAAACCCTGAAAGTGAAATTCAAGATTACGAACTAATGAGAGTGACATTTGGAACTGCATCCGCTCCCTACTTGGCGGTCAGAGCATTGAATCAGATCAGTCTAGTTGAGGGCAATAATTTCCCGTTAGCTGCACCAAAAGTACAATCATTCTATATGGGTGACTTAATGACAGGCTGCTCTGACGTCAAAGAAGGAATCGAGATCTATAAACAGATGAGTGAGCTATTGATAAAAGGTGGTTTTAAACTACAAAAATGGAATTCTAATAATCAAGAACTAATATCGGAAATAAGTACAAATGAAGATCAAAAGGACAAACACAAAAAGGACAACCAAGAAATTAAGGTCAACCAAGGAATTAAGGACAACCAAGATATTAAGGACAACAAAGAAATTAAGGACAAACAAAGAATTAAGGTCAATCAGGGAATTAAGGACAAACAAGGAATTAAGGTCAAACAAGGAATTAAGGTCAAACAAGGAATTAAGGTCAAACAAGGAATTAAGGTCATACAAATAATAAAGGACAACATGCAAGGAAAGTACAACATGCTAGGAAAGGACAACATGCAAAGAAAGGACAACATGCATGGAAAGGACAACATAAAGGCCAAACAAATAGTTAAGAAAAAGAACAATATGGAAGAGGAGTACAATAAACAGGACATAACGGACAACCAGATATTACATGGAAAGGGAAATTTTAAGGACAATAGGGATAAAGTATTAAAAGCAGAAAATACAGCTAAGATTTTGGGTCTTACCTGGGATCGCAGCGAAGATCACTTCCGGTACTCGGTGAATCTCCCACTGATGACGGCCGGACCTGTAACAAAAAGATCAATTATTATATCAATAATAGCGCGTTTGTACGATCCTATGGGATGGATCGCACCAACTATAACATTAGCAAAATGTTCATTCAAAAGTTATGGCTAACAGATACGAATTAGGATAAACTAATTAATACAAAATTAAAAAAAAAATAAGCATTTGTAAAGAATTAAAAAAAAAAATATAATATAAAAATTGTCACAACTTACTTTAGTTCATGTTCAACAGTGGTTAGGCACCACGATAGACGCCATCGCAGAATCGCAAGGATTCGCAGATACGTCACAATTTAGCATACGCAGCAGTGGTTTATTTAAATGTAGTTAGTCCAGATCATAATGATCCTCTCCCGTTTACGCCGGGATATTTTGTTAGGTAAACTGCTGATTGCTGTACCTGAGGTCAATTACTTAGATTTAAATGCAACTTCATTGACGAGATGGCAGTTCATTCAAAGAATGCTTCAAAGCTTTTGGCGCCGCTGGTCTCAAGAGTACCTATCCAACTTAATGAATAGATACAAATGGGCCTCTCGGGTACCAGAGCCAAACATTGGCGATATAGTCTTAATAAAAGAGGACGACTTGCCGCCGAGTCGTTGGTCGTATAGTCGTATTGTTGAAAAACACACGGGTACTGATAATGTCACGCGTGTGGTCACAGTCCTGGTTAAGAAAACCATGATCAAACGGCCAACGTCAAAGTTGTGCGTCTTACCAGTTAATGAATAGTAGTCTAAGTGCATTAAAATAGTAAAATATTGTGTAAGGTCAAAATCTGTAAAAGGTCAAGATCAAAGTTGTATGAGTTCAATAAAAACTTGTAAAAGTACTAAAGTATAATTGTTTAAGTTCAAATTCAAATTTGTATATAATAGGTCATATTATAAGTGTTCAACATTATAAAAGAGTAAAATTGTAAAAGTTATAAAATTGTAATAAGTAGTTCAAAAATTGTAAAAGTTCCAAGATGTAAAAATCCAATAATTGTAAAAGATCAAAATTGTAAAACGCTAATTAGTACTGTATAATCAAAAATCAACCTAGTTGCAAGAAATCATTTGTAAATTCAGTTCACCGAGGACGATATCAGTTCAGCCAATTTAGGCAATAAATTACTATTGTTAAGTACATTTCGTCATTAAATGTCCTTGGTGGGCGGAATGTTCACGGAGTTATTACATCAAAATTAACTAGATGGCGTTAGTAGCCTCTTAACACACGCAAGCGCTTCACGCACGTTTGACAGGACATTTCAAATAGACAAATAAAGAACGCTCCCCTCACTTTTCGTGAGCTAGGTACCCACTTGTTTGTTTTATTCATAATTCTAGTGGTACCCCCTAGATCGACCGGTGATCCGCCGAACAAAGGGCGTTGTTATCAATGGAAATTTCGTTCAAAGTTCGAGTGATAACTAGTATAATAATTGTTAATTGATAATTGTTTTAATCAACATCGTAAAAGCACGTAGAACACTCACAACAAACGCTCACGTAGGGAGACAACTTTGCAGTCAAGTTTTTGAGATTGCCATGACAGGCAGACGTCTGTCAACCTATTTACTTGTTGTAAATATTATTTATATATCTAGATAGTACCAAAACCTGGACACAATGATGATTAAGACATCAAAGTGAATCGGTTCTTTCAAGTATAAGTAGGTACCTACTTAGACCTGTTTTCTGATTACAGCCCGCTACACACTTATAATCAATAATTAATTAATAAATAATTTAATTTCATTCAATAAAATTTGAAAATAGGTAAACTTTAACTTTTCGGCGTGACTGACATGTGAAACCCAGACTTTATTTAGATACTTTGTATCTGGATAGTAGTCAAACTTGTAGCATAGGTACATAAATATCAGTTGTGGTGTACATAGCAGAGACAAACTAACGAGGCCTCATGCACATTTGAATTACGGTAATTTTCTATCGAAGGTAATAAGGTAATTGACCAATAATAACAGCCATTACATCCTGGCATATATGGTGATTGATTGAACAAATTGTACCAATAAAGGAAACAAGTGGTAAGTCCTAATTTACAGAGTTATTGTGAACGAAACATGATCTCTTTCACATAATTCCTATATCCTATGTTTCACGTAGTCACAAGGTTAATAGCTTATGGCGAATTTACACTAGGTGGATATTTGCCGTACGGCTGGTGGTTTACCAAATCGCCTCTGGTGGCCATTCGGCTTACCAAAAGCTCTACTTTGGAACTTGTGATTTTAGTCACTTGCGGTCTAGCCGAATCGCCATTTAAACAATTTAGCCGCACGGCGAAAATCGTGCGGGTAATAGTCCTGTGTGTAAAACCCGCATTACGTATAGATTCGTAGCTTTATTTGTTTTTTTTTTTCGAGTATATTTATTATTTTTCGCCAGATTATATTGACTGGTATGTGATAGCAAGACCAGACACAATTGAACTTTATTAGTGTCTGCAAGTCTTGCCACATAGCGGTTGGCGAGTTAACCACTTGAAGACCTGTAGAGTCGCAGACACCAGATAATTAATACAATGTGTGGCATTGCTTAGTTATTAGATTAATTTAGAAAGCGATCTCAGCACTGCTCTAAATACGTCCATCTTAAACGATCAGACAAAAATGCATGTGCGACTGACTGACTTCAATATACTCGATACTGTCTGTTGTTGCAGCACTATTATATTTCCAATTTGTTCTAGAAAACTTACCCAACTATGTCTTAGCTCAGAATATTGAATGCCTTACCTTAATACACAAAAAACATAGGACTTTTTACCTTATCATCAGACGAGATAAAAAACAAAATACTTATAAGTACCTATAATCATACGAAAATTATGTTTTGTTATAATAGTACGTATTTCTGCGCGTCAGAGGGTACCAATAGACTGCGCCGGAGTGGCGCGGCGCGGCGCCGCCGGCGCCTGACTGACTAATGAAGTTGTCACGATTCTCTGCATGACTTTCAGTATCTACCTACAAAATATAATTAACTCATTTTCAAATCTAAGGGAAAATTAGCTGCTTTTTTTTGCTTTGTAGCTGATTTAGCCGTGTACAGCTGCCCAAAAATGAAGTGTAATGTTTTCAGGGTTCATGTGTGTATGTGAGTTTCTTCATTCCGCCGTAACTCTTAAATGCCTGAACAGATTTAGATATATCAATATTAGAGTCCTTACATCATCCCCATCATCCCCATCATCCCGAGTGAAACTGGCAGTCGAGATTTTTATTTCTTATAATTATACATATTTAGTAGTTTGATTTTTTTTTCATTGTTTTGGTACCTATTTATACTTAGAAAACACCATTCAAATTTGAAAAAAAAATTGTCTTTAAAAGTTTTATTATTTAACATCTATCAAATAATAAAATACCCGTAGTGTTTGTATTCAGTCAGTGTCAACACTTGAACTCATTTGCGAATGGTTTGCTAGTACACAATATCGATGTATTTCAGTGTGAAAACGTTATCATTAGTGGAAGTAGGTCATTGCCACAGTTGCCCACCTACATAGTACGTAGATATACTTATATACATTGCGCATAACAAATATAGGTGTTCGTTGACGCAGCAATCAGAGTGTATCGCGGTGGCGGTGCCTTGACTTGTGACATATTTTTCCTACTGATAAGGAACCTCGTTATTTTTATGGTATTTCAATCATTGTTTAGCACTAATGTGATCCTCTTCCTTGTTTAGCTATTTCAATGTCATTATGTACCTATCCCATCCATTGCATATCTCTTCTCGAAACTAAAAGTACCTACCATGAACTTGTAAAACAAAACGACAAACTCGCGAAAAATGCACAGGTATATATAATAATATATTATGTTATTAGGAAGTCATAAAGTCTTACATGCACGCAAAACGGAAGGGCGGTAAGTTTTCGGAAAATGTCCAATAGGCAGAATGTCAAATATGCAGATTGTCTAACACGCAAAATGTCAAACTCTGAAAAAAGCAAAATCACATAAATGCAAAATATCAAACTCTGAAAACGTCATAATCGTAATATACGCAAAAAAAACCCTCCTGATCTCCTGAAAATGTTGACCAAAGTGATCAAAAACTGGACCTCCCTAATACCATTCATACACGAATTCACCAGAATTATTCAACTCTGTCCCACTGTGCCGCGGCGGACATTGGAACGACGTTATTATATTATATAAAGTTGTAGATGTAGTGTTTATTTATGTATTAGCTAGTTAATAAAGGCATTTAGCCCGTATGTACACATTGAAAAAAAAAAAATGTAAAGTCGAAGTTTTCTATATTAACATAGTAGAATCGAGATGATATAAAAAATTGTTTTGATTGTTTTAAAAATATAGTGTCAACAGTGACTCGATATTAACTTAAAGTAAAGAAATAATCCACCATAACAACCACCTATTATTATGTTCCGTAAACTACGTCCACCGAACTGAAAAAAGTACTTAGTAGATACCTACGTACGTCGTACAGCCTGCAAGGTCATTCACACTGCACTTTTATCTGTTTTGAGAGGAGTTTGTTTAGTGTGAGAGGAGTTTTGGCGCCAAGCCCATCACATCTTTAAATTTTAAATAAACTTTCTTTGTGATATCGCCATTGTGCTCGAACATACAATCCAAATTATTTTTAAACTCAATTAATATCCTTAAAAAGGGTCCGCCCTGGTAAAAAGCTAAAGAGTTATTTGTTAATTAGTGAACTATTAGAAAAATAGTAGATAGTATGTTTAAAAGATAGAACCTACTACCCAGTTTACTCTGTCTACGTATCTGCTGCTTATATTGGGTACTAAATACTAACGTGCACCCGCGTTACTAACGTATGATCTCAGCGATTAACTTCAAGCAAACTTAATGAACTAGCGAATAATTATATGAATAATAATGACCTACGAGTAAAACACAAGTATGTAGGTACATAGAAACTTTAGAACACTGACGTCATCCCATTATTTACATCCAGTTTTCAGTTCAGACCTTGTTAATGTCAAACGCTACTTGGTTACTGCGTAGTTAACGCAGTAGCACGATTTAATTGATTTCATTATAAAAGTTTATTAGTTTACATTTGGTGTAATAATAGATATAATGTAACATATATTTAGTGAATGTCTTGAAATTAAGTCTTATTAAAACAACTCTTTTAGGTCTGGTCCATTACGTAGTATACATAAATAGCAATTATGAGCTGTTGGTACAATTTCGTGATTTGTACAAATATCTACTCAGTTTGTTATTTGATGATAAGATTTAGCAATTAGTACAATCTTTCATTATCTGTCCATAATTACTGCCAGTGACAGCGCTAAACGGACCCTAAGGGGCACCTTAGACGCTCAAGCAAACGTACGTTTGCTTGTCAGAATAACAACGCTTTTGCGTCAAGCGCGGATTTCGTGATACTCGAAGTGCGCGCTTGACGCAAAAGCGTTGTACGTTTGCTTGAGCGTCTAAGGTGCCCCAATAGCATTATTGATTGACGCAAGGTTTCGGTAAGTTTAATTGTGACGTAACGATTGTAGAAGAGACTCTCCTATAGGACCTCAGTTGTTATCGCGTGCAAGCTACCTACCTCACTCCCTCCACAAGCTACCTACTAACCGCTGTTTAGAGCCGCTAGTTTTAACATTTTCCCCAAAGGTGACGCATACAAATGCCTATTGTTTGACCGACCCTTTGCTATCATATTACGGTATAACAGCATACAGTTCTATCAATTTATATTCAAACTGTCGCGTCGCGTTCGTTGTCCGGTACTACAGTATAACCAGTTTTAGAATCTCCTAACAGGGTGCATATGTTTACGCTTAAGTATAAGTTGAATGTATGTGTGCAATAAAATAAATAAATAAAAAAAAAAGAATTCTAACGATACCCCATACATCCAAATCTGTTGAGACATTTAAAAGTTATGTTGGAATAAATCATGCAATACATGAACCCAGAAAACACTCTTTTTTTGGGCAGTCGTGTACAAACACCGCTCTTGGAGATTCCTAAGCCTAGTTACGGGTATTTCTGGATATTCAAACGATTACCCGCTTTAGCTTGGCTTCTCTCTACGTAACACTAGCCGGCTTGGCTTCGTACGTAAATAAACCGCTTGTAACGCGATACGCAGACTTTCATTAAAACACGTAGTGGTTAAGGTTTCGATACTTGAAACTTGACACTGATAACGGGTATCAGTATCGATCTTAGTGTCAAGTTACGTTATCATTCAGGTAGAGCGCACTAAAAGTCATGCCGATTTTCAAGTGCGCTCTACCTTAATGATAATATTATGACCGTCACCCGGCCGGCGTACGATATTGATTGACTGATAAAACAATGATGCCGATTGATGCCTATTAGTTTATGATTCTATGAATGTGTTAAATCATTTTTAGTTGGTTGCTTTTCGGAAACTAAATTGCATAACTTGATTCCTCCTTCCCCCTTCCATCATCAGACGACAAGACAAACGGCAAGACGGCATCGATACCTTGTTGATATTCCTCCTTTACGCACGAAGCGTTTTGCTTCCACATTCATTTGGCGTACCGCGAAGGAGTGCAATGCCTTGCCTGAGTCTGTGTTCCCTGATCGCTATAACCTGGGTGTCTTTAAGTCACGAGTGAATAGGTATCTTCTAGGTAAGCGTGCTCGATCTTCGACCGCATCGTCACTTACCATCAGGTGAGATAGTGGTCAAACGCAAGCCGATAGAATATTAAAAAAAAAATAAAAAAAAAAAAAAAAAACTAACATAACAAACATAACATAAAGTTATAAGTAACTGAATTCGAACCTCGTGACATTGCGTGCCGTCGTCTTGGATATTACATCGCAAGTTAGACGGCGCGGCGCAAACTCAACTGGTTATGTGACATGATGACATTCATTCAGTTTGCTTCTACAGACAAGCGAGTCGAAGCGCCTATTCATAACGACTTACAAACATATACGTACATTTTTACTATCATTAATTACTTATTAAAAGATAGGTGAAATGTGTTACAATACCTACAGTTTGACTTAAGCAGCCTACAGTTACAGTAGTCTAAGGCTGAATCCACATCGCTGCGGAATTCGTCGGAATAGAATTTTGTGAACATTGCTTATTGAACTTTATCACAGATTATTTAGCCTGTTGATAGCTCATAAACACAATTCCTCATACAAATATATCTCACCGGCGCGGGCAGGGGGCGAGGTAATATTCTATGCTTGCAATTGGCCGATCATTTGGATGACGTAATTTAGTGATGTGGTACGACTACTACTGAACAGAATAATATCGATAAAATTGAATAGGTAGTTAGCATCGCATTCTTGATTCCCTGACATATACGATTAATAATAAATTATTATATGGAAAACCTAGACAATACATACTTACTTTATAAATTAATCTATAATACTACTTATAATAAAACTCCAGGTCACATTTTTTTTGGATGGCACTCCTATCTATACTGAAGCCAAAACTGTATTTTTATTTTTGTCTGTCTGTCTGTATTTTGGCCACGCATCACGTCGAAGCTACTGAATGGATTCCATGACTTGCGATGTATGGAACCAATTCTCTTTTTGAGTCGCTTCTATCCACTTTTCCTTGATTTCTGGGATGTCTGGAAATCTAACAACAAAAGGCAGAAATACTTTAAAAAAACCGGGAACCTACTTCGATGAAAATATCGCGATATATGAAAATTCAAGTACCATTTTTTCATCTTTAGATGTTCTTCCATAAAATGTATATGGGACCACCTTGAGATGATACACTTTCAAACAACAAAAATAATTTTCAAAATCGGTCCGCAATTGACGGAGAAATCAGTTAAAATACTTAAAAAAATACATACAGTCGAACATTTAACCTCCTCCTCTTTTTTCGAAGTCGGTTAACAAATCCAAACGAAAGGTTATTATTTTTCCAAAATAATGAATAATAGTATATATATTAATTGTAAAGTATACATTGAATATCGATAAGTTATAAGTCTGCACTCGTACTCGCAGTGGCGAGTAGTGCATTTACATAGTTCGTTTTCGCATGAGGGGAAGTTGTATCATTAGTCAACAGGATTTATAGTCTTTGAACTTTATCTAGGAACATTACGTACAAACGCAAGAAATCTGATCCGCGCGCCCGCCGTCCGTCCGAAAAGTACCTGTATTCGCCCGTCGAATTCTCAAGGATTCCAGAGAATTACGAGTGGAAGAATTACATCTCCTTTTGTCATAAACTTCATTACATGCGTACAAAAATACATTCCGATGATATCCGCGGCGCGGCGCCGGCGATGTGAATTGATCTTAAGTCATAGTTTTCGAAAAAATTGTCTATGTTTTTAATAATAGCTCATTCTACTCATATTTTGTACCTATTTTATGTGACCGTATGACACATCTCTTTGTTTAAATACAGTATTGCAATGCGTACAATTTTATTGTGTCCAGTAATAACTCTGAGGCGTAGATGCGGATCAGTGATAGGAAGGTTGACTACCGATCTGAAGGACAAAGGCTCGGATCCTTCAGCTTGCGATTGAAAGATAACTTCGAGATACGCGATGCTAACGTTTGACGTTGTATCAATATAAACCATAATAAATAATGCTAGTCAATAAGGAATAGATACGTACGCTGTCTATACAAGTCGTCGTAACGCACGCCAAATCGTTTTCGCGTCCGCGCGTCCGTGGCTACATATAATTTATTCACAACAAAAAAAAATTTCAAAAATCAAAAATCTTTATTCAATATGAAAGTTAAAATAAAAATTTAATTAAAAAATTAAAATAACAAAAAAGTGATTGAGAATGGTATTCTCACTCAAAGCGATCTCTATCAGATAATCACCATGCGGACAGCTAAAGAGTGGAACTCTACGCTGTATGTTCTGGCATAGATACAGTCGAACATATAAATAAATTCCTCGTCCTTTTTCGAAGTCTGTTAAAAATGCTTCTATAGGTTCCCATCCCAACTCCGGCGTAAAGAGTGGCAACCCTTTACCAGCGGGTGACTGACAGTTCAGATAATCAAAAATTATGTTTGTTTTTTTAATTTTATTCCTGGATAAGCGTTCTAAAAATTTTAACTTTCATTTTTATTCTACATGATTAATTTTTGTTCAGTAAGAGTTAAACTAAAAATGTGTTTCACTTATTTTTTATCGCATGTTTGAGCTAAGAGGGAAACTGTTTAACATCGGAAGCACGCGTTAAAATAGGAACTCCATCATATAATTAATTCCAGTAGTATATAAACAAAGCCAGTCACGTGGCAGCTCAGCCATGTGACACTAGTGTTTATGCTTATTTTATGGTATCGCTTAAAACTGCTGCATAACTAATGAAACATTAACATGCAAGCAAGAGTGACATTGATAGACAATCCACATGATCAACAAATAGAGCTAACCACAACTCAAAGCAAATTTATATTCAATCAGCACTCGGAATGATATCCATGTCGGAAGTGACTGTCTTGATCGTTTTTATTTCGGAAACGCATCCCGACAGAGAAATATTGTTGGGATTATATCCTTGTTTATGCCGCTGAGTTGTCGAATCTAAACGTGGTAACGTCTAACGTAATTTCTCTGACTGGATGCGATTCCGAAATATATACGATCAAGACAGTCGCTTCCGTGTGAATTAAAATCACCCTGCTCATCGCGTTCCTTATTGCCATAATATTTTGATTTTTATGCTCGGACCTAAAAAACAGCTCAGATACAAATTCTAAAGGGTTTGTCTAAATATTCCGTCGCCATTATGTTCACAGTGGTTGTTGGAGCTTTTTAAACAGACCAAAATATCTTTAAAAGTTAAAATCAATCTTAGAACGTATTCATGTAGTTCCAACGGACCAACGCACGTAGAGGTTTTGGGCCTCCGGTCAAAATTATTTATTTACGGCTTTTTCATTTTTACTATATCTCATCGATATTAAAGCTGTATGATTTTTTTACAATGTATAATATATGTAAAAAGGTTGCACTTATATAAAAATAACGGTAAAGCTGTATTTTTTTCATATAATTTTATTATTTACAAGCAAAAAAGATTCAATTAATTTTAAATCTATGATGATGATGAAATCCACGGTTCTTCATCGTCCTGGTCACTTTCTATCATATCTTGATCCGATTCTCCTCCATCTTCAGAGGCAGGTTCAGCTGGTAACAGTAATTCTACTGCCTCTTTGGTAATGGGTCGCGTTTTATTCTTGGGTGTTGGTCTCATGCTGGTAACGGGAGGATCTGAACTCAGCAAAAGACACCAGATGACCCTAAAAAAATTACTTATCTTTAATGTTTGTATATAAGTACTACATACCGCACCCTTGTTAGTCCTATGGCCGGTCATTTTGCTCTTCCATAACTTCGATTACCCACAGAAAAATAGTAAAACTGTGTAAAAACATACAATAATATTCTGCAAAAACTTGAGGTGGCGAAAATGACGAAAGCAGCCAATTCTTACGATAAAAGAGCACGTATAGAAATCAGTCATCAGAGCGGAAAATCATTTGTGTAAACCATACTTCGTGAGATGTAGAAAAAGCTTAACCCATTTACTGATGAAAGTGTAAATTTCTAAATCTATTTGGTTAGTTTGTGAAACCGGCGCTTTACTATCTAGTTATTTAGTCGGATACTTTTTACATGTATTTCAACTTAGGTATGGTCATCTCGTCAATTCATTGTTAACCTATATTAATATCACAGGTACTAAACCAGTAGATACCTCATTCTCCTGATGATATAATTATCATAAGGACGTAATAGTGAGACTTAATAGTTTCAGACCTGTCCATAACAATAATTATTCAAGTGTCACCAGAAACTTAAAATAAAAATCTCCTGTGTGGCACTGATCTACACTCATCAGTCATCACACTCATCACTAATCAGTCATCACCCTAAGCTAAGATATCTGTTTGTTTACTTTAAGATCCCAATAAAAAACAAAGGTTTTTATTTACTTTGACGTTTCGATCAAGTTACATTGATATAGTGGTCACAAAAAGAGTGAGTGAGACAGTTTATACCTTGCCCGTCGTGTGTCTTTAGCCGAATTCAATTCTACTTTTAATTGACTCTTCAAAATGATCAATCAAGAGAAATGAAAGATACGATATTATTATCTTTTATCATTCCAATGAAGTATATTATGATGATAGAGTCAAGAGTAAGACAGGGGTCTTACGCGTAATAGACGGGTTATACATACCTGAAATCGAAACCTGTTTGTTCAAAAATTTTTACTGCTAAAATTATCCAAATAGACTGTCAGCTAAAGGGGTCATTTATTTTTAGGCAATAGCGAAAGTTGTAGTGACTAGTTGCCTCACTCCAAAGCATACACCATCGAGAAGAAGGGCAAGAAACCTGATAATGAAGTGGTCAGCCATCTAAGTACAATAGCCTAAGCACAAATCGTTTGCGTAATCGTATCGAACTTTGAATCCGAAATACTCATTAGAGATTAGGTATCTGTTCAGTTAACTTTAAGTCTATATTAAGATCTCTGTCTATTATAAAGTGCTCATGGTTCATAAAATTATATCTAAATGTTATAGAACCATTGTTTTATTACTACAAAAATCACTCACGTTTCGATTTCGATACGACAAATTATTCCTAAGGCCTAAGGCCCATATATTATATATACACGATTACTCCAATTCACAACATTCCAATCCAACGTTCCAAAAACCACCCATGTTTGGTGCATCCCATGCAGATGGATTACGTGGAGTGATATAAATATTAGGAATCCAAACGTTCCAAATACAACGTTCCAACTCATCGTTAGTAGCGGTCACGACGATCCATTTCGCGCTCAGTTGGTACTACTCCAGACGCGGAATGACCGAAAAATGGAGTGCTGACGCGCCCGGAATGGAGTGCCGTCTGTGGGCTCGAAATTGGACCATCGCATCATTCCAATCAATCCAAAACGCGCGCAGCGATAGATTGGGAACGCTCGTGAACTTTACTGAACGCAATGAACGTCACCTACCTTACTTTGTTTTGTATGTTATTTGTTCTTTAACGCTAGAAATAGGAAGCCATAATATTGTTTCGAATCATAAACAGATTTGTGTTTAATTGTAATGTACGTAATTATAATATACCATTACGTAGATGCGCATTGTATATCTCTATTTAGCTTATCATAACAAATTTAAACACACATCTACTAAACCTGTTGAAGAGTCTCATTAGGAGCTAATAATCCTAACTATCGTAACAGGTCAAGGTCATCAAGACGTGTGCAAAATTTCAAGGTAATATCACGTCACGTCTGGTGTGAAGTGAAATAAAAAAACGAATACAAAAATAATCTAAAGTAAAACAACTTACAGGCTAAGAAGTGCAAGTTGTGATTAGTTTTCCGAATCATATAATATATCCCTTGATCTGGGATTGTTTAAAAATGTTCCTAATATTCAGATTGTATGTTCTGTAAATGTAAAAGCAAAATGCTATTTCTAAAGTTTAGTATTAGATTACTTATACCGTTCACATGACATCATAGGGAGTCGTAATTTTAACGCAATTTTAACCATTATAGTTTCAGGTAAAATGCAAACTAAAATTGGGCGCAAATAAAGACGATCTTTATTCAATTTGTGTGTTAATAATAAATCTTTATATATGTACTTAGGTATACATTATATTAAATGGCTTAGGATAAAATAACGGATGCAAAATAAAAGTTTTTTTTACTGATGTATCATGAATGATTGTTTTGAATAACAAAGAGCCGCGGTTCAAGATAGGTGGCAGTTAATGTACTGATTTGCGATGATACCTAACCCACGTTTTTAGAGGGAAGATAAGTGGAATAAGCCAATCGTTAATTCGTCATATAGTCATTGCAAATAAATATTCTGCGGGTACACCTCAAAATAGCGAACAATCATAATAAAACCTGCGTATTTTACTAAATAAAAGGAAAAGCTTGCCGCTTTGCTCGTGAAGTCTGCCGCCAAGCAGTAGTGTTGCAAGCATTACTGTGTTCCGGTTTGATGAGCAGAGTTTCCAGTGAAATTACTGGGCTTATGAGACTTAATAGGTACCTAATGTCTCAGGGTAACGAGCGCACTGCAGTGCCGCGCAGGCCTTTGTGTTTCAAAGTTCTGGGTGGCACTGCAATTGTTATGGGCCGGCGTTATGCTTACCTTCAGGCAAATGACCAGCTCATCTCGTTACCAAATAACATAAAAAATAAAATAAAAAATTGGCGTTTGCAAGGCGAATCCCATCATACACGCATACACAATTCCCCTCTAAAATGTGCAAGAAAAAATGAAAATAAAAACCGACCAATAAGAGAGCTAAACATTTTTTAATGGGTTATTAATCAAAATAAAAGTTGCAGTTCTTTAATGAAACGCCACCTTATAGAATCTGATATTTTTAAAAGTGAAGTATTTAGTTTCTCTGTAAAAATTCTCCCCGTAGAAGTAATTCAAACATAGAAGGCAAGTAGATAATATCAGAAAAAAAATTATAGGCCAATCAAAAAGGTTTGGGCTAATCTTTATGATACATAAGAATAAGCTGAACTAAATTCTATTAATAAAAGAAATCGTGGTCATACTACACATCCATACATTTATATTAAAACATTACTACTGAGATAACTTATAAGACTCCATACAAGACTAATTACAGTTTTAACGATAATTATGCAATAAAAGATTACTCCCGGCATAGAACTTTTATACTGTTCAGGTTCACACACGTAGATCATATCATCAAGACGTGGCAATGCACTACACGTATCGCTTCAGTCAACTGTAATAATACAAGACATTAAAACACAGGTACCTGCGATTAAATGCCTCGTAATAAACACTTTTAACTAATGCTTACAAGTTTCCAGTCTTTATTAATTAACTTCGTAACTAAACCGATAGTATTAAACAACTTAAAGAGATTGCAAGAAGCCTTGGCTGAAATAGAACATTCTTTAACAGAATCATTATAAATCATTGTGTCTATTTCAGTGTGATAAGATTATTATACGAGTGTGCAATTCCTGGTCTATACAGTATCTACTTGATAGGTAGCTCTGATTCCTTTCCAAACAGCACAAACTGTTACAAGTAATTTACTTACATTCCATTTAGTATGCAAATAACAATATATCATATAGGTGCGTAAGTTCTAGACTACGGAACCATGATATTTCATTTTTTATTCCACGCGACTCTTCAATACCAAATTGACGGAAGAATCGCGAGCAAAACAAATACTAGACGCCCCGTGCCGTGTGTATGATCTTTATCTTCGGTGATTCAGTCGACTAATTCGGGTATATTTTTTAAGCCAACGACTGGCTTATATCACTTGTGACTTAGTGCTTGTAGAAACAAGACGTGTACAACGCAGTTTGTGTCGCAGTAAGTTTATTTTATGCTAATTTATTATCAGTGGCTTCTCTCGTTCGGTTACATTTATTTTACTACTACTTATGTTCACTGTGACATCCATCAAAATCAATAATGTATTATAGTCCATAAATCTCTTAACGTTTGTCATTTTTTGTGTTAAAATTTTGTTTTAATATAGTTTTACATTTTTGAATAAATGGATTCATTCATTTTATCTCTGCAACGGGTGTGTCAAACTAAGAATTAATCTCCTTTATTTAATTTCAAATCTCTTTAAGGCATCTAATCAGCCATCATTTCGTGTGTTTTTGTTGTGATAAACTGATATGAATATAAAGATTCAAATCTCCTATGATCATTATCATTATCGCAATAAAATGTATTTTATATGTACCAATGTAAATAAGTATCTATTATATTTAGGTAATTATCTAACTTATAATTACCAATTTACTGTCTCTAAACTAGTCTTAATTAGAAGGAACCTAGGTTACTAGAATGAATTTCTTAGTAGATTTTTTCCTTTTTTAACCTATTAAAATGAAATACTTATTCATTCTTGGTGCATCATCGTATTATATCACTTTTGGTGCATTATTTTTATTATTATCGTTATCAGCCAGCATGTCAATATTTCATTCTGTTATTTTTAATATTTGCTTGCAAATAAGATCGAAATCTAACTAAAACATATATTCATATAATTATAAGTAATTGAATAGTTTCTATGGCGATAAAAATATGTTTTGTCATGCGTCGAATCAAAACAACTGGCAAGAGTATCTAGTTGAATTGATAAAGAATGATGTAAAATACAATATCGTGGCTTTGCGGTACCTAACGTGATGATAATAAAAACGTGATATGTTTGTGTTGGCACAATGTTTTTATTCGATTGGTGCAGTGCAATACATCGTGATATTTATCATTACGAGTATAATCATTTTACATAAATAACTACACTTACATTACATCACATAAGCGCAGTGAAATGTTTTCTCCGTCCGTCCGTTTTTTCCTTCTGCAACACAGTTTACACTAAAGCAGCAGGCAGGGCTTCAACTATTCTCTTGTAAACTTTTTTATATACAATAAATACATTTTGTATTTGTAATGGAAACGTGAAAACAAAAGAGAACTACTACGTAGTCCAATCAAATAGAGATTCAACCTTGGAATGAAAGATAATAAGCTATAAACGCATATATCTTTGTTATGTCATTTTATATAAGTTGGTTCAAAAGTCTCATATGATCTCGTGTCCGCGTCAGATATCAGAGGTCAAAGGTCTCGTAAATCAGTTTTTAGTAAATATCATGTTTATTTGATAAATAAAAATGGCATGGCAGTTCTATGGTCAAGGTCTTACTTCTGTATATATTTCGTCATCGTAAATCTTTTACCTTATTTGACTGTACTATATAAAACAGAACGCATGTCCAAAATCATGCATGCGTAGTGCTCTATTGGCCGTGACTTCGCACCAAATCTTGTGTTTCTTCTCTAGTGAATCTAGGATAAATCAAAATCATAGATGGAGCGATAATATGTACTGAGATATCGTCACCATCAAGGACCTGAATCCTATAACGAGATTGAGCTTCCGATGAAGGGAAACTTCATGGTGCAACCATAGCATCAATAGTAGCACATTTTGTAATACAGGTGCTTGGACACATATTTTCAAGTTGAGGGCTAGGTTCCTCCCTGAACTTGAAAATATATCTCCTAGCACCTGTTCCTGTGTTCCGGCGGCTGTATTTAAGAGCAAGTTACCAACTCACCACTCTAAGTTTAGCTTATTTCAACCATAATACGAAATAATACGATAATCATGTGAGATGTGTTCAAACACTAACTTAAATCCTGGGAATAAAAACATCAATTCCGCCTTAGCCACTAACAGCTCATACAATCTCCAGACAGACTACTGTCGCTCCTTATATATCAATAGATAGATATATATATCTATACAAATAAATAAAATTAAAGTGTCTGTTTGTAATATCAAAATAACAGCTTTTTACCAAATGCTTATGCAAGTATATAGAGCAAATATAACAAAACAACTCTTTTTAAAAATATTGTCTGTCTGTCTGTCTGTTTGTTCCGGGCAATCTCCGAAACGGCTCGGCCGATTTTGACGGGACTTTCACTGGCAGATAACTAATGTTACAAAGAGTAACTTAGGTTACTTTTATTTTAGAAAAATAATTAGGGTTCCGCGTTAAAAAATAAGAACCATGAAATCATTATCTCCGCGCGGGTGAAACCACGGGCAGCAGCTTGTATATATGTGTGTATATATTCCATCTAACAGACTATTTTAATATTCGCATAAATTTTAAGACCATGCTAGAAAAAGGCTAGACACGTTGCTTCCCACCTGCAAATATATTATTCTTTGCTTTTTAGAAATACGTCTTGTATTCAATATTGGTGAACATTGATTGTGAAAATACAATTGTTATGGGCCGGCGTTATGCTTACCATCAGGCAAACGACCAGCTCGTCTCGATATCAAATTTAATAGTATAAAAAATATACGCCTTCAAGTATAGATTTAGCTTTAGTCAAACCTATAAAGTTGTTTGAGAGGTTGATGAAGCACAATGGTTCACGTCACTAAACTACGATATAGCATATATCTACAAGTAGGTATTGTATTTATGTATGTCACGCGCGTTGCGTTGCATTTTTTCTTTTTATCAGTTCAGCATATTATTTCTCCAAGTTCTTAGTGGTCTAGTTAGGTAAATGCTGTCATAGAATAATTTAAATTGCCGCTTCTCTATCTCTCATTTGTTTAGATAAAACTACAATTTTAATTAGGTAAGTCTTCAGTAAACTTCGTAGATATTTGGTCTATTTTCTTTGTAATGTAATTTGATAGAACAGATTTGCTGGAAATGTGATGTACATTGGTCCATTGGCAACCATTCTCGAGAGTTAGAAAAAATCTACCTTTGGCGTTCGACCATACAAGACCAATAAATATTACGTCACATTGTTCAAATTTTTATAATTTTTGTCTATCATACTACTTAAAAAACTCAGAGATTAGGTCATCCAAATCTTATGCGAGCATTATCGTTTTGTAACTATCAGAAGGACAGAACATTTGTATAGATAGTACACATTTCAGAACTACATGAGTCATGACTTGCAAAATTATATACTGATTTGATATTCTTTTGAAATACGGAGTTATTTTTAAATAGTGCCTACACATTGGATTCCTTTCATACAAATATCTGGATAGTGATTGAAAGGCGATGATAACAAGGAAATTAATCAATATTATGGTTCCGTAATCTATATTCAGACTAATATTATAAAGTAACCCTAATTGACAGCAACACAAAATTGCTAAGCTGATCGAGTTTTCATTTGGCAGAGATCACTTCCCGAAATACAGTTATAAATAGTAGATAGGTATAATAATCTAAACCAAAAGATTTGACTGATAGCGTAGGCGAAAATGACACATTTAATTCTTAGGGACGATTTTCTGCTGTGTCTTTAGAAATTACATGAGGAGGTGCAAATTCCTGTTTTGTTGTCGGATCTATATTATGTTTTTTCTTTCTGAATAAAAAAATTTATCCATTTGTTCGAGCATCAAACCTTAATTGAGATAACCTTCCAAACTTGAACAATTCCAAATACGATAAATACATAATACCTAAAAATTACGTATATTTTGTTATGATATCGGAAGAATGACAGTAAATTATATGTACCCCTCGTCTGCTTGCAGAATTGATAATGACATCTGGTTGACTTTACGCATCTCAAAGCGACTTGAATTGTAAAGCGTCTGATAAAGCGCGAGTAGTCAATTTCAAAAATCTTGACTTCGACTGTCTGTCGGACTTTGACCACGCCGCATGTGTGTTATGCATCCTATGTGTTTGCGATCAACTAACTGAGACGCCACGCTATTTAACATAGTCTACAGTCTCGCGTTACGACAACAAACCACCGCCGCGTGTGATCCGCTTTTAATTAGCAGGTGGATTCCTAGGGTCTGACCACAAAAAAATTAAACACACGTCAAACCTGTCTTAATCACTGTTTAACGCATAAACATGCCTTAGTCGCGCGATTAAATATGAGCAACCACAAATCCTGATTTAAGTAGTTTCTAACCCAGTTAAGACGTAACATTGGGACGCAGGAGGTTAACACAATTCTGTTGTGACATTTCTAATCATTTTTGACGTTTATCTTTAGACGCTGTCTAGCTAAACAGGCGACAAAAAATGATTTTTTTGTGGTAACACTAATAAAGTTCCTATAGCCAATGCCTTAACCGGTTATAGATTTAAGGGCCTGCCAAAGCAAAACGTCCGAAAATGTTCTGTTTTCCGTTGCACAAATCTCCGTTTCCATAGAGTTCATAGACAAGCAAGAAAAAAATAAAGTAGTATAGCCAAGTTATTATAAAAAAGACCTATCTATAAAACATTACATAGAAATGGCTCAGAATCTTTTAAAAAAATCGGAAAAGTGACCCCGAAAAATTTATTTTGTCTCGAAACGCTCAATATTTTAAGCGAAAACTATCATCTTTTTTGTAACAAAAAAAAAGCAAGTTTAATCATCTAAAGCCTAAACACATACCTATTTACACTTTTTGGTGTATCTATTAATTAATTAAATAAAAGCTATCAAATAATATTTAACTAAAAGCAAACGTATCGCCATTTTCAACCTTATTTCAATACAAAAGAATGTTACCTAAACTTAGACTTAGCGGCGGCTAAGTCCACCTTAAGGACTGGCTATTCTAGGCTGCATGCGTCACTGTATCAAAAAGACTATACCTATATTTGTTCGTACGCTCAATGTGAATTTCCCGTTAGGATGACTTTGCGTTAACTAAATTACGTCACAAACCGATGATTGCGTCGTATTTATAGTCTTTATATCAATAACCGGTACCTATTTCGATACGTTTGTGTTGGTAGTTAGATAAATACTATGGATACAAGCGGAAAACATGTGATTTAGAATAATATAGAACTGAATGACATTGATAAATTCTAACTCAAATATTTTTAAATGTAGAATGTAGAGTATTTAAAATGAGCCAATTCTTTTTAATATCACTATACTAGCTAGTAATTAAGTAGCTTTTATTAATAGTATAATGTAAGTACTAAATTAAACTACAGTTTATTTTAACTCATCTGCAAAAACTGTTGCTTCATCAACTCTAATGATTAGGTAGGTACTCATCTAGCTTAGCGTACCTATGTATTCTCTTTGATTCTTGACTTCAAAAGAAACAAGTCAAGTAGGGTATACTCACTGAATTTCTTACCTTCACGAGTATACTTGATAGTGCATTGTCATGACAAGCTACGATCATGTGATAACATTCCCAATGTTTTTTATGTATATCGTCTAGCCTTAAATTTTTATTCTTCCCCCGCTCACAAAGATAGAGGCAGAGCTAATCTAAAAATGAACAACAACTTCAAAAATCTTGACAACAATCTGTTTTCGGCCAAAATAAATATTTTAAGGAATCGGCTGTATGTGCCGCAAGTAAAAATGTTTCAAAACGAATTCCCAAAAGGAGAAGATTCTGAATTCAATTTTTGTTAGTCTTGTGTATTGAGCCAGTTATGGACCGATACAATTTTCTTTCATCTGAATGGGTCTCAGATTGTTGCATTTGAATTTGTTTAAGATTTAGATGACGGACTCTGAAGATACAGTCATGAAAGTAAATTTTCCACTATCGTACAAAAAACATATTGTATAGTCATGAACATAATAATATAGATGCACCTAACTATTGCATACCTTCAAGTATATGAAACTCAGCCTGTTTCTCCTAATCATCGAACTGCATTCAAAAAAAAGGTTTTTTTTTGAATACTCTAAAATATGTTTTCTTTGTTCGCAGATAAACAATATTGTGTCTGAAAGGAGTTTTACTAGAAAAAGGTTACTACATCGCCAAGATGGTCAACGTAAGTACAATATAGAACGTATTAAATGATAATAACTCCTACTGACAGATACGCCTTGCTTTCAATAAAGCCATTGTTCTCATTTAAGTATCGATTTGAATTTTGTTTTGTTTAAACCTACCCTAGTGCCCGCGACTTCGTCTTCGTCGAATAGTTTCGAGTAGTCAATTCTTTCTTCAGTAGTTTAATGTCTCCTATACGATACTAATGTTGTTGTTTAAAACGTTATAAACAGATAGATACACGTTACTTTCGCATTTGTGATATTACGGTTTGTATAGTATCATCCCAACCGTCTCACGTAATGATCATCTTATTCCTCCATATAAAATAAATATCTGATAACGTATTCCAAAAGTGAGCTACTGAAAAGCTGATTTCTGACAAAAAAAATTACTTACAGTATATTTATCAGCAGACACCAGAGATCCGCTTTTTTAAGCTTAGAGAAACCACTCCCTAGGTCGTGTCCCATTTGAAACAAAGGAGAGAATGCCTACATCTACACAATGCAATACAAAATCCTTTATTGAACACCAAAAAGTACAGTGGAAATAACTATTTAAATACAAATAAAGACCGGGAGTTCATTTCATCCAAGCCTGAGATTCTGAGAGATTGAAAACTTCTATGGACAGTTATACACGTCAACACGTAAAACCGTTACTAACCCAGCTCATGACACTAGAGCCAAGTTAGTCTGACACAATACCGAAGACATCCCGGACATCAGCCTGTACGAGATTAGAATGGCTCTCAAAACAGCTTAAAAACAACAAGGCGCCAGGTGAGGACGGAATTATCACTGAACTTATCGGAGAGCGGATGGTAGACCGGTACTTGTAGTCCTCCAGAAGTTATTCAATTCCGTCGTCCTTGAAGGTAGAACGCCAGAAGCATGGCACAAGAGCGTGGTGGTGCTTTTCTTCAAAAAAGGTGATAAAAACTTATTGAAGAATTATATGCCCATCTCGCTCTTGAGCCACGTGTACAAGCTGTTCTTGAGGGTCGTTACGAACAGTCATGCACGCAGGTTTGATGAATTCCAGCCCCCGAACAAGCCGGTTTCCGAAAAGGCTTTAGCACCATAGACCACATGTACACACCAGATTATACAGAAGACCGAGGAGTATAATCGGCCTCTATGTTTAGCGTTTGTGGACTATGAGGAAACCATCGATTTAATCGAGACTTGGGCGGTACGGTGCAGTCCTTGCAGCGATGTCAATCATAACTTTTAAATGCCTGAACAGATCTGGATGTATGGCGTATCGTTAGAATCCTTACATACGAGTGACACTGGCTAGGGCAGTCGTGTTTTTTATGTAACTTATGTTACATCGACTTGTTCAGCTTTACCTACTTATTAACAATCCAATGAAGCCAGCTTAATTTCATTTATATTGCAAAGCGTTTATTCATACTCTAAATTTTGTGTTATATTTATTTTATATTTTTTGTACAGGAATCAAATGGCGCGTTATCCGCGCCACAGGAGATGGAGACGTTCTTGTCTCCAGAAGAGAAGAGTAACGAGAAGATTGTCAGCAGGCAAGTATTTACTTTAACATTAGAACAAAGGAGTAGGTAACGATAACGAAGATTTATTATATGAAAATATTTGAATCCATATGCTAACTTTAAATGTAAAGGTATACCTAGTTGAATATGCGATTATTATCGAACGCAATTAAATCCTAATTTGTAAATCATTAGTAACGTTAGCTGATCTAGCATTCTCACTTTTTTATGGAATGTTTTACATTATGTGGGATTATATATGTAAGACAATAAGTGTAATATGTATTAAGTGTATAAGACATTGATTTATAACAAAATATTTGTAACGTTCGCGTTCACTTTATTTTTAACCACTCACCGAGTCACCGACAGAACATTTATAACCTCACAAAGTAATTCACGTTGCTAAAACAAATGCAATTAATATTGAAGAAGTTTTTTTTTCTGTTGTACTTTTGATTTTATTTATTGCCAGACTGCCAAAACAAAAGCTTCCGAGAATAACCCAAACTTGTTTTGTTCTCAGATACAACATGTCTAAAGATCCAGAGTCAGCAGAATTCGACCCTTTCACAGAAAGGAAACTCCCAAATCCTACTTCGTAAGTATATTTTATGATTGCATATCTATGTTATGCTAAGTAACAGCGGAAATCGTAGCATTTTCATGAATTTATTGATACTGACCACTAGCTACTTTTATCTAGACTTAAAATGATACATCATATTATGCACCTTTATTTTGCTGGCTCCAAAACTAAACTGAGTAATATTGCTAAACAGTATTTAATATGTATTCAAGGTCACCATTTGAACATGGATTGACATACTATTTCATACC
Source organism: Crocallis elinguaria (assembly GCA_907269065.1). Lineage (NCBI taxonomy): Eukaryota > Metazoa > Arthropoda > Insecta > Lepidoptera > Geometridae > Crocallis > Crocallis elinguaria. The sequence goes on from OU026077.1 coordinate 10,245,362, forward strand.
ACTTTCACCGCAATTGCAAATTCATTTCGAACCTCTACAAATAATCACCATATATTATAATATATTTATTTATGCAACCTTGAACCATGCTATTGCGAATTGTAGATATAAAAAATCAAGTTGGTTTTTCCAAGGCCTGGCTGTGGTGGCGTTTCTATTTGATAAAATATATCAGTACTCAAAAAATAAGTTATGGTTACCAAACTTTGTTCTTCAAAGTTCAAGTTTGTTGGTTTGATGTACAAGAATAAGACTTTATAGATACGACTTGAATCAACACATGTGCCAAGCGACTGTAACTTATTATTTTCGAATGCGAATGTTACCATCACATGTTCACACGTCATATATTCCTGTCCTAGATTCACGTAAACCGTAACAATGTTAATTACTATTTGAAGTTGCAGTCAAATCCTTTGCGTATCCTAAATACATATAATTTACACAAACCTCCGACAAATTAGCCAAAATGAATATATGGACAATTATTTCAGAAACATGGACACAATGACCCATCTCCTAAAAGCGTCGCTGGGCACCGGGATCTTGGCTATGCCCATGGCATTCAAGTGTGCCGGGCTTTTAAATGGCATTATCTTCACAATTCTCGTTGCAGTCGTTTGCACCCACTGCGCCTACGTCCTCGTAAGTATAAATAAAAAGTTTTTGTTTTACAAAGAGTGCGGATAGCATGGGTCTAACGACCGAGCTCCTTATACAATCTTTAAATTGATTTTGCAAAAATAGTCCACATTAATGGATTATTTGTCAATATCCGTCACATTTGCAATCATCAATGCTAGCAATCCAAACATTGGTTATAAAGGAGGGCGGCCAAGCAGCAATTAGGTATATGTGCTTACGTGATCTTGCTGTGCGCTGATTTTTGTACAATCGAAGCTGTTTGCGAACACTATTTTCTACATCTAGTAGATATTTATGACATAAGTATTGAATTACTGAATACTTACTCGTTAATTGTTACTGTCTCGTAATGGATAAGCATAAAATAATTCTTAGTACCTATCTTATAAGATGTCAGCACCATGTATGGACCGATTTAAATTACATTTTTTCATTTGATAGGTCCCAGTAACCTAATACAATTCCAGTAAACTAATACATCGAAAACAGTAACTGAAGTGGTTTAATAGCGAAAACAACATTTTTATTACATATTAGTATGGACTAAAATATCAATGATATTTTTGCTATTAAATAGCTGTTTTCTTCTACTAAATATTTTTAGTATTTTTTCTTTCTTCGCCCATAAATGGAAAAATACATTTGCATAAAAATCAAACCACCTTAAAACTTCGTTGTTGTTTTATTATTATTATAAGTAAGCACAACCTACAATGTAGTCACATCAATTAAACTTTTAATTTCAACAGGTAAGCATTATTAGAATCATAGAACCGAACTGGGTCTAGCCCTAGGAGGTATCCTGGGTAAGCAAGGTATGACGTGTCATACCTTGCAAAATACGTTTGTATGAAAATCGATCCACCTTAATTAAAAATATCCAAAAAGCAAAATCAGATTCAGAAATATCAAAAAGTTTCCTGCTCTCATCTCGCAGGAAACACTAAATAAAACTTAAACATAACCAGCTATAAACGTGATAGTAGACAGAAAACTAGTAGATCAATTCAATTGTTTCATAATTATAACATGGCATTTGTAGCATTCATTCTACTTCAACTAGAACATAACTTGCCAGACGACTGATAGAAGAAATGTCCTTGAATGTAAATTAAAAATAGAAGAATATTTTAACATGAATAACGTCATTTAATTTTGTTCACAGATCAAGTGCGCACACGTGTTGTATAAGAAAACGAGAAAAACCCAAATGACATTCCCTGAAGTCGGTGAAGCGGCTTTACAAAATGGACCCCAGGCTCTACAAGCATGGGCCAACAGTTTTAGGTAAGTTTGTTATATAAAAGGTATAAAGAAACGTTTTAACCTCACAAGCTCGAAAAGTTTTGTACTTAATCTGTGTACAAAAGTACTTTTTATTCGCTAGCGTGGAAAAGATCTTTATAATTGGAAACTTTCTATCAAAATACATACAATAATACGTTCAGAAACTCGGTTCGTCATTACAGTCGTTAATGATCCTTTGGTGCATTGTAATTTTAGTCTGTTTTGATTTTATTAAATTATTTTAGTACCTTAAATCATAAAAAAACAAATAGATTAAATACTTAATTATTGAAAATATATTTATAGTTACAATTACAAAAAAATATTTTAATCCATACAGATAAATAAAATTGAAGTGACTGTTTGTAATATCAAAATAATAGCTTTTTACTAAATGCATATGAAAGTATATACGGTACCTATAACAAAACAACCATTTTTAAAGTTTTTGTCTGTCTGTCTGTTTGTTCCGGGTAATCTCCGAAACTGCTGGACTGATTTTGACGGGACTTTCACTGGCAGATAGCTGATGTTACAAGGAGTAACATAAGCTACTTTAATTTTAGAAAAATAATTAGGGTTCAGCGCCAAAAAATAAAAACCATGTAATCCAAAATCTCCATGCGGGTGAAACCGCGGAGCAGCAGCTAGTTTTAAATAAAAAAGATTAACAAAAAAATGTTTTGCCCTTCTCCAGAATCTTCATCCTCGTGAGTCTCTTCTTCACGTACTTTGGTACGTGCTCGGTGTACACCGTCATCATCGCTAAGAACATTTTACAAGTAAGTTATTATTATTATTTGTCAAACTTTAATACCCCTCTCTATTGCCTTCACTATTTATTTTATTGTACAGCCTACTTGCTGCCAGCAACTAGATAAGCGAGCCAATAAGAACATACTCGCACGCCTATGATTCCTTCAAGGCCTAGTTTAAATTATCAATCTTTTTGTTTCTGCATTTTATTATATCGTAATTACTTATTTATATTTGTCTTATTTACAGGTGGTAGCACATCGCATGGGTGTAGACGAAAACGAAGTCGAAATTAGATTATTCATAATCGCCCTGTTACTGCCACTGATATTCATGGCTTGGGTGCGCGATCTAAAGTACTTGGCACCTGTGTCTATGATCGCGAACGTCTTCATGGGGCTGGGTTTAGGAATCACATTTTACTACCTCGTTGGAACTGGTGAATTGAAGACGGATAACATCAATAACATGCTCTTTAAGCCGCCTGTTGAATGGCCCCAATTCTTTTCGCTAAGTATCTTCGCTATGGAAGCCATTGGCGTTGTTATGCCTTTAGAAAACGCGATGAAAACACCCCGTTCCATGCTGGGCTTCTGCGGAGTGTTGAACCGCGGCATGTCTGGCGTCACCCTCGTATACATTCTCCTTGGTTTCCTTGGATATCTGCGTTACGGCGAAGAAGTCCTTGATTCCATTACTCTCAGTCTGGACAATAACCTCATGTAAGTATTCAATTGTCACCGGTACCCGGTTTTGGTTTCATTTCAAATTTACATACATCTACTTTGGATAAAACTGCAAAAATGAAAGCGTATGCGATTGAACAATGGCATTGAATGATTCACTTTTATGTTACAATGGTTCAATTTGGTTGCTTATTCCAAATTGAAAGGCAGAAGTGAAACGTAATATCGCTATATAGGTAGATTAGTTAGATCTATTTAGATATTGATGACTCTACTTCTGTACTCAATCAAGGATAGGGGTTTGATTCTCAGTGTATTTCAAATACCTATAACTGGTCTACCAAAACACAATACCAAACCACATTATTTTTTCCATATGTGAGAAGTGTAGGGCTGGTTTTTTTTTATATACATAGGCGTGGATGACGTTAATCTGAGGCGTAATTTGTTTATTCTCAAAATTATTACCTGTTGCCGTTTAAGATTGTGCCTCTTTCTCCGTATCTTTGTTGCAAATAGATTTTGACTTACTTGCACAGTTCTTTGAACTAATGCTTAACATATCTTACTATATACGTACAGTCTAGACATAGTATACCTATAGTAGCAAAACGATACAAGCATAACATCATGTCATAGTAGTCGGCAGTCAATGTATAATGACTTTGTTATTTTAATTGTTAGGTCTTCGAAGCCTTTTGTTTACAAGCAGTGTTCTAAAACTACTTACTGTTTTATCATTCATGAAATCATATGGCCTATAAAATAAAATTACAAATATTGTCTATCTCTTCCAGACCAGCGCAAATCGTGAAGATCTCAATCGCCATCGCCGTGTACTGCACATTCGGGCTCCAGTTCTTTGTGTGCATAGAGATCGTGTGGAACGCGTACAAGGATCGGTTCAGCAAGCGACCCGACCTCGCCAACTACATGATTCGCACGATCATGGTGACAGTGTGCGTCATGTTGGCCGTCGCCATCCCTACTATTGCGCCTTTCATGGGCGTCATCGGCGCCTTTTGCTTCTCTATCCTTGGTTTAATCGCGCCTGCCTTTATCGAAATCGTCACCTTCTGGGACATCGGGTTCGGACCCTGCAAATATCTCATCTGGAAGAACATTCTCATCTTCATCTTCGGCATGTTCGCCCTCGTATTCGGCACCCAGAATGCCGTGGTCAGCATAATAAGTGAATACAGCAAATAAAGCGCGTGATTGGACCCGGGCTCCGTGTTACAAACAACGTATGATAGTTAAAAGGTACCTATGCTTAGATAAATATTATAATTGCTAGTGTATTGGGAGTTTCGCGTTAAGCCGAAATATTGCATTGATATAATAAAACATAACAGAACGTTTAGCCGCAGTGGCTGCGATTCTGACCCGTGAAATCGCATTACAATCAGTAACAAAATGCTAGAGCTAGAGATAATGTGAGAATAAAAATGCAATCTTCGCATTATCAATATAGAATGTTCTCTAAATCGAGCTTTTACTAATTTTAATATACCTACCACAAAAAAAAGGTTATAAACTGATAACTATTAATTCGACATTGGTCGCTATGTAGGTATTACCTAAGTTAAAAATTAAAAATCCTAAATCAAAATACAGTAAGTACCTACTTATTAGGTACCTACATAACAAAATGTCAAATAAAACTATTGACAAATTGTAAAGTAAAATTCGCGTCAAAGCACCCCGTTTCGGCCTCTAGCGAGTCTAGTGCCTATTTTAACCTTTAAGCTAAGTAATTTAATCTTTATGATATATTAAAAATAGGTAATAATGTAGGTACCTATATAAAAATAAGCATGTCTAATGGCCTGTGAATATAAATAATAGCAAAAAACGTTTTTATACGAGACAAATTAAGGGTGGGAGTTAGCCAGGCGAGCGCTAGAAAGGACCCTAATCACGCTATGAACTTATTTATGGACTATTGTTCTGAGCGGCGACGAAAGGGGGCTGCCTATACAATGGTGCTACTGTTGCGTCGAATTATGTTCCGAGCATTCCGGAGCTATAGATTTAAGATTAGATAGGATAATAACGCTCCGCGTGATATGCGTAGGTGAATTGTATTCTAGGTATGCACACTACCTAAAATTATTGAAATTTCGTTTACATTCCCGACCTACAAATCAAGTTGAATGAATTTTGTTCACTTATCGTATGTGAAATGTTGCGTGAACTGCGAGTGGTGACTATACTAAGTATAAAGCGCCGACTTTTCTGCTTAGTGTTAGTTATGTAACAGAGCTTGACCGCGTCAAGGCCCCAACCTTACTTGCTCAATCTTTGTTATACAATATGAGAGACGAAACTATAAAGTGGCTTGTAAGGGTATAGGTACAGGCCTTTTTATAATATATAAACCACCAAATGACTTAGCATTATATAGATGTATTTTTGCGAAGTGTCTGTAAACTGTTTCAACCTACTTGGAAGATATCTTTACTAGTTATAACTATCAAAAATGTAATAGTTGTGATTCAAATTCAAATTCATTTATTGACACAGTTTAAATTATACATAGTAACAGCAATATTTTAGACAAATATTATAGATTAAATATAAATAGCCTGACCAACCTTATTGAGTTGGTCACAGCTCTTATAGTATCAAATCTTTATGAGCTCTCTGAAAGAGCTTCGCATAGTACCTACAGTTGATTGGTTATCTTTCAAGCATGTATGTGTACCAACGTACAATCACATGCAGAAATCACGGCGCGAGCGTGTCTGCAAGCCGCGCAGCCGGTGCAAACCTCTTTAAGGGTTTGCTCCCAAAATTGACGAATGTATACAGAATGAGTTTAAATTGGTATGTTATATCCCGGAAGGTGGTGAATAGGGTGGTTGTCGACAAGTTGTGAGTACCTCTATTGGAAATAACAACGAGTAAGGTTCCATACAAAAAAAAATTCAAACATGAAGAGCGCGGAACCTTCTGGAATTGTTTCTAACTCTCTTCTAATCAACGTCATCATTTAACAAAGTTCAACATAGTTCAAGTGAATCAGCTGTTCTAGGGCTGTCCGGAAGTTCTGTAGTAACTTTTTGACGTAAACTTTAAATGCCATTTCTTCAACGGAACATACGGATTTGAAAAAGTCGTAATACAAATGTTGTTGACCTCCACAAGTAGATTGACCCTCTTTCGAGATAATATACCAATTTAATCTCAGGCTGTGTAACATACGTCATTGCAATCTTCGGGTCTAATTGAATTCACTGTCTTATCGGCGATCGGGCGAACGATATCAGTAAACAAATGAAAAAGATGTGATGGAACATTAATTTGTTATGGTAAGTTTAGTTCGATATATTCTTAGCAATGTCGTGGCGATTACGTATCGGTTTTACGAGTGGACTCCCTGCATCCATCTGGCATCTTAACAATATGCATACCCACTGCAACCGCGCCGACTACCGCTTACTTCAGAGAGCTCAAAAAGATTTGCGTTAACTATTAACCTAACCGGTCCTACTGATCTCCAGTATAATAAGTTTGGTCATGTTTGGATTAAAGAACAATCTTAATCTATCATTAAACTTTAAAGCGCGCTCTCCGCGCCCGTGTGATAATACAATTTTGAATTTGAATATCCTATTTGCTTACCAAGATACGAAATATCGACATACTGGGCAGTATGTCGCTATTTCGCCAACATCGAAAATCAAGTTGCATTTAGCGAGTGTAAGTTAAGCTTTTATATAATATTTGTATTAAGTACTTATCTATAGGCTTACTTGTAAGTACATGGTCGTCTTAAATCTTTTTTATTATACAAAGATGGAGTTAACTAAAACAAAGTAAATTAGGTACTTAATCGTTCGATCACTAGAAGTGATAAAATATTTGTAATACCTATCAGCAAAGGGACCTTGTAGTGACATCGATTTTTGACCAAAGTTTTTAATAATATTTGTAATTAAAACATGAAATCTGGGGACCATGCACGTGTGCTATAAAAATAATAGATTTTCTGATACAGGTTAGATGAAAATGCCTTTTTATGCAATGTATTAAACATAACTAATGCCATGCAAAAAGGCACATAAAAATAGTTCCTACCCTCGTGTTTATTGTATAAGGTTTTATTGGATTTGATCAATTTTATAAGATTCGGACCGTTGAGGCACAACTGCCGTTTATTTAAATATCAGTTATATGATATTATTTTATTAAATAAATGAATTTATTGTTATGTCAATAAAAAATGTACAAGCTCTACTATATATACATATCTGTTTAATTTAACCTACACCTGAATTAATGCTAATATACACCTAGCTCTGCCTAAAATTACATAGTTAGATATCTGCGTACGTATTTGTATATATAAATTACTTACTGCCTTTTAAGTTTTTGTCACATATCGCGGTTAACAATATACCGTGTTTCCACAAAAACTATTTTTAAACGTCTGTTCAGCTATAATGTCTAAAGATAAACGACTAAAATGATTCGAAATATCACAACAGAACAGAGTTGGACAACGGCTAGACACTACTTAAATCAAGATTTCTGGTCAATTAACCCCTAAACATGGCTTAGTCGCATGTTTAAATACGAGCAACCACAAATCTTCATTTAAGTAGTGTCTAACCGTTGTCTAACTCCATTTGGTTGACATTTCTAATAATTTTAGACGTTTATCTTTAGACACTGTCTAGCTAAACAGGCGTCTAAGTGTGTGTAAGTTTGGTAGTAACCCTGCCTGCAAAACGAGGAACCTCGTTTCATTGTTAACGACACTACCAAAAGATACCCGGGTTCCTTCCCCGGCCATAGCAAATTTTCTGTAGTGTGCTTGCATAAAGTTTGGTCTAGGTTCTTAAATGTTTGTATTGTTTTTCTGTGTGTGTCCATGCCACCTGCGATACAGCGGACCTTAATGTAGAGGTATGCAAACAATCTTACCTACCTATAATAACAAATAGGTTAGGTAGTAACAAAAAGTTAAGTATAGGATGGTAATTAAAGTAGGGATAAGGTGGCGCTCTTCAATAAAAATACAGTTTGGGATTATAATTAAGTATTTATTACAATCAGTATCTATTCTTTGTATTTCCGAGACGAGAGATGCGTGCTTTATACATAGGTACATTAAAATAAATTATAAAACTATTAAACATTATTTGACAGCTAAAGAGGTACTAAGCAACATGGGAGTAGATAAAGACGAAATAGGTATAATCAATATTTATAACGTTTATAATATAATACAACTTCGGGTTACTTTAAATACAGATTATTGCCCTTAGGATTATTGAACAATTTTTAAGTTTTGATTAGAAAAATATTTTATTCTGAGTTATTAAAAGTGAATTATGGTGTAGTTTCGGGAAGACGATGAAGGTATTGTGCCCAAAACAATTGGACGTCCAAAGAGAATATAACCACTACGTTGAGGATGTCCTCGCAATGTGATACATAACGCTGATGTTTTGTTTTTCTTAGACCTGGATCTAAGGTATCCGATACGAGCATAGACTAATATTTGTCTATGATACGAGTAAGAGACAGAAATTTTATTTAAAAATAAAAAAATCACTAAACGCATTCTCTATTTATTTTAACTCTTGTGCTAATAGAGGGTAAAAAATCCAAATTGTTGTGTAAGTGGTAGTGCTAAGAGCTACCGTGTTAGACTTACAAATAGAATGGATCAATGGGTACAGGCACACATTTCAAAATGCTACAATATTGCAAAATGGACATTCGACACTTTCTTTAACATTATAATAGATGCACGCAATTTTATAAATTCTAAAGACACACTGGAGCGTTATTGTTATAGTTTCCTACACATACCTAGTATAGTTAATACATTGTAAATAAGACAAAATGCGTAATCAATTAAAATCAAGAGTCGAGATTACAAAATAAAGGTATCTAGAGACTTTTAACCTCATTAGCGGTCAACAGATAGGTTAGTATCGTGGTCAAGTCATGGCTCCAGCAGCAGGATGATTTTAATTCACTCGGAATGATTCCGTGTAGGAAGCTACTGTTTCTGATCTTTCGGAATCGCATCCCTACAGTGAAATATTATCGAGGTTATATCAGGATGTATACAGCCGAGTTGTCGAATCTACTCTGGCGGGATGCGATTTCAAAATATAAACGATCGCTTCCGACAAGGATATCATTCAGTGTGAATTATAATGTTACCTACATATTAAATAAGTTCATGTTAAATTTATCCAATGTAAAAATATTGTACTACTGTACAATTAAATAGTTCATAGACTCAAGACGTTGTAATAAATAACGGCAAAATAGTTTTATGTTTTAAATACTTTTAATATTAGGCCTAGCACTTTAGTTAATACACTGATTACAATACGTTGATCAATATCGCACTACTAACAAATGACGTCATTGGATGACGTTACATTTTCCCCTATGCCACAGACCTCATCTATATTAATGCAAATTTGTCCAAGAAAACTAATTGAAAAAATATTTGTATTGAGATTCTAGCACACTTCCGTCTCCTAAATTTTAAGTCTCGGACTCATAGAGGTCTCGAATAATAAACATTATCTATCTATAGAGAAGATATATTTTTTAATACAACATTCACAATAATTTATCGATTACGATTGGAAGAATGAGATTGCTATTTAAACGTAGGTACTTAATTATTGTTTTGCATTAAAATCAAATGAGCAAGGTGAAAGATTCAAATTATATACGAGCCCCGATGCAAAATAGTTCGTCTAGTGTGAAATTTTCTCTGTGAGATTTTTTCTAACTTCATTATTTTTGTATATCGATATAAAATATTAAGCTGTTCTACTATCACATGACGCGTTACTTATGCCATTTTTTATTTATGAACCAATAAACTATTTTTGCTTTTTAAATTTATGCATATCCTGTTTTAAATTCGAAGACGTTATAAGCAAAATAGTTCGTCTAATTGTTAATCGATGCAAAAGAGTTCGTCTATCGGTGAGTTAAATAAGATTATTCCGCTTTGCTCAATTATGTTGCATAATTTAAATTTGTAAAAGTAATTCTCTATCATTTGTCCAATGAGACAGTATAAATTCTGAAAATTTTAGGTTTTTTCATTAATTTTCAAATAACAATGGGTCGTGGCAACCCGTGTGTGAAGAGCTTCGAAAGCGAATAGTTTGTGGGGTCGATGCTGGCAAATCATGTTACCAAATATCTAAAGACTTGATACTTCCCATGTCTACAGTCCAATCTATCATTCAGCACTATAAAAAGAATAAAACGACTTCTTGTTTGACGAAAACTGTTCGACCACGCATCACAACTGCAGTAGAAAACAGAATCCTGAAGAAAATTATCAAAAATAATCGTCGTGCTCGAGCTGGAGAACTCACGGTGCAATGTTAGGACATGATTCACAAAGACGTCTCAGTTGATACTTGCAAGAGTCCTAAAAAGAATGGGTTACGGATTTTACACCGCTAAGGAGAAACCACTGTTGACTGCTGTACAAAAGAAAAAGAGGTTGAAGTTTGCTCGTGATCATTTAAATTGGACTTTCGATCAGTGGCGTAGTATCACTTGGAGTGACGAGTCCAAATTTGAAGTGACAGTCGGCGATGAAAGGAAAAAAGTGATTCGGAACAAAAATGAGTCATTTCATACTGATTGTCTCAAACGCAAAGTGAAGTTTCCGGCGTCTATTATGATATGGGGCTGCATGTCTGCACAAGGTGTTGGTGGTATGCAGTTTGTGGATGGTTCTATCAATGCTGCAAGGTATCAAAACCTTTTGGAAGAGAATTTACTGCCCTCTATTATGTCACTTAAGCATCAAGATTCCTTCATTTTTCAACAGGATGGTGCTTCCTGCCATACTGCAAGGACAACAAAGACGTGGCTACTGGCGAAAAGCATCCCTACAATCGAATGGCCATCTAACAGCCCGGATTTGTCGCCGATTGAAACCCTATGGTGGAAAATGAAAAAAGTTCTACGTAAAAATCCATCAAGATCGAAGAGCGACTTAAAGGCTAAACTCTTGGCTGTCTGGGAGTCAATTACGCCTGAGGAGTGTGCAGCGTTGGTTGCAACCATGCTTCTTCGTATTAAAGCTGTCATTGAGAGCAAAGGCGACACAACTAAGTGGTAGACGAACTATTTTGCGTGAGTGACAAGGGTAGACGAATACTTTTGCGTTATGTTTTTTGGAATATTTTTTTAAATTTTTATGTTATGTAAAGTCATGAACGAATTTCAGTTATGTTAAAATAAACTTTAAAATGTTCCTCAAATTGTGGTTTACTTTTTATTAAACGTTCTTAATTATTTTACCAATATTTACTTTCTATATTTTACGCTTTGTACTACTTTCCATACTAGACGAACTATTTTGCATCGGGGCTCGTATTAGATTTTATCTTAAAAACTGTAATTGCAATAAAAAAAAATACCATATTACTTCGTTTGTTTCCCTTTTGCGTGTTTTTATTAACAGATTTTACTTGACATGATGGCTTCGGAAAGAGCTTTCTGAAGTCAATGTGTTTCATTAGAGAGTGAGTAGGTACAACAGTTAATTAACCCACCACTTGTTTCTTGGTTATGAACATTTCACACCTAAAACCCTACACGTATGTGCACATATAACTAGACCCACAAAAATTCCTATCTAATTACGAAAAATAGAATTATGATAGAATAAACAGAATAAATTGTACTTAAAAAATATTGAGGCCCTCCAACTAGGGCCACCCTTTAAATGTCAATAAATACACTGGCGGTAATTATTCCTGCTATAGAAGCTACAATGTACTGTAAGAATAAAGGTAGAACATGGTTTGGGTGCAGCTGTGGTCCTACGCTACGTCAGCAAGTCAGCGATACGCCGTAGTCGTCCCGGCGCTACGCAAGGGGAAGACGCGGGGAAGGACAGCAGTCCTCATTGAACTACCATTGAAAATATACTTGTGTCGATTATTCAAACCGAGTTTTCTCATTTCTGGACCTAACAGTACTTAACTACATAATACAAAGGGCTAATCTATGTCGATTCACATTAACAATTATCCGGTGTAACGTCTGTTACATGAAAATACATATAATTATTTACATTGACATTGAACTAGGTTTAAAATAGTGAGCTACGTAGATTAAAATAATTCGTGCAGGCACTATTCTCACTGAGATTCTAATAAGAAACATGGAAGTATTCGTTTCCGCAGGTACAGACGAGACGAGCAACAACACCTTACGATTTCCAAAATGACTAGGAAACACCAAGGTGATTTTTCTTCGAATTTACATCCAAATATCTATTGAACACAGTTATTCCTGTCTTACAATCGCATTACCTTACAGAGCGGCTAAGCAAGTTCCATATTTTACAACAGTCCCTTTAACTATCCTTAAAAAATGATCAAATATTTATAACACAAAATATAGAACTCTCTTTTGTGGTGACAGTACCTAAGCAGACATGTATCTTGCAATTTATCCAACCTTCTGTTATTTATATGAAACATTAATTGCGCCCTGTAGTTTACCCATTTTCCTCCAGGAACAATGCATTTTTCCTGGGTAACAATAACCTTTCGTCAATCCATCTAAATATACCAAGCTTCAGCTGAATCAGTCCAGTTGTTTCGGCATGAGAGACAAACAAACATTCTTCACTTTATTACAAAATTAGCATGATTAATGCGAGATTCTTTATGGAATAATATTAAATTAACGTGTTCATATTCACATGCATACCAATGATACTTGAGTTAGCTGTACACGTTTGGGTTCACGCGATACAATAATAATTAATGTGTGTTCTACGTCGACACGTGTAAAAACACACTTATAATACCAAAAACTTTCTTAGCTCTAATAATTTACAAAATAATAATCAAAATAAAGGCATAATGACACATTTCAAATGCAATGTTTGTACCTAATAATTGGAGCCCATTAATATAGTCAGTGTATAATAATAAGCAATAAAATTAATATCGATATACTAACACATGTTACTGTGCACACAAGTGCTGTGTAACACAAGTGCCAATGGGTTAAATATATCTCATAGTATTTATAATGTCATTTTTAATAATGCACATCGAAAAACAATGTTTCATTAAAATTCAATAAAAATAATTACAATAATTTCAGTCTATTTATCAGAAAACACAGTGGACGGACTACTGTGACCTATAAAATAACTTAAATAACGTAGAACGGGGTCTGAGAAATTATGTTTTCTAGCTTTGATAATAAATGAAGTAGGTAGGTACTCGTAGTACTGTACAATACTGCTGCCGCACACCGAGCGCGGCCACTAACGCGACCTAGGCAAGAGACGCGCGGACAAGAATTTTCATACGCAGACCGTAGACGCTTATGGAAGTATGCGTTCTGCTGTCAAAATAACCACGCTTTTACATCAAGCGCGGCTGGATGCAAAACCATCAAAAAACCACGAAATAGACAAGGCAGATCAGATAGTGCTGTCTCGAAGCCCTGCCTGGGCTCAACGCGATGACTGCTTCGCTATACGCTACTTACATCACTTGAGTACCACCGCTTATTTACCGCGGTGCCCGCACTGAGCACGCAGTGGTTGTGAAACATTTTTTTTTTAATAGAGGGCGTAGAAGCATAGTTATAGAAGCGGGTGCCGTACTCGGACTAGATTTCAATCAAGCCCCAACCATAACCACAATAGACGTTACTATATGCGTCAAGCGGGGATCGTGGTTTTCCCATGTATTTCTCGTGGTCCGCGCTTGATGCTTATCCATCAATCATGAATTAGGTGTGAGGGCTGCTATACATGTTGTATGGCATCGAAGCACACTGAGCGTTGGAGTGGCAGCGATGAGCCATAAGCAAAGGCGTGTCCCAATCTGTGGGTACTTTAAATTTATACGCTTCGGGAATTTTCGTGTTTCCGAAACCGGGGCGGATTCTGGGACGGCCGGACATTCATAACTTCGTTCTAAGCCGGATACACGAAAATTGCGGAAGCGCATAACTATTGTCGTACAATACCTGCTGCTTCCGAAAAAAGATAATAGTCTGACTTAATCTTTTTCAGCCCTGTTCTATGAACGTTAAAGAAACCACTGCGTTAGAAGCTTTTTTTTTGTCAATAAGACCGCCCATAGTAAGATACGATTTAAATAAATGAGCATAACATTTTGCCTCAAAATCGTCAAAAAGATTTTTTGGCTTAGCAAGCTTCTACAAAACATCCTTAAAGCAAGAACTACTTTGTTTATTGCATACTGTACGTACTGACGTACTATACTATTATGTACGAGACAATAAATAAACGTTATTATATTTGTCTAGAAAGAACCTTATTCAAATTGGGAATTAATTATTCGAAAATTTATATAAGACATATTTAAAATTTTATACATAATTATGCCAATAGCAATTTGCTACAATATTATGCACGAATAGAAAACGACAATTTAATTAAATACGGCATTGATACATGTCACAACTAACATTAAATACCTAAGTATATATGAACGAGCCCTTCTATTGCTGTCCAAAAAAGTAACTATACCTGTTGGTCTTGATTTATTACGTTTGATACAGGATTTACCTTTATTGAATTCAACTGCCACAATATGTAATATCAAAAATTACTCAATAATATAAAATTATACATTTATGAAATAAATATAAACAATTCTTTATACTTGACGTAATTGCTGTCACAAATACAGTCACAAAATACTAAAATAACAAAATAGATACGACTTACAATGGTCTCTTAATTTAGAAATGGCACAGATTTTTGTGGTACAGACCATAATTTGGACGTTTAATATTACTCTTTCGAACCAAAGCACACAACAGAATGTGTCGTCAAATCACTTGCATACCGTGCCTTTTATTAAAATAGCCGAAATACTAATCACAGACTTTACTGTAGATTTAACATGAAGTACATAATTAGTGACTACTCACTGCGTGTACTTAAAAAAACATTAAAGCCAATGAAATTCATTAAATTCATTTGCATGGAAATTATATTTATTTATAATGTAATATGTACTTCAATAACAACATCTAATTAAATGGTACTTAGTCACTTATTGCTTAAGTGAATATAAAAATCTTAATCACTAATTTATAGACATTTGAACTAATATCGCACGATATCCAAAAAGTATACTTAATTGAAACATTACTAAAGAAGTGAGTATAAAATGACAAATGGTATTTAAAAAGTACCAAGTCTCGTTACTTGGTGATCTAGCTTCGCAAAACTCGGTACAAGACTTTGTCTCGAAATCATACGTACAATATCTACAATGGATCTCTTAACACCTACACATTTATCAATAATAAATTACACTACAATAATTAATATTTACACCGAGCACTAACAATAATATTTAATACACTTTCCAGCGTAGCACTTAGTAACACTTATAAATCAGGCAGTTTTACTGACATTATTGCAATTCTCACTGAAATTTCGAAACTTAGCCGTAAACGCTTTATTTATTTATAAATTCTTTACATATCTAAGACTGTTTAAATTTATGCTAAAAGGGATTAAAGACATACGCTACACCTTCATCAATCATTCATTTAAGCATACAGAGATTTTCGTCAAGTGATCATTAATATATATAAAATAGGTGGCAATTGGTAAATTAGTAATTGTCCAATTAGACTACGCTGAATTGGGCACACGATCGTTTTGGAACTAAACGTGGTCTGAATTGGCCCAGGACTAAATGAAACAAGCATGAAATACTAAGCGTTCGTCGCCGACCATTACAGTGAACAATTTATATATCCAGATCGAAAATGACTATCAAACAATACAGTCAATTCAAGTACTCAACAAACACTCCACAAAACTGCTAAAATCTCCACTCGTTTAAGGGCAGGATACTCCGCGCCCGCTTTCTCGCTCGCGCTTCTCAACGTTTTTGAAAATAATCAATCACTTAATATAATTATGAAGAATCGCTTTCAGTGAATTTGCTGGCAATAACATTACAAAGGTACGGCAAAAGTATCATTTTGATCCGATCAGGTTTTCATACAAGAAAATGGGCAAAAAAATAAAATAAAATCCCATTTTTAGGTTTGAAAACTTAAGCAGATCAAAATGAAATTTTTGTTTAACTTTTGTAATGTTGTTGTCACCAAATTCAGCGAATGCGATTTTGCATAATTATACTTAGTGATCGTTTATCTTCAAAAATGTTGAGATGCGCGAGCGAGAAAGCGGGCGCGGAGTATCCTGGCCTTAATAAAGCAATTCAAATAACAAGGTTTAAGTTATTACAAAGCTTAAAAGTTACATGCATTATAAAATGTAAGGTGAGATTGCGGTCAAACGCAAGCCTATTGAAAATAAAAAAAATGTAACTAGATTAGTTATGTTAATTCAGTCGTACAATCAACGATTACGCCATAACAGACAGAAATAAAGCTAATTAGACGTCTTATTTTGGGATAAATACTTTACACGTTGACAAAGAACAAACATTAACCCTTATAAAAATTAAAGTTAATCTAATAGACAAGACTATTTTTTTATGACCAGGTAATAAACAACTTCAATACTATAGTCATTATCAAAATTGTGCTAACCATTAATTTCTCTTGATTTAGGGCCGATTTTTCAATTGCACTTTAACGTACTGATTGCTATCTAATCAATTAATTTTCGTGTTGTAGTGTGTTTTCGGGTCTTTCATTTCAAGATTAACGGACCGTTAGCTAAGGTTTATTTCTTCAGAATGCCATAAAATTTATTTATGTCTGTCTTCACCACAGACTTAGATGATTCAGGAAAGTATCCAACAGGACGCTGACTATTGAAAAATCAGCCCTTAGTTAATGATTACGAACATAATTCAAAAAGTTTGCTATTATGTCGCAGTTAACTAATTATATTTGTATTTATTATTACTTCATCATCTAGCTTTCTATTGGAATATAAATATAAAATATAATTCTTAATGATACTTTATTGCCGAGGGTTGAGTAAAGATAATAATATTATGAGATTACAGCACGTTTCTGTTCAGATCAATTTATTTTAGTTGTTTGGTAGGTATTTAATTAAATTAGTGGGTATTAAGTATATTCTTTATTGCATTTAAAATTACTAAGTAACGAGGTGAACACCATTTGATCTCACTTTTCGTAAATAGTAGTTAACTGTAAACATTAAGGGCTAACATTAACTTTAGGTAAATATAAATTTGTGTATGTATTGCTTTCAGTATTTATTCAATTCGCTTTTTACACGTAGTATGGTTCAGTTGTCCGGTCAACCGAATTATTTTCCATGGACAACAAAAAATATATACTAAAGAAATGTTATATTTGAAAAAAAAATTTGACATGATCCCGGTTGCCTTTTTTAATTTTTTGGTCGGTACATAGAAAGAAACTCAAAGTGGACTCAAAATTATAGTGTTAGGTATACATTTTTGGACATTAATAGTAGAGCCAAGATACTTAATAATTAATTACTTAATATTTGGTATTACTATATTAATATTTTTTCAACACCGAAGTTCCAATACCGAGTTCCAATTGTGTCAGCATTTTTTTCCGAATGCTTAATTCCCCGACTTAATTTATTTCCACATTCTTATTTATGTAATTACTTATTTTTTCGAATTAGTTTTTTCCGCATCTTGACAATAAATTGAGCATAAAGGTCACCACCAACAAAAAGTTTCAACTAGATTTCCGTGGTCAGGTTAAACGGACTACCGAAGAAAAAAAATTCGTAGTCCAGTCAACTGAACTATAAAAAATATTTTATTATTAACCGGATATTTTAACCGGACAACTGAACTTACTTACCACGGGCAAGAAGTGATTCAATTGAGGTAGCTAAGTGCGTTTAGGCATTTCTACATTTTATCCATAGTTATTTATAAACTGTATTAATTTTACAACAATTGCGCATTGAGCAAGTGTTTCAAATATTTGGTAATATTGCTCTCGATTCAAATTTCTTCGAACGAATTTGCTCGGAATCTCCTGGTTTACACACACGTACATACCGATGTACAAAGGTTGAGAAACAAAAAGAACGTTAACGCAGCTGTTAGCTCACAAAACACGAGTCAGCTACTTCAGATCGTAAATATCCGAGTGAGATTCAATGTACCGCTGAGAGATGATCCTACCGGAATCGACGACTGGAGTGAGGAGTTCTTCCGACGGCACCTGGATTCTGATCCTGTTATCTGGCGGGAGATTGGTTCCGTTGGTCGCGTAGAAGCCGAGACCTAGCGAGGAGGGTTTGTGGTGATCCTCGTACTTATACTTGCTTGTTGTTATAGGATGAAGGTGCGAAGGGCTTGCTGCTAGCGGATTGTACGTCACGTGAATGCGGACTACGTCGTCGGAGAGGGGGGAGACGGAGGGCGGGTGCGGGGTGGCGCGGGGGGTGGAGTGCGCTGTCGACGGAGCCCGCTGTATGCTCAGCCCGCATATACCGGAGCTGGAATGTACACATATTTGACATGAAATAGAAATATTTCATGAAACGCAAAATACATAATTATTGTCGTTTTACAGGTTTAAGATCATCGCATTAATACAGTAAAAATTAAATTTACAAAAAATATATAATTTCCACAAAAATCTAATAGTTTCACGAATTCAACGTTCTTTTTTATCATCCAAAAACGTCGGGAAATTGGCCTGATGGAATGACGCTCGTTCCTTGGAAATTGGGGCGGCCCCTAGTGTGGGACGCTACTTGTGTCGACACTTTGACACCGTCTCATATTTCTGAGACACAAATTAGGTCTGGCGCCGCGGCCTCTTCGGCTAAGCCACTCAAGCGGCGCAAATATGCTAAACAAACCATGCAACCATGCGAATAAACCTCGGGAGCGGTGTAGCCGCCGTGATTGAGCCGTAGAAACATTGGGTCAGTGCGAGCAGGGCTCATGTTTTCAAAATTTTCTCAGAGCGTTTGATTAATGCGACGCGTAAATGCTGGTACTTATTTGGCACAATGGATCAGCATTGCGCTCAACGAGGCCAAAGGAGAAAAAGAAATTTCATTACATGAAGTATAGGGCACATGATGTCACTGTCAAAAAGCTACCCCTGCGAAGCCGGGGCAGGTGGCTGGTAATATAAATACGCATGATGAGAAAGTAAGTTTAAATCTCATTTACAATCCAATAGTAATTTCTTGATTTTTATCAATCGTCCTCATCATCTCAAATCACAACTCTTGGAATGGGACTGGTATTCTATCTCCTTGGAACTAAAACATAAATGATATAAAAACTAGACAACAAGGAACAAACTAGAAACGATAAAGGAAAGAACTAGTTAACAAGGGTCGGCTACTATACTACATCCTATAAATACAGATATGTTGAAGCAATCAAAGCCTGGAGAAAATCAGGCGTAACTATGAACATAGATAAGCGAATATTTCAACAATAGGATGATTAAATACCTAAATAAATTCGTCATGACATCCGTCGTGACGGATTCATTTACGTTTCGCATCGTTCGCGTTGGAGTGGGGAAGCGTTTCTTATCTAGCTCAAGCTTCAACATGCCTAATGCGGACTTTTTCAGAAACCTCGCTTGGTTATATTATATACAAGAAAATTGAACATCGACCTCTTGTTTGATGGAATCTTTTAATATCAGAATAGCGTCATCTTATTGATTTTGCATCATATTAACTGTGACCAGGCCACGCTAGCAGAGTACCTACATATTTTTTAACTCTCTACAGCAGGGTGATTTTAATTCACTCGTAATGATTCCGTGTCGGAAGTGACTGTGTC
Organism: Crocallis elinguaria; assembly: GCA_907269065.1. Lineage (NCBI taxonomy): Eukaryota > Metazoa > Arthropoda > Insecta > Lepidoptera > Geometridae > Crocallis > Crocallis elinguaria. The sequence goes on from OU026077.1 coordinate 10,265,526, forward strand.
TGATCGTTTATATCTCGGAAACGTATATCGACAGAGAAATCTAAAGGGGAAATTTCTGACAGGATGCGATTCCGATATAAACGATCAAGACTGTCGCTTCCGACACGGATATCATTCTGAGTAAATAAAAATAACCCTGCTTGTCAGTGTTTGGCTACTATCTCACCTGGTTTTAAGAGACGATATAATCGTACGTCGACAATTTTGTATCGGTCGACAATAACGGTGTGGGTCTTCACCGAAAGCTAAAGAGCATTATCACACTAACGATTTGGAAGCATGTTTCCGCGAGGCGATTGGTAAACGTGTGTAGGTACGTAACGCGTTCTCTCAATATTGTACAATCGCGTGCGCAAGCCTGCACACGCAGCCCACACGTTGCCCACAGGCAGCGAGCTCGCAACGCTCGCGTGCCCCATCGCCTCGCTAAAAACAGGCTCGCCAACCGCTAAAATTATACCGACTTCGACCACTTCATGTAACATCAGGCGAAATAGCGATAGCCAAGACAAATGCTTCAATAACAATTCAATGAACTCGAAATCACAACGATCCTGGTCACGGCACACATTTATTGAACCAAATCCAAACAGACACCAAGCGAGACCTCGCCGCTTCTACCAAAAACATCTCACCCATCTGACCCAGTGCCATCGTCGGAGACGTTGCTGTGGTCGTCGAGCGAGTTATCCGGCGCGTGCGACCGTCCACTGGAAAACACGCTGAGGTCCGCGGTGCTTGTAACGCTGGTATCTGCCAGCGAGCGTCGGGACCCCAATGCGGATACTGAATCGTCGCACCGCGGCCCGCCCGCCACGCCACTGTGCTCTAAACAACGATCATATCCTATTAAGCAGACGGACAGTGTCTCAACGCGCCAATGTAACGAGGACCAACTAGCAAGATTGACTTGACTGGATCTTTTTACCTACCGTTTGGTTTACTAGTTTTTCTAGTTACGTCTCCGTTAACCGGTCCTCGTTCATTGGGTTGTACAAAGTAAGGCAAAAGTCTATTATGATGCATATTTGTAACATAAAGGATATGTCGAAACAAATTCCTCTACGATGGTTTAATAAGATGTTGTTCGGGCGTTGCTTTCAATCGCGCTAAGGTTTATTCTTCGCGGCAATACCTGTGAGTGACTTTGTGACTTTTGATACGAACTCAACTGGATTTGTACGCATTTATCTTATTTATATTCGCTAATTAAAAAATCAAAGCATCTAAGTTTGCAAAATAAATTTAAACAGGAACCTATACATTGTCGTTTATCACATCGTGATTAGTTACTTTTGCCTTCACAACTAACACACTATCAATAGCATAATATTGAAAGCTTGAAAACATAATATTGAAACTTAAAAATCGACCAAATAAAAAACATCAAAAGCCAAGTATGTAAATGTTAGGTTGTACTTACCCATTTCTTCAACATAACACACATTTTCAAGCGGATAGCGTTCAATCAATAAATAGCCACCAAAATCACATGCTCGAGCATTTTTGTACATAGAAACATAAACCTCTGCTCATACCATTAAAAACAGAAAACAATCGTGTACTTAGTCTTATTTATTGCATAATAATTATTTACATCAACATAAATAAAATCTTAATGTTTTCGTTTCTTTGTTTTTTTCGTACTGTCAGGGTGTATGAGGTAGCTCATTCGAGTCTTGAGTTCGTCCTGTTCATAGACGAGGAAGGAGGGAGTTCCTAGGTGGATGTCGACCGATGCTTGGGAGATATGGAGGGGTGCGCCGAGAGCAGTGTTAGCATCTGAACAACATTCAACTTGTGTAATTACCTCCAAACCAATAAACTACTTTGTAGTAGAAACTTTCGATAGATTATGAACGTAATGACTTAATTGGATAATAAACAATGCCGTGGATAGATTCACAACCTATCCCAAGAGTGTTTATTTTATTAAAAAGAGTAACATATAACAAAAAGGGATTATTTCGGGTCTTGGTTTTAGCTGTCGCCTGAGATAACAACGGGACCAACTACTGATATTGTGAACGCTAAATTCTTGTGACAACTAAACTATAAAGCGTTGACGATAAGATAAAATGTGAAGTGCTCGAGATCTACTTAGTGTTATGTACTATGTCTCTAAACGTACCATGGCACGAGACTCTTACAACTGTGTTTGATATGTCATTTCGTATTATATGTAATTGGTGATCGTCAGAGCACCACAGGAGGCAAAACTAAAAATAAAATGGAAAATTACTTGTAACATGAATTTTTTGTTTTTACTATCTAACAGGAAACAAAGGAAAAACTAATGTGTGTTACTAAATTAGTATGGATTTATTAAATTTAAATCGTTACCCAAATTCAGATAACTGAATCGTATAGGTAGCTTAGAATACATTTCTTAAAACTAGCAGGTAAATAACTATGCCAACATAAAACAAACAGGCAATGATTAGTGTTCCGTACCTAAACATTGATACAAATAAGTGTAAATGCCACGACGCGCTGGGTATGAACCAGTTGTACGCTGTGGCAGTGTATCCAACAAACGGGTGTTTTTTATTATTGGCAAATAGCGAAAAGTATTTCAGAAAATTTGTTGGGTAAGAACTTGTATTTTTATAATGATGTTTTGGAGACTACAACACAAACAATTACTGTCCATTAAACTCACAAACAAAACCCCAGATTAATTTCAGGCCATCTGTTCTGTTGTATCTTTTAATCTGGACATCGATTTATATCCATTTACATCATTCTGTACAAATCACTGTGACATTGTTTGGATGAATGATAAACAAACCGATTCCAGAAGAGTTCCGTTTGGTACGGAACACTAAAAACACGATAGGGGTGGGTTTATGCAATAAATTAACTAAACTAACAACGAAAACACATATAAACTAGAGCAGAGATTCGTTTCACTTACTTAAAATGTAAAATATCATAGAAATCAAGCGCGAGTAATCCAATAGTTGATTTTAGGCTTAAAGATGAGTGTTAATATTAGGTATAGAATTTGTTACATGTTAGTTAAAAAGAAAGGACTGAGATATAGTTCCACGATGCCGAAAGCTGAAGATGTGTCTTAAGACCTGAGGAGGCTGGCAATGCGAGCATACAACTAACCTAATAATGCGAGCATATATTTAAACTATATTTGTCGTTTACTAAAATCTTTACTCAGATCATTTCCTATATTATATTTTGTCTAAATAATTTCCATACTTTTGTCATAAGAACTTGTGATATTACTACAAGTCAATGTATCCTCAATAAACCACGCACTGCAGTGTCCCAACCAAACATTACTTATATTTACGAACTTATTTGACTGCCCTCAAATTCACGCAATTTTTTTTTAATCCTCGATTGTCATTTATTCTGGTCTTTAAGTAACTTTGCGGTGAAGGTGGTAAACAAGCTTTACCTAGAACCTGGCTGACAACTAATTAAGATTATACCCTATAGGTACATGACAGATTTAATGATTTATTAAAATATGTACTGAACATGTTTTGTTAAGTATATAAGTCAGGGTGACGAGCACAGTGGCGGCAAACGCCTATAGACCCCATAATTGGGTTAAAAAATCTATAGTAAAAATCTCCTCAAATCTTAAAACCACACGTGTTAAAATGCAGACCTCTCCTTAGTGTTAATTATGACATAAACCCACCTCCATACCAAAACATGCTAGTGCAGGAACTCAGACTTTACATTATATTATTATGATAATAAATAACAAGTATCAGACGATTGTGTTTTACAGGAAAAAAATGACCGCTAAGCTAATTGGTGTTATACGTGCACCAATGATACAAAAAGCAAGGGCTTAAAGGCACGCATCTCCACGATCGATAATGCTAAGAGGCATCACAGTACGTGCGCGTGCCACTATACGGCCATTTTATAAACTCCTTTTTGAATGATCGGTTTTAAAAAACAAAGGCTTACACACTCAACTCTGCACTGGAATTACCTGTGACGCAACCCGCGTGGATTCATTCAGGGTAAGACCAACCTTTTATGATGTACATAGGTATTTATTAATTATTGGCAGCCGAATACACGAGCAAAGCGGTAGTACCCGCTCAGTCGGGTTATACTCGCAGAGAGAGTTAGACCTAACACCTGGATCAACTAATTTGGTAACAAAATAAGGTTGAAACTCGATTGACACATTCTGTGTTGAGTCATTTCATGTTCGCCTTTTTTAATCAATTATAAATACTTATTTATTAGGAAAATAAATGTATGATTTTGGCGACACTACGTTTTCACACGTTTAAGGTTGCACTGCATCAACGTCTCACCAGCCCTAGCAAATGTCAGAACAGCTATTTATGAAATGGCCGGAGTATAAATTCGACAATAAACTATACAGCATTTTCTCCAATCGCCGATATTAACGCGGCATTTTTAGAGTAGAAAATTGTTGCTGCTGTAAACTCGTTCGTGGAGATGGTGCTTACTAATAGAATGATAATGATTTTAAAATAGTTGCTAAATCCAAAGTTTAAAAAGCCTTGAATGACTTGAGTGTGTAATGTTTATGTACGCGCGCATTTGGCAGTCTAATCGCGACGGCAGTCGATACGACCGCCATGCGTTGCGATAAATATCTTACTTATATCGCATAGTTTTTACCGCAGTTTGTGTAAGATCGCATGTGTCCAAATACAAAATCTGCTAAAAAAACAGACATCATAATAACGCATGGCCATAATATCGAGCGATATAACGCACCTAACAGGGGACTTTATCCTTACGTCTATAATTGAGTGCGCATGCACTTAACAACGAGTTCCTTCTCGAAACTTACATTGCGACCTAATGCGCGCGTGCAGTAAAGCCAAGCTGTATATCATTAAGTTAACTTGGCAAGAATACAATGTTTTTCAAGATAACGGAGAACCTCGTATATAAGTTTTGTACAATGTCAGGTTCAACCGTACGGTGGGATGGGTATTATGTAAAATACCGCGATTTAATACTCCACTTAATTTGAACAAATGTCTTTACATGCAGATGTTTTCTCTGCTCTGTAAAGAACTCGGATTCGAGAACTGACTTATTAATTTTACATATTTTAATTACTTTACATAATAATTTAGTAAGCGTATGTATACTGTATGCCTTTTGCAAAATATTAAACTAATATAAACCATATTTCGATAATATGTTCAATAGTTTAGTTATAACAATGTGTCAAATTCGATTATGTGTAGGTGTACCTAAATAGTTTTTTTAGTTAATTGTCTAAAATAATATCAGTTATGTCTCATAATGTAAAAAAAACACATATTGTGTAGTTGGACAGTACAAATATTTTATATCTACTCGGGATTTATATAATTATTTTAGTGACCTTTATTAATATGTATCAAAATTAAACGACGATATCTAAATAATGAAGGCATTGTACTTACTATGTCTAAATGAATTTAAAGAATATTCTAGCAAATTACGCGTTAAGTACAACACTAAAACACTAAATTGAGAAGCGGAAACGCAAATTATATCTATTTTGTCTGTATAGTCAATATTTGGTCACAACACTTGACACGCGATCGCTGGTTATATTATAAGTATATTTGTTTTTAATTCCATGCATTTAACACTTGAGTGCGTACCATGCAGAAACGTCCAATGTTATTTTTTTATGGTTAAAGCAAAATGACACACATATTCAGTTAAAAAGTTTAAATAAGGTCAATCGCATTGCTTTTGTATCAGTATCTACAATTTAGTCAGATATATATTAAAATAATGCATTGTCAACGTGTACCATTAACGATTTAAAAGAATATAATATATTTAAGAACTTCTGCAAAATATTTACTAAAATATTTGTATATACTCAAAGTTAATTTTAGTACAAAACTGTAGTTGCAACATCAAGTTTCATCGATGTTATTCCACAAAATGGACTTGTAAATAACGAAATGAGAAGCAATCACAATCTTTAAGATAGTTTACGCAACACATCGGCACTCGAAGTCCGGTTTTGTTGCGTTAACTGCTACATAACTTTACATGTGTGTCACGTCGCCGCGTGGACTCTATAAATGCGTGAAGTGATCTGAGCCAAACGTCTCCTCGGAGCTTGATCGAGACGTGAACGGTGTAGTGTCCATGTTACCTGATACTGTGTCGCTTTGTGACACCCGCAGCTCTTGCAACTCCAGTGCGGTCTTTTCTCGTCTGGAATACATATAATGATACTTGGATTTTTATTTATATCCCAGTCCCAGAACTATATATTTGGGATATTAATATTCGACTGTAAAATCGCGCACAATATGGCTACATTTCAAAATATTTTAGTCGAGTGTATCACCTAAACCAAGCGTATTTCTACAGAATTATTATTTCGTTATTTTGAATCAATTAATTTCAACTAGAACGAAATATTTGGAGATCTATAAATACTACATTATATTCATCTTATTTTTTTTAATATTAGCTTTACATCGCGGCTTCCTTCGCATGGTATCAGAATAAAATGTAGCCAAGAACACTCAGGGATATGTAGCTTCCTATTTGTGAAAGAATTTTTGTAATCAGACCATCATGGATTAGCGGGTAACAAACAAATAAAAATACGACAAACTTTACCTCTTAATAATAATAATTAATATTAGCATATACAGGGTGAGTTTGGATTGGTATGTTATCCCGGAAGGGGCGATTAGGACCATGGTTGTCGACAAGTTGTGAGAACCTCCCTTGGTAATATGTCATTCAAAAGTTCCATACAAAAAAATCAATGCACTTCCAAAGTGAAGTGCGCGGCATTTTCTGGAAATGTTTCTAGATTTACATCATCATTTAAGAAAGTTCAACAAAGTTCATGTGAATCATCAGCTGATGAGATGTTCGGCAGAGAATTTTGAGGTAAACATTAAATGCTTTTTCTTCAAATAAAAATTCCGAATTTCTTAAACTAGTAATACAAGTGTTGTTGACCTGCAACCTGCAGGAGTACACTGTCCGCTTTTCGGAATAACATACCAACTCAAGCTCAGGCTGTAGATTGGAAATAGGCTCATGTTTGACTGCATGGTAAGCCATATTTTATGACTGTAATGTTTTTAGCAATTATATTTCTCATCCAAAATCTAACCAAATAATAACATTAAGACATAGTGACACTTACCTTAGTATCACAGTCGCTCGCGCCTGTTTCTCAGTCTCAGAGAAGTTCTCCGCTCGCTGTCCTATCTTGGACTTCTTGTCAGGTTCCACAAACACTCCAAGCTTGCGCTTGGGCAGCTCGGCCGGCGGTGGAGGCCCGGGGTAGTCCAGCTTAGCTCGCTTCAGTTCCTCCATTGAGCGCTCTAAGTGGTATATCACTATATCATCTTCATAACCGAAATCTTTGTGAAGCTTAACCTGCAGACAAATAAAAAGATCAGGTATCTTCTAGACAATTAGCTTAACGATTAGTGTGAAAAGTAACATTACCTGAATATAATTAACAATAAGATCCATGTCATTCAGTTTCATAATAGCTTTCTTATGCAATTTGAGTATTGTATAGGCCATCGCAGTAATCACTCTCTCACCATCCAACAAGTAAATGTCCCAGACTCTCAGGCACAGACTGAACGGCACTCTTTCCACAAAGCAAACGAAGAACCACTTGAGAGAGTAGAGTATTGCGTCCAAGCCGAACTTGTCGAAATGTAATTTTAGCTTCGGCATGAACTTGGTGAGTATCTTGTCGTGATGCTCCAGAAATCTCGTCAGCTTCGGAAACCCTTCAACGTAGAGGCCATGCATCACGTATTTTTTGTCCGACAGTAGTATAGCCAGAGCCCAAAATGCATCTTCTTCATCCATATACATAAGTAGGACCCCCGCCAGGCCAGACATTCCTTGGCAGTAGCCCACCTCGGAGTTATACATGCTGTAAGCACATAGGACGTTGAAAAGCGAGCACTGTTTTTCAGAGTATCTTTCTCTATAGAACTGGTGTTCGCGGAACTGCCTATTCACATCAGAGTCTATCTGTCTGACGTCCGTAGACCACAGCTTTGCGAGTCTTAGCATCTCCTGGAACTTGCCGGGGTTGTCGAACTTGAGCCGGTTAACATCGAGAAGTTTACACCATACTTTAATACGCAGCGAATTTGGGATGCCTTTGTATATCCGCCTATGGATTTTGTCCCTGGTGCCAGGGAGGTCCCAGGAACCGAGCATTTTAACCCATTTCTTTTCTCTTTCGACTTCGATGTTGATCTTTTGCGGCGCCGTCTTTTGCGGCAACCGCTCGTCGTGGATGAAGCCATATCTGTAATGTAATGTATACATTTTCTTGAAATAAACCTAGAATTATAATTTAATTACATATTTTTTACCCATATTGATTTGTACTCATATTACTTTCGCTGCAATTGTGCTTACAAAACAAAAGCATGAACATACACATTGCAAATGCATATGCAAGCAACACTATGAAAAAATAATTAAATAATATGGTAAGATTAAGTAAAATATAAGAAACCACATACAACTGGCAGCTTCACATACTTTCTGTATGCAAGGTCTTACAAGTCATGAGGAAGATAATAATAAAAGTTTCAAGTAAAACATTGAGTATTTGTGGGTTTCATAAATACTCATTCATTTTAGAATGAATAAGTAAGAATTGTAAAATGTTTCTCAACTTTATATCATTCTGTGTCATGCATAACCAATAATGTGACATCACTAATAAACATGCAAATATATCAAACAATATATATTTCCAGCGACGATACTTGTAAGTATATGTATATGTAATATGTGTAAGTATAAATAAACACATTCGCAAAGCATGTACCTACTTAATAGTTATACTACAAACTTTGCATTCATTCCATTTGCATAGGCCAAATATTTTTGTCGCAACATTAGTAATTAATGACAATTTCACTTGATGTTATTTACAAAGTGGTATGTACCTATAAGGCAAACATAGAACCTGTCTAGGGAACTAGGGTAGCTAAGTTATTTTCTTGCGAAAATTCATCTTTACATCTAAAAATGTAATTATGGGTTGTGTTCTCCAAAAAATTTGAAATATTTGATCTAAGGCTTACCGTTGTAGAACCAATAGTCCTCATAGTTCTTGATTACTGAGATATACAACAAACATCTATGTATGTGGTCATTGGGTGCAATTTATTTAATCTATTATCTGAACAGTCTTTTTGTTTAATGTTGTTCCAAGTAAGCCTATTTACAGTGTAATCCTATGTTAGATCACTTAGAACTTAAAACAGTTAACATTTACACACTTCTCTGAGATCTATTAGATCTCAAAGACAACACGAGTCTTTATATTAACTTGATACATAATAAAATTTTAAAGAGATGATGGCCTAGTTCGCTCAGCGTTTCTTAGGTTACGGGTCCAAATTTTACGATAAACTTGAATTTTTGGAGCTGGAAAAAACCTGTAATGCAACCATGGTGGAGGGGCATTTCAAAACACCTTCCTTGCAGCTTCACATTCAGTCTGATTAACATGTCTAGTACATCAATACTATAATAAATGCAAAACTGTGTTTATTGTAATGGCTTGTCCTTCGTTAACGCAGCAACAAAGGATAGTTTGTGAGCCGGAGAGTGTAATAGGCTATATTGGGAATCTGTGGGAATCTCCACACAGGTGAAATCGCAGCAGCAGTATTAGCATAAATTGTTAAAATTATAAGGCAAACCTACAGTAGAGCATCCGTTCAAATATTCACCAGACAGAAGGGCTAATTCTTCAAGTGTCACTCTGGGTGGGTACCAAGACTTTGCTTGTAGTCTGCCGCACAAGCAGTAATGCATAAAGATTACTGTATTCTGGTTTGATGAGCACAGTAGTCAATGATATTACTGGGCTTGCGTGACTTAACACCTAACTTCTCAGGGTAACAAGCCAAATGCAGTGCTGCACACTCGCAGGACTTTCTGTTGCCAAGTTCTGAGTGGCATTGCAATTATTATGAGCTGGCATTATGCTTACCAACAAGCTAACAACTTGTTCAATGTATTATCGAAAATTGTATAAAACAATTACATACATGATAAAGTAAATTTGTAGGTTCTATACCTACAACATATAGACAGCTAAAATCATAGCCATTCCTAAAAAGGTAACAGTTTAAAGTACACTTGCCTTGAAACTACTATCTAAGCCCATAACCATGACACATGTTAAATATATGAATCTATAGGTGACTATGTGGCTTTCACGTAGCTGGCCAACTACAGATAAAAACACAGTTTCACAGGAAGCTGATAGCAAAATACTACTGCGAACAATACCGCTGCTAAGTCGAATATTTACCTAATTAATACAAATCAAAGCATTCAAACATGCCTATTATAAATTTGTTTCTCATCATATAGCTTTCTTTAAAGGAACAAATATGCAACTTTAGTACCATGGTAAAGCTGCAAATTATGTATGTTTTCTCAATTATTATGTAGTTAACTATGTATTCTGAGTCTGTCAGCTGCAATTAAGAGCCATTCCCCATTCTGTGATTAGCATTTTATGATTTTCGACCACATAAAGTGGACCCACCAATATAAAGCGATATGATACAAACTCATAACAAATATCTTCTACTTAAAAGGTTACAAATATCTGTTCAGATTTATTGATTATGAACATTAATTATTAATATAGCAATGTCTGATGTATTTTTGGGGACATTCATCAAATTATTCAATAATACATATATATCTATTTTTTTGCAAACACATTTATTGAGTCATTGTCCAAAAACTTCTACTATTCACGTAACTTGTACATCGCAATCAAACAAACAAGTAAATAATTAAAATTAGACCTTTACTTCTATTATTTATTGTAATAATAATAATAAAAGCCTTTATTCAGACAAGTGTATACATTTTTTTTTTAAATTTAAAACTAGTTTGCTATCGAAAACCCTGTCTGTGTGCCTCTTTTGACAAAGGCCTCCTCCAACTGTGACCATTTATAGTAGTTACCTGTAAAGTATACAACTATAAACTAATTATGAGGTATGGTTTAATGTTATTTCTAATAGTATGATTGAAGTTTCAATGAAATAACTTTGAGTCATTCTCACCACAAATAATATGCCTGCCTAATATTTGTTTTAACTGATTAAATATAAACTGTGTAGAACTCAAGTTAGCAGCTATGAAATACTGCCAAGAATATGATTTATCTGCAATCTTAAGATAAGTTGGTATGCAAGCATAACTTGCACGCAAAAGTGAGGCAAAGATACCTAAAATTGGTAAGGTAGGCTGTCAAGGCTACTTAACCACATCTATGTTTGGTAGCAATCAACTCATTCATGAAAAGACAACTATCCAGTTTATCAAGGAAAATGTCTGGATGTCTATATCATTGAATACTATAAGCAGTGTGTAAAATAATTTAGAAGCCAGTGACTATTCAAGTAGCTTTACTATAACATGAGTGTTCTATTCAAATTTTCCATGAATATTTTATTCTCTCAAGTTGTTGGTCTCAAAACTTTGATTTTATTTATTACAATATGAGAAAGGTTTTTGTCCTCAAGAACCTAAAAGACTGTAGGTGAATGTGATGTAATGTAATGTCAATGTTTAGGTGTAGTAGTAGTAATGCATAAAAAACTATCAAGCTCAACCTAATGAAGCAGATATTTTGTTATTTGAATCAAAGTCAGTTTACCTGTCAGTTTTATGGTACTCTTCGAACTCAGGGTCCTCCCACGGATCGATTTGTCCAGCAAGGTTCTCGCGGCCTCTCTCATACCGCTGGAAGATTCTCTCCCTCTCCTCGCAAGCCCGCGCCAACAGAGCCTCCTCATTCATAACACTGCTTGGTTGTACCACATTACGAACTTACAACCAACCTACTCTTACAAGCTCACTCGCTCTCCACACCTTAGGTACTACACAAACACATGAGATTGACCGGATAGTGACGACAGATCTACGACTACGAACAATTTTACTATAACTATAAACATCACGCCCATAACGTTTATTATTTAGAATTAATTGACATGCTGTTGTCTGATAATGTCTTAATTAATTTTTCTATATCGACTCACATTAGTAATTAAAACTACTTTTTTCTGACGATAAAACAAGCAATTGGCTACTAGCGTTGGTTTTGTCCAGTTACGGCGATACGCCCCAAACAAAAATTACGAAACGAAACCACTAGCGATTAGCGAGTCCTGTTGGCATCATTTTCTTTTTTTCACCGTACGCTTTGTCAGCAAGTCAAAATGCAGGAAGAAGAATGAATAATGCTCTTTGAATTAATATGAATTGCTGTTTTTACAGTATTTCTAGCATTAAATAAAAGCGTCTCCTATTTCACTGTAACGAAGAACCAACCATCGAACAGCTATCTCTCTCAATCTTATTAAGCAGTTAAACACATTGAAACCACACAAGAATTGAAGGCAACGTCAATGTCACTTCGAAACGCAGTTCGAAAATGCTGCCAATAATTTTTTTTTTCTTGTAGCTTGACGTCGTACCCTGACACTATGTGATTCTGTGTGGAGATACATTGCCTGCGGCTATTATGGGCGGAAAATAATGAAGAATCATGGATAAGGAGCTGAAAAAGAAAAAGGCACCGTAAAATGGCGATTATTGCATAGATTTCGAATACTTGACCCTGGCTAAATGCACAAAATGTGTGGAGCCATAACGAAAAAAATGACAAGAATGGCAGCTCGTTTGACTTTTTGTCTGGTATTCACGTTCAGTGCTGCCAGCTCTACGTACTTTTGCGTAGAGCTACGCAGTTTGGTCTTTCTCACAAATCTACGAACTATAGTCCCAATATCTACGTAATTTTTATTAAATATTTAAATAAGCAGAATAATGTTCTTCAGAAAGGTACCATTCCCTTTTCATTCGACAAAAAAATTATAAACGATCTGTTTCATTCTACTTCCACTAATGCACTTCACACACATCATTAATTCTATTTTATGCAAACTTTCATTAAATTATCCACCACTTTATTGGAGCGTGACCAAAAGTACTCAGATCTACCAACTTTTAACACTTGCAATTTTTATTAATTCGACGAAAATGTCTAGTGAAGCCTATGTCTTTTCAGAAATCAGAGCTAGTAACACTGCTCATGCTATCTTCTATAGGCAAACAAGCGTGTTGCTAGTCTGGCCACGAAAGAAAAAAAAACAAGCGTGTTTCCTTTTGACGCTGCGGAATACACCGTACACGCTAGTCTACGTAGTATCCCTTAGTAGTTTGTGCGCTAGTCCACAAACTACTCAAAAACTACTAAGGGATACTACTAGTCTTCAGAGTTCAGCGTCAGCTTGCTCTATTGTTCAAAGAGAATATATGATATTGTTTACCATTTTGCTCACGCTACCTAACGTTCTATCCGTAACATGTGCGGAAAAATTACTACTACCTATAGTCTTTTTCAAATAGCAAGTCACCTGGGAAACTTCCAAAATCTTGTGTCTTTTGCCATTTATTTTAGTTATTTTTCTTGTAAGTTTGCTTAATGTTTCCACTGCTAAATAGAAAATATATTCGCCTATTGGTGTGACGTCACTGGAAATGTTTCCGTAGTATTTTACGTTCTATGTACCTGTCCCAGGTGACTTGCTATTTGAAAAAGAGTATAGTCAGTAGTAATTTTTCCGCAGTAGGGCTAACTCTTCTACGAGTGCACAGTATATATATAGCTAGCTACGAGTGTCCGTCGGGGATGGTGGGATGGTATAGCTATCGGCGTAGATCAAAATGCCCGAGCAAATGTAGTGGGGATAGCTGCGCATTGGTACAGTTGCGTCCTGAACATAGACTAAGTAGTATACTACGGTACTGAATCACTACATTTACACTATCCCTATGAAGATTGAATGGTGTGTTTATCTATGCATGTGTTTATTCCTCCTCCACCTTTGCTCCTCATAGCTACATATTACTGATCTGTGCTCCTCATGCTGCAAGCTGCGACTAATTACCTGTTTAATTATATGAAAATTAGCGTGGAGATAACCTAAATGATCGAATAGCACATTTGTTATTTATACCCCAAAAAGAAAAAAAATATAGTATAATCATCAACCAGTAGAAGTCCACTGCTGAACTTAGGCCTCCCTTAGAACTTAGGCATATTATGAACAAATAATAATAAGAAGAAACTTTTATTGGATATAAATAACATATATGTTACAGGCAAGTAGTAATGTTTACAAAAAATATTAATTGCGTAAATATAACGTTAATCATTCTAATCTATTATTATCAACAATAAACGTAAATTATTAATGATTTGAATTGAAGTAAATTAATCAATCGTCAACAGTGATATTCCTTCTATCAAATTATCACCGGTTTCCATAGTTTCCGTTTTAATGAAACAATTAACATTATAAATAATTTTTCTTGCTTATTAAACATCTTACTTCCTTTTGGATTCCAGGTTCAATAATATTAACACACAGCATCTAGTGAATAAGACAATGAAAAACCAATATTAACAAATTGAAGTAAAAATCATCAAAAATTCACGAAACAGACAAGTACAGCAATACAGCCAGATACTATTATCCCTTTCACGCTCTGCCTGGGTTCAAAGCGACGACTGCTCAGCTTTATGCTACATACATCACTTGCGCACCACCGCGTATTTACTGTGGTTTCTGCACTGAACACGCAGTGGTTGTGAAACTATTTTTTAATAGAGATAGTCATCGCCCCAAAATCTTTTACAAAAAATTCTTTATAGTACACTAGCCTTGAAAAAAGTAGTAGGTTTAAAATAAATGGACGGACTTATCGCTACAAGCGATCTCAGCTTTGTTTAGTTATTACCTACTTACTTTATTTATTATTGCCTTTCTAATCTTTTACTAACTTTCAAACAGTAATTAATCGAATGTTGTTCAAATGGAATGTAGATTACGTGATGAATTACTATTAATTTTATCATACAGAATCTCTTAAAAGTAGACTGTGATTTTATTTTAGCGCCAGTTTTTTACGTCTCAAATATCTGATATAATATGTCGTCTAAAATGAAATGTCCCGGTATATATAAGTAATAATAAAAAACTTGGTTGTTGTACATTTTCATTTAGACATCTAATTTTGAAGTAATTACGTTTTTAGGGGTTTTACTCAATTTTAGTGGCCCGCACGGTCTTCCTTCTTTTTTACATCAACGCAAACCGACAGCTGTGTGTGTAAAGGGGACAGAATTGTGAATGTCATTGACTCGGGATACCGCCTTAACAGTGAAATACTGGAAGCGATGGTAGTTCAGTGGACTACTAAAACACTGAGCTTTAGTACCACTGACAATATTAAAGCCTTCCGTTTATCTGTTGGAATCTTACGATGAGCTTGAGTTATCGGTAAAGGAAAATATCGCAATACAATCATATAGCATGGTGCTAGGCTCCTAGGATAGTTATTATACTCTTTGGTGCTAGGGCATTTTCTAGTGCTAGCCTGACTAACTACCTCCGTCAAGTTGAAAATCGTCGCCAAGCACTTATCAGTCTGTACTACGGTATATTGAGTATAAAAAAATCAGCTGTGTTTTATTTTATTACTTAAAGTACCTACATTTACCCTGTTAATATCCGAGCTAGTAGAAGAAAACCGTTCTTTTTTACTTTTGGAATTCAATTTCGTATCCATAGAAGTAAAATTTAAGGTTTATAATCAAAGTTCGTATCTTATCATCTTTCACTGCCGAGCATAAAAAAGTCCTTACTGCCGACCGCACTCACGCGTTGCTGTCAATGTCAAACGTGATTATTTTCTCTATAGGTAACACTAGTGGTAACTGGTTGGCTGGTTGCGCAAGCGCAAGCGCGACTCACGACTTGTGTTACTGTTACGTTACAATAGGTATATATTGCGAACTTCAAACTTCAGTAATTATTTTTTGTAAGTAGTAACGCTTAGGACTGTGGTAGGTCAGATAGCGTTTAGCAAAAAAATCCAATTTATAACTCTACGTGCTAGCAACCGACACAGTCGTCTTGTAACAAAAATAATAAATTGGCAGACAAATAAAGTTCTTTTTACCGTTGCCTACGATGAATCCTGTAACTCACGTAAGTATCAATACTTTTATAAAAATTTTTTTTGTTCCCGTAGGTACCTATACGCAATGTTGAATAATAATTGTATCTATTTAACATTGTCACTAATGAGTTTAACGACCTGCAGGAAATTCGATAATTATGTAGTATTGGAGTGTGAATCCAAAGTCCAAAGTACAAATTCCGTTCAAAGCCAAACCTGTTTTAACGATATTAATAGAATAATTAGCGTAGTATTTTAGTAATTAGTTGCATTTGATAAATTTGTTGGTGTTATTTTAAAACTATGAAGTATGAACGGATATTATTAGATTCATTTAACAGCTGCATCATTTTGCATCGGAGAAGCAAACATCACTCAAAGATGTTTCATAGCCTAGTAAAATACAGAATGTCAACCTTAACATTTATTTAATTATTAATATTTATCCTAATTACATGACTGCACAAAAAAGGCGTGTAATGTTTTTATTAGGCATGAAGCCTGTATGTAGTATGTATGTGAGTTCCTTTATTCCACCATACATAACTTTTAAATGCCTGAACAGATTTGGATTTATGGGATATTGTTAGAGTCCTTACATCATCCCAAGTGACACTAGCTAGGATAGGGATGATTTTTATTTATGTAACTTTTGTTACATCAACTTGTTGCATATTGTGTTTTCTTATGGACATTGAAACAGGTTTAAGGTTATAAACATTTTGGTGTCAATTTAGCTTAATAAATATGAAACAGAATTTATGTGGATAAGGCAATAAGGTGCAATCATCAAATAGCTTTGTCCAATGTACATAAAGATATTGGACAAGTCAAATGGGCATCTATAAAAGAAATTTCATAACTATATTACACATATAAAAATTATCAAACCTGCAATTGTGTATCTGGCACAAGTATTTTCATAGGTACTTAAAATAATTCCCTAATTTTATGATCACTTACCTTATTTTAAGTCTTAGTTTTTGGTATACAGAAATAAAAAAGAAAACAAATGATCAGGCCAGCAGTATTATGAGTTGTTAATGATCATAATGGCTTATTAGCAGACTAATCTTTAATACAAATTGTCATGAAAGGTTACCATTATTAGTCTATCATTAAGTATGTAAATGTAATATATTGTTAATGAAATCAATTAATATAGACAACATGCAAATCAGTGACAAATTACTAAATTTATAGGCATACAGCCTTACCTACCAATAAATACTTTAATACACAATGTTTTGTCTGTTTCGATTCAGTGTAAAATTGTCAAAGAACAACAAAGACACAAGGTGTAACTATATCACCATTATACACTTTCGTAGTAAAATTTTTATATATATGGAAATTTATAAGGTTTTTAATTTCATCATGTAGATACATATACATACTGTACGCACAGTATTATCAATAAACAAAAACACACATAAGTAAAGTAAAAAAAAGTAGTAAAAGTAAAGTAAAAAGTAAAAACAATAAAAGATGCTGGTAAGCCCACAGTAGAAATTCTTGAGTATGCTCACCCATTTAGTTAACCAAGGTATTTGGTTTTTTATAAACAACATAAATAATAAGCAAATATGTTTTAATTGTGACAATAAAATGCTCCCATATGCTATTAGATACTGATACTGTCTATACTTATGGCAATATTTCTCTCAATTTACAGCTTGCTCGGGCAACCCGTCCTATCTATAGGAAGCTGTCTACTACAGCAGCCTTATCTTCAGCTCCCAAACCTATCCCATCTACTGGCATGTGCTTTGGTAAGACTGATAAAATATAATTGGTATTGATGTATGTAAAATTTGTATGATGTTGTAATTATTATTACGATCAGCTTGCTTGCTTAAGTTTTATGGAATACTAAATGTGTGTACACTACATTATCAGCACTTATGCTTCCACTGCGGGATACCAGCCTTCTCTCAAAGAGAGAGGTATGGGCCATAATCCTCCATGCGGGCCCTGTGCGGCTTGGTGGATGCCACATGCCCTCGAATTTTGTAGTTCTTGAGCATGCGGGTTTCCTCACGATGTTTTCCTTCACCGTTTTTAGAGCAAGTGAATAATCCGCACATAACTTGATATATTAAATTATTGGTGCGGGCCGAGTCGAGATTCGAAATATGGTGCGTCGGATTGAAAGTCACACAAGTTCACGCTCAGCCACAATCGCTCTACATATAAATATGTGTGCTACACAATTATGCTTTAACTGCCACTCTGTTTCAAGATGTTTTATTCATTAAAATAGAAAGTTTAAATTTGCTACCGTTAGTTAAGGCTCAAAAACTTACTATGTAAAGGAAGGAATATAATTATGTATTTGAAAGGATTATACTGTAAAAAGTTATAAAGATTTCAATAAAAAAATGCAGCCTAGGGTTTGGTTAGACTACCTGGATAGTAATCTTGTCATAACAAAATTTTTTTATCTTATCTTTGGCATGACATAATGTTCTTGGTTTCTTACCAGTAATCCTTATACGATAGATTTAAATACAACATATAGGTAGATAGATAATTTTGTTGTATTATAACTTGTACTTTGAGCCTTGATAAAAGTAAATAATATGATACTCATACACATACCTATAAATATACATAATTTTTACTTAGTGTGGTAGGATTATGTAGATTAAAGTACCACATATAACATGAACACAGGTACTTTGAAAGTGGCTATGTTTAGTAAAGTATATTTATTGCTTAGTAGAATCTTATCAGCTTAAACATTTTATATACCAATGATAAGAATTTCGCTATATTATATACTATAGCCTCAATGTTAGTGACAATAATTTAACCTTACTCTAAAAGTGCTATACAAATGACTGACCTCAAATATCTACCTCTTTGTAATAATATGCATTGAGTAGGTATAATATTAATGATGTACATACTTATGGATTAAGACAGTGTTTTTTTCTGCTTCTTTAAACATAGTGAAGTTAACTGACTTAATTATATAAAAACACATATTAAATACACATATGTGTAGTAAATAGTAATAAATTATATAGGACTGGTCATTATTGGTTTACAAACCACCTATTCACAATCTGTTTATTTCTTACATATTTATTAAAAGGTAATAAAACAAAAGACCATAATAGTTTATTCACAAAAATAAATACAAACATGTAAATTGTTACGACCTATACATGTATGCATTCACTAAATATGTCTATTGCTAGGTTTGTTTGCTGGAGTTCGATTTCAGTCGAGCCTCTGTCAGTGATTGACCATCCTGCTTTTTTTGTTTTAGAGCTCAATGATGAACAGAAAGCTCTCCAAGACCTCGCTCGCAAGTTCACCAAAGAAGAAATCATTCCGGTGGCGGCCCATTACGACAAGACCGGCGAGTACCCGTGGCCAATAGTCAAGAAGGCCTGGGAAGTAGGTCTAATGAACGGCCATATCCCCGAGCACTGCGGTAATGATATTCAGTTATTTTTATACCCTATTCCTTATTAAGATCTAGGAAACTCCAAGTTGTTTCTATAATGCGTTTCAGTATTGAAGGCATAGACATATTTTAGGTTTCTGTGCCAACATGTGTTATTTGTATTATGTATATTACCTACTATATAATTTATGGTAGTCCATATTACAATCAGATATGATTACAAACGTGTCAAAGGAAGTACATCCTATCAAAATGAAGAAAAAATTGATTACTTCATAGGTGTTTCTAAGAAATAGGCTGGATGTTACAGGAGGCAACGAATTGGGCGTGTTCAATTCTTGTCTCATTACTGAAGAGATTGCGTACGGCTGCGCTGGCATTAAAGCTGCTATCCTCACCTCAAATATAGGTGTAAGTAAGCACTATTAACTATTCAGTGCTTTATAGCTTTTTTGGAGTCTCGGTTTCTAAACTTGGGCAGGTGCGCAATACTTGCAGTAATGCAGCCTGTACCAGATATAATGTAATAATGAATGTGTTTACATATATGTTGCAAACCTTAGTTTATTACGCACTTGTCTGGGGATAGAATTAAGAATTTGTGGGGTTTTCATGAATTGTAAAGGTCTAATATTTTCCAAAGTTCAATTTGAATGATATTTACTTTTGATTTAGGTGTATGCTCTGATATGGACTAGTACTGTTTGTATTATCCGTTCTACAACGTCATGATGGTGATGCCCAGTAAAGAGCCAGTAATGGTCTTTAGCATGATGCTAATTCACAGGCGGCCTAGGTCTAGGTGTGTTCGAGACTAGCCTCGTCACAGAAGAACTGGGTTATGGCTGCTCCGGTATAATGGCAGCACTAGTCATCACGGAAGTTGGCGTGAGCCCGTGTGTTGTTTGCCGATTTTTGACGGAATCGTCTGGTGACAGGTTCATTACGGTGTTCATGGATTTTGAATCAACATCGAAATAATCATTCCTAGAGTTTCAGCATGGTTTTGTCTAATGTACTATTTACTTTACCTATACGCCTTCCTTTTTCTATCGTTCAGACATCAGACTTAGTGGAAATAATCTAATGTGCGGCTACAGATTACGGATGCATACATTCTACGCCAAACAATAAGATTTGCAAAACAAATTCACAGACAATTGTGAAAGGTATGCAGTGCATAATTAAACCATAATACCTATTGGTTTTAGTAATAGATATTATGAGATTTTAGATTTCCTAGCACTATTTTGTACAATCTTTCTCTGGTTTTCATAAATAATAAAATGGAACAAAACATGGGAAAATAAATCCAGTAAAATAAAAACAAATAAAGACTAACAGTAATAGGGATCTTGACTAATTTAAGGAACTTTTTTTATTTTATAGATAGATGTGACTCGATTGGTGTGACTCGTTGGGAACCCACCGATTTTACATAACCACGAAAAATATTTTAAAATTAAAAAAGACTGTTATAAAGTATATAAGATTTGAAAAACGCCCGAAATCGTCACGTGACTGATTACATTATGAACCACGAAACAGTGACCTTACTATGAAAATCGAACGTCGAAGTTTTAGTTGCCGAATCGCATTTTCCTACCATTATAATGTTTCGGATCCGGCGTTGATTCGACGTCGAAAGTTGACCACTAAGCACTAACACGTAACTTTGTCTTTCTACAATAATTTCATGCTAGGAAAACTGCGATCTGCCAGCCGATGCTTCGACGTTCGATTTTCGTATGGCCCCAGAGTACTTCTAAGTTGTTAGGGCGGTAGTTCATGACGTCAGTCTCTCTGATTTGCGTTCACAGTCACGTGATGATGGGGTAAATAAAGTTTTTTCAATGGGAAGGTAAAGCTAATCTCAGATGGCGCCACTATCGCTGGTGCTTCATGCTTGTCATTGATGTTTACTTTGGGAGTTAATGAATTAATTAAACTAACCCAGTAAACTTGCTCGCGTTATAAAATCATTCGATTTGAAATGGTCACTACATAACTTAGAAGAAGAATTTAGTTTCCCGTAATTTTTGATGTGAAATGCTTCCCACAGCACCCAAAGCTTCCGTTTTTGCTCGTCAGAAGGGAAAAGTGTTTATCTTTATACTGAAATGCGCAGAGGCATACTTTATTGCAAAGACGATTTTTTGTGTTTACTTGTTTACAAATTCTATAATGAAGTTTGACAGTAACAACAGCTGCGATAATGCGTTTAGCGGGATAAATAAGCAGTGTGTCTCCCCATATATTGTCAACAAGTCTATTGTCTATTCTGCTTAATGAGATGCGTACATATATTATGTAAATGTAGTAGCGTACTTCAGTTGTTTGTTTCAGGTGCCAAATGCACAAATGAAATCAAGGGAGGGGGACAGAGTTAATGTGTGCAACACATACGTCTTGTTGTAATTAGTAAATACAACTGAACTACCTGCACATTTAACATGTAGGATCTTTATCAGCTGTAAGAAATAAAATTATTGAAATTAGAAGGCTTTAAAAGGAAGTTTTAGAAAAAATAGTAGGTAATGAAGTATTATTAGGACAGGAAGTCAATAGACAGGTGCAAGTTTTTTGAAATGTGGGAGATATTTCAGGGGGCGTAGGTAACCTGGGAGTGTTCGAAGAGTGTCTAGCGGCAGAGGAGATGGCTTTCGGATGCACTGGCATCACCACCGCCATTGGCGGCACAGGACTGGGAGTGAGTCCATATCTTTACTCATCATCACTGTGGGAATATGTCACGCTTTCAATGTTACTTTTACTGCAATTATGTACAAGCAACTATGGTATATATATGTGTATACATTATACGTATAAATTTATATATATATATATATTTACATATAAGATTATATACTTGTGTGTAGTTTCTCGATGATTGGGGTGTTTTATAAAAATGAGGCTCGCACCGGACCTGAAAGGATGGCGTATAAAAGAGTAATAAGTATATAGTTATATAATAATATTCAGCATTGGGTCGCTAATATAATTGAAAAGAACATGTGAGACCAGTTCATCACAGTAGGTACATACGAGTATAAGAGTCATGACCTTTCGCCTGCGTTGTTATTGCAACTAGTACCTACCCAAGAAAGAAGAAAAAAGTTTCAGAACTGGCTGCGATACTTAGTTGCCAATAAGGCATCGTGAAGCTACATACGTGCACTATTTCCAAAGCCGATTCTAGGCTCTCTTTTGTTATTTATTAATTGGCCTGAAAGTTCTCGCTCCTTGGCTGTTCTATGAAATATATAAGAGAAGGGGAGGACCGGCAGAAACGGGGTTAGTAAGGAAATTATTAAAAATATACATTGAGAACAATTTTCTAAATGCCACATAGATCTATTAAAAACAAGTAGAAATCTAAACAAAGATTTTTTAACTGGATATAATAAGACTTGACAAAAATGTGCAAAACCTCCAAGCGTCTAGCGCAAGAGCCTGTTATGGACACTGAATAAAAAGTGAATATGTACATAATTTAAATATAAACATACTAATTACTAACAAAATTTATAAAAAACGATAATATTATTAAAATAGTGACATATGAAAATAAATGTTTTACTTGCAAATTGCAAAATCTTTATGCCGATGTCGATGCTCATCTCAATTCAATGAAAGAAAAAACGTGGCCAATTTAGGTACTTACATGATTTATACTGCCGCGGACTTTGGACTAACGATGTAGACGGAGCCTAATAAAGCTACCGGCTGCAGCATTCTCTGACATTATCTGTGATAAATAACTCATAGCAACATTAAACTGTTACTGCTGGAGCATGACTCCCTGTTACTTCTGCGCTTAAACAAGCCAAAGACAAAAGCAGCTAGTCAGCTCCTCCATCAAGGCTCTCCAGAGCCGGCACGTCAGACGAATACAATCACGAGCGGAGCGTGTTCGTATGTTTTTGATCCTCCATCACAGTCGCAGCCGTCATTGTCCGCAATGGTGCCGTGCGGCACCATTGCGATAGCCCATGACTGTTCACCACAACACCGTGGTCGTGGTGTCGTGGTGAACAGTCATGGGCTATCGCTAAGAAGACCTATTGTCTTCGTTATATGTACCGATTTGGCTTCACCAACACTATTCACATTCTCAGGTGGCTTAGAAATGGGTGTCTTTGATGGGTGTATGGTGGCTGAGGAGTTGGCCTTCGGATGCACAGGCATCATGACGGCGATGGAGGCCAGTGGTCTTGGCGTGAGTGTTGTGGCTTTGCTAGTGCATGCTAAACCATAGGTATTTAGAATGTACATATTATAATGTTATGTATGAACATCGTTCTTTTTCTTTGTAAAAACGCACTTGTTGCCTGTGAGTAACTTCATACAAATTTCGCTCCTAACAGTGTTTAGAATCTTATTATAATCTACAGATGATATAAGTCTTAGATATTCAATTCAATTCATTTATTCACTTCATTTGTAATATAACAGTGGATACCAAGACCAAGGCATTACAAACATGTCAAAGATATAATGAACCTTATTCAGGCAATGCTACAATAATTATTAGTTTGTTTACAGAACAATTACCATACTTATTTATATTATACAATTTTATGTCATTCATCATTATCGTTATTAGTGTGGTATATTTAATTATTTATTTATTGGTACATTATAAAACCTAATCATATAACCTCCCTTTCATTACAATACATTCACACTAGTTTCTCTTGCATTCATCTCGCACATTCTCTTGCATTCATACATCAGACTCGCAATCGTATTCACGAAAAGGTCACACTGGGATAGGAATAAAACTAGTTTCATTATAGTACAACAGTCGATAGAGTTGATGATAACTTCAAAGCTCTATTTTACCGAATGGGCGCAGAATGCTGTTAAATCATCGGTTATTAAATAATTTACGACGAGATACCAAAAATTAGCCTTGTACTTTATCGAATATCTATAAGTCGATTCCAGATCCATTTTAAGAAACACCTATTCAAAAGAGCAATCCAGTTAAGGCGTATAGTGCAGCTAAATAGCTTCACTTACATTTTTTAGCAAAATTAGATCAGCTCATGCACATAAATAAAATATGTCATTATTCATCATATTATCGATTATCTTGTAATCAAAACAAGTTGCTAACAAATTTACTCGATAAAAAATTTATGAAAAATAAAGATACCTCTATCAATAAGTTTAATATGAAATATTTTTGTTATTTTTAAATGTATTTCGAAGAAATGAACATTACTTACGTATTATAAAATGGCAAAAAATGTAGTTGCGGTACATTTTCGATTACGCATCTAATTTTGAAGTAATTACGCATTTTTTGGATTTTTACTCATTTTTTAGGCGCGCGCGTTCTTTTCTCTTTTACATCAATGCGAACCGACAGTATGCGTAAATAGGACAGAATGATAAATGCCATTGACTCCGGATAGCGCTATATGCCTAGATACGCTGCTAACTGGTAGTAGTGTACAAGTACACTGGGAATATTTGGACTAATAAGTCTGCGAAGGCCTACTTCAACTTTTGTAGTACATGCCTAAACTGTCATCCTGTTAGAAGCGAAATTTTTGTGATGTCTATATTTGTGTGAACATCCGCTAGTGTCGGTTGACACTATAAAATATATTTCATGCCTAAACTGTTTCGTTTAAACATATAATGAAATGAGAATATTGATTCATATGTCCACAGATAAGTTAAGTAGATGACTGTTCTGTAATTTTTCGCAGAACTTTCGACGAAATGCGACTTGGAAATTTTTTGTAATTGTATTCGTTTAGATGTTTGAGCTATAAGTACACCGATGTGGTTCAGTATTTGAATGTGGAACTACAGGTGCTAGGTTAACTAAATAAATTTTAATTTTTAAGAAAACATCTTGATTCTTGTAACGTTTTTCTAATAATTCTTTCTCATCTCTTGTCGATCTGACTGTTTTTGTACTCCCGGTTCAAATAGTATTAAGGTGCTCGCTGTGCTTCCGTGAAAACTTCATAAATTTTTCGTCTCACACGACGACTCTTTGCTCCGATACAATAACGCATTTCCATTATATTTGGGACTATCGCTACAACAGCCAACTTCACGCGTTTGCAAAGCGATTATAACTATACTATCGCGCTTCATAGTACGCGATCCGATGCACCGCGGGCCGATTTTCATGTTTATCGAGGCTGAATCGCATCTGCATCGTGATTCTACACTAGACTAGCCCAGCTATAAAAAATCATGTCAAGTAAACTGCTAATATATTGCCGCAAAAAGTCGCCGTGTGTCATGACTCTGCTAATTAAGTACTATAGGCGCTTTCACGCTTGCATGTGTATATTATTCCCACTAATACATTGGTTGTAGCTATTTGTTACATTTGTGCACGTTTCTATTACGGATTTAAGGCCATACGCTACAACGCCATAAGTGATACATCTTAGAAATTCTTTGATTCTAGCAAACTCCCGTGATCATTGCTGGTAACAAGGAACAACAGAAGAAGTACCTCGGCAGATTGATCGACGAGCCAATTGTCGCTGTAAGTAATTACTAGCCTGATTTTAATGTAGTAGCATCAGCATCATTTTGATAGCGACAATCAGTATAACTTATATTGTAGCCCTTTACGTCGCTGAGCTTACGTCGATGTTACTCTTCTTTCGTAATATTATCCATAAAGGACATACATGCTCATTTATACTAGCATACTTAAAATTACCATGCTCTGCAGCTGTTCATATTTGCTAGCAATACTAGCATGCTCATGTCAACCTGCTCAGACGTACTAGAAGAACGCCCCTTTCCACCCGCACCTTACAGGTAGCATTCTCGAAAATCAAACGACAGTTAATTTTTGAGCATGCTCTAAATAATCATGTTCATTGCAATCAAGGTTTCGACGCACATGCTACTGAGTAGCAATGCTCATTAGTGGCATGCTTTTGTGCTAGTAATGAGCATGTCTCTCCGTACCTTTATGCTTTCATCGTATAATAATTGTCTCCGGTGCGTTCAGACCTATTCTGGTGGTAAACCACTATATCGCGTCAGCATCATACGACACAATAACAAAAAAAGATCTTATTAGGTTTAACCAGCAATCGACCATCAATCATACCTATTTATTTTTCAAATGTGGAAAACACGGTACGTTCTACCAACTTTAGATAAACTGAAGCGCGAAGTTCAACAGAGAGCGGCATTTAATAAACACTCTACGGACATTCAATCTTGATGTTATCGTAAGTCGAGTTGATTATCCGCAAGCATTTATTATTAGACGATGTTACACTTTGGACTTTAGATTATTGCATGCTCAAGATAAATGTCAAGATGTTATCTGCGATTTTTGTTTTCGTTACGTTCGTAAAATAATCCCTCTGTATGGCATAGTTAGTCGTGAATTATTACCACTATATATGTAGATTGTAGGT
Source organism: Crocallis elinguaria (assembly GCA_907269065.1). NCBI lineage: Eukaryota > Metazoa > Arthropoda > Insecta > Lepidoptera > Geometridae > Crocallis > Crocallis elinguaria. The sequence goes on from OU026077.1 coordinate 10,292,424, forward strand.
ATTTACTCAACTCATTGCTATTCCCATTACGCACCTTCCCAATGCCTCAGAGGTGGCGTGGTTAGCGTTGCTCGGCGTTCCCACTATACAGGTTGTTCCATCAGGTGAAAGTGTGGGCAAGTCTGAAATCATAAGATATAGCAAAAATTTGTTCTTAGTATAGATAGCTACGAAGAATTAAGTTTCCTCATGGCTTAACTGATTTGGCAAACCAGTTTGGCAATGAGGAACATGCCCATTCATTATATCGCAGGTGGCATAGACATATACAGATACACAATACAAGATCTGAAAACAAATTATGCTTACGGCCAGCAGCATTCTCCTCTGTCTACATCAAAATCTACCGAGATCACCAAGAGGCATGCCAAGCATAGTCTATTATATCAATAAATAAATTCAAAAGCAAACTAATATTTTCTAGGCTTACGGCGTGACAGAGCCTGGTGCAGGTTCCGACGTGGCCGGAATCAAAACCAAGGCTGAGAAGAAGGGAGACGAATGGATCCTCAACGGACAGAAGATGTGGATTACCAACGGTGGTGTTGCCAACTGGTAAATTTCCCTTTTTTATACATTTTATCAGTACAAAATAGCATCTCCGAATAAACAACTACAGATCTCACGTGTTGTTTCAACTTTATGCACGGAGCATTTGGCTTCCACATTCATTTGGCGTAATAGGTATCTTCTAGGTAAGCGTGGTCCATAGTCGACCGCATCGTCCCTTACCATCAAGTGAGATAAGAGCTCTAATGCAGAGGATTTTTTATGTGCTCTTTGGTAACTAGACGAGCCGGCCCATAACAATTGCAGTGCCACTCAGAACTTTGAAACATTAAGGCCGTATTACCCGTGGTCCCACTGCTTTATACCACTTGTGGGTTCAAGGGTAATTTTTATTCCCCATAGTCCACTGCAATACAAATCGCAAGCCTGTAAAGTATAAAAAAACGAGTACCTAAGATTAGATTTCTAAGCTTAGCGCCATCTTCTTCTATGTTGTCATTTATCATCAAGAGAGACACTGGTGTCGATTCTGGCGTCGCAATCCTAAAACCACTAGTTTCGCTCTCTCTTTCCAATTAAAAACATGAGAAAGGGATGCAAGATGTTTAATCTTTATCTCGGTTTATCTAAACATAAACATAAATGATTACACACTCACAACCCTACACAAGAATTAATTGTTCGCATGTGGCGTGGACACACCCAGATCACTACACAAACATCCAAGACCCGAGAACAAAATTTATATAAATCCATCGATGGATTAGAGTGGAACAAAAAGTAGAAACAGGTCCATTAATGGATTTATTCAGTAGATTAGAGTGCAATAGAGGTGCTCACAGCATTAACTCTCCAGGACTCTACCAAATCAGCCTGAGCCTTCAAATCTCAAGCGACATTGTGATTAAATATGATGAATACGCTGAACCTACAAGACTGGCTCCAATGCAGCTGCCGAAACACCGATAGGTGCTTAGCGACAGATTTTCAACTTTACAGGGGTAGCCGAATATTGGCCTACCACCATGCTATGATTGCTAGCCGATGTGTGAACATCGAGCTAAAGTTTGAAACAGATAAACACTGACCAGTGTTTTTCTTTGTTCACAAGACATATTATTCCATCATAACAACAACTTCCAGGTATTTCGTGCTGGCCCGCACCAACCCTGACCCGAAGTGCCCCGCAAGCAAGGCCTTCACTGGCTTCATCGTCGAGCGGGAGTGGGAGGGAGTCACCCCTGGCCGTAAGGTGCGCTCTATCTATTCAACCTGGATATATTATTATTTAGTCATAGATTAAGAGAGTTGCAGAAAACTTATCAAAAACGAATAGGTACAGAAATGTAGTTGGATCATCATCAATGACATTTCCAACTCCGCTTTTTCACAGAATCACGCAGGTCCGCCTGCAGCAATGCGCTTCCGTAATGCTGTTTTGCGTCTTTACCAAGATCTAGACCTACGACAGCGACTGAATGACATTAGCCTTTGTAGAGATATATTCCAATTAAAAAAAAATATAGTGTGTAATGTAAGTTTTGAGGTCGAGTTGAGAAACTAATGGGGAAGACGTCCGCTGCTGAACATGCCAGGCTGACATTATAGGCGGTTAAAGGTCTGTTCGCCGCTCAGTTATTTCAAATCATCGAGATACTAACCACAAGAGGTGCACGTTTGGTTTGCACGAAATAAATTCCACCATGTTTGCCTGGCTTAGCCAATCAGAGCGCATAATGCGCTCTGATTGGCTAAGCCACGGCCTCGCACCGATTCCCCGTGCGCTGAACGCTGATATTTAATTATAGCAAAATCAATACAGGCTAGATCTTGATGTTTCAAATATACTTAGTCTTCGCATTGTTCAATATGAGTTACTTAGTCTCTGTATCAGTGGGAGTGCATAAATAAGTGGTGTCGATCTGTGATGGGCATTTTCAATGCAACCGCAAGGTATTCCAAATAATGCCAGGGACTCGATACATAATTTAGCATCTAAGACAGCTTAATTGCCAGTACCACGAAACAGAGCCACTAGGTACCAAGTTCTACTTTTCAAAAGTGGGGCAATTCATAATAACAACTCAGTGTTATTATTTGCTACAAGGTTTAAGGTTTTATTATACAAGGTAATATAGTTTATAATATACAACCTGATTTCAAGTTGGTATGTTATCTCCAAAGGGGTCAAGGTACTACTGGAGGTCACAACATTTGTTTTAAGAGTTTTTGAAATTCAGAATTTTTCATTGGAGAAACGGCATTTAAAGTTTACGTCTAAATTCTACTACTGAACTTCCGGGTAGCCCTAGATCAGCTGATTCACTAAAATGATAATGTTGATTAAAAGAGACTTAAAAAAAGTCCATAAAATTCGGCGCACTTCCGGTTTGAAGTTTTTTTTTAGATACGCCTTCGCTGTCTCTGCGCTAGAAAGCCGTGAAGGCCCGAACCATGGGAAATGTGAAATGCGGGGTAGCTCCCCTGATGGTCTCAATCTCAAAACCCAACGCTCGATGCGATTGGGAACAAGTGAGAGAGACTACCGACTACACACCATCCTACTTGAACCGTGTCTTGCCGCATTACAATGTAGTGCGGACAATGGACAGGGAATCGTTTGCCTGATGATAAGCATAATGCTAGCCCATAAAAACTATACCATTCAGAACTTTGCAAAGGCTTGCACGGCACTGCGTTGCGCTCAAGGCATCAGTCTTTAACTCTCATATACGTAGTCATTTCAATGGCTGATGCTCAAACTAGAACTCAACGCATGCACAGTACCGCTCGACAACACTACAAATACAAAGACCACAGCCAAGACGATACCCAGCCAGACGGACACTTGAAGAAGAGCTAATCCTACCTAATTTAACTAAAAACATAACAAATTTTCCAACAGGAACAAAACATGGGTCAGCGCGCTTCGGATACTCGTGGCATCACATTTGAAGACGTGCGCATTCCCAAAGAGAATGTGCTAATCGGTGAAGGAGCTGGTTTCAAGATCGCCATGGGTGCCTTTGACAAGACCCGTCCACCGGTAAATAATATATATATTATTTTTTTGTGTTATTTGATAACGAGAAGAGCCGTTCGTTTGCCTGATGGTAAGCATAACGCCGGCCTATAACGATTGCAGTGCCACTCAGAACTTTGAGACACAAATGCCTGCGCGGCACTGCAGTGCGCTCGCTACCGTAAGACATTAGGTATTAAGTGTCATAAGCCCAGTAATTTCACTGGCTACTCTGCTCATCAAACCGGAACACAGTAATGCTTGCACTTTACTTCTTGGTGGCTGACTTCACATCTTCACAAACAAAGCGGTGGTACCAACCCAGACGGACACGGGGCGCGCACACACCGGCTGAGCTGCGCGTAAAACCTACCTGTTGCAATTTTGAGCAACACGTGTTTTGTTAATGAAAAATTGAACCATTCGACAACAAATTTAATTCTCACACAAAGTTTGCACCGGCCGGGTTTCGAACCCCAGGAAAGTTCGATCAGAACTAACAACTTCTACAGTCACTGCCAAACGACCAAACGACCCAATTTACGCATATCGACATGGTCGTTTAATTTCCGCGCGCTACAAAAAGTTTCCCAGATGTATATAACTATCGTTGCCCAGTTTTTCACATGACTCCGAGTGCTGCTTACATTATGCAGAATTGAGAGATTTCACTTTGAAATTGGGACAGCTGACGCGTTACTTGTGACCCAAAACAATAAATTACCTTCAGATCTTCTGATTTTGCAATATGTTTACAACTGCAAAAAAAGATTGCGTAAAATGTCCTCATTTTGTTGAACTATTTTGAATTTGGGTTAGTACATTAGGATATGCAATAAATATATCTAGTATAGGTTTCACCTGTCCACCGCATTTGACTTTCGATATACCTAATCTTATTTTATTATTATTAATAAGTTCAGCTTCCGATTCACTGCACATGTCCACTAATAAGAAACTAGGTTCTGACCGCGGTTGCACCCGCATAGCGGGTCCAACAGGAACCGAGTTTTTTTTTATAAAAAGTCTATGTTACTATCCTTTCCTTAAACTATATCTATGCTAAAAATCATGTCGATCCGTTGCTGCGTGAAAGGACAAACCAACACATCAACAAACACACATTCTTCGCATTTATAAGTACAGATGTGATTTTACTACGGCTTGAACGCTTTAGGTGTGATAGTGGCGCTGACGTTTCATCAATATAAAAAAATACCCGTTCAAAAGCACAAAGTTGACTTGGTCATATTTAAAGTATGTTTTATTTATATAAAACGGTATTTTTAGAACAGCTCCCGATATAGAATATTTCGGCGGTCACGATGTCTCACAGTTCGAGCGATAGGTGTGGAATACACAAAGAGCCATTGCATAATGTATAAAAATATTTTCCAACGGGTCTTTGTTTAACAACAGATCATTTTTTTATCTTATTAATATTAATGCTTTTAGCTAGCGATCGAACAGCTATGAATGACTATCGATGAAGAGTAGATAAAGATAAATAACGCCTGATTCCATCAAATATCATAAATGTTGGCATAAAGTCGAGCGTACATCTAGTATAGCTCTATAGTAAGAATGTTATGCTGAGGATAACTACATGGTTGCTCACCTGATCTAAGTTCAAAAATGCAACACGCCAAAACTAAAAAAAATACATTTCACCTGATGATGTAATAGTATGACTGTAGATGGCGCCAGGCTACGTCTGTATTGGGGATTAGCTCTCAAGTAAGGTTGCCGGAACACGCTTGTGCAAAGTTCCTTACGCAAAGTGCTCGGCGACGGATTCCTTGGTGGTAGCTTGCCAGGCCAACACTACAAAATGCCCTACGGTGGTACGGTGGTTTCAGCACCATATTTTCCTTCCGCGAAAGCTCAAGTTCATAGTAGTATTCGGACCCACGACCCACGGACCGCAAGTCTAAAACCTAGTTTACACAGTGCGAGCTGCTGACCAGACAGTAGACAGCTACTCGGCTTGTCTACTCGTACGCCAATAGCTCGGTTCGCCTTTGCTGTCTACACGACAGTAGTAGCTGCTGTCCAGTGTTGCGAGTTACCGCGATGTCGAGTGAACGTTTTCTTGTTCTCTGTATAGTTTCATGAATAAAATATTACTATCAGAAGACCATCTATCCGCCATTTTGAATTCGATAAACACTATACGCAGGCGCAGCACAAAATACGTACACTCACGACGACTGTCCCGCTCGTACTGGCGAGCTACTGCCGAACGCGTCTAAACGATGCGAGCGACTGAGCTGCTGTCATGTACGAGTTGCTGTCAGGCGAGTATGCGAGTGAAAACAAAAAATCTTGAAGTAACTCGGATGCTAGCTACTGTCCAACTCGCACGTGTGAATTACTCGTAAGCGACGTCCAAACAGTGCGAGTCACTGCAGTGCAGCTACTCGACAGGCTGACTCGTACGCCAGCTCGCACTGTGTAAACTAGGCCTAAGGCACTATACCAATTGAGCTATCATTCGCCTCAATCAATTATTTATGAATCGTCAGCTATACAAAATCGCTTTATAAAGCAGGGTACTCACCAAGTGTAGCTGTTATGTATCTGAAGACCTAGTGTGAGTTTTAAAACCAGTTAACGTGTTCTAAAGTGAAAAAATGTACAGCGCCTCTAGCGCCGCGTTTATGAACTATCATCGAGCATGCTTTTAATATGGCGATTACATGACAAACGCGGTCGTCGCATAAATTTATAATAACTGTGAAACTCAGCGTACTGATACTGTATCCGACGCACCCTTCACTACTGTATCGCACTTGATACTGTATTAGATACATTACGTGATTCACCTTTAAATAAGTACGCTGCTTAATGTTAAATAACCGATACGGTGCATATAAAAAAATATCAGTTTCCTTCTATGCCGGTTACACTTATTAATCAGTGACATGATATTCCATAATAGTATTAATTGACTTACAAAGGAAATGCAGTCGTATTAGTGCTATGGCTAATACGCGTGAGTTATAGGATAGGATAATACGTGAGGTAACAAGATAATAGGCGTATTATCAAAGTGTCTTGAATAGTTTATCAAGTTCAAGATTCATCTAATTGACCACTTGAAACCTGTTAAGCCAAGTATCATCCGAGGCTTCTTTGTTATGTTTTGTATGTTGGCAAACGACCAACTCGTCTCGCTATCAAAAATAAAAACAAAAATAATTTCATTATACTACACATGTTTCTTCGCAGGTGGCTGCCGGAGCCACCGGCTTGGCCAACCGTGCCTTGTACGAGGCTACCAAGTATTCGCTCGAAAGGAAGACTTTCGGCGTTCCTATTGCCTACCATCAAGCCGTCGCCTTTATGCTGGCTGACATGGCCATAGGAGTCGAAACCGCCCGCCTCGCGTGGCAGAAGGCCGCTTGGATGGTCGACCACGGTAAGATACTTTAAAAACTATATTGTCCTTACATGTTCTGATCGATATTGACTAAAAGATTTTGTATTTAGTAACATAATTTCAATACCCTTCGCTGCCATGAGTTTACTTATGTCTAACAAAACCATCTATATCTGTACACATAAATAAAATTGAAATCGGCTGGACCGATTTTGATAGGAGTTTCAATGGCAGATAGCTGATGTTACAAGGAGTAACTTAGGCTACGTGGGCGAAGCCGCGGGGCACAGCTAGTCTGTTATAAAAAACTATATTACAAAAAATCACGTCGATCCGTTGCTCCGTTGCTACGTGAAAGAAGGACGAACCAACAAACACACTTGCATTTATTGTCTGGTATTATAGTACATAATTGATAATCTATCAAGGCTTCTAAACAAGTACACTTTTTATACACAATAAATAAATTTTGTATTTGTATTTTGTATATACACCGTTTTATAGGTGTGTATGTATGTTTGTCCACGCATTTCCCCGAAACTATTAATGCATTACCGTTTTTTTATTCGCTTACATTTACTGCAACGTAGCGAACAACGTAAGTTTCATCAAAATCGGTTTAGTACTTTAAAAAATATGGACCAAAACCATCAACTTCTTTCTATGTAACAAACGAGTACATGTTTATTTATGCAAAGGCCAAAATCACCTGTGAATGAGTACAGGTATTGTAACAAAGAAATTACATAATCTCTACATAGTACATAAATCTGCAGATAACATCAAGTCATTGGCCGCTAGTACCTGTAAGGTGTATGGTACTCCGTATTCTTATTCAATGATATTCATGTTCTCAATACAAATAAATATTAACGAATAACGTAGGTTCATTCATAGTAGCATTCTCTTGGGTAAACATCATAATCTGCGACCACCAAAAGGCTCGCAAAGCGTTGTTTTCTATAGCAAAATTCCCCTTGCATAGGGAAGACCGATGTTCAGCAGTGGATCTTCTGCAGTAGATAATTTTTATTTTTTTGGTATTTTGTAACGAGACGAGCTGGACGTTTGCCTGATGGCAAGCATAACGCCGGCCCATAACAATTGCAGTGCCACTCAGAACTGAAACACAGGCCTGCACGGCACTGCAGTGCGCTCGTTACCCTGAGGTATTAAGTCTCAGAGCCCAGTGATTTCACTGGCTACTCTGCTCATCAACCGTAACACAGTAATGCTTGCGCATTATTGCTTGACGGCAGACTTCAAAACGGTGCTACCAACCCAGACGGACACTCGCAGAAGAGTTAATCCTACCACTAACAAAAATAATGGAGCCAGTAGGAAAAAAACCTTGATTAGAGCTCAATTCTCGTTCACAGGTCAAAAGAACACCGTGCTGGCGTCGGTCGCGAAGTGCCATGCTTCTGAGATAGCCAACAAGGGGGCGTCAGACGCGGTACAGATCTTCGGAGGCAACGGCTTCAACACCGATTACCCGGTAGAAAAGCTCATGAGAGACGCCAAGATTTACCAAATCTACGAAGGAACTTCTCAGATTCAACGGATTATCATCTCCAGAGAGCTCTTTACCGACGCGAAACAAAACGCATAATAAGCAACTGCATAAAAAATCCCATTTATTTAATATAAAGTCAGTACTGTCAATGAACGTGCAGTTTTTATTTTCTGCACTTCAAATTTCATACTTTGTAATGGTGTGTGTATGATTGTAAAAAAGCATTATTGTTTAGGTTTCGTAAGTTCATGTTTGGTAAGTGTAATGTGCTGAGATGTTGTTTTTTATATAGAATGCTGGTAATTATGTCTAAAGATTTCTATATTTACAACTTTAGATAGAACTATTTGTTGACTTATATTTATCAATAAATCTGTATTATATTTCTCGACTATTTTATTTATCCCTTACAAAACAATGAATGGTTATGGTTCAGTTTGAAGCCTAGCTGTTTATTTAGAACAAAATTAAAAAGTCTTAAGGCGATACCCCGAATCAATGTAATTCATCATTCTGTCCTCTTTGCACACACTGTCGGTTTGCGTTGGTGTAAAAGAGAAGGAAGACTGCGCGGGCCACTAAAATTTAGTAAAAATAACAAAGCGTAATTACTTCAAAACTAGATGCCTAATCGAAAATGTACAACGACGTTTTTTGTCATACGTAATAAGCGTTGTTAATTTTATCAATATACATTTATAAATAACAGAGATATTTCATTTGAAACTTATTTTTAGAGGTAACAGATTTTTTCTGATCGAGAAAATTTGGTAATAACTTGTTTAGATCACAACAAGATTGTCGGTAAAATGATGAATAATGGCATATATTTCTTCCAGTCCCAGAAGCTCATCAGATTTTGCTAAAAAAAAACTTTTAAGTGAAGAAGCTATTTAGCTGCTATATACGCCTTAACAATATAAAAATTCTTTGACACTGGCAGAAAAACGTCAAGCAGCGTTTAAAAGCCATAATCTGAATAAGAAGGATAATAATGTAAAAATAGAAACCGCGGTGATTGTTATTTTTCTATGTTATATCCGCTTTATTCCATGGTCCACATATTGCACATAAAAGTCGGTTCAGTTTAAGATTCACAACAGTTCGAAGGTGCCTAAGTTAAGACACTTGTGACTTTCAGTATATGTATACAAAAGTATTCTGTGCTTGTGACTGAGATATCAGTAATTAAGGGTCTTACCACAAAAAAATTAAACACACGTTAAACAGTGTTTGCGTCATAAACCTAAAATGTCTTAAATGCCTATAAACATGCCATAGTCGCGCGATTAATTATGAGCAACCGCAAATCCTGATTTAAGTAGTGTCTAACCGTTGTCTAATACAATTCTGTTGTGACATTTCTAATCATTTTAGAAGTTTATCTTTACCGAACAGCTAAACACTGTCTAACTAAACAGGTGCCTAAAAGATGTTTTTTGTGGTAACACGGTTAAATTTGAGGAGACTGCGCAGTATAGAAGTTTACCTATTATAAAATAGGCCTTTAGGTAAGCCTGTCAGTCTTACCCTAAAGGTAATATTTCTTCATAATTATTTACATTATTTAGTAGATTTACTAATACGGATATTGATATTATTGCGTTTTTATCGGTTTGGGAAGGTAATGCCATGACCATGACATTCGAATTATGAAAAGCCACACATTTATTTCCTGTATGTGAAATCAGAGATAGTAAGTACGCTAGATGGCATCACTAGTTGGATTATGCATAAGAAAGAAATATTCAATATAGATCATAAATTAAGCTGGTGGTCAAATTTCTAAACTAACAAATGTAGTTTCATAATATATTCGTATTTATCTTATTACAATAGACCAGTAGACCAGATATCAAATAAATCTACATTCCGTTCAATAGCAATTTAAGTTAGCGTCATCTGTGAGTGGATCAACGAATCAAAGAAAAGATGCGAAAATTTAGACTAGATGGCACTAAGGGCGCCGGAAGTCAGAAAACATACATTAATCAAAATATTAGTGTCTAAATAATTAATATAGGAGTTATATTTAAATAAAAGATTTTATAATTAAAGATTCCTAATTAAATGGTTTATTTCTTAAAATATCATTTGTATTTATGATTAAAGTATCGCTTTACATTTGTACTCATAATGATTGACCTACATTCAGAGCCCTTGTGAAAGGATTGTGCAATAGAAACGGTCATATATTACACAACATCGCGTATTCATAAGCAAACGTAGTTATTTTGCATCATCTCTATGAGTTTTTTTAAGCTAACAAACATTTTCATTATTAAAGTTTGAAACGCACAATCAAAATGTTTTCTTTGAAATTTTGCGGACTTTAGGATAAATAAACCTATTTCGCCAATCTTATAAAATTATCTCAATATTCCTTGCACTTTTTATGGTAATTAGGTCATGACATAGATTTTTTCGAATTAGGTTATTCCATGCCCTTTACCGACATAATATTTCAATGTCAGTCATGAATACAGTGGCTTCACTGAACCCAGTTATGTCGGTCGGAATATCAAAGTGTAAGTGAAGTGGCCTAGAGACCTACATTTTGTTTTTAAAACGAATAATCGTTTTTAAAGGCGCTTTTTGAGATAGAATATATCCCTAACCGGTACAGGCGATATAGTAAAGGTTCCGGGGGCGGCATTTGTGAGTCGCCTCGGTCAATTATCGTGCATGATGCACGAAGACGCTCCAAAAATGAGTGTAGCGCAAAGTCTGGCCGCCTCTACGAGCCAGCCGAAAAGTGATGTCGTGACTGATGTATCGGAGTTTGTCATGAGCTCTACCGAGTCCAAGTCCACGGAAAGTATTGAACTGGATCTGAAGATCGACTATTTGGATCATGCTAGCGGTAAGTACCAGGCCAATTATACAAGTCTATAAATAAAATTGTCTATCTTCTACGCTTGGAATTATTCGTAGGTTGAATATGTATGTATGGTAGAGATCATTGTTGTAGCTTGTATACTTACCATGACCGGGAACTTCTGTCTACGAAGCTCTAGCCTACGTAATTATAATTTAACGAGTTTATTTTCAGCTTCAATTGCGGTATGATATTCAAATTGGTGTCCAGTAAGACTGTTCTGATTACATAAATTGGTTGGGGACATGAGGCTTAAAAGAGGCCGGAAAGAAAATTTAGTGAGATCAATTACACATTCAAAGAAGACAAGTGTTGTATAACAATACATACACACAGATTAAAATTATGGATGTTGTATGCATCGTAGAGGCTACCTGGTGTTCGTACGCTCGACTCGGCTGCACGGTGTGGCAACGCCGCATTGGTTTTTTTTCGCGCTATCCTGTGCTGCGATAGAATCGGTCGGCTGTGTTTAACTGAGTTCTAAGAGAAGTAGGTGGTACTGAATAGTAGAGGCTCACGGAACGTGTTTCGAGAATAGTTTAATTGTATAATTAGTTGCCACATTGCGATGAATGAGTGAACGTATATTGTCAAATAATGTCGTTTAGTATTCAGTGGGTGGCGCGACGACGCATTTTGATTTGATTCGGTGTCAGTAGGACACGTTTGCTCGACAGCGGGTACGGTAACTGCGAGTAGCGCCGCCGCGCGCCGCTGCTTATTACACCATGTCAATTAGCAGTCTCGACATGAAACACCGCACTGCACACAATCCTACCACTGGGCTGGACCTGTTTTGATATAATATAGCCCTTTGTCTAGATGCGTCAGAAAGGTTACTAGTAACCGTAGACAAGTTCTAGCATCTAGACAAGTTAGCGTAGAATGATAAGATACCTGTTCAGATGCAAGACATAAAGTAATGCTAGATCTGTTACGAATCTGCTAAACGTAAGACAGACTCTGCATTTGAAATTAGTCTGCATCAACTGGGCTCGTAGCTAGTAGGTAGGTACTTATCTACTAGCTCGCTATGTGCTAACTTGCGAAGATCCTATTAATTAAAAGAAAAATAAAATGCTTAAGATTTAGAGCAATAGTTTCTTTGACAGGTTAATCCACAGAGATTAACCTGTCAAAAACCTGGAATACAGATTCCAAGAGCAAAAATAAACACTACATACAAAAACGTCCAAAAATAGAAATCTTAGATCATAGATAGGTACCTAAGTGTGCTTGACAAAAAGTGACACTTCGCAATATAGATAGATACCTATTTCCGGTAAAGTATGGAGGGATGGTAGGTACGTAAAGAGGAGCAAAATTCAGAATAACGTATTTTTTGTGATTTTAACCCTGCTAGAATAAAAGGTTTGTGAAAATTTTGTAATTAAAAAAAGCTGTAGCTAAAAAAACTTATCTTAGCGTGGTTAAAATAATAAAAAAGTAACTATATTTATTTTTAAATTTCCTGCCACTTTACGGACCAGCCCTAGCAATATTGAATATTAGTTGAATACCAGCAATATTTAAAAAAAACTATGAGTAAACGCGTAAGCCAAATATTAACATGACATTATAGGTATCTTACCCATGTTTATATTCTTACAATATTATTTCAGTAGAAGTTTTATAAACATCGTCCAGTAGCTAAGCTTCAAAAATTTTACGTGACGAAGGCGTCATCACTAGTCTATATTATAAATGCGATAGTGAGTTTGTTGTTTCATGCAGCAACGACAGATCGATGTGCTTATTTGCTATGCTTATAGTTTATGGACAGAGACGGAGATTACTATAAGCTACTTTTTTCCCGACAAAATGTAGGTACGGTTTCTGTGGGTATCACCAGGCGGATGAAACCTCGGGCCGTATAGCTAGTTTTTTTGTTAATAGTTGTGATAATTAATATGTGTGTGATGTGTGTGTATGTTGATTAATATGTATGACCTTTTATTGGACAATAGACACGCATATGTGTTTGGCAGTAAATGCACGTGAGCCATGAATCTCAACTATTCCATACAATACATACGCAATACAAATATACAATACAGTGGGGAAACGCCAACAGCTAAAGCCATGGCTTCCCCATGAAGGGGGGAAGGGCCATAATCATGATTGGTAGGCGTTTTGGTAATCGCAGTAGATTATGAGTTTGATCGAGGAGAAACCAGCTGCCCATTTCCTGGTTATTCCCTTCGCCGGCTCTTACGGTACCCACGGGAAGAGATGGGGTGGAAATATTCTTTGCTGGGACCACGGCCAATCCTAAAAGCCGGTCATGATTTATGCTACACCTTCTTAGTCTTCCAGACGAGTGGGCGTAGATCCAAAAGTATATGCTCCATTTAAAGCAGATATTTGTTGATAGTGAAACAAGCTAATGTCAAATGCACCGTGAAGGTGGCCATTCCCGCCCCGCCTAAGCATAACTCAAAAAATGGCCTAAAAGCTTGATGTTTCATCTAAGAAAAAGGCACTACGAGAAAACAGAGAACGCTAGAGCCTTCGGTTGGCATTCTGAAATAAATTTTCGAAGATAATTAGTGCGCGGTAATTGCCGCGGGAATCGCCATTACATGTCCAAGGTTCCTAGTGAGGTGTTTTCTCTATTTTTATATTTATGAGAACATTGCGAAGTGAAGGTAAAATTTCTTAAAAAAAGCTGTTTTTAGGGCTAAGGCACAAATCGTCCCATGATAAAAGGACATAATAAAGTGGGCTCTAGGACCAGTTCCACCTTTTCTAATTTGATAATAGGCTATTCCCACAGGCTAGGCCCCCATCTTAGTTTCAGTGTTAGGACGAATGTACTATTTAATATTTTCTAAGGGTTTATTGGTCCCAATGAAGTGATGTAAAATAAAACGTTTATTGGTAACAACACTACCAACCGCACTATATATGTATGTTTTTACTGAATTTCATTATCAAAATTTTAAATTTTTTTTTCTATCAAAATCTAAATATAATGCACAAGATATTTGTTCAAAATATCTGAAGAAAAATTTGTCGCAAACACTAACACGTACCAGCGTTTTTATGGAAATTATGACGGGTTACGACCAATCTACGTATCAATGTACCTTGGTATCAGTGATTGAAGTTCTGATTTACAATAGCGGTTGACCGTTTTGGGGGCAGTTCAGTTAAATTTATGCTTTACGCTAAGAAAACAACAAAGTATGCAAGCGGATGCATGTGTGCGGTATGTGGAGTGTGTTTGTGCGTGTGATAGGGTGAATAATTAATCGAAGAGGGGACTGGCGGAGGCCGCAACTCTGTGACCTGCTCCCTGCGTTTCGCATACGCCACTACCTATATGTATATATCAACACTTCCTTTACCCATTCTCAAAACTAGCAACCATTCAAGAAAGCCAGCTTAAAATGCTGTAACTGGTTTTTATTTACCTACATTAATTGTATTTTTGAATGTGGAGCAAGGTTGGTGCGTTCGACTAACATTAAAATAGAACAAATAACACGAAACACGCACACAGCGTAGGAGTAACTAAGTTTTAACTAAGTAATTTCAGGCTCACGAAATTATGTGTAGGTTGGCCAAATAATATATAACGTAATTATAAACTAGGTATAGGATAGAAAATGACTTGCTAACATAAAATAATTTCTGCGATAAAGTCACACATGAAATATTCAAATTCAAAAGTCTTTATTCAAATAGGCCCCAAAGGAGCACTTATGAAAGTTAAAATGACACTAACAGCGGGCCTCTGCAACATTTATCTACCCGAATCACGGACTAAAACTAATGCTGTCTTTATCAGAACATAATAAATGACAAAGACACCAACAGACCCAATCCGTGCTCAAAGTCAACGAACCTTCCAGAAACCCACCGTGCCCGTTACAAATTGGTATAGGCCGAGCAAGAAGAAGGGCAAGAAACTCGTCACGGCATTCTTTTTAAAAAAAGTAGTTTTTTACATACATTTTTATATCACTTGGTAACTATATTTTTAACCTTTTTTACGTCTGTAAATGTACCCACTTTCTTTATAAGTATTATGATAATGCACAACAATCTTATACAGATTTTTGCTTTGTTTATAAAATGCCTAGCCTATTTCTAAAACGGTAGATCCAAAACCTGCCTGATGGATTAGTGGACAATGTAGCTTTTGCATGACTGTTGAAATAAAGATACTTTTTAAGACGATTAAATCTCAAAAAAAAGCCTTTCTAAAAGAAATACTTACCTATATATATATATACGAGAAGTCCCTTACAGCGTCGAATGGAAAATAAGCTGTATGTAATTTTCATGACTCACAATTCATACTGTAGATTGATAGACACCGTGCAGACCGTGCAGTAGATGTTGGAATGGACTGACTCTACTGCTTTAGCGTGTACTACATTTAGTGTTTACTGCGGCAAAATAGTTAACAGGTAGGTATTATTAAAATAGTCTATATTGCAAATTAGCACCATTATATGTATAACGCTATAACATGATAATCTCATGGAGTTCCAATGAGATTATCAAGATCTTATTATCAGACCTTATATTATAGTTTTATAAATGTAGTACCTACTTTTGTTTCAAGAAGACAAATCGAAAGAGTTCAAACATGATTTTCCTTTCCGTTTCCATTTCATCATCAGGACCTGCGGCGCAAGTACGGATCTACTCGGGTCGATAAAATTCATTAATATTCGATAAAATTGACAGTTCAAATCGATAAGGTGGGATTTATCGAGCCTCGAAACAATCGACAAAAGTTATCGAAACGCTAGGTCGAATCCAAAGAGAATATAGAGCTACTACAATACTTAACGATCAGACTTCGGTACTCGCAACATTCGATAAATTTATCGAGTTTTTCGGTTCGACAAATTTATCGAACCGACTTCCGTACTTGCGCCGCAGGACCAGGCTACTGAGTATTCTCAATTCTTAATCGCTTCGCAGACAACTTGAAAGCCAAATATATATATAAATCGCAAAATTTAATGTTATGAACATTATTACTTAATTATAACTAGAAACTACTAACATATGTCTAGAGTTAATAAAAACAAACTTCCCATATAACCCCCCTTCCCTATTTGACAACCCAATTATGGTGTCGTAGATAGTTCGATAGGATTGAACTTGCAGTAGCGCGTTTAAGGATTCGATTCCCCAAAACGAGACAAATGGATTTTGTGGGACTATCCTGGTTTTCGGAGTTATAATACGGGTCAGGGTTCTAGGTCTATGTTTTGTGATTGTTGGGTGTAAGATGTTTTGTACGTAAATAGGTGTCGTTTTGAGCATATTAAAGTACGTGTAATAGGTATACCTACATCCTACAACCTTGGTACTAACAATGAAATATTGTCATAGTAGTGAATTAGTAAGTATTTGTATTTCTCATTTTTCTAGAGAAGTGTGTGCTTACCTACAAGTTTGGAAAAACAGCTCTGTACTATCAGTGGGCCTCGGCTGTGACCCAGTGACCTACTTACGCGTCAGTCAGAGTAACAATCGTTTGTATCGTCCACGGCATGTAGCACAGCTCAGTTATTACACACAGTGGTTTATCTTCATAAACACACGTGTGGGTTATGGTGAATGCGCACTGCACGGAGCCGACCGCAGCGGCAAGCGGCACCGCACGCATCGCATTTTGAATAAGTTGAAAGAAGCTGTATGATTGATATATGAAATCGCAAAAATCAAAATGCTTCTTAGAAACACAAAATAAATAGTATTATCATTATTTAGAGCAGAAAAAAATGTCAAAAAATGGTTCTGGAATGCTGTTAAAAATTGTTTGCGAACATCGTAGCCATCACGACTCGTGATGGAACAGCAACAGCAACGCTTCAAACAGTCTATTCTATACTTCTCGAACAAATGGTGTCGATTCTGGAGTCTTATTCCTAAACCTAATTTTAGTTTCGCTCTCTCTTTCCAATAAGTAACACGAGAAAGAGGTGGAAGATGTTTCAGAGATCTGAATTTAGTTTTACAGCTGTCAAACATAGTCCATCTTTGACAAATTAGGCGTAGCTAAATTTACACTATATAAGTGAGTGAATTAATCTGACAGGTCTAAAATATATTTCACCCCTTTCTCATGTTCTTATTTAGAATGTGAGAGAGTGAAACTAAAATGAGGTTTAGGTTTGAAACGCCAGAATTGACACCATTGGTTTATTTACAACTGAAGACTGCGGGTTATATTCGCGTAAAAGGAGTTCCATACGAAAAATACGCCGTAAGCATATGATGCACTATCAAAGTCATAAACAAGGATGCACAAATACAAATGCATTATACTCAGGAAGTCAGAAAGTACCTACCACACGTTTCTAATGTCGATGCTTTCAGAGCCGTTTACGGATTTGTGCACTTTGCCGTATCTGAAATAAATGTTACGTGTCTATTTAACTTATCCCATTTTACGTATTTACTTTACGTATGATTGCATCTAATTACGATCAAAACAACAAGGGTCTTACCACAAAAAAATTAAACACATGTTAACCCTGTGTTAAGCCCTGTTTAACGCCTAAGTATGAGCAACCACAAATCCTGATTTAAGTAGTGTCTGAACATTGTCTGACACAATTCTATTGTGTCATTTCTAATCATTTTTGACGTTTATCTTTAGACGCTGTCTAGCTAAACAGGCGATTAAAAATAGTTTTTTTGTGGTAAAACTATAAGAGTTCGGCGCGTAAGAAGCGGACAGTGTGTGCGATCCCTCAGGTTTCAGCGTCTTCAGTGAGTGCACTGCGTACGGATGCGGCACACCTTATCTACAAATGCCTAATACAAAGAATCGTGGTAGCAAGTAGCCGTAGGTATACTGTTTATGCGAAATTAGTACTTTGAATAACACCAAAGAAACCAAAATCGGTGGAGTTTTGAACTAATTTACCTGTATCTCAGTAATGTACGCGAATACCTAAAGTAATGCTATACATCTGTATAAATAAAAATTGCTTGCTACGTGTAGGATGGAGCAATCCGGAGCATCATTTGAGAATGGCTCGATCAATACGGCCGTTTTTTTTGTTCGTTATTGTCAGAATAAGGGAGAGAGAAAGAAAACTTAAAAATAAAACACGTGAACGATCGGTGAAAAAGCAGAATTTTTTATAAGAAAAACCTGATTTTTATTGTTTAGTATATTCCCAATTGGTGTATGTCTTTATAAATTGTAGCCTATATGTTATTCTGATGTATAAGCTATATTACTATAAAGTTTTATCAAATTTATAATATGACTATAGGATTATAATAAAAATATTTTTTGTTAGTAACGAAGATGCACGAAAGAACACTGCATTCGGCGTCTTCTCTGGCTAAACATAAAACTTTATCCGTCAGTCAGCCAGAAAATATAACTTCTAGGCGCCTGTTTAGCCTCTAGACGTTATCTATATAAACGTATAAAATGATTAGAAATGTCACAACTGGAGTTAGACAACTACGGTTAGATTCTACTTAAATCAAAATTTGTGGTTGTTTACATTTAAATGCTCGACTAAGGTTAGTGTTAAGGACTAACTCTTCTGCGAGTGTCCGTCTGGGTTGTTACTACAACATTGCTCGTGAAGTCTGCCGCCAAGCAGTAATGTGCTACCATTACTGTGTTCCGGTTTAATTAGCAGAGTAGCCAGTGAAATTACTGGGCTTATGAGACTTAATACCTAATGTCTCAGGGTAACGAACGCACTGCAATGCCGCGCAGGCCTTTGTGTTTCAAAGTTCTGGGTGGCACTGCAATTGTTATGGGCGTTATGGTTACCATCAGGCAAACGACCAGATCGTCTCGTTACCAAACAACATAAAAAAAGGTATGTTTAAGGTGTGATTATTTTTCTGCTAAGGTAACCTTAGTAACTAGGGAACTAAAGATCTACTGATGAGTATTGTTGCGCAACTGCTTGCATAGTACTTTACTCCTGATTTAATTATAGACATTATTATACTACAAAATAAATACTTTCGTAGATATTAGCACTGACGATGTCGTGAAACGGACTCATTTCGAATCACGGAATTGTTTATTATTATTGCTATAGAAAGACTTCTTTTAAGAAAGACTCCTAGACTTGTATTGTATTGTACCAACTGTACACTCGACATAACTCTTTGACCTTTTAAAGCCGATCAAATCGATTGAGTCGTTCCTCGAAGCAGACAACAAAGATTTGCGGAAGGGCCGCCAGCATACGAGTACAAACGAAGTTAATAAATAACATCTATTTCAAGTCGACGAGCTCATTCTGAATATTCTGATGGGGCAATAAAAATAATTCGGATGACGCTCAGCCCGGTGACCTGACATACATCAGCTGGTGCCAACAACTGCGACATACTTTCCTTGCTGAAAATTTCCTAATTTACCCCAAACACGAAAATACCGGGAGATGTCACTCGGTCTCGCTCGACAGAGCGCTGTTTATGAGTTCTATCAATATCGCTGCGCCCACTGCGGTATCTTTGGTTGGTACTATTGTCCAGCGACTTCGGTCGCGATATGCCTGACATACCTATATGCGGCGAGGGATGGGGAGTCCTGCTGATACCATATTTTTTGTTACTCCATCACGCTGAAACTACTGATACTAAATAGGTATTATTACTGCACTACTAAATTTAATCAGGATGACTTTGTGTATGGTATCCTAATAATGTTATCACACATCTCCGTAATTAATACTAATCCGGTTTTAATGAAATTCGGAATGTAAGATATACATATATACCATGCGAGCGAAGTTGCAAGCAGAAGTTAGTAGATAGTAGGACGAACGGGGAATATGTGGCTGTTGGTACATTACTGTCGAGGCCGGAAATAAAACCGAGTAATATTGGAAGGAGGAGGTACTACCCGAGTCGTTTAATAACTAAACGTTTCGGCCGGGTCTTGTATTGTATCTACTTTTCTCCAACTTGCGCAGAAACAGTCAAATTAATCCATCACACATCCACATTACGACACCGAACTTTCATTCGCGCCAATTCGACCGCTCGCTTTTTGTTCTTTTTACACAACTGCACAAAAAAAGTGTAATGTTTTTATGGATCACGATTTCCAAGCAAGTGAAAGAAAATACCTTTGTAAAAGAGTAACGTTCATGTGGTGTTCAAAATAACTAGCTCCTATTTAAAAAATGACAGTTTACTCGTTTGGATTATGTATATGCCTACCTACAAAGGCTAATTAAATTAAGTATATATAAATTCTAAAATAAATTACACGACAAAATATCATCTTTTTATGTAGCTAGGTTTATGGTATTATAATATAGTTATTTAACGCTGTTTCTTTGTGATTCTACAAAAAGCTTCAGATAAGTTAGTGTGTTTGATAGGAATTTCACAGCAGCTATGTAAGCTTAGATTACATCCAAATCATAAAAAGAAATATAAAATAAAACTCTAGGTACATAGGTACCTACTGGCGTTACTTACGTACAAACCTACAATACCCGTCATCTGAGGGTGAAATCTGTGGGCGTAGCTTTGTTTGGCATTTCTCAACTTCTAGTCACGTGTACTGTGGCTTGTTGCTACACAGTTTGACAACATTAAAAAGTTTGATACAACAAAAGTTGAGTGGTTCCAAAAATTGATAAGCTGCGATGTGTTGATGACATTAAATAAGTGCTAAATTCATACCTACGAGTAGTTACGTCTAACTTCTCCAACCATAGTATTCATGGTTTTAAGTATGACATTCAAGCATGTAACTAAACATAAACCGCGTTAGCACAAAAACACCTTTAGACGCCTGTTTAGTTAGACAGTATCTAAAGATAAACGTGAAAACGCGTAAAATGATAACAAATGTCATAATAGAATGGAGTTAGACAACGGCTACACACTACTTAAATCAAGATTTGATTTCATATTTCAACACGCGACTAAGGTATGTTTAGGAGTTAAACGCTGTTTAACACAGGTTTAAGGTGTTTAATTTTTTTTGTGGAAAGACTGAAATCGTCTCTCATGGTGACATTGCAGGTTACATTTTCATGCCCACAAAAGGCGAATTTGTTGTTCAACGGTCTGAACAGCACAGGGGTCGCCCACGTGTAAGAAAATTAGTGTAAAGACTTGTTTAATATTGATTTTCCAACATTCCATTACTAATTCTTAGCGTATGGTTAGAGTTTGATACGTGGGGAAGGAGTACACTGTCGGTAATTTCAGGCGAACAAAATTAGCTTGTTACCTACATGTGCTCGCTTAGAAGTTTGACAAGGTCTTCTTACATCGGTGCCACAGTTTTCAGGGTTATAGATTTGTTCTGTTTCTCTTATTGCATAATAACTTGAACAACAATGGCTGGTGGGATTTGTTACTTTGGTTATTTTTTATAAAAAAGAGAGTCAAAGTCGCATCTACGATGCGCAGGCTAAGGCGTATCTACTGAGCGCTAAAACATCCCATACAAATTGGGCAGAACATCTGACGTCACTTGTTCAACGAGGGCCGTACAAAAGCTGTACTAAAACATGCATTTTGTTGATTTGGCCGTGAAAAACTGGGTTTAAGTACATACAGTTTTTTATTTATTGAAATGTAAAGAATTTGATGGTATCATTTAAATTACTATTGGATGATAAAAAAAACATTGAATTCGTGAATCTTTTAGATGCAGCAGTATCTTTGTGAAAAGTATATACTTTTTTGTGAAATTCATTTATGTTAATAATATTAATAATTAATACTAATTGATAGTTAATGAGTTGTTTTTAAACTTGTATAACGACAGTAAATATGTATGTTGTGTTTCATGCCACATCCCTATTACCCTTAGGTAATTATGTTAGTGTGACTATGTATCTCGAGCTTCAAACAGGATTCGATGGGAGATTCGGGGTTGTGCTATACATAATTCATATCATTCATACATCGCTAGTCACTTGGAGACATTTAACTTGAGATTGGTAGCTATACAAGAAAATGGTTTATCACCACGTAAAGTGACTACTTAGCCTGCACCACCGTAAAGTATTTTCTAGTTAATATTACCGTCCGGTGACGCTGAAAAGGTCGTGAGAAAAAAGCGTCACCCTTAGCAGTGAATGTGATAGTATTTATTTTTGTTTTAACAACATACATTAGTACAATAATGTATTTTAATTTTTTAAATCGGTGGTAAAATACAATTGATCCCCAATAAAAACACCAATAAAAAAATCTGTTATTTTCACCATAATATAGGTACCTACATAATTCCAACATATTGTAGCCGTGTATCCTGGAGAAGTATTAGCTGTGGTCCAGGAGACAGGACTGTCTCCTGGGCAGGGGTGGACATGGACACCCCTACTACCGAGCCTAAGTCTAATTAAAATATGTGAATCATTAATCAAATTACTACAGTGCTGTTTGTGTGAAACTAATGTAAATTAACCTGCATCTTAGAGAATTTTATCAACCTACATGCGGACGTAACGACAAAGACCGCGGACGAAAGCCAGGTAGTTACTAATACAATTATAAACTCGTATATAATATGTACTTATTCTCCCCTATGAGGTAGCGCTTCACTTACCATGTAAGTATGTAGAGGAGGTAGTACCGCAGTACCTTAATAACAATTTATAGGGCTTCATGAGAGCTTGTGACCCTGATAATTCGTAATCAGAAACGTGTGTACGGTCTGTCTTAGGATACTGTGCGGGACAGTAGGCAAAATCTAAAGTTATATAAAGGAAGGGATGAGTCAATTTATCATTGTAGGTATAACTAGCAATAAATGTAGTAATTATTTGCTTAGATAAAGGCATACCTACACTGCCCGTTTTGAATAAAAATGTTTATTTTAAACAAGTACTCGTACTAATAGAAAAAAGAATGTATACAATTTAAAATTAAAAAAGCCACTGAATAAAAGATTATATTCAAACAGCTGAATAGATTTTCTCATAGCTAAGAATATTCTCGATCAAGTCACCTTTCTATGAAAATTAAATCAAAGTAAGTTCATCTGTTTGGGAGCTACGTGCCACAGACATACAGATACGTTAAACTAATAACATCCTATGTTTTAATTTAATACAATATCTAACTCCAAAAACCACACCTTGAATGGAATAAGTAAGTAAATACTTACTTAGATGATTTCCTGTGACTAAAAGAAACTTGATAATAATAGTTTAATTTCCAAAACATCACGTTACTAGGTATATTAACTGCTTATTTATTAGATAAAGCGTATTAGCCATAATATTATACTGTTGCAGTTGTATGCACGTTAATTCGTTGAACTGAGGCGGGTTGCCAATACCTTCTATATTTTCCACAGACATACCTGATTGTAGACAATAGGGATGTTGCATGAAACATAAAATACATAATTACTGTCATTATACAGGTTTAAGAACATCACATTAACACAACAAAAATTAAATTCACAAAAAAAATATAATTTCCACAAAGGTACTAAGTACTTACATCTAAAAGATTCACGAGTTCAACTTTTTTTTTATCATCCAATAGTAATTTAAATGTTACCATCAGATTCTTTACATTTCAATAAATAAAAAAATGTATGTACTTAAGAGCCTACTAGTCCATGGAGCGAATTCATCGGTGGGCGCGGCTAAAATGCATGCTATCTCATCTAACATTCGTGGGACAAGGTAAGACTCTGCAGCGATGAGCAGTATGAGGCTAATGCTCGCACATACACAATTACACACTCACGTAAAGTCGCGACGAAAACCGAAAAGTCGAAAACCGGCGCGCAAAAATGTACGAATTGGCTTTTGGTACTTGGGATTTTACGACAAAACTACTGAATGTATTTAGTCAGACCAAAGTTATTTGAAATGTCAATAAACTAAAGCTTGTTAGTATGTACCTTATTTTCGAGTTTTCGTAATCCTTTTGTAATTTATTTACGTCCAAACTTGCGTTAAAATACGTGCTAAAATACAGATGTTTGAAGGCTCATTACTTTTAAGCCACTTATTTTTTTTCTGTATAATTAGCAGGCTGACCTAGATAACGAAGAGATAAATCGATATTATTCTTAATTTTGGACTTAAAACGTCAAGTAGTGGAGTAATCACCCAAGTACGGTTGTATGGAGAAATGAACGACTAGTTCGTCCTTAAGCCCAGTTTTTCACGGCCAAATCAACAAAATGCACGTTTTTAGTACAGCTTTACGGTCCGCGTTGAACAAGTGACGTCAGATATTCTACCCAATTTGTATGGAGCGTTTTAGCGCTCAGTAGATACGCTTGAATCTCATTTTTGATGTTTCTAGTGTTTGATTTCCAGTTTTTTTTTCGATATACATATATAGATATTTCGTTCTCATAAGAAAACGAATTAAATGGCATTATAAAAAAAATGGAGTCAACATCTCTATTGATAGCAATTTAGCAATAGTCTACGATCGGGTATATATATATCTATACAGTCTACGATCGAATATCTGTGTCGTTGTGAATCATTACCGATGCGGACATGTCACATGCATTGTGTTCAGTGTTCACTATCGTGACTGATCTTAAATAAGTACTCAAAAGACATATTTTGTGTTATGTCGGGAATTCTAAAACAATGAGCTTTCATTACGCAAAATCCTAAAATACAATCCGGAGTAACCACTGTTCTTAACAAACATTGTGTGGACCGATAAACAATCCATTTCGTGCTCAGTTTCACATAAGAGTATAGATAGGACCTACTCAGTTTGCAGTAAGCGGCCGTCGGAATAGGTTGTGTTAATGTATGACGTACACTATGACATCGAGCTAAAATAAATAGGTAAATTACTTTTTTCCATAACATCGCTATGGAAACGAAGCGTAGCTCAGTCTGTTATGTAGTGAGGAGTTAACACCATTTACCCTTCCTAAGCATAGCCAAATTGTTTATTTTCGCGAAATACAAAACTTGTAAGCCGGAAATGAATACATCATATCAAGAATTTCGCAGTCAACATCGATTGCTCCCATAGCCTAGGTTAAGGCGTCTGGCCCGGATAGCCAGAAGACGCAGGTTCGAATCGTGTTGGAAGCGAAACTTTTGTGATGTATATTATTATATTTGTGTGAACATCCGCTAGTGTTGGTTAACACTATAAAATATATTTCATATATATACAAAATATTCTCAAAAATGTTATCCTAGCGGGGATTTTATCCTAAAATGACAAGAGGTTTTTTTTAAGTTTAATTTGACGTTGATAGACGTCAGAACGTTAAAAAACGATCGTTTGTGGTAGTTGTTCGGTTGTGATTTGAGGTTAGGAACGACCTAGTTGCGTTACAACCGACGGCAACCGAACGCTCTAACTGAACCTCTGAACGAATTAGAGCGTTCGGTTGCACCCGGTGTGTTGACAGTAAAAACAGCCTGGGTATTCGCCCGTGTTAGCTCTTATTTTTGCGTGGCGTATCATTGTAGGAAATGCCCTTCGTGGAAGGTCCTTCCCTTTTTTACCCTAATAATAAACAGTGACCTTACTGAACCCACTCACTCCTGGCTAATAACTATAACTTCGCGTCTCAGAAAAGCGATAGATCATAGAACTGGTTCCAACATCTAGTTCCTAAGTATATATTGTCTTTATAACAATCAGTGACTGTCATTCGTTCGTCATTCTGGCCATGCTAATTTAGCCATCGCTTTTCCTGAAGCTTCCTTTTGCATTGAAGTCGTTATAGACGAGTCCTTTTCTGATTTAATGCCTATTAATGCTGGCGACTCTCAAGTGACCTCCAGATGTAGAGAATACCGCTAAAATGCACCTTTACAATGTAGTTCTCCAATATAAGAGTGTTCACTTGCCACCTCAGACCTTAGATTACCTATTAGTATTTGGGTAGTGCCATTTCCAAAGATATACAGTTCCGCTGGGATATCGGGTGCAACGTCCGAATTGGGTCCAGGAAAATTAGTGAACTAAACATGTGGTAAATTGGTGTTTCACGTGTATAGCCAGCGAATTTTGCTTTGTAAATCATTCACATAAAATACTGGTGCACCTTTAGAACCCTTCGCCAAAGTACCGACTCCAATCCCGTGATATGATTCTAGAAGAATCATGCACTATTATTGCCTTTTGCGTTGCAGTTTCACATCATATGCGATGGTAAGAGCTTTCCATCAGGCAAGCCATCTATCTGCTTATTTCACACTTTTAATCATAAAAATAATAATATAACCTCTTATCATTTCGCGCCGACATAGTCACAGACAACAAAAGTCAACAGGTACCTTAGCCTTAGACTAATAATACATACATTTTTTTACCTAATAAACCATTATAGATAAACTTATAAAGAAGAAAATAAACTTATAAAAAGAACGGCAAGGCAACGATACACCGGTACCTACTTACAAAACCGTTTGATGTACCTAAATCTACATCTGTAAAAGTCTCTTTAAAAGGGGTAGGAAGTAAAAGAGGCCCTTTTGTGAACAACATTGACGTAGAGCCGGTTTCAGCTTCATCACAAAATACTAAACAGTGGGTACAGAGTTCTAAGACACTATTCGTATGTGTTTATTCACAAAATAAATAGCTTCAAAATAGTGGTGGCAGCGTCCGGTTTTTGTGTATTCAAAACGACAGTTTGAGCTGTATCTGTGTCAAGGTGCGGATCGACTCTTGCGCAAAGCGTTTTTTAATACTGCGCCCGGTTGCGAGGTAATTAATTCGATTCAGTGTGTCACAACGAGCGATACTCATGCTTTTCGTATATTTAAACCATTATTCGTAAATTTTACAATTGCTATAATAAAACGAGTATAGCATTGCAGGCTAAATTGCGATGCTATTGCTGTGTTTTAACTTCTAATCGAGCGTTAGTCATCAACCTGATGTCATAGCGTGTTAATACGACATCATAAGCTTGACACAGCACAGTATACTGTACGGCAAGCACATGTCACGCAATAGATAGACAACAAACCAAACCTACATCCAAAAATATAACTGTCAAACTTCAACATTGATTTGAAAATGAGAAACTGAAGCAAATGTACTCATTTATCTAGCAGCATGGCATATTTTTCCCCACGGATGGCCTGCCGTGATTTTTAATAATGTTACTGCCTTCGCCAGTGTTCATTTTGAAAACTTTAAAGTTAATCAAGACTAAGAATCCCTATTAAGAGGATATTATTGACGAAATTTTATTTGAGTAAATGTTTATAAAGAAATATAGTCAACAGTGTCCCCTTAAGAGCTCGGTGGCCCTGCTCTCGATAGCTCTCCTTAGATGGCTCAGCACCAGACTAGGTCGAGGAGAACAACTACGATGTCAGTGTCATAACTGCTGCGCGGCTTTAGAACCAGTTCTCTAACTACTGCGGGTTTTATCTGATACAATGTTGTGATCTATGAGGTAGAAAACGCAATGGAAATAGAATTATCACGATTTGTAGCAGATTGCGGTGGAGTGGGCGAGTGGCTCTGTGGTAGTAGACCGGGCGGGCGGCTGTGTGGTCAGCCGTATGTTGCGCTGCATACATATTACATATGTACACGCCGTGTTTGTTCACAACTCATTTGTTTGCGTCGACGGCCTTAAGATTCAAGGTACCCGAAATATACTAGAAGAGATTCACGTTTGAAGCCTTTCAAATCTATAAATTAGTGTCCTATTTAATTATTTTATGATAGACTTTAATATACGTAGACACAGTCGTAAACAGCGCGGGCTGGCTGTTTTATTGTTTGGGTAAATAAGAGTAGGTATTTGATAAAGCCGGTGTACCAATAAACCCACCCTTTCACTGCTGCGTGGAACGCGGGCGCGGAATAACAATAGTGGCATTAAAAATTTCACGGCCTAGGGTTGGGGGCAAGGACATGGTCAAGCAATGGGAAATATATTTTAAAAAATAGGAATGTCTTTAAAATCGAATCTTTCTAAACGAGCTTTACCCTAACATTCGTGGAACTACCCAAAATTAATCTCGAGTTTACGATTTAAAGTACCTACATTTTATTATTGTTTATTACTAAATTCAAACGCATAAAAGTCGATCCTCGTAATGGCCGAGTACATAAAACTAAAAAATGAAATGGTAAATACAAGGCAGATCCATGTTTTTACGTATAACGTACCTATAAGTATATAGTTGTACAACGTTTACTTAATTGGCCTGCACAGTTTACGATAATTATTATTATGCTATTCACGTGAACCTTTGCCACGGAATCCACTGTCAAGCACATTAAAAACAAAGTAGGTAAAGTAGCGGAAAATACAAAGCGAAAATATGTATTTCATGAATAATTGTGCGTAGATATAAATGCTGAATTTTAAGCTTTGGTCTACATAAACTACTTCGAACTACACGGTCTCACAAAAAAATTAAACACACCCTAAGCCTTTGTAAAACAGCGTTTAACTCCTTAAACTGCCTTATAGTGGCGTGTTTAAATATGAGCAACCACAAAACTTAGTTTAAGTTGTGTCTAACCGTTGTGTGTCTATCACCAAAGAATGGAGTAAGACTCCATTCTTTGGTGATATTTCTATCATTTTCGACGTTTATCTTTAGATATTGTCTAGCTAAATAGGTGTCTAAAAGTGGATTTTTGTAGTAACATGGACAAAATTTACAAATGTATCCTGCTTATGCATATAAAGTTTTCAACGATAAAAGACCATTTTGTTAAATTTTGTAGAGTTAATATGTATCCCATGAGGCCATGACACCAGTCTACTAGGGGTCTCAGTGTTATTCCAACAAGGTTTATAATTGTTTATTTTATCACGTTGATAAATAGAAGCTGATGTTTTGAAACTTGAAACTCACATCATTTCATTTCAAACTTTCTTTCAAATTTTATTTTTCATCTTCTTTATATATGTATATGTATGTACATATATAAATATCGATACCAATTCAAACTCATCCTGTATTTATTTCGCAAGATTAACAATTGTCTACAGTAAATGAATTTATTTTGATGTTGAGATCTCACTTATGATTTTGTCACTTTACCTACCGAATCATGAACTTGAATAGCCGGTAATAATGCTATGAAAGCGGAATTCAAAGTGGGGTTAAAACATAGCCCAAGTAATACGAATTGGAGGTAATACATTCCCAAATGTATGTCTTGCGCATCTAAATAATATTCGATAAAATGTTTACGTTTATAATGTTAAAATATATAATGTTTTCGCGGGGAGGGTCCTAAGTATAGCACGAGAATCAAAAGTAGTTCGCGGGCAAAGTGTGAATAAAAAATGATTGCTGTTTTTTTCGCCGCAGTGGCCCAGTAGCAACAACTCCACTAGAAATCGTAGAACGGTTACTAGGGTAGGGAGAGGTATTGTGAAGTTTTACTGCCCCAAGCCATTCAAGAGTTGAAAAAAGGTCTCCCGTGGAGTGGAGCTCGCGACTTTCTGTTCCACCTAGTCTACGCGCCTGCCATAGACCTTTTAGCTTCTATATACGAGCGTTCAATTACTGCCCCATATGCCTTACAGCCTATATCGGGCCCCTTGCGATTTTTTCCCAGCATTAAAAAAATGGTCCGTGGTAGAAAATTTAAGAATTTAGATGAGGCATTTGATAGTTATCAAGTGCCTCATCTGAATTCTTAATTAGAAGGGGTAGTAACATTCTTGTTTGGAGCCTGGATGTATGGCCAAGTTTTGAGTGTAACTGAAATAAAAAATAAGTAAATAAATATGTGAATGAAAAAATAGGTTGTCATGCGACCTGATCTGGTCTTGCAACGTTCCACTATTCTCACTTAGTCAGCGCATCTGAGTGTGTTCTAAGAAATTGCATCGTACGAAATGAGATAAGCGGACGGCTCTGGGTGGTCAGACTTGCGAGAATGTTTTTAGATCGTATTAAAATTAGTTATTCTTAAGCGATCCGTCGAATAAACGACACTTGAAATTACTTTAAATTTCTCTTCTCCTTTTACTATGTTATAACCTGCCCTAGTAATGCACAAAACGGTTGGTACATAAGTGAAGTTACATGCCTTCTTATAGGTATACCTACATGTACAGGTATAATACATACGGCTTCTTCGATTTGAAAATAGAGCAAATATCTTACCTTCATCGCATAGCTAAGTTAGCGGCCAGCATCGTTAGGCAAGCCAACAATCACGTCATCCGGTCTAGATAAAACATTTTAACAAAAGTGTGTCACCAAGCTTCGTCTGTCTGATATATTAATATATATTATCTGGATAGTACATTGGTTTACCTCCAGTCGTTGCCGTAGCTTGCATATAATTTTGTGAAATCAATTCAGCGCTTGTCATGACGTTAACATGCGAATAAGTAACGAACCGTAATATTGCAAAATAACATGTCAAGTCTGTTTCGATTTCCACATCACTGACTAAGTGGTAGGCATTTGCGCACCGGCCATTTTAAGGAACTAGAAGGAACACATTGGTTTTTCAGAACAAAGAGCTTTTACGGCGACGAGATGGATTGTTAGTTTTGTAACCTATCTTTATATTTGCGACAATGTAATAAACTACTGTATATAAATTGAGTGCGGGAGGCTGATGAATGTTTTGAAAAGATTCGCTGCTGGTCGATCCAAACGAGCGCGTAACTAGGTTAAGGTCAGACGCCATTGTAGTTGGTCTGCGTGAACGTGGTGACGTACTCTACTACACCTCGTCGCCGATGGCTATCTGTGGATAGCACGGTCATCAGTGCAGTGTCTCTATAGTAGTATAATGTCTAGAATCTCCTCGACCCTCTTTAATTAATAAATCGCTTTGGGTGCTATAAGGGTTACTTCGCACAGGCGACTCCATTGTCCGCTGTTGTGCCGAGACATCAATAATTAAAATGTCTATTAATCGTACCTACGTCAAGAGCTCTGTCGTGCAGTTTGCCAATTGGATCCTACAACGACTATTCGACTTCTAATTTAAACTTATCAAACTGTCAATTTTATCGATCGCAATCGAAGGCAAAGTTCCGTACTTGCAGGGCCTAGGGTCTAGATAGTCTGATCTAGTCTAGAACCAGAAGACGTGGGTCGAATCCTTTGGCAGTGAAAAGAAACATATAGCGGCCTCTTCTGATACCTTAACAATTTTAAAGGTCACGGACAATAATGAGAAAATAAATAAAGCCGAACGATCACATACATCTTGAACTCTAACTACGAAAAGAACTCTCCGTGTTACCACAATAACAACTTTCAGACGCCGGTTTAACTAGACAGTGTCTAAAAGATAAACACTGCAACAAAACTTTCACCGATTTCAAATTATTAAAAATTTCACAACAGAAGTAAGATACTTCGTAAATCAAGGTCTAGACAGTGTCTAAAAGATAAATATTTAAATACGCGACTAAGGCATGCTTAAGAGATAGACGATATTCAACACATGATTGTGTTTAATTTTTTTTGTGGTAAGACAGTCTGTGTTTTGGGAATCACAAACCACGAAGATCGTGGTCTAACGAGTAACGACACCCAAAGATACGAAGAAATACTTGGCTGTGTAATGAACACGAATGTTTTTATTCTATTTCGGGATTCAAACGCAAATTGACTAATTAATCCGCACTACAATGATTGCGAAAGTGTGTTCGTACGTTTGTTGGTTTTTCCTTCTTTCACGCAGCAACGGATCGTCCTGATTTTAGGCATAGATATAGTTTATGGACCGGAGAGTAACAAAGGCTACTTTTTATCCCGGAAAACTGCACGATTCCTGTGGGAAAGCGGGTGAAACCGCTGGTGGAAGCTAGTTATTACAAAGATATTTTGGTAAGGAAAGAAAACAATTAGGCAATTAGTAACAATTAGCCAGCGGAAATATCAAACAATTTTCTAGGGTAACACGAGGAAACTTATTCCTGGAGATGTTTTCCTTTAAAGAACTAAACTTGCTCATTATTATTTTTTTTTGAGATTTTGTATTAATTGGTTATTAGAGAGATGTTTTCTTTTGAGCTTTCCTTGTTATGAAACATTATACAAATTATGCTCGAGCTAAGAGATCTGTGGCTCGAACAATGGGGTCAAATTTATAATTGTCCAGTTAAATAAGGTAATAAGTGTTTTGTGGAAAAATATATTTTTACTGCCAAGCTTTTATATATCAAAATCGGATGGTTAATATAGGTGCTACGCTACGGTGGAACATATACAATTATACATGCACACATACCATAGACAGCATAGACCGCTAAAAACATAACTCTTCCTTTTGGCTTTGTAGTATTCGGGTAAAAAATACATTGCTGGGATTTAAAAATATTAGGTTTGGCATGTTCGTGCTTCAGATATGATAAACATTCTACCCGGTGAGAAATATTCACCCAATTGGTAACGTTGATTATATTAATGATTGGTTTCAACATGTAAGTAAAATGTATAATGAGTTTATTTTTCTGATAAAATTTGGGCTACATTCGATATCAGTTGTATAAAGTTTAATGACACTACGTTAGCAGAACAAGTAGCTGGTACATTTCTTTTCAGGAAAAGTGCCGTACTATAAAGTGTAGAAATGGGAAAGCTCAAACTAAACCTTTTTACACGATCAGTGATTTCTTAGTAATTTGACTTAACAGGAGGTTTTTCGGTTCGCTGTTCGAATTTATTTTGTTACTGTTTATAGATTATTATACAAGATTCTTTTAGGTTTTATTTTGTACTAGCTGTGCCCCGCGCCTTCACTCACGTAGCCTAAGTTACTCCTTATAACATTAGCTATCTGCCAGTGAAAGTCCCGTCATAATCGGTGGACCGATTTTGACGGGACGGGACCGAGTAATCTCAACGTGCAATCCCGGGTAATCTCCCGGGTAAACGGCTGGAGCCGTTTCGGAGATTACCCGGAGCTGTTTCGGAACAAATAGACAGACAGACAAAAATTTTAACTAAAATAACGGTAAATATTGATTGATGGTTGGTTGGTGGAAGATTCTGAAACGACTGTTTCGTTTCAGAATCTTTGCAGACCGACCGTACGCTTATGCAAGTAAGTACATGCGTTTTGCTATCAAAATAACCAAGCTTATGCATCAAGCGCGGATTACGAGATAAAATCACGTGCAATCGCGGCTTGATGCAAAACGATAAAAAAAAACGAAATAGACAAGAACTGCAATGCGGCCAGATAGCGCTGTCTCGAAGCCCTGCCTGGGCTCAAAGCGACGAATGCTCCGCTTTGGGCTACGTACATCACTTGCGCACCACTTATTTACCGCAGCGCCTCCACTGAGCACGAAATGGTTGTGAAACTTTTTTTTTAATAGCGGTCGTAGAAGCATGTTTGGAAGGGTGCCGTGCTCGGACTAGATTTCCATCAAGCCCCAACCAAAACTACAATAGACGATACGATATGCGTCAAGCGGAAATCATGGCTTTTTCGTGGCTTTTTGGTTTTCTCGTGGTCCGCGATTGATGCTTATCCATCAATCATGAATTAGGTGTAAGTGCTGCCTTAGACGCGGTCCTCAGTGCACAAAGTAACAAGCAGTAAGCATGTTGGTAGGTGGTTTGTCCGCCACCCGCTTGACGGGCAAAATACCTACAAAAGCATTCCAAAGAAGATTAATTGGAGTCGGGCAGGCGGCCGACTGTAAAAATGCCAAAACTTATAGCAATATCTTTGGAAAGATATACTGCGCCGAACCTAAATTAAATTTTATAAGGGCATGGCAAGAAGATTATGAGTGGCAGACAGTGATGGAGTTACACAAGGGATGTAAACGCGAGATATTTTGCGCTTATTGTTTGAGGCTGAAAAAATCACCTACACGTGTGTGTAAATAATACAGTTTTCATCACTAGAAGTCATAATAAATTTTCACCAGATGGTAAGACTAACTCTTCTGCGAGTGGCCGTCTGGGTGGGTACGACCACATTGCTCCTGTTGTCTGCCACCAATCGGTTACTGGGCTTTATGAGACTTAAGAGGTCCCAACCCGCCATACATTCTATACAAACGCTCGTACGTAATTATAGTAATGTATACATTTTTTTCTTTGGGTTTTTTTTAAACCTTATTTATCTTGTGCTTTATATCTAGAATTATATGGACCAAACATTTCAAATTTTGACAATCCATTTCAGTAAAAGCCTTAAAAACAGCCTTTTAAAACAAATTTTACCTTGACTTTGGCCGTTCACAATATTCATTATCCTCATAAATGTAAAAGTAAACAAAACACTTCCATAGGATCCTTGGACAATTGGACATGTAACAAACATTTTTTTCACAAACTTGTAAGGCATTTTCAAAAACACGTATTTCCTGATACAAGTTTTAGGAAATTACCACGCACTTTATTGTCTTCGGAATTTTTTTGTGGAAATTTATATCAAAATTTTCAGAATGCCACCCGAAGGCTCTGGCGTTGTCTCTTTTTCCGTAGTGCCTGTTTTTCTTCGATGAACTATCAAGCCTTTAGGCCTTGTTTGCGTTCTACTTGTCGGGCCGGGAAGGGGCACCTAAATACCTCATGCCTCGAGTCTTATGGTAACGAGCGCAATGCAGTGCCGCGCAGTCTTTGTGATTCAAAGTTCTGAGTAGCACTACAATTATTAGTGGCTGGCGTTATGCCAGGCAAACGAATAGATGAAATAATATAAAAAACATAAATAATTATTCGGTTACACCTATTGTAAAAGCAATTTTGATTCATTATTAATATACCTAATGCAATCACTACTATACTTATGGGTTGTATTACTACACTGAACTATTACTCTTGATGATAAGACAAAAGAGAACAAAACTGTTTGAATTAGTATAGGTTAAAGTAATAAAGTAGTACTACAAGTGCCAATTTAAAAAAAAAGTGTTCCTAAGCAGAAGAGCCGTAAACAAGGGCGATGCCAGCGGTGCCCAGGCACAGGGAGGTGATTGTTCTTTGTTTTTTTTTATTATTTGAGATGGGTTTGCGTTTGGCTACATCTCACCAGATGGAAAGCGGGAATAGGGCCGAAGGTCACCCTCAACCAGGGTCCCTGGAGGGGAGTAGAAATGCCCAGACCACACCGTATTCATTTTGTGGTGGGCCTTATGTAATTAGCCAAATGTCACCACATTTACCGACTATTGGACATCTAGAAACTTTTGACTAGATTGTGGACTATTCTAGGTAGGTAATAGATAATCCGAATGATCTAATCTCATTAATTACCTGTTGGCACTTTCGCAGCTGGCCCTTATATTAATCTGACCTTAATATATAACACTTTTATAGTGAAATAAGGTTGAAAATGTCGATGCGTTTGCTTTTAGTTGAACATTACTTCGTAGTTTAGTTGAACATTACTTTTGTTAGTGGGAGGACTAACTCTTCTGCGAGTGTCCGTCTGGGTTGTTACCACCGCTTTGCTCGTGAAGTCTGCCGCCAAGCAGTAGTGTGCAAGCATTACTGTGTTCCGGTTTGATGAGCAGAGTTTCCAGTGAAATTACTGGGCTTATGAGACTTAATACCTAATGTCTCAGGGTAACGAGCGCACTGCAGTGCCGCGCAGGCCTTTGTGTTTCAAAGTTCTGGGTGGCACTGCAATTGTTATGGGCCGGCGTTATGCTTACCATCAGGCAAACGACCAGCTCGTCTCGTTACCAACTAACATAAAAAAAAAAAAAAGTTTTATTGAATTAAGAAAAAGAAACGTCAGTAAGATTAAAAACTTTGACGTTTTCGATGATTAAATTAATTTTTGTTTCAGTTACAAAAAATATGATTAGTTGTCCCACAAAATATTGAGTATTTTGAGACAAAAAGACTGCGATTTTATTTTCAAGAGTATGGACCATTTTTATAAAATATTTTGAATATCTAATATCTAAGTCTTTATAATTCTGTACATTTTTTTTGCTGGTAATATTTATGGACATGGGTATTTGTGCGACAAAAAACGCCTCTTGCAGCACGTTTACATAGAAGATACCTGTTCACTAGTGATTTGAAGAAACCCAGGTTATAACGATCAGGAAACACAGACTCGGGCAAAGAGTTCCGCTCCTTAGCGGTAAGTACGCCAAATAAACGTAGAAGCGTTAAAGCTGCGAGAACAATAGGAACATCGCCCTAAAGTATTTGTGTATCACAATGTTTTCATTCAACTGAAGTTCAGTTTCAATTTGCTAATATAACTAATATCTCAAAGCACGTTACGCTAAGAATTGCTTATCCTATACGGCTAGTTATCCTACCCAAATTTAAATATCTTACACTGTATGTCATCACGGCACCCCTCTGTAGGTACCTATTTATGTACATTACAGATACGTGACCTACATTTATATTGTCAACTGCATGTCTGTTATCCTCTGTCCTGGTTTATATAAACTTGACCCACTTTTAAGATATATATAGATGTGTAAATTATATGAAGTGCCTACACGAACGTACTATTAAATAGTGGAATGAAGAGTATGCGTATGCAGTCGGCGAACATGTAGCGCATTCACGGTTGCACCAAGGGCAGCGATATGATAGCTTGAATAACGTCCACAATATATACATAATAATATTTTGATATTGTCATAGGTTAAATTATTCTTATAGGAAATTCAACGAAATATGCATTTTTAGGATCTATTTTCTAGTCTACTACTAAAATAGACAGGTCCCGACCGTTTAGGCCAAGGCCAATAGGTATAGACAAACTATATCTTTCCACGGGCAATTAGGCATACAAGTTATTAACTAGTGTACGTATATCATTTTTTGTGGCTTTATTTACTGAAATATATTTAAACTAATTTCTACATCTGACTGTAATATAATTAAAATTCCCGATAAATTTCGTCCGCATCTTCCTTCCTCAACTTGACTCATTATCATCAAAGGTCTATTAGTGATCTCACGCGAATAAGAATATCCAAACCACAGTAGATGGTGATTGGAATCAACAATAAAATCGTTCAATGTTTGCGACTTTTCTGCACTCCAAACGTACTTAACAAAATAGGTGTTTATTTACTATAACATTGGAAAACAGGAGAAATGTAGAGGCAAGGTCACGGCGAGGCTGCGGCCGCCGTCCCACACCCGTGCACCGGCCGGGGGAGCATGAATGCGATTCCCACTGACAGACTGACCTACTTCTGACGCTGATCTTGACCCGCTCGCCCTAGTTTCTGCCACACGTCATAGGTGCAATCGATAGCATAATATGGTATCAACTGAGGTATGTGCAAAACCAGCTGCACTTTCCGCAATAGAGACCTAATAATGATTGTAGGGTTAAATTTACCAATAAGGTCATATTCATTTGTTGTCATTGGTAATGATTAATGATATATTGCAGATATGTGCAGAAAAATCCATTTAAAAAGACATTATGATTTCAGCATTGTTAGTAATGTCATCTACACATAACATACATTTAACTATAATAACTATGGAGCAATTAAATTTGTCTGTATACCTCTCTCATTAAAATCTAATATGGTACTACTTATTCGGTAAGGGTTAAGTATTATGTGCATCTATTAATACCATACGAATATTGATAACGTAGCCTAATCCTTATCTTATGGTGATTATACTGATGCAGCTGTCACAACCATCATCACAATACTTAAGTTTCTTCACTGTCGAGTGTAGGTCAGTCCCATATGTCCTTAACGACGTTACCGACCTCGTTCTTCTGTTTTTGGTTTCCGTTGACTGTTAGCCGCTTAGGTTGGCTTTATCATCCTGATCCCATCATCATAAGGCATCCAAAACTAAGTTTGTCTAAATGTCAGCTGCACTCCCGACCTTGGATTTTTCAGAATTGTAACCAGTTCGGTTCTACTTCAGCTTGATCCCTTGGTATTCCTTTGTATAAGGTTTATATGGATTTTTTTATTACAAATGCATTATGCATTGTCAGATAAGTTAGGAGCAAAACGCTCTATATCGACCGATGTGACTTTATAATAGGTATTATTATGCTTGTGACCTAGTTTCACTGTTTCAGACATGACTCATAGGTTTTCATTCATTGAACATTACTTTTGGCTTAGGTATTGCGAAATGGGTGACTTAGGAATTTGTAGAATCCCCCTTATTTTGCAAGCATTTTTTTTGAGAAAGTGATTATTATAACTGTTTCCCTATTTTACAGAACTAACACATTTATTATAAACTAGGTTTATTGGCTCCAAAACCTTCAAAAAAATTTTTAAAGCATTTGGTACTTAAATGTTTCAATGTAACGTAATCAGGTAGCGAAATTGAAGACATAATCCAGAGACAGACCGCTTAAAACCTGTTGAAAATATGCCTAGAGCAGGACGAGAGTACATCGGATATTTCAGAACCGCAGTCCAGAAATATCCGTTCAGAAACGATCGTTTAACGTTCCCAGTGGTTGAAATCGCCCTGACCTATTTTCATATACACTTGGCCCATATTCTCGATACAACGGCAACAGGCAATGCTGGTATTAATATTGGCGCTATAACACACCTACATATTTACTATTTATTTTATAGTAATTTTATTAGGCACCATTTCTGTATATAATAAACTATTATATTAACTGTGGTTGAGGAACAAAGTATTCAAGAGGGTGTACTCTGAAAGCCGTAGAATGATACGCTTACACATATAGAGGCTAAAACTTTGGTGATGTCTTCGATGATTGAGAAATGAAAATCTTTTTATTTCTTTTTGTTTTAAGGCAGTCTAATGATAACCGATGTGTTGTGGATTTACTGTTTCTATGTCTGGAAATGATGCAGGGAATCCCAGTGCACAAATCTGTAGATATATATGTAACCTTGAGCGTACACATTTATTTATTTATAACGTTTGTTTTTTTTATGGTTGGGAATCAGGATTAGAAATGGTTGTATTCCTGAAACTGGGCTGGTAAAATAAAAACGAATAAGTTTCTCAACCGTGGAGTTTTGTAGTGCGCGGGCGCGTTGCCCATTCGGCCGGTATTTTTCCTAACAATCGAGTACAACAAAACAGCCTTACTTAGAAAGGTCATCAGTGAAACAATGGTAAATAGTTAAACGCCAGATATTGAAACTGTTTAATTAGTCGTTTTATGGGGATTAGGTACAAAGGTATGAAACTGCCCTTGGCATAGTCTCACCAGATTAAGAATGCAACGGAAGCATCTCAAGGAAACTCTAGTTTACAATGGAAATATAAGAAAAAAAGAAACAACTCTTAGGAATCTTTATTAATAGACCACAAAGCCTTGGCGTAATTACCTCTACAAAAACATTGATAAAATTATCGACACAACTAGTTTTCTGAAATGTAGAGCCATATAACGAGATTTTTGTTTTTGAACACAAATGGCGCATAAGTATTCCTTGTATCCAATTCACGATTGAAATATAGGTACCTTTCACCAAAATTTAGGTTATCTAACTACCTATATATCGCAATCCACAACACATTGTATGTATTCTTTGTAACCCGCAGTTCAGTGGTTTAAGGTCAATTAGCCGATTCAGGCGTGAAAATCGGTGACCCTATTTCCAGAAAACATTAACTAAATAGAGCGAATTGGTTCAGGTAAGACGAGGACGGATCCGGGATTAAATTTTGAGCCAATTTTATTATTTAATGAAGCACAATCTTTTGAAAATTTCGATCGGTCCAGCCCTGTTTTAAATGCTAACAAGTAGCACTAAAATAGTAACATCCTGTTTAGATTGTTTCTTGTATCTTCTCCGTCGTTGATGCGTGTTTTTTCCGCTACCGGGTCGTGTAATGAGACGAAACATATTTAAGCTAGTTTCATGGAAGTTTGAAAGAGAAAAGCTACATTTATATTTAACTAAGTTGATAAAATTCACATTCCGATTCTAACTTCTCCGCACTAAAAAATGTTTCAAAACTCAGGCAGTTTTCTTGGTTCATGCTTCTGCTGAATCTAGAACCTAGTCTAGATTAGGCCCTGGATAGTGGATATACCTACACAATAATAATATGGTACATATGTTTCAACTGATAACACTGAGCGTAAATAAAACATAAGTAATACCTATTTCCTTTTTTATATATTTTATGATTTTAGGTAGGTAATGAAACCTATTAAGTAATTACGTAAAACTACTACGAACTACTTGCGATTGCTTTTTTTATGTTATTTGGTAACGAGACGAGCTGGTCGTTTGCCTGATGGTAATCATAACGCCGGCCCATAACAATTGCAGTGCCACTCAGAACTTTGAAACACAAAGGCTTGCGCGGCACTGCGGTGCGCTCGTTACCCTGAGACATTAGGTATTAAGTCTCATAAGCCCAATAATTTCACTGGATACTCTGCTCATCAAACCGGAAAACAGTAATGCTTGCACACTACTGCTTGGCGGCAGACTTCACGAGCAAAGCGGTGGTAACAACCCAGACGGACACTCGCAGAAGAGTTAGTCCTCCCACTAACAAGTCGATTACGAGATAGGTACTTTAAATCCGCGTTTGATGCAAAAGCGTTGTTATTCTGACAAGCAAACGCACGTTTGCATAGGCGTCTACGGAACTGTTTCTGCAGATTTAAGAAGTATTTAATTTCTATAGAGTAAAAAAATGAATATCCTCACTTTGATAGTTTCTACTACAGCAGGGCGACCAATTATTAGGTTTTCCAATTCGGCGCTTTTAGTTGGAAGGGGTTTCGGAACTGTCTAACTGGACGAAACGAAAATGACAAACGATGACATCTTCAAAACACTACTTATTTTCACGATAACAATTCACATTCACAGGGTTATTCAATTCTTATGTTAACAGTCTAAACGCACTCACTACACTCAGTCCTATTGACAGGCATTTCACTGGTTGATTAAGGCGTATACTGCAGCAAACTAGCATCACTTAAAATATTTTTTGGCAAAATCAGATGAGCTTCAGGCATTGGAAAAATTATGTCATTATTCATCATATTACCGATAATCTTTTTGTAATTATTGAAATGAAATATCTCTGTTATTTATAAATGTATAGTGTAAAATTAACATGACTTACGTATTATATAATAATAAAAAACTTGGTTGTGGTACATTTTCGTTTAAGCATCTAATTTTGAAGTAATTACGCTTTCTGATTATTCTTCTTCTGATATGCTAAACACACATAAACACCTTCGTATATAGAACCTCCTCCTTATTTGATGTCGGTAAAAATACACCATTATTTCTATAAACAAAACGTAACAACTCATCGGCCGTCAAAACAGTGCCGGGCCTAACCGAATCATCGAGAATAATCATCTCTCCCCTCATGCTCAAGGTCAATCATTATGAAAGTTTCCTCACGGGAGTTGATGTAATAAATACACTGACAACTTATCAAGGCGCACGTATTACTTACTCTATAATAACGGAATACTTTCCCCGGAGAAAAACGCCTTCATTGAATAATAATCAAGGATTTCTTCAGCCAAGTATGTATTAAGGTAGGTACTAATTACACAAAACTACGTATTTCAATAATCGAGAAACGTTATTAAAATATTATTAATTATCATTTCAATAAATATAAATAAATACATCTATCTAATAAAATAAGCGAAAACTAATAGGTACGAGTATAACAGTAACACATTATATAATACCTGCCTGGTTAGGTACAAGACACAAATTTACTATGACGATTCACAGAGATACAAAGCCAAAAGTTAGCTCAGTATAAACATAATGAAAAAACATTAAATGTACAATACAATGGATACTAAATATATTTCCGGCTTAAGATTAAAATTATTAAGTGGTTTTATTTTAATTACGCTAATAAAAGTAGATAATAAGTATTTACAAACATATATTTTATAAAGTTACGGATGATTTTTTTATGCTATTTGGTAATGAGACGCGCTGGTCGTTTGCCTGATGGTAAGCCTAACGCCGGCCCATAACAATTGCAGTGCCACTCAGAACTTTGAAACACAAAGGCCTGCGCGGCACTACGGTGCGCTCGTTGCCTTGAGACATTAGGTATTAATCTCATAAGCCCAGTAATGTCACTGGCTACTCTGCTCATCAAACCGGAACACCGTAATGCTTGCACATTACTGCTTGGCGGCAGACTTCACGAGCAAAGCTATGGTAACAACCCAGACGGACACTCGCAGAAGAGTTAGTCCTACCACTAACAAAATATAGGAAGACATTATCCCCATAGGAATGTGCCATATAGAGGGCCGTAGGAAATACCTTACATTTGTAGGTAAATGTTTTAAAATGTCTACTAAATATCGCCATGACCTGCTTGTTCTCTTGTTTTGCAACACACAGCGTAAGGTACCTATATGTGATATTCATTTTCTATGAAAATAAGAGTATAACTGCATAAACAATGAAGGTTATTCATAATCTGTCATTGCCCGATAATCGACAGCAAGGTATCAAAATATGGCAAGTTATCACATATTTTGATAGTTTGATGTCTTATGGTGTCCTACTTTGGGGATCTGCTGCTGACATAGATACTATTTTCATATTACAAAAGAGACGTAGTAGAGATGTACGACTGTACGTGCCATCTACGACATGGATCCACGCGAAGACTTCTTTAAAGAAATAGGTATTCTAACATTGCCAACGTTATATATTTTTGAAAATAATGTAAGTAATGAAAAATATTAGTAAATTTCTTCGAATTAGTTACTAGAAAACGGTGTCGGATCTACAATAAAATTCCTAAACCAATAACTGTGTTGCCACAAGAAAAGTTTAAACATATAGTTAAGAATGTATTAATGAAAAAAGTGAATATAAAGTTTGAAATGCACAAATCGATCGCGTTGCCAACAAATTGGAATTTTCTCTTCCAAGTCTATTTTCGTAATTTTCTTTGTTATTAGACCGATCAATTAATTATAGCTATTATAGGTATATATTATACGAGTAGGTAACAATTTTTTATTTTACATAAGGTAGCTTAATTTACTCTTGCTTTTTTAAATCGTACTATAATAAATGCGAAATTGTGTTTGTACGTTTGTCCTTTTATTACGCACCAATGGATTGACGTGGTTTTTGGCATAGATACATAGTTTAGGGACCGGATAGTAACATAGATAGGCTTTTTATCCTGGAAAAATACACGGTTCCTGTGCGAACGCGGGTGAAACCGCGGACAGAAACTAGTTTTAATATAAGGAAAAGAACGAGGAATAACGTGATTAATTATTAAGAAGTTGCGAAATAGCGACTCTCGTGGAGATTTTCACAGGAACTGTACATTTTTCCGGGATAAAAAGCCATTTTATGTCACTCACGTTGCGGTCCTTAAATTTTATCTGTGTTTAAAAATGACGTTCGTAAAATCTTCGTTGCACTACTTGCGTTCAAAAAAGGACAAACCTACAAACACGGCGTATTTATAATAAGTACGAGTAGGATAAAGCAAATGTTTGTAGTAAATATATATATTTTTTATCCCTACGTATATAAATTTAATGTGTACACGTAGGATTGTATCGCAGATTGCTCGCTTTTATGTCAACTAAGAATTTAAAAAAATACAATATTTCAGTTTGAAGAAGTGAAAAAGTAACTTCATTTGCATATTTTGTTCCATGTACTTTGTAATGTTTATACAATTTACGTATACATATATTGACAGGAAGTCGATCTGCATTTTTGACCTTGAGACTCGTTTGTAATTAGTCTAGCTACAGCCCGCGGCTTCACCTGCGTGGAGTATATCTTTACAAATTGTAGCCTGTGTTATTCTGATGTATAAGATATATTATTCTGATATATAAGATATATTACTGTAGAGTTATATCAAAATCCGTTCAGTAGTTTTTGTGTGAAAGAGTAACAAAAACAAACATCCATCCATCCTCACAAACTTTCGCGTTTATAATTACTTATATATTCAAATTCAAAATGCTTTATTCATGTAGGCCTCAACGGAGCACTTAGGAAGGTTAAAATAAATGACTCTAATAGCGGGTCTCTGTAACGTTCGTCTACCCGAATCACAGACTAAAACTAATGATGTCCTTATCAGAACATAATAAATGACAAAGACATCAACAGACCCTATCTGTGCTCAAAGTCAACGAACCTTCCAGAAAACCACCGTGCCCGTTCCAAATTGGTATAGGCATATTGCTTATTATATTCCATTTTGATACTATATAATTATATATATTAGTAGGAAGGAAGTAGGATAGGAAGTAGGATTAATAAGTAGCGTAGGTTTTAAACGTATAATTACTACAATTAATTGGCAAAACGCAAATTCCGTATTCATTCATTCAATTTTTGTTTTAAACATAAATGAAACATGTGTGGTTACAATATTGTACACTATTTTTTATAATATTAATATG
This sequence comes from Crocallis elinguaria, assembly GCA_907269065.1. Lineage (NCBI taxonomy): Eukaryota > Metazoa > Arthropoda > Insecta > Lepidoptera > Geometridae > Crocallis > Crocallis elinguaria. Next base: position 10,336,972 of record OU026077.1, read on the forward strand.
TATTAAACTATGCATTTTATTTCTATTTTACTGTAGATCTTTTACGATATGACTGCTATCGAAATATTATTCTACTTAAATAATGAGACCTGTAGTGAGTATATACCTCCATATTAACTCTAGTGTCATAGTGTAGGTACCCACTTATAACTGTTCCTTATCACCTTATATAAAATCTGTAAAGTAACAATCATATATCTTATGTCGCGTAAGGATTAAAAGTTCGATCACCGCAAACTGATATCTTGTTAGAATATTTGACCTAAAAAGCTTCGTGACCATATAAACAATGTTTTTGTAACATAAGATTTAAAAGTGAGGCTCTGAAGAAAGTGTCCGAACCAAGGAACGAAATAATTTTGTATACAGTTAGGTACATGCGCCGAGTGCAACCAATAAGGATTTTCTAAAACAAAGGTACCAGATAGAATATAATTTTGCCCGAAATGTCCGTTCGAAATTAATTGCCAAATAAAATATTCAGCGACGTTGAAATAACTATGTAGATTTTACCTTTCAACTCTGCAATACGTGTTACCTTGACACAAAAATGTTTCGTCAATTAATAGAAATTGAGATTTGAGTTGAATTAAACAGTAAAATATTAATGTTATTTACATGTCGAAGGTTGTGTTTCAAAAACGCAAAAAAACCTCAAGGCTGTATCAATCATCGCTCAGTGTTGGGCAACGTGTATCACCGAGTCGTGGGCATTGTTGTTGCTCTGACTGTTTTGAATTTATTTACTCACTAGTTTTTAGGTACCCAATCTATATTCGGCCGCATATGCATACTTATAGATGTAGGATTTGTAAACGATATAAAAAAATTACTTTGAGTGATATATAGTATACAGAAATATGAAAAAAAAAACTAAATAAATTGGCTCAAAAACCTTTCGATGTAGAGTGGGAGGAGGCATGTACAAATTGTTCTTTTTTAACATGTTTGAAATAATTGCTCAGATACTAAAGTAGGTCATGCAATAAACAGTCACGCACGGTGCCTATTCGACTTAAAATACCGAACAAGCTTGTTAAAATAATAATTTAAATTAAAAGAACTGAAAACACACTTTATTTTATTAATTATTACACACTTTTTTCATCACCCAAAACACAATACAATATCTGAAAATGGGGTAAAGTTTGACATCATCTTCGAAAATTTATTCGTCAATCTGTTTTCAGAAAGGCATCTACAAAAAGCACCGTGCCCAAAAAAGATAAACATAACAAGATACTCTTTGAAGTCCCAACGCGCTTTTTAAATTGGGTGCAAACTATTTTTCCAAAATAACTTAATTAAATTAATTAAATCGTTGAGCCTTTCATTTTAACTTTTTGAAGAAAAAAAAAACTGTTTCCTGAAGGCTCTAATACTTTAAAGAAGACGTTAAAATGACTGAACTGCGGAATAAATCGATGTCGAATAAATCGATGGGGGGTCAGTGTGAGGGTTATTTACTATCTAGGTAAAACAGATTTCCTATGCAGGTCAGTGTCAGAGCTACGGTTCGCCTTGTTATGTCGGACAATGTTCAATGCTGTGTGGACAAAGCACATGTATGGTTTTCACCATGAGAATAAAAAAATCAAAGAAACTAGAACCCGATTGTGACTGAAACGATGTATAAATAAAATATATGAATTTGAATATATCTGGCACACTCTAAAGAGAACATTGAATTCAGCTTCTTTAAAGTTTTAAAACTGGTCCTGTTTCCCGCTTTGTTAAGTTTTCAGAATAGTTTTTATGCAGTCTGGTTTTACAGCTTCGCATTGTTTGGCATTTTTTTCTCATTGTTTGGAGTCTCATTGGTACATACTACGTTTAACTGAAGTTGTTCGAAACATTTATGTAGTACGTAACTTTTAATTTGTTTATCACTGTGTACACATAAAATCTTAGTCTTAGTATCGTAGGTAGGTAGAACGCATCGTGTCGACCTCGACGGACCAAAAGCAGTACCACTGTCACTGGGTAAGTGTGTCAGTGTGCCAGTAGGTCACGCGTCATCTGCGACCATGCCCCCCTCCCGCACCACCCCGCAACCCGCCGCGTCCCCCTTCTCCCGCCTCACCAAGGTCCTGTCTGAGAGACTGCAGCTGATCTTATGCCACAAAACCTACCGTTTCTATATATGAGGGAAAAAGAGTAAGGTGATTTAAAAATAGAACTCGCGCTATTCGCTTAGGTGAGAATTTAATTTAACTTTTCACTCGACAGATACCTACGTGCCGGAAAGATTTTACGAATTTATACCTACTTATAGGTATAATCGGTGTTATGGGAAGTCCCAGTAAGACCGATGAAGCATTTTTGAGATTTATAGTTTTAGTGTTGGAGGTCACTTAATATTGAAAATTATAATTAAAATTGTGAGTTCATTTATAAATAACATTTTGAGGATACTGTTTCTAAAATGTTTCTAAATAACATGCGAAATCACGATGAAACTATTGCTTTCTTATATAGGTACCTAACGAATGGCAGGACACTCATATATCTTTACTCATTAAATTAAAACCAATGCTCATCAAGATACATTGCATCACAAGTCACAACATTAAGTAAGGCTAAATGCTATATAATTATAATCAAGAGAGAATGTTGACGACACCATAGCATGGTCTATGGAATAGAATCCGGTTAGCATTAGGGGCACCTTAGACGCTTAGTTTTGTTTGTCAGAATAACAACGCTTTTACGTCAAGCGCGGATTTCATGATACTCGAAATGCGCGCTTGACGCAGAAGCGTTGTTATTCTGACAAGCAAACGTACGTTCGCTTGAGCGTCTAAGGTGCCCCTTACAACACGAATGTTATTTCGATTATCTTTTTCATTTTCCATTATCTAATCCACTACTTCTATTAAACACAATAACATATATGTAAATCTAAGGATGTATACACTCAAGAATTATAAAACTTGATTTTTGGTATTTTGTTTTCCTGTTGACATACCTAATTATAAACGAGCGAGCAGAGACGAGACAGAGAGCGGGAAGAAGAACGCAGTCTATTTTTATCCTTGTCTACTATCTACTTTATTGCTCTGAATCAACTTTCATCAAATTCAACAGTCTGCAAAACCTAACTCAGCTATTTAACAAACCTTTTTTTTTAAAACAACTTCTTCATCATATCCTTTAACATAGGACTACATAGGATCATCATGGGATGATGGAATTATACGTTACATATTTTTTATCAGTTTTTTCAAATTAATTTTGGAGGCAAGATAACTTACAATATACAAAGAAACAGATCGAATTGAAAACTACCTTTTTGATTGAATCAAATACGAATTGAAAGAATTGCTGTAATTTGCTTGTAGGTACCTACACACACATTTAAATATTAAACGCGTCTATTCTAATATGGTTAGTTTCCATTTCCACCCACCGATATGCGTGTCAGACAAATTGAAATTAGAACTCAGTAGCCATTTCAGCTCGGAATTATTTTCTTTGTTTGCAGGAACACGAAATATGCTAATTTTCAGTCTGGAACACGGGTTTTAGAAAGTAAAATTCAATAGATAAAAAGAAAGGAGACGGGCAAGCCGCCATCGGTTTTATATAATTTTTGTTTCTTCGTCATCGCTAAGAAATAACATAGACTAGATCTAGCTAAAACATTAATAGGTATCTACTATTTTGTGTGCTAAAACTATTTCTAAAGAGAAAATGGATCAGAAAATGAATGCCAAAAATCGATACCAAAACTATTGACAAGAACTTTTTTGTCTGGCAACTCTAGTAATGGACACCAAAACATAAGATTGGATTGGATAAACCAATGATTAATGAAAAGTAGAGGATATGAACTAAAGGTACAAATTGCACGCCGAAACAGAAAAAAAAATGGCGTCAAATGTCGAGCCACAGCTCTTCACACAGCATTTTGGCATGGTAGCCTGTATCACATGCAACTTCTCACTTGCATTAATAGTCGTATAGAACTATTTCTTATATAATTTAGTCGCACGATTTAATTTAGTGGCACTTCAAATATTCGCTCTGGACAAGAAACCAAAATGTCGGCCTTGAAAAATCGGCCGATGGGCGGGACATGTGTGACGTCTTATTGTATGGATATCTAGAACAAAATATTTCCATAGATAATTGTGCCCACTCTATCTATATATTGGAATTCTTTGGGATACACATTTTCTACTAAATCTGTCTCCGAAGAGGTAGAATTACAAAGAGATTTTACTTTCTTTAATCATTGTAGAATTAAGATAAGAAATGATGACAGAAAAACACCCATGTTTTTTTTTATTATATTGTTTATTCGACCACGCAGGCCCAAAATTGCCCATCTCCTTTTGCCACAATGCTACATCGTGAAAAATTATTATTATGGCGTAGAAATAAGTACTGACAGTTATTGTGAGCAATTGAGCTCGCATACTATTAGGTACATGTTCGGTGACATGTACTGAAACGGCTACAGCTACGGGCGTGTCCGATGCAGGATTCAGAATAAGCTGTTTAGTAACGAAGTTGTTGTTATGGGCGGGTTTAGATTGTCACCAAAAAAACTTTTGGTTATAGTTAGGTAAATCTGGCACGCGAAACGAATGATTATTGCTTTTGTTTAGTTATGTTCGACTATTTATTATTCATAAACATTTTGTTACTTAATTTTGTCCAGAGAAGACAAATTTTGCTCCAGAGCGATGAGGAACCAGTGGTAAGCTATGCCCACACGGCTTATGATTGCGGCCCACCCGACGAAAACGTGACGTCAACGGATTTTATCGTGTTTCTGTTCCGGGCTTCTGATACGATTTCCGTTACCGTTGAGCCGTATACGTACTAACTATTACCTAATCTGTGGTCGTGTATAACTGGTTACGTAAGACGTTCTCCACAACCTATCTTATTATTTATGATCGCCTGGTACCGAGTAAGTTTCTACTAATTTATAAAAGGACTATTCTACTAATTTCTATTGAGAAGCGAGCCAAGAAGGTCGTCTGCAATGACCCGCTTGTAGAAGCTAGGCTGCAGAGCGTTGAGCATCGGCTTAGAGTTACTTGTTTATCGGTATTTTATGGGTTGCATTTCAGTGAGTGTGCCTCGGAATTACACCACTTAGTTCCTCCTTACGCTTTCCATCATCAGACAACCAGACAATCGGCTTTATGTTATACTTTTATACATTAATTTGGCGTACTGCTAAGGAGTGGAGCTTTTTGCCCGACTCTATGTTTCCTGATCCTTTAAATAACCTGGGTATCTTCAAGTCAAGAGTGAACAGATATCTTCTAGGTAAGCGTGCTACATAGTCGAAAGCATCGCCACTTACCACCAGCAGTGCAACCGATCTTTTAGATAAATAAAATTGACCGTTCGATAGGTTAAAAATGTATACTTATTAGAGTTCTTGATTTTTTCGAAAACTAAACAAAGCCGAATCTATACTTTCTTCAATATGATGTGAATATTCGCACCTCACAATTCTAAGACTGGTTTATGGAACGAAAACTATTTTACGCCACGGTTTTCACACGAAAATCACTTCGCGTAATTAGTTACTTATTCGTTCAATGCAATAAAAAATGAACTTAATTGCTTAGGAAATGCAATCGATAACATGTTACAAGTAAAAGTTGTCGTCGTCGCAAAACTAGTTTCGGAGATTAATTTTCGTTCTCGGGAAAAAGGTTACATTTCGTTTTCGAAATAAATCAACAACGACCTATGTACCTATTTCTAATTTTAACCTATCGATCGCTTTGGATCGCAAAGTTCCGTCCTTGCGCCACAGGTTAGATAGAGGCCAAACGCAAGCCTACAATGAAAAAAAAATTAGAATTACATAAAAAACGATTTTACCCCCTTGTTATAATTTTTATCTTTGACTGCACTACAACCAATTTATTTTGCCATACATATTAGGTTACATTTTGCCTAATTAAGTATTTTAATATTTACAGTTATAGCTGTTTTATTATTTACAATTTAGTCAGCCATTTCTAGGTCGGAAATCCTTGTCAGGGAGATCGATGACTTTGAAAATCAATTCTCTACACCACCATGAGACTATGAACTCTAAAGAGGATTGACTAATAAGAAAAAGAAGAAATAGTAACTGAAAATTTCAAGAATAAAATTCAAGTTATCTAATATGTTTATTAAAAGCCATTGAATATAATTACATTTTAGATTTTATATACTATTAATAACTTATTTTGATATTTCGTAACATAGTTATTAGAAAAATAAAATGAGTGTATAAGGATAAACACTTTAGTTAAACAATAGAACCCATCTCATTTGAACAGCTTGTTTGTCGATAAGTATTTCACAATTGGGCGTAATTACTGAAAAAGGTTCCAGCCCACAACTAAATTGTTTAACTGTTTTCAGTTAATAAAACTTTTCAGGCATCCGTAGCAAGTAACAGTTTACTGTTGCTTCAAGAAATGATTGAAGTTTATCTTTACATATATATAATTATATATATATAATATATATATATAATTATATAAACTTTGAACAAGATTTTCTCAAAAAGTGAGAGTTTGTAACGTTTTCAGAAGCTAGGTAGAGTCCGCTGTACCAATAATGTGTATATGTAATACTTTAAAATTTTCAGAGGTATATACAAGGTGTAAATTAAATAACTGAAAACCTGAAAGCAGTTTCTTCAGAATCGAGAGTAGAATCGATTACACTGTATTTTAAAGCAGCGTTTGTTTTTAAATCTCTTTTTTACTGTGCCCAGTCTAAAAGTTACAAAAGCAAGTACAAGTTACGAGTGTAGAGTTACAAATCATTTAGAATTACGTACTTAGCAAAACATACGAATATCTTTTTAAATAATTAAGGTATTTGTAAATATATAACTTAAAATTAAAACAAAACAGTTGGGGTGTCGTGAGATTTTCAGCATATCCATTTACACCTTGTATACTTATGTATCTACTTATTTTGCAAAAATAGGTGTACTGAGTTACGTTTCACAAAAGATTACGTATTCCTTAACATGAAAATTAACTCAGATCACTTATTTTAACAAAGTCAAATAATTAGAATACTTTACATTTGAAAATATGAAAGCTTATACATATTATTGCAGCTGACCGTACATCCAGTTCACTCTAACGAGATGCTATCTATAGAACTTACGTATTACTTTATGAAAAATGTTATGGCGTGCTACTAGCATGTGGGGTATTAATCTACATGAGTGCTCTCAGCAAGTAGTTGCTGATTTCTGTGTATTTAGATCGATAATAAATATTATATAAACATTAAGTGTTAGTTTCTTCACCCGTATAAGCGGAACATACCTACCTCATATTAGAAAACACACGAATGACTTATTGTATAGTTTACAATCACACGTTTCGTCATATTTACAGTCATCCATTTAATAAAAACGCAATCCCGATGATAAACGTAGAAACATAAATATTTTTATTTGTACACGTCGTGGATATAAATAATTTATTTTTCGATATTGTTTAAAGTCATTGAAAATCACAAAACAAGAAAGCGTGGGCCGATAACAAAATTGTATTTTATTATTGTAGTTATCATATTTATATATAATTATCTTATCAGCGAAAGTGTGTAAATTAGGCCAAGGCTAAGCAACGTATTGCTTGCGTAAAGAATCAATATTCTTTGGAATCTTTATTATTATACAGTTACCGAGCCATTATCTATCCGTTGAAGAAAATGGAATATGGTGGTCTAGTTAGAATTCACTGAAGCTGTATTGATGCGAATACAGCAAAATAAATAAATATTTAAAAAATAATATATTAATATATTTATAAATAATTTCAATACACTGATTTTAATAAATTAGGTTTCTAATTAATAATTGAAAAAAATTCAAATTGCTCTGGTGAAAATTTACCAACTCTTCAAGCGCAGGCGATCGGTTCTTTGCGGTGCACAGGGGATGGGAAATCATGTCCGTCCACGATACCGCTGCCTCCGCTTGCCTTGACCACAGCCAAACTGCCAGCAATGCAGTTTAAAAAACGTTGTTTACAAGTCGTAATAAAATCACGACCATTGAATGAACCAATTCGTATTAAGTACTAGCTGCTGCCCGCGGTTTCACACGCGCGGTCATATTGGATTTGTTGGTTTTTTTTTGCGCGGAACCCTAATTGTTTTTCTAAAATAAAAGTAGCCTAAGTTACTCCTCATAACATTAGCTATCTGCCAGTGAAAGTCCCGTCAAAATCGGCCCAGCCGTTTCGGAGATTACCCGGAACAAACAGACAGACAAACAAAAATTTTAAAAATGGTTGTTTTGTTATGGGTACCGTATATACTTTCATATGCATTTGGTAAAAAGCTGTTATTTTGATATTACAAACAGACACTTCAATTTTATTTATTTGTATAGATGTCTGTGTAGAGTCAGAAGTGCCTACATGATATATTGAAGAGTCGCAGGATGAAAGTCTCTGTTTAGGTACTTTTCACCAGACGGATTTGTTCATATATCATTTAAAATTACCGATTAGTCACTAATTTCTTGAGAAAATCCTACGCCAGCGAGGTGAGTTTTAACTGGGACTGTGTTTCTTGGAAGCACTCGAGATAATAGTAGTTTCCAAATATCGTGGTGGGATCCGCGTGTGGTGTGGGCCGCGCGTTTCTTTTACCGCGCGAAGGTCGCGATTGTGCAAGCGAACGCCTCGGATGTGCAACCAGAATATCTGAGGAACAAAGGATTTGCAATACGTTCTCGTTCAGTTACTGCTTTAAAGAGACACATTTTTATATATAAAATAATTTAATGTATCTGCTAGAAGTTCCGAATTCGCCCGCATTATGGCTGTATTAAAAACAATTCTACAGGTAAATAATAATAGTATATCTGAATTTAAATTCCAAAGTATAGGCACAAGTAAGAATTTAAAGAGTCACGGATCATGACTTGTAGCATCTGATAACGTCACCTATTTTCCAATTTAGACTTATTATATTTTCTGCTTTCAAAGTCAATTAATTTATGAGAACAAAATATCAAAGGAATACACTTGATAAAACATTTTAAGACGCAAACTTCTCTATTAGCCCTCTGAGTGTGGGAAACTTAAATCATGGAACTCGGCTTAATTCTTTAACTAGTTTCTGCCTCGGTTTCACCCGTGTTCCCATACTGGAACCGTCCATTTTTCCGGGTTAAAAAGTAGCCTATGTTACTCTCCGGTCCATAAATTATATCTATGCCAAATCACGTCGATCCGTTGCTCCTTTAAAGAAGGAGAAACCATCACACCAACAAACACACTTTCACATTTAAATAAGTTTTCATCAAAATCCGTTTAGTAGTTTTTGCATGAAAGAGTAACAAAAATCCGTCAATACTCACAAACTTTCGCGTTTATAATACGAGTATTAGCAGGATTTGTAATAGACACCTATTATAGTTATCGTCCGTACCTAAATCTATTTTCTAAATTCGATTGTTTTTCCCGTCCAGAACAGCCTTCTTCATATCGTTTAGCATTCTGCTAGTGTACACAACTTGCCCTTTGGCGAAATTGAATTTCAATTTATCTTGGTAAGTGGGACGCGGCGCGAGCGTGTCGTAATAAGCGCACCAATGAATGTGTTTCGCGGACACATTACACCGTTACGCCGTTTCAACCGAAGAAAATCCTTTGTTGTACAATGTATTTGTGTATGTACATAAACACCTGCCATGATTTTCATAGTGTTGCATAAAAATAATGTTTGCATAACTTTTATTTTGCTAAAACACTCACACATTTACTGAAATGACGCTAAAATCTGAGCGATTTGTTTGTATACTTAGTACCTACCTAGATAAATAAGTAGGTACTAAAGTTTACTTAGATTTTTCGTTCTTAATAATTTAGCTGTGTCAAACGAATACTCCGAAAGCTGATGTAAGATTAGCACTTAGATAAACAAGTACAACGTAATATAGTAAGACGCGATATTAAAAAGCATGTACATAATACATTACATCTTAGTGTATTCTACTACCAATTACCTGAAACCAAAGGTTATAATAATCTATATATATATAAAAGAAAGGCGTGTTAGTTACACTATTTATAGCTCGAGAACGGCTGAACCGATTTGGCTGAAAATTGTTAGGGAGGTACTTACCTAAGAACTAGGAGAAGGACATAGGATACTTTTTATCCCGTTTTTTTTTAATTTGGTTGAATTTGACTTTTCTGTTTGACGGTTCCTGTGGGAACGCGGGTGAAAACCGCGGGGCAGAAGCTAGCTAGTACATTCAATCTGTTTTCACACAACTCCCAACCCTACAACAGGAACGGCCTTTAGAGCAGATACGCACCCAGTAGGCTAATATAACGAGTCACATCCGTGCCGTGCAAGGTATTATGACCGTTAGTTGCGTTGTAAGTGGGTTCAAATTCGCATGTTTGCTAACGCGTAGTTATCTTTCTGTACTTGTGCTATTATCTATTCTGTGCTATTATTCTAGTTAATATTTATTGTAAGAAGAAAATTCCTCAAGTTTTCAAATTCCAATATTTCGGACGAGGAAGCATAATATTTAGTATTTATTGAAACGTGTAATGACACAAAAAGGAAGAGAACCGGGATGAAGCTTAGCCGACAACTACAGACAGTTCTGTTCGAAACGTCAAGGTTTCAAGCATAATAAATACATTTTGTAAAGAATTAAACCATGCCAGCCTTGGGTGCATTTCACAATATAAATAAAACTCTGGTATAAATACAATACAAAAATTCCTTAATTAAATCCTATCTGCGCGATGTTAGATTATCAACATTATTCTGAGTCTGACGTTTCATTACATTTCACAATCACTTACTGTAGTAGTGTTGCTATCATATTCTTGTTTCGTCGGACAGTGACCTAGTTTTCAGGATGAGGACGGATTTTTACGATGTGCCAACAAAGTACGGGGAAGCAGTTTCTTTTTTATTTTAGTTACATGCATTTGTATACAGTTTCGATAAATCTTTCAAAAAAATTATGTCAAAGAGATATTTCACATAGAAGAGTTAAAACACAGTCAAATGTTCCGAGTCTATTTTTTTGGATTTTTAAATGGTTACTCTATCTTCATAATGTGGACCTTGCAGAATTAGGCAATGCTACATACAACTGGTTGCCCCCAAACATGAACACGCTTTCTTCTTTAATAGGCCTTGACCTCAACATTAACCGAATAACGTATTAAATTAACGCAAATAGATAAAAAATTACGGTATATTACTTATTGAAGAGGGGTTAAAGAAAAGTAAAACAGGCGTACGAGAAATTATTATTATTCATATAAATATATACATCACAAAAATTTCGCTTCCAACAGGATTCGAACCTGCGTCTTCTGGCTTGCCGGGCCAGACGCCTTAACCACTAGGCCATGGGAGCAATCACTATTGACTGCGAAATTCTTGATATGATGTATTTCTTTTCGGCTTACAAGCCGTGGTTAAGGCGTCTGGCCCGGCAAGCCAGAAGACGCAGGTTCGAATCCTGTTGGAAGCGAAATTTTTGTGATGTATATATTTATGTGAACATCCGCTAGTGTCGGTTAACACTATAAAATATATTTCATATTATTATTCATATTGTGAAAATCGTCGTAGTTGCACAGAATACGATTTTAGAACAATAAATAGGAAAGGACTTGGGAAAGGCATTGTCTAACTCAACATCAACATAAGTCATATTGAATCCCACTGCAAGCCGATAGTAGCATGAAATCTATACATATATATTTAACTATGTGTACAAATAAATAAAATTGAAGTGTCTGTTTGTAATGTCAAAGTAATAGTTTCCGAAATGCATATGAAAGTATAGGTACGGTATATACCTAAATAAACTATATTTTTTAATTTTCTTCTTTATATCTGTCTGTTTGTTCCGGCTGATCTCTGAAACGGCTGGTCCGATTTTGACAGGACTTTCACTGGTATATATTTGATGTTATAAGGAATAACTTATGTGAGCAAAGCCGCGGGGCACGGCTAGCAATTTAATTTAATCCTGCTAATATTAGAAACGCGAAAGTTTTTGAGGATGGATGAATGTTTGTTACTCTTTTACGCAAAAACTACTAAACGGATTTTGATGAAACTTTACAGCAATATTAGTTTACATCAGAATACGTACACTACCATTTATAAAAATGCATAACACGCGGGCGAAGCCACGGGTGGAAGCTATTATCACATAAAGCGCTTTAAAAAGTTTCTAGCGCCATACTTCTATGCTGCTATTGTACACTGAATGTTTTGTTATGAAAGGTCAAAACAACTTAGTTATTTCAACAATTCCAAAAAAGGTAATATATTTGATGCAAATAAATTACTGTCAATTTATCTGTATAAATGTTTTCATCAATAGCGGTATTGCTGAAAAACCTTGTTCCAATTCCTCTGTTTTGTGAGGCAGATCGTTTGAAATAATTCATGTGTGTTCTGCATGTGTGTATCGATTTTTTTTAATATATAAAATATTTGGTAAGTTTACTGTTTTACTTTAAAATTTTCTTATAAACCTAAGGAGAAACTAGAGTGTCAAATGTTTTATTTTAACATAGGTACTGTTTCTATTTTGTCATTACTCATTAGCGTTATTATTGATGATGCGTTTAAAAACTTACACGCCTACGCGCAACGCATGATATGGAATCACTTATTAGTTATTAGAAGAGAGCAAAGGTTCTAAGAAGCCAGTACGGGATTCACATTTATTGGTGTGAAATGAAACATACTAATAGGTCGGGGAAAAAGTTTCTTCGCATTTTTTAAGAAAATTCAAAACATTTTTTAATATAGTTTATTTACATTTAACTAAAGTATGTTGGTACCATTTTGTTCGATAACTTTTTGCCATCTTGTAGGTAGGGACATGATCCCATTGCTATAGAAATTTTGGGACTTCTGATCAAAATACCGCGACAAGTGGTTTTGGCAGTCCTCTCGTGATGTTAACCTGACACTGCCTAAAGAATTCTGAAGAAACCGAAACAGGTGGAAATCTGAAGGTGCAAGGTCAGGACTATACGGCGGATGCATTAACACCTCCCAGCCAAACTCTCTTAATTTTTTCTGAGTGGCTAAAGATGTGTGAGGTCTAGCGTTATCATGAAAAACCATGAAATGAAAACCACACCCCTTCTGCTGATTAATTCCGGCCGCTTTCTCTCAACTTCTTGCTTTAATCTCATCAGTTGTTCGCAGTAGAGTTCAGAATCGATGGTCCTGCCTGGTGGTAAGAGCTCATAATGAATAATGCCCTTCCAATCCCACCACACACACAGCATCACCTTGTTGCGAGTTAACCCGGGTTTCGCCATAGTCTGTGAAGCCTGACCGGTCTTTGACCACGACCTTTTTCGCACGTTCTTGTCGTACGTGATTCACTTTTCATCACTTCATCATCACTTTTTATCAGCTTCTTCAAAAATGGTTCGGTTTCATTACGTTGTAGTAAAGAATCACAAATGAGTACACGGTTCATTAGGATTCTTTCAGTGAGCTCGTGAGGTACCCAAATATCGAGCTTTTTTGTGTACCCAGTTTTTTTCAAATGCGCCAAAACTGTTTTATGGTCAATTCCCAGTTCTTCAGCTACGTCGTAACTACTGATATGCCGATCTTGTTCCACTTTTTCAAAAATGGCATCCATTTTATCCGTAATAGGGCGATCAGAGCGACGTGCATCTTTGAAATCAAAATTTCCGGATTGAAAACGCTTAAACCAAATTTGTGCTACTCTCACAGACACTGCACTAGGTCCATAAACATCGCAAATTTTTTTCGCGGCTTACGTTTCATTTTTACCTTTTTTGTAGTAAAATTTTAAAATGTATCGAATTTCTTCATTAGATTCACTCATTTTGACAGTACGAAAAACAAATGAAAATCACACATTTTCCTAATTTGAATTTGGAATTATGTTCTTTAAAATTTAAACTTTCATATGATACCAAAACCAGCCAGATACAAATAGTATAGCCAAAGAGATTTTATTACAAGTTCATACATACTATAATGCGAAAAGACTTTTTCCCCAACCTATATTTTAGACATTGGCATTGCAGAGTCACAAAGAATGGCTCCTACAGTTGGAGGCGGGCGGCGCGGCGTGGCGGCGGCGCGAGCGCGCATCATTCGAGTATTTTGTAATACCGCTAAAATCGTGGTAACCAGGCCAAGGCCCCGCTTATTTACATATACGTGAGAAATAGCGTTCTTGCTGCACACATATGTATGTGTTGTATGTGTTTACTTTAAAGATAACGCTCGTTGGACTAGCAGTTATCCAGGCTTAGTAAATGGAATGTAGAATTACGAGTGTCAACTATGTAGTATTTGAATATTTTGTACTAATTCGGTAGTTTTGTGGGTTGTTAGTTATTTTAGGCCGTTTTCCCAAACCTGTATACTGAGGACCTATTAAGAAAATTTAGTATAGAAAAGTTGTGGACCCAATGTCCAGATATCAGATATGGGAGGGGTTATAGACAGACCCAGTCATAGAGTCATCGGTACATGCTTATGCATGTTTGCCTTTTGCTGTCAAAATAACCATGGTACACAACAAGCGCGGATTATGAGGTAATTACACGCGTAAGCGCGGCTTGAAGTACAACCATCAAAAATCGAAGAAACAGAAAAGAACAGCATTACAGCCAAATAGTGCTGTCTCTTTCTTTCCCTGCCTGGGCTGAAAGTTACGACAGTTCCTCTTTACGCTACATTTATGACTTGCGCACCACCGCGTATTTACCGCGGATTCTGCACTGAACACGCAGTGGTTGTGAAACTATTTTTTGAGTAGAGATCGTAGAAGCGGTTGCTGTGCGGTGCGTCTCCTGTACTACTTCTAATCGTGGTACGTTTAGCGCTCGGATTAGATTTCTACCAAGCTTCACCTTAGACAGTATATACCTATATACCTATGTCCTATATAGGTATATAGGTATACCTACGTGAAGCGATGATCGTAGTTTTTCTGTGGTTTTCGCGTGGTCGGTGGTTGATACTTATCCATCGATCATGCAATGCGTTTACAGGCCGCTATACATTTTATGTTCATACATTTCTAAAATTTGAAATAAGTATTCATTTTGATATTCAAACGAAAGCGTAGTATGTAGTGAGAGTTTGAAGTAGGTACCTATTTAGGTGTCATATCTAAATATGAATATAATAAACATGGAACCTCAATACATATAGTACGTGTAAACTCACCGAGGAAAACAACAAAAATTCAGCCGCAAATGCGCTAGCACATATCTACATGAACATTGATAAAAAAAGTGGGTCGCTGCCTAATTATGATCAATGCTGTGCCAAGTTATACGCGTCGTTCCTGATGGAATTATGCAAAGCAAATGCACGTTGTGACCCGCTGGGACATTGTGCTCGCCACTGCTGATTCGCAACGGAGTACATTTGAACGACAGATTTAAAAATACACTTTAAAACTTCTAGTTGCACAACATGTCAGTTCACAAACGCTAACGAAAGAAAAATATCTTTAAAACGTAAACAAAATGTTTCAGGGGTATCACGTGAGATGAATTCTTGAAATTCTATGAAAGATTATTTTAATGGTAATAATATTTCATTATTGAATATTTGCAATTTAAATGTAGTTTTCGTGCTCTATAGATTCTATTTCATTGGCAGGAATTCTTAGTTCTTAAGTTATGCCGTTTTTCTTTGTGGGTGAGTACGCTAAACCCACATTAAAATAGAGGAAATTTCTTTCTCTTGGTTGTTCCTACAACAAAAACAATATGTTTTAAAATTAAAATGCTTATCAGGCTAATGCAGACAATTAGGTAAGTATATGTTTTGCTAAACGCACGCCGCACGCGCTAAGTGCGTCGCAGCTTACCAGCTACCAGCCTAGCCTATGCAATATACATATATGGATTCCTACGAATGTTTTGGGCACAGTGGAATAAATAGAATACCTAATTTAGCAACTGCGGATAAATAACCCAGTTTCACTCATTGATCGTTCAGAGTTTGATCATTTACCTCTTCATACTGATATTCGTATGTTTATCTACATACATTGTAACGCCAATATTAATTAATTGCAAGTGCTATCATAACTATATTCCCATATAAGATTCATAATTGTATAAGGATTCCGGACATACTTTAATTATCAACTTTATTTTAATCAAATAGATTTCACATTGCAAGGCAAATTTCACCGTTCAATAAAAGCCAGTCAACAATTATCAATAGTGAAATGAAAAATTACCTCTTTAAAATTCTACTGATTCACTTCTATGAGTTAAACCTCGAAAGCGCACCTCTCCCAAGTAGAGCTCAGGATAGACTGGAAATGTATAAATTATAACTACACATATCTACTTAGTTATGGAAATCAATTATTTCTATAACAGCTCCGTAATTTAAAAATAAAAATTAAAGGTCTGTTTTCGCATTCTATCATTAATTACATCCACTATAAAAACGTTTTTCATGCCAAGCTTTAAAATTGCTGTTTTTATACAATTTTACTTTGTCCGTATAAGTTTAGGGCGTTGAGGCTTGCGTTATGTAAATCAGTATGAAGGACTGTGGACTTAATAACACCTAGCTTTTTTCTGACATAATGGGCCCTGACTTGACAATGACAGACAGACAAACAGAAAAATATAATTAGGTTGGAGTTCGCCAAATGTGAAATGAACGACGTTCACGTTATTGTCAGTTCACTACCCAATTCAAAAAGCAGATGTCGAAATGCTTTTTAAAATAATCCGAATTTGAAGGTATGTGAACCTCAATTCATGAGTTAAACCTAGTTCAACGTTGAACTTCAGATCAAAATGGTTCCTGAACTTGATCTCTGAATCTTAGCCTAAGTGTGACTTATATACTAAAGAGTTTACAAAACCCGTATTAAAATGACGCTCTCTACCTTAATAAACGTTGTAAATGTAAAATCCTGCTGAAAATGATATTGAACTTCCTAGTTCAGTTGCTTTAGCAGATGGAATAAGGGTGAATCATCCTATTCCATAAAATCGGCACTTGACTGATAATGCCGACAAAGCAGCAGACACGTCTACCGGTACGGTCAATAACTCTGTAACCTGAATCTTTTGCGGTGTTGTTCATTTGTTATGTAATTTTAGAATTATGTTCATGAAAACGCAAATGCATCAAATTGGAAAAAGCATGAATGAAATGACTCATTACAATTAAATTCTTGATTATGTAACATATTATACTCGTATATCAATATGACTATGTCACAAAGTCAAAGATTGGCTAGAAACCTTCTGTAGTTCTCCGGATGAGATGCTTATTTCGCTTCTTCACAAACAACAAACGAACCAAATGAGCGCTTACACACTCATACCCCTAAACTATATATATAGGATTCTCTGTGTTCGCAGATGGCACGAACATTGGACACATAAACAGATGCACAAACATGCAAGACCAGAAAACAAATTTTATGCCCACTACGAAGTTTTCCTCGGCATCGACCCGTAGCATCATTATTTGCAGGCAAGGTAACAACCAACTGAGCCATGGAGCCTTTATGTTTATACCATCCAGGTACTTTTACCCATCTGAATTGAACGCAAGCTCATAAAAACCGGACTGTCCTATCCGTCAAAAACAACGATTACAAACCGTAATAAAATAATAAACCTGAATAAGGAATTTTGTTTGAAAATTTTTAACAATATAATAATTACGGTGTTTGTAGCAAGCAATAAATAGTTTTGTGGAGCTGCATTAACGGTACATTGAAATAATGGAAAAGAGGTAGGCGGCGGAATATAGTCGTCTCTTAATTATCCCTTTAAAACTGTACCACCCGACAGACGAAGCGCTTTCTTTTATTGCTTTTATCCTTACAATTGATCAGTAAAAAGAAAGTCTAGTTGTTTGAGTGAATATAATAATGATTAAATGCGCTATTATAAGAGATCTTTGGTTATTATAAATGCAATGTTCTGGTAAATTGTAGTATGGGATGTGGCGTTAAGAGTGGATAATCCTTAACTAGCCGAAAGGAGACATATTATGACTGTCCAGAAAATTAAAAAATGTGTTTAGTAAAAGTGGCATGGTTTTCGAGTTTAACGACATTTTGTAAATTTAAAAAATGCAAGTTTTTAACACTTAACTAAACAAAAACTAAAGCTGCTGCACAAAAGTGGAAGTAAACATTTAACACGTATTTAGCACGTTTATCCACTAATAGGATTCAAAAAACTATAAATGTCCAAAAACTCGAAAACCATGCTACTATTACTACACACAATTTTTAATTTTCTGGACCATCCCCTATCCGCTAGTTAAGTGTTATCCACTCTACGCCACACCTTGTATATGGAAAGGCAAAGATTTATAGAATAAACCACAAACATACACTACTTCCTCTACTTTATATTTAACAAAAATATGGTAATTTTTCTAGGATGCCTCTGATATGTGCCTTATCCGACCGTCGTACCGAATCATTCTAGGTCTCCACGACGCGGGCCCAGAGCCTAGTGTGGGACCACCGGTTAAATCAATTGAATACCTAATGATTTACAATGAAACATTTGTTGTAGTTAGTTATAAACTTCCTTTGTACATCAATTAGTAAATAAAATATATTATTATTACTATTATATTATACGCGACATTTGTTATTATGTAAGTCACACACCTTAGGTAAAATAAAATTGTGTTCTTTTTTAGTATGATTTGCCTTTGCCTCGTGTTACTTTTATTTACCTTGCTCGATTCGTGATCCCCGCCTAATCTGCTCGATTGTCAAAAAAATTTGTGTTTTACACCACCAATGGCAATCTGGGGACCGCTGAAGATTTAAATATCTTTCTTCATAATAAATTATTGACGACTTCTATAGACAAAAGAAGGCTACATAACGGTCCAATAAAATACCTACATTATAAGACAAATAATTTATAGTTCTGTTAGGGATTCCCAAAGAGTGAAACTCAAACTAAAAATGACTAAGTAGGTAATAGGTGCGTGCCTACAAGTACTACATGCGTGCCTAAATCAGTACGAAATTAAACAATGGTTTCCTATAATCAAATATACCTAACAATTTCAGTATAGGCAAGGAATAACACTTGAACAACGTAAACGTTTTAAACTTTATTTTTTATACTATTTGATAACGAGACGAGTTGTTCGTTTGTCTGATTGTAAGCATAACGCCGGTCCATAAGCATTGCAGTGCCACTCAGAACTTTGAAAGGCCTGCGCGGCACTGCAGTGCGTTCGTTACCCTGAGACATTAGGACAAATTAAGTCTCATAAGCTTAGTAATTTCACTGATATCAAACTCGTATCAAGTTTTCATTTCCACTCGGTGACTCGGCAACTTAGCGACAAATTGACTATGTCCTCAGTTCTACATGTGAGATTAGAAGTGTTAGAAGGTTATATTCTTAAGGATTTTTCATTTCCATGTACGGTACCCTAAACGTTCTAGATAAATAAACTCACTTGCCCCTAAATAGCTAAGTAGGTCTACAGTTTATTATCCCGACCTTAAACATTTGTATAAGATATTAGGTATTATCGAATCTAAAATAAACGATTGAGCAACTACTTAAAGTACCTATCTGAAATTGAGTGCAACTGTCGTCGTCGCATCTCCAAATCAGGCCAGCCAGCCTTTTCTTTGCAACTATTAAGTTGGGCAACCTGATTTGTTATTCCAAGCCATCACTCTTTGTATTGGAGGTATTGGAACAGACACGTTTAGCAGCCGCGCATGGCTTTACTTACGGATATTTTAATTTTTTGTAATGCCTTTAGGCGAATATATTATAGCGGAATGGAAAATACATTACCTATGTAGTTACGTAGCTGAGATCCTTTCCCCAATTGTGCTCAGAGTGAGTGGAGTCCTGAACGCTAGGAGCTGAATTTCATAAAATAAGGCTTGAGAGCTAAACATAAACTTATATTAATACATCATTATTAGTTAATAACAATACAATTATGTTAAATGTACATGAGTAAATGCACACTGTGCACAGAGATATTTTACTTTTTTAGAATTATTGGAAAATAATAATTGTACTGAGTAGTATAAACCGTGTAAAATAATTAAAAAAAAAACGTGAACCTTCTGTTCATTAAAAAAGTTGAGCAACTCTGTATTCTATAAAAACAAAATAAAAGAGCACGTTTACTCACTCCCTACGTGACCAGAGCTTTGTGGTCAACAAACATCTAACTAGGTCGCTATAATTCTTATAGCTTCTAGGAGCTTGCTAAGAAATATTTTATAAATACGGGTAATGAATGAAACAAAAGCCCGATTGGAACAACAACAATACGCACACTGATGCACGATCAGTACTTTATACTGTAGAATAGTTGCTATTCAGCGCCATAGTTCTAAGTCTATCTATGACTGTCTGTGTCTGTCGCCTGAATAACTTTGTTATCTCCAGGTTAATAATAAAGCTAAAGATATACCAGACGCAAACATTAACTGATAATAAGATACGCCCCCAAATAAGCCCCCAGGGTAAAATTTTAAACATATTAACATGTAATATACTTTTAACATTCGTCTTTGCAAAAAGTCAGACAGTGTGGACGTATGTAGTTAGTTATATCAAAGCGCTACTACCTATTCGCAGCGCGGCAACAAAAGGTTATTGATTGCCCATAATCTTTAATGCATAATATGGCGAAAATGTGTCGAATTTTGATTAGGAAATTAGATGTGGATATAGGACGATTTGAGACTGTAGATTTTTACAGCAGAATATCGACTCGCGCTTCGATAAAATAGCTCAACTACATATTAATGAGTGTTAACTTTACAGCAAGCGTGGCGAAATTGGAAATGGTGTCAATGTGTCACCCAGTGAACTGGAGTGGTGTTGCTTTAAGCAATATAGTACTTATGATGAGTCTCAATTGTCATTAGTTAGTTTAGATTTTGGCTTACTAACTCACTTTAAAGTTTATATTCTGCTTATAGTTCACTTTTTAATGCGGCTGCCGGGACGAATCGTTTTTGTGTTTGTTTGGTTTGTCGACAGAGTGTCTACTTGTAGGTTTTAACAGGGTTAAAAACAACCGGTGTTTTTTTTGCGTTTCTGTATTTTATACAAATTGCGAGATTGCTCATTTTTCTGCTGTGTCGAGTCTTGTAAATTAATCAGTCATCGCATCTGAGCATAGATTTTATATAACTTTGATTAATATAACTTTAGATTGAAAAAAAAACTAGTTTCTGATAAATTAGTAAGAATGAGACTGTGTGTTTGATGAAAATGTTTAATAGTTATACTTATCAAAAAGATAAGTAATACAAATAAACATTATCATCGTGACGTCGTGGTGGCCAATCGAGAATCTTCCCCATCGGTTGTCGGTTCTACGAGCGATGTGACCTGCCCATTGCCATTTCAACTTGCTAACTTTAAGAGCTGTCAGTAACTTTCGTTCTCCTGCGGATCTCCTCGTTCCGGATTTTATCACCCAGGGAAACACCGAGCATGGCCCCCGTTGCGCAATTTTGAGCTTGCTAATAAGGCCGACAGTAAGAGACCACGTCTCAGTGCGTTGACAAGACGTATGCGTCTTCACTGGCAACACACACTGGTTGAAAACCTTTTTTTCAGGCTCTGCGGTAATGTGGACGGAAAGATAGGTCAAAACTTCCCGAACGCTGCTCAGCCGAGCTGGATTCTTCGTGCGACTTCTTTGTCGAGGGGGAGATTTGCCATCATACACCGTTTGGCCTGCCAGGCGTCTTGGTGATCGCAGTAGATTTTGATATAGACCGAGGAGAATGCCCATTTCCTGGATATTCCCTTAGCCGATTTTTACGGCACCCACGGGTAGAGAGGGGAGGTACTATTTCTTAAGCCGGTACCCCGGAAATGTTTGTTTATTATAAAAGCACAAGCCAAGGTTTTATTTAGTTGCTTGCTAAAGGATATAACTATAAAAATGCTCCTGTTTTTGGTTCTGACAAAGTAGTTGTTTCCGGAACATAAGGTGATGGACGTTAGTTTTTCGCTTCCTTACAGAGCGATTATTTATTGATATGTTAATGTTGACCCAATATAACGTGATGTTCTGCTCGATACTGTTAATAGGCCTCACCTAGAAATACCTACTTATCCTTATAATTATGTGTTATAATACCGGCTGTCTGCGTTACCCAGGAATTGTCCCAGAAATGATAAGCCTTGTATCTGGCTAACTTCAGTGGTATATGTGTAGCCAGTGAAGCCACTGAAGAGACAGTAGGGACTCCGTCCCCTTCTCTTCTACCAAGCACATGAAGACTCCTCCACCATGCTCAGGTTGTATCATGCCCGTCTCTAATTCAAGTTGGTCAGCGTTTAGTCCATATACAAACGTAATCCCCTGTTTCCTCCCTGAATAATGTCACTAGAGCAATCATTTATTCCCATAAAAATCTGTCTACTATTGTCGTGCTCCTCTGCTCGTAAATTAATCATTAAAAGAAATATGAACCTATGAACCCCCCAAAAAATTAACAAGTTTTACCGGTAGGTACCACCTAGTACATTTTTTTAAACCTAGTAACTATTTGTTAAATACCTATTCTCCAGCTAGGATGTCCTCATAAATAATATTATTACTTTGTGTATTTACTTAACTACCTATCGACTTCCTGAGCTACGATCTAACATGCATAAGAGTGTGACTATCTTTGTAGCCTTATCTTATCGGGTGCTTCGAGCTTATTTACAATTTAAGTATAAGTGCCAACGTTCCCGAAAAAAAAATCGATCAGTGATATAGTTATCAAACGCTAACCTATGTAAAATGAAAAATTAGAATAATTACAATGAAAAATCTCTAAAATCTGTCATTTTTATCTGTTACCTGTGTAGGTACTGTTGTTGAATTCTTTGTAAATATTTTAATCTTCGTTCGTTTCACTGTCTACTAGGTATAAGGTACTTCTATTTATGTAGTTCTTATAGTTTAAAATCAACACTAAAAAATCTTTCGTTTGTCTTTGATTTTATTTTATTTTTGTAAACAAACTAACAGGTAAGTACATACAAAAATACATCGAGGAAAGACAATGAAGGCTAATTAAAGGTTTCCACAAATAATTACGAAGTTACTTAAAAACTAAATACATAAACGGACGAAAAAAGTATATACCATAGATAACATACACACGTTATATGTATGTATGTATGGCATACACATAAACATTCTGGCAATAGAATATACATTTGAAAAGAATGTAATAATACATTTTTTAATAACTTTTAATTTATTTTTACTTGTTTTTCACTAAACAGCTCTTTTGAATGATACGCGCCAAAGTATACTTGGTAATAAATAACACTGGGCTCTGAGGTCACCTTAATCTATCCCATTTCGACCAAGACTACTAAACTATAAAAATATAAATAACTAAATGTATACTTTTCCTGTTCATATCAATTTTGATATTACCTTAATCTGTATATAGGAAAGTGGATTGGGAGTTTTTTTAGCGAATTTCTTCGATAGCGTTTCCGAAAACCTCTGACTTGTCACCTGTTCTGCTTTGAAGTACTTATATTTTGTTTAATGAGCAAGGTTTCTTTATTAGTTATATAAATATTTCAGCTGATATACCTAATCTACAAAAAAGTATCTATATTATTATAAATAATGTTTTGGTTTTATATTCCAAATTATATTCTACTGGATAATATCACAATGACCCTTACCAGAATTCGTTCTAAAGAGATAGTCCTGTCAAATAAGGATTCAAACACGGAATGAAAGATAATAAGTTGTAAACTTGCATATATCTTCTATGCTCTACAACTTTTGTAAGAACTTCAAAAGCACAGACTTACAGTAGCAAATCTGTGTTCAAAAGTCATTTAGAGCGAGAAAAATAATTTCTTTCGTAATCTCTGATTCTGTTATCTTGTGACGCGGACACGAGATTATAATTGAGATTTTTGAGCAAACGTATAAAATGCCTAAGTGAAAATATATACAAGTTTATAGCTTCCATTCCGAGGTTTACCCCTTTTTACCTTTGACTGTACTAGATCAAATTCATTCAAGATAGTAAAATCTATTGTTTCAGCGTCGTACGTTTTCACAATTTCACAACGACAATCTGTCGTCATCTGCAAAAAAGATTTGTTACTCTCCATACTCATTACTTAAAGCGATTGCTATTGCGTAGATGTCTTTAGGATGCGGCTGTACGGCCGTAAGCCGTATTAGCCTGTTGGCATTGTTGCGAGAACGTGTTGATGTCTTTTTTGTGAACTTGAGCAACACCGTGCTACATTTACGTAACCCGAGGATGTATACTCTAAAACGTTACGTGTCTTATGTGGGCTAGTAACAATCCTTTTATTCGCATAACGTTGGTATGACGCAGGCGCGCGAATTGGTGACCCAATTCGTCGCAACTCTCAACTGATGATTGTAGTGGGTTTCCCTAAGTAAATAGCAACAACTTCTTCGGATTAATCAATGGTAATTAATATTATGTAATATCTTGGCGCATGATAATACGTGTCAGGCCAGGAATGGTAAACAGTGGGCACTCGAATGTCTGTTGCTACTCTGACAAGAACCGCTTTAAGCAGCTTCCCTTGCTCCGTAAATTTCATTAGTTTTAGTAATTATAAGTTCAGTTATTTAACAATAAATCTCAAAACAGCAAGGAGGCATAACATTATTATAATTAAAACTGTAGGACACCACCACGAGGGATGTTTAAAAAAGCTACGAGCTTCCTTTCAACTATATCTATATTATCTTTTTGAAATTTCGCCAGTACAACGTGCAAAATTGCAAATTATCACGACTTTTTTCGTGCTATGCTTTTAAATTTCAGATAAGTGAAAAGTATCTTGTCATAAGTTTATTAATGGGATGGTGACTTGTTTGAAAATAAGTTATGTAAGACCGTGTCTCTTTTGTTGTGTTGATTTAAGGTGGTTCGATCTCCATACTATAACGTATTTTTCTATTTATGGGCAAAGGGAGTATAATTTTACACTGAAATGATTGTTGTTGGCTTTTATATTGGTCTTTATTTGCGGTAAATAATATTTAGTCAAATATAACAATAGTTTAATAGCGAAAATAACATTATTTATTTTAGCATGGACTAAAATTTCAATGTTATTTTCGAGGTAGTTGAAGGACCATCTGCGTAGCCTGTGACTAAGATAAGTACCAACAATTTTAGCAAGGGAAGAGGATCTCCGTATAGGTACCGTAAGTATTTGATGGTTGGCCGCTATTTACATTCTGACGCAAACGGCCAAATCTAATTAAAATAGGTTGGACGGTCGGAGTGTTCCCATTGTCCCCGTAGGCCCTGTCCCCGTGACTGGGACAACGAAACGACATTCCTTTCATAAGAATATTGGCTTGAGAAAATAGTCAATTATTGATACTAATTCGCTGATAAAAGAGTACGGTCTAATCAAAATTATTGGACCCGTGATGGGCTTATTTATTTATTTTTGTACTTTTTGGAAAACCGACAGCTAGTTACAGAGTGGAGATTTAATAACATGTGGAGAAGGCCAGTCACATGTTTCCGCATAAGATAATACAAAAACTTTGCCGTAGAGATCTTCAGCATAAATAATTATTTTAGAGCTAATAAAACACGAACAGACATCATTCACAACTTCATCATAAAGCAAAGTTCCGTGAGGGACACCTGATGCAATCAGAATAAGTGATGAGCGCAACAGTCTGACACCTGTTCTGAACGTAAGAGCTAATCCATCTGAACTGGTTACCTCTCATGGTTTTGTCTCGAGCTCTGCCCGTGAAATAAACACCTAATCTTCATAAAGCGGTAGGGCTGTCATGTCACATCATGACATCTCGAGGTATCCACCACCAGAACAGCTAAAAGTATCTTTATTAGCGGATCCAATCGGTATAACAGGATTCCGTGTGGTTTATGAACGCATCGGCATCATTGGAGTAGGTACTGCTGAAACGTGCCGAGGCGGCTTTTATAGGGTGTAACCGACTGGACTAAAATCGAAGTAAAATAAAATACTGCCACAATGCCTAAAGTTCAAACAAAATATTCCCCAAAATCTTTGCAAATAGGCATCATTAAGAAAGTGCCCTGCGTGACCCTCTACTAGGTGGTAGGACTAACTCTCCTGCGAGTGTCCGTCTGGGTTGATATCACCGCCTTGCTCGTGAAGTCTGCCGCCAAGCAATAATGTGCAAGCATTACTGTGTTCCGATTTGATGAGCAGAGTAGCCAGTGAGATTACTGGGTTTATGAGTCTTAATACTTAATGTCTCAGGGTAACAGGCAGGCCTTTTTGTTTCATAGTTCTGAGTGGCACTACAATAATTGTAATGGGCCTGCGTTATACTTACCACCAGGCAAACGATCAGCCCGTCTCGTTATCAAATAGTATAAAAAGCTTTTGTTTTTTTTATATAACCCTTTTAATTATTTTTTTTTGATAGGTACCGACTTCCAAATTTGGGGGAATTCCCTTTGACAGGGAACGACTAAAAAGTTTAGTATAAAATTATATAACTAAGTAATAAATAATAATAACAAAAACATAAATGTTAATAAAAAAAAGTTAAATTCGAAACCGGTGCCAAAATTAATAATACTTTTCTGTACTAGTTACCTAATAATTGATATTGATGAATTAATTTACTGGTTTTCGCGCTCTCATATAAAACAGCAACCAAGTTTAAAATGATTGACCACGAAAATCTAGCAAGTTCACTCAGTCATTCAGGTATTAGGTAAGTTTGGTATACAGAAAAGTGTTATTGAACTTGGCACTGGTTTGGATTTACACTCTTTTGCTGACCCAACAATTACGCAACGCGAACTTGGCCCCTTTTTTAACACTTATGTTTTTGGTGAGACAAACTTTTCACGAATGGTATACCTAAAATGATTTCACAAAATATGTTACTGTCAGTAAAACAATGTACTTAGTACTTTTAAAATGCCTGAAATCGAGTCTCGCGGCGAGACCTATATTTTGTACCGTGAAAGCTATCATTGACCTAGTAACCCACTGCTCTTGACTCAGAAACCTGAATACCCCTCATCTCTCCTTTCCACCCCACCCATTGCCCCACTCGCACATATAGTAACTGACTAACGCCCTATTAAGTGTAAAATGGCTTATGAATATTTTTGCTTTTTTTTTGGTGATATATCTACTGCTTTTTATGCTATAAATTATATGACCCATTTTTATCTTATTTATTGGAGCTCTAGAAAAGTAAGGGAGGCGCACATCACTGCGCAGGTTTTAGCTATGTAAGCTATGTTTAGCTTACGATCAGCGGGGCTAAAAAGGCCACTTTGGCCGAATCATATTATGATTCATTTCGTGAATTGCTAAAAGTTGTCACCTAAATGCAATTCATAAAGTGATTCACTTGCCGAATCATTGCAAGAATTCATCTATTTGACAGTTTTCTATGAAAATTCGTAAAATGGCTCACGAAATATGAATTGATTAAACGTCAAATAGCAGAATCATAAGAAATTATTAGCCAGGGTGAAAAATATTATGATTCATTTTTCATAAATCGTAGTAAGGCAATTCATAATGTGATTCACATGCCGAATTATACTAAGAATTGCTATATTTGACAGTTTTCTATGAAATAGCTCGCAAAATAGGCGTCGATAAACGTCAAATAGGAGAATCGTAAGAAGTTACTCGAGAGGAACTTTTTTCAATTCATTTCGTCCATGTTGTTGAAACAAATAATAAATCATGGCAGTTACATATAAGACTATGAATTTTTTTTTTAAAATGAATTTACGTGTGTGTTACACAAAGCGTTTTATATCGCCAACAAAGCGTAGCGCTTCGAAAAATGGAATTAGCTTTCGAAATGTCCAACTCTGAATTTGTTGGGTTATACAGACTCAACAAAGTGCTTGTAAATATGGTATACTAAAGCTAGAGCTTTATTTAACCACTCGTCGTCAAAGTGGAATCGGTTTTATATCCATGGTGAGTGAATAATAAGACATATTATCTATACTAGTTTCTGCCCGCTGTTTCACACGCGTTCCCACAGGAACCGTGCATTTTTTGTGATGAAAAGGCATATGTTACTCTCCGGGTCTACAAACTATATCTATATGAAAAATCACATCGATCCGTGAAAGAAGAACAAACCAACAAACATACGCATACGCATTTATTAATGTATATTCTCCAATCGAATTCGATTCCCAGTGGTTACAATTAATGTTCTAAGTTCCATCTATCTTCACTGTTCCTCTCAATAACAAAACTAATAAATTAACTACCTAGTTATTATATTTATAATTAAAATAACATATATTTTCGTTTTAGGTATTAAGTACACTGGGCTTTTATGCCTCAGGTTCGTACCAGAGATAAATTGGAGTCATTATGAGGGCCATGATGCAAGCTCTAAATAATGACCACTTAATAATGTCACCGGGACCAAAAATACTCAAACAAGGGAGGTTGCTGGCGCAGCTACCCAGTGTAATACCTGAGAAATTGCAAAGACAGTAATAAAACAAAGAAAAATAAAAAACATGTTATGCTATTACTAAAATTATAATAACTATGCACTATTTTTTACAATAATTAAAACAAAATAATACTAGCAAATTTACAGTAGAATTTCTGTATAGACATATGCAACATAGACATCAATATTTTGAGCAAGTGATGCTGTGGAGACAACCATAATTCCGGGCACTCCCTTGAACACCAGCCTGAAAATGAAGCAATATGGTTTTTAGGTTCAGTATTATGATACCTACGATTCGATACACATGAGGATATTCAGAAGAAGCAATGACAGTTAAGCTGTTGAAGAAGCAGCAAGCCCTAAAGGCTATGATAGATCATTGACTTGCTGACCAAAGCTGATCTCACATAGCTTTAATTTATTTACTTTATTAGTTAATTGTGTAAATATTTTGTATGTAATATTATATTAAAGGTGATGCATGTGTACTCTATATTAATTTTATTAGGAACTAGCTATGCCCCCCTGGCTTTGCAGGTAGCCTAAGTTACTCCTTATAACAAAATCTACCAGGAAGTAAAACCCCCTAAAAAAATGTTTGTATTAAATTATTACAATTACTACTTTCTTTTATTCTATTTGATAATGAAACAAGCTGGTTATTTGCCTGATGGTAAGCATAACGCCAGCCCATAATAATTGCAGTGCTACTCAGAGCTTTGAAACCTAATGGCTTCGCAGCACTGCAGTGCGCTCATTACTCTGCGACATTAGGTACCGAGTTCCAAAAGCCCAGTAATTTCACTGGTTACTCTGATCATCAAACCGGAACACATTAATGCTTGGTGGCAGACTTCATGAGCAAAGCGGTGGTACCAACCCAGGATGGTCACTCGCGGGAGAGTTAGTCCTACCACCTAGTAAATTAGTAGTATGACTAGTAAATGATAATGATTCAAATGGAAGATAATTAAATACCTAGATAATTATTATTTTAACTATTTTATCATCTCAATCAAGACTTGTTTTGTTGGCATTAGTCATATTTCTCAGATGTTGTTAGGAATTAAATTGTACTAAGTTGTGGAGGTAGTGGTACTAAAATTATGGAGGTCTAGGAAGAAGCAGTATTTCAGATATTAGTGTATGGAGTTTTTATTAGTTGGCCAAAAATATAAACAAACTTGATGGCTCACCTACCAATGACATTTTTAGTATTGGAATGAATTTTATTGCATCTTTTTACATGTGCAGAAATTCAAATTCGATTAATGTTAACAATTGGATCATTATTGGCTTTCAACTATAAGCTATTGCAAGGAACATGCATGTTATACCACTTAGGTACATATGTATAGTGAAAACGAGCCGTTTCTAAGGAGTTAACTTATTCTTTTTTTATTATGTGCCTACTACTGAATTTTAAGTAAAACTTGCCAAACTGTCAACCATTGATACTACAAAGTACTTATAACAGAATGTTCTTTTTTTGTATTTTGGTCATACTAGATACTGTGGAATTAAGCAATCCAGCCATCTCCTAGAAAGAAATGCAGACTCTTTCCATCCCTGTAGGTGCAGAGCAGTTGTTATAACGCCGACCAAGGCTGGAGTTTTGCTCAAGAAACTCGAGCAACATTTATTTATTCCATTGCTCCTTGGAAATCCTCGATGAACGCCTTTCCTTTCCTATAAAATAAGTAAACTTTATATTTGCACCAGAATTCATTTCGTAAATAAAAATGTATGAGAGCCAACACTTACCTATTTTTATTTATTTACATAATGGAAATGTTGAAATGTAGGTCTGCGACTCAAAATATCACATTTTTTCATTGGAAATACACATAGTTCCAATTTTTCGGCCCTTGTAAACGAACCACTTTGCTAGCTATGGGGCCCAATTGACAAATTCTAGTGTTTCAGAGTTGAGACGCTGATGTTAACGTTCGTTTTACTTCTTATTACATAAATAGAGGTATTAAAATTATTTTATTTATTGTATTATCATTAGGGCCAACGAATAGAGCAGTAACAAATTTTGTTCCGCGTATTCGTTATCGAGTAACTAGTTAACGGGTAACGAGTGCCAGATTCGAAGTAACGAATCGTTACTTACAAATTTAATTCGTTTCTCGTATGTTTCAACGAAACAAAGTATTTACTGGTTAATTATTTACTGGTTGGTTCGTTTCGTTTTCCGAGTGTTAGTTTCGAGGTTAAGTATTAGCAGTCTTATTCATAAAAACAGCTAATCACTGCTTAATTCGGTGAATAGCAAACTACTACTTAAAATCTTAAATAGTGCATAACTATTTCTTATTCATAAACGTTTAAGTAGGCTTATTTATATAACCAATGATTAATGAATAAAACTAGAACTGTAGCAAACCGTATGTATTTGTTACCGAGTAACAGGTACATCGCCAGACCCGAAGTAACGAATCGTTACTTTCAAACTCACTTCGTTACTTGTACGTTTCGTATGATGTTAGTTAGATTCATTATCCGAATGGATACAAGGCATGATGCGTGAACTGAAACTATTTGTCCAGCGATAAAATGTATCCGAGTGAGAGACAAGCATCGTTGTTTCGTATTGTTCATATTTTTATCCGACTGAGGAGGAGGGTTCTCAATTCGCCTGTATTTTTTTTTTGGGGCGATGTTACTCGATATCTCCGCCATTTGTCGACCGATTTGAATGATTATTTTTTTCATGAGTATGGTTTCATAAATTTAATGAAAGAATACCTTATTCAAGGGTGAAAAATTAGGTGATGATATTAACACATTTTTATGTAATATTATGAACAAGGCATTGCTTTCCTTAATATATTGTTATTCTCAACTTTTGGATTTCATTAGTTTAATAAGGATTTTTTATGCTGTTTCTGTGCTAATCATATCATTCACTACATCTAAATGTAACAAGACGAAAATAGTTCATAAATTATACAATACATATGTACAATTGTACATTTATATATTAGTTAAGTCAGGTAAACGTAAGTTCGGTACGCGATGCGACTCGATACTATACTTCATGCCAATACTCAATTGTATCAGAAGTAACGTAACGATACGAAAGTGCGATTCGATACGATACTTCGTGCCCGTACTCAATTGTATCAGAACTAACGAGTAACGTTACGAAAGTAACGAATACATACGGATACACAATTTCTTGTTACTTTTACAGCTGTATTAAGTATTAGTTTTAGATAATGATACAGATATAACTTGATACTGGCTAAATAAACAAAAGGCGTGATGCCGAAAAAAAAATGATATCAGTGTTGCCAACTCCCAAAAATATTTCGCCCTAAGCTGTGGTCAAAAACTCCTAAAATCACCACAATTTCTTAGAAAATAAATGCATTCATAAACTATCTTTCAATCTAAGAAAGTTAGAAGCCTTAGAGATATTTCTAGTAAGTAAAACGTATAATAAGATTAGATTATATCATATATTATAGAAATTATTAATAGAAAGTAACGTTTTTGTTTATTTTGGTCTGGCAATGTTAACATCTACATGAATCTGCAATTCTGCATATGAATTGAATTGAAATACGATTCACCAAATTAATTGACCCATTTACAAAAAATTAGAGGAATTGCTACGGATCTGCTGGTGAATCACGAAATGAATTACTTGCAGAGGAATTGCTCAATGTGGCCTTTTTAGCCCCGCAGGGCTGTCCGTAACCTGGTTACGTTTAAAATTGGGCTAATGTGGCTTCAACTACGAACACTCCACATCATGAATTATTTCTTACTAAATCAACAAAAATAACAAAGGATCAGAAATTTAAATAAGTCACATGACTTTCGACTGTTCCCACTCTCCGATTAACGTTTCTTTTCAAGGCCAATCACAATATGCAGAGCCCTCGCCTTGCTCTTAGCTTCTGCACGTGATACTACTAAGGGTCAGGCCATGGCTTCAAACCATGTGTAAAGATTAGCTTATGCGTCTAAGTTTTTGTACATAATTTAGTAGCATTCACTTATTATAATCTTACAATTGGAATATTTTATCACATAGCATAAAAATTAACAATATGTACACGTAGATATATAGGTAGGTAGGTAGGTTGGTAGTATCGTATATGCAAAATATACGATAATATACTAAGTATAATGTACCTACTTAGATAGAATGAAATTGCGAGCACCTATATTCGTTCTTCAAATTGTCAATAGGAAACTATGATTGCATCCAAAAATCTATTATTTGCATACTACAAACGCAATACAACAGAATCCAAATGTATGAGTCCCATAGAGCGTGCTAGACTTCATTATTACGATACCTATATTACATCAACATGCGTCATCGCACGCAGCGAAAGTGTGACGTCAGATGCGCGCATGCAAAGAAAGCAGAGTTGCGCGTGCGACAGAGTGGCCTCTACAAGAACTTTTGCTTTCGTTTGAGGTCGAGGCGTCTGCGCGATAGCGAAATTGACATACTTCGGGTATACCCAAGTTACTGTCGCTTTTTCATCCGGTATTCAGGTCTTGATTATGAAATCGAAACTATCGAGTCATTGTAGTTTATTATGTATGACTACATGTGCTTTCTTTCATGTATTAGACTCTGTATTGTAATGTCTTAAATTGGAGCGAGGGTTAAGTACTTTTCTGATAAGCTTGCCCACGTGTTTATCGCTAGAACATTTTTGCTAATGACTGGTTAAGCTTCCAATTAGAGGTCAATCCATATTCCTTTTTGGAAATAAGAACAACTTACAGGGAAACAACTTAAAAGAAAATCAGATTTTTTTGTTCTAACAGTCAAATGACTTAGGCCTCAAGTAAGACCTAGGCAGGCTTATTTGAATTCATCTGGAGTCGCAAACTCTTGACGAGGCTATAAAACACATTGAGGCCTGATTGTGATGTGTTTAGTGCTTTAGATCACGTCGAATCATATTACGTTGTGAACACAAGGCTGTCACAGTCACTCGTTCGTGACCCGTTGACTGATTTTAGCAAATTCAGGTCAAGATCTTTATTTCGCTTTTAATATTGAATAGCTCTCGTTTAGGAATTAGATACGCTGAAAAATGCTTGTTAATTAAGATAATTATTAAGAAGTGTGAAAGTATGGTACCACTATCTAAGGATATCTGA
This sequence comes from Crocallis elinguaria, assembly GCA_907269065.1. NCBI lineage: Eukaryota > Metazoa > Arthropoda > Insecta > Lepidoptera > Geometridae > Crocallis > Crocallis elinguaria. The sequence continues at coordinate 10,370,629 of OU026077.1, forward strand.
TACGTAGATGATATTGTTATGTGCCGATTTTTTTTAAAAGAAGTTGCTCTTAGTAGTCCTATTTCTTTTGTAAAAATGTTTACTATTGTTTTTAATTATTAATTAGAGGCTAGGGCTACCCCCTCCTATTTGGTGTTAATATAATAATAAAAATTGATTGCTAGGACTATTTTAATACAACCTCAACCAAATTCAAATATATTGTTTAAATATTCTATAAGGAATGCGCAATTATGAGGAAAAACAGACATTGTAGCTACCTATGACCTATTTATTTATTGTTGTTGTTATTATAGTCGATAAAATTTGGTACCTACGTAATGGTTTAAACTAGTATAAAGTTATTATACTGTCATTGCATAGTTAGATTCTACTATTATCAGTGAATAGATACAAAACGTTTCTCTCTTTCTAAATACATATATATTTTTTATCTTGTGATGTTAAGAAGCGATTGGTATTAGATTAGCCAGGGGAGTGTCGTACGTCTTGTTGGTGTCGCTCTACTCGTACGTTCATGAATAGCGGACGCTAATCGTAGACGAATGTCGAGCGAACGTAAACATGAGCGGAGTGTTCGCGGCAACCCTGCCCTGCTGCGGCACTGCGCGCAACTGGGTCAGTGGGCCGCCCCCCGCGCCTCCCTCCGCCCGCGCGGTGGCGCAACCGCGCGAACGCGCACTAACATAGACCTGGATCGCGGGAAAGTGGGTCACCGACTCACTTTCACTTATTACATGGGCTCCTAATCGTTTTCCATTGTGCGAGCGAGCGGGGGCTCGCGGGTGGCGGCGGGGCGCGCATGCGGGAGGCGCCGGCACGCGCGGCGTTGTCGCCGGCCGGCCGCCAGTCGATCGCGGAACGTGTACGGAGCGGCACGCGGGCCGAGCCGCTATACTTGACTCTTCAACTCCAAACGCGATCGTAATAAATCGCGCGCATTTAACACTCGCACGAACAATTACCGGTGGTGATAAATACTGTTGCTCGGCGTTTGGACGCCTCTCTTATCATTCGTATAGAACAAAATGTGCTGGATTTGTGTGCCTCCTACTAAAGTGCTTGAACAGGTGCAACCTGCGAGCGGTAGTTAAGTGTTGCGGCCAGACCGCTAGTGAACTCGGTGACTGTGTGAACGTTGTTGCGGTTCAACGCCGCCGTAGGGATTTGTAAGAGCAGCCGCGCCGTGCGGCCGAGCATGACGATGGACCAGCAGACAGGCCTCATGTCCCTCAACATGTCCCCGTTCGATCTAAGTCCTGGTCCCGAAGGATCGGGCACAGGCGGCGGACCCTCAGGCGCGTCCCAGCAGTATGTGCCACAGGGCGCTGCATACCAATGCCCACCTGAACAACAGTCATTTGGTTACGCCAATCTGGACCCTGCATATCTGTTCCCAACAGGCGCTGGTGGAGAGGCGAGCGCCTATATGCCGGCAACGGGCACCGTCTGTGATCAAACAGATACCAAGGATGTGATCGAGGAACTGTGCCCCGTTTGCGGCGACAAAGTTAGCGGTTACCACTACGGCCTGCTGACATGCGAGTCCTGCAAAGGTTTCTTCAAGAGGACCGTTCAGAATAAGAAGGTTTACACATGCGTGGCAGAACGAGCCTGCCACATTGACAAAACGCAGCGCAAACGGTGTCCGTTTTGCCGCTTTCAGAAGTGTCTGGATGTCGGCATGAAACTTGAAGGTGAGTATTAGTAATAGAACAACATTCTAACCAATGTTACATTACATACTTAACTTTTTCTGAACACTTAAACAGTTTCACAACTATAAACTTAAATTGAGTTTCAGTCATCAATTTGAATAACGAAATTGAAAGTTCATACTTTTTCTTCATTGGAGCTATACCTACCATTATCGAACCTGTTCGTACCATCACCATAATTGTTCGACTCTTTATAACAGAACATTACATAGTATGTTCGTTATAGGTAATACCGAGAGTCTGTCTGAGCTAGTTTGAGTAGTAAGAGGATCCATAAAGTTGGGTTGTATCTAATACCCTAAAATCTGGTTCATAATTATTCACAACAAAACTTGCCAATGAGTAAATATTTACTTGCATTTAATTAATTATATCTAGTACATTATTACTAGCTGGACTTCTTCCAATAGATCTTCACCACTGTAATTTTATGGTTTTTCTTCAATTAGTCTGAAATCAAAGATTCGTAATAAAATTATAAAAATTAAAATTTAGCAGGATATCTAATAAGGTATAGTTTATTCACTATTGGATAACCTTATAATATTTTACTGACGTTTTTTTTAAATGGGTAACTGAAGATTCCAAAATATTATTAGGTAACCTATGAATATGATGTGCCATTCTTTAGTTAGCATAATTCATGTAATAATTGTTTTGTTTTCTTTTTTAACTAGGTATCGACATCTGAAAAAAACTTTCCCATGTTTATTTATTATTTGATATGATTACACGATTGTTCTGTATATGATTTGTAATTGGGGAATTCTCTTTACTTATGAGATCAAATTTTATCTAATTGCATTAATTAATTATTATTCATTGATTCGATAAACACAAACAAAATTTAAGACTATTTACAGAGTAATAATGTCTATGACAAAAACCTTCCTGCTTTATTTTGTTACAAAATATAAACAAGTCCATTTATCTAATAATTGTAATAAACAACGGTATGTAAGTATAATATATGTGCTTAAAAAACTTAACGAAGCACGTGCAATAGGCGAATAGTTTTAGTTAGTTATCTTTTGAAGGTTTCACATTAACTTCTAGTTAGGCGATCGCGTGGGGCGGAGCTTGAAGTGCGGATCGTTCTAAATTTAAAACGCGCGCGGCCGCAGAGCGCCCTGACCTACTTGCGAGCGGGGCCGCGATGCGGCGCGCGCGCTGTTTGTGCGTGCACATACTCGCCGCGCAAGCAGCCGCGCCGCGCTTTCGTGGTGTGCGTGAACGTTGGCCATTCCGCGTTTCGCCAGATGCTGCAGAGTTTGCAACATCCACTGTTTTCAAATTTAAATAAAGAAAACTACTTCTCTGTAGAAATCTGTGTAATGCATGCCCACTTACTTCTTGTTTCTGCAACTCAACGGCATAATATGCCCTATTTGTGCGGTACGTGCATTGTATAAACAAAAGAACAAAAAAAAAGAAATCTCAATAAAGATAAGTCATTCTCCTCGGCTAACTTATCGTTCGTAACATTTTGATCGTTCTCGAGATGTTCAATGAAGTTAAGTATAATCATTATTGATATAATATTCAAAATAATACAAACGATTTTTCCTAGTAAATAGAGATCCTGACGATGCGTTGACTGACTACATCGTCCAAGTAAACAAATAATTTAACTAAATAATTATAGATGGCTTGATAACATATCAAATGTATGATGTCACGATTCCCAATTGTAATGCCCATGTTGACAACTAAATAAACAGTAAGTAGTTAGGTACGCAATTCTAAAATGATTAACGAAAATTGAAATCAAATTCTATGTCATATACATCCTCCCGTGAGATCCACAAGAGAGAAATTGGATTATCGATCGTAATGAATGTTAAAACAGCACAGAAAGGAAACCTTACAGATGTGGGTAATTATGTAGTACGACGAACATTTATTGCAAGCATATGTCAGATGACACAATTCACACAAATCGCTAGCTGACCCGAATAGCGGCGCGGTTGCGAGAGACTCGCACCGCCCGACCGACCTGCTGCACCAAGCCTTGTGTAATGCCACTGGGTTGGTTCAACCAAATCAACAGACATTTCCTTGAGCTCAAGAATTTTACTCAAACTAATATTTTAGCAATATAATAGCTGCAAAACTGAAAAAGACTGAATGAAAATCTTTCTACCTACGATAACTAAATTGAAAATATCAACAGGAATCGAATGCCGATTACTAATGCAAATAATGATGGTACATTCTGCATACACACACGGCCTAGGAAGCGCCCATGCTCGTACGTGAATTCCGGGTAATAATGGTTCATTACTGTGCTATCTAGGTATATACGAAATTACTCATTTGTTACGTAAACGGCTCCCACATCTGTATACAATGGAGTTAAAAAACCTACGTTTGGACATGTGTTTACAGCATAACTCCTCAACGTTTATTACAATAGCAATATATTAGAAACTGCCAATGAAGTAGATAAAAGCTGAAAAAAAGGAAAAATGAAGCAAGAGTAAATAGTAATACCTAAAGTTTCGAGATACTTAACTGCATAAATTGAGAAGAAAACGTCGGGCAATTGACAATCTTAAATGTAAATGGTCTTCAAATCTGACGGATGATGTATATGTCAGTCTAAACCAGTTAGAGGTCTTATGGGTAGTAAGGATGATATGATATGAGATGATAATATAGAAAACAATACAGTAAGTAGTGAAACGTTCTCACATCGTTGGTGGTCACCAATGAGCTCTATGCTCTTAGGGGGGCCTAAGTGAATATCCTGTGCATCTGTGCCAAATAATGCTCCCATCAGAATCATTAATCTTGGATCGAATGTTCAAGGTCACAAGTTTACGGCCCTGGCATGGTAATTGAGTGCGTCCGCATTTTTCAACGGAAACAAAACAATTTCTTCACAACATATAAACTGTATACAATTTAAAAGAGAACTTTGATTGCTTCATCAGTCATCGTCATCGCCGAGGACGTTTTTAAGATCATAATTTGTAACAATCAACGTTGTTTTACCTTGATCTCATTGTGGGTTTCCTAGTATCTAGTATTGATGCCAGAAACTCTCAAGACCCGTATTGTCCTAGAAATTCCTACCTAGGTAAACTTTTTATGCGTTGCGTGAACCTAATCACTAAGTATCATAATACTTGAAGATCTGAAATGCATTAAGAATAAGGCAATGCGTAAGTTATAGAGCATGAGTTAAAATTTAGCGTTGTATTTGAACTTCTTAAAGATTTCATTAATTTTAATAACACCATATTACCAAAATTTTGTTATTAAATCAGGGCTTTATATTAATGATAGTATAGCAATATAATGTGATGTAATAAAATGCTGCGATGGATTCTGAGTTTCTGAGACAGATACAATGATCAAGTTGGGGGGTTGAGTATCGGGCGTGCGCCCGCGCCAGTGACTGTTTCGTGCGTTTCGACACAATCGACCGTAGTCGGTGGGGTACGCTGCGCAAGCGCCGTTTCACAAGACGTTCGGTCGACCTGTCGCAACGGACTACCCAAATGTGACCTGAACACGTATCACATTTCTTATCCACAGCGTGTTTCTGGGCATATTTAATGTATTATGTATACTTAACATATTATTATTATTATGTCCCTCAATATTAACAAGAAAACTAATATGCGAGGCGAGGTATTTTAGTTTATTGTTTGACGTGTGTGATAAGTAAAAACATTCAGCAGCTCAAAGTCAGATGTAAATAATTAACTCTCTCGGGTCAGCAGCAGCACAAAGCGATGCGGTCGCTCGGCACAAAACGATGGTTGCTGCACGGACCGCTGCCCACACTGTACAGTGCACGCCACCTTACGTAATTTAACTCCATTGCCATGGTACTATGATAAGTTCACCTTTTTTAATTTAAACCGAGTGAGTTTTACTCCTTGAATGTTAAAAATTTTAAATACCGCCCGCCCGCCATTCATCGGTCGTCACTCTTATTGGAATGATTAGATTTTAAATAATCTAAGAAGATAACGGTACCAGTCGAAGTATTGGTTTGAAACGCAAATGCAGTGCACATGCATTTTAAGGAGCATTTCATGGGTGACGTTTGTTTAGAGCCCTCTTACCGATACATAACATAACTTTGTGCTAAGATGCGAGCCTAAACTCTGATAATTATAACAATGGGGTGCGCTTTCCAATTACAGTTACTCAAAGGGAAGGGGACCAACGGACAACATGCTATTTTATGTATGTAGGACGTAGGTACTTTACATTATATTAGTTAGTGGCTACTAAACCAGATGAATTGTTATTAAGGTTTTTTATTTGTTTGCTGCTTATGGACTCTGAAATTGATAGTCCCTCCATTTAATTTTAATATTGCGCACATATCGCAGTTGAGTAACGTTGAACAACGTTGTTTATGAAACAAGCTCCCATTCGGTCTGTTCTAAAAATTAAACCAAACGTCGTAGAATTTGAAATGTTGCTCAAATGCGGAGTGCAGACAGCATTAAAATGTGAGTAAAGGCTGAGTAAAGTCTAAGTTAGCTCTTTAAATCTAGCCCTAAACCTTCTGGTTGGATTTTGAAAGCGTAGATTTTAACTTGCAACTCAAGTCACAGAGCTATATGAAGCTCTGTGACTTTTAACATCGTAGGTACTCATATATCTATATTCTATACTTACTCAAACGAACATGAAATGTCATAAAAAATGCTAGTTAGATTTTATTCATTTTACACAATAATTAACATAATAAAAGTCCTAATCCTACATATTATATTATGACATGAATTCCAGTTTTATTTGAAAGGATTTTGCGAACATGGAACAAACATATCTGGTCTACGCATTTTGTAAACATGACCACTGACCATCTAATCTTGGCCTGTCGATTTAGGAGCTAAGAGCACCGAACATAGACATAGATAAACTGTATTTAGGAGAGAATTAGACGTGCTCTCACTGCAAAAGGCGGAGGTGTCTGTCCAGCTAAGGAACAGCTGAGAGTTTTTACCACTTGGAAGTTGGAATACAGTGCGGGGTCAGGAACGTCCGCGGCTTGAGCCGCGACAGATGTTAGATCACAATAAAAACGCGCGCGCCAGCCGACTATTTCGGCGCGCTGCCTTGACCCGAATCGAGTGTTTCGACAGAGCGGCCTCGCACACCGGGCCTTTCTATTTTTTAGGCATTACCTGTCGTATTATTACGACACTTCTACAAGCGCAGCCATCTTAAAAGGATTTCGGTGCGCGGGCGGCTTCTAACACGCCTCCACGACGCAGAAAACAGGTTCCTGTACGTAATTGTATATATTGCATTTTTTAAAGTTTTATTTTCTAGTAGGTACGATCTCGCCCGTACCGGGTCGCTGTATGTTATTATTTTATGAAATTATTACATTGCCAATAAATTATGTTTCATGTATGCCTATAAATTTATAAAACGCGAAGGTGAGAAATTACTAATGTCTTAAATCCGCATAAAAATATATATAATATACGTAATAGCTTCTGTCCGCGGTTTCACCCGCGTTTCCACAGGAACCATGCATTTTTTCGGGATAAAAAGTAGCCTATGTTACTCTGCAGTCCATAAACTATATCTATAATTATAATCATGTCGATCCGTTGCTACGTGAAAGAAGGACAAACCAACAAACAGATAAACACATTTTCGCATTTATAATATTAGTAGGATTATAATTATATATATATATATATATATATATATATATATATATATATATATATATATATATATAAGTATGGTTAAGTAATGGATGTGGATCTAATTTAAAACTAATAGGATTCACACAACTTGACAAATGCGTGTAGCAAAGATTTTCGTATTGGATCTTGACACAAATCAATGGATCATCGCGGGTGATGATTTATCTCGGTTGTGTAACAAACACCGCCACTGCCACTATCTCGACGAGCGCGCACTCGCGTTCGTGTGGCGGCGCGTTCGGATACCCTCGGTTGGCATCGGGCACGCTCGTACCTGAGGAGGAGGGCGGCGGCAGGGGCACTGCTAGCCTTGACCAAGTTTCACCAACTCGTCGGTCGGTACAAGGATCGATCCCCACCTCTTCCCGTCCTTTCGGTACATACATTTTTTATCTCGTTGACACGATTATTTCATTTGACGGCCCTGACGCATCCATGAAGGTCGAATGGTGTGGGTGACAGGTATCGTTACTTTAATTCCGAATTAATTTCAAACACTTTTTGAATAAATTGCGAGCCCTTTGATTTTTAACTAAAGGTCTTAACGAATGGAACTTTGCGGCCTCATTCACAAGGTCGACCTTGACCCATCTCTGACAACTGGGCCGCAGCCGCAAATAACATCAGAACGCGAGGTGAACTCACTCGTATGTATCTATTTCTGCACACTAAATGTTTGTCACCAAAGTATGTTTTTGATTTGTAAAAATGACCTTGACCTTGATCCAGTTTAGTCGTGTAATAAACGTCTGACCTCGTTTACTACATTATCGGCTACTATAGTAATAGCGTGCTTAATGAATCTGGTACCTATTGGATACCTAAATGCATTGAGACAATAATTCTTTCTACAGAAACTCGTGTACGTAGATCAGCAAATTTCGTTAATTTTGCACTAAATTGCTCTGCAATACAAAACCTAATAAAATAGATCGTTTAGTTAGTTTGTAACAGTAATTGAGTCGACCAAAAATTTTAGATTGGGATGACTCGTCGTGGTTTGCGATTCTGCACCAAGTAGGATAAGTTGAGACGTTTAACACGTTCTTATACACCTTATTCGCGAGATCATATTGCAAGGTCTTTTCACCATCTCATAATTATATCAGATAAGATGCGGTTTATTGGATCCCAATTATAAGTTCGTAAGACAAAACAAACCATTTGGTTCGTGTAAACAAGCGTCAAGCACCTACAATAATTTTTTACTCTACAGCTCCTATATCATAATATCTGAAATGTCGGTTCAAATACATAATACTTGAACAGTTACCATAAAATTAATATTTTCCGCTTTATACGATATCAAAGAAGATATCATGATATGACGAAAATTTGTCATCGGTTCATATTTAAAACTAGCTCTGCCCCGCGGCTTCGCCCACGTAGCCTAAGTTACTTCTTAAAACATCAGCTATCTGCCAGTGAAAGTCCGGTCAAAATCGGTCCAGCCGTTTCAGAGATTACCCGGAACAAGCAGACAGACATACAAAATTTAGAATTTATAAATTGTGTTTTTGTTGTAGGTACCGGTACTTCGGTGGCGCTTTATGCTGAGCTGTGTCCATTTTGTAGTCAACTGCCCAATCTTTTCATGTCTTATTTTAGCTTTAAAATGTATGTACCTACCTATAGTTTGGGCAATGGCTACAAATAAATGTATTTTCTTTCTTTCTTTCTTTACCGTATATATACTTTCGTATGCATTTAGTAAAAAGCTGTCATTATGAAATTACAATTACACTTCAATTTTATTTATATCTATAGATTCTCTATTCTTTAAGCCTTTACCTCATACCCAATAGGGTAATTTTAGTTATACTATTTTTAAAATACAGCAACGAAGCGGGCGTGGCCGGCAGCGGCGTAGAAGCGCCAACATTAAATTGGTACATGGAACACCTTTGATCCATTTTCGTAAAGGAACGTATAAAATTGTTATCCACAGTCAAAGCAACGTATGAACTATTTGGCGCGTATTGTGACCTTAATTAATGACCTTATTAAACTAAATATGTACAAAATAGGCAGCAATGTCGCAGATCACGTCGAAAATTAAAAAAAAACAAGTCGCCTAAACTAACCAATCAATCGGCGCAATACTTTTTCAAAGTTTTTGACTTAAATAGTAACGTTTGATTGATGACTCCGGCTGTACAGATTAAATTTGCTTACGCAGAACTGCAGTGCGTTCCCTACCCTGAGGCATCAAATATTAAGTCTCATGTGTCCAACTGTCCAGTAATTTCACTGACAGACTATTTCATCAAACCGGGACACAGCGATACATATATCCGGCGGACTACACCAGCAAAGCGGACCAATTTAACGTTGCTTTACATATTCGATATTCGATATGTTAGTAAAAACTGGTAAGACTACGACCAAGACGATAATGGTGAGAATTTACAAGAACCGGTAGTCTCACAAAGAGTGTTTTAAACCTAAATTAAGACTAAGGCTATGATTCAGAGACGAATCTAAGCGTGAACTTGTGCTTCCATATGTCAAAATATTATACAGCTTTGACAAATGCAAGCAAAAATTAAAAATCCAAACTTAGACTCGTCTCTGAATCATAGCTTAAAAGTATTATTGTTAGTGGACATGCATGTGCGTGTAATTCATAAGCCCAAGGTAGCTCAACAAGACAGCGAGAGGAGCTTAAAATTTTAAAGCTTAATCCGTCGTAACAAAAGCCGCAAAGGAATAAAGTCCCCAATATAACTCTAAAAAAGTATCGAATTGAAGAGTCAATGGGCCGATCACCGTTCGCAGTACCAACAATAGGTACATGTTTATGAGTGGCGACGTAGGACTAGCAGACGGAATGGACACCCCCATCGAGAGGACTGATGATGTTGATATTGTGGGGAGGACTTTGTGCCAAGCCATAGTTCTTTTAGATTTAGATTATTCTATGTTGATAAAATAATCTTAATAGCTATTAATAATAAACATTTCGATTAGGTTTAAAATTTTAAATCTAGAATTTTAGTCAAATAATGTTTCTGCAATATATTATTATGTGCTGCATATATGCACGCGTTGAAGTAAGAGCCGGAAGACTGCACAGAATAACTGCATCATTATGTTTCTTTACAATAAAACCTTTTAACTAAAAATGTTTTTTTCGAGTTTTTAGTTTTTCATTTAGTTACGTAATATTTATCATTCTGTTAATAATGCTAATTTGACAGTCTTTTGTTTTGATTAGATATCTAGATTTCAATTTCAATATCAATGCCTATGTCTTTCCCTAAATCGGTTCTAAGTTTACTAGATGATATTTTTGAATTATGAAAATGTAAGTATTCCTTGGTACAACAAATTGACAGATGCTAAAGCAAGTCCCTCGACAAAAAAAGGAGATATTTCGTGAGCAGTCTGGTCTGCAATACGAAACTGATGGAATTGCACACAGCAATGCTTGAATCCGTTACGCTCTCCGTCTCACTTCAACCCTCAACAAGCCCTATAACTCTATCTTTGTCACACAGAGGCGCGTTGGTTACAATAAAAACTGGTTGTTATTTTTAACTCGTGGGATGGGCGAACCGACTACTCACTGAAAGCCCCCTTCCGTTCCAGGTTTAGTCTTACTGTTAAATTAGTAAAAAAAATTTGTATGTAATAGAATCAAGTTATAATTCAATTTTATAAAATAGTAAACAGTTTTTACGCGCGTTTACTATTCGCTATATTTCAAACCGGTTTTCGTACATTTATCTTTGGCTAGTCTAATTCGACTCTTGGAAGAACTGCTAATGAGTCTAATAACCTTTTAGAGACGTATTTTGGTGGTATACAATTTATTTCCTTGGTTTGAAATATTTATCAAACCAAGGTCGTGTCCCAGTTTTGTTAAGGTTCCAAAATAGCCGTTAAAAGGCAATGAAAAGTCAATAAAACAATTCGGTTTCATGTCCCAAAGAATCAGAACATACATAAATTGTTGTAATCGCAAGGAGCGCCCGCCATTGGAATTTGGAATTCAGCCAGAATCATAAAGAACGGCGAGTCCGCGTGCGTTATATGAGGCCGCTGCCCTAAATATCAGGCCTAAGTTATTAAATATTTATTGAATGGTACCGACACTAAACCTACTAACTTATCATTATCCAACATCCATGAAGACAATATTTATGACTTTCTTGTACATAAGATTTTTGTGACCTAACCTAACTTCCTGGTAAGCTCAATGTTAATAGATTAATTCAGGTGAACTGAACTTTCGGAACAACAATGATGGAAATTGATGATGTACTTTCAATTGTGAAATTTTTGCGTAGGTACACAATCCACTCTTACTAATAGATGTTGTGTTGGTGATGTAGTTACTCTTGCATGATCTTATACTATATTGTTTCAGCCGTGCGAGCTGATCGGATGCGCGGTGGACGCAACAAATTTGGACCTATGTACAAACGCGACCGAGCTCGCAAGTTACAAATGATGAGACAAAGGCAGATTGCTGTTCAGACACTGCGTGGCTCTTTAGGCGATGGTGGAGGGATAGTGCTCGGATTCGCACAGTACGCCACGGTGCCCGTTAAACAGGAGATTCAGATCCCACAAGTGTCATCGCTAACGTCCTCGCCCGAGTCGTCTCCTGGACCGGCGCTGCTGGCCGCGCAACCGCAGCCGCCGCAGCCCCCACCGCCTCCAGCTCACGACAAATGGGAAGCGCACTCGCCGCACTCGGCGTCTCCGGACGCCTTTGCTTTCGACGCACCATCCAACGCGGCCGCCACCCCATCCAGCACGGCAGAGGCGACAAGCACAGAAACTCTACGAGTCTCTCCCATGATCCGCGAATTCGTTCAAACAATCGATGATCGCGAGTGGCAGAATTCTCTTTTCGGACTCTTGCAGAGCCAAACCTACAATCAGTGTGAGGTCGATCTCTTCGAATTAATGTGCAAAGTGCTGGACCAAAACTTGTTCTCTCAAGTGGACTGGGCGAGAAACACCGTTTTCTTTAAGTATCTAAAGGTGAATTTTCCAGATAAGTATAGATCCTGACCCAAATCCCTGAACCTCTATCCTGGTGTACACCAAATTCAATTGCGATTGTGATGCGTTGCTTTGCTATTTTCTTTATATCTTCGCATTGCGAATTGTTAATTTTTTGCAGCATAGGAAAAACTTAGATAGTCAGAATTCCGTTGTGATGTTAGCGTGTGAGTAAGGGCGCGTATGACGCAGCGGGCGACGCGGTGCCTCTGACAATCGATCCGCCGCCGCGCCGCTCGCGCCGTACTAACCAACTGGGTCAAGTTCCTATGACAAGCGTGTCGGCTGCTGCCTGCCGCTACTACTATAAGGCTTCTCTGCTCCCCTCTAACCTGACCGAAAGCGCCTCATTTATGTTACATACATATATATGAGGTACTTTCGGTATCAAATAGAATCTATTGGGGATGCTCGTTATTTTTGCACAAAATTAAATATTATACTCGGGAAAGCACAAAGCGTCAATTCGATAAAATCCAGAAAGAAAAGCCAATTGATTTTAAAATATTATTGCAGAATAGTGCTTGTTTTATTCAGCAATGTACCAACATTTCATCAATCAGCGGGACTTAATCTACTGGGAACGGGAATTAGTGGAGTGAGGCGGCGACGACGTCGGCGGCCGCACCGTGGTCGTCGTACGCTTACGCAAGAGCCGCAGTCAGTCACGTGGTCACGCGACGTTGCCATACCGTGCACACCCGGCGTTTGTCCTTTTCTTGCTTGTAGACTGCTACTCAACTAGCAATAATTTTTGTTTGTGCTAAGATGACGCGACTTATTTACGATCCATTCTCGGAATTAGGACGACGGCTATCATAGGAGAAACTGACTCGAATCTAGTCATGTTTACGGAAATGAAGATAAAAAAGCGAAAACAATCTGAAAAAAAAATCTAAAAAAGTTGTAAAAAAGCTATCAAAGTAAAACATTTGAATTTATCTAGGGCTAAAAAGCAGACTAAAAAGCTCTCTCCAACCGCTTTATGGTTATAAAGTAAAAACCAACCGTGACAGAACGGAAGGGCCTATGCTACGGAGATGTTGATGACCCGAGCTTTCTCCAGACGGATGTGATGTAACGGTGCGGGCGCGGGACGGCAACGCTGCACTTTCGTCGGCGCACTTGACACACTGGCCGTGGCCGAGTTGCCGCGGGAAAGCACTTTTTACCGCGGCGCGTAACCGCCCGCACCCCGCACAATGCCGTGGCCACGCCGAAGACGAAGACGTAACGAGTTGCGCGGCCTTTCTTTGCTTTCTCTTACGTAATCTCTTACCAATTACGATTAGTCACATAACAGCGCACGATGAACTTGAGCGGTCGATGACGTGATCCAATCGTGGCAGTACTCGCTGAGAGGTCACATTTTAGTTATGTTTATTGTAAATGCATTTAAAAAAAAGGGTTACCCAAGAAATTATTATAAGTAGTTCTTGTAGCCAGATTTTGCAACGTGAAATGTTTTATGCTATGAAAGATCGTCCTAATTAATTCACAGTCATTGTTTGAGCTACATACTGTAATTAAGGGTAGTTTTTTTAATAGCGCGACCGTTATTTATGTCGTAAGAACATTATTTGAAAGGAAATAAGAAGTGGGACCTCGTAGCACATTCGGAAATAATAGTTACTATTTGGTCGACCAAATTTTGCTAATGAAGCAACTTGTTATAAATACCACGATGTAATGGACAACGTCTGGATACTTTACATTTAGTGTTGACAGACAATCTAGAACCGCGTTGGCGAAATCAAAGATTTCTTCATTCCCTTTCACTTCGATGTAATTTTTCTACGTTCTAGACATTAGATAAGGCTCGCAGAGGCTATAGTAATATAAACAGTGAAAATAGCCATACATTAGTCTACAATAAGTTCGGAAAGTGGGTCGGCACTTTTAATCCGAACGTTGCTTGCTCTAGATTCCGTTGACCTAGACTAGAGGATTGGATAAGTACATATTATAGAATGTGATGTTCAAACGTTACCGTTTATCGATCAAACAATTGAAGACATACCTAAAAATTTACACGTCATGTTATATTATTGACAGAGGATAGCTCATTATCCGAATTTTCGAAGATTTTACTGATCGATTAATATACCCAAATATACCACAACAAGTCCAAAGTATTTTAGCAGTAATCGAGAAACAAGTACTTAATATAATTATTCAATTATATCGCATATTAACTTTCTGGATGATATATTTTTGTATTTATAATATAAGGTTTGTTGTTACATTCGATTCCTTATTTAAAATTTGTATGCCAAATGGCTGATAGTAGGTAACTGTATTTTATTTCACAACAGTCACTATCTATTATTTGCAATAAATTTGATTTGATTACTCTGCGGCCTCTACGTAATTTTGTTCAAGGGTTATTTTGATTGGCAGTTAGACAAGTTGGCTTCAGTAAACTCTAATTAGTCATTCGGTCACATATTTAATCAATCATCTTCCGAGCAAAATGTAAAGAACGACTTGATAGGTAGCGCGGGTTGATCTCATCGACCCAATCTCGATCCATCGCATTGAGCAAGCAGTGCGCGGTGTGGTAACAGCTTTGAGCTCTAAAATTCAGTTGTAACATTTCGTAAACGGCAAATTTAACGCGCTCGCGCACCGCCCCGTGTTTTCTAATGCAACTTCACTGAATGTAGGTCAGCGACGACGTCGCACTCGGTCGAGGCTTGCGCCCACTTTAATAACCGGAATGTTCTGTTGACATTATAGGAGATAAAATAATTTCAACGACGACGGTATGGCCGACATCTTAATGAAATAATCGCATATGAAGTAAACACACCTCCATGGCGGCCGGCGGGCGGGCGGTTTGGTATTGCGTCACTCACCGCTAATATCACATCACAGTCGTAGTAGGTCTCTCTATCGTGCCCCAATTATTTTTTTATTTTTTGCCGTCGTAGCGCCTCTCTGATAAGAGCGGGAATTTGGCAAATGTTGCAAGACAAAGCTTGTTATATCTTATCGAGACAAACTGCGAATAACGAAGCAGACTTTATTAAAAACGCTAGGCGACTAACCGCTTCAAATTTAACTACTTCTTAGGGTCTGTTTCGTTATCCGTTTGCACTATGACGGTACAGTTGATTCTCTCTCGATTTGCTTTGTGAGATTTGTTGGTGCTCTGCACTCGTAGCAATGCGCCCATAATTTGTTTCAGGTTGACGATCAAATGAAGCTACTGCAGCACTCATGGTCAGACATGCTGGTCCTCGATCACCTGCACCAACGGATGCATAACGGGCTCCCAGACGAGACCACGCTGCACAACGGCCAGAAGTTTGACCTTCTGTGCCTCGGGCTACTCGGCGTGCCTTCCCTGGCTGACCATTTCAATGAGCTGCAGAACAAACTGGCCGAGCTCAAATTTGACGTGCCGGACTACATTTGCGTCAAATTTTTGCTGCTACTCAATCCAGGTCAGTATTTTCATACCACCAACGACAGCTTTTTATTTTTTTATCTTAGCTTGAAGCGAATGTTTTTTTTTGTTCTTTTTCATGCATTGTCATTATTCATGTTTTAAAACAATTTCACTCTTTGTAATTGTTTGAAGGGTTTTCTTGGCGTTTCAGAAGTGAGAGGCATCGTGAATGTGAAGTGTGTGCGAGACGGGTACCAGACAGTGCAGGCTGCGCTGCTCGACTACACACTCACGTGCTATCCTACGATACAGGTACACAATATTATGCTTTTATAACTAAACGTCTTCACTATACAATCCAATTAATGGTAAAAGTACTTTAAAAAAGTGACTAAAATATATCCACCTAAGGATCCATCTGCATAAAAAAAAACAATTTTAATGACATAAGTAAACATTTCTTATGCTTGCTTTTTTAAAGTAATTAAAATACTTAATAAAGAAATTTAAGAACAGAAGAGAATAGCTGTAAATTATATTTTTCCTTATCTTGTTATTTACGCTAAAACAGATTGATTGGGCTCTAGACAAAAATGTTGCAGATGGTTTCATAGTCCTAGTCGGTATGGTGAAGAAAGACTTGGCTTTCCAGTTTAATATGACTTGCAAAACAAAACAATAAGAGTACATACATATTAGTAGCCCTTATTTTTAAAATGCTTTTTAGTGACAAAAGAATATGAGATAATATAGTATATATTCACATAAAAAAAAACTATTATCTATATTACATAAAATTATAGAAGAGTATGAGACTATTTACTTTTTAAATTACACACTACCACGACTATATACATTATTTTCACCGGTATTTATTTATCTTTTACTTATTAGTCGGTATTCAATAAAGGCTTTGCATTGTTATATAAAACATTTAAAAACTTTCTTCCTTAGTACGTATAAGTAAACAGTATCGTAGATACACAACTAGAAATTGTATTTATTTGTTTATTTATGTATATTAATGAACATCACAATAACTATTTATTTATTGTTTTGTATTTTTTACATAGTTTCCCAATTATCCTTCTGAAATATTCAAAACGAAGTACACACTCAATATATTATCTACTATTAACATAATTTGTATAATATACAATTATTATGAATTAACCAAATATAATAATATAAAATAATAGCAGTTATCAATGGCTATAATCTCGCGGAGACAAAGCGTTTAGACTTTAGACTAACATTATATTATTAAGTCATCAGGTTGAATATGCAGCAAACATGTTGAATATGGAGTTTTAAGTTTAATAAATGGGCACTCGGCAATAGTAAACCATCAATAGATATCTATACAAATAAGTAAAATTTAAATGTCTGTTTAGAATATCAAAATAACAGCTTTTTACTAAATGTATATGAAAGTATATACGGTACCTATTACAAAACAACCATTTTTATAATTTTTGTCTGTATGTCTGTCTGTTTATTCCGGGTAATCACCGAAACGGCTGGACCGATTTTGACGGAACTTTCACTGGCAGATAGCTGATGTAACAAGGAGTAACTTAGGCTACGTGGGCGAAGACGCGTGGCATAGCTAGTCCATAATAAACATGAATCGGGGGCCCAATTTTAACATAAACTTGGGCGGGATTTAATGCTGGATGCCTCCTACCTATTTGGAGCATGGTTTTAATTGTTTATATGTATACGATTCCAGGACAAATTCGGGAAGCTAGTGACGGTTGTGCCTGAGATACACGCACTGGCGGCGCGGGGGGAGGAGCACCTGTACCAGCGGCATTGCGCCGGTCAGGCGCCTACGCAGACTCTCCTCATGGAGATGCTACACGCCAAGCGCAAGTAAGTCAACAAAATGAAACATATAAATAATCAATTTAGTTATGTTTCATTTAGGTTTGGCAGGATTACCACGACTGACTGGAGACTTCGAATAGAGCGTAAGAAATAACTTTATCCAGCCAGCGGATAGCACCGGATATCCGCAGAAAAAAGGAACTCTCGAAACCTCGTAAAACATACTTTGAATTTTAAATTACTGAGTCAATTTAAAAATACGGGAATCATTTCCGATCGAATTAAGAAAATAAATAATGACGACGTTCATGTGAGACAGCCTAGAACGATTTAACCAATGTTAAATCGTTCTAGGAGACAGCAGCACGAAACTTGAAATACGATTAAATTAATAACGCCATTAAAGGATATTAGGCTGTGTTATACAAGCTTGATAATGAGTGAAGAGCAATTTAAGCAAACATAACTATTTTAGCAAATGCCACAACAACTTTAAAAATGCTATTTGTCGATGCTGACAATTTTAACGATAACGGATAAACAAAACAAAATAGAATAATATTAAAAAAATACGCTCAATAAATTGTAGGTAATGAATAAATGCTCCAATGTATATAATCTCGTTCTAGGCCAAACGGAGGCGATATGGTTAACCGGAGTGCCGAGCACACGTCAACTCTAGACCGATTGTATGTTATTATTCTATTCCAATTATATTCTTATGTATTTTGTTTACCCATCACTCTTTTAGTTGCCACTGTCACTTATTACAGCACCCTTATTAAATAATAAACCTATTTATTTTACTGAGAGTTGCCAGCTACGCGTTTCTCAATTTGTCCTTTGGGAAGACACGTTTTTAATAAGTAATAAATAACAACAAATACTTATTTGTATAAAATATATTATTATACTGCCACTTAAGAACGCACTTTGAGACATATATTCTGGCAGCTCTCTACATCATCTCACGTAGCTTTGTAACAACATTACCACAGTCGTTAATTTCTTAGATGAACACATATTGGAAACACATATTTGTTTATTTTAATTTTGATAAATCTTGTAAACTATTATTCCTTTTTGCAACAGTAATATTAACCTATTAACACGTATTATAAGAATTCACTATAGTGAGATAGCTGTTTTCCCTATGCACAACGGCAGAGCCTGGTGTAAAATCACTTGAAGCAGAATGATATGACTAGGTTTTCTGATAGTTAACATACACATATAACTTCATACTTTCTTATCTAAAATTCAAATATACTGAGCCCAAATTTAAGCTTGTTCTCTATATCTGGTTTCAGAGGGACAAGCATGTTTGAAAATTTGGCAAAATACCTTTTCGAATAATAAAGTCAGCGAAGAGAATTAGTTAAATTAAAGAAGATTACAACCAAAGTTCGACAAATCGGTTTGTTTAATTTTTATTAAATTTTTGAAATGTGTTAGTTGTTATCACTGTGTTGCGAGTCAAATATAACGTCTCTCTTTTTCTAATGATATGTGAAACTAGTTAAAAACAGAGCAGTAAACGTTTTTCGAAATAATGTACCTAATAGCAGTTTTTAACTAACTTCGCATGATCCTTTACAGTCCGCCCCTCGATATATCATCTTGCAATTCAAAATATGATCTAAAAGATGATATCTAAGTCTAAATTTATCCAGCTGTGATACAAGTCGATTACTTAGCGCCTATTTTGAAAACACCATTTACTAATTTAAAAGTCTACGAAAGTAATTTGTACATTTTGAGCATTTTATTCAATAAAATGTTTTTTTATCAACTTTAATAAAAGATTGATTTTTATACACTTATACATAATATTTGAACTAATTGGCTCAGAGATTGAATTAATTACTTACACTATACCTACTTTCCGACATAACGTAGCACAAAATTTGGCATAACTTTCTGAAAGTTATTGGGAAATAGAAATAATGGCTGTCCTGAACTTCAAAAGCAGTTATAGTTTCATTAAATTTAAAGTTCTTCGATAAGTTTTTTCTTATTTTATCTTTTTTTATTCTTAAGTTTACGTACACACTTAGTGTTTAGTGTTTGTGTCTCAGGCATCTTTTAAAGCTTACCTACACAAATATGTTGTCCTTTTTAAGATGCCATCGAGACTTAGAGTCTAGCCTCTATATCTAGTATTTGGAAACTCTTCACGTCATGTTCAAGTAAAATTAGAAACTCTTCACTAAGTAGTTTAAAATAGTTAGCTTCACACACGCTTGTCTTGCACGTGTTTAATTAAAACTTTACACGGTGCAAATTATATTATAATATAGGATATTTTTAATCTATTTCAAGTGGAATGCTCTTTGTGTCAGGTGCGGATTCCTGCCAAGCGACACGATTGAGCCTCATTCGCCAATATAGAGTAAGCATTTGCACTATCCTAACTGACAGAATGCAAGTACGCACGCCTTCCTCGCACCTTTCCTATTTAATATGATATACACAGAAACGTTTGAGGCACATTAAAACTGCATTAAAAGAAAATCAATATTAAAAATAAACTGCATGTAATTTTGCACTGCGGCATTTATTGCCGTCAGTATCAATACATAACTGTATTCATGTAATATTTACATGGTAAAAACAATTTAACAGAGCGGAAAAACCATAACGTCTGAATGGCTAAACAAAGTTATTTCTATCAATGTCGTGCTGTATTTTATTCTTTTTACATATATATTTGGTCTTTTTTTTGTAGAATGTAGATTTCTTTTTATTTTATCAATGTTTACTTGGATGTGGCTTGATCGGTCGATAATTCATTAGTGTCTAAAAACGTGGGATTACTTGTCGTGTCAAATAATATTTTTAAATAATACTGGGTCGGTGGTTAAAAAAGAATCGCTAGAATATCATTTAGTCTTGTAATTTAAATATTGATTAAGTAGGTTAAGATTTAAAATGTAAATTTTAACAAAACTTTTTTGTTAACACTGCCAAATTTGTAGTTTGTTTAATTTATAAGAAAATATCTGAATAATAAGTTATAAACACTATTTTAATTCATCTCTAGTACTTTACTAAACGTCGTTATTAATTTTACTTCATTTGTTATCATCATTTAATATTACATAAGACATAGTAAAATTTTTTTCACACCAACTTCTCGACATTGGCCAATTACATATCATGTAGTCTCAACGTAAAGCAATGCCTCACTAGGCAGAGAAAATCGTATAAAAATCATAAGGGAATTTCCGCGACGTTTAAAATTTGAATGAAAACGGCATTCGGGCATTGTGATAAGAGTTTATTCGAAAATCGAACTGGCCACCATAGGCACAACAAAAAAAAAATACCCAAAAAAAGAACGCATCTTTATATAGCCCTGGCTTTGTATTCTCTCGCAGAAGGTGTGAAATGTAGAGTATTCACCTCTAGGATAAAGCCTGTCTTCGTCTTGGGCGGCTTGAATCCCTCGCTTCACTCAGGACTCTACAAAACTTCCTCGCTTCGCTCGGGCGTTAAGTTGTTGCTCCCTCGCTGCGCTAGGGAGTTAAATCTAGAGTCCTTCGTTACGCTCAGGGTCCAATAATCCGCCGTGACGTAAGACACTGCTTCATTCTCTTGGTGCAAAATCCACAATTACCCTTCTTCTTCTTCTTAGCGTGTCGATGGCAATTAAATGTTCGCAGCCCAGAACTTGGTCACGTCGACTGCGTCGCTTGTAGCGTCCATAAGGTCCTGCAGCGTGCAGGAGACAGGGCACGCAGGACACGATTTTTCATTTAACAGCAACCTACCATTTTGGATTGTTTTACCAAGGCAATTAAAATTAAACCCAGATTGTCTTTTAGAATAAACTAAAGGATTAGTATCCCAATATTACATAAATAAATATGATAACTTTCGATATGGTAAGATTGTAATTGAAGTACTTAGGTACTTAAATATGTTTAAATATACGAGATGAAAAAAAAACGTTTGTAATTTAACGATTAACGATTTTAACGATTGTCATTTTGTCAATTAGGTGGTGGGAAAAGCTAATTGATTAAAACTGTATATAGGTACAAATGCGGTGAAATATATCTACGTGAAACGATCAATACACGTACATTTTATGCTTTCTCCGTGATACAATTTTATTTTCAGGCTATAGTGTTAGTTTAGTATGCTTATATTACAATTTGTTGAGCAGTATTTTTGTAGCATTATTATATTAATAGAAAGGATTACTTCCAATAGTCCACGTCGATGTGAATAGTTATCGGTGTTGAAAAGCATACCTCAAATTTGTACTACAATAGACGGCGATTCTGTTTCCAGGTCCTGAACTCCAGTGAATAAGAAGAATAATTGAGAGAACGCGTACGCGCGAAGCGCCCCTGACACCACATCATCGTCGAACTATAAGTTATACAAAACATTACTTATTTAGTTTAAGTTTGTAACTTGGTGTGATTTTGTTTAAGTTATTGCGCCGAGCGCTGGCGGTGCCGCGCGTGCCTAGTCCGTATACAGATAAAACAAATATTTATCTACCTTAAATCTGTAACATAATTAAAACAAAAATATTATACACCAGTTTGTGTAGCTACATTTAATTTATTTAGCAGTCTACGTCGTTAACTTCAAAATTGTAGTACATAACATATACCTTAGGTTTCTCTATCTCCGGTGCGTAAGCAAAGGGAATATTACTATACATATTTTAGGAAAGCGTCTGTGATTATAAACGAAGAAATTTGGTGAAAACTGTTTTTAATGTTAGTTGAGATGAATATTATATGTAGTTTATAATGATTATTCTATACAGTGATCGTTAGTTATATTGCAGTAGCTATGTATGTATGTATATGATGACCGGCGGCTTTGTTTCGTCGTTACTTATTAATGTTAATAACGCGGTTCATCTTCATTTACTACGGCACTCGTCGCGGGTGTGATGCTGTTTCTCCGAACAGTTGTGTTCTGCTTCTGTGTCTGCGCTGTTCGTGATCGTTTCATGGCGCGTGCTCGAGTATGACGAGAGATTGGTGCGAATCTACAGATAGAGTGGCTCTACTGGCTTTCATTGACGTTTCAAATTTTATTACGAGTTGATATTTGGAAATTTAAAATAAAATATTGTATAGTATAACGTAATGGGTAAGAAACATTAATAGCTATTTCCGATCTATGTTTGTACTATTGTTCCGTAAGATATTTAAACTGGGTGTTTCATAAATTTAATCAATTATACTTTATTAATCGGCCATACCAGTACAAAAAAAATACTTGTAAATATCATATGTGAGCACATTTACAGTGATTTAATCTACTTAAATTTGTAATTAATATGTAAAATATATCTCAACATACGTGCAAGACGCCTTAAAAATCCTAGATTTTTATTGAGATGGACAGTAGCGCCTACCGGCGGAAGGCCGTGGCAGGCGATGTATTTTTATATAAAACATATTTGTCTTTATTAACATATATAATATGTTAACTGTAAGCACATGGTTTCGTATTTTTCTAAAAAAATGATTATAGTAGAGTATCTAATGAAAGTAAAAATTATTAAATCTACTTCAAAAGTGGAAATCATTACTTATTCATAAAGAAATTAATAAATAATAATCATACATAATATGTAATAATAATCATATAGATTTTATAAAATCCGTGAATTTTGGCGTTCCAAATTTGATTTGATAACGTTTTATTTTTAAATAATTAGGCGTCTATTTTGTGGCAGATGTCCACGAAGCCCATCCCTGCATCCAATCGGCATGATACCGACCGAAAGAAATTATTTACGCTTGTTCATATGAGGAGTTTGTAAATATTTAAGAAAAGATAGAAGTGTATTAATATTCATACTCATTTGTTATAATTAATTTTACCGTTTCCGAAAAAAACCGTTACAATGTTATAATTTGAGAAAATTCTATAAATTGTAACTAAAAATAAATCCAGTAATTTTTGAGGTATCAACTAAATAAATTATTTATTCACAACAATTTTAGTAAAATTTGGCGAATATTTATAAAATACAAACCAAAATTAACCGACCTATTTGAATGCAGTATGGAATTCATACACTTGCATCGTTCCCTCCTCGTTCATCTAACGCGACTACAAAACACTTTGGGCTTCTTCAAGTACACGTAAGTTAAATGATCTATTCGATTATTCGATATTGTGATTGAGTGATTTGTGTTTAATTGAATGTTTTATTTTTATCTTGATATCTTTGCACCAAGTGCAAATATTTAGATAGTAGTCTGCATCAACGAGTAGTAGATTTATAATATGATGTGTAATAGTGATTTTCCATAACACATTTCATATAATTAATTTCTTCTAAGCTATGAATTAAAGAAAGCATCATTTTATTATATTTATTGTATAATACCGTCCAGTGACAACAGTAATTTAATTCTCATGACATAAGGTTTTAAATAGTTCATTGAAATTTATTGCTGTTAAAATAAATAGATTTCGAATTATTTGTGTTTCTAAAATCATTGTTATTATTTTAAACTATCGGTGCGCTATAGACGTAAATGTAAGTAGGAGAACTACTGGAGTTAGGTAGCAGTACGTAAAAATTGATATCAGAATACAATAGATGTACACTTATACCGTAAAGTTCCTTGAAATAATGTTGTGGTACAATTTATATGATTCATAATGACTACTGGTATACAGTGTTTGGCGAGCAGGATGATAAAAATTTACTTAATTTTATTATAGTTAAATAATTTATGTTTTTTGAGAATACCCTCTGACACTGTTCCTATATGGAACTATAAGTTAAATCATGAATTTAAAATCACATTATGACACTCGAGCACTTGCTTTAAAATAATGTACCTGTACATCGTTCATGTAAATATATAAAATCAGTTTTGCTTTACAAGATAAGTACCCAAAGTAACGTCTATTGTCTTCTATATATAATATACATATGTAATATATATTTATCCTTACATGTGAGGCTGCGATCTGTGATTCCAAGAGAGACGTATTAAAATATGACTAAAAATAACTGTTGAAGCTAACGGAATTCATTTGAGAGATCGTACGAAAGAGCTTCCAAATGTTACTGTGTCCATCAACGCTCATTGTAATTGTCTTCAAGCGAACTGGAGTCACTCGAAGCTTCACTAGCTTAAGCGCTCTAATGAAAGGCAAAGCTGATCTGTGATGATATAAAATAGTTAGGTGCACTAGGCTGTAAGGGCCACTGACTTTTCTCAGCCCTTCGTGGCTCTACCGTGGAACACGATCGACTTTTGAAACAACGCTGACTTAATAGGATCGTTTTATAATATTGACAATGAAAATATTTTTGGACGACGTGTTAGTGTACAACAACATCTTAGTTTGAAAAGCCGTTTATACCTCAACTTAAGATTCCTTTTATTAGTTTTGTGATTTTTAATTTTACCAAACATGTTACCATTTTTTATAACTAGTATTTTATACCAGTACACGAATATTCGCTTAAATATACAGTATTATTTTTATACTTATATTGTTCTACAGAAAATCACAAATCTAATATGAGGGGTCCAGTGCAAGTAACCTCTCGAAACTTTACTAAATGCAGCCCCTTTCTTCATATTTACTATAAAATAAAGTATTATTATTCAATTATATCTAAAAATCACATATTTAAAATCACATTTTAATAAGTATATTTCTGTTGAATATACAATTATACATATTTATTATACTGATCAAATCGGACTTGTAAATTATATAAAATAGATCTAGTTTTATTGGATTACGAACAACATTAGTACGACCTATCACAACGAACTATCACTATCCGTTTTCCTTTGTAATTTCCGCTAAGTATGTATTAGTAGTATGTTTTCAGTGTGGGCCCGGCCTATCCGTTACTACTGATATTAGTATTATCTATTACGGTAAAAGTGATATAGTTAATAATATTATAAAAAATAGTATAACTTTTTTCCAGCTACACGGCAAACTACTTTGATGGCTGCACTTTAATGTAATAAAATACTAGTAGCACATAAAAAAAATAGTTAGGAGGCAAACTAATTTGACCATTGCACTATTAATGTAGCCAGAAATGTTAAAACGTTTAAAAAAATAGTATTCAATTTTTATTCCCACGCCCTTTAGACTAATCGATGTCAGTACCACGTAATGTAATGAATGTTGTAATCAGAAATATCATGAAATCTTTAATAATTGTAAACAATAACTTAGCAGAGTTTTTTCATCTGGAAGCTTGGTTGGTGTATTTGAATGTAGCCAGAAATATCATAGACGAATGAAAGAAGATAGAGAGGAGAGAGAGTTCACGATTTTTATTCAGATAAACGAGATAAATACTTGATGGCTGCACTATATACTGTAACACTTATACCCGTCTAATTCTAGTTTATGACAAGAACAAATAAGTTTTAATTCATATTTTGAGGGCGCTTGTCCGGAGCTAACATTAGGTTATCGTAATTATATTTAACAATGCAGTAAGTATATTCAATCTATCTCAGTGTTGTGTAGTCAGAAATAATACAGATTAGTACTTAAACAGATTACTTACAGATATAATGGTGTGCCATTAGTGTTTATATATCGATAGGATTTGTTCTATTTCTTCGCATCAAAGAACACATACAAATCTAAGGGTTCTAACTAATTGATGTTTTATTTTTATTCAAATTGCATTCTTTAAAGTCACGGGAATCTGAATGTTGCTTATGAATTACCCGAAATAATGAAGTGATAAAAAATATATAAGTAGTTATATATTTATGTTATACTTATACCGTGTTCCGATACTACTACACTATCAACTACATTTACTATGACAATAAACGCTTCAAAGTTAAGTTGCCAGTGTACGTCGCTTAATTATGCTCGTAAAATTGAAACTTATTTAATCTCATGTTTTATCCATTAGCTATTCTTTCATATTATTAACTACAACTTTCACAATATTTAGGTACATTGATTTAAATATTATATTCGTCTAATATCTAAAACCTACTATTTACGTCTAAGGTTAGGTTGTAAAGTAAGGCAGGTAGGACGCTGTAATTTAGTGTTTATATAAGTAATGTCTATATTTATAAATTAAAATGATAAGTATTTTTAAACTTAAGATACACAATGAGTGTTCTATTTAAATGTACATTTTGAGTTCAATTAGATAATAAGTGGTAGGTTTAAAGTTATAACTAAGAGTTATAACGAGTGCGGAGAAGCGTGCGATGTTGTCGCGCGCACTTTCGCGCGTGTTTCATCGCGCGCTCCAGCCGGGCACTGTTATTTCGCTCAGATTCGCTCGCGCAGTTTCTCGCATCCTAACTGTCATCCTAGCACTTATTGACGGAACTCGGTGTTACGAGCTCGTTTCTTATCATGTACTTTCATCATCGCATATTTCATTCGACGGTTACTTTAATCAGCTGCGTACTTGTAAGAGATCGGTTTCGGGGGCGCGGGGGCGTGCGTCGCACACATTCCAAAATAACGTTCAATCGTAACGCCATGCGGCGCGCCTCTGTTGGAGCGTTACAGTTTTGTTAGTTAACCACTTTGTTGTTCATTAACGATAAGCTAGGTTTAATCTCAATCGATGTTGTCTGTGTATAGTATTCTATCGATTTAATTTACGTGAGGATGTGAATTTGAGCGAACCGACAGGCCGCTGCCTGAGAGTTCATACTAGCTGTAAATCTTAAGTACCTAAGCGATCATTTCTGTTGAACCTAAATTTATTTCGCGAGCCGTGTTAGTTCTATTTTATCAATTGTACATATAGATAGGGTGAGGCAAACAGTGTTTTCATCATAAACGGTTATTGTTGAATCTGATATGTCGGGCGAATACCAATGCAAAGTCGCATTTGCTGTTGATACATAAATGTTTTATCTCATACCATAGATTATAATTTGGTATTGTAATATGTTATACTGTAAGAAAGCGGTGAGGTCACGACTCGGGAAGCGGGGCGAGTGTGATAGATCCCTCGGCTGCGAGCCGAGGCGGCGACCCGAGCCCGCCCCGAGCGTGCCGGCCTGCCACACGGCCCTAGCGTCTCGGTCTACTGACCGTTACTTAATATTATTCTACTTTAAGTACACCATAATGTTTAGCCGCGAGGCTCCTTCGAGGCTGCTCCTATTTTAACTGAACTAGATGTTACAATCAAATTATTTTACTTAAATCGCATCACTTTTAACATCACTAATCGGTAAGACTCGGCAACCATCCAACTGGCTTTAATTATAAGACGCTACATGTACTATTTATTGTATGGGCAATGGGCGTGTGAAAGGTCACGCCCGCAGGGTTCAGTTGGAATAGAGCGGCGGCAAGACGAACTCGGCTGCGTCTGCACCGCGTCATTACCTCACGTTTCGTCGATACATTATGTGTAATAGTAATCGTTCTCGCTAAATCTTTAAACATAATTTTATCGACATAATTGTTTAGAGGTGTCATTAAGTTCTAAACACGATGATCTATTTTAGATGTCAATACATAGATGTCATAAATGTAAGGCGGTGTGTTGTACATGCACACTGCACTATCGTTGTATTTATTTCTTGGTGAATACTGTTCAGTAAATATTGTGAGAAAGCACCACGCGGCGGCGGCATGCGCCGTCGCCCGTTATTGTAGAAATAAATGATATTTTCGTTTAAATTGTGTATTTATTTTTCCAACGCTGACCAGATGAACGATAAAAGAACCACGATAAAAACGTTGTGACGCAACCACAGCAGGATGAGCTAGAGAATTTTTTACTGTTTACTTGGCAAGCTACTATCCTCGACTTAAAAGCCGCCAAGCACCTGTTCCGGCTACACTCGAGCCAGTCATATTCTACCTGGGTCTACCGTATTCTCTATCTTCGACCACAACGTAGCTCGGTGCAAATACCGATCTTTTCTATAAATAAAATTGACAGTTAGAATGGTTTAAAAATTTAAATTTCCTAGGGATAGGTAGTTTTTGATTTTTTCGAAAACGAAACGAAGCCGAATCTACTTTCTTCAACATGAAGTGAATATTCGCATCTCAAAATTCGAAGACTATTTTAACATAAATGTATGAATGGTTTTATCGCCGTTCGCCACGGTTTTCACAAAATCACTCCGCAAAATTAGTTATTCGGTCAATGCAATGCAAATTGAACTTAACTGAGTAGAAAACTCAATCGTAACAGATTACAATTAAAAGTTGTCGTGGTCACACACCTAGTTTCGGATATTAGTTTTCGTTCTGGGAGAAAAGGTTTCGTTTTCGAAAAAAATGAACAACGACCTACCTATTTCTAATTTTAACTTATCGAACTGTCAATTTATCGATCGCTATGCATCGCAAAGTTCCGTACTTGCGCCAAAGGACAAATACTGGTCAAAAGTTAACCCATCCTATACTATACCTATATAGTATAAAAAACTAAGTAACTGGACAAGTAGATAATTTGCCTGATGGTAAGCCCATAGTAAATGCATTGCCATCCAGAACTCTGTAAAACAAAACCCTCATTATATCCCAACTACACTAACTACTCACCAAAACGGAATACAGTAATAAAATAAACCTGTAGAAGAAAAGCATTTTACTGATATCTAGGGCGGTAAAGCCGTTTAGTGGTTATAAACTGAAATTATAGACGCCACCTAGCGGTGATTAGCTTATATTTGTATAACTACAAAAACAGCCTGCAGGCTTATATTATACATGCCTGAATTTCCAGTTCAACTATTCTTCCAAATGATCCAAAGGATAAGAGTGACTAGATATCTCCTGCGTTAACGATAGAAATATATCCAAAAAGCATAATAGGCAGGCACAGTTGTGAGATTTCAATCAAAGATATATAACTCTATGGGTCGTTAGTTACTCTATTACTTACCGTATTTACATTAATTTCTCGAAATAAAATACTATACCTATGTATTTTTCTCTCATCCTATTCTCAGCAGCTCATATTAATACTTTCTCATAGTTTCGCAACAGTACCTAATAGAAAACTAACTACATACTGTATATTATTACTAAAGGCTACACGCTATTCTAAATCTAGGGTCCGTGTGTTTTAACTTGTCTAATAATGTGAACGAAACACCAACCAATGACATAGACAGATTTCCCAACACTAATCAAGCCATTGGCAGATCTACCATTTTGTTTACATAATTAGGCAAGTTAAAAAACACAGCTACAATGTAAAGTTTAATTTGATGCAGTGAAATGACAACTTGCAAGCCGCTACTTTTTGAGGAAATAATTATTGTTATGTAACCAAAATAAACTGATACGAACTAATGAGGTTACATATCTACATGAATTTGGTTGGTTAAATTTTAATCCTAAGACATTTGACTTTGTAATTTCTTACCAGCTTAATAATAGAGCGAATATGGCCGAGCGGGAACTTGTGCGACTTTCAATCCGACGCACCATAGTTTGAATATAGAGTCTCGACTATACCATGCACAAATGACTTATTTATATCAAGTTATGTGCGGATTTATAAAACTTGCTCTAAAACGGTGAAGAAAAATATCGTGAAGAAATCCACATGTTCCAGCACTACAAAAATCGAGGACATGTGACATCCACCAAGCCGCACTGGGCCCGCGTGGTAGGTAGATTACGGCCCATACTCTGTCTTTCTGAGAGAAGACCGGTATCCCAGCAGTGTAATAGTTTAGCAATCTAGAAATAATTTAGTAATACTATAATCTCTTTCCAAGTAAGAACATGAGACAAGAAAGAAGTATATTTTAATCCTTAAAAATTAATACTTGCTTGTAACCAAAGCGAAATTAATAACTTGGTGTCAATTTTGTTTTTCCTTCAAAACAAAATGATAGTTGATATTGGCTAAGTTTAAAACTGCTTGCTTATGTTTTTAACTGAAATAAGACTTGTGATATAGATCGCAAACATTAGAATCAGTGCCATTGACGAATCATTATTTTCACGAATCACTACAACAATTTTATTTCTGTTACTTTCCTGAATGGCATTACATTACATTACATCATAATTTCACTGCATCAAACCAAAAGTCAGTTTATAAATCTAAACTAAAACAAATAGTCTACTTCAAAAATATTTTATTGCACCAAGAATAATTATCAAAATACTAGATGCTAACTACATACACAATTTGTTCGCAAAGCTAACTTACACATGCATCAGGGTTGCATTCTTAGGGATCCGTCGAGACGGATTGTTTCACCGTTGAGCATAGGGTTCTGTATAATGCTCTGAACTAGCAGCGCGAACTCTTGCGGATGCCCGAGACGGGGCGGGAACGGCACCGACGCTTCCAGGCTTTTGATGGCAGGCTCTGGTAGTTTTTCCATCATTGGTGTGCGGAATAAACCTGTAAAAGAACATGTTTAACCAAAAGCAATTCTTTGTGTATTTTAAGCGCACGTTATCTCTTCCGTATATTTTCGAAACGATCATTAGGATAATTTAAATTTTGAATTTTGTGCAGCCTAAGACCGGGCCATAATCATATGAGTTCAAGAATAAAGATGTCATAATGCTCTTTAGAATAATCCAAATTGAGGCTATATGAAATTATGAACCTCATTTCATGATTTAAACCTAGTTTATAGTTGAACTTCGGATCAAAATAGTTGGTGAACTCGGACCGTAATAGCAAATGTTCTGGCAGCTGCACTTGACAGCTAGTCAGTCCCATTATAAATCGCACTCCCAGGCCTTGCGCCACATCTTTATAGATGGGAGGAGAGCGGTGGGTCGAGCTCTGGACAAGAGACAATATTAACAAAATAAAAACAAAACAAAGCGGAACCCGCTTTTTTAGACATAGTTCAAACTATAAGTGATAGCGGAAATTGGAACCTAACCCTCCAATTTCTATCTACGGCCTTGGTGTGACGTGTTCAACACCTTCGATCACATCATCATCTATAAAAGCTTTGGTTTTAAACAGGTTTGAAACTTCGCAAGTCGACCTTGCCGGGAGAAGAAGGCTTTCTCAGAAGGGCCTCGAGGATAGCCTCCTTGACGATAATGAAAACTTCTGCTGACTTGAGTTTGGCAGCTAGCCAAAAGACCATCAAAACGCCTTACTATTCAGGTCTTCGATTGCAAAAACAAGTTTGCTTTTACCAAAGCTTATGTTAGTTGTAGACTTCGAATCCTCGATATCCACCAAACCAGCCAACAACCTCACTTATGAGTCTCATGATTCATGAATCATTATCGATTTGTGAAAGATTGATAGCATTTGTTCGGGAAGTAGTTATACCTGGTGCTATGGTGACGACCCGTATGCCTTGCTTGGCGAGGTCTCGCGCAATCGGCAGTGTCATACCAACGACGCCTGCTTTGGACGCAGAGTAAGCTGCCTGTCCGATCTAAAATACACAACAATATGTAAAGTTAGATAAAACTAAATAAATGCATTGCCGAAGGTAGAGTACGAATTTGCTGATGTATTTTTCATATGTTATGTTTTAATTTGGGACTAATCTATACAAATAAATAAAATTGAAGTGTCCGTAATATCTAAATAACAGCTTTTTACTAAATGCATGTGAAAGTATATACGGTACTTATAACAAAACCACCATTTTTAAAAAATTTGTCTGTCTGTCTGTTTGTTCCGGGTAATCTCCGTAACGGCTGAACCGATTTTGACGGGACTTTCACTGGCAGATAGCTGATGTTAGAGGAGTTACTTAGGCTACTTTAATTTTAGAAAATAAATCAGGGTTCCGCGCAAAAAAGTAAAACTCATGAAATCCAATATCTCCACGCGGGTCAAACCGCGGGCAGCAACTTGTTTTTAAATAAAGTAAATGTAACTGAACATGCCCAGATAGGCGGATGCCCATTTTAGGCCATGAATTGTCCACGAATACAATTTTGTTAAAAAATAGGATGTATTTTTATATTATCTACGCTATTATCCGTTTACCATAAAAATTTGCTAATATTTAAGAAAAGGCTTTTCCGCGTTTGTGTTCCGTTTTTGACACAGACCTCAGTGGTTTTTGACAAGCGCTTAGTTGGTGTTGCCGGTTTCAAGTTTCCAAAAAATTTAATTTATTTTTTTGCAATTTTTTACAAGATTCTGGGTGGATATATAATATTTTATAGCTGATGTCTTATTTTTAAACATTTGGCTATATACTACTGTATTTTTTTCTTTCTTATAATATCTATGAAACCGGAGATTTGCGCGACGAAAAACAGGAGTTTTTCGGAAGTTTTGCTTATTCAGACATTCAGTCAGTATTATGCAAGTTATATAAATTATCAAACCGAAAGATCAAGCGTATGATTTGAACCCACACAATTGGCTGGATACCTGCAGATCTAAGATACGCGCTTTTTGTCGTGTCGAGATCTCTACTGGTGCTAACACGCAGCGCAAAGAACTCGTTGTCGTGAATATTTATCAAAGATATCTAACGCATAGATGCCTAATACTTGAAAAAAGATGCGGACAATGTAAAGGCGCCACGAAGGACATATTTACTTTGGAAGACATAT
Organism: Crocallis elinguaria; assembly: GCA_907269065.1. NCBI lineage: Eukaryota > Metazoa > Arthropoda > Insecta > Lepidoptera > Geometridae > Crocallis > Crocallis elinguaria. The sequence continues at coordinate 10,403,787 of OU026077.1, forward strand.
TATCTCACGGTGCGCATCTTAGCCCTCTACAATCGCAACAGGCCACACGCTTCTTTTTGCTAACGTCAATACAATGAAAGCAATGACATTAGCTTGTGAGATGTAATAAGCCCATTTTTAAATTGGGTTGTTGACTGTATTCAAATAAAAATATAATTTTGCCGCGAAACGGTAGTTTTTGTGACAGAAATCCTAATAAACACAATATTTTTGTTTATTTTTAAGGAATTTAATTTAAATTAAATAATCAAAATGTAATCACATCAATCCGAAGTCACGTGACCTAAAACGCCCGTGACGTCACTGTTTCAATCGGAATGGGTATATTTTTTTTTTTGTTTTGTTTTTGGCTCCACGTGATTTGCGCATTTAACTAGTGTCAAGTTATATATGTAATAATATATAATAAATCTCTAGTTTTGGTGCATGAAAGTCGTCAAAGCCTTTCACTCATGCAAGTTTACGAACACTTAATGGTTAATAATCCACTATTATTACACATTAACACTCTATAAAACAAAGGTTTTAGTAAATAACACAAAATCAACAACAGCACATTTTCGCATTCCCGCCAAAACTCCATGAGTATATACAAAGACTGGCTAAATAATCTGTGAGTATATAGCTCGTTGCGCTTAACTGCTTAGTATTTTAGAGTGATTTCTGTGATTATTTATCTGTGCTGTGAATTCCGCGCCTATTTTTCTAAATTTATTTCGACTCTTGAATATTCTCCCATGATGGAAATTGGCTTCATAAAGGCAAATAATTCCAATTTGCCGAGAATTGATTGTTTTACGGTGGCCAATTTCTTCTCGACAAACGATAATTTCTGCTCTGCTGAATTTAGAAATGTGAAGACCTCCGTGTAAGTACCTACTTATTATACCAAAAATCATTATTTCTATAACCAACAATGAAAATGAAAATGAACAGTAATCGTAGATTCTAAGATCCAAAGTGTATTAATTAACCAAAGCATATATATAAATCAATAAGCTCAAAAAACTTAGAACTCATATTTTAATACATAACAATATATACAGAGAAAGCATCGAATCAACTTGTCACTAAACGTAGCACAGACTAGGTAGTAGTGGTTATATTCTCTTTGCTTGTCACTTTACAGTGTTATAGAAAATTACTCTGTGGTAATTGAACACGTGACGTCACTGCCGTTTTGGAGCAAAATTTAAAACGGCATTTTAAATACATGATAATTAAAATATTAGTTGTTTTAAAAAGTAAATTTAAATATTTTGGGTTATATTAGGCCCATACGCATCGTTTTAAACACTTTCCCAAAATCAGTCAACATCCCTATTGGTGCATGATAATTTTGACCTACTTGACATTGGCGAAATTGTGGCTAACATTCCACAGAAGCCAGGAAATAAAGAAAGAAGATGATAATTTTGGTCGTATTGGCTTCTTAATTTATGGTAATGGCGTTAGCGTGAGCGGAAAAAGAAACGTGTGGATTTTGTTTTGAGGAGCTGACCCAACCAAAGGTGATTTTACAATTGAAATATATCCAGATATCAATGATGCTGAATCCAATAACTCACCTGTCCATCGAAAGCCGCAACACTAGCCGTGTTTACAATAACTCCTCTCTGGCCATCTCCATCTGGTGCATTTTTACCGATCAGGCCAGCAGATAGTCTGATCACATTGAATGTGCCTATTAAATTTACCTGGAACATTTTATAAAGCAATGGTTAAAGTTACATTTAGCATGCCATGCAAGTGGCTATCTTACAAATAAGTACTTATTAATGTTCAATGGGGTTAAAACACAATTAATCAATTTAAATTTATCAAGAAAAGTAGATTTTTTGCCTTGTTTAAACATTACATATTTTTACTTCAAAACTGTCAATGATTTGGTTTATTAGTTCGTCAGTAGAGAAGCGAGTTGAGTTTCAGCTGTTCGCTTGGATGAATTAGTTGTTAAATAAGAAAACATACCTCAATTGTTTTTTGGAACAATTTCAAGTCAAAAGGTTTTTCACTTTTAAAATTGTATATTCTGGCAGCAGAGGCAACCCCAGCACAATTGACAGCAACATCAAGCCGACCAAACTTGTCAAGTGTTGTTTGCAAGGCACTTTTTACATCTGCCTCTGATGTAACCTGAAAGTAATGTATGATTATGATGGTGAGAATTAAAATTCTAATACCCGTCTGCACTAAAGTCTACTAAGATAAACTTAAAAAGGCAACTCTTAGGCTGAGATTCAGAGACTAATCTAAGCGTGGACTCACGCTTCCATACGTCAAAATTCTATACAGTTTTGACATATGGAAGCCAAAGTTTACGGTTAGAATCGTCTCTGAATCTTAGCCTTAAACTAAATCTTGACTTAAACATGCACCAACTAGGGCTGCATTCACTACAGACAGACAGACAGTGTGCTACCGAATACTGTAAGTTGTTCAGAGGTTCAGTTAGAGCATTCAGTTGCCGTTAGTTGTAACACACCTAGGTCTTTCAGAACTTCAGTTCAACTTCAACTCTTCTTATGTGGCTTCTGTGGAGGTGCCACCACAATTTCGCCAATGTCGTGTGGTACGATAGAACATCAAACGAAGGAGATTGTTCGGTGGGAAGATATTTTTGCCAGTGAAATCCGAGTTCAGAACTTCAGTTAATCACAATCAAACAACTGACTGTCAATGTCAATTTTGTGTCAATAATGCTGTTGATTCTGTTATTTCTGTTGTTTCATAACTAAACCTAATTTTAGTTTCACTCTCACATGAGAAGAAGATCTAAATTTAGTTTTAGAATAAGTTTAGAGTAATAATGATGATTAATGGAGCCAGTTGTTTGTACAATCCTACTGTAGCTCTAACTCCCTCTGCGGCCTCACAAATCCATATCACACGTTCCACAGTTTCTCTTGCAAGCAGGCTGGCAGCTGGGTTAGTAATAGTTAGTTACCTTAAGCTTAATGACCAGATACTTAACATAAGGGCAACAACACATTTTGTGATTTTCACCCATGTCATTTCATTTCCTATGTATTTAAGAAAGGCTTTGTGCCATTAGCACAGCTGGTCTAGTAGCACTAAAGTTGGGAGTGCTCAAGTGATAATAAGCTTTACACTAATATAAAGAAACATGGAACCTACATCAACAGGTACAAAAGCAACATTTTGTCCGAGTTGCTTAGCGGTTTCTGGGCCAGAGCTGGATGGTAGGTCACATATGACGACTCGGCCGCCTTGCTTGACGAGTTGTTCTGCAGTTGCTCGCCCAAGGCCAGATGCACCACCGGTCACTATGCCCACTAGACCCTGAAAGTTTACAAGGCTTATACATAGAATACACTAATAAAACCTTTTTTTTTTAATCAGAAATTAAGGGCTTTTTCGCCAATTGCGAATATGCCGCCCTGGTATTTTCGCCTAAGCTATAAATAAAAACTATAGAATAAATATATATTCTTAACTAATTTCTCTCAGCTAGCTTGTATATCATTCTAGCCGAGTCTGAGAGTGGCTTAGCTAGAATAATATTACAAACACCCAGTTGACGCAATTGAGATCCAAATAATCTTAGTCTACATTTTCATTCCGGACACTAATAAAACCTTGAAACAACCAATATGATCTTATACTTTTAAGTAATAGTATTTATGAAGTCAAGAACTTTTGAATTATTTTTTTAATCTATCAATGTGAATTTGGTCGCTAACCAAAGCTTATCAAGTTAGAATTGTATTTAACTAATGATACCACACGGTACTGGATGGTAATAGTATGACTTTACAAAATATGTTGACTGATAGTAAATTATATTTCTGATACCATTAAAATTTCTTGCTTCACAATCGAAACCAAATTTCGTTGCCTACAAGAACATGAGTTAGCTACATTTATCAATTTTTACTACAAGAGACTTACCTTGAACATATTTTCTTATTTTGCTTACTACCTATAGAAAAGTATGTCTAAACCATTAATATGAATTCAGTTTGTTAACTAAAATAGGTTAGAATTCACCGAAAAACTATTTCCACCACAAATAAAATGGACAGGAATAACCTTTGCTCTCGTTCAGTATTTGGAGTAGTTTTAACTTATGATAACATAGATAACGATTAACGAGTTTCAACTTTCAAGGTTAATTGCATGTTTTCGACAGTAGGCCTGTGTAGTTCACGTACGAAGACTACGAACTAGAATAGTACTCTGTGACTACGAAGAAGTCGAAAAACGAATAACGATAAATGAAATGAATTCTAGCTAGTATCTCATCTCTAAAAGTACATAAGTAGTCTGCACAAACTACTAAGAGTTAAAGCTGTAAGCTGTAAGAAACCGTATGTATTCGTTACCGAGTAACGAGTACATCGCCAGATTCGAAGTAACGAATCGTTACTTACAAATTCAATTCGTTACTCGTATGTTTCGTATGATGTCAGTTTGATTCATTACCCGTACGAATACGACGCATGATGCGTGAACTGAAACGGTTTGTCCAGCGAGAATATATATGAATAGAATGAATGCGAGTGAGAAATAAGCATCGTGGCTTCATTGAGAAATAAGCATTGTTCATATTTTTATCCAACTTCAAAACATGGAACAGAAGGGTTCTCAATTCGCCTGTATTTTTTTTTGTGGCGATGTTACTCTTTATCTCTGCCATTTGTCGACCGATTTGAATGATTATTTTTTCATGAGTAGGGTTCCATAAATTTTATGTAGGAATACCATCTCTAAGGGTGAAAAAATGGGTGATAATATAATTATTCCATATTTCACGACATTTTCGCAAGTCAGTTCCCGCTTTTTCTTAAAACATGTTTTTATATACTGTTATGAACCAGGGATTGCTTTCCTTAAAATACCTACTGCTATTTTCAAATTTTTTATTTTATTACATTATTAAGGATTTTTTATGGTGTTACTTTGTGCCAATAATGTCATTTACTATATCTAAATGTATAACAAGACGAGAGTACATACTTAATACGAACAAAATCATACAATGATACCAACCAACAGGACTCGATGCGATGTTTCATGCTAGTACTCGATTGTATCAAAAGTAACGAGAAAAGTAACGATACGAAAGTAACGAGTATTAATGATTTCAATAACGAATACATACGAGTACTCGATTTTTCGTTACTTTTACAGCTCTAACTGTCTGAGTAAGGGTATGTTATGTGTGGGATACTACGTATCAGACGGTCATGTTACCTACCAATTACCTACATCGACGCTGTATCGTTGCAAAGTTAGAAGATGACAGCTGATAGTTTTAATTGTTTGGAACTTTATGGCTTGCGCAATTTTGCCAGCATTGAGTCCGTGCTATATATTAGTATATAATTTTCATAGGTATGTTTATCGTACCTTGATATTTTCCTACTAGTTCTATTTGTAATATTATCTATTCTGTGCTAGTTCCTACTTACACACTACACTATAGAATTATAGCAAATATAAAGATGGACATGGGTTAAGAAAAACAGAAACAAGCAAATGACTCGTTATTTAAATACACATAATAACATTAATAACGTCACTAAACAATGTTAGATATAGTGTTTTTGGCACACAAACAGTAAACACTTTGTTAGACGATGTCCATTCAATCCATAAATAAAAGCTTTTTCACAGTTATCACATTTTAACCACTGGTTCCGTTTTCACAAGAAATCTATGTAATTTGTGGTCCTGTCGTTGGCTACCACACTTAGGAACATAAAACTTACGATACATTTTTACGCACACGTTCCCTCTCGGCCACACTCGCCCTTCTTGGGACCCATATGAATAAAAAATTTGGAATTTGAATTAGCCAGTACAAATCGCACCACCTTGAGCATACGAGATAGTGGTCAAACATCAATATGTAAACAAAATATGTAAAAAATTGCATTAAAAAAGCGACGAACTGACTTCAATGACAAACTACTGAACCGATTATGATGAAATTTCTATGACCAATCTGAAATTACAAATAAAAAAAGAGTTTTCTAAATCGATTTATAAATGACGGAGATCTAAGGTAACAAACATAAAAAAATAAATACACAACGAATTCAGAAGCTCTTCCTTTTTTGAAAGTCGTGAAGACAGCGTGTTGTAATTGGTTCGACTAGGCGGCGTTAAGCAGTTTGCAAAGATAATATAATCCCGGGCAGTTTGACGAGCACGGTGCCCGGCTAAGCGGAGTTGGTCTGTGTAATTTTAGTAGGTATTTTAAGCTAGTGCTAAACCACCGTACTATTCAGGATAGGCATCATCACGATGCTTAGTGAAGCTATATACCCTAATCAAAGTAGGTATACCGACAAGCTATTATATGGATACGAGCCCTGGACCGAACATCAGGCGGCTTCATTAGCACTGGCTCATAAAACGTATTTCTACCTAATATGGATAGTATAAATTAAATTGACAATGTAAAAGTAGTTCCCTAAGGTCGTATTCATGAATTCATTTAACCGAATGTCAACGTAAGTAAGTACTTAGGAAGTAAGAAGAGCGACTGCTGCAATATTTTAATAACATGAATTGTTATATCACTTAACAATAGTAGTTAAGTCCCAAATGGTTTATTTAAAGTTAGCTTTATGTTAAACATGGAACTCGAGTGGTAGCCATTGTCATTCCTTTATTGGTAGTCGTTGGTTGTCGGAATAATGTCCCTGAAATATGTTTTGTTCATTCTGTTTGTCGCGTACATAATAGTCGATGCGAAAAGGGAACGAGCTAAAGAAAGAATTCGTCCAAGTCCAAGTGAAATTGTTGAAACTGAAGCGAGAGAAGCAACCAAAAGCAGGGAAGTAGGTCCGACCATGACAACGAATCGGAACATTGTTGGAGACGCAGTAGTCGAGAAGTTCGTAGAAACGCTCATGGCTAGTGAAAGATATTTGAAAATGATTGAAACTGTTGAGCGAAAGTTGAACCACTTAGATGCCACTTTTCACGAGAAATCGAATACTATACTCAAATACGTGTCTGAAACTCTCCGAGTTGTGAAGACTTCGCCCGCGGAGACGGTGGCTAGAGCCCTCAGCGACATGAAGATGGATTTGGACCGGTTAAAGCAGTCTGTAATTACTCGACTAGACGATCAGCCTAATATGCGTGGTAAGTAAGCCTTTGTTTTATGGATAAGTAGGTACTAGATAATACTAGTTTCACTGTTGCAGTAGGTTTGCGTCTGGGCATCTCCACGACTACGCCACATCACTGCCACTGTGGAGGCGAGGTAGACAATTTGGGCTACCACGGTCTATCTTGCCGTCGCAGTGCAGGGCGTCTCTCGCGTCACGCCGCTTTGAATGATGTCATACGTCGGGCCCTTACCACCGTTAACGTGCCGGCTACTTTAGAGCCGAACGGTATTTCACGTGACGATGGTAAGAGGCCTGATGGTATGACATTAATTCCTTGGAGTCGTGGGAGGCCACTGGTGTGGGACGCAACTTGTGTCGACACGCTAGCGCCTTCTCACGTCCAATTGTCATCTAGGGCGGCGGGTTCGGCAGCAGAAGCAGCGGAAATCCTTAAACGGAGGAAATATGCATCCCTTGGTGACGGATACATATTTCTTCCTTTTGGGGTCGAGACAATGGGCCCCTGGGGACCAGACGCGAAGCTGTTTTTTAAGGAGTTGTCTCGACGCTTAGTAGAAGTGACAGGTGACCAACGAGCTGGCGCTTACCTCGGTCAACGTATTAGTTTAGCTATTCAGCGAGGTAATGTCGCCAGCTTTTTGGGCACCCTACCTGCAGAAGGCGACCTTAATGCTGTTTTTTATTTATAAGGTTTTGTTTAATTTTGGTTTTAATTGATAAATTCTTAGTTTTTTTTATTGAAATGTAAATAATCCTATGTATAGACGTATATTGTTGTATATTAAAGTTTTATTTAATAGTTAATATATGTAAATATGCAAGTACTAATATGCAACAAATATGCAAAAAATATGCACATATATTTCTATCCAAGAAATAATAAGTAGGTACTAAACTTCAATAAAGTCTTGTTTGTTTTCTTACTTAAAAGTACCGTATTTTTGTTAAGTTTTTTGTTAGCGTTCGAAATCCATAACTCCGCGCGTCGCGTCGTGGATTGAGTGGAACGATGCGAGATGGTAACTCCATTCCGAGCGTGCAATCATCGCTCCATTTTTTGGTCATTCTTTGTCACGAGTACTGCCAAGCGAGCGAGATGTGGATCATCGTATAAGCCACTAACGATGAGTCGGAACGTTGGATTTAGAACGTTTGGATTTCTAATATTTCTATCACTAATCTGAGATTCTCTACACACGGGCGGTTTTTGAAACGTCGGATTGGAATGTTGAGGATTGGAGTGCCCGTGTACTTCTTACTCTGATGCCTCCTATTGCGGAGGCACAGGAAGAACTAATCTCAGATGGCGCCACCATCGCTGATTGATGTTTACTATGGGGCTTTGATACTAACCATCAAACTTGCTCGCTTCATAAAAATAATTAGATTTGAAATGGTCACTATTAAAAAGCACTAACTACATGGAATTGAGGCATTTACAGGGCCACCAGGTCTGCCATAAAAAAGTAATCCTCAGGAATACGGCATTGGAAACGGCGAATATCCGAAGCTTAACTTAACTCAAAAACACTTAAATTTAGACCTAAATACGACGTGGTAGAGTGTGTAAATCTAAACCTAGTTTAGATTTGTGTTCGGGAACCAAGCGGTAGCTGCGCAGTGAACTGTCGAATCGTCTGATCCTAGAAAGGCTAGCATTCCATGCTACTTTAGACTTTAAAATAAAGAAGTGACGCTGAAAATATATCAACAAATTATCGGCATAATTATGCGATCTCTTCCAAGTTTCTGCGGCCTTGGTACAAAACGCTGGAAAATTTGATTTCAGCTTTTGAGTTCCTTCCTGTTCAATCATTCTGTTTGTGTTCCGCCATCTGTTCTGTTCATTCAATAGCACTACAGATGGGCTTAATGTAATACCTCTTACATAGATACCAAGAGATACTACTTAGATACAGATAGTACTTTTAATTAGATGTACTTTTATCCAATTCGCTACAAGCTTTGCTCGGGGCTTTCCAGCGTGATAAAATCCGAAATGAGGACATCCATAGGAGAACGAAAGTCACCGTCATAGATCTAAAAACTAGCAAGTTGAAATAGCAAGGGCCAGGCCACATCGCTCGCAGAAGAAGGACGATGTGGAAGCAACGTTCTCGAGTGACGACCAGGAACCGGAAGACGTAGTGTAGACCGGCCTCTACACAAGATGGACTGATGACCTGGTGAAAACCATCGCATGCAAGAGGCGAGTAGCCGACGCGAATCTATCAATATTTTATAAAAATTTTAAGCTCACTCAGCGACCGGTAACGGCACTCACCATTTCTTTAGCTCTTACTTATTATTGAATCATTCACCAGCTTAAACTACGTAATATTATAAACAACAGTTTGTAAATATTGTCATTCGCGAGCATGTTTTCACAATAACAATATACATGAGATATTGTTAAACAAAAAAAACTTTGCGAATCACCCACGGTCACGGCCCAGGCATTCTTCTATCGATGTTTTTGTTTAGCTGTCTTTTGTAAACTTTCCTATCAATCACTGAAGTCATGCAAACCATACATCAGTCGCGTCCCATCTATCTAACGATTCGCATCTCGAAATGTTACGAACATTGACGGTCATCCATACATTGTTTGTGGTTCTATCGATGATATCCTGCGAAGTTAGTAAGAACAAAAGAGGAAAAAAGAACGATTACGAAGACAAGTCCCTATGGAAGAACGAGTACGAGGAGGAGCTGACTGACGCCATGCTGTCTTCGAGAAAGCGCGAGAATGTGACTCGAGTGGCCCAATCGCCTTCCTTGTTATCAGACAACGACATAGTGGTGGAGAAGCTAATGGAAACGATTACTTCTAGCGAAAAATACCTTAAGAAAGTTGATAGCATTGACTTCAGATTAAACCGTCTGGACATAGAAGTTCACGAAAAAACAAATACCATAATAAAGAAGTTGAACGAGCTTGCCAAGACTCTCCACGAAGATGTAGCAATGGACAAACTGGAAACTCTTTTGGACACGTTGAAGAGTGATATTTCTCATATTAAATTCACTTTAGAAAAGAAAGCTCGTAAGAGTGACCCTGGTAAAAGATTTAATTATTCGATTAAACATTTTTAAATTTATAACGGAAGTGCTTAGGTTCATCATCATCAGCCGGATGACGTCCACTTCCGAGGTCTCGTGATTGGAAACGCGCTTCAACGCTGTAGTATGCGGTGTTGGACACTTTTTCGTATGAAAACATCTAGGATAGTCTTTTATTCCTTCGCAGTCAGCGGTGAGGAGCAAATCTGTCACCGCGCCGAATACCGGAGTGTGCGATCCTATCCAGAGACTAGGCTTTAGCCTTCCCCATGTAACGCTCCTTTGAACGGCTACTTACTAGTACATAGGTTATTTATTCTAAATATATCCTATTTTGCAGTAGCTATTTTCTGTTTGTATAGAAAGTGTATAAGTACTTTAATAAGTGATAGCTAATTCGCTATTGATGAACCATCTGCTATCGCAAAAAATTGGAAGACTTAGAAAAGAGTAGCGATCAAATCAGATTTTTATTTTGTGTTTTCAGTTGAAACAAATGGATTGAACGGAGATGGTACATCCGTAGAGACCCGCTTGTTGTCGGTGGAGAATCTCATGAGAAGTGTGATGAACAGCGTCGAATCAATCGTATCGACAATCTCAGAAGTCAAAAATCGACAATACTCCAGATCGTTTGCCAAGTAAGTACTTAAAAGTTCTGTAATTTTAGAACCCTACCTTGAAATAGCAGCCTTACCACAAAAAAATTAAACATACTTTAAACCGGTGTTAAACACTGTTTAACTACTAAACATGTCTTAGTCGCGCAGAACTGTTCCACAGCTCTATGCCGGTGTACTTACTTCACAGACGTATAACAAAAACTTACGTACTTACGAAACATATTTACCTACATATAAAAATATAACTCATCTTTTGGTACTTATAATCCTTTTTTTGTACTACCTATTGGATAACGAGAACGCCATGATCACGGGAGAACTGAAGTAGTCCTATCAAATGAATACATGGTACGTATCCCGTTTCTAATGATAATTTTCAGTGTTGATGAACATGACAGTTTAAAAATAATAAAATAATCAAGTTAATAGTTAAAGTTAAGTTAATAGTTAAGTTTAAGTTAAATATAATATTATTTAACTAATGTACCTATATAGTTAAATAATATTATATTTTATTAGTATATAGTTAACTATTAAGTTAACTATATACTAATATTTAACTATAAGATAGTTAATATAGTCCGGCACATCGCTACTCTGTTTTGTGTTATGTTACGAACCAACGAATCATGGTTGGCATCCGCCGAGATTGTTTACATTATTGAACAAGTATAGAAAAGTATCGTTTAGATGAGTTGTTTAGGTACATGTAACACGTTGTTATAATTGCAATTGGCTGGCTCACTTTGTATGCTAGTTAAATATTGTTTTATAAAAATGACGCCCATGATTCGCAATAGGTACCTGTAGATGGAAGGACAAGTTGTTTTGGGAATATATTGTGTTTGATAATCGTTTGAAAAAGACTACGTAATTGTTCTATAGATCTGTGGGAATGTTAAGTTCCTTTTGCCCCTTATTGTTAAATGTTAAGTTATTATTATATCGAAGTTTTTTTTCTCATCAGAGCCGATGGCGGTGGCGGGCCTTTCGACTCAATGAGCCTGATTAGCGAGTTTAGGAAGATTCTCCACGAACAGCGACCAAAGAAATGCGATTGCAGGTTTGTGTGTATATTTATATTTTGTAACTTTTTCTACAATAAGCTTAATCTCAGCAATGCTGTTTTGTTTAAAAATAAATCAAAAATTATTTCCTTCCAAAAATACATACAAATTTTATATAATTATACTGGATACAAATCTTTCTAATGCACCGCTCATGCCTATAAATGCTAAAAAACACCAATTCACTCCTTCTGGTCGAGTTTAGATGTACGCATCAACTGAAGTAGGTATAGCTCTGTTTTGAAGTTGGTCAGATATAATTTATGTATCCCCATCGAGTGACTTCGACTACCTATACGAGTATAGGTACCTACTATCGCTTGTGCGCAGCGAAGTACTTACTCGCAACCGAACTGTTCAAATAGCGATATTAGGTATATACGCCCACGCTCATGTCACTGTTTAGCGCGCCAAGTATGTTCTCTATTTTGTGGTTGTGTTCCCACTCTATCTTGGTCCCCAATGCTATCATGGAGAAATAAAAACAAAAACATCTACTATTGCAGTAATAATAAATCGGGACGAGTGGACCGGGCGGAGCGGTACCCTACGGACTGTCACGAGATACAGATGCAGGGCTTCAACATTTCCGGCATCTACAAGATAAAACCGGACGAGATGGAGCCCTTTTACATCCTGTGCGACCTCACCACCTCAGGAGGGGGATGGACGGTAAGGATTTACTTTACCTAGCGTGAATATTATAGACGGGGTAGTAGGATACCTACCCTAAACTATTAGCTAGATGACTAAAATTTTCTAAGAAGGTCGACTCTATCTTTTGAAGACATTCACAGATTTTGGAAAGAAACGTAGTCAGCAAGAAAATGGACAGTTTCCACATAATTTTTTTTTATGACAATCGATGCTGTTTTTGTTTAGGACTACTATGATGATTGACTACATAGAGATGTCAATTTCAGGTATTCCAAAATCGTTATGATGGCAGTCAAGATTTCTACAAAGGCTGGTCTGACTACAAATACGGGTTTGGGAATCTGGCTGGCGAGTTCTGGCTGGGCCTGGATAAGCTCAATTACCTGACTAACCAAAAACTCTACGAGTTGAGGGTGGAAGTAGAAACGCAGCACGGGCAGGAGGCGTACGCAGGGTACTCCGTGTTCACTGTCGGGCCGGAGCACGAGGGATTCCGGATCAGCACACTCGGGACTTATTACGGCACAGCGGGTTAGTCCTTAGATCTTTTTACTCTCTGCGCAATATTTTATTTTCAATCTTTATTGTATAATATAATAAAATATTGTGGTAAAATTTATAATTTATCTGCATTCCAAGGTTTTGTACTATGAGCACGAAAAATAGTAAAATTAAGTTATAAAATTTTTAAATAGTAATACTAATATTAGGTACCTATCTAACCTATGCGATAAAGGTCAATTTCAAACGGCTTTTTCGTTTTTCTAGGAGACTCCCTCTCCTACCACGCGGGACAGAAGTTCTCGACGCTAGACGCAGACAATGACGAATGGAAGGATGGATCCTGTTCCATCGAACACGGCGGTGCGTGGTGGTACAAGGAGTGCGATAAAAGGTACCTAATCTCATTCCAAGGTATAATAGGTTCTACGTTCTATATGAAAGTACCTACCACTTATTTATAGTGGTAACTTATGATCTCAGATCACCTCGATTGACAATAAGTTAATCGATGTGATCTGAGATAGTAAGTTGTTGCAACTTCAATTGCCACTGACGATGAAGTGCTCTTCTTTTTTTTTTGTTGTATACATTTAGTCGGCATATGGCGGTTAGTGATTACCTTGTGACTTGTGAGCCAAGTAAAGGTTATATTGCTAAGCTTTCACAATATTTATTGGGTACTTTGCGATCCATAAAATTGACAATTTAAATCGGTAGTTAAAATTAGAAGTGGAATTATTCGAAAACGAAATACAGCCTCTTTCCTGAGAACGAATAATAATCTCCGAAACTAGTTTTGCGACGACGATAAGTTTTACTTGTAATCTGTTAACGATTACATTTCCTACACAATGAAGTTCAATTTTCATTACATTATTATATTTTACAATAGTTTTCGTTCCATAAACCAGTCTTCGAATTGTGAGATGCGGATATTCACTTCTAAAGAAAGTAGATTCGGCTTAGTTTCGTTTTCGATAAAATCAAGAAATACTACCTATTTCTAATTCAAATTATTAACTATTCCAACTGTTAATTTTATTTATCGAAACGATCGGTAAGTACTTTCACTGGTGAGACAATCAATCTGGCAGCTCTTTATCAAGTTGTACTTATAAGTCCTGGAGTAAGGATCACCTGCTAATAGTGGAAACAGTTACGATTGGTCAAGCGTAGGCAATCATTAACTAATATTACCTAAATAAATTTGGTTTCAATAGTAGGTATCATCTTTCATTTGTAACATTCCAGCAACCTGAATGGTAAATACGCATCTACGGCCGAGGAGAACCGGGGGCAGTCCATTTACTGGATCTCATTCAAGGGGCCCAACTACCCGCTGACGAAAACTAAGATGATGATCCGTCCACTGCCTGCCAGCAAACCCGTCGTGGACTTTAGCGAAGCCAACAGGGTAATGGGCTTTACTCATGAATCAGAACTCGAAAGGCAACGTCGAAAGTCTAATGCAAAACCTTAGAACATGTTAGTAAGATTTCTAACGATCTTTCTGTCTAATCAATTTTATTTTTGTTTGAAATGTACTCAAAACTGGCTCAAAATCTGCCTTCTCCCACAAGTGGGACAGTTTTGTGGGGGGAAATGGACTTACTCCCAGTTTAACATAGGTACATATTTACATTACCTACAATACACTCATTTGCAAAAAACAACTGGTGGCTTTGATTTTTGCCTTGTTTGACAAAATTATAATACAAATAAATAAAATTGAAGTGATTATTTGCAATGTCAAAATAACAGCTTATTACTATAAATGCTTATGAAAATATATACGGTAACTAACTACTCGTAACAAAAAACAATTTTTAAATTGTTTGTATGTCCGTCTGCTTTTTCCGGTTAATCTCCGAAACCGATGAAATGGACCGATTTCGATGGGACCTTCACTGACAGATAGCTGTTCATAAAAGCTATTTTTATTTTACTTAGGCGAAGTCGCGGGGCACAGATAGCATGAAAAATAAGTATGTAACTAGCATTTTAGCGAAGAGGTGTATGATAAATTGTATTAGGTTGTTAAAACTTTCACTAACTCACTTTCAGCAAACTATTTCTGAAGTCTCATTTGTATAATGTTTTAAATTCTTGGCCACGAAAGCATGCCCAGACGAATTCAGGCTGTGGTGGCAGAAAGAGTGGCGAGGGCCACTCTCTATCTATAATTTAGTAATTAATGACGATGATTAATTAATGTTTTTATTCAATTACAAGATAGGTACGCTCACAGTTATTTGTGCCGGTTTTTTTGCAAACGAGTGTATTTTATTATTTACTACTAGTATTTTTACTAGTTACTAGTAGCCTAATTAAAATGGCAATGGGGAGGCCACATCTCGCAGAGAACCGATAACCGATGGGGAAGAAAGGTTCTCGAGTGGCGACCACGAACCTGAAGACGTAGTGTAGGCCGGCCTCCCCATTAGATGGACTAAGTGGACGTCTTCCGGATGATGATGATATATTTTACTAAACCTCCCATCTAGTAGTAGTTTGATCCTTGGTGCTTTGATACCTAATTATAAGAAAACCTAGGCTAATAAAGGCTACGCTATATAACCAGTGCCTAGGTATTAGGAATGTATACGACTTGGTCAAATTGTCTCTGCTAAAGACAGCTGTATTATCGGACGCGTCACTACTTGTGTGCGTGTGCGTGCCACGTCGTCTTCGGATGAGTCCAAACGTCCACGGACGCGGTTGAGCAAAAAAATCCAATCCGCCAGAACTGAAAGTACTAAAATCGGTCACACAGTCAATGCCCTTCAGATGCAACGAAGCATCCGCCTACGGTCCGCGGACGTATGGGAAGTCTGATAGTTTTTTTGTATAAAAACGGTGTAGTGCAAAATGTACTGCCAGTTAAAGACGCGTACGATGTTTCCAGTTATAATCGTGAATGTCAGCCGATCCACGATGTGCCTAAATTTCTGATTCATTTTAACTAGCGATCCTATCCAATTGTTTATTTGCAAAAATCACGCTAATCGCTATTGCTTTCAAGGATGTGTTTTGGTATGCCAATCGAAGAACGAATAGCTAATATCGTTGCAGAAAATTATAGAAAGCCCGAGAGTGAGGCCGGTTCCCGAGCAGATGAAGAACATTCACACCAAAAAAGTGAAGGGCAACTACGACCTGAGCCACAGACCCTCGCAGTTCCGCTACAACGACGGCCAGGGCGACGCTTTCTTCCCTAACTACGCTTAACACAACAGCGTAACCGCTTAACTACAATGCATTAGTATTAGGGATTAATCAGCTTCCGCTATGTTTAGTGTTTCACAATTTTGTTAGTGGTAGAACTAACTCTTCTGCGAGTGTCCGTCTGGGTTGTTACCAACGCTTTGCTCGTGAAGTCTGCCGCAAAGCAATAATGTGCAAGCATTATACTGTGTTCCGGTTCGATGAGCAGAGTAGCCAGTGAAATTACTGGGCTTATGCTACTTAATACCTAATGTCTTAGGGTAACGAGCGCACTGCAGTGCCACGCAGGCCAGTTTCAAAGTTCTTGGTGGCACTGCAATTGTTATGGGCCGGCGTTATGCTTACCATCAGGCAAACAACCAGCTCGTCTCGTTACCAAATAAAAGAAAATAAAAATTGTAGGGTAATTTGATATGCAATATATACTGGTCCTCGCACATTTATTGCCTCAGTATCTTTTAGATATAGCATTTTGAAATTCCAATTTATGAGTTCCGTTCCTGTCCAGCAGTCTGTTGTATAGTGGATCTTCAAAAAACAATGTTAGGGCGATAAAAAAACGATTGATTGTGATGTCAGTTTTATGATATAGATATCAGCCCAGCAGTGCAAGTACCGATCATTTCGATAAATTGACAGTTCGAAAGGTTAAAAAATTAAATTAGAAATAGCTACTCCTGATTTGAAACTAAGCCGAATCTACTTTTTTCGATATGAAGTAAATATTCGCATATCACAATTCGAAGACTGGTTTATGAAACGAATACTATTTTAACAACGGGTTTATCGTCGTTCGCAACGTTTAGTATTCACTCAAATTGAAGAAGATAGATAGGTACGGCTTCGTTTAATTTTCGAAAAAAATCAATTTGACTTATTTTCTAATTTAAATTTTTAACCACTACACTACTACAGTTGTGTGATAAATTATGCTCTTTTAAACAGAAAGGCTCCTACAAATTTTTTTAAATTTTATTTGTATAAAAATAGTGTTATCTCAATGTATGTAGAATTGTAGATGTTCTTCGTTTCGATATTGTAAAATATTTGATTGTGGTTGTATATCGTGTGTAATTGATTAAATGAAATAAACAATTCAGTCTCTTTTGCTTTATTTTCGCAAGTATACATTGAACGTAGCATCTGTATCAATTTGAGCAAATTGAGTTTCTGACTTCGAAATATGCATTCACATAAAATTTGATCATCACACCGATTACACATATTTTTAATCTACAATTATAATTAGACATCCATAACATTAATGAGAAACAATAAAGTTTAAACATTAAGAAATGTAATATTGATAGGTGCGACTAAAGAATAGTCATGGAGTGCTCAAGCCGAAGTGAGAATTCCAAATGTACTTAAACCATCTATGATTTCATTGTTTAAATAATATTATAAAAAGTAACTTAATCTACATCGCTGTAATACCGAAATTTAACTTCTAATATCCTTACAAGTTAAAATATCTATTTTAACAGACATGTGACTGTTATAGATTACAATTTATTATACATATTTGAATGACATAGTTTTTCACCCATTCAAACGGCTTATGTAGACATGTAACATAAATCTTAAAATACTTTACAATAATATAACGTAGTGTTTAAAACAGTATTCTTCCAAATCCTATTTTATGATATTTAACTGACCGTTTTTGGTATTTAACTAAACAACAATTTCATAACTATGTACAGTTGTTAATGCGTGAATATCAAATAACATGATAAAGTTTATTTACAGCAGTGCATGATTAATTGATTAGATACAAAATGCATATAACAAGCCAAAAATTGGGTTAGTAACAAATGACAAAAATTTTAAACCGACCTAGTCAGCACAAGGACTAGACATCGAAAAGTATAATTCATATGGTTTCATACTAATTATTTTTTTATACTATTTGATAACGAGATGAGCTGGTCGCTTGCCTGATGGTAAGCATAGCGTAAATGTTGGAAAGATCGAATCCGACGCAAAAAAATACACTACTAATGAAAAGGTCTTTAGAGTCATAAACCTTTTGCAGACCAGCCGTTAGTCCTTTTATTTATCAGGTCATTTCAAAGATTTAATCATCATGTTACGAACCCGCAAATTAACAAATATTATAAAGGTAAATGTGTTGATGCACTTTTTATTGAAATTCACAGTTATCTATATAGCAATAACCATAAACTAATATAATAGATAGACTAAATACAATAAATGCCCACACAAACAGAGTAAAGCATAGCACCATTCCAATAATGATACAGCATACTTAAGTCATATGTTCAAGTAAAACTTTGATATAAATAAAAAATAGGAATCAAAGCATTACATGATTAGGTGTTCGATGTCGTACATAAGATAAGCTTTTTCAAACAGAATTGCACGAGTCGCCTTTTCTTACAACTAAAACGTTCCATTTAACAATGTACGTTATAAATAATCATCTGACACGTCCGCGCATGATTTACCACTACCAACCGGACTTTACTTCCTTGTTTTAACGACGATAGTTAAATAATTTTAAAATGTTACGATGGCTCACATATAAAATTTTACATAAGAATGGACCAAACATGTAAAAAGTACACAATACTTGTAAATATTGTTAGAAAAGTTCTGCCCTTGACACAATAGCACAAAACATATTTTTATCTATAAAATTCGACCTAAATTTATACTACTGTCACATACATTTTAAGTCCTAGTACCAAAAGGTCATTATTTTCAATGTTTTAGCTAAGGCTTAAAATGTATCGAAACCAATACAGCGGAGCTACTATACGTTGCTAACGGTTATCCAAAATACGAGATGAGAATTATTCGCCAACAGTTACAGCTGTGACCAGCTGTAGTCGCAGGTATTATTGGCATGGAAGCAATGGACTATTTTATGACAAAGTCATACTTTGTCGTAAAGTAGTTCTTAACTCATGAACGGATAGAACCAACACCAGAAAATTTATAAATTAAAGACTTTCTATTATTGGGAACTATAAAATTCATTAGGAATTTTAGAAAGTATAGGTGACGTGGTGCATTATTGCATAATTCATTTGACCACTATCATTATGTTATGATGATTCAGATAAAAGTAGTAAATAGACTAGCCTAAAATTGGGACTGTCTCTCAAATGCAACATAGGTTTTGCTGCTGGAGTATAGCGATAGATGCTTGGTGCATGAGTTGCAACTTGAAAATGGTAGCTAATATTTAATACAATAGAAGACAGATAAGCAAGAAAACTAGTCAAACAAGTAAACCATGTTTTTTTATGCAAACGAATAACGAGATTAATAAGCTGTACATCTAATTGGTAATCGTTACACTTGCCTATAATAAGTGCAGCGTCGGATTTTCAATTTCAAAGTGGTAGCTATTCAAACTAGCACTACAAAAAAGGTATGAGAGTGGACAAACAAAATCTGTACAGATGAAAAACACGTATAACAAGGTACGCTGTAATGGAGTGCTTCTACAATGAACGTAAACATAACATGCAAAGTAACATAAATGAACCAGAGATTTTAAGTAGTCGACAGGCCGATTCAAAATACATACTATAACAATCGTAAAACAATAACATAATATTATAATAATTATCGTAACAAGTTATACTAACGGCGCCCCTTTTACTACCTATACTTTAAAAGGTATAAAAATATTGAATTGCCAAATTATTTAGAAATAACAAGTTCACAAACGATTCAGTATCATCTCGTACCATAAGTTAAAACACTCGCCAAACCGCCAAACCTTAATGCACCTCAAATGAAGTGTCAGTAACGCCGCGTTATGCAATTAGGTGACTAGCGGAGTTAGGACATTCGCCTGATGTTAAGTGTCACTTCAGCGTATGACAATTGCAGTATCACATGTAGAACTGTAGCAAACCGTATGTACCTATTCGTTACCGAGTAACGAGTACATCGCCAGGCTCGAAGTAATGAATCGTTACCTACAAATTCACTTCGTTACTAGCATGTTTCGTATGATGTCAATATGATCCGTTATCCGAACGAATACAACGTATGATGCTAAGTACGATGCGACTCGATACGATGCTTCATAATGTACTCAATTGTATCAGAAGTATCGAGTAACGTAACGATACGAAAGTAACGAATACCGATGGATTAAGTAACGAATAGATATGGGCACACAATTGCTCGTTACTTTTACAGCTCTACTCACAAGATTGGTATAAAAATATTGTGGCTAACATTCCACAGAGGCCAGGAAATAAAGTAAGAAGAATTGGTATAAAAGTTTATAAGTCTCATAACGTTCTCAATTATTTCAACTCTACCTTAGTCCTTACACTCAGTATTGCTTGGACACACTAAGGCTTAGCGGCCGATTAAATGAGTAAACCGATGGTACAGACACGAATTTCGTACTAGAGTCGAACCGCTCAATCGATTGTAAACACGGAATGGAACGGGATCTTATTAAATTCCGGCAAACTTACCGTTTGTATCGCTATCCCAACCATTCTTAAGTAAACATGCCGCGGCGGTGAACACAATAAGACCCGCACACACCGACTTTGCTTGGCCAATGATTTTAGACTTAAAGGTTGAGATTGCTTGCCAAGAGAGCAATACAAAATGCCTTAACTTCATGTTTAATTACAAAACAGTTAAGTGTAAAAGCCCGAGCGAGGTGGCCTCCTGTACTTCTATTGCGACCTTTAGAGGCGCGCTTAAGTTGGCATGTTCTATACGTATCAGAATTATCTGATACGTATACGTTTTGTATTATTAAATACAACATTTTTGTTACATTTAAAATAAAGGGCTAACAGTAAAAAAGGCAGAGAGACAGCTATAATTAAAACTAAATTGATGTTATAAAATAAGTAAATATATGTATTCTAACGCTATAGGCGGATCTTTCGACATATGTCCTAGGAGCGCCATTACATTAAGACGAATTTGTAAATGAAATACGCTAATGTAAATAGGCCTTCCAAAAAGAACTAAATGATACACAACTAAAATATTACAGTAACAATAAACCTAGCGAGTGCTCCGACCTGTCTCAGAACGATAGCGTAAGAAACGAATGAAATACCAAAACAAAATGTAATTATACTTAGAAATTCGAGATTTTTAAGATATGACATAACATTGAACATACTCTTAAACACCTACTTAATATCCATATAAAAATACTGTCAGATTAGTAAGGAGTAAATAAATATAAAGTAAAACGAATGTGTCTCGCTTCGTCTGTTATAAAAAGTAATATAACCAATGAATAAAATCAAACTATGTTAGAACATCGAACTATTTCTTTATAAGAAAAACGGAAAATCAACTTATACTACAAGTTTTTAGTTTTTACTACAATTACATCTAGAATTGACCAAAATACGATGGCCCGGTGTATAATGTAAAATACTTATTTGCTACGTTACAAAAGAAAAACGTAGTGAACACTATCCTCGTACATCGTGCTTGACTTTATGCACTGGTACAACCTGCAAGAGAACAAGCAATGTCAGAACAATCCATCTATAGATCATAGACCGTTAGAATTCGCAGCTTTCTTAGCAATAGCAAACAATCGCAATGCCTATGGCAATGCACTAAACTTAAGCGCAAGTACATCGTATACGTCTATAAAAGCAACGAGCGGACGGACTTCTAGATGTTCTGTAAATAATACTTTATCGTACCTTACACCTGAACTCTATCTTTAGGCAGCGTGTGCACTGTGCATGTTAAAGTATGAAAAATATGCCATGTCGGTTACTGTCACAAAACATAGAGAAAGAGGGGAGAGAGAGAGAGGGGAGAGAGAGAGGGGAGAGAGAGAGGGGAGAGAGAGGGGAGAGAGAGAGAGGGGAGAGAGAGAGGAGAGAGAGAGAGGGGAGAGAGAGAGGGGAGAGAGAGGGGAGAGAGAGAGGGGAGAGAGAGGGACAAAGGGAATATCCATACGGTTTCATCGGAAGAGTCTTCTGAAACTATCAGTGATGTAGGCTCACGTGACCATTTAGGAGATCCACATTATCCATCTCTGTCATCCTGAACGTAGATGACTGAGACGGCTAATGTGGATCCGATCGGAAACCTGTCCGATCGAGTTGTGAATACCATACAGTACCTATTGAATGTCGCTTCGGCTCTCCCTCTGTTTTATGTTTCTGGCTTACATCAATTATAATTATCAATCTTCGAATAGAACATGTGTATAGAATGTAGAAAATGGAGAATAATAATAGTGTTTGGTTATAGATTATAATAACTAATACATACTTGCAATGATTACTATGCAATGCGAATAGACCATATGTATAGAATGCAGAACTTGGAGAATAATAATGTTTGGTTGTAGATTATGATAACTAATACATCTTTGCAATGATTGCAAGTATGATTGCATAGTAATCATTGCAAGTATGTATTAGTTATTGTAATCTATAACCTAACACTATTATTCTCCATTTTCTGCATTCTATACATATGTTCTATATGCAATCATCGCAAGTATGTATAATGTATTACATTTATTGAAACACTCCATCCTATTTTAATAAAAATAGAAACGCCATATGACGTTTGTCGAAGCAGCCACGTCGCCTCATATATGATTGGTCTCTGTGTCTATTCCTAAGTTTGATTATCGAGATTAAAATCCCGTTTTGGTTAAAAGTCCGTCCGCCCGAGCTAGCTACCAGCGCGCCGGTGTACCTCAGTCGTGGTCGTGTTGTTGCTCTGACTCTGGTCGCAGTGAGTCGATGCAAGCAACGATCTTGAGTGCTGGACCTAGCTTCATAGACAACGCCATCACAAGATGCTCCGGTTTGATTAGCAGGAGAGCCTCTCCGTCTACTTCTTGCATCAAAAACTCGTCGGCGTAACTCGCGCAACCAGGGATGCTGCGGATGAAGTCGCATACCTCCCCCACCTTAAATATACGAGTCACATGAAAACAACGCCTTCAAACGGGGAGCCACACTGCTTAATTTTTTTTATAATTTTTTTTTGGTATTGTGGCGAACGTTTCTTTTGCCTGATGGTAAGCATAGCGCCGGCCCATAACAATTGCAGTGCCACCCAGAACTTTGAAACACCAAGGCCTGCGTGGCACTGCAGTGCGCTCGTTACCCTGAGACATTAGGTATTAAGTCTCATAAGCCCAGTAATTTCAGTAGCATTACACCATTATAGTAGTAGAGGAGCTAATTTTGAAACTTACACTCCACTTGTTAGCGTTGGGTATCTTGGCCTGGTCGGCCTCGGGACCTGCAGTATCGGCGGCCTCAGTGGCCGTCGTCTCGGCCTTTACAATGGCCGCCTGGCTGCCGCCTTCCGGTGCGCTATCATTGGACGAACTGATTCGAGGAGAGTTGGTTACTTCCATCATTTGTTTCTTGCCTGTAGAATATACGATGGGATCAGCTTGGCAAACTTGTTAGACTCAACATACCACACCCCACAAAGCTAAGGCATCTAAACAAACCATTTCCAAACAATATAAATTTTGCCCCTATAATCCGAAAGGTTTTATAAATATGTTATGGTGTTCACATCTAATGGTGTTTAAATTGTTTGTGTTTGATAGCTAACTTCGGCAGAGAACTATAGAGCCCTGACAATCACTTTCGTGAAAGTCACAGCGCGTTTATAGTGTGCAGTGTATCTGGCAGTGTATCTGGTGTAACTGGATGGTTTTTCTCTCTTCTCTCGTCATCCTCTGGGAGCTAGCCAAGAAGAGTACTCACGAGGGGGCTCGTCCGGTGACGGCTGTTTGTTTTCTTTATCTTGTTCCTTTTCAGCTGAGGACATGCCCCATTCTCGGATCGGCCGGTTTACCTGTGTATCAAAACGTGTGGCTTCTTATTCGAAATAATGGAACCAATAAATTCATGCTGTTTTTTTTATTATCCTATCGGATAACGAGACGAGCTGGTCGTTAGCCTGATGGTAAGCATAATAGGCACATAACAATTACAGTGCCACTCAGAACTTTGAAACACAAAAGCCTACGTGGCACTGCCGTATGCTAGATGTCATATGAACCTTTAAAAGCCAAAAAGTTGACAAGTTTTACCGCTGTGATCAGAGATCCAGCAAACCAATTGCACACATTTATGGAGTTATGGAGATCTGAATGTTCTAGCTTTCTTTCTAGCTGGAACTCCAGCAGGGTGATTTTAATTCACTCGGAATGATTTATTTTTTCGGAAAAGTGCTTTTGGCTGCTGCCTCACCTGATGTTAAGCGACGTTTATTCCTTGTAGGAAGCGACTGTTTCTGCTCGTTTATATCTTGGAAATGCATCCCGACAGGGAAATATTGTCGGGATTATATCCTTATTTATTTAGCTGAGTTGTCAAATCTAACGTAAAAGTTGCGGGTTCGTTTCCTACAACGGGACAAATGTGTGAACACTTTAAAAGCGCACCTATGTATTTGTTCCATTTGTTATGCGACCAATTATTGTCCGCAGTTCCTGATTCCCTAGATTTTTTTATATATGCGAGTACAAGTGGTAATCAAGCAAACGTCCCGCCTGATGGTAAGCGATCACCGTTGCCTGTGAACATTTGCAACACTGGGGGCGTTGCCGACCCTTGAGAACTCCTTTGACATCCATATTGAAGGACTGAATTTTGTAGTACTGCAGAAAACCCTGTAGAGGGAGCTCGTTTCACATTTTGCATGTATTCGGGAGAAAGGATCGCATAAATCGAGTGGTATGAGACTTCCAGAATTGGACTATGTGTGGGTGAGCTTTATTCTGGTTAGGGGTCTGTGGTTATAATTATATGTTTGTTGATACATACAGCAAAAGGTTCGGCGGCTTCCTGAATCACGTAACCCTCAATAACATGCGTCAGGATGTTAGGTTTCACCATCGCCTTGGGCAGGCCTTTATCTGTGAACCCCAGAAGACCTGTGTGAAATAAATTTGATGTTGTGCGAAGCGCATTAGTGTAATGTCAAACATTATTGTTTTACACATATGCATGTGCAAAACAAATGATGACCTAATCACACATATTGGCATCAGTTAGCATTTCAATTCATCAGGACCTCATTTCTACTAAACAAATGGTTGAGAAATGACAACGGTTTAGTCGCAAAATGATCATTTAAGTCACTAGTTAGCTAGGTATTTTAGCACAATCGTTTTTCAATGATCGTCAAATCATTGCTATGACGAATGGTGGTCATCAATAAGCTATTGTTAATTTTCGCTCGTCATCAAAGTGACCATTTCGCGGCGAAACCATTGTCATTTTTAAGCCATTCGTTAAGTAGAATTGATGTCCTGTTGTCTAGATCGAAACGAAATGAATGCGAGGATGTTGAACGATGTGTGTAGGTGATCTAACGTCATTGGCGATGCAGGGACTTGGCTAGCGCCTCTAGCGGCAACATTAAGAATCTGTCTGAGAACGAAGCTTTTTTAAAAAGTTGGAAAAAGACAACATAAATTAAGTAGAGTTTAAAGCTTAACTATTATTATTAGTATAGATAAATGCAGTATCTATACTCTTATTATAAACAGATATAGTTTGTTTGTTTGTTACCGTTAATCTATGGAACTGCCGTCCGATACTAAAAATTCTTTCACTAATAATATTATGTTAAATCCGTAAGTGCTATAGGCCACTTTTTATCCTGATTCCACGCGTGTGATGCTGCCGGCAAAAGCTAGTCTTAGATCAATTTCTGAATTATTTCAACAGAATTTGTTTTGCTGTCCTATTTTTACGTTTTATGGACAACTAGATGTGCCCAACGGCTTCCCCCACCTAGCCTAAGTTACTCATTGAAACATCAGTAATCTGCCAGTGAACAGTGCCCGTGAAAAATCGGTCCAGCCGTTTCGGAGATTACCCGGAACAAACCGAGAGACAGACAGACAAACATTTTAAAAATGGTTGTTTTGTTATAGGTACCATATATACTTTCATATGCATATAGTAAAAGGCTGTTATTTTGATATTACAAACGGACACTTCAATTTTATTTATTTGTATAGATAAGACCAATCTCGCCTGATCACATGGTCGAAGATAACGGATACGTTAAACTACAATAAGGTTTTGTGCTATTATTATAATGATGCTCGAACTCGGCATGATATCAGACGTGTGATATTAAAGGAGGTTCAAGTTTCTGCCAGTAGAGGCGCTAGTTTTTGCATCGCCAAAGAAGACCGGTGAACGAACTTACCATGAGACATCTGCTGGCTAATGTGTCGTGTGGAACATTGCGTGCTCTTGAACAGGGCTTGGGATGAACTGCCGCCTGATAGCACGGGTGATGAGACAGCTGACGTCATAGTGGATGCTGACGACGTAGAGGACGCCATAGTTGTCACCACCTGAGAGGTTATTTCCGTTAAATGTAGCATCATTGGTTTCGATTCTGGCGTCTCATACCTAAACCTAATATTAGTTTCACTCTCTTCTGAATAAGGACATGAAAGGGATGGAATATATTTTAGACTTGTCAAATTAATCCACTTATATCTAGTGTTAATAACAGCCATGAAATTAGTGGCATATAATTTGATTTACATTTTGATAGAATTTAGTTAGATATTATAGCTTAAGTAGGGACTTATATTTTACATTTGAATTTCGAACACTTTGCTATGTTCATATTTAAACCCCTGGCCATGAACTGAACACAAAAACCGTTTGAAATTGTTTAATTCAATGAGTTGAACAGTATTGTAATTGAACTAGCCTGTGGCCGTATGGTCGCGGCTATCAGAATAGTATCACCTGGGACCTCTTCCCCTGGGTGCTTTAACCGCCGGCTAAGGGAATATCCAGGTAATGGGCAGCAGCAATCTCCCCGGTCAATAACATAATCTACTGCAACCACCAAAACGCCTGTCAAGCGTGGTGTATTATGACAAAATCCGCACGTCGAACGTTCAGCAGTGGAGGTTTTCGGGCTGATGATGATGATGACTAACCTGTGGCGCGACAGAGGTGGTTTGAGCGCTAGACATAGGCGTAGAGGCGGCGGCCGAGGCGCTAGAAGACGGCGTGGCGGCGGTCCCGCTGGCCTCCCGCTTCAATGGACTCTTGGTCGCGTCTGGCACAGAGGGGCCTGGGAAATTGTAGCGGAACTCTTTAACGGCGGCATTACCCGCTTATGTCTTTAGAAAATACAAGAAAGCACAAACTGTGTTATCATGCGCAACGCTATTAATATTTATTAAATACCAGATCCATCCACAGCTTCGCCCGAGCGGCATATATCTGTAGTCTATATAGATTATAGACTAACAGATATGAGTTATTCTGAAGTATAAACCGACGTATAGAGAATGTGTGAAAAAGTAACAAACATCCATACATCCATCCTCGCAAACATTCGCATTTATAATATTAGTAAGATAGGATTTACTTCATAATTATTATAAATGACAAACGGTAAGCAATTTCAAAAATTTACACTCACTCTTGACTATCACCAAAATTGAGTACGCGAGTTTAAAGCGTAAAAGCCGTAAGTCACTTTCATGAGAAAATTGTGAATGAGAAAAATGTTGAGTTTAAGTATATGTAAAAATGTTCGTTATTCATAATTAAACAATAAACAAGAGCCTGCAAACAACATTCATGATGAATCCAATGATTTGAATGTAAAAGGAAGAAAAGGTTTGCTACTACCAAAGCTAAAGCTCACTGTGCAATGTGCATTGCTAATTCAAATCATTGGATTGTCAACGTGCGCTCTTTTCAACTGTTCAATTTCTTGACGACTGGCTGGTGCTGGTGGGGACGGCGGCGTCGCAACACGATGTTTCCTTTCCTCGAAAGTTAAACCTATTGGATGATCAGGGTACGATCTTCAGCTGTTCAATATCTTACCGACAGTGTTGGTGCTGGTGGAGACGGCCGCGTTGCATCATGATATTTCCTTTCCCCAAAAGTTAAACCTATTGTATGATCAGCGTGCGCTCTTCAACTGTTCAATTTCTTACCGACAGTGTTGGTGCTGGTAGAGATGGTTGCGCCACATTCCTATGTTTCATTTCCCCGATAGCTAAACCTATTGCATGACCAGCGTGAGCACTTAAACTGTTCAATTTCTTACCGACAGTGTTGGTGCTAGTGGAGACGGCCGCGTTGCATCATGATATTTCCTTTCCCCAAAAGTTAAACCTATTGGATGATCAGGGTACGATCTTCAGCTGTTCAATATCTTACCGACAGTGTTGGTGCTGGTGGAGATGGCGGCGTCCGCGGTGGCGGGCGTGGCGGCGGCGACGCCGGCGGAGGCGGGCGCGGCAGCGGGCAGCGCGGGCGACGACGACACGGCCGCCTCTGACGAAGCCTCGGAGGCTAATGCCGGCTGTGGCGCGATCTGTTGTACCACCGGTGCTTGCTGCGACACATCATCATGGGATTTTTATAGGAAGAAGTAATTTTCTATGGAGGGAGGATTTAGCTCCTTGTTTGCTCCGACACACACACGACAGATTTCACCACAGAGGGAAGGATATCGTCAGGGAGTTATCGGATGGTTTCAGAAGGCTGTCCCTTTGAAATCCTCTGATATTTCTTTGATGCGGGTGTTAGCGCGCCAAGTATTACGCGTTCTTTCTAATCTATCTCTCTTTGTTTTGTGATTTAACTTTATCATCATCTTAAGCCTGTGTGAATCCAGTGCTGGACATTAGCCTCTCTCGATAAGCGTCCCTGAACCCCATGAAATTGCTGGCAGTTTCTATGCAATTTTGACATTTAGTTTCACTTTATTTTTATCCCCGAAAAGTAAGATTTTATAACTGTGAAGCCATTATATCGAACGGATAAACTTGTTTTTTTTTATTTACATAATGCCTGGCCATGACAATTGCAGCGCTACCCAGAACTTTGAAACAAAAAGGACGGCTGCTCAAAGACATCGGGTAGTCTCATATGGGCAGTCATTTCACTGACTAATTTCGTCATCAATCCGGAACCCAGTAATGTTTGCACACTCCGCAGAAGCGAAGCGGTGGCATCCGCTAAAACTCCTTTCTCATGAAATATGAAATTAAATGAAAAGTTGCCTATTGTACTGGGGACATTGGCTTCTTACCGGCGCGATCCTGACTGGCGGGGCCATCGTCCCCTTTTCATCCTCAGTCTTCACATGTGCGACAAGCGTGGACTGCTGCAGGGGCAGCACGGAGCCCTGTACTGGGGCCGCGATGAGCCCCACCGCACCTTGCGCTTGCAATGTCAGTTGGGGAGAGTTTAAATTGCTCCCCTGGACCTTGATAAACAAAACCGATTAGCACAGAGTCGGGCGGAATGGCATGGATAGAACAAATGAGCCTTGTCAGCGGTACATTGAAATTTAGAAATTAAAATTCATTGAAGATCCGCCAGAGAGAAACACGTGCTCTATACGGCATGACATTGAATTGTATAATATCCCGGAACGGAATGATTAGGACCATGGTTGTCGACAAGTTATGAGATAATTATGATGTACCTCCCCTGGAAAAACATCATTTAAAAGTACCAAAAAAAAAACTGGAAGTTCGCGGCAAATTCTAGATTTTTTTAAGTCTTTTCTAATCAATATTATCATTTGACAAAGTTCAACATAGTTCAAGTGAATCAGCTGATCTATGGCTGCCCGGAAGTAGTAGAATGTTAACGTAAACTTTTAATGCCTTTTCTTCAATGTAGAATTCTGAATTTTATCAACGCGTAAAACAGATGTTGTTGACCTCCAGGAGTACATTGAACCCCTTTCGGAATAACATACCAATTCAAACTCAGGCTGTATAAATAGACCAATAGGCTATCGGACTATTTTAAGTATGTCAAAATATTAATGCCAAAAATTAATCAATGAAAAGTATCCAAAGATTCATAAAATATTAACAGTTCGCTATTAGTCCGCATTGCCTAATCTCAATTTATAAAATACCAAAAACATGGGAAACCAAAATTTAAAATTCTGATATGAGTATATTTTCTTGATATTTCTCCCATATCTAATATTTTGTAAATAGAGACTATTCTTGGTACTTCCTAGTATTTCCATAAGAATGGAGTTACAATTCCATTATAAGCCATGCTATTTTCAGTACCATTAATTTCTACCATGCGTTACTTAGCTTAGCTAAGCTTAGGGATTAGCTTATACTTAAATAATCATGCCTTATTTTAAACATTTATAATAAAGCGTACACGAATCACGCGAGCTCGTGCTAATAATATAGCGTACGTAACATACACGCATATACTATGTCAATCGAAACAAGCACTGACAATATTCATACAACTGATCGATTATAGATAAAGCCTCCTTAGCCAGTGTTTACATGATGAGGCATAAACAAATATTTTTTTAATACTGTACGTATTTGTACAGACGTAAATACCTAAGTGTTCATTGTAATCTATATTCACTGAGGTAGCACAAACAACTATACTACAAAAAAAATCTGATTGACCTAATGAATAAATTTTACTACACGCAGTTAGGATTTTCCGCGTATAAGTTGGATTTAATACTCTATTTCATTTTCTAATAGGCAATCCCTTTGCAAATCACACGAAATTTTCAGTGTAGGATAAATTCATTTTTGCAGTTGAATATGAACACGACTCCGTGGAAGCAGAATAGTAAAGACATCACTTGTTAACAATCACAACAATGGTACATGCAAAACAAAGTGTATATTTAAATATAAAATAAATAATATCGATAAAAAATATATTTAAGTTGTAAAATGAATAGAGGACGGAAAAAGGAAATAGACGTGTAATATTCGATTGTAGTTGGAATTGACATTAAAATACAATTAGAATATTTTTGATGTTTTTGAATTGCATCATTTTTGGGTAACAGTAAAATAGTAGGTAAAGGTAACTAAAACAAAATCTAAACGTCATATACAACTACAAGCGGGAAGAGTTCATTCAATTCACAGGGATTTGATCAAGACGTAGACACATAAGTACTTATTGCAAATTAAGATATTTACCGAAATTAAATATCAAAAAGAAACATAATAGCATTGGTGTTTTAATTGAAGATGATTAAACCATAAAACAATCAGGTGATCTTGGCCATATGGGCCCGTATCAAAGGAAAAAGCCACAACATCAACTTCTTTTGTTTAGTTTACTGTTGATATTTTGATAAACACCTATGTCTATACGTAAGTATGGCAATTCAAGATAATCTAGGTTACTACTAAATTACCTTAGGTTGTTTAGTAAAATTATATATATATATATATTTTAGTAACAGTACCCACGGCCAGACTAGGCACTATGTAGCTGCATAATCGACATTAATAATATGTGGGAGAAAGACATAATAGTATCGTCCCTGCAGGGCCCGCGCTAGCCACCGCTCTACCATCTAAGGTTCCTCTATACGACTCTTGGCAGAAGTGTCTTGTCGCTGATCAACTTGTTCATTGAAGTGAACTCGGGGTTACTACCACTACCTCTTGGTGTAATACCGCCGGGGAGACCTGCATTAGAGGCGTGGACAACAGCGACGCGCCCTCGATCGCTATTCCCGGCTGAGGACGTCAACACCGCACAACCACATGTTACCACCACAATTTAAGGGGCAGAATCCGACGCGACGCTATCTCGCTCGCGCATCTCAACATTTTCAAGATAAACTATCACTTAATATAATCATGAAAAATCGCATTTAGTGAAGTTGTTGGCAATAACATTACAAAGTATCATTTTGATCCGACCAAGTTTTCATACATCAAAATGAGATAAACATAAAATCCCATCTTTAGGTTTGAATACTTGAATGGATCAAAATTAATTTGTTTTTAATCTATGTAATGTTGTTGTTTGCAATTTCACCGAATGCGATTTTTCATAATAATATTAAGTGATTGTTTATCTTCAAAAATGTTGAGATGCGCGAGCGAAATAGCGGCGCGCCGGATTCAGCCCCATTGGCACAAGCCAAACTAAACGCCCCTTTACTGAAACTAGCTGTTGCACGATCGAGGTGACGAAAGATGGCTAGCTTGAATATGTAAGCCGTAGATGATACAACGAATAGGCCTTAGGCTTACTTTTATGTTTGGTTCCAAAATCATGTTCTGTGCAATTACAGCTAATTTCAACGGCGCATTTAAGTATGGCGAGCACTATGTTCGTTTGAAACAACGAACAAAATCCCATAAATATTAGCTATTTGGCTCATTGGGGTTGTATCGGATCGTTTATTACTCAAAATAGGACTTTAGAATATCAAACTATTTGTTATCTTCTGTGGAAACAACATGTATCAGGTATGGGCTTTTTAACTCATTCTTTCTGCGTCTACAAAGTAGGAATTTGATGGGACCAAAATCCAGTCATTATTTACCTCGACGTATCCTACACACACCAACCCGTATAACGCTAACACTTCGTCACTTCACCAACTCTCCACGATTTTGAATCAAGACTAAACAATATACCTAATGTATGTCAGTAGACAGTCGGCTCTTATGTCAATCTGTATTAGAATTTAAATCTGCTTTGATAAACTGGGTACTTATAACAGACGGACAGATCGGACGTATTTCATTATTTGGGCTCGCATTTGATAACCACTCACCGCGCTGTTTTAATGCTGAACCTGTATTAAGTAAATTATCGCGTCGGTTATGTTCGAAGAGTCTTATCTATAATAGTTATGGTACTGTGCCATGACAATTCTCGATTATGTTAAGCCTCTGCTAATAGTTATAATAATCATAATAATTTTACATACAATACAGACATAAATAATTATATAATATACTATGTTGTTATTGTAAAGAATAACAATTAGATTAGGGTAAGCAGTCCCGTCCCACCTGGAAGTTTAGAGGGCAGATTTGCAACACTTTGAGGCGTTTTGCCGGCGGCCTCTCTGTTACGCCGCCGACTGATCGCGGAGCGTCGTCGCGCGAGCGACCGACAGTTGCGAAATCAGCCTGCATTCAATTCGACCAAAGTGATATGGTGCGTATGAAATACTGTACGACTACTTATAATACCCTGACATTTTAGCTGACTGAGGCGCATGTCGTATAGACTAGTGAGCTGCTTCACGGTCCAGATTTAGTCTGCAGTCTGACCTAAACCGCTCCTACCTCAGTTACTCATCGGCATGTCTGCGCATTTATACCGTGTATGGAGCCCAGAGAAAATGTTAGTAGTTCTAAATTAAGTTTTTTTGCTAATGCATCAGCAGTGGATACTGATTTGCTAACTAACTTCAAAGCTGCAAACGTATTTGGCGAGTGCTGTATTTAGAGTAAGCTTAATTATAAATCATGTACGCAAACACACACGCGCGTACACACACAGGCACGTACGCACGGACACTCACTCACAACCACACACACACACACACACACACACGCACAAAGCCGCGAACACAGTACCAATCACAACAATCGACTATAATAGTTGTTAGCAACCACATTCAAAGTGTTGGTTATTGTTTTCATATGTATAAAAGTTTTATGAGAACTAAAAGATTGTAGCGTTCAATTTTGTATTAAATGGAGGTAGCAAATCAAGTGTTTTTTGTAGAAAGTACTCACTGCATTACCAAAAGATTAATTTAATATGTTTATATTGCTAATTACATGGTATATTTACTTATTAATCCTACTAATATTATAAATGCGAAAGTGTGTTTGTTGGTTTGTCCTTCTTTCACGCAGTAACGGAGCAACGTGATTTTTGACATATAGTTTATGGACCGAAGAGTAACATATGCAACTTTTTATCCCGGAAAAAAAGCACGGTTCCTGTGAAAACGCGGGTGAAAACCGCGGGCAAAAGCTAGTTTTTCAATAAAAACGTCTATATCATTTGCATATGCAACATACTTTTAAGAGCTTTTACGAATTAGTTGTTCAGATATCAAATACTTTTACATTAAATATTTTTAAATATTTTACATTAAAGACTTTTTTTAACGTAAAATAATATCAGTCAGAAGATATCAGGTCATTTGTCACTATAACGCTTGCAAGGTAGTTTAGTTCTTATAACACTTTTCGCTAGCCCCGCCCTAAGGCGGGTTGGAGTAGACACTGACCGATTGATGCGAAACAATTTGGTTTGGTAGCGCCATGCCAACGGAAGTCTGTACGAGCCCGCCGCCCATTAGCTAGAACACAACAATATACCATACTTTTATGTCGGCGCAGTAATTACTACATTATAGTAAATACTACAGAACTATAAACCTGAAAATAAAAATATTTGATAGCTGTCAGCTAAACAGTTACTATTGAAAAAACTGAGTTTAAATTTGGCAGAACTTAAACGCTCGACACCCGATTATAAAATTAACTAGTGATGTAATCACATTCACATGTAACGTACCATATTAAAAACGCACATATCAAATGCTGGCTTCATTTGTTTGTGAGCTTACAAAACCTTACAAACCGTTTTGTGCATTCAGGCCGTGCGAAGGTAATAATATTTTGGAAATATCGAAACCAAAGCATACTTCAAAATATTATGTAAAAATTAAGTTAGAAAAGAATTAACGACTGAGTTATTAACTTTTAACTTTTTTAA
Source organism: Crocallis elinguaria (assembly GCA_907269065.1). Taxonomy (NCBI): domain Eukaryota; kingdom Metazoa; phylum Arthropoda; class Insecta; order Lepidoptera; family Geometridae; genus Crocallis; species Crocallis elinguaria. The sequence goes on from OU026077.1 coordinate 10,438,586, forward strand.
TGGCGGTCTTTATCGTAAAATAGATTAGACTCGCCACTCCGAATGGAAAGCAAAAACAGCCGCACACACACACATAAAACGTGAGAAAAACAGAACAAGCGTTGCGTTTTTGTTTCATTTTTTTACTAGCTGGTAGGACTAACTCTTCTGCGAGTGTCCGTCTGGGTTGGTACCACCGCTTTACTCAAGAAGTCTGCTGCCAAGCAGTAATGTGCAAGCATTACTGTATTCCGGTTTGATGAATAGAGTAGCCAGTGAAATTACTGGGCTTATGAGACTTAATACCTAATGTCTCCGGGTAACGAGCGCATTGCAGTGCCGCGCAGTCCTTTGTGTTTCAAAGATCTGAATGCACTGCAATTGTTATGGGCCAGCGTTACGCTTACCACGAGGCAATCGACCAGCTCGTCTCGTTATCAAATAAAATTTAAAAAAGATGATGATGTTATGTACTTCAGTTCTATCTCGATTTTGCGTTGTGAATATAAATACCTGTTGCGGTTGTTGCAAGGACTGCACTTGCGACAACGCAGCGCCCTGCGTCGGCTGCGCGGCATTCAGTTGTCCCACCAGTGTCCCTTGCGGCATGCCGCTCAGCTGTGCAGCACACACGAAATCAAACATTATTACACACACATTACAAGAACAATAAATACATCTTGCATTTTAGTGTAATTCTTAGTAGTAAATAATACAGTAGTTTTTCCTGGTTAATTAATTTTTGTATTCCATTTCTTTTATAGCTTAATACTATTTTCGTTTTGTACTAACATACGGAGTGAAAATTTAGTCCGCCCTATACGCGACGGCGCGCGTTAGAAAGCAAAAGTATACTATTCTTCTCTTTCTCGCTCCACGTAAATATGAATCGCGCACGCGCGATCCTCACTCCACCATCGAATTTCTTGCCCTTCTTCTCGATGGTGTAGGACTCTGCCGTCGAGTTTCTTGCCCTTCTTCTCGATGGTGTAGGACTCCGCCGTCGTGTTTCTTGCACTTCTTCTCGATGGTGTAGGACTCCGCCGTCGAGTTTCTTGCCCTTCTTCTCGATGGTGTAGGACTCCGTCGTCGAGTTTCTTGCACTTCTTCTCGATGGTGTAGGACTCCGCTGTCGAGTTTCTTGCCCTTCTCTTCTCGATGGTGTAGGACTCCACCCTTGAGTTTCATGCCCTTCTCGATGGTGTAGGACTCCGCCGTCGAGTTTCTTGCCCTTCTTTTCGATGGTGTAGACTTTGGAACGTGGCAGCTAGAGTTATATACCACACCACACACACATACACGAAATTCCGGTGCGCTGCGCGGTGTGCCCGAGTATGTAGGCCGCTACATCATGTTTAGAGCGATTAATCAAAAATGAGAAGAGTGCAGGGAATGAGTCTCATAACAGCATCATCATCAGACGGAAGACGTCCAGAGCAGACCACAGGCGCCACTTGGATCGGCTACTCGCCTCTTGCATACAACGCCTCCCCGCAGTTGACCAACAGGGTAATAATTTTAATTCACTCGGAATGATCCTGTGTAGGAGGCGACTGTTACTGTGGTAACATATCTCATTTGATTGGTACTGTAACGTTGATACTTTACAGTAGCAATCAAATGAGGGAGAAAGTTAAACTTTAATAATAATTCCCTATATAGGTATAACTATACTTGACCAGTGCCCCCTAGACACAATAGTCACGTAAAAAATATAACTTCAGATGCTTAAAATTAGATTGTGTTTGTACTCACCGGGTGGATCTGTTGGACCATAGAGATGGTTTGCGGCATTCCAGTCATGGGTAGTGTCTGAGACACCGAGCCCACAGGGAGGCCACCCTGTTGCATGCCCAGAGACATCCCTGATAAAAATTAAAATTATTATAACGTATGAAAAAAAACCTTTAAATTTCTGTTTGAAACAGGCATGATAAAAAAGTTTACATTCGTATTATAATGATCTAATTTAATTACCAGGTCTTTTGATACCTGGATCTTTGAATCGCATTAAAGGAGTTGTAGCCAACACTAAGAGTCTTCTTAATTTTTGTTTGTGTACTCAGCGTTGGGGAGGCAGTGATGAGAGGGACTACTGTCAAAAGTCTGTTTTGTTATTATGAACTGTTAATTGAAAACCAGTCTATTTAATGAGATTCTGGAAACAGTTAATTATTCCTCCACTAAAAATATTTAGCCACATGTTGACTCGCACCCACTGAGCCGGCCTCGCATGTATAAGTCGTATATTATTGTCGATGTTAGAGACAATGTTGGTGTGAACAGCTAAAGGGCGATGAATATGTGCTGTTGGTGATGTTTCTTAAATATTACATTTATGAGGCAGAAATTGCAAGCTTGCGAAAAAAAGAGAAAAAGTGAGAGTGAGGTTGTGTTGCACTTACCTTGTTGTTGGTAGTGCTGGACCATTTGTTGAGTTTGCTGTTGTTGGAGCAATTGCTGCTGTTGCTGTTGTTGTTGCTGTTGTTGTTGTTGATGCTGCTGCTGTTGTTGTTGCTGCTGCTGCTGTTGTTGCTGTTGTTGTTGTTGATGCTGTTGCTGAAATAAATATTAGGATCAAATACTTACATAAGGTATATTTAGAACATAAAAATTAAAAAACAAAAACAATAGAAGTTAATCAAAAACATTTTTAATGATATGAGTAAAGACGGATTTTGTTTCCGACCGTATAATCGACTCGCGTCAAAATCTTTATGTTTTAATGTTTTTTCTGGGGCAATATCGCAACTATGTAAGCAGATTATATAAAGGAAATCACGGTTTTAGAAAGATGGAAGTCTTGATTGAGTTCACTACAGAGTAAAAGTATAATTTTTGACGGTTCGGTAAAGCGAATTCAATCTCACCATAGCGTTTTACGAAAGTAATTTTTGTTAAGTCATTTTGAAGTATGTTGAGTACAGACAACGTTTTAATATTACATGATAGCAAAATGTACATTACATTATATTAGCCTCTGCCCGCGGTTTCCGCGTTCCCACAGGAAACGTATATTTTTCCGGGATAAAAAGTCTATGTTACTCTCCGGTCCATGCCAAAAATCACGTCGATCCCTTGCTCCGTTGCTGTGTGAAAGAAGGACAAACCAACAAACGTACAAACACACTTTCGCATTTATAATATTGTTAAGTAGGAATAAGTAGGAAGTCGGATAATAGGATAGACTGACAGAATTGTTGTCCCAGAAGAAATGTAGGTATTTGCTGCCCGCACAAGAACAAAGTCCCTTTGCGGTGCCTCCAATCAGTGCCCGTAATAGGGGTTATTAAATATTAAACAGACTTTTGACTTATGCTAAATCAAATGCGTCCTCTTAATTTCAAATTGGCCTTATAATTAAGGTTATTATGGGTTAAGTGAATTAAGTTTCATACAAACACAAAAAAATAGCAGAAGCAGCAGAATAGCATCTACTTACTTGCATAGCTTGTTGCTGCATTATTTGTTGTTGCATGTTGTTCTTATTCATGGTTTTGTTTTCTTGAACTGTGGTGCCGAGCAGTTGCCCAATCTGTCCGTTGGAATTCATCACCAGTAATCTGAAATAAAAAAACAACCGTTGGTGGAAAATATAAGTCTACCCCAGGACGCGTCCACAAACCTTTGGACCTCTGCTAAAGAAGTTATTATTATCAGTTGTGTACGAGGAAACGAATCGACAACTCACATATATTTATGTTAAATGACCTCTTTGTCTCGTTGTCGATGGTTTCGGCTCAATGTAGAGCTTTCAAGTAAGGCAGCTGGAAAATGTTGTTAGACACTTAGCAAGGGCACTTTGTAAACTGAATTCAATCATTTGCCAATGTTTTATATAGATATTGGGAAACCAAATAAACAAACCACTAACTACTTTTTTACCTGTAAAACGGTTGCAAAAAAAGATAGACTTCAAAAAGTGGAACAGAATTAAAACGCGTCTGTCTCCGGCGACAAGTGTAGTGTCGTATGGATGAGGGACCGCGAGCTCGCGTCATTTATTACCAATTGAAATCTGCACTATGCACTCACTCTATTGCCCTCGGAGCCGCTCCACATTGTAATATTAAGCGATTGAATGATATCAACAAAGATACGGCCACCAGAACCTAAATTGGCTATTTCACTACTTAAACTTATTTGACTTGGTGTATTACTTTTAATGGATGTCTATCAGCAACTGTATAAGCAAGGATTGTTGCAACTGAAAATGATAAACAATTCTTCAAGTGAACGGTAATTTTTGTATGTATCTTGACGTCTCGAATTCATGTATGCATTTAGTAAATGCATACATGTTTTGTTAGTGGTAGGACTAAATCTTCTGCTAGTGTCCGTCTGGTTTGTTACCACCGCTTTGCTCGTGAAGTCTGCCGCCAAGCAGTAATGTACAAGCATTATCGTGTTCCAGTTTGATGAGCAGTGTAGCCAGTGAAATTACTGGGCTTATGATACTTAATACCAAATGTCTCAGAGTAACGAACACACTGCAGTGCCGCGCCGGCCTTTGTGTTTCAAAGTTCTGAGTGGCACTGCAATTGTTATGGACCGACGTTATGCTTACCATCAGTCAAACGACCAGCTACATTGTAAGCAACCACAGGGTTACACAGGTAAGTCAAGGTCATGGTAGCAATAAGCACAATAATTCGTGAGTATATTAGTTACCTGTAATTCGTGTGAAGAAAAACAAAGCTCCAATAAAAGACACACGTAGGTGTAATGTATTCAAATGTTTTGATGCAAAACCATGTTATTCACCACTCATTAAATGTATTGATTAGGTTTCAATATACAGTTCGTTTTAAACGAGACGGTTCGTTGACTATTCGCTTGCATCGAGTCTACAGACAACGCAATACGCATCAATTGAAAATCTGGTGCCAAGCATCATTAGATATGTTCAGACAGCTGCATCACTTAGTTTGTTACTTTAACTAGGCAGGCTTACGTACGGCCGCGATCCCACTTGATGCAAAACGGTGTTGCGGTCGACCGTGTGGTTAGTTTTTCTCACCAATTGCCGTACTTTTGATCATGAAATAGTGGAATGAGGACGCCAGAATCAAGTTGTATATAATTTTATAACACACTCCAAATTGTGTCTTGTAAAACACCGATAGAAGGGCGTCAATGTTCTAGAGTTTTAAGTTTTTTTTTACATCGAAACTAACTTTTTTGAATGAACGCACTTGAAACTTCGTCACAACATCGTCGTTTAACATTCATGCCAGCTTGATGCTACGCTAATGCGGTGGTGGTATGGGTACCACCACCACCCACGTTAAGAGTTAGTCTTACCACCTGGCAGTTGCACTTGGGAGCCTGAACATATATTTTAAGGGGCAGAATCCGGCGCGCCGCTATCTCCCTCGCGCATCTCAACATTTTTCAAGATAAACAATCACTTAATATAATTATGAAAAATCGCATTCGGTGAAATTGCTGACAATGACATTACAAAGGTTACACAAAAATTTCATTTTGTTCCATTCAGGTTTTCAAACCTAAAAATGGGATTTTATGTTTTGCCCATTTTCATGTATGAAAACTTGATCGGATCAAAATGATACTTTTGCCGTACCTTTGTAACGTTAATGCCAGCAATTTCACCGAGTGCGATTTTTCATAATTATATTAAGTCATTATTTATCTTCAAAAATGCTAAGATGCGCGAGCGAGATAGCGGCGCGCCGGATTCTGCCCCTTAATGTTACCAGCCGAACACAATAATCAATCTTTGTCAAGGCAGGCACATCACTGTTTATATCTCCAATCATTCTTCAATCCAAAGTTTAGTTTTTAGAGTTTAAGAACGGGCTATTCCAATCCTCAGCATGGAGTGACTTATACTTATGTGTACCTACCTATACTATTACAAGTTAGTGAGTGCTTTTTATTGGATAACAAAACGAGCTGGTCATTTGCCTGATGTTAAGCATAACGCCGGCCCATAACGACTGCAGTGCCACTCAGAACTTTGAAACACCAAAGCCTGCGCGGCACTGCATCGCGCTCGTACTTACTGCGGTTTGGACTGCATCTGATGCTGTTGCATTTTGTTGGTCTGGTTGGCGGCGTCCTGCTTAGCCGCCGGAGCAGGCGACCTCACGCCCGGCTTACCACGCTGCTTCGCCTGAAATACGTTTATTATCATAATAATCATCAACCTATGTATATCTATCTTCTCAGGCCTCTAAAATCTCCTGCTTATCCTTCGCTCATAAAACATGAATCAGTCCACGTATACGTTTGTATCTAGTGTTGCTAATTTACTGCCTACACAAAAACTGACTCGCACTTTAGTATTTACGCACGAGATTCATTTGTACATTTTAAGATTTCTCTCACTCTACAACTTGCAATGTTTACGCTTAAGTACTTCATTGTATATTATGAATAAATAAAATAAATATAAAAATAAAAAAATTATTAGCTAAATGTGCATGTGTATGCTATAAATTAATAAATGTGTGTCACTTCACTTAAGTACTTAATTCACGATTATTTGAGTTCGATGGGATAATCTATTTTGTATAATAAACGAAATCAAACACAAACTGAACCATAGACAAAATTTCGTAATTGTAATATTGTGTCATATTACTACAAAACTAACATGTACTTTCTCTTGCACGGTAGAGGGCCTTAATAACAAGAAGAGTTCGTGTTAACACCGGTTAATAACATAAGAGTCCATAATTATTATTACGTCCCCTTTTGTTGTACCTATTGACGGCGCCGCGGCTTCCTGCGAGGTGCGGCTTCAATTGCCCCGAGTGGATAATACTGACTCGTTTGCTTCTGGGTCAAGGTGAACTTTGTTTATACAATTTATATCGCGAGTTGGGGCGCTTTTTATTGGTAAATTAACTTTCAATAACAGTAGAAGTATTACGCAAATTTGTTAGGCGATGGATTAATTACATTTTATTGTGATACTTTATATCATATTTCTTTTTGATAAACGTAATAGGGATGTTGGCCCCATTTTTTTATGATGTCAAGCAATTCGTTTTCTTATAAGAATCAAGGTCAAAAAGGGGTCAAAGTCAGCCGTATCTACTGAGCGCTAAAACACCACATACAAATTGGACGGACCATCTGACGTCACTTATTCTAAGCGAACCGTAAATCTATACTAACACATGCATTTTGTTGATTTGACCGACGAAAAACTGCGTTTACGTACATAGTTACTGCGTTTAAGTTAAATAAAATGTAAAGAATCTGATGGTATCAATAAAATTACTAATAGATGATAAAAAAAATTGTTGAATTTTGGAATCTTTTATTTAACTTTTTAATTGTATTATTTTGTGAATTTCATTTTTGTTGTGATAGTGTGATCTTCTTACAACTGTGTAACGACATAAATTATGTATTTCGTGTTTCATGCAACATCCCAATTAATTGCGTTTTAAAATTTATAAATTCTATCTAATAAGGAGACGTTAAGATAGTTTTTATTCAAACATGGTAGAGGACAGACCTCTCCTATACAGCTACAAGTTTTGCTCTCGCTTTCGACCGATCGCAGAGGCCTGTCTAAACTGTTACCACAAAAAAACAACATAGTGTTACCACAAAAAAGCCATTTTTAGTCGCCTGTTTAGCTAGACAGGGTTTAAAGATAAACGTCAAATATGATTAGAAATTTTATGAAATATATTTTATAGTGTTAACCGACACTAGCGGATGTTCACATAAATATATACATCACAAAAATTTCGCTTCCAACAGGATTCGAACCTGCGTCTTCTGGCTTGCCGGGCCAAAAGACGCAGGTTCGAATCCTGTTGGAAGCGAAATTTTTGTGATGTATATATTTATGATTAGAAATGTCACAACAGATTAGTATTAGACAACGTTTAGACACTACTTAAATCAGGATTTGTGGTTGCTCATATTTAATCGCGCGACTAAGGCTTGTTTAGGCGTTAATCAGTTTTTAACACAGGTTTAACGTGTGTTTAATTTTTTTGTGGTAAGAGCCATACCGTTGACGCGTTACTCGCCTGATTCTGTGCCTGGTTGGTGTTAGTTTGCGTGGAGACCGAGGATGCTGGTCGAATGCCGCCAGATGGCAGAATGTTGGATAGCGGCCGCGGAGCCTTCGCCATGCCCTCTGCAGCCGCTCGGGGCTTCAGCGTAGACCCCGTGGCACAGGAAACGTTTGTATCTGTGGAAAAACGGTACTTTATAAGCTTTGCCTTTAGTCCGACTCTTGAAAGTATTTATGTTAATAACAAACATAAAAATCGCTTTCAAATCTTTTAATCCCATATAATCTCCTTTTGCATCAGCAGAAATTGCATAAAAACTTTGCATCACAGCCAAAAGCAACGCATAGCATAACGTAAAACGTAGTGCAAATAGATGCGACTAATTTTTGTGCCTATGCGTGTGGCCGAGCGGGAACTTGTGCGACTTTCAATCCGACGCACCATAGGTCTCCGACTCGGCCCGCACCAATGACTTATATCAAGTTATGTGCGGATTATTCACACTCGCTCTAAAACGGTGAACGAAAACATCGTGAGGAAACCCGCATGTTCAAGAACCACAAAATTCGAGGAAATGTGACATCCACCACCGCACCGGGCCCGCGTGGTGGATTAAGGCCCACAACTCTCTCTCTCTCTCTCTCTCTCTCTCTCTCTCTGAGAGAAGGCCGGTATCGCAGCAATGGGAGCGTGCGAGGCTGATAATGTAAATGTGTCTATTTTCTATAAACTATCTATATACTTGTGCAAAATACTTATTATAACTACAAATGCTAATAGGGAATATGCACGTGACTCCAAAATGGACAAAATATTTTTATTTGTGATCTTTATTGCTAAAAAAACATACCTATACAGTTATTTTTAAAATTTATTATAATTTAATACTGAAATTTAATAATCAAAAAGTGGCTTTTTCGAAATTCCCTCGCATATTTCCAAAACGCAATGCTATTGGTGGAACAAAATGTGACGTCAAGTTACACTCGACGTCGTCTGTCAACAAGTTGTTTGTATGGTTTTCGGTGATTATTTGTATTGTTTCACGGTTGTTTCATATTAAATTATTAGTTTTCTGTGTTAAAGTATTATATACTTGTGAACAAAGACTTAACGCAATAACTGAAACTGGTTTTCTCAAAGCACAATCAGATACTTAATCTTCCTAAAATAGACGTTTATGATGACCACGTATTTCGCAACTAATTCAGATTTTACGTCTGCTGAACTCAGAGGAGTAATAGCTGCGAGGCAAATAAGTTATATATATTTAACAAATAATCGTTTTCATGGTTTTGTAAATATAACATACCTACACATAACCTAAAATATGCGGCTAATTTTACTATTTTCGTAAACTAGGTTATGTTTTCGTAGAGATTTGTAAACAAAACAAGTAGGTATGTGCAGGTAACTAAGTAAAAATTATTATTATATATATTTTCTCACTTTTTAATGTCCTTACTTACGTTAAAATGATCTTCACAACAGTACCTATAAACAGTATTTAAAACAGTAGTACATTGTCTCTTCTCATAGCCTTGCACTACTTTTTCTCTTTCGGCATAAGGAAATATACTTTGTCAGGTGCAGTTTTGATGTTATTTTGGCACATAGGAACGACAATATTAAAAATAAGCTTTTCTGTGCTTTTCCATGGTAATAAGTTGATTTTATCACTCACTTATTTAACTTTCAGTAACTTTGTGAAGGGAAAACACTCCTTGCTAGTGTAACCTGACGTCACAGACTAAGCGCGCCAAAATGGCCGCGTTTAAATCATCCGAAAATGATAGTGATTTTAATATATTTTTTTTAGCTTAATAGTTTATATTTTGGATGTGTTACATTTATTTTAGGTAATGTAATAACTAGTAGAAACGTTTAAAAAAATAAAAAAAATACATGCATATTCCCTATTGATTGATAAAAAACACAAGGTTCAGAACGCAAGCATTGCAAAAGTCATTAGCAGTACCCTAGCCCTATAACAGATTCTGGTGTTTCCTTTATTGCCTTAACCTCTTCCTAACAAAGGTCGCGGCCCGCGGGCGCCTCATTGCTTTATGACAAGTAATTCTGTTATATTCCGTCCGTTTGATCGATGAGAAAAGCTTATTAACCTTGAGGCGAGTGTAGACGCCAGCGGGTAGCACAAAGTGAGTTATGATATTGTTTAGAGTTAAAAAATTAACTCAATTTCAAAGAATTGGTAAACGCGCCTTTGAAACTTGTCTGCTTACTAACAGTTTAGTCTCAATTAAGGTCTACATTTCGCAAGCCGTCGCTGAGCTCACCGCAACGCTTGCGGTGCGCACCTGTGGTAATTTTACCTTGGCACGGCTTCCGTGTCACTTGGCCACGAATCAGTTATGCAACAGCGACATACAATCAGCGGTCACTTCAGAAACGCAAAGAGAAATAATCAATTTCATATTAATGAAAAATAATGAATACTTAAAATGAAGGCACCAAATCTGCAGTATTTTAACATGCACAACAACAAACAGAGGTACTTTTACTAAAAGGAAAAATACAATAACCAAATACTTTCGCCATTTCAATCGCCATGCAGAATCGGTTACCATTCACTAAACGATAAATTTACGATCTACTTAAATAATTGATCCACATCATTGATACTTTACCATGACGCTTCTGATCTATGTGACCGTTTTGTATACTTGCCCAATAATGTCAACAAACTTGACGAATGCCAACCAATGACAGCAAGAGTGATCCGGTTGATAACCAATGACACGATTTGATTTTCTATGACATAAAGGTCATTGGTTGGTGAGCCGTCAAGTTTGTTTATATTATTGGACAAGTATAGAAAATTGACGTATATATGTAAACAATGACTGAAATTGAAATGAGAAACTTGATGAGAAAATTGTTCTCGAATTGTGATAGCCTAACACTAGAGCGATAAATGTTGGAGTCCTTGATCGCATACAGGAAAATATTTTGAAAAGATTTGTGGAAATCTTACAGAGGTTTTCATCTATGTCAAAAGGAAATAGGTACATGAAGTAAAATTTATGCGTTATTTTGTAGTGCGTTTAGTTTACCTACTCTTTTCTATGCGCAATGTACAAGAGTTTATTAAGTTTATCAATGAAAGGCTTACATGAGTCTTTAAAACAAAGTAAGTAGGTAATTATATATATGAAAAAAATGAACACAACAAATAGCACATTAAAGACTAGCCAAAGCAAAAAAAATCTTGACAATAATTAGGTACAGTATACGAAACGGATTTAGGCAACTTGATGCAAGCTACAGGCGGCCTCTATCTCAGTTACTCTTCCGCATATTAACATTAGCTTTCTCTTTCTAATGGCATGCATTCCGGAAGGAAGTTAAATGACGATGCAGTCGAAGTTGGAGCACGCTTACCTAGAAGCTATTGACTCGGGATTTTGGTAACCCAAATTATAGCTACGTTTAGGTTGTTTTTACTATAATTTTTTTAGTGGTAGGTTTTTAACTCTTTTGCGAGTTTCCGTCTGGGTTGTTACCACCCGCTTTGCTCGTGAAGTCTGCCGCCAAGCAGTAATGTGTAAGCATTACTGTGTTCCGGTTTGATGTGCAGAGTAGCCAGGAAAATTACTGGGCTTATGAGACTTAATACCTAATGTCTCAGGGTAACGAGTGCACTGCAGTGCCGCGCAGGCCTGTTTCAAAGTTCTGAGTGGCACTGCATTTGTTATGGGCCGGCGTTATGCTTACCATCAGGCAATCGACCAGCTCGTCTCCTAACCAAATAGAATGAAAAAAAAAATAGCGCTTGCAGAAAATACAACAAAAAGCTTAGTATACTGACTGGTGGTGTGCTGCACGTTCTGCGGCGAATGCTGGATGAACATAGGAGACTGTGCATCCGGCTGGGCTCCACGGATGAAGATGGGATTCGGTGCGAGCAGCCCGCCCGGCTGCAGTGAACCGGCCGGCAGCCCGCCCGTCCACACCTGCGGCAGCGGCCCGGATATCTGCCACGGCGCGAACTGCATCGTCTGCCCGCCCGTCTGCACAACCAGTGGGACGATTAGTCGACCATGTATCGACCACGTGCATGTCACGTGACCAGCGCCGGCCCTGCGACCTTACTCCGAAAATCGAACGTCGAAGGTTCGGTTGTCGGATCAAAGCTTTCCTACCATGAAAGTATTTCGGTGTGTGTTTTGTTTTGTGTTTGATTCTGTTCGCATTTAATATTTTGTCTATCTACACTATTTTCAGAGTAAGGCCCCTGGGCACAGCGAGAAGAGCGGTCGCCCTAGGTGCCTAGTGGCAGATTAGTAGGTAATAAGTATTATAGAAATGAAAACAATGTATTGTAATCCAATAAATATATGTACGCTATTGATTTGCAAAGACATGTGCACGTTTAAAATTTAAGACCTTGCAAGCTGTCTCTTTGTTTCTAACATTGTTCGCTATTTCCATGTCTTTGCAAATAAATGATCTTTATCTTTGATTAAGGGCGCGAAAGACAATCTCGCACTTCTCTGATTCAGGATTAGGCGCTGGATGCGAGTTGTTGATTGACAGTGTTTACGTTCACAATACTAGAACGTAGTAAAATTCGTAGAACTTGGTTGTCATTGAGAGATAATGAGCATTTCATTAAGAAACATCCACTTAAGAAAATAAAAAATAAATACTAAACTTATAATAGTTGTATAGTTGAATTACGCGAACAAATTATATCCTGAACCCATCTAAGACTGCAACTAAGCGTTGTAAACGCACGCACTGGAAGTGCAACAGATCTAAACGGGCTTGATCACAGGCTATTCAAGCTTTAGAAAAATATAGCGACCACACTTGGAAGCCCTTCACGGCGGCCAAGAATGTGCGCAATCCACCGATCATGAGTCCGACTCAGGGGGCAAAACAAAACTGCGCAACAAAAAAGCACCCTAACTTTAGCACGCGTTTATGGGGCGATGAAACTTGCATGTGTAGGTACGCTGTGTATTGTAGGATTGGTAGTATAAACCTTTTTTATTATTTCTTGCATTGGTGAACGTACCTAATAAATTCAAACTCCAACACTTGTACATAAAAGACACAAATAAATTGCGTAACACATTTGCGATTTTAACATGTGGGTGATCATTGCATAATATGAAGTAAACAACTATTTTATTGTTACTCTCGACCACAATGTGACCTGGCTTCCATCAAGCCTTTCAAGCTGATTGATTTGCGTGGAATATTGGATGCTGGGTTTGATTTCTTTGTTGCGGCTCTCAAGCTGTTTTTTTGTGGGGACGTCAAGAATTTAAATCTCCAAGGTTCTAATTGAGGGCCATAATTTTTTTTAAAAAGAATCATTTGATCAGAAGAAATACACAATGTTATATTTTATGATGTTCCCCGCAGTAGTTCAGGCAATCAAAAATATTGGTCCCTAAATAATAGTACATACAGAGCCGCGCTACCGACCGGGGTACAACAGCCGAACCTATCAGGTACTCACTTGCAGTGGGCTGATGATTTGAGTTTGCTGCTGTTGGCCACCCAACACTGGCTGCGCCACTTGCACGCACTGAGCCTGCACCGGCACTGACTGCCCGCCACCGCTCGAGTTACCCACCTTGTTGCCCGTAACCTTGCCGCCGCACTGGAAAACAACCGGTCGCTTGATATAGGCACGGTTTTGATGTTCATGAGGAGAAAATAGAGAAAGAGATGTGAAAGTAAGGACAGGAAGTGGCGGTGCTTGGTCAACCAAAATTCAACCTCGTATCACGGATTTCAGACCGAAAGACTTTTATTTTTAAAACTGTGCCTGTATTTTAATACGCAAGTGAAATCGCTTCACTGCTTTGAATCCGTCATAAGATAATGCTTATAGCGACCTCGCGCGATACTGCCGTGCCGGCGCGAACGCTGCTGTCTATCATTCAACAATACGAAACTACATTCGCATCTCGATTGTATATATACAGCGGGCGCGATACAAGCATTGTCTTATGACGGACTACGTAACACGACTTAACTTCCTGTCTTCATATCAGCATAATATACGACTAGTAAGAGGAGGATGATTGCTCGTGAATAAGACAAAATACAGCAGTCAAATACTGGCTGTTTGTCAGTATTTGACAAGCAGGATCACAAGTATTTGACCACTGCTCCATCAGATGTTAAATCATAATGTGGTTGAAGCTTGTAATACACTAAACCTAGAACATGGACGGGTTCCTAAGCACGAATAAACAAAAACAAAAAACAGTCATCGACAGTCAAAAAATGTTGTTAAAAAATATAAGACGTATTTCGTTTTAAAATTAAACCCATTGAAGAAAGCACGTTTCGAACGAATACAAACTGTTGGAAATATAAAATTACGAAGCTAAACATCACGATCGCAGCTGAGCGAATAAATGCACCGAGGGTATCACAAAGGCAGTTTTTGTCGGGGTGCCATTAATGGGATTCTATTTATGGGGGTCTGGTGTCGAGGTGCATTGTTCGCTCGACTCCCCTTGGCAGTACAATGCACTCAGTGCAACTACCCCTGCGGAAGCTTCAGAAAAACACCAAATGCACTAGAACAACTTTATTATGTTGTAAAAAAGCACATATTGCTTTAGCCGTTGTTATTAGTTTTTTTTTTGTACAGACTGAAGTGAATATAATATGTTACCGACCAAATTAAGCCGTTAGCCGGACTTTAGTGTATGAAGTAACTTATGTTTTTTATCAATAATTATTTATTTACTAGTGTTTATTTGGTAGAAATTGTAGAATATAGAATCATAGAGATGCATTAATACGAGTAGTTTAAGTGTGGTATTCCACTCATCAAAGATCTTTGTCCAAGTTGCATTTGATCAAAGAACTTGGATAACTTCAACAAATTTTGATCAAAGTTGTAGGAACATCAGAGTTTGTTCAAAGATTATAAGAATAAGAATAATAAGAAATACTATGCAAAATTTATCAAGAAAACTTAGATGAGTGGAATGGGCTTCTGTCAAAGAACTTTGATCAAATATGGGACACAGAACTTGGACCAAGATCTTTGACGAGTGGATTATCAACCAGTTATTGGCAACGGCTTCTCAATGGCATTACGCTAAAATTCTATAGAGATGAAACTGATAGCTACTGTACGGCAGGTTACCGAATAGCGGATACCCGGCTGATTCAAGCCGGACATCCGGCGACGAAACATTGCGCGAACCCGCCGAGGTGAGGTATGAACCTTCGTGCGGCTTTCGGGGATTTTTAGTATATTTTGAAAATTTCGGTATTCGCCGGATATTTCTTAACTATCCGGTATCCGGCCGTATAGTAAAATATGGGCCAGATACCGGATGTAATGTGATTTTATTGTTATTTAAACTGGACTCTCAACTATTCTGCTAACATTAAGAATTGATTATCTGAACAACATCAAACAAAGTTGAGTTTAAATGTCCACTAAAACTAGACTAAGTATACCTGCAAATCAATTCTATTTTTTTTCTATTTTTTTTATTTCATCTTTTGACATAAACCCATGTTCTTAGATACGTCACTTGGGTACAAATTAATTACAACAACAACATTACAACACCAAAAAATAACAACAGAAATAAAAATTAAATTATACATTCAATGTACTTATTACCACAAATAATTTTAAAAATGTCTTTGTCAGCAAAAGTTTCGCCTAATTTATAATAACTCTTCAATCATCCTTACCTTATGCATATCAGTTTGCTTTTGCTGCTGCCCAATCCCGGATACAGTGGACTGGGAGTGCGCCGGAAGGATGCTCGGCTGCGAGTTGATAACGCTCAGCGGACTGAACACGAACGTCTGGTTCTGCGTGGTCGGGATCGTGGTATACCCGGGAAACGGGGCTGGCAAAAGAACAATACTATTACAACACTATTGTGGTGGGTATGAAGTATTATAGTCCTGCAGATTAGTTCGCGATGCGCCTGAATGATACGACATACATGCATACCTACTTATGGCCTGAAGAGTTGCTCGCTTATGTGGCCACTTTTACGACGCGAACTACTCCGCGCCGCTGTCTCGCTCGCGCATGTCAACTTTTTTGAAGATAAACAATCACTTAATATAAATAGTGTGCAAAATCGCATTCGGTGAATTTGCTCGCAATAACAACACAAAGGTACGGCAAAAGTATCATTTTGATCCGATCAGGTTTCATACATGAAAATGGGCAAAACATAAATTTTTTAGGTTTGAAAACTTAAGTGGATTGAAATGTAATTTTTGTTAAACTTTTGTAATATTATTGTCAGCAAATTCACCGTGACTTTTCATAATTATATTAAGTGATTGTTTATCTTCAAAAATGTTGAGATGCGCGAGCGAGAAACCGGCGCTGAGTTGCCCTTAAAACTGAATTTGTCAACGATCACTGAATAGTTTTGAGCTTCACGTGTATCACCGATCAGATCAAGTATGTTCGCGTACTTGATCCACCAAATGAGCTGCGGGAAGCTTTCCAGATGATTAGCGAAAAGTAGTCGCGAGTATTAATGATTTAATATAATTATAGTTACCTATTATCAGTTCGTTTTTCATAGGCGCATCGCGAAATGTTGACGGACTATACACAACAATAATTGATAACATGCTTTTGTGTTGATTGTTGATGTCTGTCGTAAAAATATACTAGTTTTTAAACGATAACATTAAGGCGTTTTATGTATCTCATATAGACGTATTTCTGAGAAAATTATCGATGGTTATTATTTCACTTGATGTGAAGCAGTTAATTTCTATGTGCTTATTTAATCCTGTTACGAAAAGTATTAAATTCTGGTCAAACGAAGCGAATGTAGAGCGTGTAACTTTTTGATACTTGAATGATATAAGAGTGCCTTGCATAATGATTATAAAAAAAGCGAAGCTAAATATACTAATAATAATTGTTAGTCAATGAGGCGTAGTGGTTACGTCGATGAATAATAATTATAAAATGTTAACAATGAGTTCAGTAATACTTGTACTATTATCTATTCTGTGGTAATACACAAATTCGTCTGCAATTTGTTGCAAAATTATAAACAGCTATCGAAATATTAACCAGAGTCGAAATGTTACATGTTTACATTTTACTATTAAAATCTGGTGATTAAAATTAATCTGGTTTAATTTTGTGTGCTCTAGAATAACATACATAATTATTGTTTTTTAAATGTATTAGGCCATGAATGTCTGCCCAAAATGTAGCTTATATCATACAAAGAAACTACATTGAATGCATTTCGATGATGCATTTTGAATTTGAATTTGATGTCACATACGAAAACAAAAGCGCAACGTTCACATTTACAACGTGGCAGATAACAAAACTCGTGAATACAGATAGGTAACTAAAACCA
Organism: Crocallis elinguaria; assembly: GCA_907269065.1. NCBI lineage: Eukaryota > Metazoa > Arthropoda > Insecta > Lepidoptera > Geometridae > Crocallis > Crocallis elinguaria. The sequence goes on from OU026077.1 coordinate 10,455,942, forward strand.
ATAGAAAAAGCTGCAAACGCAACTCATATACACGCAAACGTGAAATAAAAGCTATTTTATTTACAGCTTACAATAAAAAAACTGCCAATACCGTTGAGAACAAGCTTAAATCTCATCGAACATTAGACGAAATGCCAATTAAAACTACTCTGCCTAAACATAAAAAACAGAATTGAAATTAATTCGAGTTGAAAATTAAAATGTAACAATCACGAAACTTTAAACAAAACTTTACAGTTTAAAAACGTTGGTAAACCTTGTTCCTGATAAGTAGTGAGACCTGCAAAATTTACTGTAAAACTCAATAGTGCGGAAGTTCATATCGAAACTTGGCGCATTTCCAAATCTTATTAGGGTTGCCAAAATATTTTACAAGTTTAAGTAAATATTATTATTTGTTAATATTTTTTTTGTTTTAAATACTAGGTATTTTATATAAAGAGAGTAGATGACTTTAATACTCTCATAAATTATTCACGATTTTGTGGTAACAACTCCAAGCAAGTTTAAAATTCGCTAGACATTTTTAACTGTCTAGCCTTATTTAATTACAGGTAGAAATTACTAAGACTAAGATTTCTTTTATAATATTTCTGGCAACCCTAACTATGGCTTTATTATTTACAATAATTGTGAATGCAATAAACATTAATAGATACATAATTGTAATAAATAATTAGGTTGCTTGCTTTGCTAGCAAAAATGTTACATGATTAAAATATTAATCACGGTAGATTATTAGTGCTAGTAGTTAATTTAGCTGTAAAGCTGCAAAATGTTTTGAAATGCTAGTCGTCAGTAAGCTCAATTAAGTGATGCTTTAAAGTGCGGCCATAACTATTGCTTGATGTATGGCATATAATAATTAAGCTCCCAACAGATTACTGTGTCGGGGTGTGTCGAGATGTGTCGTGGCGAGACAGAACGATATCGAATTCATACAAAGGAGAAAGACAAGACATAACGCGCCCCGACACAACATAAATAATAAAAAACTTTGACTTTGACTTTAATACATTAGTGTGAATCTGACCATACTAAATATATGAATTCAATATCATTCTTTCGCGCCACGACACACCCCGACACAGTTAATGTGAACCCGGCTTTACTGTGATATATTATGTATTAACGAACAGCTGAGTACCATAAAGGCTGATATTATGTTAAAAATTTGATCGTAAACTTTTCCAACAGCCTACAGGACTGCACGAATTGATATAAAACCTTTTTTACGGAGCTAAGTGACGTAAGTGTGCAGGTCGTTTGCCGGATGGCAAGTATTGCACCTGCTCACGATTATAGCACCCACTCAAGCCACATCCAGTTTTACCCTCATTCTACGAATGGCACCATAAGGCCTGCCCCAAATTTGCAATCTGATGAGTTTTAACTACAAACATCAAATCGTACAGTAGTTTTTTTTACGTTTTCATGAAGACATTGAACCTTAAACCTTATTGACAAGATAAATGATCAAATGTGGCTTACCGGCTTGTCCCTGTAGCACTTGCTTTCCCTGAGTTGTCAGCATGTGAGGCGCCAGTTGGTTTCCTTGGAAAGGCTTCCCTGCGGCGATAACCTGTTGGAAAGCATAACATCTGAATTATAAGCTGACGCTCAATAGGGGGGCACAGGCAAACTAATGTAAGATGGCACCACCATCGCTGGTACTTGTAGTTGATGTTTACTTTGGGGGTTAATGAATTTAATTAATCAGTAAACTTGCTAGCGTCATAAACTCAAACTTCAATTTAGAAGAAGAATTTGGTTTACAATATTTTTTATTTCGCAATGCTTTGACGTAACTTTCGTTTTTTCTCATCACAAGGGAAACGTGTATACCTACCTTTATTTTTACAGTAAAATGCACTACACAGAGGCATACTTTATTGCAGAGACGATGTTTTTGTTTACTTACTAAAATTTTAAATAATTATGTGTGTAACCTGAAATAAATTGTTTTTTTAACGTGGACTATGGAGTGTGTTTAATATTTTTATAGTAAAACCGTTTAGTGCCCAATTCAACCCTCCTCCTCCCTTGAATATAAAATAAGTCCGTTGAGTTATTATTTGATGATGAATAAATACTCAAGCACTTTTGCTTGACAAGTGGCAGCTCAATATTGCAAACATTATTAGTGTTACCACAACATAATACATTTTTATTCGCCTGTTTAGCTAGACAGCGTCTAAAGATACACGTAAAAAATGATTAGAAATGTCACAACAGAATTGTGTTAGACAATGGTTGGACTCTACTTAAATCAGGATTTGTGGTTGCTCATATTTAATCGCGCGACTAAGGCATGTTTAGGCGTTAAACAGAGATTAACACAGCTTTAACGTGTGTTTAATTTTTTTTGTGGTAAGACCCTAAGTGGTACAATTCGGCGCGCGATCTCGCTCGCGCATCTTACCGTTTTTGAAGATAAATAATCACTAAATATAATTATAACAAATTGCATTCGGTGAAGATGCTGACAATAACATTGCAAAGGTTAAGCAAAAATTTCATTTTGATCGATTCTAGTTTTCAAACCTAAAAAGGGGATTTTATGATTTGCCCATTATCATCTATGAAAACTTGATGGGATCAAAATGATACTTCTGCCGTACCTTTGTATTGTTATTGCCAGCAACTTCAACGAATGCGATGTTTCATAATAATATTAATTATTTATCTTCAAAAATGGTAAAATGCGCGAGCGAAATAGCGGCGCGCCGTATTCTGCCCCTTAACTGCAACTCGTCAAAACTCAACTAATTATAATATCACTACGTCACTTTCCAATTAAATACGCGAGAAAAGGATGCAAGATATCTTAAACCTGTCTAACATCTTCCATCCTTTTTATCCGACGGTAAAGTAGAGGCCTCTAAATTAATTGCCGTTATATTCACATTAGTTACAAGCAAGTAAATTAATTTGACAGGTCTAAAATATATTAGATTGTTCTTTTGCTATGTTCTACTGAGAATGTTTATTTGGATAGAGATATACATATTAATGGTAAGAAATAGTTTAGATCCACACACACGTATTCAAGAATCCTTAAAATTTAGACAGTTCATGTTACCACAAAAAAACAATTTTAGACGCCTGTTTAGCTACACAGTAACTAAAGATAAACGTCTAAACAGAATTTAGCTAAAGCCAATGGTTAGACAGTTCTTACTAGGGTTCTGGTTGTTTATATTTAATCAAGCGACTAACGTATGTTTAAGAATTAGACGCGAATTTCATCTGATTTATATTTAGTTTATGTAGTAAACCCGATAATAGTTAAAATAATTACTTAGTTATAGTTTTTGAGCACTAGGTACAATCGGAGCCAATGTTGGACGCAGGACCAGTATATGGCAACTGTTGCCCAATTATCAGTTGCAACTGTTACCTGTATCTGTTGTGAGTTGATGCCGGGGTGAAGCGCGATGTTGCCAGGCATCAACAGTGGCCCTTGAGCGTTGTACAGCTGTTGTAAGTACGCATTGTTCTGCAAAGGCTGTTGAATCACTTGCACGCGGCTGTGGCCCCATTCCGCACTGCCAATAAAGTACTTTTATAATAACAAATGACGCTGCATGTCACCCCAAACTTTTTATGAGCCCTTTCTCAATGTACACCCAAAAGAGGATGCGTGCCAAATGTCGGTCAGGCACTGAATGAGTAAATTATTTGTATTCGGATTTTTATGTGAGCACTGTCAACAAAGTTTTTTTTATAGGACAAATTACGCTCTGTTACGACCCTGATGGTTCAACAGATCTGGCTACACAATATCATACTCTATCTAAACATGTTAAAGTACAGTATTGAAAGTAGCTAGAGCGCACGTGATATTTACACCCCTAAGTTATTTGTCTAAGGATTTAGTGTTTACCTGATCTGCTGCGGATGCTGGGTGTTGGGCGGCATGTTCTGCAATGGTGCCATTGTTGAGATGGTCCCACCAGCCTGCTGTTGCTGTACCTACGACCAAACATTATCGTCAATATATTGCCACCAAGCAGTTCTACTGTGCTGTGTTCCGGCATGATGAGCAGTCAGTGAAATTACTGGGCGTATGAAACTTAATACCTAATGTCTCAGGTTAACGAACGCACTGCAGTGCCGCATAGACTTGTGTTTCAAAGTTCGGAGTGTCACTGCCATTGTTATGGGCTAGCGTTTCGCTTGTCTTCAAGCAAACGATTCGCTCGTCTCATTATCCCTACCCTCCTCCCTTTCGTTTTTTTTTTGGTGAAAATAATAAGCTCGCTCCAGGCCAAAGCTTAACAAGTCTTTCAAATTTAAAAAGGCAACGATAATAATTCATCAACAATAAAAATTACGTTTCTTTTAAAAAAAAAGGAAAATTATAAGTAACAAAGGTCAAACAACAACAGATACGGCTGTACGTACGTAATTTAAAACAAACCTTTCGACTGAATGGGGAGTGGACTAGCGTTGTCGACTCAGTTATAAGATTATAAATTTCGAATGTCAAGTACCAAAACCTTTTAGTCTATATATTTAATATATATATATAAGTGGGCTGGCCTTGCGACGGCTTGGACCATTAAAGAAACTACATTTCTTGCGAACCTTTTAAAGATTTCTATAATTTAAAGTGGTCGATCCACTATACATTAACGATATATATTGTATAACTACATGTATCATACATCATGTAGGTAATAACGAAAGTAAAAGTAAAACTAAAACAACAAAAAATAACCGCGGTGAATGTTATCTTCTACGATATTCTCCCAAGAACAAACTCAATATTGTAGTTGACAAATATGTGCTGAAATGTGCTCCCCTAAATTCCAAATGTAAATTTGTACCTACGCAAAATATTTGTATTATAGGATTATAGGGTTTCGCGTAATCTGCAAAGAACTAGACTAAATGTGGTTTTATTTTTTCAAAATTTTTGTCCCTGATGTTTCGGAGACAAGAGGGTGGGATTGGTCAATTTTCGTCTATTTTCTTAAATAACTTTAAAACTATTTATTTTATAATTACAGAAAAAAAATTAGACCTTCAGAACAAGCCCTTTAATTTGATTTTGCGCCACACTGCGGTCCATGGACCGCAACTATCCCAGTCCTACCTTGAACAAAACGCGTAAGCGCTTTCGACCTTTTGATCGCAAGAAAACTACACCTTAGACGCAAACTAGCGCTACACATTTTGTTTGGTTAGACGAAATAATTATGGTATTACCGCTCTAAAGTCCGCTGAAACCGATAAACAATGGAACAAGGCTTTTGTTTCACATAGCTCCTATAGTACGTTAATATTATTACCTCGATGGTTCCATCTAATGCGGTTTTGCGCCCGCCATGTTGTCTTGACGGCAGTGACAAAATGATCAACGATGGATATAGCGCTAGACCGCGTTAAATCGATCGTAGTGTACAAATTTGTAAAAAAATATAGCGCCACCAATGAGCGCTATCGCATTTCGACATAGCAATTGATGTGAGTATATTATATATTTCATATTTGCCATAATTCATCCAGACTATACATATTATGATACGATTTTCAACCTTATCTGAATGGTTATTGATTATGTCTCATTTTATATTATTGGCAGTTATATCTCTTATAATATAACTTAAAGCATCAATAGGTATAATTCGTAATTTTACAATTTCTATTCCAATATGATAAATTAAAAAACATAATACGTATATGTACCTAAATGTTTTTATGGTTATTATTTATGCTGGATACCTAATTTACAAAACAATAATATTCATAATATTTTGTTGGAATGAATCTATTAATTATATAATATATCGTTATTTCTATATGTATATAAAATCGAAAGGTCACTACTCACTGACACGAAATTTCGAACACTACTTGATCTATGAAACTGAAATTTCGCACGTAGGTAGCTTATAGATAGGAGACGTGAGTTAAGAACGGATATAGTGACAGGGCCGAATTAAGAGGGTCTAAGGGGTATCATAAGTTTATAAGAAAGCCTTTGAATATTACCCGTTCGAAGCAGGGGCGGGTCGCTAGTATACCACCTGAGTTTAAATTGGTATGTTATCCCGAAAGGAGATCAATGTACTCCTGGAGGTCAACAACATTTTGTTTTACCAGTTTTAGTAATTCAGAATTTTTCATTGAAGAAAAGGCATTTAAAGTTTACGTCAAAATTCTACTACAGAACTTTCGGGCAACCCTAGATCAGCCGATTCACTTGAACTATGATGAATTTCGTCAAATGATAATGTTGATTAGAAAAGACTTAAGAAAAATCCAGAAAATGTCGCGTACTTCATTTTTTTTTTATGTTATTTGGTAACGAGACGAGCTGGTCGTTTGCCTGATGGTAAGCATAACGCCGGCCCATAACAATTGCAGTGCCACCCAGAACTTTGAAACACAAAGGCCTGCGCGGCACTGCAATGCGCTCGTTACCCTGAGACGTTAGGTATTAAGTCTCATAAGCCCAGTAATTTCACTGGATACTCTTCTCATCAAACCGGAACACAGTAATGCTTGCACACTACTGCTTGGCGGCAGACTTCACGAGCAAAGCGGTGGTAACAAGCCAGACGGACACTCGCAGAAGAGTTAGTCCTCCCACTAACAAAATTTGAATATTTTTGCTTTCTTTTTTTGGAAATTTTGTATCTAGTTTTTCTAAAGGAGGTTCTCACAACTTGTCGACAAACAGGGTCCTAATCACCTCCTTCTGGGATAATATACCATTATCTTTAATAGGTAATATTTTATGTGTTAGATGTAATTAGCAGTATTAGTATACTAATTTATTTCCTCAAAATAATAAGAACTATATCTACTTAATCTGAGTAATAAGACATGGTGAGTCCAGTTCACTTCAAACCGACACTAACTGACCTAATGAAGTAATGAGCAGTCAATACTTGACATCAAGTTACCTGGTGAGTCATGGTGCTTGGCATTGAAGACACGACGGTCACCGTCTGGTGGTGCTGCTGGTTCGGCTCGTGCTGCGACATGCTCATTTGCTGCTGGACCACTTGGCCTTGTCCGTCTACAATCTGCGAAAATACATCGCTGCATTAACTTTGTGGTCTACCAATGAAAATGATAGATTTTTTTTTATTATTAGGGAGGAGATTAGTCCAAAACCGGGTATCGGGGTAAAACTTTCGAAAATTACGTACGCTATTTATTAGTCGCTAATGTTGGCTAACTTGATCAAGTTTGTTACCAAAAAATTGAAGCGATTGCGGCGTTCCACGTTATGAAAAGTGAATTTGTTTTCCGGATGATCTGATAAAATCGATTTTATTTATTTATTAGATAGTTGCATCAACAATATGAACACCGATCATTAATGTAGTCTTACATTAATGATCTCCACTTAAAAAACACACATTGCCAAGTGCCTAATCTTAGGCGATTCCTAACTTTATGTCACCGATTTTGCAAGTCCTAACGCTAAACAGGCGCCAGAGTCAAATAAAACTGTCATGTCAATTCGCTCGTGCGCAATTTCAATTTTCAGTATCAAAACCAACTAAATCAAGACTAAGTTTAAGAATTACCTATATAAGCTTTATCTTAATTAACTTCAGTGCAGATGGGCATAACTTTAATACGTGATTAATGAACCAAAGTTCGTTTTACCAAATAAAACTAATTAGTACCTACCTATTCCTTTATATCTACTTTTGATTTAAGATTTTCCTTGCGGTCCCCGTTTTACCCCACTATCCCATATCTTACAATTAGCTAAAATAAGCTTGAGCTATCGATGATAGAAAACATCGCATGTTGTAATTAGGGTTGCCAGATGGTCGGGAATCATCGGGATTCTCCCAACATTTCGTATGGTGCCGACTCCCGACAAAATAAAAATTCTCCCGACAAGCAACTGCTCGTAACTCGTAACACACTATACACAATAATAATTTAGAAATGGCGCCCCATACTGTCCCACCAGAGCCACGCATAACATAAGCATATACTCATTGTAAAGAGAGGAAAGGCCACCGGCACCGCCACGCCGCCGGACGAGAGCGGGCGAAGTGGATCACTTTGTCTTGACGAATGTTTAGTTTTTTTGGAAACTATCGAGCCTAAAGAGAAGGCCGTTACCAGTAGTGGTAGCGCAATAGGCTGATCATAACGATCAGGAGTCTAAAAATACAAAAATAATTTTCACTCATAATATTTATTTCTCCAGACCACCCCAAAATCCCGACATTTTTGTACTTTTGTCCAGATATTTCGGTTTTACCATCTGGTAACCCTAGTTGTAATGCATTACCTAGAGCTCGCCTTGTTAGATACCATACCGCTTCATCGAATACCTATGGGTGCGTCCCGGCAGCCGGCCAGTCCCTATATTCCAGATAGGTATAACGTATTTCCAACGTTCACAAAGCACGTTTCGTAAAGCAACGTTTCACCCCGTGGCGGTAAAGCAACGTTTCACAACGTTGCTTTAGACGGACAAATAATGTTTTATCATTATAGCTGCAACAGGATCCATCTGCTGTAGGTACTCCCTAAACAATATATATATTTGAATCAAGAGTGAAAACGTAGTAATTAAGTAAGGATCACATCGTCATTTCCCTTAAGGTGATATCGTAATCATGCTATGACCTGATCCAATTTAAAACAAACTTGTGCACTTATCTTTACAAATTGAATTAACTATATATTAGTAAATGCATAGTCAATTTAATTATAAAATCCGAAGGCAACCCTTTTGCACACGAGAGGTCAGGCACGGTGAAATGGATAAGTAATTGTTTATTCCACGAACACGTGTATATATAATCAACCTTAAACTTCACGAATCCTCTACACTGATACAGCTGTTTATAATAATCTGGCACAAAAATAAGAAATGCGAAAAAAGCCAATCTTCATAAATAACTAGGTTACTTACGGCTTCTATCAAAGTCCAGCCCCAAACGTTAAGGGAGATGTCCACAATTGAACATGGGTACAGGCCCACACGACATGCGGTCGATCCGAAATAATTAGTAAATATTAAGGCTCTTATTAATTAAAGAAACTTAATAGTTAATAATGTGGTTTAAAAAGTCGTTTAAGGAAATCCGTAGTAATAAAAGCTCTTTAGCACTGTGAAATGGATAAAATCGGATGATAAAGAACTGTGAAATTAAACTACCACAACACGTTGTTTAACTCGCTAAGCACTAAGCAATGGACAAGGGATACCATAGACTAATAATATTCCTAGGCAATGCTGCCATCTCGGTATCAGGGATTGGGGCTAAATACAGTTAAAAATAGGACAAAATATGGCAATTAGGGTTTAGATCTGCTCAAAAATGACCAAAGTGGCCTATAATCTGTTTTAAACTCTTTTCTTTGAGATTATCGGTGGTAACAAACTTTATCTAATTATAATATCATTACAGATTGAATTAAAGCCCACATGTTATTTAATTTCTTTGCTTGGTATAAGGGCAACACAGTTGCCATGTTCCTGGAAACATTACCTCACGTAATTATTGGATGCCTCCTAACAATGAAATCAGCCCAAATGGAACAAATCTGTTACAAATGGTCACACTGAAAGGAAAGAAAAAGAATCACATTCAAACGATTCAATCATTCGGTCTTTATTTCTGGTTGTTTTGCGGTTTTTATTAGTAGGCAAACACTATACAATGGCTTAGCCATGCCGTTTAGGCAGTTTGTATTAATAAGAGCCTAGATCGTTACCTGTTCAATTACCAATATAATTATTTGTGTAGTAAGTAATTGGGGGTACGTCGGAACATTTGAAACGAAATTATTTATTCATACAAAATGTAGGGAGCAGAAAATGAAAGTTGTCAAAGTACAAACTACCTTCAGTGAAATTCTGGAGCCTATTTTTCCCGTTTTGTATTAATATTTAACGCGTAAAACGATGGTAATGCTAACGTGAATAAAGTTCACATGCATGACCGGTTTCGGAGTCCCGTTATTTTTAACAGCGTAGTAATAGTAACTTTTAATTGTGCATTCCAAAAGTTAATTGGACGCAGTGCCGGCTTTCAGATAAAGTTACGAGACGATTGTTGCAGTGGGACTTCAACAATCGTTCCACCCTCGAACTTAGCCAATCGAATCACCGTCTAGACACCGTTCGTGGAACAAACATACGAGAGATAGATTAGGGATGAGGTACTTTCAAATTGTAGGTTACCCCTCCTTTTATATTTTTAATGGTAAATAACATTAGGAAGAGGACTAATTAGGAGCAATGTAGTATACTGAACAAATCGATACAATATCGCATTCGCGATTCGTGTGCTGTTTATTTATGAGAAGTTATCTTCGAAGACCATCGTTAGATCGTAAAGAAGCTTATCACGAGATTATATATGGGTACTTAAAAAGAATTCTATAAATATACAAAAAAAAAAACGAATAAAGAACCTAGTCCATTTGAGAAACTGGTTAAAAATAAATTAAAATCTACATTTTTTTAAAATTAGTATATTATTACTGTTAATATAATTTAGTGCATTTATTTTATCATTAAACTAACTTACCTAACTAACACGAAAGCTTTTATGAAAAACAATTATGGGAACAGTATTTTATCACATAGTTATTGCTTCGCCTTAATCGAGTATAGGTACCTAGGTATACCACTTTAATAAACGCCGTATAAAAGCTTCTGCCTGTTATCGATACCCTACGAAGTGATGGAGGACAGAGCCGCGGTGTGTGATCCTTTGTTTAAATTTACGTCATTTTTTGCATTTTTTTTGGGTCATAGGGTACCCTAAATATTAGTCTATACTGTTTTTTTACTCTATATACGTTAGCGCTTGACCACTATGTCACCAAATCTGTGGTTGAAGATGACGAATATGCTAGACCTAGAATAAGGCTGGTTCGCAATTGTAGCTGCAGGAACACTCCAATATTGACGATAGCTTTTTAACTTGAACGTGGTAGTTAGCCAGGATTGTACTTAGAAGTGCCCTATCACCACCATGCTATTTTTGCATCACAATGTTTTCTTTCACCATAAGATCAAGCTCATCGTAGAATTTGAACCATCGATCTACATACAGATCGGTGCAAATATGCTAACCTCGGGAGCGGTTACATATTTGTGCCGTTTGGTGTTGAAACATTGGGTGTGTGGGGCCCGAGAGCTCATATCTTCAAAATTTTGTCAGAGCGTTTGATTGATGCGACGCGTAACCAAAATGCTGGTACTTATTTGGCTAAAGGGTTGCGGTTCAATGAGGCATTGCCGCCAGCATGCTGGGTATACGCTTCCACCTGATAGTGGGTTAGAAGATTTGGATTATCTATAGGCCATGCCTACTTTGGCTTGTAGATTATCCAACTGTATGTAGCTAGGTTAGATGTGGTGTTTATTTATGTATTAGCTAGTTAATAAAGGCATTTAGCCCAGTATCTACATCTAGTCAGTGATACACATACATAATAGTTAAGTATAGAAAATTAAAGAGATACGAACAACCTAAACCTGTCTCTCTCTCTCTTTCATCATCTAATCCTAATAAATGCAAGAATAAATTAATTTAAAAACCAATAAAATATTCACGCCGTTTATTCACAGCATTCTCTCATTCACAGAATTTATAAGCATTCTGGTTTTTTAAACGGAAGTATTATTATATTATATTATTCAAACTGAACAATAATATTCATTTTCCGAATATGGCTTGGCCTTTGAAATCACACTTTGCAACGGGACCCATGCGAATTAAATTTTTATACTGCATGAGCAACGAGACACGCTAGTCGTTTGCTATACCTACACTTGCCTGTACTAATTGTAGCGCCCCACACAGAACAATGAAACACAAAAGCTTGCGCTGCGTTTAGGCGCAGATGCACTTCTGGAGGCCTACGGTAATACTGCTCTAAGAGATGGTGGTAGGCCACTGCACACTGATTTTAATTTTAATCATATGCAGTTCGTTTGAAATAAAATTGTCCTGCTGCTTAGGTAGGCTATAGCGGTAGGGTAAACAGGATGATGGTGACGGCTCCGACCTGTTGCGTCGACAAGAATCAGAAGATAGGTTCACGTTGTTTTGTGGAGATGTCAGGAAACTCAAGTTTATTTTCCGTATTATACCTATACCAACGAGGTTGAGCTGATAAGTTATAATACCGGCTGATAGGCAAAAGTGCACTATGAGTCGATATACTTCCCCGAATAGACGTACTACCAATGATATATTGTTGTTCTCAAAATTAACCCTGTAAGTATCCTTTTCTTTCCATATTTCCCATCAAAAGATATTTTTTGAGATGGATGAGCCTTTAAAGCATACCTGCAAAAACTTTTGCTGAGTGTCAGCCTGTTGGACCTGTTGTTGTTGCTGCTGCTGTTGTTGCTGCTGCTGCTGTTGTTGTTGTTGCTGCTGAAACTGTTTCTGTAACTAAAGAGAAAACGAGTTCGTCAATTTGTTCACTTGTAGTGAGTTTTACATTTGCAGTAAACTTTGGGCTTTTGGAATATCTCACCAGCTCTTGCTGATCGTGCTGATTTTTTATATGCTGTTGTATTGCCTGCTGATGTTGCCTCTGAAAAACCTGTTGCAGTTGTTGTTGTTGCAACTGCTGCTGTTGCAACTGTTGTAGCTGTTGCAACTGCTGTTGTTGTTGCTGTTGCTGTTGCTGAATTATCTGCTGCTGAATCTGTTTTGAAATAACAAACACCAGGTTAATGAATATATTTTACAAGAAAATAATTAGGTTATTAAACTTTGTGCGTATGGAGAAACAAACTTGTAATTTGTCATCCTCTTCTTTTTGATTTCGGTATCTGTACTCCTCCTGGTTAATACTGTCGGGCTCCGTTTTAGGCGGTTTCAGCTCAAGAGGTCTACGATTAACGGCGTTGTGCTTGTCTAGAGCGAGTAACGTATTCGCCGCCTCGTATTTATCCTCGAAAGTGATCCCTGCCTTCTCCGCGAGCGTCTCCAAGTACTGCAAAGGTCTCTTTGCTTGCTTTGTATGGCTTTTGGACTTGTCGCCTAGAGTTATCACTGGAGACTGCTTTTGATGTGTCTTTGTAATAGTTATACTATTCTTGCTGCCGTCATCTTTCTTGTCTACTTTTGGTTCTAACGTGAAATAATTCTTAGGGTAGTCTTTGTCTTTATCTCCGTTAAGAGTGCCGTTTTCGATGAGAGTGATGGTAGTGGAATTTGCGACTTTTATTGTTTTATCTTTGGAGTCTTCCTTAGACACGGAGGGACCCGAGCTGTGTGTTGGCGAGAGAAGCTGCTGCGGTGACACATGCTGGGTTACTGGCACATTCTGGCCCTCAGGGGCGTGTGGTTTATCTGCCGGCTTTGGGAGCTGCTGAAAGTTAGAGCTCTGCGGCTCCTTTTCTTGCTCTTTCTTCTTCTGAGCGTCTACAACATCAGATCTGTAAGAAAAGAAACTAATTTTACAAATGGTGTTCAAGACTCAAGGGCTTTAGGAAATTGTATTCAAATCAGCTGCCTTATCAGCTAACAATCTCGTGTTCGTTTTAAATACCAGACCGATTAAAACCAGCGGTCACTAGTCTTCTTGTGGAAGGAGTTGTCAATAGTTTTCGCTTCTTTTCGTTTTGTAAGAGCTTATTTCTTTAATAACCAGCGAAAATTCTAGACTATTCCTTCCACACAAAGACTAGTGACCGCTGGTTTTAATCGGTCTGGTATTGAAAACGAACACGAGATTGTTAGCTGATAAGGCAGCAGACTACAGAGTAAATTACTGAGAAGGGGCCCTTACTTTATCCTCCTCCTTACATACAAACGAAAGAAAAGTAGAATTTGTTTCAAGTGATATTAAAAGCTAAATTTAATTAGTACCCACATTAATAATTGGTTAAACAACACAAAAAACCACATGGAACATAGAAACATAAAATATGGTTAATGAATATAGTCCCTGCTCCCATACACAAAACCATTACCAATAGGTTAAAATTAAAAGTGTTAATATGTCGCTAATGTGCACTCACTTAAAACAATTATGACTATTGCTAAAAGCTATAAAAAGGAGAAAAATCTCTTATCACAATATCTTTACTCGTGAACAAACATAATATTGTGACATTTTTGTGACTGACAAGCTATATCCTTTTAAATTTACACATCTTATATATAATAATAATCTTATAAGAATAATTATCTTGTAACACCTACCCAGCTTCCACCAATGGCTTTGTCTGTATGGTTTGTAGTATATGTGTTATTGTGATGTATACCCTATAGGTTTTACTGTAGTTTCATCAAAATCTGCTCAGTAATTTCAGTGTGAAAGAGTAACTAACATCCATCCATCCTCACAAACTCTGAGTTTACAATATTAGTATTATCTTTTGATGCAGGAATAAAATATATTAAAGAAATGGAGAACACAAATACTACTATTATCTATTCTGTGCTACTACTACAAAGTATCAAAAACACCACTGAAGCAATGATTGCTCAGTGTTAGTCAGATTCACCGCTGATCTGCAAGTTAATCGTTTGAATCATGCAATAAGCTTGAAGGTCTTAATTCGTATTTGTGATAGACCCGCTTGGCGCATATCTCCCTTCCAACATCTGCCTAAGCCTCCCAACTCCAGCTTCCTAGCGACTACTGTATACTTACACTCAAACTTTAAACATAATTGTTGGCAAATGAAACACTGTAAAAATGTTTTGAAAAAAATAGAAAGCTGATATTTGAAATGGGCACCTAGAGTCATCATACACTTTATTAGCGCTTTGCTAGGGCCCTTGTGAATAAAGAAATTTGAATTTGAAGCATCTATTAGTATGTTCCGGTAGATGCTTTTAAGAGCCAAACAAGAGATGAACCTGTTGGCTATGATTAAGATCCATACGCTGCAGCATCTAGGTAATGATGTTTATAAAATTACTGCAGGTACTGTCTAAAATACATAGAAATGGCTTATTGGCTTCATGGCAAAATTAGGAGTTCCTATGTTTGTTCTATCCACAACTATTTGTATGTTACAGTTACAGCTAGGCATAGACCAAATTTACAATCAAATACCATGAAATTTGTTATGCGGACTTTAAAAAAGGATAATTACAATGTTGTAAGGGTACAGTACTACCTATACATTGATAGGTGCATGGGATGAAAAAATGTAAAACAGGAAAACTGAAGATCCATGTCCCATGTACTCAGTAAGTACCTGTAATAATATAGGCTCTAGGTACTTATTATAGACTAATAGTCTATTTGTTCAGTCGTCAATGGCAACTGAATAGGTATGGACATTTTGATAATTAATCTTTCACCATCCTGTAGCTCGTGGTACTTATTTAGGTAGGTATCTACCCAATATTTTTACACAACCAGAGAAGAGGCACTTAAAAATTAAATCATAGAAAGTTTACTATATTAATGACAAGGTTAATGGCTATTATACGAGGGCCAAGGCTGTTTGTTTTATGTGGGCTCTGCATATTAGGTACATATACTCTTCTCTGTACTGATGTATATTGGTAATGTTTTGATTAAGTATAATGATTCCCGTGACCAAAGAGCTGGCGCTTACCTCGGTCAACGTATTAGTTTAGCTATTCAGCGAGGTAATGTCGCCAGCTTTTTGGGCACCCTACCTGCAGAAGGCGACCTTAATGCTGTTTTTTATTTATAAGGTTTTGTTTAATTTTGGTTTTAATTGATAAATTCTTAGTTTTTTATTGAAATGTAAATAATCCTATGTATAGACGTATATTGTTGTATATTAAACACATGATTCCCTTCAATATATAACTTTGACATGGCTGTGATTTTCTATGGCCTGCCATTTTGAGCAGGAATAATCGGCATAATTCAGATCGGAGACTTCTATTCCAGAGTAAAGGTGTTCTAAATAAAGTTTTAACTTTAATTCACTTTGCAGAAATTAGGCTAATATCTTAACAGAGGTACGTAAGCCGAATGTCCCATACAAACGAACTTCCCTGTTCATTTGAAAATTACAGGTCAGACTTAAATGAAATTTTGCATGTATAAGCGGATAAGCAGTATCTAGGGGCAAAATGTGTTCGTTTTGGTTCAAACACCACTAAAATCAAATTAGAGGGAAGTGAATTTTCAATATTTCCACGACTAAAACGACTCGTTTTGAACTGATTATTTTCATATAATAAACTCGTTCAATCAAAAAACTTTTGCACCTTACCCCTCGGTAATATAGTCAACTTTGAAAATAATACATAATAATTGAAATAGATTATGTCCATTCAAAATGAAAAAGGAACTTCGAAAAGTTATAAAAAAATGTAAAATATTGTCGACATTTTGCAACCGCTTCGTCACACGCGGGGTGAGGTAACGGGGAGACGCAGTGAGGCTACGGAAACTCCGAGACCCGACAATTGCCAGTTACAAGTGAAACAGGAACAATATTTACCGCTCGGCGCTAGACCCATCACGGAGTTGGGCGAGTCATACGTACCCTTCTTAACACTCGAGTTCCTCAAATGTGAAATTTCATAAGATCCGGCTAAACATACGCTGATTGAATCTCCTACATACCTTTTCTTGGCATAATATCAATTTTTCACCCTTCCCCCCTTTGAGAATATCTCAATCACATCTCAATTTCCTGCTTTATTATAGTACTACTCTATGATTTCCTGCTATTATTTCTTCTTCAGATTATGACCCTATTGCTTGACGTTTTTCTGCCAGTGTCAAACAAAGAGTATGTGTCAAAGTGAAGCCCATGAAGGTAGGAAATACATGGAGATGCCGTGTTATTCTGTTGTTAATTCTATACGTGGTGACAGTTGTAGGTAAGTGCCATATCAGCCATTTTAATAGACAAAAAATAGTGTTGTACCTTTGCCGTAAGTTTCCGAAATTAGTTCGTCCACTGAAACGATATCGATACAATCTGCGATATTAACATACATCATTCTGCGTGTTCTATTCGATCCGGTCGGTGCAACCAAGGAATTTATATACTACCTACGTAACTGGAACGTTCTGGTTTTATAAAGTTCCTTTTTATCAACAAGACAGCAATAGTATCTCCGATTCACTGGTATTACTTTTTTTGGTGAACAGTCATTATTTTACTTGGTAGGTATCGCCTTTAAGTATATTGCTGACTGTACTAAATAATTCAAATGAAATAGAATAATTTTACTACAGTAAATTGTTTGTTTTCGGTTAACATTAATTTCTAAAAATAAAAAATATATAATAATATAAGAACCTATAAATACAACATATTTTATAAATTAGGTTATTTGAATTTATCGTTAGAGTTTTGCGATACTTATTATTTTATAATTAAAAAGATATATTCCGGGCAAGCATCATATATTATAAATATATATAAATATAAACGCTTACACTCACACACCTATTATAATAAATATATTTTCAACAACATCAGCACTTACTTTGCATGTGAAATAATGGAAGGAGAAATTAGCCGTTAAGAACACTTTAATAACTGTGTCATTTCTTGATGGATATTTATCATTTATAAAATGTAATCCTCAGAAATGTATAGCGTATACGCTAAAATGCAGCTATATACTGTCATTATTTATTTATTTATACTGAACACAATGTACATTAAAACTAGAGACTATTTTGTTTACCCATTGAAAAGGTTTTAACGCGGTTTTTTTAATCGGTTAAATAAATACCCAATCCAAAGTGTATGTAACCTTTTTGAACAGCTTAATTTAGAAAGGGTTTTGAATGGGTTACCCTTTCAACCCAGTGCAACACTTGTAATACGATAACATCTTCAAAGATGTAACAGAGTAATTTTGCGTGTAATCACTTTAAAATTAAGTACAATACTGCATATTATTTTTCGGCACCACGCGTCAAAGCGCAACGTCCAGTTTTATTGTATTACAAATTCGCGTTCGACACCACCCGTACCACTGGCAACGCTATTCCACCTCTGCCCGCCGCACCCGCACAACTTTTATTATAACTCTACTTCTACAATAAATTTAAATATAAATAAACCTCAATGAAGCCCTTAAAAGATATTAACTTATTTAATAGCTAACCTCTTCATAAGGTTTACCCATTCAACGGATAACCTTATGAAAGAGTTACCCATTCTTCTCATATTCGGGGTTGTGCAGTCCCTGACTAAAACACGCAATGTAAAAAAGAAATGCAGTAGAAACAAGACGGGAAATATCATCGCAGTTATTATATAGTGGGTGTACATTACACTACATGCATAGTCAAACAAATAAGTAAAAGCAGATTTACAATAATAATATTCAAATATATAAACCTACATTGATGTCATTTTATACAATTAGTAGCTGCTGCCCCGCGGTTTCACCCGCGTGGAGATTTTGGATTGCATGGTTTTTAGTTTTTTTGCGCGAAACCCTAATTATTTTTCTAAAATTAAAGTAGCCTATGTTACTCCTTGTAACATCAGCTATCTGCCAGTGAAAGTCCCGTCAAAATCGGACCAGCCGTTTCAGAGATTACCCGAAACAAACAGACATACAGACAGACAAAAATATTAAAAATGGTTGTTTTGTTATAGGCACCGTTTATACCTTCATATGCATTTAGTAAAAAGCTGTTATTTTGATATTACAAACAGACACTTCAATTTTATTTATTTGTATGGATTAAAAACAACGAACTAACAAAATAATTACCTAATCAATAAAACTAATGAATTAACATGATATGAATGCTCATATCATATTACCATTCCATTATGACCTAGAAAGTGTTATTGTTGTAATACGGCCGCTACCGCCTCCTCGAGTCTAATATTCAGCATGCTGTATCTTTATGATGTTCCTGCAAGTAATCGTTAGAGCAACCGTACTTGGTTGCTTGATAACATGAAACTCGAGAAAAGCGTTGATTGTGTGGTCGAATGGCGTCGACGCTGATCTAAGATTGGGCGGACTGATCTGTCCCTTGTCGGATCTCATTCCACCCAGACGCACCGGTTCTTGGGGCTGTTTTGGACCAGTGGGGTAATTCCTCAAAAACACATCGAAAGCAGCTGTCTGTATTTCCAGTTTTCACTGGTTGCATAGCACTTGATCTTATTCTTTGTGTCGCTATACTGATGATGTTCATAAACCTCTTGACTACCGGCTCCACGAAGCGGCCCTTTCTTCAGGACTGCCTCTTTGCTGTTCTGAAGCTTTTTCAACTGCTACTTTCTGTTGTAAGCGTTCCGAGCTACTGAGTAATCGAATTCGTCGCCGTTGCTGCGTCGTGCTTCGGTACATTGAGGAAGATCAGATCTTTTCCACCTCTTTAGAGGCTTTAATGCAGCCAAAGCGGTCAGCGACCTCACTGATTTCTGGAAGAGGTTTTCTTTCAAGAGGGTCGTTGGTATTTAATTCATCTCAATAACTAATCATGGTTGAAGACTAAGGCCGTGTCTACCCCAATGGTCGAAAAGCCCCTTAAATATTTTTTTATTGAAGTTTATTTAGCTTTACATTGGATGTAGTATGTAATATAATAGTATGTACTCGTATACACGTGTGTTGTGACTTGTGAATTGACCCATTTTAAAATGTTTGATTGAGTTGAAATTTGATATACTTAAGATATACTATTTTGTAAATTCGCGTGATATTTCCTGTCAATATCCAACATTTTCCTTATTTAATTAAATATTTCATGTTTAAAATATTTTTTATAGTAATTGTTAAGCAGAAATCAGCTTCTAAAGAACTACTGACTTTGGAAAAAGCACACTGATTCTTTGCATCTCCATATGAATTAAAACTTGCATAAAATTTGGTTTGCACCAATGGATTTATCGTTAAAAAATTGATTTGTTACACATTTAAAATTTTTGAAAAGACCTTATGTTTTTTTTATAACTAATCATTCAAAAATCGATGCGAATTTTCAGCAGAGGGGCGTGCGCCCTCTGCGCTTTAGCGTCAAAAGCCGGTAGCAGTCACTTAAAAGGGGATTCAGATGCTGAAGGTCATTCGCTCGGGGATGTGTTGGTGCAAATGGGCCTTAGTTAAAGATAAGACAGATTAGTAAGGAGTATTTTGATTTAGATCTAGAGTAAGCGTTAACTATTCTTCCGGCACAAAAGTAGTCATAGGTATGCTACTCCGGCCCTAACTCTCTATATGTAAAAATGCACGTTGACTCGTTGCTCCGTTGCTGCGTAAAATAAGGACAAAAAAAAACAAACACATACACATTTATAATATAGAAAATATACTAATAATATTACCTGGCTTGGTAGTCTTGGTACCTATTGATTATTTACAAGTTTCTAATTTATTGTTCCTAATAGTGATGTTGCGTGAAACACAATATCCATAATTACTCGTTAAACGGGTTTAAAAATATCACATTAACACAATAAAAATTAATTTCACAAAAAATATATAATTTCCACAAAGATATAGCGTCTAAAAATTTCCTGAATTCAACTATTTTTATAATCCAATAGTAATTTAAATGATACCATCAGATTCATTACATTTCAATTAATAAAAAATTTATGACATCTATGTATTTATACGCAGTTTTTCACGGCCAAATCAACAAAATGCATTTTTTTGTAGTATAGCTTTACGGCCCGCGTAGAACAAATGACGTCAGATGTTCTACCCATTTGTATGCGGCGTTTTAGCACTCAAGATATACGCCCGCCCGACTTTGACTCCCTTTTTTGACGTTTCTGGCCTTCGATTTCCAGTTTTTCGATAAAGATTAAAGACATTTGATTCTCATGACAAAACGAATTGATTGATATCATAAAAAAATTAAGTCAACATCCCTATTGTGCTCTTTCGCTAATGGATATTTTTGAAAATTAGACTTTATTACAATCGCAATCCCAATTGAATACCCGTGTTACTGTACAGATACAAACTTGCAAATTCCCAATAAAAGTGGTTTCCAGCGAAGAAATGTTGCGGGAAAATTAAGGAGCTTTACATTATGCGTAAGCTCTTATGTAGCTGGTTTTTATTCTTAATAATAACTAGCTATGCCGCGCGGCTTCGCTCACGTAGCCTAAGTTACTGTTTATAAACATCAGCTATCTGCCAATGAAAGTCCCGTCAAAATCGGTCCATCCGTTTCGGAGATTACCCGGAATAAACAGACGGTTTTATTTATTGTATAGATTGTTGTTGTAAGCATAAGATGTTAAGAAGATCGAAGATTGACAAGATGTGATGTGTATTAAAAAGTTACCTGTAATGCATGCATTCAGTACCTGCAGAGAAAGTTCAATACAAGAAATTTAAACAAGGTCCAAGCAGCCTTTCCAGTTTCTTATAACTTAATAGACCTGCTGCTCTAAATTTTAAAGCTATATTTCCCAGTGTGTATACATTTGAAGACTAAGATTAATCTTAAGGTTTTAAAACTTTCAAGCCCGTGTTTATAAAATGTTAGAGAGTGCACTAGTAGTAGTTAGTTATTTAACATTCTATGTTTCAAGTGTGTACTTCTTTGACGATTCATGCATACAAGATACATAGGTCTGCTCCAATTTTAAAGTCATTTACAATGGAGGCATGCCATAATTGACTATATTAGTACTTACCGTCTCCTTTAGATGTATTATAAATTTACATAGTTAAACAGAATACATCTATCTAGGGACAGACACCTAAATAAAAACGTCTCGTCCGGTATTATTTCACAAGGGGAAGCAAAAAATAATGAAAACGTGCGAGCGAGAGAGTTCTATGCGATCGCGTGTGGCAAGACTGAAATAGGTGATCAAACCCACTAGGGGAGTCGGAGCGCGAACCGGTTCTGCATGTGTGCAGACAGACGGAGCTGTCCCTCTCCTCGACTGTCGACCCTCAAGTACGAAAGCCTTACTTTGTCGACTTTTCTTGGGCCGTTGCAATAATAATAATTATACCGTCTAAACCTTAACAGTTAGTGTAGCTCTTTGCATTTGTAGTAAGATCTAATATTTTAATTATGAAGAATCATAACTGGCTCGGAAATGGTCTAGTGACTAACCGGCAACTACTTCATTTGTCAGCCTCATCAGCTGAGGATAATGTTTGCGCTACGATGTAACGATATTATCCATTGAGGTAACGTTCGATTATTCCACAGCTTAATTTGTTTAGCCACACGCGGTGCACTCACCCACATCAGAACGCAATCGTAAAGTAAAAATAACATAAAATACCTTTTGGTGTAAAAACCATAAGAACAACGTTCCATCGTTTCAAATGAAAAGGTTAACTGAAACGTAAGCGCCGTCCCATGCGGCAATGATTAAAAGAAAAAACAAACAAAAATGTAAGGATCGAGACATTCGCACGGGTGAAAGTAAACACAACACTTATTATCGACGAAAACGACATACAAACACACTTTATCGATAGTCCGATGCCCGTGTCATTGTAACAATAACCTTCTTTTCGAATGGCGAAACACGACTGTCTAATGTGCCCGTGCTCACTGCTCACCGATACCGGCCCGCCGCACCCA
The DNA here is from genome assembly GCA_907269065.1 of Crocallis elinguaria. Lineage (NCBI taxonomy): Eukaryota > Metazoa > Arthropoda > Insecta > Lepidoptera > Geometridae > Crocallis > Crocallis elinguaria. Next base: position 10,478,409 of record OU026077.1, read on the forward strand.
TGCCCCGCACTACTCCTCGTCAAAGCGCTCTCTCTCTCTTCTATCGCCAATGGTACGCCCGCTGGAAACACGAGCTCGTGATTGGTTGATACGTTTTACGACCGTTCCACAAACAAAACCGGTTGCCAAGAACGGCACGAAAGGGCACGAGGGACGAAATTAGCGTTTGTGCGATTATTACTATTGCTACTCGTTCTTTCTCTTTCTAACCTCGAACATAGATTGTGATAGAGCAAGTAAACTATTAACATGATCACTGCGCACCTTTATTTTTTGCCGCCAAGGGGACTTACCACATAGGGCACACGGCTTTTCTAATGAATTTTAACTCAAAGTTTATTAAAAAACGTCTTTTAGTGAGATATTGAAAACACGAATACACTACCTTTGTGAAATCATCTCCATCAAAACAAAAAAACTTAAAACTCGTCATGATCTTTTAAAAATCAATAAACTATTAATTATTATTATAATTATTATAAAAAAGTAGGTATGGATAACACGAAAACTCTGTACTCGCCTATATCTAATACTTCATTAAGTTTATGTAATTAATGTGGTACCGTGGAGTGCCAACGTAATAATTAAAAAATAAATAAAAAGAAACTCAGTCATTAATTTTATGGAGTTACGGACACTTCTTCCGCATCCCTATATCACACAGAATTTAGACCTAACACTTGCTTTATTTCGGCGGACAGCGCCATCTACTGTATGACGAATTGTAGTGATTACTAGCGCCATCTACCCAAAACATTAAGAAACGCTAGAAGTAAAATTCTCTTTGAGGTAACTTTGGCTGGACTTGGATCCTACCACCAAACTTCTAAATTTTATTCTGATCTCTAGAGTTTGCGCCACAACTGAAGTCCTGCGGAATAAAGAAGAACTAAAATCGTCCTTATCTTCTGATCTACTACTGCTCCGCGCCTGCGGACTCTATCTCTACCTCCTACGTATCGTTCGCCGCAAGAGTGGAATTTAGATATCTAATTACCAACCTGTACCTAGGAGTAGGCCTAGGTCCTAAGAAGTGTCATAAAAACCTTAATGAAATTAATTTGACACTGCTGGTCTATAAAGTAGCCAAACATAATTATTATATACTAAATAAAATAATCAATTATTGCTATGAATAATATCACCGAAACAATTACCTACTGTCACGTTACAAATAGCTATACAGTTGGGTAAAGTATTTTAAATTTATATAAAGGTAGGTTACCTATACAACCTGATTTTAAATTGGTATGTTATACCGAAAGGGATCAATGTACAGTTTAAGAACATTTGTTTTAAGTTTTTTAAATTTGGAATTTTTCATTGAAGAAAAGGCATTATCTAGGATCAGATTACTTGTAAAGACAAATCAAACAAGCCCAAACTCGATGGGGTGACGTCGTTTCTTGACAGAGTTCCTGTGGCCATTTTCCGGCTCCATCATCAGACCAGCTCTGTGGCATTATTTCATTGCATTGTCATCCGATTTACATATGTTTGCAAAATCAGCTCAATTTAACACCGGGAAGTGGGTCAAATTTAGCTTGCAAGATTTGACCTAAACAAACAAACTTACATACAAAAAGCTTGTAAACCTACCTAGCTGCGACTATCTATAATCGGACGCGCGTTAGGTACTTGAAATAGGTATAACCACAGAATATAATAATAGGTATAATACTACGGTATAATATAACCAAATAACACTGGCTCGCATTATTATTTTCGCTTCATCATTTATTTTGTACTTCATAACTTAATACCATACCTACATAGGTATTCATTTGCACAAAACAACACAATTTATTGTTGTATTTTTAGTACAAAGTTCCAGCATAGACTGCAGTCAACAGTAATGTAGATACGAAGGTATTACGAAATTATAGGAAACGCTTACCATGCGTCACGGGACGGGGAAACCTTAAATTGTATTTGTTGTATTTGGCTATCGATGTAACTACATCCATACACAGAGCACCTTACACAGGTGTGAATCATTGTAAATCTATTCAACGTAAAACAATTTGTAAAAAACTCGCTCGTGTTTGCCCTCAAAATTCGAGTACACAAACTAAAGGAGATTGTGTACCGCTGCCCGCGCCGCCCATCTACCCGCGAGATCCCTGCCGCCGCGCCGCGCTGTTGCTCTGCGCAAGTCATAGAGCAACGAAGGGACGAAGCAACGAAGGGAAGTTGCTCTATGGCGCAAGTACATTCGTTTCACAACATTGTAAAATATGTTGAACTTTTTTAAATGATAATTATTAGAAGACGCATTAGAAAAAAAAAAACAGAATTTCTCGCGCACTTCCCGTTTGAAGTGTTTCCTCTTTATCTTTTTTTTTGGATATTTTGAATAGCCTTTCCAAGGGAGCCTATATAATTTGTGCAAGGGAGGTTCTCACAACTTATCGTCAAGCATGATCCTAGTCACCCCCTTCCGGGATAACATGATTTTGTTAGAAGCCTTTTATTTTTGTGTCTATTTAGACCCTAGGTGGCGATGGCATGGATGGCGATGGCGAGGCGGGAAGGCGTCAACCACAGAGATTTAGCGTCAACAGACCCCTCTATAAATTACGCCTAACGCGACCCCTCTTCTACTTGGAATGGCGGCCATGATAAATTCTATAAGTACACGAAGTTCGACCCTATAACAATGATTTAGACTTCAAATTGCAGAAGATGATTTAGTTTAGTCGGCATCTTTGCTAAATTTAATATCGGGGAACAATATGAGTTATTTCTTTCGGCTTATTGTTTAGGAATTAAGGTTGAAAATAGCGTTATTACTCAGAAAAACTTCTTTACCTGGAGACTGTAAAAAAAGATACCCGGCGTCTTAAAAAAAATTGTATAAGTAGTAGGTTAGTACATACAAATTAACTAAAAAAATATTTCGGTAGATAGGTCCTATGCAATGGAATAAATTAAAAAAGTAATTACAAGTAAAGTAAAGTAAGTGACAAGCGTTTAATATTATCTAACTATTGCTTAAATGTTATGGGTCTTACCACAAAAAATTAAACACATGTTAAACCTGTGTTAATCACTGTTTAGCGCCTAAACATGCCTTAGTCACGTGATTAACTATAAACAACCACAAATCCTGCGGCGCAAGTACGGATTTTTCGGGTCGATTAAATTCGATAAAATTGACAGTTCAAATCGATAAAGTGGGTTTTATCCATTTGAACTGTCAATTTTATCGAATTTTATCGACCGAGAAGATCCGTACTTGCGCCGCTGATATAAGTAGCGTCTAACCATTGTCTAACACAATTCTGTTGTGACATTTCTAATCATTTTTGACGTTTATCTTTAGACGCTGTCTAGCTAAAGCTTTTTTTGTGGTAAGTAACACTATAATATTACTTATCACACGACGACATATTATAAATACCTACCTACTCACTTCGCTGCTGCTTGCTGAGCCATCAATTTCTAAGAAACACTAATCATTTCTCAGAAACAGTAGGTACATTAGGACTTATCTATTATTATATTAACAACGTCAAATTGACACCACATCTTTATCTGAAGCGTAAAACACCTGTGAGTAGCCAACATCGTAGTCTCTACGATTGCCACTAGAGCGATATAACCGACCATTGTAACAATAATTAGTTTAGAAGAACTTTAGTTTTTATATTATAATATTTTATTTAAAACAGTTTATCTCTATCTATTGTGTAGAAACGCATAAAATGATCTTTCCGGGAATTCTATATTATGTTTAATAGTTATGGAAAGGCTAACCCAAAACCATTGCTAAAAAACAACAATACAGAGAAACTAGAAATCCTGTTTTCACAAAGGATTACATCAGTAGCATCTCTTCTCTCTTTCTCTCTTTAAATATGTTTTGTCTCTCTTAGTCGTAACTGTGAGTGTTGTTTCTATCTCTTTCTAAAGAGAAGATGGCAGTATCACGCCTGGGGCCTATTTCGTTTCATCCCTCGTTATATGTTTTACCCATAAACATTTTTTTTAACGGTTCTACCCCGCATGTCTTGTTTTGGAAATCCTAATGTTATACGACTGATATAATATGCTCATGTTTCAAACAAAGCAACAAGCTCGTGGTCTTGGACTGGACCCAATACGCTGGGCAGTTTTAACATTAACTATGTAGGGGAGATGAATAGCAATTTGTTGAAACAAAAAAAAATGTTATTTTATTGATACCGTTGCGCACTGTCGTCTCCCTGAGCCATCAGTTTTTATGTCTCATGCGCCAGGTGTCTCCACTATTTTTGTGATACTTTTTGATAACGAGAGGGTATTTGCCTGACGTTAAATAAAATAAATAAATAAAAATTCTTTATTAATAAAAAACCCATATACAATTACAAGTAATGCTATGCAAAAATGCAAAACACAGATCAAAGAGAAATTGACCATCAAGCCATCCCATAACAATTGTTGCAGTGCCACTCAGAACTTTGAAACACAAAGGCGCATTGCGGCTCTCCACCCTGACACAGCTTTTGATAAAGCAAAACGTCCGAGAAAGTCCTGATTTTCGTCGCACAAATATCCGTTTTGATAGATAGTACAAGAAAAAAAAATACAATACATACATAGCCAAGTGTTTATGTTAGAAAAGACTTATCTATAAAATGATACAAAGAAATGGCCCAAAATTTTGTAAAAAAAATCGCAAAAGAGATCCTGAAAAATTTCTTATGCTTCAAAATGCTCAATATATATATATAATTACAAAGTACTCTCTCAATATTTTGGGCGACAACTATTATTTATTTTTAATTTTACGATGTCAAAAGACAACTATCTTATTTTTTGTAACAAAAAAAGGCACATGATGTAAAAATATTTAAACTTTATGATGTCTCTTTTTCCTAAAGTGAATCCTCTAACAAATGCATCGCAGTTCGCAGAACCATTTCATCCCTGATCCTCATAGGGGTTCTAAGCATTGCGAGTGATTTCGAAATCACCGCTGTGTAAAAGTCCTATTTTTGAAAGTCATACATACCCTGTGTGTGACCCTGTGTACAACAAAGTACAAAGAAGCAACAATTTCTCACCTTTGATCATAGACAAACTTATGATAGTGTTCTATTCTACGCAGTCAGACTGTTCAGATAAATCGTCCCGCTTGCTTAAGCAAAACTGACGAAACTTTTTGCTCGTGAAGTCTGCCGCCAAGCAGTAGTGTGTAAGCATTACTGTGTTCCGGTTTGATGAGCAGAGTAGCCAGTGAAATTACTGGGCTTATGAGACTTAATACCTAATGTCTCAGGGTAACGAGCGCACTGCAGTGCCACGCAGGCCTTTGTGTTTCAAAGTTCTGGGTGGCACTGCAATTGTTATGGGCCGGCGTTATGCTTACCATCAGGCAAATGACGAGTAAGTCTCGTTACCAAATACCATAAAAAAAAATTAAAAAACTGCGCAGTTTTTGTGCTGCACACTCTCAGGTTTAACTGTACAGTTTTATCTAATGATATTTTAGTTAGATAATAGATTTCAGTTTGTTTTACACACCTAACGATTTATCTGAACAGTCCGACTGCACAGTTAAATCGAACAGTTAAAACTGAAGGTGTATAGCGGAAAACCATAGAAAAGCAGAATCCAGATTTTGTTTACATACGAGTAGATACGAGTAGTGGTAGGTATACCTCCCGCGTTCTTAGTAGAGGTACGGCAAATAAGCACGCTGCGCGCGTCAATATTAGGTACGAGCCGAGTGAGACGTGAGACAGATATCGGAAGATTGCGACCCCCCAGTATCTACACATAGTACTAACTCAAGGAGGATTACGTCAGTGTAGTAACTTTACACCAAAAGTCATTAATTTTTTACTACACAGTTCACGTCATGACACAATTATGGCACATATACTATTATCTATTCGGTGACACAGGTAGCGGTTGTCTGTATCTTGATTTTTATTAGGGTATAGGCTGGTGCGGGTTGACTTAAAAGCATATTGTTATTAAAAGTACATAAATATTCCAATTTGTCTACACGATAGCACTAGCTCACGATAGCAACGAAGTAACATCCACATACTACTACGTCTCTTCTCTACCTTGTCACGGATCTTTATTGTTATTCCGTTCCTAACACACTTTTTTGTGTCCCATCCTTTTTCTATCCACATGCGACATCTCTTTTCTTCTCGCATATATCGGTAGTTATTTGTCTCGCTCGCTTCCCTGCGTGGGTGTGAGCCCATCGGGCACTGACCCAGCAGCCACAGCTGTTTTGGTCAAAGAATAATTATTACGAAGGACGAATTCGTAATTAAGTTGCATAAAAGGGATGTGACGCAGCGCGTTAGAATTTCACTGTGTTTTACAATTACAGTCTACTGGCACAGTCGTATTGTTTGAATCGGTTGGTGTCCGTAAAATGAATGAGGTATTGTCGTTTACCTACAAAAATAGATTATTTTTAGATATTAGGAACGAGTTTGTTAAATTACACGCTATATTTGGTAGGTCTATTGAGTAGCCGCGTGGATTATTGCTTAGTAAGTAGGTTACCTACCATGTCTACCTATTTATTTATTCTAGTTACCTACTCGGTCGTTGTTCTTTGCACTTTGGTGCACAGTTGCAATATATTTTATAGAATAGTGTAGGCACCTACGTCGCGCGTCGCGCTTCGTCGTGATTTGGTTATGAATGGCGTAGATATTGTAAACAGCTCTACAATATCATATCACCTATATTACAGCCCATGCAGCTTTAAAATTTGAATGTTAACGATGACTGTAATTATTTTTTAAACACATTAAAAACATAAACCATTTTACCACAAAAAAGCTAGTTTTAGAGGCCTGTAATTTAGCTAGACAGTCTCTAAAGATAAACATCTAAAATGATCAGAAATGTCAGAACCATAGAGATATAGTCACAACACAATATCGAGTTAGACACTACTTAAATCAAGATTTGTGGTTACTTATATTTAAACACGCGACTAATAACTGTTTAACACATGTTGTATGTTTAATATTTTTGTGGTAGGTACCGATACGACCTTATATACATCAGTCGTTGCGGCATCTTATATTTGCAAACATTGTTCCTGTTACCACAAAAAACACTTTTAGATGCATGTTTAGCAACATAGTTTCTAAAGATAAACGTCTAAAATGATTAGAAATGTCACAATAGAATTAAGTTAGGCAAAGGTTAGACACTAATTTAATTTTTTATAATATTTGATAGCGGGACGAGCTGGTCGTTTGCATAACGCCGGCCCATAAAAATTGCAGTGCCACTCGGAACTTTAAAATACAAAGTCCTGCGCGGCACTGCAGTGCGTCCGCTACCCTGAGACATTAGGTATTAAGTGTCATAAGCCCAGTAATTTCACTGCCTACTCTGCTCATCAAACCGGAATACAGTAATGCTTGCACATTACTGCTTGGCGGCAGATTTCACGAGCAAAGCGGTGGTACTAACCCATACGGACACTCGCAGAAGAGTTAGTCCTGTCATTCTTTGTGGTTGCACACAATTAAGGCATGTTTAGGAGATAAACACTGTTTAACTCAGGTTTAAAATGTGTTTAATTTTTTTGTAGAAAGACCGTGTAAGTTTTAAGGTAACCAAAAATCTAATTTAATTTCACAAAAAACAACAAAGAAAACTATCCGCTTACACGAAACCAGTTGCAGTCTCTGAGCATGTAAAAAGCTTTTAAAATATATTGTTTTTAATATAAATAGTTACCTATAAAATATTTATTATTTATCACTTACGAATACGTAATGTGCGAAAATGTGTTTGTATGTGAGTTGGTTTGTCCTTCTTTCAAGCACCAACGGAGCAACATATATCGATGTGATTTTTGCATAGATATAGTTTATGGACCGGAGAGTAACATAGGCAAATTTTTTTATCCTAGAAAAATGGACGCGGGTGAAATCGCAGTTAGAAGCTAGTGCTAAATAAATTACTAAATAGGCATTTCAGCAGTATCTATGAGCTAGGATCCCACCGTCCATTTGACCCGAATGTCAAGTGTGCAGCCACTTGCAATCACAATCCAATGAAAATGCAAGTCGTTCATTCTATTTGATCCTATTTCCACTTGTATAAGTTAAATAACTAAGTAGCTATTGCGGATAACAGAAGGATAGGTACCTAGTTCCTTCGAGGAAGAGTATTAGGTTCATAGACCGATCCCGCATTATTTTCAGCAAAGAGGTAAAATAGATAAAGAGGTGTGTATTTTTAATAGTTTGCTTCTTTTCCGACTAACCGAATACGTCTCACATCACCACCGATCTGCAGATCGGCGACCGACGTCACTACCATCCTCGATTAATTATGTTTTGAGCTCGCAAGGTTGTGGACGTCCTACTCGTTCTATCAACATAAAACACTATTCAATGAGCGAGTGCTAAGTCAAAACCAAAAAATTATTGCTTTGTTACTTGACGGAAAATGAGCTTGCTTGCATGATATAATTATGGCATGCACGTATAATTCATGTATCAATTGCTTGACCATAAAATATGATTGCTGCCACTCAGTATTAGAATACTGGAAATTGAAGTAGGTACCTTATACCCTAATTCCCGTGAAAGAGACAGTCTAATAACAGTTGAAGGGGTTAGTAATTTTGCCAGTTTAGTATTAGATACCCGCGATAATTACTGATACGGTCTCAGCTATTATAGTTTTTTTAAATACAAACATGTAGAAAAATTGTGGTTTTGTTGACTTTTCAGTTATTACTTGGTTACACTGATTTCGATGTCCACTTTTTAGTAGCATCCTGAAAAACAGGTGGGTTCTCAAACATTCTTGACGAGGAAACAAAAGAAATAAATTAAAAAACAACGACAAAACGCTACTCGGTTACAGAGACTTTGTGACTCGCACCGAAAAACAAAGTATGAATACTACATTATGATTCTATTGTTAAAATTAAGGGAAAACAAACAAATTTGCTTTGAAAATCGAGCTTCGCCGTTTTTTTTTGTTCTTTTGTTTTACATTTTCTTTTCACTGTTTCTAATTCTCTGAATGTAGTATTTTACGCAAAAGTTTACGAAAACTCCAATGGGGTTGAACTTTAATATAAAAGAGTAACTCAACGTTTTAAACAAAAGAAAGGAACAGCTCAAACTTTTCAAAGTTGATCCAAATGTCCGCGAGACATTGTTTCAAGTTCGAATGTCAGTAACCTCGGCCGGCACCCTTACTAGGAGCATTTATTTGTTGTGTGCCCTTGTATCACTTCACGATTTTCACGAGGATTCTCCGAGCGAGCAACGCGGAGCGAGTTGGGAGAGACGGGGGCGCGTAGGGGCCCATTCCTGTTGCCACCCTTCGATCGATCCAGCGGTGTACTCGTTCGCGCTCACCATAGGCGGAAAGATACGACACGATATAGTAATGCTGACTTCCTTACCAAAATGCTATAGGTACTCCAGCAAAGATAATATTAACATCAACTTTCTATTGATACTGTTCGACATCGATCGTTAGCCCAACTATGCAAATGGTGATGTCATCATGGCCTGTTGAATTACCAATCGTTATTATATATAATAGCTCGCCTTAGCGTCAATTTTATTTTATTTCTCCATTTCTCCAGGAAGGTATCCCAATTCGGTCCGCACCATGGTTCAGCTAGTGCTGATTTAATAACGAAAAACGTTTGGACAACTTTAAAATTACATAAAATCAAGGGCATTCAGGGCACTTGCACTCGCGTTGATTTGCGTTGCACTCTGCAGGCGTATTCTAAGCCCAATCCGACAGGTTTCCGTTCGGATTGAGTTTATAATAAGCGTGCTGGTCCACTCTTTCTCTGTCTCACTCGATGTCAATTAACGCCTGAATCCCAGCATGTCGCGGGCGGCGCTCGGCGCCCCAAAGACCCTGCGCCCGTATGCGCTGCACACCCTGCACTATAGGTAAAGCCGCTTTGGTGAAAGGACACACCAAAAAATAATACCGACAAATGCGCTCTCATTCCGATGTAAAAACCTGCGGTAGAGACCTTGAGACTTGTCTCCTAACAACTCTATTTCATAGAAGACTTCAAAGAATCCAGTGTAAACTAAATTATAAGAACACTGCTATCTACCCAACCTAAAAGGAGAGTACGCATATTAAGGCGATACTCTCATTTTTTAAGGGTTTTTCCACCGAGATGCTGGGTCAACCACATACGTGATCAACTTGAAACTAACATGTATGTTTTATGAGACCTTTATCTCTCCATGATCTAAACAAAAACACGATTGATACATTTTCATTCGATACATTTTCTTATCAAAAATTATGCTTTTTTCAGTGTAAAATACACTTTTTTACTCAACGGCTTAAGTTTTATTTTCAAAATAATTACTCCCACCAAGAAAATATATTTTACTATCCACTGACAAAAACAAATTTACCTAGAAAAATTATTAACCTGTTAATAAAATAAATTAGATTTGAGACTTACGTCATTTAGTTCTGAGTTAAAGTGTGTTCAAACAGTGCACACTAAATTCGACCTTATTACGCTGGCACCTCGCGTTATAATAGTTATCCGAAGCGAGCAGTCCTCAGTATAGCGCCGTGCGCCGATGCGGGTGGACCTGTGATTGTTTTTGTCACAAGCGAGCATGCAACTTTCGATATTACAATAGGGAACAAGGACAATAAGAAATTATATGTTCGCAAAAGAGAGAACCGTTTGGTAGATTGTGTAAGAAAAATGAGAGAAGCAAAGATGTAATTACTCGGAGTTATGGTCTGATTATTTTTCTTGGCATATAGCCATTACCCAGTCATATTCCTGGCAATTTTTATCCGACTTCAAAAAAGGATGAGGTTCACAATTCGTCCGTTTCTCGTATTTGTTTTTTGATGATACTCGATTTCTCTCCTAAAAATTGTCAAACGATAGAGATTCTTTTACTTATGGTACAATATTTACCCGACTTCAAAAAAGGAGGAGATTGACAATTCGTCCTTTTTCCTATTTTTTTGATGTTACTCGATCTCTCTCGTAATAAAATAGTCAACCGATGGAGATTCTTATTCTTATGAGTACAATTTTTACCCGACTGCAAAAAATAGGAGGTTCTCAATTCATAGTTTTTCGTATTTGTTTGTTGTTACTCGATTTCTCTCCTAATAAAATTGTCAATTGATAGAGATTATTTTTCTCATGAGTACAATTTTTACCCGACTACAAAAAAGGAGGAGGTTCTCAATTCATAGTTTTTCGTATTTTTTTGATGTTTCTCGATTTCTCTCCTAATAAAATAGTCAACCGATAGAGATTCTTTTTCTCATGAGTACAATTTTAACCGACTTCAAAAAAGGAGGAGGTTGTCAATTCGTCCTTTTTTCCTATTTTTTTGATGTTAGTCGATTTCTCCCCTCATAAAATTGTCAATCGATAGAGATTATTATTATCGCTGGCTGGAGCGGTAGTTCCAATACATTTGGAAAATTCTATAATAAGACTATTGTGTCTGAAGGTGATATGTCTTTTGCAAGAACAATTATATCAGAAGTATTACAAGAACACTAGTTCAATATTATGATTTTGGCATATATATTTTAAGTTTCATCATTATTAATAATATATGATCAAACGAACTTCACAAGCGAAGTTCAATCATTATTATATGAATAGCTCCATTCTTCAGATATATCTATATATTAATAGATATTTATACCAGGTAGTCCTTCTTTCACACAGGTAAATTCGCACGCTTTTAGAGTCGTATCGATTAAAAAATCGATTCTATCGCCGGTACCCTCACTACAGAGCCTCCCTATAACGTCATTCTTTTAGAGAAGTTACCCAAAAACTTTTGTTTACTTACTGGGTAGTGGAGGGAGGGTTCCTATATCTTCGAATGGAGCTATTCATGTAATAATGATTGAACTTCGCTTGTGAAGTTCGTTTGATCATATATTATATTTCATAGCTCCATTCTTCAGATATATCTATATATTAATAGATATTTATACCAGGTAGATGTTTAGAGACAAACAGTTTTTGGTTATGTAGATAAAATAAATCAAGTTATTGCACATGAAACGAAGATATTTTTGAATAAAGAGAAAATATATTTATTCAATTTGAATCATTGTTAAAAGTTACGCAACCGAATTAACTAAAATAATACTTAATTGTACATGTACACAATATAATCACACAAAAAACTAAGTAAGTCTAGGTTCAAGTAATGACCTAGCAAAGTTTTCTACAATTGTTGGACGATTATAAAACTTTGCAAAAGTTTGCGAAATTGGTGTCCAACCGGCTATCTTACGGATAGAATCAACAGAAAAACCAGCAGATTTCGCGCTCGATGTGGCGGCATGCCGCGTGCTGTGTGCGCTGAATGTCACCACGTTGATACCGTTTGCAGCTAAAACGTCTTTTATCCATCGACTGATGGTTTGCGCTGAAGCATATTCATGCGGACTTTTGTGGGTTAAGAACAGGCTATCCCGAACGGCAGAACAAATACTCTCTTTTTCTTGAAAGTAGAGTAATAACAAAATCGGCTGCTCACGACCGGGAGCTGATGTTTTGATTATATCTGATATATTAATAATTATCTGATTTTGAGTAATCATAATATCATTTACTTTTATTACAGAAAGTGTTTGTACATGGTGAACGGTGCACAAAGCAATGAGTATTGTAAGTTTTTTTAGTGATTTGAACTAAAGGCAAATTATCTTTAGGATTCCAATCCGAAACAAAGTTAAGTACTGTTTGAGGGTCCCATGTATATGAATAGTTGGGTATGCTTGATCTAATTTTAAAAGCTCCTTTTAACTAGCGCGATATGTTTTCATCAGAGCCTATTTCCTTTCCTAGAAGTAATGAGAAAGCCGAACGATGAGTATTTAATGAGCCATATGAAGCTCCTCTTTGGAATTGTTCCGTTAAAACCAAAATAATTGATGCTATTTTGATTATAGATTGATTGCTCGCTCACAGTTTTTTTGTAAGCACTTGAGAATCAATGGAAATGGGGAAAGCAAAAAAGTAGTGATTATGCCAAGAAATCGTGAAAGCTTCAAAGGTAAATGCATATGGATCTGGCTTCCATGAAACGTATGTGTAACATTTGGTATTGGCGCGAGATGCGAAAACATCTATACTAGGTTCGCCAAACTTTTGAACAATGGTTTGAAAAGCTTGTGAGCAAAGTTCTAAATCAATATCAGGGTTGAATCTTTTGATTCTTCATCAGCTTCTACGTTATCTTTAGTATTTATGTATGAAGCGAACAACCATAGAGTTTGTTCTTCACCCCATTGCCAAATAGATCTCGAAATAGATTCCATTAATGTAGCTTATAGCGGTCGTATTATCTATTCGCGTCAATATGGTGCAATTGGTTTTGTTTGTAGCAAAACATTTGAGCCCGAAAAAGGCAGCTTGAAGTTCTAAAAAGTTTATCATCAGTTCACTTTCTTTCCAATGGCAATTTGTGCACCAATTATTACAGACGGCCCCCCAGCCAATCCTAAATGCATCTTTATAAATGTCTAAATCATAAACTGGAGGAGCTACCAAGTTTTTTTTTGTGGCTAGAATGTTTGCTCTCCAACAGTATAAATCTGGTAGAACATTCGCTGATAATTTAAATTTAGTGTCATAATTAGCGTCATTTTGAAGTGCAAGATACTTTTCTCTCTCTAAAAACTTCTGTGTATAGCCAGCCGTATTTTCCAGCCGGGCAGGCTGCTGTGAGAACGCCTAAGAACTGAGAAAATTCTCAAATTGTGCATCGTGGAAGCTTTCTTGTGCCAAACCTTATTCATATCTAACGTTACTTGATAGGTATCTAACGTTTTTATTAGAACCTTCGTGTATGACCCGCAGTCAACCTCCAGGTTTCTATAACATCATGTCTAGCCTTCGTGTATAACCCGCAGTTAACCTCCCGGCAGACTTAGAGATGCATTTAACGAGTTTGGGACACTTATAGAAACTACTCTGTAGTTTTTATTACATCATGTCTAGCCTTCGTGTATAACCCGCAGTTAACCTCCCGGCAGACTTAGAGATGCATTTAACGAGTTTGGGACACTTATAGAAACTGATAGTGTAGGTACTAACCTTCATTTCTTTCGACCTCAGACTCTGATTCCGAATCGGAATATGTTATAACCCGACGACGTCGGGAGGCTTGTTGTTTCTTGTTATCAAGTTCCTTAATTTTGTTCTTGTAGCGATGTATTAATTTATCTTCATTTTGTCGTTTCGGTATCATGAATTTAAATTCTTTTGCGACGAAACTTGTTGAGACGCGTGCGTCTTCTACCGCGCACGAAAAAAGAATGATGTTATAGGGAGGCGCTGTATTGAGGGTACCAGCGATAGAATAGATTTTTTAATCGATACGACTCTAAAAGCGTGCGAATTTACCTGTGTGAAAGAAGGACTACCTGGTATAAATATCTATTAATATATAGATATATCTGAAGAATGGAGCTATGAAATATAATTACTATTAGCAGGTAGTCTCTACTAATAACATAATTATTTGTTGTAAATCTCAACAAATGTTATAATAATTGATTTATTGTGTCATTAAAACCAGATTTTTCACAAAGTAAACGGATCTTATATATTATTACTTTGAACTAAATGACGTTTTATCTAGTTGGTGTAAGGAGGAAAATAAAGTACCCACATAAAAAAAAAATATTCTCAACTATCAGTGCAAACTGGCGTCACCGTACGGTGTAACTACATGTGTATTAATAGTTATTGGTAATCTCTTCGGACGAAACAGCTCGAATAATTACGATAGAACTTCACTTACAAGTTCGTTTAATCATTAATTATTTTTCTCATGAGTACAATTTTAACCGACTTCAAAAAAGAAGGAGGTTGTCAATTCGTCTTTTTTGATATTACAAACAGACACTTCAATTTTATTTATTTGTATAGAGTACCATCAGTAAGTGTGGGAAAATGGGGGATGTTTCATATATCACGATATTTTCGTCGAAGTCGGTTCCCGCTTTTCAATTTTTATTGATTTGATTTACCTAATTATTTTCTCCATCATTTAAAACGGCGGAATATATGCGTTAGCGTAAACCATCAAACATTGCATTATTATTGAAATTAAAAAATAATAATTTAGTAGTATATACTATAATAAAGTATTCAAGGGTAAGGAAACTCTATTATGACATCTACGTTCCAGCGCGCAACCGAGAACGGCTCACGCTATAACGGCTCGGGCCGCGGCGATCTAGCAGTGGTCTATCGCCGCGTAATATTAGCGGGGTGTGAGCTGCGGCGCGGCAGTGCAGTTGCGCGTTGCGGGGTGTGGAGGCGGAGCAAACGTGGGAAAATTATATTGAGAGCACGGTCTTAATAAAGCGACTTAAAACAAAAACAAAGGTCTCGTGAACAAACTGACGAGACTAGCGTCCATTTCTCGGAACGGTCGAAGATCGGACTCTACCGAGGGTCGAGGAATTCTAAACGGGAGCACAGAATAGATAATAGTGCAACGGGAGAATAAGAACAAAAAAGACTACGTAAGAAAGATGAAGGTTGTTGCAGCGCTAGATTCAGGAAAAACAAACCTGTTACATTCCCTTATATTTAGCTATTATTATAGACTTAGATTGAATAGGTAGTTGATCTTGTACCTACTTAGATTTTGAAGTGTTGGCCGTTGACCCGTAGTTCGATGGTTCGAACCTTACAAGTGAAAAAGGTTATAGGGCATTTTCTATAAATATATTGCTCATCTGGCTAGATCAAGCCTCAACTTCATTATCTATCAACTACTAGCTTCTGCTCGCGGTTTTCACCCGCGTTCGCACAGGAACAGTGCACTTTTTCGGGATAAAAAGTAGCCTACCTATATTACTCTCCGGTCCATTAACTATATCAATGCCAAAAATAACTTCGATCTGTAGCTCCGTTGCTACGTGAAAGAAGGACATACCAACAAACCAACAAAAACACTTTCGCATTTATTTATAATATTAGTAAGATACATATTATAAGTATGATACCATAAATAGTGATTAAAGATTTAAAAAAAATACACGAATCACTAGAGCAACATCGATTGAAATGCCATTATAGTTTAGAGGAGACACGTAACGTTTTGGCGCTGCCATAAAAATTATAAAAACTCAATCCTAGAGAAAATTTATAGTTAAAAGTTTAAATTCATCCAAGATTAGCTACGTAGTTTAGACTTAATAATAATTCATTCATGATAAAAACTATAAGTGCCTACCTGCTCCTTGTAGATACAGTTTAGAGTAGGTACCTACTCAAATTAAGAAATATGCAATTTTTTTGGAATAGGTAGGGATAACCTTAAAGTTTAGATATCCCCCTGGCGTACTGGTCAGTAAGCCAGTAAGAATTTATTAGGTTGCGAAGTTTTCGTAAAAAACACATATTTTGTATCGTCTCGAGATTTTTTGGAGTAAAAATTTACAGCATCAATAAAATACGTCATCATTTGACGGATAACTAATCTGATACGCTTATTTTTAAAATAATCTCCACGTTTTAGGATCAGCATCCTAAAACCGGTTCACGGAAGGTATTTTTTTTTGATGCGCACAAAAGAGGAGCTCGGGCAGGTAAACGGGAACGACTTTGGCCAATCCCGAATCTAGCAACTCGATTATATTGTGCAGCTATTTGGCAACGTCGCTGTCAGAATTGATTTGGGATCTTTGGTGGTTGGGTCGAAGTGTCACGTGAGGAGCGGCAACGTCGCTGTTGTTCGTATTATCTACCGACTACCCATGCAATTTTATTACTGTATAATCAAAGCGGCTACCATAGAACAGGATAGTATTAATGTAATAAACACATCAAAAATGTTGAAGCATATTATATAGGTATTTTGTCAGATTACAAGTACGAAAATTTTCATGAAAAGCAATCTTAAACAAAGAAAGGTTAAAAAAAATGACTCTAAACTCTTCTGATAAAATTACTAAAGAAACTTCATAACAATTATCATCCGTCAGAAGTCAGAAGCCGTCGTAAATATACTCGTTGCCTTAGTCACTTTGAGCCCAGGCAGGGAATGAAAGAGAGGGCACTATCTGCCTATATTGCTGAACTTGTCTATTTCGTGGATTTTTGATGGTTGTACATCATTTGAGCTTGCGCGTGTTTTATTTCGTTATCCGCACTTGTTGCAAAATCATGGTTATTTTGACATAAAAACGCTAACTTGCATTAGCGTGTCCGGTCCGGCTTAACGGGTTCACATTACACATAGTCACAATAATGATATCTCATATTTCCTATCTACAACGTCAGCGGTAAAGCCAAGCTTAGGCCGCAATGGTTTGTTTCGATTTTTTGCTTGGTGATAGAAGCATTTTTTTATTACTTGTTAAAAGTTTTTATTTAACTTGCAATTTTTGTATGTAGGTGTGTTTGTTAGTGGGAGGACTAACTCTTCTGCGAGTGTCCGTCTTGGTTGTTACCACCGCTTTGCTCGTGAAATCTGCCCTGAAGCAGTAGTTTTCAAGCATTACGGTGTTCCGGTTTGATGAGCAGAGTAGCCAGTGAAATTACTGGGCTTATGAGACTTGATACCTAATGTCTCAGGGTAATGAGCGCACTGCAGTGCCGCGCAGGCCTTTGTGTTTCAAAGTTCTGGGTGGCACTGCAATTTTTATGGGCCGGCGTTATGCTTACCATCAGGCAAACGACCAGCATAACGCCGGCCCATAACAATTGCAGTGCCACCCAGAACTTTGAAACACAAAGGCCTGCGCGGCACTGCAGTGCGCTCGTTACCCTGAGACATCAGTAATTTCACTGGCGACTCTGTTCATCAAACCGGAACACAGTAATGCTTGCACACTACTGCTTGGTGGCAGACTTCACGAGCAAATCGGTGGTAACAACCCAGACGGACACTCGCAGAAGAGTGTGTGGGTGTCCTATCAAGTATAAAAAATATCCAATCACATTGTGTTTTACTGTCTTTTGTTTCATTTAACACGAGTTAATAACTCTCTGTACATATAATTATGTGCAAAAAAATCACTATATTTCAGTACCTACAAAATTGAAATTTTAACATGACTGGTAGGTTCGGTTTTGACTAAAACTGACACAGAGGCCGAAGGTTCGGTTTCGCTTTCGGCCGAAACTGACACCGAGGCCGATGATTCGGTGTTGGCTGAAAATCCTGTTACGGTCGGATACTATAAATTTCTTAACAAGATTGTCTTGTTGGAATAATTTGGTATAAGTACATATATATTTCCAATAAGCCTATAGGTATGCGTATGATACTATCCGTGTTACCACAAAAAAATACTTTTATTGCGGCGACGCCTGTTTATCTAGTCAGTGTCTAAAGATAAACGTCAACAATGATTAGAAATGTCATTACAGAATTGTGTTAGACAACGCGGTTAGACTACACGGTTACACTACTTTGTGGTTACTTATATTTAAACACGCGACCAAGGCATGTTTAGGAGTTAGACAGTGTAATACAGGTTTAAAGTGTGATTAAGATGTTACATTTATGTGGTACGAGCGTTAGGTCCTTGCTATTTAATAGGAACGCGAGTGAGGTAGTCGAAACCTTTCCTATTTATGTAGGTAGTCCGTAGAGAGGCACTAAATAAATCTAATAAATAACATAGGTTTTCCAATAGGTAGGTACTAAAGATCTGTAGTAGGTACCTATTGGAAAACCGTTGGAGGTTCTGGTTCCGATATAGGTAGATATTTATAAAATAGAATAAAAACATAGTGGCCAAAAAACAGACGTCAGCATTACGACTTTCTCTCTCTTAATTAAGATTGTGCGTCCTACCTATTTAATTTTATGCTAGTATGAGTGGTTTATTCGGAATTACAACAGTTATTGGACCAGCTGGGGAAGGGTGCGGCCATTTTGGTACATTGTTATCATTTATCGCTTTCGGCTACAAAGGAAATCTGAGCGTGTTTTGATGCGTTCAATGCAACGAGACTCCATCATTTCCTGCAGATACGCTCCGTCGAACTTATCGACTATTCGCGTTCCATTACACCCTTTGAATGGAATGAGCTTATAAGAAACGAATTTGAGCTTCAATCTACACCGAAATGTATCGCCAACCCGAATGATTTCTGAAACGTTGTGAGAGTTTCCAAATTCCGTTCCGCAAAGTGGCATCGGTTAGTTTCCCCTACAATGTCTTCACTCTATTTTGAGTAGGTACTTATAATTATTTTATACACTCATAATAATTAAAACTTAAATGAACGCAACCAAAAACACGTTTTACAACATTTATGGAGCTTGTACATTTATTTATTCAATATTCAGGTTGAAACGCCTACTTACTTACGAAGTCAAGTTACAAAATAATATGCTAATTAAAATATGTTCTGCATAATAGTGTCTTCACCGGCTTATAAGTACCTAATTATTATTCAATAAGAATCTGTTTGATTGAAATTGAATCTTATTTGTCATAATCATAGAGTCCAATATAGCGCGCATTATTTTATGGTAGAGTAGGCAGAACACACAACAAAACCTCTAGCTCTACCAAGAGTCACGTCACAGAACATAAATTTTATAATAATACTCAACAGTCTAAAACTAAACATAGGTAACAATAATTATCTTTGGTGTATATATGCAAAACAAATGAACGCTCTCTTTAGCGTAGAGCGCTCTACTTTACAAACCGTTTTTTCTTGATTCTATGCACAAACCATACGAATATTTAAAGTTTTGTCAAGAGAAAAGTCGCTATATCGCTGCCAATATCATCATGTAAATATAGATAGACCTGTCATGCGAGTGGCAGGCGACAGCAGCTCCCTATCTCCCGACGGCAGCGCGTTATCTCGAGAGCCACTCGATACGTGCCGCATTTCACGCCGCCGCCTCTTATTTTATGAAAATCAATTAAAATATCGTGGCATAATGATTAAGGTCTATGATTTCTATGAACACCATCAACACCTACTCAATCAATACATCTACAGTTCATTGACACGAGCGTCTTATGCAACTCCCAGCGCCATCTCTTATCACTATGAAGAAACAATAAATCTTCATATTATTTTGCGATTACTCACGTGAAATATCCTCTGCCGCCGCAGGATGGATCTTGACGGCTGAGGCATCCATACGATTGACAAGTGAATGCACAAAGAAGCACATTTGTTGACAAACAACCCGCGAGACTGCAACAGCAAATCACGCCAACAACACAATCCTTAACAAGGGCCCGGGACGGACTGTCCAGGCGTCGCTGCAGGCTGCGGTCCCTTTCGTGCTTAGGGCAGACGAGCCCCGGCGCGCACATTGGCTGCGCAGCGGACCAATCGCGGCGCCCAGATCGACACTTTGCTACTGGCTTAACATCGTCACAGCGGAAAAAGCGGAGGGGAAAACAAATGACGAATTCGCCTACACTGTTAGGTCATCTCCCGCTATTCGTTTCACGCACAAATTCGCCTGAGAGGCCGCACCGCTCTATGTAAAGACACCAATCGGTCGTGCCGATTAGCTCGCAGCCGACGATGTCTCGCGCGCCAAATCAGCGATTAGCCGAACGATACTGGATACATGTCAATTTGATTACTGACAGGCTGACGTTATTTGGTAGATTATTTTAAAACACGCAAAACGAGGGTCGACGTAATCTCGATATTTCTGGAATTGGATTCGGCGGTGAATAATCACTAGCGTGCACGAGATAAACCACAAATAGCCGGCACTTTACGAATTCGATAAACAACAATGTAGGTAGGTAGGTAGCACTGACTAGATGTAGTTACCTACCTACTAAACAATGACTGCACGCGAGTGACGCGCGATGTTATAGAATCGACATAGGTATAGGTAGTTAATTGTTCAACCACATGATCGAGCTAACATTTCAATAATAAGTTAGAAAGGTATTGTATAAATAAACCTTCAGTTTACGCGTTCACAAAAATACATGTAGTATGAAGCATAAGGATATGATTGTGTGCGTGTGCCTTTGAATGCTTCAGGCTTCTGCCACGGCACAGAACATAAGACACAGACTACACCACGTTCTAATTTATTCTCAACTTTTGCGAATGGCAGACCACGGCTTGATGTAAAGACCTTATCCCAGCAATGGGAGCGAAATAGGCTGATATGATTATTCATAAATTGCAATGGATTGTAAAATAAACACAGTACCTATTCGTATTTATTTGCAAAGTAGACCGCAACGTAGAGTAGGCAGCAACACGTAGGTACCTACATGGTACCTACGTACGTTAATTCTGTAACTCGTATAACGTATTCATTATTTAAAATAATATTATATTGATAATTGATTTATATTTGAAAAAAACGTTTCACTGGCTCTTACTTCAGTGATCAGACCATACGATACCTACATACTTATTAATGATACTTACTTAGGTATGAGTTACTTGTCGATTTCGTCACCATCAAAAGTTTGTAGAATTTTACTGCAGAACGAGTTCCGGTGATCCAAACGGCTAAATTCAAAATCATGAATTCATCCTTGTGATACTGCTGGATGACTATTCCAAGCACCACCCAGCCAGCACTAGCGAAGCTTCGCTTACGAAGCTTAGAAAGAGTGCGAAATATGTTAGGCCGTTCGTTGCTTACAACGGCCTACCATATTTCGCCCTTTTTCTCGCAAAAGGTTGAACATTATAATAAAAGGTAAAAACATGTCGATGTCCCATGAGTTACATGAGATGAGACAACTGCCCTTGCCAGTGTCACTCGGGATGATGCAAGGATACTAACGATATCCCATTCATCCAAATCTGTTCAAGTATTCAGGCATGTAACAATTATGGTGGAATAAAGAAACTCACATACATACCTACTAAAAACATTGCACTCCTTTATTGTGCAGTCGTGTAATATAGATATGTCGTACCTATATTTTTCTCTGTCCGAGAGCTTTAGATCCACCAAGTTTTTGAATGCTTGAAAAAGTTTGAAGATTTGTTTTGTAACTGTATAGAGTATAGACCTATTTGTTAACTTTCCAAGGCCCGCTCCCCACAGACCACACTATCAATAGATATGATACGTGTCAAAGCCTCATAGGGGGTCAAGACTTCGAGAGCGATGATCTTATAAAGCGATAATCGCTTAGTTGTAATGAGGTGTCCCACCGATTCCTATACCTAAGGTTAAAGATTCGCACTCTACAAACGAGCTTGAGTATTCGCTGAAGGAAAAGTCGTGATGAGCCATAGTATTGTGATAGGTTCCGAAACCCTCACTTGAGAGCAGATTCCCATTATACCTAAACTTATATACTCTTTGATTATACCTACCTAACTATTAAAGTCCTGCTTGTCTACAAGCTAAGTAGCCTAGGCGGCTGATGCCCACCTCCACTCCATATGCACTTAAATATTTGCTCCTACAATTTGATTTTTCTTACTTGTACATGTGGGTACATGCTGTATTAAATGTTATTTTGAACTCCCAAGCTACCTATTGATAGGGCTCTGCAGTAACTGCTAATTTTCTCTCATAAGCTAAAGAGCGAATGTGTACAATTATACCTAACTTTCCAGGGCCACTTCATGAAAGAGGCCTTTACGCTTACGGACTGGACGTGGGCGGTGCACGGTGGGGCAATAATCAATAATATAACCAGGATTAATAATTTTATCATAGTTCGAAATTAATAACAGCATATTAATTATGTAGTTCTAGTTTATTAAATAACTCTAAGTATAATAAGTAATAACATCAGATATGTAACCGTACTCTAATAGATATCTATAAGTAGGTATACCCTGAAATACGATGTTTTGTGTTTTTCATACACAACAGCAACAGGTCCATGTGAAACGTAATCATTTGACCTGGAAATTTGAAAATGGCGTTAGAAGTTAGGTATGTTGTACCTAATCTAAAAGGCTAATTATAATGATAATGGCTACATATAATTGTAGATTACTGGTAATTCGAGGAAAAGATGTGATTATCCCGACTACCAGTGGGCTACTTACGTCCTATTCTTCGGCAAGGGTCTGACTGAACATCATCACCTCATGTAATGTGCGATCAAGCAGGTGTGCAGGCATTGTTGTAGGAATTCCGGTTTCAAGGGTAAGATAACAAATTATTGGCTACGATTGACGATGGATTTTCAACAGTCAAAACTTAGTTAAGCAAACATTAGAAAATGCTGTATGGACCGGTGATCGACTTCATTACAATGTGTAGTAACTACGGCACGTTGTTACAGTATCACGTAGGTACCACATTCTTGCGTGGACCTGCTGTTTCGCATGGAATCATCAGCCAAAGAACTATACCTACTTGTCCTGTGTTACGATTGTATACAGCATGCGTTCGCGTATGTCCGTACCTATTACCCTAACGATTGCCCACGGTAAGCGTGGCAACTGTTTTATCCTTTTCGCAGGCGTCGCTCAAATTGAAACTTGACACAGTAATTTGAATCGCTGCATCGCTACCATTGCTTTGTAAACACATACCTACCGTGTTACCACGAAAACAACCTTTATACGCCTGTTTAGATAGACGTTGCTAGTGTCTAAAAATAAACATCTCTAATTATTAAATCACGACAGAATGGAGTTAGACAACGGTTAGACACTACCTTAGTAGGTAGTGTCTAACCATAGTAGGTACTAGTACCTTAGTACCTCCCTGCTTAAATCAAGATTTGTGTTTGTTTGTTTTTAAATACGCGATTAAGACAGATTTAGGAGTGCCCGAGAAAACAAAACTTACCAATGTCTACATGTACGGCTCCGAGTTGGTTTCCGTTATCATTTCTTCCGCGCAGACGCATTTCATCT
This sequence comes from Crocallis elinguaria, assembly GCA_907269065.1. NCBI lineage: Eukaryota > Metazoa > Arthropoda > Insecta > Lepidoptera > Geometridae > Crocallis > Crocallis elinguaria. Next base: position 10,502,221 of record OU026077.1, read on the forward strand.
TCCGTCTCTCGGCCCGGTTCACAGCCTGGCTGGCAGTATCGTTCATCTCCCACCATATTGCCCCACCTAAGACGTTGCGGAAGTACGAAGGCACGCTGCCTTCGCGGAGAAGATACCTGGACAATGTTTTTGTAAAAAAATGTTTATTTCGTATCAATGAACTAACTTTCGGGGGCTGAGTCATCCGCGTCCGTAGGAGCGTACCCTGCATTGTAACCCTACACGTGGCCCTTGGGTGGTGCTAAACAGATAACACACGTGTGGTAGGCTACGGCCAAGGCACACCCACCGGGCTAAGTCGCGGCGCCAAACGACTATGTCATGTTCCGCCGTGTTGTCCGGTGACGCTGTTTTGAAAGATGGGTCGGATCAGTAGCACCACTAGAGTAGGTCTGCCGGTTGCGGCGCACTCTAATGCCGATGCATCGAAAGACTAGTGGATGGTAGCGGGATCCGAGGCACAGTGCACCGCTGGCCGCCCGCATGTATTTGGAGACCCAAGTAGTAAGCCGCTAATGAAAGGCTGCCCCACCAAATGTCGAAAGATCCCAGGATGCGCCATCATGCCGGTTGGCGACTGGTTGAGCGGGCCCGATGGACTTCCCCGGGGGGCTCAGGCGTCCTCGCAGTCTCCAGACCAGTTTCTCAAAGTTGTATACTGTATGTGCCTATTGCTGTGAGTCGCGGGTTCTGCAGTGCAGTGCCTCCATCTACTGCCATCTTTCTACCTCCCCTCTGTCTCAACAAATATGCATGAAAACGAGAAATAACAGGACTATAAGTTTCTACAGCGGCTACACCTTCGACCGCATCATTGCTTAACATCAGACGAGATTGCGGTCAATGTGAGTCAATCGAATATAAAAAAGACGTAGTACTACAACGAACTATCTACTTGTGTTACAAAATAAACGAGTACGAAAAGCTGCTGTTTAATTTGTTTGTAAGAAAAATTCTGCTTAAAAGTGTTACCTAAAGAACTGCTCCTCTTTGTACTCCTCGCCGCGGCGGCGCCAATACCTTCTCAGGTTGGAGCTCATTTCTTCCTCATCCTCTACCTTTTTGATCTGGGAGCGCCGGTCCTCCTCTAAAACCTTGAGCTCGTCGACCGTTTCTGGAATTAATTTACTAACTATATGTAGCTGAGGCACACACAGGTAAAGGAGATTCAAGCATAATTTGCTGTAGCATAAATAACTGTAAGTCCTCTTCCTTCCCGTCATTGAAATGAAAGGTACCTCGATAGTAATGTACTATTACCATAAATCGTTCGTAGCGTACCTTATGCTTGCAACACAACATCGTCACACAGGCGATGAAGTAGGAGCTATGTATGAGGATATACCCGAGACCATGCACACTTCCAAAACCTTCGTTTTGTCGATGATATTTTAGAGTTTAAGTAGCGTATGTAATAGGAATAGGTAAGCAGTTAGGTAATAAACCAACGACGTCAAAGGGAGCACACGACCTTGCCATGCTGGACGTCGCGGCGAGGGCGACAGCGGGCACGTCGGCATCCGGGTTTGGCCATAGTTTTGAATAATTGGCGAAATATTGGGTAGCAACTCGTAAAACTGAACATCATGAACTTTGAACGTATCGAATATCGGGGCCGAGCGAAAAGTGCACATTAGCGCATTCGTGTGTGCTCGTGCATTACTATAGCGTGAATATAATAATTGTTGTAATAACTTAAATGTTACAACAGAACTTAAAAAATTGCTTTAAAAAAGCTACGAACCGACTTCAGTGACAAACTATTGAACCGATTTTAATGAAATTTCTATGGGACCAATCTGAAAGTATATCCTTTCAAATAAAAAAAGAATTTTCCAAATCAGTTTATAAATGATGGAGATATGAGGTAACAAACATAAAAAAAAAATACTCACCAAATTGATAACCTCCTCCTTTTTTGGAAGTCGGTTATTAATAGTACTTGAACGTTATACGAAGAACGTGCCAATCAAAGATAGAAAAAGAAGAGGTCTTCTTAGACCAAAACGCGAACGGCGGAAACGACTCCACAGTTACGTCAATTAAGGGACAACTCAACGACGTGTATGTGGTCATTATCATGATTTTGACCATAACAGCATTCATTCTATTGTATTTTCTCGCAATAGAATATAATGTAATAATAGAAGCAAACGCATGCAAGAAGGAGAACTCCCTGAGATGAATAAATAAAAAGCAAATAGAAAGTAAAGGCAGATCAGGTTTTGTTATATTATTTGATAACGAAACGAGCTGGTCGTTTGCCTGATGGTAAGCATAACGCCGGCCCATAACTATTGCAGTGCCACTTAGAACTTTGAAACACAAAGGCCTGCGCAACACTGCAGTTCGCTCGTTACCCTGAGACATTAGGTATTAAGTCTCATAAGCCCAGTAATTTCACTGGAGGTTGCTGGGAGATATTTGAGTCGAGATTACCTTGAGGTAATTATCGTAGTTACAGCATGAAATACGAGGGTACGCGAAACCAAACAGAGGAAACTATGAAGGAAACTCTTACTATAGGTAATTACGCAAAACCGTCAAGGAAATTGTTATATGACAGCGCGTGAAAATACGAGCAGAAGGAGGAAGAAGAGTTTTTCCAGCCTGACTACTTTCTCTTATGCGAAGATTTGGTTTGTGGTTATTGTATATATCTTAATTCCTACTAATATTATAAATGCAAGTGTGCGTGCTGGTTTGTTAATTTGTTGGTTTGTCCTTTCACGCAATAACGGAACAATGGATCGACGTAACTTTTGGCATAGATATAGTTTATGGACCGGAGAGTAGCATAGGCTACTTTTTATTCCGGAAAAATGCACGGTTCCTGTGGGGACGCGGTTGAAAACCGCGAGCAGAAGCTAGTCTATTTATGTCGTGAAAATAAGAAATGTAAATTTTTACTTTATACGGCGGGCGCTACATTTATCAATAATTCGAAGTAATAATGTAGCACCAAATAACTTACAAACATACAATGATAGCGAGCGATATGAGATCGAGTGTGGCCGAGCGGGAACTTGTGCGACTTTCAACCGCGACGCACCAAAGTTCGAATCTCGACTTGGCCTGCACCAATGACTAATATCAAGTTATGTGCGGATTTTTCACACTCGCTCTAAAACGGTGAAGGAAAACATCGTGAGGAAACCGGCATGTTTTAGAACCACAAATATCGTGGACATGTGACATCCACCAAGCCGCACTGGGCCCACGTGGTGGATTATGGCCCATACCTCTGTCTCTGAGAGAGGCCGGTATCCCAGCAGTGGGAGCGTAAGAGGCTGATAATAAAGTATAAAGTAATACAATGATAATACGTTCATAAAAGGAATATGTGGAGCAGTACCTACAAGTAGCAAAATGCTTTGTTCACATTTCTCTTCAGACGGACGACGGTGTAGAGTTTCATCACAAGTTTTATCTATTCGATACCACACCGTGCGAAGCGTATTATCGGATTAGACTTCCTTAGAACTTACAAAGCAAATATCAACTTACCTACTAATCAAGTCACATTGCAATTACATGATATACGTTGTATAATTAAAAGATATAAAAGTCGTAAGTAATGGAATGTTAGAAACAGAAAGTTACGTTAACCTACCAGCTCTTACCGAGACTATACTTTTTATAGATAGAAATACAAACGTTTATAAGGATTGCATATTATATTCTAAACAGCGGCGCAAGTACAGAGGTCGGTTCGATAAATGTGTCAAATCGAAAAACACGATAAATTTATCGAATGTTACTAGTACCGAAGTCTGATCGTAAAATATTGTATTAGCTCTATATTCTCTTTGGATTCGACCTAGCTATTCGATAACTTTTGTCGATTGTTTCGAGGCTCGATAAATTATTTAAAAAGTCGATGTAACCCACTTTATCGGTTTGAACTGTCAATTTTATCGAATTTTATCGACCGAAAAGATCCGTAGGTACTTGCGCCGCTGTTAGCAGAAAATGTTTTTATAGGCAGGAAGAATTGTTGCGCCAAAAAGAGGTAGAGTACCGTTGAGGACTCCGGTAGAGTACCAGTAGTATCAAGATCGTGATCCGTGATCGATCGTGGCCAGATCGTGCGACCAAGACCTGGCTGTGAGACATCAATAAGGATACGAAAATCGAATTTAATTCAACGAAATGAGTTCGATTACTTAGACAATTATAATATCTGTTTATTTGGAAAATCGTCGCAAAAAAAACAGTATTTAATATTTGCATGGTACATTACTGCTTGGCGGCAAACTACACGACACGAGTAGAGCGGTGGTACCCAACCTAAGGGACGGAGAGTTAGCAGGGGCGTATTTACCCTAGGGCCAAAAGGGCCATGGCCCGGGGCGGCAGGCTACTAGGGGCGGCGCAAGCAGAAGAAATTATAAATCCCTACCTAACTCTTTAGGCTCTTATTAATAAACAGTAGGCACTTATCAATAAACAGTGTTAAACGGTTGAATACTTAATTAAAATGTGGTTTGTCTCTTTCGATTCAGTTTAAAATTGTCAAATACCAATAAAGACAAAACAAAGTTTAACTAAACCACCGTTTAACACTGTTTATCAATAACAGCCTAAATCTCGTAAGGTGGTCTTGGGTGTACGGCAGGGCGGCGGGGTCTGCAGGCCCAAGGCGCTGAATCCTTAAATACGCCACTGAGAGTTAGTAAACCGAGGTTCACATGGTATTTCAATAACATGGTACTTTTTACCTTCCTCCAGTTCTCCTTTAGCAGACATTTCTTTTGTTTCTAAAGAAGGCTTGGTAGTAATGTCAGCCATCGCGCGGTTGTCCACGTCTTCGGCAAGGCGGTACTTGAGATCCTCATATAATCTGTTAATGATTTTGGGCTTAATTTCAGTAGCATATGGTATCATTAGGTTTCAATTTCGTGACGTAGTGATAAGGGTTGCAAATTCGATTGCCGTTGTTATGTGAGACCATGTTCCTGGTAGTTTCTGATTCCCTATAGAAACAGGAATCTTAGAGGAGTCAAAGTCTATATAATAACTAGCTTTGCCCCACGGCTTTACTCACGTAGTCTAAGTTACTCCTTATAACATCAGCTCTTTGCCAGTGAATGTTCCGTCAAAATTGGTCTAGATGTTTCGGAGATTAGTCGGAACAAACAGACAGACAGACAAAAATTTATAGTGTACCGTATAGTATAATTTCATATGCATTTTGTAAAAAGTTGTTATTTTGTCGTTACAAACAGACACTTCAGTTTTATTTATTTGTATATAGATAGTCATGACTTCAATTAAAAAAACATTGTCATAGAACACATTTTCAATCAGTTAGTTTTTTAAAACATTTTTGTATTTTCGCCATAGGTACTTCAGACAGAAAAGTGATAGTTGCTAGTTGAAGACAAGAATACTAGAGATGTTGGTACTTCCATCATAAATCAAGGCCTTAATAGTTAGCAAGTATACTTAAGTCATCGTGCTTCCTGATAAAATGTGTGCTTTCCTAAAATGCATTTCCCCGACTTTTTATTATGAATAAAAATGGGCATTAAGAGAATGTAAGGTAACCTGTGAGCCAGAGCTTGTATGACTTCATCAATCCGCCTTTCTTCTCCAGTCCGCATATCTACCAATGGGACATGCAGAATGGTCTCACTGTCCGTCTCAACGATGTTGCGGTACCGTAGTATGGCGCTTAGAAGCTCCTTGGCCCCCTTAAATTTCTCACGGTCAGATTCCTTCCATTGCTGCTCTAAAGTCCTACGATATTATAAGAAAAAAATATCAAAATAAAAGCGTTTTGATATATTTAGTGTCTTCTTTTCCTTCCTCACGGTGAAACGCTAAACCTTATTATAGTATCTAATAGAATAAATAGGTATCAGTCATTTGCCCTATTTCAATCTGAAATTTTATTTGGCCGGTAAGTAAATAACAAGATAAATAGTTGTGGAATATTATACCTCAGCACAAAAGCTCTAGGAAGTCTTGGTGGTAGAACATTTTCCGGTTTCTTAGGTTTCGGTGTAAACCTCTCGTAGGGCCGCATCCAGTGGTAGAAGCCTTTCCCATTGTCCTTCTTCAGATCCTTATATGTCAGATATTTAGGCTTGTCGGCTAATTTCGAGTCCATCAACCATTTCTAGAAACAATCGATGAACTTTGTCATAAACTATTGGCAGGTATAAGATTAGATTAGTAAAATTGTATTTCAGATGTGATGGGTCACCGGGCGGATGTTTATAATTACCTATCTAATAAAAGAAAGTTCTTAGGTATACAACGTCTACAGAAAATAATCTTAACGTCGCCGTCGTCATAAATATAGAGGTAACTCAGTAATTTCAAGTAAAATCTAGGGAAATTATCATCAATGTAGTAAACACCTCAGTTTCAGTAAGATGCACTGGCGTCAGCAGAGATAATAAGCTTCGATGGTCTCCGAACGTATCGTATTGATTAATGGAGCACCACGGCTGCCAGCGGCAGTCAAGCTTATACTGATCCAGTAGTGATCGATGGACCAACTCAGCGCACGTTAACTCGCTACCAAAATAAAAAAGAGTCCATAAGTTTTTCAAATACACAATAATATGTATACTACCTACGCAAAAAAATTAAGAAATTACCGTTGCATTATAAAAAACCGCATCGTTTTCGCAATATACAGCTCCCTACATTTACCGTGAGAAAGTACAGAACTCTCAGACTTTCTATCACCCTGCCGTTCATCACCGATATCCGTTGGCTCTTCGCCAAAGATAGTTTCTTCGAGATGTACAGACTCGTCTGAATAAGGTTCCTCGATCAAGGCAATACTTCCCTCTTCGTTCACTGCGATTCTCTTGGAGAACGAATCTTTCATTTTTAACCAGTTCTGATGAAACCTACTGACACTGCTCATTGTTTCAGGTTTAACTTTTATATCACATGTTGTAAATGCCTGGCATTCTGGACACGCTTCGTACTTTATATGTAAAATTTCACCGTCAAAGTTAGCTGTAGTCACGCTATCTAAAGTAATTTCGTAATTGTTGTCAGAATCGATGACCACGGCTGTTTTATTTGGCGATTCTACTGTAATCTTTTCATCGGCTTTGTTTATAGTAACAGTGGTGAAATTGACGTGCTCAACTGTATAAATGATAAGCACCGAAATGTATCCATCTGTTCGTTTCCTTTCTTTACTATCTATTTCTTCTTCTATATCGTCCTTAATTTCAACTTTTTTGGAATAGGAACTTGCAATACTTGCTTGAGATATAATATAACTTTTTTGTGATATAGATACTTTAGATTTGACAGTGTCCGTGTCCATGGTTTCGGAATCCATCATATCAAAAATATCTTTTTCGTCATCCGTCCATTCGGGAAAAATTTCTTCATCTTCTATAATATAATTTGTAATTATCCTTGTCTTATTGGGGAACGTTACTATCTGAACGCCATCTTTATTTAACAAAGTGTGGGTACCATCCAGTCGTCTAGAAAACACCTCTCCTAAACAAAAATCAGTTGCTGTTCGAATGAGCAGTTTTTCTATAGTATATGAAGTATCACTTATCCATTTTTGCCTACGGCCTGAAGTTTCTATATATTCAAATTCTTCTACAACGAGCTCATATTTAGGTAGCTTTACTTCTTTATCTTTCTCGTCGTCAGACTCTCCTTGTTTTGAACCTTTGTTTTGTTTATCTTTGACTTTCTCTTTTCCTTTTCCTTTTTTGCTTTTGTCAGAACTAGACTCACTTATTATAATTTCAGATACTTCTTGATCTATGAGTATATTTTCACACTTTGTAATTTTAATGTAAGATCCATCTGGTCTTAGCACTTCAATATCGCCAGATGGTCTAAAAATTAAGACTTCACCATTTTTACTAATGCAGCGCATGTTCTCGTCAAGGTTTGGCACAGGAGATATATGATACTGCTTGATGTGTGAGATTACAGGTGAATTTTTCTCATATACACTTTCTGTTATGAGACCATTAGGCCATGTCAACAAAAGGGAGTGATAGGTTTTTGTTTCAAATAACTGACAGACTTCCGCAGCTGAAATCGAAGCCAACAATTGCAAAGGGACCTTATATGTTTGTTTTTTAAAATTCATCATAACCTGATCTTTGCTTGTTATCCGAAATGATTCGCAATAATCGTTAATATCGGATGATACAAACTCTCCTAAAGCTCTGTGAAACCAAAATTCATTGCAATTGTTTCCTGGAACAACGTTCATTATTATGTATTCTATATTAGTCGGTATCAATAGCGTGTACTTGGTAAGCACACGAGTCCCGTCTCGGGAGAAATATGTAGAATCTTTCCCAAACACTTCTACTCTCCTATCACCTAAATCATAACCATAAAAGGGTTTAGGTGGAATGTCAACAATAGATTCTGAGGTAGAACCTGTGGTCATAAATGATTGTCTGAGATTTCTGAGCGTCCCTAAAGGAGTTTTTCTTTTAGTGCTTTTAGAATCTACTATAGTCGACGTTGGTGACTGAGACAATTTTTGAGAAGGCACTTGATTGATTTCATCGTCAGCAGTCACATCTTCTTCCATTGCGGCCAGTTCTTGAAATTTAAGAGAACCTTCCATTAGCAGATCAAATTCAACTTGTGTGTTGCTTACACACGATTTATTCGCGTTAGGATCTACGATGACCTTGTATTCGGATTGCGATTTTAGTTTTATAGCTTCATCATAAATTTTTTCCTCTGATTGAATCCAGTCGTAATGTTCCTCCAGCACAAAGTCGAAGAAATCTTGCAAGCATACAGGTGTGGCCAAGTGGCAACGCCACTCGTCACGCGATATACCATCCTCGTCGTGGCTATTAAAGAACATCAACACGAAGGAATCTGTTACTTCGCAATACTTATAATCAATACAGTTAAACTTATTAAGGGCGTCGAACAACATTTGAAATGCACTCACTCCAGAAAAATCTTCGAAATATTCAAAGTCGTCAATCAAATGGTTAATTGGCCTTCCATTTGCTAGTTCCGCTGCCGAAACCAATTCACTTATATCAGGACAGTCGAAGAGAATTTTTATGCGGCGAGATTCGAGATCTCCTTCATTCGAATGATCGGACAGATTTTCACTTCTTGTCATCGAAGGAAATGAAGGCGACGTCGAACTGAAGGTCTGGAGTACAGAACCGATCTTTGCCAGAGGCTCGGCAAGTGTACTGCGCTTTAAAAATTTTTTTTTAAAATCATTTATGGTGCTCGGAGGTAGATGTCTTTTTTTTAGCGAGCTTCTATTGTTGAATAACTTGCGACAAGCCAAAATATGTATCAACCTATTTAGTTCAGCCGTTTCAACATCCTCTCTTTGAAAACACGATAATAGTATGTTTACATGGAAATTAATTTTTGCTTCGAGCTCGTCATTCGGTCTAGATTGTTTATCCCATAGTTTGTGGAGAGGCATAGCAAAAAGAGAACTTATCACTATGTTATCCAGATTTATATTGCCCAAATGAAAAGTAGATTTTTTAGCAAAATCGCCATAATTTATTACAACGGGATCTTTATGTTCTTCATATTCTTCGCCATAAGTAAGGCGATAAACTTTTTTGTCAGTTTCAGCTTGGTAGAGCGTGTTAAAAACTTCTTGTACGAATGTCTCGGCTTTTTCTACTTTTTCAGTTATACCTAAGCTCTTGCGAGGTGAATTCAATGTGACAGCAGTAGATAAAGAAGTGCGGCTGGTTTCCTCTTCCATTCCTTGATTTTTACAGACTGACTGAAGAATACTATCCAGAACTGAGTAAGTTGTTACACATTCGAGAGGTAGGTCCTCGATCTGCTGCTGGTAATATTTTTGGTAACGATCTTCTCCAACGCTTTTTGGTATTTGCATGATATCCATATTTTGTAGATAGTGTACGTGTTGCCTGGTCAAATCTTGTACATCATACATTAAAAAACACAGCTCGTCATAAATTTTATCTGCGTTACCTGACAAACTTTCTGATTCCCAATATGGCGGAGAAAAAACAACAAAAGCAGTATTCTTGAAATCATCTGCTGTATTCGTATCGATGCGCAATAATTGGAGTTCCTCCCAAAATTTATAAGACTTTTCTGCTAATATTTCAGTTTGACTTTGACCTCTTTTTGTAGCTCTAATAAGGGTAGAGGGCACTTTGGTGGTGGTCGGATCTATACTTACTTGTATTATAGCAGTTAAGGGTATTCCAATTTTGATAAGGCTGCTTGGGAGAAGTGGTTCTACAAATCCTGTCACCGCCACGTACAAGTTAGGTCCATCCGTAGGAAAATCATCCACGTAAACTTTGTCTCTCCATTCCTCACCTCTAACTCTAAGTTGGGTATTATATTTTTTACCTTCCTCAGGCTCAACGATTGGGATATCGGTATCTGTTTCATCCTTCTTGCCTTTGCCCTTAGGCTCGGGCGGCGTAGGCTCAGCCGGTTCTGACATCTTCACGTTGACAGTACCTCTGACCTCAGTTCTGTCTATCATCGTCGTTGATTCCCTGCGTATACCCTCCTTTACTTCCAACCTTTGCCTTTTAATAAAAATATACTCCTCCTTCATTTTTAATATCAGATATTTGATGATTAGCGCTTGAATGTCAGGAGGTATATCCATCTTTTCTTTGAGATAAGACTGTCCCTCTTCAAACACTCTCAGATTATCGTCTTTTACCTTTTTTTCGCCTCCAAGTTGATTGACCATGAAAATAGTTTCAGTTTTGCATATGTTTTTTACGACGAATCTTTTCTCCTCTGCTGCAAAATTTTCAAACTTGTTCATGTAGATCCTATCTTGATCGGTGGCTGCAGCTTCGATGATCACTACTTTAACCTTAAAGATCTCTTCATCTAGCGGAGCATCCTCGATGATGGTTCGCCAGGCCACTTCTTCTGAAGGCTCTTTTCCTTTCTTAGGACCCATTTACTAGTTTTATTCCAAATTCCTAACTGCATAAAATATAAATAACTATAAGTACTCTGATATTTAACTTCAAAGGGTATAATATAGCTTTATATTCTTGTACGGGAAACAGGAATATATATACTACTCTATGAGGGAAAATAAATATTGTTATTAGATGTTATGCAATATGAAGAAATAATATCATAGATAATGACAGTTAACTATAATATACGGTATTATATTCTCTTTGAATATAATGATATAACCAATAACTTTGTCATTTTCAGAAATGTCAAATAAGAGATCACTCATAAAAGTCATAAATAGCTAAACAAAAAGTTTTTACTGTCGAGCAGGTGGTTTATCTAATCATTGATTATAATCATATTAATAGTGTATAGACTATACAGGGAATGTCTAATAGTCTATTATACTATAATTATACTGGTCGACAATGGCCCATTATTATTATTATGTCCGGTGGTCAGCAGCGTGGGGCCTCATTCTAATGCAATCTTCCTACCTAATCTCAATTATAGCATTGACTGAATCGCCCCTTTATTTATTGAATTTTGTGACTAGTATTAATATTATTTAAAAAAAATTGCACGTCTGCTTGCAGACTTGCAAATGTAGTGTCTATCACCACTTACCAACAATTAATTTTAAGATCTTAATTTTCATGTATTTTGGCAAATATGTAAATAATTATTTCGTTTGATTTGAAAAATAATACACCATTTTAACTAATGCATTATTTTAATAGCAATTCCTTCACGTTCACATTTGATAACATACACGTATGTAGGTACCTACGTATAACAACATTATAATAATTTATAATTATACATTTGAAAATTGTGCGATGATTTATATGCCTAGTATGACATAATTATCATGTGATCGTTAAACAATCACTAGACTTTGGTGTTTTAAAACAACGCTAATATCATAATTTATAATACATTGTAGTATACCATGTACTTCAAAGTTTAGGGCCGGTATGAATAGTGTCAGTCCTGCTGTTTCTGCTAATTGTATGTGTAGTGTGTTTCTATACTTGTACAATAATGTAAATAATGACGACGGATCAGCAAATACATAGATATAAATTCGAATTCGAATCATGTTATTGGTTGGCGATCGGATCACTGATGATGGCATTGGTTGGCATCTGCTGAGTTTGTTAACATTGTCGGACAAGTATATGCCTAAACACATACCAGAGGTCCAGCGGTGATGTACCAGAGTCAGAGACGAGCGTGCTCATACTCAAACCAGCCACAAAGTTTGGCCCGTCATAATCTTATTTACAATCGCTTGGTATAGTATATTATCTACATATCATCATCAGCCGGAAGACGTCCACTGCGGAATATAGGCCTCCCCCATATAATGCCACTTGGTTCGGCTACTCGCCTCTTGTATCCAACAGTTTCCCGCGGTTTTGAAAAGGTCATCGGTCCAACTAGTGGGGGGTGGCCTACACTACGTCTTCCGGTTCGCGGTCGCCACTCGAGGACCTTTCTTCCCCATCGGTTATCGGTTCTACGAGCGATGTGGCCTGCCCATTGCCATTTCAAATTACTAACTTTGAGAGCTATGTCGGCGACTTTTGTTCTCCTGCGGAGCTCCTCATTTCGGATTTTATCACGCAGAGAAACCCCGAGCATAGCCCTCTCCATAGCACGTCGTGCGCCTCTGACCTTACTCATAAGGCCAATAGTAAGAGACCAACACCTAGTGGAAAAGTATAATCGTACTTTTACGTACATTTTATTCGCATCCGAATGATATAATTCGTTTTACAAAACGTCTGATCGATCAATCATGTCCCATAGAAGTAACGAAGCGGCTGTAAACTATTATTTATGTGAACATCTTCTGAACAGCGATCTAAATCAGAACTGGCATCAGCAATGCCAGTGTCTACTTCTCAATTCGATCATCCGAAAGCGAAGCCATTTTTACTTTATAAAACCATACAATAACTTATTTTAGAATTACAAATATAAAACTATCGTACCTATTGTAAATAGGAACAGGGATGACAGAACTGCTGCCTTATCAGCTAACAATCTCGTGTTCGTTTTCAATACCAGAGCGATTAAAACCAGCGGTCACTAGTCTTCGTGTGGAAGGAATAGTCTAGAATTTTCGCTGGTTATTAAAGAAATAAGCTCTTACAAAACGAAAAGAAGCGAAAACTATTGACAACTCCTTCCACACGAAGGCTAGTGACCGCTGGTTTTAATCGGTCTGGTATTGAAAACGAACACGAGATTGTTAGCTGATAAGGCAGCTGGCCACCCCAGCAGCTATGCCAGCAGTATCACCACAACAAAAAAAATAACCAACACTGACCTCTAGAGAATAGACCGATGGAAATATGCAACAATAATAACAAAAGTGATCACAGCTTTTCTTAAGTACATAAGTCTTTAAATGTACTGACAGATTCTCAAAAGTAAAAGGGTCCTATCCTAACTCATCGGGTCGCCGCGGCGACGTCGCCAGCTACGTTGCCAAGCGTCGCCAATATAATAATATGTCGACGTATGAATTGTTTGGATATGTAGCTGGCGACGTAGGGCCCTAAGTGCACCCGGTAACGGTCCGCAACCACCACTAATAGTTGGACATCTGAAGGCAGTCGTGGCTGTCAACTGGCTCAACCAGTCTGGTTGGCGCTATGTAGCGAGTGGCCGCCACCGGCTACACTTGTGCGGAGAGTCCTTACAAAATGTCCGTTGCTAGTAGCTGATCACTGAGGTCGTGCGAAGCCATCGAAGTACTAACCCCGAGAGATGAAATACTGTACTACCCGGTTCCACAACAATGTCGTGATTTGTCATTAACAAATATCAGCGCTCAGCGTGTCAGCGCACGGGAAATCGGCGTGAGGCGGTGGCTTAGCCAATCAGATCACATTATATCTTGGCAAAAATGGTGGAATTTATTTCGTGCAAACTAAACGTCACTGCATCTCTAGAGGTTAGTTTCTCGATGTGCGAAGCCCGTATGAGCATGTACTAATTGCTACAACAATCTATCTGGATTTAAATACATCGTAATAAATTCTTTGTAATCTCTCTGGACGTCGTGTAAAAGGCGTCGTTAAAGCTAGGTTTTGTAAAACGGCCGATTATACAAAATTGCGTCAACAAATGTTTTCATAACCTTTCAACACTTCTAGTATACAATCAGACATGTACTGTAGAAAGGTGACATAATAAGCCATATTTAACAAAGGAAAATGGCTCTGAACATGGAATCAATATCAGTGTTACGCATTTATGAAGTTAAATCACTTAGATTCGTCAGTTACATATTATAAATATTACATGATACCTGTTATTATGCTTAAATGATGACAATGTTTTTTGGAAGACCAAACAGCATTTATATTATGCTTTCTGCATATCTATACATAGCATTTTTCCAATAACTCTAAATTTAAAATCATGCCAAGAATAAGTTTAGTATATAGGAACTGAGAAGAGATATTTTTCTTACAATTATCAGATTTATTCATTTCATTGCTTGGTAATAATTATAACTATTAAGGAACAAAATGATTTATTAACACTGCTAGTTGCATCGAGGATAGTTATGTACTAAAACTCACAGTTTTAATGTCAGCTATCAAAGTTCTGGCAAATGTTTATCGATGAACTCTTTGATAAGCAGTACGCCTCTCTTGTTGATTGAGTGCCCGAGTTTGGGCATGGAGTGGAACTGTCCTTGGACCCCAAGGGCCTTTAGTTCATTGAAGGTGGTCTGACCCCAGGACTCGTCAACCAAGTCGTCGCTGTCGCCGTGGATTTGCAGAAGCGGAGGCACTGGAATTGCAAGGTGATCATAATTGTTTTAGTATAGGAAGGAAACGAGAGTGTGGTGCAGGGCAACATAGACAGCGATATTATTGGGCGCATGAGACATAGAGCTAAGTTCTCAACATGAGAAGCGCTAGTGCACAATAGGGGCAGAGTGCACAGTAGGTACTGTGCAGAACTAACTCCACGATTGATTCAAATGCAAACTTATAACAAACTGGCTTCTGCCCGCGGTTTATACCCGCGTTCCCACAGGAACCGTGTATTTGGAACCATGGATAAAAAGTAGCCAATGTTACTCTCCGGTCCATAAAATAAATCTATGCCAAAAATCACGTCGATCCGTTGCCCCGTTACTGCGTGAAAGAAGGATAAACCAACAAACACACTTTCACGTTTATAATATTAAGTAGGATAAAAAATCTAATTATGTAGGTACTTACACGGAACTCCAGATTCATTTTTCAGTTCTTGGTACACAATGGAGTTGTTATTGAGAAAGGAGCTGAAGGCAAAGACTCCGGCGACGTTACGCTCCCAGCGGTAGGCAGCATGGAACGAGAGAGCACCTCCCATTGAAAATCCACCTGAAATCAGTTTCAAGTTTTTCCATTATCTTGAGTACTTATTTATGCACACTATTTACTTATTTATGAGGTACCAGTACCACCTCTTTGCTTGTGTAGTATCCGCCAAGCAGTACTGTGCAAGCAATACTGTGTTGAGTGTTGCGGTTTGATGAATAATAATATTAAAAAATAATACAGTGGTAAATGTAATAAATATAATTAAATAATATATGACATGATGAATTATACATGATATAATTAAATTTGATTAAATTTAGATGTCTCTCAAACATCTTTCATCCTTTCATGTTAGTCATTGGAAAGAGAGAACCAAACTAAAATTAGGTTAGTAAATTAGATATGTTTGTGATGCTAGAATCAACACCATTTATCAAATTGAACTTTTTAATATCATGTGTCAAAAATATTTACCGATAATAATTCTGTTGGTTGGTATACCAGCATCATTTTCCTGCTTTATAAGGTTTTTAACCTCTACTTCAATTTGGGCAATAGATTCAAGTTTTTCTGGAACGGATTGTGAAATCCCAGCCCGGTCAAACCACACATTGCTCATGCTGCCAGCAGCTGGTGTGTATGGCTGTAGCGGTGCCGTTGGGTACATTACTTTAAGGTGTGGAAATGAAAAATTCTTCACCATCAACCTCACCCATTCCTTCATGTCTGCACCATTAGAACCTAAAAATTCATAATTATTGTACTTATAACCTGCTATGGAGCTTAAGATGTTTAGTGAACTTTCTTCTAAATGTAAGCTCTTAATCTATTTATTCAGCACTTAAATGAAGCGAAAACTACAAAGAAACTTCTATATGACGGACCTAAATAATTTCAGATATATGAAGATTATACCATAAGTAGTAGGTACTCAGCTTACCTGATCCATGAAAAAAGATTACAGTCCCACTATGTTTTGATCCAGTATGTTTAGTCAAGTGAAGAGCCCCTAGTTTAGACATTGTACACTGATAGAACTTTGGTTTTGTGAATTGGAGGCAAAACTTATATTTTTAATTACGTTATTTGATCACAATTAAACGTATTACGTAGTGGTTATATTCTCTGTGACCACAACACAGATTACTATATATGTAGCTGACCACAATCTACAATTCTACATCGAGTAAGACGGTATCGCGGGCTAGACTAGTGTAATTTATATTAAATTATGTCCGGTGAATGTACGGATCTTTTCGATAAATAAAATTCGATAAAATTGTCAGTTAAAATCGATAAAGTGGGGTTTATTCGATAAAATTGACAGTTAAAATCCATAAAGTGGGTTTTATCGATTTTAACTGTCAATTTTATCGAATTTTATTTATCGAAAAAAAGATCCGTACTCGCGCCGCGCCGCAGGAAGCACGACATAATAGGTGGATACTGGAAATCGCAAACAAGTAATAATCATCGAGGTACATATCTTAATATATAATATTATATTATGTCCTAATGATCTATTTAATATTACGTTATAGTAATGTCACACAATTCTATGCAGAAATAGAAAAAAAAATCAAGTGTTTCATAATATGATTCTGCTATGTACTGTAAAAAGAGAAAGCCATTATCATAGACATAGAGTACGTGCGCTCTTTTGTCTATTTCGTGATGTATGGCGATCAGCGCTACTTTATACTTACAAAAAGGCGGTCAAAATAAAACTACTAGGTACATACCTTTGTGTGCATTCTATATTTCACACAACTTTCACACTATTTCCCCGGGAAACATAAAAAAAATGTAGGTACATATTATAAGTGACCACCCCTGATCACTGTGTTGAACGTTTATGAATTTCGTTCGGTGAAAATAAGGCTGGCTCTATTATACGTCGTTAGTTGGTCGTTAGACTTGATTATCTTAACCGACTTTCAAACTAGGAGGGGGAGTTTTCCAATGGGGAGGCACAGGCAAAGCTAATCTCAGATGGCGCCACCTCCGCTGGTGCTTGTCATTGATGGTTACTTTGAGGGTTATTGAATTAAACTATAACTAGTAAACATGCTCGCGTCTTAGAAATCATTAGATTTGAAATGGTCACTACATGTCCTAGAAGAATAATTGGTTTCCAATCATTTTTGGTGAGCAATGCTTTGATCCACAATTTCCGTTTTTTCTCGTCAGAAGAGAAACCTGTGTACCTTAATTTTACACTGAATTGCACTTTACAGGTGCATACTTTGTTGCAAAGACGATTTTTTGTTTATTTACTAAATATTATAATGAAGTTTCATAGTCAAACAGCACCAGCGATAATGCGCCACCTAGCGGGATAAGTAAGCAGTGTGGCTCCCCATTCGGTTTTTATTGTCTTTTACCTCAGATTTCTCAATTTTTACCTCTTTTATAAACCGATAATGATTTTTTTATTTGAATAGATAAGACGAAGGTATGCTTTCAGATTGGTCCCATACAAATTTCAACAAAATAGGTCCAGTAACTTGTCATTGAAGTCGGTTCATCGCTTTTTAAAGGAATTTTATTTATTTATAGGATTCAGTTCTGCGCAGCAACTAAGTAATAATAATAAATTCAACTCAAAATTTTTCAATGTCGATGCAATAATTTTATGCGGAATTATCAATGTTATGTTCTTAAACCTGTACAACCACAGTAATTGTGTATTTTGTGGTTCATGCAACTATCCGATTAAAATAATGCAAAATACTCGCGATTAAAACTGTTCAAATCTGTATAATTCAATTCCATATTTGGGGATATAGATTGATTTGGTGCTTGGTGGTTTCAGAACTAATCTACTTTAGATCTGCATTAGGCTCACACAATTCTATACATTTATTCAGTATCATCATTTCTATTTCATCTGCAGTCATCTGTCTAGGTGCTTCAGAGTCCCAATGATATTGAAACTGATGTTGATTTTTTATGTTTAACTTCAATCTTTCATTATGAGTGGCTAGTATTGTTTCGACTCCTCCACCTACGTAATATTTATTGGGGGCTGGACTTCGACATATGAGTGTTGGAAAACGTTTGGCTCTGATGATAGGTCCGTGGCAAACAGCCGGATAGCACCGGAACTGCTCTGCATCATAATATCCAGGTCCAGGAGTTTTTGTTCTTCCTAATATAGTCATCCAATCGTACCAAGGTTGAAAGCGTCCTTCTGAAGAATAAAAAGGAGCAATAAATTGTAATTGTTCTACTCTCTTAACAAGCGTGCTAGTCATGCGGAGGTCGGCCGGACTCTGTTCATAAGGCTTTTTCACAAGGGGATGTATGCGTACAGTTTTTGACTTAAATTCCCAAGTCGGTGTAGGACATGTTTCATGATTCGTCTCATTACCATCAGGTTTACTTTGAGATACAATTTCATCATTTTCGCTATCGTCAAATTGTGTAGTTTTAAACCGGACGGAAGAAGATCCGAATCCTGCAGTAGGGCAGTGAGTAAAATAACATTGAACATAGCTAGGGCTATAAGTTGCTGGGCTAGGCCCTTCTTCTTTCCTTGGTTTGAATCTTGTGGCTTTGATTCCAAAAAATGACGGTTTTGGTAGAGTCGCGTGGCAAGGTACAGTTGGGGAGATTGGTAGATCAAAATCTCTTTTAATCCAGTGATCAGCTGGTCCTGCACGCTTTTCGGTTGATTCTTGAAATCTCTTAGCTTTTGGGCCAGAATACCCTAAGGTTGTACTCATTGGATCTTGTGGACTGTAAGTAGCAGGCCCGGGGCGTCCTTCTAGTAAGTTATTTTTTTGAATCATTTCAATAAAACGTAATTGCTTTGAATGTTTTCTTTTGTATTCTCTAACTGTTTCGGCACAAATTTCATTAGGATTTGGGTCCTTTTCAATATTATAACTTGTCGGACCTGGCCGTTGCTCTTCAGCTTTCATAGTGCGGGTTGACTTCCACCTACTCCATTTGCAACCTTTGTAAAAATCGGTAGAGTAATTAACTTTAGCATCATAAAAGGGAGGACTTTGTGGTGGGTAATCTCGTTGAGATGGTGTTGACATAGCTGATCTTGCAAGATGACTTTTAAAAAGCCGTCTGCGTATTTTAGCATGGCATACTTCAGGTTGTTCTTCAGTTTCTTCTGAACATTCACACACATTTTGTAATCCACATCTGCAGAGAATTGCTTTCAAATCTTCTTTACTCAATGACTCGTAAGGGAAACGAGGCTGTTTGGACATCATTGAAGTGCAATTTGGTATTTTTGGAAGTTGATCCGCATGATATAAAGCATCAGTCCAAATTTTATTTCCCATTTGATTTATCCTTTCCGTTGTTGAAAGAAACGGCGCTTTATTAGGTAAAATATTAAAGGGTTCATCAACCTGATACGCCGCGGGTTCAAGAATTCTAAAACTAGTTCGTTGTTGTGGAAATCGATCGCTTAAATTGTAAGCCATGGTAAAAGAGCTGGTAATCAACCGAACGTGTTTATAAACAGATAAAGATTTAAACAAAGAGAATATAGATAATCCCTGCGGTATAATTATAGGATTTTAAAACATTTTAAATAGAAAACAGACAATCTCTCTACCCTTTTTTTTTTGAAGGATCGTGCCACAAATTATATAGGGTATATCGTGCTGTTGTTTCGACTTTTACAGCGTCACCCAAGTCACCGGCACATATCAAAGAGTATATATGGCACAAATTATGTAGGTATGTCACCGGACTGAAACAAATGCAGTGATTGTAAAAACATTTTTATATCGGACTAAAAAAGAAATTAACAAATGTTTATCGAATTTAAGGAATACTTAAGTATAAAGATTAAAAAAATCTTTAATGTATGCCTTGAAAGATGTTGTGTTTTGTATCAAAAGTATCACCACAATAATATAAAAATTTTAGAAAAAGAGGCATACAAAATTGATCTAAAGATCAATTGATCAAGATTGGACAATTCTAAAAGTTCTAAAAACTGTTACAATTTTGATCTTCTGAACAATTAGTGTTGATATGGAATTATGGATTATGGAATTATTGTGTTTTTGGTAATAAATACTAAGTTCATTTATATTTTTTGTTTTATTTACCAATGAAATAAATAATAAAATAGTAGGTACAAGAGTAACATTTGAAATTCCCGCTCAGAATAAACTATCTAGACAAGGGGTCTTCCAGAGATGGCGCTCGTCTGATCGCAAACAGTATGAAGCTGTCATTCTTTTCCCTTGAGTAATAATGTTCTGTGGTACTATCTTCTCAGTAGTCTGTGGCAAAGAGTATATGTCTGTGGTACTATCTGCACTTTGCTTTGCTTACAAATACTCAAAGAGAATATAATCAAATACTTAGCTAAAGTTAAATTTAATTTAAATTTTATTGGACAGAAACCAAAATTCAAAGCTATATATAAAAAGTAAAAACGTAAACTTAATTCAGGTTCCATGATTTTACATGGACTGTAATAATAATAATTTTTTGACTACATTATTTGTTGATTACTGTGAAACTTGTGAAAGCTATGTTTAGTAATAATATTTTGGGGTTTATTTTAACGTTTTCGCATATTGAAGTGATTTTAGTAGCTGCAAAACCTACAAAAATGATCCGTCAGAGTATTCGTCAGAAATAATGTGAATGAAGAGAAGAAAACATGGGGTTAACCCTGTTAATTTTTAGTGCTTTACTGGGACTTCCGATCTTGATATCAGTCGCGGAAGACGAATACATAAATCAAGCGCCGCTGTGCAACGCGACAGCGACTGAAAAAGTTCAGTTCGAGTACAGAACCGACGTCGTTGGCAGTGAGCACATCGTTTCGTTCAAAGGATATTTTTCGAAATTGACGAGAACGAAATACGTAAATGCGGCACTGACAAATGCCGGGGTAAGCGTCTCTACAACATCAGCCTATATGTTGTAAACATAAACCTTGATAGTAGGTGCATCTGAATTTGGTCTTATTTGCACAGAAAATAATTTGAAAATTCAGAGCGGAAGCCGCTGCAGTAGACTAATATTGGTGTACACTGTTTTACTGACATAAAATACAAATTTGATCACACAAGTTATTTCAATCTAGGAGTGGTTTAGTTGGTGCATACTCCATGTATCCGATTGTGTTTTCAGTAGCATATTAAATTGCTTCTCATTGATCTTCAACCATGTTAATTGATAATTTGTTGGAATTATATTATGTGCTGTGCTTTTTTGGCAAAAGC
The DNA here is from genome assembly GCA_907269065.1 of Crocallis elinguaria. Lineage (NCBI taxonomy): Eukaryota > Metazoa > Arthropoda > Insecta > Lepidoptera > Geometridae > Crocallis > Crocallis elinguaria. Next base: position 10,523,702 of record OU026077.1, read on the forward strand.
GAGATTTCATAATTATAATAGGCAAAGTGTGTCAAGTCAATAGCTGCTGACAATCACTAAGGTGGTTCACATTCCTAAAATAGTGTAAATGTGTGTAATTTCGCAAATAATGTGCCACAGCAGCAACTGGTTATGCACTAGAAAGCCTCTGTAATATGTTGTAGTGACCTCAAAGACTAGGTTTGGTTACAACTGGAATGGAAAGAATGGAATTCCTTGCCTGAGTCTGTGTTCCCCGTTCGCTACAACATGGGCTGCTTTACAGCACAAGTGAATAGTTACCTTCTAGGCAAGCATGCTTCATCATCAACCGCATTTTCGCTTACCACCAGGTGAGATAGTGGGGAAACGTAAGCATATTTGAGAATAAAAAAACGGAGATAACACATTGTACAAGTCCAGCAAGCGAAGCGAGTGTGCCACAGCAGCAATCTGCAAAGTCCTAAATAAGTAATGTGTTTTGTTACTTAGCAAAAAATATCATGTCCCTTGTATGATTGTTCTTGACCTGATTTTAAGTGACATTCTGGTTGAAGGTAGTATAGGATGCTACACCTAGAAAGGCGATACAATCCGTACTATGTTAAATGCAACAGTGTGTTTGTATGTTTGTTGTTTTGTCCTTCTTTCACGCAGCAACAGAGCAGCAGATTGATGTGATTTTTGGTATAGATATAGTTCTTGAACCGGAGAGTAGTATGCTACTTTTTCGCTTGGGTAAATGCACATTTCCTGTGAGAATACATGTGTAACCGCAGGCAGAAGCTAGTAGAGATATATTGATGTTAGTGACTATGTAAATGGGAGAGATAACTTGCTACTCACGGACTGTTGTGTGCAGCTGCCAGAATGCCAAAAGATTATCATCTTGAATGTGGTTTTATTTTGTTACTTTCATTGTAGATCATATTAATTGGAATTTTATTTAAATGATTACAGTGATTTTTGTACATGAAATCTCATTTGGATAATGGCTTATCAGCAATATCTAATGTAGTTTTGATTCACAAGAGATTTAACTATGTACAAAGCAGACTTTTGTATTAATGGAGTGCTTTTTAGTTATTTTCTAAATATTTTGCTAGCATTTGATTACTGTAACTAGTTTAAGAATTCAAGCCTATTGTAGGATACAAACCATCAATCTACAGATCGGCTGCCAACCTCATCACCTGTTTTATTACACAACTACCAAAAAAAGAGTGTAATATTTCCAGCGTTTACTTATATATTATGCATGTATATTGTATGTATCCTTACATCATCCCAAGTGACATTCACTAGGGCAGTCGCGTTTTTAATTTTATTGTTAACTATACTTGTCTGTCATATTATCTGAAATGTGCTTGCATTATTTTATTAGACTGCTAAGCTTTATTAACATAAAAAATTGCGATCACTTTTTATTGTTTTGGTTTCTTAACATGCTGGCTATAAATAATTATTTTTTTATTATGTTTGTTGTTTTTATTTTGTGGCAAATATTTTAAGTTAGTCGCTTTCTTGTACATATCGAAAGTGTATTTTATTTTTTGTTAAAGGCAATGGTGTTCTTAAATATTATAATGTGCCATAGACATAGCTAAGTTGTGGAAGGGAACAACAGAACTTGTTTTTAATCAAATTTAATGCTGCGGCTGTTACCAACCAACTAAAGATGTAGAATTTATCAAAAGCTCCCTCAATGTAACAGGTGCTGACAATCATACTTTCAGGTATCGAATTGGACGATCCTGCATCGTAAGAATCCCGCATCCGAGTACCCTAGTGACTTCGATTTAGTGCTCTTGAACAATGAGCCGAGAAAAGCTTTGGCAGCCCTCAGTGAGCACCCTGCCGTGAGGCGTGTCACTGCACAGAGGCAAGTTATGAGGAGCATCAAATATGTCAAAGAGGTAAGTCAAAGAAGAGTATCACGATTTTAGCTAGATGTAAGACACAGCGTCTTGTAACAAAATAACACAGATAATACTTTATAAGTTTTGAAAATATATCTTTATATTCGGAAAATATTACGTAGGATAGATATCACCAACCTTTATGGCTGGTCTTAGAATGCGCCTGCTTCACCCCTCTCGCTCTTGTCTTATACCATAGGTGGACCTATAATTGTCTATACTGTGGAGCCGGCAAGACTTACACCAATTCCAATATTCAGGCCGGCCAAAAAGTTATTCCTATTATATATTGTTGTTGAAAATTATTTTGTTCTTATTGAGAACAGGAAGAAAATAAATTATTATATTAGAAGATTATTATTAAAATTACTAACCGAGGCCTTATAGTTGGATTTGAATTTCTTTGCTTGTTTCCTCTAACTACCAAAGTCATTGCAATCTGTTCAGTCAGAAACACTTGGGCAGTACACTGGTATGACACAGAGTTCTTTGAATCAACTATGTATAGTTTGGTTTACCATACTTCCTACTCTTAGCATTAATATTGACATAATTTAGGTTTCAAAAAAGGTGTCTATTCTAAAATATAATGTAAATATTTTCAGCTGCCAGAGGACTGTGGCCCTGCAGGGTGCATGTACGCAGGCTGGCGAAACTATCGAGGGCGCGCCTTGCGGTCTTTGAGAAAACCTCAACAGGTATTCACTTTTTTCGTGACCGTTATACTATTATAGAAAGAAAAAAATAGAGTATGTAATGAAAATAATATAGAAAAGATAAAAGAGAGAACAAACAGAATGTCACACGTGTTTTAAATACATAACTTATGTATTTATGTGTTTTAAGTTGCGCCAAAAAGGATTTATCTCAGCATAAAGCTGAGTGCATAAATAAATGATACTTGTTATTGGAATAGCAAGGAACATGTGAAGCTTAATTTCAGTTTTAAATCATCACTTACCAGCATGTGAGATAGTAGTCAAACGCAAGCCTATTCTATATAAAAACAAAAATACTAATAGTGTATGAGTTTGTATATTAATAGTGTTCACTCTCACAAGCTGGCAGAAGCTTCAAAGATAAAAGAAGGTTGACTTTACGCCAACATTAACTGTTCACCAATTTTATTATCGTTCTATTTGTCCTTTCTAAATAGGTGAATATGAATCTAATTAGGTGAATATATTTGTTATTATAGAATGGCTACTCATCCAGAAAGCTGTTGAGAACAGTTCCGCGTCAGATAACGTCGGCTTTGAAAGCGGACGTTCTATGGGCACTAGGTGTTACGGGTAAGTCCGTTCACGCACGCTCCTCCCCTCTCAGTGTCCTACATCCTAGCATCAGTGAAATTACTGGGTATACGAGACTTAATACCTGATGTCTCCGGGTAGAGAGCGCGCTGCAGTGCCGCGCAGGCTTTCTCCTCATCCAAATTCTGGGTGGCACGTCATTGGCTATAGCGATCGGATCACCATAATTGCTGTCATTGGTTGGCAACACCCCAGTTTTCTATATGATTGGACAAGTATAGGAAACCAGACTATATGCAGAACATGCTTTCTGTAATTTATCATTGTCTTAGCTTCTCGTGTTACTAACATAGTTTCTAAGTTATATTGTTACTAATACCAGTATGTATGTACCAGTACCAGTATGTTACTAATACACTCTTTTGTCTGGAATAAAAAATATATTATTAGCTGATCCAGAGACATGGTCTAAAGTAGTTTAAACTCTAGACGAACTGTACTCCACGTCATTAATATCAATATAAAATTCATGGCTGCTAAAAATCTAGATACGCACAAGAGGATTAATTTGACAGGTCTAAAATATATTCCATCCCTTTCTCGTGTTCTTATTTAAAAAGAGAGAGTGGAACTTTAAATTAGTTTTAGGACACCACAATCGATACCGAGCAGTTACACCTGTTGTGGCTCAAATCATGATCCATACACATGTACTTGTACGTTTCATGCATCGAGGAACTAACCCCTAGAGATGCATTGACGTTTGGTTAGCACGAAATAAATTCCACCATTTTTGTCTAGATATAATGCGTTCTGATTGGCTAAGCCACCGCCTCGCGCCGATTCTCCGTGCGCTGATACGCTGAGCGCTGATATTGGTTATAGCAAAATCAATATATTGTTGTGAGATCGGATAGTACAGTATTTCATCTCGATTTAGTATCTCGATGGTTTCATGTCACGTGTTGTCTGCAAACAGGCGAGGGCGTGAGGGTAGCCGTGTTTGACACGGGACTGCCGGGCAACCATCCACACTTTGGCAAAGTCCGCGAGCGCACCGACTGGACTGGCGAGGAGACTCTTGACGACGCACTGGGCCACGGCACCTTCGTAGCAGGAGTCATAGCTTCAAAGAAGGACTGCTTGGGTTTCGCACCCGATGCTGACTTGCACATTTTTCGTGTATTCACCGATAACCAGGTTGGTTGACCGCTATTGTTAACCGGCTTCCAATAAAGGAGGTTCTCAATTCGGTTGGTGTTTTTATATTATGTTTGATTTCTCAGATCTCCGTAATTTATGAACCGATTTGGAAAATTCTTTTTTATTTCATAGGATTTTTTTTATTGTAATTGGACTTGCCTTTGACCGCTGTCTCACCTGATGTTAAGCGACGACGCGGTCGACGGTGTAGCACGCTTGCCCAGAGGATACCTGTTCAGTGTTCACTCGTCTCTTGAAGACTGGTCCTTACTTTTAGATTGGTCCCATAGAAATTACATCAAAATCGGTTCAGTAGTTTGTCACTGAAATCGTTTTGACGTTTTAAAGCAATTTATTTTAATCTATTAACTACCGCAGTGCTAGCTTGTGTTCCGCTTTGAAGGGTAAAGTAGTCTATGGCATTGCTGGAAGATAATATCATCACTGGTAATGAGCACGATGTACTTAGTAGATATAGAACTGACTCTTACTTGAGGATGGTAGCTAGCCAGGTGAGCCACAAGAAAATACCACTATGTTTTTTCTATTGAAAGCCGAAATTCACTGTATAGAATTCGAACCACTGACCTATGGTCTATCGGCTGTCAACCTCACTAGGTAGTTAAGAGCAGTTATCGTTTTAAATTTACAAACACACTTCGAATGTTAAAGCTAAAACTTATTTATTTACAGGTTTCGTATACGTCTTGGTTCTTGGATGCGTTTAATTACGCGATTATGCGCAAAATCGACGTTCTAAATCTGAGCATCGGTGGCCCGGACTTTATGGACCATCCGTTCGTCGACAAAGTTTGGGAGCTCAGCGCTAACAAGGTGATTATTATTATAGGACCTCTAAATCTTTTTGAGCCATTAGAATGTAGGCCCCAGTTCGAAACTAAATAGGTTAAAGCTTTCACACATGTGTTTGAGAACGAACGTAGTCCCGCGCCTCGTCTGTCATTTTTTGTCAGCTCGTTAGTGGCTTTTGGGCGATGCGATAACGCATCTCAAAAACGAAGCCGAACCGCAATGCGATACCTCAATGCAAACATTTCATAGCATACGGTGAAAACTCTGACCAATCGGTGCGGCAGCGCATCGTAAATATCCTCGTCGTAGCTTTTTACGTTGCGTCGCTTCACTGCACTGTTGTGACCTCGCTAGTGGCTTTAGTTTAGTAACTTTAATCGTACTGTAAAATAACTTCGGAGAGATTAAAACTCAACAATAAGACAAGTTGAATATCAATTGACTACCTATACTTAGTACGTAATTAATTTAAGGTTCAACATTCAGGTGATAATGGTGTCGGCTATCGGAAACGACGGGCCACTGTACGGGACCCTCAACAACCCTGCAGATCAGATGGATGTCATCGGGGTGGGTGGCATTGGGTTCGACGATCGGATTGCTAAGTTCTCCTCTAGGGGCATGACTACGTGGGAATTACCACATGTAAGTTGTATCGGATGAGCGGCGCAACTACGGAAATTCTAATTCGAAAAATTTTGTAGTACCTAGCTTTATATTCTCTTTCTATCAATATCTATCATATCAAAGTCTATCAAATAAGTTTTTTTTTGTTATAAGTTTGGCCGCACATTATTTGCGTAGTTATACTCCGCAACGATTTCAATCGTTTAACAATGTTTATTACTGCGATCTTTGATTTACTTTTGTCCTAAGCACGTATATGAAGTTCCATAATTATTGATAGGCCATAAACAAAAAAATACGATACTCCATGGACGCTGTTTTATAAGAGAAGTGACGTACACTTTTGCTGCAGTATTTCATATTATTATATCATAAAATTGTATAATTATTTCATGAAATTAAAAGAATTTTAATATGTTTCTATATGACTAAGGAACATTGTATGTGACTAAGGAACATGGTATCCAGGACAAGAAATAAAAAAAAATTGACCGCAGGTTTTCTTACGACATGTCAAACTTTCGACCATAGATAATACGCGATTTTAACGGGAACACAAGTCAAACTTCGCTCCATTCGATAACTTTTGTCGGTTGTATCAAGTCCACGTAAACGCTCGATAAATTTTATAAAAAAATCGATAGGACCCATTTTAACGATTTGAACTGTCAATTTTATCAATCGCAAAGTTACGTATTTACGCCGCAAATGAACAATTGAACATCCTGACAAAATAACTAAAGTTTATTGGATTTGTTTTTCATAATTTTTATTAATAATCTGTGTTGACCTTGAGTGACATTGCGCATCTCTGTTTTTTGGATAGAGAATAAATTGATAAGCACTAAACAACATTATATTTCCAGGGTTACGGCCGTATGAAGCCTGACATAGTGACGTATGGAAGCGGCGTTCGGGGATCGAGTGTCAATGGCGGGTGCAGATCTCTCAGTGGTATGTCCCTATCAAAGACTACAACATATTAGAGTAAATACAATTAAGTTTACTTAAAGACTGCCCGAGTGCCCGTGATTAAATAGTTTGACAGCTATTTTTAATAAGCTAGCGCCATCGAACTCTGATCTGTGCTCAGTGGCTCTCGATCCTTTTTACTTTTTTCAAAACATCCCATCAATTCGGCGGTATCTTGTAAAGTGAATATGAAAGGCTAAAGTGCAGTCTGGTTAGATAAATATTACAGCAAGCCAATTTAATTGAGAGATTACCTTGGGCAATCTTCGTTTTGGCTTCTATTTCAATCGCTCTCCAGCATATTTTGCTTTGTTATCTCTCAAACGCTCAAGGAAACTGTATTCATGTGTGGCTTTGCACAGCTGTTGAAGCAGCCAAAAACAAGATAATGATTTAAATTTGTTAAAAATCAAAGTAATATTTCGTATAAATAATAATAATGTCCAGTGAAATTATTGGACATATTATGATACTTTTACGGAGACAGGTTGAATGAGAAATTGCGTTTTTTTTTTCAAGTCCTTTGGTTTCTGGCTTTTTCAGCAGACTGAAACATGTTTTCAGGCTGTTTCAGGCACTATTTCCTAAAAATAAATTTTTAGGCCGTTTCAGGCCTAATTATAGCCCTTCTGTCTCGAACATTCTCGAAGGTATGAAAGAAGGACAACCAATATGTGTGAAAGAGATAGATGATTACATTCAATCACATCTCCGGAAACTTCCAGAGGAGGTTTGAGCTGGATGGCTATGTGCGCGAAAGAAAGACAGACGGATGTTATCGAATGTTCCGGCTTGGCTAAACGCATGATAGAAAGAAATGGTCATGTTCGACTGCAATCCGGAAAGTTCTCGATGATGTGTGCAAGAGACGGCTGCATGTGTGATCTAGAGCGAGACATCCATATTCGACCACAGACTAAAACATTTTCGAACTTTGTAGAGCCATTTACCGCGCGTACTTAAGCGGATCGGGTCGCAGCTAGAGGAGAGTTTCGATTGAGATACCAAACGATATATATCGGAGAGAATTCAAGGCAATTAATGAGTAAATTACCTAAACATGTAATTGAGTGATTTTTTAAGTGAATAGTGTTACAAATGATTCCTTTTGAGTTCGATAAAAACACTGTTACGTTAAAGGCTTCTGTCAAAGTCCTAGTTGGCACTTTGATGGTTATGAGCAGATGTTTTACCATCAGGCAACTTGTTACTAGTTTGTAACCTTGTAGAAATATCCCTTTTCGTGCATTTTGTCTACCTAAAATGAAATGATCATAATATACTTCCAGGAACGTCAGTAGCGTCCCCAGTGGTAGCGGGTGCGATTGCGTTGCTAGCTAGCGGCGTCCCGCGGCACCACTTGACGCCTGCGTCTGTAAAACAGGCGCTATGCGTCACAGCGGTGCGTCTGCCCGGCCCGAATATGTTCGAACAGGGACATGGGAAACTGGACCTTATTAGCGCTTATCAAGTACAGTTATACAATTAATTACTATGTTTTATTAGTATATCCACGATTGCAGAGTCTGGGGCTCAATCGATTCATCCATTTCTTTATATTTTTACAAATAGTGGCGCGGAATTTGAAGTAATTTCCGTTGTTTATTTTTATTACAGACGGTTAGCCTTTGACCACGATATCACCTGGTGGTAAATGACAATGCGGTCGACGCTTGCTCAGTAGATACCTATTGACTCTTGAACATAACCAGATTGTATTTCGCCGGAAACACAGTCGGAAGTCGTTCCACTTCTTTGCGGTTCTGATTATAGAAATGGATGCAGAAGGCTTAGAGTGGATTGGTGGTATTTCTACCGTAAAAGGATAGTGCTCCGCCGAACGTCTGGTCAGGTTGAAGAATGAAGAAAGGCGAATTAGATTGCGCAATTATTGAGCACATTCCCCATGGTGTAACTTATAGAATACCGATAGGTTTGCCACTTCACGTCGGTGCGACAGATTTTGAAGCCTAGCGTTTAAATCCTACAACTGCCCGTATAATTATGATGCTACTGTTTTTTAACCGTCTCCTAAAAAAGGAGGAGGTTATCAATTCGTCGGGTTTTTTTTTTTTAATTTTTTATTACCTCAGATCTCGGTCATTTATAAACCGATTTGGAAAATTCTTTTTTTATTTGAAAGTCTATACTTTCAGATTGGTCCCATAGAAATTTCAACAAAATCAGTTCAGTAGTTTGTCACTGAAGTCGGTTCGTCGCTTTTTTAAAGCAATTTTCTAGGCATGTAATTGAATTTCAACTTTTTTCCAGTTTCTAAGAAAATATGAGCCACAAGTGACGCTAAGTCCGAACTACATCGATCTGACGGAGTGTCAGTATATGTGGCCGTACTGTACTCAGCCGCTCTATTACAGCGCTCAGCCAACCATTACCAATGTCACTGTCATCAACGGACTCGCCGTCTCCGGGAACGTGGTGAGTCTTAAGTCAGTCTTAAGCTAACAATCAGAGACAAGAACTTCACGATCTAAAAAATACGAAGCTAAGCATCGCATAAGCCAATCATTTAAATTGTATTCTGAAACATAAGACGCTTTGCTAAGACTGTTCTTCGATCATTTTATGTTGCTGTCTCAGAATCTTACCCTTAATGCCCTTGTTGAACTACATTGCCCTAGCTGACCTGTCGCCAGATAACTTCGTTTTCGTCATAATGAAATATACAATTTTTGGTGACTTAATTATTATTAGATGCAGGTTCTTAAAACACGACTTTCTCAACAAGCTATATATGTGTCCTGCCGTGCTAGCATGCGCGCCGTGACAAAATTTTGTCGATGCTTATATCATGCATTTGTCTCATATTCGCACGAGCAAGAGCGAGACAAAAATGTAGACAAAATTTTTTCGTGGTGCGCATGCTAGCCTGGCTGGAATGTTTGTCAAAAACTATGTACAATTTTTAACTAAATTCATATTGAGGAAAGAAGACTCGGCTATGTTTCGTTTTCGAAAAAATCAAGAACTAGGTATCTATCTATCTCTAATTTAAATTTTTAACTGTTCGAACTGTCAATTTTATTTATGTATTTGTCAATTTTATTTGTGTATTTTTAATTCGGCGCTGTAAAACCTTTTCACTTTGTATTTGTGTTAATCAACTGTTTGTCATACCAGATCGATGTGTCGTGGCATCCGCATCTTCCGAACGGCGGCCTTCTGTCTGTATCGGCCCAGTTCAGCGAGATTATCTGGCCTTGGGCTGGCTGGCTCGCTCTCAGCTTTACCGTTATGGAAGAAGGTGCGGAGTTTGACGGCGTCATTGAGGTAACATTCCGCTTACTATTTATTTATTTACTAGCTGCTGCCCGCGGTTTCACCCTCGCGGAGATATTGGATTTAATGGGTTTTATTTTTTTGCGCGGAACCCTAATTATTTTTCTGTAATAAAAGTAGCCTAAGTTACTCTTTATAACATCAGCTATCTGCTAGTGAAACTCCCGTCAAAACCAGTTCAGCCGTTTCAGAGATTACCCGGAACAAAACAAACAGACAGACAGACATAAATTTTAAATATCGTGTTTTTTTAGGTACCTTGTATACTTTCATATGCATTTGGTAAAAAGCTGTTATTTTGACATTACAAACAGACACTTCAATTTTATTTATTTGTATGGATTTATTTATTTATAAGGAAGATCACTAGAAAGCAAGAAGGATAAATGACTAGACCTAAAGCAGAGATTTTCAATTAGCACTTCCTGAATACTCCAGAAAGAGCTCTACGCTCTCGCGTACTCACTACTCACTGCAGCTGAAAGGAAAATTACAAAAATGAAATCACATTTTCGACATTTGTTATTAACTAGCTTCTGCACGTGGCTTCGACCGCGTGGTATTTATCTTTGCCAATGTGTTATTCCAGGACCTAAACTATCTATATTCCAATTTTCATCAAAATCGGTTTGGTTTTTACGGAGATACGTGGTAACAAATATTCACACAAAATTTCGCATTTATAATATTAGTAGGATCTAATTATCAAAGTAGTCAGTAAAATTACTGGGCTTATGGGATTTAATACATAACGTCTCAGGGTAACGAGTGCATTGCAATGCCGCGCAGACCTTTGTGTTTCAAAGTTCTTAGTGGCACTGCAATTGTTATAGGCCGGCATTATAATTACCATCAGGCAAATGTCCAGCTCGTCTCGTTATCAAATAATATATTAAAAAAAATAGTAATGAACTAAAAAAAAATTAAAACCGCGAAATATGGTCGCGTTCTATTATATATTTCCAGCGTAATGCTCTTATTATACGTAACTAATATGATTGGTTATCATGCGTTTGCTTTTAGCAAAAACATATCATGACAACATGACGTATCGAAGTTCCTGATGACTTATTTTTAATTAATAAAAGCGTGTGTTTGTTACAGGGTCATGTCAATATAACAGTTTCGAGCTATGACGACAGCGGCGACAGAATACCGAAAAATGCGACCCTTTCTCTACCTATTAGGTAAGATGTTGGAAATATTAAGTTATTAAATTATTTACATCAAGATTATACCCAGAAACTGCTTTATAAACCTTTGATGCTCGCCCACTCAACGTTTCTCTCTATCTACTCTGGGTAGAGTAAATATATAGGAAATACTTATTATTCTTTTTATACTTATTATTATAGTATTAAGTCCTCTTTTTGTACACATTTTATGTATTAAATGATTCAATAAATAAATTCATTAACAGTTGTATATCAATTGATTGTATTACATTATTGTTTGCTAATTGGTCGTATTGTCAGGGCCCGTGTGATCCCAGTCCCGGTTAGGTCCCGGCGCCTCCTGTGGGACCAGTTCCACAGTCTGCGGTACCCGAGCGGGTATTTCCCCCGGGATGACCTCCGAGCCAAACACGACCCGCTGGACTGGCATGCAGATCACATACACACCAACTTCAGAGATATGTACCGGCGGCTAAGGGAGCACGGGTTCTATTTAGAGGTCATGGGTAAGTTTCTTTGGTATTTTTATTTTTTTTATTTTTGTGTTATTTGGTAACAGACGAGCTTGTCGTTTGCCTGAGGTTAAGCATAACGCCGGTCGATAACAATTGCAGTGCCACCCATAACATTGAAACACAAAGGCCGGCGTGGTACTGCAGGCGCTCGTTACCCTGAGACATTAGGTATTAAGTCTCATAACTAGTCTCATAACTAGTCTCATAACATAAGCCCAGTAATTTCATTGGCTACTCTGCTCATCAAACCGGAGCACAGTAATGCTTGCACACTACTGCTTGGCGGCAGACTTCACGAGCACAGCGGTGTTAAAAACCCAGACGGACACTCGCAGAAGAGTTAGTGAAATTAAATACGTATCTAATATTTTGTTATATTCAATTGGCTCACGTTTGACCGCAACCTACCTGATGGTATGTGATGATGCGGTCGAAGATGTAGCACGCTATATGTATGTAGATAAGGACCTATATCGGTAACACCACTTATGCAAATAAATACAAGTGAGATAGACGTATGCTATTGCGGACTTCTTAAAATAAACTATTCCTGCATATCATTCATGCTTTCGTGTAACTAACTATTTACGCAGCGCATGCTACGTAAAAGCTTAATTCACAATTATAGTCAAAACCGTTTTCGCAAAATGTTCAAAAACTATACTCTATACATTCTCAGAAAATCTCCGTTTCTATTGCTGAATACCGAATGAAAATTCGTACAGTGATTTCTGTGATTAGCCCGAACAAACACGAACTCAGCGCGTCCGAGGACTTTAATCCGTAATTTATTAAATGCGAAAGTATGTTTATTGGTTGTGACATTTCTAATAATTTTTGAGGTTTTTCTTTACACACTGTCTAACTAAACAGGCGTCTAAAAGTGCACACAACTATTTACACTCGCGACTAAGGCAGTTAGACGCTGTTTAGCACGTGTTTAGAGGTGTTTAATTTTTGTGTGGTAAAGACCGTATATAATTATAAATAATATATACACCAGGAACCCCTCTTACCTGCATCGACACGTCCCTATACGGGGCGCTGCTGCTGGTAGACCCTGAAGACGAGTACTTCCCCGAAGAAATGGCAACACTGAAGAAAGCTGTCGACAACGGCCTCTCATTAGTAGTGTTTGCGGACTGGTACAACGCCTCGCTGCTGCGACATGTCAAGTTCTATGACGAAAACACTAGGCAGTGGTAAGTCACAACTCTCTTTAAGAGGTCCCAACCCGCCATACTTTCTATACAAACGCTCGTACCTAATTATACTGTTGTATCAATTTTTTTCTTTGGGTTTTTTGAACTAATAGTTATCTTGTGCATTATATCTAGTATTTTATGGAACCAAAAATTTTAAATTTTGACAATCCAATTCAGTAAAAGCCTTAAAACAGCCTTTTAAAACAAATTTTACCTTGACTTTGGCCGTTCACAATATTCTCATAAATTTAAAAGTAAACAAAACGCTTCGATAGGATCCTTGGACATGTAATGGAGATTCTAAATAACAAACATTTTTTTCACAAACTTGTAAGGCATTTTCAAAAACACGTATTTCTTGGAACAATTATTAGGAACAATAATTACCACGAACTAATTGTCTTCGGAAATATATTTCAAATTTTTCAGAAAGCCAACCGACAGCTCTAGCGTTGTCTCTCTTTTTCCGTAGGGCCTGTTTTTCTTCGATGAACCAACAAGCCTTTAGGCCATTTTTGCGTTCTACTTAGGCGGGCCGGAAAGAAGGGGCACCTTAAAACCGTCTGATATTTCCTCGTGTGTTGACGTAGGCTCATGCGACTGTTAAGTGCGCCAAATATTACCCTGCTCGTACATGGGCATCGCGCTACGGGCGCAAAACGTGAAGCTTGTGTCGAGGTTTTGTGATCGGCGTCGCCTATGCGAAGCTAGAAGCGGCGTTTTGTAGCTTGTGCAGCGAGCTCATACAAAATGTATGTAAACTGCAGTCCACGGTAGAGCACGGGGCCCGTCTGCGAGCAGAGTTAGGCGTCACTTCTGCTCTGTTTGTGTTTTGGATAAGTGTAGTGTGTAATGAAGAAGCGATAATTGTCGCTTCTTCATTAGTATCATAATCATTGTTGTAGTTGTTTCTTCCATTCTAGGTGGATACCGGAAACCGGTGGTGCTAACGTTCCCGCTCTTAATGACTTACTCAGCATGTACCAGGTAGGTAAGCATAAGGACAACAGCTGTAAAGTTTGTGAAACTTTAGTGTACCCAAAGACTAAAGTCCATTTTTTATAGAGAACAAATATGGCGGATTGCCACCCAATGATATAATGGTGTTCGGATCGCCAACCAATGATATAATTGTGTTCGGATCGCCAACCAATGATATAATTGTGTTCGGATCGCCAACCAATGATATAATTGTGTTTGGATCGAAAACCAATGACAGTAGTCGTAAATTCTATCTATGTCATGTCATTGATTGAATTTGATTTTTGATTGGCCAAATTTGTTTTTTTATATTTTATTGGATAACGAAACTATCTGGTTATTTGCCTGATGGTAAGCAGCGCCACTCACACAACTATAATTGCAGGACCACCTAGAACTTATACTTGTTTACATTAATTAGACACTTTGAAAAACATTGAACTAACATTAACCTTTATAATTAGATTGAATATGTCAAGACATCCCGTTTTTAGATCAACAGTATTTGCCTAGTGTGACCTTTACATAATCACAGGTTGTTTTTTTGGCGTTATTGTTTAACGTTTCAGGGTTTCCGTTATTGGGCAAATAGTACAACTCTGCCCTTGTTCCATGATAATTAGTACCATATCTTGTTAAACTGAGATAAAGTTGTCAAGGCTTCTATTATTTCTCTCAACATTCCTTTAAAAAGAATCATGTAACAGAGAATTTCCACTAGGTGGCGCTAGGCGATCGCGTTTTCGAAGGCGCATTCAAGCTGGGCGGGCACCCGATGTATTACGCGAGTGGGACACACATTCACAGCTTTCCAGAACACGGGATCCTTATCACCGCGCCGCTTACTGACCAAGGCCATCAGGTACTTAGCGGAACAGCGGCGCAAGTACGGATCTTTTCGATAGATAAAATTCGATAAAATTGACAGTTAAAATCTATAAAGTGGGTTTTATCGATTTTAACTGTCAATTTTATCGAATTGTATTTATCGAAAAGATCCGTACTTGCGCCGCTGATCTAGGTCCGCCTGAATAGATGTCTTCTGACTTCTGAGTGTTATTTATACACATAAATAAAATTGAAGTGTCTGTTAGTAATATCAAAATAACAGCTTCTTATTAAATGCATATGAAAGTATACGGTACACATAACAAAAACAATTTTTAAAATGTTTGTCTGTCTGTCTGTTTGTTCCGGCTAATCTCCGAAACGGCCGGACCGATTTTGATGGGACTTTCACTGGTACATAGCTTATGTTACAAGGAGTAACTTTAGGCTACTTTAATTTTAGAAAAATAATATGGTTTCGCGCAAAAAAATAAAAACAATGAAATCCAATATCTCCACGCGGGTGAAACCGCGGGCAGCAGTTAGTAGACTATATTTTGAAACCCTCTCTATCGCGCTTTAGGGCGCTAATTCGCAACGGCGGCGCGTGTAGCGGAGCGTTAAAGCGTGCTATTGAGCGTGCATTGTCTCGTGCAGCGTGCGCAGTTGCGCACTACTAGTTTACGCTAGAGTGGGACGTCCTAGTGTATTGTATATGTCTGTAGTGTATATAAACAAACATCGTGGATCCCCAACCAATGACATAGATAGAAATACAAATTCGAATTACCTCCATGGTTGGCGATCGGATCTACGCCAGTAATATATTTATCTATGATCGGATCACTATTTATTGATGGCATTGTTTGGCATCTGCCGAGTTTGTTTACTTTATTGGACGAGCATCAAAAACCGTACTTTAAACTAAAACATTAGTTTCGATATCTGTGTCTCTCTGCAAAACTAGTTCGAAAGATTAGTTTTCAATCCCGGGAAAATGTTTGTGTTTCGTTTTCGAAAAAAATCAACTACGTCTTACCTATTTCTAATTTTAACTTATCGAACTGTCAATTTAGCGACCGCTATGGATCGCAAAGTTCCGTACTTGCGCCACTGATTGAGAGCGTACATAGCTATTATATTACAAAAAAATTGAAACAGTTTGAAGACCGGCTCTTTAACTCGGGGTTAAAAAAGTAATTCTTTCTTGTTTACTCAGATAATGACAGGCGAAAAGCCCGGAGGCACAGGCGGCGGCGCAAATGGGCCGCGGCCCGTCGACGTGCCTATACTGGGGCTTCTGCAAACAGACAGCAGTGGCGTGCGAGACTACGGGAACGATACCATCGATAAAGTACCCAGGGTAACGTATCATACTCTATACAAATAAATAAAATTGAAGTGTCTGTTTGTAATATCAGCAAAATAATATCAAAATAACAGCTTTTTACTAAATGCATATATGAAAGCATATATGATATATATAACAAAACAAACATTTTTAAAATGTTTGTCTGTCTGTCTGTTTGTTCCGAATAATCTCCGAAACGGCTGGACCGATTTTGACGGTATTTTCACTGGCAGATAGCTGATGTTACAAGGAGTAACTTAGGCTACTTTTATTTTAGAAAGAATAAAACCCATGAAATCCAATATTACCGCGCGGGTGAAACCGCGGTCAGCAGCTAGTATACAATACATTAATATTGGAACCCACCCAAACCACCTATTATAACTACTAGCCACCAAATTAAAATAGTAGTAACCACAGCAACCTTACCAAATGTCAATCTTGAAAACGTTAATGTTTCATAGCACTCCTTTTTTATGCAGTCGTGTAAAATATGACGAATCGACTTCAGTGACAGAAGTACTGAACCGATTTTGATGAAATTTCTATGGGACCAATCTAAAAGTATATCCTTTCAAATAAAAAATTTCAAATAAGAATTTTTCAAATCGGTTTATAAATGACAGAGATCGAATGTAATCTAACATAAAAAAGTACCCACCGAATTGATAACCTCCTTTTTTGGAATTCGGTTAAAAACTACCTCGTATACTTATAACGGGTAATTTAAGCCCCCTGTATAACAATGTACTATTCTTTGTTTGTTGTCGTTGTTGACAGGCGGGTCGATTGGTAGTGTACGGGGACTCCTCTTGCTTGGAAGGTGGGACGGGTCGGAACTGCCACTGGCTTCTGTTAGCGGCACTCCAGTACGCACTCGTGGGCCATCTGCCGTCGTCGCTAAGAGAAGCTGCCACTCCACGCCAGCACAGAGTGAGAGACGTGCATATTATACCATCCGGTAAGCATCCTTACTGCTACGGTTTGCTGCACTGGGGCCTTACCGTCTAAAAATCTTGTGTTCGTTTTCGACTCCGACCCAATTAAGAGGTCCCAACCCGCCATACTTTCTATACAAACGCTCGTACGTTATTATAGTGTTGTATCAATTTTTTTCTTTGGGTGTTTTGAACAAATACGTATCTTGTGCATTATATCAAGGATTTTATGGAACCAAAAATTTAAAATTTTGACAATCCAATTCATTAAAAGTCTTAAAAATAGCCTTTTTTTAAACAAATTTAACCTTGACTTTGGCCGTTCACAATATTCCCATAAATGTAAAAGTAAACAAAACACTTCCATAGGATCCTTGGACATGTAATGGAGATTCTAAATAACAAACACTTTTTTCACAAACTTGTAAGGCATTTTCAAAAACACATTTCCTGGAACAAGTTTTAGGAAATTACCACGCACTAATTGTCTTTGGAAATTTTCTTTTGAAATTTATTTAAAATTTTCAGAATGCCAACCGAAGGCTCTGGCGTTGTCTCTCTTTTTCCGTAGTGCCTGTTTTTCTTCGATGAACCAACAAGCCTTTAGGCCATTTTTTGCGTTCTACTTAGGCGGGCCGTGAAGAGGCACCTTAAGACCAGCGGTCTTAGTCGATAGTCTAGAATTTTCGGTGGTTGTCTGTTTAGAACGAACGTTATTGAGGAAACAAGTTCTTACAAAACGAAAAGAAGCGAAAACTCTAGACAACTCCTTCCACATGAAGACTACTGACCGCTGGTTTTAATCGGTTTGGAATCGAAAACGAACTCGAGATTGTTAGCCGATAAAGCAGCTGGTTTCGGCGCTGCTGCACTGGATTGTTTTGAAGCGGTGATATCCTTTTTTATACAAATTTTATTATTTATTCTTTATTACACAAAACAAATATGTACAAGTCAAAATAAGCTTCCGTTTTCCGTTTGTCCATTTTCTTAACTGATGGTAGTAACGAAGAGGGCACGCTTACAAGTCTCAGTGTGATTGAGTTTTAGTGGATAACGAGAAGAGCGGGTCGTTTGCCTGATGGTAAGTTTTAACAATTGCAGCGCCACCCAGCACTTTCAAATGTAAAGGTATGCGCGACACTGCAGCGTGCTCTCGTTAAAAGAGTAATCAGTTGAGCCTAGTTCAACGTTGAACTTCGGCTCGAAATATTTGGTGAACTCGCGCCGATGGTTACTTTTTATCCACAAATAATGCTCGGTTCGCGTGGGAGAGATTCCCAACATGTGATCAAAAACACGTTCGCGGCTCCAGATCTGCCCAAGCGCGTGGAAGGCGGGCGCTTGCACGAGTATTCGCGCGTGCTTGCCGCAGACGGCAGCGGGCCGCGGCCGGCGCCCGCTTGTGTCACGCCGTCACCGCTGCACGCGCGCCCCGTCCACGCCGCGCCTGCCGCTAGGACGCTGGCCCCAAAGCATCAGCCGACGGACCCTAAGAGCATAGGTAACTATCTCTCTCTGCCCCGGCCCTCTAGACAAAAGCCACACGCTTCTTTTTCCGCTGACTCTAACGCCAATACCATAGAGTAAAAAGCCAATCCAACCAATTATCATCCACCAACGGGGAGCTACACTGCTTACTTATCCCGCTAGGTGGCGCATTATCGCTGGTGTTGTTTCACTATGAAATGCATTATAAAATTTTAGTAAGTAAACAAAAATTGCAGTACCACCCAGAACTTTTAAACACAATGGCCTGCGCGGCACTGCATTGCGCATGATACCCTGAGACATTAGATATTAAGTCCCATAAGCGTGAAATTACTGGTAGTTTCACTGACTACTTTGCTCATCAAACTGTCATACAGACTACTTGAGCACAGTCATACAGACTACATGAACAAAGCGGGTGGTAACTACCCATACGGACACTCGCATCAGAACAGTTAGTCCCACCACCTGGTAAATTCTGACGACCCACTCGGCAAACTTAATATTTTTATATTAAGTTTATAAAAAAAAGCCAAATATATCGCACGCAGGGAAAGAAATTTAGCAAAGCTAATAACATCAACTGGTGCCAAAGGGATGTTGACTCCATTTTATTATGATGTCCATCAATTCGTTTTCTCATGAGAATCAAATATCTATATAGAAAAAACTGGAAATCGAACGCTACCTACTGAGCGCTAAAACGCCCCATACAAATTGGACTGAACATCTGACGTCACTTGTTCAACGCGGGCCGTGGAGCTGTACTAAAACATGCCTTTTGTTGATTTGGCCATCAAGAGTTGCGTTTAAGCAAATAGTTGTCATACATTTTTTTATTAATTAAAATGTAAATAATCGTGTGGTATCATTTAAATTACTATTGAATGATAAATTAAAAAATCGTTAAATTCGGGACACTTTTAGATGCCAATTATATATTTTTTGTGAATTGCACTTTTATTAATTCACACATTGTAACGGGATATTTACCGTGCCTATTATTGAGCGATGAGCACCCGATATTTCGACGCTGTTGCAAGCATCATGTTCACGGGAACGTAAATAACAGAACAGGAAATAACCGTGAAAGTTTAAAACAGTGTTCATTATTACACTTTCTTAGACAGTTGATTTAGAAGTTTAAGTTAAATTTAAATTACTTACTAGCCCAATTTGTGGCTAGAATGTATTATAAGTAGGTTACGTTAAAAAACGAAACCAAGGCAAAAAAAAAATAATTTATTGTGTTAATGTGATGATCTTAAACCTGGTATAGCGACAGTAATTATGTATTTTATGTTTCATGCAACATTCCTGTTCCAGGCGCTCCCGAGCTGGAAGGCACGGAAGCGGCGGCACGAGCGTGGCGCGGGGCTGGAGCGGCACCATCCCGAAGTCAACCAGATATCCACCAACCAGTGCCTTTAACACACCGCGCCTTCACTATCCTCATCATCGTCGCTGTGGTGTACTGCGCGGCACTGCTGTGGCGCCGGTGCGGTCGCAAGCTGCGCCGACGCAGGCTCTTAGCACTAGCTACATAGCACCACGATAGCCCGCGTCCATCCCGACGCGAGCGGAGAATCCGTCGCCTATGAGATTAATACCCGGAAGCGGAGCCTTCGCTTCTGGGCTGTCAAGACGGCCTAACCCGGAGAAGGCAGCAAACGTGCACGGAAAACAGTAGGTAACAGTAATAACAGTATGTAGCGGGCCGTTCTAACAATCGTTTCTGTTAGTTATTATTATACAGGCTGAGTTTACATTCGTATGTTACGTCAAAGGGGGTTAATTTACTGCTGTAGGTCAACAACATTTGTTTTACGAGTTTATGAAATTCGGAATTTTCTTTGATAAAATGGCATTTAAAGTTTACGTCAAAATTCTAATTACCGGGCAGCCCTAGATCAGCTGATTCTCTTGAACTGTGTAAAAGGGTGATGTTGATTTGAAGATAGAAACAATTCCAGAATATGCCGCGCACTGCGCACTTTTAAAGGGTATTTCTTGTGTGGAAATTTGATATTCAGTATTTCCAAGGGATGTTCTCACAACTTGCGGACAACCGTGGTTCTAATCACACTCTTCCGGGATAACGTACCATTACAAACTCACCCTGTGTATTAACTACAACTACCTACTAGTACAGGGTGCCCTGTCAAACAGCAAAATAATAAACGATTTTTTATGTTTTGTGACGTTTTCAAATCATGAACAGTTGGCTGCAATAATATATATATGACATATGTATACACTTTCAGATTTTCAAATATACATAACTAAATGGCTTTGCGAGCATACTAAGCTACGTTTTCATATTACGGCATACGTATTTAATAAAATTATGAATCGTAACCTCACTACACTTATTTTTGCAAAAGCATTTAGTTAAAGTTAAGTATCTGTTTTTCAATTACTTCTATAGTTGTATCTATTTATCTTGGTTGCGTATAAACTTTCAATCGGTTCATTCGTTTCGGAGATTTTGGGCTTGAAAATTAGGATGAACAGCTGTAAGTCGTAAACGCTCTTATTAAGCGAAGGTTTATTTTCAATAGGGAATATGCATTAAACACACAGAATTACTCTACTGTGGTTATACAGGGTTAAGAACATCACATTTAAACAGAATAAAAATGAAATTCACAAAAGCTATTTAATTTCTACAAAGATCGAAAAGTTCCCGAAATCAACAATTTTATCATCCAATAATAATTTAAATGGTACTAAGTATCCGATTCTATACATTTCAATGAATAAAATATTGTATGACAACTATGTTAAACGCAGTTTTTCACGGCCGAAATCAATCGAATGCATATTACATTATTATTAGACTACATTATTGATTACATTATGATTATACATTATTAGAAAATTACAAAAAACTCGGACCTTAGTTTATTTCGATCCATATTCTTAACATATTACATCTTTTTCTAATGTTTTTAGTTGGAAAGAGACTTGTGAATCTTGTGATATTCAAATTTGTTAAGTTTTTGACAACAGAAACGTCGACTTTTACGGAACGGGAATTAGACAATGGCGATCGCTAATAATATCAAATTCCCTTTTTCCAATTTTTGTTGAATAAGTAAAATAAATCTTGTAAAGAACTTCCTCAATGAAGGTCCACATCCGCACGAATTGTAATGTAGGAAAGTATTTGCGAGGCCAAAGTAAGCCAAAACGTAGCGTAGAAATGAGATGCCTTGAAATGTGATCTATTAGAAAGTTAGCTTCTAGAAAGATACGTAGTTTTAACGCTTGCGCCGGCCGGCTTGACTGCACTGCCGGCTTAAAAGCAATAAAAAGGAAATTAATGCTCTTAGTGCAATAAACGCATTTTTACTTTTTAAATTATTTTCTAAGAGATATCTAGAGTAGACTAGGTGCTCATTAAAAACCAGTCATATACAATAATTATCATAGACAGATAGGTCTTTGAAACTTTTGACGCGTTCAAACGTGCCCATGCTGTGTAACAGACTAGTATAGTACCTATATGTGGAAAACAAAACACTAATCAAATAAACAAATGATTGAATTTGAAAATCGAATATCATGTTTTTATAATAAAATTAATTTGAAATCAGAATTCTTAGCCAATTATAGAAAAATTACATTTTAAATGGCCAGTACTATAAAGACAACTTCATAGGTAAAACCTAAAATTATTGTGTGTATATATATCCTGCATAACTCTTATAAAAATGTAAAATCAAAATGGTTTTATTGTTTGATCTTTGATGTCGATATGTCATCATGACCTCCTGTATGTTATAACGGTCACAGATTTTCAAGTATAGGGAAATAACTAATTATCCCTACCACCATGTTCGTGTTCTTTCGTTCGTTCTCGGAGATCCTGTATTCCGCTCGGTCTAGATACGTTGCACGTGTTATAGGCTTATTGCGACCCTATAGCGCAAGTACGGAACTTTGCGATCCATATCGATCGATAAATTAACAGTTCGATAAGATAAAATTGGAAATAGGTAAGACGTTGTTGATTTTTGTCGAAAACGAAACACAACCTTTTTCCTGAGAACGAAAACTAATCTTCGAAACTAGTTTTGCGATGATGCCAAGTTTTACTAGTAATCTGTTATCGATTGCATTTCCTACACAATGAAATTAAATTTTAATTTCGTTGACCGAATAACGTATTTCGCCAAGTGATTTTCGTATGAAAACCGTGGCGAACGATGATAAAACCATTTATACATATATGTTAAAATAGTCTTCGTTCCATAAACCAGTCTTCCAATTGTGAGATGCGAATATGCACTTCATATTGAAGAAAGCAGATTCAAATACATTTCAACTATTCAATTTCTAACAATCAAGAGCTACCTATCTCTAATTAAAATTTTTAACGATTCAAACTGTCAATTTTAACTATCGAAAAGATCGGTACTTGCGATGCTGATTTCATAGTATTAGATGTTACAATGAAAGCTAAGGCCTGTTTTAGTCAAATCTTAAATGTGTCTATCAAGATATACTCTACACTCACACATGTACATTATCATTAAAGTTAGAGGAGTTCAATATACAATATTTAGGGTGTTACTAATAAACACTGTGTATAAAAATGGTGTAGTTACACAATGGTGTCAATTCTATCATTTCATACCTAAACTAATTTTAGTTTCGCTCTCTCTCTTTCCAATGCATAACATGAGAAAGAGATGGAATATATTTTAGACCTGTCAAATTAATCCACTTGCTTGTGTCTAGTGTAAATTTAATGGCAATGAATTCAGTGGCTTCTAATTTATCAAGATCGAAAGATATTTGACAGCTCTGAAACAAAATTTAGATCTGTCAGACATCTTCCGTCTCTTTCTCGTGTTATGCATTGGAAAGAGAGAGAGCGAAACTAAAATTAGTTTAGGTATGTAATGATAGAATTGACAACATTGTTCTATATTTTTTTGTTCTTTGACAATTTATTTATTTATTTTTTAACACCCTTTCTCGTAAAGCTCATATAATTCCACCGGTTTTAAATATGTAAAGCGGGTCATAAAAAACGCGTGTGTTATCAAAGCAAATAGTTAAGTTATAGTCCATACAAATTCCATAACAGTATTATTTGCCATTTCAAATATGGAACTGATCGCCGCCGCACCACTCCAGCTAGTGAGCAGCGCGCTGTTGCTATTCAAGCGCGCTGGTAAAATGGCGGGAAAGCAACAGTGTGCATTCACAGATTGAGTTTATTTAAATGTTTTTTTTTCCTGTTTACTCGCAAGTGTGTTAAAAAACGTCGTACGATATACGTGCGTATTGGTTATAACATGCTCGGCTCAATTACGCCCTCGCCTTCGGCTCGGGCTGAAATTCCGCCTCGCATGTTATAACCATCTTTACGCACTAATATCGTAATGTACTATTATTGCACACATACATTCAACTTATACTTATTTTGAACTGAATCGAAAGAAACGAAACATTATGTAACTATTCAAACGTTATACAGTGTTTATTAGTAAGGCTGTTATACTGTAGTATAAAACTTCATATCTATACAGCATAATTATCGCTTTAAGTTACCATAGATGTTATTTAGTATAAATTATATTTAGATTTACTAAAGCTATTTTATCACATAATCTAATAATTTTGTATGAATATTATAAATAATGGCACATTTAATACTTAGTTTTTGGTATGTAATTTATAGATTAGTTTATTTACCCACAATTTTTACAATATATATATTTAAGTTAAACTGTGGGAAACAATCTTGTGATATAAAAATAGTTTAAGTCGTTAATAAGACTCTTCAGCAGGGCTAAAAAGCGCGCCACGTTAAAATTTTGTCTACTGTTTTGTCTCGCTCTTTCTCTCGCGAACATGAGACAAATGCACGACATAAGCGTCGACAAAATTTTGTCACGGTGCGCATGTTAGCCCTGCAGGTCGGAATTCATCAATTGTGACTACGTTCACATGATCGGCAGTTCAAGAGCCTAGCTTTGATAGCAGATGTCAAAAATGTCTTTCAAATAAATCCAAGTGAACCTCAGTTCATGAGTTTAACCTAGTCCACGGCTGAACTTCGCTTCAAAATGGTTGGTGAACTCCGCCCTAAGTTAACACCAAAACATCACGTTTTGAACTGTACTGACATACCCACAAACACAATGACAATATTATTATAGTAGATCGTTAATCAAGGGAACAAAGTAGTATACGACACAAAAAAATACTCTCTAGTTGTCACTCACCCTATGAGAAATTTGTTTAGATCATGTCACCTACCGTTTTCTTGTTGACGTTAATTTCACTAAAACATGTAGGTATTAGAGGGTGCATGTTTCATTTTGTCGATCTCGGCTTTAATCTGAGACACCTGCTGGCCTAGCATGGCAAAGTAGCAATATGGCGCGCGCGCTACGACAAGATTTCTCGCGGACGACGTTTTAGTCGATTATGCTAACATGGCAAACACGAGAGACTATTATCTCTTCGAAGACAATGGACGCCAAACCAGTGCTGCCATGTGATTAGCAACACCGGTTTAGTTCATTCAATTTGTCTTATTTACTATAGTTTTATTTAATTTGCTGTGTGAACGCGTTCATAACAATGACATTTTAGTGAAGTTGACAAGTAAATATCGGGAATATGACTTTTTTGTTTGTTTTGTATTTAGCTCCACGCGATTTG
Organism: Crocallis elinguaria; assembly: GCA_907269065.1. Lineage (NCBI taxonomy): Eukaryota > Metazoa > Arthropoda > Insecta > Lepidoptera > Geometridae > Crocallis > Crocallis elinguaria. The sequence goes on from OU026077.1 coordinate 10,548,933, forward strand.
CGTATTTAGCCAGTGTCAAGTTATAATAAATCTCTAGTTTTGGTAAATAAAAGTCGTTAAAGTTTAGTCTAGGCGCGGTCAAGTCGAAGTGATGCTTCAGTAAAGCGGTGGATACTTTACTGAAGCTTCTATGGAGTTTTGGATAGAATACGAAAATACACGTTTTTCATCTTTGTACTATTTTCCTTTCACTCATGCACGTTTACGAACACACATTAACACTCGATAAAACACAGGTTTTAGTAAATAACACAAAATCAACAGCAGCACATTTTCGCATTCCCGCCAAAACTCCGGGAATGTGACTTATCTGGCTGTTGTGAATTTGAATTTTATTTACACACTATCATAATAGGAAATAAAGAAAGAAGAAGTATTAGATTATTCCACATAAGAATTGAGTTGAGTTAATTTGATTATTATAGTTATTTACTTTAAAAATTGCTTGCATTTTGCCAGGCAGAAAAATGTGAGTAAAACGTAAAGTAAACACTACTAAGTAAATAATATCGTTAAACTATGTCCGAGATCACAGTACATATAGAAAATGTAGTCTCGATGTCGTCCATAAAATTTTAATGTTTTCTTTTGTAAATAAAACCAAACAAATATCTAAATAAACAACTGTTACAGCTCATTGTGACATGCAAATATTAGAATAATTAACAATCCTTGAATTGAAAATATTACAAAAAACGAATGACACAATAATCGTAACACAATTCATATTTCATTTCCTATAGGTACTTATATATAATATCAAATGTTATTATTTTTCTTATTAATTATACTAAAGTGTCAAAAAATAAAACCAATAATTTAAATAGAATTCTAGAAATTCAGTGGTCAAATGAATTACTTTAAAAATTCAGCTATAGTACATATGTATAGTAACATTTTTAATTTTTTATTCGTCCCTACCTACTTTCCTTTGAATTTTGCGTCGCTCGCGCTCTTCATTTATAGTTAAAACATAATTCTAATATGGTACTGCCATTATCACGCTTTCGGACACAGATCAGTATGTATGCTTTCGGAGATAGTCGTTAGCAGTAATAGTCACAGAACAGAAACACAAATTATATAGGTATCGGGGTATCACAGAACACTAGTTACCGTGTTACAGTTTTACTCGTCCTCAAAAAGTTCGACGACAAACTACTCGTCAAAAGTATACAAATAATGAGAAAACTTGACGCGCCATGTTAGCGTTTGTCGACAAAAGAGACACAGATAATAGAACCGTTCGTGTTTGTCGTCATATGACAAAACGAAACGACAAACTCGCTAAGCCATGTTAGCGGTTGTCGAGAAGACTAGTTATCTCTTCTTTCCACGAGATAACGCCACGAGTAAATTTTGTCACGGTGCGCATGTTAGCCCTACAGATCTTTGGTGACACTTATATTCTTTAATATAAGTAATAAATATCTTTTAAAGTTCGCGACGCATCAATGGGCTCAAATCATATTGGGGGTATTAGATCGGGTCATGTTCGTGATTCTGTTTGTTTGGAAACCGAAATCACATCATATCAATTCTTCTCAAGCTTGACATTTTTCTTCTTCCTTTTCATGTTACGCAATTACGTAACAATCTCTTCTTTTGAGAATGCAGTAGAGCACCGTCGATACCTACCACATTACCTATATTCTTTGATTGAACTATACCATCAGTGCTGATGATATAGTTTTTAAAAATACCTTGTTTTTTTCGTAAGCCTCTTTTCGTATTAAGAGGATAAGTAGCCTCACATATATGTTGATATCTATGTATAATTGCACTTATATAATCATAAGTCTCCCAAAAGTGAGGTAACTAGGTAATAATAATTATTTTGCTTTACGTGGTTCTGCGTTACTGTCAACGCAGATTTTTGTGATTTATTTTGTACGTAACTCTAGAAATGCTCGTACTTTATAATTTAATTTAATTTCCATGTAATTTAATGTAATTATTCTTGTTAATTATTTATTTTGTTAACAATAAAATATAAATATAAACTAAAAATGGTATATTTATTATTTTTCTAACAGTCTATATTACGGCTACAATAGTTGGCTATGACTATAACTATTAACCATAGTATGTTGTACATACTAGTACATAGTGCATTGTAACGGAGAACCTGGGAGAAAATATTAACAGCTAAATATTTGGTAGTAATTTTGTTATGAATTCAAATGGTTTTATTTATTACGTAGCAAGCAGCAAGCGTATATAAAATATATACGCTTTTGATCTGAAAGTCATCAGGTTGTTAGGACCAGCTGAATCTCCACAACGAAGAAGTCTGTGAGAAACGTACAAAGACCAACATTTAGTACTCATCATTAGTAAGTATCAGTAGTAAGTGCATTGTAGATTTTCAGGTAAATCGGCTTAGTACTTAGAAGAAATTTTGATTGAAAGCAGATATGAGATAGGGTGACCGTTATTTTTCAACAGAAGCACAATATTAACGGTAGATCGAGTTTTCAATATAAAACAATGCATTTTAGCCAACTCGTCTAATTATCCAATAGTACACAACAACATATACATATTATCACACATCATCAGCCCCTTATTGCGCTCCCTATCCCCCGCTGCAGGCTTTCTCTCGTAGAGAGCATTCAATGGACAAAAGTAGCTTTTTTATGAAGTCTGGTCCGGTCGACCCCTTGTTTATACTACATTGCAAGAGAAAAGATGGCGCCATTTGGCAAAACACTGACTATAATATTTATTTCTTAAAATTGTGTCATATGAAAGTACATTTAGCAAAATGTATTCCGCGAAAAAAAATAATTTCCACAGCAAAAATTATAAATAAAATAATATCGTATATTTTCAGAGTTATTAGTAGTTCCCAGTAAATGTTCTGCATCGCGCAAGTGATATTTTTGCGTTCGTAGCAGCGGTAGAACATTTAAAGCCCGTGTTCTGGGGACAGTGCTGCACAGGGTAGCCGGTGTTGCAAGGACCGGTTCAAATCCTTGCATTCAGGCCCGGCCCGAGTGTTTTTCAAAACTCTGAGTGTTGCCTGTATATAATCGCAGTGTGATGCGTGTAAATATAATTAGCTTATAGGTTTGATACCGAGGTTCGCCTTACTGAATCTCAACCCCACTGCTGCAGCCGCTTTTCTCTAGTTTTTGCTATTTTTTTTAATAAATTGAAATCGCGTGTTACTTTTTTATATTACTGGATAACGAGACGAGCGGTTCGTTTGTCTGATAGTAGGTAAGCATAATGCCAGCCCATAATAATTGCAGTTCTACCCAGAACTTGAAACACAAAGGTCTGCACGCAACTTCATGCCTGCCTGCCTGCATTGCCCTCGATACTCTGAGAAATCCAGGTATTAAGGCCCAAACATACACGCTTATGCAAGTTTGTGTTTTGCTGTCAAAATAAGCAAGGTTTTGCAAGAAGTGTGGATTACAAGATAATACACACGCAAGCGCGGCTTGATTTAAATCCATCAAAAATCCACGAAATAGACAAGAACAGCAATACAGCTAGAGAGTGCTCTCTTTTTCACTCCCTGTTTGGGCTCAAAGTGACGAGCGACGGCTCCGCGTTATGCCACATACATCACTTGTGCGCCACCGCGTATTTACTGCGGCTTCTGTACTGAACACGTGGTTGTGAAGCTATTTTTTGAGTACATAATAAGCATCACTCAGTTTTGAAAAACACTCTGTCCTGAATGCATGTATTTGAGCCGGTCCTTCCTACGCCCGCTTCCCTTTGCAGCCACTGTCCCTCGAACACTGACCGCTGCTACTGTAAGTGTGTACCTGTGCGGTATTGTATTGTATAAAATTAGATTCACAAAGTAAAATTGTATAAAATTGACTAGAATGCCCTAAAATTTTCTTTGATATTGTAAAGTAAAAAGTTTTTGAGTTTACATAATATGTTAAAAGTAACTTGTATAACGCTAGATCATAAAATATTTTTGTTTGTAAAAATAGTATAATAAAAGAAGTATAAAGCCTCGTAAAATTTATAACGTAGATTCAGTTTCAATTTTTTTTTCTTTTGGACATGTAAGTAGTGAAATTTAAAAAGGAAATTCCTTTCAGTTATTTCATTTTGTAAATTTCAAAGGGCATGTAAGCAATAATTTTTAATATTTATGCAAAACGTCAGTGTCAAGTTATAGATGTGTGACAAAAAAAAAGAATAAACGCCATTGTGAAAAAGTACGTCTTTGCAATCACGCCTTACGTTACACTACGAATATCACTTGCGCGATGCTGAACATTTCCTGGAAACTACTAATAACTCTGAAAAAATACGATTAAATTTACTTTACACTTTTAAATTTATTGTAAATAGTTTTTTTCGTGTAAAACAGTTTGTAGTTATGTAACGTCATGTAACGCAATTTAAAAAAAGAAAGTATTTTCCCATATTGTCGCGCCATCTTTTGAGAGAAGCTTTCTCTTACCTCGATACAAATAATAATAGGTACTTGTTGGATTTACTAGTGGATGACAAAAGGCCAAAAACCAGACTTCATAAAAGGGCTACATCATTTACCGACCTACGTTGTGTAATGTTTGCGCGCAATAAATCGTATCTAGGTACATAGTTAGTGGCAGTACAATGTCGTTTTCGTAAATATAGCTTGTTTTAAATAAGACTAATTTAATTTTAACAAATCTAATTTTCTATTTTTAACATTTCTTTATAGAAATCTTATGATTTTTGGATTGCCTATACAGTATACAGTCTATCTATTTTTAATATGACTGTATAATACAACATTTTTCATGTGTTCAAGAACATACCTACTTAAAATAACTGCGCGCACACATTCACCCATATATTTTCGCGTTGCATTGCTTGTTGTTTGCAAATAATCTGTAAACGGCTTAGGATATAATAGTAAGTACCTGCTACCCAACGAAGTCTTTTTGTTAATTACTAAAAAAATATATAGACTATTATTTATCTTAATTTTATCCACAAGCCCATTGCATATGGCCCGTAGTTTGAAAACTGAGCGAGCCAATTGAACTCACGAAAACATCTAGGTTATCAAGATCACTTGTTATCAAAGAGAATATCTGTGACGTTACTAAAGATTCTGGTAGGCACTTGTTATGAAATGCTCAAAGAGTAGTAAAGATTGCGATGGCGTATGCTCATGGCAACAGTTATATATCCTGGCCAATATTTACTACAAAAATACCTACTTAAGTTACTTGTCAAGAAAGAAAGTCAATTTATTAATTTGTATTGATATATAAGAGGACTCTTATTTTGTTTTAGAGCAGCCATGTGATTTGGAGAAGTTCCTCAAAAACTGCAGTGGTAGATACGCAGAGACGAACTAGTTTTCTTATAACGCGGAACAAAGGGTAGACATCAGATATATTTCAATATTCCTCAAAAGGAATAAAAAGGTCAAGGTTAGCAAGATCAAATTCATAAACAGAATCGAGCGTGTTGTGACTTCCGTTCACTCAATGCTGAAGGGTACTCGCCGACCCTTGACCTCATTTTTCTAACCCTTCTGTACCAAGTAGCCAAATAAATGTAAGTACACATTTCTATTAGTCCTCATTCAACCTAGATTCAAAAGGGCCTCCTTGAGCATAGCTGTAGTTCTTTAAGTCCTAAAGATATTTCAGCAAATTATTTATTTTTTCATTGTTACATATTCAATCTGTAATTTCAGGATTTCATGGGTCATAATTCAATAACAAAATATGCATGGTTCTTTTGAGTCCGCTTCATTTTGAAAAGCCCCGTAGTTAACAAAAGAGGGTAGTAGCCTTCTTTGAGAATAAAATCAGTTCGCAGAAACGCCGAAATTAAGCACGAGTAGAATCTTACATTTAGCTCTTAATTAGCTACTACTAGATTACCATCCCGCCAAATCTTCCTTGAGGTTTAAATAAACTACACGATTTTATTATTATTATATTTTTCGTTTCATGTACACCAACATCATCTCTTTCCAAACTGATAAAATAAATAATTAGAGGTTTAATATAATATCGCTCAAATAGCTTGTATTAAAAAATCCAGGGCATATTTAATTATACACTCATTTCTTCTGAGATTTCCTGATGGCTATACCTCCACGACGTTGAATTCCGTAACATTTTGTATCGTCTACGTCGTAGGCTTCTTGGTGTAGGTAGACTGTAGCCATGCTCTACCTTATGTAATACAGTACTGTAAATGGTAAGACCATTTATAGTATTATTATTAGTATAGTAATACCATAATAGTAAGACCATATTTTATGATCTTATCATTTATGGTATTGTATATAAAGAAAAAATATTTTCCAGAGAGTTTTTAATAAGTGGAAAACCAATTAGGTAAGCATAGTACCTATATAAATATGGAAATATATCCCTATCTATAAATATTGAATTAAGTATCTAGTACCTACTCCTAGCAGTACCTAGTACACATTGACATAATACAATATACCTACTTATGTTCAAATACGACATATGCAGTACTGAAGACTGTTCAGGCCAAGTACCGAGTAATGAGTTATTATTATCTGAACTTCATTCAAGATTGAAGCGCTGCCAGGTGTCTTAAATAATTAGGCTTGGATTTTTTATTCTGAATAGGTATGTATCCACATGAAACAACGGAATGAAAAAGCTAGTATGAAAATAGACTGATTTTATCGATAGAATATCGAACCTAGAGAGCGCTACCACGGAGGTAGAGAGCCAAGGGGCATGCGGTCGCGGGTCGCGCACGCGCGCTTCACGCGGGCGGCCTCGACCGGTGGGCCGCGGCCCGAGCCCCGTTCGCTGCGCCGAAGCCATTGCCAAGTGTGAGGCCGACGCGAGAGGTTGTTTGCGACTCAGCGATTGAATCCCGAGCAAAGTAAGCGCCACTTGCAGTGTGCGCGTCATCCGCCTCTACCACGCGAATTGTCTGAATGCGTGACACAAATCCGCCGGAACCCGTCGTCGCGATGTCGCGTATTTATCAGCCATCTGAATTCGTCATAGCAAAGTCTCGGCTACCATCTTTAGAACGCTACAAGGAAATCCACCAGAGCTCCATCCAAAACCCGGAGGCGTTCTGGGATGACATCGCGGGAGAGTTTTTCTGGCATTCCAAATTCGAGCCGGGGAAATTTTTCGACTATAATTTTGACATCACTAAAGGAAAGATTTTCCTGAAATGGATGGAGGGAGCAGTTACCAATGTATGCTTCAACGTCCTTGACCGGCACGTGCGAAACGGGCACGGTGACAAAATAGCTTACTACTGGTGAGTAGATTACTTCGTTTGTTTTCAGAATCAATAGTCAGCTGGTGAGCTGAGCGATGCACATCAGAAACGGCGCGCGAACTTATTGATTTTCACGAACATTTCCTCTTGGTTCACAATAGTCGGCATTATATAATAATGCTGCAATTTGAGTTTAATTTTAACAGTGAATTCAGGAATCTAGGTCACCGTTCATCTATCGATTGATAAAATTTAACCTGTTTCGTGTTCATGTGTAATACAAGTTTTGTCGCCATTTAGTTACTTGAACTTGGCGTATGTTACCTATATCAGTATTTATTTTCAGTACTTTTTAAGACCCTAGCAAACGTGAATAATTAGACCTTTACTTATCTTCAGTTATAGAAAATGGCATGTTCTTATTTTAGGTTTTCTCTGATTTCCGCTACATTTTAAAAGCATGGATTGGATTTTTGACATACCTTCATACATTTTACAGCATTTTCGAAGTAACTCGGGCTGTTTTTCAGTATGACGCAAACGGTAGGTGGAAGGTGGCTAGAAACAGTTGATTTGGGGGGATTGTCGGTAGCACCAGCTGTGCTCGTTGCACATGCGTTTTGGTATATCTCTCTCGCTTCTATTCATTACTTCCACCTTCCACCCTATAATCCCATCTACTAGCCCTCATATGTCCCACCTAAACGAGAAAGTCTATTTTTATTATTACAAGCTTGTTTTTATGTATCTTAGTTTAGTTTAGATCAAGTATTGCAAGCTAAATTTGACCAACTTCCCAGTGGGTTAAACTGGCCCTAAATTGTACATACCTACATATACAATGACGACATAGAGCTGGCCTGATGATAAAGCCGGAAGGTTGCTACTGGAACTCTGCAAGACCCCGAATAGGTTAATCCGAGTTTGGGCTCGTTTGATTTGTCTTTACAAATATATTCTGATCCTAGATGATGTCCCAGGAGCCTGATGGAGTCGAAAGGTGGCTACAATATTACAGTACTAATTACGTTTTTTATTAAAGCTTATCTAGAAAAAGAAACTTTTCCACAAAAAGCTTATTATAAACTTAATAAAGTAGGTACCTAATTGATGTTACGAAAGCGGTTCCAACTAAAGAAAAAAATCACGGGATGTGGGCTGTGGGTCCGGGGCTCATTTACGGGTAAATTCTGGAACTTGTGGAAAATGAGCGCAACAGCTCTGTGATCTAGATAGGTACTTATCTATCTTCTTTTCGGTTAATCAAGATATAAAAAAACATTTTTTTTTTGTTCATAACAGTACTGTTTTCATCAATTATTTATTTATTTATGTTTTTATATTGGTTTTTTGTTTATTTATTTTATATACATTATGTACTTTTATCTAAATCATAGTTATGCTATAATTTTGCGCACCATCTCCAGATTTCACAAAATGCACTCGCCGAATGTTTTATGCAGAATTTTTATTTTGCGAATTATTATTATTATCTTTTAGATTATTTTTTTAGTTTGTAATTATCTTTTGCTTTATTCACTGTCATTAGCAATGTCACTGTCGTAACAAAGTAATAATGTACATGGTGATTATTACATGCAAAACAGAACATTTTTTTAATAAAAGTAGGTGCATAATCTTTTTTATCAATAACTAAATTCTGGTAGGTTATTTTTAAAGAATGATGCCAGCCGTGGATCGTACCGGTATGCGCTTTGTCACAAATTTTCACCCTGAGGCTAAATGAGCTAGATGTTTTTGTTCATTTGCATGTTAGTAGGGCTACTACCATGCGAGCAAACTCCCCTAATCTTACTAATAAAACCGGCTAAAACTGACTAAACATATTCGGAAAATAGACTGCACTGACCTTTGTCCTAACGCTAAGGTTACGATCCCAACTTTTGATAAAAAATCACAAGTCCTTGGTAAAGGCAATTAGCTATTCTGTGGTAAAGGTAAACAGTACGAGTATATTACCGCGGCAAAATATGTGCCCTCTAAATACGTGCACAGAATACATAATAGCCTCTAGTAAATGCACACTCCAACATAACTCCACGCTACTATATATTCTGTGACGCTACTTGTGTCAGGGTTTTAGGTTTTTAAAAGGCAATATATTCACATATGATAATCTATTAGGGCTTCCAAACATATATTATAACAATATTTTAGAGGTGTATATATTATGTTTGTATGTATTTGTCTACGCATTTCTTCGAAACTATTAATCGGATTGAAGTCGTTCTTTTGTTATTGGCTTACATTTACTGCAAATTAGAGAACATCAAAATCGGTTGAAAAAAGTTTTAAAGATATGGACCTCAATTTTCTATGAAGTTGCTTTATATTTGTGTATCTTTTGTTTTTCCTTTTGAATTGAGTGTCAACTTTCCAGTCTAAGCGGTCTACCTTTGTCGCAAATTTAGCTAGTTTTGATTGCTCTAAAACCCATAGACTCGAGGTGCACTAAGTATCGAAGGAAAGTGGACCTCATACAATACCGCAACTCAAAATTAATAATTAAATAATTAAATGTCCACTAGTCTATGTCAAGGGACGTTCTCGTAATAAACTACTATCCGCAGAAGAGAGAAAACTGCAGCTGGAATGAATAAGCAACTCGCTCAACGACATTATTAACAAACTTGCCACTGGGACAACTGTGCAATATCACTGAAGGTTTCTCGGATATATATAGGATGAAGTTGCGATTGCTTGCGTCTAACCAAGCGATCCCGTAGAACATTTTGGAGTACATCTTAACTTTATCGCTTCCGTCACGGTATCATTAGATACAAACTCCAGCATAACTCGCTTTTTATCAACTTTCGAGTCTGCTTCTGTTTATTTTGAATATTAGGGCAGATGGAGCCCAAGTAGACTGAAAAATCGAAAAATTCATTAAATCACAACCTTCTTTCGTTCTGTCCTATATCAAAACTTATAGATTATAATGCTCGGTACCGTATTCATATAAGATTAAGATTGCATTCTGGTTTTGAAACTGTATATCTCAATCCTGATGTAATTAAGAAATGTTGCCTGTTATGTGAATTAAATAAATAAAATAAATAAACAATCAATAAAACCGACGTACTTAATAACCTAATGCGAACTACAACATGACTCCATCTTGGAGTTTGCATTCAACGAAACGATAAATTTAAAAATTCTAGGTAGTCGGTAAGTAGCATATAATTTGCAAGTCATTACTGATAATAACGTGTTGTTTGATTTAAAAGTAAGTTCGATGTTTTTACAGGAGTTACATACAATTTAATAAATGGGGCAATTGACTTCTATTTTCTAAGGCCATTTATTAATTGTCTGCATTCATCGTTAAAATAAGACGTTGATGACATTTAATTTTAGAAATGTACCTTTTCAATTGAGAGATGAGATAATTGACTGAAACACTTCAACATTTGCACTTGATAAGATAACACGATTGTCTCTATCGCTTGTAGTTATTTAAGGACGTTATACGGGCCAAGGACCTTGCTCGAATGGGTGGAGTCAAGCGCACTTCACCCGCGCGGTCCACACTACGTCTTTCAAGAACATCGCAAAACCTAACGTCATAGAACACGCGGATGAACCGCTACGAAGCGGTACCCGCACGCGCGCACGGCATCTTTGCCTATAATTCTTTGAATTCATTTAGTGGAAAGTTCTTCATTGAAATGAAGTGTTGAAGTGATCATCATTATTCGTAAATAAACGGTACGGACGCACATGAGATTATCCAACGTTGAGATTGATCTCAAAATATCGCTGTGGACTAAAATAAAAGTACACACAGCCAATTTGCTCCGTAAAGTTGAAATTTGTTACACATTTTGACCCAAAAATTAACGTGTACGTAAATAAATGATTTTCGGGTTGTTTTTATTTTTACTTTTGTAATCGTGTTTTTTATTTTGGTGTCATTTACGAGGTATCGAGTCATCTGCGAGTGTCCGTCTGGGTTTCCACTTTGTTCATGAAGCCTAATCATAATAATTTATTTGCTAAAAATGTTGGTGACAACAATAGTGTCGGGTCACAGGTATAGAAAATATAAAGTATCATAAACATTTTACCACATTGTGGCATGCAAATATTAGAATAATTAACTATCATTGAATTTAAAATATTACAAAAAACTAATGACACAATAATCGTAATACAATTCATATTTCATTTCCTATAGGTACTTATTTATATTATCAAATGTTATTATTTTTCTTATTAATTATACTAAAGTGTCAAAAAATAAAACCAATAATTTAAATAGAATTCTAGAAATTCAGTGGTCAAATAAATTACTTTAAAACTTCAGCTATAGTATAGTAATATTTTTCATGCAACCAACATTTCAATTTTTGCCAAAACCGTGTCCAAGGTAGGTCCTTGATTTCTCCCGGAACAGCATTATATGCTTGCCGGCAGATGTGCAAGCATTACTATGTTCCGGTTTGATGAGCAAAGTAGCCAGCGAAATTACTGAGCTTATGAGACTTAGTTACGAGTACAGAGCAATGCCGCGCAGGCCTTTGTGTTTCAAAGTTCTGTGAAGCATTGCAATTGTTATGGGCCAGCATTATGATGAGCACACTGCGGTGCCCTGCAGGCCTTTGTGTTTCAAAGTTGTGAATGGCACTGCAATTAAAACATATTTACAGTTTTCGGATAACGCCGGCCCATAACAATTGCAGTGCCAATCAATACTTTAAAACAAAAATATGCAGCACTGCATTGTGCTCGTTAACCTGAGACATTAGGTATTAAGTCTTATAAGGCCAGTAATTTTACTTTTCAATTTCATTTCCAGTATTTTCTAAAACGGTTCTCAACCTCCCGATATTCCTTTGTTAACCAATACATATATTTGCCACTCGTAAAAATGATGTACGTAAACAAGAAATTGTAATCAGAAATGTAACCCACTCAATATGTATGCGAGGAGTGTCCACGCGCAAATCACGGAATGAATCAGATTTCACCGCTCTAGACGCTACTCTTTGAGCAAGCTTCAAACCCACACGAAAACAAATACTTGTATTGTATATCATTCACGCACACAAATATGTAACGTCGGCGGACAGCGTGAGCAGAGCAACGAGCGACACAACCTCCCCGTCTGAATGCCAGTGCATGACTGCCGCGCGCGCCCGCGCAGAGCACCTCTGAGACTTGTACATTTGGAATTCAGTTTTTTGATAATTTCTTTGCGAAATATTGCTCTATGCACAAATTTAATCAATACGATGTATAGAAAATTTTCTTCCTTATTTTTTGGTGTAAAATTAATCCCAAACGTCTAAGTCATTTAGAAGTTTTAGGGAAAATAGTTTTAAAATAGTATGCTGTTAAATATTTTTTCAAGCCATAAGTAATGGTAATACAAAAAAATCAATCATACAAATTAATGCCCTTGAATTGATCATTCAGGTAGTATTTTTTTCAAGTCGTTAAACCAAGTCGTGTGGGAGTTTTAGGAGCAGAAAGTAGTCGTTTTTGGGTAACCTAGCCCCTTAAATACACAAATATATGACAGGGTCGTGGGCTAGTTCATAAAACAATACAAAGATAAACTTTTTATTGAAACATCACAATGCAGTTATACTACAATAGTACTTAAGTGTCACCAATTATTTATTTATTTAGAATTCAATTACAGCTATTACTACAGGACATTCCCAATGCAACAAATGATAATTAGTTATATTATTATCTATACAAAATATAATAAAGACTATCTATAAAGAGGTAAAGTTTGTTAGGTCAATTTTAAAAATAATTTCGCTAATATGAAGCTTCATTATATCTGAGTGCTATCGGCTACTTCTTATACTACGCGGGTCAAGCCGCGGGCAGAAGCCAATTGGGTATACAATTATACATAATATGTTATGGTTCATCTCAAAATAAATTAGAACTTTAATCAGTTAAAACTTAAATTTTTTGGTTCTTATATTATATAAATTGATTTGTGGTATGTACTATGTACATTTTCGATTAGGCATCTAATTTTGAAGTAAACAAGCTTTTTTTTATTTTTACTCAATTCTTACGCGCGCGCGATCTTTTTTCTCTTTTATGTTAAATGTTAAATGACATTGACTAGAGATAGCGCCACAGATTTGGTGGATAGCGCTATAAAAAAAGAATGAAAAATGAACGAAAACATGAATGAAAGTTGTCGTTCCGCCAACATCAAAAAAATAATTTCTCTCAAGTCATGACGTCTGCCTTAGCCGCGAGAAGTATCGAAATAGCGACTAAAATATCGATTGTGAGAATGTTTGGAGATTAGAGCTAGGTTACGATCAAGAATATTCAGATTGTTAGCTGCAGCGTAGTGGTTATATTCTCTTTGGCTGCAGCGCGGTTGAATGGTCGCCCGTGACATGTTGATGTAGGATTTGCGTGAAGTGCATTAAAATTTATGGTTTGAGACGTATTTAGTAACGAACAGAACACTATCACTTAGGAATATCTGCATAGAAAGATAACGAAGCCTTTATTTAGACAACGGGTTGACCGCGTTGACCTGTTTTATTTAGCGAGACGTAAATGACTAGGCCGTGCAGGTTTCTTTTGAATTGAGTCTCATAATTTACACATAATAAAACTTAATAAACTAGCCACATGGTTAGCTTATTTAATGATGCGAAAATGGAGTACATTTTAAATATAATTTTGTATATTTTTAACCTTACACCTACAGAGGTGACAAAAACATTACACTCCTTTTTTGTGCAGTCCTGTAAAAACTACTTATATGATCGTTAAGTTTTTTTACATGTCATGCAGTGTCCAAATATTGATAATAAGCACTTTGGAGTTATTTCTGTTTTATGCCATAATATTTTTTTTCATATTATATACATAAATAAAAATGAAGTGTATGTTTGTAATATCAAAGGATCTTGTAACAAAACCACAATTTTTATACCTTTTGTCTGGCTGTCAGTTTGTTCCGGCTAATCTCCCAAAATGGTTGGACTGATTTTGACGGGATTTTCACGGCAGATACCTGATGTTATACAGGCTACTTTTATTTATTTCTTATTTATTGCTTAGGCTACTTTTATTTTAGAAAAAGAATTAGTGTTCCGCGCAAAAAAAATAAAACCCATGAAATCCAATATCTCCGTGCGGGTGAAACCGCAGCTAGTTAAAAAGCAGCATAACAGCAGCTAGTTAAAAATATGTACCTACCATTTTACCCTATTTCGAAAGATTATTTAATAATCTCGTGCCTTTGTTTAGTAACAGTGCTGCCAGTCCTACTGACTTTTTTCCAAGGGAGATTCTCGCAACTTGTCGACAACCATGGTCCTCCCGAGATAACATACCAATTCAAACTCATCCTGTATACGGCACTTCGTAGACAACACGGGAAGAGCTCTATATGTTTTTAGAGCTTCCGTTACTTCAGTCTTGTAAATTGACAGACACAAAAGCATTATTATAACTACAGTAAGCCGTTATAGTGTGCAAGCATTTGCACACTGCGGCTTAGTGGTGGATTATATGAATTCACTCAGGTTCAGGTGATACCCATTCAAGTGGATTTTCGCAGGAGAGAAATTCTACTCTTACCACCATTATATAGTCAAGTTGTTGTTGTCCAACCCCACGACTGCATTTAGTTTTTTCCGTCCCCACAGATAAAAACAAATAGTACATTGCAACTGCCCCATATGAGCTTGCATATGTAAGGAGTGTTTGATAGTTGGCAATCAGAATTGAAATTTAGCTCACGCACACTGGCAGCTCGAGAGGGCTTTGAACCGGCCGTATTTTATTGTCGATTGAAACCCTAGGCAATTTCTCAATTAACTCATTGCAATCCATTATACCTATGAACTATGAACCAATGAAAACCTTTTCAATCCAATTTTACGGTGACCTGTAGGAATAGCCCGCAATAAATCTAAGTGTGTACTACATGTACCGCACATCTCAACTTTGACGTTGAATATAAGTTAGTGATGTGAACTTTATTAGAAACGAAAGAAGTTGTACTATAGTTTAACTTTGGCAGTTCGGTTGTTGGCGTGTCAATAGCATGACACAGCGGACTTGGCATATACATCTCATTTGTACTGGATTGGTACCTCTGGACTGTTTATTTAGAAATCTAATTTATCTTTCAAAATTAGAACTTTTAGGCTACGTGCATATGTAGGATAAAACTTACTTGTAAAGTCAAGGCTTCGCCGATGGCCGACAATTGTTTAACCATTAGCAACATTAGGTGCCTAATATTCTTAACTCCACTGGTGAAATGGCATTGCCAATCTCTATTGACCTACTTTTTTAGTATACCTGCATGACAGGTCACGACATTGCTCGATATTAGGTATCGATACCGACAACCATGTTATGCCAATTTTAATTACTTATGCCTTGAAATAAAAGACAAGTTGTTTTGATTGTTTTTAGCAGGCTGATGGGACGAACTTCTTAGATAGGTATGCACCTATAGGTGTGTCTGACAAGACTCTTGTACTTTAAAGAGGTGCCTAATACTTATGCAATAAAATACGAAAATCTTAGCTCAAGCTGCTCTATGGTCTTGCAAAAATTATTAATCGGTTATACTTAATTTGTTCTTCTTAAACTCCATGTGAAGTGATTATTACAAACTGTACCAGTCTGCTAATAACCTCAGAACTCATTATTAAAGAGAAGACTAAAAGACGCACTTGTACCACGCTTCTTTAATAATTTAGCAATGCCAAATCAATAAAATTTAACACATGTATATATTTTTGTAAAACTGAAATTGATTCCACTACTGATAGTTTACGAGTTGTGTACAGAATAAGAAACAGTTGCGATATTATTATCTGTTAATCTTCATTAAATGAACAGGCCTAGTTCTTTTTGAAAACTATAAGCACCCATCGCAAGAAACATAAATTAGTACATAAGACATTTCATTTTAATAATTGTAGTTTGATGTTCATTTATTTTGTATCGTACCTGCTTAGAAGTTTTCTAAAAAAACATTTTAGCAAAATGTTAAACCGATGACCGTTTTTTTAAATTAAATGTGACCAACTGTTTCTATTATATACACACTACAGACACGTGGTAAATGTCATTATTAGATTAGGTCATAATAATCTATTAACAATAGCACTTAACTAGATAAAAAACATCAGACCCACATGGGACCAACTTCGAAGTAATAAACCCTATTCAATGAAAAATAATTATCAATACGGACAACTCTGTAAAAAGTTACGTGTGATCATATTTTATGTATGAACACTGATCAATTGATCATACATAAAATAGGTATTATAAAACAATATGCGAGTCGACTTATGATCATCCTCATCATTTCGTTGGTTTAAATAATTATCACGTTCGTGCCCAACTTGGGCCAAAGTTTAAATTGTACCAAAAATTATTAGTTTCCAACTCTAATGCAGTGGGCGCAAAGGTAAATGCGAATTACCCGTCCCCCCACTAGTGGGTGAAGCTGGCGGGTGGATAAGGTTCGTGACCCAAAACTGCTTCGTTTTGAGATAAATCTTTGTGGAATTAAGTTTTTTACGTGGAAGGTTAGAAACCATTATTAATAAATTTTTTACTCCTTTATGGACTATTTGTGTACAACACGTGCATCTGTGCAAGTATCCGTACATAAACAAAACGCGTCTTACATAATATTTAAATAATATGTAGGTCGTTAAAAAGGTAGTAGGTACGTAAAATAAATGAAAGATAAATTACTATTTCCAAAAAAATACATTTTGTCTTAATTTTTCACAGCTATGATATCGTCATATTTGCCCAAAGCACAGAATATGTAAGTAATAACTCAATAAGGAAGAAAGCAAACGCAATTTACTGCATACAAAAACGACCTCGTAGAGTTACTTACGTTGTCTGTCTTCGTGCGTCGTTGTCTTAGGTATAGGTCGAGATTCATGCTAAATACCTAGTATGCGCTACAATGCATTGTGGGGTTTTCCGCTTCGGGAAAAAACGCATCTGACAGAACAATACCTATTTACAAGCACACAATAATTATAAACCACAAATTTTAAAGCAGTATCTAAATTAATTTCTTAAGCATAAGACATAGTGATGCATAAAGAAAACACAACCAAGACCAGCCTTCATTACTTCAAACTATATTCTTTGTTTACTCTTTCAACCAATTTGCAACTAGGAACTTAGATACTTAGGTACTTAGATCTCCATGTCCCATGTTAGTGAACAATTATCTTACTATCCTACTTCCTACTAAATATATTATTATATAAAAATAATATAAATAATATTATGTATAAATATTATAATATTGTAATTACGAAAGTGTCTGTACGTTTGTTGATTTGTTGTTTTGTCCTTCTTTCACGCAGCAACAGAGCCACGGATCGACGTGATTTTTGGCATAGATACCTATAGTTTATGGACCGGAGAGTTAGCATAGACTATTTTTTTATCCCGGAAAATTGCACGGTTCCTGTGGAAACGCGGGTGACAACAACGGGCAGAAGCTTTTTATTATATTCTTGAATTTCATACTATTACGTGACGCATATCTTATGTGTGTGTAGAGCAAATTTAATGATTACGTGACGCCTGCTCTCAATACTTACCTTTATAGGTATTGATACGTAGCGGATGAAGTACCTCTTGCGTGGAAAATTGCGCTTTAGGAGGTTCTGATTTACATGTGGTGGAAAAAAAATGCCGTGCATACCAAATGTAATATTTAGCTATAGGTACCTACATCTAAAACCGACTGATGAAAATAGCAATTATATGCCTTTACGAATAAGTGACCGCCTATATAAAAGTCACCAGAACATTAATTCAAAACCAAAATCAAATTCTGATGATGAACAAATGCAGTGGCATCAGCTAACCAATCTCTGTTGGTAATATGTCTGTGAAATCAATCATAGACGGAGCAGAGGGGAGAGGACCCCTTTGTATACCAATAGAGGGGTGCGAGACAGTTTCAAGGGCATGGTTCAAGGTCAGAAGGGTGGCTGGAAGGTTTTTTTGTAGAGCATATTCATTGTTAATTACTTGCTACTCTTGTATGTATATGTCTCCACCTTGTTATGTTTATAATAGCAACAAGTAGAGGCTCTCGCAAGACAGTCTTGAGGATTGGCTTAGGTATAATTGATCAAATGCATAAGAACACTTTGCACTCTTACTTACTCTCTTCTTCCTCACTTCCATAGCATGGCACTCTAAGCTCTATACATGCTGGATCTATACATGTACTATTTGGTACATAGGAATTTCGTAAATATAATACATTCGTTTCAAAAATAAGACTCTCTTGTAACCTAAGTTACTCCTTGTAACATCAGCTATCTGACAGTGAAAGTCCCGTCAAAATCGGTCCAGCCGTTTCGGAGATTACCTGGAACAAACAAACCGACAAAAATCTAAAAAAATAATTGTTTTGCTATAATAGGTACCGTTATATATATACTTTCATATGCATTTAGTAAAAAGCTGTTATTTTGATATTACAAACAGACACTTCAATTTTATTTATTTGTATAGAAGATTAGTATTATCACATAAATAGAGACGGTATCAGGAATAACGACTTTATTGAGGTAGTTGAATGTATGTACCAGATAAAAGGAATTAAAGGTCATTGACCAATATACTGTCTAACGAATGATCAATACACTTCTGCACTGGGTCATCACTCTGGGACGGTGTTAGGCACTTTTAGTGTTACCACGAAAAAAACATTTTAGTCGCCTGTCTAGCTATGATTAGAAATGTCACAACAGAATTGTGTTGTTAGACAACGGTTAGACACAACTTAAATCAGGATTTCTGATTGCCCATATTTAATCGCGCGACTAGGGCATGTTTAGGCATTAAACAGTGTTTAACACAGGTCTAACGTGTGTTTAATTTTTTTGTTGTAAAACCATTTACGTTTGTGTAAACACGATCAGTCTCCACTCAAGAACTCATTTGACTCAACGGTTACCGGTTCTGATGGAAATCTGACAACCATATGATGAAACAACATGCTTCAAAGAAATATCAAGCGTAGCTCTCACAGTACTCTGTACTACTATTACTATAACATGTATTTGTTCAATATTCCAGCCAATTGTTGGTGATAAAAATAAAGATGTCAGCACCACCATACCAGATAAGAGTCAAAAATTTTTATCTTTTTGTGGCCAGTATTCGTTCGACAGGAAGAAAATACTCAAGATACTTAGGTATTTTTTCAAACCTCAAAGCTAAAAACAAGTCAATCAATATTGTTAACAATAATTTGATTACTACTGTAGGTTTACTGTTACACTATATAGTATAATTATTTATTATTTAGTATCTATTTATAAAGTTCTTTTTCCATTGTTGGGTTCAACAGTGAAACGGTTATCTTTACGCATTTTTTGTCATTACCTACGTCGAGCGGTGTTCGGGCATGGCTTAGGGTTTATTGTATAAATAGGTACTTACTTAGCTAATATTTCCAATAAACCTATTAGGTATATAGTTCAGGGCTTCCCATTTCAGTCAACAACTAGCTTCTCAGTATCCAGACGAAGGCGGTGCCCAAGGATGCTAGTCAGTGGCCGTGCCCCAGGCTCCCTATTACGTGGGTCGTCATCAGTCGTCTAATTAATAATACAACCCCATCCAACAGTCTTCCTACGGCCACCCACCTCTCCAAACCCACGGTTCTCCCTTAACTGGGGAACGTGAATTTGTATCTGATCTTTATAGCTAGAACTTGCGGTGACGTAGGAGGTTAGAAGAAATACATCAGGTAGGTATGAAAGCCCAAGACCAAACTTTGAACTAGCGCGCTCAAACTAGTAACGCGCTAGAAGCGCTTCACACACGGTAACGACTTTTCCATGACTACAATTCAACTAACCTTACCTGAGATAGTAGTGAAATGTTAACGTATATAGCTTCATTTAAAAGGTTTGTTAGCAAAGCTATGAGCTTCTGGCACTGGAAAAAATGTATGTGGTTGATGGCGCGATTCCGTATAAAATGAAGTTTCTAATTATTATTTTGGTAACGTAGCCTAGCGTGATAGTGTGTACAAATTGTAAGAAAAATACTTATAGAAAAACTTATAGTCTTATACCTTCAATTCGTATTGATCCATACCAGCGCTAGCGTAGCGTTATATTCTCTATACCTAGAGCCTCTGCCACCGCTCAGATTTGAAAGAGCCTTGTGATGGAAGTCATGAATTTTATGGCAGTTTTTGTGTTTTTCATAAAGCTATAACTCTACACGCACACGAGTGACACGAGTACTACTATATACAGCCTCAAAACGCCTCGTTTCGTGTATGCGACGAACGCTGACCCGTGGCCGTAGGTTGCGCGAGGCTCGCGTGCAATATGGGTGTTACGAGGTTGGAACGAATTGATCATAGATATAAAATCTAGAGATCTAGATAAGTTTTCTGTTACCTAAGCTCTAATATTTCAAAATGTCTCATCTTTTCGCAGGGAGGGAAACCAACCAGATGACTACAGCCGCTGCACCTACCGCAAGTTGCTAGACCTGGTCTGCCAGTTCGCTAATGGTCTGCGGGACTGTGGGGTGGCCCGCGGCGACCGCGTTGGCATCTATATGCCTATGATACTGGAGACAGTGGTCTGCATGCTAGCCTGCGCTAGGATTGGAGCTGTGCACACTGTCGTGGTAAACTTTGATTGTAAAACAACTAGTATCGTCATCACCATCTATCCCGAGGGTTTAAAGTCCCATGTCTAAAAAATCATAGCAAACCCTAAAAACGATAACTGTAAATCTCAAAAAGTTTTCAATCTTTCGCCGCTTATCTTGTGGGATAGGTACGTTTGCTTTAATAAAACTGCAGATTTATTCCTCAAAAGAGTCAATACTTACTAATTTTTAATTTGGTCCCATGTAATTTTTCCAGCTAAATACGTTTTTATTGCTTAAAATGGTATAAAAAAGTGTAAAATTCGGCTTAAGTGCTGTTCTGTGTCCTGTCCTGAATGGCGACATCACGAAAGTAAAGAAGATCGAATTCGTGAGTGAAGAGAAAATATGACGAAGGAAGGTATTCTTCTGGTGGATATTACACAAAGTCCTATTAGAATCCAAGCTCCAACCCTGTCATGTACATACGCATACTGCGCATACATATAATATTATTAACCTAACCTAAATTAACCTAGTCCTAATCACGCTGGCTATCTATTGCGTGCTATTAAAATATGCCTAATATTTAGTTCGCAGGCTTCTCGTCGGACTCTCTGGCCGAGCGGCTCGCTGACAGTACCACTAAACTGATCGTGACCGTCGATGGCGCCTGGCGTGGAGAGAAGATGCTATACCTCAAGAACACTGTGGATGAGGCCATCCGCAAGGCCAAGACCAAGTTCAACCACACCGTGAACTTATGCATCTGCGTCGCCCATCTAGCCAGAGTCACCCCGGGAGCCGACCAGGCCCCCGATGAGTGTCCTGTAGGTTTTCTATGCTGATGAATCATCACACCTGATTAATGCACTTCCACTCTTCATCAGCTGATAGTCTGCACTAACACAAGCACACAAAATTAATGTAATGGCATTAGAATGCCTGATTCGGTAGCATTTTACAAAACAGAGGTGTTATATAAGTTTGATGGTCTTATAATGTGTCGGTCTGTTCGTAATTCTGTCGCGACATTGCAGCTTCAACCTATTGTAACTTCTAACCGATTTCAACGGACTGTATGGTGCCGTCGCGGTGGTTCTTAAACTCCCCATACACGAGCATTCCAAATCCATCACACCGCGCGTCGTGGATTGAGTGGAATGACAATGGTATAATTTCGAGCCTACAGACGGTCACTCTATTCCAAGCGCACCATCGCTCCATTTTTCGGTCATTCTGCGTCATTCTGTGTCATTTAGCACTGACAATTGAGCGCTATATGGATCATGTTGTCACGTACACGATTAGTTGGAACCACACATCTTTAGTTCGAACGTTTGGATATTCAACATTACTATCACTCGACGTAATCCATCTCAGATTCCCCCACTCATGGGCAGTTACTGGAACGTTGGCGTAGGGTTGGTTTGTACACAATGTTTTGTACAAACACTCGTGTATCGGGGCTCTTAGAAATTGGTTCAGTGGTTTCAAAACTATCAGCTTCCACCACGGATGGTGCAGCAGGGATTTCATCGCTATGCAATGCAATGTGTATTTTATTCAGTTTTACTCATTAGCTGTAAATATCATGTCTAAATAGACACATGCAATAGTGTCTGTTACAATCATTCACCACCGAGCTGACTCGATTGAGATATTGCGAGATGATCAAAAACAGTTCCTACTAGATTGTGTTTATAGGCTTTTAATTTTAAAACTAGTGCAAGACATATTGGGATAATTATAATATATCTGATTTTATGAATTGTGTGTTGCATACATATTTATGTTCCTACCCTCATTCAACTTTGTTATTTTTTTCTGTTTCATCTCACAAACGGATGCAAGCGGCATGTCATGGCATTTCCAAAGAAGCACAATTAGTTAATAATTCTTGATTCACTCAACAGTACAGCTGGGACGATGAGCATGACATTTGGTGGCACGAGCTGATGGAAGACCAGTCCACAATCTGCCCACCGGCTTGGATGGGTGCCGAAGACCCACTCTTCATGCTGTATACCAGGTAGGAGTACCTCTTAGAGAGATACATAGGTGTTGTGTTGCTTCGCAGGCCTTTCTCCGACTACTCAAAATTAGCTAATTGGTGAAAAAGCTTTGATTACTCTTAGGTATTTGATCAATAGTAGTGTAGGTAAATAGGTTATCGTTTTGAAGGTTCATCCACTCACAGGCTTGTTTTTGTGTTAGTGGTCGATTACCATCCCTGAACGGAAGCTGCGGACCTCGTCAGGATTAGTCAAAGGAAAGGTAGGCTCTAGGCGTGTCCTGAACCTGTGTGTTACACTATGTTTTTCAAATAATTATTTTAGATTAAATCAGTTTTTGTCAAACTGCGCGCCACGAGTCACGATCTCCCGGAATTCGTGGCATAGGTAATTAAACAAGGGTTTTTACACAAACATCTTAAAATTATAAAATTTCTCTTATCACTTTGTAGTCGTTGTTAAAATAAGTTCGTAAAAATACTGGTTTAAGTAATCAAAGCTTTAGATAGTTTGCAGACAATCACTGCTTAAGGCACTTAACACCAACCTTAGAGCTTTGCGATAACACTTTCACCTAGTGTCCTTTTGAATGCTTTTAATGAACCTTGTAGTACCTGACTGCCTAATCATAGGGAGGCCTAGTTTAGGGGCCCGTACATAAGTGGCTATTGTGTTTAAAAATTATGTTGTAAAAAGCTCGCGTTGCCATCGGGGTTGAGACAAAGGCCTGAAACCGAGATAGACGGACCGCTTGTGTAGTTGCTGTTGGAAGCGACAATTAGTACCATAAATCATTTAAGATATAATGATAAATACTCATATTAATTAACCAACTTCTATGAAAAGGCTAATCTGTATTGTAAATATAATAATTACATAACTTTTACCGTCTAACGTCGAGATCTTCCGTGGTGACTGAAGCAAACTTCTGCAAACAGGTCAGTCCCTACTTGTTTCTTTTATTATTAATTTGCTGACGCTTGATCACTCTCTTCCCCAGTATATACAGTAGTCTTTGCACTCTCTTTTCAAAGTATACTTAATAAGCAATAGTTGTGCCCAGCTTAGAGACGCTCTCCGAAGCCTTTTTGAATTTGGTTAATCCGTATTCAAGCGGTCCGTAAATTCCCGGCGCGTAACTATTGCTACAGGAGCCTCGATTTGCTTGTGGTACAAGAATGTAGCTAAGGGAAGGTTTTCCTCCGCCAGTGGGTCGACTGGGAAGCCGAAAGGAGTAGTCCATACAACCGCCGGGTACATGCTGTACGCTGCTGCCACCTTCCGCTACGTGTTCGACTACCGCGACCGCGACGTGTACTGGTGCACGGCTGACGTCGGTTGGATTACCGGACACACCTACGTGGTGTATGCTCCGCTAGCCAACGCGGCTACTTCAGTGCTGGTGAGCTACGGAGCAAATACATTTATAATTTGACTGCACGTTCCCTATCGTACTTACTAAATATTCATTATTTATATAAAACCACGGCAACCAGTCGTTGAAAAAATCCAAATGATTTGATATTACCTATGTACTTGTAGGTATGGTCCTTACGTATGAAATTGCCGTTTTATATAGATAAAACAATAAAACGAAAAAAAAGCAATTTAATTAAATATTTAATCAATAAAAGTACATAATATGTACCTATGCCCTATTGCCATTTCATAGGCAGAGTTCATTGAGTCCTTTGCTGAAAAAATTGTGGGAGCGAGAATCAATAAAATCTTTGAAGGCGGTTTGGACTGCCTCATCGGAATTAAAAAATTTTCCTTGCAGAAAGTTGTCCAAAATTCGGGAAAAAGTCGTAATCTGTTGGAGTAAGGTCCAAGGAGTATGGTGGATGCCGATTCTCCTGGGTCCAACCATTGGGATTATCGTACAGGATCCATTTTTCATCCATTTTTTTTCATTACAAAGTAACGATACGATTCAAAATCCCCTCGTTATTGTGCCGGTTGATTAATTAATGTAACAGAGTACTCGACGCTTATTTGTTGGTGTGCTTCAAAATTCATGCCGTACCCATTTTTCAAGCTTTTTCAATTTTCCAATTTTTTTCAAGTGAATTAAACTTACACCGAATCCTGTCGCTAACTCTGACGTGGTTTGCGATGAATCCGCTTCCACGGTCACTTTTAATTCTTCGTTAATATCCTAGGTTTCCGGTCGTCCAATCTCGGTCGGTCGGCTTATTCTGTATGAACTGGCAATTTTAAATTACCAGAATGAAAATATTGTAACCAAAAGCGTATCGCCATTCAGAACCTCGAAACACAAAGGCCTACGCGGCACTGCAGTGTGCCCGTTAGCCTGAGACATTAGGTTAAAACAGTTACTAAATTTTCAACAAACTTAAATACATCACTTTGTTTTTTGTGAGATCATTCATATGTGCCGGTATAGGGGCGCAAGTTTCGGCCACCTACATTAGGATACCTCTTTTACCGTCTAAGTGACCCCTAACTGTTAGTGAAACAGAAACCGTCTCCTATCGGCCCCCTAATCATGGTTAGGGTATCCCTTAAACTTAGGGGCTGTCGGTGAAAACGGACATAGTTCTTCTGCGAGTGTTCGTCTGGGTTGGTACCGCCACTGTACTTGTTAAGTCAGCCGCCAAGCAGAAAAGTGCAAGTATTAGGTACTTTGTTCCGGTTTAATGAGCAAAGTAGTCAGTGAAATTACTGGGCTTATGAGACATCTACCTATTTTCTCAGGATAACGAGCGCAATGCAGTGTCGTGCAAGACTGTGTTTCAAAGTTTTGAGTGGTACTGCAGTTGTTATGGGCCGACGTTATGCTTACCATGAGGCTTTTGTTAGTGGGAGGACTAACTCTTCTGCGAGTGTCCGTCTGGGTTGTTACCACCGCTTTGCTCGTGAAGTCTGCCGCCAAGCAGTAGTGTGCAAGCATTACTGTGTTCCGGTTTGATGAGCAGAGTATCCAGTGAAATTACTGGGCTTATGAGACTTAATACCTAATGTCTCAGGGTAACGAGCGCACTGCAGTGCCGCGCAGGCCTTTGTGTTTCAAAGTTCTGGGTGGCACTGCAATCGTTATGGGCCGGCGTTATGCTTACCATCAGGCAAACGGCCAGCTCGTCTCGTTACCTAATAACATAAAAAAAAGGCAAACGACCAGCTCGTCTCGTTATCAAATAGTATTTAAAAAACCGAAACTTTATATCTTGATTCCACACGTGCGAAGCCGGTGGCAGAAGCTATTATAATATAAGTGAACTAGTTACGTGATAGATGGTGATTGTGCACTGCAAAGCGAAGGTGACCCAGAAATGCTAGTGCGTCAGCTACGGGCAAGTCTTTTACGTAATCAGAATAGTCCATGATATAGGTTTTAGATGTAGTGTTTATTTATGTATAAGGGCATTTAGCCCGTTAAAAAAAAGGTTTTAGATTATGTTATTAAATATCAGGTGATAGGATTAGGTAGCGTATGGTTATATTTTACGTGAATTAATTCATAGCGGGTGTTAGCGACCCCGATACTGTTGTCAACTTGTCGTGCTTCACAGTATAAAATCATGATCTTTGTTAATGGGAGCTATTATTCCAGTTCGAAGGCACCCCGTTCTTCCCGGACGGCGACCGCTACTGGGAGATCATCAGCAAGTACAAAGTGACGCAATTCTACACCGCGCCCACTGCCATCCGCTCGCTAATGAAATATGGAGATGGCTTCACTCTCCGGTAAGTTTCAATGCTGAAAATAATTATTAAAATAATTAAAATCAAAATTATAAACAGTTTATCGATTTTTTTGGATGATTACTGGGGTAATTCCGTCCTTATACTAACTACCTGTCTGTGTGTTTCTATTTCATTTGGACTAGACACAATACTAATCATACTTACAATCTAAAAGAATTTAAGACACAGGAAGTTATATACGTGAATAATACCCAAAAATATTTTATAAAAATGAATTACCTACATGTTTAACATTTTTACAGCAATACAAGAGATTACATAAACTAAAGAGATTTCCGATCTCGGATGAACTAAAATGAAATCTACTTGCAGATGTTACACCGTTTTTGCAGTCAAAACTACCTTCGTTCAGGGGAAATGAAGCCATCGATTATGTACTCGTAAACCAAACATGTAGGAAACGTTTAGACCAGATAAACACACGCGCCAGAAACATTGTCATTACTTATTTACCAGTTACTGATAGATGGAAACATGTAAATTTTTTACACGGCTACTCACTGAGCGTAAGAAAGGACAGAATAACTAAATAGCTAATTAGATAATTAATTAAATATCTTACGCAATCTATTTCAGGCCAGTAGGTATAATTATTTCATCAACAATTTGTTTGTACACCGTAACGAAAGTTTCACTTGCAATTAGGATCTTGCATTTCATATATTATGTTGAATAATAGGTAGTTTACAACAACACACGCAATAGATCTAGGCCAATCTGAAGTTGGCAACAGGCGGCTGCTAGTTAATTCAGCATATGTTGCAGTCAAAATTCTTAACCAGTCAAAAGTACTTTTGACCGTAGGCTTTGGACAGTAGTACTTTTGACTGAAATAACAGTCGGAAGTAGTTTTCCTAATGGAGCTGTGGAGTAAGTACGGAACTGTGCGATCCATATACTTAGCGATAAATTGACAGTTCGATAAGTTAAAATTAGAAATAGGTAGGTCGTTGAAAATTTTTTTCGAAAACGAAACACTATCTTTTTCCGAGACCGAAAATTAATCTCCGAAACTAGTTCTGCGACGACGACAAGTTTTACTAGTAATCTGTTATCGATTGCATTTCCTACACAATGAAGTTCAGTTTTCATTGCATAGACCGAATAACTAATTTCGCGAAGTGGTTTTCGTTTGAAAACCGTGGTGAACGACAGTAAAACCATTTATACATTTATGTTAAAATAGTTACTTACCTACTGAAAAGTAGTATATTATCTTACTTATAGTGTATAAGTAAAAATAAGTTTTAACCGCAAATTTGCCGCCAAAATCACTATTGACCAATGATTTTCAGATAAAACTGTCTGTGTGACCAACCTGTTCTGTCAAAATTACTTTTGCCAGTTTTTTCAGTTAAAAGTACTTTTGAGTTTTCATTACAGCATATACATTATACCTATATACATTTTCAAAATAACAGTCGGTATCGCAAATCAGAAATAACTTTTTATAACTGTGAATCACATAATCAGAAATTGTGATTGCATTAAGTAGTCTATCGGTCATCGATCAATGGACCATCGACACTAATGATAAATTGAGGACAAGCTCATTCTTATCATTAGTAAGTATCGATGGCACATGGTCGAATTTCCAACCGACCAACACAGTCTCTTCAGATGTGATCGTGACATTTTAATTGAAACAATATTTCTCCTTATCATTATAGCTAATAATGAAGTAATTCATGCAACAATAATCTTTTCTGATTACGAGATCAGGTCAACCCATTCAAACGTAAACCGATAACCTGCCGTGTCTAATTAGAGAGTTCAGGCTCTTAAATCGTGGTAGTAATTCAACCTAATCGAATGTTGAAATTTGGTCCACAAATCTTATTCCCTTCATTATCTATACGTAATCTATTACTAATATTACAAAGCAGTAAGTTTTATTGTTTTTGTTACCGCTGTCTTTGGAACCGCTGCTGGTCCGATTCTAAAAAGTCTTTCACTAAAAGAAGCTAAGTACTGTACATAATCCCTGACTCCTCTATGCTATTATGAAATATATTTTATAGTGTTTACCGACACTAGCGGAAGTTCACGCAAATATATATATATATCACAAAAATTTCGTTTCTTCTTAAGGTTAAGGCGTCTGGTATAGATAACCAGAAGACGCAGGTTCGAATCCTGTTGGAAGCGAAATTTTTGTGATGTATATATTTGCGTGAACATCCCCTATGCTACATTTTATTCTGATTCCACGTGTGAGAACTCGCGGGCGTACGCTAGTATTGACAGAGGAGCTATATATTTGACACCAATTTCTTATTTCTTCTTTTTGTGTATAATATCTTGGTGAAGAGCATAGGATCCGTTTCTTTTCTAGCCATGATCTCCAATCGCTGCGCGTGCTGGGCAGCGTCGGTGAGCCCATCAACCCTGAGGCTTGGCACTGGTATTATAAGAACGTGGGCAGCAGCCGCGCCTCTATCGTGGACACCTTCTGGCAGACTGAGACCGGAGGCCACGTCCTCACGAGCCTGCCTGGCGCCACACCCATGAAACCAGGAGCGGCTGTGAGTACAGCTTCGAACAGTAGACTTGGCGGCGTGACTTGGCAAACTGCTTCCTGCAGCACAGTTAAAGCTGGTAGTTTTAAAACCAGTTTCTTGTCTTTACGCGTATGTGGCTTAAGTATATGTGGTGGCTAAGGTGTGGATTCTGGCATCTCATTCCTAAAACTAATTTTAATTTCGCTCTCTCTTTCCAATAACTAACACGAGAAAGGGATTGAAATGTTTGACAGGTTTGAATTTAGTTTTACAGCTGTCAAATATCGTCCATTTTTGACAAATTAAGCGTCACTAAATTCATGGCCGTTAAGGCGCTGACAACAGCGAAAGACATTCAGCAATTTGTAAAATAAGCCACGCCCATAAACACAAAATACCGATAGTCCCCAAATCTCCGATAAAGTAGCGCGACTCAAAAAAAGTGGCGAAAAAAAGTACTAAATGAGAGTCGTAGCTACACAGCTACGAAATGAGATACGATATACAGACTACCAATAGATGGCGCTAATATAAACCTGGTACTAAAATATTTTAAATTGATTTTGTATTGGGCTGTATTATTCCTATCCTACCCTTTGAAGTGTCGGCCGGAACCACGTAGGCCCGGCGGCAAAAAAAAACAGTTAGACCTTATTCATTGGTGATAAGGTTCAAAATAGCCTTAACTTTATGAACGAATAAAATTGCTAACTATATTGAACCTTAATGTCGGCCGGAACCATGTAGGCCCGGCGGTAAAAATAAAACAGTTAGACCTTATTCAGTGGTGATAAGGTTCAAAATAGCTTTAAATTTATGAACTAATAAAATTGCTAAATTATGATGAACCTTATCATCACCGGTGATGAAGGGCTACCTGTTTCCCCCGCGCCAGCCCCTTTTGGACCCGTGACATTTCATGCAAATCCTATGAATGAGACTGTTGAGTGTTGACAAAATCGGCACCTATGATCAATTGAGATAGTGTTCAAATTAATATAGATACCAGGAGTAAAAAAGGGTGTCTTATATACAAATAAATAAAATTGAACTTCTGGTTGTAATGTCAAAAAACTACTTTTTACTATATGCATATGAAAGTATCTACGGTACGTATAATAAAAAAAAGCAAAATAAATTGTTTTACTGTTTGTTTCGGCTAATCTCCGAAACGGCTGGACCGATTTTGACGGGACTTTCACTGGAAGATAGCTGAGGTTATAAGGAGTAACTTAAGCTATTTTTATTACGTAGGAGAAGCCGTGGGGCATTGCTAGTCTTTTTACAGTATTTGATAAAAAGACGAGCTGGACGTGTGCCTGATAGTAAGCATAATGCTGTCCAATAACAATTGCAGTACTCAACACTTCAAAAGTACCTCCCCCTCACCCCCGTGTGGTGTGGCTTTCGATTATATATACGAACTAGCTGCAGCCCGCGGTTTCACCCGCGTGGAGATATTGGATTTCATGGTTTTTATTTTTTTGCGCGGAACCCCAATTCTTTTTCTAAAATAAAAGTAGCCTAAGTTATTCCTTGTAACATCAGCTATCTGCCAGTGAAAGTCCCGTCAAAATCGGTCCACCCGTTTCGGAGATTATCCGGAACAAACAGACAGAAAGACAAAATTTTTAAAAATGGTTGTTTTGTCATAGGTACCGTATATACTTTTATATGCATTTGATAAAAAGCTGTTATTTTGACATTACAAACAGACACTTCAATTTTATTTATTTGTATAGATATAAATGTTCATATATTTATTCATATAATAGAGCCCAACACGGTAATAGTTGATCCAGTATGAGTTTTGAACAAATGTTGATCCACCTATTAGTGTACATCTGAGTCCAGCAGGGCTATTCCGTATCTCGGTTGACAACTCAAAGTGATGATCACTTGGCAAAGTGTACAGCGATGAACTGTCAAACAGCTAGTTTCGTATTGGCTAACCTCAGTTATTAACTTGGATGACGTCATGAGCACGAGTTTCGTGGTTAGTCACCGTAACTCACTTTGACAGATATTTTTGTATCGATAGTTTAAAATTGGGGTGTTGACTCGATTTTTTTATAATGCTAATCAATTCGTGTTCTCATGAAAATTAAATGTCTATATAGAAAAAACTGGAAATCGAATGCTAACAACGTCAAAAATGAGATCCAAAGTCAGGCGGTTCTAGTGAGCGCTAAAACACCCCATACTAATTGGGCTTAATGCGTGACGTCACATATTCAACGCGGCCCGTAAATTTGTACTAAAACACACATTTTTTCATTTTGGCCGTGAAAAACTGCGTTTAAGTACATAGTTGTCATTCATTTGTTATTCATTAAAATGTAAAGAATCTGATAGTATGGTTTGAATTACTATTGGATAATTAAAAGAAATCGTTGAATTCTGGAAAGTTTTAGATCCAGTATCTTTGTGGAAATTATATATTTTTCTGAATTTCATTTTTATTGTGTTAATGTGATGTTCTTAAACCTGTATAACCACAGTATTTATGTGTTTTGTATTTCATGCAAGTACCCAATTGCGATTACGTAAGCATAGTGGACATCAAATTTGATAATCACCGAGGCTTGTGAAAGACACTACTCAAGACCAGTGTCTTATAAACTCGAGTGATTATCACCTTCTATCGACAACAACGATTTTATTGTGATGCTGGAGTGTTTATTGCTATAGATATTTTATGATTAGATGATAGGGCTAAGTCTTCTGCAAGTGTCCGTCTGGGTTGGTTCCACTACTTTGCTCGTGAAGTCTGTCACCAAGCAGTAATGTGCGAGCAGTACTGTGTTTCCATTTGATGAACAAAGTAGCCAGTGAAATTATTGGGCTTATGCTGAGAATTAATACCTCATGTCTCAGGGTAACGAGCGTACTGCAGTGATGCGCAGGTCTTTGAGTTTCAAAGTCCTGAGTGGCACTGCAATTGTTATGGGCAGGCGTTATGCTTACCATCAGGCAAAGGACCCGCTCGTCTAGTTATCCAATAGTATAAAAAATAATCTATATATATTAAAAGAAAGTCGTGTTACTTACACTATTGAAAAGTACATGGTGACGCTGGATCTACATTGATCTGTTTTCGAGATACTCGCCATTGAAACATCCCATTTTTGTTGATCCACTAACGGCAAAAAAAATACACAGAAGCGTTATTTTCAAATCTGTTGTATATTTGATGTACACGCGACATGAGCTTCGTTAATGTTGATCCAAGGGTCTGGAGCCACAAATGACTAGTTTCTCTGATAGTTCAAAGTGGGAACGCCGCACGCGAAGGTGGCTTAAAAATTATAGAGGATATTATATATATTATAGAGGATATTATTTATTTTTCACGCACTAACGGAGCACCGGATCGACGTGATTTTTGGCATATATATAGATTATGGACCGGAGAGCAACATAGGTTACTTTTTATCCCGAAAAAAATGCACGTTTCCTGTGGGAACGTGGGTGAAATCGCATATAAATATAAATACCAGCTTCTGCGCCCAGTTTTGTAGTTTTGTTAACTAAAGGAATTAAATGACAACTTTGACAAAATCTCATAATAGTTTGCTGCTAATAATCTAATAAACGCTAGTGAAACTAAATGTATTAAATCTTCCCTTCCAAATATGCCACATGTGGACTCTAACGTTGTATTGGAAATTGGAAACTTGACCTAGACCTGCTTAACTCATCATGATCATCAACCGGAAGACGTCCACTGTTGAACATAGACCTCCCCCATAGAACGCCACTTGGATCGGCTACTCGCCTCTTGTATCCAACGGTTTCCCGCGGTTTTGACAAGGTCATCGGTCCACCTAGTGAGGGGTCGGCCTACACTACGTCTTCCGGTTCGCGGTCGCCACTCGAGAACCTTTCTTCACCATCGGTTCTTCGAGCGATGTGGCCTGCCCATTGCCATCTTCCCATCCCATTTCAACTTACTGACTTTGAGAGTTATGTCGGCGACTTTCGTTCTCCTGCGGATCTCCTCATTTCGGATTTTATCACGCAGAGAAACCCCGAGCATAGTCCTCTCCATAGCACGTTGCGCGACTCTGAACTTACTCATGAGGCCAATAGTAAGAGACCATGTCTCAGTGCCATACGTCATCACTGGCAACACACCCTTGTTGAAAACCTTGGTTTTCAGGCTCTGCGGTATTGTGGACGAAAAGATATGTCGAAGCTTCCCAAACGCTGCCCAGCCGAGTTGGATTCTTCGTGTGACCTCTTTGTCGAAGTTGGATCTACCTAATTGGACAGTCTGTCTTAGGTAAACATACTCGTCAAGAACTTCGAGAGTATCGTTCCCAACAATTACTAGTATAGGTGGAACATGGATATTGGACATGATTTTAGTCTTATCCATATTAGCCGCCAAGCAGTAGTGTGCAAGCATTACTGTGTTCCTGTCTGATGAGCAGCTGATAAGGCAGCAGGTCGGAGCAACATTTGTTACTAAAGATGAATATTGGATCAACAAAAGCAGCCGGATCAACATACGTTTTCGGTTCAACAAGTGCTCCCCTGAAGTCGCCCATCATCAAATTTGACGTATTGGTATATCCATATATGTATATGCATATAAATATATTAATATATATATGAAATGTTGCTTCATATGAATATTTGATGCTTTCAGCTTTTGTATTATTGCAGGTAGGTACCTACTTTGCACGCACATGCATTTCAACTAATTATATTTGAAAGTAGATAGAAAATTATCAAAAAATACACATTGTAGTTAGGCATTAGAGAAAACATGCACAGAAATCGAAAAAATAAATTTTGCGCAAAAAAAATAGTTTAGCCCGCTAAGTAATTAGATAGTACCTACTAAGCGTCACTTGTGATGTCTCTTTATTGTGCAAGCTTTTTTGTTTTCATAAAAAATAATAAATAACCGTGTGACCATATCTTTACTCTGTACAAGTAAATAAAATTGAAGTGTCTGTTTTTAACATCAAAATAACAGGTTTTTACCAAATGCATATGGAAGTATATACAGTACCTAGGTATAACAAATCATCCATTTTTAAAATTTTTGTCTGTTTGTTCCGGGTAATCTCCGAAAAGGCTGGGCCCATTTTGACGGGACTTGCACTGGCAGATAGCTGATGTGATAAGGAGTAACTTAGGCTACTTTTATTTTAGAAAAAATAATTGGGGTTACGCGCAAAAAAATAAAAGCAATGAATTCTAATAACTCCACGTGGGTGAAACCGCGGGCAGCAGCTAGTTATGAATAAGAAGCATAGGTACACATACATACATGCATAGGCATACAAACATAGGTACATAAAAATTATAGATATAAATAAATTTGTCCATAACTATTGTAAGTATGTATGTACGGCTCATATATATACCTATTTATGAAAAAAAAACAACATCATGATGAAAAATAAATTTGGAAAATAATTAAAAAAATATATCTCACTGGGATTTGAACCGAGTATACCTACTACGCGCTTGTTCTTATAAACTTCGCACAACACCACTAGGCTAATCGAGCTCTGTTCGTTAGTGGCGAATTATTACAACAATAGACTTCCGCTAAAAGCTATACCGCTTTTCAATCTATCAAAGTGAGTAGGTACCTATCTACTATTATTTCGGTATGCCTGTTTTGTAATACAAAAAAATGTAAATATGTATACAACTTCTATCATGTGTTTTTGCCTCATAAAATAACTTGTCTTTCTTGGTCTTCGTTGATTCTTTTTGTTTCCTATTTTCCAAAAATTACACTGATAACTATATTTACAAATCTTATGACTAAACACAACTTAATTATATTTAAATAAATTATTGACAGAATAAAATTATCATCATGATGAAAAATAAATTTGGTCATAACTATCGTAAGTATGTATGTACGACTCATATTAGGTATTATTTATGGAAAAAATATTAAAAAAAAACAGTATATTTACACAAAAATAATTATCATGATGAAAAATAAATTTGGTCATAACTATCGTAAGTATGTATGTACGACTTATATTATTATTTATGGAAAAAATATTAAAAAAAATAGTACAAAAATAACATATCCCATTGGGATTTGAACGCGGTACCTACTAAGCGGTTCTTCTACAAAATAAGAAACGTAATCCGCGCCGAACACCGCTAGGCTAATCGAGCTCTGTTTGGTAGAGACGAATTATCACAACTATAGACTTCCGCTAAAAGCTACAACGCTTTTCAATCTATCAAAATGAATATTTATTATTATTTCGATATGTGTATATTGTAATCTTATTACTAAAACATGACTTAATTATATTTAAACAACTTATTGACAGAATAAAACTACCTGCAAAGCTAAATAATAATCCAGAAATTGTGTCAGCAAAGTGTGAGCGGGGAGCGGAACAAAGCGACACACGTCCGTCTAGCAACGCGCCTCAGCGATCACTGTCTGACTTTATACAAATAAAAGAGAAGGGCGATGACGTGATGCAACGCTCGAGTTAACTATTCTAAAATAATTAATTTTATAACAATACGTTAAGTTATTGAAACAAAACTTTAAAAAGAACTTGATTATGGTAATATACGTCACTTTTATAAATTTTATCAACGTAAGTTCATGAAATATTGAGTTATGGATGATAGAAGCGAATTTCTAAGGGTTACTTCGCGAATTTATTTTATCGAGAAAATTTATTGAAATCATGTTTTTATGTCTTCTTTCTCATTAGAAATATGGTGAAGATTAACATATATTTTTTTCGCTGCCATAACATCTATAAATTTGGCGTAAAACATATTTGAATGGACCCAATTTGGGTGGTGTCTTCCTCTTAAATTTACACTCGGTACATACAAGTGATTTAACTAATCGTTTTACAAGATATTCCATCCCTATCTCACATTCTTATTTAGAAAGTGAGAGAGAGAAAAAAACTTGGTGTAGGTATGAGACGGTAGGTATTGTATATTGGTTAGAATCGAAGATTTATAAGTGATGGGGCTATTTTTACAATCTATTCAAGTTTGGATTCGACAGTCGAATCGAATTTCAGCCACACAGGCTTGAAAGAAACTCGACTAGCTGTCGAAAACAAAGGTGCATGACTTTGCAAGTTTTGTTGTGTATATGTATACCTACGTATTTCTCTATTAGAATAGGGAAATACACAGTGTAATTTACCTATTTATAAAGAAAACAAAAATGAACCATATTTACGGATGAGTTGACAAATTAGGACTTATTACGATTGACCTACATAGTAAATTGAGATAAAAAGCTAGCGATACAAATTGCATATTATCACAGCACAATAGACATGACAACTGCTATTATGCTTTCAAATGTCCTGCTTTTGTCCATTGTAATATTGTAATGTGCGCAGAGTGAATTAAGACATTAGTGGCTGAAGGATTTGTTTTGATGAGCACCTACCTAGATCATTTTATAGAGCTTCGAGAATAAGGATGTCAGGAAATTATAGTGTAGTACCAGCAAACTAGGAAAATAATTACGCTATGTAGTACATATTTAGGTACTGTTTCGTTATATAATGTGCACTGTGCAGTTGCAATACCGCCCAGAATATGCTGGTAATTACTTTTTAACGAAATTTTAAATTAAGATTAAATAAGCTGTGGTATTTTTTGACAGACTTTAAAACCATGCGTTTGCTGCTGCTGAGGCTGATCTAATAGAAAAAATACAAACCAGCGAACAAAAAATAGATTTAATGGGAATAATAATACTATACATTCAAGGACTTTATAATCAAATTCTTCTCTATATTAAGGACCAAAATCCAGTCTAATATTTTTTTATGTTATTTGGTAACCACACGAGCTGGTCGTTTGCCTGATGGTAAGCATGACGCTGGCCCATAACAATTGCAGTGCAATTATTATTACAACTATAAGCAATAACATATTGGTACTAACTTGTGACATTTCATCCAGGGGTTCCCATTCTTTGGCGTGGATCCGATCCTTCTTGACGAAGGAGGAAACGTGATCGAGGGCCCCGGGGAGGGATTTCTGGTGTTCAACCGCCCATGGCCCGGCATGATGCGCACGCTGTATGGAGACCACGAGCGCTTCGAGAATGTATATTTCTCCAAGTTCCCAGGATACTATTGCACTGGCGACGGTACGTAGCAAGGGATTGTTTTCAAATTCAAAATCTAAACTCTTTATTCACAAGGGTCCAGGAGACCGCTCATGAAAGATACAATAGGTACATGACTCTGAGGCCCGTTCCAAGCCGTTATAGACCGATCGAGAAGAAGGGCAAGAAACTCGTCGGCGTTTAATACATGTCTTTCAGTGTATGCCATGGATATAAGTTAGCAAAGACTCTCACAACAGTCTGAAGAAATAGCAACTGCACTGCTCTGCGCTTCACAGTCTCGGTAGATATAAGATCCATTGTATGAAGGTACCTATATACCCTACACTATATATAATATAACATACAGTAAGTATTAAAAAAAAAGAAAATGTGTTTCACTATCTGGTAGATAAGCAATCCAAATCAAATGTAACGAGACAAGGAAGTTCGCCTGTTGGTAATCATCGCGTATTTCCATAACGTCTACAGTGCTTTAAGCTTTGAATTTCAAGTCTCAAGTGCACACTCTCTACCGTCCTTTTCACACTGAAAGAACTCGACAGCAAGTTAAGTCTTATTAATACTTATTTGCTACTACTTTATGAAGTGGTTTGATGGATAACATTCTGCTTACGGTTTAGGTGCCCGCCGCGACGAAGATGGTATGCTGTGGGTGACGGGCAGGATCGATGACATGTTGAACGTATCTGGGCACCTAATGTCTACTGCTGAGGTGGAAGGAGTTCTCGCGCAGCATCCCCAAGTCAATGAAGCCGCTGTGGTCGCGCGCCCGCACCCTGTCAAGGGCGAGTCTCTCTATTGCTTCGTGACACTTACCGAGGATGTCATCTTCAGTGATAGTCTCGTCGACTCGCTCAAGAAGCTGGTCCGCCGCAAGATCGGCTCGTTCGCCGCTCCCGACGTGGTCCAATACGCCCCGGGCCTCCCTAAAACGCGATCCGGTAAAATCATGCGCCGTATCTTGAGAAAAATCGCGATGGGCGACCACGACATCGGCGACACGTCAACGCTCGCCGACCCCAGTGTCATCGAGGAGCTCTTCAGAAACCGACCGAAGTAAACCGCCAATCAGGTATCCACGGGCTATTATAATTTCATTTCTACCAAGCAATTTTTATGATGCCAAATCAATATAGAACAGCCTAACTTATTTTATTCTAATTGCATTTTTAAATCATATCACTTGTCTTGAGAATTACAATCGCTCGTGTGGCATTATAATGCTTAAAACTTTGCAACCTAAGTTTTAAACCGGCTGTGGCGCAAGCACGGAACTCTTCGACCCATATCGATCGATAAATTGACAGTTCGATGAGACAGAATTAGAAGTAGGTAGGACGTTGTTGATTTTTGCCGAAAACGAAATATAATCTTTTTCCCGAGAACGAAAACTAATCATCAAAACTAGTTTTGCGACGATGACAAGTTTTACTTCGAATCGGTTATCGATAGCATTTTCTACACAATGACGTTCAATTTTCATTGCATTGACCAAATAACTAATATCGCGAAGTGATTTTCGTCTAAAAACTATGGCGAACGACGATAAAACCATAACGTCTTCGAATTGTGAGATGCGAATATTCACTTCATATTGTCGAAAGTAGATACGGCTTCGTTTCGTTTTCGAAAAAATCAAGAACTACTTACCTATCTCTAATTTAATTTTTTATCGATTCGAACTGTCAATTTTATTTATCGAAAAGTTCCGTACTTACCCCAGCTACTATTATAACTTTTAAGCAAATAGTACCAATAATGAGGTAAATAAATTATTCAATAAATAAATTCAAACTTTGAATAGATGGTGATTCTTCATTTGATAGATGCAACACAGCATCAAACTAACGCACTAATTTTTTGGTGGCAGCTACAAAATAGCCTGGGCACTATTTCCAACTGCCATAGAGCGTACAACAACAAAAAAATATATTCAGCCTGTGTACGCCTAATTTAGTTGCCCATTTTTGCATTTAAGCTATTCACAAGCATATCCGATTTTAAAACGTTCCGTCCTCAGCTTGTTTCTAAGTACTCCGGGCGTACTTTAATTCATCGGAGATGAAAATATGTCTATACGATGTCATGACCATTGCAGTTTCAGTATTTGAAACTTGTAAATTAATTGTAAAATACTTCAAAAAGAGAGGGTAATGTATTTTTGGATTGAAATTAAATTCCCTTCCAGGAACATTTTCAAACTGCTGACGGTAACGATTAATTATAATTATCCTCCACTTTGTAGTCTTCTTTTTGATCCATTATTTCTTAGTAAAGTACAATTAGTTGGTTTTAAAATCGTACATAATCCTTTAGCTTGTACAAACAGAGAAAATAATATTATTTTGCGGATTATTTTATAAACGCGGTGGGTACGACAAATATTTTATTCACCATAGTAGGTACTATTTATTACCCAAGTGACATATTATGTCTTAAATGTTAAAAAAGACGTAATATTTCTTAGATATTAGTTTAGGTAAGTCACGTTGATACCCATGTTAGGCTCAAGGCTTAATTTCGTTTGGTGCATATTTATGTTTGGGATGATATTAAAATAAACTATACTAAAACAATCTAATACTAGGTATTCGATTTTATTATAATATGATGCATAGGTACTCGCGAACGCAAGAATATCTAAGAATGTTGTGTTTTGGAAGCACTTGTCTTAGTCATTATATCTACTTACCATAAAATATAAACGTACTTAGTAGGTATTTTTTTGCTATTAATAGATATTCCATGTTCTACCTTAGCACCTATTGATTACGTAAACTCGACCATTCCATTTAGAGTAGGTTTTTTTGGGACAGTATGAGAATGGGCGTTAACGCACATGAACGATTTTAGCAACAACTGTGATTGAATATTATAATTGTAAGTGGTATTATCAAGAGACGGTCGACAGTCAAGGGTTCCGTGCTGTCTTGTATGTGTTAATTGTAATAGTTTTGGTATGACAGTCATTTTATTTAATTCCTAAAATATGTTTTGCTAATTCTTTTTTTGTTTGTTATGTAGGTACTCGTATGTACTAATTAGCATTGACAGTCGCCGTAAATAAACTTCTAATGGTGAAATTGACACTGATCTCTTAGACGGGTAAAAACGGTGAGGCATTAGGGGCAGCTTAGACGCTCATGCAAACGTACGTTTGCTTGTCATAATAACAACGCTTTTGCGTCAAGCGCTCATTTCGAGTATCACGAAATCCGCGCTTGAAGCAAAAGCTGTTATTCTGACAAGCAAACGTACGTTTGCTTGAGCGTCTAAGCTGCCCCTTAAGGCAGTCGCGTGCGTCATAGTGTGACCCACCATGAACTGGCCAAGCGTGGAGATTACCGGCCTCTTGGGCTGAAGCTTCATTAGTTGCTTGCTAGCGAGCACAGATCTGC
Source organism: Crocallis elinguaria (assembly GCA_907269065.1). Lineage (NCBI taxonomy): Eukaryota > Metazoa > Arthropoda > Insecta > Lepidoptera > Geometridae > Crocallis > Crocallis elinguaria. The sequence goes on from OU026077.1 coordinate 10,589,557, forward strand.
ACTTTGGTGTAACAACTCCACTTTTAATTATAGATTTCTCTAAGGTGATTGTGATGTTCTTTAATTTCGGTTACGCACAAAATGTATTAGAAATAAACAGAACAGTGGTAATAAATGTCTGTGGCGGCTGCCACCCACGGCAACTAGATGTGTTCTATAACTTTGATGATTTAGTGTCAAAGTATGATTCTTCTATCTAAGCATACCGGCATCAATAATAAATAATCAATCGCGTCAATTCCGTAAATGCTAACTAAACTTCTATGAAAATCCTGCGAATTATATATGTACCTTTATGTACCTACACAGCATCCAGTCGCCCGTGAGTAACAGCCTATAATGTGTTTGTGTTATCTTTATCTTAATGATATATAACCATTTTATGTGTCTATGAAATAATCGTTAGCTTAGGTAACATTTACCTGATAAGTGATATAATTGTAAGGATATGCGATACGCCTGAAATTCGGGTTTGTTATTTAATTAGTACCTAAACGACAGAGTCTTATGACCTATGACATCTTTGAATTGTGGTAACACCTAATGATGTGCTTTCTTAAGTTCAAAGATGTACCTACATACAGAGTGAGTTTGAATTGGTACGTTATCCTGGAAGGGGGTGATTAGGACCATGGTTGTCGATAAGTTGTGAGAACCTCCCTTGGAAATACGTCAATCAAAATTTCCGTACAAAAAATAAATTAAACAAATTAAATTTGGAATGACGTATTTCCAAGGGAGGTTCTCACAACTTGTGGACAACCTTGTTCCTAATCACCCCCTTCCGGGATAACATACTCGAATTCATCGGTTTGTCAGAAAGTCAGATATCCATACACCTAGGTGGGTGGGTATACCATAAGCTGGAAGCTTACTTATAAGGCTATCATGCCAGACCCTATCAAGGGCCTTCGAGTTATCCAGAGAAAAGGCAAGCGCTGCTCCTCCTTGCTTCTTGATGACCTCACTCCAGATGTGAGTGGCATGCGCAAGAAGATCCCCAGTAGAGCGAAATTCGTATTGGTGGTCACTGAGGAGTTTATTTGCTTCGAGGTATGCCAGGAGCCTGTTGCTAAGCCCATGTTTACAAAGATGGAAGTTACTGAATTGGGCCTGTAGTTTTTAGGGTCGGCACGACTACCATTTTTAGACACATGCTCCACGTTAGCAATCTTCCAGGCTTTAGGAAATTGACAAGTCTCAAGAGAGGCGAAAGAGGTGTGTCAACACAGAAGACAACTCACGTGCACAAGTCCTCAGTACAATGGCCGAAATACCGCCCGGACCACTGGCTTTGTTCACGTCCAAATTGCATAGCGTTTTTCAAACCTCCAACTGACGGATACGAAATTCCGACATAAATGTCTCGCATCCACTCAGAGGAGTTGGAGGTGTGGCGCTACCAGCACCTAGACGTGAAGATTCCGCAAAAAGATAAGCAAACAAGTTTGCTTTCTCTTCATCAGTGTGGGCCAGCATTCCATCAGGTTTCAGCAGTAAACTCACCCTGTATGGAGACACATGTTTCGAGCTCTTTTTACTTGGTTTCAAGATAACCACGTATAATGCGACACACAATTTTTGGCATGTTTTCAGGCGTAATGCATCGCAGGCCGGACCTAATAATAGCCCTCTTAATAATGTGAATGTGAACTGAAGTTGAATAAGTGCGTTCTCAAAAAGTAATAATCGCGTCCGATGATTTTGGTTCTAGATACAATAACTCAAATTGTTCTTTTACACAATTTTGTACAAGAAAACTCGTTAAATAAATCTTGATATTCTTGAGGACGTACTTTCATGGGCCTTAAATTTTAAGATTATTTATAAATATTGATAATGTATTTGATTGCACTTATTTGTAATGCACAACATAAAACCAACTAAATTTTGGTATAGTTGTTATTTTCGTCTCGATGGAGTGATGTCATATTATAGATACGAGATAAGGAAGCTATACGAGTAAATACGAGTTCAAGCACTAAGAGATAAGACAGCGTTCCCAAACTTGCTTTTGCCCTAAATACGAGCACCAAGTGTCAAGACTACACTAGCACCAGACCACAAACTTCTTTGGCGAAATTGCAACATGGTTTTTTCTTAGTGTCTTTCGCAATAATATTCTATAGTTTTTGCTATAATATGACGTCATTTCATAACGCATTTGCCTCAAGGTAAATTAAAAACATTATCGTTTATTTTAATGAAATTGAAAATTTGGTTACATCAGATGTCGTGATACTTAGGTATTCCAGTATTAATTCTTCAATTTATGCAATATTTATGTATGAAACTTGAAATAAACGATTAAACATAATTACTCTATAATTTAAGAAGCACCTACCCAACAAGCTTCGTTCATCCAAATTTTAAACCAAGAGGCTCTTTATTATTTTGAAACTGGGTTCAAACTGCAGGATTAAAAATAAGATTAATTACAATCACATAATGTTGACTTGTTTGGATGAACGAAGTTTATGAAGATATAGCCCACCACTTTCTCACTTCGAAAGTACTGGTAGGTAGGTACTAATATAGATACAGCTGCCTACAACTTTGCTTATTAAAGAAGCGATTGATGTAAAATGAATGTACTGTGTGTAAAACGAACATATCAATAAACGTAATTAAAAAGCAAGTGGTAATCATTATCCTACCCAATAAGTATGCATTAAAAAAGTCAAAGTAACTTACTTAGTAGGTACACTTTTCATCAGCTTACTACAATTTCCTCCTATTATAATTATATGCAAGCCTAGGCCTAGTCGGGCATAAAAATGTATATTTAGGTACATATATTTTGACGGCTCCGTAGCAAAGTTGGTACGCAAAGTTATTATTATAATAAATGGCTTCTATCCGTAAGAAGTAGGTACTTTAAGTATAGCTACGAGTAAAGCACAGCCTACCTACATACAGCCGTCAGGCAGGTCAGAATAGATATTAGTGTGTTATTAATAGGTACATTATATACTAAAGGAGTATAAGAAAACACTTGGAATTAATTTACATTATAATTTGATTTAATATTCTTCACAACTACTTTACTTATTCTCTTTTTTAAAGCTAGTATTTTTACAGAATGGCTAACTAATCACCGCGTGGTAAAAAACAAGAACGGATAAAAAAATGAAAATTAGAGGTAAAGGTACTAACAGTTGCACCTATAATCGTTGTATACTATAATAATATTACCTACACTACGCAATTTATTATGATTAACTGTCTAGTAATTATCAGTTTGTACGTGTGTTACTGTTGTTGAGTGTATTTGTGTGTTTGTGAGCGTAGGGAAGGGAGGTGCGCGTGCGTGCGTGCGTGCGTGCGTGCGTGCGTGCGTGCGTGCGTGCGTGCGGGCGTGCGTGCGTGCGTGCGTGCGGGCGTGCGTGCGTGCGTGCGTCGTGCGTGCGTATGTGCGTGCGTGCGTGCGTGCGACGTGCGTGCGTATGTGCGTGCGTGCGTGCGTGCGACGTGCGTGCGTCCGTGTACTTGCGTGCGTGCGTGCGTGCGTGGGTTGTGCGTGCGTGTTTGGGTGTGAGTATGCTTGTGGGAGTGGATGTTGTGTACACATAGGTTCATTTAAGAAAATTTGATATGCGATGAATTTAAACTAAAAAATAAATTATCTCTTTTTGGTACTGCTGGCACTGATGTAAGATGATTATTTAGTTTTCTCCTTGGTCGACTTGGGATGGTATGTCACGAAGTAAAGCCCGTAGAACACGGCGAAAGCTACAGTCACGATGGTGGAGATCACCGCTATGTACTCCACACGGTTACTGAAACGGAAATTAAAAGTTAATGTCGCACATTTCGCTAGACGACAGCGGCACCCGTACTACCTACTTCCAACTTGTGACGCTGTAAAGATGTAGGTACCTAGTGAATGGCTACATCCATTGAAGGCTATTTATTTTTCAGACCGTACATTATACTTTTATTCTGCATAATTCTAACTCACAGGAGTCGCACGTGTACCAGGAATTTTCTTGGGGACCGAGGCAATAAAGTAAATGATTCCACTTACTTACTCCAATTATGAAACCATTTGATTAGGGCAAGAAACTCGTCAGCATTCTTTAGGTTAAGGTGTAGTTTTGTCGCGACCAAAAGGTCGAAAGCGCCTCTAATTTCACGGCGCTTATGCGTTTTGTTCAAGGATAGACTGGTATAGTTGCAGTCGATAGACCGTAGTGTGGCGCAAAATATGCCTTTGCGGTGTCGACTCTATTATCTCTGTGGTTGGGGTATTAAAAACAGTACTTACTCGAAGGGTGTTCCGCAGATCGTGTACCACGAGGCTCCGGGAGCTGGCTTCTGTTTGACGCAGTGGAAGTCGAAATAACCTTCATCGTACTGATCAAGGCACAAGAATTTGCGCTTGTATAGGGTCTGAAAGACGTGAAAGTAATATATGTAAGTGTTTACAAGGTACATACGTGTCGAATTGATAACCTTTTTATGAAGTCGGTTAATAATAACAATAAATAAGTAATTCCCTCACCTGCCCAAACGGAGTAACCAGCGTGGCCTTTTCGTTGCATGGCCCGACCGGCTCGTGAAGCCCAAGGGAAACCTCGCTTTCAGGATTGAAGAAGACTACTATTACCCAGTAGAGGGCAAAGTGGAGCGCCAGTTGAGCTAACATGACGTAATCGATGAAAGTCAGTCTGGAACAAGAGTTTAGTTGTAAGTATAAAATCATTTCTGTAACCCAGGGTGGTATTCCACTCGTCAAAGATCTTTGTCCAAGTTTGAAAGAACTTGGGTGACTTCATCAAAGTTTGATCAAAAATTATGACAACGATAATAGCAGCACTTATAAGCTCGAAATTCCTCAACATTTTGAAACTACACAAAATACTGTGCTCAATTTAACTTGGACAAAGATTTTGGACGAGTGGAATGGGCTCCCTGCTGTGAACTTTGATTTCAAATAAGAGACACAGAACTTGGACAAAGATCTTTGATGAGCGATATCGGCCTTAGGTCGGAGTTCGCCACGTGTGAAATGAACGACGTTCAGCGCAGGTTAGCCAAAACGACTACTTTCTCCTCCTAAAACTCCCACACGGCTTGGTTTAACGACTTCAAAAAAATACTACCTGAATGATCAATTCAAGGGCATTAAAGTTCTGAGTGGCACTGCATTTATTATTACCTTATGCGACCCGCTTGACTCGTTACCCAATAGTATAAAAAACAAGATTGAAAAACAAAAATTACAAAATTTCTAAAGTTTAATAGTAAAAGGTCAACCGATCCTTCAATGTGAAGCCACATTGATTATTTGCACAGATGGTTACACTACCTACTCTCTCGGCCTGGATCGAACAATACTATTATATAAAACCATATTGCATAACAGATAAATGTGTTTTAAGAATATTTTCAGGTAGGTATATGTACTCATAGATTCACAAGTAGTTTTAGTAGTAGTACTTTTGTTAGTGGGAGGACTAACTCTTCTGCGAGTGTCCGTCTGGGTTGTTACCACCGCTTTGCTCGTGAAGTCTGCCGCCAAGCAGTAGTGTGCAAGCATTATAGTGTTCCGGTTTGATGAGCAGAGTATCCAGTGAAATTACTGGGCTTATGAGACTTAATACCTAATGTCTCAGGGTAACGAGCGCACTGCAGTGCCGCGCAGACCTTTGTGTTTCAAAGTTCTGGGTGGCACTGCAATCGTTATGGGCCGGCGTTATGCTTACCATCAGGCAAACGACCAGCTCGTCTCGTTACCAAATAACATAAAAAAAAAGTAATTGGTTTTAAGTACAACAACTGTGTTCCGGTTTAATGAGCAGATCAGTCAGTGAAGTCACTGGGCTTGTGAGATTAATAAATACGTTTAGTTTAAAAAAATAAAAAAACACGCTGCCACCTCCTAGCTCCATCATCACACCCTCGGCATCAAGAGCAATCTATTGGACTCGTCAAAACAAATCTTACGAGACCAAACTCGAGGAGTTTTCTTTTAGCCACTGAAGAGTTCCTCTATCCACCTCCTGTATCCATCGTCAGATCAGCTCCTTGATACCAAGTTGTTGTAAAGTCATTTAAACTACGTGTACTACCACTATGTGGTAGGACTAACTCTTCTGCGAGTGTCCGTCTGGGTTGGTACCACCCCACCGCTTTGCTTGTGAACTCTGCCGTCAAGCAATAATGTGTTCCGGTTTGATGAGCAGAGTAGACAGTGAAATTACTGGGCTTATGAGATGTCTCAGGGTAGCGGGCGCACTGCAGTGCCACGCAGGACTTTGTGTTTCAAAGTTCTGAGTGGCACTGCAATTGTTATGGGCCGGTGTTATGCTTACCTACCATCAGCTCATCTTGCTATCAAATAATATGAAAAAAAAACATGCAACGTTAGATTTCGACACGACAATTACAAGTAGATTAAAATTGACTTCTAAGATTTTTTTAAATTGTTTCGTTAGTTACAAGTGAACCTAATAAAAGCGTGTTGAAAAGGTACGTAATATGTTAGGGGGACGAGCTCATTGCAGTGCCGCGGACGCCTTTGTTATTGAAACTTCTGAGTTACCTACCTTACCAACTGAAGTTAAGCTATGGGCTGGCATTTTGGTCACCATCAGGGACTAGTCTCGTTATCCACAAGTATAGAAAACTAGGGTATAGATACCTTGCTCTTGTCTTATGTCTCTCGCTCATCAGTCCCAGGACGATAAGGGCTGCGTAGATAGCGAACAGCATGAAGAATGTAACTTCCGTGTGTATTTTGTACATATCGTGTAGAGGATGGTAGATAGGCACGAAGAGTAGAACTCCGCCCGGCATGCCCAAGAGGATTGCGATGGCCAGCGACTTCAATTCCGTACCTTTTCTGTAAACATATAAACATTCGCCTCAAAACCTTACCCTTTGTAATACGCACTGCTAAGGAGTGGAATTCCCTACCAGCGTCTGCATTTCCCAAAAAATATAAGTAATCTGGGAGTCTTCAAAACGAGAGTGAACATGTACCTACTATGTACCTTTGACCGCATCGTCACTCATGTGAGATTGCTGTCAAACATGAGACAAAAGAATATTAAAAAAAAGAAAAGGACTAAACATTCTTTGGCAGTGCCATTAGGTGGGAAAAATTGGGGTCAGAACCGAAGCTTCGCTGCTGGTTGTGTACACAGTGATATCAAAGTAAAATTTTACAACAGTGATATAGTTAAGACCAGTCCTAACATATCGTTGCGTGGTGCGGTACGGTATATGGCCAAGAACCAATCTAATAACCACTTGTGGTTACCAATCTGGTAATTGGTGGTTCTAGGCAACCACACCAAACTACAGCAAAACCAAAGACTGGCATGTTCACTAACCAGTTATCAAAGAGACGCGGCTCCTGTACAGGCAACATTAATGCAAATTCTCATAGCCAAGTACCGAGCCAAAATACAAATCTAGAAATAAAATACACAAACAAACATAATATATAACTAATATAATCGTGGATATTCCTTCTATACGCACGAAGCGATTTGCTTCTACTTTCATTAGGTATGCGTACCTTATACCGCTAAGGAGTGAAATGTCTTGCCTGAATCTCTGTTCCCTGATCGCTATATATAACCTGGGTTATTCGTGTCACGAGTGAATAGCTATTTTATAAGTAAGCTTGCTCCATCGCTTACCATCAGGTGAGATAGTGGTCAAACGTGAGCCAAAACAGTATTAAAAAAATATAAACCCTTACCTAGCAGATTCCCATTGTTTGACAGTTGGCGCGTACCAATTGCGGCTCGCGTGGAAGATATAGAAAAAGCTTGCTGTGAATGTAGCATGGAAGTAGTAAGAGTTCCAAGGCACCCAGTAGTGTCTGTCGAAGATGTTGGGATCAGTGTCGTGCCAAGTCCAGTGCACGAACTTCACCGCAGTGATGTCGTAAGGCAAGTCTATGAGGACGACCAGCAAGCCAACGGCGCACGACTCGGCGTAGCGGGGCAGGTTCAGCTTGGATACGGCGTACGCCGCATGGTACATAAAAGCCGGGTCTGTGGAGAATTGTGATATTAGGTGATACTCTCACTATAATAACACATTACGAATGCCACAGAAATAATACTAATAGAGTAGATAGCCAGATACATCGACGTTTTAAGGATAAACGCTTAGACCCTAATACACCCACACTAGGATTCCCTGTGTCTCAGGTGGCATGGACACACACAGATACACATCACAAACATCTAAGACCCGAGAACAAACTTTATGCTTACACAAAATCTGCCCCGGCCGGGAATCGAACCCGGGACCCCTCGCTTTGCAGGCAGGGTTACTACCAACTTAGCTACGGAACCGTCAAAGGATGTGTATGTTATTATTACAATTAAAAAATTTCTATACAACTTATGACAACTATATAGTTAGTAGGGTACTTTAAGAAACAAACGTTTATATTACTGTGACTGTGCGAGGTTATTAATATTTGTGAAGATATTAAGGGCACTCGTTAGTAAATAAATAAAAGCAAAGTAATCCAAATACGCACATAAAAAGATGATATGTAAAGGCATCCTTGCCCCCAAAAGCATTACAGGAGTCTGCGAGTGCCAGAAGTTATCATATTCCGGCAACACAAAATGCCAGAAGTTATCTGCGTAGATTCCGTGAAGAACTGCTCCCAACCAGAAATACGGCCATCTTCCCCCCTTCTTCAATGCTGGAGAATGGAAGTTGGAATGTAAGAAGAATAATGCTCATTATGAAGTAAGTACACACACTTTACAGATTTTGATTGTAAAACTAGATGACTACCTAAGCAAGTATTCTTACTGAGATAATAAGTATTATAGGTACCTACTTCTGAATGTGTAATGGTTTGCTAGGTAAGCAGCATTGAAAGTTGAAACCACGCTTATATATGAGTAAAGAATTGATCAGGAGTATTTTCTCGATGCGTTATTATCACCATTGCTATATAGGTTGTAGATGAAGACTAGACGACCCGATCACCCGACGGGTGGTTAGTTTATGTAAGCTTCGTAATAAAATCTGAACAAATGAGCGCCATAAAGGCTTTGCCTTGGCTTGGGACTCCTGGGAGGAACTTACTTCAATAATATACTGTATAATAATTTGATAATTACCTACAACAAACAATAAAGTATCAATCAAAAATATGAATCATTCGCGATGTTAGTGTACCAATGCGTACTACGCGTACGTGCTGCACATCCCTCTTTGCTTATATTTTTGCTAAAGGTACCTTACCATGGATGAAGGTGATGATGCCTGCAAGCATATATACCGCCTGCGACAGAAGGTAAGTAGGTTGCGCCGCCCATAACTGCTTCACGTTGAAATCAGTCTTCACCAGCCACTCAGACCACTGCAACAACAGAAACAATATTCACAGATAGGTCACAGTTTTAAAATACATAAAAACTGTGGGTAGGTCAAACAACGGCTAAACCAAAACCAGAGTAATATGTTTCCGTTTTTTTTAAGCTATTTGATAACGAGACGAGCTGGTCGTTTGCGTAAGCATAACGCCGGCCCATAACAATTGCAGTGCCACTCAGAACTTTGAAACACAAAGGCCTGCGTGACACTGCAGTGCGCTCGTTACCCTGAGACATTAGGTATTATAAGTCTCATAAGCCCTGTAATTTCGCTGGCTTACTCTGCTAATCAAACCGGAACACAGTAATGCTTGCACATTACTGCTTGGTGGCAGACTTCACGAGCAAAGCGGTGGTACCAACTCAGACGACACTCGCTGAAGATTTAGTCCCACCACTAACTTAGGTCTTTATGTGCTTGCCGCGAAGACAACTCAAGCTAAGATTCAAATTTCAAATATATATTTCTTTAAAACTATTAAATAACGAGGAGAGCCGGTTCGTTTGCAGATGCCTATTTTAAGTGTCGTAAACACAGGTCGTAAATAAATATAGGTACTAAACTGTCTCTGACATAGCCTAGTTATGTTTAGTGGTCCGTAGGCACCGCAGGAAGGAAGTTCGTGTCTTGTTACGAGCTAAACAAAAAAGCCAGTGTGCTAAAGTGGGTACATTTAAAGGCACACTTGATTTTTAATAGAGATCATTTTATATTTTCAATTTAGGCCCAGAAGATAATTGATTGGCTACACCTGTGCTAGTTCTGATAACATAATATATACCTTCGGTTGATAATATCGCCATTGCAAAAGAATACTTACGGTCGACGGTCTTACCACAAAAAAATTAAACACACTTTAAACCTGTTATAAACACTGTTTTACTCCTAAACATGCCTTAGTCGCGTTATTAAATGTGAGAAAACACTAATCTTAATTTAAGTAACGTTTAACTCCTTTATTTTGTGATATCAAATAATTTTAGATTTTTATCGTTATCTAATATTGTTTTTTTGTGGTTAAGGTCTAAAAAAATTGCTTTAAAAAAGCGACGAACCCACTTCAGTAACAAACTACTGAACCGATTTCGATGAAATTTCTATGGGACCAATATGAAGGTATATTATTTCAAATAAAAAAAGAATTTTCCAAATCGGTTATGGATTCCATGATTAATCTCATATTTGGGTGGATTTACGACGGACATTTTTTCCTTTAATTTCTGAAAAAATTGCAGTTGTTTACCAAATAAACCATTAAAACTATTTTAAGAACCCTAAAACTTTGTTCTATTACCTTTTGTAGGTACTTCTAATTTATGAAATGAATCTGTAAATCAACTTTTTTTTCTCGTAATGTAAAAGTGGGTAGGTGGTTGAAAATAGTTTTCAATTGCTAAGGAACATGACCTTTTATACTCCCGTATCAGGCAATTGATACCAAACAATAACTTAATTTTAGGCCTATGTATCTACACGAAAAGACAACATTGTTTTCAATGAAATAATATGGAAAGTAAAAAAATAGTCATGAAGAAACAGTAGGCTGTTTAGATAAATCTATAAAATATTAAATTTTATATAAAGTATTATATAGGCTCTATTACTAATAAACTCGCTGTTGCTACGGCACTCACCGTTACTAATCCGTCAGCCATCACACCTGTATGTGCTTCTCCCGATATGTGAATAAGATACCACGACGATTAAATCACGATTAAAATTTTAATATGTCCGCCTGAAGCCAGTGTTGCCACTTGCCAACTGTACCATTAAAGTTGTAGATCTTTTACGAAAAGTTGCCAGATTATCAGATTATTTTACCCCAAAAAATTGCCAGAATTAGCGAAAGAAACAAAAGTAAACTTTATATTAGAAAATAATCGTTTGCATTAAAAATATGTACTCAACACCTATGGACTACCTTTTGGCAAATTACACAATCCGTGTCCAGAACAGAAGAAAAAAACTGTTGTCATCTTGATATACAGAATACTTATTAATATTTACTTATTTACCTACTTGACCGCATAATCATAAGCATTATACATTAGTCACAAAATGAAACAAACCTAAGTAGTTACCTTTTTGTTTAATCTTTAGAGATATTTATTTTTTATGTTGTTTAAAGTTGGCTTGACGTACTCTTAGGGATTTGGGTTTGTTTATAAGTAATAAGTTACAATCGTTATATTAAGTATTAGTTTACAAGTACCTACATAAAAATAAACCTTAACAAGTAATTAAGTATGTACACTTACTCAGGCTATTGGCAAATATTTAGGCTATATCACAGAGCAACGAAGGGGATGGCTATATGTACCTATGCTTACTTATGCAAATGTAATTTGTTTTAAAATGGATCTAAAGTGATTACTTTTTGGTAAACAAAACTGTATTCCATCAAACAGGAATCGTATTTTATTTGTGAACAATACGAACAAACATTATCAGTGTCTTTATCACACAATTAGGTTTCTGTAGCTTCATGCTATTATTATTTATTACTGAACTCTATATTTTATTATTTCCCTTAGGATTTCAAACATTCCTGATTTAAAACATATTTATTGAAAATGTATATATTTGTTGTGTTTGACCTTCGAGCAAGAAAGGGATTCCCTTTCGTTGCTCGAAGTGTTTGACCCGCGAAAATTGTCAGTAAATATGATGGAATTTTAATCAGCAACTGGGAAACCATGATGTCCTGGCAATGTTTTTTAAAACACTGGCAATGACGTGTTCCATACAGCGGTGATTTGGAAGTTGGATATATCGATTCAGCAGAATAACAAATAGTTAGTCCCTAGTTACCCGGTAACTTTGTAAATATACGATAACGAAGAGTCATATTAAAATGTTACCACTGCCTCTACAAATATCCCTCCTCACAATTTCAAAATTTAGATTTTATATTGTTAAGATTATTTACGTCCGAATGAAAACACAAGAACCCATAAAGGATCACTCGTATGTCTATCTGTTTGCTCCGAATTTACTAATTAATTCGTTGTTTGTAGAATTAATTTTAAATTACATGAATAGGAACGCAATGTTGGTTAACATCACAGAGTACATTGATATGGTACGCTAGAAAAACTTCGTTCGTAAGGCAGAGCGAGCAACTTTTACAAAAAAAACGATTCTTGTGAATTGTGATAATATTTCAATCAGTAGGTCGAGTACATTTATATATTTACTTTTTAATTCACTTGCTACTAATAATAATTATTACTTAATTCCTTAATTTCAGACCTATTAAAAAAAATAGCTGGAAAATGCAACAAATGGAAAACATTACTAAATCTTCCATATTTCTGTATTTGCCACCAAAAAGTTGATTGATAGCTATCAATCAACTTATAATTATGCTGCTGCCCTTGCATAACGATCTACACATGCTGCACGAAGACTTGCTAGCACCACAGCGGTTCTTGCTTAAACCGTGCAGGACATCGGTGCAACGAGGTATTAACAATGTGAAGTATAATTTATTTCAAGTGTAAGTGTGTGTTTAATGTACGTATAATAACTTTCAAATTAAATTTTTATACGTTGTGGAAATAAACTTTAATATCTGATCAACTTTTAAAAGTATGAAAGGTTACTTTTCACACTAAAATGTTACTTTTTTACTATAATAATAGCTACTGCCCCGCGGTTTCACCCGCGTGGAGATTTTGGATTTCATGGTTATTATTTTTTTGCGCGCAACCCTATTTCTTTTTCTAACATTAAAGTAGCCTAAGTTACTCCTTGTAACATCAGCCAGTCCAGCTGTTTCGGAGATTGCCCGGAACAAACAAACAGACAGACAGACAAAAATTTTAAAAATGGTTGCTTTGTTATATGTACCCTATATGCTTTCATATGCATTTAGTGAAAAGCTGTTATTTTGATATTACAAACAGACACTTAAATTTTATTTATTTGTATAGATCGATGCAGGTAACTTTTGATAATACCCGGCTGGCAACACTGGTCACTAACTCACTACTTTTTTTCTCTGTGGTGGTGAGTGGTGACTAGAGCTGTAAAAGTAACGAGAAATCGAGTATTCGTATGTATTTGTTATTGAAATCATCAGTACTCGTTACTTTCGTATTATTACTTTTCTCGTTACTTTTGATACAATCGATACATCGAGTTCTGTTGGTTGATATCATTGTATTCATTGGTATGATTTCGTTCGTATTAAGTACTCTCGTCTTGTTATACATTTAGATATAGTGAATGACATTATTGGCACAAAGTAACACCACAAAAATCCTTAGTAAAATAATCAAATCAAAAATTTGAAAATAACAGTAGGTATTTTAAGGAAAGTAATCCCTGGTTCATAATATTATATAAAAATTTGTTTTAGGAAGAAGCGGGAACTGACTTGCGAAAATGTCGTGAAATATGTTATATTATCACCCATTTTTTCACCCTTAAAAATGGTATTCCTACATAAAATTTATGGATCCCTACTCATGAAGAAAATAATCATTTAAATCGGTCGACAAATGGCGGAGATAAAGAGTAACATCGCCACAAAAAGAAATATAGGCGAATTGAGAACCCTTCTGCTCTATGTTTTGAAGTTGGCTATCGCTGGACAAAACGTTTCAGTTCACGCATCATGCGTTGTATTCGTACGGATAATGAATCAAACTGACATCATACGAGCAACGAATTGAATTTGATTTTTGACGATTGTTGATTGTTAATGATTTGTTACTTCGAATCTGGCGGTGTACTCGTTACTCGGTAACGAATACATACGATTTCTTACAGCTCTAGTGGTGACCACCACAGAGTACTTTTCTGTAATTACTACTATGTCTACTATCTATTTTTCTTTCTAATCCTAGTTTCGACGAATAGTACTATAATTTCTAATTTTTTTCTACATTGCTGAATGCTGATGCTGAATTCTGAAAATAAAAAACATCGCTTACATACTATTTAGCTGATTTTTCAGTGTTTTATAAACTATTAATTTTATTTATCAAAATGTTATCAATGCTGCGGCACATAAGTAAAATTTCGCGGGATGTTAGTACTACGTCCTTTATTTCGCAAAAAACATTTCAAAGTACAGTGAGATGGAATACTAATGTTGCAAATGCATTCAGAGCAACAAAAGCTAAATCTAAAAAGGAGCCACAGGAAGCTTTGAAATGGATATTACTGGTGGGGTTAATTGTTTGATTGATATTTTTATTAATAAGTCTTTTAGCTCCTTACATAATTTCGCCGATTCTTTATAACATACTTCATGTGAGTAGGTTTAATAAGTTTAATCCTTAAAACATATTGTATAAATAGAGCTTTGGAAGGTATTAAATTGATTGAATCCAATGCCAAGATTACGATGCCCTTGTAAAAAAGAAAATTTTCTTTAATCAGTATGAAAAGTTTAGACACACCCGACAGCTTTACAAGTTTAGAAAGTTGTCACAGTCAGAACTTGTTTTAATTTAAGCTAAAAAAATTGGAAAATATCGAAACTGTAATAAACAATCAGTAAGCTAACATAGAATACATTAGACTTGATTGGGTATGGTGTTAGAATAATAAAATAAAACAAGCTGGATATTGCAGCCAACTGTAGAGCGAGTGTGGCTGAGGGGAAACTTGTGCAACTTTTAATCTGACACACCATATGTGTGCCGTAGGTGCGCCATAATTGCTCCGTTGGGGCCTATATAAATAAAGCATTTTGAATTTAAATAGTTCGAATCTCGACTCGGCCCGCATCAATGACTTATATCAAGTTATGTGCGGTTTATTCACACGCTCTAAAACGTGAAGGAAAATATTGTGAGGAAACCTGCATGTTTAAAACCACAAAATTCAAGGACATGTGACATCCACCAAGCCGCACTGGGACCGCATGGTGATATATGGCCCATATCTCTCTCTGAGATAAGCCCAGTATCACAGCAGTGGGAGCGTAAGAGGCTGTTAATGTAACTGTATGGAGAGCTAAATAATTAATACATTTTTGGCCTATAAATTTACTTTTGATGCAAGTTTCCATTTTGTATATATGATGTGCTACCTGATTTGGCTTACATGATTCCCCCCTTATGTGTATAGGTAACTAAAATAATATTGTAAAAACACACGTATTCGAAATATTAAAAACACATACTTAATGTAATTCTATTTCCTCTGGATTAAACTGTGAAATGATGAATTATTAATTTTCAGATGATGCCTGTGACTTCTTTTGGTCTCGGCTGTTGGCAAGTCTACCGTTGGCAATGGAAACTTGGGCTGATTGACATGCTGCACTCAAAATCAGCTGCAACACCCATTGAGATGCCTTCTGAGTTAGTAGTCTCCCTTAATCTATCCATACTATTATAAAAGCCAAAGTGTGTTTGTTGATGTGTTGGTTTGTCCTTCTGTCACACAGCAATGGATGTGATTTTTGGAATAGAGATAGTTTATGGGCCGAAGAGTAACAAAGGCTACATTTTATACTGGAAAAATGCACAATTTCTGCGGGAATCTCTATGCAGGTGAAACCGCAGGCAGTAGCCAGTACTATAGTATA
The DNA here is from genome assembly GCA_907269065.1 of Crocallis elinguaria. Taxonomy (NCBI): domain Eukaryota; kingdom Metazoa; phylum Arthropoda; class Insecta; order Lepidoptera; family Geometridae; genus Crocallis; species Crocallis elinguaria. The sequence continues at coordinate 10,605,467 of OU026077.1, forward strand.
TCTCAAAGTGTGTTTGTTTTTCTTTTATGCATCAATGGATCAACAGATTGATGTGATTTATTGCATAGATAAAGTTTGTGGACCGGAGAGTAATATAGGATACTTTATATCCCAGAAAATTGCACGATTCTTGTGGGAATGCAGCTGAAACTGTGGGCAGAAGCGAGTAATAATTTATAAAATAATAAATCATGAATGTATGAAATTTCAGCTTTACAAAATTGGAAGAAATGGAATACTACCCTGTAAAGGTGCGAGGGAAGTTTGTACATGACAAAGAGATCCTTATTGGACCCAGGGCGCTCATTGATGAGACAGAAGGTGGTACAAGGTCAGGGTCACTCATATCTGACCCCAAGAGGAACCAGGGCTGGCTTGTGGTCACACCGTTCATGCTCGCAGACACAGGGTATGCTTAAATAGCTTGTAAATGAATACTTAGTATTTTGTCTTCATGTGGATTTAATAATTAAAAGCACTAATAATCAGCAGATCTGAATTTATTCATGATTTTTCAATTGACCAACTAACTTTGTTAACTTGTAGGGTATTTATCAATTATAATCTCAAACTACCTACATTAATTTATCTATACATAACACTTAGAATACTTGAATTAATAATAGGCTCTTCTGGCAGGGTACTAACAACTTAACCAGAGAGCCAACAACAACAGTCGAAAAGTAATTAGTAGATAGGTATATATAATTTAAAATTTAAATAATACCTGTATTTTTCTCACCAGAAAGGTGATCTTAGTGAATCGAGGTTGGGTGCACCAAAGCATGAAAGATAAAGAGAAGCGACAGTCATCCTTAATCAATAAGGAAGTGGAATTAGTCGGTGTGGTTAGATTGACAGAGAAACGTGCTCCGTTCATGCCCAAAAATCATCCAGAGAAGGGCTCCTGGTTTTATAGGTAAGAATCATCTGCTCTACGTTTTATAGATACAATGAAATGAAGCTTCCGGTGAAAGTATATATTGCATTGCAACAAATCAAACATTCTTATCACCAGGACTAACTCCTCTGCGAGTGTCCAGCTGGGTCGGTACCACAACTTTGTTCATGTAGTCTGTCGCCTAGCATTACTGTGTTCTGGTTTGATGAGCAAAGTAGTCAGTGAAATTACTGGGCTTATGAGACTTAATATAATGTATTATGTCATAATATCTCAGGGTAACAAGTACAATGAAGTGCTGCGTAGGTTTTTGTGTTTCAAAGTTCTGAGTGGCACTGTAATCGTTATGGGCTGGAGTTATGCTTACCATCAGGGAAACGACACTCATCTCGTTATCCAAACAATTACTCTCTTCACCCATAAATGGATCAATATTTTAGTATGAAAATCGAACCACCTTAATTAAGGTGGTTCGATTTTCGTTTTTGTTTGGTGGCTCTGCTTAGCTCTCCATCAACTAAAGTAATAGATTTGGCGGCATCGTAGCAACATTGTTAGTAACAATGCTTGCAAAGCAGGCCCCGGGCTCGAAGTCCGGCCAGGGCATATTTTGTATGGTGATCATAAAGTTTTTCGTAGGGTCATTGATGTTGGTGGTGTGTTTCTGTAGGTTTATATACTTCAGTATAATCTACCCTGAGAAATCCGAAATACTCTACCATAAGCAATTAATAACTTAAACAACTTTTTCTGACTTTTTTGTAATTTTTAACCGACTTCCAAAAAAGGAGGAGGTTATTACAACAATTCGTTGGGTATTTTTTTTTATGTTTGTTACCTCAGATCTCGGTCATTTATAAACCAATTTGGAAAATTATTTTTTTATTTGAAAGGGTATACTTTCAGATTGGTCCCATAGAAATTTCATCAAAATCGGTTCAGTAGTTTGTCACTGAGTCAGTTCGTCGCTTTTTGAAATCAATTTTTGGTAATAAGCTTTGTTTATATTTCATTCTTAATCTTATTTTTTTTGTAAACAATTACAACAATAATTTCCTAAGTATGTAGAATTTGTTTCGACTATTCATAATTGTACGTAATGTTTCAATTTGAAATAAATATATGAATATTAACATTCTATGCTTGTTTCTTCAGGGATCTGGAGCAAATGAGCACAGAAATCGGCTGCAGTCCAGTTTGGTTGGATGTTAAAGGAATCCCCGACCCGCCTGAAGGCTGGCCCATTCCGAACCAAACCAGAGTCACATTGAGGAACGAACACTTGTCCTACATCATCACATGGTACTCACTTTCACTGTTAACAGCTCTAATGTGGCATCGGTATATCTTGAAGAAACTACCTCTGATGTAAATAATTTGTTAAGAGTAAATACAGTGTATCTGGCATCGCGATGTAATTGAATCTACTTTGATTGGTTACTGGACAAAATTTGTTAATTTTAATACTGGTCAAAATATTATAAAGTGCTAGTGGTTTAGGCGCGTAGCACACTGCCAGAGTCGAGGCGGCCCGCTCGGCAGTAGAGAAAACAAGGCGGAGGCACCTATAGCATCCTTTACACTTATTCAGCATGTCATCTGACGATGAAGTCGAAGAAGTTGATTACTCTTGTATTAATTTAAATAGAAAGAGAAAATAACGCAAATACGGTCACCGTGGTTCTTCGCCCCGCCTCGACTCTTTATTCCGTGTGCGATGCGCCTTAGACTTATAACGTAGAAGAAACAGAAAAGTATGTTATCTTTGAGCCGTACCGAAAGTGTCTGGCATAATAATGATTGTGTGCGAGCCAGTACCCACGCACCACAAGGACAATATCTTAGACTGGCAAGAATACGCTGCGCTAAGCATGGAACTGCTTACTTCATATAATTATACAAGCTGCGTTTAGTACCGCCATAGAAGAATTAGAAATATAAATTGTTATCTACGGAGTATTATCTACATTAAGCGGAGTAACAGAAAAGTAGCGGTTTGTCATCTTCTTCATCAGTATAATATAATTATATGCTGCACTCGCATGGTACGCGTTGGTAGCTGAAACCGGTATGAGGCGGTTGAAACTTGAAAACCTAGAACAACCTAACGCTGAGGATGGCAATTGTTGCCATCCTCGTCTATTATAGTCGCCCCACGCGTTCTTAGCCAGACTGGCTGAGATATTCTCGCGTGCGACCAATCCCAGCATCCCTGTTTCAAGGTCGCAGTCAGCGAAAAGAATATCACAGGAACTTCCACCTCGCATGATCACAGTCCTGCGAGAACATTATTGTGGATCCATGAAGATAACGTACCATTCTGTTTTTACTATGCTTATAATATTCGTGTAGGTACCTATGTACTTCCAGGACTACATTTTCATGTTTTCTGAAGAAATAACGATAAAAAATTATAGATAATATATTTTGTTCAGTTATCAAGTAACCTTATTTCAATGACTGTTAACGTGACGGGTAGTACACTCAGAACATATTTTAGTTGTAAAATTGTAAGCATTGTAAAGATTTTAGTTAAAAGCATTTGTAAAGTAAATGTTGTATTTATGTACATGCTAAAATAAAATCATCCACATTATATTGTTAACCTATGTTTGTTAGTTATAGAAGTTTGTGAAATAAATTTTAATAGATAATACTTTATTTTTTATTACTTATATTTTTGCTGTCTAAGAAATGTCCAAAACGCTTCGAAGACCGTCTGTCACTGGTGTTGCAAATTAAATACGATCATTCCCGTTGTTGTCCAGCCCACAACTGGTGGAGGGTATTTCCTCATGTCCACACTAGGATGCCCAACTGTAATCAACTGATTACAGTTACCCAACTGGGCATCCTCGTAGGTTTCTCGTAGCCTGGCTACGAGAAATATTTTTTCCTCGTGACCAAACTGCTTGTCAATAATCTATTGACACAATCTGTATAAAGTAGGTACTGTCATGGGTTAAGTACAGTCATACGCACAAATAAATGACAAATACTTAAAACTACTAGAAAAAGCATTCACCTAACGGAACTACATAAAAACAGTGTCTTAATTAGGTATGTGCTTGTCTATATAATTATATACAGTGAAACATTTTTGATAGTTGTGATATTTTTTTTTCGATTATAGGGTCTCCGCGTGTGCAGCGAGATTATCAGATCATATCACTATATAGTCAATATCGTACTCTGCTAGATTAACAAGGGATATGGAATCATCAGAACAACACAACAAGTCATATCATGTTAGCATTTGAGGAAACCGTAGCTAAGTATTTAATTGACATCAGGATGTTAGGACCCCGAGCTAGAGAGCTGGCTCCTATGCTTAGTTTTAGTTATGTAGCTTATAATTATCGTAAATCTATTACGTCTAATATATCTAACACACACGCAACCACAGCACAATTTGCGATCTCGCATGCATCCAAGCAAAGTGCAAAAGAAAAGAAAAAGAGCTGTCGTACGAACATTAATTATTGTTCGTATTTATCCTAGATGTGAACAAATGTAGGTAATCGAATCGAGAATAGTATTATATCGTTTTTGCGAGTGGACCATCAGGTGCTTAAAGTTGCCGCACATTGGGTCACTAAACGCGGGCACAAAGGGATGGGTGCAGTCTCCAGTCGCTTACTTTTGTGGTCGACGGTGCACCGTGCACGGATATTGGCGAGTCACAAACAAACGCGGTCTCTGCCGCCTCTCAGCTTGTGGCTCTGTTGCGGCCACTCAAACCTTCAGTCTGCCGATATATTTAATTATATAAAACCTTGTCCGCAGGTGGCCGCGTTCGGTGGTCCAATGAGCCCTTAATAGTTAAGTAGGTACCTAATAATATGTCCATATGCGTTGATATTTATCTATCAAGCAAGACTAAGAGCCAAGCGTAAGAGCTGCACACTAGGTTATAACAATGTGTAAGTAAAATTACTGTGGGCATATAAACGTTTGCAGCGAGGACTGCAGTACCACAGTATTATATGATATGGATTGTAAAACCGTGGCAGTGCCGTAGTCGCAATCTTTTAGAGATTTCATAGTTGTGTGCTGGTGTTATGCTTACCATCGGCACATTTATAATAATACTACTCGGGTAAACGACCTCGTCTCGAAACCATGCAGTGCTTTTTTTATATTACTGGTAACGAGCCGAGCTGGTCGTTTGCCTGATGGTAAGCATAACGCCGGCCCATAACAATTGCAGTGCCACCTAGAAATTTGAAACACAAAGACCTGCGCGGCACTGCAGTGCGCTCGTTACTCTGAGACATTAGGTATTAAGTCTCATAAGCCCAGTAATTTCACTGGATACTCTGCTCATCAAACCGGGACACAGTAATGCTTGCACATTAGTGCTTGGCGGCAGACTTCGCGAGCAAAGCGGTGGTAACAACCCAGACGGACACTCGCAGAAGAGTTAGTCCTCCCACTAACAAAAGTAGCAAAATAAAAGCAATTTCATTGTTTTACACTTTAAAAGAGCCTATTTATGTCGGGTTGTACTTTTTTCTGGGTTTCAATGAAATAAAAAACAAAGTTTTGAATGAGATCTGTAATAAAATTTGACTCTATAATGCAACATACACATAAAATATGTAAACAATATTTCCAAAAAGCATTGAACTGTAATCTGTATATAAAACAAACAAACGATACAATCCTTGTGTACACAAACAGGCTGGACGGTTAAGCTGTTTGATCAGTATCAATCATAAGAGATGATAAGTTATTATTAGGTTTACTAATCTGTGGATAGAATAGAAAAAAGGTTGTGTGAAGTCAATCCGTTTGTGGCGCAGAAGGGTATCCCAGAGCAAACAATAGTCTTTTACAGTTTTAGAATACATAGTTCAACATGGCAAATATATTGTAAATTAGAATAATGTATATTGACAAATTTAACAAAGGGTAGTAAATGCATGCATACTTTCAGTACTACAATGTTTCAAAATATATGTTAATTTGGCAAAGTGGCTCACAAATTGTCAACTAGCTATTTTAAATTTTAACAATGTGTCAAAATAACTCGACTATGAACCATGTGAAGAACAATTTAAAATGATTTATTTAAATATAAATATATATAGTAGAAATATGTTTGATTTAAAGGTATTCATTATTTTATTATATATTATTTATGTCAGCTTGCAAAATTAAATTAGATAGTTAATTTCAATACTATAATCAAGTTTGATTAGAAAGATAAGTTATAACAAAAACTTAGCTTGTACTTATCACACTTTTAGTCAACACATAGAGAGTCAAACAGTATAATTCACAACATTTACGCGTAATATTCTAAAAAGTCAGTAGCGAAGAGATTTTGGAAATATGTCAATGATTCATAATTTATTTCTAGTTAGAACAAATAGAACCAATATACTGCCGTAAACGGTTTTAGTTTCAAATTAATTTCCTAAAACTACGAAAACACCCACCTGTATCTTGGAACAGCAGACAATGAACGCCTCATCTCACTTAACCATAGATTAACTATTTTGTCTATGCCTTTACTTATTCGTTTTAAAATAATCAGAATATGTTATCTTTTATCCGTAGTCATCAATTTTACACTTTTTCATAGGTTTTAGCGTTCACCGTCACAGTACTTCTTAAACAATAATTAAATTATAATAGGCCGAACAAAATAATAATCAATTTCGTTACAATGTTCTTCAAATTAATAAAGAATAAATTATTTTCTATAGGCCTTTAAGGACTACAAGCAACTAAAAACAACCTCCATGTTTCGGTTAGTTTTAGTTTATTTTTTTGAGTATTTGTATTTTTTTTTAATATATGCTTCTAATGTGAGGGTAGTGCAAATTGAAAACGAATTTATTCTTACAATCGTAAAATACTGATGTGAGATAGCATTCGTTATAGCTCTAATACCCATTTGTTATGGATTAACCCATAAAATAAAAGTTACTTAAATCAACATTTACACACTTTAACGAAATCTTACAACTTTTTATGTACAGATAAACATAATTCTAAAATTTAATCCTTTTCGGCTAAGTATAAGTACGTAATTACTTATAATATAATCATTCATTATTATTAGAATAATGAAAACGAGTAGAAGTAACATAGATATATGTTTTTAAGACATGCGAATTTCCAGAATAGAAATAATACCATAAAACTAGTAATATTGTTTTTGATAATTACAAAAGATACACGAATACTTTTGTAAGCCTGGTCGTTAACAAAACAAAATAATATTTATCCCGAACGGATAAGCTGATGGTCAGATCAGCATAAAATTTAATCGATTACTTAAAATAATTTCGACCATCCCCCGGTAAAATCATGATTCATATTGTGAAAGATGTAGGTTTCGTCACTCAAGTATAGAATCACAGATGACCGGGGAGAAGGGGCGCGGAAGAATTCTTAGGTTCAACAGCTGTTGAGAAGTTTAGAGGTATAAAATCCAATTTTGTAGCTCCGCTTGATTCTCATTACCAATCGATGTTATAATTTATAGTATAGTTAGATTTAATTAAAATTAAAATGCCGCCGCGACTCGCCGCGATGACGTCATATTAACTCAGGCAATATCAACTTAAATTCAAGCGGGCAAATCAAAATTTGACACATGAATTTGTGGGACATGCTTCGGGTCGATCTTAGGTGTTGTCTTGTAGTCACATATTCCGAGTTCCTTGAGTTTCCATTCCCACCCCATTGATTGCACTGCATGTAGAGTTTGTGCTTCCGTGTGCTGGCGTCGAAGCATTCCTTCCTGTAAGTGTTTTTTATGTCTGATATTATTGACTTCTAAAATACGCCAGATTGTAATAAATTTAAAATAGAAACATAAAGTATTAACACATAAATAAAGTAGTACTTTCGTCTGTATTGATTAAGTGACGGCTGCACTACAGTGAACTTACTTTACACTATAGTGTTACTAGCTGCTGCCCGCGGTTTTCCCCGCTCGGATTTCATGGGTTTTATGTTTTTTCGCGGAACCCTAATTCTTTTTCTAAAATAAAAGTCGCCTAAGTTACTCCTTATAACATCAGCTATCTGCCAGAGAAAGCCAAAATCGATCCAGCCGTTTCGGAGATTACCCGGAACAAACAGACAGAAAAACAAACTTTTAAAAAATTTTGTATTTGTTATAGGTACCGTATATACTTTCATATGCATTTAGTAAAAAGCTGTTATTTTAATATTACAAACAGACACTTCAATTTTATTTATTTGTATCGATTACATTTCCAGATGCAGCAGAGGCAACATCCGCCCACAACAATTGCAGAGCCAAACAGACCTAAAGCTGTTCATGCATATTGCATACCTTATACCAAACTCTTTCTCCTTTACCTTTCTTTCCAATCAGTTACAATCGCTAGAGTAAAATATACGTGATAGTTTGTGGTTACCTTAATTTTTTCCCATTTATCGTCGACTTCTTGCAGCCACGAGTTGATTTGTCTCCCGTTGCATCGTGAGCGTTGCGCGTTGCGTTTTTCTTCCTGCTCTGGAGCTAACACGTTGTAAACTTCCCTGTCACGCAGCATCGTGCACACAGAGAAAGGAAGAGCCTGTAGCAATAAAACAAGACGATGTAACAAAAGCTACATAAAAAAACCGGCTTCGAAAAATCAGCTATGAAAAAATGCACCAAAAAGTAAAAAAGCAATTTTGTTTACTTGGATGACATAATTTTTTTCAGTTAATTACTACTGAACTGATTTAGATAAACTTTCTATGGGACTAATGTGAAAGTATATCCTTTCCAATGAAGAAAGAATTTTCAAAATCGGTTCATAAATGACGGAGTGTTGAGGTAAAAAATATAACTAACTCTTCTGCGAGGGTCCATCTGGGTTGTTACCACCGCTAAGTCTGCCGCCAAGCAGTAATGTGCAAGCATTACTGTGTTCCGGTTTGATGAGCAGAGTAGCCAGTGAAATTACTGGGCTTATGAGACTTAATACCTAATGGCTCAGGGTAACGAGCGCACCGCAGTGCCGCAGGCCTTTGTGTTTCAAAGTTCTGAGTGGCACTGCAATTGTTATGGGCGGGCATTATGCTTACCATCAGGCAAACAACCAGCTGGTATTGTTATCAAATAGCATAAAAAAATTACTTGATTAGCCACAGCGCGTTCAGCGCGTCCGTGCACCCTGAGTATTTCTTGTTCAACTGCCAGCACAAGCTTCTCTTTTTCGACTAGATGTTGTATGCGCAATCGCGTTCTGCAATCGGAAACATTAAAATATTATTTATAAACGCCACACTTTCTCTGCTAAGAAAAATTGTGATGAAACAATACAAGACATGAGCGAGTGTGGCCGAGCGGGAATTTGTGCGACTTTCAATCCGACGCACCATAGTTCGAATCTCGACTCGGCCCACACTAATGACTTATATCAAGTTATGTGCGGATTATTCACACTCGCTCTAAAACGGCGAAGGAAAATATCGTGAGGAAACCAGCATGTTCAAGAACCATAAAATTCGAGGACATGTGACATCCACCAAGCCGCACTGGGCCCGCGTGCTGGATTATGGCCCATACCTCTCTCTCTGAGAGAAGGCCGGTATTCCAGCAGTGGGAGCGTAAGAGGCTGATAATGTACGTTAAATATAAGACATGCTGAAGCCTTTCGGCCGCGTCAGCAACTAAGTTTAGAAACCAGTTGTGACTTGTGAACAGTTTTGTTTCTTATTTCTTGGCAACTAGTTATAGTAACCGAAAAAATAAATAACAAACTTGATTACTGACTTAAGCAACTTTTAACTGTTTATAACGCGTATATTTCTATTATTGTAATTCCCGACGTTTCTGAAAACTCTTTGTAGTGAATATTTACGTGTGTAATTTTTTTTGATGTTTCATACAAAAATGTTGGTAATCTGTTACGCATGAAGGTTGCGTACAAAAGAAAAACTGCTTATTAGTCGCTGGTTTCCAACCTCGGGCGATAGCAAAAAAAAGTATTATGGCTCTCAAATGGAAGCGTAATAAAGAAAAACATTCTTTTATCGCAACTGGTTGCCAAGAAAGAAGATAAAATTCTGTTTGACAACTGGTTGCGAAACTTAGTTGTCAATGCGTTATGCGGCCGAAAGCTGCTGAAGAACTATGGGGAAGACAGATTGAGCATGCACAATAAGGCTGAGATTCAGAGACGAATCTAAGCGTGGACTCACGCTTCCATACGTCAAAATTCTATACAGTTTTGACATATGGAAGCCAAAGTCTACGCTTAGAATCGTCTCTGAATCTCAGCCTAAGACTACTGGGCTTAAGTTATGTATTGATAACAGATGCTGACATGCAGGCTATGAATGAATACAGATCCTAGTATGTCCTAAGAGCCTTGATATAAAGAAAAGCAGTAAACTTAAGAAGTTAGTTAATTAATAAATAAAAAATATAGCACATTGATATATAGCGAAAGAACATTTAGTTCAGCCACAAATAAATAATAACATTATGAAAGTGTGGCAGAGTTTATTTTTCTTTCTGAATAACCAATGTACCTGATTAGTCTTTGGAATTCTGCACCCAAGTATCCGCTTGTACGAAAGTTAAAACTATTCGCTTACCTCTCTTTTTCTTGCATCAAGAACTCTGTGACCATCTGTGAAGGTAGATTGTGAGGTATCTCCACTGTGGGTTCAGGATTGACATTACTCTGAAGTGTGTAAGTGCATCTGTTCATGAGGTACTTATTGAAGTCCTTCGGTGGTTTCGGTTTGACGGGAAACAGACCTTTCTGTCGGCGATCGATCTGCAAATACAATATGCGTCATAACAAATCAAATAAGATCATAAAATTAATGGTAATTTGGGAAACACTAGGTATTGTTAACTTATCGGTGCACCTACAGAATTATTTAAAACTGACCTATTAAGACTTTATGTAGCACCTTCGAGTACATCTATCTCTTAATTTCAGTTGAGATAAGTAAACGTAAAAGGTATTTTATAATTGTGTTTAAAAAGCAAAAACCGACTCCTATAGGTTCCAACTTGTCTTCAAAAAGTAGTGTCTGATTTTGACTTAAATGAAAAATATGGTTACCCCATGGTTTGCTAGGTTGGTACCATCGCTGTTTACTAGTTGGTAGGACTAACTCTTCTGCGAGTGTCAGTCTGGTTTGCTACCATCGCTTTGCTCGTGAAGTCTCCCGCCAAGCAATAATGTGTTCCGGTTTGATGAGCAGAGTAAGACAGTGAAATTACTGGGCTTATGAGACTTAATACCTAATGTCTCAGGGTAGCGAGCGCACTGCAGTGCCGCGCAGGCATTTGTGTTTCAAAGTTCTGAGTGGCACTGCAATTGTTATGGGCCGGCGTTATGCTTACCATCAGGCAAACGACCAGCTCGTCTTGTTATCGAATAACATAAGAAAAACATTTTGTCCATACCAGAAAAAAACAAATCGGCCCCTTTCATTTCATATATTCTATATTCAAAAGGTAGTCAATAGTAATTTTTTGAAAGTATTTTAAAAATGATCCTTCTTGAATTGGAAGCGTCGCGCCTTACCTGTTTTCGTATGTGGATATACATTTGGTAGGGGTTGCAGTGCGCCACGTGTGCAGAGTTGCTGGACTCATGCAGGGGCTCGTGCTTGATGTCACGGTGGCTGTCCTTAGACGCTTTGATCTTTCGCTTCCTCGGGTGCAATTCTACAGACGAACCAGTAGAACTCGCTATAATTAAATCAAAACATCTACCATTTACACGAAAGCCGATAAAGTAACAGCCTTACACTGTCCCGATTAGGGCATGCAACCGGTTTTAACCGATTTCAAAATAACCGGGTAAATCCGATTCTTTTTTGTCCTGTGAGAACCGAGTCTTAAATCAGTAGGGATCGATTTCAGATTCCTTTCGATTGCCGTTTAAAAATATCCCAATTCTAAGCAATAGTAGGCTGTTGAGATGGCAGCGCCATCTCAACTTAAGCCTTCTATTAAATAATATCAAGAATTATAATAACATCCGATTAGCCTGTATGATATTAGATTTGTTTGCCTGTTCAATATTGGGAGATTCAACAAAAAATGTTGCACCTATCACGTGAACTCAAGGGTTACTCTCAATTCATCCTTATTCTTATCTTCTTATTCTAGATGGGGGCGATAAGGCCTGCACTGACGTCCCGCTTGGGGTGTATTGTGCATTTCCCCCTGCCAGCGTTTACCCAAGCCAGCCCAACTGCTTTACGTAACGGTATGCGGCCTTGGGGCGCTGGCAAAGCTGCTCCACTAGTATCAATTCATTCAATTTAAAAAAAAAAACTAAAAAACGTGTTTCTTATTTATTTAACTTAAAATAAAATTATTGTATAAAAAAACAAGAAGGAATCGAAAAGAATCGAAAAAACCGGGTATCGAAATTTTCGATTCTTCAAAATGGTCCGATTCTGCATGCCCTAGTCCCGATTTGTCATGGGTGCCGTCAGCCGAATTGGAAGGTACTACACCTTAGAGGTTTAATACAGACGAATATAAGAAAAAAAAATTTTGTCTCCCATATTTACTGTTACTTTAAAGGTATTTTTAATTACCGGTCTTACCTGGATCGTGCCTGGAATTCGAAATATGATCACTATCTTGTCCCTGTAACAACAGCGAGTGTTTCATTATTATCGATTCAACGTCTAAATATACTTATTCTTTGTTTTATTCATACATGTCTTCTTACTGATGGCGGCGGACTTTTGTTAGAACTCAACGCATTTGATCCTGGCGAAGTCCTGTCCTTGTCTTCATTCGTCTTATGCGACCGCAGCACCCTCTGCCCGGGCTGAAATCACATGAAACAACCTCTTAACATTTACTCTACATTTAATAAACAAATTATATAATCGAAATTAAAATAATAAACAAAGCATACTAATTGGCTATGGGTTCTGCAACTGTCTCATTTTAAATGTATTGGAACAGGTAACAAGTTTGTTAGTCAGCCTGTGAAGCATGGAAGCAGCGCTATATGCGCAGAAAGCTAAGCTTTTAGAATTCAATGAAACCTCTACAGAGAGGATAATTTACAGATGCCACAACTTGAGGAACCCTAAAACTATAAAAAATAATATCCAAACTAAATAATAAATAATAATGATACTAAATAAAATCCAAATAAAAAAAAAATATTATAAATCATACTAACAATTGTGAAATAAAAACGGGTCACTTAAAGCCTATGATATCGCAGTATCTATCTACGAAGGTGACCGATCTACAAAATGTAAATAAATAAAATTGAAATTAGGAAAAAAAGACATGTTATACTAGTAATGTACAACATACCTTAGGTGTACGTACCTTCCCGCCTTCTCCCACCCTCTTATCATCATTACCGTCCGAACTGTCCGAAGTCTGGCCATTGTCGGTGGTGCAAGGTATTACGTAGGGTAGTGTGGACGCACTGCCGCGCCCCTTGCCGCCGCCCCTCTGACCTGAACCCCCTAACAAGATCCATTGTAGTACAACATACACAAACAAGTATTTGCTGACACACATCTAACACACATTTTCAATACTAACGGCGACGATGCTTCCTGTGCCTGACACTTCCTGTCGTAGGCCGCGTTATTTGCGAAAAGAGAAACATGACAAAGTCAGTAAAAACTCGTTTTTACATATAAAAATCAAGTACATGAGATTTACTTATTGCCTGATCGCCCAGCCTAGTGGTTACCCTTTTAGGCCCGTTCATGAACTTGCAGTTCTGCCTAAAGCATCTAACTTGCACCCTCTTTGTAATAATACTGTACCGTTATGGACAAAGTGGGTGCTGGCACCTATTCACAGGTTCCATTCGCTATAGTCGGGCCGTTCCAAGAAGTTGGTTTGCTAATTAGCATGCCGAAGGATCGTAATCTCAGGATATAAAACAAAATATAATGGAATGCCATTTTTATTAAGAATAATTTTAACGGTCTTCTATCAGCTTGGAATGGTGGAAAAAGTAAGAGGTATCAAAATGGAATTCCATTTATAATTACTTGTTATTTACTTTCTATCACCAAACATGCTCAAGTGAGAGTTGATAAATTGATGAAAGCTTAGACAAAATATACAACTCATATTTTAACTTTAACTTTGAAGGCATTGTTTAGTGATAGTTTTATTTCTACACCGTGTTGTAAAGGTTTATCGGCTTAAGAAGTTTGATCCAAGACCATTTTCATGGTGATGCAAGCATAACAATTGGTGATATACATAATAATTGACTCGCACTTAAGAATATTTGTCAATAAAAATATTTCTATGCAGTTTCTGCAATCCTAGAACGGCACCACTACTATTCATGTGTCCGTAAACAATTAAATCATCAAACAAACTTTATTGCAGTTCCTGTATAAAAACTAGTTGAAAAATAAAATTAGTTCAACAATGTATGCAGAGCTGAGATGCGTTAAACAGAGACTCACAATCACATGTTCTTTCTCTTTCATAATGTACCTGAGCTTAAAGGTAACCATCTCAGGTGCATGGCTGAACGTCAGGAACCGACTGTTTACTAGTATATAATCGATTTGATACTTGCCTTCACCTTCCTGCTCATTCCGACTGTTGGAGCCTCCTCCAGGAATGACAATCTTGAGTGGCGGGACCTTCGGCGCACTAGATTCTTGACTCTTCTGATCTTCGTTGTCGCCGTCGCCCGTGTCCTTCCCCTGGCTTGATTTAGGACTAGCTACCGGACTTTTCCGGTCATTTTTACTCCCCGAGTTGGAGCCCTTTGTTCCACCAGATGATTTACCCTTGTGAGAAGAGCGCTATTAATCACCCAATATCATTATCTGTTACGGCATTTATTAAATACATTAAGAAGCAATTATACATGCCTAAGCCAAATGTAGTAAGACAACATCAACATGTATAGTCAAATCCATAGATTCGTTGTTCTGTTTCCGGAGAAAACATTATTCAGACACATTGAAAAAAAGATTGTGAATACAGAAGACAAAAGAAAAGGTTAAATATATGGATTTGGCGATACGTAACAACAACAATTACTTTCTGGTTAATAAACAGTACTTTATATTTTTTATGGAGGAGAAAGTCATAAGATTACAATAGGAAGATAGAACATAGTCATATTAATAAGTGTAATGTGAGCACAATCCTTGCTTTTGCGTGTATGATTTAATTATTAGTTAATTTAACAAATGCAATCAATTTATTCACACCCAGAAAAACGGAGGCCTGTAATGTTATTAATAGCCCAGCATAGGCATCTGAGGCTCAACACTTAACAATGTTTTTATATATGAATAAAAACAAATAGGTATTTACAGATTAATATATTATTATTCAATCATATATTTTAAGAATTAATAATCATATTCCTCACAATATTATTAATGACAATGAGTTGTCAATCCACACAAGCTAGTATATAAAAGCGGCATGAAAACATCGAACTTACCGTATGTGACCCTTTCTCTCCGCCCTTCCCGCTAGAACTTCCCTTCCCCTGCGCCTGTTGGCCTTTGCTGGATGAGCTCTTGCTGCTGCCTGTGGAGTGGTTCTTGAGAGGTGTGGCCCCAGTCTTGCTTGCCGGTCCGGGTGGCTTGCTGCCGGTCAACATGCTGTTATGTAACAAAAACACTTGTAATGCAAATAAGAGACACCAACCCTGGCCCGGACAGTATTAACAAAACAAAGAGCAAAAATAAAAACACTACTAAATAACATTTATTATTTATTTATTTATTTATTTAATTATAGACGAGCAGCACATGTGCTGATATGTCTATATTACACTATACATTACTTTTTATAAATAATGTGTGGCTTATTGATAGCGGTTTAAAAGTTAATAATTCATTACTAAACCAATGCAATTAATTATCTATGGTGAAGGCAACACACAGCGTTACATTACAGTTTTCTGGTTGAACAAAGTAGTCAGTGTAATTACTGGGCTTATGAGACTTACAGTAAGATTCAGAGAGGAGTCTGACGCTAAGGCTAAGATTCAGAGACGAATCTAAGCATGGACTTGTCTCTGAATCTCAGGCTGAGATTGTGAATGTTGGCTACATTTCTGGTTAATTCGACAGTCACCCATCGGAAAGGTTTAAGCATCAAGCAATGATGCCATAGTTTTGAGGGTTATATTAATCTGGCAAAAAGCTTAAGTAAAACTGGGTCTACTAGTCGCCTGAGTTTTAATTCATTGCAATCATTCTATTTGAACACCTTGGAATTACATTCTTACCGTCCACTAGAGTTCCGTGACACCGGCGCAGGTTTTCCCATCAACTCTTTTTCTTCATTTCGCTTCTTTTTCTTGGCGATATCATCATCAAAGATATCGGATTCTTGGCCGTCCTCGGGATACGAACGTTTATTGTTACCACAATTTTCATCCTGAGTCGATGAGACAACGGCGCTACTTAGATGTGTCCCTTCTGAAAGTAAACACAAAGATAATTACCATCTGAAGATATGTTTGTGGTAATTTTAAGAGGAATACGCGAGACCCGTTATGGTACGGCGATATTTAGAAGCATGCAGCAGGAACACAATCAATCTGCGCATGGGCATTCTATGTTTGGTACCTCTGCTTACCAGACTGCTGGAAGTTAATTGAACTTACTGAATATGAACTTAGACATCTCTTGTGATTACGAAGTACTTATGCACTAGAAGACAGCACCGCGTTATATTTTTCCGACATGCGAAGCTTAGTGTAGGGCATTAGGCATTAAATTCAAATATTTAATATATGGAAATGTATGAGAGCGTTTATGCGGAGGCGACGCGCGGAGAACTCAACCAAGTGCACAGCTGAGGAACTGTTTCACCAGCTGTAGCGATTTGCATGTATAGTATGTATCTGTAACACGTGCTTCAGTAACCCAAAGGCTTAGGTCACGAAATAGATAAAACTCTCAGAGCCATTACAAATAGGCGAAAACGACTGTATGCACAGAGACATTAGGAGCTCCCCATAGCAAGGATACGCTATGGATTCGTTAGGTTCGAGATTGAGAGAGAGAGAGAGATGCGAGCCAAGGACAATTGACTATGCTACATGTACTAAATTTATTTTCTCCTTACCCTTCTCTGATGTGGAGGTATCTTTCCCAACGAAGTGTTCGCCCTGCGCTAGGGTCTCCATGTTGTTCCTCTTACTAAAATCCGTGGTGGCATTAGCATTGCCTTTCTTAGTGCTGTCATCCCTCGAACGGCCAACGTTATTTGCTCTCGCGATATTATCTAGAGATGGAAATTGGACGTTCTTTATATTTGTCACAGCTTTATTTCTTGTCTGTTAGGTGGATATATTATTCCACGTCATATCATATATTCATTATTCCACGCATTACAATTTTTATTTTCTGATGGACTAACACCTTGACTATTACCATGTTTTTCGAAAATTTTGACTTCGTGAATTATGGTGTATTGTGTGCATTAGGGCATACTACTTGGTACTTGGTGCGCGGGCTCTTATCCGCAACTAGGCCGTTTATCGGCCCTTTTTGCGTGAGTGCATAGGGCATATATTTAATAATAACAATTTATATACAAATTATTATAAATATAAAATGCCACAAGTCTTCTGCATGAAGTTAAATCATGCAGAAGCCTAAAGTCACTAGTGATATAGGTATTGTAGATAAGAAATAAAATTTTAAAAGTTAAATGAATCTAAAAAAAGATAAGTAGTATGTAATAAATCAATATAATTCATGTGTTCCAAACATGTTATTTCACTAAAAGAACAAAAAGTAATTTGGTTAGAAGGTGCATACATGGTGGTTGGCAGATTCTTTGAACAGTTTCAGAACGATATTAAAAAATAGTCTCTATATATTTTTCTTTATTCTTAATGTAATTTTAGTTTTAAATTTAAGGGCAGGATACTGCGCGCCACTTTCTCGCTCTCGCTTTTCAACATTTTTGAAGATAAAAAATCACTTAATATAATTATGAAAAATCAAATTCGGTGAAGTTCCTGACATTATGAGAGTTTAACCAAAATTCCATTTTGATCCACTTAAGTTCTTAATCCTAAAAATGGGATTTTATGTTTCGTTCATTTTCACGTATGAAAACCTGAGGCCTTACTGGCTAAAAAAATTGTGTTTCGACTCCAACCCGATTAAGATCAGCGGTCACTAGGTCTTCGACTAGAAGGAATTGTCTAGAATTTTCGCTAGTTTTCGTTTTGTAACAACTTGCTTCCTTAATAATGTTTGTTCTAAAATTAAAACCAGCGAAAATTCTAGACAATTCCTTACAGCTGAAGACCTAGCGACCACTGATTTTAATGGGATTGGAGTCGAAAACGAACACAATTTTGTTAGCCGGTATGGCCCCTGATCGGATCAAAATGATACTTGTGCTGTACCTTTGTAATATTATTGTAAACAACTTCACCGAATGCGATTTTTCATAATTAGATGAAAATATAGATTATCTTAAAAAATGTTGAGATGCTCAAGCGAGATAGCGGCGCGCCGTAGCCTGCCCTTAATTTACTTAATATTTGTTTACTAAATACATGACTAACTTGTCAATATGTACTTAATTCAAATTAAATTTAAGTTAAACCATAAATATTTAATTAGTTCCATGTTTCAGGTAACAACCCAATTACCATACCAAATTACTTATGTAAATAAAACTGAATAAATTACACAGAACTTAAATAAATTCATAGTTGACAAAATAATTATACATGGATTACTCAGGTCAGGTGGGACACTGTGAACTATGATAGATATCCATGATAGATCTCGGGATGATAAAATGTTACTTTTGTAGCTAGAACTTTTAAAGTAAAAAAATAAAAACAGTAAGTGCTAAGTTAATGTTTTTCTATGCCAAGTTATTTTTAAAAGACAAAATTTCTGGGTTTGTATGGAGATTTTTGGACAGAAAATGAATACAAATTACCAAAATCAGATTTGAAAGGAATAAATTACTTTTTATCTATTTTCAAAATATCATTATCATCTGTTTGATACTGAATTCTAAATAGCTAAAATTGCATTTGCACTTGACACAAATCGTTTTATTTATTACAACTTGGAGTAAAAAGTGCAGTGGTGAGTTGGAGGTCACTACAATGGCTAACCATTTGTAGACTTAACCTCAACTTTTTGGTATATGTACAAAAACACATAGAACATCTTTATAATTTAGACATGAAACAATAAGCATGAATGGACAGAACTATACATCAATATTGAACCTACATAATGGAGTATATAACACTTAGTGAAGTTTAACATTGAACATGCAACATAGAAATGTTGATAGTACTAAAAGATAAAATTTATTTTTGTAAGCTCATGAAATAGAAAGTATAAGCTTCTATTTGAGAATCATATTAGAGATGGAGGGCTTGGCTACTGACAGTCAACTAAATGATGCATTGAATATGCATACTGATGTGGTTGGTTTCATTTTTATTTGCATTCTGTGCAGTGTGCTGAGTAAATAGATAATTTACTAAATATTGAGGTGACAGTAAAAATGAAATAAATATTTTAAGGGTCATTCACTAATGTACATAGAATACGTACTACGAGCTCAGCGCTCAGCTGTACAAATATGCATATATAACACTCACCTTACTGCGACAGTGTTGAGCTATACTCACCCGAGTTAAAACTAACAGTGCTGCCTAACAAAATGTACCTATAGCAACACTATGTAACCGCCTACACATTATGTTTACTTTCAGGACATACCTATTGTACTACTTTAGATCCTGCAAAATAATCATCACATTGTCACGTCAGTCAGGTCATTATTAGAAGTTTACACAGGGGTCATAGCAGTGTGCGGCGTGCGTCTTCACTTACACGTATTCTAACATTAAAATACCAAGCAAATTATGACTCCCCTTGTTTGTGCGAGAGCGTCCTCCTTTGCATTTCACGTCGTCGGCCCCTATTTTGTTGGTTCCTACGTGTCCCTCCACTTTAATAATCCACATAAAACTTGTGCTAAATCGGTCCGCAAGACCGTCGAGAAGTTGCTGTCAAGGAGCGGCCATCATTCGACAGCTCAACTTCCAAGCAACACGCCCCAAAGCGTTCCAATTTACGTAATTGTTTGCTAATTTTTTTATTACATTTTGTTGCCATCCACTAAAAATTGATTAATTTTACTTCAGTTTGTGATATTAGTTGAAATAGATAAAAATAATTCTCAGAATTGATAGGGCTGTCAGAGAACGCTAAAAAAATGGAAAAGTAAAGGGTCCACGTCAATGACAACTTTGATAAGATTTTAATGTGTTTGACATTTGTGTATGAAAGAACTACAATTAGGTACTAAAATGAAAAACATTTTTGATAATGATTGGTTCTTTAAAAAAAGGAATAGATTACTTACTTTTATTTTTTTAATTTTAAACCGTATCTCTTTTTTCAAACTTTTCAAATTAATCTAATGATAGAGCATATAACCATAATCATAACAGTTGCAGCTCAAATACGAAACAGAGGAATGACTATTGATTCTACTACTACTATTATTAATCCTACTTAATATTATGAATGCGAAAGTGTTTGTTGGTTTGTTGATTTGTCCTTATTTCACGCAGTAACGAAGCAACAACGGGTCGACGTGATTTTTGGCATAGGTATAGTTTATGGACCGGAGAGTAACATAGGCTACTTTTTATCTCGGAAAACGCACGGTTCCTGTGGGAACGCGGGCAGCCGCTAGTACTTTTATATTTCAATAGTCATTGCACCACTAAAAGACAAATGTTATGGACCCATCGTTTTATATTTCTGAGTTTTGTCACGTCAGGCCTATCCTATAATGTTTGTAAATTCTCGAATCGTAGAATAAAATTACACATTTTATGCTTTTACCTCGGCTTTACAATAAATAGGGGTGTCATGCAAAGGTTGGCTGGAGGAGCTAAGTGAAGGGGGACGCACCGGGTAGCGTCGGGTTAAAGGTCAAAGTAACTTAATAGCACACGTGTTCAGGCACCAGAGGTAGATCGATACTAAACAATAGATACGACGTCATTGACATGAAAAATATATAAAATGTTTAGGCATTTAGGAAGTAAAAGTACATACATATAAGTGCATAACATAATAGTATATACAGGATGTATGTTTTAGGCGGGGCAGTAAGGAAAACGTTCTTAGAAGATCGACTCTACTTTTGAAAACAATTTGATCTGACATTTGATTCACAGATTTTGGAAAAATTGTACAGTCAGCATGAAAATAGATAAGTTTTCATAAAACTATTTTTATGACGCCCATCGATTGTTTCTTTTATGGATCAAAAATTCTATAGAACTAACTGAGCTCATGGTTTTAACCACGAAGCTGCAAATTTTCTGATCAATCTCGAGATATTGATCCGAAACTCCTGTTCTAATTATGGGGAATACACTAATATACATCGTGAATTTGAATTGGTATGTTATCCCAGAAGGGGGGATTAGGACCATCGTTGCCGACAGGTAAGAAGTAAGAACCTCCCTTGGAAATACGTCATTCAAAATTTCCATACAAAAATATAAATGCTCTTTAAACGTGAAGTGCGCGGCATTTTCTGGAATTATTTCTGTCTCTTCTAATCAACTTCATTATTTAACAAAGTTCAACGTAGTTCCAGTGAATCAGCTGATCTAGGGCTGCCCGGAAGTTCTGTAGTACAATTTTGACGTAAAATTAAATACCTTTTATTCAATGAAACATTCTGAATATCAAAAATTCGTAAAACAAATACGTTTTTGACCTCGAGGAGTAGATTGGCCCCCCTTTCGGGATAACATACTAATTTAAACTCCGTCTGTATAATTGAAATTTCAAAAATAGCAATGTCAAAATTTGTATGGACCCTGTCCCCAGTGGTGTAGCACTATGGGCCATTTGTGAAAAATAGCTGATTTTATTCTGAATAATAAATTATCAAGGAATTTATTTACTATTCAATTGGAAGAATCACTGATACCAAAAACGCTGTCCGAAAGAGACAAACTATTAAGGTGACTTTCTTAAAAGGTGACCTTACTTTATGAACTAAACGGGACAGATTTTAGACAATTTGTTGTAGTTATAATGATTCTGGTATTTCATTTGAATTATTTAGTTCAGTCAGAAATATACTAAGCGCGATACCTACCAAGAAAAATAATCAATGTTCGTAAGAAACAGTAATACCAGTGAATCAAGAGATAATATTGATATCTTGTTTAGTAAGAACTTTCTCTTGGTTGTTTCTTTAGGTCGCATATATACGGGGAGTAAGTCAAACAAATTACACTTTTTTTTAACCTAAACAGTTTTATTAAAATAAATACGTTGCTGTCTTAAAATGTCTTAATCAATCACATCACGCTAATCCTATCCTGTTCTACTAATATTATAAACGCAAGAGTTTGATTGACGCAAGATTTGAAGGAGAGATGGATAGATGTTAGTTACTTTCTCACGTAAAAACTACTGAACGGATTTCTAATGCAACTTTACAGAAAAAGAGCTTTTATTATATCAGAATAACACACAGAATACAATTTATACAGGTATATACCACGCGGCCGAAGCCGCGGGCGGAAACTAGTACTATAAATACGAAAGTTTATGTGTGTTTTTTACTCCTTTACGCTGAAGCGGCTGAACGCATTTGGATGAAATTTGGCGTGAAGATATATCGTACAATGGATTAACACATTTATACTTATTTTCATAATCATCAGCATCTTTGTCTTTGAAATGTACACTTCAATCTTTAAAGTACCTCCTTTGTAACAAAAAGAATGAATTAAGTCGGACGATGCGTTAATTAATTACAACTAAGTACATATTTTGACTTTCATCCCCTCTCTCGAGGGAACCGTGCCTAATTTCGGGATTAAAAGTGTCCTATATCCTACCTCGTAGTATGAACTCAAATCATGCCAAGATTCATTTGAATTTAATCAGTAGTTCAAGCGTGATGCGCAGATGCAGGCAGACATACACAAATGAATCAAAATATAGTTTTGGCTTAAGTATCGATTACAGAATGATATCCAAATATAATTTTCAAAATATCTTCTATCTACAGAATTGGTTATATGCATAGCTGGGCATTAACTCGTTAATCCGTTAATCGTTAATTAACGAAGTTAATATTTTGATTAACGGATTAACTTTTAAGTTAACTTTTAAAAATGTTAACGGACACGTTAACTTCCGTTAACATCAGTCAGAAGTCCGTTAATCGTTAATCCAATGGGTACAGCTACTATTTACCGCACGGCGGGCATCGCAACGCGGCGCTTCATAAATCTATTCATCAAATACAATACTGCTGTACCCATTGTACCCTCAAGCGCTGCAGTTGAACGTCTGTTTTCCACGGGTAAAGACATTTTAACACCAAAGCGAGCCTCCCTTTCAGACGAGAACTTCAATATGTTAATGTTCATGAAGGGGAATATGCACCTTATGCCCGGCGATTAAATTACACATTTGAATTAAACAAGTATTTTGTTTTCTTCCTAACTTACAGTTCCTTCCTAACATCATAAACCAACAGGTTTTATAAGTGTGAACAAAAAATTGTAAAAATGTGTGTAAAATTGCATTTTTATAGCGTTGCGTTATCACCAACGTTACATATATTAACGGATTAACGATTAACGTTAACTTGCGTTAATTCTTGCGAAATGTAACGCTTTAACGTTTAACGAAGCTAACTTTTTTTGTAGCGGATTAACGATTAACGAAGTTAACTATTTGATTAACGGTGCCCAGCTATGGTTATATGGTTATACAGAACTGTTACAGTTTTATTATAAATATAGAATATAGATACTTTCTATATTGTAAGCTGTCAAACTAGGCGAAAAGAAACGTAGGTTAAGAGACAACGTTACGTCTTGAACGAACTTCACGCGTCGTGAACAAAAGCTGCGTTCACTTTACGATTAGAATAAAAAACCTAGCAGCTAGCAAGAAACGAACGCTACCAAGCCTTTTATTATGTCCTATTGTTGGATAATTACAAAAGCAAACGTACTATGAACTATCTAACGCTTTACGCTACGCGATGGCTATTCGAGTATGCAAGAGGCGGCGCTTACGTCAAGGTTTGCTCTAAAGAGAATAATTATAACGCTAAGTTTTAACGTTAACTTTCACAAAATTACACCACCTAAGTAAAGGGACTCATGATGCGACTTACTACGTGATATTCAGACTGTCCTACTAAGACATGCTAATACTGTCCGTTAAATTGTATAGATAGTGTAATATATTTGAGCCTGCCTGGTAATCGGCCATACTTCATAGTAAGAAAACTAGATTGTTAGACAGTTACCTATGAATAAAACGTGGCGAATGGTAATAAGCACTAAATGAAGAGCAAAAAATGGCGCGCCGCTATCTCACTCGCGCATCTCAACATTTCTGATGATAAAAAATCACTTGATATAATTATGAAAATTCGCATTCGGTGAAGTTGCTGGCAATAACATTAAAAAAGTTAAACAAATAATTCATTTTGATACACTCAAGTTTTCAAATTTAAAAATGTGAATTTACGTTTTTTATTATGTTTCTTGTATGAAAACTGGATCGGATCAATATTATACTTTTGCCGTACCTTTGTAATGTTATTGCCAGCAACTTCACCGAATGCGAATTTTCATAATTATATGCTGTGAGTAGACTATGTAGGTATCTATACTCCCTAGCCATGTTTTAAAATTTCCGATTTTACTGATCACGAGTAATCAAATCAATTTCCACTAACGAGTAATTTCAATAACCACTAATTATATAATAAGTAGATACTTTATCTAATCTACTGGTTTATATTCTGGAATTTACTTAGAATAATAATGCTTTACATGAGGCGGAATAGGCAGGTGCCGTAGTCTTATTTCATAGACCGGTTTAAAGTCATTAATTAAATGATAAACGATTAACACACTCATACCCCCGCACTAGGATTCCCTGTGTCGCAGGTGGCATGGACACACACAGATACACATCACAAACATCCAAAACCCGAGAACAAACTTTATGCTTACACATAATCTGCCCCGGCCGGGAATCGAACCCGGGTCCCCGCGCTTTGCAGGCAGGGTTACTACCAACTTAGCTACGGAGTCGTCAAAACAATCATTTTAATATTCTTGGCTTTTTAATCATATCTTATATTATTAGTCCATCAACTAGGTACCTTTCCCCTCGCGCAAAGTCAATTGTACTTTAATTAAAAAAGGGCCTCCAACGCAAAGGTCTGAAGCAAAGACCCGAGAATTACCTTACGCTTCTACGCGCATAATTATTCTAATTCTAGGCGCATAATTATGTAGAAACATAATTATGCGCCTACGACCTCTATTAAAAAAAAAATTCACAACCACTGCGTACTCAGTGCAGACGCCGCCCGGAGCCGGTGGTGCTCAAGTGATGTATATAACGGAGGAGTCGCTAGTCGTCGCTTTGAGCCCGGCAGGGCTTCGAGACAGCACTATCTGGCCGTATTGCCGTTCTGGTCTATTTCGTGGGTTTTTGATGGTTTTGCATCAAGCCGCGCTTTCGTGTGTATTATTTCGTAATCCGCGGTTGATGCAAAAGCATGGTTATTTTGACAGCAAAACGCATACTTGCATAAGCGTCTACGATCTACATAAGAAGTCGTCCTCAAGTAAACTATGCGATTACACCGCGCAACAGCGCCATTTCAACAACTCAATTAAATGGCTGTTTACAAAGATGCACATGTTTCACCTGATCTGATTTGAGGTATAGCTAACGCATCGGTGCCGCCCTCGGCCCCTTGCTTTGTTGTGCTCGCGTGACCCCATTAGGACACTAGCTAATTTTAGCACAATAGCAAGAGATGAATTGAAAACTTGGAATGTAAAATATAGATACTTACCTCATTTTTAAATTCCTTAGCAAATTCATACAAAATAATAATATACAATTGTTAGGTAACTATTATATTATACCCTCGACATACTACACTTAGACTAGGCAGAGTATTATTAATTATGTAAGTGTCGACCTATGTCTCAATAATAGATATTATTGTTCGCATAACGCGTTATCTTATCAAATGTATTATAATCCATGACATTATAAATGCTCAGTGCTATTAATAATACACAAGTTATTAGTACAACAGTACCCACTTTATATAATACTAACCCCAACCACGAATTACGCACAATCAAATTCTAATTTAGTGATAAAAAAAACCCTTATTAAGGTGGTTCGATTTTAATAGGTACCACCTTACCTACACCTTTAGAACCACCTTAAAGTTAAGCCATAAGACACGAACTAACACAAGTGTGATGAAAAACTGAAAAGATTAAATAAAATGTTAAGGGTAACCCCATTTTATTTAATCTTGGGCTGCAATGGGCTTTCGAGGAATTAGGGCTGAGAATAATAATATAAATATTTGGATTGTAAGCTTAGATAGAATACTAATATATAACTGATGAGTGACGAAACTACCATGACTAACTAACTACTTCGTGATTCGTCCAACTTTCTCAAATCATCCAATTATTGATTAGTGAATTCGGAGGTAAGTTTTTTTTAAAAGATAGCTTCAGATTGCGAGGACAATTTACCAAATTAATTTTCAAATTCTTCAGTTATTAGTCTGCCATAAGCAGGCAAGTTCATATTACATAATATTCTTCGAGCCAATATATGTCCCCGGACGTCCTTTGTTTGGTCCGAATTACTCTGGACCACACAAGATCATAATGGTCTTTGGGTACCTATATTCTGGTGTCAATTCAACCAATAAACATAAAGTAATCAATAATCACGTTCATTTTCACCAGAGTTAAATCTATCATAATAAATACTGGTCCATTATCTGGTGTAGTACAGATATATGTCAGACACGAGCCGGGATGATGAAGGATGAAGCGAAAATTAATGAGGATGTGACCTCAATAGAAAACAGTTAATACGACCAAAGAGGTTATACCGGCCTTGGACCAAAGGCATTGCCTACGTTGAGTTTGTATGGGTGTTCGCATCGCAAATTGACTACTGCTACCAATCGATGCTACCAATTACTAATAATAGAACTACATACCTTTAAACGACTGCAGATATTCGTAAATATCTTGAGCTGCATAATCAGATGGTATTTTGCCTTTTGAGTTCCTGACGAAAGGTTCTGCTCCATGGTCAACGAGAAATTTAACCATCTTGAGATTTCCCGAAGTGGTCGCATCATGCAATGGGGTATCATCATCCAACCCCTTAGCATTCGGATTAGCGCCCCCATTTACAAGTAGTTCAACTACTTGATGCCACCCATAGCTGCAAGCTTCATGTAAAGGTGTCCACCCTAGAATTTTGAGGCTTGACGATTAATAGTGACTTAGGTGACAGAGCTGTGAAAAAATATTAAATAAAGCAAAACTCAAAAATCATTCGCAAGAAAGTCGCTTCCCTACGGCAGCGGGTGCGAGGCAGCAGCAACGTCATTCTGAGGATGTTTGCTCTGCGAACTAACTGCCCACTCCAGTCCAAGTGGATGCAAATAGTGTTAGGTATTAATTAATTGTTATTTTTTCATTCTTTTATATAATTTAAATTCTTATTTCAATTTTGTTTAGATTTAATTTTATGTTTGATAATTAATTGTGTGTAAATGAATATGGATATTTAAT
The DNA here is from genome assembly GCA_907269065.1 of Crocallis elinguaria. Lineage (NCBI taxonomy): Eukaryota > Metazoa > Arthropoda > Insecta > Lepidoptera > Geometridae > Crocallis > Crocallis elinguaria. Next base: position 10,633,010 of record OU026077.1, read on the forward strand.
CTGAAATAAATGAATTATTATTATTATTAAAACATAATAACATATGTAATCATAAAATAATAAACCCGTAACTATATGTAAAACAAATGCTATGCCTATATTTTATGTGCGATACATAATCAAGTAATGTCAAGTACAGTTGCATCTTTTTTCGTAATAATTCCTACCTGATTCTGTTCCAGATTTTGCCTCAGTGTTTCTACAATGTTTATATGTCTGTTTTACTAATGCTTTGAGCAGTCCAAACGATATTAATATTAGAGTCACTGTTAAACCCTGTACTATCATGTTGGCGAATGATCACAAAATGTTGATTCACAGCTGTTGTTCCTCAGTTGAGATAGGACTTGCAGTGATTTAAGTGGACCACTTAGTCAATTTCAATGCCCAAGAGCTGGTGTACATGTCAGAAGTACAACGTACTTATTTGTAACAAGAAAAAATCTTAATACCTACATAATAATAATAGCCTAAGTTACTCCTTATAGCATCAGCTATCTGCCAGTAAAAGTCCCGTCAAAATCGGTCCAGCCGATTCGGAGATTACCCGGAACAAACACACAGACAACCATTTAAAAATGGTTGTTTTGTTATTATTGTTAGTTGTTATTTATATTACAAACTGACACTTCTATTTTATTTATTTGTATAGATGTATGTGTAAACCTCTTCTATTATATTTAATAGGTAAGTAATGCAAACAGCATTAACACTATTAGGTGGTTAACTTTTAATGGGTAGCTTTAAATTGCGTTTTAAATTTTTGACAAGTAAGCGTAGTAACGGTTAACGAAGTTAGCTTTTGTATTAGGTTTATCCACCTCTGTCAAAGACCAAAAAATTAAAGAAAGTTTTATTAAAGCAATAAAATTCCGTACTTTAATAAATACGAAAGTGTATTTGTATTTTTGTCTGGTTTGTCCTTCTTTTAAGCAGCAACGGAGCAACGAATCGACATGATTTTTGGCATAGATATAGTTTACGGACCGGAGAGTAACATAGGCTCCTTTTATCCCGGAAAATGCACGGGGCCTGTTGACACGGGGGAAACCGCGCGCAGAATCTAATAAATTCAAAATGATGTTCAACTGGCGTAACCGACATTCTGTCTTAGTATAATCATGAGTCATGACCTATACCATAGTTTAATCAGAGCTCGGAGGAACCACTCCATTGTAGAGGTCACATTGTATATTACACATGTGAACGGTATATGGCATTGTCCAATATTTAGAAGACTTGCAGTAGAGTAGATATTACGTAATTTTATAAAGAGTGCCTTCAGTTTCTCATACCGTGTATTAAATACTGTCAAAACAGAGTAGAATAATCAATATTGCAAGTGTTAGTGAGCTCAGCGCCAAAAATGTTTAAAAGTTGTCCATTGCACAACCAATTGTCTAAGACCTAAGTTAACTGCTACAAAATTTGTAATCTTTGATGTCCTACTTCAAACTGTTCAGATATGTATTGATTTTATAGCTTCAATATACGAGTATGCAGTTACATTGACCTAGTTTGAGGTCCAACGAATCCAAATTAGTAGGAAAACAACTTCATGTATATATTGAGATTGAGACTGTCTTCATGGAATCTTATGAACAAGTAAAATATAATGCACTAGTTGTGCTTTACACAAACTAGATTTTTTTAAATACTTTGCAAGCGCCTAGATGTCAGCAGAAATATTGTGTGCCAAATTTCAAGTTTGTAAGATGTAGCGTTCTAGCTTTTATTTGAAATTCTTGTGATGAGTGAGCATTTTATCGTATATATAATTGTTTATTATAAGAACTAGAATACGTACATACAATTCAATGTAACAAAAGTTACATAAAACACACAACTGCTATAGCTAATGTAACTCACAATGATGTAAAAGGAATGTAATGACACCCCATACATCTGAATCTGTTCAGGCATTTAAAACTTATAATAGAATAAAGAAACTCATATACATACATACAAACATACATACGTTACACACTTTTTTTGTGTAGTTATATGTTTCTGACTGACTGAACGGACTTTCAAACCTGTACTATTATGTATACTGTGCTTTCAAAATGTTTGAATCATACATTTTAGACTTTGAACCATTTTGAACATAGGATAGCAGAGTATTTTTCTATTAATAAGATGCTCCTGTATTAGATATAGCACATTACTCAAAACAATTGATTTTTGATTTAATTTTGATATCTTGAGTTGATTGGCTTTGGGTCCATGCAAACTTCAAATATACAAGTAATGGTAGCTTAACATAGCAAATTTGGTTTTTAACACATTTGGATAACGAGACGAGCAAGTCGTTAGCCTGATGGTAAGCATAGCGCCGGCCCATAACAATTGCAGTGCCACTCAGAACTTTCAAACACAAAGGACTGCAGCACTGCATAATGTGCTCGTTACCCTGAGACATTAGTTACTAAGTGTCATAAGCCCAGTAACTTCACTGATTACTTTGCTCATCAAACCGGAACACAGTAATCCTTGCAAATTACTGCTTGGCGGCAGACTACAAGAGCAAAGCGGTGGTACCCACCCAGATGAACAGTCACAGAAGAGTTAGTCCTCCCACCTGGTATTGGCTCTGTCACAGTTGCCATGGACAAACACAACACAAACATCGAAGACCGGACTACAACAATTTATACTCATTATATTAAAGTTTACCCTGGCCGGGGATTGAACCCGAGGTCCCTGCTTTCAGGCAGGATTTCACCAAGCCATGGAGCCGTAATAAATAAATATTGTCGGCATATAAGCTAATTAATTATATTAAATCATTCAAGTTAATTTGTTTGATTTATTCTTATCACTATTTAAATTCAGAGGCTAACAATTAACACAGATTAATATTCATACAGTTGGGATTTTAGGGGGCTTAGGTGTTAACTTTATTAATAAATATAAAGAACAACCTGAAATATTAACTAAAGTCATTTTTAAATATGTTCTGCGTTTTAGTATAAATTATGACTGTCTTCCTCATATATTATTTTGTTCTTGATTTTATATCAATAATACTTAGGGTAAGGAGCACTTTTTCAAAAAGATTGTTCTGTAAATATTTGAAGTATAGTACTTTTACAAACCTAAATGTGCATTGAATGAAGTTAGTTACTGCACAATTATTATGGTTAGGTAATCTATGCACAAACGCTTTCTGCAGAAGCTAAATGCAATAAAAGTAATATGAATGTACCTTTCAAACCTTCAAAGGCATATTTAAGTATATTTAAGTTTGCATATAACTTATCTTTGAAGGTTTACCATCACCACATCCCTAGCTGAATATTTCTCTGTTGTCTTCTTATAAGGAGGGAGATATACAGTTTCATATTAAGATATAGTGCTGACACAATAACAATGTTTTGTAAATAACATCAATGAAATACAACTCTTGTGTGCGCAATAAATATGCAACATATACAATATCTAGATTTACCATTATTCACCCTCTGGCTTAAGATCAGGCAAGATAGTAGACAAAAATCAAACTATAGAACATAATATATTCTGCTTACCATTAATAAAATTAACGATTTGATAATATTGTCAGTATAATACTAATGCACATTGCAAAAAACTGGCTTTACTCTATTAAGTGATTAAATAACAAATGTCTGGGTGATCACGCTTCAGTAAAGCTAAACTTCAAAAGCAAAACCTTATCCAAATGGTTAAGGGCCGGTTCCGAGATAACCATAATAAATTTACATATTATATAATTTTTTGTGGTGTACTTTTTGTGGTATAACTGTGAAATGGTGTACTTATAGGTATAATTTGCCCAGGCCCCAGACACAATTTAAAATATCAGGTTTTCCAAATTTGAATGGACAATTTGGCACACGTGGGGCTATTAAGCACCCACCATCTGCTGCTTTTGACATAAAACATTGTTGCAGTTTAAAAAGTAAACCAGTTTTTTAACATCTGGTAAATACAAAAAGAACTCCATATATAAAATATATATAATAAAAAATAATATATATAAAAGAGAAAAGGGTAGGTTATATTAGCCTTTTGGACATAAATCTTATTATTGAGATGGTATTGTTCACCATCTCGACAACTTGCTCAATACTGCATTTTGTTAATTTTTTTGTGTAAATAGTAAATGCTGTTGCACAACATGTAATTTTCATAATACTGCTAGCAGGTAAAGCTCCATAATGTATACAATGTTCAGTAGGTATAATTATTTTTAATAAAAAATTAGATCAATAAGGTTCTAAAAAAAAGGTATCTAATAAAAAATTAGATCTATAAGGTTTGCTGCAATTAGATTGTCTCATACCCATAACATGTTCTGTACAGAAGAAATAAATGCAGGAAAAGGCAGGTCATGCTCAAAAATTGCATACAACAGACAATCATTCTATAGGTACACGGAACATTTTGCCATGCAGGTTACATAGCCAGGATAAATGGTTTCTCAGTTGTTTCAGTTACCATACACTGGTAGAATTTCATTAGAGGCTTTCTAATAATTGTTAAAATATTGTTTTTAATAACAATAATAGAAATGTATATAGACCACCAATATTTTAGAGCTCACCCGCAAAATCAGGTACATTAGGGTCTTGGCCTTGGTCGAGCAGCTTTTTAACTTGTTCATGATCACCCCTGATGGCTGCTACATGCAGGGGGGTTTCTCCTCGCTCGTTACGTTGTTGTCTCTTCTTCTTCCTCTCTTCGGCTGGGGTCGGAACGGCTGTACACGAGAAGAATGATAACAGGTATACTCATCTTCACATAGGACCGCGATAAAGAAGCAAAATTTACCTCGAGGGGCATCTTGTGATGAGATTTGCATCACTAGAGCCAGCTGTTGCCGTTCCGACATGGGCGCTAGGACTTGGGGCCGCACAGCGCCGTCCGGCCCACGGCCGGAGCCCCTCGACCGCGACGTCGATGGCATGCTTTTAGCATAACCACTTTTCTATAAATGTAACAGCATTTAACGCCACGCAACACGAAGTTCAGAAAAAATATTTTGTATGTACCTTTAGCGCGCCAATAGTCAGAAATATATGTAAATGTGAAACACAATTTACCTTACGTATGGCGCCTGATACACTTTAACACTCGCAAAAAAGAATCTTATTCAATGCCGCACTTTATAATATCAATACGAACGAAATTTCGGAAACGTTACATTTCTATAATCACAAAAACTCAATAATTCTAGACAAGTAAAGACAATCAAAATCTCGCAAGATAGATATTTCTTCCGCAGATAAAATAAAAAAGTATTTTTATTCTCTTTGATCCGATACGATTAGGTACGTTAGTGATTTTATACTATACGATATCCGACATGCATATTTTTATTTCAATGAAGTTTTTCTAGTTCGTTAAATTAATCGAGCGAAACGACTATATTTATTGCATAAGCAACTGAACTATTTTACTAAGAAGCTCGAGCTATAAAATAATTTTATTGAAGTAAAATGGCACACAAATCAAAAAATTTTAAATTACATAATTTTATTTCCATGAATAAAATTGATCACCTGAGTTTCGACATTAACAAACATAAAACCTTTCTATCTTCTTATTCAATTTTTTTTTCAACTACACCAAAAACTTTCTGTGATATAATAAATAATTACGATCTAACGTTCCTCAACTCTATTTCGGAAGTTAACACAAAGTAAATCAATACTAAGCTCTGTTACTTCTGGTTCTGTTAGTTAACCGCGAGCCTCGCGCAACGAGTATTTGGAGTAGCAGGCCAGACTAAATAAAAATGTCTACTAATCCGCCGACAGTGCGCTCTAAATGGCTATTTGTCCATTTTACGATTCTATCGTTCAATACTGTTTTATACTTATATTTGATATTGGCACGGTTTGTTCGCTATTACGATAATACCGATCCATTCGGTCCGACTGAGATAAATGAGATGGCTAAAAGTGCATAATTTTATTTTTGCAAGCATGTGTTGTCAATCGTATCAAGTCCTACAACCTACCTACAATGAAAAAAAATATTGTTAACGTTTGATCCTGGATAATACCCAGTTGTATGAAATCTTCATAACATTTTTTCCAAATTGTATAGGGGATAGGAAATGATTCCTAAATAAAGCTGAAACTGAATATATCGCTGCAAAAAAAAACCAGGAGCTAAAAAAGTACTGAATTATTCCTCAAGTATATGGCTGCCTATTTTTCATCGGTGTTTTCATGTCTTTCGGCGTGTTGTGCTCATATTGTAATAGTTAAGACGTAGTACTTCGATTAACAAGAGGCTGTTACCTCTTCTTTTATATTTCATACTGTGACCATAATAACTTTTACTATTAAATGTTTGCAGAAGAAGTAGAGTCATTTTATTTACACATGACGTTATAATGAAAACAAATTATTTACTATTAGATAATTATATATAATATATATATATATATATATATATATATATATATATATATATATATATATATTACCTATCATAATTATATGTCAGAAATAAATAATACTACAATATCATGTTATATGAGTACCTATTCTTAAAATAAATCAAACTATGTTGTTTATGTTATGTAGTGCTTGGTGGAAATGATAGACCATATTATAGCATTGGACATAGTTTTGTTAGCTGATGACACTTCACTCATTTTTAAAACTGATAGGAAAGACAGTGAACTAAAGGAATTAAATGATAACCTTGATAAAATCTCAGAATGGTTTGCTGCTAATAATCTACTACTTAACGCTAGTAAAACTAAATTTTCCCTTCCAAACGTGCCACTCGTGGAATCTAAAGTGGAATTGGAAAGCAGCAAACTTGACCTGTGAATAATGGTGTATTCTTACGATTATCTATTGACTTCAAAATGCAGTGGGGTCCTCACATCAATGCCCATATCGGGTCGTTTGAGTTCCGCTGCATTTGCAGTACGTAAAATTAGATATCTGACTGATGTAAGATCTTGCGACGGCAAGGTTGGCATGTTTTGCTTATTTTCCTGGTAGGTAAATGGTGTCAGATTCTACAGTAAAATTCCTAAACTACTAACTGAATTACCACAAGGAAAGTTTAAACATATAGTGAAGAAAGTATTATTTAAAAAAGCGTATTATAAAATTAAGGATTATGTAGACGACAAAGATGCATGGAGGCAAACAGCTCAGGAGGCTCCTGGCGACTGCTAAACTTTAAATAATTGTTAGTTGTTAGCATTAGAATCATTGTAAAAAACTTTTTTTTTTAAATAATTCCATGACGAGTTTCTTGCCCTTCTTCTTGCTCGGCCTATACCAATTTGGAACGGGAATGGTGGCTTTCTGGAAGGTTCATTGACATTGAGCATGGATTGGGTCTGTTGGTGTCTTTGTCATTTATTATGTTCTGATAAAGACAGCATTAGTTTTAGTCTGTAATTCGGGTAGACGAATGTTGTAGAGGCCCGCTGTTAGAGTCATTTATTCTAACTTTAAAAAACTTGAATAAAGCATTTTGAATTAGATTTTGAAATGGCGGGGAATCACGGCAGCCGCTTCAACAACCTCTACTCCAAAAATAGTTTCACAACCAATGCATCTTCAGTGCAGAAGCCACGGTAAAAACGCGTTGGTGCGCGTATGTAGCGTAAAGCAGAGCACTAGTCGCTTTGAAGTTTGAACACAAGCACAAATTATATGGGGTATCACAAGCAGGGCTTCGAGGGAGTTCATTTTCTACCGGGATTACTATATTCTCTTTGATTTTTTCCATATTCGTTTTTGACAGCGAAACGCAAGCATGGATGAGTATGTGTTGGGCGCCATTGGGCGCTTACCGGGATTATATTCTCTTTGGGCGCTTAAGAGCCTACTAGTCCATGGAGCGAACTCATCGGTGGGCGCGGCTAAAATGCATGCTATTTCATCTAACATTCGTGGGACAAGGTAAGACTCTGCAGCGATGAGTAGTATGAGGCTAATGCTCGCGCATACACAATTACACACTCTCGTAAAGTTGCCACGTAAACCGAAAAGTCGAAAACCGGCGCGCAAAAATGTATGAATTGGCTTCTGGTGCTTGGGGTTTTACGACAAAACTACTGAATGTATTTAGTCAGACCAAAGTTATTTGAAATGTCAATAAACTAAAGCTTGTTAGTATGTCCCTTATTTTCGAGTTTTCGTAATCCTTTTGTAATTTATTTACGTCCAAACTTGCGTTAAAATACGTGCTAAAATACAGATGTTTGAAGGCTCATTACTTGTAAGCCACTTATTTTTTTTCTGTATAATTAGTAGGCTGACCTAGATAACGAAGAGATAAATCGATATTATTTATAATTTTGGACTGAAAACGTCAAGTAGTGGAGTAATCACCCAAGTACGGTTGTATGGAGAAATGAACGACTAGTTCGTCCTTAAAAGTCCGTATCAAAATTGCACTGATTTTGACACTGACAGTAAAATCCAAGATCTATGGTAAAGTGGGAACCATAATAGTGTTCTGTGGTGGAAACCTAGCTACAATGGCAGTTCATCTTTCAATTCTTTAAGCTTCCAAGTACCATACACGTTATCCATTATGATGATTCGACCGGTTTCAACACAAAAAAATATAAAAAATCTACATGTAAACAAAGCGAAGACGATTTGACAGTGGCCATCTTCTCAGTAGTCTGTGGTGGCCATCGCGCCGCTGGCGCCATCTGCTCTGAGCTTTGCGCGTGGATCCCCATTGGCTACATTCGGCTACATTCTATATAATTTGTGGCTACATTTATATAGTAATCTGTGGTGGGAACTGACCGGGGAGAAAAACTGAGATAGGATCATAGAAATAAAGTTTTCTGTTATATTACTTGTTCTCTTATTAGTTTGTGGTTATATTCCTGAAACTAAAATGTGGCGTCCCACGCTCACACTAATACGTAAAGTGTTATTACCTTCCCTAAAGGAAAATGTTCGCATGGGTAAAATATATTTTTCTACAAAAAGTCGACCTAGGTCGACTGCGAAACTCACATTAGTCTCCGCCAGTATTGGGGTTCTGGTTGGCGCTGGCTACGGAGGTTATACCCATTACAAAGTTAATTCTAAGAGGAAAGTTATGCCAAATGAACCCGAAGAATATGCCTTCTTGAAGGAGCTTCCTAACTACAAGCCTCATTACAAAGTAAGCTTAGATCCTTCACAGAAATAATAATTTGTTAAGATTCCATAGAATACAATACGAATATGATAACAATATAAGAACATTTCAGGATTGGTCAAACAAGTAACCAAGTCAAAAATATTTTTCACTTTAACGGACCTTCGTAGTATTTATATGCAATTTGCACAATATACTATATTCTATTTAGTATTGAATTTTTTTTCAATTGTGCATATTTTAAAAATGAACAGTCACTTTGATATGGAATACATTGTTACAAACTTACTATACTTAATTCATCTACAAATAAAATTGTATGTAATCTTGTATAATTAAATGTTATGTAATACATATTTTAACTTCGGTTTCTTGCATATTTTGTAATATGTACCTAAGTTTCATGTAAATGGAGTAGTAACAATTATTTATTAAACATGGTTTGGTTTACAATAATTAACAAACATATCTGTGACCTCGACTGTACATAAAATAAATAGTATGTAGTAGGTATTTAAGATAGGTTCAATTATTATATTCAAATAATATCTCTATTAAGTAATTATCTATAAAAAATTGTGTTTAAAACTGTAATCATTGTTTACACTATACTTTTTGTGTGCCATACTGAGTTAAAACAATTTTTTTGCTTTTTAATCAAAAGGTTATCTAGGATGATTGTAATTTTTCCAACTACTGGACACTTTTTGACTGGATATAGTTAAAAAAAATCTACTCTTAATTGTGTAGAAAGTTTGAGAAACTACAAATTTGGTAACAGACTAAAGTTGCAAATACAGCCATATTACCAAGTGGTAGGACTATAATTATGTTCTGTAAGAGTTGGTCTGGGTGGGTACCATGACTTTCGTGTGGTCTACTGCCAAGCATTCTTGTATTCCGGTTTGATGAGCAAAGTCTCTGAAATTACTAGGCTTATCAGACTTAATACATAGTGTCTTTTGTACCCATTAGAGTGTGCAATTTTTTAAGCTGTATAGAAACCTCGGAAATTTCTTAACAATTGTTGTCTACAAAGACCTTAAGTATTTATTTTTGTACAAATGTTAGTTGAGTATTTAATTGCAGTCATATAAAGTACATTGTAATATCATTCTCAAAAAAATGCACATTCAACAGACCACACTCAGAACTTTTCTACAACTAGGCGATTACAGTTGCTCATGCAGTATTTTAAAACTAATTAAAATGTTATAGTTTAAAATCTAGCCTAATTTTTTTCAGATCATCGGCGACAATGACCCAAGTGATTTGCACATCATCCTGTTTCAATATAGGACTTGCCCTTTCTGCTGCAAAGTTCGGGCCTTTTTGGACTCTAAGGGCATCAGCTACGAAATTGTGGAGGTTGACGCAGTTCTCCGACAGGCCATCAAGTGGTCTGGCTACAAGAAAGTGCCTATCATGCTGGTTAAAGTTGATGGTGGTTATCAGGTACCTACATAACATCACCTTACTATTCCGTATATGATACATTGTCAAGTTGCAGATGAATACTTTTCAGGGTAGTTATGGTTACCCTAGCAACCCATCCCGGCATCATACAGGTAGCACTGATCATCTTTAGCCGGATGACTTCTGGTGGATACATGGACCCACCTCGCCCACGCCTCTGCCTTCCACTGCCACCACTGCACCCCATGGAGATATTATCTTGTACCGGCGAATTCCTTTTATTCTGTGATATTTCCTTAGATACTCATCTAAATTAAATGGTATATAGGGCAATTTTTGTTCACATTAAATACTTGAGATAACAAACATATGGGAAAGTTGCATGAAACACAAAATACATTAAGGGTTATAAGGGTTTAAGAACATCACTTTAACTCACATTACACGATTTTCTTCATAACTTACTATGCTATAAAATTTCTCAAATGTAAACATGTAATGTCAAGGCATTTTTCTAGAAGGCAGGTTATAGAAATAGGCATGGCTTAAGGGACATGGAAAATACGATCAATTCTGTGTGTTTCAGCAATTAATGGACAGCACTGCAATCATATCCATCCTGGAAACATACTTCCTGGACAAGACCTACTCCATTCGGGATATTATCAACTTCTATCCAGCTAACAATTTGCAAGACAATGGCAAGGCTGTCACTGAAATTGCCAACAGATACTTTGTAATGAGTCAAACACCTCAGACTGATGGAAAGATTCACGATGAAGAAATGTAAGTGTTTCTAGATTATGCTAATGTTGTTATCCTGATAATTAGGTATAAGACTTGGAGAAGAGAATATTATCGGGGACTCAAGCACACTAAACCACAATGGTCAAAATAGTAATAGTTTGCTATCATTGTGACGACAACTGACACTTTTAGTAATGCACTAGCCACTAGTGTCCGGCCATCACCATTACGCCAATTTGGCAATTTTGTAAATCATTATGATATCAATTTCCATCCGGCAGTAACAACATAGTTGACAGATATCGCATTACCGACTTTTGGCACAATAATTGCAGTTGCGATAGATAATGGCACCACTGCCATCGCAATTTCATTTGTTTAGAATGCTTGGCCCCTGTTGTTAGGACTACAAATCTACATGTGTTTGTCTGGATGGTTGCTACCACTTTGCTTGTGTAGTCTGCCGCCATGCAGCATGCTTTAGTGTGTTCCGGTTTGATGAGCAAAGTTCAAGTAGTTTTATAGTACATATACTGGGCATATGGGATTTGATAAGTAGTGTCCCAAAACAAACGCAATGCAGTGCCGGGCGAGGTATTTGAAGTACTGAGTGACACGGCGATTGTTATGAGCTGGCGTGACGCTTACCATAGGGAAATGACCCGCTCGTCTCATTATCAAAAAATGTACTAAAATAAACTATTAGTTAAATAATTTTTTTAAAGATTTCGTCAGCAAGAAATATCAGGTAATAAGTTAGGTAAACTGTTGTATAAAAGGTAGTAAAAGGCACTTTTTAGTGCTTGCCTTTCTAGTTACAGACACCCTCAAATTAAATGTCATGGATAATGGATGACAATGCAAAGTGCATTCGAATATCCAGTGCATTAGAATATGCAGAGTATCCAGTGAAATTACTGGGCTTATGAGACTTAATACCTAATGTCTCAGGGTAACGAGCGCACTGCAGTGCCGCAGGCCTTTGTGTTTCATAGTTCTGGGTGGCACTGCAATTATTATGGGCCGGCGTTATGCTTACCATCAGGCAAACCACCAGCTCGTGTCGTTACCAATAACATAAAAAAAAAAACTAGAATATTTTGGAGAGAAGCAATCATTTAAATTGTGGCCAAAAAGAAATTAACATGTTTGTAGTTTAAAATCATCTGATGAGATGAAATACAATAAATAATGGATAGTTTTCTATTGCTATAGATGCTTAAAGAAAAAAAACGGTATTTCCAATTATACCACAAAATCCATCAACCTGCTGTGGACAGCAAGGCCAGGGTCTCAGCGATGGGGACATTTTAGGTTAATAATGATGACTGGTTTCCAGGGAAGAGCGCAAATGGAGACAGTGGGCAGATAGGGTGTTAGTCCACACGCTCTCTCCTAACGTGTATCGGACAACGGCTGAAGCACTTGAGACCTTCAACTGGTTCGCTGAGGCTGGGGGCTGGAGGCAAGCGTTCCCCACGTGGGAGTGCTCCTTAATGGTGTATGGAGGAGCAACTGCTATGTACTTCATTGCTAAAAGGCTTAAGAAAAGGTAAGTTCAAAGTTTGTTAGTGAACAAACATGTTCAAACATAACTCAAACAACTGGTCTGCGGAGCTGACTGTCCCGTCTAGGAAATCAGGAAATACAAGGATTTGCATTTCTTTTAAGTGCACTTATATTTTTCCTGTTGCGGGAATCGCACCCTCAGTCCTTATTATTAGAAAAGTTAACTCTATCAACTGCACAATGAAAGCTGTCAAAACTGCACTGAATATTATGATATGATGACAGATGGTACTAGACCATCTGTCAACATATCATAACCTACCTACTATTTGTACTAGCGGACGGAGCAACGGATCGATGCGATATTTGGCATATAGTTTATGGACCGGAGAGTAACATAGGCTACTTTTTAACCTGATAAAATGCACGGTTCCCGTGGGAAAGCGGGTAAAAACCGTGGGCAGAAGCTAGTTAATCTATACAAATAAATGAAATTGAAGTGTCTGTTTGTAATATCAAAATAACAGCTTTTTACTAAATGCATATGAAAGTATATAAGATACGGTACATATAACAAAACAACCATTTTAAAAAAAATTCTGTCTATCTGTTTGTTCCGGGTAATCTCTGATACGGCTGGACCGATTTTGACTCGACTTTCACTGATAAATAGCTGATGTTATAAGGAATAACGTAGGCTACTTTTATTTTAGAATAAGCAGGCAGCAGCTAGTAAATAAATATTAAATGTCTTTTCTTCCAGACATCATATTAAAGACGATGCACGGCAGTCTTTGTACGATGCGGCCACCGCCTGGTCTAATGCTGTCAAAAAGAAGGGTACTCCCTTCCTCGGCGGTCAGACTCCAAACCTCGCCGATGTTACGGTCTACGGCGTCCTCAGCAGCATCGAAGGCTGTTCGGCCTTCCAAGACTTGAGAAACCACACAGACATTGGAATATGGTATGACAACATCAAAAAAACTATAGAAACGAAAATGGGCAAAGTCGTAGCTACGCACGCGATCTCCGCTTAACTACCGTGCCTTTTGTTATGCCGATGCCAAGAGAATACCGCATAATGTTACCCGTATAACGGAGTAAATCGATAACAAATCTTATTACAATGTATCAAAGCAATATTTTGAATACGGAAATTGTACTAGTGTTGTGACGGACGCGAAATTCTTGCGCGTTTACTGATACTTTGGTTCTATACGTTTAGTATTATTGGTTATTCTTGCGGTGGGTACTGGGGCCTGTTTCATAAAAAATATTAGTCTAATAGTATTAGCCTCATATTTTATATGAAAAAAGAAAAAAAAAGCTCATAATATTAGACTAATATTTTTTATGAAACAGGCCCCTGGTATGATTTATTAATCAGGTGAACACATTTTACCTGTTTCACAACGTTGTTCAGTTTGTGTAATAGTTAGGTTCGAAAGATCATATATCAATTAATAAGACATGCCTACAGAAGTTGAGATTATGTACGTTATAATATATCCGTTAGAGAACTGCGATTTTGATCTGGTTTGGAGTTCTACAAGTCTGTCTGTCTTCAAGACAAGCCACATTTCTAGAGGTTCTTCTTTACCTTTCAACAAGGCCATCATTAAACTATTCTTTTGACTAATCATTGGTAATCATTACCTAATATATGAAAAAGAAAAAATATATAAAGAAATGTTTGCAGATATAAGATTTTAAAAATACGTAATATTTTTGCATCTCTCTGATTGTAAATGTTCCCTAACTCATATATTATTACACCAAATATTATGCAAATATTTCAAGATTTGGTTTCAAACTGCTGGGTGTATTTAAAAAACCGATTTTACTTCATTTTACGCATTTATCGATTTAATTACGTTAGACTAAATTATACAAATCATTTCAGCTGCTTGTTAAAGTTATTTCAGTTTTGATATTACTTACTAAAGTTATTTTCGAAAACTGTCTTTTATATGGAATGTGTTATATTTAGAAAGGGTGAAATATAATTATTATGAATTTTGATTAATAAATATATTAATGAGGAATTTGCAACACTAACTGATTTTATAAAATATACATTTAATAATAATTATATATATATTCTAAAACTATACCTTATATTATTATGTATGTTTTATTATATAAAATAGAGCGTTTATAAAAGTTCTCACTGATCTGTATTTTACTTTTGATGTCTCGAAAGAGATATAGGTACAATTGTTCAAAAATAGTCATTTCTACATTAGTGTATAATTAACAGTTATACGAGAAAGATTTAATTAATGTGAAAGAAAGAGATAGCAACAAGACTTTCATTTGACTCGTATGGCGCCACACGCCAGCATTTTATGAGATAGCTCTATGTTAAAAGCCAAAAAGTACAAACGTGTTGAATCACAATGAATGCTAATCAGTTATTGTTTGTGCCTTTACGAAGACTATTTATGTTTTTCAATTAAGTTAATACACAGAGTCATAATGTACGATAGTAGTCTGCGTATTATTTTATATACATATAGTCATATGTGTTATATATTTATGTCAGTGTTTACAAGATGTGTTCTTACCACCACTTAGTTGTAAAATGTTGTTAACTTTGGGCCAGTGGCTTTGCCAGTTTGTTGGTAGTTGTTATTATTCTGTTGTTTTACTAGGGTTCACTAGAATATTTTCAATGTGATTTCTTGTTTAGAGATTAAAACTATTTAAATTATGAACTCTTTTTTTATTCACGACTACCAATACCATTCCATATTTGTATTTACATATAAGTCAAAAAGATGACAGTAACATCTGTATTATAGTTTATCTAAATTATATGTTAAGTCATCTTTTCAAGTTTTCATAGACAATTACTAGGCTCGCTTGCGCCGAGTTACCTTACTACTTAACTCAAGCTAGTTGCTAACACGGGAATAAATTACCATTTTGTATTCCATTACCATTCATATACCATTTTGTAGTCAAGTTATGAAAAGAACCTCCTCAATTATAATATACTGATATAAGTCAGTATCTAATTATTAATATGGCACTTAGGTTTTTAGCAAGCAACTTGTGTGTATGTGAGCGAGAATCCACGGTTGGCGATATCTGGCGGCGTAGTGGCAGTGGCTCCCTCACTCGCATCTGTCACTACGTACAGGACGAACGGCTTAGCGCCAGCTGTGAAATATAAATTGTCTATTCAAACCACAGACCTAAAATTACGCTACGCTATATATCTATGATTAAAACCACAGACCTAAAATGATTAAAACCCCTTACGTGTTGGAAAATCAGTTAAGTGTCCATTCTTGAACTTTCAAAGTATTGCTTTCTGTCTGTCCGTTTGTCTGTCTGTCTGTCTGTTTGTTCCGGGTAATCTCCGAAATGCCTGAACCGATTTTGATGGGAATTTCATTTGCAGTTAGCTGATGTTATATGTAGTAACTTAGGCTACGTGGGCGAAGCCGCGGGGCACATCTAGTTGATACAATACAGTCTAGTACAGCACATGTCAGTGTAGGTACTAGTCTGATCAGAGAATAAAGATGGGGGTAAGCGGCGCAAGTACAGATCTTTTCGATAAATAAAATTCGATAAAATTGACAGTTATAATCGATAAAGTGGATTTTATCGATTTTAACTGTCAATTTTATCGAATTTTATTTATCTAAAAGATCCGTACTTGCGCCGCTTGTGGGGTTAAGTTACATAATACCACTGTAAATTCTCTCCAAAATATATCCTAAAGAAGATAGGCTGGGAATTTTGCTTCGATACTCCAAGCTTTGTAGCCAGCTATTCGCCTCGTTTGCCTATATTTATTGTGATTATTTTGAACCTGTTTGACTCTGTTTCTACTCACACTGAACCGTGACAAAGCCGAGACCACAGAAGCGGTCAGTGCCCACCGCTACTCCGGTGGCAACAACAATGGGGTTGGGGATCACTACGAAGTCAGAGACGCACTGTCCGTCGTTGACAGCACCCAGCGCGGTGCCCAAGACCGTGTTGTCCGCGCCTTCAACGTCTCCCGTCACCGTGAAAGAGAAAATGTCGTTTGCAGTCTGCAAAAAAATATTAATTTTTATTTTGTTATTGATAGATATATATGCTGTAAACACTACTGTACAATATTATTTTTGTTAGTAGTAGGACTAACTCTTCTGCGAGTGTCCGTCTGGGTTGGTACCACCGCTTTGCTCGTGAAGTCTGCCGCCAAGCAGTAATGTGCAAGTATTACTGTGTTCCGGTTTGATGAGCAGAGTAGCCAGTGAAATTACTTGGCTTATGAGACGTACCTAATGTCTCAGGGTAACGAGCGCACTGCAGTGCCGCGCATACCTTTGTGTTTCAAAGTTCGAAGTAGCACTGCAATTGTTATGGGCCGGCGTTATGCTTACCATCAGGCAAAGGACCTGCTCGTCTCGTTACCAAATAGCATAAAACATAAAAAAAATTGGATAGGTAAGATGTCTTTTGACCTCTTTCTCACTTAATTTTAAGCGATTATGTGGTCGGAGGTAATACTAAACCTAGAAGAGCGGGGCTAAAAACGCCGCTTTGTCCGAATCATAATATGATCATATTATGGTCCATTTCATAAATCGTAAAAGGGAATTCGTAGATGAGTAACTTCATAAGATTCTGCTATTTTTTGAACCATTTTAGTAATTTTCATAGAAAACTGTCAAATAGATCAATGATTGAAATGATTCGGCACGGAGGTCACATTATGAATTCCCTTTAGCTGAACACTTGACGATTTAAGCAATGGATCATAATATGATCATACTCGTATTATGATGCGGCCAAAGTGGCATTTTTAGCCCCGCTCGACTTGCTCTCAATTGCATCTGCGGAAACAGATCGTGTTGGTGATACACGGTGTCAATGTGAAAGGTGTTAGTAGACTTACACGTTTAAGAACACCATCTTAGCTCTAGGAAAAGATTGCGCCCCCTTTAGCATTAAATAAACAAACTTTCTTTTCCGGAACAAAGGTAACCTTTAAACTATCTCTGCGAAAACCACGTCAATCCTTTGCTACGCCAAACTCACAAACGCACTTTCGCACTTACAAATAAATATTAGTTATAGGGGTTAGGGCTTCTTGCTAAAGATGCTGAAAGACGTCTCACCTGAGCGTACTGTATAGTACAGAAGCCCGCTTCCATCCGTATGCATATCCCGTAGTTCATGTTGACGATTTGCCGCGTGCCCGTCACCAGCGACGCGGAGAGAAGTGTGTTAGCGGCCGTCCCATAGTTGAAGCTGGTAATAGTGCCGGTAGTGCCCGTGTAGTACTGCAGGCAACCGTTTGGAGCTGACGAGGAAACAGTCGACAAAGATTATAAATACATAGTTTGTAAGCCTTGACAGTAGTTTTGGTTATTTGACTGTTAAAAGATGCAGTGGCCTTAGACGCAATACTCCTGGCTACATTTGACTGCCGAAGCCACATTGGTTACAGCTAAATAAGTTGTTAGTTAAGAATCAGAAATAATGAGTCATGACATCTATTGCTTTTTCTTTGAATAGGCATCTTTTTCATAACTTTCTAATCTGATTATCACATTCAATGACAATAATCATGCTTGTTAGACGATACACTTTTGGTGCAGGAGTTTGTTCGCTGATTTTTAGATGCTATTTGAACGCCGTCTAAATATAATCATACATGATTGATGTTCTACAACTCTTACGTAGTCAGAGCAACTCACCGATTCCTGGACAATCGCAGCCCAATTGAGTCAATCTAATGTTCCACCTTCTAGAGAACGCAGTAGCCAATGTAGCCGTCACGATTATCGTGATTGCAGTATTTCCGTTAAAGTCCACAAAGATAGTCTGACCAGTGAGATCACCGCATAGCGTAGGGACCACCGTGTTGCCGCCAGTGACGGTGACCGAGTCAGTCACGCAATTACCGTCACCGTCTGGTTGCGACGTCACGAAGTCCAAAAAGTCTATACGGAGCTGAAAATTATAACAGTGCCTGTGCTTAGAGGCAAGAATGTAGAGGAAGAAAGAACAATGAAAGATAGTATACTGATACCTGTTGTAATTAATGTAATGTAAAACTAATAATTAGCATTCATATTTCATTAACTGACTTCCAAAAAACGAAGAGGTTATCAATTCGTTTGTATTTTTTGATGGCGATGTTACTCGGTTTCTCTGCCAATTGCTAGCCGATTTAAATGATTTTTTTTAATGAGTAGGGTATTGAGACATATGTCTCAATGATGGTCCTTTTATAAATTTTACGAAAGAATACCACCCCCAAGGGTGGAAAAACGGAGGTTGAAGTTTCAAATATCGCGATATTTTCGTCGGAAGTCAGTTCCCACTTTCTTGGAAGTCACTTGTTTTTATTTCAGTCTTAATGTCTCGTGTCAAATATGGATATCATAAAGTGGCTCAAACTCACCTGACAGATATTGTTGTTACACCTATTAACGATCATTGAGCAGGCCTGGCCTCCGGCGTAAGCTGCAGGGTACCCGGGACTGGAGAAGTACGTATTGTTCACGTTCGTGGTCGTACCGCATGTACGCGATACTGTAATGAAGCCACATAATTCCAGCTAGAGCCACATTTTTACGTAGAGCTACCTACACCAGACTAAGAAATACCATTTAAATAATAGTGCTTAATTCAATGTATTATTATAAGTAGTAGGTACTGCGTAAGTCTGTGGTTAGGCAGGCAAGTTTTTACTTACCAACGCAGCATCTTCCTCTTCTAGAAGCGCAAGTACCAGTTATGGTTCCATTAAGGTTATTGCACTCCCGTCGAGCCAGGCAGGTGCCATTCATAGTGTTGGCAGTGGAACAGTCCGTATTGGCGAACCGCACGATGCTGACAAACGGGAATACTGAAATTAATTCGGTGTGGATAAACTGAGTAGGTACCTACGAATTGCAGATCCATACACTTTGGTATATGTAGGTGTCAGATTTTACGAGATTAGTCAACAACTCTATGGTATTTTCGGTTTCTGACCGCCGCGTTTCTTGTCTCTGAATCAGGTATACTAGATGTCTTTTCTACTCAACTAACTAAAACATGTGAGCCAAAATGTACCTATACAATTATACTAGTTACGTTTCGGCCCTTTGATAATGCTCTATTAAATGCCGCGTCTAATGTTTTTATAGTTACGAAATTAACATCTAACAATTGTAATGACTACTAATGACTTATCTACTGTAATTTTCCAATGGCGCTGTAAGAATTTTCTGAGCAAGCCTGTGATATGAGTTCCAAGAAGGTCCGAGATGAATTTTTTTTTCATCATTTATATACTGTACTTTTTACCATTGATTACTAGAAAATAAATAGTAGTACCTATAGTATTAATATTTATCTAATTATATCTCAAGGTTAATGACTCCATTCAGCCAGCCAGTATAGGTACATTCAATGTTTTATTTATATTTGTAAATAATTTGATTAATTCATGCCTTTTTTCGAGTAGCAATGGTAAAAAATGTTTTTATTCTCATGAGAGTAAAGGCGAAGTTTGATTCACCGATGGCAGTGAATAAAAGCACATTTTCGAGTGGCAATGGTAAAAAAAATACATTAGAATATTTTTTACCATTGCCACTCGAAAAAGGCGTTTGATTCATCGATAACATAGCGCCAGCTGTTTGAATGTTCAAAACAATAGATAACAAACAATATTGGCTCTAGAATTTCGCAGTGAAACATAGTTGGAAATAAGAGACCTTATAGGTTTTAAGCCTTATGTTACGTTTAGGTATAAAAATATATATGTATTGAAAATTTTACTCACAAATCTTCCCTTTCCTATGTCCTTGTTCTTCGTCAGTTTCATCGTCATAAAATTCGTCTCTACTAAGACTAGAATCCTCATGATCTTCTGCATTGTAAATTGAATTCGCTGCAACCGTTACAACCACTGCAGCTATTACAATCCAATACGCCTTCGAGTTCATAACTGAAGATAGAGATTAGTCACTGCTGATCTGAATGTTTTCCTTTAGTTTTATTTAGCACTCGGTCACCAAATATGGGTCATGAGAAACTGACCTGGCCTGGTCCTAATCACGGTGTGTTCGGTCACAAAATGAGAGTGGACCTGCCAATCGCGTATAAATAAAGTGGGTAATAACGGTACCCTGTTTGTGCAAGCTGTTAGGGGTGTTACCGTTTACCACTTAGCGTCCACTGAGCTGGTCACTAAGTGACTGTATCGTAGGACCAGATAAACTTTGTGTTCACCTACTGACTCCGATATAATTGTTTGTCGAGGCCACCTTTTCAGAAACATAGGAGTAATTGTGTCTATGTGTATTATAATTTACTTCAATTGTTCAAGCCCAGTTTCTTTTGGGATATATGCAGTAAGAAGGGTAATTAGCTACTTCACTCGATTCTTGCATACTTTTTGATTCACATTCATGAATCGTTTCATGCACTTCCGCCGTTTAATTCTACTAGAGTACTTACGTACACATTTTCTTGGTCTTCATAGATGTCTGCTTAATGAAATACGAGTGTTGATAAAGTCGATGATAATATTAAGAAGTGGGTGAAGTAAGTAGCCTGACACATGAACATAAGCGCTAACGAATACCCTTGCACTAGGATTCCCTGTGTCGCAGGTGTTATGGACACACAATATGCACAATACGATAACAAACTTTATGCTTACCACACTCTGCCCCGTACTGCAATCGAAATATCGGACGCTTTGCTGGGTTACTATAGGTAAAATTGGCTACGAAGCTGTCAATGTGCGACAACGAGTTTTTTTACTTGTTGGATGTATTTGATAACATAACGAGATGGTCGTTTGCCTGATAGTAAGCATAACGCCGCGCCGCGGCCGGCTCCTTTGCAGTGCCACTTAGAATTTAGAAACAAAGTCCTGGGTGGCACTACATTGCACTCGTTACCCTGAGACATTATGTATAGTCTCAGGAGCCCAGTAATTTCACTGAATAAGTATAATCATCATCATCAACTTCTTATGCTGCCACTGCTGGGTTACCGGCCTTCTCTCAGAGAGACAGAGTTCGGGTCATAATCTACCACGAAGGCCTAGTGCGTCTTGGTGGATGTCACATTACTTACACACGGTAGTTTTGTATATGGGATAGCTAATTTATTCAATTTTTTTTTTTAACGCTTACACACTCATACCCCCGCACTAGGATTCCCTGTGTCGCAGGTGGCATGGACACACACAGATACACATCACAAACATCCAAGACCCGAGAACAAACTTTATGCTTACACAAAATCTGCCCCGGCCGGGAATCGAACCCGGGACCCCTCGCCTTGCAGGCAGGGTTACTACCAACTTAGCTACGGAGCCGTCATATTTGTCAAAGCGTTTGATTGATGCGACGCGTAACCAAAATGCTGGTAACTATTTGGCTCAACGGATCAGCATTGCGGTTCAACGTGGCAATGCCGCCAGCATGCTGGGTACGCTTCCTACTGGTAGTGGGCTAGAACATTTGGATTATCTATAGGCCTACTAGGGCTTGTAGATTATCCAACTGTTTTTGTAGCTAGTTAGGTTAGATGTAGTGTTTATTTATGTATTAGCTAGTTAATAAAGGCAAATAGCCAGTAAAAAAAAAAAAAAATATTCATTCGAGGTGTGCTCTAGTATCTTGTCAATTGAAAAGGAAGGTCTTTCTTCTACAGGGTAAAATAAACAGTAGTGAAGGTGACTAAATTTAATTTGTTTCAAATGTGAACATCGCATACTAATTTGTGGCAATTTATTTTACAATTATTAAACCTTAATGGAATCAACTTGTACCTTTAACAGTAATACATTATTTAAATAACCTGAAAATAATTTTGAAATATGTGTTTAGGGATTCTCGGACGAATCAAACTTACAATCATGGTGCGCATTGTAGTACCAAAATGTAACTACGATTACTAATGTTAAATAAGTTTTTTTATATACTTAGGTAGGTACAAGTTAATTTTGATGATACGCAGTCATCACTGGATTGTAGTAATTGTTTAATGTAGGTAAAATCATTTACAAATATGTAAATAGAGTGTCGCATGTCGCATGATATACTTGCAATCCAAAAAAAAAATACCCGAATGTAACCTAACATAGTTTACTTTTTCTGTTACATAGCAGGATGTCATGTTAGCTTGTGCGTATAAACCTTACCTAACATATAAATCTCAATAATTGAAAGTTAAAATACCATCCTTTTTATTAGTTTTCTTAGGGTTGTATGAAAGAAATCGCTATGAGCGATAAGACCGGTAATTTGGACACTTAGTTTTTAATATGTTAAGTTTTAAACATTGTCTGTACTGTAGTGTTTCAATAACTATCCTACCTATCCATGTAAATTTATGCAGTCGTTTTAAAGCTATGTGAAACGGCAAGACCACTACCTTATCTCCCCCAAGGGAGACATCAGGGGAGCCAACTCCACGTAGTCGATTAAAACGTGTCTGGTACCTATGTCCATATTTTAATAATAAATATTAATTTATCAAATATACAGTTTTAAGTTCAAGAATCTTTAGTAGGTTTATAATTAGATTTTTTTATTCGCGTTTAGATTTGACACTCCCAAGCTTGATTAAAGGATTGAGTAGTGTAAAATAAACTACCAATTTTTAAAAACTGAACGTGCAAATATTAAACCATGAAGTTTTAATACTAAATTGATGTTCTAGAAAGGATGTTCTTACTGGTTGCTTTGCTATTTGCTATTTCTAAACGTGAAATACCTAAGCTTTAGATGCTGCAAATATTACTACATATGACAAAAATAGTTATATCGACCTATTCAAATTTTGATGCGTGCAACATTGATCTATTTACATATTTGCAATATTAAACACATTCACGTAAAGTAAACTATTGGAATAATACTTAGTTACAATTAACGTGAAAAATAATAAAATGTTAGTAAATCACACTTCTGGCAACATCTACGAACTATACAATTAATTAAACACATATGACCATATTTAATTCATCAATATAATATCTCAACTTTTTACACTCAACTATAAAAATAGGTAAAATATAAAAAAAGAATTTAAAAACATGTCATTGGTAATAAATTATCTTGTGACTTAGTCAACATACTTATCTTCTATTTCTTATAAGTAACATTACACGTGAAAAAATTATATAAAATCAAATTATATACTTAGAACATTAAGAATAAGAAAAATAAAGCAAGAATGAAAAATAGTGAGGTACGATTTTATATTACACAGAAAGACGAGCTTATGACTACTGTCTTTTTATAAAAACTAAAGTTAAATTATGGTTTTATTTATAAACATATGGCATCTACAGACACGTTTATGGCATTATTCGGTCGAATAAGACTCAAGAGCACATTAATCTATTATAAGAACTATCACTAAATTATCTGATTAACGGTGTCTCGTATGTCTTCGAGGCACTTGCAGTAAACGCCTTGGCGTAGTGCTGTTATCTTCCCAACCTGAACTTATATAGACCTCAATAAACGTCTCGTGGTCGAAAGGCACTTTCATTGCCTACAACACACCACACCCTAGTCAATCAACTCTATATTTATCTAAAGATTTGCATTTAAAAAAATAAAGGTTAAATAAATGTATTTTCTAATTTCTTTCTTTCTAAAATGTATCGGACTAGAGAATGTGGAAGTGTCACTTTTGCAGTTTCCGTTTTCAAAACAACTTGATAACACTAAAGTTTTAGAATTATTATACTCGTACTACAATATTAAGAATTTTTTGACGTTTAATAGGCATTAACGTTAAGACTATTAGTGTAAAGTTCCAAATTAAATGCAGAAAAGTGTGGCAAGATTTAATTAACGAGGTCCTACTTAAAGAATGAATCACAACAATGGCGAACTGTTGTGTCAAGTTGTGTGACATAATATATAATATGTAGGAACCTCTAGTCTAATGCTAGAGTAGACGAAGACTAGTCTAGACGGTTTATATCAGTGAGATTTATAAAATAAGATTGAATTGATGGTCATAGGTACAAACCGTGTTTCAATAACTGATTAAGGTCAGTTTACTAAGTAAATGAGTGATTAATAGTTTCATAAGAACTTATACATTTACGCCCTTATTCATAAAAGCTCAATAAGATAATCTATGCTTTAAACTGCTCTGTCAACGTCTCGTTTACGGAAGCTGTTACGAGTGAAAACGAGACAAAACACTTTCTAGGAAGTAAGTTACGGAACGTTTATGAATAAGGGGGTTACAGTTTTGCTCCGTGTTCTTCAAGCCAGTATATAAGCATTGTAAATGCATACACTCATATTAAAATCAATTTAAAGAGACAAAAGAAAATACTTGATTGACGCTAAATTGAAAATCGTCTCGCTGTTAAGCCACATATTTGTAAGTATGTGGTTAAAGCTATATATAAAAAGACTTTGTTCATAAAAGTATGACACTCTATTACGGTTTCACAGTCAATGTTGAGTCGTTTAGGTACTATACATATTACGTAACAAATGACAGTTTCCACCATTTTACTTTGCTTTCATATAATAGAGTAGTTTATATAGAGTTCCTAGTATTATACCTACTGTAAAATTTGCTTTATTATGCAGCAAGGGCAGTAATAAAAAAATATAATGTATTGCTGAATCAAAATAGATTATTGTGTTGTATTACGATTTAAGACTGAGAAATTACTAAGACAGACTGAATAAGAGTAGGTGGTTTATAAAATTTTTAAAATAGTAACTTGATTTGTTATAAAATACTATTAAAAGGCAACGTAACTTATAGAAGCAAAAATACTAGTGACTAACAATCATGGCAATGCGTTTTTTTGCATTTAAGTAGGTACTAAATGATACGACGTAGGATTTATAACCGGATTGTAAAATCCACAGTTTTACGAAAGTTATGCGATATACAATGTGTTGTTATTATGTAACGCACTCAAATATGAGCTGCAAAATACACTTGTTGCATGTGATGGACCGTCCAGAGACGCTTGCCCTCGTTGTCGCTGGACTCCAGACAGGCCGAACGAGGGCAAGCGAAGCCCAGCGAAAACCTCTCGCTACTTTTTACTATGTCGCTAGCCTCCGATGGCCTACGCCCGTTTGCCGTCGCTTGGTGGTTGCCGCTGAGCCCGTATCAGACGCATTCTTATGCTACTATTATCTGTCAAAAATACGCAAGAATGTCATGGCTGAACATTTTTTTTAAATAAAGGCGATTCAAGCGTCACTTACTTAAAACAAAGTTTAGTTACGCTTTTTATTTCCAATAAAAAACACGAAAAAGGGATGAAAGATGTTTCACAGATCGAAATTTTGTTTTGGAGTTGCGTAACTTCCATCCTTGGCAAATTAGACGCCATTAAATTCATGGCCGTTAAATTTACTCCAGCTACAAGCAAGTGGATTAATTTGACA
Source organism: Crocallis elinguaria (assembly GCA_907269065.1). Lineage (NCBI taxonomy): Eukaryota > Metazoa > Arthropoda > Insecta > Lepidoptera > Geometridae > Crocallis > Crocallis elinguaria. The sequence goes on from OU026077.1 coordinate 10,659,199, forward strand.
AGTTTAAAATACTGTCCATCCCTTTCTCATGTTCTTATTGTTTGACGTTCTAGAATGCAATAACCTTTGAAAATTAAAACTAAAATTTAGAGAAGACCGTCACTAAATTTGTTTAGCTTTTGACATGTGAATTGTGAAAGGGATTTCACTTAATTTTAGTTTGGGTTGACTCGCCAAAATCGTACCCAATAACGTTTTGAAACGAAACGATTATACAAGCTGTGGTTTTGTACAAATTACCATGTGCCAATTACAAACAGTTATTAAAATAGAAATTAAAATCTATGTATGAGTAATAGCCATATATCATATAAAGATTATTTTAAGAAAATCAGAATACGTTCGCACTTTACAGTATAGGAACTTGACACGAGCGACGAATGGACCAGCTGGCGAGTTCAATGAACTCGCGGACGATGCGCGACGCACAGGCTGTTATGTTTTAGTTTTTTCCACAAGAGTATGATTGTTTTGTCACCAAATTTTCTAAATCAAAATTTTCATTTCTAGTTTTTAGAAAAAGCAATACACGCAGCTAAGTCTGTCAACTTGAAACCTGTTTAAACCCACAGCTTGTATTTTGTAAAACGGATAATCTTAGAAATATTAACAATGTATGCAAAAATTTTCTAAATTAGCTGGTGGAAGTAAGCGAGCATGTTAATTATCGATAAAATAAAAAATATTGTAGCAGTAGGTATGTTTCAATGTAAAACTGATTTGTAAGCATTAAATACCAATTAGCTAAGAAAAAAACAATCATATTTTTACGTAAAGTTGGTACCTACCACACCTGTACAAATACGCCACAATAATTATTTAGAATAACCCTATTTATACAAGGCACTGCAAAAGCCATTTTTGCATATGGACGGAGGCAATAAGGCTGTCTAAATTTAATACATTTTGTTTTAAAATGCATTTAGGTACTTTATTACCTACCTACAATTTTGTAATTTAAGATACAATACATTAAAAACTCATTAGAAAGTTTTTTTTTAAATTCAGGTATATTAAAATTAATGGCCATATTTTATAGATAAACATAATATAGAATCTGATAATTTTAACTAAATACATTTAGGCAAGGGATGTAGGTGTAAACTGTTAGTGGCATGATAATGTAAAAATCTTCAATAAATCGAGACTAGAAAGTGTAAAATCACGTATCTGGATAATACTACCTAAGTTAAAAGATAGACTTACATATAATTTTATAAGAAGTTCTTTTTAATAAGTAAATTAAGTATTATAAAATTCTTGAAACTTTCGATCTTGCACCTAAGTAGGTATAAATGATACTTCTATTCATATTAAAAATTCACATCTATAAACTTTGAGTCGCAGGATACATGTATTTTATTATTCAAAACATGAAACAATTTGATCAATAAATAAGTAGTTTTATCCACATAGTTTCTGTACGTAAAGACTAACATCTAACTATACTTACTGATATTTATTCCATAATAATATTATAATGATAATATCTTGGATATTCCTTGCTCTCTTATAGATAACCTTAAAATAAATTAACTAATCATATCTAATGAATACTTGGAGCTTCTTTGCGTAGCTTTGTAGACGACATCATTGCTCTGCAGTGAGCAAATCGAGAGAAATAATGGCTAACCCTGGCACTAAGGCGAGATCTATACGAACTTAGACTTTGCTCAGATTTAGCGTTTAATATTGTCTTCTCTATGCAGTTGAGCAATATTTTAAATTCCATAATTATTATGTCTTTTCATTTTTTACGGGCGCAATTCACTGCCGCACAGGCGTTTGTGTTTCAAAATTCAGAGTGGCACTGCAATTGTTACGGGCTGGTGTTATGCTTACCATCAGGCAAACGAATCGCTCATCTCGTCCGAAAGTATAAACATTTTCTTTTCTTGATGGAATGGTATCCAGTTTATTTTCTTTTGACTTCTACCTCACTTGATCACAAGAGAGGATGTAGTCAGGGGTGGTGAACAAGGTATTTCTAGGTTTAGATATACAGACTTCCGGTCGATCACACTTTTTTATCGTAGTTAAAAAAGTTGCGTTTGACTGCAACTTGCATACTCATCTAGCTCCTGAAACACAGTTGCTACTTATATTAGTATCCTTCAAATAATTTTTCAATTATTTTCAATGATTCAATTAATTTTTGTAATACATGTTCATTTATGTACAACGTTTTTCTTTACTTTTATAAAATTAATCGGTATATAGGCAACGTTAAACCTGAGTTAAGGCTAAGCAACGTCAATGTTCTCTTTATAGATCTCATCACAGCATTTTTTGGATTGAAAGCTTGAATAGGCGATGTAACGATGCCTTTGCACATAGTCGGTTGACGACGACGACTTACCGATCAACCAAAAATATGATTAATTCACAACATAACCAAGTTTTCTATTCAAAGAGTTTGTTTTGATCAGATTTTTTGTTGTTAAAATAAAACGGATTATATGAATCTATAGTCTTAGTTGTCATACAGATCAGACTTGTGCTTAAAACTTTTTTAATTATTAACAATAATATATATACTCGTATATCATTAAAATATATTCTAGTGCCGGGAAAATTGAGGCTAATAGTTTCACATGCATGTGATTCTAGACTTGGTTAAAGTCGAGAAGGGTTGGAACTTGGGACAATCACATTGCAATAATTTGACATCAGTGTGCTATATGTGTAAGTACTACCTACTGTGTTTCAATTTTAAGTAATTAGCGAACAAAATGTTTGGTTCGTCAGTGTCTTGCCACGGCCCATTTTATTTTCAAAGGTCAGCAGTGCAAGTACCGAACTTTTCGATAAATAAAATTGAGAGTTCGAATGGTTCAAAATTTAAAGAGAAATAGGTTGTTCTTGATTTTTTCCAAACGAAACGAAGCCGAATCTACTTTCTTCAGTATGAAGTGCATATTCGCATCACACTATTCGAAGACTGGTTTATAGAACGAAGAATATTTTAACATAAATCTAAAAACTGTTTTATAGTCTCGTTCGCAACGGTCTTCACACGTTCCTCTGCGAATTTAGTTGTTCGGTCAATGTAATGAAAATTGAACTTTATTATGTAGGAAATGCAATCGAAAATGGTTTACTAGAAAAGTTGTCGCCGTTCGCTCAATGTAATGAAAATTTAACTTCATTATGTAGGAAATGCAATCGAAAACTGTGTACTAGTAAAAGTTGACGTCGTCCGGTTAATTTAATGAAAATTTAACTTCATTATGTAAGAAATGCAATCGAAAACTGTTTACTAGTAAAAGTTGTCGTCGTTCGGTCAATGTAATGAATATTTAACTTCGTTATGTAGGAAATGCAATCGAAAACTGTTTACTAGTAAAAGTTGTCGTCGCCCGATCAATTTAATGAAAATTTAACTTCATTATGTAGGAAATGCAATCGAAAACTGTTTACTAGTAAAAGTTGTCGTCGCCCGATCAATTTAATGAAAATTTAACTTCATTATGTAGGAAATGCAATCGAAAACTGTTTACTAGTAAAAGTTGTCGTCGCCCGATCAATTTAATGAAAATTTAACTTCATTATGTAGGAAATGCAATCGAAAACGGTTTACTAGTAAACGTTGTTGTCGACGTCCCAAAACTAGTTTCGGGACTAGTTATCGTCTTGGGAAAAAAAGAGGCTGTGTTCCCTATTAGAAAAAATCAATAACCTCCTACATACCTACTTCTAATTTTAAATTATTACTGTCAATTCTATCTATCGGAAAGTTCCGTTCTGCAGCGCTGGGGACAATGCATTAATGCAGGCGAGTACAGGCAACCCACTTTTTCGGATCATCACTTATCATACATGCATAAACAAACAGTTTTGCAGGCGTGACGCATATAGTCAGAAAAAGTACCAAACAGATGAAAATTGATGACTTTAAATCAGTATTTTCAGATTATTCGAGTTCCAGTGGCCAAGGTTATAGTAATAACAATATGGTTTATGTAATAGGTATTAAGGTAAATCAGATGATAAATGCAATGGACTGAATTTTAAGTGTTTTTATGGAAAAGTCACGACGATCCAATCTTAAATCGATATTATTTTCAAGGTCAGTAAAGTAGAGGGAGTGTGAAAACTTTCAATGGAATTCACTACAAATCACACGGATGGATAGTATTTCTATGTATCAATAGTTAATATTAATAAATAAATCGAGGCACACACATGAATTACTATAATGAATAAAATAAATAAATAATTACATATTTGAAGATCGTGGAAGGAAATCAAGAGTTTCAGCAACGATGTCGCAAGAAGCTCGCTCAGTTATAATATTTTTTCATTTTCAAATGTATTCTAATAATTCTATATTATGTATTTACGGATGTCTAGAGTTCCTATACAGATGACTCCGTTCAGCTAAAAGATTACAATAATATAGTATATATGTAAAGCGATCTCCTTGGTAATGCTGTTGAACATTTGTAGGTACACGACGTGACTTAATAGCGACGATTAGAATAATGTATGGTTAACTGATTGACAAATGTAAAGACTTAGGTATAAAATATTATACTGTGCATCGAAATTGTGAGAGTTCGTCACTTCGGGGATGAAGTAGAAACACTGATACGTGAAATATTGGCCGAATTGTTCAGCTTCGCTTTAACGATATACAGACGAGCGTAGCAGCGCTCGAGGCTCCGGCACGCCGGTCACAGCACGCCGTAGAACGTATCCATCAGGCTGGTATCCAGGTCGCACTCCAGGAAAATGCTCTCGCTGCATTCTTCCTAGAAACCACAAAGGCTTACTTAATAATTATAATATCTGGGTGACCAAGGTCCGCTCTGTGTTTAAAACTTTTTTGTGTATTTTTTTTACATATCCCTTAAATACTCGTAGATGACCGAGCTTCGCCCGGTATAAACACAAACAAACAAACGAACGAAAAGGTTTTGTTTAGAGTAAAATAGCGTTATTATAAGAAATACAGCTATGTTTAAGTAACCTTATCTAAATAAAAAATTTCATCCAAATCGTTAGAGCCGTTGCTAAGATAGCCGAAATAAATTTATATATTTATATAAATATTTACATATTTATATACAGGATGTATATGTATACGGGCTCAATATTCGAACACAATGTCATAATGTGTTCTTTAAAAATATAGGAAGTAATTATAAATCCATTATAGCCTGTGAAGTAGATAGCGACGTGAAACTTACTGATTAGTAATTGGGATTAAAGCCGCCTGACACTAATTTCACGGCAACTAAGTATGATCTGTTGCGCATACTGTAACAGTGGTTACCTGTGCATCCTGGGTGGTGGGGGGCTGGTCGCCGCCCCTCCTCGCGTGTCATTTGGACGTCTTCGGCATGTGCCGCTTCATGTGCAGTGCCAGGTGGTCGGACCTGGCGAAGGAGCGCTCGCAGACAGCACACTTAAATGGCTTGGCGCCGGTGTGCTTGCGGTAGTGCCGCGTCAGCTCGTCGGAACGGGCAAAACGCCACTCGCATTCTGGCCACTGGCAAGTGTACGGCTTTTCGCCTGGAGACCGGTAGAGCGTACCACGTCAGAGCAAGTTGAGCGATGAAGGATTTTTGACGCAGCGTGAAACATGTCGTGGGCCGAGGGTTGTCTAAAAGTTTGTGGCGTATCATCCATTGATGCGGAGATGAGTGGAACAGACTAACTATTAAAAAGTAACAGTTTGTAGCAAGTGATAGAAAACAATTGCTTGCTCCTGCTCGCTACTTATTCGCTATTTACTCTGATGCATATCTCAAGCCTTATATGTTCATCTTTTGTTCAGTACATGATAAAAAGTCCACGTAGCCGAATTTTATGACACTGGACATGAAACCGTTTATAAAAATTGGGCATTTTACGCAGCATCAATTATCCATCAAAACATCATCGTCTGAATGTGATTTTGAAAGTTTTCGGTGTATTAAACAACAAGTTCGCGTACTGCCGACGTAATGCTGTTATATACATAGTCCTATATATATATAGCAAAATCTCCTTGTTTCTTAAATATGCTCAATGGATTGAAGAAACTAAAGGCCAGCTGATAATATTAGGTGCTACATTGCAGATAATTTTCTGTGGTGTTTAGTATTTAGTTTTTACTTGTCCTAGATGGACTCAGTGAACTATTGCGAACATCCAATGATGAAAGGGGACAGGCATTCCACACGAAACCTGTTTTTATACGATGAAAATGTGGGTACTGTATGAATCGTTACTCGTTCCACAAGGGATTGATAGCACCACCTCTGCTTGCGTGACAGGGAAACGTGCGAAATAACACGCATTCGATGATTGCCTTCACTGGACATTCCTTCCACTTATTGAAGTGTATATAGTGAGTGTTATAAGTGTTTTTTTGAGTTTCGATCTGTAGATGTAACTTAAGAAACAAAGGCACAACAGCATTATGTAGAATTTTAAAGTTACTAAATGCCCCGAGAAGCAGTTTAGTTAAGTTCCTCTCTAAGTATTCCTTAACTAGTTGTGTAGCAGGTGACTTATTCAATCTCGAATAAAGCTGCGCGTGGGTTGTGAAGTGGCCATAAAGATTTCCTCGAGTTATTGCTAATAGAAAGCGCGATTACGTAAAAAAGCTTGTGTCACATAAATTGAACAGGTGAAATTCAAATTACTGCAGTAAAATCCTGCGGTAAGTATCTACGAACAATGTCATTATGCCTTGTGATGATACCACGTCACTTTCGCGAAGCGAAATCTCTAGCGAGAATTTATACAACTGGATCTGCTGTTAAAATATCTTGAAGTATCAAGAGACTTTATCTATGATATAATATAATTTATATTTCTGTTACACTTATAATATTCGTATCCATGCACCGGTTATATGGATCAGAATATTACCTTTCGTGCTTAAATAGTAGCCTAAATTATGTATAAGTAGTAATTAGAGCCCGGAAAAATATGTAAATAAATATTTTTATTTTGAATTATCTTCAGTCTAAATTTGGTTTTCTACATAAATTACGATGGTTGAAGCTGAAAAGTGCAGTTTTTATATTTTCCATATTTTTAGGGTTAGTCCATATTTTTACATAAAAATGGCGAAACCCCATATTTCCTAGCAGCGGTACTAAAATTATCACATCGTTTTGCATGTTTAAGCTGAAAATATCTCGCGTCTCCCATGTACAATAATGTACAATTGTACATGTTATGTGTTTAGTCTTTTATTGTATTTTGTTTGTTTTTTTTGTTATTATTAACTTTTATCCATTTTAATCTAATGATATTATTTGTTATATGTCTTTAATTACTGTAATAGGTTGTAACCGTTATAATTAAAATAAACAAATAAATAAAATAAAATAAATAAATGTAAATGTGAGCGTGTGTGCGTTTTCGAACACAAATACATGGTCAAAAGTTAAAAAAAAATGAAGTCAAAGATATTGCAGAACTTGTGTACAACAAAAATATAGGTACTTACTGGATAAAAGTAACAATTTGTGTTGAATAATTATAAAAAATAATAATTATAATAACAATTTGTTCTACTTAATATACTTGTTTTTTACTACATACTTTAGTGTTTTAAGTCCATATTAAATAAATGTATTTTTTTTATTTATTTATGTTACATATTTTGCAATTTTAAATAGATAAGTACATATTTTTCTGGGCCATTATAATAATGTAATATAGAGTACTTAGTAGTAGTATTCTTCGCAATGCATAATTTATACAACGCAAGCATCCACATTTAACTAAAATAATGTTGTATAAAGTCCGTGTGCCAGATTTTTACCTGTATGAATCCGCTGATGAGCTTTGAGATGTGAACTTTTTGTATAAACTTTTGTGCACCCTGAAAGTAAAATAGAAAACAATGAACACCATCCCGCGTCCCCAAAAATCCCAGGTCTCCAAGTCAGTAGTCACTCTACCTACTGCCAACTGTTTTATTTTTTTGGATGCCAGTCCATAGCAATTGCAATGCCACTCAGATCTTTGAAACACAAAGACCTGCGAGGCACTGCAGTGTGCTCGTTGCGCTGAGACATTAGGTATGAAGTCTCATCATCATCAGCCGGAAGACGTCCACTGCTGTACATAGCTCTTCCCCGTAGAACTCCATTTGGATTCTTGGACCTAAGTCTCGTAAGCTCACTAATTTCACTGGTTATACTTTGCTCATCAAAACGGAACACAGTAATGCTTGCATATTACTGTTCGGTGGCCAACTACTCGAGCTAAGCGGTGGTACCCACCCAGATGGACATTCGCAGAATTGTTAGTCCTACCACCTGATAAAATGGCTATGTTAAGAAGTGATATTTCTGGAATCTTACTTTTCTTTCCAGCTAAACAGCCATGGCCCTATAGATAAATCGCTTAAGAGGAATTGCTTTCATTGCTTGCATTGAACATCAATCAAAAGACATGAATTGTTGTCATATCATCACTTACTGTCAGGTTGGTTTGTGGTCAAACGCATGAATACAAAACATAAAAAATTAAATATGGGCTACTGGTCGTTTAACGGCGCAATTGATATTAATGCCTGAAGCTACTATTATCTGTCATAAAGAAAGTAGGTACTGCTAATTATTGCAGAAAAATCCATCTGCCACAACACATCAGATTCTATACTTTCATCAAAAACTTCGCCATTTATAATTTTTTATATACGTACCCATGAAATCGCAGTGATGTACTCTCCGCTTCTCGAGCTCGGGGTTATTCCGTCGATTGTACTTGACGGAAGAGGGTGGCGCGAGGCGCGAGTGTGGCATCGACGCGTGACCGAGTTGCAGAGGAGGCGGCGGACCCACGCTTTGGGGACCCATCTGCATCGGCTGCTGCATTGCCTGACAAAGCAAAACTGTTTACTTCACCAACATCATACATGTATTAATAGTGCATCAATTGCTGAACTGATCATACCAAATCACACCTCTTTGAAAGGTTTGAATTAAAAAAAGTCGTTGTTGTAAATAAATAATATTAACCTGTTGATGGTGATGCTGATGCTGCTGCTGGTGCTGCTGCTGGTGCTGCTGCTGATGCTGATGTTGGTGCTGATGCGGGTGCGGCGGCTGGTGCGGCGCCCGTAGCAGCGGCGGTGGGTGGTAGGGCGGCGGCGGAGTGCGGCGTGGACCGCCCTGTAATAACACACGCGAATGTTGGCACGCTCTAAACACCCGAGTTACTCGCTCATATATATATATATATATACATACAAAACAATTCCATACGTACATCAAAGTTCTCTGTACAGGCACCTATGCGTACGTACATAGAGCCCGATTAAAACAGCAATATAAATTTATACAGCGAGCCGTCCGTCTTACCCGCGTCTGGATCATCGCGTCATTCGAATCGTAAATAAATTCATCGCCCTTCAGCGCTAAGGTCGTGACATTGCTGCAACAGAATGACACACAAGGCAAGGGGATAGTTCGCGATGCAGGAGATGGTACCATCTGTCGCGAAATCGCAAGCGGTCGCTTATGCAAGGATCGTTTTCGCGGCGATTTTACCTGTATGGTGTTGCCCGGACTACCCTGGTCGGAGCCGGGCGGCGTCAGCGGGGACATGTATACCAGCCGCGAGGGGGGATACTTGGCAAAGGAAGGCGCTGGTGGTGCCTGCTGGTGAGGCGGGTGGTGCATGGGCTGCGGGTGTGCGTACGCCGGTGGCGCACATAGCCTCTCCGTCTTGATCTCGAGAGGACTGAGTAGCGGCGTAGCGCACTCTTCGAGCAGTGCCTCATCCGCTTCGAGTTTAACGTGTGTTGCCCCAAGCGGAGCGAGCATATTGGCGTTCTCAGGGTCGATGTTTCTGATGGAGGAGGCGATGTCCTCCCAAAGCGCGGGGCGCAGGAAGGCATCGTCGCGGGTGGAGGGCCCGCCGTCGAACAGATCCATGTGGGCGGGCGCGAGCGCGGCGCCCTCCTGCTTGCACAGCAACGACTCTAGTTCAGACGTCTGAAACAATAAACTCTTTATTAGGAACTATCACGGAAAGAGCCTAAACATTTTTCTATCAACGTAGAAAGTGAATATTGTTTGGGAAAATACTTTACTGGCTCAGTGACCCCTTCTCTGTGAGTTTTTCGTAACTCATTAGGACAATATTTAAAGACAGACGATTAGTCGCACGACTCGCACGATATTCGCGAAATTACCGAATATCCGAAGTCTTGATTTGTATCGCAATAGCTTGAGTCGTGTGGGCTTACGCGAAGTAATATTTCAAAATATTCTACTTCATTCAATATATCTTGAATTTACCATTCCAATATTATGGAAATCCCATTGAAATGCAAACGTTCAGCCCGTTCTCGACAAGCACCAGGCTAATAAATTCCTCTAGAAAATTACATGCCTATCTAATCTATTTAAATTTTCTAGCAACAATTACAAATCCCAAGTGGATTAGACCGTATTAGGCATTGTTGGCATATAATGTTGTTTTAGTAGCAAATAAGATATTTCCTGTCTTCTGTTGTGAACAGTTTTGTTCATCAATCAAACAAATATCTTTTATTGCATTTGTGTCCGTTTGACCGCTGTGTCACCTGATGTTAAGCACCGACGCGGTCGACGATCTAGCACGCTTGCCCAGAAGATAGGTACCTGTTCATTCGTCTTTGAAGACAGACTCCAAGACGCACGGCGTTTCGTCATTGACATACCTTCTATCCGCACCAAACGTTTTGCTTCAACATTCATCATGGGGACAGTGAAAGAATGGAATTCTTTGCCGGCATCTTTATTTCTGAATACTACAATTTGGGAGTCTTCAAGACAAGAGTGAACAAATACCTTCTAGGCAAGCGTGCAACATCGTCGACCGCATCGTGGCTTACCATCAGGTGAGATTGCGGTCCTATGTCAATAAATGTCGAATATGAAATGCAAGCCTATATTGTATAAAAAAAGATTGTAGTGTTCAGGAAAAACAGATGCCGGCAATGAGTTCCACTCTTTAGCTGTTCGCATGATGAACGCTTAGTACGGAACAAACAAGTGTGTTTACTGTTTATGATTCATGTACTTATGTCATTGTTGTATCTGTTGTCAAGTATCGACTTTATTAATGAGAATGTAGTTAGTAGGATTTTTTTGTAGTGTTTTTCGGTCATATACCTATTCAGTGGCCAAGCAGTAACGTGTAAGTTTTACTATTCCGAATTGAAGGCTGAAGTTGTCTTAAATATTATTGGCCATTCAATTATCAAAAATACTGTCTCATAATGACGACCGCAGTACATAACAGTGGTATGTATTTCTGAAAGGTTATTTTTTTAGAATATTATTTATCGTTCTATAGATGGTGACATAATCTTTTCTTTTTTATGTGTGAAACTAGTTTATTAGTAAGTATTTCACATTAAAATATGTGTATACCTAATTGATTAAAGTAGTACCTATCATATCACATTTTCGCTTTTATTATAATTGTAATGGAGTAGGTAGTAAGTACCTATAATCCGCCAAATTCATTCGTCAGTTATAAAGTAGCTCTCTCATGGCATAGCTCGAACGTTCTTGAGCGATCGGTAAAAAAAATCGGTCATAGCTATAGAAAGTTTTGGGTGTTCGTGTAACGTTTTCTGATTAGACGATTAGTTCAGAGCGCACTTTAAACTCTCGATGCCTGTTGTTGTCGTAAGACAACAGTGGTTATGTCATGTCAGAAGCCTTCAAATAGCTTTAAAATTTTGACACATTTTCAGTTGCTTGTTCCAAATTGTCAGGACAGTATTTGAATAAAAGAAAATTTTTGGAAAAAACACGGCAATAGTCGAAAAGAATATTTTAATGGAAACTTAAACTGAACTTCATAGATGAGGCGTTTCTGCTGTCACTGTCAAAAAAAGAAAGTATTTCATTACGTGCCTCATCACAAACGTTTAACGTAGAGATAAGGCCTCATGCACATGATGTCACTCTCAAAAACCTACCCGTGCGAAGATTAGTATAACATACAGTTAGTGTTGCGAATCTGGTTGAGTATTAAAAAGAATCCTGCCTTTTTTCATAAAACACACTACAACACACAACAGGGACAGGGAACTAAATGGATAACAAACAACTATAACTGATAACTTTATTATTAGGATGGACTAAAATTTCAAGTTTTCTTCAACTAAATATGATATGCAGCAAGTAAAGATCAATATAAAAGCTAACAATAATAATTTTTGTGTAAAATTATACTCTCTTCGCATATAAATAGAAAAATACGTTAGTATGAAAATATAATCACCTTAATGTGCCTTAAAAATTAATATACCCCCATACGCATATATTATTATTTATCATTTTTATCAACTTTGATCAACGTCATTTCCGTGAAGTCTGGCAGAGAAGTGAGACGTTTTAATTTAAGACGTGAGCATGTGATTGCCGAGAATGAGAACGATGATGGGATGCTGGGACATTATTCAATGCGTCCTCCGGCCGGTGACGTTTCGAAATGACATGCAGCAATTTGGTCGCGATACGGACAATGCTCGTGATCAAGTGGTCGTCAACATTTTGATTCCATAAGTTTAATTACCTGAATAGTTAGTAGATAGTAGGATATTATTATACTAGTTTCATAAACATTGTGTAGGTATAACAGTGAAATAAAAAAGTAGGTCGACATATAAACCTCTCGTTATCAAATAGTAATCACATAAAAAACCTCGTCTATTTCAGAAGCTAGTTTAAAGACTGTCTAGCTATTCTACGTTTAAACAGTGTCTTGTAAGGGGGTGATCACAATAATTTTGACTAATTTTGAAAAAAAGATTAGTTTATTTTAAAACTCTGATTCACTATCATTCAAAGTGACTATTAATCACACTTAATCTTAGCTGAATAGTATAGAGGAGGCAAAATTTAGAGAATTCTTAATAATTTCTCTGGCGGTGGGGATCTGCGCCGAGCGGCATTTGCATACAATGGCGCGCGGCCCACGCAAGCGCAGGTGACGAGCTTTTAAAGCCTTGGGACGGTGTTGGACAATATAGTTCATTTTACACTTTGATTTGAGCTTTAAAATCACTAACAGAATCATATATATTATCTTAAGATGTATAATTTAAGTAATAATTAAAAAATAGCGCTTTGGTCATAACTGTAAGCTATCTAAAGTTAAAATAAATAAATATGCTTTGTATTTAAACTGCAGTTATCTTTAGAAATAAGCTTTTTATATCTTTAGGAGCTAACTCTAAAACTCGTTATTAGACGCGAGAGGTTACTACTCGTAGTTGGACAATGGGTGGTCGGTTGGTAACCAACATATGATTTGAAGGATTGAGGAATTCATAATCTGCTGTATTTATATATATGGTTATGTCTTTCATAAATTCTGACAGCGCGCTGCTTGGAGTTACATGTTAGGTACATAGAAATGAAACAATATGTAGGTAAAGATACTATAAAACAAAATTCACGATACTTTTTCTGAAAGCTCCAGGTCTCGCACACTTATTTTGTAAATAAATTAATTAGTCACAATTTCTTACTGTAGACATCATGGGATTAACAAAAGTATACTTTACTAGCACTACCTTGTAAAATCACCACATTACACAGAGGTCAACTGGAAGATAATACTTTATAGCATTAAGTTCGCCTATGTTGTTATATTGTTTTTGTTAGTGGGAGGACTAACTCTTCTGCGAGTGTCCGTCTGGGTTGTTACCACCACTTTGCTCGTGAAGTCTGCCGCCAAGCAGTAGTGTGCAAGCATTACTGTGTCCCGGTTTGATGAGCCGAGTATCCAGTGAAATTACGGGACTTATGAGACTTAATACCTAATAACTTAGGGTAACGAGCGCACTGCAGTGCCGCAGGCCTTTGTGTTTCAAAGTTCTGAGTGGCACTGCAATTGTTATGGGCCGGCATTATGCTTACCATTACTCCGAATGCCTAAGTATTGTTCACGAAACTGGAACGGATTACTTTTCTGTCCGTCCGTTTAGACGGCAGTTAGCTGTCTACGAACAAATAATAAGTCTATTATTCGTATAGTTAGCTGTCGAGCATTTTTGTCTCAAAAATGACTTGTCTCAATTCTTATTGTATATCACAGTGTTGGTTCGGTACAGAAAATAAAAGCTTTTATTTCAACACAACAAAGAGTACGGCAACTAGAATAAGTTCAACGCGCTCCATTTAAACAATTTCTTTATAAAACTATTAATCCATGCACCATTTCTATGTATGTACCATTTTCTATTTAAATGTTTTCTTTAACTTGTGCCATTACTGCATAACTTGTGCCTAACCTACGAAGAGACGCATTTATTTGTACTCCGGTATTGTCATATTATCGCTCGACTTTGGCTGGAGATTTATAGCCTTATTTATATGTTGTGACGGACTGTTTACAGATTAGATGATTATGATTTATCAAGGCCCAAGATGCATTTAGATGATTTTGTTTGCAGGTAGCAGAAGACACGCAGATACACAACATAAGCATCCAAGACTCGAGTACAAACTTTGCCAATGCTCTGGGTGGGATCGTACTTGGTGCGCTTACAAACACGGACACAATGCCGCCAAAAAATAGTTATATAACTGCTCAATGTTTTTTTTTAATCAGAAGTCAGTGTGGTAAAACTTGTCGCTCGTAGTAAAGGTTTGTTTCAGTTTAGAAACATGTCTGAATAAGTCGTTCAAGTTCTGTACCTGTGTATAAGTGTACCTATGTAATTAAGTAATTATTATATTACTAGCTGATGCACGTGATTTCACCCATTTGGAGATTCCCACGGGAGCCGCGCATTTTCCGGGATAAAACTAATGCTCATGTTAATGCTTTCGAAGAATCTCAAGAGTTTGCATGTAAGAGTTAAGAAAGTTATGTAAGAATTATATGCAATCATTTTTTTTTTAAAGTAATCGTCTTTTTATTTTATACCTTAGGAAAAGAACAACTAGGCAATGAGCATACTTCTTATGTATTTTTTTTCAACTTTACGTATGCTGTCCTAACCGCTTAGTGTGAAGTAATTTCCTATTAGTCCATTCATGATAAGAGTGTATGTAAATAAGTGTAGGTATCGATAAGCTTGTGTACACTAAGTTATCTGTATTTACCTTTCTATTGTTTATCAGAAATGCTGTGGGAGGGGTTTGTATGTACGTCACCTGTAGGTATTGTTATAATGTAGTACTTCAAGTGGGACATCATGACATACACATATATAAGTATAACATTATTTTGTTATTATATAAAGCATTTTGGTACAAGTACCTCAGGATGTTCAATTAATTAATTAAGGAAATGTAAAAACATACCATTTATTAAAGACATGTTGTATGTACGTCCTACTGTCTGTCGCACTGTCACATCTAGAACAGTTATACAACGACACTACTCGTACTAATATAATAACATTGTCATCTTAAGGTCATTTTAATGTACTTAACTTGATCGAAACCTACGAGTAGTTCATAAACAACAGTTTCCTTGATCCTAAATAAGAGTAGAGTGACAGAAGAAACAAGAAGAATTATTGATTTGAATGGACAATCAATCTCAAATGCTCTACAAAATTCGTCGTGTAACGTATTTACACCACCTACAGTAACAACACTGGAACTTCTGTGCCAGTGACCCAAAGCTATGCTCCGTTATGTAAAGGAGTTGGGATGATTTGGATAACTACTGGTAGGGGGAAATGCATAATACACTCTAAGGGGAACATCAGTGTAGGCCTTACTGCCCCCATATTGAATTGAATAAAGATGATTTCCCATGGTTTGATGCACGACATGCCTTTAAATCCATAAAATAGAGAAACGACAGAAGCCGCTACTCCTAATGGAGCGCATGAATTGCATAGAGCGCAAATGAAGTCGCGCAGCGAGTCGACTGTTAGCGTCCGGCCATATACGGTCTTTTTTCGGAGCAGCGTTTCCGGAGTCCATATTTTGGACTTAAAAAAACTAACTGCATGCGGTGTGCATGAGTCTTTAAATTTACGGTGGTGGTTAATAATTTTGGGCCGTAGGCATTGCATGTTTTGTCGAAGAAATGACAACCTGCTATGGAATCCTTATGAATAGCGCGGATAAGTGTTTGGGGTTACTTTGATTACTTATACGTCGTGTCACTACGAGTGCTAGTAAGTACCTAAATACTTCACGATTTCTTAATTTGGTTCGAAATAAACATTAGGATTAACATCATTCGGTTTTCTTCACAAATATAAGACAAATTTCATCAAATATAAATAAATGTACAAATGAAAATTATACGGTTACACAGTATCAGTTTTATAACAACGAATGGTTTAACCTCAAAGGCGATCTAGATGGTGACGAGGTCGGTTACGATAAGATATGTCAACGTAAAGTTAACGTCAGGTTGATTATGGCTTTGTAACTTGAGGTTTGGCGGCTTTCCATTATTAAGTTAAGAAAAAAGTAAGATCATATAAAATCAGTGCATCAAGCAGATACATACTCGTAAATGTCTTTTTGTATAATGATGTGTCTTCGGGTTTGAATTTATTTTTAATTTTTCTGTTCTTTTTTTTAAATGTTGTCATGGTACTGCGGCGCGAGTACGGAAGTCGGTTCGATAAATTTGTCGACCCAAAAACTCGACAAATTTATCGAATTTTGCGAGTACCGAAGTCTGATCGTAAAGTATTGTAGTAGCTCTATATTCTCTTTGGATTCGACCTAGCGTTTCGATAACTTTTGTCGATTGTTTCGAGGCTCGATAAATCCCACGTTATCGATTTGAACTGTCATTTTTATCGAATTTTATTATCGAACCGACTTCCGTACTCGCGCCGCTGGTCCAACTTTAATCGTATTTTCATAGAAACAGTGAACAGGCTACTTTTACTAATACCGAGGAAAGTATGATTTCGGTTTTTATTTCTTTTTCGCTTATATTTGCCGGGTTCATTATAAGTTGATCCCACTTTCAAGACGGCAAAGATGGAAGATAAAAGATGAGAGTACAAGTACATATTTAGGAAAAAATGTGCGTCACCAATAATAGTATAATAGTCTGGACAACCTTTCTCGCCCTGAAAAACTTGTTTGCTAATCACTGTGCGTACCTATTTCTACTTTAATTCTCACGATCTTCTATGCCAGGACCTTTAACTCAAATACAGAAAATTCAATGCAGCTGTATTGTTGTGGTCTCCATGAATAGTCCGACACTTGTCCCAGCGAGTCGTACTAGGCAAACATCAATAAAAACATCGCAATACGCCGAGTTCAACAATACTCTGATGAACTTGACACATATAGATCACCAGGTCACGCCACGGCGATACCAGCAATCTGCTCCCCGCTTAGCCCGCAAGCGATTGGAAGTTGGATTGGAACCTCTTGGAACAGTGTTGGGTGTCGCAAGAGCGCCGGACCGCGCGAATTCCTTCCATGACCTTTGCGGATCGAACGATTGCGAAGTAGCTCCTCCACCGACTAGACGAGCTTGAGCAACACGGGCAAAGATTAGCCGCTCGTAGATCAGACACGTTTCCCCACGTGCCAAGTTTCTGATTGGAACTGTAATTGGTACAAGTAGAGTAAGTTCTATTCTAACACACTTTCATTCTTTTGGTTTCGAATGAGTTTGGTGCGACTTGAATCAAACTAAAGTAGAGTAATTCCCACTAAACAAAACAAACGAAGTTGTTAATTTTTAATAGGGATTTAGGAACGTTTCTTTTGTTGTCCTAGTCGCATGAAGGAAATGTACATTGTAGTTCTCCTACCTCATAGTGCAAATGTATGGCAAAGCGCCGATATTATCGTGGTTTTCCTGTAACTGCACATAAAATCTAACCCTTTATTCTAGTTTTAACCGCTACCAATCTCGACCACATTCAGCTCCTAGTGAAATAGGGGTCAAACGTTAAGCTATAACTAAATATAAGACGGTAAATAAACTATGATAAATACACAAAGATAGACAAAAGCTTGTTTCGGTTCCCTATTAAATTACATTTGTCAAGTTCGCTGTTCTATGATCATAATTTACGTTACCAAAGCAGTCTGACATCACCTGTAGTTTCGCTTGGTTTTAGGCATCATTTAACTGACATTACTTGTTTCGCGTTCGACTTTAGTGCTCTTTGCCTCGGGCGGTCCGCCGGCGAGTGCCGTACAGACTCGCTTCAGTTTAGCTCATTTACGACCCGGGCGAAATCAGTCTGCTATTGCGAACAGACAGCGATTGCGCAACTTGAGGCAGTGTTTAAACTTCGTACGACGATTTCCTTGCGTTTAGAATTTGGCTATGTTGGCTTTGTGCTTATCACGAGTGTATTAGCTCTGATTAACATATTATAATACGTATTGTTATGTAGTAAGTAAAAATGCTGATACGATCACTAAAACAAGTCATTATAGCAACAGTTACATAAAAAACACGACTGCCCTAGTCAGTGTCACTCCGGATGATGTAAGGATTTTCATGGGGTTTTTTATGCTAAATGGTAACGAGACGAGCTGGTCGTTTGCCTGATGGTAAGCATAACGCCGGCCCATAACAATTGCAGTGCCACTCAGAACTTTGAAACACAAAAACACTGCAGTGCGCTCGTTACCCTGTTAATTAGGTATCAAGTCTCATAAGCCCAGTAATTTTACTGGCTATACTCTGCTCATCAAACCGGAACACAGTAATGCTTGCACATTACTGCTTGGCGGTAGACTTCACGAGCAAAGCGGTGGTAACAACCCAGACGGACACTCGCAGAAGAGTTAGTCCTACCACTAACGTAATGATACCCCATACATCCAAATCTGATCAGGCATTTACAAATTATGGTGGAATAAAGAAACTCACATACATACATGAACCCTAAACACATATACACTCTTTTTTTATGTTTTCTTTTTTATCTTTTTTTTGTTATCGTTAACAAGCATGCTGGTACCACATGTCCCTGTCCTGAATGGAACATTACAACGAATTGTCGTGCATGACAACGACTTGCCTACGTTAGGTACAAATCGTCAACGAAGATTTCAATTGGCTTAAGTGACTGAAGCGAAGGGAGTGTACCTTTTCACCAGTTGAAAATATGCGGAATATAAAAAGGCACGCAACTTTATCTATTCATACAAATAAATAAAATTGAAGTATCTTTTTGTAATATCAAAATAACAGCTTTTTACTAAATGCATATGAAAGTATATACGGTACATATAACAAAACAACCATTTTTTAAAATTTTTGTTTATCTGTAGTATATTTGTTCCGGGTAATCTCCGAAACGGCTGAACCGATTTTGACGGGACTTTGACTGGCAGATGCTGATAGCTGACGTTACAAGGGGTAACTTAGCCTACGCGAGCGAAGCCGCGGGGCACAGCTAGTAATATATATGCAATCTTTATAATCCGTACTATAATAAATGCGAATGTGTGTTTGCACGTTTATTTGTTTGTCCTTCTTTCGCACAGCAACGGGGCGACGGATCGCCATGATTTTTAGCATAGATTTATAGTTTATGGACCGGAGAGTAACATAGGCTACTTTTTATCCCGGAAAAATGCACGGATCATGTGGCAACGCGGGCAGAAGCTAATAATAAATACATTATCAAAGAATTACCGAATGAACCTGCTATAATTACAATGTTATAGTGAAAAAGCAGCGCTCGGCCAGTGGCGTCCCTGATGCTGTCAGCTTCGCTTGCGATGCACCTGTGCAAGGGTGGTGAAGAAAGAAGGGGAATGCAGTATGAACGACGTTGTGCCGTTTCCTGGGCGTCACCCACGAATCTCTAGCTAGTTCACATACTGCTTACCAACAGTATCCGCAGTATCTAATGTCGTGAGCTTCGATACTGCATTAATTATGGCTTATTGTGAAATGAAAGAACGTCAGAACCACCCGCGGATCTGCACCCGGCCGGCGTCGCCGTGATGAAACACGCACTCGTTCCTATCTCAGATCTATTAGATTGTTGTTATTATTTATTTCGAGTGTTGAATGAAGCAAGTGCCAGCCGCATTGTGTACGTCCATAATCTGCTAGGCGTGTTGAATTAGGTTAAATGCTAAGCTTTGTTCTGGCTTTGTGCTTGGAAATGACGCGAGAACGGAACTTTCTCGAGAAACAGCGATGTTGTGATTTGGATAAATTAATAAATTCGTTCAAGATAGACGTGGTTAAGATTCGCTCCCTTAAGCAAAAAAGCACCACTATATATAGTTATTTTAGAGAGCTTAGAGGTTGCAGGTAAGCGATAACTTACGGAAACACAAGTTTAGTTTAAGAAAAAATATTTCAAGCCTATTTAATGTCGTTTTTTATAGCTATCAGGCAAAAGGCATCCGTATCGATCCCTGATAGCCTCATAGTATTATTAATTGGGTGATATGTTTCATACTTTTATGTAGTGCCATCCTAGATCTATGACGGTCCGTTAGCTGGTTTCGATATATGATAAATAGTTATTGTAGCTGTGTAGCATGGAGTTTAATGGTAATCGGTTCAGCAGTTGGAAAATTTCTAGTAACTGTCACGGTTGGATTGGGATCTCTTCTATAAAGTTGTGGATGTAAAGTACATACGGTACAAATAACAAAACAACAATTTTTTAAATTCTTGTTTGTCTGTCTGTTTGTTCCGGGTAATCTCCAAAACGGCTGGACCGATTTTGATGGGACTTTAACTGGCAGATAGCTGATATTACAAGGAGTAACTAAGGCTACATTAATTTTAGAAAAAATTAGGGTTCCGCGCAAGAAAATAAAACCCATGAAACCCAATATCTCCACGCGGGTGTAACCGCGGGCAGCAGCTAGTACATATATAAAAAAAGTATGGAGAATAGCGTCGATGCAAAATGACCGTGCAATACCTACTTTACAACGCGTTAGATCGACGTAAGTACTTATCTTTACCAATTCGAATACGAGGTAGGCATAAAATGCGAGCAGCCGATTGATTAATGATACGATACGATACCTCCCCGTAATTGATTATACGCCTTATCGATACTGATAATGTTTATGGCAAATTAAAAACAATGTTACACGTTTTATTCGGCGGCTCCGTAGCTAAGGTGCTAAGCGAGAGGCTTCAGCGGCGCAAGTACGGAAGTCGGTTCGATAAATTTGTCGAACCGAAAAACTCGATAAATTTATCGAATGTTGCGAGTACCGAAGTCTGATCGTAAAGTATTGTAGTAGCTCTATAGTCTCTTTGGATTCGACCTAGCTTTTCGATAACTTTTGCCGATTGTTTCGAGACTCGATAAAACCCACTTTATCAATTTGAACTGTCAATTTTGTCGAATATTATCAAATTATATCAACCGAAAAGATCCGTACTTGCACCGCTGGTTCGATTGCCGGTCGAGGCACACTTTGTGTGCTGAACATAAAGTTTGTTCTCGAGTCTTGAATGTTTCTAAATGTCTGTATATATTCATGCCATCTGCGATATAAGGAATCTCAGGGGTAGGAGTGTGTAAGCGTTTATGTTGGCTTCGGAGGAAAGGAACAGGATGAGATAAAGGATATTTTTACAAGAATCTGCGGAGACTTTTACGAAGTGCAGATTATAATAATAGTTATCTTTCTCACTAGTTACAAGAGAAACAATAAATGGTTTTCTGAATGGGATAGATGTTAAAGACGTTTTTTAGAAATAATATACGTGAAAAAATAGAAGTTGTTAATGGTAAAAAATGTTCAACAATTTTCAGGAACGGATGATTAAGTATGGGAATTTTTTGGGTACAGGTGGATTTTGGTGGTTTTAAAAACTTATATTTCAAAACCTTTCTACTACTCATAATGAAAAACCAATAGTAAATCACACACATACAGCAAATCTGTGTAGTAAATGCTCAAGATTACTGATAAAATTAAATCATATAAGCGTGGGAGTAGCAAACGTATTTGGAGCGTACTCTAATCGTTGCATTATTATTTGTAGGTAACATTAAACAAACAAATTATAAATAGCACCACGCTAGGTACATACCTACAACATGATTTAAAAAAAATATCGTGCTCTGATTGGTTATTTTCAAGATTGTGAGGTTGACGCATCGAGCGCATTCATAAATAGAATGGTGGCGCGTCGCGACGCCGGTGCCCGGCAGCCAATGACGTAGCTTCACTGACGAAGCTTAGAAAATTACCCGCCATTATGTGCCATCATTACTGTGCACGATAAGTGATTGATAATTTATTGTTACCTATACCTACTTATTGTAATTTTGCCAAAAAGTGTGCAGTGCCAAAATGTGCCTATATTGCACAATTTAGAGTTCCTTCACAAAAATAAATAGAGCCTGAAGTCAGTTTTTGCCGAAGTCAAAGTTGTTTGTTCGACTGTTTCAATAATTTTAATTTAGTTTAGTTTTAATTTCATTTTATTCATCTACTTATATTAGATCATTCAATTATGGTTAACAGCAACTCTCAAACTTCAATGTCAAATTGCATATTACTAATCTGTCTGGTCATTATATACTTACCTATATATAATATATTCTGCATCAAAAAGATGGACTTTGATTAGATCTCAATTTACACAATGTATGTACCAATACCTATACATCAATTTTCTATCCTTGATCAATACCTAATGTAAACAAACTCGGCTGATGCCAACCAATGACAGCAATAGTGATTCGATCGCTAACCAATGACATGATTCAAATTTGAATTTCTATCTATGTCATTGGTTGGTGAGCCGTTCAATTTGTTTACATTAATAGACAAGTATAGAAAAATGAAAAGAATTTAATTAAAAAATAAAGTGAGTCGGCCGAGCGGGAACTTGTGCGACTTTCAATCCGACGCACCATAGTTCGAATCTCCATTCGGCCCGCACCAATTACTTATATATCAAGTTATGTGTGGATTATACACACTCGCTCTAAAACGGTGAAGGAAAATATCGTGAGGAAACCGGCATATTAAAAAACCACAAAACTTCTCTCTCTGAGAGAAGGCTGATGTCCCAGCAGTAGGAGCGTAAGAGGCTGATAATGAATAATGAATAGAAAATTGTCATATAATAATGTATAATAATTATAAATAAA
The DNA here is from genome assembly GCA_907269065.1 of Crocallis elinguaria. Classification (NCBI taxonomy): domain Eukaryota; kingdom Metazoa; phylum Arthropoda; class Insecta; order Lepidoptera; family Geometridae; genus Crocallis; species Crocallis elinguaria. Next base: position 10,682,219 of record OU026077.1, read on the forward strand.
TATAAATGAACATTACTTACTTACATTGATTGTGACGCATAATTGTGTCAATCAAATAGAAATATCGTGTAATAATTTACTCTACGAATGAAAAAAGCCCTGAAATCAAACAGTTTTGTTGTCCATGTAAAATACGGCAAGTCCTTGGTATGTAGAGCGGATATGGCACGAACAAAAGGTTACCAGAGGTCGCGCCACAAAGAGTGTACTCACTTTACATGTAACCTTTTACGCTTCAGTCCAGTTTGCTAATTAGCTTTTAAGGGGAAGCTTCTACTCGTAGTATAGGTAGGTAACTGATTTTTATGGAATTCTCCATTCTTTGCGATAAGTGGCAACGAATGAAATGAAGCAAACAAGCTGCGACATTTTAGACTCTTAAATATAAGATTTTTCGTACATATTCACCTTTTTATGAATATTAATGTAACTTGCTATGTGGTAGGAATAACTCTTCTGCGAGTGTCGGTCTGGGTTGGTACCACCGCTTTGCTCGTGTAGTCTGCCGCCTGTGTTCCGGTTTGATGAGCGAAATAGCCAGTGATTTTATTGGGCTTATGAGACTTAATACCTAATGTCTCACAGGGTAACGAGCGCAATGCGGTTCCGCGCAGGCCTTATGTGTTTCAAAGTTCTGAGTGGCACTTCAATTGTGATGGGCCGGCAAACGACCAGCTCGTCTCGTTCGTCGTTCTATTAGTATAAACAAAAGCTTATAACGTATAGCTCAGACCCGTTATAAGCAACGTTCGCTGTGATCAGAACTTAGACGGGTGATCGTCCTTGGTTGTCGCTATGTGGTGCATTCGACCAGCTTAAAAACCTGACACTAGGGCTGGCCACTAGCCTCATCAGGAATCAATTTGAATGATTGATATAATTATACGTTTTACCTGAAATGGTGAAACCCAGAATGATCCCATTACAAAAGGCGAAACTTAACGGTGCATTTCGAAGATGAAAAGTCAAAGGTACTCGGCCTCCAGTCGCAGCCACAATATAGAGAGAACATATGGTATGGTCGCTTAGGCCATTCTTACGCCTCTTCTGTTATATCCCTACTTTGTGTGAGCGGGAAGAAACAGGCATTTGCATGTGGTTGAGTGAGCGCTACAGGCGCACCACAAATGCGGCCACCACGCCTCATCTTGTGAGCCTCATCGGTTGCACTACTAATCCCAGTCTGTTGGCCAAAACATTCTCTCAAATGTAATATGTAAGTGAAAACGTGTGTAACCTTCGCTTTATCAACCCCCCCCAGTAGAAATGACCTTATAATCCATCCTCATACGAAAGGAATTAAAATTGCCGTCCCGCACCGTTAAGGCATTGTTTATTCAGCGCCATACCGTCGCTCTATTTCCATAATTTTTCTACCCACGCACTACCATTCTTCAGAACACACCATGGCACCAAATCAAATATAAACATCTTAGTACCATATCGCAGCAAGAAATGCGTCGCTTCCTTGAATTCTAAGCCAAAGCCCACATAATTAATTGCGACAAAGTTACAGAAGTTTGAGGCACTCCTTTCGGCTCTATAGTAAGGTGGTAAGGTCTAAGTGATTCAGTGTGTTATGATCCAATATGATGTGTGGCTTTCTTAGAGTAAACTCATAAAGTTCAATTTGCAAACAAAACTTCGAGTAACGGTAGGTGATTGGCGGTGTTGGCCATCATTATTTTAGAGAGATAGCTGTCTTTATGGTTTGGTACATAATTTTCGACAGTATATATATAATTCAATAATAATAAAGTAAAAAAGTGTATATGAACTTAAATTATCTACTACTTAGGATGGAGAAGCTTGTGTATTGATATCCGGACACTACCTCATCCAATTTACACGACAATGAAGTGGAAGATGTTTGTAAAGGAATACCTTTTCTAAACATTGCTTAATTGCAACAAAGCAAACTTTAATAATTAAATCAAATAAAATTGAAATAAGAGGCCATTGCCTAACTTATTACAAATTAGACTAACACACAATATGAATATTTGCCAAACAAAGTAACATTTTACCGACATGGCTACCCTAAAACTTATGACGACAATAACTAATAGCAATAACGTTTTATGGGCTGCGGACTTACATTGACATCGGGAGCCGTTTATCGTTGGGCGGCAATGGGCGGGCGGCGCCGTGGGGCGGGCGGCGATCGATAGCCAACGCCGCCCACGGCCGGTGGGGAACTGAAGTCACTTCAAATCGAATATATTTAAATGTACGTTTTATATATTCGGCCTTGTTTTTATAAGTAGCTGGTAATTTGCATGTGTTGAAGAGATTATTCTTTTGTTGGTAGGTTTTTATACAAAACTGCTTGAATGATATGAGCGCAAATTGCATCTTCTAATCTTTTTTTTCTTTAATTGCATGCATTCTAGGAGGATTAAACTAATTCAAACAGTATACCGCTTAGCTAGAAAATGATGGTATAAAAATTTGTCGAGTCATTTTAAGTTTATATGTAAGCAACAATCAGCTTATAATGCATATCAGTTATACTCTTACGTGTAAAAGTTAAAAATTTTGTTATTTAAAAGTTCAGTATAATACCATTACAAGTGCAGGAAGGAGGAGGAAGATAGTACCAATGCAATACAATGATATTATACATATCATACCATTATTATACCTTTCAAAGTAACAGATACTTATACAACAAAATTGCTTTGAAAAAAGCCGACTTTGACTAAAACCAAGATGACTAAAATATTGTGATATACGCCTTAAGTAATCGCTGCAGCTAACATAACAATGATACGTCTCTTTTCCACTTGCCACACTGTGTCCATCTTCAAAATATGAAATACACTATCACACATAATATGATAGTCCTCTGATTGGAAACGCAGTTTTGCTAGCTATATTGCCACCACTGAACAGTATGCAAGGTACCTACTCTAACGCATATAAACATACGTATTTAGACATAGGATACATTTTTATAACCTCCTAGTTACATGGCCTCATCGAATTGGTATAAAGTCCCACGGCGTCAGTTAATTGACGAACAAAAGCATAATGTAACTCTAGTAATGTTTACATTTCCCATAAATTTTCTGTAGTAATTTTGGGTAAACGTTACGTAGAGGGTGAAAGGGCGCGAAGGGTAGACCACCACAAAAAAAATGAACACGACGTGTTGTATTATAGGGGAAAAAATAGCTGTCAAATTAGAAAAGGATTAAATTTTTATTTAGATAGACAAGCTTTTATAAAATACGTACTTGATTGTACTTTAATCTTGAGCCCATCTTCCGGCTCCATCATCAGGACCTGGACATCATCTAGGACCAGAGTACTTGTGAAGACAAATCAAACGAGCCTGAATTCGATGGAGTTATGTTGTTTCATTACAGAGTTCAACGACTGCATCCGTCTTTCGGCTCCATCATCAAACCAGCTCTGTGACATCATTATATTGCATTGTCATCCGATTTACATATGTATGTCAAATTTTGAATCAATCGAACACCGGGAAGTGAGACAAATTTAGTTTGCAAGATTTAACCTAAACAAACAAACATACATACTTACATACATAAAAATATTGTAAGTTAAATAAAAGCTTGTAAATAACAGCCTGAAAATACGTTTGCTTCGTAAAAAAAATGTCTCACTAGTTCAGTTATGGAACTTCTGAGTAATTTGTTTTCATAAGTTCCGTGAACGGAACTCCTTGGATGATTGCTAAGATAATCGTAACTAGAGCCAGTGTCACCACACGAATACCGAATACTACGACCGGTAGTTTAGTTATATCGATGTACGACAGTAAATCGTATTGTGAATGTTTCCCAAGCGTGATCATTATTGCTACGAATAGTACGCACGCTAAAACCCCGTTTCGGTCATATTTCCCGTGTTAATATTAATTAAATATGGTTGTAATTAAAAGTCCGACAAATAAAAGTGGATAAGGACGTTGACTACAGAAGATGTACTTTAAATACACGATTATCTTTGACGATTAGTCATGGCTTAGATTACTTGTACATGGGTCACTAGTGCACCACTAGTGGTCAGCGACAAGGAGCGGACAACAATTTTCATTTATTTTTCAAGAACTGTAAGAAACGGCCATCCATTTACCTATAACATACAATGAAACATATTCTAGGGAAGTTCATTACTTTCTTAATTTGGATTTTGTCTTGGCTGCAAACTGCACCGGAGAGCTGCAAAAGTATAGTTCGTAAAACATTCGAAGTCTCGCAAGAATTTACTATTTTACAGGACTGCAAAAAAGGAGTGTATAACTGTATATGTGTCTAGGATTCATGTATGTATGATAGTTTTATTATTGCACCATAACTTGTAAATGCCTGAACAGATTTGGATGTATGGGGTATCGTTAGAATCCTTACATCATTCCGAAAGACACTGGCTAGGGCAGTAGTGTTTTTTATGCAACTTTTCGTTATTTTACCTTATTCTTTCTACTCTTAGCTAAACACCTGTGGTGCAAATTTTGAACCTTTCTTCAACTTGGACGTGGTATAATATACCGATATAATGTCATTTTACCCAAGTTTTCCTTCACTGAAAGCTCAAGAAGCTCAATAAAGGATCCAAACTTTTCACCTACGACGAAGTGGACCACCTTTCTACCACTAAGTTTTCATCACTTCACTACTCGTATTATCGTCTCAGGTTCCCGTTTAAATTTGGCCGAAATCAGATGATAGAATCCAAAGACAAAACGATGAAAGTCGGTATTCTGCTATTTTAAGGAGCAGTTATAGCATGATTGAACTTTTGCTCGAATTACGTCGATAAAATAAATGAAACAAAAAAACAGCTACATTTTCTTGAACTATTGTTTATTTAAAAGATAACAGAATAAGTTGTGTTTAAACATATATAAACACACGTATCTAATCACTGTGCAACTAATTCAAAATTAACGTCTTTTCTAACTACTCCATAGACATTACTCAACATAAACAAGATAAACACGGTATTACACGCTCATACGTCATTATATTATAAATACTTCCGACAGCATAGTTACCTAGCATATTGAAGTAGGAAAGTTTTCACTGATAGCATAAAGATAAGTGGACGCATTAGGAAAGCACTAAAGTAGACGATGCCAGTTTTCCTGCTTTACTCACTATTATGGTTACCATATAGAGCACAAACCAGGACAAGAAAGCCACAAATACTATATTATAAAGACAGAAGTTCTACCCAAAACGCTTGCTAAGTTTAGACTATACGACAGAAATGTCGAATAAAATGTCTTTATAAGAGGCATTTGGTCACAACGTATTCCAAAAGTCGCTGTAACGACTATAATAACTACTTAGAATAATAATTATCACCCGTGTAATTATTAAGACAGTTATACCTACACTCGGTATACACTCTGAGTGGACGGAGTATAATGACATAGTCTAAAACTAGCTCTAGAGCTGCAAGTTGATATTGGTTTGGAATAAAATTCTAAAAGAACTTTTGTCAACGTGTAGACGTTTATCACATATATATATATATATATATATTTCGTGAAAACTAAACTTTACCGCGATTTTTAATCACAAAATAATCATCAATTTATACAAGGCAGAGCAGTTTTAACTTGTTACCAGGTTGTAGGTCTTCTGCGAGTGTCCGACTGGACGGTTAATACCGTTTTGCTTGCATAGTCGCATCGCAAAGGTGTAGTGTGTATACATGCATTATTATGTTCTGGTTTGATGAGCAAAGTAGTCAGTGAAATTACTGGGCTGATGAGACTTAAATGTCTCAGAGTTACGAGCGCAAGGTTCCGCAAGCGTTTGTGTTCCGAAATTGTGGATGGCACTGCGATTGTTATGAACAAGCGTTATGCTCGACCTGTCATCAGTGCTCATCTCAGTACAGTAGCGTATAAAAAAAGGAAATAATATAAAATCCGGAGTACTGAAATCCTGGGAATATAGTAAAGAAGGTGACTCTACCGATGCCATAAGCTTTCATATTATTAAAGTGATATGGCAGAAAGTTGACACGTGATGGACTACGCAGAATGTTTTTCTTGGTAACATAAAATTGTTACGTGCAAGTCGGTGACGAAGTAATTGTGGTTTTGATTACCGTGTCAGATAGAACGCCTTATCTAAAATTCTAATTACTAAAACTACCAGAATACATAAGTTAAAATGAGCCCTAGGTTTTTTTCCTTGGATATTGGTATTGGTTTGATCTTCTATCTATACGTAAAATGAATGCATTCTAGTACCATTTTTTCATGGAAACTGTACAATTTTACATGTATAAATGTAAAGTTACAACAACTACATAAATTGTTATAACTTATTATGGCATAGTCTAGGCTAAAGATTCAGAGACAAATCTAAGCATGATGTTTTGCTCTAAAGCTTCATAGTTTTTTGACATATGAAAGCGTAAGTCCACAATTAGATACGTCTCTGGATCTTAGGATAGGGCTGGCTAAAAATTCTACTTTAGTGCTCTTATTCATTATTCAAATGCCTAAAACTTCAGATTCTATCCACTTCAGATTATTTATTCTTCTTATATTAGCAGCTTCTCCCCCGTTACTGATAGAGTCATATTTCATTCTGGACAATATTCTTTGCAACCTAATGCATTTCTGTTTCCAAGTTTTACACTTTTCAGTAAGTACCATTTTCTGTATAACTAATTGTTGTATACGTCCCTGAAGCTCCAGTCTCGAGGCGAAGTCCAAAGCTGTGGGTGTCGCTCTTTCCGATTTAATATTGTTGATAAAATTAAGTGTAAATGGGACTGTGAACTGAACGTTACTTTGCATATTCTGGAATCAAATAAAAATTTCTGATGAAACCACAGGATTTTAGTCCTAGCCCAATGGCTAATTAGTCAAATAAGTTGTTATTCAAGGCTTGATTTTACCCTTTTTTGTGCCGCAGATTATCTTCTCTCTTGAAATAAAGTGCTAAACATTTTTAGCACGAATTTGTGTACAATTAATATTATCCAAAGTGTACTTACCTCTTCATATAAGTTTTCATGTATCAATGGCAAAGCAGTTTTAGCTATGTAAACCCTATCACCCGAGGCTATATACTTGTCCTCATCTTTGAAGTGAGCTGAACAAATCCTAGTGTGTTTTGTAAGTGCCCAGTCGGGCTGGCACCGTTCCTTTCTGATTATGTCAATCCATTCCTGTCGCCTCGGCTCTGTCTTCGGAAACCTAATCAGAGGATTATAAAAAATAAGTCATTTTACTATTAAAATTTTCGTGAGTATCACACATTATAAATTGTTAAAAACCGGCGATCTCGCCGCGTGCACCCCCGGAGGAAGAGCGTCGGACACGCTCGAAACCTAGCTCAAAAATATCGACAAGACGAATCGTACCCAGTAGATCTAAGTAGTGTCAGAGCAGTTTGAATACTACCATTAGAAACATTAAAGACTTGATAAGATAAAGTCGACTAGAGAAGAAAATACGCGAGTATTTGTATACTAAATTAACGGTAAGGCTTTGGAAAACTGTTGGAAAACCACGTATGGTTGCATTATTTTAGAAGTGTTTATAAATATTTCTTAACTTACTGATGATATGTAATGCCATCAGATTTGCTCTTTTTTTTGATGTTGTTTTTACAAGATCTTAAAACACAAGATGGCATTTTTAATTTGCAATGATTTCAATATTGCGACTTCGTTTGACATTTATTTGACGCGTCTCCGTGGGACCAAAGAGCATGTAAGTAGCTTGTGACCATAAAGGATGAGTCACCATTGTGTCACATATAGTTACTATAGCTACTCGGAGGCCAGTTACATGCGAAAAACAAAATATTTATTTCGAGATGCCAGTTCAATAGTAAGTATGTGTCAAATGTATGTAATTTTCTTTGCTAGGAAGTAGTACTAAGTAAACACAAAATAAACTATATTACTAATCTATTATAGTTGGCATGTAATTATTATTTTAATTCTTTTTTTAACGCTTAACGCTTACACACTCATACCCCCGCACTAGGATTCCCTGTGTCGCAGGTGGCATGGACATACACAGACACACATCACAAACATCCAAGACCCGAGAACAAACTTTATGCTTACACAAAATCTGCCCCGGCCGGGAATCGAACCCGGGACCCCTCGCTTTGCAGGCAGGGTTACTACCAACTTAGCTACGGAGCCGTCAAAGTTTTTGTCGGAGTTTTTGTTCACATTAAATTAACACATTTACAGAGGGCACATTAAAACACATAAGTACAATGGCAACCCTATCTTTAGATAGTTTTTCCTTCAAACAAAACCTTATGGAGAAAACCGGCCAAGTGCGAGTCAGACTCGCGCACCAAGGAGGTTCCGTATAAACTAGTAAAAGAAACCGCCGCACAGCTAAACTTGAAATGTAAAGGTAATGAACACTAAATACTCATAACTATTTAAATATAATCAACTAGCTGCTGCCCCGCGGTTTCACCCGCGTGGAGATTCTGGATTTCATGGTTTTAATTTTTTTGCGTGGAACCCTAATAGAATTTGCAATAAAATAATATTGCGGCTATAAATTGAGATGTAAGCTATCCTATCTTTTAAGTTAGATCAAACTGCACACGGTGTGCAAATTTGATTAAAATCGGTTAAGTAGTTTAGGAGTCCATCGCGGACAAACAACGTGACGCGTAATTTATATATATTAAGATAAGATAGCTAAAACCATCAAATCATCGTAAAGCGAATCAAAAAGCAGCTATCAGTCAGAGCATCCAATTATTCCACAGCAGTTAGCGTTGCGGTGCTATTAACAAATCACCGCATGAATATTCATGGGTCATCCTGCTAGGGTCGAGGGATGAGCAATACGCATAGCTTTAATAATAAAAACATATTAGCCGCATCGCATGTCTGTGTTTCCGTGACCGGGCAGTTTTACACCTGGCGAGGGCGAGAGGGTGAGAGGTCGCAGGGGGGGTTCCCCCCAGACAGGGTATATGGATGATGGCCGGGAGGGGGCAAAAGCACCGTTTGTCAGCGGTCAGCTATTAATGAATGTGCCCATAATGTTTATTGTGCCCGCTGAGCGGTTTCGGGTAATGCTTGTAATTCATCGTTCTATAAATTGAGTATTATGTCCATCGCGTAGTTTACGAACTATTTTAGCTTATTGGTTCGTCTTAAACATCAAATGTGTGTCTTTCTGCGCGTAGATATCGATCTATCAGCCATAGTAAAACCGTACATTAGTCTTACTTCAACCAAACCTTTGCATTGTGGTAGGGCTTTCACAGTCATACCCCCGCACTAGGATTCCCTGTGTCGCAGGTGGCATGGACATACACAGATACACATCACAAACATCCAAGACCCGAGAATAAACTTTATGCTTACACAAAATCTGCCCCGGCCGGGAATCGAACCCGGGACCCCTCGCCTTGCAGGCAGGGTTACTACCAACTTAGCTACGGAGCCGTCGGGCATTTCGGGTGCTCATCTAGCTAGCTACCACGCTTAGATAGAAAATCATCACTCACCTGGCGATGTATTCCAAGGCCTAAACTAGATTTAGCGCATAGGTACACTATCATCGACTACATTGTCGCTTCAGCGGCGCAAGTACGGAAGTCGGCTCGATAAATTTGTCGAACCGAAAAACTCAATAAATTTATCGAATGTTGCGAGTACCGAAGTCTGATCGTAAAATATTGTAGTAGCTCTATATTCTCTTTGGATTCGACCTAGCTCGATTGTCGATTGTATCAAGGCTCTATAAATGATATAAAAAGTCGATAAACCCACTTTATCGATTTGAAGTGTCCATTTTTTCGATTGAAAAGATCCGTACTTGCGCTGCAGATCAGGCAAGCAACTGGTCAAAACCTAGCCTGACAAGTATAAAAAATAGATATTATTTAATACAGTAATATTGTACGCATATAAAGCTTATTTTATAGAATCTGTAACATCATAGAAACATTCAATGTTATTTTTTTTGCGTTTCCACCAAACAGTAACACGAAGAATAATAAATCATCGTATACATGTTTTAATTTGTACAATCGTTTACCTGCTTATATACGCAATTAAAACTCTTATTATCACTACACAAGATGTGAAGCAATAACTGCATATTAAACATCGACGGGCATTAATTACCCGCACTTATGATTGAGATGCAGTTAACGGTTAGACCATGTACATTATCGTCGATTAGAATTAACCGGGGAATGAGAGGATTGGAAGGTTAAAGTTCCTTAACCGTGTAATCTAAGCATTTGAGATTTTAACAATATAGTGACTTTATACAGGTTTGTCCCTTAGAGAGAGGTTCTTATTTAAAATTAAGAACACGACAGCCTTTAAAATTGCATTAAAATAAAAATTTTAAACAAATTAGACCACGTCAAGTTAATAAACTCCCGCTGGTAGTGTCTTAATTATGTCTAAATATTTGTTATTATTCGCTTGGTAATAGAACAATTTTAAGAGCTCGTCTTGGATTTTGTTATTCAAGGCAAACGATCAACTCGATCGCTCCCATAGGTCTAGATAACCAGGAGACGCAGGTTCGAATCTTGTTGGAAGCGATATTTTTGGGATATATATTTACGTAAAGGATCAACTGGCCTTGAAATCTAATTGCAAAAAAGGCATATAGCATTATCGTCATTTATTAATGTTTAATATCATTCAACCGACCAGCTCGACTGCGCCTGCAGTATGCCTGCGACTTAAAAATGGTGTAAGAACGTCTGACGGAGCATAACTAGACGTAGCCCTGGTCCGTATGGCATCAGAAGCTAAGGGGTCGCAGTTATCACGTGCCATCGTTTACACATTTGACTCCATTTTATTATAATAATGAAATTATTGCCGGCACGAGGCCCGATCGCGTGTCGGACACGGGTCGCCCCCTCTTCGCAGCCATTACCTCATTAAAAGATAGATGCTACAACTGCGGGGGCGAATTTAACTTTTTAATTTAATGGGCCTGCGGTAGTGAAACACTATCGTATTGAAAAGGTGTGATTTTAACGAGATTGAACTCGTAGTGTAGGTACGACCAGGTTATCGAAGGTACCTTTATGAAGGTATAAAATGAATGAGGCGCGCGTCGATGTCTTTTTAATGGGAGAATATGTAGTGTGCACCGAGCGTTGCTGTAGTATTGAAATGGGGCTATACTACTTTAATGAAGCATCCTAATGTACTTTACGTAATGTTTAATGGCAGGTTAAAAACGAAATTATTTGTCTAATTGGAAGTTCTTTAATGATAGATTTACTAATACCTGCCCTTGGCTTACCTTTGCTCCTTATACTTGGGCTTTAATTAAGGTACTTTTATGCCATATATTATACTTAAGTGCTTTAGTAGCAATCCATAAAGAGGTAACAGATAGACTGAAATGTTTGTTTTCAGATTTGTAATTCTAGTAGGAATTTTTTATACTATTGTATAATGAGACGAGCTGGACGCCAGTCTGATGGTTAGCATAACTATACCACTATACCACTCAGAACTTTGAAATAGGCCTGCACGGCACTGCATTGCGCTCGCTACCCTGAGCTGAGACATTAGGTATTAAGTCTCATAAGCCCATTAACTTCACTCACTGCGTTGCTCATCAAAGGGAATACAATACCGCTTGCACATTGTTGTTTGACAGCAGCTTATATTATATATAGCATCAACAATCTCGGACACTCGCAGAAGAGTTGGTACAACTACCTGGCATTTGCAGACTTCCAACAGGAAGAGATTTTTTATTCGACCTGATTTTGTACATGGCACTACAATCCGATAGTTTGATTCATGTCAAAATGTGTCGATGCGTATAATTAAACTTTTCCTATTAGTCCTAATTTATTCAAAACTTATCCTATTCACCAAACTAAAATCAGGTGCATGTGATAGTCAAAAGAGAGTAAGATAAAATACCATTAATAAAAAAAACATGTTTATACGCTACCAACAACTTCCTGCGGATTCATCTGCGTGGCACACAGAAACAGTATTTTCCGGGATAAAATGGAGCCTATGTTAGAGCCTCTTAGGTCCATAAACTATATGTAAGACAAAAATGACATCGATCCGTTACTCCGTTGCTGTGTAAAAATAAAGAAGGACAAACCAACCAAGAAACACACTTTTCCATTATACCTATTACGTATTGTATTCAAAGAACTGTTCCAAATTTTAGCATTATCATTAGCATTATATCGGGAAGTAGTCGAACAAATAATCAATTGCCAGATTTGTTCCTTCCGACAGACAGACACACAGAAATCGAACCTAATAAGGGCCTGTAACAAAAACGCTCAAGTCAACAACAATCCAAAAAGCATCAATAATCTCGGAAACATTTAATTACGGCACAATTAGCAACCGAAGAAGTAGCGGTAACAATCTGGAAAGAAGGGGGTCGGCTAATTAGCTAATGGATTCACCCTATGACCCCTACCACTCTCGCCTCCCTGCTGCCCCCGCTGCTTGCTTGTAATGGATTGAGGCACGCTCGCCGCGTCACCAGCCATCTCGGATTTCGTCCACGTTCCACCGTTCCGTGTATGTATGACAAGCTTTTTATAATGCCAAGTGGTAATAGAGATAGCGCACTTAACTAAAAGCTTGGTTTAAGTATTAACTTATGTTGTTTGCAAAAAATGCTACTTGCTGATAATAATGCTAATGATCAAAACTCTAGTTTTTACACGACTGGACAAAAAAGGAGTGTAATATTTTTAGGGTTCAATGTGAGTTTCTTTATTCTACCATAACTTTTTGAACTGCGTGAACAGATTTTGATGCATGGGGTATCGTTAGAATCCTTACATCATCCCGAGTGAATATGGCTAGGGCAGTCGTGTTTTTTATGTAACTTTTGTTACATCAACTTGTTGTTTATTTTGTTTGTATAATGATAATACAATTAGAGTATGGTGTGTACCTAAAAATACTATACCTACTCTACCGAACTAATATAATTAAGTCTGTGCAAAACGCCTTTCTGTAAAAAACGTTTGTAAAAACGAATTATTTGATATGAATATTGAGAAAAATATAATTTTCGTTTTGTAGATTTGTTTTAAAATCACGGTCTATTTAATAAATAGTGTCTAATTGTAAAGTTAATATATTTTATAGTGTTAATCCACACTATAGGGGTTGTTGAAATACTTTGTTTATTTGTATTTAGTGACCCAAAAAGAGTTATTGAATTGTTGCTCGATCGAGTTACTGAGACTTGACTATTCTGTTTTGTCCCTTCCACTTCATTAATAAAGATTAGTTTGTGGAAAAGTAGTATGTCTCAATTTGTATGGAACTATTTTATGCAACAATTTGCAACAACCACTGCGCCTGCACTTTTACTAAAAAATTCAATTGGAGACAAAGTTATATGGCACAGCATGGATACTTGGATAGTAGCGAGTTAACGACCAGTAGCAGGCATCGTTTATGAGTGTTGCCACATCGTTCTCAAGTTTTTCACTTCAATTTTGTCTAAAATAATTTGTCATAATAATCGAAACGACAGTTTTATAGTTGGCTATAATAAAAAACGCATATAACTTGTCCTCTGACGCAAATTGAATGGGCTTTCGATGTAGGTGAGAGGTGGCAGGGTTCGGTCAAGGGATAATACGTTCTATGTTAAAGGGTTTTGGGTTACAATCGTTCGGTAGGTAGCCGTCGAGTCGTAAAGCGGTATGGGGTAGTGGGAATGATTACAGAAACGTATAAAGTATAGTTAGAGCGAATGTTATGGTAGCTGAAGCAGTAATCTCGTATCGACGCACCACTCTATACCACATGATGGGTATAGGTTTCTATTTTCTGATCGTTATCGTACATTACTGTGAATGTATCCTGTTCGTATGCAACGGTTACTGCTTTAACAGCTGTCTATACTAAACTAGATAACTCGATTCCACTTAGTACGTGCACCAACGATGTACAGGTTGCATTTTTTGGACGGGCAATCAGAATAGGTACCTTCAACTGGTTGCATTATGATCCTCCTTGGTAGATCTTGGTAACCCTAACTGTTGCAGCTTCAGGAAAACATTCAGAAGACCAAATGTAACTCTGAAGATATTTTACTCTGCTTACACAGATTTTGGAAAAAAATGCACAGTCAGCAGGAAAATAGGCAGATTAAACAAAAACTGTTTTATGCTAATCGATCCTGTTTCTTCTAGGGATCAAAATACTATCACACCAACTGAAGTTTGGGTACTAAAAATGTCAGAAATCACAAAAACGATATCCCATACATTTTTGTATGATTATGCGACTTGGATAGGTTTATTTCGTTCATTTTAAGTAATCTTTCTTTAAGCAATTAGTCTACAGCTTGTTTGTATCGATTTCTGGGTACATTTTGGGCAATTTTTTTTTCAAATAACAGTCTTTTATTTTAAATTAACCGACGCTTAGTAGAAGTGACAGGTGACCAACGAGCTGGCGCTTACCTCGGTCAACGTATTAGTTTAGCTATTCAGCGAGGTAATGTCGCCAGCTTTTTGGGCACCCTACCTGCAGAAGGCGACCTTAATGCTGTTTTTTATTTATAAGGTTTTGTTTAATTTTGTTTTTAATTGATAAATTCTTAGTTTTTTATTGAAATGTAAATAATCCTATGTATAGACGTATATTGTTGTATATTAAAATTATATAATACATTAGTCACGATTTGGATAGAATTTAGGAATTTAGAATTTGGATTGAAATTTAGTTTTATATATCTTATATTACATAAATATTCCCTAATTTAGAATGAGCCTCTAATATCTTCTACGATGATGTTATTCATTCAAATTACTTTTAAAAGCAGTTGAAAAACGCAACATATCTTTTATTAAATATTGTCATCTAAATATTTATAATTTCTGCTTTACGTAATAGTATTGTATGAGTCACAAATGAGAAGACACGTCGTCTTCGGTCACGGTTACCTAACGTTTTTTGACTTATGATTATACGAATTTATTGCATATAGAGTATGGATATGACTCAGTGTTGACAAATAAATTAGAAAGAAGTAAGTATTGAAGGATAGCTGAAGAGGTGTTTCTTTAACAATGGGTGAGGTAACTGTCCCAGTCCAATCGCCAAACTACTCCTCGTTTCTGCACCTTCAAAGAGACATCGAAGTAGAAATAGTAGTAGAATTTTCAGGAAAATCAATAGCTTTCAATGCTAGCTGATGTTTATTTGTAATATTAATCTTATTTTGTACATTTTGTTGCAAATAACATGTTTGTTTAACTTCAGATGAAGCTTGTCCGCCTCCCGGTGACCTATATAGGATTTGTAAAGAATTAATATTAAACAAAAGGAATGTCGATTACATTTACGACAAGCTTACTTGACTTAGCTTACAACGTTATTTTCCGTCGGGTTCCGGTATAAAAAAATAACTTTTCTACATTTAGGAATCCTGTAATATATTGGGAATCTTCCGAAGACATGATCATTATGCTAGCCCCTGCATAAAACCAGCTGCGCGCGCATTTATCGACTTGCTTATCTTGCTTTAGCTAATCCGCCCTCGGCGAGCCGCCCGCCCAGCGCCGTGATTGGGCAGACGCGGGGAAATAGGAGAATTTATGTAGAAGCGGTGAATAACTTTACATAATTCTTGCCTTTATGACCATGACTTCCGTAAAGATTACCCTTACATAAACATCCATGTATATTCAAGGTAGATTTTTCGTGCAGCTATGATCTGGTGTTGTCCATTTAATTTTGTGTAATGATTTGTATATAATATATATTTAATTTCTATAAAATTACATAGTAATGTAATTCAGCTCCTAGTAATTATGTTTGTCCTAAACACCCCATCGTCCGAAATGCTAGAAACCTATTCAGTAAATATTAATGCTAAATATTTTAAGTAACTTAACTTCTCAACACAACACGCATCTATATCTAGATATTACCAGTCTTTAACATCTATATATTACGGTACGGCTAACTTTGCAAGATACTCCCCCAGATGAACGTATGAGTGAATGGCACCGCTTTGTTTAAGTAGTCAGTCGCCAATTAGAGTTCCGGTTTGATGAGCAAAGTAGTTAGTGAAATGACTGGGCATATGACACTTAATACCTGATTTGTCTTAGGACAACGAGCGCACTACAGTGACACGTATGCCTTTCATTTTTTGTTTTAAAGTTCTGCGTGACACTTCAATTGCTATGGGCAGATTTTATGCTTACCATCAGGTCGACGTCCTACTAGTCTCATTTAGTAGGTATAAGACGCGTAAAAAGATTTTACAACTAAATAAGGAGGTGAAATAGTATTTAAAAAGATCTAAGCCTATTTTCATAAACGTTCCGTAACTTACTTAATTACTAGAAAGTGTTTTGTCTCGTTTTCACGTGTAACAGCTTCCGTTAAAGAGAAGTTGACAAAGCAGCTTAAAGCATAGATTATCTTATTGAGCTTTTATGAATAAGGGCTCTAGAATAGTAGTAATTGTACCTTTTAAGTTTAGATATTATAGTCCAAATATTCCAGACCACTTAGCAGATACCAGCAGTTGCAGTATGCAGTACGTCATTGTCGCATCGAATTAGAATGCTGATTCGTTGAATGTATTGTCTCGTGTACCATCGCATACATATTATGGCAAATAAAAATAATGACAGTATAAAACAAAAATAAAAGAGAATAGATAAATAAAACCTCAAGTACATGGAGCTTGTATGAATGACTACGCGAAGGAATGCGCCGCACGCGCTCTCACGCACACAGCAAACATTTGCTCACCTACATACACACCGGCAGATAAAACGAGTTATATCATACACACATATACACCCAGACTATCGGTATACATGCACACAAATAAACCGTATACTCGCTAACAAATTAAAAGTAGCTGTATACGTTTTTTATTCCAATATTCAAATTCAGGCAGTTAATTTTGATTTATAGTCTGTCGTTAAGCTTGTTATTAATTATGAAATAATAATAATCACTGTTAAATTATACACAAAATGTAAATTATAAAACAATATTCGTAAACGCACTTCTTTCTGGCTCCGTAAAAGTACCTTTTTTTTCTATATACTTAAGTAAGTAATATTTATTTTTAACAAATTTTAGCTTTTTTATTTATTATATGTATCATTTTATTCATACATTGTTTACAGAAATTAAAGTCAGTATCACCGGTATCGGCGTTCTCTAGAGGACATAGTCATAAACAAAACAGATTTTTTTAATTATGCCTTGTTGGCAATCAAAAAAAACTTAATTAGTACATTTCAAAAATTATATTCTAAGTTATTGCTCGCGGCTTTTGTTGTCAGGTAATTAGGAAAAACTATAACTCTAAAATAATTTAAATAAAAATTAAAGGTTACCGACTACTGCAAACTCACGGCCTAAAAAGAAACAAACAATCAAGAAAATATTCTCATCTAAAATTGTTATGTACAAACTATTCATTGTTTATCGTCAATAGACGATATAACGACGAATGTAATACCATTATTTACTTACATGTAATATATTTTAATGTTTTTAATATATATAATTATATATCCATTTTGATAGATATAATGATTGGCAACATGGACACGGGACGCTTTTACAAAATTAGAAAAATACCCAGAATATAAAAATATCCCAAGCTTTACATAAACTAGATGACTTCAAACTAGACATGAAACCTAACAATATCTTAACATTAGTAAAGCCATCAGTTCTCTAGTGTTCCTGTGAACACGAACATGCTTCATGATGTTCGAAATGTCTGGAATTCAAACAATGTAAAATATATGCTATAAAAACCATTGTTTAACCAATCGCAAAAAAAAACAATTTTTAGTTTAAAATATTAATTTGGGTTTTTAAATCGTCTGATAAAATAGCTACAGTATTATTGAAATTGTATGACAAGACATTAGCTCGCGACAGTACCTGCTGCTTTGAATGGCGTTGGCGAGTCGCAAGATTACTATTAGCCCGTTACTTGTCTCAATGAATGGTGCCTCTCTCAATAATGCCCAAAAAGCCTTAAATATTCATGTATACTCGAACAAATCTATGCCATCTCGTCTTGTGCTTAAAGACTATAATTATTAAACATGAATAATTCCTTCAAAAACTTTGTGTAGATTTTTGAGATTATAACCAAGTGGAAAGAAGCAAGGCGCGTAAAAGTGTGCGAAGTTATTTCTTTAGGTAGGGAAATTGTCCTGACGCCCACGCGCCTCCGGAAATGTCGCATGCTTAGATCCTATCTGGGCTTAAAGCTGTATACAGCGCACGATCCCGTCATTATTACAACTTGTGATTTTTTGCTTCTCCAGAGGAAGTTGTGATAACGTCGATGATGGTCGTTGACCTTTAAAAACAGTTTCTTAATTTTATGAATGAGAATTGGATAGTCACGTATAAAATCACAGCTTACAATATGAAAATGAGTTGAATATCTAAAGTTGTTGAGCTTTAAACAATGAGTGGGGTAACTTAGCGTTGTGACACGCACATGTTCGGCTTGTCTGTCCGACTCAGCCCGTCACGAGCACAGAATTGATCGGTTAATCACGAGAACAATTGCGACGCACTGTCTAATTCATGAATTTGTAATCTTGAGGCCTGGGACCGTAGAGATATCATAGTTACTCTATGCCTGGGATTGGTTGGGGCTAGAGTAACTTCCTTAGTGAAGGTATTCTGTTTGACATTGGGACCTAAATGATATGAAAATAGTTGTCCTTATATTCCTTAAACTTAATTAACACTTTTCAAATATGTTTTTACTGACAAACTTTCACTTTTTGTGCTTTGTCTATATAAGAGCGGGATTTTATTCGACGAAGAATAGTGTTTTTGGAACAGTTCCAAGTAACAATATACAAAACGAGGGCTGAAACAGGTGCTAGCTATAAAACTTGTTATTTTAACAATCATTTGCATCAGAACGGATAATGTCATTAAAATCAACGAGGCCTTAAAATTAGAGTCCATCCATTTCTGGGAATTGTTAGCTATACTGAAATTGCGTTTATTTAACGGACCTAGTATACATCGGTTTTAGAGCCTACATTAATGATATATACCTACTTGATTGGAGGCCTAAATAAGAGTCTAATCTACGATATCCGCACTATAGAATAAATGCAAAAGTGTGTTTTTTGGTTTGTCCTTTTTTTCACGTAGCAAAGGAGCTACGGATCGACGTGATTTTTGGCGTAGATATAGTTTGTGGACTGGAGAGTGTAACATAGGTCTTTTTATTCAGGAATAATGCAAGGTTCCGGTAGGAATCTGCACGCGGGTGAAACTGCGGATAGTAGATATAGTATTATATAATTGAAACAAATGAATTGTTGATAAAAAAAGGTTTTATATTTGGACGATGTCAATAATGATACGACTTCAAAAATTGTCTTAAGTCTCAATCCAAAAAAAATGCTCTTTTTGGATGGTGATTGAAATGTTTTTTCTTTATTTGTCCCTAATATATTTACCGCATGTTTTAAATCAGTTACAGCTTTTAATACAAAAGTAGCGACACTCTTCGTAACACTGCACTCCATCAAAGTTCTAATCATTCTCTTGGCCAACAGTTTTACTGTCGAATTGTGCCCAATTTGTGTCAGAATAAAATTGGCCACGTTTACGGAGCCGTCAAAATAACTGGTTGTATTTGTGTGTCATCTGCGCTCGATGAACTACACATAGCTCAGAAGAACGGTGAGCGTGGGGAGCTTGTGCCTGAGCACGTTTGAGCTTGTTACGTGAATAAATGACATACGTAATAAAATATTTAATACATACTTTGTAACCAAATTTAAAGTTGACAATTACGTCTTGTAAGAATACTAGAAACACAAACTTATAATTTAAGCAGAAATTTGCTTTTTAAGCCCAAGTTAGATAATATTCATCATTTCGCATACTAATAAATCATATGAGCATTTTTGCTAGAATTCTTATTTATATTTTTAACAATAATAATTTGAGTGACTGCTGATATTATCCCAAAAGTCACAAAGTACATTCTACATTATGACGAGTTCTATAGTTTTTATAGTTCAGTTTACCGACACTATAAAGAGATAAAAGCTCGTCGAGTTTGGCTGGTCAATTTGTTCGACAGTTTGTTCGCCCGTGGATTTTTTATGAATGGACATAACGGCAGATCCACTATTGATACCTCATTAACATCCAGCCATAAATTACTGCTGGGGCCTTAAACTGAGAGGCATTAGAGTCCGCATCACTACAGATTATATGACCACTTATATTGTGTTCGCATCGGAAGTGAGATTACAAAACTTTAGACTTAACGGGTGACGTTAATCTTACTTTATTTTTGTTTAAAAACACATTATTATTTCAAGTGTTACTACTATATATGAATATAAATTTCCTTAGGTTCATGAACATTTATAAGGTATGCAAATGTCTATAACATTCAAGCTTCATGCTTGCACTGCGATATATAATGGTAGGTAACACAGTATACTACGGGGGAAAGCTAGCGAGGGTATGTTACAAAAATGTGATTCCAGGGGAAAGCTGTGATCAACGTTACGTTAGTCCAAACAATAAAATAAATCTAATTTCTGATTTCTTATAATCTTGTAAGTGATGGTTATCATTGACAACAACGACGCATTTCTACTGCCTGAGCCTTTATCTGAGTTTGCCTTTAGTAAAACAAACTTGCTGCGTAAATGTTTAGCAAGATTGAACATAAATACGTTCATATTATTACAGCTTACACGGTACAATAATAGTATTTTTGATACAATCTAGAGTGGTCTCATTGACAATACCTGCTCAGGTATGTAGGTACTGTCGGGTCCAGCATTAACGTGGCTGAGCGGTGATGTCACTACCGAGGTAACGGACACCGGCACCACTCTCGAAAACTACCTATACTCGTAGCTTTTCGATTCTTCGACTTGTTCGCCAATCGGCTTATCTAATAGCTAAATTTATCAGGAATTATTGTAGTTATCGAACAATATTAGTTATGAACAATACCTATTCGCCGTCTTCGAACAGGAATCGTATTCGCAGTATTTTATTCTTCTTAGTTGTTGTTTTAGAGTTCTACAATGATATTACGAGTATATATAATATGCACTTAACTCGAGTCTAGAGCACATCTCCAGGTCAAATGCAATTTCTGACTAAACTGTCCATTTGGACTTAACGCTTTAGACTATTCGATAAATATGCATATTTTGTAGTTATTTTACAATAATTTTCAATCGATGGGGATTGGAATGTTTCACTTCTGCGTCCAACCGTCTGTCTGTCACAGAGGTTTATATTGTAACTGTTTCACGCGTAGAAAGTTGAAATTTGGCGCATAGATAGAAAGTAGCGCCCTGAAGACTGTCGAGCAGTTACAACTAGATAATTAGAATTAGCTCCTGAAAGGGCAAATGGAATTCAAATTAATAACAAATATTTTTAACCGAGATCATCAGTAGTTTTAAACATATACCGTCTTACCACAAAAAACAACTTTTAGACGCCTGTTTAGTGTCTAAAAGATAATTGTCGAAAATTATTAGAAACTTCACAGCAGAATTGAGTTAGACATAAGTTAGACACTTCTTAAATCAAGTTTTCTGGGTGTCAGTGCAGGCCTTATCGCCCCCACCTAGAATGAGAATAAGAATTGTACGATTAGGTATCGTATCTAAGACAAAAAAAGTACGACTTTGAAAGACATGGAACTCATTTTCCAGCGGTAACTTATATTTCCAGCAGGCTAATTATTTTTATATAAAGGCACAATTATAATAAGAAATAGCTCATAGCAGTGTGTGTCTCTTGAGAAATATTTATTGCGCACAGAGTTGCTAAACGTCAAATATACTGCATATCAATTGGCATGTCTCTAAATAAAAACACGATAGCAGTTATTTACACTTAGATACCAGAGTCTATGACAAAGGTTATAAATTTAAATAATGCTCTAAATACTTAACATAAGTATTTCGATAAACATATAATTCTGTATAATAGCGATGTTTAAATTTAGCTTAGCAACTGATGCTTATAACTTTTTGAGAATAATAATTAGAGTTGCATATTTATAGACCAAGTACAAGTGTCGTACATAATTTTATTATAGAGTAAGTGTTCCGTTAGTCCTTGGGTGTGACTGTTCTGTGAATGAAAGCATTGTCTTCCGATTTATTAGTGGTATTGGTAGTAGTGGTCTTTGTTAGTGGTACTTAGGACTAACTCTTCTGCGAGTGTCCGTCTGGGTTGTTACCACCGCTTTGCTCGTGAAGTCTGATGTAACCAAACAGTATTTTGCAAGCATTCCTGTGTTCCGGTTTGATGAGCAGAGTAGCCATTGAATTACTGGGCTTATGAGACAATGTCTCAGGGTAATGAGCGCTGTACTGCAGTTCCGCGCAGGCCTTTGTGTTAGAACGTTCTGAACGGCACTGCAATTTTTATGGGCCGGCGTTATGCTTACCATCAGGCAAACGACCAGCTCGTCTCGTTACCAAATAGCATACATAGGACTAGTAGACTGCTCGTAATGCCAAAAAAGCGATGTTATAAAATTGATAAAATACAAGAACCTACACCTAATATATCCGTTGCATCTACATACTTTTCACGACGTGAAGCGTCTTCGTAAATATTAGAAGTAGAGTGAAGAACACTTGAGACTCTTCACTTCAAGTGAAAAGCGGACTGATTCACACGGCCCCGACGATAGGGCCGATATGCAAAGTACAAGTCGCCTTCAGTACCTACAATATTGTTAATATTTCGGAGACTTGATTAGTCACAATCACAAAGCTGAGTGGTGCTTTATGTAGGCCCCAGGATTCACAAGTCATAGCGTATTCACGGGACAGGCGAAGCGAATAAATAAACGCTATCAATTTTAAATTTTCATGTCATCTGAATATAAACATAGAAAAAAT
This sequence comes from Crocallis elinguaria, assembly GCA_907269065.1. Taxonomy (NCBI): domain Eukaryota; kingdom Metazoa; phylum Arthropoda; class Insecta; order Lepidoptera; family Geometridae; genus Crocallis; species Crocallis elinguaria. The sequence goes on from OU026077.1 coordinate 10,705,126, forward strand.
ACTTTTTGTTGCATGTTATTTATATTACGCCACAAAAATCATTCAAAACTTACAAAATGTGTCTAATATAACTAAATTTATTGTTAAAAGAGCGTCACGGATCAAGATAAAATCGTGCATGCGGTCTTTCGCCATATCTTGTAAATTCCGCGCGTATCAAATGAATTTATATCTAACGTAATTGAATATATTGTTGAAGATGTGTTGCAGGTGGCTTCGAGCGACGTTATTGGTATAACTGTCGGCCGGGACATGGGAAACGACGCGCCGCCCACGCGCGGCGGTCTCGCGCGCGACCGTTGCGGCTTCGAGTACAGGCGTCCAAGAAAGCGCTTATAAAGACACGTTTTAATCATTTAAAACATCAAATGATATTTTCAAGCGAACTTCTAGGGTCTTACCATAAAAAAAATTAACACACGTTAAACTTGTGTTAAACACTGTTTAACGCATAAACATGCCTTAGTCGCGACCACAAATCCTGATTTAAGTATTGTCTAACCGTTGTCTAACATAATTCTGTTGTGACGTTTCTAATAATTTTTGACGTTTATCGTTAGACGCGGTCTAGCTAAACAGGCGACTAAAAATGATTTTTTTGTGGTAACACTACAATTGTCTAAAAGTAAAAAAAAATATTTTAAAATAAACTACTAGTTCTAGTTGTGGTCTACTTTTCAAATAAATTTAGATTTTTCCGCTGAAGTTATTGTTAAATGTATTTAATTTTATTTGATTTTAAACCTTGGCTAACAGTTACCAGTGTTTTGCCTGTCCGCTTGTTACTAAAGATGATAATGAAAATAATTTTAAAATGAAATACTTACAAATAATATGGCTTTGCTTTTGTAAAATAAATCTTACGGATATTGTACCTATATACAAAATAATACTTTAGAGTGATAGACATTCAACTGATTTATTTTAGAACAATGTAAGTAGTAGTAAGTATGTAAAAGCACTTAACATTTGATAAAGTATGGTTGAATACCTATATTCAGCCAGACGTGATAATGAACGTCTATACTTTGTGCGAAAAGGTTAAGCACATACAACAACGAATTGGCACAAGAATAGCTAACTAACGCATTTGTGTAACTCAACATGGATAACTACCATTTTTAATACCAATATAAAAAGAAAGCAGCTTAATTTATAGCATTCAACTTTGAGTAGGTATCGTACTTACGTAGATTTAGCTTTAGCTTTAATGGGTATTAAATTGAAAATCTAATACAATAACAGACAATTTACGACTTTTTTGTAGAGTGGTCATGTATTATCATACCAATAAAACTACCGCTTGTCAATGCTTTTGTCATCGATTGTACATGACATCATCTGGGGTATAAGCGCAAATAAAAATGCTAGTTTCCTGTTTATATTAACGTTTATTTAGTGTTTATTTATTTTATATTTAGTCAAATGTTAAAATTGGCAGACTCAAATCACTCGTACGTATAGTAAGTTATGTTGGGTGTATGAGTTTGCGAATGAGTTAACAATCATGGGATGCTAATGACCGGCGTACGGTTCAACCTACGCCTATTATTAACATATTAGTCTCCGTGTTTAATTAATGTTTCGTTTAGTAATCAGGTAGGTAAAAACGCCGAAGTTAGAAAATGTCTATTATGTATTTGTGAAAGTCAATGTCTGTTCTTTTTTTTATATTATTAGGTAACAGGACGAGCTGGTCGTTTGCCTGATGGTAAGCATAACGCCGGCCCATAACGATTGCAGTGCCACCCAGAACTTTGAAACACAAAGGCCTGCGCGGCACTGCAGTGCGCTCGTTACCCTGAGACATTATAGGTATTAAGTCTCATAAGCCCAGTAATTTCACTGGATACTCTGCTCATCAAACCGGAACACAGTAATGCTTGCACACTACTGCTTGGCGGCAGACTTCACGAGCAAAGCGGTGGTAACAACCCAGACGGACACTCGCAGAAGAGTAAGTCCTCCCACTTACAAATGTTAACGATACAAAAATTATGTGCTTAGTTCTTTTTTTGTTTTATATGCTTTCCTGGAAGTTTAGTTCTATAGACCATCACATTTAAAAATTGTTTATATTTTGTACTCGACATAGAAAAGCACAACATACACTTTTCGGAAAATACTTTACAAAACGGCTATTGGACAAAGCATTATTTATTCAAAGACGTCTTAAACTCAGAGATGAAAAACATTGCATTAGGTGGAAATTTTTTGGTTGGAAATTATTCCACACGAATTAAAATTTAGCATACGGACAGGGCAAAACTTATTTAACTTACCAAATAAGAAAAATGAAGTTAATGAGGCACTGGTAAGTTAGCAACTTGAAGATGAAGCACTCCGATCAATAAAGCTGACACGTTGCTTGGAAGTAAGTACGTTGATTGGTAACACATAATTATGCGGTGAGTAAGTAGGGGGCAGGTATAGCCAGGCAGTATCAGTTCTTAGGTATCAGTTCTACTATTAGTGCCCCTGCCATCCACTAACACCCGCAGTACTTAGTAGCTCTCGTTTACTTATTTTGCAATTTGTATGGATTGCTACCACCATTATGGCTGAGGTGTGTCCACATCATAAGAAGTTTGACTGCAATCGGTAGCGGTAGAAATAATACAAATTATAAATGGATATCTTCTGACAATGTTCAAAGAAAATTGGGGAGTTTTGTCTCCACTTTAACTAATTTCAAATAGGAAGGAGGTTCTCAATTACTTGGTATTTTTTGTGGCAGTTTCTCGACACTTCCGCCATTTATCAACCGATTTAAATGAATACTATATCGCAAGAGTAAATGTTATAAAAGAATAGGTACCACCCCTAAGGGTGAAAAATGGGGAATGCAATTTCACATAGGTATCGCGATATTTTCGTTGAAATCGGTTCCTGTTTTTTTAAAAGCATTTGTATCACTAGTTCCAACCCTGTTTGTTATTTGCGTAGTAGTTTAGTAGCAGAAGGAAACACAGAATTAAATCAGTCGCACTGTACAGTTTTCTCGTCATGATTAGTTCCCTAGATATCCGAAGCACAAAACATCGAGTTGTTATCCATCAAACGGGTTAGTACGGCTGACTTGTACGTCATTAAATACGACCGAAAAGGATTTGGACTGGTACTTAATAAGGTACGTTTTAGTAAGGTAAAAGTACGGCGCTCCATCTACTTGATAGCTTAGGATGTAGTCTGTCATGAAACAGAACTAGGACAGACACAATGGAGCTTAGGTTTGATAAAGGAAGAAGGATAATACATAAGTAAATTGGTTCGCGTTTGTCTAGACAGGAAAAGGGATCAAGATGTGGACGTGTTTGCTCAATGAAAGAAAGATTTTCTTTCAAACCGTAACGGCATAAGTTTTTCTAAACTAAATATTTATTTTTGTGGTTTTGTGACGGAGTGGCATATATACGTGGCTAATGCTTCAGGTAATGTTTGCTGATGCTATGAAAAATAAGATAAAATGTTATTGGAGCTGTGCTATCGTATTTCAATCGAGTAAAGAGATATGTTTATGTAGGTCCTGCGCCACTGTAAATACATAACCTGAGGACTTAATGATTGAATGAACTCTATTGGAATTAGCAACCGAAACTCTAAAAGTTCATCCTCATATCTTAATCACTATAAATTTCGACTTCGTACTAAAAACCAAACTAATAAACGACATTCACAACAAAAAAGAACATACTCGCAAACTAATAAGTTCGGCCGCAGATTATAATTTGAACGTTTGATTTGAGGCGAGACGCTTAGCGCCTCAAGCTATCGATGCCTAGAATATTGAGACTATAACACTTATATATTCTGTGATATAACAGTAAATTGGTAAAAAACGGGCAATAATGAAGATTTACTACTAGAGTGAGCAGGTGTCTCGATCGAGTGATAACGAAGTTATGTCGACCAACGTTCTGGTTTACTTTTTTCCTCAATGGTCATTGTAGCTAGACGGATTGAAAGGCAACTAGCCGATCGCCGCTGTTTTATGACAAACTTGGCTTTTATAAATAATTAACGTTGTGAAAGCGAATAGCGAGATACCTCGCTGCTTTTTATTGTTTGAGAAATAATTCCTAGACTTGAAGATTTCGAGACGTTAGTTTAGTTAGTTAGTTTAGTTTCGAGACGTTAGACGTACTATTTTCACTGATTTCCAATGAATTTCAATGATTGATTATCAGCAATTGTGGTTATATTTATGATTTAAAATCCTACTAATATTATAAATGTCAAAGTGTGTTTGTTGGTTTGTTGATTTGTTAAAGTGTGTTTGTTGATTTGTTAATTTGTTGGTTTGTTGGTTTGTCCTTCTTCACATAGTAACGGAGTAACGGATTGACGTGATTTTTGTTAACAATATAGTTTATGGACCGGAGAGTAACATAGGTTACTTTTTATCCCGGAATAATGCACGGTTCCTGTGGGAACGCGGGTGAAAACCGTCGGCAGAAAGGTAGTAAAATCTACATATAACGTCAACGCATAAAATCGATAGCGACCCCAGTAATTAACACTAACAATTTACATGTTTAATCATTTGTATAAAAACGAATCGAGCTCCAAATAACAAATAATATATCTAGCATCAGTAGACTCCAAGGAGCCGTTGGCCTCACCGCACAGTGACTGACCATGGGGAGCTGCGAGACATTGCCGCGCCATGCCACTTTCTATGCACTCCGACCGCAAGCTACGCTCGCATCAAGTAATTTCACTCATTACACAAAACACCTGTGTGGTCGTCGGTGCCCTTGTTAATTGGATTCGGTGAAATTCATAGCGACGAAGCCTGCGTAGTCTCGGGGCATAGCCGTTGTACATTCATATTAACAAACGTTAAACTGCTAAAAGTTTTTATAAACAAGTTTAACTCAACTGATACTCACAAGAAAAACGTTTAAAAATCATCACTCATTTTTGAATCTAATTACAAATCAACAATAAATGTGCTTGTGGAATTTGAATTGTATGTGGACAAACAAAGATTTAGAATTAGCATCACGCACGTTCTTCTATCACTCCGATCTAAATCGGATTTGCCCTTCACTTTACAATGCAGTCGACGATTCTGATGAACCTGCTTTACACGTCCGAGTGGGTACAGAGAGCCTTCACAGTAATGCCTGTAGAAGGTGTAATGTACTTAATACATAATACGATTTCTCCAAGTCAAGTTTACTTGGTGTAAAGTGTATAGCTGCTCATTGGTAGGGGCTCATTTGTCATCTGGAAGATAAAAGTCGATGGCAGTTTAATCGACAATGGATGGTGTATTTACTGTTTATAAGTTGTGTATAGTAAATATTACTAAGGAGGATACTCACAGTATGTGATGCAATGATTGTGTTATTTTAGCACACGTTTTTTGTTTACAAATTTTCATAGCGTTTGACTACCATCTCATCTGACTGCGGTTAACGGTGTAGTGCGCTTGCCCAGAAGGTACTTACCTAGATTGTACTTACTCCCTGATTGTAGTGTGAACCTTTTTATTTATTTTTGAGCCTAAAGAAAATTTAATTTTATACCCAAAGCCCAATGGCGGGTTCTAAAGTGTTGTGACGTTGTGGCGGGTTCGTATAAAAATAACAAGGCTTCGACTACATACGGTGAAGAACACGTTCACTCGTTCACGTATAATATAGGATCTTTTTACACCCAACTGGGTACAACACACTAATAATCTAATAAGATTTTAATATGACAAATTCAAATTAAAAATGCTTTATTCACAGGGACCCCGAAGGAGCACTCATTGAAGTTAAAATAAATTATTCTAAGTGCCCGTACCAAATTGGTATAGGCCGATCAAGAAGGGCAAGAAACTCTACCTAAAAGTAGTATAGTTCGCAATAGCATAACTAATGGTAATTTTAAAAAAGCATGCACATTACAGGTTTTTTAGAAATAGACAGTTGATGTGATGAAACTCACTCCAGTACGGATAGTTAAAATATCTGGTGTCTGCTGATGCAGTGGACTGCATATACTGCACCTGATGAAGCTTACTTCTTACGAATTTTATTTAATCACAGTAAAACGTTTCTCTTTTCGAAATGTTAGCGACATATTGGCTGAAATCGGCTGATCTAAATTTAATCGAACACACAGGGAGCGACACGTGATTAATTTTAAAACATGTACAGATTTTATACCGCAATTTATTTTATATTTCCTGCGCCTCGTTCGATAGCCACGTGGCAAACCGGTTTACATTCGCGTTAAAAATTCTCTGTCCGTTTACACATTGCAATATAATCGCTTCCACATGAATTTATGAATGATGATCGATATAAAGGTGGATTCACGATACGCAATAATCGTACGTCATTGTTATGGGACGTAAACGCATACTGCCCAGAATTATACTGGCACTGGGCACAGCTACCAGTGTTTAGTGAGAAATATAAAATCCCACAGTTTATCGACTAGCAATACATCGAGTGCATGGGTCGTTTGATCGTCTTTAAAATTTCCATTACGCACAGAGTTTAGCAACAATGGGAGGTTCAGGCACGCAGAGCGCAGCCTGAAATCACAGAAAAAGTAATCACTATAATATGTAACGTTTACCTCAAATGAGATCCATAAAATAGTACTAAGTGACATTATTCTATTTATTAGATATGAATTACGTGGCGGCTAAGTTATTAAATGAGAAATTTACTGATTTGTTTATGCAGTTTCCGCGTAGTAAACTTTAAGTAATAGATCTACAAAGGACTAACACATGTTACTGAAAAGTCTTGTTGTACCACGAATAATAATTAATTCCCGTGAGCAATTGAAATTAACACTTGCTTGACGAAATTATTCAACTACTAGCTTAGTGCAAGGTAATAAGAATACTTTTAGACTTTTTAGCAACCTTCTAATATACGGAAAGCTTTTTACAATTATCTAATAACTTTAAACGAGCAATAAGTACACCCAAATCGTTAGTATATTTATAAATATACTAGCTTCTCCCTGCGGCGCCGTGTGGTATAATAATATATCATTTATAAATTGTACTCTCGTAAGCTATATTACTGTAAAGTTTCATCAAAATCCGTTCAGTAGATTTGGCGTGAAAGAGTAACAAACATCCACCCATCCATCCTCACAAGGCAAACATTCTCGTTTATAATCTTAGTAGGATTTCCGGTATATCTGAAACGGCTCTAACGATTTAGATGAAATTTTGAATTTAGTTGCGGTTTTGCTTTTAAGTTTACTTATATAGTTGTCTTTATTGTTTGTTGTGTAAACGCAATTTTCACAAAAAACTAGTTTTTGAGTGAAGCTCGGTCACTTTTATACTTTTGGACATATATTTGGTTTCTCTGCGGCTATAATAATTGGCGTATAATTAATTACCTATTTACTTAATCTTACATACACATAGAATGCTAATGTATCGATTGAAATAGACTGTACCTAGCTTAAAACCATAAATGTACCTAAATGAAATGGTAATCGTAAAACTGTCTAGAGAAAAGGGAAATAAAGAGAGATAGACATAAATGTGTGTTATTCTGTAATAAATCTGGGGCAGAGATCTCGAGCCAGCTTGAGGAATGGCTCCAACATAAAATATGTTTGGAAAGGCGTTCCACTTTATGTAGAAATGCTACAGTTACCTAGGGTTGGCAGATATGATCTGGATAGTATAGATATGTAGATAAACTGCATGTATTTTATTGTATTAAGATAGTAATGGCAGTCGCACATAGCCATTTATCACGCTATAGACGGTACTTTTGGATAAACACTTAGTATATCTTCGTAATTTATAATGAAATCAAAGGTACCCGAATAAGGTTACGTTAATAATTTATTTATTCGTAAAATAATCTGGTAGCAATGTAATAAATCGCATTGAGCAGTGAAGGCGGCTAGAAAAGCAATAAAAGAAATAGTGTAAATATTTATTGGTATTTTTGGTTCTAGATCTATGTGGGTAAAAATAACATGGACTTTACCTACTTTATACATTATAACGAGATATTTACATTATTACCCGTGAACCTGCAACTGTGTCGAAATAAGGTAGTGACCATAGTAAATATCCCACTATAATGTACAATAAATTGTGAATAATCTTTAAAACAGTGTCTAACATTATACTACGAATACTAAAAACAATTATACTACGATGGAATCTTGGAAGTTAATTTTAACCTACTTCTAATTGTGGTATTGAACTGAAACTTAGTATGTGTACGTAGTTTGGATGAAAATACAATAATTTGGTATCGTGGAGCTAACCAGTTGATGGAGCCAGGAGGTGTACCTACAGTGGAACCATTCAATGGCTCCAAATAAACCCTTCGAGCTTCGGCTCACATGATTTGTTTTGACGAGTCCAATAGACACTTGGTGTCGAGATTCTGATGATGGACCAGGAGGAGGAAGTGTGGTTTTTAGTTTCTTTAGGTAAACTACGTAAGTATACTTAATATTTTATGAAATATATTTTATAGTCTTAACCGACACTAGCGGATGTTTACACGAATATATACACCACAATCATATCAAAAATTTCGCAGTCAACATCGATTGCTCCCAAAGCCTGTTGGTTAAGGCGTCTGGTCTAGATAACCAGAAGACACAGGTTCGAATCCTGTTGGAAACGATATTTTTGTGAAGTATATATTTGTGTATACTTAATATGTTTGTAAGCAAAATAATTGAATCTTTACATGGCCATTGGTTGAATGGCCTGTCATACGTGACGAAGATTAACAACTCAAAAAATTAACATCAACAATTATAAATACCTAGTCCTACCACCTACCTATACATGTTCTGTATATCGCTGGCAAGGCGCATTTCGTCATAAACCTTATTTCAGGCACTAACTAGAGAGTTGGAATATTTAACACAGCAAGGGTTCCGTACTAAACATCTCACTTTCGAACGGACCTATAAATAAAGGGGCTTGATCAGAAGTCTAAGTATTTGGCATTTGATTGACTACCGTTTCACCGAGACTCTACAAAGCCAGACTAGGCACAACGGTCAAATAAATTTTGTAATAACAAACTGATTTAAGATTCGAATTATTCTAGAGACACTTTTCCCGGTCTCTATGATGATTTCTAGCTAACTTTGACAACTGGGGTCCTATTTTTGGTACTTACTATTCAATGGTTTTTGTCTCAATCGTTTTTGATCAAATAATGTTAGAGAACGGGGTTAGATCGTATAATAAAACTAGAACTGTACCCTGGCAAGTATTTCCACTGCTTTGTTAATTCTACGTGTGCAAACGAAAGAGTTTTTAAGTATCAAATTCATTAAAAATGAAATTCATGAATAAATTAAATTTATGTGTAACAAAACACAATAATAAAAACAACAACACAAATAAACATTATAATAAGAAACATGTTTTAGACACAGATGAGTGAAATCTTTTGAAATAAAAGATAATAATACAATAAAGTCGGTCAACTTCGCCGGGTTAACCTAAATTAATTAAGAATTATTTTTTAAACGAAATAAAAAATACGACAATATATTAGTATCATTTCTCATAGTTATTAAAATATATTGGCATTTGCAGGACTAGTAATAAAAATGTATACAGATTGAGGTTAGGCACGAAAAAATTTTTCATGCTTTCAAAGCTATATTAGTATTAGAGCTTATATACCCAGAATAATGATGGTTCGTTATACACTTCAAACAATATTTAGCTACAATGTGATAAGAACATAGACGGCATACAGAGATTACCTGCTCAGTTGAACTATGTAGCAGTAGGTACTGGATAATTAATCGATTTGCCGCGGTGGCCACATTCACCAGAATCGATACTTAGGTCATAGGTCGTCTATGCTAAACAAGGACAACCATACTTTCCACTGCTTCGCTGCTTTGTTCTGTTCGAAATAGCGAATCACGCCTTCGCTACCAGAGAAGGATAGCATTACCGATAGTGAAATGCTACCTTACACAAGCACAATGCAAATTAGACTCAGAACGAATATATTTAGGTCCACTTTGCCTTTTGCCGCCACAAGTCACGATTTCAATTCTCTTCAGAGGCATTCGGTATTTCACTTCATTGTGTTTGTTATTATCATTTATACCTTTAAAACGTATTATAAATGATAATGAAATAGCTTCACAGGATATTTGAACAGCTGCTTCTAAGCAAGATGATATAATAAATCGATATAGTGAATCGAGTATGATAACAATTGGAAAGAGATTTATGATCTGCGGTGAACCGCAAGCTTGCCATCCGCTGAAAGATATTTCAGAAGCATATTAATGAGGAACCTTGTAGGAAATGTGGATAGTGATATTTGAAGCCAAGAGCGCTTGTGAAACGGCTCGTAACTATAATGTCATTAAATCAGGTTAAGTGTTTCACGATTGTTAATTAATAAATGTTTGCTTTAAAAATTCAAGAGATATATATGTATTTTGGAAAATATAATGTATGTACGGAAAAATATTAATAACTTACAAAGTGATGTGCATGATTTAAACACTAGAAATTAACATACAATTGTAACTACCCTGGTCTAAATTAAGTAAAACTAATACATAAATCGTCCCTGGCTCATGGTGTCAGATTCTACAATAACATTCCTAAAGCATTAACTAAATTACCACAAGGAAACTTTAAAGTTATAGTTAAGAATGTATTAACTAAAAAGTGTATTAAAGAAATTAAGTTCCTATAATGTAGATGACAAAGCATGGAGGCAAACAGCTCTGGAGCTTCCTGGCGACTACTGTAATAGAAGTAGACTTAAATTTTAAACACGATTGTTAGCATTAGAATCATTGTAAACACTATTTTATTTATTTATTAAATTATATATTTATTTTTTATTTTATTAAGCGTTCAAATAAGAAATCAAATGCAAACAATCAGTCATCTATCAATCAGCGAATTAGCATGAGTTATTGAGATAGAACAGGTGTTGCTTACTTCACAGCTTAGATTTGAAAATGTAACAAAATCGAACTACCTACTATTAAGTACCTTCATAAAATACTTTAATAACTTTGATCCGTTGGTCACACACTATATTCAAGTTTTATCCAAAATTACATTTTGTAAAACGTAATAACTAGTATAGTCGCCTGCAGTAATAAGTATAGGCACCTACATACATTAAATATATTTTTTTCTTGTCCCTATTATAATCTAAATTACTGAAATGAATAGATGCTCATGGTCTAAGGATTCAGGCGAGCTTGTTTGTGTATGTATCTTTATGAAATGGAGTATTATTATATGTTCTGTGGATATGGTTTACTGTGACAGATATTTAAAAAATATTGATTTTATTCCTGGCAGCCGTCTATATAATGTATAGTCACAGTAAGAAAAGGTTCGTCACCGTAAGGTCTATTTTTGTTTGCGCAGCAATTGTTTTTTGTTAAGACTCCTTCCTTAAACATATTTGTCTAGCCTATGCCAATATTGTGTTACCATGATAACGATTCTGTTATAACAAGAGTTATGAACAAGGAGAAAATTAATGGGGAGATGCAAATGATACTGACAGATTTAGAAACAAACAATTTGATTTATTTTTCTAAACAGCCAGGCCATTAAGAAGGTTTTATGTTGACGTAAACTAGACATATGGTCAAAGGTGAATGATATTTGAACCTTTGTTATCACTGCATTAAATAATAGTATTCTATACAGTAGTCTGCTAACTGCCGTAAGATCAAAAGGTACTAATTGTCCTTACGTGATAAGTGAAAGAATTTGAAAACTGACGAAGGTATTCTTACCATGACTGTACAATGTCCATTATATATATATATAATATATATATATCAAGTTCAACATTGTAAGACACTCGGTGTAGGTAACTTATGCGATGTGGGATCAAAATCGAGTACGAAATAACTGTTAGGCAGATAAGAGATCTCAGTGACTCCTTACTGGCCTGCATTGTAGGACCGAGGCATGCAATTCTATCAGTCAAAATCAATAGTCAGGGCCCGGGGCCGACTGTTTGTATAAGATACTATTTGTGATAAGCCGACACGACTTTACTTGCTTTAGGAATTAAGACTGGCTTATACGAATTTGTGTCGCATAAAATATCTATCGTCTTAGTATATCCAGTTTAGTATCTAGCTAAGCAAATGTTGCTGTACAATATTGTTAATTAATAGATCATTAAAAACTTTGGCATGATCATTCTATAAATTAAAATTTCTTTTAACAATGATAATGTGTGTGTGCTATACATTCATACATTTACATAGCTCATTAGAGATGTTGACTCCATTTTTTTATGATGTCAGTCAATTCGTTTTCTCATATGAATCATATGTTTATATCGAATAAAACTGGAAATTGAACGCTAGAAATGTCCAATATGACAGTCAAAGTATATACTGAGCGATAAAACGCCCCATACAAATTGGACGGAAAGCGTGACGTTACACAGGCGTAAACCGGCCGTAAAGTTGTCCTAAAACATGCATTTTGTTGACTTTGGAAGTGAAAAACTGCGCGGTTGTCATATATTTATTTAGTATTAATTATATTATTATTATATATAAAAATAAAGAATATGATAGTATTACTTAAATTATTATTGGATGATAAAAAAAATCGTTGAATTCGGGAAACTTTTAGACCTTTGTTTCTAGAAATAGGTTCTGAATCAATAGTAGCAAAAATCCTGATAAAGAAAACAAACAAAAAAATTGCAACCAACACTCTTTCGGATTAATAATATTAGTAACGAATCATTGGATTTAATACTTACTGATTCGGTATGTAACCGAGGGATTACATTTTGACACGATAGATCGCATTTTGCCGACGATATTTTCATTAAGTTAAGTGCAATTTCTAGAATAAACAAAAAGTAAGTTATAGACATCAGGTAGGTTAACGCTGCTATATAGCTTTCGGCAGTTACACAAAATTATGCTAATAAGAAATAATTATGTACAGTTGACTAAATATATCTGCTGAGTTACCTACATACTAACTTAACATATAGGTACCGTCGCGGTAAGAATACCTTCGTTAATTTCCAAATTATTTCATTTATCACGTAAGGACACCGTACCTATTGATCTTACGCCGATTCTATTATTTAATACAGTGATAACAAAGGTTAAAATAGCATTCACTTTTGACCAAATTCTCCGCGTTTACAATTACATTAACATAGAACCTGGTTATTTAGAACAATAAATCAAATTTGTTTTGTGTAACTTCAGTATCACTTGCATATGCCCATTAATTTTATGTGTATTCATAAATCTTATTATAAAAGAATCGTTGTCACTGTAACGCAATACTGGCATAGACTAGACAAGTAGGTACGTTTGAGTAAAGAACAAAAATAAACCTTAAGGTGATAAACCTTTTCTTGCTGCGCTTTACCCTATATCACCTATTCACAACTGAGTTCTTAACATAAATACAAAATAATAAATATATTTAAATATATTGTATCTGAATTATCGCATTTTATCACATTTTAATCTTTTTAAGAGTATATCGTCATACGCGTATGTAAGATAGCAGAGATACCGTTACATTCATAACCTAAACGATAATTTATATAGTAGCATTCAAAAGAAATTATTTATTTTATCTTACTCTACCTAAATGGTTCGAGATAAACATTTCTTTGCATTTACAACATTGTAAATATGCTGGGGTTACCCACAGTGGCTATATTTTATATATATAGATTTTGTAAACAAGATTATTGTGTCTCAATAGTAACATAAAAATTCAACACAATAACTATAAGTCGTTTATTTTATTAATATTAATTTTGTTATTGGTATTAGGTTTAATGTCCATTTAGCCTGCACGGCTGCACGCCAATATTATAGTTAATGAATCGTCTGTGGTATTATGAATATTGTGAGTTTGTTTTGAATAAATATAAACATTTTCACCATCAGGAATTGTTCAGACTGTTTCTTATTGTCTGTTTATCGTACATTCATCATTTTTTTCAATTTTGTTATATATAAAATTGATTCTTAACATTTCAGTAAGCAGTTATAAATCATTTGACTAGTATTAGTATACAAAGCATCCCCATTAAAGCTAACTTTGCGTATTACTAAGACTTTTTATATGCATGGATACTGGTTGGTAAGACGATGCGCGTGTAACCTAACCGTCACGTACCAATTTTGGTAACAAAAATAAATTAACCAAGACCTGTAAAGTATGTAGGTCAACCAACAAAGGTGGGGTTGGCAAAATATACAGTTTTTCAAGTTATCTGCTCGCTGGTACATTGCAGAAATAATGATAAGATAATGTTGACAGATAAAAATGCTAGTGTAAATAAAAGATGCATATTTTCCCTGATATCGTTTTAAAGCCACTTGTCGAAACACTTTCGCATTTCCTACTATGTTTTTACGATGTCGTTAAATCGGCGCCAATTTACTTCGCAATTTCAAGTGGCATCTCGACTTTCTCGTGTTTCTAAATCCGTTTTTTTATATGCATATAGATTTTAGCTGTCGTTAATTAAATTTAGTAAAACCTCAGTGGTGTTGAAGTGTAAATAAACCTTAAGGGTATCAAAATGTCTTGGCATATGGTTTCCATCAAGTCACTCAATAGTCCAAGACATTTTTTTCTCAGCGCAAGCTATGACTTTAGTAAGTATAGCACGTGAAACAAAAGATTTCAGTAGCAGTAGATGTGCAACCAGACGATCACTTCCATCTTAAATTTTACATCTTTGACTCAAAGTTACACGTCTAAACACAAAATGAAACAAAAGTGAACATGTAATTAAATAAAAATAAATAAATAATTGTCGAATGAACGTTATCCCTAGTGAATGTGTCTGAAGAATTAATTAATTACCTTTAAGAATTCTTTGTGAAATACAAAGGAGATTCTTTACTACTGACTCAATTCTTCTTTTTTAAAGAATTATATTTATTAGAAAATAAAATAAATAGTAAATTTTGCTTAAAAAGTGATGTACATGATTTAAATACTATATATATTCTGGAGCTCATCGAATTTTTAAAGACCTTTCAGGGCGTCTGGTCGAAGCCACACGTGACCAAAATGCTGGCCTCTACTTAGGTCAAAGATTAAGCATTGCCATTCAACGTGGCAATGCTGCCAGCATTTTGGGAACTTTGCCTACTGGTAGCGGATTATTAGATTAAGATTGTAAATAAATTAGTGTGTATTTTATTTAGTTATTTTAGTTTATGTTGTTTATTTTTTCTGTTATTATAATAAAGAGGATTTTATTTTAAGTGATACATTATGCATATTGATAGCCGTTGTGTAATATATCGTTTCATAAACTGTGTAATAGGTGTAATTGGTAATGCCGTTCCTGTTGCAATACTAGAAATAAACATAAAATTGTAGTACCAGGGTTCAGACTGATAAATCATTCCTAGCTAATGGTATCAGTTTCTACAATAAAATTCCTAAACCAATAACTGAGTTACCACAAGGAAAGTTTAAACGTATAGTTAAGAATATATTCATAATTAAAAAAGCGTATTATAAAGTTGAGGATTATGTAGATGACAAAAATGCAAGAAGGCAAACAGCTCAAGAGCCTCCTGGCGACTACTACTCTAATACTTGATTGTTAGCGATAGAAACACTAATAAATCGATATTTCTTGCCATTCTTCTTGAGCGGCCTATACCAATTTAGAACGGGCACTTAGAATAATTTATTTTAACTTTCATGAGTGCTTCCTTTGGGACGATATGTGAATAAAGAATTTTGAATTGAATTCGAATTATTTGCGTAAAGGTAAAATAATACGAAAACGAGTTTAATAAATAGCGAAAACTTGGTATATTTCTCTATATCTAATAATAATTTTATCTAAAGCAATCTAAAACATAATTGCAAATAGATGTGATACGACGCTGCAAATAAAGTCATCTATGTGTAAAGAGAGTCGTTAAAACATAAAATAAGATAGGGCTTGCAGTTACGATCACACCAGACCAGCGTGGAATAAGAAAGCTTCATGGTTAGGGCTACCATCAGCAAAATCATGAAACTAGGACAAGAATATTTAAAACCTAGATTTTTGCACTCAAACAATCAATTTGAAGTGTTTAAAAATAATGTGGTATTTGTAAGGTACGAGCGAACGGTACGCAATTTTACTGGAATTGTAATTCATATAATGATTTTTACTTGTAAAATACAAACTAGGCGCTTGCAAGAGATCAGAGCTATTCAAAGTTCATAACGTACTGAGAAACGAGCGAAGTGAACTGAACGTTGGCGCAGTAGTCTATCCCTAATTGCCGCTAAGAAAAACTCAAACCCATAGCATAATCTTTCGGCGCGATCTGTAGAAATCACTTGAGATATTTTCGCTGATTACATTCCAACATGTTGTTATAGGATAAATCCAACATCCAAGTCTCCGCATACGTGGACACTTGACATATTATTGTATACTCACCACTAGTTGAATCCCGTGAAAACTTGATTTTATATTAAAGTGATAAGGTAGTTTTTTCTGCATTATACAAGAAGAACAGGTCCTACTCCTAGTCTCGTATCGAATATATAAAGTGAAACTGCACGGAGCTGTTTATCAATTGCAATTTCATTATCTAGCCGACACCTGCCCGAGAGCTATTCTGCGGGATATAGATTATGATGCAGGTCTAGACGAATACTCCATTAGTAGGGACCTGGTTTCTGCAGTGCAATGTCATCTTAAGTGATACAATTTAAAATAATTCTGATTTATCGAAGATTTAAACCAATACGTGTTGTCTATTTTCTCTTTTTGCCAGATATGAAAGTGGAAACCTATAAGTCCAAGTAAGTTTATTCCTTTTATTATTATTAATTTTACCCTCAGGAGATTAAGAATTCAAGAGTAGTTTTTATTTTTCTCGACGGCCTAGGAGTATTTTTTTATTGTTTGTATCGTATGCTGTGGACAAGCTGAAAAATATGGTCTAAAGCGACTAGTGTGTCTTTGGCGGTATATTTATATCTGGCTTGGCGACCACTAAAAATGTCTTATCGAAACACCAACCGATATCAACTAGCGATCACACTACCACGAGCTAACATCGCTTAGACACTTAGTAGGTATAATGTTTTAAATTCAAGAAAAAAAAATATAAAATTATTTTTGGCCATTAACAGTATGTACGGTACCGATAGACATAATGTGACACAGCAACATTTGGTGTAAACTCAATGGTAAAAACTACGTGTCCACTGTCACTAAATCTCACGATGGCTATGATATCTAGCTAGTTTTCTACGTGTGCATATTTGAAAATACCAGTATTATTTAAACAAATAATTTAAGATGTCGTCGGCGGCTCAGGGTGAATGTCCATGGGGATCCAGGCGATTGTATCTCATGGTGCTGCTTTCTCAGACCATTGGCACGTCGCTCTTCACATCTCTGGCCAGCGCAGCCGTCGGGCAGGGCTCCACCGGCTATATGCTCAGCTTTGCGGTCATCTTTATAATCGTAGGCATCCCACTTTTGTACATGGAATTCATTATTGGTCAGTTCACGGCGCGCAACTGCATCGACGTGTGGAAAGCTCGTGCCTGTGTATCACATATCGGCTACGTACAAATCTGTTGGCAAATATTTTTCATCGTCTACAACCACACAGTAACAGCTTTCGTAATTCACTACTTCCTCATCAGCTTTGAGGACCCCATACCGTATTACATTTGTGGAAAATCTTGGGCTACGAAACTCTGCAATATCGCAAAATATAACTACACGATTAATCAAGATTGCTTAAAATTAAAAGAACCATTCCCTTACTGTGAATATCTGTTCACTACTTACCCCGAATATCAGTATTGGAGGTATTTTATACTCGGATCTAAGGAAAGTAATTACTTTGTGGCCTGGAGAGTTTGTCTCGCTTCCGCTATAGCTTGTGTACTGATATATCTCAGCTGCTTCAAGAAAAAGGCATCAATTAAATCGTTTATAATATTCTTTACCTTGTATCCCATCATTGGATACTTTTTACTGTTGATCGGATCTATGATGCAGAAGGGCTTAGTGGAGAAGTTTGAAGAAGCGTTTGATACGAACTTTAGCAGTTTTTCACGGAAATTTCGGATTGCGGAGATCATACAGCAAGTGCTACATACGCTTAACATTGGTACGGGTATTTCGTTCAACCTCGGCTCGAGCACAACGTTTCGCGCGCCGTGTTATTCCAACGTCGTAATCACGGTGGTTGTGTGCGCCACCTTTACGGTGCTAGTCGTAAGCACGATTACCATGATGACCTGCCCATATGCCTTCGAGTACAACAGCAAGCCGTCCACCCTAATGAATCTGCGGATCTCACTCATCTTTGAGAAGATACCTCGGTTGCTTAAAGAATTCGAGTATCGATCACTTTTTCTAATACTTAGTTTTAGTTGTAACGCAGTATTAGGAATTAGCACAACCGCCATCGTCATCTTAAGTTTACTCGAAACTTTTGGCTCAAAATGTCCCGTAATAAACAACTATACCGGTTTAGTTACTTTTGGAATTGTTATTCTTATGTTTTTGGTCACTACTCCTTTGCTAGGAAGCACCGGAGTGTATTCAATGTTTGAATTCAGACGTTACGTTAGCTTTATCAATGTTTTTGTAGGGATACTAGAGAATTTGGTTTTCGTCTTGTGGTACGGTTTAAATAAGTTTTCTGAAGACGTGCACTTCATGCAGGGGATCCAGCCGAAGAGCTTAATGAAATTCGCGTGGGTTTCGTCAAGTGCGGTGCTGGCCTACGTCTTCTGTAGCGAATTCTACCATTCCAGTTTGCCGCCAGCGACTAATTTTGGGGAGGTCCTGGGCAGGTGGACGCTTGTAATTCTGGTAGTGATGATTATACTTGTTACGCTAATTAAGCTACTAGTTGCGGCATGCAAGAAGCAATTTGTAGAAGCGATAAAGTTGGATCCGATGTGGGGTCCACGCAGCGAGGTGCTGCTGCGGAGCCGCGCCATGTTCTCAGCGCAAGCTATGACTAAGGAGTACATGTACCGCCAGTACCACTTGCAGGCTGGCATCCTCGCACGCCAGAAGACTTCCAACATCAGGCGGGAACGGGATGTCTAACTAATAAGTTACATGTTTATCTCTTAATATATTCAAAAATAATAAAGTTTCCGATTTTATGGAAATACCGAAACCAGAATACATTTAGAAAAGAATATTCTTAATCGTAAAATTTATAACATTTTACTAAAGTGGATGTTAGGGTACATGTTGGCACGTGTGTAGCTTTTTATTCTTAGTTATGAGTCACCGTCATTATAATCTACGGCTATTATTATTGAACTAGTATTGGCCATTGCGTAATTCATTATAGCTACGGTGACTCACCACCGAAAATATTAAAATACATAGTATCTTATACTATAAATTGCTGTATTCAGAATATAATAAAGAATTAATTTATTTTTTGTGATATTATTATAAAAATCCTCAAGTCACGTTCTTCAAGCATTATAAATCACCTGATCGATACTATTATGACATTAAACACTTTGTTCTGTGGCCAGAGTGGGTAAGTAAATTTTTAGTTACATTTGAATTATAACGATTCACTTTCTTCCCCCAGAAATTCTGAAGAAGGTAGGTAATTTATTTCTAAACTTTAAGCAGACGTCGCGGCAGGTTGCAGGTACACTCATCAAATTTATGACTCTCAGAGGCTATAAAAAAGAAAGTCAACGGTTTCCTCTCCAGCCCCCCACCCACTTCGGTGGCCGACTTTTGTAAAGAAAAAGATATTACATATAAAAAAAGTGGCGCGCCAAGCTGTCTGGTACTAGTGAGATGTCGCAACCGCAAACTCGGTCGCAAACGATCCTCAGCGCAGCGTGTCCGAGCGCTCGCGGACACATCTCAGTCTGGTGCCTATGCTCATTGATGCGGCAATGTATGCGTCACACGCTATTCGATCTTCACGTGCTAACAGCGCTATAGACATCAGTATTAATGATACATTGTATCATCTAAGATTTTATACTTACTATCTGGGTCTTTGATAGCTAGTATTGGAGCTTTAGCTGACATTAACAGTTTTTGCTAGTGAATTTATTGGTCGAGATGTAGTGATGTGTTAGGAGTTACTTAGAATATTATAAAACGTCTCCGATGTAGACGTAAATAGTCGCGACTATTGCAGACAATTAAACAAAACTAGTTTTCGAAACATAAAAAAATTGTAGTAAAGTCTTGACTCGCTCACTGAACAAAGGGTGTGCTACAGTTTCCACTAAGGCGTTACTCGTAAACTTTATGCTTCTTACTCTTGGGGCCTCCAACCCCGGGAGGAGTGTTCCTCTGAGCGTAAATTATTATTATTATTATTATTGCAGTTCTTATAAATCTCACTTCAAGAGGAAGGAGGTGTTACGTAAAGGAAATACTGGACCAGCTTTTTTATAAGTATGTATTTTTTTATTTCTGCAGATCATATATTGGTGAAAAAATATTCAAAAGTCAAATGGTGTAAATTATATTACTACTATTTTAATTTATATTGATGAAGTGTGACTATTAATTTCTTCATGGCAGAAAATGGCAAATCGTTTCAAAGCTGTTCTCGTTATCGCTTCAACTTAAAGTTTGTATATGAAATTGAGATACATATAAGTTACCATGGGCCCATTACGCAAAAAGGGCCGATAAATGGCCTAGTTGCGGAAAAGAACCCGCGCACCAAGTATCAAGTTACCATGGCAACCGTGGGGACATACGTCAATTCGCTACAGTTTTAATTTTTTATTATTTATTTTTTACTATAGCGATAAAAATAGCTTCGAAGCGAATTGCTTGAAAAAGCTTGTTTAGACCCTCGGGACCTAAATCTTTAGTGCAGTGTATAACACTGCACTAAAGAAAAATAATTGTACTAAAATAACAAATAAAAGAAAGGAAAGGAAAATTAAATTAATTATATAGAGACGAATTCATACTGATCCCCAAATGATGTTTACCAATGGAGAAATTGATGTTGGTAATTTTTTAGAACGCCTAAGATAAAATTACAAAAGAGTAGGTAATAAAATGCAGAGCTATTTTGTTATGATTGTACTATTTTTCTATGAAATCTTGATAAAACACCACATGTCAAATCAATCTGAACAACGGGAACGAAAAATCCCGTTGGTCAAACTAATCTAACCACCAATCTGACCACTGGGAAACACCGATTTTATATTATTGAAACATGAGCATAATAATTATAAGCAGCTCGTTATAATGTATGAATTAGTGTATAAATGTGAAAGTTTAAAACAGTAGTTTATTCTGTGGTAACAGCGCCCTGCGGCTTTGCCCACGTGGAAATTGAATGGGTTCATTGGGGTTGATTTTCGAATAATCCTATGTGTTATTCCAGAACCTATCTAGATTACACATTTCATCAAAATAGATGTAGTTGTTACGGAGATACATGTTATTACAAACATACACACACACGAACTTTAAAATTTATTATTAGTAGGATACGATTATTTCAAACTCATAAACGACTCCAACGATTTCGATGAAAATTATGAGAAACATCATCGAAACGCCGTTTCTAGAATTTTTTTGAAAAATTTTTGCTTTGATTGAAGTCACGCAAGCACTAAATATGGAAACGTATATAAACTACTAAACAACTTTCGAGTTTCACGATCACGACTCACTACGGACCCGTTTGCGAATAATATTTACCCAGAAATATATTATTCTACATTTATGTGCAGTTTTGTTGGTAAATAGATTATCTGTTGCCGTACGTTATCCAGCAAACGCTTAAGCTTTGACCTTTAGCTGGTCGGACAGGCGAACACCTCTAGGCAGGCTCTGGTAGTCAGTCCGTGCGAGATAATCTCAAATTAGACAGGTCTTGTTTCGTATTCTGTTTAGGCATTTACTATGGGTTTTGCACGTCGCTCTTATAATGGTTTAACTAAATTAACGAATACATCCTGAAAGCCAGGGGATCCAAAATTTTGATATTCTTGATGTTAACAGCTGTTTTATACAGTGGTATATAAATGTGTTTTATATAACAATGTTAGTGGTCTATTTGGACTATGATCCGCGTACTTTCTGATTCTCTAAATACAGTGTAACCTGGTTATAGGTTCAGGGTTTATTTATTTATTGTGACATATTATCAGGGATGGTTTGAGAATTGAGCCCCGGTTATAGCACTGCCTCTTAAAATAGTTTAAAAAAGGTTAAGTTGGTACTAAAAAAGGATTTGACCCTAATATACTTTCTTATCGTAGTTTGTGCCTGGAATAAATATTTATACCATTCAATAATGAAATTATTTACGCATTGCCTCTGATCCGAAATCACACATACATAACCCCTATTCTATTTTAAAATAAGAAAGCAGAAAGCTCTATGCGGTGTAATCACTAAATAAATAAACCTTTAATGGAGTTTCAAAACACCATCAGCAAAGGCCCCTATCTCCTCAGTGACACCTACACTTTTAAACTTAACTGCGAGCCACAATTGCACAATGTTTAAGGTGCTTTCCCAAAGTCACCGTATCGTTTCCATTGGTTGGCTAAAAGCTATGTAAAAGGCTTTGCGTTTATGCTTATCTAGAAGAAAACTTTGCGTGTGTGGTCGTTTTGACTTGTTTGATATATTTTTAGTCCTAAAACAAAAAGTGAGATTTCAATACTATTTTGTTGAGGAAAATAGGTTGATGTATATTCAATAGTTAATAAAGAACTTAAAGCATCGATTGCAACTAAATGGTGCTTAATTAGATGTCATGTTGCTTGGTGCAAAACGCGAAACCTGTCGAACGCCACCTAATTAGATGTCTCCCAGACAGTTGGTGCAGAGAGAGCCTTCCGATCACGTTTGACCGTACAGCAAGCGCCTGCGCAACCTGTAGCTTATTTTCTGGTAGAGAAAGAAGAAGTGTAGGACGAAAAAATATTTATTGGTAACAAATTAGCGATGGAAAAACAAAAATAAAATAAAATAGATTATCACAAATCGACTCAAACTCAGCATAAGGTTGATCGTTTTACCCAGCTCTTGCATTAGGGATCGCTTTGGAGGGTAAAATCACTGTTATACAATATAATTGACTCGTGACAAAATATAGGCAAATATAAGTTAAGTGAAGTACAGGTTGCACAAGCATGGTTTTCCTCATCTCCTTTAACAGCGCTGACATTGCTGATGATGTATTATAATGATGATGGCTTAGAGGTATGTAGATGGCGTAGGCGTATTCGTATCCTACGATGAGTGATGCAACTTTAGTAAGTTATTGATAGATAGTGCCTGCACTCGTCTACGCTTGGCTAGTTTTAGCTTTAGCCTTATGTTGAAAATTGTTGCCAAGCACCTTTCGATGCGCTTCTATACTGTTCCGCTTGGGATAGATAGTATCCATTCTGTGATAAGCGAGTCTTCACATTTAACGATACATACTAATTTTCGTAAGATTTAACGCAGTTTCGATTGCAGTAAATTATTCACTATGCTAAGCTACTACCGCAGATTAATTTATATTATAAATTAAAGTTAATTAAATATTATTTTTTATAATGATAGTCGATACGCATGTGTCAACTGTAAGAAAGGCCAAGCAAACAGGAAAAGAGTTAAAATAATTGTGACAACGCCAGTGGTCTAAAAGCCCGAAGAAACGTTTGCGGGCCGATATTTTAACTCTTCGACCGATAAGTCGTTGGACGTGTCAATAAGATAACAAACTCAAATAGAGTAGTAAAGGCGTAGAGTCGATGACACACGGTAACTAGGCCGTGGTAGGGATTTGAAGACTGAAATTAGAGCTATTGTGAAATCTTTTTGCTGTAAGTGCTCGGGTTCATTAGATTTCAAATTTAATGTAGTACATGTTGTTAGTTTTTTTTATATTCGATAGTCTCGCCTCTTCGATAACGTTACATGAAGCAGTTTTAACTGAATATTCATACGACACGTTATTACATTGTAAGAGGGTATGCTATGCATCTTTATAAGCACTCAAAGCTCGTCTTGCATAACCTGTAATCTAACAAGTAGTATGTCAGACGTGACAGCATCCGCTTCTGTTTCCGAGCGTGGACGTGCGCATACGCAGCCGCTGCGGGCGCGGAATGCGGCGACCGCTTCGCCGCAGGGTAGAAAGCGACGCGATCGGATGGGACAGCCCTTTGTACAGCGATGCGCCGCGAGCTGCGTTGAGCGGTTGTGCCGGCGCGTGGTGATTCGGTAACCTATTTAAAGCTAACTGGAGAACGTGTGGTCTGTCGTCGGCCGGACACCTGTAGATAATTTACCGTCAACGGTAGGATGCGTGTTCTGTACCGTGGTTTGCGGCGGAATATCAGCAAAGAGGAATATATGAAAAGTTGTGATGAAATTGGTCACTTGTCAATAAATAGAGGAAATTTGAAAATATTACCTAGAATCCTAGATTAATTAAATTTAGACCATTTTGATGGAGTTATGGTAAAACATTTGAAATAAGCATCAAACTGTATACACACATTTAATTTGGGACAATAACTTAAAACAATAAGGTGGCGCAAAAATAGGGTACCACTTAAAAAAACAAATAAAGACTTACAACAATTATCGCACCCAGACATCTTCGGTTGAGACTGCATAATTAATAAATAAAGAGCGTAAATCGTCAATCTACCGAAAAACAAAAAAAAATAAAGCAACGGATTGCAAAGTGTACGCAGAGCTTTCCATTGAACGGAAAAATGCATCGTGAAGCCGGTTTGTTCGTACCTTCCGGATTCCCAACCTGCTACTCTAGGTCAGCGAAGGCTATCTCGCTCGCACCCGCGGCCCGTGACTGAGATTGCAAGATCGATTTGGGGTCGCGTCGCCCTAACCTAGATTGTACTTGCTCGTACCTACACTTTGTAACATAGCCTGCCTGCAGGGCTAACATGCGCGCCACGACAAAATTTTGTCTACTGTTTTGTCTCGCTCTTTTTCTCGCGAACATGAGACAAATGCACGACATAAGCATCGAGAAAATTTTGTCACGGTGCGCATGTTAGCCCTACTGGACATTGTGGGTATTCGCTGCCGACGCGACACTGTTTAGACCTACAAATTAAACGTGGTATCATGACATAAATGGCCGATAATTATTCCCGTTATATTGATTTAAGAGACAATTTTCATCTCTAAACTATGACCCGGCGATGGTTAACTAAAGACATGTGTTTAATTTTAATTATTCAATTATGCTAGCTGCATAGTTTGCCGGTAGCAGCTGTGTAAATTACTGTATAGATAAGCGATAGTCAACAGGCTATGGGAATAGAACAATACAGCTCCGTAGCGCCTTCTACTTTTACTCTATGGCGGCTGCGTGACGCGTTACGCAGTGATAATGCATAACCTTGATGTGTCCAGCGAAGAGGAGTCTATAGATTTACTGATCTGTGATTAGCGATTATGGAAAAAGACTCACTCCCTCCATGGGGGAGGCTGATGTTCAGTGTTGCATTAAAAAATTCCCGACTGAGGATGAAGAGGTAATTCAGTTTATGATATGATAAATTAATAGGGTAGTGTTATGAGACACAAAATACATAATTACCTACTGTTGTTGTATAGAACATCACATTAACACAATAAAAATGAAATTCACAAAAAATATATATGATTTCCATAAAGATACTGCATCATACTAGGTTTTAGGAATACATTTCTGCAAGTGTCCGTCTGGGGTCTTACCACTATATTGCTCGTAAAGTCTGTATAATATCCATACGAGTGAAACTGCGGGCAGTAGCGAGTCATAAATAAATATTGTATAATCTTTGGATCATGCATTTCATAGAGTATTATGATACAGGTGATTATTAAAATGTATGGTTAATTAGATATTCAATTACGGGTGGGTAAACATTAAGGGTCTTACCACAAAAAAATAAACACACGTTAAACCTGTGTTAATCACTGTTTAACGTTTAAACATGCCTTAGAAGCGCGATTAAATATGAGCAACCACAAATCCTGATTTAAGTAGTGTCTAACCATTGACTAACAAAATCCTGTTGTGACCTTTGTAATCATTTTTGACGTTTATCTTTAACTGCTGTCTATCTAAACAGGCTTCTATAAATGTTGTTTTTGTGGTAACACTATAAATTTTGTTTGCTCTACCTCATAACTACTAAGTCGTTGCTAAGTTTCCATTTCGGTAGATTAGTAAATATAACTAGTATTAGGTTGCAAAATGTGAATATCTATTTAATTCTGTATGAGTCATTCATTCATTCATACATATTAAAATCGTTGCTTAAAATGTGAGGAATTATAAAAAAGTTGGAGCTTAATGTTCCACCAAGTGAAATCAATCACATACAGGCATTGAAATACTACTGCCCTAAATCAATGCAAATAGATATAGCCTCCAGTATCGAATCAATCTACGCAATGCTCACAACGAGCAGGGCACATGGGTTTTTGTTCCATTCAGAACTTTAAACCCAAAGTCCTGCACCGCATGCGCTCGTTTTCCTAAGACCTTGCTTTCTGACCTTGCCCATTTCCATGAAATCGGTACAGTACGTGTTTACAAATATACTTTGGTTTTTGACTTTTTTTTACAGCCGGCCAGCTTGCCTGACACCAACCCTCCTTGGGAATTTTAAGAGTATGAGGCATAATCCACGCAAATCTCATATGCTCAGTAATTTCTCTGACTACTTTGTTCATGAAACACAATCATGCGCTCTACTGCTGGGTGCAGGCTGCTTGAGCAAATTGGTTGTACCGAAGTATATTCGTAGGTTTGTTGGTTTGTCCTTCACACAGCAATGGCGCAAGGGATCGACGTGATTCTTTGCATAGTATATTTTATGGACCGGATAGTAACAAGCTACTTTGTTTGCCAAGGAAATACACTGTTCCTGTGGGAATCGCCAAGCGGGCAAACCAAACCGCGGGCAGTTAGTATATGCTAAAACTAAAATTCAACAAATCCGTATAATTTTTAATTTGTAGGTTCAGCGTTTGATTCCTATCTCACCTGAGCCACAGAATAGTAAAATCAGCGTCGGAGCTCGAAGTATTAAATAGTAAATAGTGACTATTAGTATTTACTATTAACACTCCAAATCTAGAATAGGAGCCAGATAAATTTTGTACTGTTTAAAGATTGTACGAGTTATGAAAAGGTGTAGGTGGTCCGACGGCATAGTCATTAGTCAACCCCGCGAGGTATCTTTGGATGCAAGAGGCGAGTAGCCGATACAAATGGCAAGTTCGATGGGGGGGGCCTATATTCAGCAGCGACATTTTCCAGCTCATCATGATGATGAAAAAATGGTTTCAATATTGTAAGTAAACTTGGTGCGCTGTATTCTAGTTGCTGTGGACTCCTTATTGAATTTCATCTGGGATGTTACATTAAAGCACGCTAATCAAGGTGAAACAAGAAATTAAGATCAAGATCTGATAATGCACTCAAGGTAATAGAAATCGGATTAGCACTTTTTAATGCAGTTAAGTCAATAATACAATTCAGCGAGCAGTTACTACCAGTAAAATTAAATAAATAAACGCTTACACACTCATACCCCGCACTAGGATTCCCTGTGTCGCAGGTGGCATGGACACACACAGTTACACATCACAAACATCCAAGACCCGAGAACCAACTTTAAGCTTACACAAAATCTGCCCCGGCCGGGAATCTAATCCGGGACCCCTCGCTTTGCAGGCAGGGTTACTACCAACTTAGCTACGGAGCCGTCAAAATTAGAGGGATATTAAAGTTCATTTTAGAAACATATAATAATACTTTGAACGGTAATACGGTATATGCAAGAGTATGAAGTAAGATCATATTCACGAGGCGACGCCACCGCTGTAACAACTTTGGAGCAGTAAAAGTGTACAGTTTTGAGCAGTAGGTATTCTACCTAATTGGCTGCTATTGGAAGTTAATAACTCTATAATAATGGGGTGTGCTAAACAGGTCTGCCAGCTTAAATGCGGTGAGGTGGTGTGACACAAAGTTAAGCTTTTGCAACAAAATGCTATTCGGGTTCCGTATGATATTTTAACTAAATCAAAAAAAATATATACTATGTTTTTAAGTATTGCTAAGGCACGATCTCGAAGCGTCATCAAGATGTCATTTTTTAGCTCATGGAATAAACTTTATTTTCTTTTATTAACTCATTTAACAAAATACTGTCTAGATCTTGATAAAATTGATAATATAATAGCATCTGTCTTAATAAGTCATGGTTCTGCAATAAGATATCTATAAATTTTGATAGCACAAAAGAGTTGTAAACTTTGAAATGTTGAAAGTTGAGTGACTTTCTAAAATACAATGATTTATTTATGTATATAAATTTATACATGATGTTATTTGCGCCTGTTAAGAGGCTGCTACATGCCATACTTTCCATACAAACGCTCGTACGTGATTATAGTGTCCTAATAAATTTTTCTTTAGATGTTTTGAGCAAATAGGTATCATGTGCTCTATATCTAGGATTCCGTGGAAGCAAAAATGTAAAATTTTGAGATTCCAACTCAGTACAAGCCTTCAAAAATCAGCTTTTTTGGACAAACACTTCCATATAATCCTTGTAATGGAGATTCTAAATAACAAACATTTTTTTCACAAACTTGTAAGACATTTTCAAGAACACGTATTTCCTGGAACACTTTTTAGGAAAGTACCACGCACTAATTGTCTTCGGAAATTTTCTTTGGAAATTTATTTCCAAATTTTCAGAATGCCAACTGAAGGCTCTGGCGTTGTCTTTCTTTTTCCGTAATGCCAGTTTTTCTTCGATGAACAAAAAAGCTTTTAGGCCATTTTTGCGTTCTAGGATTTTTGCGTTCGGCGGGTCATGAAGCGGCGCCTTAAATGGCGAATTATGTGTTCTAGTAGATGTGACAAAACGGAGCCCCAAAACAAAAGCTACAATAACGACGTGGCCTGGTAGGAATAATTTTAGAATGACTCATTCAAGAGAAGATGATGTAAGTTTAATTTTACAATAGATTGTAGACTCGTTATTAGATTTTTTAAGCAGTAATTTGGATTAGCCATTTGTATATGTTATTCAGCATACAGACTCCAGTTTATGGGCGTTTAAAGGACTGTCAGAAAACAGATCGTTTCTGTATAAGCCGTTAAATGCTCAGACACATTGCAGTTGTGGCGATTCTTATAAATTGTAGGTCAAAGTTTTTTTTGTATCCTTTCTTCATTTTGATAATAGCGCTCTAATCTTGAATCCTGAAATCTGTCGTTCTACATAGTGTCAGATTTGGACGAATTTAGAATGGTTTTCCTAGACTCTATTTCTATAATACGAAAATCATTATATGATTAAGAGCTTTCCTATGAACTTTTACTTATATCTTGAAGCCATGTTAGTAAACGATAGTAAATTAAAATTAATTAAATAGAAAAACTATTAATAATATTGTTAATTCAGTTGTAAACCTGTTGATTAGAAAATTGAAAAATTTTCCATAGGTAATTCGTAGGTATTAGTTTCCATCAAAATCCATAGGATATTATCGTTTTACAAAATGCAATAAAAATACATGCTTGTTTAAATTGAAGTACTTTAGCAACTTCTGCATATATGAATATGAATAATAAAGGTGGTAGGACTTAACGTCAGACGTCTGGGTGAATGCCATGAGCCATCTGCCACCGCTTTGCTCATATACTCTGCAGCCAAGCAGTAGTTTTAAAATTCCAGTTTGACGATCAATATAGCCAGTACAATTACTGGACATATAAGACTTAATACCTGATGTCTCAGGATATCGAGCGCACTGCATAGCCACTCATTAAATATCAAAGCTCTGGTGGAAATTCCATTGCATTGGCTGGTGTTATGCACATCAACAGGCAATCTGCTCCTGTTAATTTTAATAATTCCATGCGGCACGTTTTTTTCTAGGCAAATCTCAAACTTGAAACGCTTCCATGAAAACTAAATCAAATTACAATCGCAGGCACTCATGTATGGACGCAGTTTTATGGCTTGTAAATCCATAGAATACAGAAAATACGAATAGCGATAAATATTGTAAGTAACCGAGGCTGAGTTCGTTTACTTTATGATATGCAACGATAACTTGGACGTACGACTCAGTTATCAGTAGTAAGTTCGCGGATTTTATCTTTATTAATGGTGGTTGTACTATGTACAAAACGGTACGTTACAGACTTAGTTCCAGGTCTTACATTTTTTAACTCATGAGTTACAAAACAGCATGTTTAGTGTTTGATTGTATTAACAGTTTTATTTAATAGTTTCATTAAACATTGCAAATAATCAATTTTACTATAACTCCTTTTTTTATGTTATTTGATAACGGGATGAGTTGGTCGTTTGCCTAATCGTAAGCATAACGCCGGCCAATTGCAGTGCCGCTAAGAACTTTGTAACTTAAAAGCCTGCGTGGCACTGCAGTGCGCTCGTTACCCTGGGACATTAGGTATTAAGTCTCAGAAGCCCAGTAATTTCACTGGCTACTCTGCTCATCCAACCGGAACACATTTCTGTTTGGCGGCAGACTTCACGAGCAAAGCGGTGGTACCAACCCAGAGGGACACTCGCGGAAGAGTTAGTCCTACCACCTAGTAAATTAAAAAAAATCCTATTATCCCCGGGATGTAGGATATTGATAGTATTATTAGAATTTGCCTTGAATAGTATTATAAACCGCATTGGGTCCAGCAATAATATGTGTTTCGGTTTGTTCAGCAAAGTAGCCATTGAAATTACTGTGCTTGTATATAATGTTTTAGGGTAACGAGCGCACTGCAGTGCCGCGCAGGCATTTGTATTTCTTAGTTCTGAGTGGCACTGCAATTGTTATGGGCTGGCGTTATGCTTGCCACCACAGGCAGATGATCTGCTCGTCTCGATAGTTTATTACTGAACCGCTGCCTGGTCCAATTCTAAAAAATTGTTAACTAACAGGAAGCTACGTGATTGTTTATCTTCAAAAATGTAGAGATGCGCGACCGAGATAGCGGCGCGCTATATTCTGCCTCTTAATATTAAGAGGGTACTAAACGGTTCTGAAATTAAATTTGTTCAGAACATAGGTACTTAGAATACATTCAATAGTATCAAACATGGTCATCGGAGGACGACAAAGTTAATTCTTACTGCTAGCAGATGAAGAAGTAGGAACCTACAAACAAAATGTTCAACTAGAACAGAGTACTTCGGACATACATACCAATATAATGGCATAATCGATCACTATTGAGCACGATCATTGTGCTCGTCAGTTGGACCGTGAATCCTGTCACTATACCTACCTCCCCTCCTCTCCCCCTACCGCAGGGACCTCATACCCCTCTCCCCTCATATGAATCTCATTTACGTGCGCTTACGCAACTGAGTAAAACCACTGAAGTGTGTAATGTTGTTAAAAATAAGGGTGAATTGGCTTTTTGTGCTGTTTCACGGTTGAAGTTAGATTTGGATGGTCATTTGAGTAATTTAGATATTGATGTGCATAGACCCAATAATCATTGTTATTATGGTTTTATTTTACAATTTATAGGAGGAATCGATGGTGATGCCTGTCAAAAATTTTTATAGTTTTTCAGGCTATTCAAAATATGACATAAACGGCGTATGCGCATGAAAGGTTGTTAATGATATGAAAAAGTGTGCAAGGATATAATGAAGTTGCGCTCCTCCTTCTCTATCTACCTCGAAGGAGGACTTGGCATGATTTTAGTAGTTTTTTAAATTTATTCATTCATCCATTGAGTAATACATTAAAATGTCATTTTATTTTAATTGTAGTACTAAAAACCACTTCCGGTTCAGCTTGGTAGTTACCTTTGCACTGTGTTTTACCTAAATAGTTTGATATATTACAACATTATGAACTATGAACTGTTAGGTATATCTACTGACTTTCGACTCATCCCGCCTTATAATGGTGTCCATTGTGACACAGTACTTTTATAACAGTATTATAACTAGGAATAAATGGCTAATGCTAATGCTTGCCTACATGGTGTACTGTTTACATATATTTCTGGATGTGCGTGGCCCCATTTTGTCGGGTGGTCGCGCTAATGCGAATTTGTTTGTTACCGCTAAGCTCTAGAAACAACTTATAACTTACCAATCTAGAGCATTATCAGGCCAAAGGTATATTGTAATTAATATTGTCGGTTTCCATTACATTATTATAACAAAATGCACTAATAGTTATGTTTTACGAAACCTTTAAATATTATCGGAGTCAAGATTCATTGCATGAACGTATGCATGAGTGGACTTGGTCCATTATTGACAAAACTTGTGACTTCCTTTGCACACTCCAATGAATTTTAGTACTGAGTACTCGATGTAGCTTGCAGTGTTGTTTTGAAGTATATATCCACAGCAAATCTGGTTTAGTTTAAATTTATGTTTATACAATACGGCTGTTTTGGTCTAGAATTAACTTATTGTAAAGTTAAGAGTTGACAAGAAATCCAAACTCTTCTAAATAGTTCTGCTTGAAATCTAAATAAGAGAATTACCTACTGCGGTTTGTTTGCGGACATATTAGACTTGTTCATTTGTTTCTGCAGATTTGAAGTAGAAAACAAAAGGAATTATTTGATGCCTAATGCACTAGAGCGGTTAAAATCGTCTATCCACCTATTATAAGAAGTAATCAGAACGTTAATAAACGTTACGAACGTATATAAAAACAGCTTTCCATTGCACTGTATTACAAACAACAAATAGGAGCAAAAAACGCAACGCCCACCCGGTATAGAATACAATCATTGATAATGCGATTTCCTTGACACGATTTGTAGAGGGTTAATATTTTTAGCTAGCGTTAAAATATAGGTACAAGTGTTAAGAAAATCATTTCAAATTAAAAGTGTACCAATAATGGAGAACACAATAGGAACCTTTTCGACCTTTTTTATACTCTTTGATAATGAGACGAGCTGGTCGCTTGCCTGATGGTAGGCATAACGGCGGCTCATAAACAATTTAAGCTTGAATTCTTCAAAGTCATTGGATTTTACGTTTTTACTATTATTTTACTAGGTAGGACTAACTCTTCTGCGAGTGTCCGTCTGGGTTGGTATCACCGCTTTGCTAGTGAAGCCTGCCGCCAAACAGTAATGTGCAAGCATTAATGTGTTCCGGTTTGATGAATAAATCAGTCAGTGATATTACTGGGCTTATGAGACTTATTACCTAATAAATGTCTCAGGGTAACGAGCGCACTGCAGTGTCGCCTTTGTGTGTTAAAGTTCTGAGTGGCACTGCAATTGATATGGGCCAGCGTTATGCTTACCATCAGGCAAAGCCAGCCCGTCTCGTTATCACATAGTATAAAAAACCTCTTTACTCCAAACCTACCCAGACTACTCCAGACCTAATCCAAATCATAATTCAATCCAAAAAACGGATCACGTGTCTGTAAAGTGTAACTTATGAACAGACCGCAAGATCTAAAAAGTTTTGACGGTAAATAAGGTTAAACATTAGCATATTTAGTATATGATGTTCTTTTGGGCTTATTATTATTTATTAATCTTTAATTTTTGAGGGTTTTCTTATTTTTTAATAACTTTTGGATTACGAGACCAGCAGGACGAGAGGACGTTTATTTATATTTGTAAAAGTCTAGTAAAACAATAAAATATAATAGTTATTTAATTAATCAAAAAATCTATCACAATCGCTAAAATATGGAGAATTTAAGCAATAATATTTTTTATCGATATAGCTTAAATTTTTTAAACCTGTATGGGTTGCATTCATTCGTCATTTTCTTCACTCTCTATTGTAGCTTCTATGTTTTACGGATTATGCATTTCATCATGTCACACTCCACTCCATCGACTACCGCTCGATAAGTATACATATTATAAAGTTGAACTGTTCTTACATCTCTATCTACACGTTTTCTAACAAAATAGTAAGGGCACTTGCGGCTGGAAGCAGTTAAAAAACTTAACCTATATAAGTTTTGATGGCAAGTCATGTGCGTGTTTAATTTTAGGTGAGTATATTCTATTTGTGTAGTATTTGCAGTCTGACTGTACTGATAAGCGTGATAAGTGATAACCGATGCACGCCAGCAAATGCAGTATGTTCAAGCAGTTACCAGTCAATTAAACTTGTAAAATTGGCTTATTATATCTACCGACGTGTGGTTAGTTGCAATCGTAATGTTATTGAAGTATCAGTTTTAGTGAGCTGCTAAGAGTTTTAATAATACAAGAGTGATTTATGAGACAGTCGACTAATGCTGCGATAACGAGTCTTCGTTTTAAGGAACTTTGGTGAAGTCTGACTCAGACCATTTGAATTGAAGGCTCAACTTTCTTTGACCGCTGTGAAAGAGGCTATCAGCGTGGATATGCATCTATGCTGTCCTTAGCGAATATAGTTTGTTTCTTGACTTTCTTCGTTTGGAAGTCTTAGGGTCTCGTGGTTATATACCGTGTTGTCTTACGACCGTATACCGGTAGCTGCAAAAACCCTGGTTCTTAAAATACATAGCTCAAACTTGATTGTTGCTTCATAACGAAGATGTTTGATTACACGCAATGTCGGAAAAAATACATCTATCTAGCAAATCTGGATTTGTGACCTTCGAATACATCGCCGTTGACGTTGTCTGGTGAGAAATTGGTCAAAAATATGTTATATCTAAAAATCAAGGAAATATTTGTCAGCTAGGTCGGAAACCGCGGCGCATAAAACGAGCAAACAAAATATAACGGTTTAGATAACAAGCTTTTAGAATGTCACTCTAATGTTTCTGCTTGTTTCTTGCTAGGTTCGTGACATGGTTGTTAGTGGTAGGACTAACTCTTCTGCGAGTGTCCGTCTGGGTTGTTACCACCGCTTTGCTCGTGAAGTCTGCCGCCAAGCAGTAGTGTGCAAGCATTACTGTGTTCCGGTTTGATGAGCAGACTATCCAGTGAAATTACTGGTCTTATGAGCCTTAATACCTAATGTCTCAGGGTAACGAGCGCACTGCAGTGCCGCGGAGGTCTTTGTGTTTCAAAGATCTGGGTGGCACTGAAAACGTTATGGGCCGGCGTTATGCTTACCATCAGGCAAACGACCAGCTCATCTCGTTAACAAATAACATAAAAAAGCCCTTCTATATCACCATTACATGTAAGTCCTGTCCCAATAGTAAAGCTAGTGACATAGCTCACCGACTAAGGTATAAATCTCGTACATAAAAATACCTGTAAATAGATTAGTTAGCATCATAACTACTTATAAATGTCGAAGTATAGCAAAGCCCCATATTATCGATTCCCATAGTCGACACGGCCCGTGCTCCCCGACAATGGTCTCTCCGCAAGTTATGTACCGTGTAAATTGCTGTAATCGTCCCTTTATTTGGGCTTTCATACGATTTTGGGTCTAGTCACCTGGAACACTGGCTAGGTACCTATTGGTTTTACAAATTGATATAATTAAATAAACGCTTACACACTCATACCCCCGCACTAGGATTCCCTGTGTCGCAGGCGGCATGGACACACACAGATACACATCACAAACATCCAAGACCCGAGAACAAACTTTATGCTTACACAAAATCTGCCCCGGCCGGGAATCGAACCCGGGACCCCTCGCTTTGCAGGCAGTGTTACTACCAACTTAGCTACGGAGCCGTCATTAAATCATCATTGTAATTACATAGGAATGTATATTATATTATGTGTTCATTACTGCCCACATATATTTTATCACGAATTTTATTTTCTTATCCGAAAATAGTATAAAAGAAGTATGACACCGTTAGTTGGAAAGCCGGTTATTAATAATGAATACAATAAATTGTATAAAACTCAACTCAAACAGATTTATTGTAAGCTATTTTAATACAAAACTTTTACAAATTACATAATTAAATACATCAATGAATAGAAAACCAAATTTTAAAGATAAGAGTTTGTACCTAAGTAAATAATATTACAAACCGAATATTTTAAATTTTAATTTACTTTTGATATTAATATTTCCTTTACGTGTTATTTTAAAACTGGTTTTAGACAATAAAGCTTTCGCTAAACACCTGTCTTACCCGTTCAAGAAGTACGTCTTGCTATTAGAGTCAGAAAACCAGTCAAAACACAGGATATAGATTCACGAAGATATTTTGGTTAGCTTGACCATGATAACTAGTCAGAATATCTTATACTATAAAAGTTAATAGTTAATAAAAGTCATGTTATCCGCACAACACTTTTATAAAGGATTATTGTGAACAAATGTCAATACAACGCTTAAATATGAAATTAGGGCTGAGCGCCGTCTACGCTCTCTAACCTTTCAGTAAAGCTTTAAAGGTCGGGAGACCAGCAGCATGGTCCTTAAACAATAACGAATATGGAAATAAATAAAACCGAATTTCTAATTAACGGTCCTCTACGCATAAGGTGACGCATCGTGGAGTAGAGCATACATTTGTTGTGATAGATCTACATACATAAATAGATGCACACATGTGTCTTTACGATACACTGTTATTTTCGTATACAGCATACAAATTAGCCTCTCGGAGTTGAACACACTGCCTCAAAGAATATAGAAGTGGTCAGACCACACTGGAAATAATAATAACGCAGGTAATGGAACTTCATCGTTAACTTATTTTGTCAATTTTGACAGGCAGTTTCTTTCCAAAAGTTATTTAAGGTTGGCTTTCAAAGAAAAGATCCCAGCAACAAAGACTAGACTGTTAAAAAATAAAATACATGTATTGCACGTAAGCAAACTGCAAAGAAACGAAAAGTTAACCTTAGTCCGAGTTTACGAAATGTGAAATAACGACGTGCACGTGATCGTCAGTTCAATTCCTAATTCTGACTGTAGATGTTAAAATGCTCTTTAAAATTATAGTTGGTGAACTCGGACCTAAAAATATCGATAGAAATCGTTAAAAACAAATGACCGCTACCAACAATTGGTTTCTTTACATCCGTATATAACGGACGTAGAGAGATGGTAGAGTTCATAATATAGACTTATGCAGACATTGACTTGACCGCCGCCGCGCCGGTCTGTGGTTAGGTATGTTGGCACGGTCAGATGCCGCGATAGAGTCCAACTTTTATGGAGACTTATTTCCGTCATGCCACACTGCCTATATGTATCGGTAAGCTAGATTTTGCAGTCGGTTATGTGCGTCTCCATCGCACTGCGGTGCCAGTTTCTTCGTAACCTAACGAATGCTTACAGGATTTATACTACCTATAGTAAAGTCGTACTCACGCACGACAAGCCTTTATCGTGTTTCAAGTGCCCGAACTTAGAGCTTTAAAGAATGCATTTTGTATGAGACTGTTGTCGAACGAAGCTGTAGCGAATAAGATTCATCTTTTTATTCATCTTATTCATCTTTTATTTTATTTTCAACTTCGATTTTCTTCTGCCGAGTGTCCATCTGGCTGAGTAACTACCACGAAATTTGTTAGTAGTGAGAGAGGAGCAGCGATGCGCATGTCCAAACGGGCCATAAAGTTTAGCGTGTGCAATACTAAAAGTTTAATTGAATTTTTGGATGAGATTAAGAGGGACCGGGCTCTAAAGACATGTTGTCACTGACCTGCATCTGAAGCCACGAGTCGAGGAGCCCGGTGGCGTGCGGAGCTCCCCAGCGACCGCCACCAGGGACAATCTGCAAAACAGACGCGCTTGAAATTACACAGCTACATACACTACGTACTACAATTTAAGAATATCAGCTATCATCATCATAATCAGGCCTTTATATCCTACTGATGGGTATATGCTTTCGTTTGATTTTTGCCATTCTCCCCGGTATTTAGCTGCCATCCAAGCATTCCCTGCAGTTTTTCGTAGAACCAACACGCCGTTGAAAGAACTTTGTTGAACACGAAATAACATAAACATGAAAAGTTCTTAGAGGCACTGCAATAGGTATGGGCCGGCGTTATGCTTGCCATCAGCCAAACCATAGGCTCGTCATGTTTTAAAATAGTATAAAACGTAAAATAAGTAAGAGATTAGACAAACTAATAAAAATATGAATAAGAGTAAAAAATAAATCCGCCAAGTTCGTCTATCTTTCGGGTGGGTTCGAAGTACATCGATGACAGCAGAAGTCACGTGGCACCCTATTTGTATTTTAATTCCAATCACTGCCTGACCACCTGCTTGCTACAAGAGAAGATCAATAGATCTTCTCTAATAAGGTACATGTAAAGTTGTGGCACTATTGTTATGATCAGTTGCATAATAATGCTGCAGAATCGGTAAAAAAAAGGGTGTAACGTGGAACAAGCAAGCAATTTGCTACTTCTAATTTTGCATTTGACTTCTATCTGAAATTGATATAATTGCGCAAGCTCCATCAATCTTTGGATTTAGAAATTTGCGATGCGAAGGTAGCAATGGCGGCTTCAGTCCATGCAGGCAAACAATAAAATTACTCTCTCTGTTTTGTGATAATACAATTACATAATGCCGGCCCATAATAATTGCAGTGCAACACAGAACTTTAAGTGTCAGTTCTGATTTGAGTTTTGTTTTTGTTTTGTTTGAGTTTTGAACAGTGGTGGTCAAAAATACAACACACAGAGAACTGTGTGTTGTATTTTTGACCACCACTGTTCTTGAATCCCTAAAAAACAGAGTAGTATTTAGAGGTGCCACATTGAAAAATTAAGGCTTAGAATTTTACTTATATCAGAAATAAAATTAAAAATGGAAACCCTGTCTGATTTAATAACGTTTTAAAATATAATTGTGTTGAGTTTATCTGTACTTAAATTAATAGATAAAACTTTCAAAAAGAAACTGGTTTCGATTGGAATATCTCCGTAATTAGCAAACTTAATATCGATTTCTAAGCACAAAAGCTATAAATAATTCAAAAACAAGTAATATTCAGAATTTACTGTCGTGGCCAACTATCTTTCTTTTCAAAAGACATAAAATACGTTCGAAAATCACTGAGTCAATATGCTAATTTGATGATTCGGAACCAGCGAATGTATTGTGGACAATAAAACATTATAACTGTACTTTGCGCTCACAATATACTTTGAATATAATTATATACGTCTAGGTTCAGAGTTTTGATGTGGACCCCACAGAATCTACAGTGCACCTGCATAAACCATTTTTGTGTTAGTGGGATCTCGTCCACTCCGATTGTCTACTCTTGATAAACTAACAATAACTTACACTAGTAATATTTATATAAATGTTATAATATGTATGTATATGTGACACTTTAGTTAGGCCTTCGGAGTAGGTGTACTTTTGTTGACTGATAATATTTTAAGAAATTGTAATGTAAAAATAATTTATATAGTAAAAAAGGGTGCGAGCCCTGGAGCTTACAGAGTATAGAATTTTAAAAATAAGCATTTTATCAACTATAAAGTAAACGTAGTTTTTGTTGGTTTCGTTTTTGAAGCAATTTTCAAACTGTGATGATGAATCGATATGTTTGTGAGGTTGTCC
Organism: Crocallis elinguaria; assembly: GCA_907269065.1. Taxonomy (NCBI): domain Eukaryota; kingdom Metazoa; phylum Arthropoda; class Insecta; order Lepidoptera; family Geometridae; genus Crocallis; species Crocallis elinguaria. Next base: position 10,744,607 of record OU026077.1, read on the forward strand.
GCCAATGGTGTATAAACTTCCGGCGAAGAAAAACATTGTAATTCAACTTTAGTATGGTGGTAGAGCATTTTAGATTCTAACTACAATCCTTGACTGAAATATCAGTCACACTTTAACCGATATTTTCATTAGCCGAACTTTAGTGCCAGTCGCCATTGTAATTCTCGTGTGCTACCAACAACGACCACAACGTTATTTGACATCAGGTAAAAAGGTAGTAAACCGATAACTTAAAAAAGTATGATATATATCTAGACCGCCAGCGCTTTTACCACCGCCGCAGACAAGTTTAGGAGAAAATGCTAAATAAAAATATACACTCTAACAACGATAGGCATAAGAATAGGAATCTTCTAGATTTATACTGGCTCCATCTTCGACCTTGGTTTACCATCAGGCGAGTTGGTGGCAAAACTTAGATCTAATTGTAATTCAAGAAAAGGACGTAGCTACCTTGATCAAAATTAAAAAGAAAAAATATTGATTAAAATTACTCTCTTTTAAAGTTCAAAATATTTTTACTTAAATTCAATCATTCACACTTTTCCGTTATAAAAAATTAAAAACTGTTGCTCTATGTATTACATAATTAGGGGTCGCAGACATGTGCATGGAGGTTCTGGTATTGACCCATTTTTTACTTTTGCTATTACGTTATATTTCTGGCTTTCTCGAATCTAATGAAAGCGAAGGCACCATCTCATGTTATTCCCATAAGAAGGTAAATATCCGATGAAGAAAATCAAAGGCGCTTTCTTTTTCGCTATATAATAGAAATTTTTCTTTATTACCAATCTAAAAATTTAATATCTTTAAGATGTGATTCTAGCAAGTCATTATAGGTACCGGTAAAGAGATTCATAAGCAAATATCATATTATAATACTACACATAAGCACAAGACCAATGTAACTTAATCATCACGAAGATGTCACAAGTGTATCTCTGATACATTGATTGACTTTGTTGTTTAGAAACACAATAATAATAATTGCACTATTACTACTATTGTCCAAATGAATTACTCTCAAAACATCGAAAACCTAGTTAGTTTCTGTGGTTATTTTGCTGTATTTGCATTGTACCTTGGAGTAAGCCGAACGTAATGTTAATTGTTATTGCCTATTGATTTACCTACTTAAACTTTTACGCGAATTGCAAAAGCTTTTTTTCAATTATTATTAGGAACATAAATAAATAATATTAAATTAGCAATATAATTCGCTTTTCTCTGTTATTTAAGAGTTATTGATTGTTTTGCAGTGAGATTTGTAAAAATGTACGCAGTTTTAATGATCTACGCACAATTATGAGATTTATACGATGTAGAGATAAAAAAGCAAAATTTAAACGTATGTCTGTGATTTTTTACGCTTGATAGGTTAGCGTTTGACCACTGTGGTATGAAACGCATAAATATAAGAAGTATACTTAAATCCTAAGCCAAATGATAAGGGATACATTTTGGAGATAAGTATCTATGGCAAAATAGTAACCTACAGATGGAACGACGACCTGAGCCAGAACCGCGGGGAAACGTTGGATGCAAGAGGCGAGTATCCAATCCAAATGGCGTTCTTTTGGGGGAGGCCTATGTTCAGCAGTGGATGTCTTCCAGCTGACCTGAGCATTGTGGTTTCAAAAAGTTGCATACATTTTATTTAGTATTATAGCCATGCCATGCATACGATGTATAAATCAGTTATACAACCATGAGAGCAGGAAAATGATGTAGCAACAAATTGCCATGGTATTATCGTCGTTACAAAAATAATATAACCAGCTCATCATCAGGTAAATATCTGTTGCACCACAGTTTTGGGGCGGTTCCAGTGTCGTCCGGCAAGGCTTAGTACCACCAAACCGGAGAGATTCTAATTAAACGCTAAATTAATCAAGGATATCAAAATATAGAACTTAGCATCCCTCATAGAAAACAATCACATGTTAATCACATCTTAAAAATTACGCTGCCTACGGGATTCGAACCCGTGTCTTATGGTTATTTAGACCAGACGCCTTATCCACCTGCTATGGGAGAGATTAATATTCGCTACCGTGGGTTAACAATAATGATATGTGAAGTAAGTTTAAGAAATTTTAATTTGGTAGGTATTTGTACGTGGTAATATGTATTGTGACAATGAAAAGCATGGATAAATACATACTTTTATTGTCTCTGAAAAATGAATTATAAACCAACGACCGCAAAACCGTAAGTATGAACATAATAATAGCTACGAAGTTAAATTAATTAAAATAAGCACACGCAGCAATATCCTTATAGTAAGCCGATAGTATAAGTAAAGGGTCCGTATGAATTATTTTAAACACACTTAAAAGTAAAGTAATTTTAATTTGTATTCAATATCAATCATAATATTTATACATTTTCTAGTTTTAGGTATATTATATGTTGTATTTTTAAAAAGGGAGCGGGAATTTATCTCACTCATTCATATTGTAAATGAGAAAAATAGAAATTGCTTCCGACGGCCGACGACGTTGATGTCTTTTACTTGGAGCTTTAGACCAAAACGCCGTAGGGGTAGTAATAATTATATATCATTTTTATATAGCAAATAATATTTGCTTGTGATATTTATCCATAAAAATTATAGAGAAAAACGGATTTTAGTAATACTTGAATAATTTAATCTATTTAATATTTATTATTAAAGTTTGAGGGATCTTAGACAGTATTATGTAGGGAATTTAATGAGAATGTATATTATTAATAAAATAAAGTTTATTTTAAATTCGTTACATGTAATATTTCTACTGTCCGTCAGTGTGTTTATTTTTGATTGATATACCTAGTTTGTTTTTGCTAGTTTTAAAACATAATTGCGGATGTACAAAAAAAAATGTAAAAAAAAGTAAACTGGATTTTCAAAATCAAGAAGAATATTTTTTCAATATAAAACTTGTTTATGTACTAATTAATCTTTGTAGAGATGCTAGTTTGCCGTTGTATTTATTTATCATGACCGTGTACTGATCAAAGTAAACAATATCGAAGGCACGCGAGGCAATTCCCACATTCAAAAATTATTCCACTTTAGTATAGAATATAAATACAAAATAATATTATTTAGGAGAAAATTCATCAAAGTAAAAGACAATGTATTGCAATCACTGTTTTTACTGAAGTTATCACTTATTTTATTGAAAGTTCGGCAATTATTTTCTACAAAGAACTTCTTAGGACTCTAGTAAATATAATAAGACAATGACAACAATTTTTCGACAGGAAATATATCTGCATTGTACAAACCGAATCGCCTTGTATCTCTGGAGCGTACAGAACAGTTTGACACATTCCGTCGGTCACCGTTAGAAGCGCAAAAATCACTTGCGAATAGTTTGGGCACTCGTCGTTTCACTTGTCACTGTGAGGTATGTGAGAGGACAGGTACCTGGTCGCCCACTAGGTCCTCGGCAGGTTGGAGGGTGCAGCAGGGCTCCATACCCGGGTGTGCGAGTGCGGCGCGGCGGCGGCGCGGCCGGCAGAGTGGCGCACGTCCGGACGCCTGCGCGCACCCACTGCGCGCAACTTACTGCCCGATTACCCGATAGCCGATAGGTACGGCCCGACCTCCTTGCGGGGTTGCAACGAAAGTGATTAGGCTCTTGCGCTACTGATAACGAGGGCTGGAGCCCGTTTCCCGACGTGCGGGAAAGTGCGCCGATTTGCGCTGAGTCCAGTGCTGTGTACATAGTTGTTGGTGGGTGGTGTGGGGATTGGTTGAAGATAGTGGTGTAATGTAGAGCTGATAGTGGTTACTCTGAAGATTCTAAATATCGGTTTTTCGATTATTTCGTCATGAAATACAATGTAGATATGAGTATATAGTATAATAACAATTAATGATCTTAATTATATTATAATAAACAATGATAATCATTAGACAAAAAACAATTTATTTGGTGAAATCCAATTTCCGTTTGTAACCATTGTTTTTTCTAATAATTATATTAATTACCTACTAGATAGTCTCATCTAGGAGTCTTCCTATGGACGGTTAGTTTAAATACATTTTATTTTTGTCTCTTCAAAGTAAGTGATTAGATATATTTTATTACAATTATCTAGACGTCATGTGGCCGATTACACTAACTGGTTTAAATTATTACCATTTACAAATTTTACAATACATAATCAATTGTAACTAGTAAAAAAAATTATAACATCACTTAAGAATTATTTATTTGATTATGTGTGTAAAATTAATTAAACAAATCAAACATAATAGGGATGTTGACTGATTTTGGGAAAGTGTTTAAAACGATGCGTATGGGCCTAATATAACCCAAAATATTTAAATTTACTTTTTAAAACAACTAATATTTTAATTATCATGTATTTAAAATGCCGTTTTAAATTTTGCTCCAAAACGGCAGTGACGTCACGTGTTCAATTACCACAGAGTAATTTTCTATAACACTGTAAAGTGACAAGCAAAGAGAATATAACCACTACTACCTAGTCTGTGCTACGTTTAGTGACAAGTTGATTCGATGCTTTCTCTGTATGTATTGTTATGTATTAAAATATAAGTTCTAAGTTTTTTGAGCTTATTGATTTATATATATGCTTTGGTTAATTAATACACTTTGGATCTTAGAACCTACGATTACTGTTATATATTCATTGTTGGTTATAGAAATAATGATGTTTGGTATAATAAGTAGGTACTTACACGGAGGTCTTCACATTTCTAAATTCAGCCGAGCAGAAATTATCGTTTGTCGAGAAGAAATTGGCCACCGTAAAACAATCAATTCTCGGCAAATTGGAATTATTTGCCTTTATGAAGCCACTTTCCATCATGGGAGAATATTCAAGAGTCGAAATAAATTTAGAAAATAGGCGCGGAATTCACAGCACAGATAAATAATCACAGAAATCACTCTAAAATACTAAGCAGTTAAGCGCAACGAGCTATATACTCATTGGAGTTTTGGCGGGAATGCGAAAATGTGCTGTTGTTGATTTTGTGTTATTTACTAAAACCTTTGTTTTATAGAGTGTTAATGTGTAATAATAGTGGATTATTAACCATTAAGTGTTCATAAAGTTGCATGAGTGAAACGCAAATAGTACAAAGACGAAAAACGTGTATTTTCGTATTCTATCCAAAACTCCATAGAAGCTTCAGTAAACTATCCACCAATTTACTGAAGCGTCACTTCGACTCGACCGCGCCTAGACCACAGATATGTAATATAGGCCTAGACTAAACTTTAACGTGACTTTGACGACTTTCATGCACCAAAACTAGAGATTTATTATATATTATTACTTATATAACTTGACACTAGTTAAATGCGCAAATCACGTGGAGCCAAAAACAAAACAAAAAAAAATATATACACATCCGATTGAAACAGTGACGTCACGGGCGTTTTAGGTCACGTGACTTCGGATTGATGTGATTACATTTTGATTATTTAATTTAAATTAAATTCCTTAAAAATAAACAAAAATATTGTGTTTAATAGGATTTCTGTCACAAAAACTACCGTTTCGCGGCAAAATTATATTTTTATTTGAATACAGTCAACAACCCAATTAAGTATATGTCAAAAAATGTCTCTCAAAGTATTAAAATTAGATCAATATAAAAACTAATTATTGTTTTTAACACAATTGCAACAGAAGAGCACAAATTCGACTGCCCTGGTAGAGATTATTGTCCATACTTTTTTATATCAGAAGATAACGAAAAACTAATAATAGAAAAAAAATCAAGTAAGTAAGTATTCCAGTAAAATAACTATTAAACCTAGTAAAGAAAGATAATCTGTGCTATAGTAAATGCGAAAGAGTGTTTGTAGGTTTGTTGTTTGGAGTTATATCGACGTGATTTGATAGTAACATAGGCTACTTTTTATCCCGGAAAAATGCATGGTTCCTGGCGAACGTGGGCAGAAGCTGTGATAATAAGCTATAAATTTGATATCTTTGTTTTGGAATATTTTATAAGTTGGCCCAAAAGTCTCATGAGCCACAAAAGTTATATTTAATAAAAAAATATAAAAACTGTATGCAGTTGCCTAAACATTTTATAAAACGCGAACTACGAATGGTATATAATAACTCAGTTAAGATAGCTGAAAAAAAATCTCAAAATATTCTTTATTTTTGTGCATAATTTTTTTTCACAGAATTTTTTAAAGGTTTTTCCAAATTTTCAGGCTACTAGAACGCAGCGTCCAAACTTATAGGATACCTCAGTGTACACTGAGGGATCTACCTATGAAACATGTCTTTACAGAATAAATATTGGGATATAGGTTCTTTTTAATTAATATATGTATATACTATATATATATATCGTATACTATATAGTATATTGGTATATACAGAGAGAGAGAGTATGGGCCATAATGAAACTAGTTCTACCGAGCTCAAAATTAAAAATGCATAGTCTAGGTCCTAATGTAATGTCGGTAAAAATATATAATAAAATTCCGGAAACAATACTAGCACAAGAAAAAGAAACAACCTTTTTAAAAAAATTAAAGGACTTTTTAAATGACAAATGTTATTATAGCTTGACGGATTTTTTTAATGACCCACAATTAAATAGTAACAACTCATAAAGAAAATTTTGCTACTATGCTTGTAAAATGGACCGGCCCGCTCGTCACCTATGTTGCTATACCCTAACTAGGGTCATATGTAAGCTCACCTACTATTATAAGACCTTTCTGTAATGTACATATGATGCAATAAATGATTGAATATGAATATGAATAATGCACCACACCTGCGCAGTGCGGCTTGGTGGATGCCACATGTGCTCAAATTTTATACTTCTTGAAAATGCGGGATTCCTCACGATGTTTTCTTTCATTTTAGAGCCAGTGTGATAAATCCGCATCTCTTAACTTGATATAAGTAAGTCATTGGGACTGAGCCGAGATTCCGACCAAAGTCGCATAAGATCCCGCTCGACCGCGCTCGCTCTCATAAACCTACCTTATACGATGAATTGCATTAGATTATTTGGTAACAGAATAATAATAATAATCGCTAGTACGCAGCTAGTTTTGTTTATTACTTACACACAGTTGCAACCACAAAGTTAATTAAATTAAGCTATAGAACGCTGCTCCCGATGGCAGTCGCAGATAGGCAGATACAAGTTATAACCGGCCAATACGTACAATAACTAAATCACTTTCAAGCACTATCACTTGTTATCAGGACAGGTTCGGACTAGAGCCCTATTTCTACAGACTACAAGAGTTGAAAGGGAAATCTTTTTTTTAACAACCGCTGTTATATAGAAATTAATGTTGTTATATCAGGTATCATATTATTTATTCTGTGAGGTTATAATATAAGGTTTACATTCCTTTAAAATTTTATATTTTTACATTTCCAAACCTCTGAGTACTGGCTAAGTCTAGCTAATTTGCAACTTTGATTTGCAATACATAAGAGTAATAACAATTTATTTATATTTCGAATATTACACAGAACCACAGACCATATAATCACAAAACACCAAATTAAAACAAACGTAATACAGAATAAAAAATAAAAAGTACAATAAAAGTATAAGTCCTATCTACAGGGTGAGTTTGAATTGGTATGTTATCCCGGAAGGAAGTGGAAAAACATCGTACATAATTTCCAAATGTAAAGAAAAAAACTTCAAATGTTAAGTGCGCGGCATTTTCTGGAGTTTTGTTCTACGTGTCTTCTAATCAACATAGGTGAAGTGAATTAGCTGATCTGGGATGCCCGGAAGTTCTGTAGTAGAATTTTTATTTTTGTAGTCGAATTTCCTTCAATGAAAAATTCCGAATTTCAAAAACTGGCAAGACAAATGTTGTTGAACTCCAGGAGTAGATTGACCCCCTTTCAGGATAACATACAACTCAAATTGTATAAAATAATAATAATATTTATACTTGTTATAGTAGTAGTATATTTAGGCACAAATACAGGTAAATGATACTTTTGTAATAAGTTCAATAGACTTCTATATGTAAATTTTACAGAGTCAAGTTTTTAAGATTAAAAGATGGCAAAGTGTATTGAAATACTTTCCTTCGTCAAAAATCTGTTGGTGAATAATTTAGCCGAAACTTTTCGATATAAAAGCCGGCTATCGACGTAAATATTAATGAATAATTTTTTTACACTGAAGGTTTGCGTTTGACCGCAATCTCATCTGATGATGCGGTCGACGATGTAGTATGCTTGTTTAGAAAATACCTGTTCACTCTGGTCTTGAAGATTCCCAAATTATAATTGTTCTTACTACACATCAATTCTAGCGACTCTTGTGAACGTGGACGTGCTTGTAATCGTGAGAAGCCGGGCCCGGTCGATAGCCACACATACAGGGTCGTCTGTTTGAGTCCGCTTTCACTGGACACCGCCCGGATTGGCGGATTTTCATAGGTTTACATAAGTCACACGTGCATTTGTGTTGATATATGTACCATCATGGTAAGAACACCTTAGTCAGTTTTCAAATTCTTTCCTTTATCACGTAAGGACACAATTGATCATACGGCAGCTAGCAGGCTACTTTATAGAAAACCAGTATTTAAAGTAGTGAGTACAAAGGTTAAAGTAGCATCCACCTTTGACCAATGTCTAGTTTACATCAACATAAAACCTTCTGCCTGGCTATTCAGAAAATTAAATCTAATTTGTTAGTGGTAGGACTAACTCTTCCGCGAGTGTTCGTCTGGGTTGTTACCACCGCTTTACTCGTGAAGTCTGCCGCCAAGCAGTAATGTGGAAGTATTACTGTGTTTCGGCTTGATGAGCAGAATAGCCATTGAAATTACTGGGCTTATGAGACTTAACCTATGAATTGTCGATCGGTACCACGTGATACCAGACCTAATGACCCAGGGCGCAATGCAGTGCCTCGCACGACTTTATGTTTTAAAATTCTGAGTGGAGACTAAAGACTAGCTCGTCTCGTTACCCAATAGCATAAATAACTGTCAAAGTCAGTCTCCATTCATTTTATCTTTGTTCATAAAACTTATTGTAACAGAAACATTGCCACGGTAACGCAATACTGGGAGAGAACTTCTGCTGCATTTTCCGACCGACTCAGAGCTAGGATTTGTTGATATAGACACTTTAGAAGATAGTCACAGCGAATAGATTTGTAGTAAATTAATTTCTATCTATATTTTTTTTGGAACTGGGCGGGACACGTCTGTCGCATGTCGGACGAGCTGTGGGCTAAACTCACTAATGAGTGGAAACCTAGTGTTAGAGGACGTCGTGGCAGGCCCAGACAGAGAGGACTCCGTTTGGAACGCAAGAAGTAGTAGTAGAAGTATTGAATTATAAAATATTTGATTTGGAACAAATTTTTCGTTGTTTAATAAGTATGCTTGGTATATTTTTATTAATATTACATGTACTTATTATAAATTATATATAATTACCTGTGTAAGTACATATTAAGATAATTATTCAGTATCAATTTTGCTCAAATAATGAACTTAAAATAATAAATAATTGAGTATTATATAAACCGTTTTTTGTCATTTTCCCGATCCATTTATCTAGCAGAGTTGCAGGTTTATGCACGCACTCATATAGTGCATGACGATAGTCACTTGACTATCGTATTTTTTTATTTTATTGGTAACGAGACGAGCTGGTCGTTTCCCTGATGGTAAGCAAACGCCGGTCCATAACAATTGCAGTGCCACTCAGAACTTTGAAACACAAAGGCCTGCGCAGCACTGCAGTGCGCTCGATACCCTGAGACATTAGGTGTTAAGACTCATAAGCCCAGTAATTTCACTGGCCACTTTGCTCATCGAACCGGAACACAGTTACTGCTTGGCGGCAGACTTCACGAGCAAAGCGGTGGTACTAACCCAGACGGACACTCGCAGAAGAGTTAGTCTATAGCCAAGCACTAACAAAAAATATTTCGAATACGGATCGATCACGACTTAGCAGGAATTCAGTTCTTTATGATCCGTCCCATACAAAAAACAGGATTTTTTTGTGCCCAAACCATAAGATTTAGAGTAAAATGACTTAGAGCATGTATTGTAGGGGTTAATGAGGACTGTCGATTGACATAAAGCTATAAGTGAAAAAGGGAGTTGGCTCCTAAGTTCGCCAAACTACGGTTTAGTCCCACTGTGCGGCGCCGGCGGCCCCCATTGCTAACGCCTGGTATAAGTTGTAATGCAATTGCTCGTCATTTTCCCAAAGGCGTCGTCTTAATTTTTAATAGATTCGTGACTATGGGTCTTACAACAAACAGTGAATACCGGTGGTATAGTTACACAATGTTTTGTCTTTGTTGTTCCTTGACGTCATCATCAGTGACGTCATATGTTCTCTCAAATTTGTATGGAGCGTTTTAGCGCTCAGTAGGTACGCCCGACTTTGACTATCAATTTTAACGTTTTTAGCGTTCGATTTCCAGTTTTTTTGATATAGACATTTGATTCTCATGAGAAAACGAATTGATTGACCTCATAAAAAATGGGGTCAGCATCCCTATACCCATCTGCCCCACTGTGTAAATTAGTAGGCCTGATGGGAATTTAGGTATTATAGATAAACATCTTCTCACCGGTAATGTTCGAGGAGGATTATCATTATCATAAACATTTCATGTCAAACATTTTAAACATTTCAGCTGTGGATTTTGTTGAATAAATAAAATAAAAATAAAATAAAATAATATGTTATAGTTACATATAAGAATAGTAATACAACTTAAGAACTTTTACAAAATCTTGTGTTAAAATGTTAACTAACAGATATCATAAAACAGTATGTACCTAATAATATGGACATTACTAATAAAGACTGTATAACGGTTGAAAAGTTACACAATGTTTTGTCCCTTTCGATTCAGTTTAAAATTGTCTAAGAACAACAAAAACAAAACATTGTGTATCTATTCAACCGTCATGCAGCCTTATTAATAAGGCTCTTAGAGTATATATCTGCTGTGTTGTAATACTAAGTTAAATTTGTTGAAACTACAGTTCTTATCTTAATAAATATTATTAGGTAGGTACACATCATAAAGTATAATTCATTAACTCGATCTATACGTACCTACATAAGTAAATTAAATGTACGAAGACATAAGTTCTTATCGACATATTATACATACATCTAAAGTCTGGAAGTTTTCTACACTAGTAAATACTAATATATATGTATGTAATATTTATATATTATGATTATAATGCAATATCGGTTCAATTAAAGAAACAAACTTCTTTGGCGTCAAAAGGTTTTAAATCGACCTATTCAGTTTCAAAGTATCCTTGTAACACATTTATCTTTCTACGCACACATGGAAGATTAATAAACATACTACAAGCAGTTCATTGTAGATATGGTTACAAACAGTAGCAAAGTTCACGAGTTTTGGTTTTATTATTGAAGTAGGTAATAAAGCCTGAGTTTGAATTGGTATGTTATCCCAAAAGCGGGTCAATCTAATCCTGGAGTTAAACAACATTTGTTTTGCAAGTTTTTGAAATTCGAATTTTCTCATTGAACAAGTGGCATTTAAAATTTACTTCAAAATTCTACTAGAGAACTTCGGGGCAGCCCTAGATCTGCTGTTTCACTTGCACTGCGTTGAACTTTGTTAAACGATGACGTTGATTACAAGAGACATCAAATGTATCAGAAAATGCCGTGTAATTTACGTTGAAAGGGTTTTTTTTGTATGGAAATTAGGAATGACGCACTTCTATTGGAGGTTGTAAACCACAACTAACAACTTGGAAACCACATCAATACGCTACGCCAGATTATACAGAAGACCGAGGAGTATAATCGGCGTACCTAATGTTTAGCGTTTGTGGACTATAAGAAAGCCTTCGATTAAATCGAGACTTGGGCGGTACAGTGCAGTCCTTACAGCGATGCCTAATTATCTATAGGTATATCGAAGTACTGAAGTGTTTGTACATCACTATGTCAGTCCGACTATAGGACCAGAGCACGAAACAAATCCTATGGCAGAGAGGCGTGAGACAGGGAGACTTTGTTTCTCCGAAACTGTTCACGAACGCTTTGGAGGACGTGTATAAGTTCTTTGACTGGAAAAGATTTAGCATTCAACATAAATGAAACGACAACCGGAAGGGAAGAAAGGTTCTCAAGTGGTAACTGCCAACTGGAAGACGTAGTGTAGGTCGGCCCCCCACTAGGTGGACCGACGACCTGGCCAAAACCGTGGGGAAACCACAGACTTACAGCAAATCTGTGGGGGATGTAAGAGGCGATTATAGCCGATCCAAGTGGCATTCTATGGGGGGGCCTTGTTCAGCAGTGGATATCTTCCGGCTGATGATGGCGATTTAGAAACGTATATTATTAAAACGCGTATATATACTTTTATTAAGTATCTATAAATACCTACCTATATTTTAAAAACTTTTGAAGAACATTTATTTGGTGGTACTTCTCTAAAAAGCATCATCACGGTGGAAAAAATTACAACAATATTTAATTCGGATTTTAATTGAATGTTTTACCTAAATATCCAAAGCATCACTTCTTTTTCATAAGGTTAAGGTACTGATCTTTGTATATATAGTGGAGCACTCCTTCAATCATCAATGCAAATATATGAATCAGTTAGGCATGTGTGTATGTACATATATCAATGATTGAGGCAAGCGTGAGCGTTCTCACCAACCAATTGATTCCACATTATTGTACCGTCACCATACAGCTAATTGAGAAACGGGACATATATTGACCGAGTGGAATAATCCTGATCCACATGTAACTCCTACACGGAACATGCAATATATAAATGCAACATAGAAATTCACTATACGTCTGCAGTATAAGCGTGCGCGGAACAGGGGGAGGAGCTTAGTGAACAGGCAATGGAATGGAAGACATTAAAACCACGAGAACGGATCAACAACTTCTCATTCACCTATACAAGACCTTTTGTGACCGTGTCCTACCCGTTGAATAGGTATAGGTACGGTCTTCGACTATGGTAGCACTTGACTGAACCGCAATGAGTTTAGAACGGCAGTTAGAATTCTATGTTAGGTCTAGCTACATCCTTTGCCTTGGCTTCGACACAGTTATCTCGCCGGATCTGTCCCCGTCGTTCCATGCCATGACCGTTTAAAATATTTGTCCAGAAATTTTCAATCGGTCAGAGGTTAGGTACTTTTCAAAATGATTGGTCACAGACTATCGCTAGGTAACAAAACTGTCAACGCGTTGAGGCTTTTTATCCAGTGTATTCAGTTTTGAATTGAGTATTATCGTCATGATGAGGGGACCAAGGCGAAGTCACTTTTTACAATCGTTATCGATAGTAGAAAAGTTAAATGTATAGAATTGACATAACGTGTTGAAAAGTCAAATGAGTCCTTTGTCATTTTCATAAATTTTCAAGAAATTGCATACATTTTTATCTTTTCTATATAAATTACTAGATACTGCAACGCGATTGTAGAAGGAGAATTTGCCATTTTTTGTTGTCGTCTAAGGGGGAATGTTCTTGAGATACCCAGCTGCCACGAGCAGCCGGGTTATGTGGGATTTTTATCTATGCACTGAAATTTTCCAGTTCGGTGTGCCTCGGTGCTATATTACAGGAGGGCCCCAAGCTCCCCCAGCACTGCAATGAAAGCCCCTTATACATACTTATATTAAATAATAGTAAATATTTTGTAACTCGCGTAAATTATAAACCTTTTAATGCCTTAGTTTGGCTTTGAAACTAAACTAAACTTAATACCGATTCAGTACCAATATTTAAATTTAATTTAGTTTCAAAGCCAAATTAAGGCATTAAAAGTAGCCTTATTGTTTGTCATTTACGGGCATTACAAGATATTCTCAAAAAAAATTATCATAACGTGGTGAAAATCATAATCTTCGGTCTTATATTGTGTGGCAACTTTGTACTCTGTCTACAAAACTCGACTGAAACGATCTCAATTATAAAAGCATTGGCTGCGTCAGGGTATCTATCCACTAAACCGTAGATGGGATGCGAACGCGTACTAAGAACACGGATTTTTTAATAGTTAGTATCAGCTTGTACTTTCGTGTACTTCTACAGTAGGTAAGTTGAATAATTTCGCGGCTAATCGCTGCCATAATTTAGATGATTAAAGCATCTGACTTTGATAATCAGAAGACGCTGGTTCGAATCCCGTTGGCAGCCAAATTTCTCTTAACGTGTAGTTGGGTAGGTATTCCACTCATCAAAGATCTTTGTCCAATGTGCATTGGATCAAAGTAATTCGATGACATTGCATGCCTTCATCAAATTACCTTAGGAACGCCGATGGTTTCTGCGTGCTTCCAACTGGAGCATATTCTATGACTTCTTAGCTCATCTCAGCTTCGGTGGATGATGGTCCTTATTCAATCACTGCGTGCATACCTACTGAAAGCTTCAGGTGCTGAACTCATTCGTGCCCGAGCCTCGGTTCGTGGTGGAAGGCTCACGTACATTTTCTACTTTTCCATTTTCTCATACACTATTTAAAAAAAGAGTTTTTAAAATGGGGCAAAAGAAAAAGAAGTCCGAGTAAGTAGCAAACCTACTTTTTTGCAGTGCGATCTTATTTTTGCGCGTTTTGAGCGAATTTGTTGCTTGTGAATGTTTCATTCTTTATCTCGTATTTAGTAAGAAATCCAATAATTTAGTAAGAGCCTTGAGGATTTATGTTCAAGTTCACTACTACCTCTCATCTCAGGTGCATTTATATAGCTCGATAGGAATTTTAAATTTTAATATACAGCATGTTAGGTGCGAGTGCCGTCTATTGTCGCGGCAGTAGTTTCATTTGTAGATACTTATACCAATTACACCATAAACGATATAAATCAGTACTAATACAAAAGCAATTTGGTAGTTTGTCGATCAACGTGATTTTCTGCATACAGATAGTTTGTGAGATTATGAGCATTCATTGAAAGGGTTACTTTATGTTCTAAGATTGTTGGAGTTTGTTAGGAACCGCGGGTGATGCGCGAATGTACATATCTCAAACAAATCCGCAAGTGCATTTCTTTGTAATAATTATTGAACTAAATTACAACAGCGTTTTATAAATAATAAAATACTAAATAGCACAACTCACTTATTGTTCGGAGATTTCTCAAATCTTTTTTAGCCTTAGTTGCAACTAGTAGTTTTGGTTTTAAATAATATTTAGTGTTTATACCTGTGTATATACGAATACAATACGTATGGATACCGTCAAAGGCAATAAATTAACATTTATGTATAGCATTAACAATTTAACATACCGATTATCTATCTATGTGAAACGTGCATGTCATACATGAGAAATATGTCTTAATTATAACGAAAGGGTTACTAAATATGTTCGAGGTTATACAGTGGTCGACGAAAGACAATAGAAATATGGTTAGATTGTGTGAACGATGAAATTAATGCAGAGGCGATGTTCAACACACAATTCAGATTGTTTAATACAATTGGTAGTACATCAGACTGTCTAATTATTTACCAGACCGCATAATATTTATCTTTTTATTATTATTTTTCGTTTCAGAAGAAAACCTAAAAATACTGAACCGCCGCTGCCGTCGGTATCATACTTTCAAATTGTGAGTCATTACATTTAATTTTATATAAGAACTATTAGATGTTTCTTTTGAATAGATACTATTTTATGGTAGGCATAGGCCACCTACAGCTCTTGAATAATAAACTGAAATACGATAACATAAATATACCTACTTATCTATGCTGCGAAAAGAGACGTACTTACTACATATAAAGCCGTGTCAAAAACTTATTATTTTTTAGTAATATAACCGACTACATAATATAATTATATATTATATATATCTAATAACTTTAACCGAGCAATTGTTATATATAATATATGAAATTAAGTACATAATATGTTTACGAGTTAAAATTTAGTAAACGCAATTTTCATAGGCACATTTCAATATTTTTGTTAGGATAAAAGAATCTGTAAGAAAAGAACTAAGAGACCTGTCTTCGATTATAGGAACCACTATAAACTAAAACTGTAAAGCTTTAGATCGAAGCCTTCCTTCAAGAAGGTGAAATTACTGGGCTTATGAGACTTAATACTAATGGTAACGAGCGCACTGCAGTGGCGCGCAGTTTCAAAGTTCTGAATGGCACTGCAATTGTTATGGGCTGGCGTTATGCTTACCATCAGGCAAACGACCAGCTCGTCTCGATATCAATAATAGCATAAAAAAACTATGAAACAAAAGGTGTAGAACTATTTTGTTTTCCAAACGAATACGTCATTATATTGTTAAATAGCTAGAATTCTTGGTTTTATTATAAAGTTCGATTCCAGTTTCGGTATGGAACATGCTTGGAGATATTCGCGACGGTGCTGGGAGTGCTGTTCGGGCTGTGCAGCGGCGGCGGCATCTGCTACAACTTGGTGCAGGTGGGTGAGATCAGCACCGCCTTCGTCGAACGCACCAAATATCAGCAAATGCGCTCCAGCTACCTGCCCCTGACGGCTGCCTTCGGTGGTGGCAGGATTTTGTGAGTATACCTGTGCTATTTGATTTTGTAGAAAATAAATATAAACAACCTCAACAACCTATCTTTGATCGCGTATGTACTGTTCATTCAGAACGCACGGTCAGTGCACGGACCACACGAAAACCATGGGAAAACCACGATCACCGCTTGACGCATATCATGCCGTCTATGTAGCTTGGTAGAAATCTAGTCCGAGCGCTAACCATACCATCGGTTAGAGATAGTGAAAGAGAAGGACTGAAGCCGCTTCTACGATCTCTATTAAAAAAAATATGTTCAAAACCAATGCGTGTTCAGTGCAGAAACCGCGGTAATTACGCGGCGGTGCGCAAGTAATGTACCAATATAGCGTAAAGCAGAGCAGAGTCGTCCTTTAAGTCAAGGCAGGGTTCATGGAACCAAACTAAAAAGGATTCATGGATCATGGAGTATTGGCAGAAATGAAAAAATGCGCTGTTGTCGATTTTGAATTATTTACCAGAACCTGTGCTATGTGAAATAATGGTTCCTGAACGTGCACGATAAGAAAGTAAAGACAAAATTAAAAAAAAACCTCGATTTCTCTCCTAAACTCATTGAAACTCCAAGCTTTGCTGCAGCTTGTTGGGTCACATAATTATATTATTGTTCTCCGTAGTGATCTAGCCGAGTACCTATCCATCCATTAGTGTCTCTATTGCGATATTATCTACAAAACTCGCTAGCAAGGAACTCTGCTACCTAAACGTATGACTGTGGCCAAAACATGTATAACTACTTTTATTTGTAAGTCAATCAACAGAAATAAAAAACATATGGATAAATCCAAGATAAAAATTGCAAAAATTAAGTAATTAGGTACTAAATATACCGGATATAACTTAAAAATAAATTGTTAGTTAATTGACCATTTTTAGAGAAAACGCTTCCCACGAGGAGAACATGCTGGCGCTGAAAGAAGATGCCGAGGCCATGGCTATCGGGATGTTTGTCAGCATTGGGATCTCCCTCTTGCTGTGTATTACTTCGGTGGCGCTGATCAGCTGGAGTGCTTTGAGACAGGTAATACATTAAATAAAAGTTTCGCTGTCTGTAATCAAAATTTTGTCTTCCAGTTACATAAAATTAGTGACAGCCGAGCCAGTGTAAGTTGTAACACAAGCAAAATCCAGTTGATTTAGGTAGGTATTGGAGTTTTAGCTATGTATTGCAATTTTTCTAGCTCAGTGTTCTCAACCCGTTTGAGTTTATACAAGTTACGATTTGCAAAACCTTTTATGTTTTAGTAAGATACCTATCTGTTTGTGTATATGTAATTGTAATTGTGGTTATACACTCGACGTAGGTATTACTTGAGGGTTTCGTAAATTATAACCAAATAACTTTTGGCGCTCTCATTGCCTTACCAAATAATTTTTACAGTGAGAAATACTGTATTTATGTTTGATGACGTGACAAGTAGTGAGACTTGTTATATATTTTGTAAGGCCGTTGCTTTTTGTTTAGAACTTTAGCTGTTTAGAAATTTGCCGTGCTACCACTAAACACCACTTTTAGTTTAGCTATAGACAGTATCTAAACATAAACGCCATAAATTAACTTTAATAACGGGATATTTGTCATGTATTTTATTTGTTTTGAGTACTCGATATAAATAAACAAAATAACAAATAAAAACAAGGTAAATATCCCGTTACTAAATTTGATTCTTGTGTTAGTGACCATGAAAGATTAAAAACTTATATAACGTCATAAATGATAACAAATGTCACAACAGAATTGTGTTAGACCGTTGTCTAACCGTTGTTAGGCACTACTTAAATCATGATTTGTGGTTGGTCTTATTTAAATAAGCGATTAAGGCATGTATAGAAGTTACAAATCGTCTTCTTACCACAAAAAAAATTAAATACACGTTAAACCTGTGTTAATCACTATTTAACGCCTGAACATGCCTTAGTCGTGCGATTAAATATGAGCAACCACAAATCCTGATTTAAATATTGTCTAACCATTGTCTAACACAATTCTGTTGTGACATTTTTAATCTATATACATACATTTTTAATCATGTTATTAATATTCGCCACTTATGTGCCTGGCTACCAGACATAATAGAAAGAAAAAAAGAAAACATTTATTCAGATAGCACAAAATACAAAATAAACACACGGTGACAGAAAATTAGTAAAGATTAGCGCAGGCACAAATAAAACAACGTAAACAAAAGAGAACAAAATATAAACAATGAACTATGCCTACATTACACTAATTAATCAGGTTGCTGCAGTGTACACTGTACACTGTATTAGTGATGTCTAAAAAGGTTTAAGCTCAGCATTATGCTGTGAACAAACCCAGCGCTGATTTTCAGCTCAGACCTAACAATGATGTACGTAATTTCATATAAAAAAATATAATAAGCATATTTTTTGCAGTAAAAAATACATAAAACAAAATGTATATAGAAGTAATCAGTCTAAAAAAAACTAATACTTAGTTATACTTAGGGACGGAGAAGTTACTCTATGGTGTACTCTTCTCTGCGTGGACCTACGCGGCAAAAGATAGGTTAAATATTATGATGCGCTTGTTGGGACTACTTGGGACCATGCAAATTTCTCGTGACCTACATTTACATAAATTCAGCATGATCAATAATAATCATACGTAATGAGCTGATAGATTTCGCACCGATGGCACAGTAAACAATTGGTTAAATTGACGACCTTCTTATATATTACAGACGCGCCCGACGCTGAAACCCGATTTGATAAATGTGACCTTGACAATTTTTCAGGATTCGTTTCCGCCCGTTATATTTGGTTTGTCGGTGTTAGAATAGGTTCAATTTATTCTTTTATGCTAAAATATAACAAGAAATAATCTCCCTATTTTTCCTCAAATGCACAGAACATAGAGGGAAAGAAGGCGTATTCGTCCCTGCTTTGGGACGATTAGGACTAATTAATAAATAATTATCGTAAGGGTATTGAGACGAAAAGGTTGCTTGCCAGATGGTATAAGTATAACAGTTGCCAATAACAATGCCATCAGGAACTTTTAAAAACCAAGATCTGCTGCAGAAGTGAACAAAGAGTCAATCTAAAGAGGCTCTCGCTAGACGATTGGGTCAAGGGATAGTACATCGAATGCAGTGCTCTTTGACACTACACCTCATGTTTTGTAGCCAGGTAGCCACAAAACACAGCTAGGCACAGGCAAGCACGGGGCAAGGCACGAGTCTTGCCCCTGTGGCACGGTACCCTGCAATTTTTTTTTTATAGTTATAAGCCTAGAAGAAAATTGAGAGTAAAATTAAAGTAGTTATTACTATACGAGTATCTGTTTTTGATTTAGATTAGAACAAATACTTTAATATAATGGCCGCGTGCTCCTGGGCGTCCTGGCATATGTATAGGACCACCTCATCTTTTATTCCCGTGGGTGCCGTAAGAGCCGAATAAAGGAATATCCTTAGCATGGGCAAGCATTCTCCTATGGTCAAAATCAAAATCTACTGCGATCACCAAGACGTCTGCCATTAGGATTATGGTTTGCAGTGGACGTCTTCCAGCTGACGATGACATATTTTATTATAATTCTAGATCACTAGGATCCGTATGCTGTTCCTTAAAGCTGTTCTTCGCCAGGATATGTCCTGGTTCGACACTGACAGCGAATTTAACTTGGCTTCTAAAATGTCAGAGTGAGTACCACACGCCAATGAACAATAGATTTCAAATTTTTAGTTTTAGAATTCTGGATAATCTTTCTTACCACCTCTTTTAGGAATGTTAACTAGAGTAGAGGTGGTATAAAAATGTGTATCAGCTACCACAAAGTTCTTTTTAATAAATGGTAAAAGGATTTTCCGTAGCTTTTTTTTAGTAATTTTAGTCAGAGTAACTGTATTCTTAGTATTAGTCCATTATTCAATTTGTATTTTTATTAAGTTTTACATTGTGAAATATAAAGTGTACGAAGTCAAGTTATAAGATAATTAGGTAAGTATGTCCAATGTCCATGCAATAACATGACTTACATAGCTTCGTTAGCATAACAAATTCGATAATACATATTTAGCTATTAAAATGATTTACAGAATACCTACTCATAAATCATATTATTGGGTACTTAGGTACTTTAGGTAAGTATCTCCAATAACATGACATAACTTACGAGTAGGTACTAGGTAAGTCATGTTAATAGCTAAATATGTATTATCAAATTCGTTATGCTAACTACAATTATGAAATCATGTTCATTATGAATCTCAATGTGTGTTACGCCAAACAGTTGATTATTTCAACCCATACGAGCGTATACAGTAAAATTTCAATTGAAACACTTTAAAGTGCCTTTATCATCGTCAATCTTTTTATTAATCGTCACAAGTGATTGCGTGCCCAATATGTTTGGCATAAAACGAATGCCATACCTACACTTCTAGTATCTAAATACTTACTTCTTAATACTACTTCGTTTAGGACGACTTTTTGGACGTAGAAAGTAGAAGCTTTTGACGATTCAAATGGACGCTGTTCTAAGCGGAATTGTTACTATGAATATAACAAATCGGCCAAGTGCGAGATTGACTCGCGTGGAGAGGGTTCCGTAGATGAATATTATGTTATCTGCCATGTTTTGTCTATCTGTCCGTCTGTCACAGCCAATTTGCTCCGAATCAACTGGACCGATTAAGTCGTTTGGTAAACATGGTAAACTGTTACCCAAACGTGGAAATGTAACGTTAATAAATAAATTTTGTAAAAAAAACGAAAATTCTTAAATTCAGTGACAAAACTCCAATCCATCAAGAATAAAAGATGAACACTATCTATAGTAAATAAGTTACATTTGATTTATATCCGTTCCAGAAACCTCATGAGCCTGAAAGAGGGTATGGGCGAAAAGTTGGCCGTGGTGGCGAACCTCGTGGGCACCTGCATGATTTGTCTGTGCAGCTCGTTCCCTTTGGGCTGGGAGCTGACCCTGGCCTGCGTGTCGGTGATGCCGCTCTCGGTGGCAGCGGCAGTTGCCTTATCTAATGTAATTTTTCTCTAATTTTATAATAATTTGCGTTTGGTCAGTTATGTGGAAAGGCACGGCGCGTGTGCAACAAGTAGTTAACTGAGCAAAGCCTTGGTATTCATCCAGACTAGCTTTTAAAAAAAAGTAAGACGGGAGGCGAGTCAGGAAGCCATCGAAATGGACCGCGCGCAGAAGATAATCATAAGTATGTTTCTGTTATGGTAAGATTGTCAATTCCATTTTCATTCGCCTTCTCATGAAAAGATAACTAAGTATATAGAAGGTTAATATTTATTTTGGAACTTGGTGGCGAAATTATATAATAAATAATTTAAAGTACATAAATAATTTAAATAAAATACATTAATGACAATTACTTTTAACGATTAACAGTACCAAACAAAATCATCCATTCAAGAGATGGAGTCGTACAGTCAAGCTGGGAAGCAAGCCGAAGAAGTGTTGAAGTCAGTAAGAACTATCGTCGCATTCGCAGGGGAAAACAAAGAAACTGATAGGTACGTATGCTACCGAGACCGCCTGCCGTTTTGTAAACACATAAACCGCAAGTTTGACAAACTGACAGCGTACAATAAAATTGAGCGTAGTCGTTCACTGTCGTTTAGATTTACTGCGCGCTGTTTAGGTCTGAACACGCGTTCTGCACTTTGCAAATAACAAACTCATCTACGAATGTCTGCGGTAAACTGAAGTAACAACTGCTTACAGCCTCGTATCCTCATTGCAGAAAATCACGATACAATTCTCAGTCACCAGTTGCTTTATTTTCAGTCTCGGCAGTAATGTAGTTATTTCCTCAGATATTAAATTGCAGATCTAAATGTGTGATCTGAAAACTGAAGATTTGCAGAGGCTATGAAAAATATTGATTGTTCGGTATATAATGTCCAACCAACTGTTATTTATTCTTTGCCCGAACTTTTAAAACTTGATGTTGTTGGATGATGATCTTCGAGGTTTTTTGTTTCAGATACAAGCGCCTGCTGGAGCCAGCTGAAGGCTTCGGTCGCAAGCGTGGGCTTTACACCGGCATTGGCAATGGTTTCAACTGGGTTCTTACATATTCTTTAAGTGCTATCGGCATTGCCTACGGCACTAGGCTCGTGATGCACGGCTTCGACAATGGACCTTCCGACTCTAATTACGTTGTCGGAACTTTGTATGCTGTAAGTTTTTTTCATACTGTAATATGTCCAAACAGATAAAACCTAAGCAGCTAGGCGATGAAATTGATTGGGTTACTTAAGTTTCTTGAATTTTTAGATTTGTAAAATCTCCCAGTCGTTTGATGTTTATCGAAATTTCTTACGTCGCTTTCGATTTTTGTTTTACGTAAAAATAGTTGTTATTATATGCGTAAAGCATGATAAAATATATTAGCTATTGGTGTCGATTCTGGCATTACAAAGCTAAACCTCATTTTAGTTTCTCTTTCTCTTTTTGAATAAGATCATGAGAAAGGGACGGAATATATTTTAGACCTGTCAAATTAATCCACTTGTAAATTTATTGTGAATTTAAAGGCCATGAAATTAGTGGCGTCTAAATTAAAAGATATTTGACAGCTCTAAACCTAAATTTAGACATGTCAAACATCTTCCGTCTCTTTCTCGTGTTTATTATTGGAAAGAGAGAGCGAAACTATGGTAGGAACCTTCGACCTACGAAACGGTTGATTCGGAGATGAATCCAAACGTGTACTCATGCATCCATATGTCAAAATTCTATACAGTTTTTACATAGTGGAAGCAAAAGTCTACGCTTAGTCTCGTCTCTGAATCTTAACCTAAATAAGTAACACTTAACAGATCCTGTTCAACTCGTACATGGCGACGCAATCGATCACATTCTGCGTGCCCCACGTCGAAGTGTTCGCGGCGGCGCGAGGAGCCGCCGCGAGCATCTTCCACTTGCTCGACCGCGAACCGAAAATTGACAGCTTGGATCAGAGAGGACTATCTCCAAGGAGGGTCAAAGGAGAGATCAAATTCGAAGATGTTTACTTTAGTTACCCTTCTAGACCAGAGCTTAAGGTAAAACATAAATCGACATAAGTTTTTTATTAATATCTGTATTTGAGGGCATAGCATGGCACGGCTTTCTTTACGTTGAGCCAGCTCAACCACACTTCATGTAACTATAGTCTAAATACCGTTGTAGACTCTACACGGCCCTTTCTAGGCTCGAGCCCTCTCTTGTCTGGCATGGTTTAAATTTGAGTTTTTTTTTCTTTTCTATGCGATGCGTACAAATTATCGTATGAAAAACGTCTAGAATGGTCTAGTATAAGTTTTTCGTGTTGTGTTTTGCGTGTCTAACACCGCAGTACCGCAGCGTTGTGCGTTCCGAGCTAGATAACACGAAATCAACTCAAAATACTATTCTTCAAAAATAAAACCAGTATAAAGCATGTTAGTCACTCGATATTGTACAGAGCAAGTTACGCGCTATTGTACTCCTTGTAACCCCGACGATATAGTATCAAATAAAATGATAAATAATAATGTCTGCAATGGGTTTTCTTTCTCAGGTTTTGAAAGGATTTTCGTTCCACATCAAAGCGGGAGAATGTATTGCTCTAGTGGGTTCGTCAGGCTGCGGCAAGTCCACTATCCTGCAGCTGCTGCAGAGGCTTTACGATCCTTTCGCAGGGTCGGTCAAACTCGACGGCAAGGACGTAAAGAGCCTTAACCTTGGTTGGCTACGTTCATCCTTGGGTTCGTACCTACTTATTGATCTACTAGTTTTTTTTCCGCAGCTTCACACACGTGGTATCAGGATAAAACGTAGTGTTTCGAAGATGTCTACGCTTATACATAACATTTGATTAAAACAGATTCAATAATAACACAGTTTAGTAGTCCCAAACATGACGGGCGGAAGCTAGTTTCACAGTAAGCCCAAATCACTAAGGATAGTGTAACTTTCTATCCGTGAAATTATTTTCAGAATAGGATTAGAGGTTTCATAAATTTCCGGCTCTGCGGCGCAAGTACGGATCTTTTCGGTCGATAAAATTCGATAAAATTGACAGTTAAAATCGATAAACTGGGTTTTATCGAGCATCGAAACAATCGACAAAAGTTATCGAAAAGCTAGGTCGATTCCAAAGAGAATATAGAGCAACTACAATACTTTACGATCAGACTTCGGTACTCGCAACATTCGATTAATTTATCGAGTTTTTCGGTTCGACAAATTTATCGAACCGAATTCCGTACTTGCGCCGCTGTACATCCTCAGCATGTGGCAAGGCTGACACGACAGCAAGGCCCCCTTCTTAATTAAAGGTGATACCTAAAGGAAACGCACTGTCTACGACGGCTCCGAACATAAGTTGGTAGTAACCCTGTCTGCAAAGCGAGGGCTCCCGGGCTCGATTACCGGCCGGGGCAGATTTTGTGTAAGCATAAAGTTTGTTCTCGGGTCTTGGATGTTTGTGATGTGTATCTATGTATGTCCATGCCACCTGCGACACAGGGAATCCTAGTGCGGGGTTATGAGTGTGTAAGCATTTATTTATTTATTTATTCATTTCACAGTATGAGCCCGAATAACAAAGGGCAAAATTCGTCTATATATTATTTTCCTGAGTTTCCTAAATTTTCCTGCTCTTGTCCCATTTCACATGGGGTGACGACCCCATTAGAGTGTGTTTAATTTTTTTGTGGTAAGACCGTTAAAGCTTTTGTTATGGTATTTGCAGGCGTGGTGGGCCAGGAGCCAGTACTGTTCCGCGGCACTATTTACGATAATATCGCCATTGGGTACCCCGAGGCGACACGCGAAGACGTGCAGCGCGTCGCTGAAATGGCGTACGCGCACGATTTCATTACCGGCCTGCCCAACGTGAGTGAACGAGAGCGAGCTAATGAATGATTAGGAATAACGCATCTTACCTTACCCTACACTCTAGAATATATTATTGACAGTAATTTAAACATTGACAATAATATTGTGTTTGGGGGTTTTTTGAGCCTGAAATATTTTCGTCATTATTATTGCTGTCCAATCAAATAACTTATATAATATAGAGCCAGTTCTAATCTAGGTCTAATCAACTTCAAATTCAAATTCAACTCTAGATATTCACCAAACTCGACCACATAGTCACGTAAAATTCATTTGGCGTACCACTAAGGTGTGGAATCTTGTTGCTTGAGTCTGTGTTTCCTGATCACTTTCTTCAAATCACGAGTGAATAGGTAAGCGTGCTTAATCTTCGACCGCATCGTCATTTACCAGCAGGTGAGATAGTGGCCAAACGCAATTCTATTCAGTATAAAAACCGCCAAGTACGAGTTGGACTCGCACACCGAAGTTTTCGTACGAATTTGTAAGTATGCAAATATTTCGTCCATAATGCATTCACCAAAATAATTAATATTTATTACTTTTTTTCTGAATTAGATAATACGGTTTTCAGATTTTCCCTTTACGTGTACTATAAGACATTGCTTCTTGCTAAATTTATTGATTGTAGGTCAACGGGATGTAGTCTATAGGTTTTGATTCTCGGTCTTGACAGACAAACAAACGGAAAACGAAATGAGACTATATAAGAATTATTTTTTCGTTTTGAGGTACGGAATCCTAAAAAAACATAGTGGTCTAATGCTAACCGGTTGAGGATAAATAAATACAGTCGTGCATTGATGAAGAGTGTCGCAACGCAATGCTGTGTGCGTGCAGGGCATCGTAATACTAACCCCGAGAGATGAAATACTGGACTATCCGATCTCACAACAATGTATTGATTTTGCTATATCATATATCAGCGCACGGGGAATCGGCGCGAGGCGGTAGCTTAGCCAATCAGAGCGCATTATATCTAGGCAAAAATAGAATTTATTTCGTTCAAACCAAACGTCACTGCACCTCTTGAGGTTAGTGTCTCGATTGTGCAGGGTTACGACACGGTGATCGGCGAGCGCGGCGCGTCGCTGTCGGGCGGGCAGAAGCAGCGCGTGGCCATCGCGCGCTCGCTGCTGCGCGAGCCCGCCGTGCTGCTGCTGGACGAGGCCACCTCCGCGCTCGACCCGCACTCCGAGCGGCAGGTGCAGGCCGCGCTCGACAGGGCCAGCGTTGGACGCACCACTATCATGGTCTCGCATAGGTAACCTGAATGGAGCTATTAAAATAACGTGGGAGTTTACCAGTAGAACTGAGCTTATGAGACTAAAGGTTGATCTTTCAATAGTCATATAACGTCCTGTTAGATAATTCCCTGAATCATCACAGCCATACTAAGTCTGTGGTGAAGACAGAAGAAAAGAAAAGGTTACATCCAAAAAAAAATTTGTTAGTTATGGTCCATTAATTTCGAAATGAAAGACCCGAAAAACACCTAGCATATAATGGATCAGTTAAATTTTTGCGATTCATTAGCAATCAGTTCGTTAACGCTGTGATTGAACTAATGTCTCAAGGTAACGAGCGCAGTGAGAACTGCAATGTTACGCAGGTCTTTGTTTCGAAGTTCTGAGTGGCACTGCAACCGTTATGGGCTGACGTTATGATTACCATTACGCAACAGACTCGCTCGTCTCGTTATCCAATAGTATAAAAAAAGCTTACTACAGCAGTGGATCCTAAAAATACCGCCAAAACATAAACAAAGCTCCAGACCCGCAGTGTAGCTGTGGCAGCATTTTCTTGTTAGTATCATATTGGAAGTATGAGACTGTCGTGTTAAACCACTTTAATTTCAGGGCCTACCTAAAATCCGCTCGCGGCCCTTTGGGACTTTACTTTGGGAACGACTGCAACCACAGGATTACTCTCCCGTGAACTCTCCCATCTAATTTAGTTTATGGAAACAATGTTATTATAATAACAGATTACGCTTTGCTTGTTCATGATAAATTAATTTACCGGTGTTAAACAAAACATTAGCTATCATGTTTATGGTACCCCATAAGTGGTTAAAAAAGACCTTTCATAATCAATGTATAGTTATCATACTTGGTTGTGAAGTTATGACGATAATAATATGGAAAAGTCAGCGAGCTGAGTTTCTGCGACACCTGTATGTAACACAAAGTATGTACACTACACAATGGTTCTGGAGTTCTGTCGTGAGATTTTGGAATAAACCAATGTATCTAAGCACGTATAAATTTTTATCATAGCATTTTCTCCTAGGTTATCGACGATAGTGAATGCTGATCGTATTGTTTGCATGGATCAGGGAGCAATAGTGGAAGAAGGAACGCATGAAGAGCTCATGAAAACGAAAGGTACTTAGATGATTATGATTAATTACTTAACCTCATTAATCTTAGATCACCCTACAAATAATTCATGTAGACTTTACTCGTGACTTTTCTAACGGTAAGAGTGCACTAGCAAACGTAAGCCAATAGATGGGAGTGTAATTTATTTACAGTAGGCTGGAGATAGAGCAAGGGACGGCCGGGCAATATTGCCTTCCGAAGTTATTTTACGAGGTACTTACAACGTACTGGTGGGATAGTTAAAGGTTACTCTGCGCAGGTTTCTACTACAAACTTGTGTCAACGGGCAAAGAGGTCAAAGAACCGGAAGAAAACGAGCCTTTGATCGAAGAAGAGGGAGACAAAGTGGA
Source organism: Crocallis elinguaria (assembly GCA_907269065.1). Classification (NCBI taxonomy): domain Eukaryota; kingdom Metazoa; phylum Arthropoda; class Insecta; order Lepidoptera; family Geometridae; genus Crocallis; species Crocallis elinguaria. Next base: position 10,772,770 of record OU026077.1, read on the forward strand.
GAATGGAGAGGCTTTCTTGGCACCCAGAATTGATACGAAGCGAAAATCCAACAGAAGGCTGCATAGACATCATTCCTTGAAAAGAGGTAAGTAAATAAACATTTTTAAACGATCACAAAGGCCCAATCTTATAACTTGTGTAAAAAAACAAAACAAAGTGAAAGTTCAATGATACAAAATCAATGAATATATACCTAATAAAAAGTAAGCAAAGTAGTGACTCACGGCACCCACCCTACTTTAATTTTTTTCTGTATGATTCATTTTTCGTTTTGTTATCACCAGTGGCTTTTATAATTCGGTAAACCAATCACAACGTCTTCCTTCATCTGAAGTATGAGTTTTGAACTGACCAACCACAACACGCCATATCCCCTCGTCCCCCGGGAACATTATACGATTGTGTTCTAATGCAAAACTTGAATTATGCGGCATCTAGGTTTACTGGTCTGTGGTGTTAAGAATAGTACTACCCCATCTCTTTCCGTGGGTGCCCTAAGAGCCAGCTAAAGGAATATTCAAGGAAAGGGCAACAGCATTCTTCTCGATTAACATTCATAATCAACTGCCATCATCAAAACACCTGCCAAGTGTGCTATATTATGGCAAAATTCGCCCTTCATGGGGAGGGCGAGGTTCAGCAGTGATCGATTTCCGGCTCATGATGATTGTATATATTCCGGGTACATATATATTCTATATTCCAATATATTCCAGAAAACCACGACTGGATGACCCCGCGCGGCTCTATTTGCTCGGTGATGTCGACCGGTTTGCAGAACTTCGTGTACAACGCCGAATTTGAATCTGATGAAGAAGACGTCGATGACGAGGTATTTATGAGGACCAGCAGGTTTGTTGACATAATATAAAATACGCGATGGTTAATTTTACTATTAGGTATATGTTCAAATAATAAAGTCATACGTGTTGTATTATGGAAAAATCCTGTCCTTCTTGGTGGAGGACGATGTTCAGCAGTGGACATTTTTCAGCTGATGATAATGAGATACAAATAAAATGTGCGATAAAAACCATAAAAAATATTCTACAAATCATTATCTTTCCTAATTCCATCTGTGTCTCTAAATCATTGCAACTTTGCCATGTTTATACAGCAAGTGAATAGGTATGTACGACACTGCTTAGTAGAGTCCGGCGTGGTCATGAAAGTTGCGTATCAGCTCTTTGCTGGTTGGATTGTGTCATAGAGAAAACAAGCAAAATCATTGTCAAATATATTATGTAATGTAAACAAGCTTTTATAAAATACGTAATTGGTCTCTACTGTAATCTTTTGGCCACCTTTCGGCTCCATCACCATAACCCTCATCATCATTTAGGATCCGAGTTCTTTTAAATACTAATCCAACAAGCCTAAACTCGATGAGGTTACGTCGTTTCATTACGGAGTTCCTGTAGCTACCTTCCAGCACCATCATCAGGACCCTGGACATCATCTAGGATCAGAATACTTGTAAAAACATACCAAACGAGCCCGAACTCGACGGGGTTGTTGTTTCGTTACAGAATACCTATGGCCGCCTTCCTTATTTTTCAAAAGCTTGTTTGGAAAAATATATGTTTCCAGAAACAACTTGTTTAAAAGCAATTTTTATATTTGTTTTCAGGAAGTGAAGTCCATCAGCGACTGGGCGCTCCTAAAGTTGAACGGGCCGGAGTGGCCACTCATCACTGTCGGGTCCATCGCCGCATTTGTGCAGGGCGCCTGCTTTCCAGCCTTCGCGATGCTCTTCGGATTCTCTAGTGGGGTAAACACAAAACATGATTGCCTTATTATTTATATAATGACTGAACCATTTCTGCGAGTGTCCATCTGGGATTGACCGCTATGCACTTGTAGTTGGGCACCAAGCAGTAATTTTCAAGCATTACGGTGCTTCGGCTTGACGACCTGAGCGTCTCGTTATCAAATAGTATAAAAAATATGTTTCGATATTTGGCTAGTTACCTATCCTACTTCCTACTATCCTCTATAATATTATAAACGGGAAAGTTTGTGAGGATGGATGAATGTTTATTACCCTTTCACACAAAAACTACTGAACGGAATTAGATGAAATTTTATAGTAATATAGCTTATACATCAGAATAATACGTAGACTACAATTTATAAAGATATTATATAAGTCGCAGAGGGAAGCTAGTATGATATAAATACTAATATTTATTGGATGTTGTGTTTCAGATCTTCATACTGGAAGACCGCGCTGAAGTGCTGTACCAAGCCGACGTGTTCGCAGGCATGTTCGTGGTGGTGGCCACCATCGCCGGCATCTCCATGTGTCTCCAAAGCGCCACCTTCACCAGCGCTGGTCTGAAGATGACCACACGTCTGCGGACGCAGTACTTTTCAGCACTGTTACGACAGGTAAAACAAATCATGATGAACTGAGTAGATAGTCCACCGATTGCTAAGAGATTCTACTAGATTGTCCTCATGTTAGAAGGTTGATGGTTACTTACTGGACTATTAACGAAGTGATCCTATATAAGAGTTCGATTTTTCCTTTTGAGGTACGGCATTCTAAAAAAGAATACTCTTTTCGGTCCTCAACGAAGCAACACGCCGGCAATTACAAACACAACAAAAATGCACTATTATTATTATTGTTTTCTAGGAAATCGGCTTCTTCGATAAGGAATCAAATACGGTAGGCGCTCTGTGCGCGCGCCTGAGCGGTGATGCCGCGGAGGTCCAAGGCGGCACAGGGATGCGGATCGGCCTAATACTTCAGGGACTCAGCTCTGTGCTGGTCGGCTTCCTCATGGCTATCTGCTACAACTGGAAACTCACACTGGTCGCTACCGCGTTCCTTCCACTGGTATGAAGTTTTTAGCTGACATCACACAAAAATGTATGAAATAAATACGAATGCTCAGTATGGGATATTACTCTCTACTATTCTCTAGCGTGGTTCAAATTCAAAATTCTTCATCGATGCCTTAGGGCAACACGAAAGGGAGCACTCATGAAAGTTAAAATAAATGATTCTAAGTGCCCGTTCCAAATTGGTATAAACCGAACAAGAAGAAGGGAAAGAAACTCCTCTGCATTCTTTTTAAAAATGGTTTTTACAATGTTAACTAAGTTATGTCTATGTATTCAATTAGCTGCAAGAATACACCAATAGGTAAATAGATATATTTTGTCAGATTTAAATGTATTATATTTCGCCTTCGTATAGACTTTTTCCGTTCTTTTATGTTTTTTTTTATATTACAATGTAAGGTATGTATAGTATCCTTATACGATGTAATAAAACAATTCAACTACATCGACCTATGTGCTTCCAGATGGTAGGCAGTATATGGCTTGAAGGTATCATATCGCAGAAGTCACAAACAGACGAGCGCGCCGCTATGGAGTCAGCTACGTCAATTGCTACGGAAGCTGTTGTGAGCATCAAAACTGTGCAGAGTTTAGGTAATGCTGCTTTTAGTATAGGCTTACTATATACTATCTACTTACCAGCTTCTGTTAACTGTCGATTTCTTAATAAGGACATGATGGGAGATATTTGACATCTCTAAAACTAAATTTAGACCTACTCGTATATAAAAAAATGTTCCATCCTTTACTGTTTCCGGAGAGTAACATATTAGGCTACTTCGAAAAAGTGCACGATTTATTTATTTGTATTATTTTTAATTTTTTTATTTATGTACATAACGAAATCCACAGCTCTTATTTAACATGTGCGAGACGTCAGTGCGGGCCTAACCTACTTAAACTAGTAGTTCTGCGAACAGGAGACCAAACTTTTTTGAAATAATTGTTACAACAAAGTTAACTCTCCAATCAAAACCCACCGATGTAAAAAAATGTAGAATTTAGAAGTTTCATCAAGCTTAGTTGAAAAATGTGACATGTACGCGAGAACCAACATCCGGGCAGATGAAATAAAAATAAGGATGTTGACTCCATTCCATCCTCTCATGTGAATCCAATATCTATACCGCAAAATCTGGAAATCAAACACTAGTAACGTCAAAAATGAGGGTCAAAGTCGAGCGTATCTATACTAAGCGCTAAAACGCCCCTTACAAATTGGACAGAACATCTGACGTCAATTGTTCAACGCGAGCCGTTAAGCAGTACAAAAAACGTGCATGAGTGAAAGTACCCACCGCTTTATTGAAGCGTCACTTTGACTCGGCCGCGCCTAGACTAAACTGTAACGTGACTCCGACAACTTGCACCAAAACTGGAGATATAATATATTATAACTTGACATGGGCTAAATAAGCAAATCGCGTGAACCCAAAAATAAACTTGATTTCAGGGGTCGAGGTAACGTTTCTGAGGCGATTCGAGTCCGCTCTGAACGATGCCTGCGCCGCCGTGGCGCGCAAGACGCGGTGGCGCGGGCTGGTGCTGGGGCTCGGCGTGTACGTGCCCTTCATGTCCTATTGCTGCGCCACCGTCTACGGCGCCATCCTCGTCTCCAGAGGCGAGATCGAATACAAGATCGTCTTGCTGTACGTATTTTAAATAAAACTTTCTAGCAAAAATTTTATCGACGATTGATTTTCTAGTTGGATGCAAGAGGCGAGTAGCCGATCCAAGTGCCATTCTATGGGGGAGGCCTATGTTCAGCAGTGGACGTCTTCCGGCTGATGATGATGATTCTTGGGATCAACCTCCTCCGTTTTTTCGTTGACTGAGAATATCGCAATACTACTATAGTGACATCGCTCACCAACGCCGGCCCTTGAGTTAGATCGAGAGGAGCGGTCGCTCTAGAGTAGTCTAGAGTCTAGGCGCCAAGTTGAAAGGAGCGCTAGAGTGTGAGAGAAAAGAAAAGTCCTTTACATTTCAAATTTAGACTCGATAAAAAACGTTATTCTGAAACCTTTAGTATTATTTTATCTATATATTACTATTTTATTACTATTACTGTCATATTTACAAAAAACAGAAATATGTATAATAGATGTGAAAGTGTTGACTAGGACCGGCACTGTAGCCCACCCATCTGATTTGAATTAGATTTATTTCGTCGAAAGTGAGGTTTGTGTTTCGATGAAAGAAATCAAAATGTATGTAAAACATCGTGAGTTGATAGTGACTTGATGGTGGATTGCCTATAACTAGAAACTGATGATAACTTGAGGCAAATTATTTTCCTCACGAAATTAAGCCAAATAGACCAAACTTTTTTTCTACTAGGTATAACTTATCTCAATTGGTTTTAGAGTAAACGAAGCTATCATGTACGGAGCATACATGTTAGGGCAGTCACTTGTGTACGCGCCAAGTTTCAACTCGGCCAAGACTAGTGGAGCCAGGATTCTCGCCATCATAAATAGAACGCCCAAAGTGAAGACTGAAGATGGGGTCAGGGACAAAAAGGAATGGGTAAGGAGAATTTGGCACAATAAGATAACTTAATTTCAGTTCTACAACACAATTTCAATTGAGTCCTTTTATTGCACCCGAGTTATAATAGTTAATCTGGGTTGGGCAACCTTTCTATCAGATCTGGAGTTCGGTTAGAAATAGTTAACAAAAGGAGCTTATCTACAACACACTTCATTACTTTAAAAATTTCAAGTTACTAAAGAAAGATTTGTGTTATATTTGTTGTAGAGTGCTACTGGCAACTTCGGTGTGAAAGACGTAGAGTTTGCGTACCCAACCAGACCGAATCTGCAAGTCCTGCGAGGCATCGATCTAAAGGTGGATGCTGGCAAGACAGTGGCGCTCGTCGGGTCCTCGGGTTGTGGCAAATCAACCATCCTGCAGCTTTTGCAGAGGTTCTATGACCCCGATTCCGGGAACATTGTGAGTCTCCTTAAAATATTAGAACAAAAGATAGATAACTAATTAGCTAATTACTAACTGAGTTTAGTGATTTTCCTAAGGATTTTGTGAATATACTCTTATTTATTTAGTTATATTTCCTAGACCCCATAAAACTCTTTTGTAATCCGTGAACTTCAAGCATATCATTGTTTAACAGTCGCGCGCTATTTGATTTTCAAATTGGAATAAATTATCAGGATGTCGTAACGCCAGTGTACATTTAAATAGTACTCTCTTGGTAATCCTCACGTACTGGGTACCTACTCAAATGAAGATTTAAATTACTCCTCCTCGAATAATATTTGGAAATATCTTGGCAATTGACCCTGTAATTAAAACCTATAATTACCAGGTTATATTACTTTTGTGAGGTCCACTCGACTTCGCATTAGGAATTCACACATTTTTCACAATCACAGTGACAAGTTCATTTTAAAGATAACGAAACATCTTCCGTCAATCTGTGAGGCTTATCGTAATTGATGCTCATAGTATGCGTTGTTAAGCGATTAATTTTTACGACAGAGTATAATTACAAATGTACGTAGCTATATGATGTACACAAATGTTTAGGAACTGGATGGTCGTGACATCCGGAACGGGATGACACTCCCGCGCCTGCGGCGGCAGCTGGGCGTGGTGCAGCAGGAGCCCGTGCTGTTCGACCGCACGCTCGCGGAGAACATCGCGTACGGAGACAACAACCGCAAGGTCACCATGCACGAGGTCATCGCCTCGGCCAAGGCCGCCAACATCCACAGCTTCATCGTGTCGCTGCCCAAGGTGAGTGCCGGCGGCCAGCGCGCGCGGCCACCCCGCCCGCGCTGACCGCTTCCCTGCGCAGGGCTACGACACCAACCTGGGCGCCAGCGGCGCGCAGCTGTCGGGCGGACAGAAGCAGCGCGTGTGCATCGCCAGGGCGCTCATCCGCTCGCCGCGCCTGCTGCTGCTCGACGAGGCCACCTCCGCGCTCGACGCCAACAGCGAACGGGTGAGTATGTTTGTTACCTACACCAAGTTAGCTGTCGTAATCTATACAAATAAACAAAATTGAAGTGTCTGTTTGTAATATCAAAATAACAGCTTTGTACTAAATGCGTATGAAAGTATATACAGTACCTATAACAAAACACCCATTTTTTTAAATTGTTGTCTGTCTGTCTGTCTGTTTGTTCCGGATAATCTCCGTAACGGCTGGACCGATTTTGACGGGACTTTCACTTGCTGATGGCTGATGTTACAAGGAGTAACTTATACTAATTTAATTTTAGAAAAATAATTAGGGTTCCGCGCAAAAAAATAAAACCCATGAAATCCAATATCTCCACGCAGGTGAAACCGCGGGCAACAGCCAGTGAAAAATAAAAGTATATTTTCAACCTGTTTTGCGAAAAAATTATGTGCTGATTTAAGAAGATGTTAACTAGTACATAGCATTTATTTCACCGTGAATTTAAAATACACAGATCGAAGTAGCGTGAATTACTAAGTAAACCTGGGGCCTTACTCCGACATTTGCCTAAAATGGTATTTATAACATTTGTAGCGGAAAGAGTCGACAATCACTGGTAAGTTGCACGATAACAATTTGTCGTGCGACGGCTTGACTACACGCACACTACATATCCTATTCTGCACGTCTAAACATCAGAGGCTCTAGACGCAAACAGACAAACGGCATTCGCTTCAGCGATTATTGCTATCATGATTTTAAGTCAGGCATAACCTAGTAGTCAAACACTAAACTAACGCTAACGAATTTACCAAACGTCAAGCAATTCAAATTTATTCATATCGATTCATAAAAACGAATGATTAAATCAAGACTTTAGTTAAATATTTTGTTAATGTGGGCCATTCCTTTCATCCCACTCAGCAGTAATGTGCCAGCATACCGTGTTCAGATTTGATGAGCAACGTAATCAGTGACGTTACTAGGCTTATGAGACTTAAGACCTAATGTATAGGGGTAACACTGTACAGCCACGTGTTCAAAATTCTTTGTGTTTCAAAGTTCTGAGAGGCACTGCAGCAATCGTTGTGGGCTTGCGTTATGCTTACCATCAGGCAAACGAAGCGCTCGTCACGTTATCTAATAGTATAAGAAAACTCTTGCAGGCCGTAACTGAGGCTCTCGAGAAGGCTGCAAAGGGTCGTACCTGCATCACCATCGCTCACCGTCTCTCCACGATCAAAGACGCTAATCTTATCTGTGTATTAGATAAAGGTAATTATGATTCTGTACAAACACGTCTGTGATTATGGAAATTGTACTTTTGTTTATACTTTGATATGGCAATAAGAAATTTTTCGCTACGTTGAAAATAAAATAATTATAGATTAGGTAGATACCGGACAGAGTTCATTTACCCACAAATTAGATATTTTATGATGCACTGACAGAAATTGCAGAAACATCAGTCAGCAGTATTCGGTAATGCTAAATTAGTATTTGGATCACAGTTACTAAGTAAGTACTTAGCTAAAATGTAGAAATATTAAGAAGTTTAAGTTAAAAAGCCATTCACAATAGTTTCACTACTCTTTTAGAGACTAACCATGAGAGATGCCTTTATAATAATTGCTCATGAAGTCTGCCGCCAAGCAGTAGTGTGCAAGAATTACTGTGTTCCGGTTTGATGAGCAGAGCATCCAGTGAAATTACTGGGCTTATGAGACTTAATACCTAATGTCTCAGGGTAACGAGCGCACTGCAGTGCCGCGCAGGCCTTTGTGTTTCAAAGTTCTGGGTGGCACTACAATTGTTATGGGCCGGCGTTATACTCACCATCAGACAAACGACCAGCTCGTCTCGTTACCAAATAAAAAAATAATTAAAAAAAAACAATAGGTAATCTCTCTTTTTTTATGTTATTTGGTAACGAGACGAGCTGGTCGTTTGTCTGATGGTAAGCATAACGCCGGCCCATAACAATTGCAGTGCCACCCAGAACTTTGAAACACAAAGGCCTGCGCGGCACTGCAGTGCGCTCGTTACCCTGAGACATTAGGTTATCTCTCTGTGAGAGAGAAGGCCCCTCGTATTTATTAGCAGTTAGCAATTGTAGTCGACTGATGATATGTGCTGATGATATAACAGACGTAAGACTTGATAGCAATGTTTGACAATGTTTTTGCAGCAAACGTGATAGATAATTTTATTTTTCAAATTTCAGGAAAAATAGTGGAGCAAGGCACTCACGGAGAGCTCGTCAATCTGAAGGGCAGCTACTGGAAGATGTGTAGAGGACAAAATGTATCCTAAACATGTGTAATTAGAATTTTAGTTGGTACTTACTAGTATGAAAGTAGGTATATTATTGTATCATATCTTTCGTTTTATGAGTAGACCATGACAATAGCACTATTATAATTATTGTAGTAATGATAGTAATGTAATGGTATTGAGTTAAAGAAAAACCTGTCGACTAATCTATTCAGAACAGCAGAGCAAGTACCGATCTTTTTGATATATAAAATTGACAGTTCGAATGGTTAAAAATTTAAAAGAGATAGATAGTTCTTGATTTTTACGAAAACGCAACGAAGTCGAATGTACTTTCTTCAATATAAAGTGAATATTCGCATCTCACAATTCGAAGACTGGTTTATGGAACGAAGAGTATTTTAAAATAAATGTAGTTATAAATGGTTTTATCGTCGTTCGTCACGGTTTTCACACGAAAATCACTTCGCGAAATTAGTTATTCGGTCAATCCAATGATAATTGAACTTCATTGTGTAGGAAATTAAATCGATAACAGATTACTAATAAAACTCGTGTTCGTCGCAAAACTGGTTTTGGAGATTAGTTTTGATTGTATTTCGTTTTCGAAAAAAATCAAGAACGACCTACCTAATTCTAATTTAGTCTTATCGAACTGTCAATTTAACGATCACTATGGATCGCAAAGTTCCTTACTACATTATACATTAGCGTAATTTTAAGTCTGTGATTATATATTCAAAGTTTCATTTCGATACGACAGTTTGTTAATGAAGCTATTAAAAGTATGTTAATAAGTTTTTGTCTATCTAATAAAGATACATATTTAAACTATATATTATGTCCATAATTTACGTTTCTGAAATGGTCTAAAGATAAACGTCAAAAATGATTAGAAATGTCACTAAAGAATTGTGTTACACAATGCTTAAATCAGTATTTGTGGTTCCTCATATTTAAACACGAGACTAAAGCAGGTTTAGGCGTTAACAGTATTTAACACAGGTTTAAAGTGTGTTTAATTTTTTTGTGATGACTATAATTTCACTCGTAGGTAAGCTACGTCGGCCTATTAATTAATGTAGAATTTCCCCATGACGCCTTTATGAACGCTGAGTAAAACAAATAAAATAGTACAAATCATGGGGTAAATATGTGCAACTTTCTTGGTCGAATGCCGTGCGAAATCAGGGTTCAGTACTCATTTCATCACAAAGCTCATGAACAAAATAGAGAAGATTTCTGTCTATTTTGTGGCATAGGTCGTAAGTATTATTCCTAACACTTATGACACAAAATAAATCTTTCACAATAAGATTACCTTGCTAGTAAAAAATACTAACCTATTATAGGCCGTTTGTTCTCTGCACAGTACTAAAACCCAATGGGCCTAGTCGCGTTATGCGTAAAACCAAACGGGAAGTAGGCATATTGAGATTTAGGTCAATTGGGTTTTAGATCTAGAGCTAAATAGCCCTAGTAAGACTTATATTCAATAAGTTTTAGATCAAGAGCCAGACAGATACGAGTAGGTCCTGCAACGCGCATGTAGCCAAATTTTCATTTCAAAAATTGAACTATCATTCTCAAATTGAAATGAAAATTCGGCCTGACCTGACGTCATCATGCATGGTAATATCAATATCCAGTCGTTAGTCCAAAGAAGTTTTCTTACCGGAAAGGAGTCGCCGAAGCTATCCGAAGCTAGTCATCCTCGAGAGATAAAGTGCTCCCTTACCGCTGCTTTGTAACCACTATTATCAATACGCCTAATACATCTCTCGCAGAGCTGAAAACCGATAAAGAAAGATTCTCAAGTGGCGAGCACGAACTAGAAAACTTAGCTTAGGCCGTAAGTCAAAATCGCGGAGAGCCGTTGGATGCAAGAGACAAGTAGCCGTTCAAAGTGGTGTTCTAGTGGGAGATCTATATTTTAATTTTTCAGCAATTAACGTCTTCCAGTTTATGATACACTAAACAATTCATCCAGAATTATAAGCTAGCAACCGCATGGAGATTACGACAGGAACTGTGAATTTTTATCTGCAAAAACTCACCTTGATCCATTGTTCCGTTGCTGCGTGAAAGAAAGAGAAACTAACAAACACACTTTCGCATTAGTAATAATAACATTGTCACGAGAAATTGTCTCTACCAAGAGTACGTACGGTATCCTAAAAATGATATCTCAATCCTAAATAGCTTTACTACAATGGCAAATATTTGCGAAGTCGTTTGCTACAACCACAAAAACGTTTTATTCTATAACTATTTATAATCAAGCTACGTTATCTAAGTCTGACTAACTATTGTAAATATCCGGTTTTAAAACTATAGGTTAAGATTATTTTGATGTACCTAATGTAGGCTTTAATTTTAATATTATTTTATATGACTTATTTAACTTTTATTTAACTTAGGTTCTATTAAACGTAACACTAAAAAGAAGATAGTGCTTATTTAGATCCATAATGTTTGCTCTATGTATTTTTTCAATGGTACCCGTACTATACGTAGTATCTCTATATAATTTGTGCCGTATATAATAAGTTGGCCTCATCAGCAAGCTCAAAGTTGCGCAACGAGCTATGGAGAGGACTATACTCGGGGTTTCCCTGTGTAATTAAATCCGGAATGAGGAGATCCCTAGAAGAGATAGTATAATAGATCCATCATGCCTCGGAGAGGCCTAGTGTAGATAAAATCAAATAACACATAGGCTACAATTTATAAACATATATACAACGCGAGTGAAGTCGCAGGCGGAAGCTAGGGTATGTAATATTATAAACGTGAAAGTTTGTGAAGATGGATGTGTGTACGGATGTTTGTTACTCTTATAATTTATAAAGATATACCTATACCACGCTGGTGAAGCCGCGGTCAGAAGCAGCTCCGTTGAGGCAAGCCAAGCGCACTCCGCTAGGTGTAAAGCTAGCTACAAGTAGTACCTACCTGGCGGGCTCGACTTGTCGGGCCAAATTCAGTGTGCTACCGCGTGGCGCGTGCCGGCCGTGTTGATCGCATGTTGGTGCGAAAAGTGCTCACTCAGGCGCAGCAAAAGCATATTGAATCGCATTCGGCTGCTCCAATTAATCATAACAAGGATCCAAACATAAATTTTTTGCAGTTCTCAATTTTTTCTTTACTTACAATGTTTGTATGTATGTAGGTATTTATCAAGCAATGTATATGTATGTTTGTTTGGGTCAAATCTTGTAGCTGAAGCTGAGTTTGACCCACTTCCTGGTGTTCGATTGAGCCGAAATTTTACGTGCATATGTAAATCGAATTACAATGCAATATAATGATGTCACAGAGCTGCTGCCTTATCAGCTAACAATCTCGTGTTCGTTTTCAATACCAGACCGATTAAAACCAGCGGTCACTAGTCTTCGTGTGGAAGGAGTTGTCTATAGTTTTCGCTTCTTTTCGTTTTGTAAGAGCTTATTTCTTTAATAACCAGCGATAATTCTAGACTATTCCTTCCACACGAAGACTAGTGACCGCTGCTTTTAATCGTTCTGGTATTGAAAACGAACACGAGATTGTTAGCTGGTAAGGCAGCAGGTCTGATAATGGAGCTGGAAGGCGATCATAGGAACTGTACCTACTAACGAAACGACGTAGGTAGACCCATCGAGTTTGGGCTCACTTCCTAGATGATGTCCAGGGTCCTAATGATGAAGCCGGAAAGTGGCCACAAGATGAGGTACAGTACCAATTACGTATTTTATAAAATCTGGTATAGAAAAATATAACATCACCATAAAAAAAATTGTCCATACTTCCAAAGGACAGCGAAAGGTAAAGAAATAAAGATCTATGTAATAAAGTAGGCACCTACCTACCTCTCACATGTTTACTTTTGTACAAGGGACATACTAACGTATGCTGTATGCCTATCTTTTTAGGTTAATGCTATTAGATATTCTGTGGCTAAAGTAAGTCTACATGCATCTATATGCAGACCGATCGGTTGTGAAATAAAATAGTTTTCTGATCTACATTCTACTAAATACCTACCTACTACCTAGCCTATGTTATTTGAAACTAGCTGCTGCCCCGCGGTTTCACCCGCGCGGGGATATTGGATTTCATGGTTTTATTTTTTCGCGGAACCCTAATTCTTTTTCTAAAATAAATGTGGCCTAAGTTACTCCTTGTAACATCACATCAACTATCTGCCAGTGAAAGTCCCGTCAAAATTGGCTCAGCCGTTTCGGAGATTACCCGGAACAAACAGACAGACAGACAAAAATTTTATAAATGGTTGTTTTGTTATATGCACCGGATATACTTTCATGTGCATCTTGTAAAAAGCTGTTATTTTGATATTACAAACAGACACTTCAATTTTATTTATTTGTATAGATGTCATTTGTTCACAAAAGTAGAGTAATAGGGACATAACTGGTAATTAAATATTTAGATTACAACCCTAACGTAGTCTGCAGAGATAACAGTGACGCGATAGAAATAGAGGCAACTTCTAGGTGAATTTAACTGTAGGTAAGTAACTAGCGCTGTGCAACCTGAATTGCACTTTATTGTGTCACAGCGACTGCTGCTGACGTCGCTATCTATTTTAATGATTTTGCGGAATTAATCTTCTGTACTTGTACTATTATATATTCTGTGGTTGAGGTTCATGACACTTGCACACTGTGAGCGGCGGCGGTGAGGGTTGCGTAAATCATTACAAAGACGTAAAACTATAGTAGCATGTTTGCCAAAATAGAACTGGCATCATCATATCGTCATAGGCCTCTCAGCGTTTTTAGCCACTGCATTGTTGACAAAACAATTCGCACTAACAAATGAACCGATGATGCCAATGAACTTAAGGCCTACTTTTATCGCAAATGACGTCTCATTTATTTTCACATTATAAAATCTCTCAGATTCAAACTTGGGCTTTACATGTAAAAAAAGATCCCAAAATCGTTGATATATCAGTTCATCGGCTAGGATTTGAATACAAATGGATAGTAATAAATAGGTAGCTTCCAACTGGTAGTGGGTTAGAAGTAGAACATTTGGATTATCTATAGGCCTACTTGGGCTTGTAGATTATCCAACTGTTTTTGTAGCTAGCTAGGTTAGGTATAGTGTTTATTTATGTATTACCTAGTTAATAAAGGCAAGTAGCCCGTTAAAAAAAATTGGATAGAAAGCCATTATCTTATATTAGTGAGAAAGTTCTACATAAAATGCAAACATCTAATTCGTTAAACTTGTATAATATATTCAAACAAACAGATTGTCAAAGATTACAACAAAAATATGGGCTATTCGCAAAGCTTTTAATTATTAGCTTGTATTTCACAGCTATAACAACTATCATCTTCACCAGACTAGTGCTATGGTTGTACGTCTTCTATATCCAAGCACCAAGAACAGGGCCCCAATTCTACTATATAAACAAGTGGTTTCAAAATGATAATAATTTCATCACAAAATGATCAATTTGATAAAGGGCTATATTGATAACTGCCATTGTTATAGGCTACTATTGAAAACCGATTGTGCCATAAAATTCCGATAGAGCCTAAAGTGATAATTTTGCGTCGAAAGCATTGTAATTAACACACTTTTATTAGCTTCACTTGTAACTAACTAACAAAAAATGTAATAAAATCTTAGAAGTCAATTTTAACATACTTCTAATTGTCGTATCGTAATGGAACTTTGTATGTGACAATACAATAATTTGGTATCAAGGAGCTGATCTGATGACGGAGCCAGGAAGTGGAAGTTTGTTTTTTAGTTTCTTTAAAGTAAGTATATATACATATTTTTAAACAATCTATTTAGTAGAATTGGGGCCCGGATCTGTAAACCACGTGATAAGGCTTTGTAAGATGGAGAATAAGACCACAGACAAGAACTATAACTGAAACGGTCTCAACAACAGTATAATCATTCATCATCTAAGTCACCACCAATGATATCTACTCTGTTGAAACAGTTTTACCAGCAATCCAAAGCTATAGGTACTCCCCTACAAAAAATGTCGTTAGGAACTGAGATGCCACCACCAGCTGGGGATATACAGAATACCTTGCAAGCAGCACTTGTAAGCAGCACTTATCACGTATAAGCGTATCGTCATAAAATACCTACTTGTAAAGAAACAATGTAGAGATACAACTCAATCGTGTAACTGTCCCTCATAAACATGCATTAGGAAATGCAAACATAATTTTCATTGATTAAGATAACGTAAATCTGTATGTATGCGGGTTCTATATATATCAGTTGGTGGTGCATTAGATAATTTATTATAAGGACGCGCGTGTCTTGCCCGTGTCTTCTGTAAAAACCGCTTCAGTCGCACGCAGCGTGCTCGCACTGAAACCACATGTTTCTCGACGTAGTGAAATACAAAACGAAAGATTTATAAAATTAAATATTCCGTTTTTTAAATTGCGTCAGTTCCTTTTCATCATTGTTGCACATTATGGGACTGAAAAAGGATAAAAAACAGTGAGTAATAAAATAATACAATCTACAAAGCGTTAAAAGTTTAAGTTAGTTACTTTTGTGCTTTAGAAATGCTGAGCTGAATTTTATTTTTCTTATTAGTATAATTATGTTTTGAATTATAATTTTTCAGTTTTATACATTTATAGATTAATTGTATGTGTTATGTGACAGTATGCGAATTATTGTAAGTGAAATACATATAATATATGTATGTATTACTCGTATAATAAATAATAATAATAATTTAATTCAGGCAACACAGTACAGTCCCATTAAATTAAATACCTTATACATAAAATTATACTTCATTTAATTTATCGTCTCATAATAATCAATAAATGATTATTATTCTCTTATGTATTATAATTCTCGGGTTTTTGCTCGGACCTTTGATATGCAGACCGTAGACGCTTATGGAAAAGTGCCTTTGCTTGTCAGCTTGTCAGAAGAATGGTCAGAATTTGACAAGCAAACGCACGTTTCCATAAGCGTCTACGGTCTGCATATCAAAGGTCCGAGCAAAAACCCGAGAATTATAATACATAAGAGAATAATAATCATTTATTGATCCAAAATAACAACAAAATCATTCACAAGTGAAATAATTACGTATGAGAGTGTAAATAATAAAACTTAGAACTTAACTAGAGATTAAAGTAACTGATTTGAAAAACCCTAGCTCTCACGGTAGGATACCCTGATTTAAAGCTTATTTTACATAAACTTTGATGAAAAGAAACCCTGTCGCATGTTTTACTAATTTTAAATGCTTTTTTTACAGAAATACTGAAAACACTGAAGTAAATTGCTCATACTTTGCAATTGTGAGTACTTTACCTTTAATTTTTGTTACGTCTGCTTTCTGCGTTTATCACCATTTTTTGTTAATTGCTTCCAAAGCAAGAAGGAGCAATATACTGTGGTAGAAGGTATATTATTAAATTAAATAATATACCAAATCAAATATGACATTATTATAATTTTAATGGTTATTAATATTGTAAGTACTATTTTGTACCTAACCATATTCATTTAAGAATCCAGCATTGGATTGTAATCATAATTCTGGATTGACTTGTAACAAATTTGTTATTAATAAATGAATATGAATATGATGTCTGTTGTGAGGGACTGTGTGAGTGTGTGTTCACATTAGCATTAGGTACTCTTGCCTTTGCGCCTTTAATGTGTTCATTTGAAGCATGTAATATAGAATCGTAGATGAGTAAAATATTTGTTATTGTACATAATTAAGATATTAATTCCCAGGTTTATGCGAATTTGAATATACAGTTTGTTCCACTGCATATATATCTGTATTATATAATGTATATTTTTCTAGCGTCATCCCTACTATCCCTACTTTAATTATTAATATTATAAATGCGAAAGTGTGTTTGTTGGTTTGTCCTTCTTTCACGCAGCAACGGAGCAACGGATCGACGTGATTTTTGGCATAGATATAGTTTATGGACCGGAGAGTTACATAGGCTACTTTTTATCCCGGAAAATGCACGGTTCCCGTGGGAACGCGGGTGAAAACCGCGGGCAGAAGCTAGTCTATAATATGGCTTTACTTGTAGTTTCGTTATGGAACGTGTCTGGAGCTATTGGCGACTACAGTGGGCATACTGTTCGGGCTGCTAAGCGGCGGCGGCGTGTGTTACAACCTGGTGCAGGTGGGGGAGCTGGGTACGGCCTTCGTGGAGAGGACAGCCTATCCAGACAAACTGTCTAGCTACCTACCACTTACACAATTCTTCGGAGGGGGACGTAGACTGTGAGTGATTTTCATTTACTTAATATGTACTAGACACTCGTTGATTTGCTTGAATTTATAGTTTTCCACTAAGTGATAGGACATTCGTCTGCGAGTGTCCGTCTGGGTTGGTACCACCGCTTTGCTCGTGATGTCTGCCGCCAAACAGTAATGCGCAAGTATTACTGTGTTCCGGTTTGATGAGCAAAGTAGGCAGTGAAATTACTGGGCTTTTGAGACTTAATACCTAATGTCTCAGGGTAATAAGCGCACTGTAATGCCGCGCAGGCCTTTATGTTTCAAAGTTCTGAATGGCACTGCAATTGTTATGGGCCGGCGTTATGCTTACAATCAGACAAACGTCCAGCTCATCTCCTTATCAAATAGCATAAAAAAACATGTCATGTTTCTTGCACAATTCCCTTTGAAATTTAAAAAATGAAGGAACATACGATGTTTAATTTTGGTGCAAAAATACATGTATCCTTGTCCTATAAGTGTATGAACTATAAAAAGATGGAGTTTATTCTTATTTGGAGATTTTGCGATGAGGTACTAGTGTAGGTACCGCACTATATCGTAAATTTCGGAATGTCCGTTATTTATTACTCCGATCTTGAACTGAAGTTGAACAGAAGGACTGTTGTGTTATATAATGAACTCGTTCAGATTAAACTTTAATACTTACATCAAAGATTTGTTATTCGATCCGTCATCGATGTGGCTTAAAAGGTTACCTACTTAGGGGTGAAAGAGTGCTGATATTTACAAGTGGTCATGAGGTAATGACGTAAAACAAGTAACGCATTTTGTATTGGTTTGTGTTGCTAACTCTGAGGGCTAGTCTTTTTTTTTAATGTTATTTGGTAACGAGACGAGCTGGTCGTTTGCCTGATGGTAAGCATAACGCCGGCCCATAACAATTGCAGTGCCACCCAGAACTTTGAAACACAAAGGCATGCGCGGCACTGCAGTGCGCTCGTTACCTTGAGACATTAGGTATTAAGTCTCATAAGCCTATATAGTAATTTCAATGGCTAATACACAAGAGAGATATAAGATATTGTTATCTTAATCTAGATATTGTGTATTAGCCAATTTTGACCACATTGTCCATCGAGATAGTGATCGTTGGTCAATATATAACCTATCGCTAGCCTATAAATAAAGTATTATATATTTTCAGAATCAATGCCTCCCATGATGAGAATATGGCAGCGCTTGTGGAAGACGCGAAAGCTATGGCTATAGGAATGTTTCTGAGCATTGCGATATCCATACTGCTAAATGTAGTATCGATTGGTCTCATCGGATGGAGTGCACTTAGACAGGTTGGTGACAGTTAGAAGAATCTTTGATTTCTGCAAAAAATATGCGATAGTGGCTCAGTGGTAGCTTCAGACTCCGATCTGTAGGTCGATGAGCCGAATCTTACAATGGGCTTGAGCTTTCGGTGGAGGAAAAACACTGTGTTATAACAGTAGCTCGGTAGTAGGGCATTCTATGCCAAGTTTTCAAATTCAAATTCAAATTCAAAAGTCTTTATTCAAATAGGCCCCAAAGGAGCACTTATGAAAGTTAAAATGACTCTAACAGCGGGCCTCTGCTACATTCATCTACCCGAATCACAGACTAAACCTAATGCTGTCTTTATCAGAACATAAGGCACAAGAGCACAAGGCTTGTTAACGTTACTAAATACCATAAAAAATATCGTAAAGTAACGTTAATTTTAAAGCGTTACCGTGCATAACGTTAAAAATATTTAACGTTGGGTATTTACCTTAATTATAACAACATCAATAAAAATTACGCTGTTGCCACTCCGTGCTTGGCTCCACTTGAACGACACAGAGTTACCCATTACAAAGTACCTAACGATAAAATTAACTTAATTTGAAAGTATCGTTAAGAATAACGTGGCAGAAGTAACGTTAAATTTATTACCGGTAACGCGATCGAGTAGAGGTAACGTTACAAAAAATTACCGGTATTTATAGCCCTGTTCTAACCACCTGTATAGCTACCGTTGAGTTGAAAATCTGTCACTAAGTACCTATCTGTACCTATGTTCAGCTATGTATGACAATGATAATAGTTATCTGAGTCCCTGATACCATAGACACTAGACAGGTTGTAGATTTAGAATTTTAGATTCGTCGAATCAACATCTGTACAAATAAATAAAATTGAAGTGTCTGTTTGTAATATCAAAATAACAGCTTTTTACCAAATGCATATGAAAGTATATATATATATATATACGGCACCGATAACAAAATAACAATTTTAAAAATTTTTGTCTGTCTGTCTGTTTGTTCCGGGTAATCTCCGAAACGGCTGTGCAGATTGTGACGGGACTTTCACTGGCAGATATCTGATGTTATAAGGAGGAACTTAGGCTACTTTTATTTTAAAAAAAGATTTAGGGTTCCGTGCAAAAAAATAAAAACCATGAAACACAATATCTTTGCGCGGTGAAACCGCGGGCAGCAGCTACTTTATTATAAGAAGTAGTTTGTGCTCTGTGTATTTGAATAAGTGACCGTGATATTACTCACAGCAAATAAAAAGCAATTGTCTTAATAGATGACATAATGAAATGTGCTTCCTTGTTTTGTTATAGGTACATACATTATAAGAAATCATTCAGCAGTTATTGCTTTTTTAAATGGCAAAGAATTGTCAATCATCGCCTTAACTCTCAATATTATGTATTATTAGATCTGAATCAAATGTGAATGTCAATAGTTTAAGGCAACTCTTCGACCACTTTTCAGAAAACTTCAAACTCCGCCAGAATAAATATAACATATTATAAGTAAATTACCTATAATATAAGCCAAGTCTCGTAGTCAGGCTAGTTTGGATTCGGTAGTTTTCTATCCATGAAAGCTTTAACGACATGATACCGGCGAAGTATGTAATAGGTACCTACAGGATACCAAAACCGACTATCATTGAGAGTTCCACTATACAGGCGGTCTAACATAACTGATAAGTCTTTAGGTCAAACGGTTAACAAATTACGACAATGACAAGTTGTTAAATATACACAAGTTGAATGTCTAATTTTTAACGGATTTCTGAACGAATGTATAGACATTTCAGGATCAATTTTGATAAATGTGGTACCACTTATATCCATAATATGGTCAAGATTCGGCAAAGAAAGAAGGCTTTTCACCGATTTTTAGGTGATTTATTCGAAAAACTCCATCGCCAATTATTGACCTCTAGCGACCTAGTGTAACTGTATTTCAATATTTGTATTGAAATGGTTGTCTCTTACCAGCAGTGGCAGACGAGATGGTGATATCTACAGCATTAGATAGTTTTAGGTAAGGTGAGGTTTTAGGTAATAAACATAATATATAGGTACAAAGAGTTTTGAGCTATTTTTTATGTTATACAGATAACTAGAATCCGCATGCTATTTCTCCGAGCAGTTCTACGACAAGATATGTCTTGGTTCGACACGGATAATGAATTCAACCTGGCTTCTAAAATGTCCGAGTAAGTATCAACCATCTTTTTATTTCTGTATATATATATATCAGCCTCTTTTTGTGGCATTTTGTCTGCCGTCTATCGGTATTAGTTGTTATTACTTACATGTATATCTGAAAATTTAAAAAAAGTCAATCGAAATTGTTATCTATTTCACATATTGTATTGCTTATGCTTACAATTTCGAGTTGACATGATTACTTATTGTTTATTCGGAGTTAAGTGATACTAGATCGTTTTATTATAATAATTTATTTTGATTTTATTTCAAATTTTAATAAAAAAATATCGTTAAAATAATTAGTAAAACAGTTAGTGCTATTCTAGATATTTTAATATTTATGTAAATCCATTTCAATATTTATAAAAATATATAAAATAATATAATATGCTTTGGTATAATATATACGAAGTCACATTGTAGGGTGCTGCTAGCAGGTTTATTGACTACTAAATGTCTGATTACATAGAGTAATTATTAAAAAATGCCACTTCTATTTATCGAGTTTGCTCATCTCGTGACTACATCGGTAACTTGATATATTATATACTTACATTTTATAGGGACTTCGGTCACTTACACATTTTTACAAGAACTGCTATCACTTAATTTATTTTTACAGGAACTTGATGAGACTGAAGGACGGTATGGGTGAGAAGCTGGGAGTGGTAGCTAACCTGGTGGGAACGTCCATACTGTGTATTTGCACAGCTTTCCCTCTGGGGTGGGAGCTTACCCTGGCCTGCATTTCCGTCATGCCGTTCTCTTTAGCAGCTTCTATAACCCTGTCTAACGTGAGTATTTAATTTTATGCGGTCATACTTTTGTAGTTTTTTTTTCAGTCTTAGGAACTACTGAACTATTCCACTAATAGAGGATACGTTCCCATATCCACATTTGGGTCTTTTACGAAAAATACATACTACATACCAGGTCTATCTAAAATAAAGAAATCAGGTACCGTCAGGTATTCAACAGCGGAAAAGGATTTTTGTAAATTTAAGCCTAAATGGAAAACAAATTAGATCAAATAATTAAATACATGATTCGTGATTTTTCGAAATCATTCACATCTGGGAGCAATCATCAAATCATATAAAATCTTATATTGTAAGGAAAATTTGTAGAAAAATTGTGTTCTTTACATAACGACATCAGGTAGGGCATGTACCTACTAAAACTTTTTGAAGACACAGAGAGACACAGAGAACTTGACATTTAATTGGAATATCTAGTCAAGAATCCTTTGAGACTGTAGAAGCATGTTTCTAATGACCAATCATAACGTAGCATCACTTTAAATGGTATAAGTAACACAACATCATGAATTCTGCTATACGGCGCTGGCTGATAGGAATAGGAAGTATATATGAAATGGCCATGGATCAAACATTAAGTCCACGGAAATGGCACGTGTAATCATAAGTCGACAGATCTGCTTGCTTTAGGTACAACTCGACAAACTAATGTTACTCAATGAGCCATCAGGTATTTAGAAACATTTAACAACAATAAAAGAGGATAATGAGTAGTATCACGACGCTTTATTGTCGTTGCGACTTGAAACTAGAATAATATTTGTTTTAGGTAATTGCTGGTTATGGTATTTTGCTATCTTTCTGTTTTATCTCTTTAGTTGTTTCGTCTACTAATTAATCTATTAACTAAAGCTATGTGCGTTTCAGCTTAGACTTTATTTTTTGAATGATTATTAAACGTTTTTTTCAAATCAAATCAAATCATTTATTTGCCAAAATACATGAAAATTAGGATCTTAAAATGAATTGTTGGTACAATGTATTTGGTCTGCAAGCAGACGTGCAAATGTTTTATAAATAATTCTAGTTACAAAATCCCATATATTCCTTAAGACTATAAAAACAATTTGTAAGAAGCCATTCAGTCAATGATTTTTTAAATTTGTTACCGTCCAAGATCTTAATGTCATTAGGTAAATTATTATAGATTGATATACACATATTATAATTATTTCTTTTGTACAAATCTTTTCGGGCATATATGCATATAAAAATAAAGCCTGACTTACAATATTAAACGGAAGGGCTATAGCTTATACGAGTAGGGATTACTTAATGTCGTGAATGTAATTACAAAGTATGTAATGTATTTTGTTACAGTATCAAACAAAATC
This sequence comes from Crocallis elinguaria, assembly GCA_907269065.1. Classification (NCBI taxonomy): domain Eukaryota; kingdom Metazoa; phylum Arthropoda; class Insecta; order Lepidoptera; family Geometridae; genus Crocallis; species Crocallis elinguaria. Next base: position 10,795,737 of record OU026077.1, read on the forward strand.
GTCTATAAGAGAAATGGAAGCGTACAGTCAAGCTGGAAAACAAGCCGAAGAAGTGTTAAAATCTGTGAGGACAGTCGTAGCTTTCGCTGGAGAGACAAAGGAAACTGACAGGTATGAGATTGTACCGTGTTGAAAGATCAATTATTGTTCAAATTAAAATTGTGTCTGAGAAAAATAAATTTATTTTTTAATCAATCGTGTTAAATAACGCACGGTGGTGATAACGGATAAAACTATAAGTAGGTACTTCATAGGTATACATATTAAGTCATTTAATATTCTTGAGATAAATATAACTCGGGATAGCGCCTTAAATGATGATGTTGATAATAAGAGACTTAGTAAAATTTCAGTAAATGCCGCCGCGCACTTCACGTTGGAAGTGAATTATTTTTTATTGTATGGAAACTTTGAATGTCGTATTTCCAAGGGAGGTTCTCATAATTTGTCGACAACCATGATCCTATCACCTCCTTCCGGGATAACATACCAATTTAAACTCACCCTGTATCTACATTTATTTCGACCATCTCGAAAACGGTTCTAACGATTTGGATGAAATTTAGTACTTAGATAATGTTTACCTATGCATTTCTTGTCAAAATGCTATTTTACACAACACAAGTTTTTTTCGCTCGTTTGTTTGTTTGTGTTTACACGGAGCGAAGCTCGGTAATCTAGATAATCTCATTTCGGGTATCCATAAAAAGGCAATTTTACACGTTTTTTACATTTTAAAGTTTTTTTTTCTAAATCACCCAGTTGTTAAACTAGTTTATGTGTTAAGTTTGTTGAAAAACTTGATAAATAAAGTTGCTTGGGCATTATGTCGCCTTGTATCAAAACCAAATTCGTTTTGATTGTTCAAAATCTCCGATACGATTTGGTATCAGTTTGAATGTCATTCAAATTTTCCGATACCACGAACTAGGTAATGGATGGTAACCAGTAGGTTTGGACAGGTTGGACCAGTAGGTTGGTTTAGGACATTGAATTTGGTGCAGTTGTAGAACTGGTTTGAAGAAGTATACCAGCATAGATATTTTTTGAAATAGATTAATTATTGCTTCTAATACAAAAAAAACAGTATTTATTCAAATAGTGTGAGTATATCTACTTACCTCCTTTCTACATTCCGGAGATTATTATTCAATGACCATTTAAAATACCTACACGAATTATTTCGAAAGAAAGCAAAACTCTACATAATAAAGTGAATGTGTGAAGACAGCGAAAAATACTCCTTTTCATCTCTTCTCCTGTGGTAACACAAACTTATAAATTTTATGAGAAAAAATTTAGTAAATTTTTCTTTTGTTTCTAGATACAAAAAGTTGTTGCTACCTGCAGAGAGCTATGGACGTATGCGAGGTCTTTACACGGGTTTCGGGAATGGTTTTAACTGGGTCCTCACCTATTCATTAAACGCTATCGGACTCAGTTATGGCACACGGCTCATCCTAAACGATTTCTATAAACCAGATGATGAACGGCACTATGTATTTGGAGTTGTGTTCAGTGTAAGTACTTAGTTTTACTTGATAATACTACATATTACATTCACACGTTCTACATATATACCCACTGCTCACAAGCAAAGCTAAAGCTAGAATATGCACTAGAAATACTTTATATGTATATACATTGTATATACATATTCAGCGAGGTAATGTCGCCAGCTTTTTGGGCACCCTACCTGCAGAAGGCGACCTTAATGCTGTTTTTTATTTATAAGGTTTTGTTTAATTTTGTTTTTAATTGATAAATTCTTAGTTTTTTATACATTGTATACCTATAATGATAAATATTAATATTTATTTATCATAAGTGCATATAAAGAAAAAACTAAAACCCCTGCTGCAGGCGTACGCGTTTTAAAACCGTCTGGTATTTCCTTTACGCGGCCCGCGGGTGGTGTTGGCTCACGTGACCGTTTAACGTGCCAAGTGTTAAGCGTCACTTCTACTCTCTCTCTCTCTCTCTGTTTTGTTACAAGTGTGACTATTTTAGAATATTGGTTCCCAAACAGAAGTCCGCGCACCACCAGTGATCCGCGAGAGCTAAAATTAATAGTCCCCAAAAGATTTAAAATTTGCAACTGTTGTTCCGTTTAAATTTTACCTATTATTATCTCACCGTTACGCGGGCAGTGCAGTGCCGCGCACCAGTGTCTAGGTAGATACCTACTTAGAGGCGAGCGACAAAAATGTTACTTTTAAGTTTAACGAATAACTACTCGCGTGAGCAAAATATTGATTCAAGTCGTACGCTCTTTGAGCGATTATGATTTTATTAGAAAATAATAATATATTAATAATAATAAAATCATTTTCAGGTAAAATATTGTTAATTGACGTTTGACGAATAGCCGCTAAGGGTTGATTAGGAACATATCCTTTTATGGAACCTAATATCCCACACTAACCACTAGGGCAACTCGTGGAAGTGTCATTTTCAGTTACCTTATTTTTCAAGGTCGTTATATTTTATTCTTAGATAAACACAGTTGTTTTTTCTTGACCTTTGTGGTCCCTGCTAACATCAAATAAATCAAAATGTTCCGTCTTCACAAAAAGTTTGGGAACCACTGGTTTAGAACAATCCTTATTTGCATTAGACATAATATTATTTAATAATAAACTACTTGCACCGCAGTAGTTAGAGCCGCAGTATTACCTAATACAAATTCACGGTCTGACCACAACACACGGTCAAACTACTTTTAAACGGTATCAATTGGCTTTTATTGAGCAGATGAGAACTATTTAGCTGTGCTCAACAAACAATAGATTCATATTTGATCTTGTAAAGATTCATGACGTTTGTTTGAAATCCAGATATTGTTCAATACGTACATGGCAACACAATCAATTACCTTGTGCGTGCCACACGCAGAAGTGTTTGCGTCTGCTCGTGGGGCCGCCTCCAGCATCTTCCAGCTAATGGACCGGGAACCGAAAATCGACAGCTTGGACGAAAGCGGACTCTCTCCTAGGAGGGTCAAAGGTGAAATTGCTCTTGAAGATGTTCACTTCAGCTACCCTTCTCGACCCGACATCAAGGTATACAAATAAGATTGATTTAATCTACCTTCAAACCAAAAACAAGAAGAGAGTTAAACAGGTCTTTTTTTCTAGATTTTGAAAGGATTGACCTTGCGCGTCAGACCTGGAGAAGCAGTTGCGTTAGTTGGCTCCTCGGGCTGCGGCAAGTCTACTGTCTTGCAGCTGCTGCAGAGGCTGTACGATCCGCTTTCAGGGTCCGTTCAACTCGACGGCAAAGACTTGAAGAATCTCAATCTCAGTTGGCTGCGATCATCACTAGGTTCGCCTTTAGTTACTTAGGTCCAAGGCAGGCATAATATATCGCTGACTTTTATTTTATTCTGCGTATTGTTACAAATATTAGTCGGCGGACACAAATTAGAAACACGCTGTTCTATTATTAAGAATATGAATGCAAACGTGATTTCCAGCGATCCAATTAAAAACACGCGCATACACACTCATAACATGCACTAGGATTCCCTGTATCGCAGTAGTTGGCAGGAGGCATGGTTGGACACACAACACAAACATCCAATACCCGAGAACAACTTTTATGTTCATGACAAAAAATCTGCCCCGGCCGGGAATCGAATCCAAGGCCTCTCGCTTTGGCCTCCCAACATTTTTATTGATTTTGTTACAATATAAGTACTTCAGAATATTTGTGCGCATCCATGTGAACCCTGCAGTTTTCCTCACTTCATCGGTCCAACGTGCCATTTGAACGACCACACTCATTCCACCTAGTCTGGGCCACCATTCCGATATAGACGTACTCCATCTACCATCGTTATGTCTAGCTATGTGTCCTGCCCAACTCCATTTGAACTCTAACACCATTTTCCCAACATCTTTAACTTTGATACGGAGTCGGATTTCGGTAATTACGGTCTTGAAGCCTGATGCCAAGCATCACACGTTCCATCGCACGCACTGTTCTTTGTGTGACTTTCATCTTATGTTCGGCCTCCTGTGCGAGCGCCCACGTCTCGACACCGTATGTCATAAATTCTAGTTGGCAGGCCACATCGGTTATAGAGACGCGTCTTCAGACATTTTGGTATTTTTTCAGATCGGAGAATATCCTCCAACTTCCCAAAAGCCCCCAACTGAGCTGTGTTATTCTACTGATCAAAATATTCAGCATTATAACTGCTGTCAAATATCTTAATTATTTCGATTAATCTGTTCCACCCATCATTGCTTGAAGTAGTTCGTCAAAGGTTCGTCTCAATAATTTAGTATAGAACCCCGTTTCTAGTCACGCTACTGGATTCGAGTTTCAACATTGTACTTTTTTTTGTATAGATTTTGCACAAATTTTGTATGTTCTATATTATTGGCAGGCGTGGTGGGACAAGAGCCGGTGCTGTTCCGGGGTTCGATCCACGATAACATAGCCATCGGATGTCCGGAGGCTACACGCGAAGATGTGCAGCGCGTCGCTGAGATGGCGTACGCGCACGACTTCATAACCAAACTTTCCGAAGTGAGTAAAAAGGCATTACACGGCAATCAAGGTTACTGTCTGTCGATAAAATTAAATCTGATGTATAAGGGTCACCACCGCCTATAAATATTTGCAATACAAGAGGCATTGTGAATGCGAAGAAATTCCTGCCAGAAAAGGGCAGGCTCCATTTCGGAGAGGAATCTATGCTCACTTCTCTTAAGATTGTTGTTGTTGGTTGAGCATTGTCGGTAAACAAAAGCACTTTGAAGCTATCGCATGTTTGCTGCTGTACGAATCAGTAATGGAGATTTGCGCGTTTATGTAGGGTTACGACACGGTGATCGGCGAGCGCGGCGCGTCGCTGTCGGGCGGGCAGAAGCAGCGCGTGGCCATCGCGCGCTCGCTGCTGCGCGAGCCCGCCGTGCTGCTGCTGGACGAGGCCACCTCCGCGCTCGACCCGCACTCCGAGCGGCAGGTGCAGGCCGCGCTCGACAGGGCCAGCGTCGGACGCACCACGCTCACCGTATCACATAGGTCTAATTATGTTCCCTAATCTATCGTCACGTTTTGCTAATCTCTGTAGGTATTTGCGAACTATTTCTTCTGAGTTCTGGGTAGTTTAGCTTTCCCGACGGAACTCACCCAATTTTCCTCATGACAAACAGAAATAGTAATCGACATTTCCCACTCAAACAGCCCAAAAAGTTGGAACATCCTGCACAAGACTAAAAATTTTGTCTAAGATGACGTTCAAGCTGAATAAATATGACTATCTTATCATGCTTCTTATTTGTCTAGGCTATCTACAATTGTCAACGCAGATCGCATCATCTGCATGGATCAAGGAGCTATAGTAGAACAAGGAACACATGACGAGCTCATGAAGGCCAAAGGTAAGAAAAGGATTGCTACTCATCAATTCACATCAGTCATAAATCTGTATATGTTATGATTTATAATTTTGATACATTTTTTTAATTTATAATTTAGTATGAATTATTCACAACTAAAATTGCAATTTTTCAGGGTATTATTACACTTTAGTCACAAGAGGCAATGAAAGTCATGAGCCTGAAGAGATCACACCTTTGATTGAAGAGACCGGGGATGAAGGTGATACCGTAGAATTGTCACAAATGGGGAGGACCGACGTAAAGAGACGATCTACCAAGAGGCTACATAGACATCATTCCAAAAGAGGTGACGTAGTCACCTCCTGTCCTTCTTTACTATACCAAAACGTCGAACTTTGCATTAAGACGTATCTCCGCTAAAAGAGAAAGATTGTGATTAGTTGAAGGCTTCCGAAAGAAAAACTAAATGAAAAATGTCCTTTGGATCGTCTGAAGTCGTTATGATTGAAAAACTATTTTCATTTTTATTAAAGAACAATTTTTACGATAGTAGTTATATTTACAGAGTCCCTGGACTGGATCACACCACGGGGATCCATTTCGTCCGTCATATCTACAGGCCTGCAAAATTACGTTTACAAATCTGATTACGAGTCTGACGAAGAGAAAACCGAGGTTAACGAGGTTTGTAACGTTGGGATTATTGAGACCAAAATGAATATCAAAATACCATCTCACTGTGTCTGTACGGCTAATCTGCAATTCAAACTATTGTACCGCTTTTCGATAGATAAAATTGACAGTTTAAATTAGAAATAAGACGCACTTGATTTTTTCAAAAACTAAACGGAGCTGAATCTACTCACATAGACAAAACATTGTGTAATTATCCCACCGCTATACACACTTTATAAGTTAAGACCCAGTATTCCAGATATTGTGATATTAATATCGGTCTCAATAACTCCGCATTATATATACCTATTCATATTTAGAGTATAACGAGTATACAATCATTATCTAGATTCACCAGATTTAACTTTTATGTACATAATATTTAACTGGATTTATTTTGATCAAAAGTAGTAATTTACGTAATTTTCACTCCAGGAAATTCCGCCGATAAGTGACTGGGAACTATTAAAACTGAATGCACCGGAATGGTTAGCAATAACAATAGGATCCATCGCTGCTTTCACTCAAGGTGCCTGTTTTCCAGCTTTTGCAGTGCTTTTCGGATATAGTAGCGGTGTAAGTTAATGATTAATTGACGTACATGATTACCAACAACTATCACATAATATAATTAAGATTTTTAAAGCCTTTTGCTGAGTGTAACCAGATTATATATTATTTTATTTTAGTATTATTTTTATGATTTTCTTTATTTTGTCATGCTGTATACGTGCCGTGACGCCACCGAATGGTTCCAACGGAAGATCAGCGCTGGTTTTAAACCAGCATTACGCTGAGTTAGGACCATTTTGTGACACTTATTTTTTTTCTTTTGTTTTATTTTGTTATTTATTTGTTGTTCTATGTTTAAGTGGTCACAAATAAATATGTTTTCTTTCTTTCTTTCATGTTTTCTTTCTTATATAAAAATTATGAGTGTTTTGAAGAATTGAAACCGATGTCTCCATTTTGATCTTTTCTATTTCAATACAGATCTTCGTATTACCGGATCACAATGAAATATTGCATTTAGCGGATTTGTACTCCGGTCTGTTTGTGGTGGTAGCCGCTGTCGCCGGCGTCTCCATGTGTCTTCAAAGCACCACCTTCACGAGCTCCGGTCTCAAGATGACCACCAGACTCCGGTACCAATACTTTTCTGCCTTATTGAGACAGGTATGAAACTTTTCCCAACTCAGCCTTTTAATTATGTACTTATAATATGTTTATTTTTTATTTTCCCCGTTCAATGCGACTATTTTTAATATCAGAGGAAGTAACTAGGTTATTTCGAGATATGTGTAATTTATTTTTGGCCACCTGTCAAAAGTTTTTGTATTTAATATTTTGTGTCTGAGAGAGAATAATCCCGGTCAGAGTGGTCTTATTGAATTAAAATTTGAGCATATACAGTTAGTTACTAGAGAATAGACTCGAGAATATATTTTTGGGTGTTATGTTACAAACGTAGTTCAGTTGGTCAGAGTGTCAAACTTGGGCTGCCAGTGAAGGTTGCAGCTTCGAATCCTGACTAATATTTAATCTTTTGACAAGTCATTTATTCTATTTTACAGGAAATGGGCTTCTATGACACAGAGTCTAATACTGTGGGCGCCATTTGCGCAAGACTCAGTGGGGACACAGCGGAAATTCAGGGAGCCACAGGTCTTCGAATAGGTCTTATTCTACAAGGATTCAGTTCAGTGACGGTCGGCTTCCTCATGGCAATCTCTTACAACTGGAAATTGACACTGGTTTCAGCTGCATTCTTACCAATTGTGAGTTCAAACGTTTCTTATGTAGCTACTTACTAATTTTCTTTAACTTTATAGTAAGCAACTTTTAACAGTTTTTAACATGTATATTTTACATTATTTAAGCAGTCATATATTATTTAAGCCGTCTACTTGTGACCACAAACATTGACAATATCAATAAAACACAAAATATTTTTAATAGATGAGGATTCTGACGACATCCTTAGTACGACACATAGAGCTTTAGAAGCTTTGTTAACAAGTGTAGGTACTAATATCCTTATGAAATGATAATATTGAGTCAAATATAACGCCAAGAACAACAATTATTGAAAGGTAAACATAGTCAAAATGAAACTCATATGGCTTAGAAGTAAAGGAACAAACGTAGCATTTAGTAAAATGAGGTATAATTTGTTATGAGTCCAATAATTATTGTAGAAGCGGTCTAAATTTTGTTGGAGGCGAAAAGCGTCTACAAGATCGATAACAGGATAGAACTGTTTGTATACTCGTAGTATAATCCTTTCCAAGACAGCTGAAATATAAAGTTTAGATATGGGTCATTAATTCTCTAATATATTTTTTGGTTCTTGTTATGGATAGCAGTTATATAGTCTAGCTTTCAAATGTTTGGCACCAGACCGGCGTGTGGAGATTTTCTATACTTAAATCAAAGAAAGTGATTTGAATAATGGTCGGAGAGCTGTCGACCACAACGACCAGGTTCAGTAATTTTATCATCGATAAAATGTAGGATTCAACTTATTTGAGGGAACCTTTTTGCGAAACCTTCGATCCAGCCGTCCGTACCTAGTGAATTCAGGTTTTATGGGCGGGTAAAATAAAGGTAAAAGTATCGTCATTCGTTTTTGATGAGAAAGCGAAGGAATCTAGCATCTGGGATTGTAAGATTCAATCAATCCTGGAATCCTGAGCGTACCAAGGGTTTCAAAGGTACGAAACGCAAAATAACTTTGCCGAGCGATATTTTGTGAGGTGAGAAATATATACTTAATGTTTAGTTTATACTTTCGAAAATGTCCAAACTTCACCAATCACGATCGCTGCAATACCATCGCCTCGCGCGTCATGGATTGAGTGGTACGATGGTTCAGTTTTCGAGCCCGTAGACGGTCACTCCGCCACGAGCGCGCCGCCGCTCCATTTTTCCGTAATTTTGCGTCTCGAGTACTGCCAACAGAGCGCGAAATAGATCGTTGTATCGCCCACACACGATGAGTTGGAACATTGGATTTGGAACGTTCATGTATTCAGTATTCCTATCACTCCCCGTAATCCACCTGAGGGCCACATCCCCAGACAAGGGCGGTTTTGAAACGTTTACGTGGAATGTTGTGGACTGAAGTGCTTGTGTATGCAGGGAGGAGGCTTTTAAACAACATCGATAAAAATATACTGGCTTAGGGGGTTAAGATTGTGATTTCACTGTTTTTAACAGCAATGTCAACAGTGCACTGATCTTTGGGAAAATTTGAGAAACTGGGAAAATCTACAAGCTTGTGATACGTTCTTCTGAACAGTCCTTTTCTGAAATTTTATGTGAATATTTTACAGATGGTGGGAAGTATTTGGATGGAAGGGATTGTATCGCAGAAGTCTCAAGCCGATGAACGCGCGGCTATGGAGTCTGCTACTTCTATAGCAACAGAAGCTGTAGTTAGCATCAAAACTGTTCAAAGTTTAGGTAAGACTAGCTGTGCCTCGCGGCTTGGCTCACGCTAAGTTACTCCTTGTAACATCAGCTATCTGCCAGTGAAAGTTTCGTCAAAATCGGTTCAATCGTTTCGAAGATTGCCCGGAACAAACAGACAGATATAAATTTTAAAAATGGTTGTGTTCTTATAGTTACCGTATGATATACTTTCATAAGCATTTAGTAAAAAGCTGTTATTTTGATATTACAAATAGACACTTCAATTTTATTTATTTGTATAGATTGAATAATATAGTTAACTTTGTGTGTTGTATACAGACGGCTTCGTAGCTTAATTGTCAGTAACCTTGACTACAAAGCGAGGTCCCTAGGTTCGATTTCCGACGGGAGCAGATTGGTAAAGTTTGTTCTCGAGTCTTGCATGGATACCAACAGGTATTGGATATCTGTGTGTGCCCATGCCACTTCCAACACACGGAATCCTGCTGCAAGGGTTATTAGTGTATTAGCTTTCATGTTTATGTTATGTTAATATGAATAGAATACAGGTATCCACTTTAAGGTTTAAATAGTAGATTACCTACACAACAAGTAAAAAAAGGAAATTTAATTCGAAGAACTAATTTGGATCCCGAGAGCAGCGAAGAAGTAGAGTAGAAGCGAGGGATACAAGGATCGAGACTTCACGAATTACATACTCCACTTTTTACCATTCACTGCTAGTAAATAAATAGTAGTAAGTACTTAGTTCAATGTCATAGCTCCATTCAGCCAGTAGGTACATTCAGTACGTTTTATTTATTTTTTGTACATAATTCGATCAATTCGTGCTTGTTTTAATTTCAAAATGTCTTTATTCTCTTGTAAAAGTGAGTTTTATTCACTGCTTTCGATTAGTCAAACGCTGTTTTTCGAGTGGCAATAGTAAAATAGTTATTTGTGCAACAAGAGATTTACATATACGAAATTCTTTCAATTGCAGCGTTAGTGGACTGATTGCTAGTGAACCGATAAATTTTATTGATCCGTTACCTGCTTGTCATTTTTTTTCGGGTCTTTCAATACGAATTTAACGGACCGTTTGCTACCTAAGGTTTATTTCTTTACAATGGCAACAATTTATTTACGTCTGCCTTCAGCACAAAGTTACTATAGCTCTGATGATTCAGAGAATTTACGAAAAGTTTTTTTCTTGGCATTACATGGTTGGCATCCTTTTCTTATTTGCAATAAATACATATAGCCATCCTGTAGTCAAGCGAGCGAGGCAGACCGGAACATATCTGGTTAAACGTCGTTTTTATGTCACTTCTACGTGTTGTTATTTGCATAGCGACCGCTTCTCCTTGGTTACTTGTTGTTTTTTTGAGTTTTTTCATTGGATTTAAAATATCGCTTTTTCTGTGGCGAACATACCACAGAAGCCAGGAAATAAAGAAAGAAGAATATCGCTTTTACCGTGAGATTCAAAATGAGTGAAAAACTGAACGCAAAATTACCAAAACGAAAAGAAAAGGGCTGTAAATTTCCTCAATGAACAAAATAAGTTTCGTCCCATTTGCATTCTTCCCAATGATCAGTGCGATTCCGAACAATATATTATGGGGGCATGCGTTGCTGGTTGATATTTTGCAAGCGAGGCAAAACGTGCACTTGGCGCCAGTCACATCACTTCAGCTTCCACATATTATTTATAATGTTAGATTTTTATAAGTTTACAGTGTTTTGTACATATATAATTATATTTATACTTTTTTACAATTGTGTTTCTGTAAAACTTTTTTTCAAAATGAGGAGTGTTGATGTGGGGTCAGGCGTTGCAGGTTGATATTTAGCAAGCGAGGCAAAACGCGCTCTTGGCGCCAGTCGCACCACCACCCTGCAACCGCGTGCCCGGCAGCCCTCGCTTTTATGTTTACGTGTGTCGTAATAAATGAGCATTAATTAATGTGACTTCGGGCTTATGATTTCCTATCTAGTAGAGTGAGCACATACCTATAGGGACACATACCACCTAGCACCTACAACTAAAATATTCTAATCAGTGATCATCCTATTCCTCAATTATTATCCATTTAACTTCTATAGAAACTGTTATAACCTTACTAGCTTCTGCCAGCGGTTTTCACCCGCGTTCCCACAGGAACCGAGTATTATCCGGGATAAAAAATAGCCTATGTTACTCTCCGGTCCATAAACTATATATAAGTTTGTCAAAAATCACCTCGATCCGTTGCTTCGTTGCTGCATGAAAGAAGGACAAACAAACAAGCCAACAAATTAACAAACAGACAAACACACTAGGATAAGGTAGTTTGGCTTTGACATGACGAGTTAGCGAGAGAATAACAACCTTATCTGGCCATAAAACAGTCCGATAAAGTTATACCTCCGCTACGTGTTTTATTCCTCCGTTAACTCGTAACTGTCACTTGAAAGATTCAAATTTCTTCTATCAGAGCAATAAGTCTTAGTTGATTCTTTAACGCTAGACTAAGGACGTTATCTCACACTTGAAAGATCCGCCCTTATACGAATAGGTAAATCGCAAGTAAAGTTTGATTTTAATTTAGTTTTTTGTCTTTTGGCTTTACGAGAGACCATTAATTGCCTAGAGCAGGATTTGTTAAATGATATGAGGACTTCTTATTGCAGGTGTAGAAAAGCTGTTTTTGGAGAAGTTCCAGTCGTCACTGACAGAAGCGTGCAAGGCTGTTGCAAAGAAATCCCGTTTGCGAGGTCTGGTCCTCGGCCTCGGTATCTACGTGCCGTTTATATCGTACTGCAGCGCCACAGTCTACGGAGCCGTGCTGGTGGCTAGGGGAGAGGTGGAGTACAAAATCGTCCTGCTGTGAGTACTTTAAGGCTATATAAGGTTCAAAGAGAATACAAATACTACCAAAGATTCAGACGAGCCTAAGCGTGGATTTTTGCTTCCGTATGTCAATAAAGTGGGTTTTATCGACTTTTTATATAATTTATCGAACCTCGAAACAATCGACAAAAGTTATCGAATAGCTAGGTCGAATGCAAAGAGAATATAGAGCTACTTCAATACTTTACGATCAGACTTCGGTACTCGCAACATTCGATAAATTTATCGAGTTTTTCGATTCGACAAATTTATCGATCCGACTTCCGTACTTGCGCCGCTGTATAGAATTTTAACATATTATGTAAGCCACGCTTAGATTCGTCTCTGAATCATAAGTCTTATTTCACATGATGTAGCGTTTTCTATGTAGGTATCTACTGGTCAATCTGACCTGCCGGTCGTGCTTAGTCAGGTTTTTTATTTCGCTTAAGTTTGTTTTTATATACTTCGGACTGGTAAAGCCTTTGACCACAATCTCACCTGATGTGAAGTGACGATGCGGTCGAAAATATAGCACGCTTTCCCAGTAAGATATTGATGAAGTAACAGTATTTCATGTCTTTTTCTACATTAGGTGGCTAATCATAAAAGACTGTGAAAATTAATAAACGGTCAATTCTTATTGATAAATAAGCGAGATTATGCCTTCTGTTTAATATTTTGCTACGCCTCTATTTCTGGCAGCTTGAACTAAGTCTTCACATCGTCTCGACGGCGACGCATCTGGGATGTTTGATTATAAATAGGTTACCTTGAAACTCGCCAGCTTCTATCTACTAGGTATATAATTATATACAATACTGTGAACAGCACTCTAAGTGTTTATGTATGGCATAGAGCTGTTATAGGTACAGCATAATAAAATAAAAATTACTTATTACAAAAATCTTAAATGGCTGAGGTTAAAAGTATGCATCAGAGGTAGGTAAATTTAAACTTCTGAAATAATTGTGGTATCCTTGAACAAGGTGGGTCTACGCCCTAGGGTTTAGCACGGAAAAGATGGCTTCATCAACACTTATGCGACTCAAACCACATGTATTGTAAAACACATTTTAAAATCTATTGCATTACGTAAACTTACCCTGAATGCTAAACCTCAGAGTACAACTAAATGGGCTTCTATCAGTAGTCTATTCGCAGAGCTAAAACAGAAAGCTTTTCAAAATTTCAAAACAGTTCTAAAAGGGGGATTGTAAAATCAACAGTATCTCTGTGATACGGCAACGATAAACACTTATCTTCAGGTGGAGCGGTTTGCTACCTCAGAGAAGGTAAACAATATTCAAGCTATTATTTCTACATACTTAGTAGCCAAGGATTTTATCAATTTTAAGGATTACCGAAGCAGTCATGTATGGTGCCTACATGCTTGGGCAATCATTGGTGTATGCACCAGGCTTCAACTCAGCCAAGGCCTGTGGAGCCAGGATTCTCTCCATCATTAAACGAGACCCGAAAGTTAAGACTGAACCCAAAGTTAAGGATAAAATGGATTGGGTGAGTATTAATAAACTCCCTAATAAAATATAATAAACTAAGTTCATACCATCTTCATTCAATACCAGAGAAACAGAATGATAAATGAAATGGCTATGCGATGGGAGTTAACTGACTACATAAGTACAACTGAATACATTAACAGCAATAACAGTGAGGTCGTCGTCATATTTGTTTCCATTACGATTTCGTTTTATTCGGTCTAGAGTCTACACCTTCCTGAACCGCCACGATTTTTTTATAGTAGCCCTACATAATTCATGACTTTTAACTTTACCTGAAATCCCTAAGTAAACATAATTAAGCTGTCTTTTCTTAGCGTTCACTAAATCTAATAAGATGTTGTTAGTGGGCGTTTTCATACATAAGTTCTGTGTAAAATGTCTATCCCTTCAGTAATGGACAGGTTTATGTTTCTAGGTTGCCTCAGGAAAGTTCAGTCTAAAAGAAGTCGAATTTTCGTACCCTACGCGGCCTAACCAAAGAATTCTACGCGGGTTTGACCTGAAGGTGGAAGCAGGCAAGACGGTAGCGCTCGTCGGGTCCTCGGGCTGCGGCAAGTCCACCATCCTACAGATGCTGCAGAGGTTCTACGACCCCGACTCCGGGAACATTGTAAGTCTCCTCTTCATATTACTTTTTTCCTTTTTAATATCCAAGTAGCAGCTTGAGGCCTTGTAGACCAAAAAAAGACGAGCCAAAAGGCTCATTGTAAATGATAAGTCCGTACGCCAGCTCCAGATCCTTGAGCATCGACGCTCGGTTGCCTATCTAGGTACCTATCTAGTACGTAGTACCTATCTAGTATGTAGTCACTATGTAGTATCTATCTAGGTGAGAGTGTGACTCTATCGTAGGTACGTAGGTACTTTCTGTGCAGGGGGGGCACACTTTGTGACAGTTCCATAGTCGAGCCCCGAGACACGGGAACTACCGCCATCTGTTAAAGGGCGTGGTACTATTTTGACGTTACTTAAAAATGTCAAAGTTAAAATGGTTACCATGGAAACCGATAACAAATAAAATAAAATATTTTCTGTTTCGAAAAACAACATTGTGATTTCTTGATATTTTTTGCGGTTTAAGTGATATAAATTAGTGGTTTAAGTAATTGTTGTGTTCTAGTTATGTATTTGTTACTCTGAAGCGCTCAGTTTTTGTGTTTTCAGTCTAATTATGTATTGTTTTTCTTGTTGTTTTAAATATAAAGGGTTTCAATTATTATGTGTTCGCTTTTGTTATTTCCTTTTTGCTGCTCTTCATCTACATATTACGTTTGGTACTGTATATTTTGTTCCTACTCCTAGGCACAAACATGGGAAAGGCTAAAATTTTTTATTTTCCATATAAGTAGATACATTTACTTGCGCAGGAACTAAGCAGGGACCAAGGAAATAGTGTGAATGTGTGTGTGAAATATAGAATACACGCATAGATAGACAAGCATGAGTGCGTGTATAAAATACAGGATGCACACATAGATAGAAAACTATGAATGTGTGTGTAAAATACAGAACGCACACATATAATATAGTAAAGTAGTTTCACCGGCCTTTTGTAGGTGGCGCTGATCGCGATACATCGTGGAATCGACGAGAGAGCGCACTCTATTCCTTTTATTATAGTACTACTCTATGTTTCTGTGACTATCTTTGCTACCGTAGATACTACTTACAATAATTATGCTCTTTCATGTATACAATGATAAAAGAAAACATGTAGGTATACGACTCTATGCTCTATGTTGGCTCTATACGTCAAACATCTAGCGTAGCATTATATCTAGCTTCATATATACTAATCTGTGTGAATCTGTGCTTTATAGGTATTGTCTTTGCCAAACATATGAATATATGGAATTTGATTGGAAATACGAAACTATTACATACCGGGATTATATTCTCTTTGCTATTATTTTTATGTCATTACTAAGCTCGGAAAGCACGGAAAGCTCTAAAAATAAATAAATTATATATCATGGGACAAATACTGGGTACAGCGTTTACTCGACATGTCGACTTAAAAATGAATGATAAACCTACGTTCGGCACGATGACTGGGTTCTCTGGTAATCGGAAAGAGCGGGAGATGTGGGTGTGCGAGGCTGACCTAATTTCAGCGAGAATTCCGCCGTTATGGCGTGATTACTGTTCGCATGCCCTCCTTGACTACCACGTCTGCAGATACCAGCACTTCCCCTTCGTGTACCGATGCGCGCACGAGAAGCATTGCTACTTGAACTGCGAACATTTCGATTACGTGCTGAGGATGAAAGAATTCGAAAGAGAACTAAGACTCAGAGAGCGAGAAATCAGACTCAAGAACGCAGCTAATAAGCCACCGCCTTAATGTCCCAACGAACCCAAAAGCGAAATGTGTTTGTTTATCTTGTGAATTGTCTTCATTGAATTGTATTATTCTTATTTTTTTGTTTGTTTTTCTAATTACTATCTAATTTTAAGTGAGCTATTATTGGTGACAAATCTACCGATCAAAAATCAGTATGGCTTATCAAATAACCGGTAACAGACCCTACTTTTACCTTATATATCGTGCCACCTATATATATACTTTTATGAATACAGAATAGTATCTACAAAGTAGACAGGTATCTACATTAAGTATACTAATACCTACCTATAGTTACAATAATTGAAATTATATTAAGCTAGGTACGCACCTACGTAGATTTACAGAATGAATAATTAATTCTACATTAGGTGCAGTTGTTGAGTGCTATAGGTAGGTACCTAATTATTATAGGCCTCAACAGCTGTACCTAACACCATGACAGCACTTTCTACCAAAACTTACTGTGCTCAACCCATGCTACAACTACAATGTACCATTTGTTCGGCGTAGGTACGTACACAATATAGTATCTACGGTACGTACATAGACAAGGTACCATAACTGCTAACTTTGACTTTTAACAAATACTTTGTAAGTTGACCATGTTTTGGATGTGTAGGTAAATACCAATTGCTATTTGCTAGGAGCTGGATGGTCGTGACATCCGCAACGGGATGACACTCCCGCGCCTGCGGCGGCAGCTGGGCGTGGTGCAGCAGGAGCCCGTGCTGTTCGACCGCACGCTCGCGGAGAACATCGCGTACGGAGACAACAACCGCAAGGTCACCATGCACGAGGTCATCGCCTCGGCCAAGGCCGCCAACATCCACAGCTTCATCGTGTCGCTGCCCAAGGTGAGTGCCGGCGGCCAGCGCGCGCGGCCACCCCGCCCGCGCTGACCGCTTCCCTGCGCAGGGCTACGACACCAACCTGGGCGCCAGCGGCGCGCAGCTGTCGGGCGGACAGAAGCAGCGCGTGTGCATCGCCAGGGCGCTCATCCGCTCGCCGCGCCTGCTGCTGCTCGACGAGGCCACCTCCGCGCTCGACGCCAACAGCGAACGGGTGAGTATGTTTGTTACCTACACCAAGTTAGCTGTCGTAATCTATACAAATAAACAAAATTGAAGTGTCTGTTTGTAATATCAAAATAACAGCTTTGTACTAAATGCGTATGAAAGTATATACAGTACCTATAACAAAACACCCATTTTTTTAAATTGTTGTCTGTCTGTCTGTCTGTTTGTTCCGGATAATCTCCGTAACGGCTGGACCGATTTTGACGGGACTTTCACTTGCTGATGGCTGATGTTACAAGGAGTAACTTATACTAATTTAATTTTAGAAAAATAATTAGGGTTCCGCGCAAAAAAATAAAACCCATGAAATCCAATATCTCCACGCAGGTGAAACCGCGGGCAACAGCCAGTGAAAAATAAAAGTATATTTTCAACCTGTTTTGCGAAAAAATTATGTGCTGATTTAAGAAGATGTTAACTAGTACATAGCATTTATTTCACCGTGAATTTAAAATACACAGATCGAAGTAGCGTGAATTACTAAGTAAACCTGGGGCCTTACTCCGACATTTGCCTAAAATGGTATTTATAACATTTGTAGCGGAAAGAGTCGACAATCACTGGTAAGTTGCACGATAACAATTTGTCGTGCGACGGCTTGACTACACGCACACTACATATCCTATTCTGCACGTCTAAACATCAGAGGCTCTAGACGCAAACAGACAAACGGCATTCGCTTCAGCGATTATTGCTATCATGATTTTAAGTCAGGCATAACCTAGTAGTCAAACACTAAACTAACGCTAACGAATTTACCAAACGTCAAGCAATTCAAATTTATTCATATCGATTCATAAAAACGAATGATTAAATCAAGACTTTAGTTAAATATTTTGTTAATGTGGGCCATTCCTTTCATCCCACTCAGCAGTAATGTGCCAGCATACCGTGTTCAGATTTGATGAGCAACGTAATCAGTGACGTTACTAGGCTTATGAGACTTAAGACCTAATGTATAGGGGTAACACTGTACAGCCACGTGTTCAAAATTCTTTGTGTTTCAAAGTTCTGAGAGGCACTGCAGCAATCGTTGTGGGCTTGCGTTATGCTTACCATCAGGCAAACGAAGCGCTCGTCACGTTATCTAATAGTATAAGAAAACTCTTGCAGGCCGTAACTGAGGCTCTCGAGAAGGCTGCAAAGGGTCGTACCTGCATCACCATCGCTCACCGTCTCTCCACGATCAAAGACGCTAATCTTATCTGTGTATTAGATAAAGGTAATTATGATTCTGTACAAACACGTCTGTGATTATGGAAATTGTACTTTTGTTTATACTTTGATATGGCAATAAGAAATTTTTCGCTACGTTGAAAATAAAATAATTATAGATTAGGTAGATACCGGACAGAGTTCATTTACCCACAAATTAGATATTTTATGATGCACTGACAGAAATTGCAGAAACATCAGTCAGCAGTATTCGGTAATGCTAAATTAGTATTTGGATCACAGTTACTAAGTAAGTACTTAGCTAAAATGTAGAAATATTAAGAAGTTTAAGTTAAAAAGCCATTCACAATAGTTTCACTACTCTTTTAGAGACTAACCATGAGAGATGCCTTTATAATAATTGCTCATGAAGTCTGCCGCCAAGCAGTAGTGTGCAAGAATTACTGTGTTCCGGTTTGATGAGCAGAGCATCCAGTGAAATTACTGGGCTTATGAGACTTAATACCTAATGTCTCAGGGTAACGAGCGCACTGCAGTGCCGCGCAGGCCTTTGTGTTTCAAAGTTCTGGGTGGCACTACAATTGTTATGGGCCGGCGTTATACTCACCATCAGACAAACGACCAGCTCGTCTCGTTACCAAATAAAAAAATAATTAAAAAAAAACAATAGGTAATCTCTCTTTTTTTATGTTATTTGGTAACGAGACGAGCTGGTCGTTTGTCTGATGGTAAGCATAACGCCGGCCCATAACAATTGCAGTGCCACCCAGAACTTTGAAACACAAAGGCCTGCGCGGCACTGCAGTGCGCTCGTTACCCTGAGACATTAGGTTATCTCTCTGTGAGAGAGAAGGCCCCTCGTATTTATTAGCAGTTAGCAATTGTAGTCGACTGATGATATGTGCTGATGATATAACAGACGTAAGACTTGATAGCAATGTTTGACAATGTTTTTGCAGCAAACGTGATAGATAATTTTATTTTTCAAATTTCAGGAAAAATAGTGGAGCAAGGCACTCACGGAGAGCTCGTCAATCTGAAGGGCAGCTACTGGAAGATGTGTAGAGGACAAAATGTATCCTAAACATGTGTAATTAGAATTTTAGTTGGTACTTACTAGTATGAAAGTAGGTATATTATTGTATCATATCTTTCGTTTTATGAGTAGACCATGACAATAGCACTATTATAATTATTGTAGTAATGATAGTAATGTAATGGTATTGAGTTAAAGAAAAACCTGTCGACTAATCTATTCAGAACAGCAGAGCAAGTACCGATCTTTTTGATATATAAAATTGACAGTTCGAATGGTTAAAAATTTAAAAGAGATAGATAGTTCTTGATTTTTACGAAAACGCAACGAAGTCGAATGTACTTTCTTCAATATAAAGTGAATATTCGCATCTCACAATTCGAAGACTGGTTTATGGAACGAAGAGTATTTTAAAATAAATGTAGTTATAAATGGTTTTATCGTCGTTCGTCACGGTTTTCACACGAAAATCACTTCGCGAAATTAGTTATTCGGTCAATCCAATGATAATTGAACTTCATTGTGTAGGAAATTAAATCGATAACAGATTACTAATAAAACTCGTGTTCGTCGCAAAACTGGTTTTGGAGATTAGTTTTGATTGTATTTCGTTTTCGAAAAAAATCAAGAACGACCTACCTAATTCTAATTTAGTCTTATCGAACTGTCAATTTAACGATCACTATGGATCGCAAAGTTCCTTACTACATTATACATTAGCGTAATTTTAAGTCTGTGATTATATATTCAAAGTTTCATTTCGATACGACAGTTTGTTAATGAAGCTATTAAAAGTATGTTAATAAGTTTTTGTCTATCTAATAAAGATACATATTTAAACTATATATTATGTCCATAATTTACGTTTCTGAAATGGTCTAAAGATAAACGTCAAAAATGATTAGAAATGTCACTAAAGAATTGTGTTACACAATGCTTAAATCAGTATTTGTGGTTCCTCATATTTAAACACGAGACTAAAGCAGGTTTAGGCGTTAACAGTATTTAACACAGGTTTAAAGTGTGTTTAATTTTTTTGTGATGACTATAATTTCACTCGTAGGTAAGCTACGTCGGCCTATTAATTAATGTAGAATTTCCCCATGACGCCTTTATGAACGCTGAGTAAAACAAATAAAATAGTACAAATCATGGGGTAAATATGTGCAACTTTCTTGGTCGAATGCCGTGCGAAATCAGGGTTCAGTACTCATTTCATCACAAAGCTCATGAACAAAATAGAGAAGATTTCTGTCTATTTTGTGGCATAGGTCGTAAGTATTATTCCTAACACTTATGACACAAAATAAATCTTTCACAATAAGATTACCTTGCTAGTAAAAAATACTAACCTATTATAGGCCGTTTGTTCTCTGCACAGTACTAAAACCCAATGGGCCTAGTCGCGTTATGCGTAAAACCAAACGGGAAGTAGGCATATTGAGATTTAGGTCAATTGGGTTTTAGATCTAGAGCTAAATAGCCCTAGTAAGACTTATATTCAATAAGTTTTAGATCAAGAGCCAGACAGATACGAGTAGGTCCTGCAACGCGCATGTAGCCAAATTTTCATTTCAAAAATTGAACTATCATTCTCAAATTGAAATGAAAATTCGGCCTGACCTGACGTCATCATGCATGGTAATATCAATATCCAGTCGTTAGTCCAAAGAAGTTTTCTTACCGGAAAGGAGTCGCCGAAGCTATCCGAAGCTAGTCATCCTCGAGAGATAAAGTGCTCCCTTACCGCTGCTTTGTAACCACTATTATCAATACGCCTAATACATCTCTCGCAGAGCTGAAAACCGATAAAGAAAGATTCTCAAGTGGCGAGCACGAACTAGAAAACTTAGCTTAGGCCGTAAGTCAAAATCGCGGAGAGCCGTTGGATGCAAGAGACAAGTAGCCGTTCAAAGTGGTGTTCTAGTGGGAGATCTATATTTTAATTTTTCAGCAATTAACGTCTTCCAGTTTATGATACACTAAACAATTCATCCAGAATTATAAGCTAGCAACCGCATGGAGATTACGACAGGAACTGTGAATTTTTATCTGCAAAAACTCACCTTGATCCATTGTTCCGTTGCTGCGTGAAAGAAAGAGAAACTAACAAACACACTTTCGCATTAGTAATAATAACATTGTCACGAGAAATTGTCTCTACCAAGAGTACGTACGGTATCCTAAAAATGATATCTCAATCCTAAATAGCTTTACTACAATGGCAAATATTTGCGAAGTCGTTTGCTACAACCACAAAAACGTTTTATTCTATAACTATTTATAATCAAGCTACGTTATCTAAGTCTGACTAACTATTGTAAATATCCGGTTTTAAAACTATAGGTTAAGATTATTTTGATGTACCTAATGTAGGCTTTAATTTTAATATTATTTTATATGACTTATTTAACTTTTATTTAACTTAGGTTCTATTAAACGTAACACTAAAAAGAAGATAGTGCTTATTTAGATCCATAATGTTTGCTCTATGTATTTTTTCAATGGTACCCGTACTATACGTAGTATCTCTATATAATTTGTGCCGTATATAATAAGTTGGCCTCATCAGCAAGCTCAAAGTTGCGCAACGAGCTATGGAGAGGACTATACTCGGGGTTTCCCTGTGTAATTAAATCCGGAATGAGGAGATCCCTAGAAGAGATAGTATAATAGATCCATCATGCCTCGGAGAGGCCTAGTGTAGATAAAATCAAATAACACATAGGCTACAATTTATAAACATATATACAACGCGAGTGAAGTCGCAGGCGGAAGCTAGGGTATGTAATATTATAAACGTGAAAGTTTGTGAAGATGGATGTGTGTACGGATGTTTGTTACTCTTATAATTTATAAAGATATACCTATACCACGCTGGTGAAGCCGCGGTCAGAAGCAGCTCCGTTGAGGCAAGCCAAGCGCACTCCGCTAGGTGTAAAGCTAGCTACAAGTAGTACCTACCTGGCGGGCTCGACTTGTCGGGCCAAATTCAGTGTGCTACCGCGTGGCGCGTGCCGGCCGTGTTGATCGCATGTTGGTGCGAAAAGTGCTCACTCAGGCGCAGCAAAAGCATATTGAATCGCATTCGGCTGCTCCAATTAATCATAACAAGGATCCAAACATAAATTTTTTGCAGTTCTCAATTTTTTCTTTACTTACAATGTTTGTATGTATGTAGGTATTTATCAAGCAATGTATATGTATGTTTGTTTGGGTCAAATCTTGTAGCTGAAGCTGAGTTTGACCCACTTCCTGGTGTTCGATTGAGCCGAAATTTTACGTGCATATGTAAATCGAATTACAATGCAATATAATGATGTCACAGAGCTGCTGCCTTATCAGCTAACAATCTCGTGTTCGTTTTCAATACCAGACCGATTAAAACCAGCGGTCACTAGTCTTCGTGTGGAAGGAGTTGTCTATAGTTTTCGCTTCTTTTCGTTTTGTAAGAGCTTATTTCTTTAATAACCAGCGATAATTCTAGACTATTCCTTCCACACGAAGACTAGTGACCGCTGCTTTTAATCGTTCTGGTATTGAAAACGAACACGAGATTGTTAGCTGGTAAGGCAGCAGGTCTGATAATGGAGCTGGAAGGCGATCATAGGAACTGTACCTACTAACGAAACGACGTAGGTAGACCCATCGAGTTTGGGCTCACTTCCTAGATGATGTCCAGGGTCCTAATGATGAAGCCGGAAAGTGGCCACAAGATGAGGTACAGTACCAATTACGTATTTTATAAAATCTGGTATAGAAAAATATAACATCACCATAAAAAAAATTGTCCATACTTCCAAAGGACAGCGAAAGGTAAAGAAATAAAGATCTATGTAATAAAGTAGGCACCTACCTACCTCTCACATGTTTACTTTTGTACAAGGGACATACTAACGTATGCTGTATGCCTATCTTTTTAGGTTAATGCTATTAGATATTCTGTGGCTAAAGTAAGTCTACATGCATCTATATGCAGACCGATCGGTTGTGAAATAAAATAGTTTTCTGATCTACATTCTACTAAATACCTACCTACTACCTAGCCTATGTTATTTGAAACTAGCTGCTGCCCCGCGGTTTCACCCGCGCGGGGATATTGGATTTCATGGTTTTATTTTTTCGCGGAACCCTAATTCTTTTTCTAAAATAAATGTGGCCTAAGTTACTCCTTGTAACATCACATCAACTATCTGCCAGTGAAAGTCCCGTCAAAATTGGCTCAGCCGTTTCGGAGATTACCCGGAACAAACAGACAGACAGACAAAAATTTTATAAATGGTTGTTTTGTTATATGCACCGGATATACTTTCATGTGCATCTTGTAAAAAGCTGTTATTTTGATATTACAAACAGACACTTCAATTTTATTTATTTGTATAGATGTCATTTGTTCACAAAAGTAGAGTAATAGGGACATAACTGGTAATTAAATATTTAGATTACAACCCTAACGTAGTCTGCAGAGATAACAGTGACGCGATAGAAATAGAGGCAACTTCTAGGTGAATTTAACTGTAGGTAAGTAACTAGCGCTGTGCAACCTGAATTGCACTTTATTGTGTCACAGCGACTGCTGCTGACGTCGCTATCTATTTTAATGATTTTGCGGAATTAATCTTCTGTACTTGTACTATTATATATTCTGTGGTTGAGGTTCATGACACTTGCACACTGTGAGCGGCGGCGGTGAGGGTTGCGTAAATCATTACAAAGACGTAAAACTATAGTAGCATGTTTGCCAAAATAGAACTGGCATCATCATATCGTCATAGGCCTCTCAGCGTTTTTAGCCACTGCATTGTTGACAAAACAATTCGCACTAACAAATGAACCGATGATGCCAATGAACTTAAGGCCTACTTTTATCGCAAATGACGTCTCATTTATTTTCACATTATAAAATCTCTCAGATTCAAACTTGGGCTTTACATGTAAAAAAAGATCCCAAAATCGTTGATATATCAGTTCATCGGCTAGGATTTGAATACAAATGGATAGTAATAAATAGGTAGCTTCCAACTGGTAGTGGGTTAGAAGTAGAACATTTGGATTATCTATAGGCCTACTTGGGCTTGTAGATTATCCAACTGTTTTTGTAGCTAGCTAGGTTAGGTATAGTGTTTATTTATGTATTACCTAGTTAATAAAGGCAAGTAGCCCGTTAAAAAAAATTGGATAGAAAGCCATTATCTTATATTAGTGAGAAAGTTCTACATAAAATGCAAACATCTAATTCGTTAAACTTGTATAATATATTCAAACAAACAGATTGTCAAAGATTACAACAAAAATATGGGCTATTCGCAAAGCTTTTAATTATTAGCTTGTATTTCACAGCTATAACAACTATCATCTTCACCAGACTAGTGCTATGGTTGTACGTCTTCTATATCCAAGCACCAAGAACAGGGCCCCAATTCTACTATATAAACAAGTGGTTTCAAAATGATAATAATTTCATCACAAAATGATCAATTTGATAAAGGGCTATATTGATAACTGCCATTGTTATAGGCTACTATTGAAAACCGATTGTGCCATAAAATTCCGATAGAGCCTAAAGTGATAATTTTGCGTCGAAAGCATTGTAATTAACACACTTTTATTAGCTTCACTTGTAACTAACTAACAAAAAATGTAATAAAATCTTAGAAGTCAATTTTAACATACTTCTAATTGTCGTATCGTAATGGAACTTTGTATGTGACAATACAATAATTTGGTATCAAGGAGCTGATCTGATGACGGAGCCAGGAAGTGGAAGTTTGTTTTTTAGTTTCTTTAAAGTAAGTATATATACATATTTTTAAACAATCTATTTAGTAGAATTGGGGCCCGGATCTGTAAACCACGTGATAAGGCTTTGTAAGATGGAGAATAAGACCACAGACAAGAACTATAACTGAAACGGTCTCAACAACAGTATAATCATTCATCATCTAAGTCACCACCAATGATATCTACTCTGTTGAAACAGTTTTACCAGCAATCCAAAGCTATAGGTACTCCCCTACAAAAAATGTCGTTAGGAACTGAGATGCCACCACCAGCTGGGGATATACAGAATACCTTGCAAGCAGCACTTGTAAGCAGCACTTATCACGTATAAGCGTATCGTCATAAAATACCTACTTGTAAAGAAACAATGTAGAGATACAACTCAATCGTGTAACTGTCCCTCATAAACATGCATTAGGAAATGCAAACATAATTTTCATTGATTAAGATAACGTAAATCTGTATGTATGCGGGTTCTATATATATCAGTTGGTGGTGCATTAGATAATTTATTATAAGGACGCGCGTGTCTTGCCCGTGTCTTCTGTAAAAACCGCTTCAGTCGCACGCAGCGTGCTCGCACTGAAACCACATGTTTCTCGACGTAGTGAAATACAAAACGAAAGATTTATAAAATTAAATATTCCGTTTTTTAAATTGCGTCAGTTCCTTTTCATCATTGTTGCACATTATGGGACTGAAAAAGGATAAAAAACAGTGAGTAATAAAATAATACAATCTACAAAGCGTTAAAAGTTTAAGTTAGTTACTTTTGTGCTTTAGAAATGCTGAGCTGAATTTTATTTTTCTTATTAGTATAATTATGTTTTGAATTATAATTTTTCAGTTTTATACATTTATAGATTAATTGTATGTGTTATGTGACAGTATGCGAATTATTGTAAGTGAAATACATATAATATATGTATGTATTACTCGTATAATAAATAATAATAATAATTTAATTCAGGCAACACAGTACAGTCCCATTAAATTAAATACCTTATACATAAAATTATACTTCATTTAATTTATCGTCTCATAATAATCAATAAATGATTATTATTCTCTTATGTATTATAATTCTCGGGTTTTTGCTCGGACCTTTGATATGCAGACCGTAGACGCTTATGGAAAAGTGCCTTTGCTTGTCAGCTTGTCAGAAGAATGGTCAGAATTTGACAAGCAAACGCACGTTTCCATAAGCGTCTACGGTCTGCATATCAAAGGTCCGAGCAAAAACCCGAGAATTATAATACATAAGAGAATAATAATCATTTATTGATCCAAAATAACAACAAAATCATTCACAAGTGAAATAATTACGTATGAGAGTGTAAATAATAAAACTTAGAACTTAACTAGAGATTAAAGTAACTGATTTGAAAAACCCTAGCTCTCACGGTAGGATACCCTGATTTAAAGCTTATTTTACATAAACTTTGATGAAAAGAAACCCTGTCGCATGTTTTACTAATTTTAAATGCTTTTTTTACAGAAATACTGAAAACACTGAAGTAAATTGCTCATACTTTGCAATTGTGAGTACTTTACCTTTAATTTTTGTTACGTCTGCTTTCTGCGTTTATCACCATTTTTTGTTAATTGCTTCCAAAGCAAGAAGGAGCAATATACTGTGGTAGAAGGTATATTATTAAATTAAATAATATACCAAATCAAATATGACATTATTATAATTTTAATGGTTATTAATATTGTAAGTACTATTTTGTACCTAACCATATTCATTTAAGAATCCAGCATTGGATTGTAATCATAATTCTGGATTGACTTGTAACAAATTTGTTATTAATAAATGAATATGAATATGATGTCTGTTGTGAGGGACTGTGTGAGTGTGTGTTCACATTAGCATTAGGTACTCTTGCCTTTGCGCCTTTAATGTGTTCATTTGAAGCATGTAATATAGAATCGTAGATGAGTAAAATATTTGTTATTGTACATAATTAAGATATTAATTCCCAGGTTTATGCGAATTTGAATATACAGTTTGTTCCACTGCATATATATCTGTATTATATAATGTATATTTTTCTAGCGTCATCCCTACTATCCCTACTTTAATTATTAATATTATAAATGCGAAAGTGTGTTTGTTGGTTTGTCCTTCTTTCACGCAGCAACGGAGCAACGGATCGACGTGATTTTTGGCATAGATATAGTTTATGGACCGGAGAGTTACATAGGCTACTTTTTATCCCGGAAAATGCACGGTTCCCGTGGGAACGCGGGTGAAAACCGCGGGCAGAAGCTAGTCTATAATATGGCTTTACTTGTAGTTTCGTTATGGAACGTGTCTGGAGCTATTGGCGACTACAGTGGGCATACTGTTCGGGCTGCTAAGCGGCGGCGGCGTGTGTTACAACCTGGTGCAGGTGGGGGAGCTGGGTACGGCCTTCGTGGAGAGGACAGCCTATCCAGACAAACTGTCTAGCTACCTACCACTTACACAATTCTTCGGAGGGGGACGTAGACTGTGAGTGATTTTCATTTACTTAATATGTACTAGACACTCGTTGATTTGCTTGAATTTATAGTTTTCCACTAAGTGATAGGACATTCGTCTGCGAGTGTCCGTCTGGGTTGGTACCACCGCTTTGCTCGTGATGTCTGCCGCCAAACAGTAATGCGCAAGTATTACTGTGTTCCGGTTTGATGAGCAAAGTAGGCAGTGAAATTACTGGGCTTTTGAGACTTAATACCTAATGTCTCAGGGTAATAAGCGCACTGTAATGCCGCGCAGGCCTTTATGTTTCAAAGTTCTGAATGGCACTGCAATTGTTATGGGCCGGCGTTATGCTTACAATCAGACAAACGTCCAGCTCATCTCCTTATCAAATAGCATAAAAAAACATGTCATGTTTCTTGCACAATTCCCTTTGAAATTTAAAAAATGAAGGAACATACGATGTTTAATTTTGGTGCAAAAATACATGTATCCTTGTCCTATAAGTGTATGAACTATAAAAAGATGGAGTTTATTCTTATTTGGAGATTTTGCGATGAGGTACTAGTGTAGGTACCGCACTATATCGTAAATTTCGGAATGTCCGTTATTTATTACTCCGATCTTGAACTGAAGTTGAACAGAAGGACTGTTGTGTTATATAATGAACTCGTTCAGATTAAACTTTAATACTTACATCAAAGATTTGTTATTCGATCCGTCATCGATGTGGCTTAAAAGGTTACCTACTTAGGGGTGAAAGAGTGCTGATATTTACAAGTGGTCATGAGGTAATGACGTAAAACAAGTAACGCATTTTGTATTGGTTTGTGTTGCTAACTCTGAGGGCTAGTCTTTTTTTTTAATGTTATTTGGTAACGAGACGAGCTGGTCGTTTGCCTGATGGTAAGCATAACGCCGGCCCATAACAATTGCAGTGCCACCCAGAACTTTGAAACACAAAGGCATGCGCGGCACTGCAGTGCGCTCGTTACCTTGAGACATTAGGTATTAAGTCTCATAAGCCTATATAGTAATTTCAATGGCTAATACACAAGAGAGATATAAGATATTGTTATCTTAATCTAGATATTGTGTATTAGCCAATTTTGACCACATTGTCCATCGAGATAGTGATCGTTGGTCAATATATAACCTATCGCTAGCCTATAAATAAAGTATTATATATTTTCAGAATCAATGCCTCCCATGATGAGAATATGGCAGCGCTTGTGGAAGACGCGAAAGCTATGGCTATAGGAATGTTTCTGAGCATTGCGATATCCATACTGCTAAATGTAGTATCGATTGGTCTCATCGGATGGAGTGCACTTAGACAGGTTGGTGACAGTTAGAAGAATCTTTGATTTCTGCAAAAAATATGCGATAGTGGCTCAGTGGTAGCTTCAGACTCCGATCTGTAGGTCGATGAGCCGAATCTTACAATGGGCTTGAGCTTTCGGTGGAGGAAAAACACTGTGTTATAACAGTAGCTCGGTAGTAGGGCATTCTATGCCAAGTTTTCAAATTCAAATTCAAATTCAAAAGTCTTTATTCAAATAGGCCCCAAAGGAGCACTTATGAAAGTTAAAATGACTCTAACAGCGGGCCTCTGCTACATTCATCTACCCGAATCACAGACTAAACCTAATGCTGTCTTTATCAGAACATAAGGCACAAGAGCACAAGGCTTGTTAACGTTACTAAATACCATAAAAAATATCGTAAAGTAACGTTAATTTTAAAGCGTTACCGTGCATAACGTTAAAAATATTTAACGTTGGGTATTTACCTTAATTATAACAACATCAATAAAAATTACGCTGTTGCCACTCCGTGCTTGGCTCCACTTGAACGACACAGAGTTACCCATTACAAAGTACCTAACGATAAAATTAACTTAATTTGAAAGTATCGTTAAGAATAACGTGGCAGAAGTAACGTTAAATTTATTACCGGTAACGCGATCGAGTAGAGGTAACGTTACAAAAAATTACCGGTATTTATAGCCCTGTTCTAACCACCTGTATAGCTACCGTTGAGTTGAAAATCTGTCACTAAGTACCTATCTGTACCTATGTTCAGCTATGTATGACAATGATAATAGTTATCTGAGTCCCTGATACCATAGACACTAGACAGGTTGTAGATTTAGAATTTTAGATTCGTCGAATCAACATCTGTACAAATAAATAAAATTGAAGTGTCTGTTTGTAATATCAAAATAACAGCTTTTTACCAAATGCATATGAAAGTATATATATATATATATACGGCACCGATAACAAAATAACAATTTTAAAAATTTTTGTCTGTCTGTCTGTTTGTTCCGGGTAATCTCCGAAACGGCTGTGCAGATTGTGACGGGACTTTCACTGGCAGATATCTGATGTTATAAGGAGGAACTTAGGCTACTTTTATTTTAAAAAAAGATTTAGGGTTCCGTGCAAAAAAATAAAAACCATGAAACACAATATCTTTGCGCGGTGAAACCGCGGGCAGCAGCTACTTTATTATAAGAAGTAGTTTGTGCTCTGTGTATTTGAATAAGTGACCGTGATATTACTCACAGCAAATAAAAAGCAATTGTCTTAATAGATGACATAATGAAATGTGCTTCCTTGTTTTGTTATAGGTACATACATTATAAGAAATCATTCAGCAGTTATTGCTTTTTTAAATGGCAAAGAATTGTCAATCATCGCCTTAACTCTCAATATTATGTATTATTAGATCTGAATCAAATGTGAATGTCAATAGTTTAAGGCAACTCTTCGACCACTTTTCAGAAAACTTCAAACTCCGCCAGAATAAATATAACATATTATAAGTAAATTACCTATAATATAAGCCAAGTCTCGTAGTCAGGCTAGTTTGGATTCGGTAGTTTTCTATCCATGAAAGCTTTAACGACATGATACCGGCGAAGTATGTAATAGGTACCTACAGGATACCAAAACCGACTATCATTGAGAGTTCCACTATACAGGCGGTCTAACATAACTGATAAGTCTTTAGGTCAAACGGTTAACAAATTACGACAATGACAAGTTGTTAAATATACACAAGTTGAATGTCTAATTTTTAACGGATTTCTGAACGAATGTATAGACATTTCAGGATCAATTTTGATAAATGTGGTACCACTTATATCCATAATATGGTCAAGATTCGGCAAAGAAAGAAGGCTTTTCACCGATTTTTAGGTGATTTATTCGAAAAACTCCATCGCCAATTATTGACCTCTAGCGACCTAGTGTAACTGTATTTCAATATTTGTATTGAAATGGTTGTCTCTTACCAGCAGTGGCAGACGAGATGGTGATATCTACAGCATTAGATAGTTTTAGGTAAGGTGAGGTTTTAGGTAATAAACATAATATATAGGTACAAAGAGTTTTGAGCTATTTTTTATGTTATACAGATAACTAGAATCCGCATGCTATTTCTCCGAGCAGTTCTACGACAAGATATGTCTTGGTTCGACACGGATAATGAATTCAACCTGGCTTCTAAAATGTCCGAGTAAGTATCAACCATCTTTTTATTTCTGTATATATATATATCAGCCTCTTTTTGTGGCATTTTGTCTGCCGTCTATCGGTATTAGTTGTTATTACTTACATGTATATCTGAAAATTTAAAAAAAGTCAATCGAAATTGTTATCTATTTCACATATTGTATTGCTTATGCTTACAATTTCGAGTTGACATGATTACTTATTGTTTATTCGGAGTTAAGTGATACTAGATCGTTTTATTATAATAATTTATTTTGATTTTATTTCAAATTTTAATAAAAAAATATCGTTAAAATAATTAGTAAAACAGTTAGTGCTATTCTAGATATTTTAATATTTATGTAAATCCATTTCAATATTTATAAAAATATATAAAATAATATAATATGCTTTGGTATAATATATACGAAGTCACATTGTAGGGTGCTGCTAGCAGGTTTATTGACTACTAAATGTCTGATTACATAGAGTAATTATTAAAAAATGCCACTTCTATTTATCGAGTTTGCTCATCTCGTGACTACATCGGTAACTTGATATATTATATACTTACATTTTATAGGGACTTCGGTCACTTACACATTTTTACAAGAACTGCTATCACTTAATTTATTTTTACAGGAACTTGATGAGACTGAAGGACGGTATGGGTGAGAAGCTGGGAGTGGTAGCTAACCTGGTGGGAACGTCCATACTGTGTATTTGCACAGCTTTCCCTCTGGGGTGGGAGCTTACCCTGGCCTGCATTTCCGTCATGCCGTTCTCTTTAGCAGCTTCTATAACCCTGTCTAACGTGAGTATTTAATTTTATGCGGTCATACTTTTGTAGTTTTTTTTTCAGTCTTAGGAACTACTGAACTATTCCACTAATAGAGGATACGTTCCCATATCCACATTTGGGTCTTTTACGAAAAATACATACTACATACCAGGTCTATCTAAAATAAAGAAATCAGGTACCGTCAGGTATTCAACAGCGGAAAAGGATTTTTGTAAATTTAAGCCTAAATGGAAAACAAATTAGATCAAATAATTAAATACATGATTCGTGATTTTTCGAAATCATTCACATCTGGGAGCAATCATCAAATCATATAAAATCTTATATTGTAAGGAAAATTTGTAGAAAAATTGTGTTCTTTACATAACGACATCAGGTAGGGCATGTACCTACTAAAACTTTTTGAAGACACAGAGAGACACAGAGAACTTGACATTTAATTGGAATATCTAGTCAAGAATCCTTTGAGACTGTAGAAGCATGTTTCTAATGACCAATCATAACGTAGCATCACTTTAAATGGTATAAGTAACACAACATCATGAATTCTGCTATACGGCGCTGGCTGATAGGAATAGGAAGTATATATGAAATGGCCATGGATCAAACATTAAGTCCACGGAAATGGCACGTGTAATCATAAGTCGACAGATCTGCTTGCTTTAGGTACAACTCGACAAACTAATGTTACTCAATGAGCCATCAGGTATTTAGAAACATTTAACAACAATAAAAGAGGATAATGAGTAGTATCACGACGCTTTATTGTCGTTGCGACTTGAAACTAGAATAATATTTGTTTTAGGTAATTGCTGGTTATGGTATTTTGCTATCTTTCTGTTTTATCTCTTTAGTTGTTTCGTCTACTAATTAATCTATTAACTAAAGCTATGTGCGTTTCAGCTTAGACTTTATTTTTTGAATGATTATTAAACGTTTTTTTCAAATCAAATCAAATCATTTATTTGCCAAAATACATGAAAATTAGGATCTTAAAATGAATTGTTGGTACAATGTATTTGGTCTGCAAGCAGACGTGCAAATGTTTTATAAATAATTCTAGTTACAAAATCCCATATATTCCTTAAGACTATAAAAACAATTTGTAAGAAGCCATTCAGTCAATGATTTTTTAAATTTGTTACCGTCCAAGATCTTAATGTCATTAGGTAAATTATTATAGATTGATATACACATATTATAATTATTTCTTTTGTACAAATCTTTTCGGGCATATATGCATATAAAAATAAAGCCTGACTTACAATATTAAACGGAAGGGCTATAGCTTATACGAGTAGGGATTACTTAATGTCGTGAATGTAATTACAAAGTATGTAATGTATTTTGTTACAGTATCAAACAAAATCGTCTATAAGAGAAATGGAAGCGTACAGTCAAGCTGGAAAACAAGCCGAAGAAGTGTTAAAATCTGTGAGGACAGTCGTAGCTTTCGCTGGAGAGACAAAGGAAACTGACAGGTATGAGATTGTACCGTGTTGAAAGATCAATTATTGTTCAAATTAAAATTGTGTCTGAGAAAAATAAATTTATTTTTTAATCAATCGTGTTAAATAACGCACGGTGGTGATAACGGATAAAACTATAAGTAGGTACTTCATAGGTATACATATTAAGTCATTTAATATTCTTGAGATAAATATAACTCGGGATAGCGCCTTAAATGATGATGTTGATAATAAGAGACTTAGTAAAATTTCAGTAAATGCCGCCGCGCACTTCACGTTGGAAGTGAATTATTTTTTATTGTATGGAAACTTTGAATGTCGTATTTCCAAGGGAGGTTCTCATAATTTGTCGACAACCATGATCCTATCACCTCCTTCCGGGATAACATACCAATTTAAACTCACCCTGTATCTACATTTATTTCGACCATCTCGAAAACGGTTCTAACGATTTGGATGAAATTTAGTACTTAGATAATGTTTACCTATGCATTTCTTGTCAAAATGCTATTTTACACAACACAAGTTTTTTTCGCTCGTTTGTTTGTTTGTGTTTACACGGAGCGAAGCTCGGTAATCTAGATAATCTCATTTCGGGTATCCATAAAAAGGCAATTTTACACGTTTTTTACATTTTAAAGTTTTTTTTTCTAAATCACCCAGTTGTTAAACTAGTTTATGTGTTAAGTTTGTTGAAAAACTTGATAAATAAAGTTGCTTGGGCATTATGTCGCCTTGTATCAAAACCAAATTCGTTTTGATTGTTCAAAATCTCCGATACGATTTGGTATCAGTTTGAATGTCATTCAAATTTTCCGATACCACGAACTAGGTAATGGATGGTAACCAGTAGGTTTGGACAGGTTGGACCAGTAGGTTGGTTTAGGACATTGAATTTGGTGCAGTTGTAGAACTGGTTTGAAGAAGTATACCAGCATAGATATTTTTTGAAATAGATTAATTATTGCTTCTAATACAAAAAAAACAGTATTTATTCAAATAGTGTGAGTATATCTACTTACCTCCTTTCTACATTCCGGAGATTATTATTCAATGACCATTTAAAATACCTACACGAATTATTTCGAAAGAAAGCAAAACTCTACATAATAAAGTGAATGTGTGAAGACAGCGAAAAATACTCCTTTTCATCTCTTCTCCTGTGGTAACACAAACTTATAAATTTTATGAGAAAAAATTTAGTAAATTTTTCTTTTGTTTCTAGATACAAAAAGTTGTTGCTACCTGCAGAGAGCTATGGACGTATGCGAGGTCTTTACACGGGTTTCGGGAATGGTTTTAACTGGGTCCTCACCTATTCATTAAACGCTATCGGACTCAGTTATGGCACACGGCTCATCCTAAACGATTTCTATAAACCAGATGATGAACGGCACTATGTATTTGGAGTTGTGTTCAGTGTAAGTACTTAGTTTTACTTGATAATACTACATATTACATTCACACGTTCTACATATATACCCACTGCTCACAAGCAAAGCTAAAGCTAGAATATGCACTAGAAATACTTTATATGTATATACATTGTATATACATATTCAGCGAGGTAATGTCGCCAGCTTTTTGGGCACCCTACCTGCAGAAGGCGACCTTAATGCTGTTTTTTATTTATAAGGTTTTGTTTAATTTTGTTTTTAATTGATAAATTCTTAGTTTTTTATACATTGTATACCTATAATGATAAATATTAATATTTATTTATCATAAGTGCATATAAAGAAAAAACTAAAACCCCTGCTGCAGGCGTACGCGTTTTAAAACCGTCTGGTATTTCCTTTACGCGGCCCGCGGGTGGTGTTGGCTCACGTGACCGTTTAACGTGCCAAGTGTTAAGCGTCACTTCTACTCTCTCTCTCTCTCTCTGTTTTGTTACAAGTGTGACTATTTTAGAATATTGGTTCCCAAACAGAAGTCCGCGCACCACCAGTGATCCGCGAGAGCTAAAATTAATAGTCCCCAAAAGATTTAAAATTTGCAACTGTTGTTCCGTTTAAATTTTACCTATTATTATCTCACCGTTACGCGGGCAGTGCAGTGCCGCGCACCAGTGTCTAGGTAGATACCTACTTAGAGGCGAGCGACAAAAATGTTACTTTTAAGTTTAACGAATAACTACTCGCGTGAGCAAAATATTGATTCAAGTCGTACGCTCTTTGAGCGATTATGATTTTATTAGAAAATAATAATATATTAATAATAATAAAATCATTTTCAGGTAAAATATTGTTAATTGACGTTTGACGAATAGCCGCTAAGGGTTGATTAGGAACATATCCTTTTATGGAACCTAATATCCCACACTAACCACTAGGGCAACTCGTGGAAGTGTCATTTTCAGTTACCTTATTTTTCAAGGTCGTTATATTTTATTCTTAGATAAACACAGTTGTTTTTTCTTGACCTTTGTGGTCCCTGCTAACATCAAATAAATCAAAATGTTCCGTCTTCACAAAAAGTTTGGGAACCACTGGTTTAGAACAATCCTTATTTGCATTAGACATAATATTATTTAATAATAAACTACTTGCACCGCAGTAGTTAGAGCCGCAGTATTACCTAATACAAATTCACGGTCTGACCACAACACACGGTCAAACTACTTTTAAACGGTATCAATTGGCTTTTATTGAGCAGATGAGAACTATTTAGCTGTGCTCAACAAACAATAGATTCATATTTGATCTTGTAAAGATTCATGACGTTTGTTTGAAATCCAGATATTGTTCAATACGTACATGGCAACACAATCAATTACCTTGTGCGTGCCACACGCAGAAGTGTTTGCGTCTGCTCGTGGGGCCGCCTCCAGCATCTTCCAGCTAATGGACCGGGAACCGAAAATCGACAGCTTGGACGAAAGCGGACTCTCTCCTAGGAGGGTCAAAGGTGAAATTGCTCTTGAAGATGTTCACTTCAGCTACCCTTCTCGACCCGACATCAAGGTATACAAATAAGATTGATTTAATCTACCTTCAAACCAAAAACAAGAAGAGAGTTAAACAGGTCTTTTTTTCTAGATTTTGAAAGGATTGACCTTGCGCGTCAGACCTGGAGAAGCAGTTGCGTTAGTTGGCTCCTCGGGCTGCGGCAAGTCTACTGTCTTGCAGCTGCTGCAGAGGCTGTACGATCCGCTTTCAGGGTCCGTTCAACTCGACGGCAAAGACTTGAAGAATCTCAATCTCAGTTGGCTGCGATCATCACTAGGTTCGCCTTTAGTTACTTAGGTCCAAGGCAGGCATAATATATCGCTGACTTTTATTTTATTCTGCGTATTGTTACAAATATTAGTCGGCGGACACAAATTAGAAACACGCTGTTCTATTATTAAGAATATGAATGCAAACGTGATTTCCAGCGATCCAATTAAAAACACGCGCATACACACTCATAACATGCACTAGGATTCCCTGTATCGCAGTAGTTGGCAGGAGGCATGGTTGGACACACAACACAAACATCCAATACCCGAGAACAACTTTTATGTTCATGACAAAAAATCTGCCCCGGCCGGGAATCGAATCCAAGGCCTCTCGCTTTGGCCTCCCAACATTTTTATTGATTTTGTTACAATATAAGTACTTCAGAATATTTGTGCGCATCCATGTGAACCCTGCAGTTTTCCTCACTTCATCGGTCCAACGTGCCATTTGAACGACCACACTCATTCCACCTAGTCTGGGCCACCATTCCGATATAGACGTACTCCATCTACCATCGTTATGTCTAGCTATGTGTCCTGCCCAACTCCATTTGAACTCTAACACCATTTTCCCAACATCTTTAACTTTGATACGGAGTCGGATTTCGGTAATTACGGTCTTGAAGCCTGATGCCAAGCATCACACGTTCCATCGCACGCACTGTTCTTTGTGTGACTTTCATCTTATGTTCGGCCTCCTGTGCGAGCGCCCACGTCTCGACACCGTATGTCATAAATTCTAGTTGGCAGGCCACATCGGTTATAGAGACGCGTCTTCAGACATTTTGGTATTTTTTCAGATCGGAGAATATCCTCCAACTTCCCAAAAGCCCCCAACTGAGCTGTGTTATTCTACTGATCAAAATATTCAGCATTATAACTGCTGTCAAATATCTTAATTATTTCGATTAATCTGTTCCACCCATCATTGCTTGAAGTAGTTCGTCAAAGGTTCGTCTCAATAATTTAGTATAGAACCCCGTTTCTAGTCACGCTACTGGATTCGAGTTTCAACATTGTACTTTTTTTTGTATAGATTTTGCACAAATTTTGTATGTTCTATATTATTGGCAGGCGTGGTGGGACAAGAGCCGGTGCTGTTCCGGGGTTCGATCCACGATAACATAGCCATCGGATGTCCGGAGGCTACACGCGAAGATGTGCAGCGCGTCGCTGAGATGGCGTACGCGCACGACTTCATAACCAAACTTTCCGAAGTGAGTAAAAAGGCATTACACGGCAATCAAGGTTACTGTCTGTCGATAAAATTAAATCTGATGTATAAGGGTCACCACCGCCTATAAATATTTGCAATACAAGAGGCATTGTGAATGCGAAGAAATTCCTGCCAGAAAAGGGCAGGCTCCATTTCGGAGAGGAATCTATGCTCACTTCTCTTAAGATTGTTGTTGTTGGTTGAGCATTGTCGGTAAACAAAAGCACTTTGAAGCTATCGCATGTTTGCTGCTGTACGAATCAGTAATGGAGATTTGCGCGTTTATGTAGGGTTACGACACGGTGATCGGCGAGCGCGGCGCGTCGCTGTCGGGCGGGCAGAAGCAGCGCGTGGCCATCGCGCGCTCGCTGCTGCGCGAGCCCGCCGTGCTGCTGCTGGACGAGGCCACCTCCGCGCTCGACCCGCACTCCGAGCGGCAGGTGCAGGCCGCGCTCGACAGGGCCAGCGTCGGACGCACCACGCTCACCGTATCACATAGGTCTAATTATGTTCCCTAATCTATCGTCACGTTTTGCTAATCTCTGTAGGTATTTGCGAACTATTTCTTCTGAGTTCTGGGTAGTTTAGCTTTCCCGACGGAACTCACCCAATTTTCCTCATGACAAACAGAAATAGTAATCGACATTTCCCACTCAAACAGCCCAAAAAGTTGGAACATCCTGCACAAGACTAAAAATTTTGTCTAAGATGACGTTCAAGCTGAATAAATATGACTATCTTATCATGCTTCTTATTTGTCTAGGCTATCTACAATTGTCAACGCAGATCGCATCATCTGCATGGATCAAGGAGCTATAGTAGAACAAGGAACACATGACGAGCTCATGAAGGCCAAAGGTAAGAAAAGGATTGCTACTCATCAATTCACATCAGTCATAAATCTGTATATGTTATGATTTATAATTTTGATACATTTTTTTAATTTATAATTTAGTATGAATTATTCACAACTAAAATTGCAATTTTTCAGGGTATTATTACACTTTAGTCACAAGAGGCAATGAAAGTCATGAGCCTGAAGAGATCACACCTTTGATTGAAGAGACCGGGGATGAAGGTGATACCGTAGAATTGTCACAAATGGGGAGGACCGACGTAAAGAGACGATCTACCAAGAGGCTACATAGACATCATTCCAAAAGAGGTGACGTAGTCACCTCCTGTCCTTCTTTACTATACCAAAACGTCGAACTTTGCATTAAGACGTATCTCCGCTAAAAGAGAAAGATTGTGATTAGTTGAAGGCTTCCGAAAGAAAAACTAAATGAAAAATGTCCTTTGGATCGTCTGAAGTCGTTATGATTGAAAAACTATTTTCATTTTTATTAAAGAACAATTTTTACGATAGTAGTTATATTTACAGAGTCCCTGGACTGGATCACACCACGGGGATCCATTTCGTCCGTCATATCTACAGGCCTGCAAAATTACGTTTACAAATCTGATTACGAGTCTGACGAAGAGAAAACCGAGGTTAACGAGGTTTGTAACGTTGGGATTATTGAGACCAAAATGAATATCAAAATACCATCTCACTGTGTCTGTACGGCTAATCTGCAATTCAAACTATTGTACCGCTTTTCGATAGATAAAATTGACAGTTTAAATTAGAAATAAGACGCACTTGATTTTTTCAAAAACTAAACGGAGCTGAATCTACTCACATAGACAAAACATTGTGTAATTATCCCACCGCTATACACACTTTA
Source organism: Crocallis elinguaria (assembly GCA_907269065.1). NCBI lineage: Eukaryota > Metazoa > Arthropoda > Insecta > Lepidoptera > Geometridae > Crocallis > Crocallis elinguaria. The sequence continues at coordinate 10,835,401 of OU026077.1, forward strand.
TAAGTTAAGACCCAGTATTCCAGATATTGTGATATTAATATCGGTCTCAATAACTCCGCATTATATATACCTATTCATATTTAGAGTATAACGAGTATACAATCATTATCTAGATTCACCAGATTTAACTTTTATGTACATAATATTTAACTGGATTTATTTTGATCAAAAGTAGTAATTTACGTAATTTTCACTCCAGGAAATTCCGCCGATAAGTGACTGGGAACTATTAAAACTGAATGCACCGGAATGGTTAGCAATAACAATAGGATCCATCGCTGCTTTCACTCAAGGTGCCTGTTTTCCAGCTTTTGCAGTGCTTTTCGGATATAGTAGCGGTGTAAGTTAATGATTAATTGACGTACATGATTACCAACAACTATCACATAATATAATTAAGATTTTTAAAGCCTTTTGCTGAGTGTAACCAGATTATATATTATTTTATTTTAGTATTATTTTTATGATTTTCTTTATTTTGTCATGCTGTATACGTGCCGTGACGCCACCGAATGGTTCCAACGGAAGATCAGCGCTGGTTTTAAACCAGCATTACGCTGAGTTAGGACCATTTTGTGACACTTATTTTTTTTCTTTTGTTTTATTTTGTTATTTATTTGTTGTTCTATGTTTAAGTGGTCACAAATAAATATGTTTTCTTTCTTTCTTTCATGTTTTCTTTCTTATATAAAAATTATGAGTGTTTTGAAGAATTGAAACCGATGTCTCCATTTTGATCTTTTCTATTTCAATACAGATCTTCGTATTACCGGATCACAATGAAATATTGCATTTAGCGGATTTGTACTCCGGTCTGTTTGTGGTGGTAGCCGCTGTCGCCGGCGTCTCCATGTGTCTTCAAAGCACCACCTTCACGAGCTCCGGTCTCAAGATGACCACCAGACTCCGGTACCAATACTTTTCTGCCTTATTGAGACAGGTATGAAACTTTTCCCAACTCAGCCTTTTAATTATGTACTTATAATATGTTTATTTTTTATTTTCCCCGTTCAATGCGACTATTTTTAATATCAGAGGAAGTAACTAGGTTATTTCGAGATATGTGTAATTTATTTTTGGCCACCTGTCAAAAGTTTTTGTATTTAATATTTTGTGTCTGAGAGAGAATAATCCCGGTCAGAGTGGTCTTATTGAATTAAAATTTGAGCATATACAGTTAGTTACTAGAGAATAGACTCGAGAATATATTTTTGGGTGTTATGTTACAAACGTAGTTCAGTTGGTCAGAGTGTCAAACTTGGGCTGCCAGTGAAGGTTGCAGCTTCGAATCCTGACTAATATTTAATCTTTTGACAAGTCATTTATTCTATTTTACAGGAAATGGGCTTCTATGACACAGAGTCTAATACTGTGGGCGCCATTTGCGCAAGACTCAGTGGGGACACAGCGGAAATTCAGGGAGCCACAGGTCTTCGAATAGGTCTTATTCTACAAGGATTCAGTTCAGTGACGGTCGGCTTCCTCATGGCAATCTCTTACAACTGGAAATTGACACTGGTTTCAGCTGCATTCTTACCAATTGTGAGTTCAAACGTTTCTTATGTAGCTACTTACTAATTTTCTTTAACTTTATAGTAAGCAACTTTTAACAGTTTTTAACATGTATATTTTACATTATTTAAGCAGTCATATATTATTTAAGCCGTCTACTTGTGACCACAAACATTGACAATATCAATAAAACACAAAATATTTTTAATAGATGAGGATTCTGACGACATCCTTAGTACGACACATAGAGCTTTAGAAGCTTTGTTAACAAGTGTAGGTACTAATATCCTTATGAAATGATAATATTGAGTCAAATATAACGCCAAGAACAACAATTATTGAAAGGTAAACATAGTCAAAATGAAACTCATATGGCTTAGAAGTAAAGGAACAAACGTAGCATTTAGTAAAATGAGGTATAATTTGTTATGAGTCCAATAATTATTGTAGAAGCGGTCTAAATTTTGTTGGAGGCGAAAAGCGTCTACAAGATCGATAACAGGATAGAACTGTTTGTATACTCGTAGTATAATCCTTTCCAAGACAGCTGAAATATAAAGTTTAGATATGGGTCATTAATTCTCTAATATATTTTTTGGTTCTTGTTATGGATAGCAGTTATATAGTCTAGCTTTCAAATGTTTGGCACCAGACCGGCGTGTGGAGATTTTCTATACTTAAATCAAAGAAAGTGATTTGAATAATGGTCGGAGAGCTGTCGACCACAACGACCAGGTTCAGTAATTTTATCATCGATAAAATGTAGGATTCAACTTATTTGAGGGAACCTTTTTGCGAAACCTTCGATCCAGCCGTCCGTACCTAGTGAATTCAGGTTTTATGGGCGGGTAAAATAAAGGTAAAAGTATCGTCATTCGTTTTTGATGAGAAAGCGAAGGAATCTAGCATCTGGGATTGTAAGATTCAATCAATCCTGGAATCCTGAGCGTACCAAGGGTTTCAAAGGTACGAAACGCAAAATAACTTTGCCGAGCGATATTTTGTGAGGTGAGAAATATATACTTAATGTTTAGTTTATACTTTCGAAAATGTCCAAACTTCACCAATCACGATCGCTGCAATACCATCGCCTCGCGCGTCATGGATTGAGTGGTACGATGGTTCAGTTTTCGAGCCCGTAGACGGTCACTCCGCCACGAGCGCGCCGCCGCTCCATTTTTCCGTAATTTTGCGTCTCGAGTACTGCCAACAGAGCGCGAAATAGATCGTTGTATCGCCCACACACGATGAGTTGGAACATTGGATTTGGAACGTTCATGTATTCAGTATTCCTATCACTCCCCGTAATCCACCTGAGGGCCACATCCCCAGACAAGGGCGGTTTTGAAACGTTTACGTGGAATGTTGTGGACTGAAGTGCTTGTGTATGCAGGGAGGAGGCTTTTAAACAACATCGATAAAAATATACTGGCTTAGGGGGTTAAGATTGTGATTTCACTGTTTTTAACAGCAATGTCAACAGTGCACTGATCTTTGGGAAAATTTGAGAAACTGGGAAAATCTACAAGCTTGTGATACGTTCTTCTGAACAGTCCTTTTCTGAAATTTTATGTGAATATTTTACAGATGGTGGGAAGTATTTGGATGGAAGGGATTGTATCGCAGAAGTCTCAAGCCGATGAACGCGCGGCTATGGAGTCTGCTACTTCTATAGCAACAGAAGCTGTAGTTAGCATCAAAACTGTTCAAAGTTTAGGTAAGACTAGCTGTGCCTCGCGGCTTGGCTCACGCTAAGTTACTCCTTGTAACATCAGCTATCTGCCAGTGAAAGTTTCGTCAAAATCGGTTCAATCGTTTCGAAGATTGCCCGGAACAAACAGACAGATATAAATTTTAAAAATGGTTGTGTTCTTATAGTTACCGTATGATATACTTTCATAAGCATTTAGTAAAAAGCTGTTATTTTGATATTACAAATAGACACTTCAATTTTATTTATTTGTATAGATTGAATAATATAGTTAACTTTGTGTGTTGTATACAGACGGCTTCGTAGCTTAATTGTCAGTAACCTTGACTACAAAGCGAGGTCCCTAGGTTCGATTTCCGACGGGAGCAGATTGGTAAAGTTTGTTCTCGAGTCTTGCATGGATACCAACAGGTATTGGATATCTGTGTGTGCCCATGCCACTTCCAACACACGGAATCCTGCTGCAAGGGTTATTAGTGTATTAGCTTTCATGTTTATGTTATGTTAATATGAATAGAATACAGGTATCCACTTTAAGGTTTAAATAGTAGATTACCTACACAACAAGTAAAAAAAGGAAATTTAATTCGAAGAACTAATTTGGATCCCGAGAGCAGCGAAGAAGTAGAGTAGAAGCGAGGGATACAAGGATCGAGACTTCACGAATTACATACTCCACTTTTTACCATTCACTGCTAGTAAATAAATAGTAGTAAGTACTTAGTTCAATGTCATAGCTCCATTCAGCCAGTAGGTACATTCAGTACGTTTTATTTATTTTTTGTACATAATTCGATCAATTCGTGCTTGTTTTAATTTCAAAATGTCTTTATTCTCTTGTAAAAGTGAGTTTTATTCACTGCTTTCGATTAGTCAAACGCTGTTTTTCGAGTGGCAATAGTAAAATAGTTATTTGTGCAACAAGAGATTTACATATACGAAATTCTTTCAATTGCAGCGTTAGTGGACTGATTGCTAGTGAACCGATAAATTTTATTGATCCGTTACCTGCTTGTCATTTTTTTTCGGGTCTTTCAATACGAATTTAACGGACCGTTTGCTACCTAAGGTTTATTTCTTTACAATGGCAACAATTTATTTACGTCTGCCTTCAGCACAAAGTTACTATAGCTCTGATGATTCAGAGAATTTACGAAAAGTTTTTTTCTTGGCATTACATGGTTGGCATCCTTTTCTTATTTGCAATAAATACATATAGCCATCCTGTAGTCAAGCGAGCGAGGCAGACCGGAACATATCTGGTTAAACGTCGTTTTTATGTCACTTCTACGTGTTGTTATTTGCATAGCGACCGCTTCTCCTTGGTTACTTGTTGTTTTTTTGAGTTTTTTCATTGGATTTAAAATATCGCTTTTTCTGTGGCGAACATACCACAGAAGCCAGGAAATAAAGAAAGAAGAATATCGCTTTTACCGTGAGATTCAAAATGAGTGAAAAACTGAACGCAAAATTACCAAAACGAAAAGAAAAGGGCTGTAAATTTCCTCAATGAACAAAATAAGTTTCGTCCCATTTGCATTCTTCCCAATGATCAGTGCGATTCCGAACAATATATTATGGGGGCATGCGTTGCTGGTTGATATTTTGCAAGCGAGGCAAAACGTGCACTTGGCGCCAGTCACATCACTTCAGCTTCCACATATTATTTATAATGTTAGATTTTTATAAGTTTACAGTGTTTTGTACATATATAATTATATTTATACTTTTTTACAATTGTGTTTCTGTAAAACTTTTTTTCAAAATGAGGAGTGTTGATGTGGGGTCAGGCGTTGCAGGTTGATATTTAGCAAGCGAGGCAAAACGCGCTCTTGGCGCCAGTCGCACCACCACCCTGCAACCGCGTGCCCGGCAGCCCTCGCTTTTATGTTTACGTGTGTCGTAATAAATGAGCATTAATTAATGTGACTTCGGGCTTATGATTTCCTATCTAGTAGAGTGAGCACATACCTATAGGGACACATACCACCTAGCACCTACAACTAAAATATTCTAATCAGTGATCATCCTATTCCTCAATTATTATCCATTTAACTTCTATAGAAACTGTTATAACCTTACTAGCTTCTGCCAGCGGTTTTCACCCGCGTTCCCACAGGAACCGAGTATTATCCGGGATAAAAAATAGCCTATGTTACTCTCCGGTCCATAAACTATATATAAGTTTGTCAAAAATCACCTCGATCCGTTGCTTCGTTGCTGCATGAAAGAAGGACAAACAAACAAGCCAACAAATTAACAAACAGACAAACACACTAGGATAAGGTAGTTTGGCTTTGACATGACGAGTTAGCGAGAGAATAACAACCTTATCTGGCCATAAAACAGTCCGATAAAGTTATACCTCCGCTACGTGTTTTATTCCTCCGTTAACTCGTAACTGTCACTTGAAAGATTCAAATTTCTTCTATCAGAGCAATAAGTCTTAGTTGATTCTTTAACGCTAGACTAAGGACGTTATCTCACACTTGAAAGATCCGCCCTTATACGAATAGGTAAATCGCAAGTAAAGTTTGATTTTAATTTAGTTTTTTGTCTTTTGGCTTTACGAGAGACCATTAATTGCCTAGAGCAGGATTTGTTAAATGATATGAGGACTTCTTATTGCAGGTGTAGAAAAGCTGTTTTTGGAGAAGTTCCAGTCGTCACTGACAGAAGCGTGCAAGGCTGTTGCAAAGAAATCCCGTTTGCGAGGTCTGGTCCTCGGCCTCGGTATCTACGTGCCGTTTATATCGTACTGCAGCGCCACAGTCTACGGAGCCGTGCTGGTGGCTAGGGGAGAGGTGGAGTACAAAATCGTCCTGCTGTGAGTACTTTAAGGCTATATAAGGTTCAAAGAGAATACAAATACTACCAAAGATTCAGACGAGCCTAAGCGTGGATTTTTGCTTCCGTATGTCAATAAAGTGGGTTTTATCGACTTTTTATATAATTTATCGAACCTCGAAACAATCGACAAAAGTTATCGAATAGCTAGGTCGAATGCAAAGAGAATATAGAGCTACTTCAATACTTTACGATCAGACTTCGGTACTCGCAACATTCGATAAATTTATCGAGTTTTTCGATTCGACAAATTTATCGATCCGACTTCCGTACTTGCGCCGCTGTATAGAATTTTAACATATTATGTAAGCCACGCTTAGATTCGTCTCTGAATCATAAGTCTTATTTCACATGATGTAGCGTTTTCTATGTAGGTATCTACTGGTCAATCTGACCTGCCGGTCGTGCTTAGTCAGGTTTTTTATTTCGCTTAAGTTTGTTTTTATATACTTCGGACTGGTAAAGCCTTTGACCACAATCTCACCTGATGTGAAGTGACGATGCGGTCGAAAATATAGCACGCTTTCCCAGTAAGATATTGATGAAGTAACAGTATTTCATGTCTTTTTCTACATTAGGTGGCTAATCATAAAAGACTGTGAAAATTAATAAACGGTCAATTCTTATTGATAAATAAGCGAGATTATGCCTTCTGTTTAATATTTTGCTACGCCTCTATTTCTGGCAGCTTGAACTAAGTCTTCACATCGTCTCGACGGCGACGCATCTGGGATGTTTGATTATAAATAGGTTACCTTGAAACTCGCCAGCTTCTATCTACTAGGTATATAATTATATACAATACTGTGAACAGCACTCTAAGTGTTTATGTATGGCATAGAGCTGTTATAGGTACAGCATAATAAAATAAAAATTACTTATTACAAAAATCTTAAATGGCTGAGGTTAAAAGTATGCATCAGAGGTAGGTAAATTTAAACTTCTGAAATAATTGTGGTATCCTTGAACAAGGTGGGTCTACGCCCTAGGGTTTAGCACGGAAAAGATGGCTTCATCAACACTTATGCGACTCAAACCACATGTATTGTAAAACACATTTTAAAATCTATTGCATTACGTAAACTTACCCTGAATGCTAAACCTCAGAGTACAACTAAATGGGCTTCTATCAGTAGTCTATTCGCAGAGCTAAAACAGAAAGCTTTTCAAAATTTCAAAACAGTTCTAAAAGGGGGATTGTAAAATCAACAGTATCTCTGTGATACGGCAACGATAAACACTTATCTTCAGGTGGAGCGGTTTGCTACCTCAGAGAAGGTAAACAATATTCAAGCTATTATTTCTACATACTTAGTAGCCAAGGATTTTATCAATTTTAAGGATTACCGAAGCAGTCATGTATGGTGCCTACATGCTTGGGCAATCATTGGTGTATGCACCAGGCTTCAACTCAGCCAAGGCCTGTGGAGCCAGGATTCTCTCCATCATTAAACGAGACCCGAAAGTTAAGACTGAACCCAAAGTTAAGGATAAAATGGATTGGGTGAGTATTAATAAACTCCCTAATAAAATATAATAAACTAAGTTCATACCATCTTCATTCAATACCAGAGAAACAGAATGATAAATGAAATGGCTATGCGATGGGAGTTAACTGACTACATAAGTACAACTGAATACATTAACAGCAATAACAGTGAGGTCGTCGTCATATTTGTTTCCATTACGATTTCGTTTTATTCGGTCTAGAGTCTACACCTTCCTGAACCGCCACGATTTTTTTATAGTAGCCCTACATAATTCATGACTTTTAACTTTACCTGAAATCCCTAAGTAAACATAATTAAGCTGTCTTTTCTTAGCGTTCACTAAATCTAATAAGATGTTGTTAGTGGGCGTTTTCATACATAAGTTCTGTGTAAAATGTCTATCCCTTCAGTAATGGACAGGTTTATGTTTCTAGGTTGCCTCAGGAAAGTTCAGTCTAAAAGAAGTCGAATTTTCGTACCCTACGCGGCCTAACCAAAGAATTCTACGCGGGTTTGACCTGAAGGTGGAAGCAGGCAAGACGGTAGCGCTCGTCGGGTCCTCGGGCTGCGGCAAGTCCACCATCCTACAGATGCTGCAGAGGTTCTACGACCCCGACTCCGGGAACATTGTAAGTCTCCTCTTCATATTACTTTTTTCCTTTTTAATATCCAAGTAGCAGCTTGAGGCCTTGTAGACCAAAAAAAGACGAGCCAAAAGGCTCATTGTAAATGATAAGTCCGTACGCCAGCTCCAGATCCTTGAGCATCGACGCTCGGTTGCCTATCTAGGTACCTATCTAGTACGTAGTACCTATCTAGTATGTAGTCACTATGTAGTATCTATCTAGGTGAGAGTGTGACTCTATCGTAGGTACGTAGGTACTTTCTGTGCAGGGGGGGCACACTTTGTGACAGTTCCATAGTCGAGCCCCGAGACACGGGAACTACCGCCATCTGTTAAAGGGCGTGGTACTATTTTGACGTTACTTAAAAATGTCAAAGTTAAAATGGTTACCATGGAAACCGATAACAAATAAAATAAAATATTTTCTGTTTCGAAAAACAACATTGTGATTTCTTGATATTTTTTGCGGTTTAAGTGATATAAATTAGTGGTTTAAGTAATTGTTGTGTTCTAGTTATGTATTTGTTACTCTGAAGCGCTCAGTTTTTGTGTTTTCAGTCTAATTATGTATTGTTTTTCTTGTTGTTTTAAATATAAAGGGTTTCAATTATTATGTGTTCGCTTTTGTTATTTCCTTTTTGCTGCTCTTCATCTACATATTACGTTTGGTACTGTATATTTTGTTCCTACTCCTAGGCACAAACATGGGAAAGGCTAAAATTTTTTATTTTCCATATAAGTAGATACATTTACTTGCGCAGGAACTAAGCAGGGACCAAGGAAATAGTGTGAATGTGTGTGTGAAATATAGAATACACGCATAGATAGACAAGCATGAGTGCGTGTATAAAATACAGGATGCACACATAGATAGAAAACTATGAATGTGTGTGTAAAATACAGAACGCACACATATAATATAGTAAAGTAGTTTCACCGGCCTTTTGTAGGTGGCGCTGATCGCGATACATCGTGGAATCGACGAGAGAGCGCACTCTATTCCTTTTATTATAGTACTACTCTATGTTTCTGTGACTATCTTTGCTACCGTAGATACTACTTACAATAATTATGCTCTTTCATGTATACAATGATAAAAGAAAACATGTAGGTATACGACTCTATGCTCTATGTTGGCTCTATACGTCAAACATCTAGCGTAGCATTATATCTAGCTTCATATATACTAATCTGTGTGAATCTGTGCTTTATAGGTATTGTCTTTGCCAAACATATGAATATATGGAATTTGATTGGAAATACGAAACTATTACATACCGGGATTATATTCTCTTTGCTATTATTTTTATGTCATTACTAAGCTCGGAAAGCACGGAAAGCTCTAAAAATAAATAAATTATATATCATGGGACAAATACTGGGTACAGCGTTTACTCGACATGTCGACTTAAAAATGAATGATAAACCTACGTTCGGCACGATGACTGGGTTCTCTGGTAATCGGAAAGAGCGGGAGATGTGGGTGTGCGAGGCTGACCTAATTTCAGCGAGAATTCCGCCGTTATGGCGTGATTACTGTTCGCATGCCCTCCTTGACTACCACGTCTGCAGATACCAGCACTTCCCCTTCGTGTACCGATGCGCGCACGAGAAGCATTGCTACTTGAACTGCGAACATTTCGATTACGTGCTGAGGATGAAAGAATTCGAAAGAGAACTAAGACTCAGAGAGCGAGAAATCAGACTCAAGAACGCAGCTAATAAGCCACCGCCTTAATGTCCCAACGAACCCAAAAGCGAAATGTGTTTGTTTATCTTGTGAATTGTCTTCATTGAATTGTATTATTCTTATTTTTTTGTTTGTTTTTCTAATTACTATCTAATTTTAAGTGAGCTATTATTGGTGACAAATCTACCGATCAAAAATCAGTATGGCTTATCAAATAACCGGTAACAGACCCTACTTTTACCTTATATATCGTGCCACCTATATATATACTTTTATGAATACAGAATAGTATCTACAAAGTAGACAGGTATCTACATTAAGTATACTAATACCTACCTATAGTTACAATAATTGAAATTATATTAAGCTAGGTACGCACCTACGTAGATTTACAGAATGAATAATTAATTCTACATTAGGTGCAGTTGTTGAGTGCTATAGGTAGGTACCTAATTATTATAGGCCTCAACAGCTGTACCTAACACCATGACAGCACTTTCTACCAAAACTTACTGTGCTCAACCCATGCTACAACTACAATGTACCATTTGTTCGGCGTAGGTACGTACACAATATAGTATCTACGGTACGTACATAGACAAGGTACCATAACTGCTAACTTTGACTTTTAACAAATACTTTGTAAGTTGACCATGTTTTGGATGTGTAGGTAAATACCAATTGCTATTTGCTAGGAGCTGGATGGTCGTGACATCCGCAACGGGATGACACTCCCGCGCCTGCGGCGGCAGCTGGGCGTGGTGCAGCAGGAGCCCGTGCTGTTCGACCGCACGCTCGCGGAGAACATCGCGTACGGAGACAACAACCGCAAGGTCACCATGCACGAGGTCATCGCCTCGGCCAAGGCCGCCAACATCCACAGCTTCATCGTGTCGCTGCCCAAGGTGAGTGCCGGCGGCCAGCGCGCGCGGCCACCCCGCCCGCGCTGACCGCTTCCCTGCGCAGGGCTACGACACCAACCTGGGCGCCAGCGGCGCGCAGCTGTCGGGCGGACAGAAGCAGCGCGTGTGCATCGCCAGGGCGCTCATCCGCTCGCCGCGCCTGCTGCTGCTCGACGAGGCCACCTCCGCGCTCGACGCCAACAGCGAACGGGTAAAAATATCACCCCACTGGTCACTGTTCCGTTTGCTATGAGCACTACGTGACTTTAACTGATCCACTACTCTTATTTCGCAGGTCGTAGCAGAAGCACTCGAAAAGGCCGCTCAAGGTCGCACTTGTATTACAATCGCTCATCGTCTCTCCACCATTAAAGACGCTGATCTCATCTGCGTATTAGATAAAGGTAATTCAAGCAAACTTCGCAAACATAATATATACTTACTAGTTACCTATATATTTATATTTATTTTATCTAAGTATATCTCTTTTGTATTATTATATTTATCTATAAAATATAATTTTAAGTATATTGTATACTGTTTGTGCCCTAAGAAAAATAAAATAAAATAAAATACATAAACATAAATTGCATGCTATGATTAAGAACAAGATTATATTATTAGAATAAAGCTAAGCGCGTAAATATTGTTCACTAAACGAAGTAGCACACCCAAGCACGGGTTTCGGCCTAAATGGGTGGCTACAAGTCATAACACCTATTTTTCGCTTCCTTGCAGTACTAAGTCTTTAGACTCGCGCTTGGCTTGTTGTATACTCGTATTGTGTGACGTTTAATATATTTGGTATGTGTTAAGGATATTTGTATGTATTGTTTGCCTTAACGACATACTTATTAAATGTTGTTTGTTTTTTGCAGGTAAAATCGTAGAAAAGGGTACACATTCCGAACTAATCAGTCTAAAAGGCTATTATTGGAAATTAAGTAGAGGACAGAACATGACTTAAATATTTTTATACACATTTACGGTCTTACCACAAAAACATTAAACAGACCTGTGCTAAACAGCGTTTAACTGCTGAACATGCCTTAGTCACCTATTTAAATATGAGCAACCACAAATCTTGATTTAAGTAGTGTCTAATCGTTGTCCAACTCCATTCTGTTGTGGCATTTCTAATCATTTTAAACGTTTATCTTTAGACACTGTCTAGCTAAACCGGCATCTGAATTGTTTTTGTGGAAACACGGTTTAAGTGATAATGTACCTTAAGTGATAACTAATAAAATGTATAAAACTGGAAATTGTGATCTATTATTTATGTTTATGAGATCGTAGTGATTGTGATCGTATAAATGAGTGGTTATTAAATAAAAAATATAAGTTTAAGATGATATTTCATTTATTTTTCCATTTAGAAGTTTAAAAACAATAGTTACAATAAACAACATGATACACTCAGTAGTTAAAATCCTACTAACTTTATCTTTGTGAAAATTCCATCTTTGGAATTATCTTGTAACGCTCAACTTGCACACTAGGATGGTAAATGGCAAAAGACAAGTCGGAATATATTTTTCAACACACTTGCTGGTAAAAGTGGGTTATATAATTACATCGCTTTTAGGCTCATAATCCATGATATTAAACATGCGTGTTTTACATTACACACGTACTTTACATTACCACACTCGTGTTTTATGAATATGTCCCGATTAAGTTAAGTTTTTTTAAGTGTCGTTCCACCTTAATTATGATAAATAAACAAATTATTTTATTAAATTATTCACATAGGTTATGTTATAAATACGGAAATATTCTGTTTATTACATTTTTAATATTGGCTGTTTGTCGATTTTGTTCGCGCCTTCGCTTTGAGTGCGTATCGCTAGCGAGGCGCGCCATTTTTCGTAAAAGTTAAAAACAATACAAGAACCTACTCTCTGTTTTGTGATACAAGTCTGGTTACATCCTCGCAAGTGTGTTGAAATACGTCATATGATACGCGTGTTGATACGCGTGTGCTATGTTAGTCAATGACCAACTTAGCACAATAATATCATAATGTACTAGGTATTGTATTCAGAAACTGCCATCTCAGAAGCTAAGAGCAGTAATCAAATAAAACTCGTCAAATACAAGCTTTTCTAATGCCGATTAGCGTTACAAACTGTCGAACAATATAAGTTTATACTGTCACAAAAATATTGATAAGTTCAATTTAAAGGTAGCTAGCTATTAAGAACAACGCTCTTATTTATTTAAATTATATAGGACATTGTTGTTTGTTGCGTAAATGTATAAAAGTATAAGAAAAAACAGCGCATCTCACAGATTAGAAATTACTATAATTAAAAACAAATATATAATAATTGTATCACTACTATGACGTAGTAACTCTGTTTATCTAATGACACCATAATAATATCAATGGTCATACTATTTGGCATAAATATGTTCGCAAAGAGAAAACTTCAGATGTCTCAATGTCTTTTTATCTTGACTAAAGAAAATTAGGCATTTTTTTTACAATTAGGCAATTTTGTTGTTTGACAAGAGATTAGAGACCAAACAAGTTTAGAGAAAGTAATTGCATAGTTTTCCGTTTGGCCGATAGAGGCGTTGCGGTGCTGACTTACATAATAACACTGATTTAACGGTTACAGCACGTTCCCAAAACGATAGGCACAATTTGTAGTAGTGGCCCGATTTGAGTACACATATTATATAATGGAAACAACGGAACTGCGATCCATAGCGATCGATAAATTGACAGTTCGATAAGTTAAAATGTGAAATAAGTAGGACGTTGTTGATTTTGTTCGAAAACGAAACACAACCTTTTTGTTGAGAACGAAAACTAGTTCTGCGACGACGACAAGTTTTACTTGTAATCTTTTATCGATTGCATTTCCATTTAAGTTCAATTTTCATTGCATTGCCCGAATAACTAATTTCGCGAAGTGATTTTGCGTGAAAAACCGTGGCGAACGATGATAAAACCATTTATACATTTATGTTCAAATAGACTTCGTTCCAAAAAAACCAGTCTTCGAATTGTGATATGCGAATATGCACTTTACGTAATTTCGGCTTCGTATCGTTTTAAAAAAAATCAAGAACTCCCTATCTCTAATTTAAATTTTAAACCATTCGAACTGTCAATTTTATTTATCGAAAAGATTGGTACTTGCACTGCAAATGAAGAAATGAGTATTTACTCACCCTACACATATACGAGTAGTGAAGGCATGTGGGTGAGTTATCTTAATCAGGCCACTACTAAGGACTGAGCCTACTATACCTTATACCTAACTGTGATCTTACCAACACAAAACTAAAGTATCACATAAACAACAATAAATAAACGTAATAACAAATAAAACCATTCAGGTACATACTCTCTGTAAATAATATAAAATAAGACCTGTTGACGTTTCTCCTGTTGACAGAGTATATTTAAATAACTAAGTGGTCAGTAATATTTAGATAAATGATTATTATAATAATCAATGAAACGTTCGTAAATTTTATAATTATCAGAAACGGACGCTTATAATAAAAGGTAATTTACAACACAAACTAAAACGAGAAAACTAAGAATATAGAAAATAGTAAGTACTTATCTTTACTATTCTACTAGAGGCAGATGACGTCATAGGTGCTAGGGCCAATGTCTTATACACGTGGCAGCTAAGTAAGGTACCTATACTGATCTGGGTAATTTAATAACTTTATCCGAAATTTCAAACGTGAAACGGTATATATATACCTAGAATAATAAGGATTATTTTAATATAACTCTATACATACTTATATGTATTACAAGTATATAATAAATATATTTGAAGTAGCTTGATAGTGTAAATGGCCACAATGGATGTAATATTGAAAATTTCATTTTGTCTGCACAGATAAAGACAACTTTGCATCATTAAATGGCTTGAAAATGTTTTTGCACAATTCTGATTGATTCATATTAATAGTCATGTAGTGGTAAGTGTGAGTAAAATTTAAAATCAATTAATAATATCAAATGGTAATTAGAAAGCGGTAGGTAACATTTTTAACAGCTGCAATTCAGCCGCCATATTATGCAGTCAATGTTTCTTATACAAAAATATTTAAAAACATATACAGCATTAAAATACTAGAAAAAAAAAGTGATTCCTTAAACGAATATATAAAACAATGAAGTTTTAAATTAAAGTATAATAAGTTATTATTCTGAATTTTAACAACACACTTTATTAAGTACAGACGTACGTGTACTGAAAACGCAAACGTAGTTTAAGAGGTAAGTTTAGGATTTTTTTATCCAATAAAATTGGTACCGTGTTTTGGAAACAATATGGCTTTCAGAAATACGAACGACGCCACAAACTAAATGAGTTTGCTGTGAAAGGTTTAAAGTCAAGGCTATTTGACTGTTGTCATCATATCTTAATGCTCTTCTTTCTGATATATTAAAAAAAGCATCAACTGTATCTTATTTCTGTCATACATACAACACATGTTCGTTTCTTAGTCCGAATTCAATTTATAATATACTAATCAAACGTCATCTGCAAAAAGTACATCACCGTAAAATAAAACTATCAAAATCAAGACTGTTTTAAACATCCAATAAATTCTTTGCATTAGGTAAGAAATAACAATAAAAAATATAATATTAAAAATGCACGCAACAGTAGTCCAAAACTATTCAAGGGATTCGGAAACAATCCACATGTAAAATATATATTAAAAAACATACGCACTTACGGGGACGTAACAATACTAAACTAAGTTGTAAATCTAACAAAACTTGAAACTAGTACTTAGGTATATCTACTTACAACGAAAACGTTTCACAGGTTTCAAAAACTACTTAACAAGTGTTGCCTTAAAGGTACAACATAAAAATTCATCTCAGAATATAATTATGCTTCCCTACAATATTCCCCATTTTCAAGACCCATCTTTAAAAGGGCGAATAAAAAACATTAAACAGTAATATGTACACGTTCCGTTGCGAGATCAATAATTCATAAATTTATGCAATGCATGGAGAAATAGTAAAACCCTAACCTGTGACACGTTTTTACTCTAATATATAAATTAAATGGCACGACCCTAATTCCCAATTTCCAAATAAAATACAAAACCGTAGAGTATGGGGTTACACTGACCTTTAGGGGATCGATAAGTATGACATTCAACAAAAATAGCACTTTTTTTCTATCTAATTAATATGTAAGTAGTTGGTGATGAAAACTGTAGCGGCTTATTTTCGTGTTTATCCGAAATTCTCAGCATTAATCAACAATAAATTACTGAAAAAAAATTTTGTACAACCCCGGTGTGGACTCTCATACAAATTTGGCAAAGCTTTGAAGATGCACTCTCAAATTATAGCGATCAAAAACCATGTTTTTAACAAAAAATAATAATCACAGTATTTTTAAAGAGCTCTATCAAAATAACTTTGTCAATAATAGAACTCTGATAATAAATTAATAATTATCGTAAATAACATATTTATCAATCCCGGAATAGATTTTCACAAAATTATCGATCATGATTGTCTTATGAATAGAAATAAGTATAAACTTTTATAAATATAAATTAGAATATTTCTAACCTAACACAAATCGTATAGACAAATAATGTTTACACTTAATTTACTACTTTTTACCTATAAAATAAAAAAAGTTAAATATCGCACAGCCCTGAATAAGAAAGATATAAATAAAATACAAAACAAGCCCGCAGCCGCAAAGTATCGGCTCTATGATTTTTTTTTATAAAATTGATAAAAATACAATACATTTCTAATAAAATATATTTATATTATCGACTACTTTTATATTTAAAAACGATACATTAAAATAACAATAGTTCATTTATTATCACATTTCATCGGTATAGTCGTATTTATAATAGTTTCGGTCTGTATATTACCTTAAAATACTTATGTATAACGTATCATTTCAAGTATTTACATAACTCTTTATTTATTTAATCACTTCCTTTGTGTACTTTTGTAGGTGCCTACAATTATCACTAGAGCAGACGAAACAAATCAGTTTTCTTCTGTTCGTGACCATATTATATAATCTAATAGCACAGTTCTATGCCTCGAGCCAATTTCTTATCAGGGTTTTAGTTCGAGAAAAACTGGCATTCGTGTTGCTGGCACGGTAAAACGCAGCACCTTAGAGACAATAGCAAGCTAGCATAGCGCAAGTTCCCCTGGCACGCCGACAGTCTTGTCACAGCAACTATGGCACAATCGATTTACAAACAATTTCAAGTCAGCGAGATCAACGAGCAACATTAGGCTAGCATAGCAGAACGAATTTGATGTAACGTGAACCGTGTATAAACAGAGTAAATTTCAGCTAAAGTTGTAATTTTTTTTTTATAAGTGCGCGTTATACATCTTATCCCGAATATTATTTGTTTTATGCAATAGTATTAGCTTTTGCTCAGAGTTAGCTTTGATGTGTTGACGGCTGTTGCGTGTCGCTCGCGCCTTTGAGTGAATTCACTGGGGCATGTGGTGGTGCGGGCCGGGCGCGTGGGGCGCGTGGGGCCGCGAGTGGGGTGCGTGTGGTGCGTGTGGCGCGTGGGGTGGATGGGCTACGAGAGGCGCGTGCGGCGGTTGCGGTGTGAGTTGGGGAAGGGACACGAGTTGCGGGTGGGACAACTGGGGCACTTGTTGCGTGTGAGGCGCGTGTGTGGTGTGTAGCCCGTGAGCCGGGTACGGTACGACGCGATTGTTGCTGTCGTAAGTAATATGCGGCCGCACCGGATTGACTTGCTGCTGAAGATGCAATCCCTCGTGGTTCACGTACGGCACCTAAACATAGTAACTATAGTTTTAATCCGGTTTATTACTGATGCAAACATTTCAGATTCAACTACGTAATTATAAGTTAATACCAATGCACACTATAGTAGACTAAGATTCAGAGCCAACAACGTAAAACGATCTAAGAACAGTCTTAGCAGAGCTAAGCCAATCCAATTCGTATTCAGAAACAAAATTCGTATACGGTCTGAACTAAGATTACACTCTGTTTTCTATGTCCGTTAAGTTTTTCATTTTTTACCGGTACGTTTACCGGTTCTATCTATGTATGAATAGCAATACAACAAAGACAGCAAGACACAAAATGTCACTGGAGTGAGTGAAACAACAATATTTATGGTATAAATCTATTTTGATATTATATTAATGAAACGTTTTAGTTTTCAAATTTTACATTTCAACGTTTGGTTATGTTAACTATGGTTACTACTGTTATCATTAGGTGGCGCCACTTCTGTTATGAGAGCGGCTAAAGTAAGTACCCGATTTGGTTACTTTACGCTAAGCAATGTTCCAAACGTCTCTGAATATGAATTTGAACGTAAGTAATGACTTTTGACATATGGAAGCAAAAGTACACGGTTAGACTCCTCTCTGAATCTTAAGGGTATTGATGATTAAATTATGATGAACCGTGATGACGCTGTTTACTTTTGCACTGTGTGAAACTTTCTACCATGCCTATAAGATAAACACAAATCGTACAATGTATATGGTGCATGTGAAACAGAAAGGAGCAGAAAGTAGATCCCTGCCTTAAGATACGCGCAAAAACGATATTAAATTAATAATAATAATAAAGAGTTTAAAACTATTTGTCATGGCATAGTATTGTCTGCAAGGGCACACTTTCTGAACAATAGTCCGTTGGACGTGACATCCCAATACAAACCAACAAATTGTGAGCCGCTTGAGTCGTATGACTAAGCCCTTCATGAGTTTACAGTCTAAACTCTAGACTCATATGTAACTTTTATATAAACAACTTTGCGACATGCTTGCCATTTAAAATGATACTTTATTTTATATACTCGTTAGTACGGTTTTTACTGCAACGAAATTAGACGCCAGCATTGATCGTAACACAAGAGATCATTTAAAAAAATAGATACAAAACATTTTCTACACGCCTTTAATTAAATTCAATAATTAGCATCACCGTTGCGTCTGCCATCGCATTGATTTGATCGTTAATTCTGCAGAAAAGATTGTTCATGTAACACATAACGTTAAGTACATAACTCAAACTGTTTCAAGAAACACGCTATTGTATTATGGTAGGAAGGCGGTCCACCATCGATATTGACCGAGATCATGCAAACATCGTACAGAGCATAAATATCGCATAACATGAAACAAAAAAAATACTACACAACTACTATGCTTTAAAGTAAAAAATCAATTAAGAATAATAGATAATTATATTCAATATGCCAAAAGGTAGCATGAGCCCTAATTACTCGTTGCGGATATTACTAATATCATTCGTGCTAAAAGGATAAAATATAAAATTGTAGAGTTTATAGCCTTAAGTACCTTATTTACTCCTTACAACACATTTTAATTCACTCTATTTGAAATGCATAGTCAGACTAAACGTGTCATGACATGTGTAGAGGATAGTAGGACAAAACTCACTGTTATGCAAACGACAGTGCGCAGATACTAAATACTTACGTTGATAAGTGGTTGCAGAATGCCGAGCCTGGCCAGTAACAGCTGTTCCTTGACTTGTCGTAGCTCCTCTTGCTGGCGCACCATCATCTGCTGCAACTCCTCGTATTTCCTCTGCAACTGCTCCTGCCACGGCCACTAACTCTTATCACGTCATATATATACACCAGCGGTTCGTTAGCTCAAAAGGCTGATTTCGACGTGTTGTCAGTGGTTTCAGATGTGAATTGGAAATTGTAACGTGGTAGGTAAATATAGACTCTACGCCAGAGATGCACAGACCGCGGCCCGCGGGCCGCATGCGGCCCGCCTTTCGAATACTGGTGGCCCGCCGACAGCAAAAATAATACTCTCGTACATTCGAAAAATATTGAATTCTATTCCAGAATAAAACCAAAAAAAATATGTTCGAAAAGTAATTTGAATCTCGCGCGCGCGCTCTTAAGTGCGCTTATCGGTGCGCCGTGCATGCGTCGGTAAATAAATTCTTTTTTAATTTTAATACATAATTATCAATTCTTTATTGTATTTAATTACCTATACTTCTGGCGGCCCGCCATCAGTTCATAATTTGCCCGAGTGGCCCCTAGTCTTAATAAGTCTGTGCATCCCTGCTCTACGCGCTATAGATTAATTAGCATACATGCGGCAAGGCGTTTTAAATTATACGGAGTGGACGCGGCGGCTAGAGGCGACGGTGTCATTGATACGGAGACGAACCACGTCACTGTACTACTCTGTGCATGTCACTATCTAACCTGATAATCATACACAAGTCACAATCTTTTCACTTTCGGTAACGACGAACCTTTTTAAAGTTGTTTTATAACGGCGAGCAACTTATCCCGCTAGGTGGCGCATTATCGCTGGTGATGTTTCACTATGAAACTTCATTATAAAACTTTAGTGAGTAAACAAAACATTCGTCTTTGCAATAAAGTATGCCTCTGTAAAGTGCAATTTAGTGTAAAAATAAAGGTACACACGTTTCCTTTCTGACAAGAAAAAACGGAAACTGTGGATCACAAAGCATTGCTCATCAAAAATTATTGGCATCCCATATTCTTCTAGGTTATGTAGTGACCATTTTAAATCTAATGATTTTAAAACGCGAGCATGTTTACTGGTTATAGTTTAATTCATTAACTCTCAAAGTAAACATCGATGACAAGTACCAGCGATGGTGACGCCATCTGAGATTTGCTTTGCATGTGCCTCTCCATTGTATCTCATGATAATTAAGATGGATATATGAAATACGTATTTCACATGTCGATCTCATACATTTTTGGTCTTTTTTTATATAGTTAACGCTTGTGAAAAGATCCTTCGTTTAGGCACTCGTCTAGATACAAAGGAAATCTTTGGTCCTTGAAAAGAACATAATATTATATGCTAGGACCCGGCTATAATTCAACATCCACTCTGTATAATTTCTTCTATAATATACTGATTATATACCTACATAATTGACTCAATAAACTACTCATAAAACATGTTAATCGACACATATTTGTCGTAGGACACTTAAATGAGAAAAACGTAAGAAAATTTACTATAACTTACGTAATATTTTTAGATGAAATATAAAATATATAGGTAATAATATAATTTAAGAATGATAAATGGGTCTTGTGACAACCAAACAATATTGTAAACATCATATCTCTGGCTATTTAATCAGCAGTAATCTCTATTGATTGACAATAATAATCCCATTATAAGTTATTAACACTACATATAATGATTACGCTAAAGATCCTTGTTGTAGTATGCTCTTGTAATAATCGTACGATATATAGGTACAGCGATATTATCGAGCACTACTAAAGCGGTATTTTACTTACGTCAAAACCAGTGTTATAAAAATAAGTTACTACGGTGTTACAGCTACCGCGACGGATCTAGGCCGGGCTCGACAGAGCGAAGCATAACATGCAGATGATCAGCAGATTAGTTATAACTTATAACTTCACGGCAACCGTTGGCCCCGATTCTGATGTCACAAACCTAAACTAATAAGAATGTAATTTTTAAAATTCTCTCTTTAAAGAACACGCAAGGGATAGAACATAGTTTAGATCTGCCAATTAACCTTGCTTGGGACCAGTGCGAATTTAACGGTCATAAATTTAGTGGCGTTCATTTTGTCAAATGAGAAAAAAGGAAGATATTTGATAGCTCTAATCTTGACCTGTCAAATATCTTCCATCCTCTTCTCCTTGTTGATTATTAGAAAGAGACAGCGTTATTCAGTTAGGTAAGTTTGTGAACAATAGAGTCGGGGCAACTGATTAGGATTTAAAGCTAAGATTCAGAGACGAATCTAACCGTGGACTTATACTTCCATTCGCCAATATTTTCAGTTTTGATATCTGCAAGCTAAAGTCCACGCTACATTTTTACCTTTGGACAGTGTCTATAGCTAACCGGGCGTTTAAAAGGAATTTTTTCATTTTTGTTGTAACAAAGTAAGTGTGTAAGCGTAAGTTAAGCGTGGGACGCACCTGCATCTGCGTGGGATCTTGTGGCACGATGACAGGTAGCGGTAGCGGGAGCACGCCTGGCACGGTTACTGGGCCCACATACGGCGCCTGGTCTAAATACTGTGCACCGATACCGTGCTGAGGCGCCAGCGACGGCTCCGACGACGATTTGTGTGTTTGCTGGAACATCACCACGTTACAACGATCGTAACAGGCGACCTGCTGACCAACTGGCTTTTTCTATGGGAGAAAATGGTGCTTTTTTGTGCGGTTTGATCACGAGACGAGGTGGTCGTTTACCTGATGGTAAGCATAACGCCAGCTCATAACAATTGCTGTGCCACTCAGAACTTTGACACACAAAGGCCTGTGCGGCACTGCAGTGCGCTCGCCACCCTGAGACATTAGGTATTAAGTCTCAAAAGCCCAGTAATTTCACTGGCTACTCTGCTCATCAAACCGGAACATAGTAATGCTTGCACATTACTGCTTGGCGGCTGACTTCACGAGCAAAGCGGTGGTACCAACCCAGACGGACACTCGCTGAAGAGTTAGTCCTACCACTAACAAAACTTTTATTTCTTGAAACTTGATGTTGTCTTGAAAATCGAATACATCGAATTGTTGAAGCTTCCTTTTTTCATTTGTCGCATGATTGGTTTAAGGACCTGCGATAAGCCATCTTTAGATGTAGCTAAAAAAGTGAAGGTAATAAAATAAAATAAGTAAAGGTGAAAAAACCGTTCCGTTTCACGTTACGTACTAAAAAAAACTTTATTATTTTCAGGAAATCGTAGGCCTGTAAAAATGTAATTTCAGTTCAGAATTTTGACTAATAAGCCTATTAAACACACTAGTTAATTACCTACCTACTTGTGTAATCCTGTTTTGGCCATGTTTTAAGGCTATTTGTGTTTAATATTTTTATTGTAAAACGTTGTTGGATTGCCTGAATAAACAAAAAAAAAAGAATATTTAAATTTGAGAGCTCGTTCCAAAAAACCAACTGATAGCCCGGTTAAATTTTAGTACCAAAACGGAAAAACTCTTTTAGAGCAGTTATCTCAATAAGAAACACGGGTCTATTTTTGAGTTGGTCCCACAACGCATAACATCAGATTACAAGCGGGTCAAATTGCAAAATTATTTCTACTCAGCAGTCCGTTAAAGGAAAAAACGTACTCACACCTCACGCGCACTATGTATGTGTCCCCAGCGGACTGATATGGGCTGATTATGATACCTGCGAATGCGTCCGATAGGAGTTGCCGTAAAGCTCGCTGGCCTCGGACGTGTAAGAAGGCGACACGGGCGGCAGTGCCACGTCATCAGAATGGGCACCTTTCATTCTCCGTCGTGTAAGCGAAATCTGACAAAATTTGAACGAACACTAAAACGTTTGATGTATTATGATGAAAAAGTGAAGAGCATACTATACCGGTAAATGTGCAAAACAGATTTATATGCGCCTACACAACAGCAGCCTAATTGCCTTAATTAATTAACAGCTAGACAAATAGTACCTACAGCTAAATAACGCTAACCTATAGAAAGAAATAAAAAATCAACTAACAATCAACTACACTAAACAGTTTGGCAATCTATTTGCTGTTGCGGATAGTCATACTCCTAAATAACATACATAGTATAAATTCTGCAGCCAACTAGCTCCGTACATCCAGCATGCTTACCCAGTATAGTAATTATAAAATCTAAATATATCCAATTATACAACGTGTAGCTATAAAAGCGACAGTAAATTAAAACACGTTTCCGGTTTCAGGTTTTCAGATTTTGGAGATATAACTATTTCATTAAACTTTATTATTTATCGAATTATTCACAACTTATTAAAATATTATTTTGAAGCATCCTGTATGCTTACAAAACTACAAACGTAGTGACGCTGACGTCATCACGGACCATAAAACTACGTCAATGAAATTAAAAGACAAAAGAAATTATGTTGGAATGAAACGCTTGCACGCACGGAAGACAGAGTCCCTCTTACTCACTCTCAGTGCTTGCACGTCAAAAATGCATGAAACAGCTATAGCTTCGCAGCTCCGCTGTTAGCGGCCCAGAATTGTTGCCTCTTCTTAGTGCTAGATGGGCCACTGTCCTTGACACACATAATTAATACTCGCGAGATTATATTGACTATATTTTATGTCTCTTTGATTACTGACAATTGCCCTTCCCGAATCCGGTGTGTTCATTTCATGCCACCATTGGAGCTCCACGTTAAAAAACATTTATGCTTTTATCATAGATGGATCCGTGGTAGCCTCGGGTTCGATTCACGATCGGAGTAAACTTTGTGTGGTGACCACATAAAGTTTATTCTCGGGTCTTGTATGTTTGTGTTGTGTATCTGTGTCTCATGCCACTGCCGACACAGGGAATAATAGTGCAGGAGTATGATTTAATAGTTCAGGACAATATTCTTAATACACACATCTAAATTCTAATCACACTCTTCTAATAGAACTCGACCTGGGCCCTGTTTAATAAAGCTGACAATTCGACATATATGTCAAAAAATGACATAATTGTAGAATTGTCGCGCTTAGGCTTTTTAATAAAAGTGACAAATATGTCAAAAATCGACCGGTGAAATCTTGACATATTTGTCATCTAAAAACGCGTTTAATAAAACTCGACATATGTCAAAAAAATACAGTCAAATTTAATCTGACAATAAGAAAATTGTCGTGACAAATTTGTCAATTTACGACCATGACAATTTTGTCGCCTGTAAGTTTTATTAAACAGAAAAACTGTCGAATTGTCACTTATTGACATATGTCGGACTTGTCGGATTGTCAGCTTTATTAAATAGGGCCCTGGAGGATACGTCCAGTTTATTGTAGTGAGCCATTGAAATCCATAAAATTGAACATGTGGACTATGCGAGCAGTGGCTTGTATGCTACATCGTGCGAGAACATATATACTAAACACCGTAAGCACTAAACTACTAATCTACAGATATGCCAAGTTGAGTTCAGGAATGGTTTACTTAAACCTTACCATAGAACCGAATCGAAGCACCCCGACTCCTCGTGACCGATTGTGTCACAAGCTCGGGTGCTTGGTAAAGCGCGGAGCCAGAAGCAAAGAGCCGAGGAAGCGAGTCTTCTGGCGGAGCCCACTTAAAAACTCCTGCGAGCTTGCATGCTTACTTGCATACTTGCTGACATTTTAGCATCAGATGCAATAGCTAAGAAAGTAACATTACGCGTAATAACTAAATCTAAAAAACAAACTTAAACCTTATTATGGTTATGTAACGATTCGTTAAAGCGATGTTGGAACAAATGATAACTAGGTTAGATTATACAGTCTTGATAATAATTAGGTAGACACAAGATAATGATGTAAGACTTTACTAAGGCGGACGATAACGTGCGACAGTAAAAAGTAGTATTACAGCTATGGGACCCAATAGCAATCCACGCCTGCGACATATATATGATGATTCATGAAAAGTTGTAGAAAGTTGATAAAGCGAAAGAACACAGGGTCATTCCATGAAGATGGGTCAGTGTATGAAAGTCTGAAACTATAGAGCATTTGTAAGGAAGAACATTTGTAAATAATTTTGAAAAACTGCTTTAAAATATTTTGAAACCACCTCATACACGCCTCAGGAATTGAACTTAGGAATAATGTAGCTTTCTATTAGTGAAAGAATTTTTAAAACTGGGCCATACGTTCCTTATATTACCGATAACAAGCAAACAAAATACAAACTTTACCTCTTTATAATATTAGTATTAAGCAGTAACATTTTTATAGTTTATACATATACAGATATACTTTTTAAATTGAATTGAATAAGATTTATCGCGAACACGAATTTCTCTCGATGGCACAACTGCATAATCTATTTTGAATTACGATTATTAACGTACTTAACTGATGAAATCGCGTAAAGAAGCAAGTTTGTTATGTTTGTGAGATTTGTACGTAGAGGTCAGAATACGAAATTAAAATGAGATGGGTGTCGCTTTAACCATTGTATTTCTAAACGAAATTAACCAAAACCGATTATGCAGTTGCAGATATAGATTGCACTGAAAGTGATAATAATATGCTAAATGACGTTGTTAGTGATGCGTGAAAAACGAAACCTAGAGAAAGCGATTCCAATGAAACCAAAGCTTCCATTATACATTTCAACATATTGATACAAGTGCATCATACCCGTTAGCAGAAGTGTTATAGTAATATAACAAAGGAATAACCGATTAGAAGCCGGTACCAACAAAAAATACCTGCGAGCTAGTTCGGTATGAGGCAGTGTATGTGTCGCTTCCCTCAGACATGTAAGACGGCGACACGGGTGTCATAGTCGCATCTTCAGCAGCCGCGTCTTTGATCGCTCCTTGGTTTGATTCAGCCTGGTAAATTCAGTAAATAAAAATAGTTAACTTGACCGTAATTTTTGCCTCTCTGGTCACACATGGTTGTCAAGTACCAATCCAAATAAAAAGACAAACTTTTTTAGTCTTGCCTAGCAACACCAGGAACCCTTACTAGATCGTCCGGTTAAGCTTTGGTTTCCTCAAATAGTGGTGCCGTCATTTAGCGGACACAATATGATGACCGTAAAGACGGCCGTATTGATGCCATCACACTTGGAATGTTCGAGCTTCAGACAGCATTTTTTTTTTACGGAAAACAGAACACAATACTTGTAAACTGTGGCATATGGACGACCTTGAATTAGACTTGATAGTATATTTAGAAGATGAGCACTTAACAGAAGACGAAAAAAACTGTTTGGAGGAAAGTGATTTATAAGTCCTTTCTGTTTTCTTAGTTTTGTACAATTTTTGTTTCATCTGCGTCTGCCTGAATTATTTTTACATTATTTGTTTACTTATCTTAATATATATAAATTACGCGTCACGTTGTTTGTCCGCGATGGACTCCTAAACTACTTGACCGATTTTGATCAAATTTGCACACCGTGTGCAGTTTGATCTAACTTAAAAGATAGGATAGCTTACATCTCAATTTATAGCCGCAATATTATTTTATTGCAAATTCTATTATGGTTCCGCGCAAAAAAATAAAAACCATGAAATCCAAAAATCTCCACGCGGGTGAAACCGCGGGGCAGCAGCTAGTAGTCGTATAATATTTCATGAGACCGCACAAAATTCGATCCTATTATATTATCCTATTCTTCCTATCCTACTACAATATTATAAATTATAAATGCGAAAGTTTGTTTGTGTGTGAATATGCCACCGTAGATTGTAAATACTTACTACGCGGGCGAAGCTACTATTCCAAGAAATTGTTTACCGCTATTGAGAAAAAACATTCGACTCTTCAACTCCGTATAGACGGCCAAGGGCTGCACCGCCACTTGACGTTGCGGAATCAAAAAACGCTCTCTAGGCCTCTCCACGCCGTTTTGATTTACGGTGACCTAATCCGCTGCTAAAAAGCGGCCGCTAATGACGGTACCGCTTTTGGAGGAACAGTAACAAACCAGAGCTTTACAGTAACAATTTACAATATTAGTAAAAATACTCACAAACTTGGAAATTAATTTTCTACCTAAATACAAGTATATCACAAACTCTGAAATACTATTTTGTTTGGATTAACACACACATGTAGAAAATACACACACTATATAGAGATATATATCCTATATAGAGTTTATATATGACAAAAAAGAACAGAAACGAAGAACAGAAATAAACCAATTGTACCTGCGCGGTAGTCTGGTACGAAGTGACGTAGGAGTCACCAGCCTCGGACATATAAGAGGGTGACATGGTCACCAGACCCGCATCCTCGCTCACAGCATCCACTTCAGAAACTTCTTCTTTAGTGCTCTTCGAAATATCCGCGTAACTGAAATAGTACTAATATACGTCAACTATTTCGGATACAAAACAACTAGGTTCTAAATAAAATAAATCCGTTTTAAAACTGTAAATCAGTATCGGTGTCTTGTCTATATTACTGTAAATCCGTAAAATAGACCAGATATTTGTTTGTTTATATTTGTTTACGCTGGGGACGCTGCCATCTAGTAGTAGGCTTGAATATTTCGATTGTTTTATAGCTTACAATAACGTGAAGATGATTCAACTGTAGGTATGGAATAAGATGGGATTTCAAACAATGATATAAAAGAATTAATCGAATTATGTACAAACTGGCTGGTTGATTGGAGCTATTCCATTGGGCTACAATTTGATAAATATAAATACTATGCTACTATTTATTTTCTCGCAGCAATGGTAAAGAAGAGTACAGAACTCGTAAAAAGTCACCTCGGTCCTTATATTCTTCGAATTAAATTCCCTTTTTTTCACTTGTCGTGTAATCTACTATAACTTACCTAACAACGCGATGAGTACACACCACGAATTCAGGCTTTGAGTTCCACTGGGAGTAAGTTATATAGAAACTTGTTTGCAGCCAGATCCACTGTTGTCCTTTGGTAAGGAAGCGATAGTAGCATGACGTTAGCTCTCTTTTTTGCATCACTGAAAACGCAAAACATATTAGTGAGAGAAGCAAGGCATAAAAGGGGCCTATATATATATATATACAGCTATGGATGAAAGAATCTAGTACCTATGAATTATGGCCTGAACTACACACACAATAAAACCATATTTACATTCACCTCCACAACCCACTTGTGCGCGCACCGCACTTACTTTTTGCGTAGTACAAAACATATGTATAGAGACAGTAATTTTAAAACTGTCTTCAGTAAAGTTGAGGAAATAGGGTCTCCTGGAAGAAAAATAGACGAACTCTAAGGCCTGACCTTCTGTGCCGTTTTGATGTACTGACAAACAAAAACTCATCTATTCGTGATATTTGATGGAATCAGGCTATACTTTGCGGAAATCCATTTTAAATAAGATTATATAAGTGAGTAATTTATATAATCTTATTCATCTATTCGTCCTCGAATAGTTGGGTTTTTTGTTTTTAAGAGTACACGAATCGTTACATAGAAGTTTTTTACTAAAATGTTGCATTCAATCACAGCACAAAACTATAACAAAAAAGAAATTGTACTCACAAGCTTCATGGCAAGTAACAACCTTCTCCAGATCGTCAAAGTGATAGTAATCGTAGCCAGACGTGCCCAACACTTCGAATGGCAGATAGCCGATTATAGGCGGCGCACGGTGATCTAGGAACAAAAACTTCCACTCCAAGCTGTGGCGAGAGGTAAATTCGCTGCGGTTGGGGTCCACCAACGACACATCGCGAATTAGCTGTGGCGTGAGCAGCCGTCCCGTGCATACAAATACCATCCTGAAAAACATAAATTAACCTAATGAAGATCGCATGCGTCTAAAACTTGAGTGCTGCTGGCAGCAGGGTTGGGTCCAAGCTACCCAAACTTCCGCAGAAAAATAATTAAATAGGTTTTGAATTCTAGCTGTGCTCGCGACTTCGTTAGCGTGGATGTCGGTAAACAACAATGTGTCGCTTAGGGCCCTATACCTCACCGGGTCAACAAGGGTGATCTCTCCGACTACGTATCCAAACAATCCATGTTGAAATTGGTTACACCGACAGTTTGGAATCGCAATACAAATCGTTTAGATACGTAGCTGGCAACGTCACCGTGAGCGTCCCGGTGCGGTAGGGCTATTAGAATACTACTCCATTAGTGTACCACTCCATCATTGACAAGGGAGAATCCTCTAAGCGGGCCAGTTGATCTTGCCAGCAAGAAACGCGGCCTCTATTCCACGGCCTTTTTGAATGGAGTCATTACTTTAAAGCGAACGTATCCGACAGCTTTAAACAACTTGCGAGCCAGTCTTAATCCAGATCTATCGTATTCGCCATCTTCAACC
Source organism: Crocallis elinguaria (assembly GCA_907269065.1). Lineage (NCBI taxonomy): Eukaryota > Metazoa > Arthropoda > Insecta > Lepidoptera > Geometridae > Crocallis > Crocallis elinguaria. Next base: position 10,865,016 of record OU026077.1, read on the forward strand.
AAGTCATCGCTTGAGATCAGGTGAGATAGTGGTCAAACGAAAGCATACTGAGTATAAAAAAATAATCGCAATCTTAATAGCTCGATGATTCTCTTTGATTTTTGAAAATAAATAAACAAACATCAACCTAATCGCTCCAGTAGATTCGGGACAAATCGGCTGTGACAGACGGACAGACAGACACGCGAGTGATCCTATAAGGGTGCCGTTTGTACATTCGCCGTTTTTAAAACGGCTGGTTCAACGCTACGAGCTTTTCGCTTTTGTTGTTGAAAACATGAGAAATGAAAAGAATCTCTCGTACAATAACAAAAGCGTATCTCCTGCAACGCAATTTAGGATGTAAATCTATGACGCAGCTACGAACTAGCCACGACCCATTTCTGATTACCATTATTGAATCGGAAAAGTTTGTGAGGGGCTATAATATAAATAATTCATAGTATAAGATATGAATCACTTGCACCTTGATTCTAAGTCATGCTGAAAGCCCATGTCGTGATCGCTGTCTACGATTTCTGCGTTTGCTCCTGTAAAAGAGAAAAGGTGATATATTTTCATAATGTCACTGCTGTATTATTACAAGTGATCAGAATAGGCAGACTTATTAAGAATATAGATCAGAACTTGGATAGGTCTCGAAAAAATCCTGGTATATCCAATTCTAAAACTTAAAAAAATAATTAACCACAAGGCTAAGCCAAAAACTCCTTAAAATAATTATTTTCACTCTGGTATCATCTTCGTATATACATTTCGTAGGCAATTTGATGTACTCTGATACAATCTAACTTTACCCAGTCTAATCCCTGTTTTTAAAGGTTCACTTATACTGTTCGGGTCTATAATCAATATACTAATTATTATTTTTAATTTTTCGTATCTAAGAATCAGCGTTGATATCCTTAGAGATCCAGATTCTCTTTACAAATGTTTATTCGAATGCTGGAATCCAAACTGCGTCCGCAGTGTCAGAGACCCATGCAAGCACTAAGGAGAGCTCAAATTGTTTGCCGCGAACAATACTCCTATCGATTCTTCTATTTGGTCTTCTCGGTTATATTAGAGACTTACTAAAATGTCCACTGAAAGTCACAAGTTCGTACGCGGCGTCTTCCCTGAAGTCCAGTGCTCCCCGCCGGAGGTGAACCTCGAACATAACTGTATCACCATCTGAAAGAAGATGGAAGGCATTCCATTAAGAGAAGAAAATTCCATCATATATTGCCATGATAAATAAGTCTAATCGATTTGTTGTTTTACAAAACTCACTCAATTAGAATTACTTTTCTAACACTTTGATAATGAGACGAGCGAGTCTTTGAGAGAGAGTTTGTTTAAGTATAACGCCAGTCCATAACAATAGGGTAGTTGCATGAAAATGAATGAGGTTTAAGAACATCACATTAACACAATAAAAATGATATCCACAAAAAAATATAATTTCCACAAAGATATTGGATCTAAAATTTCCCGAATATTGGATATAAATATTTTTTTATTATCCTACAGTAATTTAAATGATACTATAAGATTATATAAATTTCAATGAATAAAAAAACGTCCAACAACTATGTACTTCAACGCAGTTTTTCACGAACCAAATCAACAAAATCCATGTTTTAGTAAGTACAGCTTTACCATGGTATGTCACGTCACATACGATGAGCAATTTGTATGGAGCGTTTTAGCGCTCATTAGATACGCCCGACTTTGACTCTCATTTTTGACGTTTCTAACATTCGATTTTCAGTTTTTTCGATATACGAATAGACATATTTTGATCCTCATGACAAAACGAATTGATTGACATCATAAAAAAATGGAGTCAAATACCCTATTGCAGTGGCAACTTTGAAACTTTGCCAACAAAGGCCTGCGCTGCACTGCATTGCGCTCGTTACCCTGAGACATGGGTATTAAGTCTTACGAGGCCACTAATGAGTGGCCGAAAATATGTGTTAAAGATATAAGAAAATCATATTTGGATTAGACGCCAGCACAAAAATTTTTTTTATTGTTTGATTATAATTTTCGGCTATTATTTTTACATAGATTTTAACGAATTGAACATCAAATATAACGAATTCCACAGACGCTTTGAATTTTTAATCATCCAACAGGCCTGCATTTTCACACCAATATTGTACTTCTTGGTAGCCCTTCTCTTCATGTAGTGTTATGCTAGTTAAATGCAAGATTTCTGAATACAATTGGAAACTCATATTGATACACTAAATAATTGAGTGATAAACAAGAATGGCCTAGATTCCGGTAAAAAGTAACTTTGTTTCGGCGTTGGGTTTATCCATTTTGAATCTTTATCGCCATCAAACATGATTCATCTTGATGTGTCTTATAAATGACGTAAACATCCGAACGTAAGTTGTTTTGTTAAAATTGAAATATTTGTACCGTTGGAGAAACATGTATTCGCTCTACTTTGAAACTATGTTTACTTCTATACTGTTTAGCATCATAGAGAAACACGTCAATGATCGTAATTAATCCTTTCAGATGAGAGGTATATATGATATAATCTATGCGTACTATGATTAACTCGCAGAGAACAAAGGCTCTTAGTAATAAAAGAATTTTGGTTTAAACCATCGTTTAAGGAAATTCGTATTAATAAACACTATTTAGCGCTATGCAAAGGATAAAATCAGATGTTTATCAGCTGTCAAGTTAAACTACCTTCACCCCTTGTTTAACTCGCTAAGCAGTGGACAAGAGATACCATAGGTTAATAATACTCCTTGGCAGTGCTGCCAAGTTGGAGTCAGAGTTTGGAGCTAAGTCCAGTTTAAAATAGGCTCTGATCTGCCCAAATATGGCAAATAGGGGCTAGATCTGCTCACAAATGACCAAAATGGACTTTCTTTATAATTAATGACCAAAGCTGTTGAATTTTTTTGAGATTATTAGTAGTAACAAACAAACAAATTTTACCTTGTTATCTTTTAAAATGTCCCCAGTACTTTTCCATCTACTTCCAATGAATGATAGTCCGACATTATTATAGAACATCTCTCATTATCACTATCAGCAGTAGTAGCCACGTCAGAAAGATGCCTTTGACAAAAGCTACTGTCGAGAATATAAAAATCACTTTTATCTATAGAAACATAAAAAGAAAAAAATTACCTATACCTCAATAACTGTTTTCCTAAGTCATCAAAACCTAATTAATAACTCTTGAAAGCTCCACGCAACTTGTTTCCTTGTATTGTTCAATTATTTGTAATATTAAACTCGCCGACTTCGCCACGTGAGTTTTCCTAAAGGTTGCCGAACATAGCAAGGAAAATTTTTTACTCAATTGCCCAACTCCATTAATGTCCATTTCATTTCCTAAAAAAGTATAAACTTGTTTAAATTACTTATTATTCTCATTAATAGATTTTCTTGCCATTGCGAATAATTTCGCAAATGAGTTGCCATGTGACTTCTCTTAATTTTTTAATCACGTTTCATAACCACGTTTTCCAAAGTTGGTTTGTAGATGACGTCATCGGTCAAAACGGAAATGAAAATATTCAGAAATCGAGCTTTTACATTTTGTATTCGTAGCATGTAAAGTACATATTATAATATACAGTGGTGGTCATATAATTAGAAACACAAAAGTTACTTGGTAATGTTAGTTACTTATATGTTATTATTGCAATTAATTGGAGGTCAAGGATTCATTTATCACATTAATTATGTACATTCGTAATTCGTGGTTTAAAAACAAACATTAACACTCAGTCATTAGATTAAAAAAAATTAAAATAAAATAATTTGAATCAAAGTATCAATATCTTTAGTGGTGGCAGTCGGACAACTAATTAGAAACAAAATGTGACTTACGTTTTAAAATTGAATTTTGAAACTACAATACATCTCTCATTATGTCATCACTTAGGCTGTTTTCCGCCTGTTCTTATTCACTTTGTTAGGTAACATTCTGAGTAATTTAATTATTTAAAATGGGTAAAAATACGAGCTGTAATGCAGCAACAAGAAAAATTATATTGAATTTTCATTTCAAACGAAAATGGACTTTCAGAAAAATTGCCACACACTTAGAGTGTTACGTAAAGATGGTATTTAACGCCATTGCACATTACAAACTGCATGGAACATCGGATATTGTGGCTAGAAAAGCTCGGCCAAGGAAGACCACAATTCAAGAAGACAGGCTTATGATTCGCATTGCTAAGGCGGACCCCTTTAATGGTTCTAATATTTTTCGAAAAGAAGTATTTTCACAGGACGACCCTCGAAACATGTCCGCAAGACTAGGCCGTAGGCGGTTGCACAAATTATTTTGGGCGGTTGGTTGAAGGTAAATTGTTTGGAATGCTTGAAAGGAAAGTCACTTCATACCAGGAAGCACAGAGAAAATCGTCTATCCCTTGCTAAAATATGGCAGTTGGACTGTTCATGAATGGAAAAAAGTTATATTTTCGGGTGAAACTAAAATAAATTTGGTAAATTCTGACGGAAAACGATATGTGCGACGACCAATTAATGAGGCTTTGAATAGCAAGTACACCAAAAAACAGTTAAGCCCGTCGAGAGAAATATTAAAGCGTTAGGGATGTGTTTCGTGATACGGGGTTGGTCCCGTGAGAAAGATTGAAGGGCTAATGGATCAGTATCAGTACAAAAACGTCTTAGAGGAAACTATGATCCCATATTCCGATCAAAATTTGCCAGTGATTTGGATATTTCAACACGACAATGATCCAAAACATACAGCAAACAGCGTAAAAAAGTTTCTCAGAGAGCAATCGGTGACGATGTTGGAGTGGCCTGCTAAAAGTCCGGATTTAAATCCTAGAGAATTAATGGCAAATCGTGAAGAAAACACTCTCGGATAAACATATCACTAACATCAACCAACGTTACTACGCATTTGTTGAAGTTTGGAGAGGTATTCTATTGGAAACGTGTGAAAAATTGATAGATTTGATGCCACGTCGTTGTAAAGCTGTAATCGACAACAGAGTACCCTGGACAGTACTAGTCGGTTAAGAATAAAGCATTCATAGCATTCATTGCACGATTTATCTAAATTGTTGGAGTTTTGTTTCAATTTTTAGTGTTGATTCCTGGTGTTTCTAATTAGTTGTCCGGCTCAGTTCATTGTATTTTAATGCAATTTTATAAAGTATTAATTTTTTTTTTAATTAACATTGTTTGTATTTACTAAACTTATATTTTTATACTATAAATGAATAGATACATCCGTATAAATTCAGGTGAACCCTCTTTTACCAACTAAAAAATGATTAACAGTTTAATCTTTAATGAAACTGGAAGTGAAGGCCGGTGTTTCTAATTATATGACCACCACTGTATATAGCTTTTTTTTCTGGGCACGTATATGTTTTACTCACCCATATTAATAGAATAGACTTAGTATCAGAGTACCTAACTGAGATACATACGTTCGTGTACCGAAATGTTCTGACAAAAAAAGGCTTCTTTACAGTATGTATATAAATCCATATTAATATTATAAGTGCTAAAGTGTAGGGTTGCGTTGGACGCAATGGAGGAGAACGAGTTTTTGCACAGAAATAGTTTATAAACCCGAAACTAGTCTATAGGTAAGCTACTTATTTGAGATAAAATGCAGGTTTCTTTTGGGAATCTCGATGTGTGTCTCGATGTCGAATTCAGTCTGAGTTTATTTTCTCGGATTCGAATCGGATGTAGTGCAAAACCGCTAATTAAAATAGTTTGTATATATAGGCCTACAGATAAGTGATGAAGATACATAAGTATAAATCCGGCACTGGTAGGTACCTAAAACAATAACCGTGAACACCCCCCCCCCCCCTTTGGCCCCAGCTCAGTTGGCCGCGAAATCGGGATTTTTCCAAAAGGGCGGACTGTCGGTATGCCAGGTTCCATACAAAAATGTTCGAAGCACTTTTAACGTGGCTTTGGCACATCGCTCATGACATTATAGTCCTATTCTACTTCTTCCTAATATTATAAAAAGTTTGTGTGTAAGTATGTGTTTGTTACCACTCTACATCTACTAAACCAATTTTGATGAAATTTAGAATGTAGATAGTTTAGGTTTGGAATAACACATAGTCTAATCTAATTTTCGAAATTCATCCTCTAAGTGGGTTAAACAGTGTTGAAATTTTCTATGGAAAATTTTACTCCCTGATGTAATTCACTCACAACATGGTTCAAATAAATTTAGGCAAAATCATCTGAATCTAAATCTTCGAAACCCTGAAATTGTTATCCACTTTCTAGAGTTGCGCTTGCGACACATCATACTACCACGCGAGCGAATTCGCGCGGCGGAGCGCAGCTAGTATATACTAAATTGTTCCATTAAGTACTAAATCCAAATAATAAAATATCCTACTATAATTTTGAATGAAGAACAATTCATAAAAAAAACTGTCAAACTCAGTTTTTATACTAAAACCAAAGACTATAAATCCTGTTGACTAATGATACAACTTCCCCTCATGCGAAAACGAACTATGTAAATGCACTACTCGCCACTGCGAGTACGAGTGCAGACTTATAACTTATCGATATTCAATGTATACTTTACAATAATTAATATATATACTATTATTAATTATTTTGGAAAAATAATAACCTTTCGTTTGGATTTGTTAACCGACTTCGAAAAAAGAGGAGGAGGTTAAATGTTCGACTGTATGTATTTTTTTAAGTATTTTAACTGATTTCTCCGTCAATTGTGGACCGATTTTGAAAATTATTTTTGTTGTTTGAAAGTGTATCATCTCAAGGTGGTCCCATATACATTTTATGGAAGATCATCTAAAGATGAAAAAATGGTACTTGAATTTTCATATATCGCGATATTTTCATCGAAGTAGGTTCCCGGTTTTTTTAAAGTATTTCTGCCTTTTGTTGTTAGATTTCCAGACATCCCAGAAATCAAGGAAAAGTGGATAGAAGCGACTCAAAAAGAGAATTGGTTCCATACATCGCAAGTCATGGAATCCATTCAATAGCTTCGACGTGATGCGTGGCCAAAATACAGACAGACAGACAAAAATAAAAATACAGTTTTGGCTTCAGTATAGATAGGAGTGCCATCCAAAAAAAATGTGACCTGGAGTTTTATTATAAGTAGTATTATAGATTAATTTATAAAGTAAGTATGTATTGTCTAGGTTTTCCATATAATAATTTATTATTAATCGTATATGTCAGGGAAACAAGAATGCGATGCTAACTACCTATTCAATTTTATCGATATTATTCTGTTCAGTAGTAGTCGTACCACATCACTAAATTACGTCATCCAAATGATCGGCCAATTGCAAGCATAGAATATTACCTCGCCCCCTGCCCGCGCCGGTGAGATATGTTTGTATGAGGAATTGTGTTTATGAGCTATCAACAGGCTAAATAATCTGTGACTAAAACACTCGCTCAGCATTGAAAATAGCTTAAACAGCATAGTTACTGACAATTTCCTCACGAAAAGCTTCTCCCTCCCAACTTCATTAGAAGACAGCCCATTATTCAAAATCACAAACTCATCATAACGTATCGCCAGCTTCAGAACAGCTCAGCATTTTCAATTTACCACATACTATGATTTGTTCTTTAGACTGTGATTTGTTTCACACTCGAAGTTATTAGTGATGATACAGTAAAAAATGGTAACGCGCTAAACATAATAATGTCTCATAGCAACGAGCGCACTATGGTTGTTATGGTCTGGCGTCATGCTTACTGCCAGGCAAACGACACGCTCGTTATCCAATAGCACAAGTATCTGAATTGAAATTACTATAGAATAGAGTGCGATGAACTAAACAGTAAGTAAAGTTAGTGTAAATTATTCTGTTTTTCTATATAAAAGATGTTCAGGTGCGCGCTAGCCTATGCTAAGCAGCAGTGTACAAACTCGCAACGCTTGATAAATCAAAGCAGTAGACAAACACATAAATTAGTTTGAAGGGCAACATAGTTGTCACTATTACACGAATCAGCTCAGCAACTCCTGTTAATATCACCGACCTACATGTTCAAGCATCCATTGAGTGCATAAGTAACCCTGTCCTGAGTCAATATTTGCAATTCAACCATTTAGAAACTGGAATAAGTACATAAATAGCTTGCACGATTGTCAGCTTGGTAATTTACAATAGTGTGGTAGGTCACATATCATTACGCATAAGAGCCAGCAGTCGGGAAACAATATAACATTTTGTACTCATTGTTATGAAATTACAATAATGGGTATAGGTACTGCAATTTTACAGGAGGGAGCCGCGGTAAAGACTTAGTGTAATCGTTCACACTGAACATCGATACTGCGCATGTGCGAATTTTAATTAATTGACATGGCAGTTTTGTTTGACTGTAACTTGTTAAGCGCAAGATGCTTAGCGTTATGACTTGCAAAATCGGTGAAATTAAATTAGGCTCCGCCTAAGATCAAGGCAGGTAAATATCGACTTAGGCACTGTTAAAATTTTGTGTAGACTTATAACTGTATTTTTAGAGCCTTTCCCCATTCTAATTATGCTTAGTATGTCACCACCTTTGACTACATCGTCTCTTAACGTCAGATGAGATAGTGTTCAAATGCTAAACTACACATACTAAGTACCATGTTTCAATAATTGAAAATTGTATGACTCCAAACAAATCAGTTATAAATATTATAGCAAAATCCAAAATGAGTAGCAAAGATGCATCCAACGTGATATCCTCCCTAATAATAAAACTAGTATAATACCAGCAAAAATTTCGGCACACTTCTTAGGTATTATACGCAGAATGGAAAACGTTTTCATTTGATAGTTTGTGTGTTTTGACTTTTTTCTTAATATGACCTAGACAAGGGAAAAGATACGTCATTCTAAGATGACTACGATCACATTATGAAATGCATGGATTTTACGTAAGTTATAAAAAAGGTGAAATCTGGCATCTATCGCTATACCCCGGAATCAATCCTTCCATCTTAACCGAATTTGTTAAATATACTTAACTTCAATAAACACAAAAGATCAGACCTTATCAATAGGAGCAGTAACTATTTTTCGAAACCTCCAGTTAACATACCAAACAACAAGATCAACAAATTTACCACCTCTCTTTAAAACAATCGGTTAAAAAGAATTAAAGTTTAGTACCGTTTATAAAATTGAGCATTGTGTAAACCAGCTGAAACGTTTTATGAAACAATAAAGTTAGAAAAAGTTTGTTTCATTTGAAAATATGTATTTGGCTTCCCAGTAATCCCACTTCACGTGAAAGCAGCAACAGGGAATACGAACACGAACGAAAACATTTTGCCTAGGCAAAATGCAAAATTATTAATATTCGCTTGCCAAAAAAAAATTTGTTGTGCTTTGCAAAGATTATATTATAGAAAAAACGTATTATTTGTGATCTTACACAGATATAATATATATTTTAACCATGAGCACAAATTTACCCTATTTACCGTAGTTTAATTACAACTCGAATAAAAAAGTACATTTTATGATAATGTAAACACTAGATTCTGACCGAGGCTACGTACTCATGGTATCAGGATAAAAAAAAGCCTACAGCACTTAGAGATAGTGAAACTTCCTGTCTTTAGTGTTTTAGTACAGGACCATTGATTCCAGAGATTAAACGGTAACAAACAAACAAACTTGCGCTCTATAAAATATTAGTATAGATATGTAGATCACCCATAAAGTTTCCACAGCTTTCACTATATTATGTATTCAGATTGTGAATGATTTTAATCTAGTAAAAACATAAAACATGTTCAATGTGCCAGCAATATAAAGATGTAATAACAGTATTCCACAATAATTTTGAGATAAGTAGGGCAGTTAAAGAACAAATGCAATGTTTTTTCATACTATTGAACCACGAGATGAGCAAGCATTTGCCTGATGATAAGCGAACACCAACCCATAACAATGGGGATGTTGCATGAAAGAAAAAATACAAAATTGCAGTCGTAATACAGGTGATAATAAGACATTAACACAATAAAAGTGAAATTCACAAAAAATATATATTTTCTACAAAGCTAACAACAGCATTTAAATATTTCCCGAATTCAACGAACTTTTATCATCCAATAGTACGAGTAATTATGGATTCATTAGTTGTTGTAATATTTATTTAAGTCAATAAATAACTTTTTACTTTACTTTTTTACTTAATTTAAAGAATACCATCAGATTCTTTACATTTCCATGAAGAAAAAATGTACGACAACTATGTACTTAAACACAGTTTTTCACGGACAAATCAACACATGCTTTTTGTACAGCTTTACAGCCCACATTGACAAATGACGTCAGATGTTCTGTCCAATTTGTATGGGGCGTTGTACCGCTCAGTAGATACGTCCGACTTTGACTCTTATTGTGACGTTTCTAATGGTCTATTTTCAGTTTTTTCAATATAGACATGTGATTCTCCTGAGAAAACGAATTGACATCATAAAAAAATTGAGTCACATCTCGATTGAAATGCCACTCAGAACTTATATATACATAGGCCTGTGCTGAACTGTATTGCAGTTGTTTCTCTAAGAAATTAATTATTTAGTCTCCAGTAATATCACTGATTATTGTGCTCATCAAACCGGAACACAGTAATGCTAGCTAGTACATTTCCTTAAGAAATCAATATATAAGTTTATGTTTTAGTACAATGAAAACAAGTACAGTAAATGCAATGGATCTAGGTCCAGGACAACATCAATAACAAGCGGTTCTGATCTCATTTATCAGGATGCAATGTTAGCACACCCTTTCTCCCTCAAATATTCAGAGCTTGCATCCTAGTTGGGCCAGATCTATTGCACATACTATTACATAATGTGCTGCACCAACCTTTGGACACAGAGTGAGTTTGATCTGTAGCTGCAGCTGTAGCCAAATGTCTTTGTAGCAGATTGTATAAATTTGGCCGCTCCTCCTCATAAGTTAGATCGAAAATGCTCTTATTCACCACATCAGCCTTAAACAGAGCATTCAATATATTGCTGTAGATGTTTAGTTAAATGAAGTAAATTTAGTTGAATGAATAAGAAACTGCATAATTTTTTCTAATTTGTATGAACAATTACCGGATTGTGTCCCAATAGGGAAGTGACACTCTCGGAGACGTAATAGATTTTTCCTGTAGCAGAAAAGACCATCACAAATCCTTCAAGAGCTTCCAAAACCAGGTATGTAAACTCCTCATTGGATAGGAATGCTGGCTTCCAGTCCTCCTGTACATCATGAGCTCGTGATCGAACTGTAATTTCTGAAATATAGTTTAACACAATGAATTTATTTGTTTAAAATACATACAAGTACTCTCATTTCAAGAACTACATATTACATGGGTTCAATGCATTTAATCTGGTTAGTTTTTCTTTTGTAAATAACCAGAACCTACTTTTAGGATGAGCTAATGATGAGATTCAATGACCAATCTGTGATATTGAAGAAAACAACCATCACACTCTTGTGCCACACTTCTGGCGTTGTACGAAGAATTATGGAATAAGTTCTGGAGGACAATAAGTACTTACAAGTATACCACCTGCTCTCAGACATTCATTTTTTAATCAGTACTATTCAATAATATTTGTATTAAAAAAAATGCATTAAATAGTGAGCAATGTAGATTTAGAGCAAATTGGCTGTGATGTGATGCGTGAACTGCCAGACACACAAGTTAGTGAGGATTGCTAACTTGTGATGTAACTGTACTGGTAAGGGTTCAATTTTTTTATTTGGATGTTCAACCAATTCAATTCAAACTTGATAATGCATCAGGTCAAAAGAGTGGTGTTGGCCATTTTTAATTTTAATACTTATACATACCATTATGATTTTTAAGAAAAGATAGTGTTGTTTTGAGTACAGTAAATTTATCCATTTTCCGATTGTTTGTGGACACCAAGGTACCAAGTTCATTAACTAACATGTTGAACTGATCTCTTCTCTTCTTTTCCTTTAAATTGCGGGTCCTCCTGAATAATGACACAAACAGAAGGACTTGGATAATATAATTTATACTAAGCTGTAGCCCACAATTATGTTCATGAAAATTTTTGTTTTTCCCTTTCAATTCCTGTTTTTTTCCTTCAGAAACCTTCATAGGCATCCAACTGGTGAAATTAATATATACAAAAGCATACTGAACAAAGAAATGTTAATTTATATGCACAACGCAGATAGGAGTTGGTTTTGTTCATGGATTTAGTTTATTGTTTTTACTGTAGCAATTATATAATTAAACTAATATTTAAGAGCTTTGCTCTTATTGGTCGGTCAATTACTTTACATATTTTAAAAACATTTTTATCTTATATCCTATAGGTGATTTAATAAAAGTATTTATACTATAGATATAGTATATATGATATAGTCTATACCAGGAAATAACACAAAGGTGTTCAATGTGTATGAAATATAATGATGTTATTTTCTAACACTGTAGTTACTGTGATTTGTTTAATGAAAGACTCACCTTTTTGTATCATCTTTATCATCCCCATCATCCTCCATGTTCATGTTTGACATTACTCCTCAGCACCAAGGTCCAATTAAGATTCAGTTACTGGGTAGGTACACTTCAGAATGTCCAAGACATATGTGCGCCACGAGAACCAGCAAAGAATTCCCACTACAACACAAACCACAAACTCTTAAAATAATGTATTCAGAAGCCATCACAAACCAATTTTAGCAAAACGTCAAAATTACAGTCTTTAGCAGATGGATATTACTGTATCTTTCCGCCTGTGCATGTAATTGGCAAATCAAAACTGTGCTCAGTGCTGTGTACAAAATGCACTGCGTCAGATTCAACTACACACTGATTAGAATTAACATTAAGTAATAAGTAGGTACACATTAAAATCGTGCACCTGATTTGATAAATAACCACTTGAAGACAAACCTGTTATAAAAAATGAATGAAAACAATAAGCAACGCGATACTAAATACACCAAAGACACTGAGCAAGATTATTTAACCATTTATTTTGACACGACCACCACCACCGATGAAAATGTTACTCTAAGAAAAATGAAAATTTAATACTGTATATTGACATATTCTATGATTAGTGAAATATTACTGATCTGTGGAAATGTGTTACGTGACCAACGAGAATATAAACACTGCGTTTTACGCCTAGACAGAGAGCGTAATAGACGACTAGATAGCTTGCATCTCATTCATACAAGAAAGAGAACCACTTATGCATACTTCATGTAAAGAAAAGAGATAGAACGATATGACTTTTTGTTTCATGTCGCGTGCCGGTTTTTCCAAGGTCATTCACACTATTGTGCGAAACAAACATTGACAGTTCGCCCTATATTCTGGAGTTCGCCGCAGTTTTGACGCTTTTATTAATTGAAACCAGACTGTGAACACGTTTTATTACTTCCAAATTGTGAATAACAATTTCCCTAACAAATTTACTATGAGGAAATGGTTCGGTGCAGTGTGTTAGGATGCAAAAGTGACAGTGAACAAAAACTTCCCGATTTGTCTTTTCTCTCGTAAGTACAGTACTTTTGGATCATATTTAGGCTTCAAAATTGATTGCTAAACATATAAACACTCTAGACAACAACATTTAGAATAGAACTATGTTCATTAATATGCAATAAAGTTGAATTCAATCAATGTTAGAATCCTTCAACCAAAAAATATCTCAGTTTGGTGTTGCCTTCATTCGAAATTATTTTTCCCCAAACCACGTATTTTTATGTCATATAAATATATAAACACTATACAAATACTACTACACAAATAAATAAAATTGAACTGATTAGACTATACAAATAAATAAAATTGAAGTGTCTGTTTGTAATATCAAAATAACAGTTTTTTACCAAATGCATATGAAAGTATATACGGTACCTATAACAAAACAACCATTTATAAAATTTTTGTCTGTCTGTCTGTTTGTTCCGGTTAATCATCGAAACGGCTGGGCCGATTTTGACGGGACTTTCACTGGCAGATACCTGATGTTACAAGGAGTAACTTAGGCTACTTTTATTTTAGAAAAAGAATTAGGGTTCCGCGCAGAAAAATAAAAACCATGAAATCCAATATCTCCGCGCGGGTGAAACCGCCAACCTTATGGTAAAAAGTAGCCAGTAGAAAAGTGTGAAAATGTGACTTTGAATGAAAGATGCAATACAGAAATGAACTAATAATGAACCGTCTGATTGCAGTGCTGTAATATAATTCTTGTCACCAATTCCCTTTAAGTAGCTGAATGATTTGAATGATATTTGCATTAAGTTCTATAACCACGAAAGCAAACTTTAGATCGCAAAAAATCCAGTTCCTATAGGGTAACGCGTAGGCTAGTTAATTACAAAACAGGGGACCTATTTTTGAATGTCACGAATGATTTCGAAATCACCGATGACAAAATTCTCAGCGATGACTTTGAAATTACTAATTTGCAAAAGTAGTATTTTTTAAAGTCATACCCTGTATACCAATCATACAACTATTTCTCAGCTTTGATCACAGATAAACTTGTGACTGTATTCTATTTATTTTTATTTTTTAAGTTGTAAATTGTGCTCACGTCAAAATTGGCACTAAATATTCATATCTATGATATTTTTAGTCACCCGCTGAGATTGAAAAATACGAATTTTTGTAAATCGGTGACTATCGGTCATATCGCTGATATTTAGTCACTCGGTGACATTCAAAAATTGCACCCCTGATCTCTAGATAAATTATGGAGTAAATCTGGCATTGCTAAAAACCAGGGTAAACGTTTTGATATGGCAACACCACCCAATATCGTCCTATCTCACATGCGGCACGGAAACCAGTCGTCTATAGAAAGTCCGTCTACGGTTTTACGCTTAGATGAAGTATTCATCTATGGCGTCTCTGTCTAGGATCTATGGTTTTACGTCAGCCGACCACTTACCATAGACTGACTGCTTTTTTTAAAGATGTGACCCGACCACTGGCTTTTTGGGAAAAAAATGTGCGATTTACGGTTTTTTTTGTTCTTTTTTTTTGGCTCCACGGCGATTTACCTTTGCTTATATTACAATATTCAAAATTCTGTGTTGGTATTCCAATATTATATTATTATAGGGATGTTAAAAGTTGAAACAACTTTTATTTTATACAATAAATGCGGTGCAAGTACGGATCTTTTCAGTCGATAATATTCGATAAAATTGACTATCTAGGATTTTATGGATTCGATAACTTATGTCGATTGACAACAATGAAATCCACAGTGAATAATTCACCTGAAAAGACAAAACTAAGCACTTAAAAATAATAAATAGATAACTAGAACACATTTAATAGACAGATGGAGTTAGTTTTTGTATCTCGGGGCTCTACCACAGAGGAAATAAGGCTCTACTAAAGAATTGTCATAAAGTGTAATGTGTACAGCGTGCATTGATCCGGCAATTGCCGTAATATACGGCAATCCATGATTTTATTTCAGAAAATACGGCATACAGCACGCTTCTCCTTGCCATATCACAAAATATGGCAATTGGATATAGGTGAAACGAAAAGTTTTTAACATACATACATATTACTGATCTGTGGCGTAGCGTAATGAAACGAACATAATTACCAATTTTATGGACACAGCCCGGGAAACTCCGACTACAAACATACAGTGCTTTCCGAGACGCACTGTAATCGATATCATCGCGCTATCACGCGTACCGAATCACCGTGAGCGCGACAACGATATCCTGTGTGTCGTCACAGATGACGTCATTACATCCGCCATATTGCGATTACACCGACCATCCTCCAAATCGATAACACCGTGAGCGTCCTGTCAAAAGTGACAGTTGTGTCATGTGTTGAGATAAAATTATAGTTATACGCCATATCATACCATCTCTTTCGCCTTTGTTTAAAATGAATGAATAGGTTACAAATGAGATAAAGTATTCCTACTCTTTCCTACTACAGCACAGAATAGATAATAGTGACTAAAGTAAATTGTTTCACCTACGATTTCAATATTGTGATCTAGCACTCATTCCTAATTTAACTGATCAAAATAAGTTACGGTTGCGAGTGAAGTAATTCCATGTTTAATTGTGATTAATCATTTAATTGTGACTAATACGTAGGTACAAAATATAATCATTTGTTAACATGAATCTGAATTAATGGTAATGATAATAAACCTTTAAGCAGAAGAAACAAATGAGGAATAGATATTTACTAAATAAATAATGAAATACGGCTATTTAGTATTATTTGCCTTACACTACGGCAAAACAGACTGTGACATACGGCAAATAAGATTTTTCCGATAGCAACACAGCCACCCTTGCAGGGCAAGGGAGTTTTGGCGGGAATGCGAAAATGTGCTGTTGTTGATTTTGTGTTATTTACTAAAACCTATGTTTCTTCGAGTGTTAATGTGTAATAATGGTGGATTATTAACCATTAAGTGTTCGTAAACGTGCATGAGTGAAAGGCAAATAGTACAAAGGCGGAAAACGTGTATTTTCGTATTCTATCCAAAACTCCATAGAAGCTTCAGTAAAGTATCCACCGCTTTACTGCTCGAAAATTGTTTCTAATATTGCGATTTAAGGACTATATATCCAGGTCAAGAAATAAATTTAAAAAAAAATGCAGGGCAAGTGAAGTGAGTGGCAGGCAGACGCTCCGCTAGGAGTAATAGTGTTCTGTGGGCAGACGACAGTTGATTTCATTGCGCGGGAGAGAGAAGTTGTATGTTAGACTATTCTAAACGTTTCGTGTTCTTTACTCCGATTTAAATAATGTATTAACAATTCGGGCTATAAGGATTGTGTAGCCGCAACCAGGCGGGCTGCTGAGTCCGCCTATGATTACGTCTTTTATTCAGGTAAGCACAGTTTAAAGTTTATAATTATTGACCGGCTTATGAGCAAATTGTATCCACAAATCGGGTTTGGGACGATTTTTGAGAATTTATGTCTGAGATTACATAATTCCACGTCAGAGGGCTCGAAATGTCGTCCAAGACACGGGCTACTACGCCATGCGGTCATTACGTAAGAAAATTATGTAAGGTTGTATATTGAAGGGATGATAGAGTCGGGTGACCGTGAAAATTCGTACCTTTTGGTATTGTTTAGGGCGGCGCGTTACATTGACAACGCTTCGCGGCGCCGCGTGTAAACATGCTCCATGTAAACATCCACGATCCACGTCCGCTAGTATCTACGCTCAGCTGGCCGGCGCGCGCCGTCTAACCGTCATACCGCTTGGCGGTTTACGACAACCTTGTCCATTTCAAATTGCAAATTGCATAATTTATTATGTAAGGTGATCGAGATTTGTTTCTTAGCTACTACTACTCTACTTCGGATTCGTATATTTATCCTAATTTACGAATTCACTCATGTTGTTAATAGGTTGCTTATCTCTATTTATGTAACACTGGTTATTCAATCAATTAAGTGCCTTGTAAGAAATTCAATATTTTACTGTCAAGGGTAAGAGCACTTTAAAATGTTAGATTACAAGTCTCTGTCGAGATAGGTAATCGTATACAGTAGGTACTTTCATTATGACTGGTTGAGAACCCACCAGCTAAACTGTTAAGGTCAGACCACAAAAAAATTAAACACGCCTTAAACCTGTGTTATACAGCGTTTAAATCCTAAACATGCCTCAGTCACGTGATTAAATATGAGAAACCACAAATCTTTAAGTATGTAGGGTGTTACCACAAAAAATTAAACACACCTTAAACCTGTGTTAATCACTGCTTAACGCCTAAACATGCCTTAGTCGCGCGATTAAATATGAGCAACCACAAATCCGAATTTAAGGAGTGTCTAACCATTGTATAACACAATTCTGTTGTGACATTTCTAATCATTTTTGACGTCTATCTTTAGACGCTGTTTAGGTAAACAGGCGTCTGAAAGTGGTTTTTTTGTGGTAACTATGGTTATTGTTTTAGATACCTACCAGTGCCGGATTTATGTAATAGGCCACGTCATTTTTGCCGCCCCTTCCTCCTACCCAGAAGTTCCCACCTTCATCACTCATTTGTAGGCCTATTTATATAATTAATGGGTACAACATATTTTAATTATAGGTTAGGTTGAAAAATGGAATAAAGGAATAACATTAGTTCTCTATTTTATGAATATAACTCATTAAAATAAATTAGTCATCAAGAAAATGCCTCCGCCGTGGCCAGTCAAGGCCGGAGGTCGCCAAGTCGCAAACGACCACGACTCCAAGCCCGTCTGGGTCACAGAGGACTCAATCGTTCCCAACTTCCACAATAGGTGGCTAAGACACGACCACCTGTGGACCTCATTGAGCTCTGCCCTTATCCCAGTGTCGTCGGGAACGGGAAGACTATCACTCTGTCGGAGAGGTAGTTCTCGACGAGGAACTGCAAATATCGCAGGTATCTAACGTACTCAGAATCGTGATCCACGGAAGGGTAATGGAACGCGTTGGCAATATCTAGACACCGCTAACACCGATCGAGCACGCCGCCCCGGAGGGGTCACGGCGTTGCTGGTACAATTTAGTACATTTTTTTATATAAGACAAGTTCGTACGATGTCAGATCATAGTAAAATAGATAGCGACCGCTAGAAAGTAAGCTACCGGGCGTTGACAAATCAATTTTAATTTTCTCGATTTTATAAGTAAAACAATTTTTTATTAGGTGTAGGTACAATTTAGTCCATTTTTTGATATCGGAATGAAGCTCGATTAATAATAATGTCATCGCTCGAAAGTATGACACTGCAAACGACCCGCTCGCCTGGTTAACTAAAAGTATAAAAAATCTACCCTTGAAAGAAGAATGGTGACGATCCATACCTTCCTTCTGCCTTAAGGGGCTAGGTTACCCAAAAACGACTACTTTCTGCTCCTAAAACTCCCACACGGCTTGGTTTAACGACTTGAAAAAAATACTACCTGAATGATCAATTCAAGGGCATTAAATTTGATTGATTGATTTTTTTGTATTACCATTACTTATGGCTTGAAAAAATATTTAACAGCATGCTATTTTAAAACTATTTTCCCTAAAACTTCTAAATGACTTAGACGTTTGGGATTAATTTTACACCAAAAAATAAGGAAGAAAATTTTCTATAATTCTTATTGATTAAATTTGTGCATAGAGCAATATTTCGCAAAGAAATTATCAAAAAACTGAATTCCAAATGTACAACTCTCAGAGGTGCTCTGCGCGGGCGCGCGCGGCAGTCATGCACTGGCATTCAGACGGGGAGGTTGTGTCGCTCGTTGCTCTGCTCACGCTGTCCGCCGACGTTACATATTTGTGTGCGTGAATGATATACAATACAAGTATTTGTTTTCGTGTGGGTTTGAAGCTTGCTCAAAGAGTAGCGTCTAGAGTGGTGAAATCTGATTCATTCCGTGATTTGCGCGTGGACACTCCTCGCATACATATTGAGTGGGTTACATTTCTGATTACAATTTCTTGTTTACGTACATCATTTTTACGAGTGGCAAATATATGTATTGGTAAACAAAGGAATATCGGGAGGTTGAGAACCGTTATAGAAAATACTGGAAATGAAATTGAAAAGTAAAATTACTGGCCTTATAAGACTTAATACCTAATGTCTCAGGTTAACGAGCACAATGCAGTGCTGCATATTTTTGTTTTAAAGTATTGATTGGCACTGCAATTGTTATGGGCCGGCGTTATCCGAAAACTGTAAATATGTTGTAATTGCAGTGCCATTCACAACTTTGAAACACAAAGGCCTGCAGGGCACCGCAGTGTGCTCATCATAATGCTGGCCCATAAAAATTGCAATGCTTCACAGAACTTTGAAACACAAAGGCCTGCGCGGCATTGCTCTGTACTCGTAACTAAGTCTCATAAGCTCAGTAATTTCGCTGGTTACTTTGCTCATCAAACCGGAACATAGTAATGCTTGCACATCTGCCGGCAAGCATATAATGCTGTTCCGGGAGAAATCAAGGACCTACCTTGGACACGGTTTTGGCAAAAATTGAAATGTTGGTTGCATGAAAAATATTACTATACTATAGCTGAAGTTTTAAAGTAATTTATTTGTCACTGAATTTCTAGAATTCTATTTAAATTATTGGTTTTATTTTTGGACACTTTAGTATAATTAATAAGAAAAATAATAACGTTTGATAATATAAATAAGTACCTATAGGAAATGAAATATGAATTGTATTACGATCATTGTGTCATTAGTTTTTTGTAATATTTTAAATTCAATGATAGTTAATTATTCTAATATTTGCATGCCACAATGTGGTAAAATGTTTATGATACTTTATATTTTCTATACCTGTAACCCGACACTATTGTTGTCACCAACATTTTTAGCAAATAAATTATTATGATTAGGCTTCATGAACAAAGTGGAAACCCAGACGGACACTCGCAGATGACTCGATACCTCGTAAATGACACCAAAATAAAAAACACGACTACAAAAGTAAAAATAAAAACAACCCGAAAATCATTTATTTACGTACATGTTAATTTTTGGGTCAAAATGTGTAACAAATTTCAACTTTACGGAGCAAATTGGCTGTCTGTACTTTTATTTTAGTCCAGAGCGATATTTTGAGATCAATCTCAACGTTGGATAATCTCATGTGCGTCCGTACCGTTTATTTACGAATAATAATGATCACTTCAACACTTCATTTCAATGAAAAACTTTCCACTAAATGAATTCAAAGAATTATAGGCAAAAATGCCGTGCGCGCGTGCGGGTACCGCTTCGTAGCGGTTCATCCGCGTGTTCTATGACGTTAGGTTTTGCGATGTTCTTGAAAGACGTAGTGTGGACCGCGCGGGGGAAGTGCGCTTGACTCCACCCATTCGAGCAAGGTCCTTGGCCCGTATAACGTCCTTAAACACCTGTTAGCCTAAGGTGGGCTAGATACCCACCTGAAGAGGGACGTACCGCGATGCATTCATCCTGGCCACAGCCGGGATCGCTGCGGTCATGGCCAGTATTCGAAGGTTGGACCCGGAGAACCTATAACATTAAAAAAACTTAAATCTAAGGCAATTTAACTATGTTAGCCACTGAAATCGAAGAAATAATAGTAGGTAGGTATAACCAAAAAGTTCGTCTTTCGAGAAGGAAGATTTCATTATTTCACTGTGTTTGAAATGTTGAATATAATTGATAGAACTATATTAATATCCCCACTCACCCTTCTTCCAATCTAATATTGTCAAAACTTGGTTCCATAAGAGTTTTTCATAATTAAATTTATAAATATCTTTGGAAATATCGCGTGGTTCTGTACAATGTTTGTAAGAAGTCAACGACATCGGATGTTGCCCACGGTTTCACCCGCTTGCAGATTCCCAAAGAAACCGTATATGCGTTTTTCCTAAAAAAAATTCTATACCACTCTGCGGCCCATAAACTATCTCTGGACCTACATAAAATTATGTCGTCGGCGTCGTTCCGTTACTCCTTTTCCGTGTGAAAGACTGACAAACCGATAAACAGACTTTCGCATTTATAAATAAATAGCTGCTGCCCGCGGTTTCACCCGCGTAGAAATATTGGATTTCATGGGTTTTAATTTTTTATGCGGAACCCTAATTGTTTTTCTAAAATTAAATTAACCTAAGTTTCTCCTTGTAACATCTGCTATCAGCCAGTGAAAGTCCCGTCAAAATCGGTCCAGCCGTTTCGGAGATTACCCGGAACAAACAGACAGACAGACAAACAAATATTTTAAAAATGTTTGTTTTGTTATAGGTAGCGTATATACTTTCATATGCATTTAGTAAAACAGCTGTTAATTTGATATTACACACAGACACTTCAATTTTATTTATTTGTATAGATAATGAATAGCAATAGCAGTATTCATCCTAACCATTTATCGAATCATACTAGGTCGATAACCTTACATAATAGTTAATATCGATGAGTATAAATAACTTATTAGAACGAACTACCTACCTACCCGTTGCATAGTCTTGCCTGAATAATATTGCGTCTGAGTCATCTGATCTGTAAGTATTATACGACGATAGAAAATTCGCGTTATATCAGAGTAAAGCTATTCTATGTAGGTACTATTCTATTGTTATCCTGTTTTGTAACTAAGGTGACGTAAGTTCCCTGAACGAGACAGACTTTGAAATAGTTTTAGGTAGGGCAAACATTTTTACATCAAGAAAATTATGCGATAAGGTAGGAGCTTCCATTTTGTAGGGAGTTAAGTGCCTTTGAATATATTGTTTGTTGCTATTTCGAAAAGTAAACAGTGGTGTCCTATCTACCTATACTTTTAATGGCACTAGCGATATAACAGCACTGTTATATCGCTAGTTTCATTATCATATTCATCATAGTATCGCTTGATAATAAGTACAATGTCTAAAGCTGATTCAGAAACAAGTCAGCGTGGACTTTTGCTTTCATATGTCAAAACTGTACAGGTAGCATTAGCTTAGATTAGTCCCTTTAGCCACTTAAGTGTTAGCTAGACGCTTGGGATAAGAGTACAGCAGTTACGCTTATGTGCTCTACTAAACTTTACTATATGTCGTGACATTTCCTGTTTACGTTTTTGCGGACATATTACTTTTAGTTTAAGTTGAACTTAACTTAATTATTCACAATATAAAGAGCGGGAAAAGACTTCAATGAATATATTACGATATATGAAATTTCATCCGCCTTTTTACACCTTTAGGGATGGTATCCTACTATATATATTATTATAATATTATAAATACGAAAGTGTATTTGTCTGTTTGTTGGTTTGTTGGTTTATCCTTCGCAGTAAAATAACGGGGCCACGGATCGACGTGTTTTTGGCAAAGTTATAGTTTATGGACCAGAGAGTAACATAGGCTACTTTATATCCCAAAAATGCACGGTTCCTGTGGGAACGCGGGTGAAAGCCGCGGGCAGAAGCTAGTTCTTTCATAAAATGTATGTGGGACCACCTCGGTACCTTAGATACCCTAAAAAGAATTTTCAAAATCGGTCCACAATTGACGGAGAATTTAGTGAACATACCTATATAAATTAGTCCATATGTTGAAAACTACTGAACCGATTTGACACTTATGCTTAGTTGAAATAAATGTAAGCCAATAAGGAATGGCCATACTTAGATTAATAGTTTCGGAGAAATGCGTGGACAAACATACTTACAAACATAAACCTATAAAATTTTGGAAATTTGTTTAGAAGGCCTAATAGATTACATATTATGTAATATCTTGTAGATCCATAATATTACATACAAAAGAGTTGAATTGATAAGGTCTCCTTCTTTTGAAGTTGGTCAGTAAAAAAACTCAAACCGCGTTTAGCTATAAAAAAGGTCACTGAATATGTGACGCGCAAAAACGACACAAGTATAACATCTCTAGATACTTAGTAGAAACTTGGGAAAATTTAGTTTTAAAAAAAATCCTAAGAAGTATAATGATATAGGTATTCACTATTGCCTATAAGTGTGTTTGTCTGACAAGAAAATTTACGTCTTGGTTAAAATTACCACTGCCTCTGCTTTGGTTTTATAAAAAAGTCAAAACTTTGCATAGGTAGGTACCTTTGATCTTTCAGTTTTGGAAACCATATCTACTAAACGATCAAATTCAATGCCTATACAGTTACAAACGCTTTTGTTCAGCGCAATCGTTATATAAGTTAATCTCTACGTTCGTCTTATGTTTATCTGAACGTGACCACATTCAAATTGGGCCGTCTTGCAAAATACCTCATGAAAAACACATTACAAATCGAATAGGTACCCGATTGTGTGAGTCCCTTGAAATCATTAATAAACATGTCGATACAATGTAACTAAAGTTACATATAAATACTAGCTTCCGCCTGCTGCTTCGCCTGCGTGGTATATTATCTTTCTTTATAAACTGTAAGTCTTATGTGTTATTAGGATGTATAAGATATATTACTGTAAAGTTTCATCAAAATCCATTCAGTAGTTTTTGTGTGAAAGAGTAACAAACATCCATACACCCATCCTCACAAGCGTTCGCGTATATAATATTACTAGGTACCGTTTATAACATATATAATATATTAGTAGGATAGGAATATAGGATAAATCGACTTCATATACATTTTGGTCCACATCTTTTAAACTACCTACTGTACCGATATTGGTGAAACTAACGATGTTCCCTAAGTTAAAGTAAATGTAAGCCAATAAAAAAGAACGGTCACAATCCGATTAATAGTTTCGTAGAAATGCGTTGACAAACATACATACTAGGTGCAAAGTCAGTTCAAATATCTACCTACTTTACTTACTTACTACCTAGGTATATTGAGAAGTGCGGGCGGCGACGTTTGAATTCATACCTACTATGCAAAAAAGGTATTCTTATCTTACCGAGTGTGACTTGCATAACTAAACTAACAATTTAGGTTATCAAAAGGTCACAATCAGTTGGATTTCACACAATCATAATTTAGGTTACAGAATCTCCTGTCCGACTGTCATATCCTGTATAGCCCTGATATAGTCCTGTATAGCTCTGTATAGTCACATAGCAAAATTTGAACTGTTCTGTCAATTTTATCAATCACAAAGTTCCGTACTTGCGCTGCGGGGACACTAAACCGTGACCGTGGTCGGCTGACCGACGTACCTATACCTAACGCCATTCGGTATATATAAGCTTATCGATTTTCTAACAAATCTTATAACCACCTCCTAGCTATAAATTCTATCCTCATCTAACTAGACGGTACCGTACGGAGTAGATACGCCAAAATATCATATATATAACATGTTCCCTATTATAATATAGTCCCCGGAATGTATATAAAGAGGTTAGCTCGAACGAACATCGAAAAGCGAATCAAAATCAATTTGAAAAAGGTTCAATGAAAGCTTTAACATGTTTACGTAGTATTATTAAATGTTCTGTGGTATTGCCTTACTTCGATTACGATAGCACTGCATATGTGTACCGTACCCACCCAGTGCATGCTAGCTCACAGAGTCAGTGTGCCACTGGGTCAGGTTATGTAACTCGCCGTGCGCCGCTTACTTCGCTTTGCGCAAGAACCGTGGCAAGCAACAGGCAGTACCACAATAACGACGATTAATTTATCTAGGTTGTACTTAGATATCTCATTTCGTGAATTTGTGCTGTTTTCTCAAGTTCAACGGCAGGGCCTGATGACTGCTTTTTTTATCAGGTCTGCTGTGCATTAGTGAGTTCTCCTTAGCTTATGAGTGTACCTTTTTTATCTTACGTTTGACCATGCTCTCAATTGATGTTAAGCGACGATGTGGTCGCCGATTTTCGATTCCGTGTGGTCGCCGATGTTAGATTCGCTGTTTATTTGTCGTAGATGATAATTATTACGTCATCAGCTGCTTCTTCAATTGTTACGTGTATTAAGTATCACTTACTCTTATCTAAGCGCACAGATGCTGAATACCGGCCGAAGTCGCTTTCAGTACACCGCCGCACCGTGCAAGGTATCTAGTCAGTGGCGCCGTGGCATATCTATACAAATAAATAAAATTGAAGTGTCTGTTTGTAATATCAAAATAACAGCTTTTTACCAAATGCATATGAAAGTATATATGGTACATGTAAAAAACAACCATTTTTTAAATTTTTGTCTGTCTGTCTATCTGTCTGTCTGTTTGATCCGGGCAATCTCCGAAACGGCTGAGCCGATTTTGACGAGACTTTCACTGGCAGATAGCTGATGTTACAAGGAGTAACTTAGGATACTTTTATTTTAGAAAAAGAATGAGGCTTCCGCGCAAAAAAATGAAAACCATGCAATCCAATTTCTCTGCGCGGGTGAAACCGCTGGCAACAGCTAGTCTATAATACGAATCGCTTTGAGCCATGTTATCTTACTAATATGTACTGTACGTACTGAGCATATGTTTTACCCCGGAAAAATGCACGGTTCCTGTGGGAACGCGGGTGAAACCGCAGGCAGCATCTAGTAAACTATAAAGTGTAAAAAGACAATTTAGAAAAAAACACCGCAAAATATGACAAAATCAGAGTAATCCACACGAAACTTTAACTGATTTTATAACTAAATGTATGTACCTAACGTGTTGATTCATCAAAATTCTATTTATCAGAACCATGATAAGAAAGATTATTATTACACAGCACGCGTCGACTTGTAGGTCGATGACCTAACTACATAGTTCATTATACAGCGCTTAATTTGTAAACTTTGACTATTCAATAGGGATTATCACCAGATACTGCGAATAGTGTCCGATATGCTACCGCGTATTGTAACATAATACTAATATGTAAATTACTTCTATTTATTATTCAGGATATTATTCTGAAAATATGTTCAAATTCCGTAATGTAAGTGCATCTAATTTTAACGGGGTTTTAGTGGGAGGACTAACTCTTCTGCGAGTGTCCGTCTGGGTTGTTACCACCGCTTTGCTCGTGAAGTCTGCCGCCAAGCAGTAGTGTGCAAGCATTACTGTGTTCCGGTTTGATGAGCAGAGTATCCAGTGAAATTACTGGGCTTATGAGACTTAATACCTAATGTCTCAGGGTAACGAGCGCATTGCAGTGCCGCGCAGGCCTTTGTGTTTCAAAGTTCTGGGTGGCACTGCAATCGTTATGGGCCGGCGTTATGCTTACCATCAGGCAAACGACGGGCTCGTCTCGTTACCAAATAACATTAAAAAAAAAAACGTCTAAAATGACTAGAAAGTTCACAACATAATGGACTTAGACAACTGTTAGACGCTACTTAAATCAAGATTTGTGGTTGCTAATATTTAATCACGCGACTAAAGCAGGTTTCGGAGCTAGACGCTGTTTAACATATGTTTAAGGTGTCTTTAATTTTTTTGTGGTAATATCATGTGAATCGTGAGTTCTCGCTAGTTGTGTGGTTGCATAATCCTTCAAGTGACCACTGGCACTGGACACTATCTGACGTAGGTGAGACAAAGAGCTTCGTCGCGTATTCGGCCGGCCGGCTGGTTGCGTCTAAAACCATCTTCATAGTAGAAACATAAAAGTATGTTATATTCATAGAGCAGTAACGAACGCGGCTTTTATATGTGAGCCACTATTGCCAGTACGTATGTACACATCACCCGGGACAATATTTCAGACTGCCATGCCATGACTGCGGAATGGGGCGTGCTGTACCCAGCCGCGTATAGATTTTGGACACGTTTTCAAATAAATAACCAGTCAGTATCATTATGAACTATCCAAGTATACTTCAGACCTTATATAATACATAATATGTACCTTCTTCCTAAACTAATTTTTTTATTAATACAGAGAAATATACAAATTTGGTTCTTATCATCTTAAAACCTATGTTAGGTTTGTATAGACAATATAAGTTCTCGTTCTGGCTTAACGAGTTACGTAAATGACACAAAAATTGCGCGCGAGCATACGGAGATCTTACGACGAATTGTTACACATTATTATGTTATACATACTATACTTATGAGTAATAATTAGTACTATTAGCGATTCGTCCCGGCTTCGCACTGGTCGCACTGTGATCATATCCATAGACGGGTGACTTCTGGTGGATGCATCATGCATGGACGATAGTATTGAACTATGTAAGGACCCACCCCTCCTGCACCCCGCTCGCATTCTGGGACCATAATAGTTACGTAAACCTTATTAAATTCTCGCGCAGGCCCTGAGTTGGTACACTGATCTGCTATTTACTGTATCGTGAACCGGTTCACGCGTTCTCAGCGCTCTCTAAGCCAAGTTCAACCAGTGTGCCCATTAGTGCCGATTTCTGCCATTTGGGTAGATTTGACTCAAAATCTTCACAATAGCAGATTTCTAAAACGTGGTGTTAGGTTTTGGCAGATTTGGTAGTATTCTACAAAATCTTGAAGTACAAATAGATAACGTTAGTGTTTGCTGTGACAGAAATTAAATTACTACAAATACCGTATTAGATGTGGACAAAGTTTGAGGAGTTATTGGAAAAATGATTGATGCAAATACATCACAAAAATATCTAAATGTTGCAACTTTTAGTCATATAATATTATAGTCATATATATTATAAATATTTTATGTTTGCCGATGTCAAACGCTTCGTGTGAGATATTTCCACAAGTAAACACAAAACAAGAAATAAGCAACACATCAGATTCCTGAATAAACATTTATCTTCTAATTTAATAATACTCGTATTTATAAAGAAAATTTATAGGACACTATTTTGCTTTTTGTGTTATTATAAAATTAAAGATTACATACATGTCAAAGATGTGTGGATGCCTCCTTGGAGTCATAATTTATGAATTTTAGACTTTAAAATACAACATATAGATAAAAATATCATGAGCTTAAATTGAAAGTTGATGAAAAAAATAAGGAATTTGAGGAGAATGTCGACGCATAGTCTATTATTATAAAATAAACAGGTAAATTTTGTTTGTTTATTACTGCTAATCTCTAGAGCCACTATTTTGCAATATTAATTATAAAGAAATAAGGGAATAAAATATGATTATATCGAGTATATTTGTAGCACTTTCTGTTTTTGATTTTGGCAATGAGGAGAGATGGTGGTGCATTACCGCTGGTGTTGTTTTGTTGTCAAACTTCATTATAGAATTTTAGTAAGTAGGAAAAAAATCGTTTCTGCAAGAAAGTATGCCTCTGTGTAGTGCATTTCAGTCCTTTCTGACGAGAAAAAACGGAAGCTATGGATAAAAGCATTCTGCGTCAAAAATTATTGGAAACCAAATTCATCTTCTAGGTTATACTATTATTATGGCTATACCATTTCAAATCTAATGATTTTTATGACTCTAGCAACTATACTGGTTAGTTTAATTCATCAACCCCCAAAGTAAAGTGAGTCATTTTTAAACGTAATATTGTTATTGTGAAATTTTACTCGCAGAAAATAATAAAGAAAACGTACTTTATTGTTTCTTATCCCAAAAAGACACTAAAATACTATAATATACTGTAGGGAAAACGATAGTTTGGCAGATTTCTAACCAAATGGCAGATTCCGCAAAATTGAAATGGTCACACAGCACACTGCTCATTAGTCCCACAGAGTACTTTCCTATATGTATTTTAGTCCTTCGCTCGCGCTTGACCGCGCATGTTGTGTTTCGCTTATATAGCATTAGTTCAAAATCCGCTGCATCGTCCAAGTTCGTCGTCCCACGTGGTGAGCGGTAATCTGCCATCGTAAGTAATGTTTAACGTAACTCTTTTGTTAACTCATTAAGGCCCCATTCGATCAAATTAGAATATAGTTTTATCCGAGAATAAATTACGAGCAAGTACTCCAGAATAAACCGTATTTCCGTTTTTCAAAATGCTAATCTTAGATATAGTTCTCTATTCTAGAATAAATATTTAGGTACTCCAGGATTTTGGCGGAGTAAAAGTTATGATGTCATGACGGACGGTTTTGAGCATTCTGTTCTTCGTACGTCTAGAGTATTGTAGTAGTCTAGAGTATCTAGATTCTAGACTATGTATTTATACAACTATTACCAGCTATTATATCTATACTTTCTTCATACTAAGTAGTTTTTAATCTAAAATATTAAAGCTTGCATTAAAAAATGTGGGTAGTTTGTTTTATCCAAGTAGGTAGTTAGTTAAAAGGGGCTAAGACTTCCTTTTAGTAATTCTTATGTAAACTTTAAATCAAACTGACTACCGCCTAACCACAAAAATAAATGTTTTTTTAATACATTTACGAAATATTAGCTTAATTTGGTCCAGTTAGTCCTGAAATGGGCCTAAAACCTTAGCTGCTAGTCATTCTTATGGAATACGTTCACGTGAAGTTCAATTTGTTGTTGTGATAGTAGTGATAACACCGGGATAACCCACGGCTGCCACCGCTAGCAGTTTGTCGAAACGGATAGTCATTTTGAAAACGCATTATTAGGATTTCAACTCGTGGGCTAAGTTATGTTTGAGATAATGAGGTAAAATTAAGGCGGTTTACGATGGAAACGAAATTTAACAGTAATCGATCTTGTTTCTAATGGAAATATATATTTACTTCCTCTTGCTCGGAAATCGCTTCATTGTATTAAACAACTTCACCGAATGCGATTTTTCAAAATTATATTAAGCGATTGTTTATCTTCAAAAACGTTGAGATGCTTGTGCGAGATAGGCGCGCCATTTTATGCCCCTAAAACAGCAATCGCCTTTTTTCGGTCCCGGACCGGACGGTAATGTAAAACACGACAATAATGAGAAATTTCCAGACGCTTTATTTTTCTTGTACTGCAAGCAAAGTGTTTTTTGTCCTTTTTTAACACACTCTTATTATCTTCACTTTTAGTTAAACAATAAAATAAAATCTTAAATGTCAATTTTAACAAGACTGAAGGGGGGTAATGTTTTTCTAGTTTATGTATGTATTTTAATTACGCAGGCGGTTTTTTTTAATAATTCACGCTTTGTTATTTTTGTTCGTTTGCCTTCAAAATAAAGTATTTTTATAAGATCATTTATTTAAAGCTGTAATTTCAGAATTCGCGTTCGCGCGCCTCGTGATCTTCGGATACATTATATCATATCCGATCTGAACTTGGAAGCAGGGTAATCAATTGCCAGAAATATCCTCCCGGTTCAAGAAATTCGGAAGTATATTGCGAGAGTGCGAAAAAATTGAAGATATGATGATGAAAACTCCGACTATAGTGAACGCTGCGAGCTCCCGTCTGGCACACTTAATGGCGACGAAAGTTATAAAATACACTAAAAACATACGAAACATCAATGAGGTCTTTATGTGGTGCAAGGATTGCCGGCGCTTCCCATTTCAGCCGGTTACTGGGATGTGCGGCCACACTAGGTGCAGCGAGTAAGTAATAAGTATATTTATTTTACTGTTTTGTTTCTTCATATTTATTTCCACAAAAAAAACTTAAAGTAGTCTACTGTTTTTATCGCGATTAAGTCCCGTTCTTAAAAGTAAACAATGTTTTCGAATCGCGAAAGTTTAAAAGTTAATAGTCTACTGAGTCCGGGCTGATCTGGCTGTGGGCTCAGTTGACCCGGCGATCATCTTATTGACATCTGCATAAAACCGTCGGAGCTGTCTTCGCTCCCAAATTTCAGTAAGGGCAGGAATTTTCTCGGTCTTCTCAAAAAAATCATGTTTTCAATCAAGTATGAAGCCCACGTCGTAGGTTTTTCAAAATATTAATTTTGCTTTTTTTAATTAACAGCCTTATCTTCCAAAGTTAAAAGGATATTCTCAGTGTTATGATTCACTTGTTCCTAATAAACTTCAATGAGTAATGATTGAATGTTTAAACATTTTATTTTCATTTTAGATGCGTTGAAGCTAACGGACCATGTCCTTGCGGAGCGAACCGGCCGGTGATATTGAACCGAAATATTCTCATAGAAAATCTATTGCCAAAAATGCTGCGTTTCAGATCGTAAGTTACCTTTGCAATTACTTTATTACAATTTATTTTTTAATATAAATAAATCTACGTTAGGCATCCAACTCGCCGATGGTAAGCGAAGATGTGGCTGAAGACACTTAGATTTAAATGATATCTATTCACTCTAGCCAGCTTGAAGACCTCTGAGTTTTCACAGATTCACAGGGATCCTACAGAGAATATTAGATCTGAATCGCTTCGTACGACATGATTCGAATTTCGTACACAGTGAACGATTCATGGGGAGGGGGGGATTAGGTCGTGTAGTTATTTCACACACACTCCGAAATGTATCGTATAAAATATTGACAGACTCTCTACTTTACGACGTTTATCGAGGCATAGCAATAGTGTGTAGTTAGTTGTTTGTTTGTTTACTGAATAGTACCGAGTCCACCAGATCGTTTACCTGATGGTAATCATAACGCCAGCCCTAAACAATTGCAGTTATAGCAGTCAGAACTTTGAACTGTGAGTGAAGTCTGCCGCCAAGCAGTAGTGTGCAAGCATTACTGTGTTCCGGTTTGATGAGCAGAGTATCCAGTGAAATTACTGGGCTTATGAGACTTAATACCTAATGTCTCAGGGTAACGAGCGCATTGCAGTGCCGCGCAGGCCTTTGTGTTTCAAAGTTCTGGGTGGCACTGCAATTGTTATGGGCCGGCGTTATGCTTACCATCAGGCAAACGACCAGCTCGTCTCGTTACCAAATAAAATAAAAAAATAAATAAAAAAAAGACAAAGTTCTACGCGCCTGCTGTGCGCTCGTTATCCTGAGACATCACATATTAAGTCTCATATGCCCAGTAACTTCACTGATTTCTTTGCCCATCGATTCGGGACACAGTAATGTATGCACTACTATTGCCTGGCAGGAGCAAAGTCGTGGTACCCACTCAGACGGACTATTATTTCGTTATACCGCCTTGTAAAATATAATACGGGATGTAAGCGTTTATATGTTACTAGATAGGATTTAGGCATTACAGTTAAAGATTTCCAAGCGAGGCATTTAATTGATTGGCCAGAAAACATAAAAGGTGCGACCGGAATCATAAAATCGTTAATATTACAAGTGGTTATATTTAACGTCGAATCTTTTTGTGTCTGTTTGCCTGAGGCAAAACTGACGATCCACTTCCCGATATCCATTTATGCTGAAAATTTTCGCAGGGAACGGTTCTCAAGGTCAATATAGAAAAAAACCTTTACAACAATATAAAGAGAAATTATACTATTATAAAAACACGCTTACACACTAGTTGTTAGTGGGAGCTGTTAGTGGGAGGACTAACTCTTCTGCGAGTGTCCGTCTGGGTTGTTACCACCGCTTTGCTCGTGAAGTCTGCCGCCAAGCAGTAGTGTGCAAGCATTACTGTGTCCCGGTTTGATGAGCAGAGTATCCAGTGAAATTACTGGGCTTATGAGACTTAATACCTAATGTCTCAGGGTAACGAGCGCAGTGCAGTGCCGCGCAGGCCTTTGTGTTTCAAAGTTCTGGGTGGCACTGCAATTGTTATGGGCCGGCGTTATGCTTACCATCAGGCAAACGACCAGCTCGTCTTGTTACCAAATAAAAAAAAAATATCCCTGCACTAAAATTCACTTTATAGTAATTATGCAGGGATCATGTGATATCATGTCTGCAACACATAATTTTTTCGAAAAATACTAAGTGTTATTACATACAATTAGTTTTTTTAGCTTTAACTAAATAAAGCAGTGACTTCTAATTTTGCTAAATTCAGTTTTAATGACTTTTTGGTTGTTTAGAGAACTACAAATTAATAAATAAAATGCCGTATAATTCACTAAAATGGTTCTTGAATCTTGAATAACTCAGAAATAACCAAGTTGCGGACATGGTATCACATGATCTAATTACCTGCAAATATGCTGTACTTTAACGCCTTGCAAGGATTGTATCATATTTCCAATCCTACCCTCTATACAGCATTTAGTTATGTTGTGATTTCAAAGCCGCCACTGGTTTTAGATATGGCTGATTTTTAGATGTTTACCACTTTGTGTTATTCAGCAGAACCGCACTTTCCCGTCCACGAATAGCGGCTTCCCCAGACTTACCTACATTAGCCTCGCCAAGGCGCTTTGCGTCATGTAAGTACCATACAATAATTCATACTTTAAATAATTATGCTAGCAGCACTATAATATGTGGTATTCCACTCATCAAAGATCTTTGGCCAAGTGTAATCAGAGAACTTGGATGGCTTCATCAAAGTTTGATCAAAGTTGTAGGAACATCAGAGTGTGTTCAAAGATTACTGTGCAAAATTTACTAAGAAAACATTTACAAAGATCTTGAACCAGTGGAACGGGCTTCTGTGAAAGAACTTTGACCAAATAACTTTGATCTTTGACGAGTGGAACATTGGCCAAATACGGTTAATGTTTGAAAATAACATATCCCAAAATGCCCTCTCAATTCGTTTGTTTTGTTTTGTGTGTATGTTACTCTATTTCTCCGCAAATTGTGAACCGATTTTAGTGATTATTTTTTTCATGAGTAGAATATATTATGTCAAGGGTGATCCTTAAACAAATTTTATGAAAGAACACCACCCCTAAGAGTGGAAAAATGGGGATGAAATTCAATATATCGCGATATCTTCGACGAAACAGAATAATTAATAGTACAAGTGACCGCAGTCAGTTCCTGCCTTTTTAAAAGCAAATTTTCGTATTTAAAATTGCATTTCGTATGAAAAACAAGGCTGTATTTATGTGTTGTATAGATACAAATAAATAAAATTGAAGTGTCTGTTTGTAATGTCAAAGTAACAGCTTTTTACTAAATACGTATGAAATATGTATGCATAGGGTACTTATAATAAAAACAGTTTTTTTTTAAACTTTGTGTCTATCTGTCTCTCTTTTCCGGCTAATCTCCAAAACGGCCGAACCTATTTTGATGGAACTTACACGGGCAGATGTTATAAGTAGTAACTAAGGCTACTTTTATTACGTGGGTGAATAAGCGGACACAGCTAGTTTATTCATAAAATGAAATACGTCTACTTTTTAAATAAAAATAAAGGAAACAATAAAAAGGTAAATTAACCAACCTATAAACTTTTAGAAACATGAAGATAAGTCAAAGTTGTGTGGTCAAAGAAAGGTGGTTTCCTGCTTTTCAAAAATCTATTTTACCTAACATCCATAAATCATTGTTGTATCTTAATTTTGTGGTTCTTTTAGCTTACGCGATTGTTTGTAATAATAAGCTTACTTCATATTGTGTAAATGTCTGATTTTGCGCTTTTGCCATTTATTATTATAATATATATATATCTCGCACCTCATATTTATAATGGCGTCATCAACTCAAACATTTTGCGATTTTGTGTAACTAATAACTTTAAGACAATTCAATTTACTACCAATAAAATTATTGATAAATACGAGTATAGGCACATATTATTGGATCCCGCGTGGTTCATTATCTCTCTCTCTATCTTCCTCTCTTCTCTCTCTCTCTCTCTGAGAGAATGCCGGTATCTCAGCAGTGGGAGCGCAATATAAGGCTGATCACTGATGATGACATATTTTATAGTGGATACCGAAAGGGAAGCCAATGGGAATCGGCTTGTTCCTATACTTCGCTGGAAGGCTAGGCCATTCCTTAACCATTTGCAAATGAAAACTAGCTACCTAGAGTATCTAATAAATAATAAACAAATCGTTTAAAAGTCATCAAACATGATTTCTTACAAATTTAACAAATAATTTGAACTATAGCATATAATTACAATAATAAGTAAAATATCTGTGCAGACAATCACAAAGTTTGTTTATTTCTAGAACGAGGGATTTATCTATACAATGATGACGAATGCCAAGTTTTCTGTTTATGTGCAAGCGGTCAGAATGTACTGGTTAACCTTTTGTTTCACACAATGTTATCCAGACTCATTTCTCGCTTGTATTGTGACACTATACTAAAAATAGAATTTGGTTGTTTTGTATGCATTGTACTCATCGAGATACAAATTGTACTGTCACATATGCGTTCTGTTCATTGCAATGCAATAATACCAATACTTAACTATAACTGCCGTAGGAAAAGGAGGCTAATGTTTTTCGAACATATGTAGGACGTAGGTATGTCGTATTTCTTTGGCACGCTCCTTAGCCTAAGCGGTTTTAAGATATGAGGTGTCATTAGATGCGATTTCATTGTGGGAGTTACATAGCGTGTGTAAGGTTTTTCTTTCTCTTAAGTGTTTATTATGCAGGCTGGTTTCGCTTTTTTTTATAATTTGTGAATGTGTTTTGAATTTTGCTTGCTAATAATATGTTACTGCTAATTGCGATGGTTCCTTGTCATGTATTACCCAAACGACATTCAGCATTGGGACCTCTTTGGCCATTCAACTTCGCTAACAAATTAGTTTGCTGCGATTGCAGCTTGCAGTGCGAGACATCGCCATCTGCACTTTATGAAATAAGTCTACAAGAAACAATGACGCCATGTTTTCCAATAAACAATGCATTTTACAAACTTCGACATATATGTTTCCCAGTGACATAAGTCACCTCATCATCATCAGCTGAAAGACGTCCACTGCTGGACATAGGCATCCCCCATAGAACGCCGCTTGGACCGGCTACTGGCCTCTTGCATCCAACGGTTTCCCGCAGTGACAAGGTCATCGGTCCACCTAGTGGGGGGCCGGCATACACTACGTCTTCCGGTTCATGGTCGCCACTCGATAACCGTTTTTCCCAATCGATTCTGTGAGTGATGTGGCCTGCCAATTGCCATTTCAACTTACTAACTTTGAGAGCTATGTCAGTGACTTTTATTCTGAATCTGAATTGGGGATCTCCTCATTTAACGTTTGTCCTCCTCACGCCATTATTTGTCGAGACTATGGGAACTCTTCGAACTCTTCTGAGGTCCCGATGGTGATGGCCCTCAACCCCGGCGAATTCGTACCGCGCGCCTCGAGGTGAGCCTCGAGGCCCGACATTGAGAGTAAACACCCCCGTGTTCACCTCCCGGGCCTCACGAGTCACGAACTCCTCCCCTGACTCCATCCCGCATGCTCATCACCATTACGGGCAATGTGCAATGCAGGGTTGCTTCTCCGAGGTTCCCAATCTCATATCCATAAGGGTAGAAAAGGACAAGTCCACACCATAAGGTACGCTAACCTAGCCGACACACTATCGACATTTACGACGTTGTTTACAAGAGACTTGCGGACGACAAACCCAACACCACCTTGGGATTGTTTGTCTCCCTCCCGGTAGAAGAACAAGTTTACGGAATTTAGGATTACCGTGTCCTGTTCCTGTCTTCGGACTTCTGATAATCCCCTAACATCCCAGCGTAACTTTTCCATCTCTTCCTCCAATTAGCGTCCGTGTATTATAAGTTGTCAGGGCCAGGGGTCGTTTGTGAGATTGGAAGCCGGATCTCTACCGGAGATTTTTCGCAGCCCCTGCTCCGCCGTTACTTACAGTGGCTGCTACCATGACTATGGATAGCGGAGCTGCCGGAGACTGGGGGCCATGTTAGTGTTGTATTTGTCATAGGAGGGGATTTGCCATAATATACCACGCTTGGCAGGCGCCCTGGTAATCAAAGTAAATTTTGATGTAGACCGAGGGGAATGCTGGTGCCCTTTATCCCCGGTCCCCGAATATTCCCTAAGTCGATTTTTACGGCACCCACGGGAAGAAATGGGCAGATACTATTCTTAAGCCGGCACGCCACGGCAAAAGTCAGATGATTTTGCTAAAAAAAACTTTTAAGTGAAGCTATTTCAGGCTCATTTTAAGGCTCAGTTTATTTTGTTTCATTACAATAAGGTTCCAACCCTTTTCATAAAATATGATGTCTTTTAAACTCAGCTCCTTCGCCGTTGTATAATATTCTACAAAACTACGAAGCTCCATGGGCACGTAGTTTTACTTTGTTTTGTCTGTTTTGCGCGTCGTACTTATCTATTTCACGTGATGATATATATATTTTATTCAATAACACGTCGCGCGCGACTTCGTTTTCGTGGTATTTTTTAATCGTTTACGCCCCTTTTCACCATCTTAAGGATTGATTTTAATAAAGCTATGAAATATCAGCCAATACTTTCTATTTGCTTAGTCTGTTACTAAAGTTTTATTACCCTAATTGTTACGGACGACGAGTGCATCGAAGAAACGAAGATAGCTTACTGTCCCTCTCTCACAATTGTAAGAGCGAGACTCGCTCCATCCCTTTCGCACTCCTTATATTAGTATAAGCGGCTACGCCGTATTTAGCGCTCTCGCACATAGGCACTAGTTGCGGAGTATTGTTTTTGTATAAGATAGGTGACGATTTTCGCATTTTTACGAATTCATCGGAGCAGACTACCTCTACTGTAAAGAATAGAAATAAGAACAAGAAATACAGTCCACTAATTATTGAAGAAAGTGTTTTACTCTGGAAACCCCACACTAATATAAGAATTAATCAGTCTCCCTACAAAATTTTTAACACCCCGTTTCGCCCACTTGACCTTCACACGGAAATTCTGCTAAATAATATTGACCGTATTGACGTACGAATTTGACGCTGACCCACGTCAACGTTTGGTTGTGATTAACCTTCAAAGAAAGACAAACCAGCAAACACATTTTCACATTTAATACCTAATAAGTAGGTATTAAACTGCCTAAAGATAGAATTTGTGTAACGCTTTATTTATTTTTTAATTGTGAATGATTCAGAAATTATGTACATGAATACTTGTATACCTAATTTATTTTATTCTCTATATTTCACTTAAGTTTAGAAATAAATGAACTTATGCTTGAAACTAAATTTAATACGGGTTAATCTTTAATTGGTACTAACATTAGCTGTGAAACATAAATTATCACATTTAATAAACGTACCTAAGCAACATTTAGATTCCCGTTCGAGTAAAACAATCAGAACATAGAACCCTAAAAAACAATAGTAAACCGTCTACAAAAGTACCGTTAAATTGTTGCTACAGCGGTATCGCGTTGGCGTCCGCGACGATAATCTTACCGGCAAGGTTATTATGTAAATCGGCCATTTGTTTGTTACATTGCAGTTACGTAACTTCATTGTCGACGATGCAACGGAGACCGCGCTGGGTCGCAGGTTACGTTAACCGAAGTTGTAGCCTGTAGGCCTCGCGCTCATGCAACTTTAAACTCTCCGGCTCGCTCTTGGAGCTAGAATGTTATGTTAGCTAGAACTCTTACGTCATTGAGCTTGCTAGCTTCTTTTGTTCTTAATACCCTGAATTTCGTTTGATCCGACCAGGGCCCCGATCGCGTTAATTTGAAATGACAGCGTACGGTTATGAGTTAGTTGTGGTTTGATTCCAACTGTAGTTTAGTGTCGGTTCACCTGTGTAGAATTTTTTTCACCGTTCATTTGACAGCGTTAACTGTCAGTTGTTGTCGAGAAACGTCTCAACTTTTGGTAAAACTATTAGCGCGATACGAAACGGTCAAAAAGCTGTAAAGCGGTTGTAGTTTAGTAGCGGTTTGGTTGATAATTTTTAACGCGATTGCCCTCCTGTACAATACTCGTTCTAAGTACAAAACATTTTGTTTTGTAATAAACCCGAAACAATTGCGAAACCCCGCTCTTTTACGTTTTCATTTATTGAAAAGCAGCGAGGAAATGTTTCCAAACAGCAAAGTACTTTTAGGGCGGATCTTTCAAGAGTGAGATAACGTCCTTAGTCTACCGTTAAAGAATCAGCTAAGACTTATTGCTCTGATAGAAGAAATTTGAATCTTTCAAGTGACAGTTACGAGTTAACGGAGGAATAAAACACGTAGCGGAGGTTTAACTTTATCGGACTGTTTTATGGCCAGATAAGGTTGTTATTCTCTCGCTAACTCGTCATGTCAAAGCCAAACTACCGTATCCTAGTGTGTTTGTCTGTTTGTTGGCTTGTTTGTTTGTCCTTCTTTCATGCAGCAACGAAGCAACGGATCGAGGTGATTTTTGACATACTTATATATAGTTTATGGACCGGAGAGTAACATAGGCTATTTTTTATCCCGGATAATACTCGGTTCCTGTGGGAACGCGGGTGAAAACCGCTGGCAGACGCTAGTAAGGTTATAACAGTTTCTATAGAAGTTAAATGGATAATAATTGAGGAATAGGATGATCACTGATTAGAATATTTTAGTTGTAGGTGCTAGGTGGTATGTGTCCCTATAGGTATGTGCTCACTCTACTAGATAGGAAATCATAAGCCCGAAGTCACATTAATTAATGCTCATTTATTACGACACACGTAAACATAAAAGCGAGGGCTGCCGGGCACGCGGTTGCAGGGTGGTGGTGCGACTGGCGCCAAGAGCGCGTTTTGCCTCGCTTGCTAAATATCAACCTGCAACGCCTGACCCCACATCAACACTACTCATTTTGAAAAAAAGTTTTACAGAAACACAATTGTAAAA
This sequence comes from Crocallis elinguaria, assembly GCA_907269065.1. NCBI lineage: Eukaryota > Metazoa > Arthropoda > Insecta > Lepidoptera > Geometridae > Crocallis > Crocallis elinguaria. The sequence goes on from OU026077.1 coordinate 10,904,949, forward strand.
ACGTATAAATGTAATTATATACAAAACACTGTAAACTTATAAAAATCTAACATTATAAATAATATGTGGAAGCTGAAGTGATGTGACTGGCGCCAAGTGCGCGTTTTGCCTCGCTTGCAAAATATCAACCAGCAACGCATGCCCCCATAATATATTGTTCAGAATCGCACTGATCATTGGGAAGAATGCAAATGGGACGAAACTTATTTTGTTCATTGAGGAAATTTACAGCCCTTTTCTTTTCGTTTTGGTAATTTTGCGTTCAGTTTTTCACTCATTTTGAATCTCACGGTAAAAGCGAAATTCATCTTTCTTTATTTCCTGGCTTCTGTGGTATGTTCGCCACAGAAAAAGCGATATTTTAAATCTAATGAAAAAACTCAAAAAAACAACAAGTAACCAAGGAGAAGCGGTCGCTATGCAAATAACAACACGTAGAAGTGTCATAAAAACGACGTTTAACCAGATATGTTCCGGGCTGCCTCGCTCGCTTGACTACAGGATGGCTATATGTATTTATTGCAAATAAGAAAAGGATTCCAACAATATAATGCCAAGAAAAAAACTTTTCGTAAATTCTCTGAATCATCAGAGCTATAGTAACTTTTTGGTGAAGGCAGACGTAAATAAATTGTTGCCATTCTAAAGAAATAAACCTTAGGTAGCTAACGGTCCGCTAAATTCGTATTGAAAGACCCGAAAAAAAATGACAAGCACATAACGGACCACTAAATTTTATCGGTTCACTAGCAATCAGTCCACTAACGCTGCAATTGAAAGATTGGCCCTTAGTATTCCAGGTTGAGTTCTGGTTTAATTTTTGAACTCGAGGCTATTTTATAGAGTTTCTCTCGATTAAACTTACAGAAATATATTTCAAAAAGAAAATATAAGCCGATGGTACGATGTTTGGTTAATAAATAAAGTTTAAACAAAAATTTTGTTGTTATTTACATTTCAGAAAACTGTAGTTTGTAAACTGGAATTTACGGATGCCTTGAAATATATATTGAATAGTATTACGTATCGATTTACTAAATTTGATTGTGTTAAGTTTCTAAAATGTGCTGAAAGCTTCCAGAGCATGCAGTAATTATATCGCAAGTTATGTGCTATTTCAGTCAATTTATGGACCCAAACACGGTTGTATAAAAAATTGGGCACGTTGTGTTTATTTATCCACAATCTTGCGAGTTACGTTACGACATACCTCAATGTTGAAATTATATCTACAGAGTGAGAATCGCCTCCCATATTTAAGAAAATACCAATTGGTTTTACAGAAATCAAACAGGCACAACTACTCATCTTACACGACTATTGATTTTATTTTAGATAACGCTGACATTGTCGTTAGAGTGCAACATTTGATCGTGAAAATAAATAAGGTTGCCATTAACTGTGTCAATCCGTAGACAAAGACGAACTTGAACGTATTACGATTACTTTCTGTTCGAATAATAAGCTGCTAGCGTTTATTACGTAACATATACATGAGTACCTATTTATTAATCCAACTGTTGTTAACATATTTTATATTATTGGATAAAGAGACGAGCGGGTCGTTTGCCTGATGGTAAGCATAACTCTAGCCTATAACAATATTTGCAGTGCCACTCAGAACTTTGAAACACTAAGCCCTAATTAAAACACTCTCGGTAATTTCACTTACATACTTTGTTTATCAAACCGGAACGCAGTAATGCTTGACACATTACTGCAGCAGATTACTCGAGAAAATTGGTGGTACCAACTCAGACCGACACTCGCAGAAGAGTTACTCCTACCACTTGCTACCTAAACACCTTCGTTTATATACGTGTTATTGAGTTCATTTTATTTGAATACTTGTACAATATAGCAACCTTAAAACTAATTTCATTAAAACTAAATCCAGGGCCTTTATGATTGTCATTTTTTATTCAATGTTATTCCATTGTAATTGTAATTTGGGAACTGTGACTTAACCCAATTGAACTAAAAGTTGAGTCGCGTGTCGCTCGTAACTTGACTCGTTAAATAGTTCATGACGTAACAAACAAGCTGTGACTCAACTTGGTTACGTAATTTAGTTATTATGTTGTGATGCGAATAAAATGACATTTGCAAGATGTATAAGCGTCCTTTGCTATACGTATTGAAACTATCTCGGTCTTGCTCTCAATTTTAGCAACAAATAATAGGTTAGATATAGTGTACCCTAACCAAAGTATATTCGATGATATAGATATCTGTTGATCTTCCCCAATAAGGGTTTCTTTTTTTTTCTACGGGCTAAGCCTTCATTTACTAGTTACTACATAAATACTACATTTAACCCTATAGATAATCCAAAGGCTCTAGCCTACTACTAGTGGGCAGCGTACCCAGCGTGCTGCAGGCATTGCATCGTTGAATTGCAACGGTGATCTATTGAGCTAAATAAGTATCAGCATTTGGTTACGCGTCGCATCAACCAGACACTGACAAAATTTTGAAAATAATATAAGCTCCCGGCCTCCATGGTTCACGGACCAAATATTATGTAACCACTCCCAAGGTCATATTTGCGCCGCTTGAGTCGTTCAGCCAGCGTTATAACGGTTTTAGAAATAATCAAGCTATTTGTTAGGTTATGTTGTGCACAAAAAATTAGGCTTTCATGAAAAGTAAGAGCACCACGCATCAGTAAATATCTATTTTTTTTTCATTTATGTAACACTATTACGTTTGTACTGACTCTTGACATACCTATTTAGAAAGGTTGTGCACCTAACATGTTGCCTTTAAAACTGAAGTTTTAAGAGCAACTAATTTTCTTGCTAATAACCCGCTAAAAGGAAAGAATAAGCGCTAAGGATAATCTGCACATAAGAATAGTAGCCCCATTTCCGTGGGATTTTTATTCCTTTACAGAGATGCTTATTTTGAGTTTTACTGGACATTGTGATTTTAAATAATTTATTGCAAGTTGCGAGTGTATTGTATTTAAACTTTTCGCTGAGTGAATTTATAACTGCTGATCTAAGCCCGTATAAAACTTAAAACCTAATTTAGTATTGGAAGGATTTGATATCGTCGCTTAGCTAACAATACCGCGCATCTCAAATTTGCTTAGCTTTCAGGAGAGACAAAAAACTGAATATCTTCTTTGAAATATTTCAGACATGTGTGATTTATCCATAAATTGGTACTTATTAGTTTCAATTACGATGTCATAAGTTAAAATAAGCGTATTTTGTACAATAAAAGCATTTGGTTGACTTGTGCGGTATAAGCTTAACAGAATAAAGACTTCTGCGGTGTTTAAAACTTCTTTTTTATATAATCAATATTAACTACCAATAAAATATTTTTCAAAATGTTATCATAGAAATCTTAATGCTAGTAGGAACAATATTAGAGAGTATGACAATTCTGATACATAGTTATTCTGTTTCATCAATACGAATACTAGTTTTAACTAATTAAAATAAATCAAAGGAACTAAGTACATAGTTACCTAAGAACGATTAAGGAGTAATATTATATATTATGTAACTGTTCAAGTCCTACGCATTTGAACGTTCTCCTCTCATGTCTTAAATTGACGTACAACGTTTTTCATCACTAGCGCTCGGTAAGTGGGTCACTATTGTCTCAAAATCAGGGCGGAAAATACCACTTTGCCTCCGTAGGGAGGTAAAGCAATTTAAAAATCGTTCTACTCCCATGAGAAAAAAAATACCATTGAGCTTACTTTTTCTTTTCTTCGACCTTGGGTACGTAGCTAAAAGCTGGAAAATATAACTCAACTAGCTTCTGCCCGCGGTTTTCACCCACGTTCCCACAGGAACCGTGGATTTTTCCGGGATAAAAAGTAGCCTATGTTAATCTCCATAAACCTTTTCATAAATCGAATGCCAAAAATCACGTCGATCCGTTGCTCCGTTTCTGCGTGAAAGAAGGACAAATCAACATACGTACAAACACACTTTCGAATTTATAATATTAGTAGGAATACTAAACTGATTATATCAAGTATTTTGTCTTACCGTTCACCAATTACGAAAACTAGATTATTGACACATGTATAATAATCTATTGTTATTTAATTTTATATAGATAATTACTCAGTTGCGGCAGTATTTATAGTAGGTGCCTACTTCGACGACTCGTACGACTTTTTAACCTCCAACCGGCACTTCCTTCACGTTTAGGCATATGTGTCCTACCCTCATAATTTTAAGCCGCCCGATGTCCGATACGTTGTTTTAAGACAACAACCGGGACTGACGGCGTGGTGTTCCTTCCGAAACAGTAACTTTTAATTAAGTGCAACTTTTAACTTAAGTACACCGGCATTCTAAAACTTTATCCAACTATCCATCGCTAATTGGGGCTTAAATATATTTACAGGTGGAACACAGACGTCACCACCGTTCCGACGGCAGCGCTTGCTTCATCGCTTAGGTGGCTCTTCACCTGGCAGCAGCAACATGGTTCCAGTTCAACCGCGGCAGCTTTTTTCACCGCGGGTAATCTTAGTCTTTTTTCTTTCTGCTCTCTTGTTATAGGATGTTGACCGCTAGGTACTTTTTCGGGCCGTTTCACCGATAGGCCTACTGGGTTCTTCTACTGGTTCCTACCAGTAGAAGAACCCAGTAGGCCTATCGGCATAGTACCACCATGGATAAGTATATCCTCATGCTCCTACTATAGCCCATCCACAGATGAACCATAGATTTAAGTTTTGACATAAGTACGCCTATTAAATTCCATAATAATTGACAGGCAACCATCTATACAAATAAATAAAAATTAAAGGGTCTGTTTGTAGCATACATAATATTAATTAACCCTCTATAGTTTTGATGTAATAAGTGTCTCGCGAATATGTACGTAATCGATTTATACTTTCCATACATGTCTGTGGCCGATGTTCACTGTCGAGTAGATACCATGTGCGTCTTCGGAATCATCTTTCAATCATGGTACTCAATCTGTCATTCTACTGAATGTTGCCTAATGACTCAGCATTTCACAACTATCGTTTAATTTTTGTTTAACTCATTTTGTGTGCTACTTACCTAGCAAGTCCATATTATTAACCTTCGTATCTTTAAATGCAAACACCAACATAACTCGGCTTAGACTCGAGTCGATTTTTTATCAAATTTCCATTCTATACGTGTTAGCTCAGCCGCTGTTTTTGCTAGTTTTGATTGCTCTGAAATTAAATTAAAAGCATTGGTAGACTCGAAAGTTAATAAAAAGAAACAAAATCCATAGATTCAGAACTCAAGAATCAGTTTCAGCGGTCGGAATATCGTCAATGAGAGCACGCTAAGGGTAACAGTTCACCGAGAGCTTCCCAGCAGATCTACAGATTGGCAGGCGACCTTATAGCCTAGCCGTGGTAGCTTCCAGCGTCGTATACTCATGTGTTGTTTCATGTCTTATAGGCTCGCTTCGATTACGCTCGGGAACTGCTGGCCTCATCAATGTATATGGAAGCCGCACCGCACCTCGCGCACGTGGCCGCATCAGTGGAGCCATGCGCCAGGAGAGCTCGTATTTTATTGGCAGAGGTATAATTATTTCTATGCTCTTTCCTCCTTTTTCGTCATGGTTTTTATTTTACAAGGTAAACGGGACGAGTTTGTCGTTTGCCTGATGGTAAGCCTGCTACAATTACAGTGTTACACAGAAATTAAAAACACAAAGGTCTGCACGATACTGCAGTATGCGATAAGTTTTACCCTGAGGCGCTATATGCCCAGTAATTTCACTAACTACTTAACTCATCGTCAGATTACAATAGCTAAGCGGTGGAGCCCACCCTAACGGATATCCGCAAAATATGAGGTGAAACTGGTGGTAGAAAAATTCCATTAAACCTAATTTTTTAAATCAGATCGCTCTGTGCTAATGACCCATTATGACACTTAGTTTTTAAGATGTTTAGTTTTAATACCTATTTCTTGTATTATGGTGTTTCTATAAAGATTTTTTTATCTATCTTTCTATATCTATCAAAACGACCAATGACTTTCCCTTATGCATAACCCCCCTGAACTTATGTAAGTCTTAACGACTAATAGTCTTGAGACGTGCGAGTATAAAAAACAAATGTCACCTCGTCAATACTATAAAAACAATGTTGTAATTGCCACTTGTAAAGTTTTGTTCCAACCAATCCATGGTTTCCGTTTAATATTTTGACTTCATTCGGTAATTTATATTTTTAATTTAATTTATTTATTTTAATATATATTTTTAATTATGAACGTTTCTTATTTTTATGACAAGGAGGTTGATTTAAAAAAGGTTTTGGAATCTTTCCTTATACGTGTTTTAAAATAACGGCTATGAGTTTTTACAAACACACATAAGTATAATTATCTTTTACTAGCTTCTGCCCGCGGTTATCACCCGCATTCCGTGAACGAGTCGTGCATTTTTCCGGTATAAAAAGTAGCCAATGTTACTCTCTGGTCCATAAACTAACTATATCTATGTCAAAAATCACGTCGATCCGTTCCTCCGTTACTGCGTGAAAGAAGGACAAACCAACAAATTAACAACACACTTTCGCATTTGTAATATTAGTAGGGATGTACGTGCAGGGAAATGGAAGTATATTTACTTATTCATTCATCGTTTTATAATCGCATACATATGGTTTGTCTTTGTACTCACATTAACACGGCTTTTCATAAACAAATATAATCAAATTGTAAACTTGTATCGAAAACAACACTATAAATACATAAACTTCGAATTAAATTAATACTATGTTCGAGTTGTGAGATCGGTACTCGCTACGGGACATTCCAACAGAAATAGGCAGTCATTTAACTCATTGAACGGGTCAAAGACCCTGTGTAACTACACTTTACACTGCATCATTGTATTACTTGAGTGCAGCAGATTTACTGCTACATTTTTCTCATAATAATCATCAGCCTGTTACCCGGTCTTCTCGCACCCGGATACCGGTCTTCTCTCAAAGAAAGAGAGGTAAGGGCCATAATCCATCAAACGGACCTATTTTATGCTATTGGCTAACGAGACGAGCTGTTCTGTTCGTTTGCCTGATGGTAAGCATAACGTCGGCCCATAACAATTGCAGTGCCACCCAGAACTTTGAAACACAAAGGCCTGCGCGGCACTGCAGTGCGCTCGTTACCCTGAGACATTAGGTATTAAGTCTCATAAGCCCAGTAATTTCACTGGATACTCCGCTCATCAAACCGGAACACAGTAATGCTTGCACACTACTGCGGCAGACTCCACGAGTAAAGCAGTGGTAACAACCCAGACGGACACTCGCAGACGAGTTAGTCCTACCACTAACAATGCGGCTAGGTGGTTGTCACATACGTAATTATCATTTTTGCTCCGCAGGCTATAGAAGAGATTAACGTGAACAGAAACAGCAATTCGCTGCGTGACCTTTACCGCGCGGTGCGTGAAGAAGGGATAATATGGCCAAAGCTGAATGAGCTTGAGTGCGTTGTTTGCTACGAAGTGTTCCGTCAGCCCGTGACTACTCCTTGCGGACATACCTTCTGCCGCTGCTGCGTAGAACGGCTCTTGTATTACACCGGGCGGTGCCCGCTCTGCGCCCGATCCCTGGTCACCATTGACTTGTTAAACGTAAGTTCAATCAACCTAATACTATGTTCCCGCCGACTTTTTTTATGCTATTTGGTAACTAGATAGCTAGTGAAATTACTGGGCTTATGAGACATAACGTCTCAGAGTAACGAGCGCACTGCAGTGCCGCGCAGGCCTTTGTGTTTCAAAGTTCTGAGTGTCACTGCAATTGTTATGGGCCGGCGTTATGCTTACCATCAGGCAAACGATCAGCTCGTCTCGTTACCAAATAGCATAAAAAAGTAATCCCGTGTAATTCTCATGCTCAGTAATTTAATTGGCTGCTTTGTTTATTAAACACAGTTGTTTAGAAATGTTTTTATAGGGCTGCCATGAAACCTGTGCTTTATTCCAGACGGCAGATACCAGATTCATTTCTGCCATGATTGCGGCCTCAGTCGACCTTCCTGCCGCGTCTTCGGCTCCGGACGGCTTCATCCCGATATTCGCATGCGCTGTCGCGTACCCTGGGTAAGAACATTTTTTTTTTTGTAATATAAAAAAAATAACAATAGTTTCAAGATCGGTTCAAATTCCAAAATTATTGAATGCGGTTACAAAAAAATGTTTAAAGTTTACGTCAAAATTCTACTACAGGACTTTTGGGCAGCCCTAGATCAGCTGATTCACTTGAAGTAAATTAAATGATTATGTTGATTAGAAGAGACTTAGAAACAATTCCAGAAAATGCCGCGCACTTCACACACTTCGTTGAATTGGAATGTTGTGGGCTCTAAGTAGGTGCTTAAAAAAATCAGTATTTGATATAAACGTTGCAAAACTACGTAAGGCAAAAATGCCACTTTAGATAGTACCGGCTATAGTGTTAATTCTTTTTTAGAAAAAATAAGTTACATATTAATTACTCTTGCGCCGGGGCCGGGTTATTTTTAGACATTTCCCTTAATCAAAATGAAACTAATCTGATAATGAGTCATTTGGCCAAACAAGAACTTGATAACAATCAGTATAATGTTTAAATTTTTACCGTGTTACAGCAAAAACCACTTATAGGAATCTTTTTAGCTAGACAGTGTTAAAAGATAAACGTCTAAAATGATTAGAAATGTCACAGTAGAATGGAGTTCGACAACGGTCAGACACTACTAAAATCAAATTTGTGGTTGCTCATATTTAAACATGCGACTGAGGCATAGGAGTAAAACGCTGTTTAACACAGGTGTGTTCAATTTTTTGTGGTAATTTTTAAACGCAGATTATTTAATGTTATTGTTTGCCTGCGAATCCCATATTCACAGTAACCGGAGGTAAGGGTGTGGGAGCGAGATGCAGTGTTGAATTTAGTGTTGAACCGGCGTCTGCAAGACATACACGCCCGCAAAGTTGGCTGAGGTACGTCTCACGTTGTAGTCGGTGTTACATTTATGAGACTACGTAAGTTTATAGTTATATAATTTATTATTAGATATGTCAAGATGTCTCATAAAAAAAATGAATGTCGGCTACAAGAATTATTATATTTAACTACTGTTCAAACGCTACTTCCAGTGACTCCAAGAGCGAAGAAGAGATCGATAACGTTTCTCGGAGAGACGGAGAAAGTGTTTCGGAACTGATAGGAAAACCAGAAATTATTACAAGTTATAATAAAACACAAGCCGGTGTCGATGTTGCAGACGAAGAAAGTGCCACGTACAATGTTTCGCGCTACAGCAAACGTTGGCCTATGACATTTTTATACGGTACACTCAATATGTTAGAAGGCTACCATAAATGGTATCATAATCAACAGAGAACAAAACATATATGACAGTACACGCATGAAATGCGGAGACTTCATTCCTAATCTAAGATTGAATCTCGTAAATGATAATCTTTGCACGAGACGAAAAACGTACATCCAAAGGAAACTTGAAAGAGGATTGCTGATCATCTCAATGAAGGCACAATCATCTTCTGGGCCAGACGGTATACCGCCCTTTCTAGTAAAGGACTGCATGCGAGTTTTTAAAACGCCCTTACTGCATATTTTCAATTTGGTATTAAAAACGTCAGTTTATCCAACCGCGTGGAAAACTTCACGAGTTACGCCTGTTCCCAAAAGTGGATTAAGATCGATGGTCGAGAACTACAGACCCATAGCCGTCCTCTCAGCTTTCAGCAAGGTTTTCGAATCAATTTTGAATCGCCGCATCTCCATGCAGATTCGGCTTCGGCTCAGTGAGAGTCAACACGGTTTTCGCGTTGGCAAGTCTACCACGACCAATTTGATAAACTTTGTTGACTACTCAGCTGCCGAGATGGACCGGAGTGGGCAGGTAGATGCGGCATACTTTGATTTTAGGAAGGCTTTTGACCGGGTGCATAATGACGTTTTACTAAAGAAATTTGCTGCGATAGGGTTCACCCCCCGTTTACTAAAGCTGTTTGCAAACTATTTTTCGAATAGGATACAATATGTGTGTCACCGCGGTTACACATCTGATCCGTATTTTACATTATCTGGTGTCAGTCAAGGAAGTACCTTAGGACCAACGCAGTTCTTGATCATGATCAATGATCTACCGAATGTCGTGAAGACGGCTCGATGCCTCATGTTTGCGGACGATTTGAAGCTATTTATGGGAATAGACGGTCCCGCTGACTGTGAGGCGTTGCAGCGTGACATAGATGCTGTTGTGGCGTGGAGTGAGCTAAACCATCTAGAATTTAATGCAGCTAAGTGTAAAACTATTACTCTTACTAGATCCCGCTCGCCCCACGTCCATAATTATAATGTATCTGGAGTCCAGCTGCAGCGAGTCACGGAGATCAGGGACTTGGGGGTTACAGTTGATCCCGAATTGACCTTTAATGTGCATATTACGGAGCTTTGTAAGCGAGCTTACAAATCATTAGGATTTGTAATGAGGCAATCTGCTCGATTCAAAGATAGACAAGCAATTATATCTCTGTATTATGCTCTCGTTCGTAGTCAGTTGGAATTTAATGCTCTCGTATGGGACCCACATGAAGCAAAATACACAATGATGTTGGAACGAATTCAAAGGAAGTTTGCAAGGCATCTGTACAAGAAAATGTACGGCTACTACCCGTACCTGTATCCGTCGCTATTTGTAAGCGGAATGGTGGCTATCGAGACGCTTGAGCTACGTCGAAAACGCGCGCTTATCTCTCACTACTACCAGTTACTTAATAATGGGATAGATAATCCAACTGCCCTGTCTCAGTGCGCGCTGTACGTCCCGGACCAGTACCTGCGCGTGCGCACTCGGCGCCTGCTCGCGCCGCCCGCGGCCCGCACTAATACTGCGCGGTACGCCCCCACGGCCCATGCACTCGCTACGCTTAACACTTTGATTGCTCAGCAACCAGAACTAGATTTATTTTACACCAGTCTTATGGTGTTTAGTACAATAAGTTCTGAGTTTTTATGTTAGTTTATTAACGATAATTATTTAAGCTTTTTTAATCATCATGTTTTTAATAATGGCATTTTTGTACTTGTTCGCATTTAATATTTAAATACCTATTGTCATGTACCTGTGTCCTGCCTCAAAAGCGTTTTGGTTTTTAACTGTAAGTTTTTGAGTAATTAAATTAAATAAATAAATCATCTGGGAGAACATTCATCAACAGTTCTCAAAAAAATGGCTGATATACGTCAGGTTTGGTGACTGCACTGGAAAAAAATAGGAAAAAAAATATTGCTGTTGGATGTGTGAGAAGTCAATTTGAATAGAGCATACGATTTTTATGTGCGGAGATTGTGTCGATTTTTAAGTGTAACTTTTGTGATGTGCTATATTTTGATCTCATAATATTTTTTAGTTACTTATTTTATTTTTATAATTAAAAGTTATGTTTATATTGGTTTTGAATGTATACTGCTATTAATATCCCAAGTAAAATAATACGTAATACACAATCATATATATATATGATTGTATATTACGTATTATTTTACAAAATATTCGTCATCAAACTTTCGGGTATCTCATACCCGCCTCGTAGCTGGTGCAACAATATCTTACCTCACTCAAGCCGGGGCTTATCCCGGCCCGGTATAAAGTGTAATTTTAGGATACGCTACAATACAGATTAAAATAATATTATTTTATAGGCTCCCTTGCCCGCTACTGACCGGCCCTCGTTTCTGGGAGACGATCAAACGGGTCTTGCAGTCCGAATCACGAAAATTGGGAGTCGTCGCCTATCACGGGAGAAACAAAGGAGTAGCCATGTTTGGCACGGTTAGTACATTTTTTAATTTTATTTGGTAACAAGACGAGCTGGTCAATTGCCTGTTGGTAAGCATAACGCCGGCCCATAACAATTGCAGTGCCACCCAGAACTTTGAAACGCAAAGGCCTGCGCGGCACTGCAGTGCGCTCGTTACATTGAGCCATTAGGTATTAAGTCTCATAAGCCCAGTAATTTCACTGGCTACTCCGCTCATCAAACCGGAACACGGTAATGCTTGCACACTACTGCCTGGCGGCAGACTTCACGAGCAAAGCGGTGGTAACAACCCAGAACGACACTCGCAGAAGAGTTAGTCCCACCACTAACAAATATATTATACATTATACATCTATTATAATATTGTTTTAAAACATAAACATTTACACTCATACCCCTGAACTAGGATTATCTGTCTCGCAGGTGGCATACGGGCACACAGATAAACAACACAAACGTGCAAGACCCCTACAATGAACTTTATAGAAATCAAACACGGGGTCGCACGCTTTACAGGCAGGGCTGCCAAATAAACTCAGCCACGGAACCGGCGCCATTGACCTTGTTACTTGTTACCACAAAAAAATCCTAGCATCAGCTACACACACCATCCCTAGATCCTAGGACAGAAATGGTTCAAAAATAGAACCCTGAGCGTAGCGAGGGTTTTAAAGGTATACGAGGCGCAAAATAACTGATGCTGACGAGCGAAACACAATTTATCACCTCATACAACGAGGAAAGGTCACTCGAAATCTGCGTTCAAAATTGCTTTTTATCCATCTATTTTATCAGGTGGTAGGACAAACTCTTCTGTGAGTGTCCGTCTGGGTGAGGACCACTGATTTGCTCGTGTAGTCTTCCGCCAAGCAGTAATGTGCAATGCAAGCATTACTATGTTCCGAATTGATGAGCAGAGTAGTCAGTGAAATTACTGGGCTTATGAGAATTAATATCTAATGTCTCAGGGTAACGAGCCCATTGCAGTGCCGCGCACGCCTTTGCATTTTTATACTTACCATCAGGCAAACGACAACCTAGTCTCGTTATCCAATCGTATTAAAATAAACCTTTGAGTAATGTTGCCATTTTTTATCCGACTGCCAAAGGAAAGGATGGTAATGTTTTTGGAGCGTATGTATATTGTATGTCTATTTCTTTACCGCGCTTTGTGCTGATTTTAAAATTATTCTGAGATGCATTAGATTCGCTTTAATTACGGGAGTGACATATATTTTCAGCTTTGATTACTCAGGCGGGTATTTTTTTTTTTAATACTTGACTGTTTTTTCTTGTTGTAGCTAGTGGAAGTGCGAGACTGCATGAAGTTTGAGGATGGCAGCGCGCTTTTGTCCACAGTCGGCGGACCACGGTTTCAAATAATAGAACGAATCATGGTAGATGGGTGAGTTTTTTGTCTAATTACCCTGAGAAGAATAGTACCACCCCATCTCTACCCGTTAGTGCCGTTAGAGCCGGCTAAGGGAATATCCAGTGAATAGGCAGCAGAATTCTCCTCCGTCAACATCGTAATCTGCTGCGATCACCAAAACTCCAAACGTCGTGTAGTATGACAAAATCACCCCTTCATAGGGGAGACCGATGTTCAGTAGTGGAGGCGTACCGGCTGTTCTTGGAAACCATTCTTTGAAAAAATTTGACGCGATAATTTTTCTTAAAATTCAATCACTACTCCGTTACGCTTATGTGGCTTACCTACAGTCCGTGTGATCTAGATTGGTTGGTGATTCACCATGGGTGTTGTTTAGATTATTAGACAAGTTAAAAATTACGTACCTTATTTTATTCAACCTTCCATCTTAATCCCAATTTTACCACGATAATATTTTTCCAGTTGCAACATGGCGCAAATCCAAGAAATGGAAGACATCGTCCCCAGGGACTACCTAGTAACTTGTGGTTTAAAAGAACTGGCCCAGCAGATCTTCAGCAGAGCTTCGATGTGGCTGGAGACTGTAAACCCAATACTGTTGGCGAACATTGAATCCGTCTTTGGGCAGATGCCTATGCCTCGTTTCGATGGCGCGTGGTGGGAAGATCGTAATGGTCCTCAGTGGCTGTGGTGGATCGTCGCACTTCTCCCGCTGAACTCGGAAATGCAAGTGAGTTGGCTTTTTGTGCTTGTGTCTGGCTCCGTGGCCAAGTTTTGTTAGTGGTAGGACTAATTCTTCTGCGAGTGTCCGCCTGGGTTGTTACCACCGCTTTGCGCGTGAAGTCTGCCGCCAAGCAGTAGTGTGCAAGCATTACTGTGTTCCGCTATAAGGAGCAGAGTAGCCAGTGAAATGACTGTGCTTATGAGACTTAATACCTAAAGTCTCAGGGTAGCGGGCACACTGCAGTGTGCGGCCTTTGAGTTTCAAAGTTCTGAGTGGGACTGCAATTGTTATGGGCCGGCATTATGTTTACCATCAGGCAAACGACCAGCTCGTCTCGTTACCAAATAGCATAAAAAAGTAAAAAATAAAAGTCTGCCCCAACCTGATGGTATAAGCATAACGCCGGCCCATAACAATTGCAGCCTTCGCGGCACTAAAGTGCACTCGTTACCCTGAGATATTAGGTTGTAAGTCTCATAAGCCCAGTAATTTCACTGGCTACTCTGCTAATCAAACCGGAACACAGTAATGCTTACACACTAATGCGGCACACTTCACGAGTAAAGCAGTGGTAACAACCCAGACGGACACTCGCAGAAGAGTTAGTCCTACCACTAATAATATTTTGTGTCGTGATAGTGGTGCGTCATATTCTGCGGCTCAATCGCTTTGTTCAATTGTACGTATTAATTATCAGCTTCTTACGCCCCCACTGCTGGCATACCGGCCTTCTCTCAAAGAGAGTTATGGGCCATAATCCACCACGTGCCCCCAGTGCAGCTTGGTGGATGTCACATGTCTTCGAATATTGTGGTTCTTGAACTTGCGGATTTCCTCACGATGTTTTCCTTCACCGTTTTAGAGCGAGTGTGAATAATCCGCACATAACTTGACATAAGTGATTGGTGCGGGCCGAGTCGAGATTCGAACTATTATGCGTCGGATTGAAAGTCGCACATATTCCCGCTCGGCCACACTCGCTACAATTGTACGCATACTCTACAGTCTACAATATTTCGAAGGCATTTCGCACTTCATAAAAACCTGTTCTATATTTCAGGTGTTGATGCTATCTACGCCCACACTTCTAAAAAGACTGCAGGCAGTACTGCGGACATTGGAGCTTATGCACGAATATGAGCTGAAACCTTCCGTACCCCCTACGCATAATGACTGCCATTTAGAAAACGAGCTATTTATTATATACCATAACCAGTTAGGATAGTGATTTTTTGTGTCTTATAATGTACTGACTAACTATTACCTATTCTGTGGCACTGGGCAGGGTCCGTGTACTACCACGTAAGAAATTGTATCATTGTTATGTATTCAACAAGTACTATTCATCCAGAACCTGATGATATTTACGAAACGTTCTTCTAGGTGCAAAGACAAAAAAAAATAAAAAAGTAAATAAAAATGCAAAAAAAAGTCAATCGTAAAACCAAAAATACTTCCCAGGTGGTAGGACTAACTCGTGTGCGAGTGTGTGACTGGGTGGGTAGCACCGCTTTGCTTGTTTAGTCTGCCGCACAAGCTGTTATGCATACTGTGTGGTAACTTGATGAGCAAAGTAGTCAGTGGAATTACTCGGTATATTATTGTGTGATATATAACTCATATAACGAGCGCAATACATTTCCACGCAGGCCTTTGTCTTCCAAAGTTCTGGGTGGCACTGCTATTGTAATGCTATCGTTATGCTTAACATCAGGCGAACGAGCTGTTAACTTGTATTAAGTACTAGAAAAAAGAAAAAATATCATCATAAATATCATCGGTTCTAAGAGAGCTAAAAGATCAGCTAAAATTTACAGAGAGATTTCTGTCCTTATAATTGTCAAATAGTTTTCGAGACTCCATCATTCTTATGTTTAGCTGTACCTACTGTCTCACGACTGGGCAAAGATCTCCCCCGTTTGCTTCCAGGGGCCTGTTTCATAATAAATATTAGTCTAATATTATGAGCTTTTTTTTTATTTTTTCCATACAAAATATGAGACTAATACTCATAATATTAGACTAATATTTTTTATGAAATAGGCCCCAGACATCTCGGTCACTATAAATCTCCGATCCTATTAAATTTGCTCTTTTAATTAAACTTTCAATTACTTCAATCTCAGACCATCTATTAAATCTATTCTTTAATATGAAAGTTTGCTTTCTATTAGTTTCATGTCGTTAGATACAAGCGGCAAGGCAAGTGTCGTTCTAAAGGGGAGGCCTATGCCCAGCAGTGGGCGTCTTCCGGTTGACAATGATGATGACTCACTGCAGGGTCGCAATTGTGATTTAAATTTAGTACACGAAAAAAGTTTTAATGTATCGTAAGTTATGAAAACCAAAAATTGTCGGAATCCAATCGAACGAACCAAATCCCTCTTTCATATTACTATCGAGTTAAATGCTGTAAGAACTAGCCATCATTTTTCGATGCAATCAATATGAATGAATTGATTTTCATAATAATATTATTTGCTTTTCTTCTACTTTACTTTTGGTGAAAAAGGGTAAGCGTGGACGAAGATTGTGTGTTTTTATTTTTACTCTACTACTTTCATTTACTTTATTTTCAACTCATAATAATACCTGGTTCGGAAGGGCTTTCGTTCGATAAAATTTCGTATCTAATTCAAATTCAAATTCAAATTCAAAAGTCTTTATTCAAATAGGCCCCAAAGGAGCACTTATGAAAGTTAAAATGACTCTAACAGCCGGCCTCTGCAACATTCATCTACCCGAATCACAGACTAAAACTAATGCTGTCTTTATCAGAACATAATAAATGACAAAGACACCAACAGACCCAATCCGTGCTCAAAGTCAACGAACCTTCCAGAAACCCACCGTGCCCGTTCCAAATTGGTATAGGCCGAGCAAGAAGAAGGGCAAGAAACTCGTCACGGCATTCTTTTTTTTAAAAAAAAGTAGTTTATTACAATGATTCTAATGCTAACAACTAACAATTTAAAGTTTAGTAGTCGCCAGGAGGCTCCTGAGCTGTTTGCCTCCATGCATCCTTGTCATCCACATAATCCTTAATTTTATAATACGCTTTTTTAATTAATACACTCTTGACTATACGTTTAAACTTTCCTTGTGGTAATTCAGTTAATACTTTAGGAATTTTGTTGTAGAATCTGACACCATTTGCCAGGAACGATTTGTTAGTTTTACTTAATCTGAACCCGGGTACAACAATTTTATGTTTACTTCTAGTATTTAACTCATGTACATCACTTTTTAAGTTAAATTTAGTAATATTCTTCCGTACATACATTATATTTTCCAAAATGTATAGCGAAGGCAGGGTTAGAATACCTATTTCTTTAAAAAAGTCTCTTAGAGATTCGCGTGGACCCATGTCATAGATGGCGCGTACTGCTCTCTTTTGTAATATGAAGATGGTATCTATATCGGCAGCAGACCCCCAAAGTAGGACGCCATAAGACATCAAACTATGAAAATATGCAAAATATACCAACCTTGCCGTCGCCACATCAGTCAGCTGCCTAATTTTACGTACTGCAAATGCAGCGGAACTCAAACGACCCGATAGGGCATTGATGTGAGGACCCCACTGCATTTTGGAGTCAATAGTTAATCCTAAGAATACAGTGTTATTCACCAGGTCAAGTTTGCTGCCTTCCAATTCCACTTTAGATTCCACGTGTGGTACGTTGGGAAGTGAAAATTTAATACATTTAGTTTTACTAGCGTTAAGTAGTAGATTATTAGCAGCAAACCATTCTGAGATTTTGTCAAGGTTATCATTTAATTCCTTTAGTTCACTGTCTTTCCTATCAGTTTTAAAAATGAGTGAAGTATCATCAGCAAACAAAACTATGTCCAATGCTATATGGTCTGTCATAAAGGGTAAGTCATTTATATATACTAGAAAGAGAAAGGGGCCCAGTATTGATCCCTGCGGTACGCCTATCTTCACTGAAGAACCACAAGATGTTACTCTATCGATGCCAACCTTCTGCTGTCTACCCGTCAAGTAAGAATTTACAAGATCAAGAGCTGTCCCACGCACGCCGTAATGATGCATTTTTTTAATAAGCGTTCTGTGGTCCACACAATCAAATGCTTTGGAGAGGTCACAGAATACTCCAATAGCATCCTGTGAACCCTCCCAAGCTTCAAAGATGTGGGACATCAGTTTAGCTCCGGCATCGACTGTTGATCTGCCTTTCGTGAAACCAAACTGGTGACCGTGCAATATTCTATACTCGTTGAAATGTGAAAGTAACTGTTCTAAAATAATTTTTTCAAAGATTTTGCTAAGTGCTGGAAGTACAGAAACTGGTCTATAGTTAGAGGGGGTGTCCTTACAACCAGATTTAAAAATAGGGGTGACTTTACTGTGTTTCATTAGATCAGGAAAGACACCCTGATCTATAGAAAGATTAAAAATAATAACTAGATAGGGCGCAATTGTATCAATTAAGGATCCTATTACTTTTACCGATATACCCCACAAGTCTTCGGTGTTTTTCATATTGATGGATTTAAACGCTTTTTTGATACTAGTGGTTGTTATGTAACGAAAACTAAAATCCGGAATTAATTTAGAAAAGCTGTTTAGCAAAAGCATTTCTGCTTTTGCTGGAGAAGAGTCTAGTGATTTAGTAGCCTCCAATGGTATGTTTGTAAAAAACTTATTAAACTCATTGGCTATATCGAGTTGATCAGTAACTACTTTATCGTTAATTTTTAGTTTAAATTCACAATCTCTGTTTTTATTTTTACCAGTTTCTGTGTTAATAATTTTCCAAACAGTTTTGATTTTATTATTAGATTTTGTTACTTTATCCCTAATGTAGTTGGATTTAGCTTGCATACATACGCGTTTAAAGATCTTTGAATATTGACTGACATATTCGTGAAATTTTTTGTTCTTAGTGAGTGATTTTTTATAATATAATTCGTACATAACATCTCTACTTTTTCTAATACCCTTAGTGGCCCAGTCACTAAATTGAAATCTGTTCTTTACTTTTACTGTTTTCTTGGGGCACACTTTGCCAAATTCATTACAAATAATTGAAGACAACATTGCATAGATATCATTTGGGTCTTCAAGTGGAAAATTCGCGAGGGCTAGTCTTGAATCTATGTTTTCATTTAGTATTTCTAATTTATTATCTGTAAGGGCTCGTATTTCAATCTTAGCGTCTATAGATTTAGTTTTATTTTCTAAGCCTATTTTCTGTCCCATGTGGTCGGATCTAACACCAGTTAATAGACTTTTTTGTTTAACACTAAAATTAACAACGATGTTGTCAATGCAGGTAGCAGAGGAATGACATACCCTAGTAGGTTCTGTAAACAGAAATTTCAAATCAAATGACTCAAATAGGGACACAAATTTTTGTTTATCTGATGACTGTCCTAATAAATCTATGTTGAAATCCCCACAAACACATATACTTTTTTTACATTTAAATATTTTTCTTAAAATCTCTTCCATAATCAGTAAAAAGTGGGAAAAACAAGATGCAGGAGGTCTATACACACATAAAATTATATATCCAGCTAGTTCAACGCAGGCAACCTCACAGACTCGTTCCACAGAGCAAGCCACTACGTCACTTCGTTCTTTAAATTTCAAATTATTTCTCAATAATATTATTGAGCCCCCGCCTTCAGCAGACACCCTGTTGAACGTACTGGCGACTACATAGTTGTTTACATGGAATTGCATTGTATTTGGCTTCAGCCATGTTTCAGAGAAGCATAAAATGTCTAGATTGTACTTATCGGTCAATAACTCGATATCTAGAATTTTGCCTGAGAAGCGATTAATATTTTGGTGATATAAAATTAATTCATTACTTTGCATTTGATGCTTCTCTGTCGTCGGTAAATCACTACAAATAACGGGATCTACCTTTTTGCTGGAAATGCTTTTATTGACTTGTACTATATGTGGGGTATTGAGCTTTTCCATTGTCGGACTAGTCAGTTTAAATTATTGTAACCTGACGCTTGATCTAAATAGCTCTCATTAGTAACACTACTAACAATGAGATTGTCATTTGTCTGCGTTATACTACATATAACGGAGTTCTCAATATTAAATGCTAACAACTTAGCAATAATTATTTTATTAAATTTTGACAGGTACAATGTATCCTGAGTCAAAGTAAATTCACTAATAAATAAATTAGTGTCAAAATACAATATGTCGCTATGACGATATGTCAAATTATACAATGTCATATTTAAATTAAAAATGTCATTATTTTGTTTGTCCGTCAATTTAGATGAGTATGGGAAAGCACATAGTATTATCTTCCTCACACCCGACTCTAACTTAACAGTTAACATGTCAATTAGCTTAATTAAATCTCTCTTATGTATACTTAAACTATTTCCTAATTGTACAATGAGTGAGGTATCCCTGTCAAAATGGTCATGTTCAATCATCTGGATAATCTGTCCGATAGGGGCATTTGGTAAGCAGTTATTTGTAACATTTTGCTCAAGATAGTTGCTAAGAATCATGCCCATACCAGTGCCAATCATGTCTGAATAAAGCACTGACCTAGGTCTGTACCCAGCATGCTGGCAAGTATCAGACTGATTATCCAAAGACACAGACAGTGTAGGTGTTCCTACTTCAAGCGGTTGCATCAGGCCATAACTATATTGTGTATTCATTAGTTATTAAATAATGCAAAAGTTATGTGCGATCACAGAGCATACTAGCACATTGAAACAAACGCATGCGTCTACGCCATAGTGAGTGATCTGCTTAGTTATATATGATTAGTTCTCTAACTAAACTGTCGTTAACTTCTGTGTAAACGTGCCAAATAGGAAAATAGATATATAAATAAAACATTACTTAAATATTTAATTGATATAAAAGAAATAATGATGTTAATTGGGACCAAGTCCTCTTATAAGTAACAATCAAGATAGTCATTTCTTTGAAAGAGGTACTTAAAACCTTAATGCTCATAAATAAATAAATAAATGGTTTTGCTAGTATTAGGTACCTTTTCAATTGTGTGTCATTGAGCCTAGCCGAAATAAAGAATCGTACTTAGTTACCTAATAATAAGTATTTTTTACATTCTCAAGTTTTACTATTGTGTCTACTATTCTTCATAATAATAATTGTTACTACTACATACATTCTTAAGTTGTACTATTATATGTCTACTATTATTGTGTGTGTATAAACTATTCTTTATAATATTTGTTAATACTATGTACATTCTAAAGGTTTTTCTGTTTATCTTATCTCTGGATGTAACAGATTAATCGAGCCAAGGAGGCCCTATTTTGCTAATGACTATTATGACTATGTGACCTGGATTATTATGTACCTACTATCTAGTTGAATATTGTTGTCAAGTACTTTAATGTGACCATATCAACACATTCCAATATGCTTAGCTGCCATTTTGTGAAGCTGGTTGGTATATGTTCAGAAAATATTGTTTAACTATATAGGTATGTGTTACTGTAGACATATGTACAACCTTGATAATGGTGTATTTAAAAGATAACTGATAATAATCATGAAAATGGACCAAACTAAATGACAAGCTGCAACTAAAAAAATTATTAACTATAAATAATATAATTAAGTTGTACTAATATATGTAATTTAATTATTCAGTTTTTATAACAAAACGTTTTTTTGATCTCATTGGTCGATAAGTTACTACATAAATCTCAGGATAAGTTATATTAATTATTATTATATGTAGTCCTTAAAATGTTACTGAATTAATAAAAGATATGTTTTCCCAAATTTTATAAATAATTAAAAAGTAACGCTATTGTGCTGTAGAAATGTAGTGTAATATTTGTAAAATTTGGGTTATTCATAAAATTAATTCATTATTAAAATAAGTAGGATTATAAGAACTAAAAGTTATTTCGGAAGAATTAGGTTATGCTAGATGTTTTTTTCCTGATAAAATCTAATTGACTATATGTCTTTCGAGGTCGTAAAACTAAATCCGATAACCTGTACATCAAATAAATATTTATGTAAGCGTGTATTGTTCATCACAGAAGCCCAAAATGTACCTCGTTTAAAACACCTACAAGTATTATCTAATGCTTCCGAAACAATTTAGTAACTGATTGTGATACTCAAAGTCCTCGTTATGTAAGTTAGAGCAAATAGTTTAGTAAGTAATATTTCTATTCAAGCAAGTTCCATTTTGAAATAATCATCTAATTAAGTTTTGAAGGATGATAATAATCTATTATCTTTTAGATACCTAGTTATATAAGTTTCTTACTTTCAGATATTGAAAGATTTTCTCATATTTGTACTTTTACACCGTGGTTTGAACTGATGCACGAACAAGTTAAGGAACTGTCTAATCAAATTTAATTGTAGGTATTTAGGTATACGTCCATAAGGTGTTGCCAAATACAGCCCATTAACACATTGTTTAAAGAAGTACGTTTTACTTGCAAATCTGCTGATAAAATAATTAACTTTCATTTGGACAGATTTTTTTAAGTATTTAATCTCAACGGAAAGCTCAAATGTGATAGCAAATTAATTACAGGATATAATCAGCGGCTTCTCAATGTTATCAACAATTAATAAAAATGTGTGTATTTTTTATTCTTGTGGGTATTTTAATGTAACGAGCGGATTGTTTGCCTTATGATAGAAACGAATAATTAAATATGGGCTACCATGTTTTTTGGTCAAAAATGAAAAACTATTTAGATATAAATAAAAATTAATCAGACATATCTTTTTAGTAAGTCTTATATATTTTATTAATTAACTACATTATCAAAATTGAATGGATGCTAAATATGGTACAGGTTATCATATCATCTTTGTCATTATTATGATTTAATTTAAATTGTTTTTTCATAGTATTTATTGGTTTTTTTTTTCATAATAAAATTGCATGCTTAGCAAAAAACGTGGCTGATCCTCAATGACATAATACATTCTACAAATGAAACATATACCTACTTGTAGTATTTAGCCCTACACGGCACTGCAGTGCGCACGTTACCCTGAGACAAGACCTTTCTCATACACCCAGTAATTTTACTATTTGGTTCACATTGAGAGGCGGTTGGCGTTATAGTTATAAAATTGTGTAGTGTCTTGTGTTATTTAAAATAGGTACTTATTGGATGATTTTTTGATTTGAAAAACTTTGTTTAATAAAATTATTGTGGACCGAGTATGCTGCATTTTATTCTCATAATAACTTAATAGTAGGCATGTACCTACCTGCAGTATCTTCGTTTGGACATTTTATACATTGGCTCAAAAGTCTCATATAATCTCGTGTCCGTGTCCAAGATCAGTGGTCAAGGGTCACGAAAGTTCTTTTTTTACAAATACCTAACATATCTCTTGAGTGTTGAAAAATAAAAATGACGCTTTAGTTCTATGGTCAAGGACTTTTGTGTAAGTTTCAGAGTAGGTAGGTACTATTATACTAGTATGTGGTTTCAGAGTCGTAAACCTACAACTTGACCGAGACGAAAGTTACTAAAACTTCAAACCCTTTGTTACCCACTTAGGGGTTGATTTTTTAGTATGTCTGTACAGACGTGATGAGCCGACCCCATGTATGCATAGTATGCAAGAGAGCGAGGTACGACAAGTTTTACTTTTAATCTGTTATCGATTGCATTTCCTACATTTTCATTGCATTGACCGAATAACCATAGAATTACGAATAACTAATTTCGCGAAGTGATTTTCGTGTGAAAACCGTGGCGAACAACGATAAAACCATTTATATAGTCTTCGTTCCATAAACAAGTCTTCGAATTGTGAGATACGAATATTCACTTCATATTGAAAAAAGAAGATTCAGCTTCGTTTCATTTTAAAAAAATCAAGAACAACCTATCTCTCATTTAAATTTTTTACGATTCGCACTGTCAATTTTATTTATCGAAACGATCGGTACTAGCGCTGCTGTATGGATTGTATATAACTGTCATCAAAGAGAATATAATCACTACGTTTAAGAGACGGGAGTGCCATAGAAAAAGTTGGAAAACGACGCTTGTATGAAACGTGCACTAGACTTCAACACCAACAAAACAAAACAAAAATGAAACGTATGACGTCACGGCAGAGCTGCCAACATAATCACATCAATTAGGGATGTATGCGTTTACATTATTTGTCGATAAAATATATGAAGCTACAAAAATGTAGGATTCCTAGTAATTGTTCATTTGAAATTCAAGGTAGACCCACTTACACTATCGCGAACACTATGATGATGGTAAAATAAAACAAATCTTTGGGCTTTATTTTTATATGGTCAGCTGCTGCGCTTTCTTCGCCGCATCTGCAGACATTTCGTCGTATAAAGCGAACGATTTATTAATCATTCCACATTCGTTACGTATTAATAAATGGCTTAGTCGGCCCAACAGCTGATCAGTCATTTTATTTTGATGAATTTGGCACATCCAAAATAAGCTGGTATTAGATAGGATTACTGTCTTTGACCTATATCCTAATTTACCTATATCCTTGACATAATTGACTGGTTTAATTTCCTCAGCACTTGATGCTGAAGATGCTGTAATAAAAATAAATTGTATTATTCAACTGAGTATAACAAGACAAGGTATTCCATAAAAAACTTATAACTTACTAAGTGTAGAAGATGAATAAAAATTAAACTTGCTCGTGAAGTCTGCCACCAAGCAGTAGTGTGTAAGCATTACTGTGTTCCGGTTTGATGAGCAGAGTATCCAGTGAAATTACTGGGCTTATGATACTGAATACCTAATGTCTCAGGGTAACGAGCGCACTGCAGTGCCGCGCAGGCCTTTGTGTTTCAAAGTTCTGGGTGGCACTGCAATTGTTATGGGCCGGCATTATGCTTACCATCAGGCAAACGACCAGCTCGTCTCGTTACCAAATAACATAACATAAAAAAAAACTTAAACCTGTTACTAACATTAATATAAGTTTTATTAATGTCAGTTTCCAAGGACCACCTCCCATACAAAACCATGCCGGGTAAACTTTCCTTTATGGACCGTCGATTTTAGGGGTGAGGGGGAGGGGGAGGGGAGGGGGAGGAGGGAGGGATACCCCCCTGTAACATCCCCACTCCGCGGAGCCCCATGGTTATGAAGATACCCATGATTAAAGTTTTGAGGTTAGAATACAGTTTGACTCCGGCCTAACTCCGGCGCTGCGGGAAGAGCAGCCCTTCCGCCCTTGCGTGCCGAAGCACGGTCACTCGTAATTTTGTAATTAATTTTGTAATTGTGTAATACAGCGCGGTTATTGTATACATTAATTACACACCAAATTTAATAATTGCAAATAAAATTATATTTTAGAAAAAATAAGACATAAAATTTAATAAAATACACCTCTAGCATCAACGGAACGACTTTGACGTCTACCATGACAATTTATCCATAAAAAACTTGCAAATGGCGTGTTATTTTCCAATTTATATCGAAACTTTAAAAAATGATATCTCGTAAACCGTGAATCTCCGCAACTTCAAAATTTGTAAAAAGCTTTCTATTTAAGAGTACTAACTACTATAAAAACGTGAACTTCCAAATCGACGGTCCACAAAGCAAAGTTTAGCCACCATCATGCCTTCTCCTTAAATATCGACAGTCGATAAAAAAATGTCAAACACTATTAATGGCTTATTTTCAAAATTATCTAAGCTAAAACTGTAAATCACGTAATTCTTTTTCTGTAAATGCTTTACAAAATTAATTAAATCATTAAATAATATGATTTTTTGCTTACCTATCCTCATTCAATGGAAATTTAGCCATAAAGACCCGCTTCTGGCTATCTGAACGGCCGGACCTTATATTACATATTTCACACGTTTTATAATGCATTACTGGTTTATTAGTCATTATTTCACAATATATATTACGCCACACTCATTCCACAAACAATAATAATAAAATATACGAATTCACGATCTTGATGAAAAACACTCGTGCAAAAAGAAATATGGCGCCAAAGAGAACTATGCGCATTGCGCATGCGTGGTATAGTTTATATATGTGAGAGCAAGACAGCGATAGCCGCCATTATTTCTAGTGCACGTTTCATACATATTGTAATCTCAGTTTTTTACTTGGCACTTGCGCCAGACTGACTGTCATTATGAATATGTACCGTACACTGGCCTCAGTTTGACACCGGCAGAAAAACGTCAAGCAGCGTTTAAGCCATAATCTGAAGAAGAAGGTGGTAATGACACATTGACAGTTGTTGATGTTGTCAAGGATGTCAGAATACTGTAATTTGTTGTTGTTTTATAGCTATTTTATCTAAACTCGACGAATCCCAATTTTCACGAAATATGTGCACATTTTTAATAATATCCTGATTTTACACATACATACGTACTTAACTAGCTAATAATTAGAAACATGCATTGAGTGTGCAGGTACTCTTTAGGCCTATCTACTATCTTTATGGCTAGCTAATGCTTTAAATAATTTTAAACAAAGTGAAAATGGTGGTTATACGATGGAAAAACCCCTGCCGAGGCGGAGGAAGGCGATTTTGCAGAAGAATTGGAAAATTCTTTACCCTGACAAGGTAATCAGGCCACCGCTTACAAGAGTAATGTAGGTGTAATACTCTTTTTTATATTAATTGATAGGTATACCAATTGGCGAGCGGGTTCTTACCAATTTGGCTGTTTGTTGGTTCTATTTTCATAGCGTGTGGTGACCATTCGATTCTCTTGTGAGACCCGTGACTCAGCAATACATCGCTGCCGGCGTGTTTCCCGCGACCCGTCCGTCTGGGCCCGCGTGGTGGATTATGTCCCATACCTCTCTCTCTGATAGGAGGCCGGTATCCCAGCAGTGGGAGCGTAAGAGACTGATAATGATTCTTGATCATGAAAAATTGTAGCATAGCAACAGTGTCTGAGAGTATTCTGATTTTTATGTCTGTTACCTTTCTAGATATCATTACCATTTTGATTTTTTGTTTTTCTCAATAGGTTAATACTTGAGCACTATCATCTATCTCGCTTGATCTTAAGCAACAATGAGATTGAAGATAGTGAATATGCAAAACCTAGAATAGAACTGGCTGATGCTGATGTTTATAATGATGATGTCTGCTTATAACAATTATTGCCATACTATTCAGAACTTTGAAACACAATGGCCCCCAGTGAGGTATGGTCTTACTTATGTAAGTATCATAATACATCATCATCATCATCATCAGCGTCATCAGCCAGAAGGTGCCTATTCTTATTCTATGTGGGTGGTAAGGTTTGCACTGACATCCTGCTTGGGGTGTTTTGTGCATTTCCCCCTACTACGCCAGTAACTATACAAGCCACTCCAACTCCTTAACATAATGGAGGAGGAGATTATTGATGAGGGGACTATTACCACCCATCACACCAGACAACTGACATTTGAGCACCCAGTGGGAATGCAGCAATAGAAGAAGTTGTATGTGAATTCAAAATGTGTGTTTTCTACCAACTGAATAGGGTCTTACTAATATACAGTCTTACTAGTACACTATGTTGTATAATATACATCCAAAGTTTCATTTCGATACACTTAAACATGTTCTTTGTTTGATACAACCATAATTACAAGTGAAGCTAACAAAAGTGTGTAAAGTAAACAATTTTGTGTTGTTTCAGATTAAAAATAAGTTTAACCATATCTCGGATCACATTCGCAATCTGCTGCCTCACATACAATGAGCATATGAACTACAACTATGCAATTGATTTCTTTTTGGAACCTCTCTATTGGTTTGTGGATAACTTTGCAAAGTATTTGGGAAAGGTTAGTTAGATATAGCACTTTTTATGTTTTCCTATGTATAATACCTATATCAATGTCAAGGACTACCTGGATTATTATAGCAAACATATATATGTTGCTCTTTTTCTATTAAGTATATTTCATTGTATGATTATATAGGTATTCATACTGTGTAGGTACTAATAACCTTAAAAGTTACTGTTTAAAATTACTAAGAATTTTAGTCATAGTTGGTAGTTATAGTCGACTTTGTCTATGACACCGGTGGTATTAAATTTGTAGTTTAATTTCTTCTTTGGATTTCAGGTATTTGTATTTTGCGTGACAGTTTTAACCGCTATGGTGGTTTCCATAGCCTATTGGGTGGGTCTACCATATTGGTGGGAACGATGTCCATACACCACAGTGTTTTTGGTTGTTTTTGGGAATTGGCTTCTGTTGAACATAATCTTTCACTACTATATGGGTGTGGTGACACCGCCTGGATTTCCACCTCCTGTAAGTTTACTTAGATGTTAACATAATTTCTATCCACATAATTATTTTTTCTCCCATGTGCATTTTCAGGTGAGAGAACACTGTGTTACTAAAAAAATCACATAAAAACTTTACTAACCAGTGACGAGATGTAGATGTAACAGGCTGTGAGGTGGGTGATTTTTGCTCTTTGTTCATTTGTAACTTCAGGGCATTCAGATGCTGGAGGTGGCCAGTATATGCCGCAAGTGCATATCACCAAAGCCGCAGCGCACACATCACTGCTCAGTCTGCGACCGCTGCGTGCTCGCCATGGACCACCACTGTCCGTGGTTAAACAACTGTGTCGGCTATTTCAACGCCAGGTATGTATTTATGTATATAGTACATCCACAACTTAATTTGACCTATTGGTGGCAGAGACTGTTCTAGGGCTGGCTTGGCTAGATACTAAGAACTAACTTTCAAATTGAAAATCGCCTAGCACTTCCAGCAGCTGCATTTAAAATCCATTCTAATATAAATTTATCACATTCGCCATCTTCTGTATTAGTAGTAATTATGTATTTAGTGTTTTACATAACATCCCTACTACACGGTAGGAATTTTGCTTTTCAGGAGATCGGAGGGCTGTAACTAGGTCTGAAACGGCCTGAAAATAGGGTTTCAGGCCGTTTCAGTTCCGGCTAAATTGTAATTTTTGATGTGATTACAGATATTTCTACCTATACATGGTTTACATGTTGGCTGGAGTTACTTTCATTGTGATTGCGGGTTATGATCTAGGATACTCGGTGCTTTGGCTTAATGACACAGGTAAAATAATATCACTATTACCGAGACATATTATTGGATGTATTTCGAAACTATGTACTTTTTCTGTATTTATCATTTGTGCTGTTGGTCTTTTAATAAACAAATAAATAAATAAATATCATATTATTCAAACTTTTACCGCTGCCAACGGGATTCGAATCCGCATCTTCTGGGTTATCTAGACCAGATGCTCTAATCTATTAAGATTTGAAAGCTATCGATGTTGATGCAGAAATTTTGAGATGATGACTTCTTATCTCTTCGTCATACAAGCCGTGGCTCCATCTAGAAGGCCTCTCGTTACAGCGATTGCCTAATTCATTTGTAATACTATTCAGAATCAATCAAATGGCGAGTAAATTTGCTTTATTTAACTTCAATTTTAAAGTGTTTAAATTTTAAAATTTCGCGATTCGAAAACATCGTTTACTTTTAAGAATGGGGCCTAGTCGAGATAAAAACACATGTTTTTATTTACCTCGACGTTTCGATCAAGTTGCATAGATCGTAGTCAAGAAAAAGACAAGACTGAAGAATGCGGTTGTCAGCATGAATAAAATGTGAGCGTTGTCTCCAACTATACCCACATTTGGTGTTATAAAAGTCTAGGACTGTTCACAGCTGCAATCGATTGATTCGCTGCAGTCCTTATGTGTAGGTACAGATAAAGTAATAAAGAATTGTATATAGACTGACGAGAACTAGCCTTATCACCACGCTGAAATAAGGCGTAACTTAGGTACCTACTCCTGTGAGAACTTATAATATCACATATCGTTTTCAGGTGGCCTAGTACCGAACAACGACCCAGACTTGATCGGGCACCCAGTCCGGATCAACCAGAGCGGCGCCATCATTCCCATAAAGGATTTTATGGAGTACGATTCAGAAAACGCGCCTAGAGATCACCACTTGCCGTTGCCGCCCGTCACCGAAGCACAGCGCATCGCCGCGCACCATTGGAAGCGACGCGCAGTCATTTTCATGGCAATCACCTGCGTCGCTGTCATGTTCGCTCTCGGTACCCTCACCTTCATGCACGCGAAGAACATAGCAATGGGCGAGACGAGCGTCGAATCCCACATCAACGCTAAGCTACGAAAAATAGAACGACATCGCTTCAGGAATCCGTACGATTTCGGAAGGAGGAAGAACTGGAAGCTTTTCCTCGGACTGACGCAAGGGAGGACATTCATAAGACACATGCTGCTCCCTTCTGCGCATGCGCCATCCGGAAATGGAGTCACTTTTCACACTGTAAATAATATTCTCACAGTCGAGGACTGGCCTTGAGTACTTCAGTTTGATTTATGAATGTGCTGTGATGTTTGCATTCCATTGAAGAGTGCCAGATGAGTAGTGCCAGCATAATCGCGGAGACTTAGTTTTTAAGTGTAGTAACGTATTTTCAATTTTGTATTGGCCTATACACAATAATCTTAGGTATAAGTACATGAATTTATTGAAACTTTGTCACGGTTAGTGTTCCGTAAAAATTAAAAATCGAATATATATACGGATATACAATCGATAGTACAATTATTGATTATTCGGTTGTATAATCTTTATTGGCCAAATATAAGTAACTAGCTTCTGCCCATAGTTTAACCTGCGTTCCCACAGGAACCGTGCATTTTTCCACGATACAAAGAACTATGTTACTCTGCGGACCATAGAGTAGTACATAATTACCGAAAAATCACGTCGATCCGTTGCTCCGTTGCTGCGAAAGAGGGACAGTACAACAAACTTTTCGCATTTATTATAATAAGAATTGGTGTCAATTTATGTAAATAATTATTTCGTAAATTATATTCTTAATCCGATTTTCACATCTACATAAATAGTAAACAGTAGACCGTACCATTCCCAAACATACATCACTTGCATACCACTGTATTAACACACACAGTTGCATGCTCTTTGACACGCAGTGGTTGTGAAACTATATATTATTTAGTAGAGGTTGTAGAATCGGCTTTGGTCGTGGTTTTTCTATAGTTTGCGCGTGGTCCGTGATTGAGGGATAACCATCAATCATGCATTAACGTCTAATGTGCCTCTTATATTATAACTTGAATTTTGCAGATGAGGCATCTTTATCACGAATATCACATAACCCGTTCTAACTAGTTATTTCTGTTTGGGACAATATAAAATGTTGATACTATGTAGTCACAGAGTAAGAAAAGGTTCGTCACTGAGCGGTAAATGGGAGTTAGAAATTTTCTAAAACTTTTTATTAAATACGATTTGGATTACATACCATTATTATCAAACTTTTTTTTTTATTGGCTAAAAGCCTTTATTAATAAGCTAATACATAAATAAACACTACATCTAACCTAGCTAGCTACAAAAACAGTTGGATAATCTACAAGCCCTAGTAGGCCTATAGATAATCCAAATGTTCTAGCCCACTACCAGTAGGAAGCGTACCCAGCATGCTGGCGGCATTGCCACGTTGAACCGCAATGCTGATCCGTTGAGCCAAATAGTTACCAGCATTTTGGTTACGCGTCGCATCAATCAAACGCTCTGACAAAATTTTGAAAATATTATGAGCTCCCGGCCCCCACGGACCCAATGTTTCAACACCAAACGGCTCAAATATGTAACCGCTCCCGAGGTTAGCATATTTGCGCCGCTTGAGTCGCTCAGCCGAAGAAGCCGCGGCGCCAGCCCTAATTTGTGTCTCGGAAATATGAGACGGTGCCAAAGTGTCGACACAAGTAGCGTCCCACACTAGGGGCCGCCCCAATTTCCAAGGAACGAGCGTCATTCCGTCAGGCCTTTTACCATCGTCACGCATAAGACCATTCGGTTCGAGAATGGCTGCTACATTGGCGCTGGTAAAAGCCCGGCGGATGATGTCATTAAGACTGGCGTGACGGGAAATTCGACCGGCACTTCTGGAACAAGAGAGGCCGTGATGACCGAGCTGATCGACAGCAGTACCACACTGGCAGCGATGGGCAACATAGCACCTCGCACCCAAACGTAAGCAAACAGCAAGACGAAAAGCGGATGGATCTAATAGGTTACCTGTATTAAAAGAAGGGACGGCCTGCAACCAAAGCCCTGATTCCCACACAGAAACTGCAAGAAGACGAGCACGATCTGCGACACTAAGGCACGTATCTAAAAGACCTTTCCGTGCTAGGTCGCAGATCGGTCGATCCCACAACTTCTGTGAGGACAAAACCATAGGGAAATCAGTATTCGGGCAAGCCATCCCCCAGGCATTCTTGGCCTCCGTCAAGTGAGCTACTTCAAAATGACCTAAAGAATCTAATGATGGTGCTAATATTTTTTCTATTAATTTATACGTACCATGGACAGAGGACAAGAACGCCGGTAGAGCAACACTCGAAATTTTGCGTATCCCTAGTCCTCCAAACCTCACAGGTAGAGAAGCTTGCGACCACGCCCTGTCATCCATGTCAATATTCAAAACCGACTCTAAAGTTTGTTTTACAATATTGTCCAAGCTCGTAAGGAGCTCACTGTGTTTCCACAGCTGACAACATCGTAAGACGTAGGTAAATTTAGGAACGAAAAGACAAAATCTAATTATTGTAAAAGCCATATGGGCGTTAATTTTGAGCAATCTGTCGGAAGTGTTCATAAAATTTTGAATTTTTTCGTCAACGAAAGATGAAAAAGCTTCATCTAAAATCGGTGAACCCAAAAGACGAAGGGAACACTTATCTACCGATTTGATATCAGGAGCCAGACTATTAAATTTTTCAAAAACCGAATCCTTATCCGAACAAGAATTATCAAACTTATATCAACATCTGTACATAATAAATAAAATATAATGGCACAACAGGTTTTTTAGACATTAAAAGATTTTGGTCCAATTTTTGGTGCCTATAATTATTATTTTGATTATTAGAAACGAATTTCAGCCACTTTGAAAATTTCAATTTTAAGGGGGGTGAAACGTGGTTGCAAATTTTTTGCATCATAATATCTTCTTTCTTTATTTCCTGGCTCCTGTGGAATGTTAGCCACAATTTCGCCAATGTCAAGTAGGTACTATGAATCATAATATATATCTAAAAATTAAAGATGTCAAAGTAGCTAATTGTAAAGTAGGTACTTATAAGAATCATGCTTGAGAGATTTTTTTGTGAAAACTGAAAAAGCTTTTACTTATGGACTGAATGGACAGCGTCTAACAAAGTGTTTACTGTTTGTGTGCCATAAACACTAATCTAACATTGTGTTGTGACGTTATTATGTGTTATTAAAAAATAACGAGTCATTTGATTGTTTCTGTTTTTCTTAACCCATGTCCATAACTTTATTTAAAATTATTTACTATTGTATAGTGTAGGAAATAGGAACTATCACAGAATAGATAATATTACAAATAAAACTAGTAGGAAAATATCAAGATACGATAAACATACATGCTGCCTTATCAGCTAACAATCTCGTGTTCGTTTTCAATACCAGACCGATTAAAACCAGCGGTCACTAGTCTTCGTGTGGAAGGAGTTGTCAATAGTTTTCGCTTCTTTTCGTTTTGTAAGAGCTTATTTCTTTAATAACCAGCGAAAATTCTAGACTATTCCTTCCACACGAAGACTAGTGACCGCTGGTTTTAATCGGTCTGGTATTGAAAACGAACACGAGATTGTTAGCTGATAAGGCAGCTGGTCTATGAAAATTATGTATATTATATACTTGCAGTTTGCACGGACTAAATGCTGGCAAGTTCCACACAATTAAAACTATCAACTGTCATATTCTAACTTTGCAAACGATACAGCGTCTTTTTTTTCTTTTTTTGTTTTTGGCTCCACGTGATTAGCGTATTTAGCCAGTGTCAAGTTATATATAATAAATCTCTAGTTTTGGTGCATGAAAGTCGTCAAAGTCACGTTAAAGTTTAGTCTAGGCGCGGTCAAGTCGAAGTGATGCTTCAGTAAAGCGGTGGATAATTTACTGAAGCGTCTATGGAGTTTTGGATAGAATACGAAAATACACATTTTTCGTCTTTGTACTATTTGCCTTTCACTCATGCACGTTTACGAACACTTAATGGTTAATAATCCACCATTATTACACACTAACACTCGATAAACACAGGTTTTAGTAAATAACACAAAATCAACAACAGCACATTTTCGTATTCCCGCCAAAACTTCAATACACTATACAGCGTCGTTGCTCTACTTTTCTACAAAGTATCTCTCAGTACCGTAGTTTGTGAATTATGACTCTATCGGCCTTATTACAAAACGAGTTTTAACGATAAACTGGAGTTTAAACCGTAGTTTTGTCAAATTTCTTATTACAAAAAGCAGATTAGCACTTAGGTCTTGGTTGACTATGGTGTCAAAGTTAGTCTTGCCGGGCACCTAGTTTAGCGACGGTTTAAGCATTTATTTTAATGGCGGCCACGTACATATTCTACTTGTCAAATCGTAAAAAAAATCATATATTTGTATTAAAGTAAGAAGGGGTGGTGAGGTATTAGGAAGCGTGGATGAGTAGAATAATAGCTTTTAGCAAAATATATAGGAAATACTTATAATATCGAAAGTATACATAGTAAAAACAGAATATATTACAAGAATTGACAGTACACACAATCAACAAAACATGTTGCTATGGCTACTTAGCCATAGTGTGCCATTGTATAGGTTGGATATATAAGGAGTATCTCCTTAACATTTTTTTCATATACGTAAATACCTAATTAGGATGTTTTGAATTACTCGCAATGATCAAAAGTTATTTAAAAATTACCTACAATATTTTTAGATATTAGAAAATAGTATTGTGTGACAAAATAGCTACTTATATTCCAAAATAAAAATTAGTACATTGTGTCAATTCTACATTTCGTGTATCCGTAGCATAAAGACATTTATTATCTGTGGAAATAATTTCTACCATAGCTACAGTTTGGTATTAAGTTGTCTTGGCTTTATTCATCTTTTGTAATAAGGTTTGGTTTATAGGTCGACTCTAAAGATAGTTGAAGACAAATTGGTTGTCGACCAAAGTCGAGTTTAACGAGTTTTTTGTAATAAGGCCGTATGAGTCTCTATGATCTTTTTTTGGTTTTCATGGTTTGTTGATTGTTTGTTGTGATTGTTTGTGATTTCGATGTTTTAAATTTATCTGATTTTCGATCATTTTCGTCACTTTTTGTAATTTGTTTGTTTTCTTCCACTTTTGTGTACAATATAATCATATAATGATTCTCTTTGTTAAAATGCATCTCTTACTCTTAGTAGTTTGTGGTAAAATGTGTATTAGGAATTTGACCCATTTGTCTATTTGGATAATGGACTGAATATTATGTTGTTTGGCCTGTTGACTGTTGAGTTTCCAGTTTTACGCAATGTTCTGAGTAATAATTGCAATAAAGCCCTGCGTTTTCAATGGTAGAAGATTTTTGAAGTGTTCAACAATTTCGCCTGCTAAATGATGCCGAGTGCCGAGAAACTACGTCTTCAGTTTTCACTAAATCGGCCCATATTTAATGTTAGAAATTTTTAATTTCTTTCCTGTACATACTTCATTGTGGGATATCCCCACCCATCTTTCTAATCTTTTCCCAATTGACTCAAGTCTCAAAGCAATTGGTACTCTGCCAATGTTTATTTTCTTTTTCTCAGCCTCCTGGCGACTACTAAACTTTAAATTGTTAGTTGTTAGCATTAGAATCATTGTAAAAAACTACTTTTTTTAAAAAGAATGCCGTGACGAGTTTCTTGCCCTTCTTCTTGCTCGGCCTATACCAATTTGGAACGGGCACGGTGGGTTTCTGGAAGATTCGTTGACTTTGAGCACGGATTGGGTCTGTTGGTGTCTTTGTCATTTATTATGTTCTGATAAAGACAGCATTAGTTTTAGTCTGTGATTCGGGTAGATGAATGTTGCAGAGGCCGGCTGCTAGAGTCATTTTAACTTTCATAAGTGCTGCTTTGGGGCCTATTTGAATAAAGACTTTTGAATTTGAATTCAGTTCTACCCTATTGACAGATGCACAGAATTTAGAAAAGACAATTGATGCTACTTTAGGCACTTGTTTTCATAGCCATGTAGTGGTGATCCTGTTGAAATAAATATACAATGCACTTTCCATCAATATGTTTATTGATTCGGGTGGGTCAAAAACTCTTATATGTATAAGTATAATAATATATGATGGCAATTTATATTTCTTCCGATTTAGGTGACAGAGCTTCGAATGATAAATATAACTTTTCCAAGATAGTGAGGTGAAAATAATATTGTAGACTACTAAAAAGTCATTATTAATATCGGGAACCCGGTATTCATTACACCACATCCAGAGTATATACCGGTATTGAAAAAAAATGGCAGTATTGAAAGCCTTAGTATAGTAGTTACATGTAAGCTACTGGTTCGTTACAGCATACTTATTTCAACTTTTGATGATTCGATGCTGCACGACAGTTACTCTAGAAAGAGCAAAACGTCGGAGCTTTTTTGTGGTCCTTTCGAACTTTCTTTATTAGGTAAACAGGTTTTTTAAAATGAACAATACGAAACAAACAAATCTATGATTGATTAACTTTAATAATACTGATACATAAATAACAACTTTAACACTATTTATTAAAAGAACTAAATCTATGTGGATAGGAAACTATCAAACATTAACATCTAAAATATGAGAAAATAAATTAAACTATGATATTGCACCCTTGAATATTAATTACATTACAAAACTAAACCTATTTTTGGCACTTTATACGGTAAATATTTCCGCCTACTTTACACTAATGCCCGAATATACATTCTATAAATTGACTGATGTTAGGAAGTTACTACAAATATTATGTAAGTTGTAGTACCCGGGTTAAGATTAAGGGTCTTACTAATGAACAGTGTATAACGGTTGTATACAGTGTTTTGTCTTTGTTGTTCTTTGACAATTTTAAACTGAATCAAAAGAGACAAAACATTGTGTAACTATACAACTGTTATACAGTCTATTAGTAAGACTCCACTAATAAATTGTTTCTGACTAATGGTATCACATTCTATAGTAAAATTCTTAAAACAATAACTGAATTACCACAAGGAAAGCTTAAACTTACATACATATTAATATTAATTAAAAAATAATATTATAAAGTTAAGGATTATGTAGCTGACAAAGATGCAAGAAGGCAAACAGCTAAGGAGCCTCCTGGAGACTAGGTACTCTAATACTTATACTCATGTTCTTAATCATAGATAATACAAAACGTTACTTATCTTCACAGTTACAGATATGATCTGTATAAGAAAGGCTATTTTCTGTCGGCAAAGAATATAGCAACTGTCTTTTTATTCTTGGAAATAAAAAATCCTGCTCTTCCATATTATATGTTTTGATTGAAAATATTTTGTGGATGTGGTATTGTTTGAAAATGATTTACGGTTGTGGGATTGTTTGATTTTTAAATATCTACATCTATTGATGTCAAACGTTTTGTTTTTTTAATGTAACTAGTAATTCATTAAGTCAAAATTATTCTTAAAACAGTGTACCTATCAGCTAGCTTTCGGAGCACCTAGTCTGAGCGATTTGAGCATTAGTTGTGAGTGTATTGAAGGTTGTCCGAGCTCAGGGCGAGAGAGGTGAGCACACTTCGTCGCTGCGGGTTCACGCCCAAGTTTTCCCAGTTAATCCAGGATAGACGAGCGGTTAGGTCTGCAAAAAGAAATCATTGAGCACCATATTAATAATGGTTGATAACCCAGTTACATTTTTTGGTTATTAGCTTTGGCAAATTGAGGACCTAAAAATGTGTGGTTTACCACAAAAAAAATTAACACATCCTAAACATATGTTAAACAGCGTCTAACTCTTAAAAAATATTCCTTAGTCGCGTAATTAATTCACAGAATTATAAATAGACATTTATCAAACTTCCGTTCATTTCATTCCATTACTTACGAAAAGTCAGTGGTACTTAACGTAAACTGGGGTTGGTGCAAAGGAAATTGCGGTGTAAGGTTAAAAGATAAAGTTTACGTCAAAAATCTACCACAGAACTTCAGGGCAGCCCTAGATCAGTTGATCCACTTCAACTATGTTGAACTTTGTGAAATAATAGAAGAGACTTGGAAATAATTCCAGAAAATGGCGCGCACTTCACGTTTTAAGTGAATTTATTTTGTGTATGATTTTGAATGATGATTTTCAAAGGAGGTTCTCACAACTTGACACCATGGCCCTACGTGTACTATGATGATCCATGGACACGACAACCATGGTCCTAATAATCCCATTCCCTTCACCAATTCAAACTCACTCTGTGTACTTAATGTACTCTGTGGCCTGGTCCGTGAATAAAATCAATTTGCGTTATTCGTTTGTTGTTTATCTATACACTATTTCTAGCGCTACAGGCTGTAGACAAGTTAATCTACGTATGTCTAGGTTGTGAGTGGCTTTGCAATTACTGTTATGCGTTGGCGTTACGCTTACCATCAGACAAACTACCCGCTCGCTTCGTTACTGATAGTAAAAAATCTTCATTCTAATTTACCGCTAGTGTTCCAATGCGCTCGATCGGCTTTGATTTCCCCTCGAAGACATTTCTCCACGTAAGTTAGAGGATCATAGTCCGCATCCAGTACCTAAAACCGTCCAAAAGTCAAGTTTGAAAAAGTCCAATTTAGAAGTCATTTGGAGAGGAGGGCTAATCTTTCTTCCAAAAAACTAGGTGTTCTCAATAGAGCTAAGCGGTACACGCTGAATCAGCGGCTCAAGTTGTATAAAGCGCAAGTCCGTATATGGAGTACTGCTCACATCTCTGGAGCGGTGCACCGAAGTACCAGCTGCATCCATTTGGCTCCTTACAGAAAAGAGCTTGAAGACTTGTCAACGATCCTAATTTAACCCAAAAATTAGAACCTTTGAGCCTGCGCCGAGATATCGGTTTACTTGGCCTGTTCTATAGGTATTACAACGGGGAATGCTCTGAAGAACTCTTTGACCTTATTCCGGCTTCTCGGTTTTGTAACCGAAATTCTCGCAACCGGGAGAATGCTCATCCACATAGGTATTGTAGATTCGTGGTCATCTCATACAACTCGTTTCACACGACTGTTTCTGCCACGTATCTGCAAGGTGTGGAATCGGCTCCCGCCCAAGATTTTCCCTCACGTCTACAATCTGGACTACTTTAAGAGAAGGATGATGAGATTCCTCTCTGAAAAGGGTAGGCAACGCGTTGACAGTGCCTCTATTATTGCAGACGTTCGTAGGCGGCGGTGACCACTTAACATCAGGTGGGCTGCGTGCTTGTTTGTCATTCTAAACCATAAAATTAATAATTGATTTCCTACTTTGTTGTATACGCCAATACCTAGATTCGTCATCACATCTAGGAACCTAGTCCGATTTTATGCGACATGTACCTATTTGATTATAGAAGCTAGTGTTGAATGTGGCGCCGTTTTGACGATGATAAAGATACTCAATGAAAAGTTCGAGGACTTACCTCTCTGAGCAGCGCGATGTAGGCTATGGCTAGACGGAGCGTGTCTATCTTGCTGAGTCTCTTCTCATAGGGGAACGTCGGCACGTGCACTCTTAGTTCGTCGAACGCCGAGTTTATACTGCTAAAATCACAACATAATGCACGCATTTTAGCTTCATTGCATGAGAAAATACACATCATCTTGGGAGTTTTGGGGCTTTGATGGGAAGGGCATTCATATTTATATTTTTTTATAACACACTCATACCTCATGTATACCTCATTTATTCATACAGGTACAATGTCACAAAAATTAATTACTAAACAAACTAAAACGAAAATCGATGTAAATACGAGTAACGTTAGTAGGTAACTCAAATATTAGGTACAATTGTTACAAATTGTAAACATTGAAATGTCCTACATACAAATTATTTTTTAATGTTCAAGAACTCCATTTAGGTATTTTGGAAGTAATAATAGTGCTGTAATTAAGATGAATAGAGACAAAGACTAAATCTTTTGAATGTTTAATTCGACTCTTTTAAATTATGTTTGCCAAATAGATCGGGTGGGGTTTGGCCTGAGTGCGTTTTTGTCGTACCTACTACCCGCTCGACTCCTCGAGTGCAGAAGACAGTTTCTTCAGCTTCATTTATAAGGGCTATTGCATGTATAAGGGCTATTGCTGGTATACCTCCAAGCACGCCTCTGTTTAAAGAGTATCGGATATTAACTTTGCCCTGTATTTACATTTTGGAATCAACAAAAATTTAAACTCACACATTTAAAACTGCACGTGATATGTTTCCTAGAAACACACGGGATCCAGGTAGAATTGTTTTGCCAAAAGCACCAAAAACAGCCTTGTATAAAAAAATGTTGTTACGCTATGTGTAGACGTATTGTAACGTTACACTTGCGTATACTCTTAAACCAGTAAGTCCTAAGGGTGAAGGAAAAGAAACAGGTACAGAAGTATATACAATTTATTCACAAAAATAAAATAAAAAGACGAAAATAAAATAAAAGTAAATTTTAAAAGAGAGAAAGGAGTCCATGATTCCTTATGATGTCAATTGGGAAGGAGTCCAGGTGACCTTATGAAGTCAGGTAACACAGGTTCCAGGCCTTTGATGGAACGATTATTGGTCCGACTAGCACCTCTCGCCAACAGGTGGAGCTCAGGTAGTTTGGTGACTGATGGAGCTTTTTTTTTTCATAAATCAATGATTTATATAGTCTTTATTTGAGGTCAATTCACTTGCAAAACTCAAACTTCTTCACATTGTAGGTGTTGTTGATCAGTGTCCATGTCTTTTTCTTAATATACCTACAGCTTCTTGATCAGTTCAGCCATATCAATCTTGGGATTATCAGATAAGATCCCCATTATTTCATTTTCGGAAATTCCTAGACTGCGAATGGTAACTTTCTTTTTGGATTTACCCTCCCTTTTTGGAGGAAGAAGAATGCCTTCGTCGAGTTGAGCAATCAGTGATCTAGCTCCTTCAGAGATGAACTTGCTGTTGATTTCTTCAAATGTCGATTTCCCATCTTCAGATACAGGAGATCCAACAGACTGGATCTCGGATTCTTCATACATAGGGGATCCTTTGTCAACAAGCTCAGCTCATGCTGAGCATGAGAGCATGCAACTCTCATGAGTTGTGGCAGTATTAATAAGTAGAGGAAGGTCACTGACCTTTGAGATTTCAAATCCTCTATTGGTCCAGGTTCTTTATTTCCAAGATTATCAGGTCCTTAGTAACCAGCTTTCCTTTAGTATTCCGGCTTTGATCCGATCATTGAGTGAAGAACAAGGACTTTTAAGAATAGTTGCAGTCGTACTAGTTGAAAGTAATTTAAGTTTTTCAAGTGAAGACTGTCCAAAGACAGCCGATCTCTCTATCGCGGCTCCTTTTATATCCACGGCCAATGTTCCAAATCTTTCAAATTATGATTAGGCGTAGTTTGAATTTTATAAAATTAAAATTAAAACATAGCAAAGTTTGGATAAGAAATAAATGCAACCTCACCAATTTCGCATAAAAGAAAATAAAGCAATGACTGTTTGTTTACATCACGAATATAGAGGAAAAATGGATGAAAATCAAGTTTTAAAGAGATTACAAGAGATCTAACAGGATAAACAGAACACACATTTCACGAAAACTTAAATTGTGATAAAACTTTTTAGTCAGCCTTGGAATTAGCAAAATAATGTTATAAGTTAATGCCTATCTAAATGTTCATTTTGACATATTTGTGAATTCGACACTTTAATAATTGTAATTATTGACTAATTTATAATTTCCCATTAATATTAATTTCAACTGCATGCCCATTGCGGGAGGATATTTTTATGTTTGCTACCATGGTCGCCCATTTTTGTCGCCG
The DNA here is from genome assembly GCA_907269065.1 of Crocallis elinguaria. Classification (NCBI taxonomy): domain Eukaryota; kingdom Metazoa; phylum Arthropoda; class Insecta; order Lepidoptera; family Geometridae; genus Crocallis; species Crocallis elinguaria. The sequence continues at coordinate 10,946,839 of OU026077.1, forward strand.
GTTTTCTATCTATTCTATAGGTTGACTATCGAATCGATGAGATTTGTGAACATCGATCGAACCAATGTGGTGTAAAGTCTGGTCAACCGGTGCGAACACCGGTGGCAAGACTGATATTGGGCTTGAAAACCATAAATTGGGTTTTTATTAATTAAGTTTCAGGACGTTGTGTTTCAACGTTGCTTGAGAAGATCGGAGGCTACAATGTTTTGATGTTGCTTCAAGAGATTAGACGAAGGAGTCCGTCACTATTGCTGCGACGTCATCGGCGTACCTTAAGGTCCCCCTTCCCGGCCCGCCTAAGTAGAACGCAAAAATGGCCTAAAAGGCTTGTTGGTTCATCGAAGAAAAACAGGCACTATGGAAAAAAAGAGACAAAGACAGGGCCAGAGCCTACGGTTGGCATTCTAAAAATTTTGAAATAAATTTCCAAAGACAATTAGTGCGTGGTAATTTCCTAAAACTTGTTACAGGATATGCGTGTTTTCGAAAATGCCTTACAAGTTTATGAAAAAATGTTTGTTATTTAAAATCTAAATTACATTTCCAAGGATCCTATGGAAGTGTTTTGTTTACTTTTACATTTATGAGAATATTGTGAACGGCCAAAATCAAGGGAAAATTAGTTTAAAAAGGCTGCTTTTAAGGCTTTTACTGAATTGAATTGTCAAAATTTTAAATTTTTGGTTGCATAAAATCCTAGATATAATGAACAAGATAGCTATTTGTTCAAAACACCCAAAGAAAAGAATTGATACAACACTATAATTACGTACGAGCTTGTATAGAAAGTATGGCGTCTGCCGTGCCTCGTGGCAAATCATTTGACTATTTGTTTCTATAAAGTATAAGACGACAGACTAAAATGCCATGTGTATATGTAAGCAACAAGAGTGATACCCATTGGGTCCGGACCTCAGCATTCGTCTGCGCTCGCGTACGTTAGCCGCAGCACGCTGCACGCGGTATGGAGAGCCCACGCACTGGTATTCGGGCTCCGCTGAAGTCTCCAGCAGGACGTCTGTGGGGAAACAAACACTGTGTAATATGAAGTTTTGCACAACCTCGAGTATACTACTCTAGATTAGGACACAGGATCTGCTGGAACACGACAATCAATCGACAGTCGACAAGCGTTGAGAGAGACATTATTATAGGAGCGCCAGCTTTAGCCAAAGCTCCAAGGCTAACAGCTTACAGCGACAACAAATTTAAATCAATGACACGTAACTGGTCAATTTTACCAGTTGCAGTGATTAAGTAAGTGTGCGTCATCATTCAAGATGACTGCATCTTCGACGACATCGTTGGTTAAGAGCCTACTAGTCCACGCCGCGAACTTATCAGTGGGCGCGGCTAAAATGCATGCTATTTCGTGTAACTATAGTGGAAAAAGGTAAAACTCAGCGATTAGGAGTAAAAAGCTAATGCTCGCAAATACACAATTACACACTCTCGTAAAGTCACGACGACTACCGAAAAGTCGAAAACCGGCGCGCAAAAATGTAAAAAAAATGTAAAAATGCAAATTGGCTTCTGGTGCTTGGGGTTTTACGACAAAACTATTGAATGTATTTAGTCAGACCAAAGTTATTTCAAATGTCAATAAACTAAAGCTTGTCAGTATGTACATTATTTTGGAGTTTTCGTAATCCTTTTGTAATTTATTTACGTCCAAACTTGCGTTAAAATACGTGCTAAAATACAGATGTTTGAAGGCTCATTACTGTTAAGCCACTTATTTTTTTTCTGTATAATTAGCAGGCTGACCTAGATAACGAAGAGATAAGTCGATATTATTCTTAATTTTGGACTTAAAACGTCAAGTAGTGGAGTAATCACCCAAGTACGGTTGTATGGAGAAATGAACGGCTGGTTCCTTCTTAAGATCAGGAGAGATAGTGATCACAGACTAATCTATCGGGTATATATTTTCTATAATTTTTTTATAAACTGTAAATGAATTTCGCATTCATTTAAAATTTATTATATTTGTAATTTATAAAAAGCAAACTTTGAATTGACAAAAGTAGTAACTTTGACTTGGAAAATCTAGTGTCAATTATTTTGTACCTAAAATATGTGCTATAATAATGTTACCACTAGTCCCTGGATCAACCTGTTCGATTCTAACAATTATATCACTTACGTAATCGCTAAGTCAACGCTCCGCACTTCTCACTTTTGTACACCCCTGTTGGACCTTTTGTTGGACCTTATAGTTACTAAAATGAAATTATAACATACCAGTGTGCAAAGAGCGTGCATGCTGGTGCACGTAGGCTGCTAAGGGCAGTTGTAGCCGCCCTCTAGCTGCTGCGTACACGCACGACGGCAGCTCAGTGGACAGCATCGTGCCCTCGTCGTCGGAACCCTCGGCGTATGTGAACTTAAGGCCCGAGTAGTCCAGCCGACGACTCTCACTGACCCATACAAAAAAAAGAATGTAAGCGACGAATGGTGAAAATTAACAATATATAGAAAGAGAATACATTTTTGAAACACCACAAATTAAACAGTAACTGTTAACAACTAAAGATCTTGGCATTTTGTGTCACATTGGTCGGTTTCCCTCTTTTTAGACTCGGGAAATACATTAAAATAACCAGCATTAGTTTGAAAAAATCTTTGGTAAATAATAATAGCGTTCGCCTTAAATATTGAGAGTACCCCCTTAATCTCGTAGTCCACTAAGTAGCACCGCACCAGACGAGCATGTCTGATGTGATAAAGCGGTGGAGAATTTTCGATCGCGGCGATAATACATCGCCGCGAACTGAACATTATTATGTTTATGGTACAGTTTTATTTGATCGGTATTGATGCAAAATGCCTTGTTCCTCTGTTTTTATCATTAGGTATAAAATTTTGTGCATTATTATACGACTATAATTACCTATATCTAATTCTCGAGAGTGTTCTGAAAAAGCTTGAAATTTTCCTAAAATTACTTTTTATTAAATGTTCTGCATTGTTCAATGATATCATTTCCATTGTCTCCGCTCGAAAAATATCTTGTATCTATTACCGGTAATAATTAACAATTACAGATTAATCACACTGCCTGTAATATAATATATAGGTATGAATTCACAAACAAAACCTGCGCAAAATTTTAACAAATTTTATAAAATCGCATATAATAATTAATTAATCTTACCAGATAGGCGGAGAGGTCGATGAGTCGGCCAGTTGAGATCTCGTACCCGACATACTTTTTTCTTTGACTATCAAACGATGCGGTTAGACCTTGTCCCTGTCTGGCGAATGTGAACTGAACCCATCCGATGTGCGCGGAATGTTTTTATGCTACTAAGGGGTGGTATTGTGTTTTACACCCCCACTAAGCACATCTTGAGCGCCCCTTTTTATGTATTGTCAAAATAGTACTCAGTGGGGACGTGTTAAAGTACGTATCTGCACGGCTAGAGAAGAGGGAGGTGGCGCTTTGCAGAGAGGGTGAAATGGGCGGGGTTTATACACGCAGCCGGCGCAGAGGGTTGTAAGCGAGTTCAATTTTATGCTGAAACTTAAAATTACTTGTTAAGAAAGCGTACGAATATTTTTTATATATAATAGGCTAGCCTTTGACCACTATCCCGGCTGGTCTTAAGAGGCTACAGCTCGCCATACTTTCCATACAAACGCTCGTACGTGATTATAGTGTCCTAATAAATATTTCTTTAGATGTTTTGAGCAAATAGGTATCATGTGCTCTATATCTAGGATGCCGTGGGAGCAAAAATGTAAAATTTTGAGATTCCAACTCCAATACAAGCCTTCAAAAATCAGCTTTTTTGGCCAAATTTTACCTTGACTTTGGCCATTCACAGTGTTCTCATAAATGTAAAAATAAAGAAAAAATCGCCATAGAATCATTGCACATGTAATAGAGATTCTAAATGACCAACATTTTTTTCCCTAAGGCATTTTTAAAATCACGTATTTCTTGGAAAAATTTTTAGGAAATTACCACGCACTAATTGTCTTCGGAAATGTTGTTTACAAATTTATTTCAAAATTTTCAGCATGCCTACCGAAGGCTCTGGCGTTGTCTCTCCTTTTCCGTAATGCCTGTTTTTCTTCGATGAACAAAAAGCCTTTAGGCCATTTTTGCGTTCTAGGATTTTTGCGTTAGGTAGGTCATGAAGCGGCACCTTAACATGACCCGCCTAACGCAAAAATAAATCCCGTCTGGACCAGTGGCTTTTTTGACATCTAGTCTGCGTAGCGTAATGGGAACCTCAATCTGGCGGGTGCAGATACGTACATCATTTCCATAAATATGAAGGAATTGAAGGTGTCGCCCTACCAGCATCTATACGTAAAGATTCCGCGAAAAGAGAAACAAATAGATTTGCCTTCTCTTTGGCGGTGTGTGCCAGCGACTCATCTGGTTTCAGCAGTGGAGGCAGTGAGGAGCGACCGTAATTCGCTTCGACCGATTTAGCTAGGGACCAAAAGCTTTGCTACCTGCAGAATATTTGGCGAGTTTGTTACACTGCAACTAAACGTGACCAAATCGACAGCAATTTACCCATTGAATAGTAGGGAACTGGGATGTCTCAACGGGTAGGGATGTATGGAACAAATATACCCTAGAAGGGAGAATATGCCCATGGAATGTCAATACAACCGATTGAGTTGGGACCCAAGAAGTTTTCCCATCATCAGAGGTTGACTTTCTATTTAATCTGCGAGCCTTCAAGACCCCGCCACATCCATTCGGAAGTGACATGGACTCTATTCGATTAATGGGCTCGAACCGACACTTCCTTAGGGCTTTTTTGGAGGCCTTGGCAGCTTATTATAAAGGCTGTCTTCAGCTGGCTTGTATCCTTCGCCTTAAGGTTTTGAGCATTAACCGAGGCTAGGTATGCTTTATGTCTTTGCACTTCGGTGCGTCCACATTCAGCTCCAAACCATGGGTCAGAGCAAAATCCGTCGTCTGACTCAGATGTTCTATAACGCCCGAAATTAATAATATATCTTCCAGTCGAGATTGAAATCAAACCCGGGTCGTCTACTACCAACGGGTCGATCTCCAATCCGCGCACAGATCAGTAATAAATGTAGCTAGAATCCGCGTGTTAATAACACAATTTGACCGTGAGCCGACTGTTTAATCTTTGGGTATGCGAGATCTTTTCCCTCCTAAACTTTTTTGGTAAATATCTATGCCTGCTTTTATTGTGAATTGGGAGTTTATGAGTCAGTGACAGCACACAGCGCTATCAAAATTGTCGACCCAAAAGTCATGGCTGTGTCACACAGCCTGTGTGCTGCTGAAGGAAATTAAACTTGAAGAATATAGTTTTTCTATATATTTTGTGACACTGCATCAAAAAGTAAAATTATATACTGGGACTTCACTTCATATTAGGCACTGCTATCGATCCTACGCGCATCAGGTTGAATATGCTTGTCGACGTGCTACCGATATGTTCTTACGCGCGATACGAAATGAACGGTGATGTCAACGAGCACTGCCCGGCGTTGGGACCGATCTACCAGTACGACATCAGGCTTATGGGCAACAATAGTCCTGTCCGTAAAGATACAGCGGTCCCAATAGAGTAATGCACGGCGATTTTCGAGAACTGGCGCCGGTGCGTACTTATAGTACGGGACCGCAGACTCGACAAGGCCGTATTGAAGGGCAATTTGCTGATGGATGATCCTGGCTACAAGGTTATGTCTGTGTAAATACTCGCCGTTAGCAAGATGAGAACAACCGGAAATAATATGACGGAGAGACTCTCCCGGACGGCGGCATGCCCGACAGATGTCGACCGTACCGTCTTTCATAATATATTTCCGGTAGTTATTCGTCTTGATAACTACATCCATAATTGCACAGACTAAACCCCCGGTCTCCCCAAAGAGGTCACCGAAACGCAACCAGTTCACCGACGCGAGCAGGTCCACATCGGACCCTGTTAAGGCCCGATAGAACCGCCCGTGCAGCTCCTTGCCCTTCCATACGTCCTTGCGGCCCTCAGTGGTACTCATGTTGGTTCCCCCTTCTGTAGCCCCATAATAGGCGTGCATGCAATTTTCATTCATAGAAGAATTCCATCGCATGCGGCGCACTATACCACCGTTAGCGGGGGCCACGCGCGGAACAGTGTCCCGCTGGTCCTCGTCGCTCGACGCGCTGGTGTCGTGGGGAGTTACTTACTCATCCCCCGACGAAGAGCTCGGAGACGACGTGGCGGGCGGCGGTGGTGATGGTCGTGCGCTTATTGTATCCGCTTTTTTCGTCCTTGATCTCGTGATCATTATTTTGGTTTAAGATCACGGAAAAATTGGACAGATGGTGACAGCGGCTATTATTATTCACTTTATTTCTTTTTAAGTTTATTACAATATTTCTATAAAAACACAAAATATTACAAAAAACCTAAACCTAGAGTGCCGCCGGTAGCGGGGCAGGGCCCATTGCGTTGTCCCCAGTGCGTAGAATCGTAAGGTCAATAAGAGCTGATGTAACGGTGAAAATCCATGATTTCTGAAAAGTTTCATCACTATTGATAATATTCTCAAAAGAAAAATACAATATCAAAATCTTTATTTTAATTATTAAATTACTTACCTTGTAGAGGTTACACGAACAAAAGGCGCTATTTCGGTCAGTAATTCGCCGACAGCAGTTTTACTCAACCTAAACCTGAAAGTGAATTCTGCGTCGTCGAGGCTCTGCATATAATTAACTCTTGGAATTCTTCGCGAAGCGTGTCGCCGTTGTATACCGTCATCAACAGATTCATCACAGTCTGCTGAGGTTGAGGTAGGAGGAGGTATGAAATGACAGAATCGACATCATTGTCTAATTATTAAGAAACGTAAACTCTAGAAGTGATTTCTCTATAGATAATAATTTAAAACAGTATAATTATTTAAACAGTATGCTTAAAAATAGAGTATTATAAAAGCTCCGGTTTGTTTTGAGGCAAAAACATCTCCAGATAGGAATTTTAAGCTGTTGATTTGCCGAAGTGTGAATTCCGCCTTTATTCGCCAGATCGGTTATTTTCAATGGGAGTGTCAAGCTCAGTACGGGGCTCCTGAATTGGCGAGGGTGGCTGCTGTTGACAGGTTCCATAAAACGCACGCCTGACTGCCGGTACCCTAATACGCCTGGATCACTCCGTACTTTTAGTTGAAATATCTACCTACATCAGATTACGTTGTCAGCGTTGAATTTACGCTGGTATTTTTTATTTCCGAGTGCTCCTTTACCCTCAAATTGTACTACTTTAAGCCTTTCACCAAATAAACATTTTTTCTTTTTTTTCATTTTCATTTATTGCTCCCTAATCCCCGGCTAAGTTTAAATAGTAATAATATGTCGGTTGCGTTCGTGCCACCTGTGACACAGGGAAACCTAGTACTGTTACGCTGAAGTCTATTAAATCAAAGTTTTTTTTATAGAATGTAGAAAAGGTCAAACTGTGATTTTATATCTATTTTATTCGCTTGCTTCCCATAAGTTGGATTTGCATTCATGTAGCATCATGAAATTTCTGCAGTAAGTCAGTCCCCTGTTCTTATACGTGTGTACATTCTGTGCCCAGAGCGGAGTATTATAATATATTCTATGCCGGAGCTACAAATACTGCGATACCCCAGACCGACGCGCGCCGGGCCTCCGATAGTTTACACACGTATCTATATATATAAGAATTGTAATAGATACCCACACACAGGCCGGCAGGGTTTCACTCTGTTTTACGGTCCAATAATTGCCTGGAAATTCATTTATAGTAACCGTTGGGGTACTCTGTCGACGCATTTTGTGTCGGGAATATCGATACATGTAATCAATGTCAGTAGGTGTCAACGTTTTTTATGATGGGTTATATTGACAAAAATTCAAAATTAATTTGCTGCTTCTACGAGAGCTTTTATTTGGAACCTAATATACCTACGATTAATGTATCTTCATGAGCTTGCCTTTTGCTGTAAGCTACATTATGTAACTGTCTCAAATCAAATGTACTTACTCAGTTCAATCTCTACTTTTGTTTTTTGTCTTTTGTTTTCTCTCAATTGCTTCTAGAATATAATCAGAGTCTCGCATAGGCATGGATCTCGTATTCCTTGGATCAATCAATTCTGGCAGTAAACAATCAAAGCAAAAGGTCATCCTTTTCAATGGTGTCAGTAATAAGATTATAATTTTCTCCGTACCAGACTCCGAAGAGGCATTTTGATGCTTTTGTTATGTGTAGTTGGCCTTGTATTTGGTAGTACCAATCATGGTTTTTATTTATTTCAAATTTATCACCTTTTTTTGAAGAAAGTCATTTTGTTTTGATGTACATCTTCTTGGAATCCAAGTTTGAATGACGAAATAGGGCACTTTACTTCTACTATAGTGTTTTCATTTACGCCATCAGGAGTAGCTCCAAGATATGGAATTTCAGCATCAATAAATAAACCACACGCTTTTATCTCCACGCCTTGTTGAGATAGTTGTTCCAATGCTAATTTTTCATGGTCTCGATCGACCATGTTTTATTGAATCTATATTTGTTGAATATTTTTTGTATAAAAGATTTTTTACAAGGTTGGTACAACTTGTATTCCGCCGTTTTTTTATAATATTTCCAAAATTTGATGCAGTGAGTAAATTTCTTCGTATCTCCATCCATTCGCCAGACCCGCTCTGTAAAACTGTAGCTCTCTGAATTTTGGCTCTATCCTCCTTACTTTTTTTTTAAATTTTCTAGTAATGTACTTTTTTCTTTTTCATACATTTCTGGCGACATGTCAGGCTTGACACATTTTTCACCATAATCTAGATCTTGACCTTTTGTAAATATTCTTTTCTTTTACCTGGCATAGTTGCTTATCAATTTTGCCTTTTTTAATCGTCTTTTCTGCAGCAGACATATCTTCCCTTTTGGACTTCTACCAACAACAGACTTATAAACAGATGATAAAACTTTGCGCGTATTGTATGACACGACTGCAGCTTTGCATCTTTTGTTAATATGAACCTTTCAAACTAAAATTTACCCGTTAACCACCCACAAACTTTGCCACTATGCTATTATATCGTTCTACAGCGTGTAACGTTACACTTTCGTGTAACGCTGCAAGTTAATAATAGCCTTCACCTACCTCTCTTTAAACTGGCAAGTCCTAAGGCGAAGGAAAAGAGAAAAAAAATTAAGTATATATAAACAATTTATTTATAACTAATTTAAAAAAAAATGAAAAAGACGAAAATAATATTAGGTAAATTTTAGAAGGGAAGAAAGAGTAAATTCTTAAACCTACTTATACTACCAGCATAGCATATATGTTAAATAGATCTAGCTAAACTACTAAAAATTAAAACTGTATTATATAATGGAAAAGCAATAAGTAATAATTTATTGTGACTTGAATAGTCTGTAATCAGTAAATGTTTATTTACATTACAGGAACATGTTTGTCCATTTCTATTTAATGGAATAGCTGTAGAGGAGCTGTAGAGACATATATCTAGAGTTACATTTGCCGAACTCTGAAGGAAATGACTCCGAAAACAGGCGTAGGCTTTATTTCCAGCGTGTAAACTTGTTACTTACACTTTTCCTCGTGTTTAAAGGGTTATTGTTGAATAAATATCGATTAGTGGTAGTGATTCCTCTACTTCGACGAGATACGCCTCTGAGAATATAGACGGCAGTAGGGTGCCGGAGAATATTTCGGTGTTTCTCTTAAGATTCCAAATCCACCAGGTCTTATTCCTTCCAGAGTATGTCCCAGATCTTTTTTTCCCGTTCCTCAGTTCCCCATCTTTCAAATTAGTCATCTAGTTCGAATTTTGGAAATTAAAAAAAATAAAATAGCAAAGGTTCTATAACAAATCAATGCGACCTCATCAATTTTACGATAAAAAAATAAAATAAAAGTACTGATATTGTGACGTTTATAAATGGTGACAGCTGTTTGTTTACAATATGAAAATATAGAAAAAATGGATAAAAAGCAAGTTTTACAGAGATTACAAACGATTTAACAGGATAAAAAGGACAAAACACACAATTAAAAACCGCAATAAAAAACAAAAAGGTAAAAAATTGACAGTAAGTATACACAAAATAATAGTAATATTACAAGCGTTGCTATCAAAGTCATGTATCAAACTTGGTGAATGAGACGCAGCGTTAGACAATATTAGGCAAATTCTATTCCACAAAGAACCAGTAAAAAATTCGTGATCTACCACTTCATTTAATGGTTCCGATGAACAAAAGTAAGAGTTGCATCTGCTGTGGTCGTCAAAAGTATGCAGATGAGCTAAAAGTATATCGTTATACAACAGTTCTACATTGATGTTTCTTTCTGATTCAGAATCCGACTTATATTTTTGTATGGCCACGCGTTTAGTTTTTCTTAAAATTATAATTCTTTTAAGAGTAATCAGTTTTCTGAAACGTATAGGATATTTTATATCGGTTTTTAATTTTTTAATTTTGTTACACAAATTTCTTAATATATGGTTTCGACATTCAATTTTTTGGATTGTTACGTGTGGATACGGTCGATTTTGTAGCAATTTCGAATAAGTACTAGAATCTCCATCTGAAACCATTCGACCATAAATAAGATTATGCATCTCAATCGACGTCTTAAAACCTTCGACGACTAGAATGGTTGATTCCATCCCAGTCGAAGAACCAGAATAATTTTTATAGCAAGTATGTTGTTTTGGGATGATTCCTTTTTTTCTGCGGAGGAACAGATGCAGCAGTATTTATTTTTGACACCCAAATAGAGAATCTGCCCTGTCCGTTTGCCAATAATTACAGCTGCACCAGAGAGTGCTAAGTAATTTTTTATGTTTTTCCGTTTACTTCAGCACCCATCCACAATAACATCAATGATAGCGATTCCATTTTTGTCTACTCGTCCTTCAACAATGGCTAAATTTCTCTCAGCTTCAGCGTCATCCTTCATTGTGTCAAGTGATATACTATCTGTTTAATATGTATTTCGTTTCTAAAACCGACTTCCAAACAAAGAAGGAGGTTCAAATTATGTATTTGTTTATTTTCAGTCCACATTCTGTAGTGTATCAAAAACTATCGTTCGAAAAACTGCACAAACCAACAGCGCTTGCTGTTAGCATGTGATGTTAACATTACTAATGCGTGTAATATTTGTTTGTACTTTTGCGCACGAAATCGGCCGCGTCTATAAATTAGCGAGTCACCCTCTCACTATAAACAAGTAATTTGGCGACAACTATTATTTGGTGCTAATTCCGTTTCGGAAGCGCAGCCCCGGTCGACCCTGTAATTGATTTGTCGCGGCGGGTTGCGCGGCTCCGTTCAGCTACAGGCGCGCCACACGACGGCCACGCGACTCGCCCCGCCCTCTAAGAACATGTTTGATAGTTTTTCGCGTGAGATCTCTTGTCAGCTCACATTTGTGTTGTGGGTTGTCTGATTTTGAGTGCAACTTGAATATTGCTAATACATCCGAGCTACACTCGATGTTTAATGTTTTGATGTTTTGTTAATCAAAATAAATATCTTTTAAAGGTCTGGTAATTTAGTTTTTGCATTATGATATAAGGTGTAGTGATTGCGAAGCGTGGTGATTGGTTGGGGATGATGACGCTTGATAATGTTCTGCCAAACCTTCGATTCACTGCGTGATACATCAAACTGCCAAAATAAATAGTGACATCCTATCGGTAAAATTATCAAAGAAACCTTATTTAAATTTAATTTATAATATGAGATGAAGGCAGAGCCATGCCCAGTTACTTCGGTTAAAGCTGAAAACCCAAGTATTTTCAAGCGCCTGATTTTAATTTACAGTGAAACGTCACAACTATCACAAGTACTTTGAAAGAAATACGTAATATAAGGCTTTTAAAATTTGTTTTTTAATACTTGAATCCGTTGATGGATCCGATGAAGGTTACTTCATTTAAAAGTGTATGTAAACAACAGTTTAGTGATAAATACATTAAAAATAGCACCATTTTAAATATGTTGTCATATGCACTTAGCTACTGAATCGAAAGAAACAAAGCATAGATTAACTATCTAATTCAACCGGTTATTTATTTAACACCGTTTATTAATAAGAGCCATATGGTCTTATCACAAAACTTTAAACGTTTGTTAAACAGTGTTTAAAAACAATTCGATTTGCCGTGGGCAAAACCGGTAACAGCTCGTAATAGTATAGATTAGTTCTAAGAAATCAGGACTGACTATTATCGCTACTCAAAAATTGTATAGAATCAAAGTGATATTAAGACAGCCAATGTATTTCACTATTTTAAATGCCAGAAAAGTGGAGCACAGTTATTATAATAGGAATGCGGATCTTAGCATATGCAAGGCAAGATATAAGAATAAAATTACACGAGTAGTAGCGGTTCGTAAGGTCTACTAAGATGTGTTGTGTAATGAACGAATGTTCGCGAAGAGTGTGGCGCTAAAATAAATTTTTGCATGTATTGATATTGAAAAAATTCAAAGCCTTTCTACACATGAGCCTGGAGAGCGCTCATGAAAGTTAATAAGGGAATATCCAGTGAGTGGGCAGAATCAATCGCCTCGATCAACATCAAAACCTGCTGCGATTACCATGACGCCTGTCAAGCGCGGTATATTACGGGAGAGGCTAGGTTTTGCAATGGAGGTCTTCCAGCTGACTATGATGCAATATTTAATAAGTTATTTCGATAATAAAAATTACCAGCACCACTAAATTCAAATAAACAAATATAGAGAATTAAATTAAATTTCTCATGAGTCTTAAATTTGTTAACAAGATTATGTAAACCACGTTTTTTATTGAAACCGTCGTGTTTAGTTAATTTATTTGCGTGCATATGCTTCGGCGAGATTATCCAGAGAGTGGTTGCTCGGCTTGCACGTGGTCCTTTGTAGCGCGGCCGCGACGCGTGGTGGCTCGGTGTGCCACGCGGCGGCTAGCTGTGCCACGAGGCGGCACGCAGCGCCAAGTGCCCGGAACGAGTGACGGGTGACGCCTCCTCCAAAAATGTTTTTGTGACTGCACTTAATTAATCCGCGTCGCCAAATAGTACTTATAATAAATTGTTAATGCCGACAAAGGTTTCGGAAGTAAAGAAATTCGAAAATAATATTTTTTTATTTTGGAACTGAAATCAGTGGGCCATATTAGGTAGTGAACGGGTGCAGCTTGTGGTGTCTGGTTAACTACGTTTGTATTCTCTTTGTTATTTTAATTATTCACTTACATTCTTAGGCCTGAGTTTTCTACAATATTCAAATTCAAATTCAAAAGTCTTTATTCAAATAGGCCCCAAAGGAGCACTTATGAAAGTTAAAATGACTCTAACAGCCGGCCTCTGCAACATTCATCTACCCGAATCACAGACTAAAACTAATGCTGTCTTTATCAGAACATAATAAATGACAAAGACACCAACAGACCCAATCCGTGCTCAAAGTCAACAAACCTTCCAGAAACCCAACGTGCCCGTTCCAAATTGGTATAGGCCGAGCAAGAAGAAGGGCAAGAAACTCGTCACGGCATTCTTTTTAAAAAAAGTAGTTTTGTACAATGATTCTAATGCTAACAACTAACAATTTAAAGTTTAGTAGTCGCCAGGAGGCTCCAGAGCTGTTTGCCTCCATGCATCCTTGTCATCTACATAATCCTTAATTTTATAATACGCTTTTTTAATTAATACACTCTTGACTATACGTTTAAACTTTCCTTGTGGTAATTCAGTTAATACTTTAGGAATTTTGTTGTAGAATCTGACACCATTTGCCAGGAACGATTTGTTAGTTTTACTTAATCTGAACCCGGGTACAACCATTTTATGTTTACTTCTAGTATTTAACTCATGTACATCACTTTTTAAGTTAAATTTAGTAATATTCTTCCGTACATACATTATATTTTCCAAAATGTATAGCGAAGGCAGGGTTAGAATACCTATTTCTTTAAAAAAGTCTCTTAGAGATTCGCGTGGACCCATGTCATAGATGGCGCGTACTGCTCTCTTTTGTAATATGAAAATGGTATCTATATCGGCAGCAGATCCCCAAAGTAGGACGCCATAAGACATCAAACTATGAAAATATGCAAAATATACCAACCTTGCCGTCGCCACATCAGTCAGCTGCCTAATTTTACGTACTGCAAATGCAGCGGAACTCAAACGACCCGATAGGCCATTGATGTGAGGACCCCACTGCATTTTGGAGTCAATAGTTAATCCTCGAATACAGTGTTATTCACCAGGTCAAGTTTGCTGCCTTCCAATTCCACTTTAGATTCCACGTGTGGTACGTTGGGAAGTGAAAATTTAATACATTTAGTTTTACTAGCGTTAAGTAGTAGATTATTAGCAGCAAACCATTCTGAGATTTTGTCAAGGTTATCATTTAATTCCTTTAGTTCACTGTCTTTCCTATCAGTTTTAAAAATGAGTGAAGTATCATCAGCAAACAAAACTATGTCCAATGCTATATGGTCTGTCATAAAGGGTAAGTCATTTATATATACTAGAAAGAGAAAGGGGCCCAGTATTGATCCCTGCGGTACGCCTATCTTCACTGAAGAACCACAAGATGTTACTCTATCGATGCCAACCTTCTGCTGTCTACCCGTCAAGTAAGAATTTACAAGATCAAGAGCTGTCCCACGCACGCCGTAATGATGCATTTTTTTAATAAGCGTTCTGTGGTCCACACAATCAAATGCTTTGGAGAGGTCACAGAATACTCCAATAGCATCCTGTGAACCCTCCCAAGCTTCAAAGATGTGGGACATCAGTTTAGCTCCGGCATCGACTGTTGATCTGCCTTTCGTGAAACCAAACTGGTGACCGTGCAATATTCTATACTCGTTGAAATGTGAAAGTAACTGTTCTAATATAATTTTTTCAAAGATTTTGCTAAGAGCTGGAAGTACAGAAACTGGTCTATAGTTAGAGGGGGTGTCCTTACAACCAGATTTAAAAATAGGGGTGACTTTACTGTGTTTCATTAGATCAGGAAAGACACCCTGATCTATAGAAAGATTAAAAATAATAACTAGATAGGGCGCAATTGTATCAATTAAGGATCCTATTACTTTTACCGATATACCCACAAGTCTTCGGTGTTTTTCATATTGATAGATTTAAACGCTTTTTTGATACTAGTGGTTGTTATGTAACGAAAACTAAAATCCGGAATTAATTTAGAAAAGCTGTTTTGCAAAAGCATTTCTGCTTTTGCTGGAGAAGAGTAGTGATTTAGTAGCCTCCAATGGTATGTTTGTAAAAAACTTATTAAACTCATTGGCTATATCGAGTTGATCAGTAACTACTTTATCGTTAATTTTTAGTTTAAATTCACAATCTCTGTTTTTATTTTTACCAGTTTCTGTGTTAATAATTTTCCAAACAGTTTTGATTTTATTATTAGATTTTGTTACTTTATCCCTAATGTAGTTGGATTTAGCTTGCATACATACGCGTTTAAAAATCTTTGAATATTGACTGACATATTCGTGAAATTTTTTGTTATTAGTGAGTGATTTTTTATAGTATAATTCGTACAAGACATCTCTACTTTTTCTAATACCCTTAGTGGCCCAGTCACTAAATTGAAATCTGTTCTTTACTTTTACTGTTTTCTTGGGGCACACTTTGCCAAATTCATTACAAATAATTGAAGACAACATTGCATAGATATCATTTGGGTCTTCAAGTGGAAAATTCGCGAGGGCTAGTCTTGAATCTATGTTTTCATTTAGTATTTCTAATTTATTATCTGTAAGGGCTCGTATTTCAATCTTGGCGTCTATAGATTTAGTTTTATTTTCTAAGCCTATTTTCTGTCCCATGTGGTCGGATCTAACACCAGTTAATAGACTTTTTTGTTTAACACTAAAATTAACAACGATGTTGTCAATGCAGGTAGCAGAGGAATGACATACCCTAGTAGGTTCTGTAAACAGAAATTTCAAATCAAATGACTCAAATAGGGACACAAATTTTTGTTTATCTGATGACTGTCCTAATAAATCTATGTTGAAATCACCACAAACACATATACTTTTTTTACATTTAAATATTTTTCTTAAAATCTCTTCCATAATCAGTAAAAAGTGGGAAAAACAAGATGCAGGAGGTCTATACACACATAAAATTATATATCCAGCTAGTTCAACGCAGGCAACCTCACAGACTCGTTCCACAGAGAAAGCCACTACGTCACTTCGTTCTTTAAATTTCAAATTATTTCTCAATAATATTATTAAGCCCCCGCCTTCAGCAGACACCCTGTTGAACGTACTGGCGACTACATAGTTGTTTACATGGAATTGCATTATATTTGGCTTCAGCCATGTTTCAGAGAAGCATAAAATGTCTAGATTGTACTTATCGGTCAATAACTCGATATCTAGAATTTTGCCTGAGAAGCGATTAATATTTTGGTGATATAAAATTAATTCATTACTTTGCATTTGATGCTTCTCTGTCGTCGGTAAATCACTACAAATAACGGGATCTACCTTTTTGCTGGAAATGCTTTTATTGACTTGTACTATATGTGGGGTATTGAGCTTTTCCATTGTCATATTCCTATAAAAATACAAAATATTATAAAAAACTTAAATGTAGGGTGCCGCTGCCCCGGCAGTGCCAGCCAGGGCACTCTTTGTTATTAGTACCTACCTATACATTTTATTATTAGTAGTTCTTACCTTTTATCCCGTATTGATGGTTTTCTGGATGGAACTTTTTACTATTCTTATTAATCTATAAACCTTATCTAAAAGGGATATCGACCACGTGTCTGTATAGTGTGTATTACAATGTAAAAATAATATATCTTAATAGGCATAATTATATATGATAACTAGATTCTGCCCGCGGCTTTGCACCCGTGGATTCAGGATACAAACTAACTTATAATGTTTATTAGTGAAAGATTTTTTTAAATCGAACCAGTGGTTCCAGAGATTACCAGTCAAAAATAAAAAATTAACTTGACCTGTTTTATCATACAAAAATATAGTATACGTCTATACTAATTATAGAATTACTATAGAAAAATTAATAAAAAAATTACTTTAATTACATACAATTAATAAATCAAAATTAATTAATGCGTTCTTTAATTTTAAATAATTAGTATGAAAGTACCTATAGGTTATAAAATCTGGTTAAATCAATGGCCTGGAAACCAAATCGGTCCCATTGTGATCACCCCAACCCGTATTTGTCTGTCTGTTTGTTATATTTACGCATTTGTTACACGCAATTATCAACTACTCGTCGACAGACCCGATGCACACTGGTTCTCAACTGTGGAAATTAACTAGATATTAAATTAACTTGAATAATATAGTTTTATTTTTAATCATACTGGTGAATATTGTAAAAACATGGCAATGTTTTAAAATAAAATTATTATGTCACTGTGTGTTCATAAATTCAAACATTATATCTACTACATTCAAAATTAGTACCTATATTGCGTTACACTTTAGTATAGAAAAAGTAAAGTATACAAGTACTTAATTCATTGCGTATATTTGATACCAGTCTTCTATATTCATCTATCTATATATATACAAGAACAGACAGTTTCCAGGATGATTCCTGGAAATCTGTGCGTTGATACGTATGATACTCGTAATTTTTTATAATTTTATTTAAAAAAATGCCTCTTACGTCTTCATTAACGCCTATCAAAGGTCTGTGCAAAGACCCGACTACAAATTTAAGGATAATAATAATATGTTTTTAGTAATTATTTTTGTAGCTAGCCTGTGCGCATGTCTCAGAACCTTAATGTCCTAGGTTTCCATAGAAACAAATTATAGGATTTCAAACTAATTCAACAAATCAATGAACATATTGTTTTATTTGTTTAACTGTGGTGATTTCAACATAGATTTACATAGATTTCAACATAGATTTGAGTCATATGATTTGAAATTTCTGTTTACAGAACCTACTAGGGTATGTCATTCCTCTGCTACCTGCATTGACAACATCGTTGTTAATTTTAGTGTTAAACAAAAAAGTCTATTAACTGGTGTTAGATCCGACCACATGGGACAGAAAATAGGCTTAGAAAATAAAACTAAATCTATAGACGCCAAGATTGAAATACGAGCCCTTACAGATAATAAATTAGAAATACTAAATGAAAACATAGATTCAAGACTAGCCCTCGCGAATTTTCCACTTGAAGACCCAAATGATATCTATGCAATGTTGTCTTCAATTATTTGTAATGAATTTGGCAAAGTGTGCCCCACAAGAAAACAGTAAAAGTAAAGAACAGATTTCAATTTAGTGACTGGGCCACTAAGGGTATTAGAAAAAGTAGAGATGTTATGTACGAATTATACTATAAAAAATCACTCACTAATAACAAAAAATTTCACGAATATGTCAGTCAATATTCAAAGATTTTTAAACGCGTATGTATGCAAGCTAAATCCAACTACATTAGGGATAAAGTAACAAAATCTAATAATAAAATCAAAACTGTTTGGAAAATTATTAACACAGAAACTGGTAAAAATAAAAACAGAGATTGTGAATTTAAACTAAAAATTAACGATAAAGTAGTTACTGATCAACTCGATATAGCCAATGAGTTTAATAAGTTTTTTACAAACATACCATTGGAGGCTACTAAATCACTAGACTCTTCTCCAGCAAAAGCAGAAATGCTTTTGCAAAACAGCTTTTCTAAATTAATTCCGGATTTTAGTTTTCGTTACATAACAACCACTAGTATCAAAAAAGCGTTTAAATCTATCAATATGAAAAACACCGAAGACTTGTGGGTATATCGGTAAAAGTAATAGGATCCTTAATTGATACAATTGCGCCCTATCTAGTTATTATTTTTAATCTTTCTATAGATCAGGGTGTCTTTCCTGATCTAATGAAACACAGTAAAGTCACCCCTATTTTTAAATCTGGTTGTAAGGACACCCCCTCTAACTATAGACCAGTTTCTGTACTTCCAGCTCTTAGCAAAATCTTTGAAAAAATTATATTAGAACAGTTACTTTCACATTTCAACGAGTATAGAATATTGCACGGTCACCAGTTTGGTTTCACGAAAGGCAGATCAACAGTCGATGCCGGAGCTAAACTGATGTCCCACATCTTTGAAGCTTGGGAGGGTTCACAGGATGCTATTGGAGTATTCTGTGACCTCTCCAAAGCATTTGATTGTGTGGACCACAGAACGCTTATTAAAAAAATGCATCATTACGGCGTGCGTGGGACAGCTCTTGATCTTGTAAATTCTTACTTGACGGGTAGACAGCAGAAGGTTGGCATCGATAGAGTAACATCTTGTGGTTCTTCAGTGAAGATAGGCGTACCGCAGGGATCAATACTGGGCCCCTTTCTCTTTCTAGTATATATAAATGACTTACCCTTTATGACAGACCATATAGCATTGGACATAGTTTTGTTTGCTGATGATACTTCACTCATTTTTAAAACTGATAGGAAAGACAGTGAACTAAAGGAATTAAATGATAACCTTGACAAAATCTCAGAATGGTTTGCTGCTAATAATCTACTACTTAACGCTAGTAAAACTAAATGTATTAAATTTTCACTTCCCAACGTACCACACGTGGAATCTAAAGTGGAATTGGAAGGCAGCAAACTTGACCTGGTGAATAACACTGTATTCTTAGGATTAACTATTGACTCCAAAATGCAGTGGGGTCCTCACATCAATGCCCTATCGGGTCGTTTGAGTTCCGCTGCATTTGCAGTACGTAAAATTAGGCAGCTGACTGATGTGGCGACGGCAAGGTTGGTATATTTTGCATATTTTCATAGTTTGATGTCTTATGGCGTCCTACTTTGGGGATCTGCTGCCGATATAGATACCATTTTCATATTACAAAAGAGAGCAGTACGCGCCATCTATGACATGGGTCCACGCGAATCTCTAAGAGACTTTTTTAAAGAAATAGGTATTCTAACCCTGCCTTCGCTATACATTTTGGAAAATATAATGTATGTACGGAAGAATATTACTAAATTTAACTTAAAAAGTGATGTACATGAGTTAAATACTAGAAGTAAGGAAAGTTTAAACGTATAGTCAAGAGTGTATTAATTAAAAAAGCGTATTATAAAATTAAGGATTATGTAGATGACAAGGATGCATGGAGGCAAACAGCTCAGGAGCCTCCTGGCGACTACTAAACTTTAAATTGTTAGTTGTTAGCATTAGAATCATTGTAAAAAACTACTTTTTTTAAAAAGAATGCCGTGACGAGTTTCTTGCCCTTCTTCTTGCTCGGCCTATACCAATTTGGAACGGGCACGGTGGGTTTCTGGAAGGTTCGTTGACTTTGAGCACGGATTGGGTCTGTTGGTGTCTTTGTCTTTTATTATGTTCTGATAAAGACAGCATTAGTTTTAGTCTGTGATTCGGGTAGATGAATGTTGCAGAGGCCGGCTGCTAGAGTCATTTTAACTTTCATAAGTGCTCCTTTGGGGCCTATTTGAATAAAGACTTTTGAATTTTGAATTATTTTTTTTAATTGAATTTTGTGGTTTATATGTTTGATGGCAGCGCAAATGATTTTATACTAAAGTCTTTTCAAAACTTTGAGCGCCATACAATTATACCCATCTGCGTGTTCATGACAGAGGGTTAACCGCTGTCACACGAGGCGGCCCGCGGCGTGTGCGCACCGCTCACTATTCCATAGTCGCGCGTTGTGGACTCGCTCGTGCTGTGGGAAATGCTCACAAATAGCCCCAAATTATCCCAATAAAATATTTCGAGTGGGTTTTTATAGGTTTTCATGTCAGTGATGTTCTGTAAACAGGCCGTCGTAGATTTAACTGCAAGCCGTCCGTCAAGCGTGTTACTACGATATTCTGACTTTACGTGTTACTAGATATTTTTTTATAAATATAGGTGATCTTTAGACCGTGATAACAGGATGGAGGGTAGGCAGGCCTCGGCGCAGCACTAGGACAATGCAGGCTAATTAATAATAATAAAGGAGTTATAGAATAAAAAAATATAGTAATTTACTAAAATAAGCCAAAATTAGATACATTTGTAGCCAAGATTCAATCTCTCTTCTCAATTCTCGTTCATCAATTTTCTTTCTTATTTCTTTCTTCAATTTCTCCTTCCCTTCAAGTTTTTCAGAGTAACATGGCACACTCTCCAAAATGTATCCTGTAGAAGACAGAAAGACCAGCCAATTAACCTTTTGGATCGTCTTTCAATGGTCTCCCATGCAGGCCTCAAGCTGGTATTCGTGTTTGACTGAACAGCTCCATATCAGAACGTCTATTTAGCTAAATGACGAAACTTTAGAACGTCTGAATTTTAAAATATTATCGTGGGAAGAAAACCGCTAAACCCTAACGGCCTACTAGTTAAACGTCTTAAAAGTCAGAAAACGTGATGGGAAATGACAAATCATTCTCGGAAATCAAGATAAGATGAAACTCTCTCAGGATGAAGGCTTGTGGGGTACAAAGTTACCACAATGCACCATGAAAAGCAATAATTATTTTTGTTTGAAGTCCATTAAGATTTGTTGTTTTTATTAAATTAAGTCTTTATTGAAAATATTTAAAGGTTGAATTTACATTGTCGAGTGTAGCAGTCGTCTTGCATATAGTGACGATTTATGCCGTTTCACTTTTGCGGTGTTCTTCCCACAATGGCATTTTAAAATTCGGACGTTCTAAAGTTCCGTCATTTAGGTAAATCGTCGTTCTGATATGGAGCGGGCTGAACCACCCATTGGTGAGAACAGTACACCATACACTTGAACTTGATTGACTTGAGCTTGACTCTCTTATTTTTTTTAACACTCATTCATCATCATCATCATCATCAGCGAGCGTTTTTCCTTGAATAACTAAAGACTATAATTGGGGACGTAGTAGCAGTAATTATTTGTGTAATATTATGTATTCTTGCAAATAAATATTTGATTTGACGTCTGGGATGTAGTGAGTACATGAACAATTGAACAGTGGTTGAAACTAGTAATAACAATTAAACTACAGAATAGATGTAAATTTATGTAATAAATTTAAATTTAATTTATGTAATAAAATGTTGATTTATTAATATAATATGAATTATGTAACAAATATATATCTATCTAGTTTGACTTTGCCTCTAAGGCGGGTTTTTCGGCTAATATGATTTCATCTATCTTCAAGTCAGGTTCGCTAGACCGTAGCTCCACGTATTTGTACCGGAACGCCATGGCCATGAATATGAGCATATCGATCAACATCAGTCCGGCGAATAGGAAGAACTCTTTCCACTGGAACATAAAAAAGTAATAATTAGATATCATTGAAGTTACATGTTTGTTATAAGGATCAAAAGACTATCGGATCAGCAAAGATAAGAGAATTAGAAATGTCAGAAGTAATAATATAAAAAGGCAAAGTTTATTTTTTGTTAGTATGTTACCGCTAAAAACTGGAAACCTTGTTGAAAAAAATTAAGCCTAAAATAAAAATACTACATTTTCTAAAAGCTAGAATATTTTTGATAACTAATAATCATACTGAATGTTAAGCTATAGCTCGATCGACCTTAGAGCACGTCTTTTAGGGCTTATATTTTACATCTACTGTCATTATACACTTGGCTCAATTCAAAGATTAGTAGGTTTCAATTACCTGAGCATCCAAGAAGTTTCCTTCAACGATGAGCACAACGAGCAGATTTCCAAAGGCGACAGTCAGTAACCAAACAGACTGCAGTACTGACTTCATGCTAGCTGGCGCTTGAGTAAAGGAGAACTCCAGGCCCGTGACCGAGAACATTACCTCGCCCATTGTCATCACTACATACTGCGGCACCAGCCATAGAATGTGGATACTATTTGGGGGAGTTATCATCACTGCGTTCGCTACCTAATAACAAACATAAAATATATATTACAGTCTACTTCAAATAACTTTTGGAACAATATTTGCTGAGTCATATAGACGTCATGAAATGTATTTTATAGTGTTAACCGACACTAGCGGATGTTCAAACAAATATATACATTATACATATATCACAAAAATTTCGCTTCCAACAGGATTCAAATCTGCGTCTTCTGGCAAGCCGGGCCAGACGCCTTAACCAACTAGGCTATGGGAGCAATCGATGTTGACTGCGAAATTCCTGATATGATGTATTTGGAGATACGACTTGTAAGCCGGAAAGAAGTTTTGTATGTACTCGTATGTATATTTAATGTACAGTGTAATTACTTCGGTTTATTTACGAGTGTTGCACGGGACTCAAACTTAAATGCTAGGCTCAAAACAAATTATTACACTTACAAATATCCCGTTCGTGTCATTGTAAACATTGATAGTATAAACCGCTCCAGCTTCGAACTTAAAGTCACTTAATACTGTTTGTCCATCTATTATAACATCGCTAAAACCTTTCGATATCGTAAATTGTGACCTGTCAGTGCTATTCGTTGACAGTTTTACTTTCACCTTGGAATCTGTTACGACAATAGCTACTACATCCTCGCTGTTTACTAGGAATCTGAAAAACAAAATAATATTGATTTTTTTCGCGAATTAAATACATAGTATTAAGACAAAAACGGGTCAATTTGGTTAACCACATCGTTTCGATCAAGTTGTATCGATAGCTAGAAGACTCAAGTCTTCTCGTGACCATGATAACCTTTGTCTGGCTTCCACACCGACCGACGTGTGTTCCTCCTCTGCGCCATAATGCCGGGCTGCGGGCCCATGTTAATAGCCAACCGCGGCCCGGCGACGCGCTGGTCCCAGTTGTGGGACCCCACCTCCGGCGACAACGTACTCCACGTACGCCATCGCCGTATCCACCTCCCTAAGGGGCGCGCGGGAACACGCGCGCGCCACCTCGAGGCCCAAAGCTGGCTTCCACACCACAGTAGCCTATGTTAGGCTACTTTTTATCCCGGAAAAATATACGAAACCTGTGGGAATCTCTACGCGGATGGATAATGAATCTTAGTAATTATACACATTATCGATCTATATATAAGAGTTACTTTTCAAGAACTAATTGATACATATTTTTGATTAACATGCGAAGAAGAGAAAAAGGATTTATCGAAAAACGGACAAAAGACTGTGGGAAAAATTCCTAGAATTTTGATAATCATCATTAATATTAGAAAATAATATATAATATGTCCCACATCCGCATCTGGAGTATATCATAATAAGTGACTGACAAAACTGTCATATAGCAAAAAGCTTGGAAAATAATATTACTTCAGAAATTAGTACTTTTTGGCCGATCGTAAAAATTCTGTCGGTTTTATCGAAGCCATTACTTACAATTTGTAAACATTTGACAGCTGACTGAATTTAATTTATTTGTTTATAAGTTTGGAATACCAATCCATCATTTCATTTGCATAAATGTATTAAGGGCTTGATGCGGGCTATGTATCGAGCAGTCGTGTGTATATTTTATGCGCTAGTTCACGGGAATCCTCATAATGTTGAAGTTAACGTGAGACAAGGGAAACTGCTGGGTGCCGTGGCTCAGACAATATTTGATGGAAGACTCTACGTCGCGTTCTATGGTGTCCCATATGCTCAACCACCTGTCGGCATGTTAAGGTTTAAAGATCCTAAACCACCAAAAAAATGGGAACATCCCTTTGATGCGACAACAGAGTATCACGGAGCGTGCGCTCAGGCGCATGTTGTTCACAAGTACGGTATGTATGGATATGAAGACTGTCTTCGTCTCAATATATTTACTCCGTCTCTTCCTAAGAGCGGCAGTAAACTAAAAGCAGTAATAGTCTGGATACATGGGTATGCGTTTACGTCGAGTTTTAGTCATATACATGGACCAGACTTCTTTATAGACAACGACATTATTTTTATTACTGCTGCTCACAGAATAGGCGTGTTCGGATTTTTGAAGTTAAACGAAACAGATTCACACGCAAACATGGGGTTAAAGGATATAGGCATGGCTTTAAAATGGATAAAAAGAAACATAAAAAGCTTCGGCGGAGACAGAACTAACATAAGTGTAATGGGAAGTGGCAGCGCGGCCTCGTTTCTGACATTATTGTTGACGACGACTCATAGCAAATTATTTGCCAAAATGATTTTGCAAAGCGGCGCTATGTTCTCGACACCTTTATTTCAAGGAGATACTTTATTGGAAAAAAATAGATTGAAAAAGAAACTAAGATTGAAAGGATATAAAAACATATTAACAGCGCCAGCGAAAGATATTGTAGAAGTATCTAAAAAAATATATACCAGCTTAGAAATAATGAACAGCCAAAGATCACTCATACCGTTTTTACCTATTCTTGAAGCGAAATCAAATAAGTCTTTGTTAACAAGCCATCCCGCAGAATATCTGCAAACATCAGTTGAAAGTAAACCTATTTTAATAGGATTCAACTCCCAGGAAAGTATATCAGAAGTTATTCCATTCCTGAGGAACCCTCACTATCTCAAACTGTTCGCCTCTCACTTTAAGTTTCTGGTTCCTTTCACAAACGGATGCAAGCATAAGCCTATGTCGCAAAAATACAATGAAGTAGCTGAGATATTAAAAAGTGTCTATTTTAAAGAAGGCATATCAGAAAAATCTATAGAAAGCTTTTTGAGATATTCATCTGACTTAGTAAAATATCCAATTTATCATTTCATTCAACGTTACTTGAAGATTAAAGAGAGCAGAGTTTTTGTTTACAAGTTTAATTACATTGGTAACTTGAATGCAGTCAAGGCCACTTCGATTGCCGGAGTTAAGTTTAGAGTGCGAGGTGCAGCGAGCGGTGACGAAATATGCTACTTAATGAGATGTGAACCGATTTGGGAAAATTATGTTAAAGTGAATCGTGAAAACACCAAAGACAAATCGTTCATAAAACAAATAACGGAATTGTGGGCCAATTTCGCAAAAGTCAGTGATCCTACGCCGAGCACTTACAAGGGAAACGTTACATGGCCACCCACTACTATAAAAGATGATAATGTATTACATATAAGCGAGATGATACAACTGCTGGACACTAAGCCCGAAAAGAGAATGTATAAGTTTTGGAACAATATCTATCGCAAGTTTTACGAGAATTGCAACGATCACGACGAGTTATGAAATATTGATGGACGTACCTGACATTGGCACCGTCGACGGGTTTGTCGTTGTTATCGGTGAAGTTGTATACGCCTTGATGGCTAATGAAGTAAGAGTTGCCGGTCTTGGCTGTTAGATAGAATTTGTCCATGAACGCGATGCCTGCACAATCATCTTCGGTCCCTCTGAGAGAGTAGGGCAGTTCCGCGAATTGCGAGACATCGACATTTAAGTGTTCGTACACCGACAGGGGTCCAATGTGGACATCTTCTGTCGCATTGTTGTTTGGATCAAGACTCTTTAGGGTGAGGTTACAGTTATAACCGTTGTACACTCTCAGCTGCGAGTAACCTTCCACTACAGGTGTACCGTAGGTAGGCTGAAAAAGAATAGCATCTTAAAAATAATGTTCTATTTGAGTGATTTTATTTTTCTTAGCAAATGTTATACAATACTTGAATGAACTACAATGAACGACGTACTTGATTATTCGAAAATATAAATAATAATAATAATAGTAATACTTTTTAAAGTACTAGCTTCTTCCCGTGGTTTTCAACCGCGTTTCCACAAGAACCGTGCATTTTTCCGAGATATAAAGTAGCCTATGTTACTCTCGGGTCCATAAACTAAGGTCGATCCGTTGCTCCGTTACTGCGTGAAAGAAGAACAAACCAACAAACATACTCGCATTTATAATATTAGTAGGAAAGTAGGGATTTCGTAACTACCACAACCTATAACCCCACACCTTACTAACACACCGGTAAGTTACTCCAATAGAATATGAGTAGTTTGTTGCAGCATGTTGATTCCTTAAAGTTGTTTCCCATTTTGCATTTACATTTGTTTGTTGTTTGTGTGTATCTCATACTCGTATTCCATAACTACTATTACTAACTACATATTAGAAATTAAAAGTCTTTCGCCACGCTGAGTTCATGTTTGTTCGGGGTAATCTCAGAAACGCATTTTCATACGGTTTTCACCAATAGAAAGAGGGATTATCTGAGAAGGTTATGGCCTATAATTTAATAAAATTTTGCGAAAATAAACTACCGATATGGTAATAATTTTGAATAATTTGGTAAAATTCGTTCTAGGTATATCAATAACTTCTATGTTATTACAATACTACTAGTTTCCGGCAGCGGCTTCGCCCACGCAGTATATACTTTGTAAATTGTGGTCTAGGTGATAATTCTGAAGTATAATCTATATTACTACAAAGTTTCATCAAAATCCATTCTGTATAGTTTTTGCGTGAAAGAGTCATCGATCATCAATCGTCAAGAGACATCTATATCCAATATCCATCCTCACAAACTAAGTATTGCTAGGATAATAAGGAATCAACATGCGCAGTCGCTTTTTAACGTAATATTTTTTTATTTTTAGTTTGTAAACAAGTAGTTTAAGTAGAGCAGTCATTACACATGTACAAGTACATGTTGTCGCGTACTTGCATAAAATATGTGTTGCTATTTGGCCGTATAATGTATCCAATATCCATACATTAAACAGTACTGCGACCTTGCATTCGTGTTATCTTTGCGTCACAGACGATCGGACGAACAAATACAAACCAGCAAGTTAAGTTCCACTATTCCTGAGATGATGAACGCGGCTGCTGCAAACATTCCTCCCCAAACCATTTTGTGCAAAGGCTTCTTTATCAGTTTGCAATAATTCATGAATGGGTATATGGCCTGAAACAAAACTTTTATCATTAGAAATATTCTTACCTATATAGTTAATTAAGCATAAGAACATGTTTGAACAGTTTTTGTGGTTTTATTATGAAAAAATATTTGGACGGTAAAACAATAAATGTTGTGCGTACCTATAGACTACATGTCGAGTAATCCATTTTATAACGCTTAATAACAAGTACGTTCAATAGATGTTATCTCTCCATTTCAAACAACTCACCACTTCAAACAAAGGAATAAAAATAAGGATCAGCAGTGGGTTGAGCACTTGCATCTGGTCGGCCTTCAGGGTCCAACTGCCGATGTCTTGCTCCATTCGGTCTGCCTGGAACGTCCATCTTGAACCCTGCCCAAAATAATTGTTTCATTTAAATGTTGATTTATGAGCAATTCGCACAGTCGAAAACTCTCTCTGCCAAAAAGTTAACTTATTTGATTTGTGTACATACGCATTTAAAAAAAAAACGTTCCTTTTTGCATGTAAATTTAAGCACCCTGTGTAGATTTATTGATAATGTAATTTTTGCGCTGCAAAGGCCTTCTATATTAGTCATACCAATAATAACCATTCTCTCCACTTGTTTGTCTGGACTGCAGTTTGTATCATTAGATTAAGATAAAGTTTGTCTTAATATTGTATTGTATTGCGCAAATAATGAGAATTAAATAGTTATGGACATATGTTTCACCACAATAATTTTCCCCATTCACAAGAGAATAAAACGACTCCTTTAATGCTATTAACATGTCTATAAAAGAGTATTAAACTTGATATCTCTTAATTATCGTCTCAAATTATGGCTCAAGAACTGTGGTTTAGATTACAGCTTCCTCATGTCCAAGTCTCCAATCATATAATATAGCGAGACGCTGTCTCGAATATTCACTCCCAAGCACATACCTATAATAAAGTAATCAAACTGTGCGAAATCAAAAACCGGTCCTTATTTGCGAGTAAAAGATTAAAGACAGATTACTACCTTTTTTAAGCTGAAACTAAAGACCTAATACAAAGGCGCACTTACACGTACACATTTATTTCACATTCGAACTCACAAAAACAGATCTCACTGTCAGAGAGAGAGAGAGAAAGAGAGAGAGAGATATTTAGTTTGGTATAATAAAATAATTTACTATTGTTTGAAGCCCGCCGATATAACTGTATTAAATTTAAGTGTTTTGTTTCTTTTGTTAAGCAAAATAATAATGTACATTTCTCTTTTGTTAACAAATCCTACCTTATGTATCTAATCTTAATGAATACTAATAATATATACGTCACCAGTTGAATACGTCCACTGCTGAACATAGGCCTCACCCATAGAACGTCACTTGGACCGGATACTTGCCTCTTTCTTCCAATGGTTCCCCGCGGTTTTGACCAGGTCGTTGGTCCATCTAATGGGTCCCACACTACGTCTTCCAGTAATATGTATGAAATATTTAAAAATCTCTTTTTTTGTTCTAAGGTAACCTCGAGGGGTGTGTCCGTTCTCATCTCAATTGTATCATCTCACGAGCATTATTTTCTGGATCCCACTCACTCTCATGTGTAGATAAAAAATAGATTTTTATACTATTGGATAACGAGACGAGCTGGTCGTTTGCTTGATGGTAAGCATAACGCCGGCCCATAACAATTGCAGTGCCATTCAGAACTTTCAAACACAAGGGCCTGCGCGGCTCTGCAGTGCGCTCGTAACCGTGAAACATTAGGTATCAAGTCTCATAAGCCCAGTAATTTCATTGGCTACTCTGCTCATCAAACCGCAACACAGTAATGCTCGCACATTACTGCTTGGCGGCAGACTTCACGAGCAAAGCGGTTGTACCAACCCGACAACGGACAACAACAAAGAATGGTCGTACCTACTTACCTGTTGATCAAAAAGCGCCCAGAAAACAGGCAGTGGTATGAATAGTACAAGCACTCTCAGCAAAGACTTGACGTCGTCGATTAGGTCCTTGTCGTATTTGTCGTCAGCGTGGTCCAGCCAGTGCTTCCGTTTTTCCTTGCTTTTACAGGACTGGACCACTGCGTGCTGAAAAAGAGTATCGTAAGATTTGTGATCGTAAGATAAGACGTATGATTGCGTCAATTTTGCGCGTGACAGCGTTCTTCATTCCACAGATTATACGGTATTAAAAAGAGCGATGAGAGTTATTATATTAACAAACCTGTAAGCGGTAGCAGTGCGCCCATAACCCTGAGACATTACGTATTAAGTCTCATTAGCCCAGTACTTTCACTGACTATGCTTGCACATTAGTGCTTGACGGTAAACTTCACGAGCAAAGCGATAGTAACCAGAGGGACACTCGCAGAAGATTTAGTCCTAGAGTAACATAGGTCACTTTTTATCTCGGATATATGCACGGTTCCTATGGTAACGCGTGTGAGACCACGGGAGAGAATCTAGCAAATTATGTTATCATATCCAAAGTACTGCAAATGCTTGCAGGTCACTCAGATATGAATATAGGTATCAATAAAGCCTATTGTTATTATTCTTAGTGAGATGAATGGCTTTATAAAAACATGCTTATTTGTGACAATCTTGAGCAATTGATCATGAGTTGTGATGTTTTTCGTTAGTATAGATTTATGTTGTGGTGACTGATCCACGACGGATAGTCGTCCATGTTTTGTGGTCATTTTTCTGCCCGCGGTTTCACCCGCGTTCCCCCCGCAGGAACCGTGCATTTTTCCGGGATAAAAGTAACCTATGTTACTCTCCGGTCCATAAACTATATCTATGCCAGAAATCACGTTGATCCGTTGCTCCCTTACTGCGTGAAAGAGGGACAAATCGACAAACACACTTTCGCATTTATAATATTAGTAGGGATTAATTATTCAGGTACTCAAACTCCTAAGGATAAAATGTAAGACCTTGGTCTTCTCATTGTTAGTAAAAACAAATAAAGAGAAAGAAGAAATAAAGAGAAAAGTTAGAAAAAAACCGCTCGTTAAAATACTGCAGTTGTAATATAGTGATATAAAAATTACACAATAGACTAAGACCCTGCGCTAAAATATTATCAATAAAGTGTAGAGTTGAAGTGTCTGTCTCAAGTAGTTGCATCACTATCATGATCGAGATATTTTATAACGATAACTTTCATTTTTATCATATAGGTACTCGTACTAGCAGCATACCAAGGTTTTACAAGCGTATATACTATATATCTTACACACAAACACTAAAAGAGTCAATTATCTTTAAATGGCTAAACAGATTTTTATGAATCATAGCTAAGAACACTCTCGATCAAATCACCTATCAAACAAAACAAATTAAATCAAAATCGGTCCATGTTTGTAAAATCACGTGTGTCAAAGAATGACAAGCCAACTAAACAATGATAACGAAGTAAGGAACTTTTCAATGTTGCTGCCAGCAAGCTCTTTGTATTCTCTTTATATTTTTACTAGCTTCCGCCCGCGGCTTTATCTTAATATATTATGTGTCATTATTCCAAATTTCATCAAAATCAGTTTAGTAGTTACGGAGATACGTGGTAACAAACATTCACACTCACACACACAAACTCACACACGCACATACAAACTTTCGTATTTATACAAGTATACAGTAGGATAGGATGGAAGTAGGATGTACAGAATTGGACCTGTTACAGTTTTATCATAAGTGGACCTAATACTGAGGGTTGTGTCGTCTGTAATTTCTGAACTA
Source organism: Crocallis elinguaria (assembly GCA_907269065.1). Lineage (NCBI taxonomy): Eukaryota > Metazoa > Arthropoda > Insecta > Lepidoptera > Geometridae > Crocallis > Crocallis elinguaria. The sequence goes on from OU026077.1 coordinate 10,978,369, forward strand.
CAAGCTCTTCTAAGGGAACTTATTGAAGAAGATCCAACAGTCTATAATATACTTGTAAAGTCACATAATAATTATACATGCTAAGTGAAACGTTCTTAGCAAATGATGTGCATTAGAACACACACACCGACACACACGCCTTACGAATACCTTACACGAGTAATTAGTACGTGATACACGTATAATTGTATGTATAATCTCTATACGGTAATCCAATGCAGCTAATTACTTAGATTACATTTCAACAAGCTATAGACTGTTTTGTAATGTAGATTAGTAAATTGTGTTGAGCTGTTGTATTTATATAGATGTTCTTGTACAATGAAGAAAGACACTTTGCCTGAAGGTAAGGTCATGGTAAAAATACCTTCGTCAGTTTTCAAATTCTTTCCGTCATCACGAAAGGACACTTAGTACTTTTGATCTTACGGCAATTAGCAGACTTCTTTATATAACACTATTTAATGCAGTGATAACAAAGATTAAAATAGCTCACGGTAACGCAATACTGGCATAGACTAGACAAATAGGTTTAAGTATGGAGTCTTAACACAAAACAACTATACTGCGCCAAACAAAAATAGACCAGGTGACGAACCTTTTGTTACTGTGACTGTACGTACATAAACAGTGTTATTGGAATATTTTGCTATTGGAGTAAAAAAAAAAATGAAGCACCCGCTTATTCATTTTTTTTTACTGGTACCCAAATATCTTGAGGGAAAACGGTGTAATTTTTATTTCGCAATACTGAACCGTAAAAACAACATATGGGACTATATTACTGTTTATATGTATAATTGTATATTCTTAAGTTGGGTCTATGTCGCACTAATTCTGATATCATCATCATGATTAGCCTTAACAATCTATCATTGTTGTATTTTGCAAATACTTACACTGACACAAGTGGAAACTTTGCCCAACACGTTCCCGGCAGGCTTTTTGATAATGTAAAGTCTTTTTCCCGCCAAGAAGCACACTGCAAAAAAACAAAAAAAAATTGGGTGAAATCAACATCAATCGAGAGAGTCAGGTTTGCGAATTGCGGCGTCGTTTTTGCGGTGCGACGAGGCATTTCAAAAATTTCATAATCTTACGAGAAAACTATGACCATTAGATTCTAATGAGATATGGGCCGCAGCCGCAGCACTACACGTTCTCTAAATGTTAGCAACGTTTACTACTCACTGATGTCGATTTTGGCGTTTCATACGTAGATCTAATTTTATTTTCAGTCTCTCGCTTTCTAAATAAGAATATGAGAAATGGATGCAATATATTTTAGAACTGTCAGATGAATTCAAATATGCTATGATTTGCATTATTTGAGCACTGAGTTTGTACTAAATTTATTACGGAAATAATACTAATGCAGACCTTAGACGCTTATGTAAACGTACGTTAGCTTGTCAGAATAACAACGCTTTTACGTCAAGCGCGCATTTCGAGTATCACGAAATCCGCGCTTGACGCAAAAGCGTTGTTATTCTGACAAGCAAACGAATGTTTGCGTAAGCGTCTACACTGCCCGTTACACCTTAAGTTTACGTCCTAATTATGGTAGAGATTTACCTAGGCAAATGTCGAACCGACGCTATGTTAAGTATTGGTTGTAGCAGATTTTACTACGGTAGGTACAAACCTATCATACTAAAATTCTATTACGCTACTATTAGGTACTAGTTTTTATCTTATGAAATAGAACTTAGTATTTAATAGCCTAGTACGTCAACTTACAAATGGAAATTATCATAAGCACCCCCGGCACACCAAATGCCAGGGAGTAGCAGTCATTCTCTCCGAAGCAGTGTACATCCGCTCTCAGAATCGGCGTGAGGAACGTGGAGATCAAACTACCAGCGTTGATCGCGAAGTAGAACAAAGAGAAAAAGTAGCCCAGGAACCTTTCTTGCTCTGGCAGCTTGAACTGGTCTCCGCCAAATGCGGACACGCACGGCTTTATACCTCCGGTGCCGAAAGCTATTAGGAGCAGCGCTATGATTGTGAATTCCCTGAAAATTAAGGTTTTTAAGATGTCATGATCATCGATACTACGAACAAACTCACAATTACCGTGATATTAACCACGTAAATTATTCAAAACGAACGGCTAAAAGTTAAGCAGCTAGGGGTCAGAATGCATGTATGGGATTGTCTGGCGTTTCTTATTTATTTATTTACTTACAGCGATGGTAACTGGACCGGTGGCATAGCAGCCAAGGAAAGGAGAATGCTTCCTGCTGCATATACTAGTGACAGGTAGAGGATTGTCCTGCAATCAATACATTTTATTGAAATATGGTTACATAAGTATTCGTTCCGACCAACAGGCACCTGCTATATACACATAACATTGCGCTTCGGCCGAGGACGAAACTGAACCTACGTAACCAGCAGCGCAAGTACGGATCTTTTCGATCGATGAAATTCGATAAAATTGACAGTTCAAATCGATAAAGTGGGTTTTATCGATTTTTTATATAATTTATCGAGCCTCGATACTATCGATAAAAGTTATCGAATAGCTAAGTCGAATCCAAAGATAATCTAGAGCTACTATAATAATTTGCGATCAGAGTTAAATTGCAGTTTCGAGATATGAAACGTTTTGATGCCCCGTCTTTCTGTTAGGGGATTAAATAAAACCTGCGCGATGTCATTTTTTGAATTAATGAAACATCATCAATAATTGGCCAAAAGATTTTCCTTTACATTTATGCCTTAAAAATGTAATCCTGTAGTAATATTTGCCAGTGACTTCTAACACTCGTCCAATATACAATTTAATACTCTTTTCTAATTTAAATTTCACAAGTACGAGTATGTGTGACTCTTTGGTAATATCAATTTAACTGACTTTGTCTTTCTGAGAATCAATTTTGGTATCGTCACTATCGCGGTTCGGACTATGTATATCATCTAATCCAGATGAACTGTCATGTATGGTATAATCGTCGTTCTCTTCAGAACTTTCCTGATTGTATGGATTGTTCGTAGATTTTTCTTTTTTGTATTTTTGTCCGATGCTTGGCATCCGTTACGCTCATAACATTTTCTTTTTAGGCATATTATACCCTCCTCCATTTTAGCTGATTGCAGTTCATCTACGAGTTCCAACCTAAGTAATGTTGAATTAATTAGAATCTTCATCTATGTCTCTTTCTGGGTTAATAATGTGACAATAATCTTCATTTTCATCCCATTCAATTATTTGGTTCTCTGTATCGTTTTCAATAGTGTCGCTATTTCGTTTCTTGACTTTTCCTATAGGTGTTTCCGGTGTTTTCATCTAATTATAATACATAATTTGTCTCCATTTTATCGTTTTCAGTTGTTTGTCCTATTTGTAATTTGTGCAGTTTTGACCTGTAAATTTCGCATCTTGAAATTTTATTGCAAAAAGGGCAGTAATGGATTATATATGTAAATTTGGGCACAAAAAGGCAAAACCGAATTATATTAAATGCAACATGAGAGTGAAATTTTATCAAGTGATCCGTAGTTGTTTCAAGTTTTGTGCGTTGTACTTCAATAAAACTTGGAAAAGATTCCTCTAAAATTGGAGCTCCAAGGAAGTGTAGCGACTCTTTACTGAAAATTTCCAAATTATGGGTAGTCCTCCATCGTTCAAGCAAATTTGTTGTTCGATGATTAGTCGTCGAACAACTTAGAGTTTCCATGGGGTATGTATTTCAGCAAATACTTTGGAATGTATTTTTTAAATTTAGTCATGTTAGTCCTGCTTGGAGCTACTTCTGAAATCGACTTCCATCCTTCATAGATCTTACATGCTTGTAATAACGGCAGATTGGCTGTCATTCGTATAATTTTTCTGCCTTCCCGTGTGTCATGCACATCTCTTTGGCCTTCTTTTTAATAGCAGGAAGTAAACAAACATCCGAAAATCTCAGCTTCTGGAAAACCAATTTAACAGCATTCATAGCTGCGGTATCCTAGTCACATTTAAATTTCGAAATATTTATGTCTAATTCTTTTTTTAATAAATCAAAAAGTCTAACATAAGTATCTTGCTTTTTATTCGGCAGCACGCAATATGCAATTGGAACGACGTTGTCCGTGTCAGGATTTGATCGCAAATCTATATGAATTGTGTACAATTGGTAGAATGGTTCGGGACATATAAACAACTAAAAACTTCCGTCACCAAAATAAAAATCTTCTTCATGAAAGACACCTAAGTAATCTTTTGCCACAGACGAACAAAATATAAGAACTTTTTCTTCCACTCCGCCCTCGACTAATAAGAAATTTTGCGCCAAACCTTTTGGAACGGTGACACTCGCTAAAGTTTTGAATTTAAATTTTTCAGACTCTAGGTGACGTTTCCTGATTTTATATAAACCATCTTTTACATAATTAAAAGAAGGCATTTCGTTAATATAACTATCATCTTCCATTTTTAGGGCTTCCATATGTTTTTCGAAAGTTTCCTGCACAGGTCCCAAGTCTGCGCAAATTTCTTGTTTGCATTTGCGGAGAGCCATAAAAGCATTATTTTTCTTAATGTTACTTTCATTAGTATGATCACTCCTACGAATAATATGTTTCTGACTATGATCCAAAGTAACTGATGCACTACAAGCACTTCTATTCACGCAACGCCATAGCTTTGTTCCGCCGTCATTTTTCTTGTTTAAATTATATCTATAACCATGTTGGATGATTGTACAGTTGTTTTTTGATTACTTATACATACTTATATATTATATCAATACTAGCTACTGCCCGCGATTTTATCCAAATTTGGTGCTCAGAAGCGCTCAGACCAAAAGCGCGAAACGGTCAGACGTTATTATAGTCCGGACCCAAAGCCAAACTATAGTCACCAAAGCCCTGCTTACCGGAGTCTTGATCTTCAGTCCTGGTAGCTGAGAGTCCTTAATAAGTCTAGTAACGGAGTAGTATGGAGTACCGCATTTAAGGACTCTTTACCTGAATCTTCCGAGCCACCCGTCTGCGATCATTGCGCCCAGCAGTGGGAAGAAATATGCGAACATCGTGAACACATGGTAGATGATAGTGGCGCCATCGTCCGAGTAACCCAACTTGTCCCGCAGGTACAGGGAAAGAATTGCTGTAATTAATAATTGTTATTAGGAACTCTAAAATAATAAAGTATGGAGGAGTAAGTAGTCTGTCTGTTGGTAGCTGGTTTGGGGATCGGTTTGCAGTGATTTTAAAATTGTCAGTTTATAATCGTATTTCTTAGCTATGCAATGCAGTTATGACAATATGTGCGAACTCACAATTAAATAATAGTCCCAAATCAATCTAAATACTTCAAATATGGAAAAATAAATGCAAATAAAGGGATTCCAATATATTGGTATAGGTAGTCATACATCCGCCATCTTGGCTGTTTTTCAATTCAGTGAAATATATCACTATAGGTATCCAAATATACACGATATTTGGATAGAGGACTAAAAATACAAACAGAAAATATATGGATGTAGTGTACTAAAGTGTTACATTGCTGAGATATCTTCACCTAAGATAACGAATATGGAGACATTGTAAACTAAAATAATCTAAAAAAAACAGGTCCCGGTACAAGTTTCTATGAATTAAATATTACTCCTAGTATTGACTAGAAACTCGTAAACGAGCTAGATATACATAAACCTTGATAACATTACAATCATTATGCAGCGAAATACATATCCTATTTCGCTTTCCTTCTTTATTATTCTAATAAAAGAGGAAACAAGTAAGCCGTTCGATGGTAAGCGTCATGCCTTATTATAACATCTGCAGTACCACCACAGAATACATAATACAGTGTTTTCTTTTATCTTGGTTTAAGGTGTGTAGGCCATCCGCTAAATCTCACGTGGGCGTTTCCGAAGAAATGTATGAGATTTGATCAAACGCTGCGGGAGGTGGCGTCCGTAGCGCCCGGTGACCTACCTACTGTTTCAGTAAATAATTCACTGGAGCTGTTGTCTGAGTAATAAAAGTTTTTCTGAGGTAAGGATTTTAGCTGAATATTTTTAATAATTAAAAAAAATATTACTTTTATTTCACATTTTCTCCTCCAAATATCTCGGCAACGTGACAATTTACAGCTGTATATCCAACATGATTTCTGTTTGTATTTGTGTCCTCTATCCATATGTATGAGAACAATCGTGCGCCGCCGACTTGAAATAAAACATTATTATAACATATTAATACATTATAACATTAATCGAAAGAATTCAAATTACCTAGGCCACAAGACCATGGAAAAAAAATAAACCGTATCAATAACTTCAACACCAGGTTAAGCAATTTAAACAGACCGACGTCGACGGCCATCCGGCTACGGTAAACGAACTCTTATCAAATATCGTAAAAATAAGTAGATACATATTTTCTGCAGATAAAGAAGAGTTAATCTCCTAGATAGTAAAGTTACTGATGTTATTTGTTATCTAGGGAATATGTTGTAAGTTGTAACGTTAAGATGTTTATGCCATGGCACATAAGCTTGCCCTGGTAACTTTATGTAACCAAAAGTTTAACTGTGGTATATATAATTGTATGGTGTAATAATTTGGCGCGTGCTACATGAGTTATACGAGTAGAAAGTTATTTTACAGTTTACAGTTTACAGTTTATTAGCGGAATAAAGGTGACACAAAATTAATACACACACGCAAGAAAAACTGATAATTATCACAACAATAAGTCTGAGGCAGAGAAACGTGGCGGGATCGTACAATCAACCGCAGTTGAACGCGTAGGAGTTTTTTGAAACGTCAAAAAACTACGAAGTAGGTAGAATTGCTTTTAAATAAGCGGGAACCGACTTCGATGTAAATGCTATATATGAAAATTCAACTCCCATTCTTTACCTTTAGGTATTCTTTCATGCATTTATATGGGACGATCCTTTCAACAATTAACGGAGAAATCTGTAAAAATACATACAGTCGAACATATAACCTGACCCTCCTTTTTCGAAGTTGGCTATAAATAAAAATTGCGTGCGAGAAGCAGCACGTGTCCGTCTAGCGTCTTCGGACCGACGATCTGCCCCTAAATCCAGGGCCGCGTTTAATTTACACTTATAACAAATAAGTGTAAAATAAACGCGTTTTGTTACGCATTCACCACATAAATATAAAACAAGTTCTGGCATTGTTGACTACATTCCTCCCTCTTATTATTCTTTTGAAAAACATCATCAGAAGGCTAACAAATCATTGGTTCGACCAAGTTTGTAAGACCTTACAAAAAATCTTTAAAATTTTTAAATTATTATCAAGGTGTTAAAACAAGAATATTGCTGCTGTTATATTATATTATTGTATTGTACATTTCTCTCGTACAATTACAGTTTCACAAGAACCATTCGACGGCATTTCGAACAGTGTACAGAAGAACGCTTCAGAATTCTGTTTACGTTAATTTAAAAATTGAATTCAACGCTACACAAATTTAATTGAATATGGGTATAAAAGTTAGGAGAAATGTTATACAATGGCAATTTCTTTTTACGCCAAAGCCATTTGTTTCAATACCTAGTCTTATCAACACAATGGTCAATTATTGTTTAGATAGTTACGATGAGATTGGTAAAAGTAAACAGATAGTCAATAGCTACGTATAGTCGGTGCATACTCCTATGAAAATTTAATATTAACAGAACGTTACTAGTCTTATTTCATGTCTGTTATTCATCCGTGGCATTCGGTTTGGGTTTTGGACTCTTCGGTCAAAACCGAATTCGAGTGTGTGCGAGTTCGAGTTTCCAATGACTGAATGCGACCAACCGACCGTTTGTTTACATTAATCGGTACCCAATACTTGTCCAGTCGCAAATAAGGTAAAAAGGTGTAAACCTCGGAATGGAAACTATAAACTGTATATATATACTGGTATGTATCTTCGTTTGGGTATTGTATATGTTGGATTAAAAGTTTCATGTAATCTCGTGGCCGCGTCACAACACACCAGAGCTCAAAGATCATGAAAATCGTTTTTTATGTAAATATCACGTTTTCTTGAAAAATAATTATGGTTTTAGTCTATCCAGACGAAAGTTGCATACAAACTTCAAACCCTTTTTTGCCCACTTTTCTTGTGACGCGGACGTGAGATTTATAGGTTACTTTTGAGCTAATGTATAAGACGCCAAAACGAAGATATATTCAAGTTTACAGCTTATTTATTATCTTTGATTCCTTTGAGGTTGAATCCTTATTTGTATGGACCGGCCGAACCTATCTAATGTATACATGCCATAAGAACACAAAGCGGTGGGGGTTGTGATACATATTTTTTTTCTAATTGGCATTTCTTTAACGCCAGTTTATGCGTCTATTTATTTCTCATCCTCGGTCCATCAATTAATACGAGTAGAAGTATGCGCCTGATTCTTGCACTGATTAAACATCCTCAGCATATCTTCCAAAGCGTTTGAGAACAATTGCGGGGAAATAACTTCCCTTGTGTCATTATGCGACGCAAGTAGATATGCTTATGTCTGCTGGTTATGTACACTTGGACGGTCATCGTTGCGGCGTCAAACAGACATCTCATCCCTCTATCAACCGCAATGTATCGTCTACCTGACATCATTGCAAGGACTTAAAGATTAATGTGGTCAACTTTATTAGGTATATGTTGACACATAAATAAATATTTCGATAACGATAAACAACACTGAAACTGACACACTACTTACCTGTACCTATGATAAAGAGTTAAAACCTGTATGTGGGTCAGAATGTGCATTACTACACTGATATGGTGTACTGGGTTTGAAGTGTCTATTTGTACTCAATAGGTTACCTACCACGTACTTATACAAAATAAAATAGGTTAGATTTATGATCAAAGCTCATTTTACAATCTAAAACCAAGACGGTCTTAGGTTGTGAGTATAATATAGGTACTTAGGAGTGAGGCATGGATTTTGATCATTTTTCTAGTGATTACCTGGCTAGCTAATAGGTACTCTAAAGTTGAAAAACTGTTCCCGATTACCTTTTGATGTATTCCGACAGCTGGACTATTAGAGAGCCAGTATATTCTAGGTTTTGCGTGCTCACAAGTTGTTTATTCAGATGTGTTGTTAATCTTTAAATTATACCACGTGTTTGTCCTTTTGCGGTATGACTACCTCTTAATAAATGTGTACAATTAATTTGATTGGTACAATAATAATTTTTATAGATATACGGTGTGATCCATCCATCCATCCAAAAAATAAATAACATCTTGAAAAGTAATTATCTAAGTCATACTTACACTCAAATTGAAAATCTGTGACCGAGCACCCGTCTGTCTGTACGTTCGGTCGAACCAGGGTTTCTATTTTAGGTTTAGCGTGTTACCATCTTCGACCGCATCACCACTTACGATTAGGTGAGATAATGGTCAAAAGCTAACCTATCGAGAAGAAAAGAAAGGTAAATTTTGAACCTAAGCCGACTTGTATTTGTTTTTGTGTAGCCAGGTACTTTCGCACAGCTTATTTGTTTCGTCATTCTTTTGTCACACATTCTCTCGACATGCAAACTAACAATGTATGGCCACTTTCATCTTGGCGATGACACTTTCACTCAACATAACCATAACGCAAAACTCTTCGCCTCATATCCGGTCGGCAAGGATAAATGTCACTTTTGACCACGTTAAAGTAACCAATTCATGTCATAAATTTTACTGTCGTTATACAGGTTTAAGAACATCACATTATAAATGAAATTACCAAAAAACATATAATTTCCACAAAGATACTGTGTGTAAATGTTGACCGAATTCAACGAATTTTTTTGTCATCCAATAATAATTTAAATGATTTTTACCATATCCTTTACATTTCAATGAATAAAAAAATGTAGAAATTAGTATTTTTGGATTTAGAATAACCACATCTACCGATTTTATATGGTTTTGGTCGTAAACCGATGAGGCAGAAATTTTGGTTATAAGATCTGGTACTATTGGACATAGAGGTCGCATGATAAGTTCTCAGGTGAGCAGCGTTCGGAAATCTTTGCACTATCATTTCGTCCACGTCGTTGGTATTCACAAAGGATTTCATCTATTGTGCGTTGTCAGTGATGACATTTGGCATTGAGACATGGTTAATTACAGCAGTCTTACTCATTAATAACCTCTAAGTCACGCCATCAAGCGTTCAATTTGTCACACAATGTCATAAAAATTAACGTTACATCACAATACACTGGAACCTTTTGGGTGGCACTGTAATAATTATAAGCCTAGGCACGATCATAACTAAGTACCTAATCGATTTTTTTAGGTGTTGGAAAACCGGTTTTTATACTCGATATGTTTGTATTTCACCACTATCTCGCCTGATCTGAAGCGACGCTGTGTACGAATATGTGTATCGCTTCACCTTTCGATCATCGAACGACCTGACGTACGGCAATTTGCCATCCGCTTATGGTTGACATTCCTCCGTACTAAGCGTTTTGCTGGACAGCTAAAGAGTGGAACTCATTGCCGGCATCTGTTTTTCCTGAACATTAATTACAATCTGGGAGTTTTCAAGAGACGAGAGTACAGGACGCCTACCCCCATCTCTTAGAGCAGTATTACTTTAACCTTACATTAAAACTTCGTACCTACTACAATTTTCAGTGTAAGGTTAAAGTAATACTGCTCTAAGAGATGGGGGTAGGCCTTCAGGTGTCTTCTAGGCAAGCGTGCTCCATAGTCGACCGCATCGTCCCTTCTCAGGTGAGATAGCGGTCAAACGTAAGTCCATTTGCTATAAAAACAAAGAATGTGCTAAACCTTAGATTAGAATTGGCTCTCAAGTGCTGCTGCTGAAACACACCGATAAGTGTTTGGAAACAGATTTTCGCCTTGAGGATAGCTATACCAGCTATCTATGGTGACCATTAGAAAATGCCCTGCCACCATGCAAAAATATATTCTACTAACATAATAGGCATAATATAAAATTAAAAAACCTTACTTAACGTTAACAACACAAACATTCTTACTTCGCATTCCATAATATGAGAATCTTTCACAGAATTCATTTGTGACAATGAATCCGACGGCCTTCGGATATGGTTGTTTCTGAAACAAATAAAATGTAAAGATTAATATGAATAAATTATTACGCTACGTACGCGGCTTATATACTCGTATCCCTGCAAAGCGAAGAGCCTCGCGTTCGGACCGGTGGGGTTAGATTATTAAACGAACCCCCGCCGGGGCATAGATAGATAACTCTTTACAAAAATATACAATACTAATTAACATTAAGTACAATGGGCGGTCATTATGAAGATGGCATACATAAGAGTGTGGTGAACATAAAGATCTCAGGTCTTGGATGTTTGTGTTATGTATTAAAGGAAATCCTAGTTTAAGGATATGAGTATGTGTTTGGATGAGAACCTATTCTTTTATAAAAAAAAATAGGAAAGGGGCTAAAGTAGAACCTACATATTTACATAAGTATACATAAAACGTTAAGCATAACCCTTTCTGTACTATGCCGTAGTCGAATAAAAGATAGCTGTACATTTATAACCACAGAACATTGTTTATAACAAAGTTGGACATACAATCTAAAGATCAAGTGTGTGAAATCGATAAAACCGCGCAGCCCCAGACATATAGTAAATGTTGAAAACGTTTTGGAGGAAAACAACCATAAATGTAATTGTCCACGAACAGAAAAACGGTTAATCGAAATCATTTGAAACCTGCAATAAATTTAAAAAAATATGTCTCATAAAGCCATAAAGCCTGTCCATTATACCCCACTTATCAAAGGTGTGTAGGTATATAAGTATTTCCGAAAACGTCTTTGCGAAAATTACTACAAACCGGTTTTCTTAAATCTTCTGTCAAGTTGTAAGTATTCCAATATAATCTTGCAACGGGTTTGGTAAATCAGTACTTAACATTTTTCTCCAATAACAAGGAACGTTATTATGGAGAGAAGACATCACTTGAGCCGAGATGAAATGATCAGAGCCGTAGAAGATGGTTGTTGGCAACATGCCGTGGCTATCGGTGCTTACGCAATAAAAAACCTACCTTTAAAAAAATATTTTATTTTTACGTTTTCATCATTTACTAGCGACCCGTCCCGCTTCGCACGGATCATTGACTGTCTTATAGACGGATAACTTCTGGTGGATGCATGGACTCACACCGTCCGCGCCTCCGCCTCACTGCCACCACCAAAAAGATTGTCAGTTATTCCGGACTTTTTTTTGAAATTTTTAAGAGTACCTATTCCACCTTACATTGTTTTCATGTAACTGGTAACTGTTCACGCAGAACACACTACGGATGATTGATGGGACGATTTTTTATGACTTAATTCATGATTATCGTCATATCAATAGCTTCTTCTCGCAAAATGTTCACAAATTATAGCCTACAACCTTCTCAGATAATCCCTGTTTCTATTGGTGAAAACGGAATGAAAATCCATACAGTAGTTTCTGAGATTACTCCGAACAAAAACGAACTCAGCGCGGCGGAGGACTTTATAATACGAGTAAATTGAATAATTAAATATGTAGTGATGATGATTAATGTCAGAGTAAACTAAGGTCAACAAACCCACAATTAGCAGAAATCGCAGTCTTTATTAACCCAAAAGCAAAAGTACTTCGTCAGTAATGATATGGGAAAACATGTTAATTAATCAGTTAACATAGATATTTCTATTTAATTTAGGGGAATAACGTGTTTGTATAATAATGCCTTGAGACCTAGTCGCTTTTGATGTGTGTATTTTGTTCACCTAGCGGCGTGTGTTCCGTTGCATTTGAAAGCCTGTTTTTCGACCACGGGACCGATTTTTGAATGTCACCGAGTGACTAAATATCAGCGATATGACCGATAGTCACCGATTTACAAAGTCGTATTTTTGAATCTCAGCGGGTGACTAAAATTGTCATACCTATGATATCGTTTACGAGTGGGGGTTACCCATTCGTAAACAATATCATAGATATGAGTAGGTATTTAGTGCCAATTTTGGCATAAAACAATTTCCAACTTAAAAAATAAAATTGAATGGAACACAATCATAAGTTTGTCTATGATTAAAGCTGAGAAATAGTTGCATGTTGGTAAACAGGGTATGACTTTCAAAAATACGACTTTTGCAAATTAGTGATTTCAAAGTTATCGCTGAGAATTTTGTCACCGCTGATATCGAAATCACTCGTGACATTCAAAAATCGGTCCCCACATCATTGCTTGAGATCAGCGGCGCGAGTACGGATCTTTTCGATAAATAAAATTCGATAAAATTGACAGTTAAAATCGATAAAACCCACTTTAACGATTTTAACTGTCAATTTTATCGAATAAAACCCACTTTATTGATTTTAACTGTCAATTTTATCGAATTTTATTTAACGAAAAGATCCATACTCGCGCCGCAGGTGAGATAGTGGTCAAATGTATACCTACCGAGGGTCACAAAATTTTTGGCTCGAACATTTCGCGCGGTGACAGTTATCGTGTGACTCATTTGACTAAGGAAAAATAGACAAGTTGGCTCAACTCTAATGACATTTTACGTCTATAAAAACATATGTAAAGTTTATTTTTCTATATATCCTGGCGTGTATCGCACAACTACGGCTAGTTAATGCCGCCAGTGACTATCATGTTGTAAACCTATTTATACATTAGAACTATACAATATTGTTGTATTACATTGACCATTTCTTCGATGTATCAAGTTCTATCCTTAGTTCAAAATTAACTTTTATTATTATTTATATAGCCACTAAACTGTAACGTCGTGGGGGCATTAGATGAAGCGATTAAATAAGAGTTAAGAATTAATTTTAATAAAATTCTGTTTAAATACGACCTCTGTTGACTCCTGTGAAGTCCTGTACCACTGTAAATGTTAAAGAAATAAGGGAGCCGAAACGATGGATGCTTTTGAACTTTATTATGGCACTATATAATTGTATTCGACGAAGCGTCATAGAGGTACTTTTATATGTGCACACTGGGAAAAATCTGAGCTAATCAAGTTCAAAATTTGCTTGATTGGAAAAAAAATGAATAAAACAATCAAAAAAAGTATCAGAAATTATAAACGACCATTAATCGAGACAATAAAGTTAAAATAATCGAATATCTAACAAGTTGACATATTTAATATTAATATTCTACTCATTTGTTTCGCGCGCTTGATAGTTTTTATCAAGTTGTATTATCGATGCTATAATTTTCAATTTATTAATTTAATAATCAAAATAACTTGACTTGATACATTTGACAAAAGTAGCACAAAACTGCGAGTGCACTCGCAGTTTTGTGCTACTTATCATGCCGCCGACATCAGCGTGATTTTTGATAATAATTTCGTGTCTGGACTCTGGAAGAGAACGCTATTTAGCAGTAAGACCACCAGTACGTTACATTTTAAGATCTTCTGTTGCAAATGTATATCTTTTTAGTATGCATTAAGGAAATTTTATAATGTAACTAACATAGTAATATCATTAGAAATCAAATTTTAAACAATTTCCGAGAGCTTTCCACAAAAACTTACCATAGATATAAGCATATGTTAATACAATCCTTAGTAGCTAGTACTTGTTTTTATACATAGCGTTAGTTTGGAGTAGATATAATAAAGTTCATACACTTTGCCCATACTCCTTTCGCTTGTGCGCGCGATGAGTATACCGTCCCTAACAAAACTTATTCAACATCTCAGTTCAAATGACGATCATCGTTAAATATTTCGAGCAATCAATGATCAGTTTAAATGTACTCGCGTCCAAACTCTCATCAAAGATCGCAACAAGGGGTTAATTAAAGCTAAGTGGGAGCGTTCAATAATGGCTGTACATTTGGAGCAAGACATGGCTTGTTCCGAATTCTCACTAGTGAGACGAGGTCCCAAAACTGGTAAGAACTGGATTTTAACTCAATCTTTGTCGAAGCCGCGGGCCGCTATGTGATTGCTGTTCTGGCAAGTGACTGTCATGTTGTTTGCCGACACGCTCTCAGTTGGACATCGTAACGGACAGGTAATGTGACCAAGCTGGTCGCTTGTCTGATGTGTTATGCTGCCACCTGTGCCACAAGGTGTCCTAGTCTGCACTAGGACCCCTTCCCTAGTCTGCCTAGTCTGCAAAATTTATAAAAACCTGCAGGGCTCTCGGACTCTGAGGCATCAGCTATTAAGTCTCGTTTGTAGTCCAGTAATTTTACCAAATCAAAATCAAGTTCAACCTTTCCCCGCTTTCGCTTTAATTATAATTCCGTCACTGGAAAGGCAAAATTATTTAACGGCCAAATTGGGTGTATTGCGTTACATACCTACATATTAGAGGAGCCAGGAGGCTCCTGAGTTGTTTGCATACACGCATCGTTGTCGTCCATAATCAATCCGAATTGTCGACGACCCCAAAGTCACGGACCTCCTAGAATCGCTTAATTTTCGCAGTTCGCACCGTCGCAGTTCTTTCACCGCACATCACACCACCGGAACAAAGTTCACCCACACATAAACAAGTCTCATACCATTCGATTCATGCGATCTTTTCTCCCGCATACTTACAAAATGAGAAAGAGCTCCCTCTCCACAGGTTTTTCCGCACAAAATGCAGTCCTTCAAGATTTGTGTCAAACGAGTTCTCAAGGGTCGGCAACACCCACAGTGTTGCAAATGTCCAACGAGACTATACCTGATCGTTTGCCTGATGGTAAGCACAACGCCATCCTATAACAGTGCTATTCAGAACTTTGAAAAAGGCCTGCGTGGCAGTGTATTGCGCGCCTTCGGTAGAGCCTACTAGTCCATGGAGCGAACTCATCGGTGGGCGCGGCTAAAATGCATGATATTTCATCTAACATTCGTGGGACAAGGTAAGACTCTGCAGCGATGAGTAGTATGAGGCTAATGCTCGCACATACACAATTAAACACTCTCGTAAAGTCACGACGAAAACCGAAAAGTCGAAAACCGGCGCGAAAAAATGTACGAATTGGCTTCTGGTGCTTGGGGTTTTACGACAAAACTACTGAATGTATTTAGTCAGACCAAAGTTATTTGAAATGTCAATAAACTAAAGCTTGTTAGTATGTACCTTATTTTCGAGTTTTCGTAATCCTTTTGTAATTTATTTAGGTCCAAACTTGCGTTAAAATACGTGCTAAAATACAGATGTTTGAAGGCTCATTACTTTTAAGCCACTTATTTTTTTTCTGTATAATTAGCAGGCTGACCTAGATAACGAAGAGATAAATCGATATTATTCTTAGTTTTGGACTTAAAACGTCAAGTAGTGGAGTAATCACCCAAGTACGGTTGTATGGAGAAATGAACGACTAGTTCGTCCTTAAGTCTCATAAGCCCAGTAATTTCACTGATTACTTTGCTCATCAAACCGGAACACAGTAATGCTTACATTACTGCTTGGCAGGCTTGGCATACTACAACTCGCAGAAGAGTTAAGCCTATCATCTATAGTAGCTTAATTTTAAAATACACCTTTTTCAAAAGTTTTATTGTTATTATTTTAGGAATGTTATTGTAGAATCTAACATCTTAGCAACAAACTGTTTATTCTAAACCCGGATACTACAATTTTATGTTTATTTTTAATATTTAAATCATGTACAGCATTTTTTAAGATAGCTCATTTTTCCGTACATACATTTTATTTTCAAAAATATATAGGATGTGAATTGTTTATAGGACTAAGTTGTCTGGTCTAAGTACTCTTAGTGCACCGCTACACTACCGCTAGCCGCTACAGATAAGCAGTAGTGAGCATGCATTATTGTGTTTCGGTATGCTGAGCAAAGTAGTGGGTAAAATTACTGGGCTTATGATAATACCTGATGTCTTAGGGTAAAGAGCGTGTGACGGCAGGCTATTGTGTTTCATAATTTTCAGTGGCACTGCAATTTTTATGTGCAGACATTATGCTTATCATCAGGCAAACGAACGGCTTGTATCATAACTGTTACCTAGTACAAAAAACACTGTTTGCCCACTAACCAAAACGTCAAGTAAGATAACCTAAGAAGGATAGCGTAGTGATCGGAAGAGGAAGTTCTAGCGCCTTGAATGATGCTAGCAGTTGTGTGCGCCGCCTTTTAAACAACGCATTATCGCGATGAAAGTAGAATACTAATTTCCGTTTTATTTAGCTCTTAGGACGCTTCCATATAACAATATATTCGCTGAAAATTCGTACGACTTAATTTCCAATAAATTTTATTTTTTGGGAAAAACAAAAGCCGAGCGAATTAAAAATTGCTACTACCTATTGAATTATAAATTATTGGTATTAAAAACATCTGTGATAATAATCGTTAAATAGAAATGATCTAGCTGCGTTCATTTTTATAGATTAACAAAATACTTACGTAAAGGTCTCTCACCTTCTGGTGCTATGAACCAAATATTACACGCCTGAAAAGAAAAGAGGATTTGCTCTATGCCGTTGCAGCGGAAGTCGAATACCACCGTCAGTCCTTCGATTGCACGTTTCCTGTGGGAACGCGGGTGAAAACTGCAGGCAGAAGCTAGTATATAATATAGCGCTAGTAAATATTATGTACCTATATAATGAGTGAGTAATAATCGTAAGTATTATGAATTCCACAAATTATTCGTCTAGGTTAAAGCGATAAGTCATATACAATCAACCCATTTTTCAAACAAAACAATAGGTTTCCCTATTTAAGCAAATACCATTGAGACGGGACATAATAAATACCTACAATACATACGGAAACATGACACTGTTTCCTACTTACAGCCCTTCATAACAAGACCACCTATTTTTAAAGCTTGTATTTAATTTTAATTCCTGTTTGTCAGTTTGTCAAATATAACAATCAATTTTTCGACCTACAGAATATATAATACATACAACTACCAAATTATGCTCTTTTTACAAGATTTTATTTAACTTGCTTTTGTTAGTTTGTTTACGTCAAATTTTGCAAACTAAATTAAACCCACTTCTCGGTGTTCGATTGAGCCGAAATTGTACATACCTACTTATGTAAATCGGACGACAATGCAATATAGTGATGTCACAGAGCATATTACTGTCGCAACGATACCAAATCACCGAAATATAAATATTATGATGGTTTATGAACACTCGTCGAAAGAAAAACCAAAATAGATGCAACAGAGGTAGGGATTTCCCTGCTTTCGGTGGTTGTTTTGTGATCTAATATATAGTTATAATGTACCTAGGTACATTGACTATCGCTAGTTCCTGCATATGCATATTACAATACTTTTAACGTGATTGTATGCGTAAGTAAGGCTTATGTGCGGACTCTTTTCTTAAGACAAATTCTTCTGCGAGTGGCCATAAAATATTTATAGAAGCTGCTAATATAGTTCTACAATCTGTACCATAATAAATGCGAAAGTGTGTTAGTGTGTTGGTTTGTCCTTCTTTCACGAAGTAACGGAGCTACGGATCGACGTGTTTTTAGCATTTATGGACTGAGTGGGAATCTCCACGCAGGTGTGATCCGAGGGCAGAAGCTAGTATATTATTATAATTATTATAATACAATGTAAAACCAATAACAAAAGGATCAATGAATAGTTTATCTGGGGAGACTCTTTTTACATTGTGTCGTCACCGGTGGCACGTTTTGGTGCCAATGCTAAGGTATGCGAGGTGGCGCAGGCTCGGCGTTTTATTAGCAGGTCAAGGCGAGAGTGCCAGCGAAATAACGTTGCATTTTTAATCGAAATAAGATTAGTAGATTATTGTGTGAGTAAATACGAATAATATAATGTATTCGCCAAAACAAAAAAAACAACAATAAAACTGTTCTTCAACTACATTTCATTTATAATGAATAATAATAAACACTTTTTTGTTTGTTTTAATAAGATCATATTTATGTACTAGGTACGTTGGTTACCTACTTGCAATAATAAAAATAAATATATTTAATTTTTAGTGTGGTTGAAAGTGTCTAGTTGGTACCACGCATTGTGTGGTGGCTGGAAGACACATAGATAGATATATAGATAGATTAAATCGAGTATATTTATCATCAGAGCGTCTCTTCTTTTTTCGGGCTATAACACATCGCATATATGGTTGGTAACACCTGACATACTTGAGAATTGTACCTGCTTAAATTACGTAATATAAGAGCAGAAATATTTATCCAGATGTGCATCAGACATAATTTCAGATAAAATTTATCAGTTGGGTTATCGAAGTATCAATGTGTAAACCACAGATGATTCTATTTAGGTTTTGTGTGAAATGTCCGTCTATTGGATCTGTAATGCCAAGAGGATTTGCTTATCTTAACAAAACATATCAAAAGATAATGTACCTGCTCGAGGTATTTTACGTAGTTATAGTGCTTTATCTAAGGCACGTGGAAACGAAGATCATAACGAGAGAAAATCTTTTCATACGTTACAATAATAGCCTCATTATTATAACTTCGCTACCTAAGCGGAAAGGCAGCGGAAGTTCAGAAGTTTTGAGCGAAGTGCTCTTACGATGTTGATGGTGCCGTGTGAGTGGTGACGGACCGGGGATAGCCGAAGATGCAGGGAAGCCAGGAGCTATCTCCGTCTCAAATGTATTAATTGGTATATGTTTCTGCCAATTAATTTAAAAGCAATTAGCTATTGTTTTCCAAGAAGCATTACACGTATACTAAATATATAAAGTTTTCTTTTTAGGACGTAATTAACTATGATCCGGCAGACTTCTGCGAAATTGTTCGTGAAACTTGGCATTAGTACACAATCCGAGCTGATCTGCTGGCGCACTTAACATCAGGTGAGATCTTGGTGAAACGTAAGCTTATTTCTAATAATAAAAAAAACCTTATTAGTTTTTTGAATGAACCAAAAACTAATAAGGTTTTTTTGGAGATGAGGGAGTCAAGTTATGTAATTCCTTCCCACACTCTTCAAAATGTATTAGATATAAATGGTTTTGCCTACGTGGAGACGGCTAGGAGAGTCGTGAACCTCGTCCGGTTGGCACCGACTAGTACGACATCGACTCTGCTGCAACCGCAACTACAAATGTACGCGCTACAAAACCCTTGACCGCTATTTATGCCCGTCTCGATTTCACCAAAACAACACATCTACGACACGCCTTTGCTATATATACATATACAATACATACATTAATCATGAGTAAGAACTTTGTGTTTATTTTTTTCTTTTAGTTACCACTAACAGCAAAAATCGCAATGAAAAAAGTTATGGTGATGCATCAGAGAATTTAAATTGCACAAGCAACCGCCCAAATCAGTGGAGAAAAACCATAAAATGCGTCGAACGTTAAATTCAACATTCATGTCAACCGCCCTATAATAACGTTTATACTTAAGAACGTGTATTCAACTTAGTAATTTTTGTCTGACCGGTTTTTGGCAATTTTACCGAGTATGAAATTTCGATTCGGACAACTTCTGCATAAATTTTAGTTCTTATCACTTGACAGAATAAATGCTGTAACTGTAAAGAGGTACAGAAAATAACGTCATTTTGTGACAAAGAATCGCAAACAAAGTTATTAATAATATTCAGAGTTTAAAGTGACTTTCGTTTCGTTTGGAAAGAGAGAGCGCGCTGTATTGTCACATTCACTTTCCAACAGAGATAGTTGCAACCGCAGTAACATGCAATTGTGCATTAATCTGTAATTTTAGAGTGTCTTCTGGCCGTGTGTTGTGAAGTGGCAACGTGCTCCCTGCTTGATACGAGCTGGACTTAGCTGGATTTCGTTCACCAGGCGCGCAGAGTTAAGTCCAGTTAATTTACAAAACTTGTCGGGATTCTTATGCATCAGTGTAAAAAAAAATGTTTACAAACTCAGATCGCATCGCTCTGGGATCATTGTATCGACAAAGGGTTAGAATTTTTTTGTATGGGAGCTGGCCTAGTCCAAACCGCCATTTTGTGTTATTTTTTAAATGCGCATCGCATTTTGACTTTTATATATTTGGGTATGTCCTAAAGTGTCACGTTATGGAGATAATAGGATATAGAGATTACAAAAACACTCATAATATTTTTAAAAGCGCTATGTTTGTAAACCTCTGCGAAGCGTTTCATATTCATTGGTTTATTCATATCATGTTATTTGATATTATAATTATGTATTTCGATTTGTCTTTTTAACCGTTTACAATCCATGGTAAGGTCTAATGATGAGATCCTGAGAGGGTCAATGGAACTCCTCAACGGGCATGGATAAGGTGTTCGTGTTAGAGTTATTTACAATAACAATAATAATATACCTAACGTGCCGCCTTTTGCATGTGGCTTCGTTCGCATTTTAAAGTAAAACTATTAAAGCTTTTAGAAATGTTAGGAAGGTTTTAAGCTTTATGAATAACCAGCTTCTGCCCGAGGTTTTCATCCGCATTTCCACAGGAACCGTCAAACCGATCTGTCAAATTAAATCAACTTGTCAACATTATGAAACTTTATTGACAGCTTTCAATGTCAATTTTATGTCACAGTAACTTCTGCCCGCGGTTTTTACCCGCGTTCCCACAGGAACCGTGCATTTTTCCAGGATAAAATGTAGCCTATGTTACTCTCCAGTCTATAAACAATATCTATGCCAAAAATCACGTCGATCCGTTGCTTCGTTAATGCGTGAAAGAAGGACAAACCAACAAACACACTTTCGCATTTATAATATTAATACTATGGATAACAATATAAAGAGCTTGTAGAATTTTGTTGTTCGCAGGTTAGTTAACGGCATCATTAAAAATTACCTTAACAAAGCTGGCAACGATATTGAGAAGCAAGCAAACAACAAAGAAACGAACTTTGTTATTATTTTAAACGAACCATTTCTAAACGCGGTGATCGTTTCACTTTACCACGCGAGCGAATCCGCGAGCATAAGCTAGTTTATTTTATGACACTTTTACCTGAAGTGGGTTGGTATATATTTTTCTCTTGCATTTTAAGTTTTAAAAGATTACAATCATATATGATGTAGGAGAACTCATAAAAGCAAAGTAAATAAATCAATCAGAAAACGAAACAAAGGACTTGTCAATATTTAGAGTAGTCCTTTGTCTTCAGGTTTCAAGTGCATAATTATGAAACTTAGTTAAGAGTTGGCGATTATTTAATGATTAAACGAACTTACCTGTAAGTTAAGTTCTATCATAATTATGTGAAGTAGTGAGTTTGAAGAGATTTTATATATACACTTGTAGTAGCACGCATAATGTCGCCTTGTCTATGCACTAAGTTCAGAGAGAGAAAAAAAAATATGTAGGTAGACCGCACAATTTCATTATTTCGTGCGGTCGGCTGGTTCTTCATTTAGTTCAGAGCTTATCAGTTCAAGTAGATATTTCACTATTCGGGACCTATGAAATAGGTAATCTGGGTGGGCGGGATGCTATCTCTTCAAACTCACTACTTCACATAATTATGATAGAACTTAACTTACAGGTAAGTTCGTTTAATCATTAAATTATGTTACAGTATTGAGTTTGAAGAGATTTTATATATACACTTGTAGATGTTGAGAGAAGTTGTGAAATATCTATTTCAGTTGAAAGTATTACAGAAGTAAATATATTTAATATTTCTTCAATAAATGACATAATAAATGTACTTAATCACTCAATTAAAAGGTAATGTTTCTTAAATAAACTATTAACATAATAGCTACAGTAAATTTTAGCATAAATCAATCAATTTTACTTCTAGCAAAACAATGATTTGATTCTGTATATGCTGTCTGTTATATGCCTGTTATAAAACTTGGCAAATATTGTAGAGCCGCCGGACCAACCGGCAGTCTTCCTGATAACATCCAAATTCACACCGAGCTTATGAGCTTTTGAGGTGTCTAGTACTATGTGCAGAGTACTGTGTGATATCTATTCCACAGACCCACAACGTATACTCTTTATCCATCTGCTAAGTGTTTGGGGAGAAACTTTATTATATGGTTTTTTATAGAAATAAAAATAGAGGTGTGATGATCACGTAATGCCGCTACATTACTTTTAGATAATCCGTTAATAATTAAGCCGGACCTATGTCAGGTCTGTCTCGAAAAATTGGCAGCATCAGCGTTGGCTGAGTTGCGTTTACACTTGACGTTTTTATTAAGTCAGGGATCCTAATGGAAATATCATTCCGCCAATTTTGAAAATTTCGGATATCTATTTTTGAAATAGTTTGTACTCTATGTGCTGTTACCAGCGCCAGCAGGGTAACTAGCTTCTTTAGTGATTTTTTCTAAAGAATGAGATTAATTAGGAATCCAAGTGGCTAGAGTTTCAATTACTAATGTAGTATCCCAGTGGATTCATACTTGGGTAAGGGAGGGCGAAGCCTAAATATACCCTTAAAACACAGTCGTCTGTGCTTATCTGACTTCCTAATACTAAGGAAGGTGTAGATCTAAACCCATTTAGAGTGCCGTATAGCGCTCCCGATTGAAATAACTCTGTTAAAACATGAATAATAATTGGAATGTGTAAGTATCATATTACTTAATTTAATTATCTGACAGAGACGCTATTAATGTGTCTAAAGACCCGGGAGGGAGTTTTCTTATTAGAGACTCCCGCACAATACTCCGGCATCCAGGGTAATCTGCCGCTGGATCTGGCAGAAACTGGAATGAGAGATTATTAGGTCCTCAGAAGTTTGAAAAAACCAGTGGTTTAGTTTGTAAAAAACTGGTTAAATAGGGGATACCAAGGTTCAGCTGGCCATGTTGGCCCGACCAGTATGCACTTAGCTTTGTCGCTAATAATTTTCATCAATGCTTTTTTTAAAATTATTGAGAAGGAAGGGAACCCGTTTTTACGGGTTCCTGGTTCATGGTATTTTTATACAATTTTGACCAATTCACAGAGAAAGCGTCAAGCATCAGGGTCTTTGTGCCATGATATGTATACAGGACATTTTTTATTTATTCAACTAGCAATCATGTCAATCTCTGGTAGCCAGAAATTGTTAATTATTTGCTGAAAGGCAAGATCAGATAGTTCCCATTCAATATCCGGGTGAATACACCTTGATTCAGTATCTGCTATAGTATTTTCTGTAGATGGAATGTATAGCGCTGTTATAAATAGAATTCGCGCTTCACACCATTGTCGTATATCTTTGGTCAGTTTGTGAGATGGGGGAATTGGATTCCTCCCATACGATTAATGTAAAAAATCTCAGTTGTATTATCTATTCGCAAGATAATATGACAATTGGATAAATCCTCTAGACACATTTTTAATCTTATGAATGTGAAGTTTTCTTTCTTCCCGACTTCAGCTACCGCTTGCCGTTTTTCCCGCACAGGCTATCCCCCAACCCCCCATAGTCGAAGCATCTGAATTCGTCAAATTTAATTTGATTTTTTGGATTTTCGATAGATTTAATCCACCAATCGAAATCTGACTGTAAACTTACAGGCAAATTCATGTATGTACTTTTCATTTTTGTAATGTTATCCATACATTCGCTATAGCTATGTGATATTAGACAGGTATCGTTAAGATATATTGCCGATAAATAATCAGCACAGCGTGGCATTCTGACCACCGTTTTCATTATTTTTGTGAAGACAAAAGGTGCCGTATTGACACCAAACGGTAGGGCATTAAATTCATACAAGTTACCGTTCAAACTAAGTCTTGAATATTTTTTAGAGTTATCATGAACTTTCACTTAATAATATGCGTCTTTGAGGTCAATAGTTGACCTGAGACAACATCTTGAGATTAGTTTGATCATTATTCTAAAATCTTCTAATTCAAATGAACATGTTGAATGAACTCGTTTAGCTTTTTCAAATTTAGGATAAAGCGTGCTTTTCCGTTCGGTTTGGGTAAAAAGATATTGGATATCCTCACAGGGCTCACAGTGAGGTATAGCACCTATAGAAATTAAATTATGTATAGCTTGATCAAATTCAAGTTTTTCTGAGTGTGCATAATTTCGGGGTTGAGGTATACAATGCTGATATGGAGTTTCAGTGAACGGAATTTCATAACCACGTATCCACGATAAAATTATTTTATCTGCGGTTATTTGTGACCATTGGTTGTAAAAAACAAATAGTCTACCGGCGTAATTTACCGTATTGTCTAGCGGCGGCCGCGACTGAAGTTCAGTCGCGATGTCCTCGATGATGGCGAGTGCTGTTGCCTCTGAGGTGCAGACTCCTCTTCATCTTTGAGGGCGCCGATGGCTGCTGTCTGTGGTTTTGAACCGGAGCCTTCCCGTTTCAATTTCTGTTAACGACTTGATGCTTTGGTTTTGTAGCAGTAGTCTTGTTAGAGGTGGAAGCTTTGAGATCCACACCTGTTTTATTGATCGCTTTTGCGGTCTTTAAAGTTTCGGCTAGTTCTTGGCTACAAGAAAACTATCTATTATCGTGAGCAGCATCTGATCTTTCAAGTCCTTCTTTAGTACAGCCAATATGAAATTTCGCCTCGTTATTGACTCACTGAGTTGTGTGTCACAGATGATGCGCCCAGCATCAATCAGCAGCTTTAGAACAGTTGGATCTTTATTATCCTTACTAAGAAGAGTCTTATAGGCTCGTCAAGACAAGCAATACCGCTGCTAATTTTGCCTTAGCTTGGTTCTGTTCGTGGAACATCCTCACTGCTGGAAGCACCTTTAATCACTGGTGGTGGAGATACATCCTCCAGTATTGTCACGTTGGCTATATCCAGCGAACGATCGGAACTCGCGTGTAACGCGCTAGTCGACGGTCTTGGTTCGCGTAGCTCTTGATTTTCGTTTTCAACATTAACAGCAAATTGCAAATTTGTGTCTAATATACGTAATTATACGTATACCTTCATATTGTTATCATAGGATAACCTCAACAAGTTGCTATATGCATGGCGTATTAGGTACGCATAGGTATACAGCGAGTAAGATGAACTCGTGGCGTTGCATCGTGAACTCGAGTAAAAAATAGGTTAAGTAACAACTCGAATCGTTGGAACGTGAAACCTCGTATACATTATTATCGGTAAGTGGCAACTCGAATTGTTGAAACGTGAACATTAGAACTTAACTTATATAGTTAAAATGTTACCTTCCGGTTCGTTTCATATTATTATTATAGGACAACCTCAACAGGTTGCTACATGCATGGCGTATTAGGTACGCATAGGTATACAGCGAGTAAGATGAACTCGAGTAAAAAATAGGTTAAGTAACAACTTGAACCGTTAGAACGTTAAACATCGTATGTATTTAAGTGACAACTCAAACGTGAACCGAAGAAATTGCAAATTACTTAAATAGTTAAAATGTTACCTTTCGGGTCGTTTCATCTTTTTATTATTATAGATAACCTCAACAGGTTGCTATATGAATGGCGTATTAGGTACGCATAGTTATACAGCGAGTAAAATGAACTCGAGTAAGAAGTAGGTTAAGTAACAACTTGAATCGTTGGAACGTTAAACCTCGTATGCATTATTATCGTTAAGTGACAACTCCAATCGTTGAAACGTGAACATTAGAACTTAACTTAAATAGTTAAAATGTTACCTTTCGGGTCGTTTCATATTATTATTATAGAATAACCTCAACAGGTTGCTATATGTATGGCGTATTAGGTACGCATAGGTATACAGCGAGTAAGATGAACTCGAGTAAAAAGTAGGTTAAGTAACAACTCGAATCGTTGGAACGTTAAACCTCGTATGCATTATTATCGTTAAGTGACAACTCCAATCGTTGAAACGTGAACATTAGAACTTAACTTAAATAGTTAAAATGTTACCTTTCGGGTCGTTTCATATTATTATTATAGGATAACCTCAACAGGTTGCTATATGGATGGCGTATTAAGTACGCATAGGTATACAGCGAGTAAGATGAACTCGTGGCGTTGCATCGTGAACTCGAGTAAAAAAATGGGTTAAGTAAGAACTCGAATCGTTGGAACGTGAAACCTCATATGCAATCGATAGTTATCGGTAATTGTGCAAATTACTTACAAATATTCCCACTCGTCGTTATGTTTCCTCTTCGGCATCTTGATTTTGACGAAAAAACTTGTTAACACGGAGAAACTTAGAAAAACCAACTTTGTAGTGCGACGCGGCGGAGCACTGCAACGTGAATGGAGAACCAGCCGACCGCACGAAATAATGAAATTGTGCGGTCTACCTACATATTTTTTTTTCTCTCTCTGAACTTAGTGCATAGACAAGGCGACATTATGCGTGCTACTACAAGTGTATATATAAAATCTCTTCAAACTCAATACTGTAACATAATTGATGCTTAATGCTTGTTTACCTGTGTAGCTACCTCTAAATACTGTACTTATGCAGTACACAAAGAAATAAATAAAATAATCTGCGATACTGTGCAGTTGTTTGTATTTGTCATTTTCAAAGAAATCACAGTAGTATTAATTTTTTAAGCGAAATGCTTGAGCAATGCGAGATTCTATAGACTAATGACTGAACCTAAACTATCTACATTCCAAATGTAATAAAAACAAAGGACGACGACGCGTTAATGACTTACAACCTTCTATAATTCATAGTTCCTATTTTGACTTTCATCCCCTCTCCCAAGGTAACCGTGCCTAATTTCGGAATAAAAAGTACTCTATGGTCTACCTCGTAGTATGAACTCAAATCATGCAAAGATTAATTTGAATTCATTCAGTAGTTTCGGAGTGATGCGCGGCCAAGATACAGACAGACAGACACAAATGAAAAAAATACAGTTTTGGCTTCAGTATCAATAATAGACTGCCCTACAAAAACAAATTTCAAAATATCTTCAATGTACAGAATTGGACCTGTTACAATTTTATTATAAGTACCTATAGATTATATTATGAACTAAGCATTACGGTTGACTCGTTAGTTAAGTTAATAAACGCGAATGATACATGATTCACTAAACACAAAACTTGAAAATTACATGACCTATGTCCAGTAACGTCTTTAAAAATGAGATTTGGAAATTAAATATTATGACTTTTCAATGACATTTGTAATTTATTTAATAATTATTTTATCAATTTATCTCCTAATCAACCATTAATATTAGAAATGTAAAATCTACCCTAATAAATGTAATACTATATTTATTAGCCCCGTGGATACTAATGAAATTTATAAAATTTTCTTATCTATTATTAATAGTAAAGTTAAGTGGGACAATGGTATTGAAATATTGCGCGAAATGATTGTGTTTCCCACTCTCACACATTATCAACTTGTCTTTTCTAGAGGGAGTATTTACTGAACAGCTTAAAACTTCTATTGTTAAACCCCTGTTGAAACCGGGAGATACATCAGATCCAAACAATTATCGCCCTATATATCTATAGATATCAACAACAATTTACTGAAATTACTAGTGACACAATGTAACAGTAAAAAATATTTAGATCAGAGTCAATTGTAAATAATAGAGGAGTACCTCAAGGAAGTATTTTGAGTCATGTACTTTTCCTCCTATTATACATCAATGACATTATTTGCAGGCGAGATACTACGAGTACAGTAATTGTAAAGTGTAATGTCAAAGAATCATCAGCAGAAACTGTAAACGAAGCTTTGACGGATATTGTTAATTGGACTGAGTGTAATAGTTAGAGTATTGATATAAAGAAAACAAGATTAATTCAATTTCATTCTTGTAATAGCCATTATCTCTTGACATTCAATATTTAAATCAACAAGTAGAAGACGTAGATTAATTTAAATTTTTAGGAATCAATTTAGATAATTGAATTTCAAAGAGCATCTTAATGTGGTGTGTAATAAACATGGACGTTTTGTTTTTGCCCTGAAAAAGGTTAGACAGACCGGGTCCATAGAAGCTGCTTTAGCCGCCTACCATGACTATGAATCTTCGGTCTTCAGCTATGGCCTTATAATATGGGGAAACTCGGTTGGCGCGGATGTGGCTTTTAAAATCCAGAAAAGGTGTGTCCACATCATTAATAAGTCATGTTGTCTTGATAGTTGTAGGCCGTTTTTCAGGAAATGTAAAATACTTCCTCTTCCCTGCATGTATATAAGACAAATATGTGTATTTGTAAAAACGCATACCCTTTATTTCAGAACACGTAACGAAATTTTAACACGACAGAAAAGAGCCAGATTCCTAAACCTTTATATCAACCTCCTTGTCATAAAGATATTTATTAAAGAAATGTGTATAATATGTGTCATAAAATATGCAATAAATTACCGGAAGACATTAAAATATTAAAAATAAAACATTTTAACACAAAACTGTAAGTGGCTATTACAAAATTGTTTCTATAGCATAGCTGAATATTTAAATTTTAGGTGACATTTCTTCGTTATTTTATTTTATTTGTTTTATTGACATTACATTATGACATTTCAATATTTTCACGCCTGCTTGGAGGTTGAATAATATGACTATTTTTATTGTAACATCTGAAATGTATAATATTGTGTATTCTTGCAAATAATTTGATTTGATTTATGTAACTGAAATGTGGCAGGTACTTAGGTAGTTTATTGGTAGGAGACGTCAGCTAAGAACGGATTATGGTGCAGGGCCGATTTAACGGGGTCTAAGGCTAAGATTCAGAGAGGATTATAAGCGTAGACTTTGGCTTCCATATGTCAAAACTGTATAGAATTTTGACGTATGGAAGCATGAGTCCACGCTGAGATTCGTCTCTGAATCTCAGCCTAAGTGTTATCGTAAATCTTAAACTATGTAGGTACATAATATTATCCGTGCGAAATCGTGGCGGGTTGCTAGTAAACAGGGTGATTTTGAAGTGGTATGTTATACCGGAGAAGTGTGGCCGTGGTTATCCACAAGTTGTGAGAACCTCCTTTGGAAATTCGTCATTCCAAATTTCCATACAAAAAAATAAATTCAACTTCAAACGTGAAGTGCGTGACATTTTATGTGAATTGTTTCTAAATCTCTTGTAATCAACATCATCATTTAACAAAGTTCATCATAGTTCAAATGAATCAGCTGATCTAGGGCTGTCCGGAAATCCTGTAGTAAAATTTTGACATAAATCTTAAATGGCATTTCTTCAATAAAAATTTCCGAATTTCAATAAGTCGTAAAACCACAGATATGTAATATATAGCGTAAAACAAATGTTGCTGACCTCCAGAGGTACATTGACCCCCTTCCGGGACAACATACCAATTCAAACTCAGGCTATGTTATGTAATAATAATATACGGATTTGTCTGGTATATAGGGCTTATGAGATTTAATACCTAATGTCTCATGGTAACGAGCGCACTGCAGTGCCGCGCAGACCTTTCCGTTTCAAAGTTACGAATGGCACTGCAGTTATTATGGGCCAGCGTTATGCTTACCATCAGGCAAACGACGAGCTCGTCTAGTTATAAAATAGAATTTTAAAAAATCCAGTCCGTTTGCCTTTGGCAGCGTCCCCAGCATGCTATCGGCATTGCCTCGTTGGTTCGCAATGCTGAGCCGATGAACCAGATTCAGAATTTTGGTAACGCGTCGCAAATGACCGACAAAAGGACTCCGACAAAATTTTGAATTTCGTCCTCATCTGATGACGAAGGTATTAAATACGTTCTGATAGAAATCAATTTAGTATATTTTTTACGGCCTAAAATCCTTTACTAACCAGCAACTACATAAACACTAAATCTAATCTAACTACAAAAACAGTTGGATAATCTACAAGCCCACAATCCCATCAATGTAGACCCACAAATAATCCAAATGTTCTATCCCATTATCAGTTGGCATTGTACCCAGCATGCTGGCGGCATTGCGTCATTGAATCGTAATGCTGATCCGTTGAGCCAGATAATTACCAGCATTGAGTCTATTGAAGGCGGTTTCGGAAAATATTTATATCGTCGTTCAATAATCATGCATAATATACTGCGATGTTGTGTATCAATAGCTGAAAACCTTTGGAAATTTGCGAAACAACACTATTGCCTTCTATAGTACGCGGTCACGCTGATTGAGGTAAATAGTAAGGCTTTACTTTAAATTTAGTAAGTATTACTTTAAATTGGATTATCTATAGGCCTACATTGGCTTGTACGAGTAGATTATCGAACTGTTTTATTAGCTAGATTAAAGTGTTTATGTAGTAGTTATTTAATAGCGGCTTTCGGACCTTTAATGCGTAGTTAAATAATGTGCTCAATTACTGGATTACCCTGTGTTATTTTAATGAATATTGATTATTAGTTATAAATATTAAGTTCTGTTTAAGGCACAATAGAAATCTACATTACATTTTTATTTTCTGTGACGGCTTTTGACGCTCCTATACCTTTTACTGTTTTAAAGTTATTCGAATAACACAAAAAACCGTTAAGTATCGAGTCGTCCTCTCAACAAAGTCTTGTGGAATTGAATTATGAATATATTATTGTAAACAAAGGATAATAAAAAACCGTATAAGTGCGAGTTGGACTCGCATGAAGAGATTGTTCCTTTCGACGAATATGTACTACCATGTTTTTGTTTCTGTTTCTATGAAAGAAGGAGTTAAGGGGTGCACATAATGAATTATTATGTATTTTCTTAAATAACTTTATTTTAAAATTATAAAAAGAAATTAAGACCTGATATGTCACACAGCAACTTTTTTTTTTAATTTTGCAACCAGCCCGCCCGCTTTGATTGAGTTAGAAAAACGTAATTCCTTCAAACTTAAATACCTAATCGAAAATGTACCACAACCAAGTTTTTTTATTATATAATACGCAAGTCTTGTTAATTTTATCAATATACATTCATAAATAACAGAGATGCAAACTAATTTTCAACTTTTTTTTGGTAATGTGATTTTGGTAAACACTTGATTTGATCACATATAGATTATCGATAATATATTGAATAATGACAGATATATTTTTAGCTATTCAGCTTCTACATACGCCTTAAATTAATCAGTAAAGTAGATTCGAAGCAAATTGCATATGAGTTGTGACGGACAGGTCCTATGAGGGTTCCGTTTGTTCATTCGCATAGAAGAATTTGTTAGTGGGAGGACTAACTCTTCTGCGAATGTCTGTCTGGGTTATTACCCCCGCTTTGCTCGTGAAGTCTGCCGCCAAGCAGTAGTGTGCAAGCATTACTGTGTTTCGGTTTGATGAGCAGAGTATCCAATGAAATGACTGGGCTTATGAGACTTAATACCTAATGTCTCAGGGTAACGAGCGCACTGCAGTGCTGCGCAGGCCTTTGTGTTCCAAAGTTTTAGGTGACTGCAAATGTTATGGGCCGGCGTTATGCTTATCATCAGGCAAACGACCAGCTCGTCTCGTTACCAAATAACATTAAAAAAAACAAAAAAAAACAATAAATTACATTCTTCACTAAATATGTTTGCAGTAGGTATACTTAGCATCGTTTGATAAGAAGAAAAGCAATTTATATTCGTTCGAGTTGATCAGTAGGTCGAGAAACTCATTATGTCGAGCTCGGGACATAACGCGCTTAGTATATCATAATGCTATATATTATA
Organism: Crocallis elinguaria; assembly: GCA_907269065.1. Classification (NCBI taxonomy): domain Eukaryota; kingdom Metazoa; phylum Arthropoda; class Insecta; order Lepidoptera; family Geometridae; genus Crocallis; species Crocallis elinguaria. The sequence goes on from OU026077.1 coordinate 11,010,864, forward strand.
TATAAATAGCAAACTTTCTGTTGTTGTTTTTATGCCTATTTATGTTAATTTTGTTATACATGACAACAAATATTCACATTCCAGCGTGATAATTTTCAATGTGTTGATGACCATGACAGTTTAAAAACATTCTAGTTTGTTTGTATTCACCGGCGAATAAATTAAAACATGAAATAAGAAATATATATTAATTTGTGGTGTATGTACTTAGTGTTTGCACGGAATAATGAAAGTTACTAGCAAACACAAACAACACACGAATAACAAACGAGGATCATCTCGGTGGGTATCACCGAGATGATCACTCACTCATGTAATCTGCCGCCGAGCAGTAATGCGCAAGCAATACTGTGATCCGGTTTGCTGAGCAGTCAGTGATTACTGGGCTTTTGTGACTCAGTGTCTAATGTCTCAGGGTAACGAGCACACTGAAGCACCACGCGGGCCTTTTTGTTTCGAAGGGTGACCTGTTCATTCGCATAATTTATTGTTACATGCCATAAAATTGTTGTGCATACATATTTCGTCATGATAAGTAGTAAGTAGTCATATTATTAGACGCTCATATTTTCGTAGTCATACTTATATTTTGCTCTATTGTTGTCCTAATGACAAATTATAGTAGGGGTGTGATATTAAGGCTACTGAAGATTAGTAAAAATAATATTAAGTCGGAAAATTGAAGGATTTTCAAATTTAGGGCTAACAATATTATGCGAATAAACAGGGAACCGTTTCTAAGATCTGAATGGCACTGGAATTTGTTATGGGCCGGTGTTATGTTTACCATGAGGCACGACCCGCTCGTCTCATAATTAAATAGTATGAAAATAAAAGATTTTTTAAGGATAATCAACTCGACTAAAAGTAGGACAAGGACTAGCCTACTTAAGAGCCAGTTTGCAAGTGTATTAAAGAAGTGAAGTATCATAAAATATTATGATTATGCAATAGATTACCATAAAGGTGAAAATACACGGTTCAACCAAATTGAATCACTTTGGTTGAATGGAGCAGAAATGAAAGGAATGCTGTTGTTGCAATGACATTGAATGATTCACTTATAAGTTTACATGGATCAATTTGGTTGCTTCATCCAAATTGAAAGACAAAAGTGAACCGTGTATTTTCACCTTAATGAAGAACTAGTTTTTGATAAAGATTGAACATCGCGAGCAAGTTCTAGCTTTATTTTATTTATTTTATTTTATTTATTATGTGTCTTAACCATGATTTACTTCTATCTTCTATGCCCAGTCAAATTTGGGAGAGAAGAGGAAGAAAAGTAGCAGTGGTTACGCTAATAGTTTTGGACCTGTTTCTTTGTATTCTATCTCTTGTGCGGTAAATATTTAAAAATACTTTTAGAAAAGACATACAATCAACAGTTTAACAAAAAACCCACTAAAAGATCTCTTAAGCTATTCGTTATAAAATAATGTGACTATCTCTCATTTCGAGAACGAATACCAGAACTTTAAATTTAGCTCACGTATTGTATAAGGTCATGGTACAACAAACGTGGATGGAAATACTACTACGTATTTACCATTTGGTAGGACTAATTCTTCTATGAGTACCCGTCTGGGTGGGTACCACCGCTTTGCTCGTGTAGTCTGCCGCCAAGCAGTAATGTGCAAGCTATTACTGGTTAACGTTACAACTTACAAGGTTAATGAGCAAAGTAATCAGTGGAAATTACTGGGCTTGTGAAACTTAATAATATATCTAATGTGTCAGGGTAACGAGCACAATGCAGTGCAGCGCCTTTCTGTTTCAAAGTTCTGAGCGGCACTGCAATAATAATTTTTATGGGCTTGCTCTCGTTGTCCTCTAGCAGGTATATAAAATTCAAAAGCTCCTATATACCTAGGGAACCCTAAAATACGATTACAATCCGTTTGGTGACGCTATTAAGAAAGGTAGACCAATAAGCACGACAGGTCTTCCAAAAAATAAAAATAAAACGATGACCATTATTGCCCCACAACGTATGAATGACGCAGCTATCTTAAAACCTACCGACAAAAAGGATCTAACGAACGTAAGGCGGACTTAAGAACATTCTCATTTTGTAAATTGACTACAAAAACAGTAAGGGATTAACGTCAAATAGAGTATTACCATTATTAAACGGTATTTTTAGAGGAGTTTCATGTCCGCAATTTTCTCCTATCTTCCTAGTTCAAATAAAAAATAAAGAAGACTAAAGATAGGTACTTATATAATTAGGAATCGAATAAAGACGGAAACAAAAAAATATAATAAGACAAAAGTTAAAAACATACTTATATAATAAAACTATATAAGTAAACATTTTCTTGAAACTGCACAATCAAAGACTTTTCAGTTGTAGTTGGTTATAACTCTGCAGATTAAGGAAGTTTCCTATAACAACCCTATATTATAAGGACGTATATTATAAGGACAAATCCCTAAAGCCTGCAAAGAAAAGGAAAGCAAGTGACGAAGCGACGACTATAGGTACATATTGAACAGAACCCATAACAGTAGAACTGTTCATAACATAATAACACAGTGTGCGTTTAGACTGTATTATGTGTCATATTTAATTACTAACTATAAATTTACAAAAAATACGTCAAGACAATATGCAATTACAAAATCATGTTTAAACAAATACATACTTATGGTACTTCGTAATGATCAAGACAACCAAAGACATCGTTAATTTTTCTAATTCGCATCAAAATAAGTGAAATTCGTTTGCACACGGCGTTACAGGCTACTGCTAATGCTTATTACTTTAAACAAGACACTAAAAAAATTAACTTCAATCTTATTGCAAGTCGCATTTCGAAATCGCATAACTATTAATTAAAAAAAGTTTACCCACCCTCGGTTTGCCTTCCATCGTGTCGTGGTACTGTAGATAATTATTATATAGAATTCAATAAAACCACCGCCGTCGAATGTGTTTACTGTAGTATTTAAAAGTCGCACTGTGACATAATAGAGTGGGATGAATATGCGCGAGAGCAAGAGACGAGCGCGCTATTTGTTGGAACGCGCGCGACTGAGTGGAGCAGTGGAGCTGTCACCGCGTGGTCGCTTTGAGTTGTCGTCATTGTTGTTAGTTGTCTCAGGTATGTCCCGACTCTGAAGTCAATGGAGCGTGAACGGTGCATGGCGCGTGTGACGCAGCCCCTGTACAAAAAATATTGGCACCACCGCGTAAAGTAACATTGCGCAGACGGACTTTCCCTGAGTTTCCCCACTGTAATTTAAATTAAATAAGGAGTTTGGTATGGTCTAGATCTACCTCTTTTATTAATAATAAGCGTTTTACCTATCACTCGCAACGAGTGTAATTCTGTGTACAGCGTCTGTAATTCTCGACTACTACTCGTATAATCTAGGAGACCGTCTTGGCAACACCGTCGAGGACTCCGCTAGGAGTAATAGTGTTCTGTGGTCGAGGATCGATCGCGAAAGATATCGGTCAAACGTGAGGTGCATCCACACTAAAGTTATTTTTTGCGGAACAAAATATTTGAATATTACTGGACAACAACAAAAGTTAAATGTTATTGAACGTTTTTGTGTTGAGTAACGTTGCCCAACATTCAGAAACAGTCACTCTAAGCGACTACCCTATTCTTCTGTACCGAGTTTTGAGCGAATCGAACCAAGGAACAAAATTTCCATATAAACTATTTCACATGCACAATTGCACACCCCTAGGTGTAAAAAACCCTCTAGAAATCATACAATTTACATGTTTTATAATTTATTATTCGTACCGAGTTTTGAGTGAGTAGAACCAAGGAATAAAATTTTCCATATAAGATTTACCACCCGGTTTAAACACCTTAGGGGTTGAACCGATGTCGATGGTTGAAGCATTACTGTGTTCCGGTTTGATGGGTAAAAGTCAGTGAAATTACTGGGCTTATGAAACATAATACCTATAATGTCTCAGTGTAACGAGCGCACTGCAGTGCCGCGCAAAGTTCAAAGATCTATGTCAATTGTTATGAGCCTGCGTTATGCTTACCATCAGGCAAACGACCAGCTCGTCTCGTTAACAAATAGTATAAAAAACATTTATTGTCAGTATTCTCAAGAAGCGGTCACCGCCTTGAGATGGAGTTATGCATCATGCACAAAACAACACAATTGTTGCAAAAAATTTTGTGCTCGTGATGTGGTCTACCGTTTGCAGAACTACCCAAGGTATACATAGATTACAAAGTTTATCACTTTAGCGTTATTCACCGCTTTACAGAACGATTTTGAAAAAAGGATGAAACACGATCGTCATGAAATAAATAACTCCATCTGTTATCCTTGCTTGAATTCATCTCACTTGCTACAAACCTTCAACAAAATTCAGTAAGGGTAGCAATGCATTCCAACCCTAAATGCTATTAATGGGATAGCACGTAATGCATCACAGATTCGATAGAGGGCAGTGCAACTAAATAAATTATCGTATAGCGCATTTACGAATTTTGGAGTGAAAAAATATTGATGCATAAATTGATATGTACCTATGCTATATAATTTAGCTATTTTGATGTCAAACTGTCCTAAAATTGGCGGTCCGCAAAAGATATCGCGTTTCAGAACTGAAGATGCCTCCTAAATTATTAATTTCTGTAAAATAACATTAATAAGCCTGATGGTCAGAATATGCAACAGGCCGTAACCAAGAAATAAAAATAGCGACACATTCCCGAACGAATTTCCCCAGTACTGGGACGCCATAGGATTTGAAAATAAGCATTTTAAAGGGCTTACTTAACACATAATTTCTTAATTGTTTTATGTTCGAAAAGACTGTCATGGAACAATCGTAAAAAGCTAAGACATCGTCTTAGGATTAAATTATACATAATTTCGGGTTTGTCAAACAATATTGTTAAATATTTAGAACAAAATAGATCTACGCCCACCCACCCTGCTAGAATTCGAACCTAGAATATCCTGGAAACAATCGTAAAAGCTGACACATCGTCTCAGGATTAAAATATACATACATAATTTCGGCATTGTTAATCAATATTTGTTAATTTTTAGAGCAAAATGGGTCTACGCCCCGCCCTGCTAGGATTTGAACCTAGAATCTCCTGATCAAACGACCAGGCGCGTTATCCGTTGCGCCACAGGGCCGGCTGGGAAAGCCGCCAAAACTTCAGGTACGCCTTGATGTCAAGTGAAGTGAATTAATTCATAAAACATCATATTTTCCGGCGTCATCCTCACTGCAACAGAGTCATAAACTATTTCAACACCAACAATCGACTTCAGCGAAACTTCATCTACAAAACGTCGACGGTTTCGACGTTCCCCCACAATAAAATCCTAAACGTGTCAGTTAACGATAGCAATGCATATAAAAGAACAGACAGTTCCTAGGAATCAACGCACTAGTACAGAACTAAAGCAACAGACTTGAAATTTTTATAGTAGGTGCTTTGTGTAGGGCAGGAGCACACGACGCAAAGATTTTGCAAAAACCAAAACTTAATTGGTGAAAAGGGTGTTTCAAATTTGTATGAAACTTTAAGATTTCGATTACCAAACTTACACCAATGCATATGCATAATAAATAAACTATACGTCATAAATAGTTTTTTGAAATTCAACCCATCAAGGTATTAACTTAATACAGATTAGGTATGGCTAAAAAAATCTGCTGATATTTGCTTGCGGCACATCTCCCAGATATACAGGCATACCTAGCATAGCATATTGAAAATTGGTATGAATATAGTATCTTATTATTGCGTCCTCTAAAAACTAATTTCTGCGATTTTAAAAATAAATTTTAATTATAAGGGGTGAAATGGAGTGGCTACATTTTTCACTTAAATCCATAACTCGCTATATTTACTCTACATTATAAAGTATAAAACATGTATGTGGGATTACTGAAAATCAACACCTAAGAGGGTTTTCAATTACTGATTGTATTAGCGTTTAACAATCTCACCTGCGATGCGGTCAAGATGCGACAAGGTGTAACACGCTTGCTCAGTAGATACCTAGTCACTCTTGCGTTGAACACCCCAGATAGTATTTCGCCGGCTCCACTCTTTTGAGGTTTTTATGATTATAAAAGTGGATGCAAAATGCTCAGTGTGGATTGGTGGTATTTTGGTATTTCTACCATAAAAGGGTAGCTGCTCCGCCGAAAGTTTGATAGTCCGGTTGAAGATTGGTAAATTCAATTCTGCAGTTCTTGAGCACACTCACCATGATGTAACCTGTAGAATAACGAGAGGCTCGCTCGTCGGTGCGACTAACTTTGAAGCCTAGCTTATACCAGAGCGTCGTCATCAATCAGCGTTTTTGCAAGTCGTTCGGTTGAATCTAAAGCCTCGAGCTGGTACTTGACAGACCCGTCCCAGAGGTGGCAGCAGTACTCCATACACGATTGAACCTGTACTTGGTAGATATTTAAAAGCTGCCCCGCGGTGTAAAGTACCGCCTAACTTTGGACAAAATACCTTTATATTCAATGTATGCTCCTGGTTAGACGTTAGGATGATACCTAAAAGCACAAGATGATCGCCTATCAGTATTGATACACCACAGAAAGAAGGAGCGAGATGTAAAGAACTCATTTTTTGTGGAGAAAAAGCACGTTTGTGTTTTGGTACCGTTAAACTTAACCAAGTTGGTGTTGCCCGAATCGGACACGGCCACCGAGGCTAAGTAGAATCGTGAATGGACTACCATGGACTCTCTCTTTACACTGATATCGTTACATGGACATGGCTTGCATGTGTACTGGATACAAAAATCTCAACAACATTAGTGCCATCTGCATACTCAAAGGTAACAGGTCATTGATGTCTAGTAAAAACAGAGTTGCTGACAGGACCGACTCCTGAGGTACACCGGCGTTAATCGCCAATTGATCAAAAGAGCAGCCCTCAAGAACTACTTGAATCGATCGTTCCTTCTGAAAGTCCGATATCCATCAGCACAGACCAGCGAGAAGTCCATAAGAAGGAAACTTGTTAAGAATACCATCGTACCAGACCTGATCAAACAGGAGACAGCTACCGCTTCATCGCATCTCGATGGCTTTGCTTAGTATATATGTGACATACGCGAGAAGATCCCCAGCAGATCGGTTTTGGCAAAATCTATATCTAATGTCCTAATGAGCTCGTTGCTCGTTTTAATAATCTATCACTAATAAGCTCATTGTCTTCTAGGTAGGCTTCATTAAAAAAGTAAAAAAAAATGTTTAAGAAATTTTTGGATGTGTTTAAGAGTTTGAATGTGTGTAATGTTCAAATTCAAATTGCTTTATTCATATAGGCCCCAAGGGAGCACTCGTGAAAATTTAAATAAATTACTCTAACGGCGTGTCTCTGTAACGTTCGTCTACCCCAATCACAGACCAAAACTAATGTTGTCTTTAACAGAACATAATGAACGACAAAACCATTATATAATTAACGATTACTTGGTAATTAATTTACAATTCAATAAGGTCTGTATTTGTATATATACTGTGCGAAGCCGGGGCGGACAGCTAGTTAATACAAAAATGTTATCATATTATAATAATGTTTATAGGATATGTACGCGTACTACTGTAATATTTCCAACCTTTTTCAGATATGGTTTCGTCTTAAAGTACAGACTCTTTTGAATTGCAAAATTGCTCGGATGCTGGTAGATGCTCACTAAGATTCTATTTAACGGTTTACGAGTCTTATGTCTAGTAGTTTTTGTTTGATATACTCATTCTTCGCAATAAATACGCAGTGACGTGATCGAAAGGCCTTGAAATGTTCTTAGAACAATATCATCGTAGGTAGATGATAGGTAACTTATTTACAAGTCATGCACCATGAAGTGATTTAAAAGTTTTTTACATATTATATTGAGTGCGCATAGTTGGATTTTGTGTTGGGTTACATGGGTTTTAATTGTGGTTCGATTTCCATACTAACGTATTTCTCCACTAACTTCTGCCCGCGGTTTTCACCCACGTTCCCACAGGAACCGTACATTATTCCGGGATAAAAAGTAGCCTGTTACTCTCCGGTCCATAAACTATATCTGTGCCAAAAATCACGTCGATCCGTTGCTCCGTTAATGCGTGAAAGAAGGACAAGCCAACAAATCAAAAAACGCACTTTCTCATTTATAATATTAAAATATATATATATAGTATATAAATAGGAAGTAGGACTAGTAGGATATATGTGCCAATTAATTTTACACTGAAATGATTGTTGTTGGCTTTTATATTGGTCTTTATTTGCTGCATATCATATTTAGTTGAAGAAAACAGTGGTTAGCTAAAATAACATTGAAATATTAGTCCATACTAATAATAAAAATATTTTTTTATTTCACAAAAATTAAAATTAAACGTATTTCATAAAAAATCGGCTTTGTTTAGGTACTAACAATATATCTGATGTAACAACATGAGAATACGGAACTATTTTCATAATGTGACTCCATGCCGAATCATTTCAATAACCAATCTATTTGATTGTTTTCTATGAAAATTCGTAAAATGGTTCACAAAATAGGAGTTGATGAAGCGTCAAATATAGCTTACACCTTTTGAAGTTACTCGTCTACGAATTCCCTGACCATTTTACAATTTATGAAATGAATCAAAATATGTTCATATTATGATTTGGTCAATCTTTTGTACTAAATTGCATGTATGGAACGTATAAAATTGAAATGTGCACCAAAATATATAATATTACGTACCTTTGTTTGTTTTTGTCTTGACATCAGGTCATTTTCTTCTGTGTTTTCTTCTATCTCCATAATAACCGTAATATTTTATGACACGTTTAACTAAGGCATTATTCTGAAGTTACGCGACGACGGCCCGATAAGACGATAGCTCTGATAAGCGTGGCGTGGCAGGCTAGCAATTCTGGTTTTCATCGTGGTGAGTCAATTACAAGTCATGTGTACAATCACGCCATTTTGAACTTATTCTTAACGAGATAGGTGCTATTGGGAACGCAATCATTTTTTGTTTAGGACAAAGAACATCAGCTAGAGCACAGAATAGATGATAGTACAAGTGTTTGCCCGCCATAGCAAAGTAGATTTTATTAGATGGTATTTGTCGTGACTGCTTTGTTGATCAATCTCTCTGTTTATTGATTTATAAACTATGAATCTTGAATAACTCAGAAATAACCAAGTTACGGACATGGTGTTACGTGACCAATTTAGCTACAAATATGTTCTACTTTAACTCTTTGCAAGTAATGTATCCTATTTGTGATGACCCGGTATATGGTAATTGACTTTAGTCTAACCGTTCCTTACGAAATAATCGAAGGTTCAGCAGAAAAACATAGGAGTTTGTTCCGTTCTATTATGAAGTATTGAACTCTAAAAAAACATTTGAGTGCGGCAGAATTTACACAAAAACAAACAATTGTAGAAACAATTCCATGTTTATTTTAATAGAACTAACAAAAAGTGTATCTTCTTATATCATATTTGATAATTATTAAACACTAAATGAGAACATTGAAGAATTTTCGAACTTGGGAACCTGAAGAAATGTAAGAATTTGTTTTTGTGTTTATTGAGATTCGAGATACTGTTGTGGGTTTAAGCTTTTACATACACCACCTTCTAATGCTGATATTTTTTTATTAAATCTCTATACATAGGATTATTTACATTTCAATAAAAAACTAAGAATTATCAATTAAAAACAAAATTAAACAAAACCTTATAAATAAAAAACAGCATTAAGGTCGCCTTCTGCAGGTAGGGTGCCCAAAAAGCTGGCGACATTACCTCGCTGAATAGCTAAACTAATACGTTGACCGAGGTAAGCGCCAGCTCGTTGGTCACCTGTCACTTCTACTAAGCGTCGGGACAACTCCTTAAAAAACAGCTTCGCATCTGGTCCCCAGGGGCCCATTGTCTCGACCCCAAAAGGCAGAAATATGTATCCGTCACCAAGGGATGCATATTTCCTCCGTTTAAGGATTTCCGCTGCTTCTGCTGCCGAACCCGCCGCCCTAGATGACAATTGGACGTGAGAAGGCGCTAGCGTGTCGACACAAGTTGCGTCCCACACCAGTGGCCTCCCACGACTCCAAGGAATTAATGTCATACCATCAGGCCTCTTACCATCGTCACGTGAAATACCGTTCGGCTCTAAAGTAGCCGGCACGTTAACGGTGGTAAGGGCCCGACGTATGACATCATTCAAAGCGGCGTGACGCGAGAGACGCCCTGCACTGCGACGGCAAGATAGACCGTGGTAGCCCAAATTGTCTACCTCGCCTCCACAGTGGCAGTGATGTGGCGTAGTCGTGGAGATGCCCAGACGCAAACCTACTGCAACAGTGAAACTAGTATTATCCAGTAGAGTTCCTATATTGGACGAGGGAATAGCCTGCAACCAGAAGCCCGACTCGCGTTCACTAGTAGCAAGGAGACGAGCCCGAACAAAAAGGTCATTACTACTATTTAGTAATGATTGTTGTACAATTTTGCAAAGTGGCTCGTCCCATTGCTTCTGCGAATGGAAGCTTTTTGGGAAACCCTCACTCGGACAGGCCAAGATCCAAGCATTTTTGGCTTCGTCCATGCATACTGGCTGTACCACACCACCTTCTTGACAATGTGCAATCTTATACCATGCAAATTAACCTAAAGCGAGTCATTCTACCGATTTCTATCCCTATGAGTTGAGCAGGGAATATAGTAGGTACTTTATTCTCAAGGAAGTAAAGTACCTACTTTATTCCCTTTGCGTTTTCTTGATATTTGTATTTTGTGGTTTGAGTTTAAAACTTCACTCAATTTAACAGGATTCTTTTCTCTTCTTAATATGGATTTGCTGTTCACTACTTCATTCCTTGAAATCTAAGCTAAATCGGTGCCAAATTAAACACAATCAGTTCTGAAGTTTAGACCAACGTTGCTAAGTTCAGATAATTATATAATATAAAATAGTAGAATGGTTAAGTAACGTATTAGCAAACAACGTATGGCAAGGCTGTATTACATATTATCGATATACATATCTAATGACAATTTACTTTATACTTATAAGCAGCAAGTTATACACGCTATAGATTTTTTATGGCTTATTGAAAATATGTATTTCTGTTTCATTTTATTATATACTATACGTATTTTTATTATATGCCACATTTTATTGTGTCTCAAAATTCAAACCAGTCCATATTGTAATTACATTTGTTTCTAGTAACTCTATACAAGCAATATGAAGTTTGGTCCGCCCATGTTTATTTTCGTTGCGATTTTCTATGTCATCTATTTCGTTAATGCTGTAAGTAAGAAATATCAAAATCTTACACATATTTACTACATACGTACTAAAGTAAATTTTTTATTTTTCATTGTTCAAGACACCTTTTTGGCCGCAATACGTAAACCCATATCAGCAAACGTATCCTTTACCGAACTTATATCAACTTCGACAAATATATCCACATCAACGAGTACAAAATATAAAAAAAGAATCAATAGTATTAAAAGAATTAGACCAGTTCCATCACGTCTTAAAAGATATAATCACACGAACGAAATGGAACATGTTGCAATCTTTTTACTAGGTATTTATATTTAAATTACGTAGGCTTTCTCCCAAACTTTATTATTTTCAGTGTACAGTGTGTGCCGCGCAACACCCCGACAACGGTGGCGCCCATCCTCAAGCTAAGATTGTTAAAGTCGTAATGCCTAGGAGGAAATTCATATATCGTTTGAAAAATACTACATCTCAATACTAAAGCTATGCAATTAAACAAGCAAATCAGTTTGACAGAATAAGCACACATTTGATTTTGCAATAATTTATGTTTTACACCTGACAGGCACCAGGCATCACACAAAAGATAAAATATTCCGAAGCTTTGCGTCCTATGGTACGAGCTCATGCTACTACGATGTCACCTCAGATACAACTAGTACTGTCCCAACTGAAACAGAGCAAGATATTCAAAAACAAGGCAATGTTTAGATCTCTAGTGCAACAAATGAAAGATAAGTTCCAAATCACAACTGCTAAAACTGTATGCGCTAGATGTATAAAATCTTAAATTATATTTCAAGATTGCAATCAATTTGACTGTTTATTGTACTGTATTGCCCGTTTGTTTTCATCGAAATAAATAAAATATAATTGTTGTACATCTCTTTAAACAGGCACATCCACCTCCGTGCCAAAAAAATAGCGAAGTTACTGCATTCTAAGACTTCCAATTATGGAGTTTACGAAAAAGCTCTTGATCTTGTCATTTCACCTTAATACATAACCCAGACAGTTACTGAAAGAGAGTCATTCGGTTGTGACTAAATTAGGTATGGGCACAGGATTAATATAAGAACCATTTTTATTTTTGATTCACATTAAAAATCTTCTATTCCTTTGTCAAAAACTTATGTAGAATTATTGATTTGTTGCCTAGGTACTTCAATAATTTTGAAGATTGACAGAACTAAGATCAATTTTGACAATGTTAATTGTTAGCAATTTACATGAATTTGAATTAGAATTGGTTTATTTGGTAATAATCAATAATGAAATGCTTAAACCACTTAATTTATGTAATATATTTTTACAATCTAAAAATATATTATATAGCGCCTACTAAAAAAGTATTTTTTTAATACTATTTGATAGCGAGACGAGCTTGTCGTTTGCCTGATGGTAAGCACTACGCCGCCTCATAACAATTGCAGTGCCACTCAGAACTTTGTAAAATAAAGGCCTGCGCGGCACTGCAGTGCGCTCGTAACCCTGAAACATTAGGTATTAAGTCTCATAAGCCCAGTCATTTCACTGAAGTATTTCACGGAAGCATTAGGTATCTTGTACAGATACCATACCCTTGTGACAGTTGATAGGTGGATTGACAGATGGACTTCTGTAGCGCATAATGGTTGCGGGTTTCATTCCGGCAAGGAGGCAAATATTTATGGACTTACCAAGTTTTTGTTCCAACTCTGGGTGTTGGGGGTGTTGGTCATCGTAGTTCCTGATTCCCGTAATACGTGACATTTTAGAAAGGAATCAGCATTTGTGTATATGATAGTTGGTGTTATTCATTATATTTTATTTTCTTAGGTACGTATATAATTTTATTTACTTGTGTTGTCAGTTTTAAAAAATGCAATAAAATAGATAGATGCGAAAAAATAGAGATAATTATTTCATTAAATAGTCTTCATCCACTGGTTAGGACGGGATTTCTTCAATTTTCTTCACAAAGCTGTGGATATACTTTCTGAACCAATAGCGCAATTATGTAATACATGCTTATCAACTGGAACATTTTCCAACTGCCTAAAAATGACAGTTGTTATACCTATACATAAGTCTAGGGATGGACAATTGGACACCTTACAAACAACTATCGTCCTATTTCTCTACTGCCTGTTGTTTCGAAGATCTTAAAAAATGTTATGAATAAAAGACTTCTTTAGCTATCTTTAATCTACGAGAAAAAGTCTACAAGTGATGCCATTAACCTTTTAGTTACACATTTTTCCTCAATACTTGATACTAATATGAAATGCATGGGTTTGTTTCTAGACTTAGCAAAGGCGTTCGATAATGTGTGCATCCCCGTCCAGGTCAAAAAAATTACAAGACTTTGGAATAAGAGGAATTGCATTAAAACTATTTATAAATTACCTAAGTGATCGAAGTCAAACCGTTAAAGTGGATAATTATCAAAATAGTGAAGTACAAACATCCTATGTGGTCTCACAAGGAAGTGTGCTTGGCCCGACGCTGTTCTTGATCTACATAGACCAACTGTGTCGTACAAGCTCATAAGTGCACAAATTATAACCCTTGCTGATGATACCGTAATCTTTTTAGTGCGCCTACGAGGGAGGAAAATGTTATGCTACATTAGCATAACATTTTAAGAACATAAAAAATATAAATAGTGCTTTACTGAAGAACATCTAAATCGATTGGAAAACAAGTGGTCCGCATTTGTCCTATATCCATTTGCGAGGGAGGCGTAAGACATGTCTTTCGACATTCAGCTTCTGTTTCAAAGTTGTTCTGGTTGCCTCCACACCCGGAGTATAGACGCCGCGTGCACGTCCTGCAAAACACAATCCGATAAACGATAAATATTTCAAAGATTTTGAATGGATTAGTCCCTACTATAACGTTACTTTGTATTACTTTTACTTGGTTGGCCACCTAAATAAAAACTATCAGTTACTACTTAATCAATGAAACTCTGCACATTTACGATGTACAAGTAGACAACGGTCATATTATATTATATACAAGAATTAAAGAACAATGTATGAATTAAACTCTCGAGGTCTGAAAAAGCAATGAACTACAGTATTGGTAACATAAGCCTAAAAGTGCAATGTTGTCCAAAAGCTTAGTTTGTTAAGTGAACTGTGCTTGAAATACACAAAAGTAAGTTCTACACTACAGTCTATTATTGATGACGCTAAAGAAGAAACTCCAATAATGGTCCCACTAACCGTGCTCAGCACAGATTACTGTGCTCAGTCAATTAACACGTTTTATCTATATACTTACTTGCTGAAATGTTCCCAGCCCCAACGATAGTATTGTCCAAAACATGTGCCATAGTCAAATGCCAACGAACAGTAGTGAGGTATTTCAGCTGAAAAATAATAAGGAATAATACCTATTTCATTTAATTATTCTGTACCTTCCACTTCTAGCTTCATATTTTTAAATCCAGACGGATAGAGGATTTAGTTTAAAAAATAGTGTATTTTTCAGCAGTTGTCTTTCGGCTCATGATGATGATAAATTCAGATAATAAAAATGTTTGTCAAATTTTAGGTAAATTGATTTTAGTATAACTTGTATTTGAAAAATAGACCTTTGTCCTTCTTAATAGGAATATTCCTTAGATTGAAAGCTGAAAATAGCACGTGTTGTATCATTTTAGATCCTTGATGAAATAAGCAATTTATTTCGTAATTGGTCACCCTCCTGCAGGGTTATTTTAAGTCACTCGGAATAATATCCGTTTCGGAAGCGACTTTCTTGATCGATTATATCTCGGAAACGCATCCCGACAGAATGTATATAGCAGAATAGAACTTACCTGGTGGAGCACTACTGTTCAAATGACAATATTCAATGCATTCGTTTAAGGTCTCAAATTTATTTCCATTACCCTGGCATCCTCCCCAGAAGAATCGGTAGCATTTCTTCTGTTTTACGTCATAATACCACTGAATAATGTCGGCTCGACAAGGACCAGTATCGGGGCGTAGGAAACAAGTTTTATGACGTGCTGGAATAGCAAACAAAATATGTTCACAAATTTGTATTTTTAAGCAGTTTGAAAATTCTCATCAAGAAAATTATTATTCATCAAAACCAATATTCTTTTAAATATAACGGCTTTTTAGTTAATGTACATATAACATTTTAAAATAGTCCGTATTATAGCTGTTTACGCAAATCTAATTCAGTACCAAAAAATGTGACTAGATCCACGTGTCACACGCACTTCGCATGCACGTGTATTGATTGACACTGAGTTACGCATACGTCCATGCATAAACTCACAAAGCTGCGTGCGCTACGTGCTGCGCGTGCAACTCAACGTCAACCGTCCGGTGGTTGCCGTTCCACTCTGGGTAACGTACGCAGCCTGTTTGTCTGTTGAGAGCTGCAATGCGTAACTTCACGCATTAAGTCTACGTGCAAGTTTACGTCAAGTCACGCAACGTACATGCAAGCGTTATGCTATGTCTCATACAGTTCTATGCAATATTCCATATAACGCAGCGGTTCGTGCACGTACGCATGCACGTCTACGTATACGCATCTAGGGGGCTCTGGCGCTTATTGCGGGATTTACTTTAGTCTCATGCGTGGTGAAACTATTTTCAATAACTCTAATATAAATAGTGTCGTAAAATCTACAGTACCACTGAAATTAGGGCCCTGTTAGCATGAAAGTTTTATTTTGCACTACACAATGTTATCGTGTAGAATTGTAGATGTATATGTTCATGGTTATGTAGAATGGCAAGACATAATGATGTATTGTATGTAGGAAACTAGGCAGATTAAAATGTAATAAGTTTACTACATTTTCTGAGTTTTATCTTGTCTAACTAACAAAATTTTAACAAAAATCCAAATGTGGTAACCATGTTTTTTTTCATGTTATTGGCTAGTAACTTCTCGCGCAGAAGCATACCAAATTCAAAATAAAATAGCTGTGCATGGCAAAGAAAAATGATCTGGTATGGACCTATAAACATTAAGGGTCTTACCACAAAAAAATTAAACACACGTTAAACCTGTGTTAATCACTCTTTAAAGCCTAAACATGCCTTAGTCGCGCGATTAAATATGAGCAACCACAAATCATGATTTAAGTAGTGTCTAATCGTTGTCTAACTCAATTCTGATGTGAAATTTCTAATCATTTCAGACGTTTATCTTTAGATATTAGCCATGGAACGGTATAATATTATTGTAAGGTTTTGTATTCATTTCCTACCTTGGCTGTAATTTACTGTGTTTGCTGGTGAAAATAATTTTGAGAGATGAGACTGTTTCAGAAGAGTTAAAGGCATTATTAACCTCGAAGAATGTGTTGCACGTCCATGCACATTTTTTTGGTGTTCAGGTTCGATGTCGTTCTTCTTCCACTGTACCCAAAAGCGGATTTTCGTCTTTTTTTTCCCATTGTAGACAAAACAGTTAATATAAGTATCAGCTGAATAACTGTTTTAGTTCCCGTAAACATTTTGTATGCTTAACTAAAGTGGCTTTGCTTAAAGTTAGAAGTTGAAAAATAAACGAAATATTAGCTCATTGTTTCAATTCCAAAATAAATATCATAATAATATATTATAGTTTATAACAACTCTATTCCACAATCGAGATTATTACAATAAAAAGTGAATGACTAACACATAAAAATAAAATTTAGCCATAGCTACAAAACACTTACTAGTCATGTACTAGCCACTCACGTCCTCGCCGCTATAAAAACAAAAACAAACTTCCACTTCCTTATATTCAGAGTACATTATCATTATTAACTAGATGGTAAGATTAACATTTCTGCGAGTATCCGTCTGGGTTGGTACCATCGCCAAGCATTACATTAATAAAGTAGCCAGTGAAATGAGTGCGGGCTTAATGTCTCAGGGTAGCGAGCGCAGTGCAGTTCTGCACAGGAGTTCTGAGTGTCACTGCAATATTTATGGGCCGGCGTTGTGCTTACTACGAGGCTAACGACCAGTTCGTCTCGTTATTAATAAGAATAAAAAAAATATCTTAACAAAATTAAAATCCTTGGGCCAATTGTAACTGGCGGCGCTGTCCCCGAGGAAGAGCGAAAGGATCGGTTGTTCTAGGCGTCAAATTGATAAAGAAACGATATTTTTTTGAAAGAACATTTCTGTTAAAGGCAATAAAAACGATATTTTTTAACTATCAGTACTATTAATAAAATCAATGATTTAAAAAAGACTGAAATATTGTTCTGAAGCGTCGACCAACGCATAAGACAATTTCGTTCTACCCTGTGCCTGGGGCTAATAACAAATGCGGCTATAATAACAAATGAGATGAATAACGAAAATATAGAATAGAATGTCCTAGTGGGTGTTTATGCTTTGTTAACAATAATTGACGTCTCGGGAGGAAATTTCAATGGTACCAGTATTTCGTAAACCCCTGGATACCTGCAGTCGTGTTGGGAGCATTCGAATTTTAATTAGGCCTTTACAATGGAAAATTCATTCATATTAAATACTGCAGTTTTCAATTCTTCTACACGTAACTCGCAAAGCATTCAGATTACCAATGAATGTAGTATCTCCTTGCTGTTTTATACTAGCAACACACTGGCGACCTCGCTGGGTCGGTCGTACATCGATGGTTCAAATCTTGCAGTGAAAAGCACTAAGAGCATTAAGAGTAATTTAGTCCTAACTTTTCTGCAAGTATCCGTCAGGGTAGATACCACTTAGCTTGTGAAGTCTGTGGCCAAGCAGTAATGTGTTAGCATTGCTGTGTTCCGGTTTGATGAGCAAAGTAGTTAGTGAAATGAAATTGTTGGAAGTCACGTAAAGTTGTTGGAATCAGTGCAGCTTTTGAAAGTCCCCGTCAAATACAAAGTCACAAATTTCACAAATTGATTTTTTTGCTTTTTTATCTCAAAACACTAAAATTCGGTTACCGTTATAAGAGTAATCTGCTAAAATAAACTCTTTGTATGTATCGGGAATTTGAAACTCTTCCACATTTTTGCTTCAGAGTTTTAAGTAGGTACCTATATTAAAATGCTGGTACTTATTTGGTTCAACGAGGCAATGCCGCCAGCATGCTGGGTACGCTTCCAACTGATAGTAGGTTAGAACATTTGGATTATCTATAGGCCTACTTTGGCTTGTAGATTATCCAACTGTTTTTGTAGCTAGGTTAGATGTAGTATTTATTTATTGCCTTTATAACGAAAATGTATATTAGAGTTCAGTTATTTTTAAAAACAGGAGTCCCTAGGTCGGCATGCTACGATGTATAAAAGGAAAATCAGGTTTGGAGTGAAGTTTCGAGAGCACTGTAGGATTAGGAGGATAATCAGGAATCACACAACTTTCGCTTGCTTGCATGGATTCCACGCCGCGGGCACGTGTAAGGGGCACAGTAGACGCTCATGCAAACGTACGTTTGCTTGTCAGAATAACAGCGCTTTTGCGTCAAGCGCGCATTTCGAGTATCACGAATCTTGCGATCGAATTTTCGACCACATTTCCTAATAATAATATGTAATCAGTTAATCACACTGAAGTACTCGTATGTAGTTATATCTAAAGATTTAGTTTGCTTGATCTTTGCTTGGTTTAATTGATGTTTTATATAGATAATTATAATATTTAATGTACTCATTGCCGGGATGTATACAGCCTGAGTTTCAATTGGTATGTTATCCCGAAAGGGGGTCAATCTATACCTGGAGGTCAACAACATTTGTTGTACGAGTTTTTTAAGAAAAGACATTCAAAGTTTACGTCAATATTCTTCTACAGAACTTCCGGGCAGCTCTAGATGAGCTGATTAGCTAGAACTATATTGAACTTTCTTAAGTAATGAGACTGAAGAGACTTGAAAAAATTCCAGATGCCGCGCACTTACGTCGGAAGTGTTTTTTTTTGTTTGGAAATTTTGAATGGTATGTTTCCAAGGAAGGTTCTCACAACTTGTCGACAACCATGGTCCTAATCACTCCCTTCCGGGAGTTGTCCCGCAAGATGGTATTATTAATTCAAACTCACCCTGTATAAAACACATTATTAAAGATAAATCCAAGACCCTATTTTTAAAACAATTTGTTGGAATTTACGATATACCTAATTATATAGAATAATGTACCTACATAATATGAAGAGGTCGTACCTGAACTCATCATCTGCAGCATCTAAAACCCCTTTCACTAAAGATGGGAGTAAAATATAACCATAATTAGCAAAGACTATAAATCCTGTTGACTAATGATACAACTTCCCCTCAAGCGAAAACGACATATTTAAATGCACTACTCGCCACTGCGAGTACGAGTGCAGACTTATAACTTATCGATATTCAATGTATACTTTACAATTAATATATATACTATTATTAATTATTTTGGAAAAATAATAACCTTTCGTTTGGATTTGTTAACCGACTTCGAAAAAAGAGGAGGAGGTTAAATGTTCGACTGTATGTATTTTTTTAAGTATTTTAACTGATTTCTCCGTCAATTGCGGACCGATTTTGAAAATTATTTTTGTTGTTTGAAAGTGTATCATCTCAAGATGGTCCCATATACATTTTATGGAAGAACATCTAAAGATGAAAAAATGGTACTTGAATTTTCATATATCGCGATATTTTCATCGAAGTAGGTTCCCGGTTTTTTTAAAGTATTTCTGCTTTTTGTTGTTAGATTTCCAGACATCCCAGAAATAAAGGAAAAGTGGATAGAAGCGACTCAAAAAGAGAATTGGTTCCATACATCGCAAGTCATGGAATCCATTCAGTAGCTTCGACGTAATGCGTGGCCAAAATACAGACAGACAGACAAAAATAAAAATACAGTTTTGGCTTCAGTATAGATAGGAGTGCCATCCAAAAAAAATGTGACCTGGAGTTTTATTATATGTAGTATTATAGATTAATTTATAAAGTAAGTATGTATTGTCTAGGTTTTCCATATAATAATTTATTATTAATCGTATATGTCAGGGAATCAAGAATGCGATGCTAACTACCTATTCAATTTTATCGATATTATTCTGTTCAGTAGTAGTCGTACCACATCACTAAATTACGTCATCCAAATGATCGGCCAATTGCAAGCATAGAATATTACCTCGCCCCCTGCCGCGCCGGTGAGATATGTTTGTATGAGGAATTGTGTTTATGAGCTATCAACAGGCTAAATAATCTGTGATAATTAGTTACGCTTATATCGCGTTTACAATTTTCCTAGAGTACCTAGTTATAAAGATCAAACCATTGTAATCGTCCCGGGCTGAAATATGATAGTCATTATTTCGATTGGATAAAAAAATGCTGAGCCTACTGAATCACTTAAATGTATGCAGGTTGATGATAAGAATAGTTTTAGCGATTGAAAAGGGCATCGTCAATCGTGGTGCATGCCGGTAGAGTCAACGAGCACCGCGGACGCGCACGCTGTGCTCACGGCTAAGCGCACGGTGGGCGGGGTGAGGAGTGGCGGTGTGCGCTGCGCTTTTTGCTCATGTCAGGCGGCAGGCGAGGAGAGCGCGGCGCGGGCGGCGGCACCGCACCGGGATTTTATCCTTATTGTATTTTATTCTGTTCTCAGCCTTCTGTCCCGACGAACGTCCCGTCGACCTATCCCTTGTACCACACAACGTTTAGTTGCAACAAAGCTCGTTCGTTACAAACTATTATGCCAATATGATAGTACAAAGTTATTTACACTTTGACCGGTCGACTGACGTATTGTTGTGTTTTGTGAAAGAGTGTCGGTAAAATAACAAAACGTAAATTATTTGTTTTAGTTTACAATATTGCTAAATTAGTCATTATGCATATCAATGAGTTTGTGATTTGTTTGTTTTCTCTCAACTTTATTTACTTTGCCAATGGAGCAGCACCAGATGTAAAGGTAAACATTTTTTTATTTGTTTTGGCGTGATGATCAACTTTACCTGATCAGTACAGGTACCTTTCATTTATGTATTGTTTCTTTTTGTTGTGTTTGTCCTAGGCTATTGTGTAATTTTAAATATCTGTAATTCCCACAACTAAAACGATTTACTTGCTTATCTATATAGGTACATACAAGATATTTTATTCACACAGAACCGAGGAGAGAGTTCAAGGAAGTTAAAATCAATTATAGTTACAATGGGTCCAATTAAATCATATCCCAATTATATTCGAGTCTAGACTGCGTTTTTTATAAGTAGTAAAAGCTTTTTTGATAGATGTAAGTTAAAATCTATAAATGGGCATTTATTTGTAACTGGTTTGTACCAATTGAAGATTTTGTTAAGATTTATGGTGGAAATAAAAATAATTTGAAATTCGTAATGCAGATGGTTGTAGCTCTACTATAACTACTTCACAGGTACCTAGGTACTGAATAGTTTTATTGTAGAGTTGCCAAAAATATTTTTTAAACTTATTATAAATTAAATAAATTTAAGTAAGTTACTATAAGTATAATAAGTTACTTACATGAGCGTAATAAGGCTGATGATGACACATATAAAATTAAAAATGTAGTTCACTGTAATTATTAATTTTGCGCTAAGTAGCGTGCGAAGTGCAGAAAGTAGTAATGCCTTTATGATTTTAAAAACAACTAATTAATGATTTTATGTTACTTTCAACACTGATCTATCTGCAATTATCCTAATAAGGTAATGGTGCTATACATACTGTACTCGGTAAACTTTACCACAATTTGCGGTCACAATAAGATTGTATCTTATAAATAAATGTATTCAAATTTAGTTACCACTGTTACCAGAATTTGACGCCTCTGATTGTTATGTGACTGTACTGTTGCTCAAGCAGGACATACGTAGATACCTATAGAAGATGAATAATATGCAAGCGAGATTGCCAATAACCTACTTCAGGGCCTTTCCTTAGTAAGTGAAATTAACTAGGTGGTTAAATGGTAAAGATGCAGAGACGAGGCTTAGGATAGATGTCAGAATTCTGTAATTCTTATTCTATAAGACGCTTAAGACTTAATGGCTCTCATTAATAATGTCTTAAACGGTGGTTTAGTTAAACTTTGGTTTGTTTCTTTTTGACAATTTTAAAATTAATCCAAAGGCAAAACATAATGAGCCCAATGTCTTTACAGTAACACAAGCACACACTGCAGTGCCACGCTTGCTATTGTTTTTCAAATTTTAGGCAGGCGTTATTCTTTCCATCGGGCCAATGACGTCCTCGTTTCATTATCTAGAACTATAGAGTACTAACTAGTAGTAGTAGTTAATTGAAGTAAATAAATAAATGGTAAAATGGTTCTAAAATCTTTGGTTAGTTAACTATCACTACAAAAAAGTCTTCAATTTTACAAAATTACATAAACCTATAAACCTAAGCATTCAAAAACCAAAAGAACTATCGCTACACTACACGAAATAAGAAAAATTCAATACGAATATTATGAATAACAGAAATAGTAAACAACATAAACTAAAATAACTAAATAAAATTAAAATTACAAACTAAATAAAAATACACACTAATTTATTTACAATCTTAATCTAATAATCCGCTACCAGTAGGAAACGTTCCTAAAATGCTGTTTTTTAAATCTTGTTCTGCAACAAATTTCAAAAACATTTTGCTCTATAACTTGTATGAGGCGTATTTGAGATGCTCCAATTTTATTATTGGTAAATATTTTATTTTTGACACCCTCATATTTTTGCTATAATAACATTAAATCTTGCTAAGCTATGTTCACCACTTACACATTTCAGATTTCACAATTCACATGAACGACGAGCTTTATTTGTAAGCCCCGGTATTTAATTGTAGTTGATGGATAAACTTAACTTTCGAGTAAGTTGCGAGTTAGATTCCCGTACCTATAATTATAAAATAAATAATAACGCTTGCAACTGAAGCACAAAGTCCCACTGCAGTTAGCTTGGTATCCTAAGATATTACATAGAAATATTGTCTCATAAGCCCAGTAATTTCACTGGCTACTCTGCTCATCAAACCGGAACACAGTAATGCTAGTAGTAAATTTGCGTCATCTGGGTGTTTTGGTACCTTGGTCTTCGTAGTTTCTGATTTCTTAGACATTTATCCTAGTTAGGAATCACTGTACCCCTTACTCTACTTACTCTACGTAGGTATGTGATCATTGGGCGCATAAGACCATTAAACCAATAGACTCAGATTAGCCGAGCATCCCTGCTCGTCAAAGTTGAGCATTATCACTGCATAACGCCGCCGCGCCCAGCCGAACCAATTACAACACGCCATCACGCTCGTCTGATGTACGAGTTTTAAACTGACCAATCACACACGCCGTCTTTCCTCGCCCCCGCCAACATTTGACGATTGTGTTCTCATGCAAAACTTGGATTTGCGGCACCTGTTTACTGGTCTGTGACACTAGCAAACCGGTTTATCCAACCCATCTATACGGGCACTCACAGAAAAGTTAGTCCCTTCTGCCTTGTTATTACATACGGGTTACAAAGAGCTTTTACGAAGTGACAGTCCACATTTTTTACCACTATCTCGCCTGATCTGCGACGATTTACACGAGGAAATTGGTGTAGCCCATCCAGGAACCCATACAGGAACTCGCAGAAGAGTTTCTTTTTATACTTTTTCATAACTGCACGAACTGGTCGTATGCCTGATGGCAACCATAACGCCGGGCCATAACAATTGCAGGCTACTCAGAACTTTAAAACACAAAGGCCTACGCGGCACTGCAGTGCGCTCCTCACCCTGAGACATTAGGTATTAAATTTCATAAGCCCAGTAATTTCACTAGTTATTACTTACTGATTACATTTATCTTTAGTACATTTAGTAGCTTTTGATCACTATTTTGCCACGATGTGATCAAAAATGGCGGATACGCTAAGCCAAGAACTGACTCTCAAGTGCTACTGCCGGAACACGCCGATAGGTATTTGGCGACAGATTTTAGACTCAAGGGTTGTAGCTAGCTAGGACAGCAATAGATAATGGCCTACCACCATACTTTGGTTGCATCACGAATATCAAGACGATTTTCTTCACAGAAAACTGAAGCTCATTGGAATCAAGGGATTCGAACCATCAACCTACAGCCGACGTGACTACTATTGCTCAAACCCGATCTATTTATTTCCTTTTAAAAAAGCGAGAATTGACTTCAATGAAAATATCGCAATATGTGAAATTTCACCCGACATTTCACCACCATTAGCGGTGGTATTCTTTCACAAAATGTATATGGGACCACCTCGAGAATATACCCATTCAAAAAAAAAAAAAGAATTTTCAAAATTGGTTCACAATTATTGACGGAGAAATTGGGGAACATAGATAAATTAATCGTTAAAATTATATTAAACTAGCTGCACACCCCAGCTTCGCACGGGTTAAAGTTAGATCAAACTGCACACGGTATGCAAATTTGATTAAAATCGGTTAAGTAGTTTAGGAGTCCATCGCGGACAAACAACGTGACGCGTAATTTATATATATTAAGATAGATGTATAATCTAGACAATTTTGTTAACCTATACTTTCTTTTTATTTTTACCTGGCTTGCGAACACGATTCCGTTTCAAAATAACTGATCTAAGCTATGAGAGTGATCGATGCGATGTCGGCCCCAAAATTCTTTAGATGATAACTTTCTTTCGATTTAAAAGCCGTAACGCTATCAAGCCGAACTATATTAGTGAGTTTAAGGTTTTCTCAGTAAATCCTAACTTGTTAATTTAAACAATATAACTGGCTATGTCACTAATTTATCTATTATTAAAAAAGAAATTGCAATAATCTAAACGAGTAAGTATGAATTTGTATCATATCGACGTATCAAATTAGGTACACGAGTTTGTTTTATATCTATCTTTTACCGTTTTTTTTTACGTGATCACGTACAGTAACCACAGGGAATGAAACGAAAAGTTAATTTTTTTTTGCTTTGATTCGAAAAGTACATAATTATAGAAGCAATGTAGGTAAGCATGTAAATGTGCCAATATGTAAATTGGCAATAAGACGTTTCAACGTAGCTCTGCTTTTAGTGTAGACTACTATAGACACATGAGATATAGTTTAATATAAAACATATTATAATTAACTGGTTTACTGTGCAAAATATAGATTTTACCTAAATATAAATCTAAATATAAATTTAAAGTAGTAAGATTGCAAATTAAATTAAAATTATTCTGACTGTTCGCTAAAATATGTTTTAGGTTAAAATGCGGTTGAAGTTTTGATAACTTATAAGTTTGTTAATTTTTAATAGATAGTTCAACAAAATAATTAAAAAATATCGTATGACCTGGCTAATGGAATTGGCAGCAGCATTATTTTTGGTCTGCTATCAACAAGACGCTTTTCAAGCATGTCATTGTGTATTACCTATTATAATAAATAATAAAAAAATTGCTTTTTATTTGTATTTTGACATATGTGGATAATGTGTAGTATGTTTGTAATAACATCAACAGCGTCAACATGCTAATATGGTTATTCTCGAAACAGGCAAGCACGGGAAGTAGTGAAACTTGCAGCAGCCGCGTATCCTCCTGTGAGGCGAACCCAGCCAGCACCCGGCGGGCTGTGTGCGGAACAGACGGCCGCACATACGCCAACCGCTGTCAGCTGATGAAGGCGCAGTGCGCTGGGGAGCCCGTCGCCGTTGCTAAGAAAGGAGCCTGCGATGGTTAGTGCCGCTTCATTGTTAAAGAAAACATAAGAATATATCTGAAAACCTGTGATTTGTCACATTGAAATTGCTGAGAGACCCAGCCCTGGGGCTTAACAGCGTTCTCTTGCGGGAAAATTAGGGTTGTTGCTATATCAAAATGGTTCACTCATTTTTACGTCACGCAGGTATATTACCAAACACCTTGAATGGCCGGCTTAAAATGTATTTATCACGTGTATATTATATGAATGTACTTATATAAATTTATTTATTGGTACTTACCAGGTGGTAGGACTGTGAGTGTCCGTCGGGGTGGGTCTACTCGGCTCTACCTTACTCTCGTAAGAATAGAGTAGAGTAAGGACTCTACTCTATTCTTTTTTACCAAAGGAACAAAATTGTCTAAAAAAGCATTGTTCACCCACCCCTAGGGGTAGTTTTGAAAAAATAATAGATACATGTTTTATTGTTTATTTTGAAGTTAATTTGTACCGAATATTGAGTGAATCGAACTAAGGAACATAATTTTCCAAACCCAAGACTTTGCACAACCCAAGATTTTATATGTTTTGTATAATTGTGTGCAAATAGGACTTATTTCAGAATCGAGAGTAAGTAAGGTATTGTACTCAACATTTTGAAAAGTAATTTATATTCAGTGTCGACGGGTGCTTTCTAGATCGGAGAAATATCAGAACCAGAATACAGAAAGCGGCGTTTCTTTTATTGGTTTCTTTAATAAAATAATATCCTATTAATATAGCTTGTGTCAGGGATATTGGATAAGCGTGAAATCAGCTCTGTTACTCACACATAGGTACACGTAAATATATAGCCTATGTTTTAATGTATTCAACCTTGCAATAACAGCTGCATGTTTGATGCACGCATGTGAACTGAAGATAAGGCTGAATGAATAAAGTTAATTCTAATATTAGTATAACCGTAGCTTATTGTTTGGGATAATACAAGTCATTCTAAAGAAAAGATACAGTTTGCTTCTTGTTATCCCTACTCGATATTATAAATGCGATATATGCGGAGTTGGTTTGTTCTTCTTTCACTCAAAGAAGATGAGGCAGCACTTAAGGTTTCAAAGGGCGAGTCTTCTGAAACCGTCTGGACATTTCCTTGGCGGATTTCCTTCTATGGCGGATCACCCAACCAATGACATAGATTGAAATCCGAATTCGAATCATGCCGTTGGTTGCCAATCGGATTAACTTTTGTCTTTGGTTGGCTCCGGCGAGTTTCTTTACATTATTGGACAAGTATAAAAAGACTGACCTTAAATATAAATATGTCAAAATTATTCTTTGCTACCGGGATTTTAACTCGTTAATCCTCTGTTACTGATCTAACTATATAGGGACGAATGCTAGCGATAAAATTCTTTGAGATGGAGTAGGTAGTTACGTTTATCTTTTTATGTATAAACAAGCCGCTGATCTAGTAAAATACCTATAGAGCGATAGATTATTTTTTTGTGATATTTTTCAATACTAAGCAAATGACAGGAGATATGGTACTAATTGCTATAATTTTTTATTTTTAATGTGCTTATAATTATAAGTACGTATTCATGTTTATTATAAAAGATTTCGTAGATAAATATAATTCTATTTCTTCTTCTACTTAACATAACGAATCAATTATTTCAAAATTAAAATTTACATTTTATGGCACAAGTTGTGCTTCTGTAAAGCTTTATTAGTTAGTCACTTCCCAATTTAAACCGTAGGACAGGGCTACATGCATTATGCAGATATTTACGAGTCGAGTCAACGACTCGCTTCCGGTCTACTTTTTTCATTAAGCAAGACATAGGAGATAGTAGTCGTATTTTTAATTATAATCAATTAATTTCACTAATGAGATATCTCAGGCATAAGTAATTTTGTATTTTAGCAAATAATTGTAAAAAATTGTGATTCGTGCTGGACGCTGCGCTGGTTAAGTAAGATTGGAGAAAGTAAATATTGCTTTTTTTCTCGTTAGGTTAGCGTTTAACCATCAATTTACGTTCTGTGACGATGACGATGTATTTAAAGGTGGTGACCGCGTTAAATACATAGTACATCATAGGACTAGCTCATTTAATTGCACCTGCTGTAACAGTTGCTTGCTGGATTATAAATTTGAATTGTTTTGTTGAATATTGCGAGTACTTATGGGCCACTGTAAAATGGATCATATAAACCAAAATGTAATGTAGAAATATTTTAGAATAATCCACTCTAATATTTTATCTCGCATTAGGCGTAAGAGTAGCCGCACATTAGGGCCACCGAACGCGGCCACCTGTGGCGGGGTGTGGCCTCCAGTCCACAAAATAGAGAGAACAGAAGAGGTGCTCAGGCACTAACGCCCAAACACCTCTACTGTTATCTCTCTATTCTGTGCGGTCGGGAAGAAGCAGGCGTTTGTGGTCAAGAGTGCGCGGAAGGCGAGTCACAAACGTAGTCAGCGCCTCAGCTTGTGGCTCGGTCGAAGCCACTCAAACGCTCAGTGTGCGCCGATGCCATAAGCCGTGATAAGCGGCCCGTAGACCTAATGCATGATTGATGGATAAGCATCAATCACGGAATACGTGGAACCCATGGAAAAACCACGATCTCTGCTTGACGTATATCGTACCGTCTAAGGTGAAGCTTGTGCGCGGGAGGCGAGCAACAAACGCGGCCACGGACTCAGCTCGTGGCACGGTCGCAGCAGTCAATGTGCGCCAATTCCATATAAAATGTATGAATAATGTTGTCTGCAAGTTGTAGTTGCGTTAGTGGCCGCGTTCGGTGGCCCAATGTGCGGCAGCACTAAAACGACACCGATAAGGTCATAGATAAGCATTGATCATATATTTATTAAGTTTTGTCCACAGAAGAGCAGTCTTCCTGCCTCGCCACGTTGCGGTACGCACTGAACGCTCACAGCGGCAAGCGGTCAGCGTACATCCCGCGGTGCCGCTCTGACGGCACGTATGCGGCGGTGCAGTGCGCGGCGGCGGGTGCTGCCGCCGGCTGCTGGTGCGTCACGCTCGACGGCAAGCCGCTGCCCGACACTGCGGTGCGGAACGGCAAGCCGGACTGCACTAAGACTGGTGAGTGTCTTTCGTAAAAATAAAACAAAAACAAAGGCTTAGGGCCCATTAGACGCAATGCATAATTGATGGAAAAGCATCAATCACAGACCACGCACAAACCATGGAAAAACCACGGTGACCGCTTGACGCTTATCGTGCCGTCTAATGTGGTAGCTGGTGGAAATCTAGTGCGAGCGTTAACCGTGCAATGGTTAAAGGTAGTGAGAGAGGGGCAACAACTTCTAGGACCTCTATTAAAAAAAAAGATTGAATAAAAAAAATTATGACAACTATGTATTTAAACAACTAAAACTTTTTTTCACGACCAAATCAACAAAATGCATGTTTTTAGTACAGATTTACGGCCCGCGTAAAACAAGTGACGTCAGATGTTCTGTCCAATTAGTATGGGGCGTTTTAGCGGTCCGTAGATACGCCCGACTTTGACTCTCATTTTTGACGTTTCTAGCGTCCGCTTTCCAGTTTTTTCGATATAGAAAATTGATTCTCACGAGAAAATTATTGACGATTGACGTCATAAAAAAACGGAGTCAACATCCCTATTTAACATATAAATGCTACAAGGATTCGATGAAAATGAGAGTTCCTACAGGTAACACAAAGACGAGCAGAACCGCATAATGAAAGATTGGTTTGGTTATAATCTCGTACACATTTCCAATAACTCATCAATTGTTAGTATATCTTTCTTAGCCGAATTCAAAACATCTGTTTTACCTAACCACGCTGGGTTGTAAATATAGTTGGAATAATTTTGGAAGCGGTTCGTAAACAATGATCCAGATGAGAGCTGGTGTTTATGTTACACTAGAGCGCCTTTTCAACGTACTAATCGATAGGATTCATGTGAATTTGACTAAACAGCAGCTGATCCACAAGTACCTGTTAATAAAATTGTTTCGAAGAATTTTATATTACGATTGGCTAAAAGTTTATGAGTAAGCTACGACTCATTCGCCTACCAAGAACTTGATCCAATATTGGTAGACAAAACAGGCAACTAAAAATATATTTTAAGGTCAATTTATGTTCATTGGTCGACCACATGGTGATCCAATACCGACTCTGATAAGCAGATAAGTAAGCCTACATTTTTTTTTCTAATTTTTTCGTTGTTTTATATATGAATAAAAAAATGGATTCCCAACAGCGTCTGCAACACTTGGAAGGACTATAACAGCTGGTCCCTGAAAGAGCTTATTAAATGTGACCTGCTGTCGTGGGCCTCACACTAAAACTCCTCTGACAACGCTATAACCTGGGTGTCTTTAAGGGACGCTACTTGTGTCGACACTTTGGCACCGTCTCATATTTCCGAGACACAAATTAGGGCTGGCGCCGCGGCTTCTTCGGCTGAGCGACTCAAGCGGCGCAAATATGCTAACCTCGGGAGCGGTTACATATTTGAGCCGTTTGGTGTTGAAACATTGGGTCCGTGGGGGCCGGGAGCTCATAATATTTTCAAAATTTTGTCGGAGCGTTTGATTGATGCGACGCGTAACCAAAATGCTGGTAACTATTTGGCTCAACGGATCAGCATTGCGGTTCAACGAGGCAATGCCGCCAGCATGCTGGGTACGCTTCCTACTGGTAGCGGGCTAGAACATTTGGATTATCTATAGTCCTACTAGGGCTTGTAGATTGTCCAACTTTTTTTGTAGCTAGCTAGGTTAGACGTAGTGTTTATTTATGTATTAGCTAGTCGCGAGTGAATAGGTATCTTCTAGGTAAGCGTGCTCGATCTTCGACCGCATCGTCACTTACCATCAGGTGAGAGTTACTAGTTGGTTACTGATTGATTTATATCGTCCCATCGTGACTCAGATATGGAAGTCTAAATAAATCCAATGGTTTGCCGACGAGTGAAGAGGTATCAGAAGGCACGATTTGGTTTAAAACGGGCATTCCTGATAAGAAGCTAAAATCAATGGGGACGTTTTAGCCAAATAAACAGGGATCTGTGCAGGGGCGATGTAATCTTTACGCTATATTTATATTAGATGTTAATACAAACAGCGCGGCATATAGGTAATTAGTTTACAAATTAAATATTCCTAAGAAATTATGTAACCTTAACAGCGGCCATATTATATAGTACAGTAACAAGGGTGGTGTCACCAAAGCAGGTCCAAAAATTATATCACATGATGATCTCCTTAGAGCTAGCCAATGAAAAACTAATTTGGGTCCTTAAGTGCACTCCAAAAAAAATTTTTTTTTTAAATTAAAAAATAGTTTTTTGACATAACTTTTTGTACAAATTATCAATGAACCCATAGGCTGCCGAACTAGTAAAAACTGTGTTTCAGCAACCAGTGGCTTCTCCCATCTTTAGACAATAGGTATTATAATTATGTCGAAGTTTTTTTTTTAAAAATTCCGAAAAACTTATATTACTTATTATAATAATATCAGAATTCAATAGCATCTCTAAAAAACCGACAGATTTATTCGCTAATGCAATGGTGCATTCTTGCGCATGGTGGAATCTTCATTCAATGTTTGTAAGTTTAAAAAGCAAATTATTTCACAGTAGGCAGTTATTTTAATCTTAAATTTAAATAAGTATGTATGAATTTTACTTTTTTATAAGTAGGTAGGTACTATACAAACTTATTATATATATTTCATATTCAAATGATTTATTGTATTCAGATAGATTTATATTTTGATAGATTTTCAACGCGCTAAAAGTCTTTACAATTCAAACATTTATAAAAATGTTTTGATATGTTTATTATTCAATTATACAGCAAATTTTTGCTTGTATTAATAATAGCATTAAAATAGAATTCTTGAATTTTGTGTGTTATTATAAAAATGTATATTGTATATTATTTATAAAAAAGAGATGGTCAGATATTGTTGGAACCTTTCCCCAGCTGAGGTAATGAAAGGTTTAAAATTTAAAAAAAAAAAAACAGGAATATAACCAGCGTCATGTTGCCCTGTATCTTTCGCTGGAAAAATATTTTAGCCAAATTGTTTATTCCATCGACGTAGTAAAATAGAACAGAGTGTATCGATGATAGATTTATAAATTTTGTACAAGACTAGGCAGATATGAATGATCTACGTTCTGTTCTGCATCCATTTCTCTCACAATCGATTAAATAAAAAATCTCCGGTACCGATCAGTTTTATCTTTGATATTTTATCGATACTTTAATTGATTACAAAATCGCTTTCATTCACTATTTCATTCTTAAAAACCAACATTCTGCTTCTCCTCCTTCTGGCTCTGATGGTCCCGTATTACATGGAGTCGGCGCAGTACGTCTTTACAGACATAAGTACTGATTTTGGGCTTTAGTTTTACTGCCGGCCGCGTGCAAGGACCAACGAACAAAAATACGTACCTGTATAACTCCAAAATTTTTTTGGTGTAGGTACTTACAACATGAATGATAATTAAAAAATAAAAAGGCAAAAAAATGACATTGCAGGCGTGTTCGTACCTTGTCTAAATTTATTTTTATAGCTAAGGCTGCACTCTTAAAACAAATCAAAGTTATTACGCATCTTAACCAGTTTTAGATTGTTAGTAAATATCTCTTAAGCATAATCCTTTACTGCCCATGTGACTATAGAGATATAAGATGTATTAAACGATTAATAACGACGAGTAATAAAATAGGTACGTAATTGCGTCATATGTCGCAAAAGTGCGCATGTTTTTTGTAAGAAACTCACTGCATTTGAACAGACGTCAATGATTGGTTTAACGTTTTATGTGGACTTAAGCGATCATACATTCAACCAGTCGTAATTCCCGAAGTAAATTATTTATACAAGTCTCATTCAATACAAGTTTTGTTTCGATCAATCACAATATTCATCACCATAATCATCAGTCGGAAGACGTCCACTGCTGAACATAGGCCTTCCCCATAGAACGCCACTTGGATCAGCTATTCGCCAATCGCCTCTAGCATCCAACGGTTCCACAATGACCAGCCGTGCTAGCAACTAGCATGCGCATCGTGACAAAATTTTGTCAATGCTTATATCGTGCATTTGTCTCGTATTGGCAGGAGAAAGAGCGAGACAAAACAGTAGACAAAATTTTGTCGTGGTGCGCATGTTAGTCTGGCAGGTCCTCGGTGGGATGAGCTTTGTTCTGGTGGCGAGATGTTGTTTTTCGTTTCTAAAACACTATTAAAATTTAAGTTAAAGAAAAGCTCAAACATAGGTACTAAATATGAATATTTCTGACCTTGCATTTTTATACCCAGTGCAAGACCCAAACCTATGAACCTATAGGTATGATAACCCGAGAGAGGTCAGATGCCCGAAGATGCGGAAGGCGGCAATCTCTGCTCGTTGACAGGTGCCCATCATTGAATCATACGGCATTGATACAATTCGAGCTAAGCACGTGAATCTCTAAAGAACTATAGTTGGAAAATCATCTAACGACACGTGTAGCGCCGTTGAAATATACTACGGGTAGATTTTTCTATGTCACAGTAATACGTAACTGAGACTTTCAGAAGCAATCAAGACGCATAACGCCCTAGAAACTACCAAGATGACCAGCATTTATTCATGAACATACTTCAATTATTTAAAGGTTATTTTGTTATTAAAGGCGATATTAATGAGGACATTTGTAGACTGAGTAATGATCATACTAATTAGAAGGTAATACTACTTGACAGAATTATAAATATTTGTTGGACAGTATAACAGCTTTATAATAGGCGATAATGATGCAATAAACCTGTAAGAATACCTAGCTGTTGCTATAAAAAGGTAGGTAAATAGGTAAGCACTTTCGTTTAATACGACAGCGGAACTACTCGACTGAAAGTTAAAGCTTATGGATTACTGGCATAAACGAGAACTTTCTATGTCAAACTTTCCATATAAGTTACACAATCATTGATTCAATTAATGATTGTACTCACGAATAATATGTAGGTACCCTTGAGAGATCAGACAAAGGGTCGACCTACGCAGGACATCACCCGTTATTCGGCCTAATCATCCTCTTCCCCAGCCGGCTTCTCCGGAGACAGGCCAGATGCTCGGCGCGCATTCTGCATGTCGTATCTTCGCGTGATCAGATTTTATTTCAACATAGCAGTAAATACACGAAACATGTTATTTAATTCCTTATTAAAGGCATTCAAGCGAACCGCCGCCGCCTCCACCGATTGGACTCAGGTAATCCGATCGAGATAACTTCCATAGCTCCTTTAATTGAACCGTGCTGAGAACGGCTCGACATCACAATAACTATGCAAAAAGTTAATTTTATGATTTATAACTTTCGGGCAGCGAAACTTCTATAGTTTGAAACTGGATTGTTTTAGGTTACGGATAAAACATGTGGGTCATTCCACGGTGACGGGCGTGACATTTCAACTTCTATTTTGTGCATTTATTCTTTAACTATTATACGAAATTGCTTAAATACTATTGTAATAGATAAGACATCGATGGTTTTTACTAAATTTACAACATTTTTTTTCTTATTCGGCTCACAAAACAAGTTACGACGATTTTAGTCTCTGTGACGGGCGTGACGCGTACTCGAACAAGATTATCGACCTCTTCGACAAGACACAATATTTCTGCTAATTACACAATTGTTTTTTAAATTCAATTAGTCCGCCTTTTAGAATAATATGCCTTCTAGATTTACAGTGATATGCCGTATGTGAATATTTGATATTGCAGTTTTCGTGACCTGAAATAAGTTGTGACGGGCGTGACAAGACTTTGTGACGGGCGTGACGAGTTCAATTTTTAATAAGTAAACAAACAATTTTATCACCTAAAGTCATATAAGTATTAACCCAAATTCTAAATTTATAAGCGAAAGTTTAAAAAACTCAGTTTATTAGCTGGTTTTGTTAATGTTAGGACTAACTCTTCTGCGAGTGTCCGGCTGGGTTGTTACCACCGCTTTGCTCGTGAAGTCTGCCGCCAAGCAGTAATGTGCAAGCATTACTGTGTTCCGGTTTGATGACCAGAGTAGCCAGTGAAATTACTGGGCTTATGAGAATTAATGCCTAATGTCTCAGGGTAACAAGCGCACTGCAGTGCCGCGCTGGCCTTTGTGTTTCAAAGTTCTGAGTGGCACTGCAATTGTTATGGACCGGCGTTAGGCTTACCATCAGGCAAACGACCAGCTCGTCTTGTTACCAAATAATATATAAATAAAAAAAAGGTAAAAATACTGTGATGGGCGTGATTTGTGACGGGCGTGACCAAAGTAATTTGCTCAGCATCACCAATCAGTAACATAAAAATTTATAAAAGTTATTCGCATACATTCCTTTGCGACATATCCTTACTTTCGTAAGCTTTATTACAACGTGCAAGTGATTTGGACTCTTTGATGAGAACTTTTCTATGTATTTTGTGACGGGCGTGACATGCAAACTTGCCTTGCTAAAATGATTAGTAAAATATTAAGTAATTATCTGAGAAACACCAAAAATTGTTCCATCACAAGCTGATATCTTGAGCACTCTGTTGACAGTCAAAATATCGCGGAATAACCCATAGAAAACGCAAATCAGTGTTTCCAACACACATGTGTTTTTTCTACCATGGAAATTCCTTGGCAAGTTGAAACTTCAAATAAAATTTGATTGAGTGAATGCTAGAATTTTGTTTTTTTTTACA
Organism: Crocallis elinguaria; assembly: GCA_907269065.1. Taxonomy (NCBI): domain Eukaryota; kingdom Metazoa; phylum Arthropoda; class Insecta; order Lepidoptera; family Geometridae; genus Crocallis; species Crocallis elinguaria. The sequence goes on from OU026077.1 coordinate 11,046,522, forward strand.
TCATTAGGTGAAAATTAAACATATTTACTATTAGTAATTAATGTTAAAGTGCTTGTAACATAACATTTATTTTTATCTCATCTGGTATCGATTACCGTGGAATGGCCCATGTAGATATCTCTCGGCTCGCAAATGAGTCAAGCTCGCTCGCAGTTTGTTTAAAAGAGCCCAGGGGAAATATTTTTGTACCAAAAATAATCCCAGGTAAAAACGTAGCGTGAGTCAACAATTTAAGACTTGACGTGTTGACTCGATTTTGCACTAAAATACTATCAAAAAATGTAAATGAAGGGGATAATGATATGTTAACTGCTGCAATCCTTCAAAGTATTCTGCTGGTTTTTACAAAATATGTGAATGAAATTGAAATCTACTGCCGAAGGTACGAATACTGACCTCTGACGATAAAGACGAGAACTTAATGATTCAAGGTATTTTGCGTACTTTCAAAAAGATTTACAAGAGATCAGCACTTTATTTACTGCTTGAGATATAGGCCGGCTGATCGCTCCAGCTCGATGTCATGTGGTCTTAGCTTCTGATTTTTTTTGTGCAGTTACTTGAATTCATTATTGTAATTACAATTAATGAGGTTTTGGTTTTTTCTTCCTGCTCACTTCTGACGCACCTGCAAACTTACCACGGACAAATGTGACGGACTACAGTTACAGCCAAAAAGTAAACCGAACAACCGCAAGAGCAGAAAGCACTCTGAGAACGTTATCAGTATCCATTCGCTCGCATTTACTTACTTTTACGAGTAATAGCTTTGTTTGTATTCGTACACGCAATAAATAGCTGATATAGTTTATCTAGGGTTTCCCGTATAACTAGTATTTTGTTGGTCTTTCTATGAGTTTAGTGTGATGTATGTATAAAATAAGACATTTTCACTTGATAGGTGCTTAGTGACATATATACCTTAAATAAGTGAAAATATACATGATGAGATCGATATCTGGCCTCAACAATGCTGCGAAATCGATTTCTTACAGAAGTTGAACTGAGAAATAGATTTTTACGCCCTGGAGGAAGCAACCCAAGTGAACGGACTGTAAGGTGGTGCCTTGCTGAATTTAATTTAAAGCCAAAAAGACAAGCAAATGGACTAAAACTGGAAAGGGAACATCGTGTTGTAAGACAGAGGTATGCTCGCGAACACTTGAAATGGACTATAGACGATTGGTCAAAGCTTATGTTCTCAGACGAGTCCAGGCCTATGCTTGATAAGCATGACGGGATGCAAAGGGTATACAGAAGACCAGCAGACATATTCACAACTCAATCCGATAGGTTACCGTTCGGATCCACATTATCCGTCTCAGTCATATACATTCAGGATGACAGGGACGAAGAATGTGGATCCAAATGGAAATAAGTCGGATTAAGTTGAGAATGCGCGATTTATGCATAAGTTGCATACGTACACGTGTGGGCTGAGAAGTCTACCGAAAACCGCTATAATAGTGTTGGTAGAAAATGGCACTTGAAAGGTACGTAGAAGAAATTTAAATGACGGTCCGACGATATGTCGGTCTGATTATGGCCAGCCTGGATGTGAATGCCGTATTTATGCGTGACAATACGTGTTCATTTAGCGCTGGGATATAGTGAATGACTATCTCCAAGAGGTCGGTAGATATCATCCGAATGTAGTGGACTGCACGCAGCCCCACCTCAATCCTATTGAGCACGCTTGGGACAAGTTTGGACGATGTGTAAGGCGAAGAAACACACTTCATGGGTTAAACTGCGTTAATAGAGGAATGAGAGAATGTTCCCCTCAGCATTGGGTCAGAAACATTATTTACAGTATGCCGGACCGCATAAATTCGATGCTGACAGCACGCGGAGGTAATACTAAGTACTAAAATGCTTAAAAATGGCATTTCTTTAATTTAGCTACGAAAATGCCACCTATTTGTTTAAAAAACGCACAGCTTTAACCTTTTACGTATACAATATAGCCTATAAATCAGATGTTTATTCCATTATGCTAGCATAGCGGTCTTTGTTTCGGAAATATTAGGATTTTTGCTACCGACCGGGATTGCTCGCGAGTGTAAATCTGTTAGGCAAATACTTAAATATTATACTTTCGGGTACGCATTTATACGCGATTCACCAAAAGAAAAAAATCTATATTTTTATATTGACATAATTATATCTATACCGCACTAACCACTAAATACGTACTTACGTAAAACGTTTACTTAAGTTTAAAGGGTTTTAAGGGAATCTAAATAAGTAAGATATTGAAATATTATAAATGGGAGCGAACATTTTCCTAACTAAGGCACTTAGCATTCTCTTTAGGTGTAGTGGCATCCCATCTCGCATACATAATACGTTACCCGTATGAAACCTGACCGTAAGCAGTAAGTGGGAATATGAAATGGCGCCATAAAAGTAAAACCTTCTCGGAATGCCTTCACGACTCGCTGGTTAATATTTCATCTGCACTTTATTAGCTACAACTACAATCTATTCGTACATATCGCTATTTTATTAAAATATTACATTTATTTCAATAGCTCGTTCAATAGTCGTATTGCGGATTTAACTAAAACACATATTTGTAAGTAAACGAATTTAAAATAATAACTAGATACTGTACCCGCAGAAAATCTAGGCAGATCTGTATATATATTCTAAGCTCTAAAGATTATAAAGAGAAAGCGAACCTGAACATCATGTAGAATGACTGAGGTAGTAACCGTATTTCTCTCTAACTTAAGGTTGGCCTAAATCCGTTGGGCCTAAATCCGTTGCTCTTACTATTCAGTGTATCGTTTAGAGGAGTGTTGCACAAGCGTCTCGTCGATTAGGCGGCGCTCGGAAGACGAACGGTGGTAACAGGCCATTACTTTAATGTCTACTATTAATAAACCAATTTATGGAGGCGCAAGCTGCAAGCTCTCCATGTCTAAGTGAGAAATTATCAGTCAAGCCATACTATTGACTAATTGAAATCTGTCGACGGCGCGCTGACGCATGGCGCGTTGATAGCTGATTTGTCCATAACATAAGTTCATTAATACGCGCTCAACGTACATTTACGTCGGTTTATTTGCCAATTACTCATTCCAGTCCCTTCCATTAGGCAGTGGCGCCTGGAAGCTCTGCCAATTACTTAAGTATGTATTGCCACTCATGTCGCCTGTCGACCTGATTGCACAGAATCTGATACAAACCGAATAATTACATACATTGAAATCTTCGCGCATGCCTCTAGATACGATACTACACGGGACATAGATGTTTCTGCACACAAATTATATTGCACGTGCCGGCGCGGTGTTCACAACTGAACCTACGGTTCGGATAACACTCTCACGTTTAATTCGAACCATTGAATTCAACAAAGTGTTGCGCATCATATCTGTTTCTAAAGCTGAAACGGATTTTAAGCGGGTTTCTAAGAAAAAGCGGCCCGAGTCAGACAGCTCGACGCCGAAGCACAATAGGTCGACTTTTTTTGTGTCTGTCAAAGGCAAAGAGAACCCGTCTCGGTCGTGAGATGTTAGAAAAAATGCTCCAGACAACGTTTGACAACAGTGGTCGGCCTCTGCGTTCGCACCTTTGATGTTTTATATTTAGACGCGGTGCCTACCTGGCTACAGGTTTAATGAAGTCGTCAAAAAAGAATTAAAATAATGAAACGATTGTCTGCGCTAGTTGGTGATTACTAATAAGAATTAAACTCAAAGCTACTTTCAATAACACTATATACAATTATACAGTTTATAGATACTTGATAGAAATTGCTTATGTAGACTATCTACTCGTACCTACTGAATCGATCACACGACATACACTAGCTTTTACCCGCGGCGTCACGCGTGGTATAGTATAAACAGTAGCCTATAGCACACGGGGACACAATGTAGCTTCATATTAGTGCTTTTTTAAATCGGGCCTGTAATTCCAGAAATTGCCGGTACATACAAAAAACAAACTTATATGATATTTTAGTATAGATGATAAAAATATAAAATAATCTCGACAGAAACTATTTAGGTAGTTAGGAGATCTAGCTCTCCTCTAGATTCTTAGATTTCTTATCTAATTCTTCTTATAAAATCTGATGTTCTCATTTAAGTACATATAGTGTTTTTAAGATATGTCCCGGGTGAGTTTTTAGTTCTTTATTTGTGGCGGAAAGTTTCGAATGACACGGATTTATATTTGGGTCAGGCGCCGCAGTGTCTACCGGCCACCAAACCCGATTTAGGCTCGTAATGGTTTTATCTTTCTTTTTTTATAAACACACTAGACGAGAGAAGCTCTATTATTCAGCTTGGCAGACGTGATATATTTATCTTCATGTAATTAAATATGTGCGAGAATTGAAAACTACTCGTAGTTACTACATAATCGTAATATACACATTATTATTAGCCCTAGAGAAGTTTAGCAGGCAGTCAGGCACCATGCTTGGATTCGAGTCCTAGAGCACAATAGAGTCCATAAGAACCGCTGGTTGTTCCCAAAAATGGATTCTCTAAAATCTATAAGTAGCTCTAAAATCTACTATGCCACAAAGAAAATATAAGCAATAGGTGATGTTATATTTCTTTTTCTAATCTATAATAGCTGATAAAACTTCAAAGTTTCATGCAACGAATTTTGCACTTCAGCATCATATAAGCTACAGACGCTCCTGGGAACAAATTAATACGAAATGTTAAAAATAGTAGTAGTAGTAATTTATGATACCCACTTGTTACTAGTTTCCTTTTAAAAGATCCGACAGTTAACAAAATCCTGGGATAAATGTGGGAAATGTAGAAAAAATGTATTGATGCCTTGTGAAAGCTGAGGCATGGGACTATAAAATATTGTGAGTGCACTGACATGATTTTACTGTAAATTTTGGAGGTATTTTTTTGTGTTACATTCAACTTCTATAATATAATTATTATATATACGTATTTGTTCGAATAAAAACATTGTTACTTTTACAAATGCTTTATCATACAAATCAAAATAGACAGCCCGTCACACAGAACGGAACTCGTGTTTCTTTTTAAAACTAACTAAAGAGTTTACATGTCTTGTACTCTAAAGAGTATCAATACACTACATTCCTCCCGAACTAAATCAAAACTAGGATCTATAGTTAATATCCAAATTCCTGGTCTGTCTAATAGGATTCCGGCGAATAAGTTGTCGCTCTGGTGTTGATTCAGGACAAGGCAAAACATCGGAAGACGCATCTAAAAATTCGTCACCTGAGCTCGCGCCTCTTTCCTCCCCCTCTGCAATCAAACTAGGTTCTGCAGAGCCCGCAACGGCATTCGTTTCCAAACCTGCAATCGACTCCGGAATTGTGTAATCTCCGAAACAACTTATATCATCTTCATAATCCACCGAAACACGTCCCTTATACGCCAGTATCTGATCAACATGTTTCTTCACGGTTATGTTTAATATTGGAATATAAATCATATACATCCTAGTCCCGATACATCTTTTCACTACTCCTTGCTTCCATGTATGTTTATTGCCATTGTTAAAATAATATTTTACCAAAACTTGGTCTCCAACAGAAAATGAAATCGTCCTTTGCCCAAAATGTTTACTCTGCACTTCCTGTTTACGAACAACATTATTAGTGGCCACGGATGACGACAATGAAGGCGTAATATTAGACGCTCGCAACAAGTCGAGCCGACACCGCAGAGGTCTCCCTAACATCAACTGAGCCGGAGAAAATCCCGTAGTCATATGGACGGAATTCCTATAATCAAACAAGAACTTATTTAACTTTGTTGAAATTACTTTTTGATTATCTGAGCCCACTATAATCGCTTTTAATCCATTTTTGATAGTTTTTACACTGTTTTCTGCCTGACCGTTTGACGCTGGATGATAAGGAGCTATTGTCAAATGCTCGATTCCATTCAGTTTACAAAAAGATTCAAATTCATTCGAACAAAAGTTTGAGGCGTTGTCGGTAACCAAGGTACGCACTAATCCAAATCTACTAAACAACTCACTCAATCTACCTATAACTGTTTCACTATCAGTCTTTTGCATTGAAAAACATTCAACCCATTTAGAGAAAGCGTCAACTGCAATCAAATACTGTTTACTGCACAACGTAAACATATCTAAATGTACACGCTCCCAGGGGTGCTTTGGGTACGGCCATGGTGCGAGAGGAGCATGAGGAGGATTGGTACGCAGTGTGTTACAAACACTACAAGATCCAATTTTTTCTTCAATGTCCCGATCAATATTTGGCCACCACATGCGAGACCTAGCCTCTGATTTTGTTCTTACCACTCCAAAATGAGAACGATGTAAATCATCCAGAAGTCTTTCTCTGAACTGGGCCGGTATCACAACTTTATGACCCCGTAAAATACAACCGTTTTCAAAAGACAATTCGTGACGACATAAGAAAAACGGTCTCAAAACTGGATCGTCGACTTTAGAAGGCCAGCCCTTGGTGACAAATGCACACACCTGCCTTAACTGTTCATCTCGACCTGTTGCCACTTTGACATCTCCTAACGTAATCGGAAGGAAAACTGAATCCCCAATAAAATTAATATACGACGCGCTGTCCGTAGGCTCTTCTACGTCGTTCGAAATATAAGCATCAACCGAACGCGATAAGAAATCTGCCACATTATCTTCGCTTTTTACGTATTCGATATCAAAATTATACGCCGTTAAAAACAACGCGTATCGTTGCAGTCTGTTAGCTGCCAAAACGGGCACACCCTTCTTACCACCAAAAATAGCTAGAAGAGGCTTGTGATCGGTGCGCAAAATAAAAGGAACCATCCTCCCGTAAAGATAATGATGGAATTTCTTTACAGCAAACACGATAGATGTCGCCTCCTTCTGTATTTGCGCATAATTAAGCTCAGCCTTAGAGAGAGAGCGAGATGCGTACGCAACTACACGCTCACTGCCGTCCGGCTGCCGCTGCGCCAGTACCGCGCCTAACCCGGCCGGGCCCGCGTCGCAAGTCACTATTGTGGGATACGCAGGATTATAATGCGCCAAAACGCGCTCCGAGGCCAACTCCTGCTTAATATTATGGAAAGCTTCTTGTTGATCTTTATCCCAAACCCACTTTACACCATTCTTCAACAAACTGTGCAATGGACTCAACACTGATGACGTTTGGGGCACAAAACATCTGTAGTAATTTACCATTCCTAAAAAGGACCTTAGTTCAGTGACATTTTTCGGCGGGGCACATTTTAAAATAGCTTCCACCTTTCGCGCCGATTTGTGGAGACCTTTTTTATCTATTACGAAACCTAAATATTCGACTGAATCTCTGAACAACTCACATTTATCCCGTTTCAAGCGCATACCTGCTTCCTGTAACCTGCTTAACACTAACTCCAATCTTTCTAGATGAATAGCCTCATTTGGAGCTGTTATCAGGATATCATCTAAATATATGCATACCCCGTCAATATCTCCGAGTAACTGCTCCATAGTACGCTGAAAAATAAAAGGAGCGTTAGCCAATCCAAAAACAAGCCTCGTGTACCTGTACAAACCTTTGTGTGTGTTAATACACGTAAATTTCTTCGATTCGTCCAATTCGAGCTGATTGTAAGCTCTCGACAAATCAAGTTTTGAAAAAGCCACCCCACCATGAAGCTTTGCGAAAAGATCTTCTATGCGCGGAAGTGTATAATTATCTAAATACAACCCCTTATTTAAAGTCACAGAAAAATCCCCACAAATTCTTACATCACCATCAGGTCGTAACACTGGCACAATAGGAGTTGCCACATCAGAATGATCGACCTTTTCTAATATGCCAAGCTTTAGCATTTTGTTCAACTCTTTCTCTACTAGAGGTTTTACTTCCAAAGCAACCGGACGTGGTTTAAAAAACTTTAACTGAACGTCTGGTTTTATTTTCAGGTTCACCTTGTATTTATTAAACCTGCCTAACTCATCGCTGAAAAGCTCCGAATACTTTTCTAGTACACGCTGACCTTCGTCTTCTCCGGTACTCAAATTATGACAGTTAACACTACTCACTTGCAAGTGAAACAGTTTCATAAAATCGCGGCCTAATAACGGTGATCGCCTCACTTGAGTTGCTAAAACAAAAAACTTAATTTGCACAGTGCGTTCCTCAAATGTTACCGGCAAACACAAACAACCTTCGGGTGCAATTTTAACTCCCGTATAAAAATTAAATACTTCACTGCAAGGTTGCAAGCGATGGTTGTTACCCTCAAATAATTGTCGATAAATCGCTGTCGGTAAAATAGAAACAGCGCTACCACAATCGATTTCACACAAAATTTGTTTACCGCCTAACGAGACACTCCGCAATATCGGCCCATCTTTGTTGGATTCCGCGATGTTAAATAAACTATAAATACCTTCCAAATTATTGTCAACATCCGCTCCCACAAAATTGCTATTTTGGACCTTAATTTTGCACATCCTTTTCAAATGACCCTTCTGGTTACATCTTTGGCACGAATAATTAACGAAACGACACGTATCTTTACCGTGACCTTTATATCCGCACACTTCACATCGCTTCAATATTTGCGTAGTACTCGCAGCACCGCTACCGCCTCTTGTGGCTTGAACAGAGAACACGGGCAACGATACAACGCCAGCCGCATCGCCGGCTGCTCGTGCCGACTGCAACGCCACCCGCGCACAGTGCACACTTTGTGCTAACTCCAAAGCTCTATTTAATGTTAAGGTTTCAATGTCTTCAGCGAAAAGCTTCTCCTTTTCTTTTACATTTTCCAGTCCCAAAACAAAACGGTCTCGCAGAGCCGTCTCCAACTCAGAATTAAAACTGCAAAACTGAGCCAAGCTGCGTACTCGCGCTGCCCACTCGGCTAAACTTTCTCCCGAACGTTGCTCTGCCTTATAAAAAACATATCTTTCCGCGAAACTACTTTTCTTAGGCGAAAAATGTTTATTCAATTTCGCAACTAACGACAAGTAATCTATGTTTTCCAATTTTTCAGGAAATACTAAATCTCTTGCTGTTCGGTAGCTATCTTCCACTAACGCCGTGAGTAATAAAGCACGCCGCTTCAACCCAACCTTGTCGCTGTCGCTAGTTATGTCATTTGCCACGCAAAACTGTAAAAATCTGCTATAAAAAATGTTCCATTCCTGGGAACGATGGTCAAAAATGAGATTATCTCCAAACATTTTAGAGCCCATTTTCTCTAAATCACACACTCTACTTCACACGTAGGTTTTATTATCCTCGTCGCCAATTATTATATATACGTATTTGTTCGAATAAAAACATTGTTACTTTTACAAATGCTTTATCATACAAATCAAAATAGACAGCCCGTCACACAGAACGGAACTCGTGTTTCTTTTTAAAACTAACTAAAGAGTTTACATGTCTTGTACTCTAAAGAGTATCAATACACTACAATAATGTAATTTATTTAATTACAATTCTAATTTCAACTTTTCCAACAACAACAATTAATAAAAGAAGTACATTTATGTGAAGCGAACGACATTTAGTACATAAACGATGTTATTGTGACTTTTGTGAGCCAATATTTATGGTGTTCTTTATAACGTCCAGTAGTAAAATCGACTACTTGTATTTCTAGTAAAAAGATATTTTGTTTTCATAGGTTTTTTTTTTAAAAGGAATTGAAATTTATCTTCTTGAAGTCGTTGAGCAGCTCTGGAAATCAACGAAGACGCACTTTACTCTGACAGCATTGCATTCTCTAAACTCCACTCCATCATCATTCTCTCTACTTCTTCATTGCTGCGATTTTCACCTTGCTTAGACAAAAAAGCCGACATATCTACTTCGATCGCAACGTTATCTAGACATCAGACGGCGTCAGAACCACTCGTCAATCGTCCAAGTTTACTATCGATTGATCGGTTATCATTACATCGGTCTCGAACGATCCCTATATTAATAACATTAGAAGAAATACACAGCCGTCGAGTCGTTACCGGTTTCCGAATGGGCTAATGATGTAGGTACTCATCACTGATGGGCTACCGGGACCGGTTAGGTAGACGGTCCGCGTCCCCTCTCACGGTGCTTCACACAACACATGCACAAAAATAAATCACTACCTCACTAACACTAACCAATGTTCCCAACACACATGCAAAGGCGCTCGTTTGGACTAAATTATACGTATGCTAAACGTGCACCTCGAAGATAATACGCATTTTGCAGAACGTTGCAGGTGATAATGAGAGATGACCCCGCCCGCTATTACATTAATACCACGGTTTAGTTTTTGCATATATTAACTGCTTTTATCATGGCCGTAGGCTTCTTTGATCTTCTTAACGTACTTAGATTGAAAATTGATACGTGTTTTAAGTATGTAATATAAATTTCTTTTTAATCTAGAGGATTTTTATAAAATGTGTATAGAAAAAAAAAATAGGCTAATCTACTCGCAATCAAAGAGAATATAATCCCGGTACTCGCAATATCAAGAAGGTTGTAATCAAACTTCACTAGTCGGAATCCACCAATCAATAGTCTCCGTTCAGGTTCGAGCTAAATCACGGAAGTGAGAGGTAGCTAGAACACAACATCCGGACAAACGTTGAAACATAGACAGATAATTCAATATATTATATAAGAAGGTTTCTTGGAGTTCCAGTGGTCGGCTAAAATGGCATATACTGCAGGCTTGGTTTCACATAGGGTTACCAAACGTCAGGATTGGTTCTGTGACCTATCAGGTTTTTAAGCATCGGTCAGAATTCTTGGGGCCTTTTGAAACATTCACGATTTTTTTACATTAATTTTTGAAACGCTGAATTAGTTTATCTTTTCTGAATTATTTTTTGCAGAAAATAGAAGAACTAAACTAAATAATGAATCCCTTATAAACACTATATAATAATCTACCACCGTCCACCATCTACAAACACTTACCCCGCACCACGTCGGGAGTCTGTCGATCAAGCAACATCGAGTGTGCTAGTAGTAAAAATGTCAAGATATTTTTGTACAAATTCGCTTTTTATTGCAAATTTTCAGTTATACATCTGGTAGCCCTTGTTATAAATATTGTTTCTTGATTGCAGGTAAATCCCACACACGCCGGCGCTCTTCAGTTCGCGGTCAACGAAATAAAAGGAGTAAGATCTCCGTTCAAAATTTTATTAATGTATAATTTTTGATTCTGTATGTTTTAACCGACTTCCGAAAAGGGAGGAGGTCCTCAATTCGTCTACATTGTTTTTGGCGATGTTACTCTATTTCTCCTTCAATTTTAAACCGATTTAAATGATTTTTGTTTGTGAGTAGTCGTTCATGATTACACATACTAAAACTAATGCTGTCTTTATCAGAACATAATAAATTGCAAAGACATCAACAGATCCAATCCGTGTCCAAAGTCAACGAACCTCCCAGAAACCCACCGTGCCCGTTCCAAATTGGTATTGCTTTGTTAACAAAAGTATACTCCGAAGGTCTAAGTATATCTATTAAGACTAGCTAATGGTACGTTAAATTTATAAAGAGTAGTTAATTAAGTGTACAGCTATTAAGATTTATACAATAATACTAAAATTAGAGTATTAAGAGTAGTTAATTAATTAGGTATTTAACTATAGGGATTACAACTGTTTTTAATAGTAGTTAATTAAGGGCACAATCGGAGCTGAAGAGACCCCACCGGCAGCACACATTCACGAGTGTGACGCATCACTGTCCTCAACCATTTTAGACGAAAGAGGGCGACTCGCCATACGACGCGACTGCAAGCAGAGTCATTTTAGTTGCCATGGCCGCTCATTTTGTTTTTACAATTCATTTAACCTATGTCTGTTGAGTAACAGACATAGGTTAAATGAATTGTATGGCGAGTCCCATTTCCCGTCGCTGCCCCTCTCCGTTGGAACTCGGTGAAGGTATCCGTCACCACATGGTCACCATTGTAATCTGTGATTCTTTTAGTAGAAGCTGCCATAACCATTATCACAAAGGGGCCATTCGCATGACGTGACACTGCTACCAACGCATGTAGTGTAGCTTCATTTTTTGACCTTTGGTTTGCGTGACGATCATTGACTCGTACGTCAGTCGCTGAGTACGTATCGTACCTATTTTCAGTGACGTATTACATTTTACAAAATTTGACTTCAAAATGAAACTAGGTCAAAAATACTGTTGCCAGAATCGACACCACTGATTATAAAACCGTCTTTCAGGTTGCACGCGAGCAGACCGGGCGCTCTTCAACGGGAATCTGATGAAGATCTTCGGCGGGGAATATGAGCGCGCTCGGTCGGAGCCGGCCGCCGCTGGCGCTCCTGAACCGCGCACCGTCGCCAACTGGAAGTTCCGCGAGCTCGACCGTGACCGTAGCGACTCATTGCAGAAATCGGAATACAGGGGCTTGAGGAGACTAGTCAAAAAGGTCAGTTTTTATGCAAACCAACAAACGTACAAACACACTTACGCATTTATTATATAAGTTCATCAAAATGCCTACTGTCCGCGGTTTCACCCTTGTTCCCACAGGAACCGTGCATTTTTCCAGGATAAAAAGTAACCCATGTTACTCTCCGGTCCCAAAATTATATATATGCCAAAAATCAGGTTGATCCGTTCGCTGCGTGAAAGACGGACAACTCCCAACTGACCAACAAACGTTCACAAACACACGTTCATATTTATTGTAGTAGGAAGTACGGATTATTATTTAAATTTAGCCCTTGAGGTGTAATGGTTAGTTCGATTTACTTAAATGTTACAGCTCGTCTCATATTATGCAGGTTCAAATTCCGCAACAGTATAATTGTGCCAGCGTTTAATAATAAGGCCAAGACACAAGTACATAATATATTATTACATATCGTCGGTAAAATTAGATACTGCGGTACATATATTCCTCGAGACCTTAGGTATGCTACCCGCCGCTGAAAAGTATGGAATTCAAAAATAAAATAAATAGGTAAACTATTTTAATTACGAGTAATCTTCTATATTTTTAGACGATATTATGATATACCTACTCGTAAATCCGCAAGACATAATTATGAAACTTGTTGAAATATGGGGCCATATTGAACTATGTTGTGATGATGTTAGCGTCTGACCGCTACCTCGCCTGATTATAACTGAGGATTTGGTCCAAGAAATAGACCAGCAGCTCGCTGGTCAGATAGTGTGAAGGTGGCAAGAAAGCTTTGGACGAGATGCGCACGAGAACTATATATAGCTACTCAACACAGATTGAGAAACGAAGAGTCAACAACTTTCGCTGCTTTAAGCTCATCAGTTCCTAAAGGAGTGTTCTATTGTCTCCAGGTGGTGAAACCAAAGCGATGCGCAAGAGCGTGGGCCCGCGGCTGCGACGGCGACGGCGATGGTGAGATCGCGCGCGCCGAGTGGGCCGAATGCTTGCTCGCAAACCCTGACCCGCCCGCACCGGACTGTGAGTACCACCAACCTAAAATTAACAAACCGAAAATACATCATTAGCACAAGCACAAGGTGTTAGAGACTTTCCCAACAAACTGCAGTAGCTGACATTCGTTTTTTAGTAATTGATTTAGAACACCACCACCGTCGACACTGCCTTGAAAATGTTCCTTTTCAGGATAACAGGCACATACTCTCTTATTTAAGTGATGTATTTCGTTAGTGGTAGGACTAACTCTCCTGAGAGCATACGTCTGAGTAGGTACCTACCACAGATTGTACCTACCATCGTATTGCTTATGTAGTCCTTAATACCAGATACCTACTTGATATATTAGGTCGGGGAAAAAGTCTTTTCGCATTATAGTATGTATGAACTTGTAATAAAATCTCTTTGGCTATACTATTTGTATCTGGCTGTTTTTGGTATCATATGAAAGTTTAAATTTTAAAGAACATAATTCCAAATTCAAATTAGGAAAATGTGTGATTTTCATTTGTTTTTCGTACTGTCAAAATGAGTGAATCTAATGAAGAAATTCGATACATTTTAAAATTTTACTACAAAAAAGGTAAAAATGCAACGCAAGCCGCGAAAAAAATTTGCGATGTTTATGGACCTAGTGCAGTGTCTGTGAGAGTAGCACAAATTTGGTTTAAGCGTTTTCAATCCGGAAATTTTGATCTCAAAGATGCACGTCGCTCTGGTCGCCCTATTACGGATAAAATGGATGCCATTTTTGAAAAAGTGGAACAAGATCGGCATATCAGTAGTTACGACGTAGCTGAAGAACTGGGAATTGACCACAAAGCAGTTTTGGCGCATTTGAAAAAAACTGGGTACACAAAAAAGCTCGATATTTGGGTACCTCACGAGCTCACTGAAAGAAACCTAATGAACCGTGTACTCATTTGTGATTCTTTACTACAACGTAATGAAACCGAACCATTTTTGAAGAAGCTGATAACTGGTGATGAAAAGTGAATCACGTACGACAAGAACGTGCGAAAAAGGTCGTGGTCAAAGACCGGTCAGGCTTCACAGACTGTGGCGAAACCCGGGTTAACTCGTAACAAGGTGATGCTGTGTGTGTGGTGGGATTGGAAGGCCATTATTCATTATGAGCTGTTACCACCAGGCAGGACCATCGATTCTGAACTCTACTGCGAACAACTGATGAGATTAAAGCAAGAAGTTGAGAGAAAGCGGCCGGAATTAATCAACAGAAGGGGTGTGGTTTTCATTTTCATGGTTTTTCATGATAACGCTAGACCTCACACATCTTTAGCCACTCAGAAAAAATTAAGAGAGTTTGGCTGGGAGGTGTTAATGCATCCGCCGAATAGTCCTGACCTTACACCTTCAGATTTCCACCTGTTTCGGTATCTTCAGAATTCTTTAGGCAGTGTCAGGTTAACATCACGAGAGGACTGCCAAAACCACTTGTCGCGGTATTTTGATCAGAAGTCCCAAAATTTATATAGCAATGGGATCATGTCCCTACCTACAAGATGGCAAAAAGTTATCGAACAAAATGGTACCTACATACTTTAGTTAAATGTAAATAAACTATATTAAAAAATGTTTTGAATTTTCTTAAAAAATGCGAAGAAACTTTTTCCCCGACCTATTATAAGAAGATGGTCGCTACACAAGTACACATAGATAACAATACAATACAATAACTCTTTATTGTACTCCAAGATGTACAAGTAATAAATAAATAAATAAAACAATGGTTACAGTAAAGGTACAATGGCGGCCTTATTGCTAAACAGCAATCTCTTACAGGCAACCTTTGGATGTAGAGGATTGCATGGAAAGAAACATTTTTGGCTAGTAGTTCATTAACAATGTATATTTTGTTAAAAACCTACAATTCAACCACTAACTAATAATAACATTTTAAATTTTATTCTTAATAATAAATATGAATAAAAAATAAATTGTAATGATAAAATAGATAACATTTGCCAAGATGCTGCGGTTAAGGTTAAATTAACACATAAATAAATTAGCCCGCTCGTAACTTTCAGTAGCACATTAAAGTAGTACATTTGAATCAGCTGGATGTAAAGAACCAGTCTAAAAAGTATGTAAATTATGCAATCACATAAAATCATATATGTTAATTAATTAATAACGGTGAATCATTGACTCACTTTTGCACCTGGCACGCTAGATTTTATCAACTGCTAATGTCTGTATCGGCAGCGAATTTGTGTATTGCTTATTTATTTATAGTTATGATTTATAATGTTTTAGAATATGTTTTCACTTTATTTATTTCGAAACACCAACAATATATACCTATTATAGAGTAAGATAGTAAGTTATACGTCATAAGCTTTAAAATAAGTCATTCATAAGCTTAAGAAAGGGTCGCTATCTGCATTTTGTGATAAAAAAATTGTACTCTATGGGCCGATCTTTCAATAGTCAGATAATGTCCTGTTAGATAATTGTCTGAATCATTACAGCTATATATACTAAGTCTTGTCATACTAAGGCTGAGATTCAGAGACGAATCTAAGCGTGGACTCACGCTTCCATACGTCAAAATTCTATACAGTTTTGACATATGGAAGCCAAAGTCTACGCTTAGGCTGAGATTCAGAGACGAATCTAAGCATGGACTCACGCTTCCATACGTCAAAATTCTATACAGTTTTGACATATGGAAGCCAAAGTCTACGCTTAGAATCGTCTCTGAATCTTAGCCTAAGTCTCTTTGGTGAAGACAGACGTAAACAAATTGTTGCCATTCTAAAGAAATAAACCTTAGTTAGCTAACGGTAGTACCTAACGGGTAAGCCTTGTATGTTCCTTGCTTCCGTCAAGATAGAAAACTCTACTGTTGGATGTTTTTACTGACAACAAAGTGCAGATGTGTGTGCAAACATAATAATAATATATAGTCTCTCTCCGTTTCTTCATGTCGTTGAACGCAGACGAGGACAGTGGGCCGGAAGTGGAGCCAGACTACAATGAGGAGGAGTCGCCGCCGGAACCTGGCTCAGGTAACATCAGCCCTCATTCCCCAACTTTAACAATACCTGGTACCTTTTCGGCTCAAGGCATCTCCTGCCAGCATGCTGGGTAGTACCAACCAATAGTGGCCTAAAATACACATAATAGTACATAATGATACAAGTGTGCTATGTTGGTCATCACACACGAGGTGTCATTATGCTGAGTGTATTATGTGTGGAATGGCCAACATAGCACACGCGATTCATACGACGTTTTTCTACATATTTTTGCGAGGTAATAAACGGACTTGTATTGAATATTTACTTTTTCAACACACTTGACGTAAAGTGGATCTTTATATCTCGCTTTTAAGCTGATGATCCAAGATATTAAACACGTGTGTTTTTACTTTACATGAATGATGCTGCCACGTTGGGCATATATTCCTGAAGTTTCTAATTGTAGTGTGTGAGTAGATGAATTATGTAAGGATGTGTATGTTGAGTAATGTATGAGCACTTATTATACAGGGTGAGTTTGAATTGGTATGTTATCCCGGAAGGGGGTTTTAGGACCATAGTTGTCGAGAAGTTGTGAGAACCTCCCTTGGAAAAACGTCATTCAAAATTTCCAAAACAAAAAAACTTCAAACGTGAAGTGCTTGGCATTTTCTGCATTTTTTCTAAGCCTCTTCTATCATTTAACAAAGTTCAACATAGGTAGTTCAAGTGAATCAGCTGATCTAGGGCTGCCCGGAAGTTCTGTAGTAGAATTTTGACGTAAACTTTAAATGCCTTTTCTACAAAAAAAATTCCAAATTTCAAAAACTCGTAAAACAAATGTTGTTGACTTCCAGAAGTAGATTAATCCCCTTCCGGGATAACATACCAATTTAAGTTTGTATAGAAGCCTTCTATACCAGTCGATGAAAAGTTATGACAAAGAATGACTAGGAAGCGCTCGAAAATACTATGAGAAGGTAGATTTAAACCAATGGGTTTCCACACTAGTCACAACCCTGCCACTTTCATTGAAATCAACGCAGGCAGCACGATTACAAATATGAAAAATATCTTTTAGCTGGCGTTATGTATTATTTTTATGTGCGAATGCTTTACTTACACATATTTCTATTGCTAATTGCTAATCCTAAAGTATCGGCTTATTATACTTGTTCTGTCTTCAATGTTTTGTTTACTATGACAATGAACCGTACTTATTGCAAATAATACATACAAGACTGAAGCTCTATTCCAGAGAGAGAACCGTCTATAAGGACAATCCAAACTAATCTAACATTAGCTAACATTGTTGTCTTGTATGTGCGACTATTTTCGCCTGTCTTTAGATTGGCAACCTCATGTCTCTGTGCAATCATGTGGCCTCTGGTAAAAGCAGCGCTGCCACGTACATTCGGTAAACAACGAAACCTTTTCATGCATTTGCAACGCAGAAGTGGGGTGGTCCCGAGTCCCACCACGCATTGAGTGGCATCCTTTGTTATTACTACATTGCAATAAAACTCACGTCGCGTCGCGCACGTATGTGACTCGTTAAGCTGATGACGCTCGCAGTCTGGCAAGAGTTTGTTCCATGTTGTTTTGGAAATAGTAATTTTACTTTATGTTTACTGATTATTCCATGCAGTGTTGCCCGGAATCATGCGGAACTCCTTCGCGCCTGACGGCCCCGACGCAGACACCAGGAGGGAGGACGAGGCCAACGACTGCCTTACTGATAGACAGGCCGTTTTGGATGAACAGGTCTGATAATACACTCATGTAGGTACTAGAGTCGGTTTCACGAAACATACACCTAACAGTATGCATTCTTGAATATCCATCTCACCCTTCATGTCGTAGTCACCATAACAATTACCCACTACCATCATATCTTATACTCGTATACCTGGATAACTAGTTTCTAAAATGATCTCGATAGCAACAAAGAAATATATAAAGACTCTCTCTATAACCAAATAAATTAGGTCAACTTATAATTTGTTTAACAGCCCGCCGGCGCCGTGTCTCGTGTCCCACTGTAGGGCAAAGGGCTCCTTTCCTTATATGGATTAATTTTAGAATGGATTCTTAATTGAGTCCATCCAGTGAAATTACTGGGCTTATGAGACTTAATACCTAATGTCTCAGGGTAACGAGCACACTGCAGTGCCGCGCAGGCCTTTGTGTTTCAAAGTTCTGGGTGGCACTGAAGTTGTTATGGGCCGGCGTTATGCTTACCATCAGGCAAACGACCAGCTCGTCTCGTTACCAAATAACATTAAAAAAAACTAGTCCTAAGTAATCTTAGTTAGCCTCTTTAAAATAATTCCTGTGCCCCTTACGACACGATTCCATCTAGGTCACTTATATATACCTACACCGCTCTGTGAAGCTGATTGTAATCATAATTGTGTTTGTTTATGTGTTTTGAATGTATAAACATTATCACAACAAGACAAGTAAGTATCTACGGGCTTTCATTTGTTTCTAAATCTATTTTAATTGCGATAGATGTATGTAACCCATTCTGTTTTAATATAAATGTAAAATGCGCAGCGATTTGTGTGACAGCATTGCGAAAATCTTACATTATATTTATAACATGTTATTGATTGATGCTTAATGCTTTTAATTCTATCACTTGTAAGTATAATTTATGTCAGTAAGATATCAGAAGGACCGTTTAAAATGCAATTCAATAGCTTTTATAGACCTTTATCTTTCTCTTATCTCCGCTAGCATATGAACTCGATGCCGTGTCTCGACAGTGTGCTTGCATTTTTTTTTATCTTCTCGTTTGCAGCGGTATTAAATTGGGATAACGTTTTTTTTTTGTTAATTTTGTAACGAGACGAGCTGGTCTTTTGCCTGATGGTAAGGATAACACCGGCCCATAACAATTGCAATGCCACCCAGAACTTTGAAACACAAAGGCCTACGCGGCACTGCAGAGCGCTCGTTACATTAGGTTATTAAGTCTCATAAGCTCAGTAATTTCACTGGCTACTCTGCTCATCAAACCGGAACACAGTAATGCTTGCACATTACTGCTTGGCGGCAGACTTCACGAGCAAAGCGGTGGTAACAACCCAGACGGACACTCGCAGAAGAGTCAGTCCTACCACTAACAAACAAACATCTAGAATATCCGCAAATAAAACAGTTTTACCTACGAGGAGATTCTCAAACTAATCCGATGGTGAATGTATTAAACGGGTACAACAGTAGTAAATAGTGGGTTATGAATGTATTCCATTGTTCAGAAAGCGGGCGATGCGGCGCTGTACGTGCCGGAATGTACCGGCGACGGGCGGTATGCGCGCGCGCAGTGCTACCGCTCGACTGGGTACTGCTGGTGTGTGCACCAGGACACCGGCAAGCCGATACCGGGCTCTTCGGTGAAGGACCGCCGACCGGACTGCGACTCGGCGCCGCAACATGCCAGCCCTATGAGAGGTGAGAGGATGATGACATCATAATATAATCCTACTTCCTATAACTATCCTACTTCCTACTTAATTTTATAAATGCGAAAGTGTTTGTTGGTTTGTCCTTCTTTCACGCAGTAACAGAACATCGGATCGACGTGATTTTTAGCCACAGATTATTTAGCCTGTTGATAGCTCATAAACACAATTCCTCATACAAATATATCTCACCGGCGCGGGCAGGGGGCGAGGTAATATTCTATGCTTGCAATTGGCCGATCATTTGGATGACGTAATTTAGTGATGTGGTACGACTACTACTGAACAGAATAATATCGATAAAATTGAATAGGTAGTTAGCATCGCATTCTTGATTCCCTGACATATACGATTAATAATAAATTATTATATGGAAAACCTAGACAATACATACTAACTTTATAAATTAATCTATAATACTACTTATAATAAAACTCCAGGTCACATTTTTTTTGGATGGCACTCCTATCTATACTGAAGCCAAAACTGTATTTTTATTTTTGTCTGTCTGTCTGTATTTTGGCCACGCATCACGTCGAAGCTACTGAATGGATTCCATGACTTGCGATGTATGGAACCAATTCTCTTTTTGAGTCGCTTCTATCCACTTTTCCTTGATTTCTGGGATGTCTGGAAATCTAACAACAAAAGGCAGAAATACTTTAAAAAAACCGGGAACCTACTTCGATGAAAATATCGCGATATATGAAAATTCAAGTACCATTTTTTCATCTTTAGATGTTCTTCCATAAAATGTATATGGGAACACCTTGAGATGATACACTTTCAAACAACAAAAATAATTTTCAAAATCGGTCCGCAATTGACGGAGAAATCAGTTAAAATACTTAAAAAAATACATACAGTCGAACATTTAACCTCCTCCTCTTTTTTCGAAGTCGGTTAACAAATCCAAACGAAAGGTTATTATTTTTCCAAAATAATTAATAATAGTATATATATTAATTGTAAAGTATACATTGAATATCGATAAGTTATAAGTCTGCACTCGTACTCGCAGTGGCGAGTAGTGCATTTACATAGTTCGTTTTCGCATGAGGGGAAGTTGTATCATTAGTCAACAGGATTTATAGTCTTTGTTTTTAGCATAGCTATAGTTTGTGGACCAGAGAGTAACATAGGCTACTTTTTATCCCGGACATATGCACGGTTCCTGTGTGAACTCGGGTAAAAACCCCGGGCAGAAGTTAGTAATTTATAATATTAAAAATTAAAATAAGTCATACAATAATTAATAGGTATTGTTTATATAAGAGGGCTATAAGACTCAGAGAAGCGTGCAGGTCTTTTGCTTCCACGTGTCAAAATTCTGTAGAATTCTGACACGTGGAAGAAAGAATCCACGCTGTTTTTTTATCTTATTTGGTAACAAGACGAGCTCGTTTGCCTGATGGTAAGCATAACGCCGGCCCATAACAATTGCAGTGCCACCCAAAACTTTGAAACACAAAGGCCTGCGCGGCATTGCAGTGCGTTCGTTACCCTGAGACATTAGGTTTAAGTCTCGTAAGCCCAGTAATTTCACTGGCTACTCTGCTCATTAAACCGGAACACAGTAACGCTTGCACACTACTTACTCTTTGGCGGCAGACTTCACGAGCAAAGCGGTGGTAACAACCTAGACGGACACTCGCAGAAGAGTTAGTCCTCCCACTAAAAAAGACTTGTCTCTGAATCTTAACCTTACACTTCCGGTATCTAACTGTTATTTCTGTACCCAGGGTTAGTATTCTTCATCCCTTCTCCACTGCTGTGAATGATGAGCCTTGGACTGCCTCCCACAGAAATTTAGAAAACTTAACAAACAGACGATTTTACACACCCCTGTACTAGGATTTACTGTATCGCATTATAATTAAGTACTAGATTGTGACAATAGAATCAAGGCTAATATCTCTTTTCTCTCTTTTTCAGGATGTCCGGAGCCGATGAAAACCAACTTTCTCCGAGATTTGAGGAGATTCTTCGAAACAAAAATGTCATCGTCCTCCAACGGAACCGGACCAGGGTATGTTTTGACCTATTCAAACCAAGTAGGTAATTGATATATCAGGGGACATAGACAATTGCTAATAGGTACCTGGTAAATGTATGTACGTATATTGTATGTATATATAATCAAGCACTCTATCACTCTAGGCAACATGATACAAAATATTTATAACTACATCTCTTACTATCTTGCTAAGCAATATATATACGTAGCAATAAACACATAGGTAAGCATGATATTAATCTGCAAATATGGAAAAAACTAATACAAAAACTAAATTCTATCTATACTAATATTATAAAGAGGTATAGTTTGTTTATTACCGCTAAAATCTTTGAAACCAGTACTAGTCCACTTCTATAAAAATTATTTCACTAATAGGAAACTACATTATCACTGAGTGCTATATTTAGCTTACATTATATGTTTTGTGAAGGTTTTTAACCAAGCACCCGCCCCGAGACCCTCAGGGAAAAGGTTGCTCAGATTTCCCTATTAATATAATTATATTATATCATACTAATATATTATATTATATTTGCGTGCTATATTTAGCTTACATTTTGCCCTGATTTGACGCGTGCTAAGACGGGGCTTTGTTGGCTAATGTAAAATAATGCGTTTGAACTAAAATAATCGATAGGCACATCTTACAGGGAAATGGTGAAATGGGGGGCGTCGAAAGAGGAGCAAGCTGCAACCTGGACTTTTGTCATGCTGGATAAAGATAAAAACAAAGTTCTAGAGCGGCGCGAGTGGAAGGCGTACCATCAGCTCATATCGAATGTCGAACCTTTGAAGAGATGCGGCCGGAAGCTGCCGCGGTACTGCGACGTGAACCACGACACTAAGATCAGCATCACAGAGTGGATGGCCTGCCTCGAAGTCACGCAGGCTGCGCAAGGATCAACGAGTAAGTTTTCTTCATTACATAACAACACAGCAGTGCAAGTACCGATCATTTCGATAGATAAAATTGACAGTACGAAACGTTAAAAATTTAAATTAGAGATAGGTATTTCTTGATTATTTTGTTTTTAAAGATTACAAGTAAAACTTGTCGTAGTCGCAAAACTAGTTTCGAAGATTAGTTTTCGTTCTCGGGGAAAGGTTGCGTTTCGTTTTCGACAAAAATCAATAACGTCCTACCTATTTCTAATTTTAACTTATCGAACTGTCAATTTATCGAACGCTATGGATCGCAAAGTTCCGTACTTGCGCCACAGATGGGTTGTCCTCCATATTAACAATTGCAATATCATTCGCTGCTTCAGGCGACATATTCTTGCGTATCCTTATAAACTTATATTTAAGAGAGAGGAAGCCAAACGCGTGCGTTGCGTAACGCTGGATGCGTGGTGTTGCCTCTTTAAAATTGTTATTATTCTATAATTCATCACATAAAAGACACAACTAACCGGCTAAATTAGTTTCGAGTCTTGTAGAGTATATATAGGGATACATACTTTTCCCTTCATTCAGACAATTCTCCAGTTAATCCTGATGAAAGATCGCATTGTATTAATTTGGAATTCCATCGTTTTCAGCGGAAGCAGTGAAAGCACCGCATAACCCAAGAAGGAAAGGACCTAATCCTTTGGAATCATTTCTTAAGGCTGACGATTAGATTACGCCACTTAACATATCTGTTCATGAACTATATATACACAGAGAACAATATGACATCGGTGAATCAGTGTGCGTCGTTTAAAAAAAACCAGTGAAGTGAATAGCGAATTATTTGATGAACTAGGTTTTAAGACAATTTTGCTGTTCAGGCTTAAGCTGATGGCTATGGAAGATCTTCAGAGTTAAAATAATATGAGTATGAAGAAATGTACAGCGCCTCGCTAATCTTAAATGAGTTATGTTACGTAAAGAAGGCGATGGACATGAATAGGCGAGTGATATCATGCCGGAACATCTCTCCAAAAATTAAGTTCAGTTAAGTATGTACAATCAGCTGCAATAATTATGTATACGTACACTTTCAATATTCAAGAGTTTGTAACCAAATGATTTTGAAAAAATAAGTACCTTACTGACTTACGTAATTCACAATCGTATTTCGTAAAATGAAAATAAATTTAAATCTGAAAGTGTACTAGGTACTTATATATTATTACAACCGACTGCACCTACTTATTCCTCGAACAGTTGAGGCGTGTTTAGGTTTGGCGAGTAAGGTATTTAATAACTGTGAAGATGCTTCTTGTAGTTAATATTATTATTTATTTAAATATATGTTAGGCTAGGTATCGACTATATTATAGCTAGTCTTCAAATATGTATAAGGTACGTGGATGGAATCTATGGAAGTAGGTAATCCTACTTCCTACTAATATTATAAACGCGAAAGTTTGTGAGGATGGATATACATCCATACGGATGTTTGTTATTCTTTCACGCAAAAACTACTGAACATATTTTGCTAAAACTACAGTAATACAGCTTACACATCAGAATTACATAGACTACAATTTATAAAGATATATTATATCACGCAGCCGAAAGCTAGCCTTATAAAAAACAGCACAAGAAAATAGATTATTTTTTTGTTAACTAGCTTCCGCCTGCGGCTTAGCCCACGTAGTATATATCTTTATAAATTGTACTCTGTGTTATTCTGATGTGTAAGCTATATTACCTACTGTACAATTTCATCAAAATCTGTTTAGTAGTTGTGGCGTGAACTCGTAACATACATCCATCCACCCACCCATCCTCACAAACTTTCGCGTTTATAATATTATAGTAGGATGAAAGCTTAGTATAGGTAAAACCAATCTTTATGGCCGGACTGAGAATGCACGCGCTCCGCCCCTCTTAAAGGGCAGGATACGGCACGCCGCTTTCTCGCTCGCGCATCTCAACATTTTTGAAGATAAACAATAACTTAATGTAATTATGAAAAATCGCATTCGGTGAATTTGCTGACAATAACATTACAAAAGTAAAACACAAAATTTCATTTTGATCCACTTAAGTTTTCAAACCTAAAAATGGGATTTTATGTTTTGCCCATTTTCATGTATGAAAACCTGATCGGATCAAAATGATACTTTTACCGTACCTTTGTAATGTTATTGCCAGCAAATTCAACGAATGCGATTTTTCATAATTATATTAAGTGATTGTTTACCTTCAAAAATGTTGAGATGCGCGAGCGAGAAAGCGGTGCGGAGTATCCTGCCCTTAAGTCTCGTTCATCCTCGCTGGTCCTTCAGCTAATTACTGCGTTGGACTTGCGTCAATATTGAAACCGGCCAAAATATATGGCTATAAAGTATAATATCTATACAATAAATAAAAGCGTAAGGTCACACTGACTGAACACAAAATCTCGAAAACTATAACTTGACCTATGAAACTAAAAGAGCACACCGGACACGTGAGCAGCGCGTATACGTAAAAGGCGCGTCACGCTCGCGTTTACCCCTGGGGCCCAAGCACACTAAACCACAATGGTCAAAATAGTAATGGTTTGCGATCATTGTGACGACAACTGACACTTTTGGTAACTCACTAGTCACAATGACGTCCGAACATCACCATTACGCTAATTTGGCTGTTTGGTAATTCATTATGATATCAATTTCCCTTCGGCAACATAGTTGATAGATATGACATTATTACCGGCTTTTGGCACAATTTGCAGATTGTGATAGATAATGAGACCTTCAATCTAAATTTTTCAATAGTTCGTTTTTTCCCCTTTTTTTACCTTTTCTGCTTGTATGTTTGGTTCTTAATATATTTCTTTTAGTTTACATTATTTAGCCGTATATTAATATGTATGTACTGTATATTATTATATATATATATATATATATTGTAGGTGTATATTATTTTTATATATTTTATTAGAATGTATTTATTATAATGTTATTGGTTTATGTATATTTTTGTATTTATATCTACTATAATAATAATTATGTAATCTCTATGTTGTATTTTTATTTATGTGTTTTGATTAATTTATTTTATTTATTTATTTTAATCCGCCTGTCATCACCCGCAGGGTTTACCTGAAAACCAGCGTCGAGTGTTTATGCACACGGCATTTATGCTGAGGTGAATCCTTTTCGGCGCCACATCACAGCTGATGTTTTTTTTTTTTTTTTAAATTTTGTTTCGAGTCATTTTTTGTATCATTGTTTTATCTTATCATTTTCTCCTTTTGTTCCATTTACTTTGTTGTGAGAGTGCCGAATAAATGTTTTTTCTTTCTTTCTTTCTTTCTAATGGCAAATTCTACAAATGCCAAATTCTCATAATGACAAATTCTACAAACGCCAAATTCTCACAATGGCAAATTCTACAAAGGCCTAATTCTCATATGCCATTTTGAGAATTGGCCATTTTGCGCCTAAACCGTTCAGTTGTTTAGTGTGCTTGGCCCCCAGGGGGCCTATACCACAGACTAGTATTATATAGTACCCATGACACACCGGGTTACATACATCCACGCCTATACTTACACATATTAATGCAACCACGCTGCGCACGCAATGCAACCATCCGTTGCGTCCACAAAATTGTGTCACAGAACGGGCGCTTAGGCCGCTCTTACGCCTCTGTTTAACCGCAGTGGCAGGGTTGGTAGTCGTCCCGACTTTACACGACTGCACAAAAAAGTAGTGTAATGTTTTTAGGATTCATGTATGTATGTGAGTTACTTTATTAAATTCTTTATTTAAAGCTGCATTTGGTTTTTTGTAAAGCCTACAAAAGTATTTATATCTTAAGTAGTACCTATGTGTATAATGTAAGAATTATGTGATATTTTTGTCATTATGTATTATTTGCAGATTAAAATATTAAAAAAACGAATGTACTTATTTTATTTCTTGCAAACTATTTCACATGTGCTGCGTTTACTTTCTATGAGGTCCAGTCTCAGTAAAAGGTTCAGTTCCTGAAGACTTAACTATACACACGTTTGCCAAACGTTAGGTACTAGAATATATATATAACGCCCATCGATCACACGCACAGACATATGCGATATTTTTCTAATCCGGCGGCGCACAATCATACCTACTTACGATCCATCAGGTGGGGTCAATGGAGGAAACTGGGAAGGAAAGAGAATATACGTTCATTGCCCGTGGTCCTACTACGAAGATCTACTGGTAGCACCACAGGCAACCTTTTGCCCGTGGTACTACTACTGTTATAACAAATAGGATTCCGTGTCGTAGTTTTTTTTCCGTAGTCCGGTTGGCCTGACCTGTGAACCGTACTACGGGCAAAAAGCGGTAGATGGCATGGACACGCACAGATACACAGTACACCTAAAACCCGGCTTTATGCTAACCACACAAAACCTGCCCAGCGGCGCAAGTACGGATCTTTTCGGTCGATAATATTCTATAAAATTGACAGTTCAAATCGATAAAAACCCACTTTATCGATTAGAACTGTCAATTTTATCGACCCGAATAGATCCGTACTTGCGCCGCAGGCCGGGAATCGAACCCGGGGCTCCTTACTTTGCAGGCAAGGTTATTACCAACTAGCCACGGAGCCGTAGGGTAACGAGCGCACTGCAGTGCCACGTAGGCCTTTGTGTTTCAGAGTTCTAAGTGGCACTGCAATTGTTATGGGCCGGCGTTATGCTTACCATCAGGAAAACCACCAGCTCGTCACGTTACCAAATAGCATAAAATAAATTCTCAGTGAAACAACACCAGCGATAATGCGCCACCTAGCGGGATAAATAAGCAATATGGCCCCCTCATTACCTGAACGTAAAGTAGTTCAACTAAGCAGTTTTGTATGAAACAATATAATTTATTGAGAATAGGCACAGTAATTTTAACACGATTCGTCTCGATGAACATTACAATATGATTGATTAGTCAGGTTCCGGCGATAATACAGTCCGTTTGTATTCATCTACAGTCTCTGTGAGTATTCGCTGGAAAATTGTCTCGAACAGTTGGTTCTTGACGTGAGCCTCGTCAGTGTGGAGTGAGGTCCATTCGGGTTCCACGCGCCGCCACTCGGCGAATAATATGTCATCGATGTGGTCGGAGCGTCGAGAACTAACCCCTGAAAAAGAGCGATAATCATTTTAATTTATTGCAGGACGATACTAATCAAACCGGCCAAATAAATGACTGCACTTACCAGATATAATAGAAGGTGAGGCAGGTGTAA
The DNA here is from genome assembly GCA_907269065.1 of Crocallis elinguaria. NCBI lineage: Eukaryota > Metazoa > Arthropoda > Insecta > Lepidoptera > Geometridae > Crocallis > Crocallis elinguaria. Next base: position 11,074,552 of record OU026077.1, read on the forward strand.
GCACTTCCACCAACAATTCAGTTGTATTTTGAAGAACCTTGTCAAGGTCGGGAGGTGGTTTATGGGGTAGTAAATTACAAGCGTCCCATGGTTTGTCGCTCTGGTCCGATTGATGTCGATCAAGACTCTCTTGGCAGAAGTCGTGGACTAACCTGTAATTAAAATAACCGTTATTAGCACTTCAGTTTCGACCTTGTATCACACATTATAACATGCCATCAAGATAAAAAAAACATTAAAAATGAAAATGCATATACATTCATATCATCGAAAGCTTTGGCTATATTGAAACTAATTGCCAGAGCCTCCGCTCTCAACGGCTTCAGCCCAGCGATGATTAAGGTAAACCAACAGCGGCGCAAATGCGGATCTTTTCGGTCGATTAAATTCGATAAAATTGACAGTTCAAATCGATAAAGTGGGATTTGTCGAGCCTCGAAACAATCGACAAAAGTTACCAAAAAGCTAGGTCGAATCCAAAAAGAATATAGAGCTACTACAATACTTTACGATCAGACTTCGGTACTCGCAACATTCGATAAATTTATCGAGCTTTTCGGTTCGACAAATTTATCGAACCGACTTCCGTACTCGCGCCGCAGATCACCTGATCGACTGTGACGGTAACCGTATCGACGATCACTGATGCGCTGGTGATCCTATATAGGTAACTTAAGAGCCTATTAGTCCACGGCGCGAACTAATCGGTGGGCACGGCTAAAATGCATGCTATTTCGTCTAACATTCGTGAGACAAGGTAAGACTCTGCAGCGATGAGTAGCACGAAGCTAATGCTCACGCATACACAATTACACACTCCCGTAAAGTCGCGACGAAAACAGAAAAGTCGAAAACCGGCGCGCAAAAATGTACGAATTTGCTTCTGGTGCTTGGGATTTTACGATAAAACTACTGAATGTATTTAGTCAAACCAAAGTTGTTTGAAATGTCAACAAACTAAAGCTTGTTAATATGTACATTATTTAGGAGTTTTCGTAATCCTTTTGTAATTTATTTACGTCCAAACTTGCGTTAAAATACGTGCTAAAATACAGATGTTTGAAGGCTCATTACTTTTAAGCCAGTTATTTTTATTCTGTATAATTTGCATACTAACCTAGATAACGAAGAGATAAATCGATATTATTCTTAATTTTGGACTTAAAACGTCAAGTAGTGGAGTAATCATCCAAGTACGGTTGTATGAAGAAATGAACGGCTAGTTCGTTCTTAAGATCTGAGTAAGAACTACACGCTCCATCACTTTACAGAGCAGAGAACAATATCAAAATACAATTTTATTCGTAATCAGTTACCAGACACAAACTTAACCACAATCAGCAACGTTAGCCTTCCTGTAAGTACATAACATACACTTACACATCAAAAGCGTCTGCGGGATCGTAGTTGACTGCATCGGGATCGACAACGTGTTCCTGTAAACGCTCGATAGCGGCTTGGTCGGGGATGAAGGCACGCGTTGTCAGGGCTCGGGCATCTGCCGGCGGCGTGTAAGGCGGCGGCGGCTTATCTGGTATTTCACGCACTACCAGAAGTCTGGATTGCTGCTGCTCTAGTTCCTTTATCTGTAATGTAACATCATACCATTCAAATTAGATATGCAGTAGCATCCATAATAATATTAGACATAATGACATTAATGACACCTATGGAGCGGGCTCCATCCTCTTGTTGCTATGTGTAGCATCCATACTAATATTACATAATGACTATTCATATATTCATCGTGACTTTAATATCAGCTTTGGAGAATCCTCATGTTGCTATGGGTAATAATGGGTAACATCCATACTAGAATACTAATACTATAATATTAGCCATAATGACATTAATGTCACCTATGGAGCTGGCTCCATCCTAATTTATGCTACTTGATAACGAGACGAGCTGGCCGGTTACCTGATGGTAAGCATAACGCCAGCCCATAACAATTGCAGTGTCACTCAGAACTTTGAAACACAAAGGCCTGCGCAGCACTGCAGTGCGCTCGCTACCCTGAGACATTAGGTATTAAGTCTCATCAAACCGGAACACAGTCATGCTTGCACATTACTGCTTGACGGCTGACTTCACGAGCAAAGCGGTGGTACCAACCCAGACGGTCACTCGCAGAAGAGTTAGTCCTACCACTAACAAAATTGTGTGAACTGTCGAACAATAGAATAAAATTATTATATAGTGGGTTTCTGGAAGGTTCGTTGACTTTGAGCACGGATTGGGTCTGTTGGTGTCTTTGTCATTTATTATGTTCTGATAAAGACAGCATTAGTTTTAGTCTGTGATTCAGGTAGATGAATGTTGCAGAGGCCGGCTGTTAGAGTCATTTTAACTTTCATAAGTGCTCCTTTGGGGCCTATTTGAATAAAGACTTTTGAATTTGAATTATGTTGAGTATGAGCGCACCTCTCTCTCGATGGCGAGTTGCTGCCGGCGCAACTCTTCGGCCTCGGCGTGCGCTGGTTCCGGAAGCGATGATCCTGACGATGCAAGCTCACACGGCGGCTGACTACTGGCACTGCGCTCTACAACATCACAGGTAAAATATACGTCTTCTTATGGCAGCTAGCTTCATCGTCGACAATATAGTCGTTAACTAATGATTTTGATAGAATATAAGAACTTTTTTAAATAACAATGATTCTACTAGTGTCTTAGCAATAACTTGAATTTTAAAAACGTATAAAAACATAAAAATTTAGGAAAAGCAGCATTTGTAGATTTCTGAAAATCTGTTCTGAGCTGATGGAAGTAGAATCCGTTAATTTTGAAGAAATATATCATCCCCACCCATCTTAACAATACAGCTATTGACATAAATAAATCAGTATTAATAAACAAGTTAGCATACCACTAAATGTGGTGTCAGATGACTTCGGCGAGGGCCACGCTGCTTCCGAACCTGAAACTTTGGCAACTGGTGCTTCCGGGACATTTGCAGCGCCCGGCGGCACCGGCAGCGGCCCCGTCGTGTTCGATACCGGCTCGTTCAACTGTTCCTGTTCCAAAATGTCACACTCCTCACACACCTCTTCATCTGTCGACACTTTAACACTGTCCTCGATCATCGTCTCCACGCACCGTTTGTCCAGACTTTCGTTCTTAGAAATCTGCATCATTACATTGCAGGTCCCGTAAACTTTGGGCGGACTTTCCTGGACATCGTCGTCCGGCGACTTGTCGTCCTCTTCGACTGTCCTATCTTCTTCTGCTAACGTCCTGTAGTACTGCTCGAACTCCTCCACCAGACTCCGGGCGGTCGACGGCGTCCTCGACTTGTCATCATCATCGTTCTTCATCTGCTCCACAAATTTGTCTATGTAATCACTCCAGCTTTCGTTGCTTACTGTATTGGTTGAATCGACGATGTTCTTTAACGCTACCTCGTTCACCTCATACTGTTTGCCTCCGCTGAATATCTGTGGTAGAGATAAGTTGTGGAACAGTATATTGAGGTAGCCGCCATCGACGACCACAAAGTTCTCGGCGGCCGTGTCCGTTGATTGGTTGACTTGGTTGATTGGTGTTGCTGTCAGGATGTTGTCGCTAGTTTGGATGCTCTTTTCAGCGCTGGTGACGGGCGCGATGACAGCAGGCGGCTCATGTGGCGAGGCGACGCTTTCGGAGGTGTTAGGCGATGTGGTGCTGTCATCGCAGCCACTGCTCGAAAGGTCGAAACATTTCAGCGGAACTGAGGTTCGATCTACAGATGCGCTTCTTTTAAGTTTCTTTTTTCCGAGAATGATCCGCTCGACGTCGACATTATTGTTTAGTTTCAGTTCTAAGTCCTTCTTGGTCTTCAAAAGCGCTACTTTTCTTCTTTCTGAAAGCATGAGGAGCGCTTTGCGCATGCGCTGCATCTCACCACATTCGTGTTGCAGCTTGAGAAGAGCGCCGCGCTGTTTTTTCTTGAGAGCCGAGATATCCGTGTTGTCCTGCTTCTTTTTGTTTTCGAGATACAATATTTGTGACTTTGTAAAATCTTTAAGGGCGTCTTCCCGCCTCTTTAGTACACATAAGAGATTCTTCGCTCGTCGCTGCTCATCGCGGATGAGTATGTTGAGCTGCAATTATATATAAAGTAAAATTATGTATCACACAATCATTCCACTAAATACTAAATAATAGCTACAAAAACTGGAATTAAATAGAACCAATAACTTTCACCACATTATCGTTAACGAAGGCGGCGGCGATGTGCGATGTATATATACGATGAGCAATGACTTAATCAAACGAGCAATCAATCAAAATATTTACAATTTAAGGAATAACACTCACCAGCAAAAGATTCTTAGATGCCATTGTTTCAGAGTCGTCACTGTTTGCGCCATCTTCCAGCTTAGACAGTAAACTGTCATAATTTGAATTTTTCACAGTTATATCGGAATCTAACAATGCGGGATTTTTGACTAGTTGATCGATCTTATTATTTTCGAAACATTTCTCTGACAAGGAGCAGCTTTCCAAATATTGGAGTGACTCAAAAAACGAATCTATAAAATTAACTTCTCTCTGGAATTGCTCACACAAGTAGACACTTTGTAATAAACCATTGTTAACTCTTATTGTGCTAATTATATCGGAAGGCTTCATTAATTTATTGCTATTAGGGTCGTAGGAACAATGGAGTGACTTTATTTCATTTATACTGTTCTTGTATTCTTTGTTTGAATTACTTTCAAGGGTTTCTTCCCTCGATATATTGTTTTGAGAACCCTTAGCATTCATCTCGTTCCTAAAAACTGACACTACATTCATAGGATATGTTAATGGACTAGGCGATTGATTAGAATAAGTGTTATCATTACTACCGACTACTTGGATGTCTATTTTCTGCTTTGTTCTATATGTTAAGGTGGCTCTGCTTATTATGTATGAAGTACTTTTACAATAATGGTTGTCGGGATAAGTATTTTCATTTTCCTTGTCTGTGATTTTACGGATAGGAATTTGGAGATCTGGTAAAGATTTGCTTCCAAAATTCAATAGCTTCTCTTTGCTTTCGCTTTTATCTTTCTTTAACGAAACATTTGGTATATCGAGATTATCAAGCTGATCAAGTGTTTCTTTGATCAGATCCGTCTGTACATCAGTACTTTCAATACATTTGTAAATAATCTCAGGTTCAAAACCTTCCATATCTGTCACTTGATCTACTGTACTAGGCAAAGGATTGGTTGCAGTGTTCATATCTTTGTGTAAAATTAATTCAGTATCCATGGTACCATCAGACTTAGCGTACACCATAATAGTGGGCTGGGCCAAGCTATTATGCATCTCGGTTCCTGTCACATTCCGTTTCTGAGATTTTTCATCTAAAGGCACATGTATGACTGGTAAGGATTTGCGATTTTTGCGTGCTTCTAATAAAATTGAAGCTTTGCTTTTGGTTGGTGAAGGCGGTGACCTGCTCTTTTGAGGCCTTTCAATATGTTTCCTAGATGTGTTTTGCTGACTTCTCACTGTGTCATATAATTTGGTTTTTAAATGAGACAACTCTTTTTCACTTTCACTAGGTGATACAAAATTTTTCCTTACACTAGTTCTTGTCAATGAAACACTTTTGTTTTTTCTTGCAGTGTCTAGAAAAGAACACAGAGTCACATTAAGATCACATTAATTCAAAGTAAAATAAAATGATACTATATAATCAAAATAACATACAAAACAACTCACCTTTTTCTCTGGCATTTTTCAATCCAATATTTTCTATAGATACATGACCAACATTTGAAGTTTTATTTCTGTTTATTGAATTAGTTTTAGACGTATATATTTCCCTTCTATCATACAGATTGTTTATTTTGGTTCCAGGTCTATTTTCGTTCAAACCTGGAAAGTAACAAGAATGCTGATAACACAAATTGAGTATACATACATATGCTAACCTACTGTATGCTGCAGTTGAAGACTCCTATTTAGCTAAGTTAAACATGAACATGATAACATTCTGATAATAACAATTGTTTACTATGACAGTATAACTTTGATGAGATCATATCTAATAACTAGATTCAAACTTTTAGAATGATCTGGTTTAATATCATAGTTTGCTTTGGTGTCTCACAGTGAATAGATTATCACTCAGAATTTATTTAAATTATCATGTTTTTGTGGTGAATGTGTTTTCATGTTATTTATGAAAACTAGCAGCAAAACCCATCATGATTTGTGATTGATTAATGTGCAACATAAAGATTTAGATGTACATATTTTATTATTGCAGATTCCAGCACCTGGCAATTTCACCTGACAGGTTCTGACACAACACCCAGTAAGGGCCAAAGCATCTGGTGATGTAAGCAGCAGATGTTAGAAGACTACATGCTACAGTATCTCATATGTGTAATACCCAAATATTATGCCTTCAGCACTTCTAATATTCCAGTTTCTAGAACATTCCGAGTACATGAAAATGTAATATTATTTCATGACTCACATTTTGCTGATGTATTTAGACGAGAAGAACTTTTGTGTGACACCAATTTTCCTTCTTTTTTTAAATCTGTGCCAACTGATCTGTTTGATAAAATTGAACTGGACTTTCTTGAATCTTTTGCTGAAATTAAAGTTATTATTTTTAGAAGAAAAAAAAACATATTTATCTAGGAAATGGCTTTAACATTTGGATGAAATTTTGTATTTTGATAAAGTTTTGCTTTTTAATTTTTACCTATAAAGCTGTTTCTTTAAAAAACGCAATTTTACACAAATAAAAAGTTTTTTAATACCTAGGTATTAAAATTTTTTCACCTAGGTATTAAAGTTTTATGTCCCTAACAACTAAGCGCACATGGGGCATCAACAGCATCAGTTGTTCGCTTGTTCAGTGCAGAGAACCCATGACTGTGATATCACACTCACAATGTGGATGATTGCCTTACTTACTTTAAACATGTAAACTTTACAACAATATGAGAAAATGTTGTAATTGGGATGTTGACTCCATTTTTTTTAAGATGCTAATCAATTCGTTTCCTCATGAAAATCAAATGTCTATATCTAAAAAACTGGAAATCGAATGCTAACAACGTCAAAAATGAGAGCGAAAGTCAGGCGGAACTACTATACCCCATACTAATTGGGCTTAGCGCGTGACGTCACATATTCAACGCGGCCCGTATAGTTGTACTAAAACACACATTTTGTTGATTTTGGCTGTGAAAAACTGTGTTTAAGTACATAGTCGTTTTACATTTGCTATTCATTAAAATGTAAAGAATCTGATACTATAGTTTAAATTACTATTGGATGATAAAAAAAAATAGTTGAATTCTGGAAACTTTTAGATCCAGTATTTTTGTGGAAATTATATATTATTTTTGAATTTCATTTTTATTGTGTTGATGTGATGTTCTTGAACCTGTATAACCACAGTATTTATGTGTTTTGTGTTTCATGCAACTACCCAATTACCATAAGGTACACTAAAGCTATAATTAAAATAGTGTTTCGGTAACAGCTGAGAGCTATCTATTAAGTTGAAATAAATTAATAACAGTTTGTATAAAGGTACTAATAAAAAAGAGCAAAACTTTATATAATTTAACATACAGAATTTAGGGTGAAGGTCATATTCATCATCTTCACATATAGTAACAATTTTCCTCTTGTTGAAATTAGTGGCCATAGCTTTTGACTGAAACAATGGATGTGTGATTTTTAGAGATCTACTGGTAGTGGTTGCTGGTTCTTCAAGAGTGATGATGCGACGCAGCCGAGGCTGCAAAGCGTAACTCTGCCGAGGCCATGGTCCTATAAAAAAACAACTATTTAATCAGTACATTGTTTATATCTATTATTTTAAACATGTGCCTACATTTTATAGAGCTAAAGCAGATAACTAACATTCAGATTTCAGATTCCATAAGTAGAAATAATAAAAAACTCATTAAACCTTGTTATTATATAATTTATGTTTCATATTAGCTCAAAACGGATCAGTGTTTACGCTACTCGCGGCAGTAGTCTTGCTTTGCTATGTAAGAACCTTTGCGTAACATATACAACTTACCATTATATTGTTCAACACTAAATTCTGGAAGTTTTGTATATTTAATAACAGTGCTTCTTTGTTTGAAAGGTGTAGGAAAGTCAGTGTTCTCTATTTTTAAAAATAAGGCGTACACATCATTGATATCGGCATCAACTTTTGGCGACGCCGAAGCATCCATTGTATTCAGATTTCAGAACTAGAATTTAAGCATATGTTAACAATTTAATACCTCATTCTTCTTATACTAATTGTATTTATTTGTCTTAGCGAAAAGACAAATTAATGTGTAAGATTTAATTTATTTACACATTTCTATTTTTTTTTACAAATTTTCTATATTTGATTTGATTGACGGACTTGACGGTTTATCTCATAGAGTAGTACAATTATTTTTATATTTTATTTTGTATTGTCTATTTTGTCTATTGATGCTACTCTATGGTAGTAAGTATTGACTGCATCTATCTCTATATAGTTTGTGGTCTGCATCGTCTACAAAAGAAACGCATCTTGACGTTTTTCCACAGATCAGTAATATCATAATATGTAGCTCGTTTTTCTGCCAGTGTCAAACAGAGGCCAGGGTACGGTATTAACATGGAGATCCTACTTTTCTTTAATCATTGGGTATTAATAATTGTAAAATGTTTATATGAATTCGCCTCTTTTTGACAGTTGAGTTGACTTCAAAAAGCCAATTACTGTTTGAAAAAGTTTAGGAATTTGGCCTCACTTTGACAATGTCAAAGAAGCTGTCCCAGTGCGAAATATTATCTCACCTTCGCCAATATGCCAAGCTTATTTGCACCTAATTTTGCCTTCGACTCAATGTAGGAGCCGAAGTTGAGGTTAGAAGTAAGTGTAACACCACATTGGGTGCGTAATTTAGCAAACATAGCATAATTTCATGTTAAGAAGCCACAACCAATGGTTAAACGAGGTTGAAGACATCGTTTAAGTTAAACAGTCGATTAAGGCACTTAATCAATGTTTAGGGCATGATGAACAGCAAAATAGTGTTAAACAGTCGATTAAGGATTAAGCGATTGTTTTTAATTTAACCATATGTTGGTGAACTCGGAGCTCAGTGTGTTCCGCTTTGAAAAGCAAAGTAGCCAGTCATGCACAAGACGTGCGACGCCAAATCCCCGGCAGAGGGGAAAAAAAAAAAAAAAAGTAGCCAGTCAAATATCTAATACCCTATATAATTTGTGATTTCTAGGCTCACGCAAGCTCATCTCGTTATCAAATACGTAATATTAAAAAATTGTAGTATATTTAGCATAATTTAAAGACTATATTTTACTGAATTTAACCCAGATTTTTGATTTACACTGTTTGCGGGAAAAAATTAGCTGATATTTGCCGAGACCCCTCCTCTCTCCCACGTGAGATTAGGTAAGATTGAGCTCGCCCCCCCCCCTAAACTCCTTACGTAATGGACGCCCCCCTATTTGCTAACGAGACGAGCCAGTCTTAGTAAGACAGTCTGAATCTGAATATTACATAGTGTAATAATAACAACTGTAATCTTAAACCAACTCTATTGAACTTCGACTTAAAAAAACTCAGCCAGTACATCGCTACGCTAGTCTCCACTCCCCAGTCTCCACTCTCTAGCATTCCACAGACTACTATAGTACCTAACTACCTACGGTATAGCCAGGGTTTCCAACTTAGGAATTTTCCCTCTTTTAGGGGTTGGGATTTTTAGGGGCTTTTTGTATATTAGAATCCAGACTTCTCTATTGGCTTAATACTTTTTTCTGATCATATATCTAATAAAACAATTCTAAAATATTTATGCATAAGAGTATGTTTTCACCCCTTATAAAAAGACATCATACATTTACCATAGATAAGATTTATATTTACTTAATTAAATTAACAATCTAAGTAAGTACTACTCGCTACTCGGTTTATGCTCTATGGAGGTGGACATCTCGGAAACCAGTCAATCAAAGCACTACATCATTTTTTTTTACTGATTGTGTTACTGATACGAGTAGGAAATTATACTGTCCCTGAGCGATATGGGCTAGGTTTTATTGTGATACTTGCTTCTGACCACTGCTGAGCTTGTTTTATGTTTAGTATGTACACAAATTCATTATTATGTGAACAGATTTTGATGATTTTTTTTTACGTAGGTACCTAAATAGGCGTCGTAGTGACATTAATTCTTTTGCTGATTCTAAGCTAGAAAGCAAGAACTAAAAGCTCGAACTCTCTTAGACTGAAGACTAGTTTATGAATAAAGAATTTGTTGCATTTATTTATTTATGGGGTTTTCTACGAAATTGTGAAGATTTTAGGGAGTTTTGACCATAGTTTAGGGGGAAATATTTTTGAGAGCTGGCAACACTGGGTATAGCATTCTCTGATTCTCTGCATTGTTGGTGTTGATTTGTTGAACTGAGATTTATGGAAAATTTCTAGTTCTAGTGACTTCTGTGGTGAAATAAAATCAATGGACGAAAATAACTTAATAATTTTGTGGTCAATAATTTCACCATCAGTAGGAAACAGTTCTTTGTGACCTTTCATAAAAGGTCAAAGTGATTTTACATTCGATCGAAGTGTTAGTGGTGCGCAGCTAATAACTGAGCAAGGAAGTGGTCACTTTGTTGACGAAATGATATTTGCCCCTAATCAGCTGCGACTGCAAAAATCTATTCGTAATCATATACCTAGATAAATGGCGATAATGCAGGTGTTGTCATTCTATCACCACCGTTACAAAAGATAGGCGTGACAAAGACTATGTATTTTGTGATTTATAGTACGGACACAAGTGCTTCCTTGTAGCGTGCTACAGTTTGCATTGCAGATTCATTACAACAAAGGTAATCATAAAATTAATCATATGCAAGCAGGTAGCCATTTTATATTTTGTCTCAATTGCTATGGTTTCAGCACGCAGCCGCGCCGCATCTCTTTCAGGAGCGTCCGAAAGAGATGCACATTATCAATACCTATATTTTCTACAGGTTTTGATCATAAAAATGTATGTACTACAACTACAACTGGAATGGAAGGATCAAAAGCCAAAAAAGTGACCCAACAGAGAGGTCCTAAAAAGGTGTTTGTCCCTTTCTTTGAGGGAGACAATAAGCTCAGCTGACTACAGGAAACTACTAACAAGAGATTAATAACCTACTAAATATGTACCTTATAATTAATCTTTTCTGGACTTTCTATAAAGTAGCTTAATTACAAAATAGTTATTACCACACAACACTCTTTTAGGGTCTCATACATAAAAAGGAAAAAGAAAACTTATATTGGATCTGTTATTATCCGGCCGAAGAGACCAAAAAATGTTATTAATTGGGCGTCACTTTATTGTTCTTTTTGAACTATGATGAATTTAGTGGACTGTATTTTTGCGAACGATACAACGAAAGGGTTTTTATTACTGCCGACGAAAAAGAACGGTGAAACACTTACCAGGAATCCGATGCGATGCTCCTGGACCTAGAATATATACAGATGGCTCTAAAACGGCAACAGGAACAGGGTCAGGAACATTCTCAGATGATCTCAACATACATACAGCAGAGGCTCTGGGTGCGCACAACTCCATCTTTCAAGCGGAATGTGTAGGTATCATCCAAGCAGCTCGAGCAATACTGCGCAGAAAGGTAAATGATTTAAATATCAGAATACTATCAGACAGCGCAGCAGTGCTACAAGCCCTGAACAGCAACGTCCACACAACGGGGCTAACGTTACAATGCCATGATCTCCTGGAGGAGGTGAGTAAATCAAATACCATTACCCTCCAATGGATCAAAGGGCACAGTGGCTCCAGAGGGAACGACGCAGCTGATGAACTGGCAAGAAGAGGCTCTAGCATGCACCCCGTTGGGCCAGAGCCAATGATCCCTCTGCCTTTCAGCCAAATCCGCCTCTGGATCCGCCAGGTAGCTATGCAACATCATCAAGAATACTGGGCAAATCTAAAGGACTGCAGGCAGTCAAGGGAGGCATTTCCGGTTCTAAACCGGAGGTACTCCCGAAAACTCCTCAACCTAAGCAGGGACAAACTCCGACTGATAGTTGGGATAGTCACTGGACATTGCTCACTAAACAAACACCTCTTTAACATAGGTGTTACCAACAGCCCACTATGCAGGGGATGCATGGAGGCGGAAGAAACGGCCAAGCATGTGCTGATGGAGTGCACGAGCTTGGCGTCTCAACGAGCATTGTTCCTCGGGTCACCGGGAACACTCCGGGAAGCCTGCACCGGCCGGTTGGAATAACGCGCACCACTCGCTCACGCAAAAAGGGCCGATAAACGGCCTAGTTGCGGAAAAGAGCCCGCGCACCAAGTACCAAGTACCAAGTAAGATGCTCCTGGACCAGTGCTATGGTGCCGTCCGTTACACTTTCAGTTCACTAGCTTACCTCTGGCGTAACTTGGGCTGAAACACAACACTGGGTGCGCCACAGTTCAGTTCGGTCGGCTTAACGATATCAATAGGGCTCTGCCCTCGACAAATTTGCGAATATTAAATTTTAACGCACAACGACACGATTTCGACCTCCTTTCTTTACCGCGGGAAAACGACGACAACTACTGGTTGCCATAATCTAAATTTGCAAATACCCGACATATTTGGTTGCCAGGTAAAACCGAAAAAATGACTACAAAAAAATAATATTTATTTATACGAAAAGTGAACATTCCGCCCACCTAAATGCGAATGTATTTACTAACCTACACGAAACTAAACTAAAACTAACGAAAACAAATTATTTACAACTGAGCAGGTAAAGGGCAGAGCTTTACCAAGGGCCGTCGATATTGGCCCGATGCAGTCCTACCGTCAGCTCCGGGGTGCAGGGCGACGATACGACCCATACTCCACTTCAAAGGGTGACATTGTTCGTTAACGATCAAAACTAAAGTACCGATGTCAATGGTGTTCTGAACCTTGTTCCATTTAGCCCTTTGCTGTAGAGTGTGGATGTATTCCCTGCGCCACCTATGCCAGAAATCCTGGTGCATTTTCTGTATAAGCTTCCATCGTTGCAAAACGCTAAGCTTCGACTCTACAAAATTTTCCTCGGGAAGCATCGATAGCGGCTCCAATGTCAGGAAATGCCCCGGAGTTAAGGCCGAAAGATCATTCGGGTCAGAGCTCAAGGCAGTCAGCGGACGTGAGTTTAGCATCGCCTCTATTTGAGTGAGAACGGTGGAAAACTCCTCAAAAGTAAGGCGCTGTTCGCCTACGACACGAGTTAAATTGGTTTTGACCGATTTAATACCGGCTTCGGCTAAACCGTTAAAGTGCGGAGCACCTGGAGGGTTAAACGAAAATTTAATATTGTGCCGTTCTGAAGCGTTTTTAGCAATCTCGGCAAGGTAGTTGCTTGCGCCAACGAAATTCCTACCTTGATCCGAGATGATCTCACTACAGCGCCCACGACGCGCTACGAAACGCTTGAGAGCGGCAAGAAAAGCCTCCGTCGAAAGCTCCGAAGCGAGCTCTATATGCACAGCTTTAGCTTTAGTGGTGCAAACGAATATGCAAATATACGATTTGTACGTTTTTACGCCGCGACCACGACCGAGTGCGATATCGAATGGACCGCCATAGTCAATCGCTACTTTGGAAAATGGCTTGATCTCATTAACCCTATACGACGGTAAGTTTCCCATTAAGGGAGCTTGTGCAGGTTTAGGGTTGGCGCGGAAACATTTCAAACATTTCGAAACTACGGAGTTAACTGCTCGCTTTCCCGACAAAATCCAAAAATCTTGCAGTAACAAGTTAAGCAAAGTTTGAGTGCCTGGATGCATATATTCCTTGTGGTACGCTTCGATTATTAAATTCGTCAAACGATGCTTACGACACAAAAGCAGAGGATGTCGGGCTTTGAAGGGAAGTTCAGAGTGAGCAAGACGACCGCCCACCCTGAGAAAACCAGCGTCATCAACGAAGGGTGATAGTTTCCGCAACCCCTTAGGGAGAGAGTTGGGAGAGCCGTTTTCCAATAATTGAAGTTCATGCGAAAACGAGGTTTGCTGCACATGTTTAATCAGAAACATGAATGCGCGATCAGTTTCTAGGGGTTGTAGAGCACCGATGTCTCTACTTAGTTTATCTTTCTGCTTCGAATTATGCAAAAAGCGACAACAATACGAAATGACTCTCTTGAGAGTCCTCAACGACGAACACTTTTAGATCAGTTTGTCAATCGAATTAATATCTGCAGGACCAGACAGAAGCGTCAATATCTTCTGTTCATCTTGTACAACCTGGTCATGACAAAACGGGAACGAAGCTGGCCAGTTGTCTTTGGTATTAGACAGCCAAGGAGGTCCATGCCACCAGAGACTCTGGTCCTGAAATTCTCTAGGTAGAGTTCCACGCGAACCAACGTCACTAGGGTTGTCAGAGGTACCCACGTGATGCCAACAATCAGGGGAAATCCTGTCATGAATGTGACTGACCCTGTTCGCCACAAAGGTTTTCCATTTAGATGGACACGATTTAATCCACGCTAGGGTAACGGTGGAGTCAGACCACGCGAAAACATTGTCGATTTGGAAGAGGTTTTAATGCTTCAACGAAAGTGGTAAGCAAATCCGACAACAACACGGCTGCCTGCAACTCAAGCCGAGGAACGGACAGCTTTCGAAGGGGAGCTACTTTGGACTTCGCGCAACAAAGCTCTACAGAGGTACCTTCCGCACCCTCAGTGCGAAGGTACACAACGGCGCAATATCCACGCTCTGACGCGTCACAGAACCCGTGCAGCTCCAAAGAATCGAAAGATTTTACCATTCGACGGGGAATAGTGACAGACGCTAACAAAGGGAGCTGTGACTTAAACCTCGACCATTCCGATGGGAGAACCTCGGGTACTTCGTCATCCCACGAGACACCGCACGTCCATAAAAGCTGCATGAAGTATTTAGCGTAGAAGGTGACCGGGGTGAGAAAACCTAAAGGGTCATAGATGCGAGCGATATCTGAAAGGATTGTGCGCTTCGAACAGCGACTCTCTTCTGCCGAGACGTTAAAGTGGAAACGATCATCACGAGGCGACCACAATAAACCTAAAATTTTGAGAGAGACGTCCGCTGCATCTTCAAATTTTCGAAAGTCTTCTGAATATAAGTCGGAGGAAGGCAATCCAGCGAAAAAATCCTTGTGATTGGAGGTCCATTTTCTTAAATGGAAACCTCCCGACGATAAAATATTGTAGATTTCTGTCCTCAATGCTACAGCCGATTCGATAGAGTCAGTTCCGGAGACGATATCATCGACATAAAGGTCGCGAGACAATACTGACGATCCCAGAGCGAAGTCAGATTCCGAAATTTGCGCGAGTTGAGCTATCGTTCGCAGTGCCTGAAACGGAGCCGAAGATACGCCGTAAGTAACGGTGCGTAGGCGATAGTCAAGAACCGGACCATTGGGATCGGGACGCCAGAGAATGCGTTGATAATCAGCATCTTCATCAGGGACAAGAATCTGCCTATACATTTGTTTCACGTCACCAGTGAAGACGATGGCGTGCCAACGAAAACGAACGAGCAAGTCGAAGATATTAACTTGAAGCTTAGGCCCCGGCAACAAGGTGTCATTAAGGGAGAAGCCTCTAGAGTCCTTGCAACTTGCGTCAAAAACGACACGAAGAGGAGTGCTGATTGAGTCTGGACGCAAGATTCCATGGTGCGGTATGTAGTAGAAGTTACCTTCAGACTCTACAGGAGGCTCAACATCTTCGAGATACTTACAGTTGGCGTAATCGTCCATGAAAGAAACATACGCTTTACGAAATTCAGGATTAGAGTCAAGTTTCTTCTCCAACGACGAAAACCTTTTGAGTGCAATGGCACGAGAATCCGAAAAGGCAGGATTGTTTGAAGAATCTACGAAAGGCAAGGGTACAATGAATCTACCATCACTTGACCGCGAGTGGTTTGCAATGAATTGATCTTCACACTGTTGATCTTTCTTCGATAAGGGAATATTTTTGGTAGAGTTAACATTCTCTAACTCCCAAAATTTCTTAATGGAGTTATCCAACGACGACGACAAATTCGATACGAGGAAACAGTCTTTATTGACTGGTCGACGAGAAGTGTGATTTGAGCTACAACCTCCTACAAGGATTCAGCCGAAAATGGTTTGTAGAGCAATGGGTTGACCTGGTTTGCCTCGCCTGAGACCGGGTAGTAGAGCCGACGAAAATATTTCTGCACTAAGCAGCATGTCTACAGGGCCAGGG
This sequence comes from Crocallis elinguaria, assembly GCA_907269065.1. Lineage (NCBI taxonomy): Eukaryota > Metazoa > Arthropoda > Insecta > Lepidoptera > Geometridae > Crocallis > Crocallis elinguaria. Next base: position 11,090,822 of record OU026077.1, read on the forward strand.
CGAGCGAAGTCTGGGTCAGCGAGAGTTAAGCCAACGATGTGCGACCAACACGACGAATCGACAGGTTGAACTGGCTGGTCAGCACAAATCGAAGGCAGTACGAGAGCTTCAAATTTAAACTCATTAGTCGATTTGGTTGACTGTACCACGCATGACAACGATCCGAGAGGTTCAGCAACTGACTGACCAATCCCATTAACAGACTGCCGACGATAGTTAATTTCTAGTCCTAAGGATTTGGCACACGGTGCTGATATAAAATTGCATGCGCTAGCAGAGTCAAGTAGGACACGTACGGACTTAAAGTTTCCGAGATTGTCCCTAACCAAAACCTTTGCAGTTGAAAATAAAATATTATTACTACTTGTCATGGAAGTAAGAACAGTGTTTTGTGGTTCGATATTTTTATTCAAAGGTGTATTCAATTGAGAAGTGCTACCTACATTCCTAAAATTGTTAAAATGTAACAGCTTGTGGTGCAATTGATTGCACACACTACAACGAGACGCTTTACAAAATTTAAGTCTATGCGAGGGGGACAGACACAATATGCACAAGTTTTTCTGTTTCACAAAGTTAAATCTAGCTTGTGGGTCGAGTTCCAAAAACCTACTGCATTCTGCAAGGTCATGCTTTCCTGAACAGGACTGACACGAAGAAGTCGACACAACAAAAGCAGTTCTGTTCTGTTTACTAACATTAGGCCTAGCAGGAGCTGTGACAGGAGCAACATCAAGAGCATGGAAATGCTTTTCGATAAACTTTTGAAGTTCCTTAAATTCTGGAATCTCATCAGGGTTCTTTTGTTCTAACTGAAACATTTCACGCGTTGACCTATCAAGCTTTGACCACAAGAAATAAAACAAAATAAAGTTCTTGTCCGGCAAGTTGAACTTCTCAAGAACCGACAAATTTTCGGAGAAGGTACGATACACTCTTTCTAATTCCGGACCAGACTTTACTTTAATAAGGTCACAATTCAAAACTTTCTAAAAATTATTTGTTGCAATTTGTCTTTTCTTATTATAATATTTCAACAAAGTATTATATGCATCCAAGTAACTCTCCTCTGTAAGTGGATAGTTCTTTATTAAATCATAAGCACTTCCTTGTACACTCGAAACTAAGTAGTGTAGTTTTTCAACATTCGTAATGTTCCTTTTATGAATTAATGAGTCATAAAGTTGGATAAAGGAAATCCAATTTTCTATTTTTCCGTCGAACGGTTTTATCGAAATTTTAGGTAACCTAGCAGTTATTTCACTAGCTACGATATTTTGAAGCGGTTTCACTTCACGATTTCTAAACCGACACTTAACATCTTTCATAAGAGTTTCAAACGTCGCCGATAGCTTGAGCTCGGTTCCACGAAAATCTTTAGGAATAGCCGCTAGTAATTTCATCTGTGCGGCATGAAAATCATTTTCTAAATCCTTAAAATCAAGTTCAATGTAACCGGCTAAATCTGTGCCCGACATATACTCCAATCTCATTAGTGAGTAATCTCGGGAAATCCGATTCGAGTCTGCAATCGCATCCATTTCACTGTCACTGCCAACAGACATACTTAAACAACTTATTTTTACAAATAAAATAAGTTTCGAAACAAATTACAAATACAAAGTAACAAAATCAAAACAAACTTTGACTTTTGACAATGAAACAGTGACAATGACACAACGATTAACAGATAACTTCAACTGTCAACTTCAATCTAATACGAACGGAAAAAAAAGATATATTGCCAACTGATACATTTAAACGACAGGCCACAAGAAAACTTGGCTTTAATAAACTAAAGAATTAAAGTAACATGTTATAGAATGAAAATATAAGACAGTTTAAGACATTTACAATATGTCAATCTTTAAATATAATAAACATTATCATAGAGCAGAGTTAGAACTCTGTGTGCTCTAAGGAGAATACATATCATTCACCCCCTCTACGTTTTCGTTACCACCGAAGTTGTATAATCTAATAATATATAATCGGAATACGGCAGATTCTTTTGACGCACCCAATGGATCATCCTAACGATTCCAGGATGGCAAAGATCATTATGCAATGTTCGCAGTTTGTCTATGTTCATGTTAGCGCATACGCGGGATAGTGTGTCTGCCACAGTGTTTTCTGAACCAATCAAACTTGAAACAAGATAGTTCAAGACGCCAGCGCTCGATCTTCTCGTTCTTTATTCTGCTGGTGTGATTGCTATTGAAGATAAATGACACTGAGCGTTGATCTGTGATTAAATTGAAATGTCTTCCAATAAGAAAATGTCTCCACTTACGGACACTCTCAACAATCGCTCCGGCTTCTTTTACTATAGAAGATTGCTTACGTTCTGATTACGTTCTGAAAGAAAGCTACTGGTCGTCCCTTTTGAGATAATGTCGCTGCTAGAGCGAAATCTGAAGCGTCTGTCTCGACAGTAAATGTTTCTTGATCGTCTATTGGACTAAGGGAAGATTTTTGAATCTCCGATTTTAGATCTTGAAAGCTTGTTTTTGCTTCGTTTTTAAGAGGAAATGTAGTCACTCCGATAAGTTGGCGTATTTTAGTGGACGCAGGTGGCACATTTGCTTCCATTACGTTGCACACTTCAAGTGGTTTCATTTCACCTCCAAAATTCAGTACTAGCGACTTGTGCTCTTTGAGCAAATCGTGACCAATTGTTAAATCAGCGCAAAGATTAGATACATCATACAATTAATAAGGATCGCTTCCTATAGGTATTGTCACCTAATTGAATCGTGGCGTGGCACATATCTTCAACGAAGGAGACTTATGAGAGTGTTGCCAGTGAAATAGCCTGTTTGCATGGTGATCGTTTAAGATTAAGTGCTTGAGCAAAAGATTTGTCAATAAAAGTTACTGAACTGCCTGGGTCAATTAGTGCATCAGCGCGTATTTCGTTAATGGTTACGGAGACGGTCGCTTTCCGAAGACTGGCTGGAGAGGCGGCTAGAATATGCGCCGTACCAATTTGATTGGGACCATCGTAAGTGCTGACAACTTTTGCATTAGCAGAATAGTTTGGCGGCTTAGTCTGGTGAACGCTACGGCAAACATTTGCAAAGTGGCCTTGCTTAGAACATAGCTGGCAGTTAGCTTTGTTTGCGGGGCATAGTACTCTTTGGTGAACATTACCACCGCAAAAGAAACAACGTTTTCGGGAGTTGTATGGTGCAGTTGTAGCATGAGCGGTAATATTATTGTTCCCATCATGTTCAAATACAGCATTTGCATAACGTGGTAAAGAATTTAAGTTGTCAGATATCATGAGCGAGTTCTTTTCGGCCGCTTCAAGAGATAAGGCTTGCTGTACTGTTTCTTCTAAAGATAAATTCAAATTTTCTAAAAGACGTGCTCTTGATTTTTGTGAAGAAACCCCTACGATAAAGGCATTTCTGATCGATTGCTCTTTATGTTCTTTAGCCGAGACACTTTGAAAACAACAATCATGAGAAAGGAGTTTTAAAGCTCTCACGTAATCGGATATTGTTTCACTGGGCCCTTGTTTTCTTATAGTTAGTTCATGCCGGGCCAGAATTACGTTCTTTGGCTTTAGATAGATTTTATCGAGAATTTTCAATCCTTCTTCACAATTGTTACAGTTTCTAATATACAAAAATACTGTTGGAGATAAGTGATGGACTAGAAGCTTAAATTTTGTAGATTCGGTTGTAGACGACAAGCATTCTAGTGATAAAAAATTCATAAAAGTATACCGCCAATGTGTCCATTTTATGTCGGCCGCAATTGCATCAGGTTCTTCGTTGAATCTTTCAGGCCGTAAGAATTGTGATATATTCGAATTTGCATTTTCACGATTTTGTTTTGCTTCAACTGATTTAGACTGAGACATCTTTCTTTTAGTTTATTAAATTGATACATTTAAACGACAGGCCACAAGAAAACTTGGCTTTAATAAACTAAAGAATTAAAGTAACATGTTATAGAGTGAAAATATAAGACATTTTAAGACATTTACAATATGTCAATATTTAAATATAATAAACATTATCATAGAGCAGAGTTAGAACTCTGTGTGCTCTAAGGAGAATACATATCACCAACCGTACGAAATTAAAATAAACTGGCAAGTTTGACAACCTAACGATATAAAATTTAAAATCTCTATTTTCTATGCTATGACTCACCTTTTTAATTTTCTACCTCACAACCAAATAATAAAAATGTTGAAAACGATGAAATTTTACAATAATTTACAAAATAACTGTACGTAAGGCGAGAAATCGAAATAGTTCGAACAATAAAGTGATTCGAAAGGCCACTTTCAATTAATATCCGGCCGAAGGGACCAAAAAATGTTATTATCCGGCCGAAGAGACCAAAAAATGTTATTAATTGGGCGTCACTTTATTGTTCTTTTTGAACTATGATGAATTTAGTGGACTGTATTTTTGCGAACGATACAACGAAAGGGTTTTTATTACTGCCGACGAAAAAGAACGGTGAAACACTTACCAGGAATCCGATGCGATGCTCCTGGACCAGTGCTATGGTGCCGTCCGTTACACTTTCAGTTCACTAGCTTACCTCTGGCGTAACTTGGGCTGAAACACAACACTGGGTGCGCCACAGTTCAGTTCGGTCGGCTTAACGATATCAATAGGGCTCTGCCCTCGACAAATTTGCGAATATTAAATTTTAACGCACAACGACACGATTTCGACCTCCTTTCTTTACCGCGGGAAAACGACGACAACTACTGGTTGCCATAATCTAAATTTGCAAATACCCGACATATTTGGTTGCCAGGTAAAACCGAAAAAATGACTACAAAAAAAATATATTTATTTATACGAAAAGTGAACAGGATCACTTTGTCTGTCTGCCTATCAAGACCCTTTTTCAAGTTCCTATTGATTTGTGGTGGGTGGTAGTGGCAGGTACTTAGGTGCGAGGCTCTGGTTATGCATACTATTAAGTGTCCATAGAGAATGTTATTGCCATAATCTGGGGATGAAAGTGTGATGTCTAGCTGTTTTACAACATTTTTTCCGAGAGAATATTGATATGTACATATTTAGATAAACCTTATTTATTATGGTCTGTGTGTAATATTTTGCCTACATCATATAAGCAAAATCAATATGACAGATTTAACATCCATAAAATTACTGTGGGTATTTGAAAAATTGTTTGTAAAGATTCACACCTACACTTTTGTAGATTCATATCTCAATATACACTTCCCTATTCTATAATACATATATTAATATCAAAAAGCTAAAAGATGAAGGATAAAAATAAAATTCTAGTTCTAGTCTAGGTACATACATTTTACTTTATATATTTACAGGTTGAAAAATAAAACATGCAAAAACATTTAAAATGTACTTAAATCTATACAAATAAATAAAGTTGAAGTGTCTGTTTGTATCAAAATGACAGTTTTTTACTAAATGTATATGAAAGTATATAAGATACCAATAACAAAACAACCATGTTTAAAATTTTTGTGTGTCAGTCTGTTTCTTCCGTGTAATCTCTGAAATGGCTGGACCTATTTTGACAGGAGTTTCACGCGCAGATAGCTGATATTACAAGAAGTAACTTTGGCTATGTGGGTGAAGCTGCGGAGCGCAGATAGTATTAAATAAAATGGGAATTAAATTACAAATTCATAACAGCAAAAATCATGATATTTGCTTAAGTTGATTCTTAACAAATGAATAATCTGTCGCTGTAATTAATTAGAGCCATTTCTGTCTTACTTCATGGTTAGAAGGTAGCCTGTAAGCAAATAAGAACAATTCCCAGTAACACTTTCTTTAAAGCATTCCATTATCAACAATAGGTAATCATTTACCATCCCCATGAGAAAATGGTTACCCTACTTCAGAAACCATAATGACTAGCAGGACATATCGAAAGATAGCTCACATCTCGAAAATGTTCTTTGTTGTATCCATTTATTGCGCATTTATTGACCATTTTGAAACCAAAATATGAAAATACAATAAGTAAAGAACACTATATTATCTCTTCAACAACCGAAGGACTTATGGCACTACATGTTACACAGACTTACTAAGTCAGTCCATTAAATTGGATAGTGTAATAAGAGAGTTAGTTTGTTATTTGGTCATAGTAAAAAAAGGAGACTGTCAGACAGTCTCAGTAAGAGTCTGAATAATGTAAGCCCAGTTGAGTAATCAGTCTAAAGTTTTTGATTGCTGTGCCATCCTGTGCTGATTTGTCGAGTTACTAAAATCTGTACCATAACTATATATAATATTGTATGGTTGTGTAAATATAGGTAACCTACACACATATATAGTATCATATATTATATAATGTGTTATCTATGCCTATATATTATGCATACATATAATTTACCAATGAAATGCTTTAAGGGAAAAGAAAATAAACTACTCTAAGTAAAAGTATTTATTCTAAATATAAGTAGGTAATATTGTAGCACTTAAAAGTTATACATTTGTGTATTTCAGGTTTTAACATTTCTTTCCTATCAGCTTAAATCCCTCATCCTCACCCCAGCTTGATCCCTCATATATAATAAACAATATATTGTCAGTCTCTCCGCCTATCATCTTACTAGATCACTTTAATGCTCATTACCCTTCATGGGGCTCCAGTCAGATAATGCCTTTGGCCTTGCTCTCCTGGATGTTTCTGATGAGGCAAATCTTTGTGTTATCAACAACGGGTCCCCTACCCGTAGGGTATTTCCTTCCCAAAATCCTAGAAGTGCTCTTGACCTGTCTATTTGTTTGGCTTCTCTAGCTTCTGTTCTTTCTTGGAAGGTATTATAATTATTATTATTATAAGCATTTTTAAGAATAAGACTGACTAGATACTGATCCGGATAGACTTTAGAGTAATATTGTTGCATTTTCAATAATTTAGTAGGTACAAAAAATAAATTACCGTATTGCTATATTTTTTTAAGTTATATACTTAGTAAATAGTTGTCAATGACTTATAAATATTACAACAATTAATGGATCCATAGACTCCCGAACTAGTAGCAACTGTGTTTCAGGAGCCAGAATTGTAAGAAAACATCGAGTAACTTATTAGTGCAATGATAAAAAAGTAATCCCTCTCTTATCCAAATATTTTATTCTGCGAACTTTTTGACCCATTCATACACCATAAGGATTTATTTGGCTATAAAAATTTGTATTTCTGTTGTTTAGCAAAATGGCTGTGAAGAAACATGAGCTGGTCCAAGACCCCCGTCAGTTGGACCTGACTGCCCTGACTAATTACCTTCAGCTTATGAATGAGCACACACACTACCTGTCACCAAGCGAACTCATCAAGAACTGCCAGGACATAGTAAAATGTTTGGGTGAGTACTCGTATCCGCACTCTACATTACTTCTACATAATAATTATTCTATATAAGTCACGTAAACAGGATATAAGTATTATTGACATGTAGGTCTCAGGAGGTTAGCTTTTACAGGTATGTATTTTCAATTTTTCATAAGAGGTTACTACAGCACATTTGGCATATTTACACATTGCGAGTTGTGGTACTAGGCGAACATAAACGTAAAAAGAAATCGAGATATTACTTACAGATTATGAACATTTGTGTGGATATAAGTAAAAGCGTACTACTTATACTATATAGCTACTTTTTGAAAATTAGCTTATAACCTTATATGTTTGTTTGTGCAGCTCGTGCCCAGGGCCCGCACAGTGCCATGTGGCAGTCGTTGCATGTTGTTGAAGACTTTCTGGTCCATGTCATGAACTCCGTTCAAGAGGATGTGCGTCACGAGATTATCACCGCCATACTGGACAAGTTCAACCAGTACATCTCGGATCCGCGTAAGTTAATACACAATCTCACACTTGTTTATTAAAACCACTATATACTATGACTACATCACACACATAAGTAGCGAGAGGCACAAGCTTATAGTAAAATATTTCGATCAGAATCGAACGCCTGCCCCGCCACGTCGGTCGTTCTGGTCGTGTTGAACTCCGATAATGAGGCTGCACAGTCCACTGCTCGCTGGCTGGTGCAGCAGGGCGAGGGACCGGGAGGTGCCGGCCTCCGTGCCTCTCTCTCCTGCCTTTACACCTGGATGTATCAATGGAACGGCACGCCCAGTCTCGGAGACTGGGTCATGGCTTTCATCAAAGCTCTAGAAGTAAGTTTCTTTTTGTAATACGAGAGTATGAGGGAGTGGATGCAATATGCTATATTTTAGCGTACGGTTTTGACTGAGCCTCTTTTTATATCTCGCTAGGTTAGTGTTTGGCCACTATCGTATACTTGATGTTGAATGATGACGTAATCACAGCTGTTAAAGTGCTGAACTTAGAATGGGTTAGCTACTTTTGTTGATGCACTATGTCTTAATTAGTTATGTAAATTTTAATAACTAGTGACAAACTATTTTAATAAACGATTTCAATTGCATGATTACATCGATGTAAGTTTTCTACGTTATCATCACGTCTCCATCATCGCTGTTTGCAATTCCGAAACCTCAGCGAAAAGCTCAGCTTTTTTGTGAATTTTGTGAATGCTCTTTATTGCGGTGACTTAACAGTGTTCGAGGAGTTTTGGCGGGAATGCGAAAATGTGCTGTTGTTGTGTTTGTGTTATTTACTAAAACCTGTGTTTTATCGAGTGTTAATGTGTAATAATGGTGGATTATTAACCATTAAGTGTTCGTAAACGTGCATAAGTGGAAGGCAAATAGTACAAAGACGAAAAACGTGTATTTTCGTATTCTATCCAAAACTCCATAGAAGCTTCAGTAAAGTATCCACCGCTTTACTGACGCGTCACTTCGACTCGACTGCGCCTAGACTATACTTTAACGTGACTTTGACGACTTTTACACCAAAACTAGAGATTTATTACATATTAATATATTTTATATAACTTGACACTGGCCAAAAAAAAAAAAAAAAAAACAGTGTTCGAAATTTTGGGAAGGAAACCTCTAGAACTTGCTTCAAAATTTTTTGCTGTATTTTTTAATTAGCTTCTCGTTTAAAAGAGTTATTTTTTTGTTTAGGAAAACGAGCGTTTCGACATCTTGATAGAAGTGTCGGTTGACAATTTGGGTCACTTGTTCTCTGCCATGGACGACCCGGGAGCACTCCGGCAGGCCAGCGCTGACGTTATTTTCCACGTGCTCTCTTCATTGCGCGAGTCGAAGGAGGCTCTTGATGTGGTAAGAATTACTTACATATCGCTTAGTTTATACTGGTATTTTATTGGTATTCGACAATCAAAAACTTAACTATAAAAATGTTTATAATTTGTAGTTGTTTGATTTTAGTTGTTACATAGGTTGCTGTCAGCGTCACTATGTTGAAAAATTTTTTCGATATAGAGTTTTGATTCTCATGAGAAAACGAATTGAATGACATCATAAAAAATGGACTCAACATCCGTATTGGTTCGTGGCGTCAGATTTTGAATTTGGATGTGCAAGTATTACTGTGGTCTGGTTTCAGCCAGGAAAAACCCGTGTGGGAGTTTGTCTTAAAAGTATTGTGCTTCACAACTGAAACGTACGAACAATAATACCAAATGATTCGTCTCGTCAGGAAAAAGACGTTTCCAAAGGTAATGAGCTCTTTCCGTTGCAGATAACGCCTCACGTGGACCGAGTACTGACTAACTTGGCATCGGATAGCGGCCAGTTCAGCCGACAGCTGCTGCAGAATATCGTCGATATCCTCACAGAGATGGTGGATGGCCTCGCCAGCATAAAGAGAGAAAGCACTGCGGCGACCAAGAACATCAAAGACAAATATGTGGATGTGGTAAGTTTTACTACCGAGGTTACATGAGATTTTTTACAGCGCTCGGTGATTCATGATTCCTTAGGGGCATATTGAATTAAACTAACCAGTAAACTTGCTCGCGTCATTAAAATCATTAGATTTTAAATGTTCACTGTGTAACTTAGAAGAATAATTTTGTTTACAATAGGTTTCTATGCGCAATGCTTTGATCCACATCTTCTGTTTTTTTTTTTGCTAGAAGGAAAACGTGTGTTCCTTTATTTTTGATATGAACTGCTTTATTACTGAAATGCACAAAGAATGCATCTGTAAAGTGCAATTCAGTGTAAAAATAAAGGTACACACAATTTTCCCTTCTGACGAGAAAAAACGGAAACTGTGGATCAAAGCATTGATCATAAAAATTATTGGAAAACAATTATTATTCTAGGTTATATAGTGACCATTACGGCACATCTAATGATTTTTAAGACACGAGCTGGTTTACTGTTTACAGTTTAATTCATTAACCCTCAAAGTGAATATCAATGACAAGCACCAGCGATGGTGGCGCCATCTGAGATTAGCTTTGCCTGTGCCTCTCCATTCGGAATATGTTGTTATTTAACTATTGATTGAAGTAACTTTTCTCCTTAGATCATGTGCCTCGAGCGTCATATGGCGTCGCGTGGCTGCACGTTCCTACAGCAGCCGCCGTGGCGCGCGCGCAGCGTCTGCGCCAAACCGATCAACACATGCAAGCCTCTCCGCAAAGTAGGCCTTCTCAATCTCGGGAACACGTGTTATATGAACAGCGTCATTCAGGCGTTGCTTTTGACTCGACAGTAAGTACCACTCTGCTGTCAGCTGTGAGTAGAAATAATAAAAGAGGCCGAGCAAATTTTTTTAGCTCCCTGAATGTTTTTTTTTAAGTTTTTATGCTATTTGGTAACGAGACGAGCTGGTCGTTTGCCTGATGGTAAGCATAACGCCGGCCCATAACAATTGCAGTGCTACTCAGTACTTTGAAACACGCCTGCGCGGCACTGCAGTGCGCTCGTTACCTTGAGACATTAGGTATTAAGTCTCATAAGCCTAGGTGTTGCCGCCCGCGCACCGAGACTGTTACGTCACATTGAACCAATCCAGAGTAGCGTTATGCTTGAGAGATAGCCTGTGACGAGCGCTCCTCATCACATCATATTGGACCAATAACTAGTGGCGGTATATTTGAAAATGGCCAATGATGGAAGCCACACATCACGCGATAATCCAGCTCACCCCACCGCTTCTTCTGATTTCCAAGACCTCAAAAGATTTATGCGACTTATACTATAGAACATAATTTATTTACACCAGAACTACTTGTTCTACGAGCATAGCAACAGTATAAAAACAAAAGTAGAAACATTTCAGTTTTCTTGATAAACATGAACATTGAAATGAATTCATACATCAAACATATTTATGTACATTAGACGACGCAGTAGTGTGTTATCGATTTTGATTCCAGAAGCAGTTATTTAATTTAAAATTTATAAACGTGGTCGGCGTCATTAGAGCAATTTCATTGATCGCTCCGTGTCCGTTTTGTATCTCTTTTGTTAAATATTTTTCCCTTGCCTCGAATGCGACACTCTGAGACAAGCAAATGCGAATATCATTTACGCCTTATTTTTCTTGATTGTTTTATTATGTTTTGATTTCTGTGTTTCATCTCGCAATTACATAAGCGCTTCTACTAAAATCTTCTGTACTGCTTAAACAAAAACTATGGAATTACACAAAGCGATTGAAAAATATAAGTATTCTACTGCAAGTATTAAACTAGACTGACTGACATAGAGCTTATTAAATTCATATTTAATGTTTGTGTTTTTTTACTTTATTTGCGAATTGCTTGTTTGTGTTTAGTTTAGTTGTGAGCCATCTTTAAGCAAAACTGATTGGAATAGTAATCAAACCACGTAATTTTTATTCATGATAGATTGATTTCGTTACTTGATTTGTATCTGTCGTCAGCCGACCAAAGTTATAGCTGCATCAACGATCCGTCAATGTTTTCAATCTAAAGATTGTGTATTTATTGGTTTTCAAGAAAGCTTTTAAAGCATAATTTGAATGCTGGGACGTTACGAAGTCGCGCTGTTAACGCATCTCTGAAGTTAACTTTAGAAGCAGACTCTACACATCTACACTGAACAAAATCCGTTCAGCCACGTATTTGAGGTCATCAGCCGTTTCTGCCGGTGGATTTAAAATTTTTATTTCGTTTCATTGGTTTGCTTTGTGTGCTGGCGTTTGAATTCTATTTCACCTGATGCTATGTGACGAATTTGCCGAGTGTTCGTAACGTTTCAATACTATTTCACCTGATGTTAGGTGACGAAGTTGCCGAGTGTTCGTAACGTTTGAATACTATTTCACCTGATGTTATGTGACAAAGTTGCCGAGTGTTCGTAACGTTTGAATACTATTTCACCTGATGTTATATGACGAAGTTGCCGAGTGTTCGTAACGTTTGAATACTATTTCACCTGATGTTAGGTGACGAAGTTGCCGAGTGTTCCTAACGTTTGAATACTATTTCACCTGATGTTATGTGACGAAGTTGCCGAGTGTTCGTAAGGTTTAAATACTATTTCACCTGATGTTATGTGACGAAGTTGCCGAGTGTTCGTAACGTTTGAATACTATTTCACCTGATGTTATGTGACGAAGTTGCCGAGTGTTCCTAACGTTTGAATACTATTTCACCTGATGTTATGTGACGAAGTTGCCGAGTGTTCGTAACGTTTAAATACTATTTCACCTGATGTTATGTGACGAAGTTGCCGAGTGTTCGTAACGTTTGTATACTATTTCACCTGATGTTATGTGACGAAGTTGCCTAGTGCTCGTAACGTTTGAATACTATTTCATCTGAAGTTATGTGACGAAGTTGCCGAGTGTTCGTAACGTTTGAATACTATTTCACCTGATGTTTTGTGACGAGGTTGCCGAGTGTTCGTAACGTTTGAATACTATTTCACCTGATGTTATGCGACGTAGTTGCCGAGTGTTCTTAACACGCTAAACCGATGCTAATGCAAGTTAATCTTCTGCGATCGTCACTTTCAATGTTATCTGTGTGTAGATTTTTGTTTTTGTTCGCATATTCTGTACTCGTATTTGGGTTGTAATTATTATTTTAAAAAGTCAGGTCCGCGAAGTATTTATTACATGTCAGATGTCAATTTAACTGTTGGTTGTCCTTGATCACCATTTCACCAATCGACTAATCCCTACGTTATATTACAAGTTCTATTATCGTTATATTAGCCTCTTGTAGTTCATTGAAATGGCTGTTAGTTCGTTCTTCTTGGTCGTCCGTCTTGTTACGGATAGCAATAGTCCTCTAACTTTCGCTTTTGTGACTTACATTAATTATTAAACATAACTTTTCTTTTATTACTATCGGAGCGACAAACTTCCTAAGCAGTTGCCGAGAGGAAGGAACTGTTGATTACAACTCTTAATTTTAGGATACTCGAGCTGATTTTTATTTAATAGATAAACAATTTATACATGAGACATATGTTTCCTTGCAGATTCAGTACACACGTAATGCTGCAAATGAATTCCGTGCCGTACTGGGCCAAGTTGGGAGTGCTTTTCGCTAAGATGATGCACTCGATAACCAACAAACTGGATCCAGTCGAATTCTTCAAGGTGTTCAAGCCGCCATTTTTCACAATCAACAATCAACACGACAGCTCCGAGTTTCTTGGGTAAGTTTATTGAGTCAGACTGGCCACCCGTACAATATTATGGTCTACATATAAATTATTGTTCGCGTGTGTAAATTAGTGTACGAGCATTACTGTGTTCCTGCTTGATGAGTAGCCATTGAAATTACTGGGCTTGGTATACTTTATACCTTATGTCTCAGGGTACAAACGCACTGAAGTGCCGCGCAGGACTTTGTGTTTCAAAGTTGTGAGTCGCACTGCAATTGCAAATTAACGTAAGTTGGCTACGTATTTTTTTTTCGTTCATTTAACTTACGAGTTTGTAATTTCTGCACCGAGGTCAATAACTATGTGCGTACCATATCTTTTTTTTTGTCATCCAGGGAAAAACTCGTTTGCGAGCTTACCCCTCCGCACCCCAGGGGGTGGGGCGACGGAGAAAGTGTAGCGCTACTGCCTGCCCACTGCGCAGCGTCCTACCCACTAAAAAACCACTAGGACTTATGTGTCTCCTAGGGTTGGTGAAAACGGGCATAAATCCTCCAGTCCCGTCCGTTATGTAGTTCGATAGAGCAGCGCGCCCCACCTCGGCCACCCTACGAGTCCGATTTGCAGCGCCGGAGCGCCCCGTCCGCTGAGCCCCCTGCTAACCCATTCAGGGACACACGGAGGGTCCTGCCGCGTCGGATTATTTGCTAACAGTCAGCAACCTCTCCTGGTTGACTAATTTCAGTCCCGATTTTAATCTGATATAGGTATGGTACGCACGGGGTACGAAGTCGGATAACCTCTTTGTGGTACACCCAGGGTACCAGTCAGCAACCTCTCCTGGTTCACTGATTTCGTTCCCGGAGAGGTTGCTGACTGGTATCCAGGTTGCACAACGAGGAGGTTATCCGACTTCGTACCCCGTGCCGTGAGGTATCGTACCTACACCAGATTAAACCTGAGAATGACTCCAAAAACCAAAAAGAATGTTTCAGAATAGAATTCACGTCTTTTATTCAGTATTTACAAGAATTTATTACAGTTCAAATCCCGTTAGTACTCGTACAAAACGAGGTCAGTTTCGAAGCCAATGTTTATTCAGTGTTGATCACGGCTCGTGGAGCAAACAACCGCACACTGAGAATATATCTTAATAAGATACGTAACACATATATTCCTGAAGACACAATAGCTTTACAAATTGAAGTAGAATAACAACCGTGATTATATTCTCTGATATCTATGTATTTTTTACTACAAGGTACCGGGACGAGCAGGTCATAGTATGCCTGGTGGTAATCATAACTCTTGTCCATAACTATGGCATTGCCACCTATAGAACTTAAAAATAAGGACATCAAGGCAGCAGTGCTCTATACCCTTAGAAATCTGGTTTTGTTGAATGTTTACTGGTTATAGTTTAATTCATTAACCCTCAAAGTAAATATCAATGACAAGCACCAGTGATGGTGGCGCCATCTGAGATTAGCTTTGCCTGTGCCTCCCCTATGAGAACCTCCTCCTTTTTGGAATTCGGGTAAAAATAGAGAAATAATAAAATTAACATGTAATGTTGTGAATTGTGATGTCAGGAATGATTCTAATTTGTTTATTTATTTTATTACAGCTACCTATTTGAGCTGCTGCAGTCGTTCGAACATTGCTCCGATGTCAATTTCGACTATTCAAAGCCAGCTGTATTGAACACGTCGCAGTTTTCTGCGCACCGTTGGCGTAGTGTCGCCAGTCAGTCAACATCGGTTGCCATCACGTAAGTTATTGACAGTTTACAATTTAAATTACGAAAAAAATCCTAATTATAAGTGTGTTTCAGCCATACTGGGTCTGGGTTGTTACCACCGCTTTGCTCGTGAAGTCTGCCGCCAAGCAGTAGTGTGCAAGCATTACTGTGTTCCGGTTTGATGAGCAGAGTATCCAGTGAAATTACTGGGCTTATGAGACTTAATACCTAATGTCTCAGGGTAACGAGCGCACTGCAGTGCCGCGCAGGTCTTTGTGTTTCAAAGTTCTGGGTGGCACTGCAATCGTTATGGGCCGGCGTTATGCTTACCATCAGGCAAACGACCAGCTCGTCTCGTTACCTAATAACATAAAAAAAAAAATACTCTAGTTTTAATGTATCCACCATCTTCGACCGTATCGTAGCTTAAGTTCTCACTTATCCATTAAAAATCAGAGTGTAGATGGCGCTGGATTACAGTCGCACCACAAATCTGCACAAGTGAATGTCGCTCCCGTCTTGGCTTTTATAGCCAAGCGTTTTGCGTCAACCTTCATTATGAGGACGGCTAGGGAGTGGAATTCTTTGCCGGCTTCTGTGTTTCCCAATAGCCATAATTTGGGAGTTTTCAAGACGAGAGTGAATAGGTTTCTTCTAGACAAGCGTGCTACATCGTCGCTTAACATCAGGTGAGATCGTGGTCATACGTAAGCCTATTTCAGATAAAAAAAAGGAAATGTTTTTCGCAGATCTCAGACACTGCTTAGAAACGCCTTTAAAAAGCGACTGAGTGAACATAGGCTTCCCCCATAGCCTATGGACAGCAGTGAATTTCTTCCCAGCAGTGACCGATGTCCATGCAAATATCGCCATACGATAGTCCGTAAAGTTGGTGTAACTGCAAACCGATGGAACCCCCGGGTTCGATTCCTGGCCAGGACAAACTGTGTGTGGAGAAAACGTTTGCTCTGTGGATCTTGGGCGTTTGTGTTGTGTATCTGTGTGTACATGGCCCCTGTGGCACAGCGAATCTTAGTGCAGGGGTATGACTGTCAGTGTCAGCGTTTATATTATTCATACTCTTGATTCAAATTTTGTAATTATGTTTTGTAGTGAGATTGACACACCTGAGCCGGCGGCGAATCGCCGCCCTGTATCCCCGCGACCCGGAGGCAGCGGCAGCGGTACGTACCGCGTTTACTAATCTCTTTTTGCCTATCATTTTTTATTTTTTATCTTATGCTATTTGAGGAGTAGGCGAACAAAACGTCACTTTTCCATTTTTTATAACGATTTTATAACGAGACGAGCTGGTCGTTTGCCTGATGGTAAGCATAACGTTGGCCCATAACAATTGCAGTGCCACTCAGAACTTTGAAACACAAAGGCCGGCGCGATACTGCAGTTCGCTCGCTACCCTGAGACATTAGGTTTTAAGTCTCATAAGCCCAGTAATTTCACTGACTACTCTGCTCATCAAAGCGGAACACAGTAATGCTTGCACATTACTGCTTGGCGGCAGATTTCATGAGCAAAGCGGTCTTCAAAATACAGGTTAACCTAGTTTGTGGACCAATAATGTCATATTTTGATAACTGTCTTTATACCAATAAAACTTTATTATTATTATTAAATAGAGCAGTTGACCAAATAGCATAAAAAATAATTGCCTGAAAATAATTTATTTATATTCCAGGATCTAGTTCGGGCGCGAGTAAGCGCCCCTCGTTGTCGGGGGACAGTCCGAATCAGAAGAAACGAGTTCGCGTCGCATCGGAGCCGTTTCTCCGCCGCGATTCTTTCATCGACAGCATGTTTGGCGGCGTATTACTAACGCGCGTGGAGTGTACCGAGTGTCACTCGTCGTCTCTCTCCCGTGACGTGTTTCGTGACCTGCAGCTTGCATTCCCGGAGAAAGGCGAAGATTGGCAGTACACGGTTCAGAATTTACTCGAGTATTTCTGCTCCGAGGAAACGCTCACTGGAGACAACAAATACGATTGCCGCGAGTGTGGCATGCTGCGTGACGCTGAACGAAGCGTGTTGGTAGAGACTACTCCCAAGTATTTAATTATTGTGTTGAAGAATTTCAAGTGAGTATTTTTTGCTAACCGACGACTGAGCTGAGAGCGAAACTCATTTTTTTTAATCTGATATTTGCTTACGTTTGGCCACACTCTCATCTGACTTTAAGCGACGATATAGCACGCTTGCCTAGAAGAAACCTATTCACTCTCGACTTGAACTCTCACTCCCAAAGTATAGCTTATGGGTAACACAGAGGCCGGCAAAGAATTCCTGCCATAGGTAATATTTTTTGTCATTAAATTTATATAGGCTCTCACTTTAACTGCATTATCGCCTGATGTTAAGCGAAGATGCGGTCGATGACATAGAACGATTGTCTAGAAGAAGCTATCTAGTAATATAGAAATAGTTTAATAATTTAATATATATAACCTGAGTATAACCTTGGTATATTATCCCGAAAGGGGGCAATCTGCTCCTGGCGATCAACAACATTTGTTTTACGAGTTTTTGAAATGCGGAATTTTTCATTGCAGGAAAGGTATTTAAAAGTTTTTCCAAGGGGGGTTCTCACAACTTGTCGACATCCATGGTCCTATTTACCCCCTCCGCCATAACATACCAATTTAAACTCAGGCTGTATATTGGGTATTTAAAACTTACTGTTTAAAGTAAACTTAGACTACGTTCTCAAATTAAAACACTAGCTAACGTACCTTTCGAAATTGCAATTAACGCTCCGTTTGGTGACGCTATAAAGGTCGTAAGACAAAAAGCACGGTCCGTCAAAAATAAAAAACAATTAACGTTTCTGTTTCCCAGATTCGAGCCGAAGTTGCAAGTGCAAACGAAACTGATGCACTCAATGTATCACAACTACACGATCACTCTGCCCACAGTGCGGTCCCAGGCCGTTCATTCCTCTTACACTCTGTATGCGGCGGTGGTCCATAATGGGACCACACTGGATTCGGGCCACTACTATACGCTAGCCAAGGACAATGACGCCTGGCACTCTTACAATGATGACGTGGTCACTGACACCAACGAATTAGAGATCAACAAGTTAAACCGTTGCTGCACTCCTTACGTGTTATTCTACCGCCGCACCGATATCGAAGAGGGCACCGCTCTATCCCAGGACGATCTCCCCCCGAAACTGCAGGAGCAAATCCTCTCGCACAACAAGGAGATTGTCGATAATGCCAGGAACCAGCACCGGTTAGGCCGCCCGTGACATTTAAGATCCGACAAGCTCGTTGATTACGAAGTTCTTAACTACGTCGATCTAACTTATTACGACGATGAATAGGGCTTCGTTTTCTTTGATGCCGTTGTCGAAGCTGAATGCGATTTTCGATGATGGTCAACTGCCGTGCACGTGGCCTGGACAAGATCACTTTTTACTAGTGTCCGACCGAAACAGGTTTTTCAGCCGAAACCGAAACCGAACTTTCGGTCAGGCTTCCAGTTTCGGCCGAAACCGAAACATACATAGTACACATTAAAATTTCTATTTCATACTGAAATCTAGTGTATTTTTTACACATTTATTTGCATATACATACAGACAGTTACGGAGTGTTAAACAAAATAAAAAGTACGTGAGTAATATTTTTTTTATGTCATTAATAATATAATAATATATAAACTGAACAAACATGGCGGGCGAGCACGTGTTAGCCGCGAAGTTGGCCGAACGACCACGATAATACACGAACACTCGAGTTTCGGCCATTTTTTGGCCGAAACCGAAACAAAGGCCGAAAACTAGATATCTTGGCCGAAGCCGAAACTGAACTTTCGGTCGGTCACTACTTTTTACTATCGTTATCGGGAGCAGAAAAAAAGCTTATAACGTATGGAATTGACAAGAATTCCTTGAGTCACATGTTGATACGACGAATTTTTATGTCAATTCCTAAACTTTTCTAAAGTGAGTTTGTCTAAACCACCCGGTCTTTTACTTTTCGAGCTAAGTGGATAGTATTAAAACTCATCAACGCTTCGCATTGAGTGCAATCGCACTGAGTAGCCCCCAGTTACAACAGATGTCGGTTACGTGTTATATTACGTTAGTCATGCACGATTTTAATATTATTTATCTCAAGTTAATAATAAAAAAATACTTGAATATAACTTATTTAACGTGTATTAAAAACGGTGTAATGATTGTGTAGTTAATAGGACGTGTCATAAAAGTGATACCGACAGCTGAGCATCTGGGCTGCTTCGTAACAGTGGTGTCGATTGACATTGGACAAAAGTGTAGTGACTCAGTGAAGAGTACATTGTCTATTTAGTGTAGTGACTAATTTTAGTTTTTTAATTTTTATAGTTTGAGGGACGAACGACACAGTTACAATCGTTTGTTTCTCTATGAAAGATATCTCATAACATTAATATTGCATAAATGTTACTCTAATGGTAGATAGACATGAACTATGCGCATTTTTCAAAGTATGTGTAGCTCTTTACATAAAATATAATTTTATGTAAATATTTTTATATATATACTATTATTTATACACTATGATTATTTTTTTCTATAATCATTTTATTTGTAACGTAATTCAAAGTATTAAGTGGCTCTTTTGGGAGGACCCATTGTCATTTTAAAATCATTTGTTAAGTTTAAGTTTTATAGACACAACCAGCCTGATACAACTTGTATCGTAGAAAATATCTAAGATTTTAACAGTTTTGCTTCGATTGTTATTAAAACCCAGAAACATCTTTTGATTTCACTAAAGACTAATGTTGTAAGACTATCTCGAACGAATATTATCGTCTGCTGGTTCAGATGCATCTTGAAATAAATAAGTATGTAAATACGCAAAAGTTATTACATGTATTATTTTTCCAGTTTTATTGGTTGATTAGCGGTTTTTCTCTTACATTTGTTGTAAATATTTATTAAACTCATTGTTATTTTAATAAAAGTAATGATTAATCATAAAGAATATGATTCTGTAATTTTAGTTGACTTCGAAATATAACCGTTAAAATATAAGGTTAGGTTAGTTATATTCGTAAATGGTTTGAATATTGATTATTAGTGTATTTCATATTGTTGTTATAACTGATTAAATTAAATTCAAAATGATACTAATCTTGACAGACATAGATACCATAAATCTTACAAAGAATGGATTTGTGGCCAAAAAATACAGTCAAATTGAGAACTTCCTCCTTTATTTGCTGTCGGTTAGTAAAGGGAAGATTGGGTTAGCCATTGTGCCTCATCCACTGAGCCCTCTGATACTCCTTCGAGAGGGGCACGTAGAGACTCACTTCGCCGGTTTATTCGCTATCTGGCGACAATTTCCTCGGTTTCTTTCTTTCTTTCTTTCTGATTTGACCTCAGTCGCAATCAAACTGGTGTTTTCTCGTGAGAACCAAATATCTATATCAAAAAACAGGAAAACGTTAAAAATTAGACTAAAGGTCGGGCGTGTCTATACCGAGTGCTAAATTGCCCCATACAAATTGGATAGATCGTCTGACGTCACTTGTTCAACGCGGGACGTAAATCTGTACAAAAAAAATGCATTTTGTTGATTTGGCCGCGAAAAACTGCGTTTAAGTGCGTAGTAGTCATATTTTTTTTTATTCATTTTAATGCAAATAATCTTGTGGTATCATATAAATTACTAAGGGTGATAAAAAAAAATTGTCGAATTTGGGAAATTTTAAATGCAGTATCTTTGTGGAAATTATATTTTAATCATTTTTATTGTTTTATGTAATGTGATCTTCTTAAACCTGATTTTTTTTATTCATTTTAATGCAAATAATCTTGTGGTATCATATAAATTACTAAGGGTGATAAAAAAAATTTGTCGAATTTAGGAAATTTTAAATGCAGTATCTTTGTGGAAATTATATTTTAATCATTTTTATTGTTTTATGTAATGTGATCTTCTTAAACCTGATATTTTTTTTATTCATTTTAATGCAAATAATCTTGTGGTATCATATAAATTACTAAGGGTGACAAAAAAAATTGTCGAATTTGGGAAATTTTAAATGCAGTATCTTTGCGGAAATTATATTTTAATCATTTTTATTGTTTTATGTAATGTGATTTTCTTAAACCTGTGTAACGACAGAAATGTTTTATTTTGTGTTTCAAGTAACATCCCATTTATGATTTGTTCATATTTTAAACTCATATTTTATATCATAACTATACGTGTTTATCACTGAGAGTTAGCTGCTTAATGTTTGGCTAAATCATAAACTCTGGTTCTCGATTTCGTACTTTGAATATTTTACAAATATCCATGCTTAGGGTTTATTTCCTGATGCCACATCTGCACTTTAGAATGTGTATCTTTTTGTGAGATCTTTCGATTAAGACTACACTTTTTGTATAGCTAAATAATGGTTTTATTCCAAATCTAATTCATCTTGGCGTAATATCAAGAACCAATGGATAGAATAAATTTTTGTTTCGAATAAACATCTTGTATAATGTATTTGATTGTCAATCAACTTTATCAAAATGATCAACATATTCAAACGACTTCAAGACAAATGGACATTTATCTCTATATTGATTATTGTTTTCTTAAAAAATACTATAATTAATATAAGTAATATCATATATCGCAAAGCCAAATTAACAGAATTAAAAATATTTCGTTTTTTCTATTCTATGTTTTTATTATTTATTACTTTTATTATAATATCGAATACGTGTTGGTTTATCTCGTAGTCAATAAGCCGTAATACCAGTGGTATCCCTTTTTTGTTTATAACAACATTCTATTTGGTCATAGCCGGCAGAGTTCAGGCCTTGAAGTTGAAACGTGTTTTACTGTGGTGAATCAATAGACAAAAATATTTATTGAGCTGTAAATATGTCACGATGCCTCTATATTGTTTATTTAACGACAAATTTACTCAAGTTGTTATTAATTGTTACAGTCATATTTAATGTAATTCTGGAGTTCCTTTCGTAACAAGGACCCTATTTTTTAATTTCACGAGTGATTTCGAAATCACCGGTGACAGAATTCTCAGCGATGTCTTTGAAATCACTAATTTGCAAAAGTCGTATTTTTGAAAGTCATACCCTGTATACCAACATTTAAACTATTTCTCAGCTTTGATCATAGATAAACTTATGATTGTGTTCTATTCAATTTTATTTTTTATGTTGTAAATTGTTTTTAAGTCAAAGTTGACACTAAATACTCATGGAGTTTACGAGTGGAGGTACCCACTCGTAAACTATATCATAGGTATGATAATTTTAGTCACCCGCTGAGATTAAAAAATACGACTTTGTAAATCGGTGACTATCGTGCATATATCGCTGATATTTAGTCACTGGGTTTCATTCAAAAATTGTACCCCTGAACCTTACAATGAAATAGAAAATTCTATCTTTCTCACACGTCATGCCTCTTTTATAGTGTGAAAAGGATTCTCTAAATGACAAATGTGTTTGTTACTAACACAGAGAACGCTGTTACTAACAGTACAAAAGGGTATACCAGAATAACATACTTACATTATGGGTACCTACACTTCCCTCAGACCTTGGAACTATACCTACATTTAACTATTATATTATCTGGCAATCGTTCACTATTAACAAATAATCAATGTATGTTTATTAAATGTTACATAATATACAGTTGTATAACATAAATTTATGTAAATAAAGCACTAAAGCATTTAACTGTTAAGCTAGATATACGGTCATGGTTGACAATTTGATGTTTATGTAGTTATTATTCCCGGTTTATTGCGTGTTTGAACCATACAACACTTCAATAATATAGATATTGTACATGTTGATTTTTGATTTTTCAAATAAAGCAGCAAAACTATTGATGTATTTTTAATTTAGTGTCTGACCTTAATAATAATAATAATCATCAGCCGGAAGACGCCCACTACGGAACATAGAACAGAACGCCATAGATTGGTTACTTTCCTGATGCCTCTTGCATCCAACGGTTCGGATCATTCCACCTAACATGAGGGCCGGTCTTCATGTCTTACCTACGCAGTCAGTCCACTCTAACCAAACTGGTCAACTTAGTTACGAGTTAGTGGGAGGACGTACTCTTCTGCGAGTGTCCGTCTGGGTTGTTACCACCGCTTTGCTCGTGAAATCTGCCGCCAAACAAGCATTACTGTGTTCCTGTTTGATGAGCAGAGTACCCAGTGAAATTATTGGGCTTATGAGACTTAATACCTAATGTCTCAGTGTAACGAGCGCACTGCAGTGCCGCGCAGGCCTTTGTCTTTCAAAGTTCTGGGTGGCATTGCAATTGTTATGGGCTGGCGTTATGCTTACCATCAGGCAAGCGACCAGCTCGTCTCGTTACAAATAACAAAAAAAACCTTGTCAACTAATTTTCTTTCTGTACAGTTACACAATGTTTTGTGTTTGTTGTTAAACGGAAACGAAAGACGAAATATTGTGTAACAATTCAAATACACTGTTTATTAACTTAACAAACATTAATTGATGATTTAATGAAGAATCAGTTTTTACCTAACTAGGTACATCTGTATATAACACGGGAAATGGAATGGTAAAATTAAATAATTACATATTTAAAAAAATGTATGTACATAATATATTCACTTACCACCTATTTATACAAATAACCGTAACGCTCACTTAAATTACAAACCCACAAGCTTTGCACCCACGTTGTTCAATTTCTCGGTAGCCGATCGCGATATGCTCTTCAAAACTACGCCGGGAATCTGGCAAAAAAACATGGTCAAGATAATTATAGCTCGATCAATAGTTTTAAGGCATCAATCTACTCATGAGAAGAATACATTGGCACACTGTTACGCACATAGAGATATAAGAGATCAGTGTTTACGCAAGTGTAACTATGGGAAAAAAAATCCACACGAGTCGCAGTGTAACTCGTTTGGTGTGACAGTTTGGGAATCCACCCGCATAATGATACTGACACACATACTAAGCGCTCATATTAAGCATGCTCAAAACTAGCTGGTACGCTCTGCAGCTGTTCACATTTGCTAGCAATAAATATGCTAGTTCGATAATAGCAGGCTCATCTGCTCAGACGCACTTGAAGCACGCCCGTTTCTATACTGCGCCTTAGTAGCTTGCTCGAAAGTTAAACATCTGTTGATTTATGAGCATGCTCGAAGTAAGTATGCTCATAATAAATAATGCTCATAACTAGCAATGTTCGACACACGCTACTAAGTAGGAAATGCTTATCAGTGCTTTCGTGCTAGGTAATGAGCAATTGAGCATGCCTATACTTGGAGGCTGCGGTAGGTACCTAGCTTAGTAGGTACTACAAGCAAATACGGGTGTTTGCTCTTGGCCAAGCTATAGGTCGCATACTATGCTAGTAGTACTTGTTAGTGGTAGGACTAACTCTTCTGCGAGTGTCCATCTGGGTTGTTATCACCACTTTGCTCGTGAAGTCTGCCGCCAAGCTGTAATGTGCAAGCATTACTGTGTTCCGGTTTGATGAGCAGAGTAGCCAGTGAAATTACTGGGCTTATGAGACTGTCTCAGGGTGACGAGCGCACTGCAGTGCCGCGCAGGCCTTTATGTTTCAAAGTTCTGAGTGGCACTGCAATTGTTATGGGCCGGCGTTATTCTTACCATCAGGCAAACGACCAGCTCGTCTCGTTACCAAATAACAAATAAAAGTACGACCAATACTAATTCAAATCAAACCTTTAACGATCATTGAGAAACTACTAGGGTCTATTAGACTTCATTTTCTTATTCTGTAAAGTGTAAGCTGTCGATATTGGACGCCCACAGGTAAAAAATGTAGTATGTATTGACTCAATACTACCTACATTTATTTAATTTCGGATACGACGTGAATCTGTAGTAGGCTTAGATAGTAGGTACCTTCAATTTTATAGTGTGGATTGATGCAGGGTAGGTAGGTATGCAATTTTAAAACATAGTTTGCTTTGAAAACTTACTTCAAAAATTGAATTTAAGATATTTGACACGTTGGAAGCTCCTTTGACGAGCACCTGTCCAGCTGAGTAAAACTTGTCTCCATTGTTACCGAACTTTTCTGATTCGGCTATAGTATCTACGATCGGCTTCGGCTGTAGAGAAAAACAAGAAGTTAATCATAAGAGAAGTCTGAGATATGGCATGGCATAGTTTTATAATTTTAATCAATTTCGGCAACAGCCAAATTATTTATAATTATAACTTACTAGCAGACTCGGCCACCGGTTGCGGCTATAAATTGAGATGTAAGCTATCCTATCTTTTAAGTTAGATCAAACTGCACACGGTGTGCAAATTTGATTAAAATCGGTTAAGTAGTTTAGGAGTCCATCGCGGACAAACAACGTGACGCGTAATTTATATATATTAAGATTATATAAAATACTGTGTTACTTTTAAGCTAGTTTGGTTATGGTAAACCAGATCATATAGGCATAGCCACGCGACCATCAGGTATACAAAATGCTCTACCAGCATGCTATGATTGCATCTGCTGCATGATATTATGATGTTTTCTTTTGTTAGTGGGAGGACTAACTCTGCTGCGAGTGTCCGTCTGGGTTGTTACCACCGCTTTGCTCGTGAGGTCTGCCGCCAAGCAGTAGTGTGCAAGCATTACTGTGTTCCGGTTTGATGAGCAGAGTATCCAGTGAAACTACTGGGCTTATGAGACTTAATACCTAATGTCTCAGGGTGACGAGCGCACTGCAGTGCCGCACAGGCCTTTGTGTTTCAAAGTTCTGGGTAGCACTGCAATTGTTATTGGCCGGCGTTATGCTTACCATCAGGCAAACGACCAGCTTGTCTCGTTACCAAATAAAAAAATAAAATAAAAAAAAAAACCAAAAATGTCACGCTCATTGTAAGATTCAACCCTCGACCGCGGGCGACATCATTACAAGCAACCATTATCGCTACACCATACATCATTACACTACATTAGCTTATCTTTCTTTTTTTCATCAATTATTACTGATAGGTAGGATAATAATATAATTAATTATATTTATTAACTAGCTGCTGTCCCGCTGTTTCACTCGCGTGGAGATTTTGGATTTCATGGTTTTTATTTTTTTGCGCAGAACCCTAATTCTTTTTCCATAATAATAGTAGCCTATGTTACTCCTTGTGACATCAGCTATCTGCCAGTGAAAATCCGGTCAATATCGGCCCAGCCGTTTTGGAGATTACCCGGAACAAACAGACAGACAGACAAAAATTTAAAAAATGGCGGTTGTGGTGTTGGTCTCGTATATACTTTCATATGCATTTAGTAAAAATGTGTTATTTTGATATAACAAACAGACACTTCAATTTTATTTATCTGTATGGATAAACATAGTCTATATTCTCCTTGATAGGCAAAGTAGGAAAGTATAGTACCTATTAACGATCTAATATGGTCTAGGTAAGTGGTACCTGGTACCTCTATTAAGTATGTAGCCTTCAATAATGTCACTTCCGTTACCAGCTGTTCCAAAATAACTCGATTCGTTTATATTATTAGGTAGTTACCTAATGAAAATAAAATTATGAATAATGCTCCAGCTCCTAGGATACCGGGCGGCTTTCCGTCAAAGAGAGAGAGAGAGAGAGTATGAACCATAATCATCCGAGATGGCCAAAACCCAACACGCGGGCCCTTCATTTATAGGTAGTCATCAGTATTAAGGTAGTGGTACCTACTACAGTCATAATAATACACCTCCACTTTTACGAGTACATAAATAACGTTTAATAACGGTTTCTAATTTTTAACGAGGATTGAGGGTCGTCAAAATAACCTTAATTAGCATAAATGTGCCACAGACTGTGCTATAGTGCAGCGGCACTGCAGTTGTTATGGCTTTGCGTTTTAGAAATGTGAAAGGCCTGCGCAGTGCGCATTGCGCACGGCCTGCGGATCCTTGAATAAATAATAAAGGAAGTAAAACTTCCTAGCTTCAATAATTAAAGTAGGTACCTGCTTGTCTTCAATGTACCACAGCTAAATGTGGGTTATTGTATATACGATAATAGGATTTCTTGCTAGTATAGAAGAATATAAAATTAAAAAAAATTAGAACTTGCGACAGACGCGCCACGCGACGGGTCTGCGGGCACTGGTCACTATGAAGCTAGGTGCTACAACTAAACATTATCAAGTACGTAATATTCATAGTTACATTGCATAAAAAAGCAACGTACGACAAATATGACAAAAACATTATGTTCACTGAAGCGTGATGGCCACCGATACCTACTCAACATTTTTAATGTATTACATTTTACCAATTCAAAAAGTTTGCAAAGTTATATCATCCAATTCTTACCTGGAAAATTCCCGCCACAAAACTCTGAAGGTTTTCCTTTACTGATAGGGCGCGGCTACCCAATCCCTCAGACTCGTACACTGCACTCTCGATCTTTGCATTCGGAGCGAAGGGACCAAAGTTGGCCTGTAGAATATCAAAATAACCTTAATCTTGGAGAAGCTGATAATACACCACAGATCAGTATATATGTAGCAAGCAATACACAAGGAATTAATTAACGTTTCTTTCTTACTTTGGAATCAAAAGTGTTGCCAATAAAACTGCCCGCTTGTTGAATTTTGTAAGATATAAAGTTGCCGCCAGCGCTGGCGTCAGCCTCTCCTCCTGGATGGTTTTCAAGCAGGATGCCTTGCGATACCCGGATATCGGAACTCGCATGTGGCTGGTCGTGGCTGGTTTGTGGCTGGTCGTTGACTCGAGGCTCGTCGTATCCAAGTTGTGGCTGGTCGGTGACTCGTGAATCTGTGTCGGGGACTTGTGGCTGGTCGTACACCGGCAAGTCGATCCGAATGGGGTCATCTATGGGAGCCGATAAACAACCTCCCACAAAATATACCATCAATAGTAGTGACTTGCAGGCCATTCTGAAATATAATAATTTTTGTTGTATAGGTATCGTTAGTTTTTTGTTTTTACCATGTGTTTGGATCGCTTGCCAGTGCTCCTCCAAAAGTGAATAAATAACTACATTTTTATGGTTTTTTGTGTTGGATTTTATTTGTTATTAGAACACAGCCTAAGTTGTAGGACTAATTATTTTGCGAGTGCTGTCCGTCTGGGTTGGTATCACCGCTTTGCTCGTGAAGTCTGCCGCCAAGCTGTAGGTAATATATAAACATTTCTGTGTTTCGGTTGGAGTAGCCAGTGGAATTACTGGGCTTATGAGACTTAATATCTCAGGGTAACGAGCGCACTGCAGTGCCGCGTGGGCCTTGTTATGGCCTTGTGTGAGCAATCGTGCCGGCGTTATGCTTACCATCAGGCAAATGACCGGCTCGTCTCATTACCAAATAGCACAAGCCAAGCCTCTGCACGAGGGCGAAATTAAAAAGTGCAAAATTTTGGGTGTTGTAAATAACAAATTTATGTAACTTATAGTTTGCTTTTGTGCTTTTTGATTTAGCCCTCGCCCATATTATTATCAGCCTCTTACGCTCCCACTGCTGCGATACCGGCCTTCTCTCAGAGAGAGAGGTATGGGCCACAATCCACCACGCAGGCCCAGTGCGGCTTGGTGGATGTCACCTTTTTAGAGCGAGTGCGAATAATCCGCACATAACTTGATATAAGTCATTGGTGCGGACCGAGTCGAGATTCGAACTATGGTGCGTCGGATTGAAAGTCGCACATGTTCCCGCTCGCCCCTCCAATAAAAACCTTATCTAAATACCAAATAGAACCGTTTCCGAGATAGGTAGCTGAATTAAATTTATATACTAGAATAATTATCTAGTTACATGGGTACTTACAGGTATTATAGGTTTTTAAACTGTCATGGTCATCAACACTTTGAAAATTATCACTAGAAACGGGATATTTACCATGTATATTATTTGATTTGAGTTTCCGATTGATTTTGAGTTCTCCCGTGATCATGGCGTTTGCAACAGCGCCGAAATATCGGAAACTCAAATAATATACATGGTAAATATCCCGTTTCTAGTGATAACTTACAGGTATTGTATTGTAGAGAGAACTTAAAGCAAATATTTGGCGTTATATTATATTTGCATAGATTATCTATGGTTACATAATATAGGTGTCAAACAGCATGATACATTTATTTGATTTCAACATTTTAAATTTATCGTTTCCATACTAACAGTGAAGCAGAATAAGAGAACCTAAGCCATGGAAATGCCCTTGATCAACCGATGTTTTGGCATTTTAAAGCCTAAGCAAGCAAGTTACCTAATATCGTTATTTGGGATTGGGTGTGGCGGAGTGTTATTGGCAGGAATCGTTCTATACGGAATCGTCGAAGAGATCCTATGGGTCCATTTCATACAGATTGAGCGGCCAAAAGGACCGGTAAAGAAGTTATTCCTTATGACGATTGGACTTGCTGCTTTATTGCTAGTGAGTTCTAACGTTGTTCTGTTTTTCGGTGTAACTACTTCTAGGCGAGGCTTTGTTCAAACTGCCAAGTGGATGCTGATACTAATGTGTGTGTTACTTCTCATCGAAAGCAGTTTCGGACCCTTAAGCTGTTTATATTTTGATGACATAGAAATGTGTCTTATTAGGAGGATGTCTTTTATCTTAACCGCGTTTTCATATCTGACACTAACGTGTTATGTTGAACTCTGGATGTATTTTGCAATTGTCGCTTACAATTTAGAACTGGAATTGTAATCCCAACGCTATTATAACTATTAGGAGAAATGTTATAAGTATAAATATGTTTATAAATCAGTGAAAACATGCCTATAGTCTCTTTATAATAAATTCATAAATTCCTTCTTTCAATTGGTATTATTCGAAGATTATTACCTAATATGACCTATAAGTCTAAATGGGCTTATTATACTATGTGATATTCAGACTGACTTACTAAGGCAGCCCTCACACCTAATTCATGATTGATGGATTGGCATCAAGCGCGGACCACGAGAAAACCATGGAAAAACCACGATCCCCGCTTGACGCATATCGTATCGTCTATTGTGGTTGTGGTTGGGGCTTGATGGAAATCTAGTCCGAGCACGGCACCTATGCTTCTACGACTTGTATTAAAAAAAATTGTTTCACAACTACTGCATGCTCAGTGCAGACAATGCAGTAAAAAAGCGGTGGTGAGCAAGTGTTGTATGTACCGTAAAGCGAAGTAGTCGTCGCTTTGATCCCAGGCAGGGGTTCGACACAGCTCTATCGCGATTGCCGTTCTTGTCTATTTCGTGGTTATTTGATGGTTATTTGATAGTTATTTTTTTTATTAATAGGTTATTTAGTATTATTCAATTTATAAAAATGATGTCAGTCAAATGGATACTCCTGAACATTCTGCAGCAGTGAATTCTTTCGAGGTAATTTTCGAATGACATTTTCGCGAGTTTCGTGGGCTATCTCGGTTATAAGAAACTTGGCAAATGTTATTTTTAAGGTGCTCCAGCGTTGCGGCATTATTGAGATAGACGCGATTCTTTAGAAAATCCCCATAAAAAAGTTCTACTAGTAGGACCACGGGCAATTTTTTTTCTCGTTCTTTCTCAGTAGTATGTACCTACTACGTGAAATTGGCATTTAGTCGGTAAAATAACTGGGCATATCTAACAAGCAACATAGCACCGTTAACTACATATGTGACTTCATATCGAAACAACTCTGTTTCACAATTATTCAAGGCTGACAATTTTAAAAGTTTTGTAACGTTTGAATTCCTAAAATATTGTATCTATGTATTGTACGCGCCAAACTTAAACGGCCCTCTAAAAATTATAAAACAAAAACTTGATAAAGTACCTACCTCGTTCGTGCTTCGATCTGAATAATAGCAGATTTCCTAGCTCTTTGGAATATAGATACAACTAATCATGCATCATATTTACTTACGCAACACGTATATACGTAAAACTAAACTTTTTTGTCGGTGTCAATATTGGTGCGAAGTAACAGTAGGGTTGCCAGATGTTCGGGAATCGTTGGGAATCGCCTGACATTTTTATGATGTCCCGACTCCGGGCAACATACAACATCTCCCGGCAAACAGCTGCTCATAAAGTAGTATTCACAATAATGATTTAAAAAACCGCGCCCTACACTGCCCCTTCAGATCATTGAGTATTGCGTAAACAGCGGGGGAAGGCCGCCGGGCGAGAGCTGTCGGGTTGGCTCACTTCGTATTATGCCGAATAATATTTAGATTTTTTGTACCTAAGCTTATGAGTCTAAAAATAAAAATCTAATTTTCACTCTTTAATATTGATTTCTCCCGACAACCACGGCAAAATCCAGATATTTTCTAATTTTGTCCAGATATTTCGGATTTACTATCTAGGTTACCATGGTCGTATGACCATGATAACTATAACTGTATGGTTATCATGGCATATTAACTAATCCTTATGAATCTTTCATGTCAATTCCATACATTAATGTTCGTTAGGGGCAGTGTAGACGCTTATGCTAACGTACGTTTGCTTGTCAGAACAACAACGCTTTTGCGTCAAGTGCGGATTTCTTGATACTCGAAATGTGCGCTTGACGTATAAGCGTTGTTATTCTGACAAGCAAACGTACGTTTGCATAAGCGTCTACGGTCTGCATTAGCAGTTGTTGAGTGAGAGTTGGTAATACTTATAATATACCATCCGTGAAACATCCTCATCGCATATTAGGTAACCTCACTCGAATGCGTTTAAGATTGGCGCTTATTATACTTAACTAAACTAACTAGGTTTAAAAAAACAATCATAATTAAGCATACCACGAACTCATTTAATGCTAATTATGTACATTATGGAATGTGTATTAGGATCGATGGTCAATATCGAAAGTAGAAAGCTACCAAACGATGAAGAAACTTGTAAAATTAATAATAAATAGGTAATACTCGTAAACTTATAAAACATAACATACTGCGCACTAGGATTCCCTGTGTCGCAGCTGGTAATGTACACACCCAGATGCACAACATTCAAGGTCCGAAAACAAACTTTCAGCTCACCACACAAACTCTGCTCCGGGTGGGGATTGAACCGGGGGCTCCTCGCTTTGGAGGTAGGGCTACTACCAAATTAGCCACGGATATGACGTAGGTATCATTTATAGGCATCAATTCATTTCTGTGTTCGTAAAGTAGGCAGTGAATTTACGACTGCCTACCTCCTGAAATACTTGATGTCCCAGAGTAACGAGTCACTGCAGTACCGCACAAGCCTTTGTTTTTCAAAGTTTTTGGTGGCAGGGTGGCACTGTAATTTACTATTGTACCATCAGTTAAATGATACCTACCTATATACTCATCTCGTTATGTATGTATTTTAATGGATAAAAAATTAAAATAATATAATATACCATAAATGATTAAGAAGCGATAAGTAAGATTAAGATTGATAAGTTGATGATTAAAAAAAACATTTTTCGTTCCACTTTTGAGACTAGATTTAAAAAATATATATAATAGCTGCATAGTAGCACTTATTACTTTATTAAAAAAATAAAGCAGCATACTCTACTATATTTATATTAAATTTAATTATAATTACAGAACAAAGTAGCTTTTTACAGTAATTGAAATTGTTATTTCTATGAATAAATAGACTAGGTACACCCCCACCTACGAGCATTTGAACATGTTTATAATAAAAACTTCGCACTTTCTTCAAAATATCGCACAAATAATACGATAAATAGAGTATTAATCACGTTGGCAACGTTTAAATAGTATATAGCCTACCTTGAATTGCGAATTAAGGAATCCCTCAGGTAACGTTATCCTTCAAGGAGATCAAAACTGGTGGTAAGCAATATTCGCGAAGCGCGCAAAGTATGGGCTGGTGGTGCGGTCGGCGAAGCACGCGCGTCTGTTGGCGAGCAGTGAGCACTTTCACGAGTTATGTCATAGGCCTTGGCACTTGCCGATCGGAGCCAACTCTACCATCGGCGGTACGTGTGACCTAACACTGCATGTCCATCGAGGGGGTCGAATGCCGTGTGTTGTAAAATGTAAAAATAATGCAGCGCGGCCGTCTCATCGCCTCTTTATGTTTATTACAAATCCGTTTTTGTCACCGGCAGCAAATGGGATGGCTGTTAAATTTTTGGTTTAGGTGTTGGTTAAACACTGTTTTAGACTTTCACGGTTATTCACTGCTTTATAGGTACATTGTAACGGGATATTTACCGTGATTATTATAAGCTGGTGAGCTCCCGATATTTGACGCTGTTGCAAGCATCATGTTCACGGGAATACTGGCGAAACTGCGGGTGCTAGTAGTAAGCGTAAAAGACAAAGACAGCGGGTAGACAGATTTGTCTGCTCATAATTTCGTCTACAATCCACCCGCAGTTTCGCCAGTATTCCCGTGAACATGATGCTTGCAACAGCGTCGAAATATCGGGAGCTCACCAGCTTATAATAATCACGGTAAATATCCCGTTACAATGTATAAAGAGGTGTTGGTTAGTGATAGGTTGTTACATAATTACTGTCCTTATACATATTGAAGAAGATCACATTAACACAAAAAAACTTAAATTCACAAAAAAAATATAATTTCCACAACAGCTACAAAAATAGTTGGGTAATCTACAAGCCAAAGTAGGCCTATAGATAAACCAAATGCTCTAGCCCACTACCAGTCGGAAGCGTACCCAGCATGTTGACAGCATTGTCCCGTTGAACCGCAGGCGCAGTGCTGATCCGTTGAGCCAGATAAGTACCAGCATTTTGGTTACGCGTCGCGTCAAGCAAACGCTCTGACAAAATTTTGAAAATATTATGAGCTCCTGGCCCCCACGAACCCAATATTTCAACACCTAACGGCCCAAATATGTAACTGCTCCCGAGGTTAGCATATTTGCACCGCTTGAGTCGCTCAGCCGAAGAAGACGCTGCGCCAGCTCTAATTTGTATAGGTTGTAAGTACGTATTACTTATTCGTTTTATGTAAATGCATTTAGGAAAAGGTTTGTAGTTGGCATGCAGTTGTAATTTCATAAGGTTGTAGGTAGGTGGGGCTATACATCGGGTCATAGGTCAAAAGCGCTTGAATAGCCGTGAACCACTTCTATGGGAACATGTATGACGTATACTTTGCTCGCTCATTGTTTCCACCTACGAGCAAATAGAATAGGTACCTATCGTTATACCTATACAAATATACCGGTACGGACAAAAACCGATAATTTGCTTCGACATTTTTTTATAACATGAAAAATAAATATAAAGTACGGACCGTATTTTAGCGGGCGGCGCCGCGCGCCACTGCACAGCGCCAAAATATTCTTTTACTCATTGTTACCCACGACCAAAGACTATAAATCCTGTTGACTAATGATACAACTTCCCCTCATGCGAAAACGAACTATGTAAATGCACTACTCGCCACTGCGAGTACGAGTGCAGACTTATAACTTATCGATATTCAATGTATACTTTACAATTAATATATATACTATTATTAATTATTTTGGAAAAATAATAACCTTTCGTTTGGATTTGTTAACCGACTTCGAAAAAAGAGGAAGAGGTTAAATGTTCGACTGTATGTATTTTTTTAAGTATTTTAACTGATTTCTCCGTCAATTGTGGACCGATTTTGAAAATTATTTTTGTTGTTTGAAAGTGTATCATCTCAAGGTGGTCCCATATACATTTTATGGAAGAACATCTAAAGATGAAAAAATGGTACTTGAATTTTCATATATCGCGATATTTTCATCGAAGTAGGTTCCCGGTTTTTTTAAAGTATTTCTGCTTTTTGTTGTTAGATTTCCAGACATCCCAGAAATAAAGGAAAAGTGGATAGAAGCGACTCAAAAAGAGAATTGGTTCCATACATCGCAAGTCATGTAATCCATTCAGTAGCTTCGACGTGATGCGTGGCCAAAATACAGACAGACAGACAAAAATAAAAATACAGTTTTGGCTTCAGTATAGATAGGAGTGCCATCCAAAAAAAATGTGACCTGGAGTTTTATTATAAGTAGTAGTATAGATTCATTTATAAAGTAATTATGTATTGTCTAGGTTTTCCATATAATAATTTATTATTAATCGTATATGTCAGGGAATCAAGAATGCGATGCTAACTACCTATTCAATTTTATCGATATTATTCTGTTCCGTAGTAGTCGTACCACATCACTAAATTGCGTCATCCAAATGATCGGCCAATTGCAAGCATAGAATATTACCTCGCCCCCTGCCCGCGCCGGTGAGACATGTTTGTATGAGGAATAGTGTTTATGAGCTATCAACAGGCTAAATAATCTGTGCCCACGACGGAACGGATAAGGTATATTATGCGCTTTGGTTTGTTTGTCATTTGTTCGTTTGTTTGTATGTCGTTTGTTTGTTGGTCGTTTGTTGAAGTTTGTCAAATGACATTATTGTTGATTAGAAAAGACTTAAAAAACGGAAAAATTTCACGCACTTTCGGATTGAAGTTTTTTTCTTTTTGGAATTGTTTGATGACGTTTTTTCCAAAAGTGGTCCTCATAACTTATCTACAACCATGGTCCTAATCAGCCCTTTCCGGTATAAAATACCAATTCAAACTCATCCTGTATACCTACGTAGGCGAATCCACGAGCAAAAGTTAGTATATAGGTATTATATTATTATAGTAATAAAGATATCTTCGATATCAAGTTGCAATAAAACTTCCTTTTATAACTGTACTACTCTATGAATAAAAAGTCAATGATAATGATTTATCTTGAAACATTATCCGTCATTTGTCCGTCATTACTCTTATATTATACTCTTTGGTCATTATATATTTGTCACTTTTATAAAGCAGAACAAGGAATCCATAATCTGAAGAAGGAAAGGCCGTTTACCAAAAGTTGAAGTTAAAGGAATCCTTTGTTTCGTTTAAATATGCTAGGAAAGATTTTTTTATTATATGTTTCAACCTGAATATGAATATTTTCAATGGTGCTAATTTGACTCGCTTGTGTCGGATCCCATTTTGGAATTATCTGTGTTGTAAAAATTGTGCCGTATCGGATCTCGTAATCCTAAAGAAAACACCTTGCCGCACAAATCCTGCAAAGCTTTGTGAAAAGTCACAATGTTTTGGAAATTATCGCTTACTAACTAGCCTGATTTCTTGGACCCAAGTACGCTTCAACAACAAAAAATGCCCAGAACTTCATGGTGATATAGAATTTCCAAATTTTGATGCTTATAGAAAAGAAGAATACAAGAATGTTAGAAAAACAGAATGGGGAGCAGGAGACGGTAAGCCGGGATTTACATACGTCGTCGGATTTTTTGGATTGTTGGGTGCTGCTTATGGCTGTAAATCTGAAATAGTACGTTTCACCATGTATATGGCCGCCGCGGCCGACGTACTCGCGATGGCGTCTGTAGATGTGGATATCTCACGTGTGGCTCCTGGAACATGTCTGTCGTTAAAATGGCGCGGAAAGCCATTGTTTATTAAACACAGAACGCCCGCTGAAATAGAATCAGAAGCTAACACACCCTTAAGCCAATTGCGTGATCCTCAGACTCCAGAACAGCGCATGATTAAACAAGAATGGTTAATCGTCATTGGAATCTGTACTCATCTGGGCTGTGTCCCGATACCCAACTCTGGAGATTGGCCTGGCGGGTACTACTGCCCATGCCACGGCAGTCACTATGATAACGTTGGTAGAGCAAGAAAAGGTCCGGCGCCCTTAAATTTAGAAGTGCCTCCATATAAATTCCTTAGTGACACTCTTGTTATTGTGGGTTGACAGTTATTTACAATATCTAGATGATATTATAATGTAATAACTTAATTAATAATAAAATGTATTGAAACCAAGTTCGTGGTATTAATAATAATTACATCATGAATAACAACGACACCCTCCTAACAGGGTGCATATGTTTACTCTTAATTGTACAAGTTGAATGTATGTATGCAATAAAATAAATACATAATAAAATAATATGAATAATGGCTAAATAAAAATAAAATCATGAACACTAAAGACGTCTTACACTAATTTAGGTACTTAGTCATTTAGTCAAAGGCCGTGGCCTCACGCAGCCCGCGGTCCGCGTGTTGCCGGCTGTAGACTAAGGATAAGATTCAGAGAGAATACTTCTTACCAAACTTCTTCCAAATCCGTTCAGCCGTTTCAGCGTGAAGGAGTAACAAACACACACAGAGAACTCTGATTCATCGGGTATTACTGTTTCTTTCGAACAATGATTATTTTTCTTGGTACGTACTCGTATCACCTTTAAGTATATTACTGACTGTACTAAATAATTCAAATGAAATAGAATAATTTTTACTACAGCAAATCGTCTAAAGTCTGTCCCCTTTTCAATCATAAAGTAAGGTCGCCCTTTTAGAAAGAGTTACATCACCTTAATAGTCAGTCTCTTTCGGACCACGTTTTTGTTATCAGTGATCCTTCTAGTTACGTAGTACAAAAACTCCTTCGAGTCTCCAGATTGGAGGATTTTCCCCTATTTTCGAGAAAATAAAAAACTTTTGTGGAACCTTTAAGGAAACCAACATGTTGGGGAAGTGTTTGGGGGGAAAACTTATTGAGGAACTTTTGGGGAAACCAAAATGATGGGGAAAAGAATGAGAAAAAAGAAACTTTTTTCTAACGCCAGTGTCGAGATAGCATTTAATTTTTCTATCATGAATGTCGTGAAAACAAACTTAGGAATAGGATGGACCTGTGGGATGGACAGAAGCATAATGGTCCATAATCCATATCATGAGAGTGCGGTACAGTGTCAAAACTGGAGGTTGCTCTAAATTATTGGAACCAAACAAAAATGCTTAAAAACATCAAATCAGATGATGTAGGTATATAAAAATGAAAATAAAGTAATGAAAGCTTAATTTACAGCATTATTTTCTGATCAAACGTATTTAAACTAGTTATCCTACTGATTCATTACAATGCCGCCATACAATGCTGCCGCCAAGCAGTATGTGCAAGTATTACTGTGTTCCGGTTTGATGAGCAAAGTAGCCAGTGAAATTACTCTGATGTTTCAGCGTTACGAGCGCACTGCATTGCCACGGCAGGCCTTTGGGTTTCAAAGTTCTGAGTGGCACTGCAATTGTCATGGGTCGGCCAGCGTTTTGCTTACCATAAGGCAAAAGATCGTCTCGTTATCAAATAGTATTCAAAAACAATGTTAATCCTAATAAGTAGTATAATAATAATAAGCTGAAAATCAGCGCTGTGTTCAGTTCACTGTTCACAGCACATGCTGAGCACCGACCATTTTCGGAACTCCACACATGGCAGCGGTTCACATATTTATTTTACTAACATGTTCAGTATATATTGTTATCACATATTTATTTGTCTGGTTTATTGTTTCTGTTTCTTTCATTATTTCCTATTATATTATGTAAAAATATTTTTGTTCTCTTTGTTGTGACTTGCTCAAGCAGTGTGTGTGTGTGTCTAGTTTCGAAATAAATAATTTCTTTCTTTCTTTCTTTCTTCTTTCTAAGTAGTCACATTACTACAGAAAGGTATTAACATAGCATTTGGGTGCTATTTTCAAAACTTTTCGTACTGAAAATAGCATCATTATGGGGAAAAAAAAATGTCAAATGGGGAAATTTTGAAAACGTAATCTATATTCTCTTTGGTCATTGACGAATGACTATTGACCACAGACTACTGAGACTATTGACGTTGACACTTAACTTGTAATTGACGTGTATTGTAAATGTACTGATCTGTGATGTAAATTGTAAATAATTCTAAATTCTTAGCCAAGGGAAATGGGATTATTAGAGTTGGAAAACAAAGTGAAAATTGTATATCCTGTATTTATGTGTTAATACTTTTGATACAATTTAACGGCCTTAAAAAGATATAGCTACTTTGATTTTCATCTTTGATTTGTGTAAACGAATACTGATATCGTCTTCGTGCTGTAGTTTTTATTTACAAATCGTTATTGCTGTGCGCTTGTTACAAATGCCGCGCCAAAAATAATCGTAGGTTTGGGAACTGGGGACATCTAGAAGTATTTAACCTAACTGTGAGATTTATTTAATAGAAACATGACTCGATTGAATAACTCTTTTCTGTGGGGGATAATATTTGCATCGGCTACCTGGAGTGTGTCTCTGTATCTCTATTGGCTTCTCAACATGAGTAGTAAGTGTAGCTTATTTCTTTAAGTGATTCATCGATTGCAATCTACACTACCACCAAAATAGAGACACTGGGTCTTACCACAAAAAAAATAAACACCCCTTAAACCTGTGTTAAACAGTGTTTAACTCCTATACTTGACTTAATCGCCTGTTTAAATATGAGTAACCACAATTCTTGATTTATGTAGTGTCTATACATTGTCTAACTACATTCAGTTGCAATATTTCTAATCATTTTAGATGTTTATCTTTAGACACTGTCTAGCTAAACAGGCGTCTAAAGTTGTTTTTTCGGTAAATGTCTAGCCTAGTCTAACCTTATTGTTGGCTTAAGGACTTTTCCACTACATGATATTTAGACTGGCTTACTAAGACTATCTATTAAATTGTATAGAGTCATAAGAGTTTGCTTAGTTTAGAAAAAAGTAGACTGTCAGACAAGTCTTAATATGAAACTAAGTTGTCTAAACCAGTGGCTCCCAATTAGCTTTTCCTGGTTACCTCTTCAAGAAAGAGCACTAAATTGTGTACAGCCAAAATGAAA
Organism: Crocallis elinguaria; assembly: GCA_907269065.1. Classification (NCBI taxonomy): domain Eukaryota; kingdom Metazoa; phylum Arthropoda; class Insecta; order Lepidoptera; family Geometridae; genus Crocallis; species Crocallis elinguaria. The sequence goes on from OU026077.1 coordinate 11,130,749, forward strand.
TTTCAAAATGAAATGAGTTATTAAATATAAATTAACTTAAAAAAAAATTACACAACTAAGTGACTTAATGCAATTTGGTGTACCCTGCCTAGCATAGCCATTGCCTGCACAGTGCACACCCGCTGTGCTCATTTGCGCCGCAAGCAGTTGAACAGATTGAACTGCCTGACTTACTCCTTCAAGCAATCTCACATAACTTTTGGGATGTTGACTATGTTTTAAAATATGTTATGTTGTATTTAGCAAACCGATACATATTTGCACAATAATGGATTTCATTGTTTTAGGTGAAACAACTATGTCTAACAAGGATAGCAAAATGCATTATCAACTTATTAATACAGAGGAGAAGAACCGAATAAAGAATAATGACAAATCTATTGCAGCACTAGAAGGCAAGAATCTGCTTGATGACAGTCCAAGACCTAACGATAAATTTACAGGAAACGTTTGGAGGTTTCATAGAAACCGTGCAGAGTATCAGCGTAAGATGAGGCTAAAAGAAAAGTATGCAAAACATCTGGCTATGAAGATGTCCGAAAATAATGCTGCTGATAAAACCTTAGGTACGATGAAATCATAATTGCTTAAAAAATAACAGAGTTTGTGTGCAACAAACATAATTTACCAACTTTTTTCAAACTTAAAAATTATATTTACTAATAGTTTTTCATACATTCATCTCAAAAATCACATCTAACAGTTTTGTGTCGATTGACATCTCTGTGAATATGTTGGTATTAACCATGCCTACAAAATGACTGTCCCTTGGTTTGATCCCAGACTGGGCAAACTTTGTGTGGTAACAACTTGGTTCTTGGATCTAAGAGTGTCCTGGTTAATACTTGTGTTTTTTTTTCAGGCGATGAATTTGGCTTGATACGTAGTGCAAAAGATGTGCAGGTCCGCGATAAAGGCTACAATTTACATGCCTTCAATACTTTAATTTCACAAAGAATAGGGGACCACAGAGGTTTGCCAGACACTAGAAATAAATTGTAAGCTAAATAATAGTCTATTTTTATGTTTGTACTTTGCATGTGAACTTGTATTTACAGACACTGTTATCTGTGGCTTGGCTTGCATGTTTGTTAGGAATAAAACCACCAGTATATTATTCTATCTTGAGCAATTAATTCTAAAGAAACATTGACTACACATCAACTTATAATTTAGTATTTGGAAAAGAATAAAATTTGCAATCATGATAAAAAATAAAAAGTAATCAATTCATCCAATTGCATAATCATAGTGTTCACATCAAAATAACAATTTAATGATTGTTAGGTTAGGTTAAGGCTCGTAGTACCTTCTTTCACAGATTTATGCATAAGTTATATTTTTCAGATGCCGTAAACAGAAGTACCCACTTAAACTCCCCAAAGCTTCAGTTGTAATCTGTTTTTACAATGAACACTTTGATACTCTAATGAGGTCTGTTCATTCAATCTTAGACAGGACAGACCAGAGACATCTCAAAGAAATAATTCTCGTTGATGACTACAGTGATTTAGAGAATCTTCACAATGATGTGCAAAAAGCAGTCAACGATTTGAACAATAACTTGCGCAAGGAAGAGGAAATGTTAGAAACAAACAACTTAGATGTAGAAAATGTTGTGGATTATATAAATGACGACAATAACATAGATAAGAAAACTACCGACAAGAATTTTGCAAAGTTCTCTAAGTATGGATTAAATATAAGGCTGTTGAAGACAAGTAAGAGGGAGGGCTTGATAAGAGCAAGGCTTTATGGTGCTGATAATAGTGTAGGAGATGTGAGTTTACTTTTGATAATTTTTAAAACAATATACAGGGTTTATTTATATAAAAACTTTATTTGCACAACTTTTATCTTTAATATAAAAAAATAAGTAATTTTGTTGCTGTAAACCTGTTCTGTACTGTATTGCCGGCGGTAGATTTACTACTAAATACCGGCATAGTTAAAAAGTACCAGATTGTATGACAAAATCTTTGTTTGTGGCATACTTATAAAGATTTTACCGTCACGATCCAATATGAAAGCAAAATATTGTGGAATTGTATGAAGACGCTTTTTTCGCGGCGATAATGTCATTTTCTTTTTGCTTTCCTTTTCTACCGTGCCGTTAAAAACGTTGATGGTGATTTATAAAAGCACCCATTTGATTTCAGGTACTAGTATTTCTAGATTCGCATATAGAAGTTAATGTGGAGTGGTTGCCGCCGCTACTGTCTCGGTTGGCAGAGGGAGTAGAGCACGAGCGATATTCGCCTCGCGCGGTTACACCGGTCATTGACGTCATCAACGCGGATACGTTCGATTACTCCGCCAGTCCTCTGGTGAGAGGCGGTTTCAACTGGGGCTTGCATTTTAAGTGGGATAATCTACCTAAAGGAACGTTGAAAAGTAAGTAGAGGAAAAAATAGGCAGACTACGACAAGATTGTAACTGACATTTTCAAGTTTTTAAATAGCATGGTGGTGCAATTTATGTATGTATAAGTATTTATGTATGATGCTGTCTAACCGTCAAGTTGTAAATTTGGCACCAAGCATCTCATGATGTATTCCTGCAACTGCAGTTTATAGTCAGTTTATCATTCATATTCCAGGTGGTTCTTCCACCACGTCATTTTGGGTTGTAGGACTAACTTCTGCGACTGACCTTCTGGGTTGGTACCACCGTTTTGCTTGTAAAGTCTACCGCCAAGCAGTAATGTGTAAGCATTACTGTGTTCCGGATTGATGAGCAAAGTAGTCAGTGAGATTGCTAAGCTTATGAGACTTAATACCTAATGTCTCAGGGTAACGAGCGCACTGCAGTGCCTGCAGGCCTTTGTGTTGCAGAGTTCTGAATTGTTACGGGCCGATGTTATGGTTACGATCAGGAAAACAACAAGCTCATGTCGTTATCAAATTGTATAAAAACCATTATTTGAATTCAAGTGATAATGATCAACACATGACCTTTAAATAGTAAGAAAGTTAAAATCAACTGAAAAAACCTATATATTATTTTGTACTTAAGTTTATAGTTAAGTACAAAATTATATTGAAGTTAACATATTTTGTTACGTCCATATATTTAGATGTTATTCCATTTTAAGCTCCATATTAAGATATTATTCTTCTATTTAACCCAAAAATGCAACGTTTCCGCTGAAAATGGACACACTCTGTAAAAAAACTAATATAAAAAATCATTTTTAGCTGATGAAGACTTCGTGAAGCCGATCAAATCGCCGACGATGGCAGGCGGCCTATTCGCTATCTACCGCGAGTATTTTAACTATATAGGCAAGTACGATGCCGGCATGAACGTATGGGGCGGAGAGAACTTGGAGATCTCGTTCAGGGTAAGTCGAAGCCGTTGTTGAACAGATATTGATCTATCCCGCAGATCAACATAGTCATCGCGTCGAGTCATCGTGCGATATCGCCACACTTCGTACGACATGTCGTGCGAGGCTAGCACAAAAAGTCTAACAATGAAAAACCGACAGTTTTATTCCTCGATGGCATAATGCCGGGGTTGCGGTCACATGTTCATAGCCAACTGTGGAGTCGGTGACTCGCTGGTCCCACTTATAGGGCTCCACCTCTGTCGACAACATAATCCACGTACGCCATCGCCGTATCCACCATAAAGGGGTGCGCGGAAACTCACGTGCCACCTCGAGGCCGGAAAGCAGAGGGTGAAAACGTGTCCACCACATGGGCCTCATGAGTTGAAGAGAGTCCCCTTCCACGACTCCACCCCGCATGCCCTTCACCACCACTAGCAGTGTGCAATGCGAGGTATCGTGCTGCTGTTGTCTTAATCACCGACTAAAATAATTTCTGGCACGGAGCTTTTATTTAATCTATATTGTTATAGATATGGATGTGCGGCGGGACTCTAGAGTTGGTACCGTGCAGCCGGGTGGGGCACGTATTCCGCAAGCGTCGCCCGTACGGGCTCGGCGAGAAAGAGGACTATATGCTCCACAACTCAATGCGAATGGCGCGTGTCTGGATGGACGGATACGTTGTAAGTAACTAAGGGAATGGATTCAGAGACGAGTCTAAGCGTGGACTTATGCTTCCATATTTCATAACTGTATAGTATTTCGATATAATATGCTGAAGCTTAAGTCCACGTATATCTGTCCAAGCGCCTAATGGCACAACCATTGTGCTGTTTCTCCATCATGATGTTCACGAAAATTTCAAGCATTTATAGGGTTCGACAGACCAAACGACAAATTGGCGGTTAACGTCAGTACATGTGAGCCATATAATCTATTATCAAAGTTTTTCTTCTAGGAAGATACTTATTTCGTTTCATTGCATATGCCAAAATATAAATTATATTCTCTACTGCTCTTTAATATACCAACCTTGAGTACACGTTCTATGTCATCTTCATAGGTAGTAAGTTTTGGTCTATCTTGAGTTCTGCTTTCGCAAGGCATGTCTACATACAGAAAGTCATTCATTGGAAACAATTGCTACCAATTGCCAAATCTTAGTTATCCTGTTCACATCTTTAGCTATATCCACCAATCTCCACTTCGGTGGATGACTAGCCATATATGTAGATATATACTAAAGTTAGACTATAGTCTCAAACACTATTTTACTAGTAAATGCCTAATTTCGCATTCCAGGATAAAGTCATAGCTCAGAACCCTTCAGCGGGTCACATTTCCACCGGTGACCTTGAAGATAGGAAGGCGCTGCGAGAACGTCTTCAGTGCAAGTCTTTCAAGTGGTACTTGGATACAATATACCCTGAGTTAGAGGCAGGGACCGATTCTGCAGCTAAGAAACGGATGGCAGCGCTCAACGATGCAGATAAGAATAAATTTCAACCGTGGCATTCAAGGTATGGACCCGGGGTATGAATATGACCATCCCATCTCTTCCCCTGGGTGATGTAAGAGCTGGCTAAGGGAGTGACAAGGGAATCGCCGTCTTCCGGCTGATGATGGTGATGATGATTCAAGGTGGAAGTGCCTATTTAACGCTAGTCAGTAAAGTTTTAGTCACAATGGCACCCCCTTGGTATAGGTGGCGGTGGTGTGTTATGGTCGATGTTATTAAATTCAGTAGCGCGGTTTGAAAACTTGTCATAGGCCCGGCCCGACTTAGGTACCTTTTTTTTTCAAAAACGCGTCGTACGTATCAACATATATATTTATTTGGGTTGGGGACACATAAACGAACACAAAATGTCAGATAACATAATGTCCTACAGTGTCACGTTATGGAGATAAATGGGCATAAAGATTGTAAAGTGACTCGTAATATTTTTAAATATTATTGGTCTTACCACAAAAAAATTAAACACTCTAAACACATTTTAAACAGCGTCAAACCCTTAGTCGCGTGTTTAAATATATTATTATCTCCATAACGTGATACTTTAGGACATGTTTTTTTGACATTTTTATGTGTCCCGAACCCAAATATATAAGACAATGTGTGACGCGATTTTGAAAAAAAGAGGCGGTTCGGATCTATGCCAGCTCCAATATACAACCAATTCTAACCGCTTTGCGGGCTTGATTTCCGCAATAAAACAAATATTTGTTAATACTTACTATTGTATTTGTGTTACTGACTCATTTTATGCCTTTACAGAAAACGCAACTACACGGATTCCTTCCAAATAAGACTGAAGAACTCTTCATTATGCGTCCAGAGCTTGAAGGATATAAAGTCAAAGGGCAGCGGGCTGGTTCTCGCCAGCTGTATTCGCATTCTTAATCAGGTATCAGTACTACACAATTATAATGCACTCGCACCCATGTCCCGTTCTTCACAATATTAATTAAGGAAATTCATTTCAAAATTTTATTTCTCTTTACACCACATTATGTTGTTCTTATTTTTTTGGCTGGTAACATTGAATTCTACACGAGACTGAAACAGAAATTTTGCTAATAGAGACTGATGCACCCAAAAATAAATGTTCAAAATTATAGCTGTCTTCATCAACAGTAGTTTATTACGAACATACATTTTTAAATGAAAAATTACGTTAGTATAATAATTGTTACAGAGTCTGCAAAAGTCATACTTGTTAGAGTTTATTTAATCGTTCAAAATAAAGCAATTTAAAGTTACGTGGAACGGAACGCGAATTGAAAGCGCACCTGCGCAATGACGTCACTCGAACAATCGTAGTGTTACCAGTTTTTTAGTTTTGCGCTCTCTTGTGACCAACCAGGAACTTCGAGTTTTCCGAGTCAGCAAAAAGAACCAGTCCTAATACAACTTGGCGATCGATGAAGTCATTGAAATGATAGAAATACCGTCTTATCCTCTTTTACTCATGTAATTTCACTATTTCTGTTTCATCTGTCTATTTGGAATTCCACACGTGCGGCATCTTTAATATCTGTCACAGCGAATCACAGCACAGCGTAATAAGGTTCGTGTACTGTGCCCTTATCCTACTGGTCCCAAGAATAGATCATACAAAAGAATAATCTAGCTAATAATCTATTGTTCTAGCTTTTAGTCTTCAGGGACTGTGCACAATGTTAAATCTGAGTTTGTGCTAAAGCCAATCTTTATAAAAAAGTAAGATTACGTTGTCCGTCTAAAAACTGTTCTATCTATCCGTCTACCGTCTCGGATTTCGTGATACTCATCGCAATTGTGATTTAGTACAAGTTTAGTAGTTAAAAGCTTACAAGATGATTACGTCATTGGTGGGGTCTCATAATAGAGGGAGAGCAAAGTGCTGTTGATGAATATTCTGTAAAACTTTGGGTTTACTCGCATTTTTCAGATATGGTTCGAAACGTCGCGCAATGAACTAGTGCTGGGCCGTACACTTTGTTTGGATGCCTCAAACAATGTGGCGCCATCTCTGAGCAAGTGCCACGAGCTAGGCGGCTCGCAGGAGTGGCGACATAAAGGCACTGTAAGTGTAGTAATATTGTCATCGTCGTCATATCTATTGTTTCGGTTCATATTGTGTCTGTCGTTTGTATAAAGATGATACGTGTGACAGCTGTTTTTTAGTCTATGGTTAAGAAAACACAATGAATATCATCTATAAAGTACGACATTGTTTTGCGTACATTTTGCCTGTAATAAAATACGGAACTTTATACTCATGATGACAGCTGACAGCTGACCCGCGTAAAAAGCTATAATGTACAAACTATATTGACGTCTCTGTGGCTAAGTTGCAGTGGCGAAGGGTGGATAATTTCTAAAAGGGAAGCCAGTCTAAAAATTACTAACAAAAAAATGATCCAAAGAACAAAATTAGCAAGCACATAATCAAAACAAAAGCGAGAAAGAGCCGAGCCAGCAATTTTTTCTTTTTGCCAGTCTCATAAACACTCATAATACTTAAGATATGTCCGTTTCAGGCCGGTAGTCCGATATACAATACGGCTGCCGGGATGTGCCTCGGCGTGGATCGTGCATACCGCGGCGAACCACTCATCATGGTCATTTGTGACAACCAGCAGACAAACCAGTGGGACATCGTCAGGTCTTAGACATTTAAACTTACTTATAATATATACACAACAACAAATATTTACAGATAACAAGGCTCTGTATATTATATATACGGGAACGATAGTAGAATAGACAACTCTTCCAAAACTTTACTTACGTTCGTTCTCTATGGACAGTTATTGTATCTCTTTTATCACGGTTTAAGTTGCAGGTATAAGCTCGTGTTTTTTTTTCATTTCTAACATAATATTAAACTGTTTTATTTGTAGGCAATGAATATAAGCGAAAATACTGTTTTAAGTCTGATTGCGCCTACTTACTGGGCTTAGGCAGATCTTTGTGGTTCATAGTTCTGAGTGGCACTGCAAATGTTGTAGGTTATGGCATTATTCTTACCATCACGCAAACTTCGATAAGTACATCATCGCTTATATCATTTCCGTAGAAACCTGTTACGTTAAAGATAAACGCCACATGATATATTTACTTGTCGGTTCGAGTTACTTGTGGAAACCAGTGAAATACATGAAGTATGAGACTGAGTTGTATAAGATGACGCGATCTATGCAGTGCCGCATAGAACTTTGTCATTTGAGCTCCTCGTAGTCCGCGTGGCACTGCAATTGTTTTAGGCAGGCATGGCATATAAGGCGAACGCTGAGTTCTTGTCATTTGTTTGATTACAAAAATAACTCTTAAGGTTAATAATTTTTTTGAAGTAAATAAGGCCAACAATTTTTACACAGCTGATAGCACAAGACGATGACAACATTTGTCCTTTACCCATTGTCATTTATTCTTTAACCATCTCCACCCACCTTCGCAGCAAGCAGCAATGAATTGAATAAACAAAAAGACATTTTTAGAGATTCGAATTTTCCTCGAATAACGATTGTAACTAGTGAATTATTAGTTATTTTATTTTTTCGAATCTCAATCTTTTTTTCAATTATACATTTGTAATAAAATATAATTAGGTTTTAGTTAGGTGTTCGTTGAATTTTATTTTATTACTTGATTAAGGAATTGAAACGCGTTCGGTTCCATAGTAATTTAATTATACCTTCTAAGATATTTTAATTCAATGAATGGAAATATTGGCAACTTGGGAGAGACGTTCTGTGTACGCGTACTTGATATTAATGAATCTGGAGAGTAAAATATAATAATAATAAACTTTATTCACTAAAACTGTTACAATTGTAACTAAATGTAACATTGAGAATTATAACCTGGTACTTAGTTCAATAAGTTTCTTGTGTGTACTAGTTCCCACACTAAGATCCTCTGTGTCGTGGGAAGTCTCAATATGATTGAGTGTAAAAGTAATTTTACTAATTATTGATTTAAAGTTATTGATTTCATTGAAAAAGATAACACAACTTTTGAAATTACATAATTGTACTAAACACATATCACTGTTATAAAATATTGCCTTGTTCGTGAAGTCTGCCGCCAAGCAGTAGTGTGCAAGCATTACTGTGTTCCGGTTTGATGAGCAGAGTAGCCAGTGAAATTACTGGGCTTATGAGAGTTATGAGACTAAATACCCAATGTCTCAGGGTAACGAGCGCACTGCAGTGCCGCGCAGGCCTTTGTGTTTCAAAGTTCTGAGTGTGACTGCAATTGTTATGGGCCGGCGTTATGCTTACCATCAAGCAAACGCCTGGCTCGTCTCGTTACCTAATAACAAACAAAATAAAAATTGTTTTATATACGTCACGGAATTGCTCCTTGATAACTTTTATTTAGTTTTATCTTGTTTGTTTATAACTTTAATTTTGTAGAAATATTATGTCAGGTGTGTTAGTTGTGTAAAAGGCACTTAACTGATTTTTTTAGTATACTTTTACTAGACATCAGCGAACAATAATTTAAAACACTGTTATGTCTAGTAAAAAGTGACGTATTAACACTCACTTGTAAAAATAGTTTTAGGATAAAAAGTACAACGCATATATCGGCGCCGCCTTTGATATATCTGTAACATTACTTATTCCGGTGATAATAAAAGTAAAAAATGAAAGCAAGCTTAACCGCTAAATGGCATTTATTCTAGTTCAATGTTTCAGAGAACTGTACCTATATTTACATGTGTAAATATAGATAATAATTCTAGCTATATTAACAAAATATACGTATATATCATAACATTAAAGTTATACTTTTTTATACGTCCAAATAACAAGAATGCTGAAGTCCACCTTTTTAATCTCTGATTAACAAATCTTTTAATTAATGCCTTATACTGTTAGGTTTTTTTAAATTATTTTTGCCAAGTTTATAAGACTTCTGAACTAGAGTTACTCGTATATTCATGACGTATTTACTCTTCCCGCCTCTTGGTCCTTGTTTCTTATGAGGAAACAATCTCGCTCTCCAAAATAAGGGCCCTATCTCACCTCGTTGCCACAGCAAGGCTGCCAGCTACATATCCTAACAGTTTATATTATAATGGTACTAGGTGGTAACGCGCGACGGTTTTGCAAGGATTCGGAATTTCAATATTGTTTGGTATCGGGCAACGTCGGAGTGGAGACCCGGTGAGGTATAGCACTAACGGCAAAGCCTGCGGGCAATTTTCACTCAGTTCGAAGCTAACAATATCGCAAGCGTTGTCGAAAAGTTTGAGCTCAAACTTATCGGACAATAGCGTTAGACATTCTCTTGTTTTATGCAGGAGTGCTTTTAGTGGAACCCGTCCTTTGAACATTTGTTCCTACTGTATAGACTTGTACATTAACGTAATATTGTTTATAATTATATTTGTTTTCTATTTTGGATCCATATTTGCTGTATTGAAGTGTCATGTTTTCGACATTTCGTTTAGTTGATATAAGGCAGGTATAATTACTTCAATTTTAGATTAGAAGTTGATTCGAGATTGCTAGCGTAGGCCACTATTGGATCACGTTGTGACCATTGTTTAGTAGAGTAGCTACGCTAACTCTGCAGAAGTAAAAAAATAGTGGAATTTGATAAAGTATACATGGAAACACCGTCGGTACTACGAAAAATGGATTTGATACTTGTATTTTATTTTTGTTCTTGATTGGTTGTTTTAATTTTAACTATGTTTAAGTTTCTTGGCAAATAAGGGTCACTTTAACACGATACAGTGAGGGTTTGATACAGTGCCATCATATTAAGATAAAGCATAATAATATGATAGGTACGAGTACACAAGGATCGTGATATGAAGGACATGTAACTTACCGTTAGTTCAAACAACTAGTATTATTATAAAAACATTCCTTTTTATATAATTACATAGGTGGTAGGTACACGCTTAGTTTTTCTGAGATAGTAGTTGTAATACGCGACAGTATACTTTTTTTTTTGTTTTACGTGAGGGGAATGCATTTACGCACACCCCCGCCAAGGGTGCAAGGGTGGGGGTAGTGTGGGACTCAGACCGGCTTCCGCCACCGGCCAATACCCACTAAACCTAAACTCACGAAATCAGCTTCACCGTCAGCTGATGACGGGGGCGCGGGACCGTTCTCACAATCTCCGCGCAGCCCAACATAACCTTATAGTACCTTACATTAGTAATTTAAGAAAATCTCATAAATAGATAGGAATAGGAAAGTGAAACGTGAAATTAATATATTATTCAAGTTACAAATTGAAGATGTGTAAGTATTAAAAAAAACAGAAAATGTACTTTTTTATTATTTTTCTATTTTTAATGCTGAATTTTGTATGCTTCTCCAACTAGGACTTCCCTGTCGTCTTATATACGTTATCAAATTATGACCATATTAGGAGATAATATTGTACAGTATTCTTTCAATAAGGTTTTTTATCTCATTATACGAGCAGGTATAATATGTTTTATATTTACACCCACAGTGAACTGTCCTAAGCTTTAGGTACTGTCTGGCAGAACTGGGGACATTAAGATAAACTGTATATGTTAATAATAATATATATTTTGTAAGGTTATTGTATTAAACTAACTGATACGACGTCCTTTAATACCTATGATAAGAGTTTATTAATATAATTATATTATTTTGATCTAATTAAGTACCTAATGTATGTAATATATTTTTAAAAATATTATTTTGCTTTTAAAGTTAATTCTTATGATTATTTATGTTGATGTGGTTTAGATCTGGTTGTCTTCATTGAATTCTCAATTTGTTTCCATTGTTTATCTGTTAATATTTACATGTTTATAATAATCTGTATAAGTTTACTTTTTTAATCATTAACATTTAAAGTGTCTTTGCGTTCCGCCTTATTCAACATCTCAGTAGCTAATCTCTGTTCTGTTATGTTATCAAATAATGAACAATTTTTGTTTTTAACTGTAAAATGTTGTACAGTAACATACTCGTACTTATTCATTCGTAGTAAGTATATATACTATAAGAAAAAAATACGGACAATATTATGATATAGGTTTTTAAACTGTCATGGTCATCAACACTTTGAAAATTATCACTAGAAACGGGATATTTACCATGTATATTATTTGATTTGAGTTTCCGATATTTCGGCGCTGTTGCAAACGCCATGATCACGGGGAAACTCAAATCAAATAATATACATGGTAAATATCCCGTTTCTAGTGATAATTTTCAATATTATGATACTACGTCAACGTAGTCAAGTTTCGGGTTTGCCTTCAAGGGTTTTTAAAAATAAAAAACTAATTTAAATGACGTGTTGCCGATTTGGAGGCTGATTTAATAATGAGAGAAAAATAAAACTAACAATATAAACCTTACGAGCTACCTAAATGCTAATTCAGCGTTAGAGCTATAAAATATGTCTATTCAGCAAAACTATACTTATACTAATCTAGTACTGAGGGGTGAGTACACATAACGTCTCCCTCCTCAAGAGCGAAATTATCTGATTTATCGATTTTTAGATTATTCTGATAATTTCGCAGACACATGGAAATAAATTTCTTACGTAAAATTAAAGAACAAGACAACATAAAACTTAAAACTACAACACATATCAGTACATAAATTACAATGTTACTGATAGAGCCCGTTTCACTTTTGCCTTTTACACTATACACTAATTCACTATTCTTCAACGAGTATGCCATGTACTTTAGTTCATCCAAGTTCACTTCTTTCATGTTTAGTGCATGTGCACTGGATAGCTCGTTGCTTGCATCATTACGGAGTTGAGGCAATTCAACAATTGGAATTGGTTCTTTGTCTTCGTTCATTATGTAAGCGCGGTGATTATATAGCTGGATACCATTTACTTCAACATCACATGGCTCGCTCAGGGTCATCATATATGTGCCAAAAATAGGGAACCTTTTGATTTCGTCCTCGCATCTCTGTGTAATTGTAATTCTCAATCTCGTGTATACAATCCAGTGAGCGTTATCGATTTGTTGCAGTTTAACTTCTTCTATTAAAATCGGTCGTTGTACACATCTAGTGATATTGTCGAATTTAAGTAGTTGCTCCATACATGTAGGCTCTGCATACAAGACGCGATCGTCGTCGGTGCAAAGGAACTGGTCCCCGGCGGCGAGTGCACGACACGGTTTCGCGATCGGCAAGTGTGTCATTCCCTTCGCCAGTAGGAAGGGATATTTGGGGAAAATGGCATATGTTTGGTTCACACGTTCATGGAAAATGGGTAAAGAGTAAATTTTAAAGTAGTTATAAGTTACATTATTAATAAGAGGGATCTCCATTATAAACGTTATCTGGTTTTTCTTAAGGTAGGACTTAACGCTAATTGTTTCTTCAATTTTAACCAAATTACTTTCAGTGGGTGTGTATAGCAAACTTCCATATATAGATATTAACTTCAGATTGGACAATAATTCGGTAGAGTTTACTATACTCGGATGTAGGACTGCTACCTTACTTAAAGCTAACGCGGTTTCAATTTCGCTTAATTTTATAAACACTGTACGAAAATTACTTGCGAATACATTAAACAATCCAAAAATATAACTGGAGAAAACCCAATTACTTTGTTTAGCTGCCAAATCTCTTAACATTATTTCTACCTTTTCCAAGCGACTATCTAAAATAGCGGAATTATTATTTTTGACTTCTGTTATATTAATAAAGCTATCGAACATTTCAGATATCAGAGTAAGCTTTTTAGATATAATTATTTGGTTTTTACTTAATTGAGATGTGAGCTTATCGTACTTTAGCGCATCGTCGTGATCCAGGTTACCGGTTACAATTTTTATTATAGAGCCTAGAGGATTTATAAGACCTCTTTTAAAGCGCTGTGGAACAAGTTGTCGGTATTTTTCGATAGTTATATCGCGTATAAATTCGGTGTGTATTTTATAACTTTTGAATTGTTTATGAATAGGATTATTCCAGTCAATCAAATTGTTTAGTTGTTCAAAAGTCGTTATTAGGTGTTCCAAATCGTTAAATATTCTTTCTAAGTTTATGACCTTTACAATTGTCCAATTATCAGTTTGAATATAAGCTTGACCTTTTCTAATCGGAAGAATTCCTGGGTTTTCGTGTAGTGGTTGCAGATGAAGGGCCAGCGCCGGCATCGCTACCAGCAGTGTGCACCACCTGTGGAGGGCGTTTTATATTTTTTAGAGGGACCTTTGTCTGTCTTTCTCCAATTTTAACGGGTACGATATTTCTTTCTGTAGGGCCTACTACTTTTGCTTTTGTGTAACGAGGCTTATCTTTGCTATTTCTTGTATTGACAGCTCTAGCGAAAATATCGTTTCCGAGATCGAATTGAATTTCGTCTTCACCACCTTTCCTGTTCCTGATCCTTTCTTTATTATTTATCATTTGTTTGGCTAAATGTTCGTAGAGAAATTTAGTGCGTTTAGCATGGTCCTGGACAAGTTGTTGTACATACTTTCTTTCAAATTCTACATTAAAGGGACTGTCAGAGCCAGTATGTCCGAATGCCACTTCAAAAGGTGTAAGGTTGGTCGTAGAGTGAATGCTGTGATTATAGGCAATTATAGAGTAGGTCATGACAGAAGCTGCATCTGTACATTTCCTTTCGTATTTCGCTAATCTGTAAATTTCTATTAAGGTGGAATGAAAACGCTCAATGAGGCCCATCGAGTTTGGATTTCTGGGGGTACCAATGTGAAGGTCAATTTTGTGTAGGCTTAAGAATTCTTTTAATAATTCATTATTAAATTCTGTACCAGGGTCAGAGCTAATTCGTTTCGGGGTACCGTAAAATGAAAAGTACTTCATCAATGCTCGAACGACCTCAGGAGTCGATCTATTGGTGATCTCTATAGCTTGGGCTAATTTGCTGAAGGCGTCAATAAGTGTCAAATAGTATTTACCCTCGATACTAAATATGTCAATAAATAGCTCTTGAAATGGAGCATCCTGAGTTTGTGTTAACTGCAAGGTTGGTTTTATGGGTTTTCGGTCATATTTCATTTTATGACATGATTCGCAGGCATTGATGACGGCTGTTACGGTTTCCTGCATTTTTTCCCAAAAATAGTTTCTACGTAGTCTGACTAATGTTTCCTTTATGCCACGGTGGCATTGCTTTCCGTCGTGGTATTTCAGAATAAGTGATCTTTGTTCACCTTCATCATCTACACATACTACGCGTTCCGTACATTCAAATAGGCGTACTAAGTCTTTCTTAAATAATTGTATTACTGTGTTGCCAAATTGTCTCCTATGC
The DNA here is from genome assembly GCA_907269065.1 of Crocallis elinguaria. Lineage (NCBI taxonomy): Eukaryota > Metazoa > Arthropoda > Insecta > Lepidoptera > Geometridae > Crocallis > Crocallis elinguaria. The sequence continues at coordinate 11,145,847 of OU026077.1, forward strand.
TCATTTTCTTCAAAATAGATGAAATATTTAACTTTAGGTTTGATATATTCCTTTAAAAATTGTTTTACTAATTCGTCGTTTCCAACAGGCATGAACACCTCTAGAATTTTTTGCTTATTTCGGGATAAATTTTTAACTTGTAGCTCATTTTTAAACCAAGAGAAAACCAATATTTGATTGGGCTTTGTGTCGATGGCTTCTTGTAAAATAGGTATTCCAGTGGGCTCTAGATCGGCGGTGGAATGTATGGTTTGAGATTTACTGGATTCTGAAGGTGATCTGATAGGATATTCGTTTAATTCGGTAAGCTTTACTGTACTTGCACTACTTGAGGCTGAGAGTGTACTAGAATTGGACGAGAGGCTAGCTGTGGCACTCTTGTCCGATATTGTAATTGTCGAGGAATCATTACGGTCTACCTTTTTTGCTGTTAATTTCTCTATTTCCTTAACTACGTCATCGAGATGACTGCCGAGTTCTGAGTCTTTGTCAATATTCACCTTCATGGACTGTCCGTCATCATCAGAGTCAAGTGCGTTTATCTTTATCCTAGAGAGGGCGTCGGCGTTTGTGTTTTGTTTTCCGTTTTTGTAAATTATTTCAAAGTCATAGTCTTGTAAGCGTAACCTCCATCTGGTCAGTTTACTATTTGGGTCTTTTAGAGAGTTCAGCCAGGCCAGAGGTCGATGGTCTGTGTATATGTAGAACTTTTTGCCGTAAAGATATGGCCTAAATTGTTTGACAGCCCATATAATCGCCAAAAGTTCTTTTTCAATCGTACTGTATCTCGATTCTGTATCGCTAAGTGTGCGACTAGCGTATGCGACCGGTTTGTCACTGCCAATAGGGCCTTGAGACAAAACTGCGCCGAGGGCTACGTTTGACGCGTCTGTGGTAAGTATAAACGGCTTTTCGTGGTCCGGGTACTGCAAGAGTGGGGCATTAGTTAGGAGCTCTTTGCATTTGTTAAAAGCGTCGATATATTTTTCGTCAATGACAATTTTGTTGCGTTTTTTTAAACATGATGTTAGAGGTTGGGTTATTTTTGCAAAGTCTTTAATAAAACGGCGATAGTAACCTACCAGTCCCAAAAAGCTTTTAATTTCTGTCGTAGTCTTTGGTAGTGGGTAGTTAAGTACAGCTTTTATTTTATCATTGTTAGGTCTCAGTCCGTCCTTCGTAATTGTATGTCCGAGGTAAAGTACCTCCGTCCTTAAGAATTCCGATTTGTCTAGCTGGATTTTAAGGTTTGTCTGTCGAAATCTATCAAAGATCGTTCGTAATTTTTGTATGTGTTCGTCCAGACTTGCCGAAAAAATGATTACGTCATCTAAATAGACCATGCAGTGGATTCCCTGCAGGCCTCTCAAGACATTGTCCATAGCACGCTGGAAAGTAGCCGGTGCGGTCTTGAGTCCGAAGGGCATTCTTAAAAATTCAAAGTGCCCGTGTTGTGTGCTGAAGGCGGTCTTTTGTCTATCCTGCTGTTCTATTTCAATTTGGTGGTACCCGCTAGCTAAATCGAGAGTACTGAAGTAAGTACTTTTCCCTAGTTTGTCAAATAAGTCGTTCATATTAGGTAAGGGGTACTTATCATCTACTGTTATGTCATTTAAACGTCTGTAGTCTATAACCATGCGGTGTTTTACTTGTCCTGATGCGTCAGGTTTCTTAGGTACCAAATGTACCGGGGCATTCCATGGGGAATGTGATTCCTGGATAACATTGTCGCTTAACATTTTCTCTACTTGTCGGTTAATTTCTTCAGTCTGAACTGGGGCTTGTCTATATGGTTTTACGTAAATTGGATCTTCATTTTTAGTTCTAATCTGGTGTTTCACTTGATTGGAAAATGATAAGGGCAAGTCTTCACAGTAGAATATGTCCTTATATTCTTTGCAAAGGTTTAAAATTTTGTGACGTTCTTCTTCGTTTGTATGGTCAAGTCTAAGTTTTTCGAGGTTATTTTCAAGTAATTTGTTTGTCTGTACGTCCGGTTGACTATCGGATATGAAATTTAATTGGCATTGGGTGCTGTCATATTTTGTTACTGCGAATGGCCGTCTCACGGTCAATGTCATCTCTGTGTCCGTCGTGTTTTGAATAATAGTCGAGGCGTATCCGTTAGTACAATTTACTAAGGCATCCGGCATCCGTACTCCGGGGTGAAACTCCTTGTAATTAAGGATAGCTTCACCAGAGAATTGGTCAGTGGGCAACTTAACTCGCTGTTCGCTCCGCGGTTGCACTAGTATAACATAGTCGAGGTTATTATTGACAATGGGAATAGAAGTTGTTTTAGTTTTAAGAACTAAATTTTTCAGATCTATTATTGCGTCTATTTGTTGGAGCAAATCGTTACCTATGAGGCCGTCGTAACGTGAGTCGACGTCATATAGATAAAACTTATGTTCATCTGTGCTTTGAAAAGTCGGTAAAAGAGGTATTTTCATCACTTCGTCGTGTTGGCTAGAAGCGTGAGTGCTGACAACTTTAAATGGTTCGTAACTTATATATTGGGCGTAATACTCATGTGCCTTTCGAGGACTTATAAATGATCGAGTGCTGCCAGTATCGATCATTAGTTTCGCGTCAATTTCCGGTACATAAATGTACGGTAGTTTTAAACTGGGATCACAATTTATTTCTATGACTTGTCTGTGGTCGAGGCCTTTATCTGAAAAGGGGGCGCTTGGGCTACGTCGTCAGTCTCGTCAGGGTATGTTTGGTGCGAGTCATCTTCTATCGGTAATAAGTTACTCGGTTCGTCATACTGCTCATCGTCACAATATAAAGCGGGGTCATAGTACTCATCGTCTGCGTACTCAGAGGTCAGGGCCAACTCGTTCAGTTTGAACCCTTCTGGGGACTTTCGGGGAAGTGGTGCTGCTGTTCTCATAGAAACGTCCGTAGACTGGTAATGTGGTTTTTGAATGTTAGGTTTATAACCGAACTGTGGGGTCATTTGTTGTTTATTCCCGAATTGTTGTGGGGTCATTGAGGGCCGGTACCCAAATTGTTGAGGGGCCATTAGGGGTCTGTAGCCAAATCGCTGTGGTACCATGCCTACATTTTGTCTAAAACCAAATTGTTGTGGCTGAAATGTTGGGCGGTACCCAAATTGTTGTATTGGTTGTGGGCGAAACCCTGAATTTTGCTGATAGTTTTGTGGAGTTCCGTAATTAAATTTAGGTATATTATTATTGTATGCAGGCAAAATAGGCCTATAACCAATTGGATTTTGGGGCAAAATAAAGCCTGCTGGTGGAGTTGGTTTTGGCGTGGAAGAGTATCCGTGCATCCGGTTACGTAACGTGTATTGTTCGTGAAAATTAACCTCCTCAAGGACAATGCTTAAGGCGGCTTCCAGAGTTGCGGGTGCTTTTAATCTAACAATTCGAACCATATTTTCGGGCAAGTTGTAGAGAAATACGTTCAGGGACGTGTGGTTGTAAATAGCAATTTTTGCGGATTTTAGTTCTGCGTTACTCAATGCATTCACTTTTGAAATCAAAACCGATCGAACCGTTTGGATTCTATTACAGAAATCTAAATATGTTTCTCCGGACTTTATCTTTAAACTTTCTAGTTCGATGTTTATACACTCCTCGCTACGTGGGTCGCCAAAGTGCTGTTGCAGCAGCGCCTTAAGCTCGGACCAAGTCATAACATCCTCCCGCTCAGATAACAAGGCGGCCGCGTTATCTATCAGGCGACTAGTAACCGCGTTATATACGTATAAATTTTGTTCTTCGTTACCTCGGTACCTTTCAATAACATATTCGCATTTACGTAAGAACAAATTAAGGTGTCTTTTATCACCTCCAAAAAGAGGGATCAACTTCAATACATCGTTTGGTACCGCTACTACAACTCGCGATTGACCTTCCATTTTAACGATTTAAACACACACAAAATACACGAAATAAAACACAAGAATACACACAATTTAAAACGGTAAAGTAAAAAGCAGTAAAAATAGCAGTAAAAAAAACTTATTTTAGGTAATTTCTTTTTTGTATAAAATGTAAAATAGTTTTTCTCTTAAAAGTACTTAATTATTTAAGGTAAATCGGTACAGTCGATTTTGAGATGTACCTATGATCATTAGCACAAATATTCAATGACACTTTAATATAATATTCTATTCATATCCTTTGTTCTGTGTAACAATTCTTATCGCTTAATTCTAAGAACCAGATAACGTGACAATGGGAGAAGTCTTATCTCATTAGCCACTTTAAAAATTAAACATGGGATTTTGGGGCAAGGAAGGCGAAAAGTTTGACTTACCAACCAACCGCTACTCCCATATTCACACACTTTTAACGCGCCCGATTTGACAAATTTATTTGGTTCGTTGGATTCACCATACAGCTATATCGCGCCGCAATCACGCAGTTCGAGCGAATTTGGACACTCGAAGGTTACTGAAAACGGCACAACCGTTTTTTGGCAAATCCTACCGGCTGCGCCAGTCAAGTTTCGGGTTTGCCTTCAAGGGTTTTTAAAAATAAAAAACTAATTTAAATGACGTGTTGCCGATTTGGAGGCTGATTTAATAATGAGAGAAAAATAAAACTAACAATATAAACCTTACGAGCTACCTAAATGCTAATTCAGCGTTAGAGCTATAAAATATGTCTATTCAGCAAAACTATACTTATACTAATCTAGTACTGAGGGGTGAGTACACATAACGACGTCGTCAATACATTTATTTTACTGGTAAATTGTATCTATTCAACCTTATATAAAAGGCAAACAAATCCTTATAAAATTAGTTGAGATCCGAAACAAATATATTTCCTGCTTTATAGTTTCATATATTTCCGACAAAAACAATCCAATGTAGCAAGTAGAAGATACTGTATCGTGTTGAAATGCGCATGTTCTACCTTGTGCTAAATAGAAGGTAGGCTCACATATTATGACCGCAATGCTAAGCGATGATTTGGTCGGCGGTTTACCCCTCTTATACATAGAGGATTACATATATGTTAGTATTTTAGGCTGTCCTGTGAGCAGGGCCGGATTATCCATAAGGCAAATTAGGCAACTGCCTAGGGGCCCAGCACCGACTAGGGCTCCCTCGCAACCCGGGAAAAAATTAGAAAATGTTTCTTCGAGTGAAAATTAAATTTGAACATTTGTTATTATTAATATTTCGTTGTTTTTTTATCGTCATTTTCAGAACGCATTTCAAATTACAATAGCATTTTATTATGATTAGAAAAGGGGGCCCCAGACGTGCATTGCCTAGGGGCCCCGACATGGTTAATCCGACTCTGCCTGTGTGCTAAGATCTTCTGTCTCTGTGTCATATAATTCTTAGTAACTTCGTATGTCGAACTCAATAAAAAAAATCTGTCTATCATATTATTATTAACTGGACAATATTTATATAATGTAACACATTTGATTTTGCGATATCGCATACACCCTATGCGTCTTGCATTGCGTGTGAGTCTAATCTTTACGTAGGAGGCGTTGCTTATAATTTTGTATAATTATTATTGATTGATATTTTATATTTTTATGATGTACTGAATGAATTTGAAATAAAAGTTGTGCAACAAGCAACATTTTTTTTATTAAATTTTATTCATAGAATATAACATTTGAGTAGGAGTTTGAGTATACGTCGGAGTTCACCAAATGTGAAATAATCGTCTCCCAAACATAGTTTAAACTGCAGTTTAATTAACAGCACTTGCAGTATTCGGGCTTATTTTTTACCGACGATGGAACGGAGAAGGTATATGAAGAACTATACTCTGGAAGCTCCAGGGCCCCCCGCTTTTTTTGGTAAATAAATGAGTTTGTCACAATTTCTTACTGTAGATATTAAGGTGAATCCTCTAGCAAATGCATTGCAAAACTAGGGGCACATGGACAGACCAATTAATCTTTGACAATTACTGCTCAAGCAGTAATTTTCAACTGCGTGAGCTGTCAAACGCCTGGGCGTAACGGGTAACGGGAATAGCAGCACCTGGGTGCTGGGTGTTCCCTTTACCCATATTATGTTACCTTGATAATAATGAAACTGTTCAAATTGTGAAATATATTTTATAGTGTTAACCGACACTAGCGGATGTTCACATAAATATATACATCACAAAAAGCGGCTTGTAAGCCGAATAGAAATACATCATATCAAGAATTTCACAGTCTACATTGATTGCTCCCATAGCCTAGTGGTTAAGGCGTCCGGCCCGGCAAGCCAGAAGACGCAGGTTCGAATCCTGTTGGAAGCGAAATTTTTGTGATGTATATATTTATGTGTTCATATTGTTCCCTATATTCTAAAACAGAATGAACTCAGAACTAGGTTGGTACTCCACTTGCAAGTATAGTGCTTTTATCTCAAATTTCATATTGCAATAATTGTAGGTTAGTAGACCAGCTGGAGCAGATGGTATCAACCATAGAGAAAAATAATATACTCGTGCCGTTGAAACCAAGAAAAAAGCTCGGCCGGACTACTGTGGGTATGTAATGCTTTTTTTTTAATTTATTTCTTGACCTGGACGTATTTATTGCTTCGCTGCTTGAGTTGCCCTCTTTAAAAGTTCCAGTTATTTTACGAGATCTAAATGTCAGATTACTTCGCAATACGCTTTCACTTTAATTTAACTTCAATGTGTGCCTTAGAAACTAGTACCTATAAGTACGACAATGGCTTTTACGGTATACCCTAAGGTGAAGTGATCCTCCAGTCAGTTCTTGTATTACACAAATAAAACACGAATCTTTATTTTGATATGTTCTTTATTAACAAAAACACTTCTTATCTTTTAACACTTTTTTTTTCAAAATACATAAAAAGTTAGGCATCGTGCCTTAAAAGTCTTTGATTATTATTTATAATAATACAGACAGAGTGAGTTCATTTTGTAGAGCCATAGAAGGAAAACAACATGAAAAAGTATAATAATATATAATGTTCGTTTTCAGGTATACGATAAATGATAGATATAAAAGATGCTCGATAAAATGTTTATGAATAGAAAGGTACCTTGACTAGCAGTGCTTATGAAATAATATATTAACATATTATATCTTATTCCATATAAGTATATCAGCCAAAAAGTTTTCTAATTTTTTCAACATATTTTGCGATAGGTAAGTCTACTTCAGTACTAATTTAAACATTAAGTAATAACACACAATGGAAGATATATTAAAATATACGAGACGATAAACAAAGTAGATATGTTTTGAAATATTCAATCGTCATTCCTTGATGTAAGTTACAGCCAGTGTCATTGAAAAATGACAAACTTTTATTTTTAACGTTTGTCGTCACATTTTAACAATTTCCCCAATGGGATTTATATTATTTTCTTAAATTACATTTTTTTAAAAGTAAATCAAGTTTATTAATATTTGAACGAAAGAGATACAACTCTAGCAACAATCTCACGCAATATGATTAATTATGTTCACTATATTGTCGTGTTTATGATGTTCACTAGTTAACGTGATTGTTACGAAATTGAAAGCTTTTTTTACTTTTAAAGTCTGATTTCTTATTATCGAATTAGATAGGCCGAAACCATCGTAGAATTAGGTTAATTACAAGTTATGAGAATATTGTCTTCAACACGAATTTTTATATAGACTGCTTTGTAGGTTATAGTTATCGATGGCATTACCTACCACTAATGTCCAGCTTCAAGCAGTCTATGTACAAAAGACGACACTGGCAAATACAACCCGTGTTTATGAATTATTTTTGGTCCCAACGCTTGCCAAGGGGTCTCTCTGTAGGCTTTAAAGTTAACAATTTAAACGTTTCCTTCGACCGAAACAATATTTTTATAATCTTTACGTGCTTTGTATGTCAAGTGGGATGTTGACTGATTTTGGGAAAGTCTTTAAAACGATGCGAATGCGCCTAATATAAACCAAAATATTTAAAATTACTTTTTAAATACAGCTAATACTTTAATTTCCATGTATTTTAAATGCCATTTCAAGTTTCGCTCCAAAACGCCAACACTGGTCACGTGGTCGATGTGACGTCACGATTCCTGGCACAGATAACTATATTCACAGAAATCACTCTAAAATACTAGGCAGAAAGAGCAATATACTCATTCCGATTGAGAAAGTGACGTCACGCGCGTTTTATGTCACGTGACTTCGGAGTGATGTGATTACATTTTGATTATTAAATTAAAATTATGTTTCTTAAAAATAAACAAAAATATTGTGTTTTATTAGGATTTGTCACAAAAACTACCGTTTCGCGGCAAAATTATATTTTTATTTTAATACAGTCAATATCCCAATTGTGTAGCCTGTAGGTACTTTTCAGATATTCTAATACCCAGGCATTACATTCAAAATGAAAGACCCCTTTTTACAACTCACCATTAAAAAGTAGGTTTTTATAATATATAAATATGTGTAAGTAAAAGTTTAACTCAGTTATGAGGAAGTATAAGTTTCTCGATGATATGATGTTGCATTACGATAAGACATTATCATTTAGATATGATTATAGGTGAAACACGATAAGAATTGAAGTACTTATGTATTTTACACTTAAGTCGAAGCTTTACTTTGGCGAATACAGACAGATAATAGAAACACATAGTTACACAAACACATAGATATACAACACATATAAATTCAAATTACAATTACGATTAAACTGTTTATATCAACAATTAACTTAATCTATTTTATGGTTAAATATGTATTGGTAGTGAATCGCCTTCGTAGAAGACGGGGGAAAGAAGGGAGACAAGGGACATGGGAAATATTTTACAGAGACCGAACTTTCGTTGTTGAAACCATTGCGCCTGTCTTGCGACATGACATGTACAAGTTAAAATTAATTAAGCACTATTATTAAAACGTATTCTCTAAAAATGAATTCAATCTGTGATTATATCTAACGCCCTGTGTTTTATTTTCTTCGATTTTGTATGCTATAAAGTTCTCAAGCGCTGAGAGGAAATTAGGCAATTTACTTTAGCTCATCGCAATAATTTATTATAATGTTAACAGATGCATCATGATTGAGTAATGGTTCAGTATTTTCCATAAAGGCGGGGAGTTTTTCGAGCATAATATGTAATTATGTATGTCTATTTCTTTGGCATGCTCTGTAGACTAAACTGTTTGACTGACTTTAACATACACGTCATTTGATACGTTTTAGAGATGGAAGTGATTTAACATTTTTCTTTCGCTTCAGTTTTTATTAGGTTGTTTATTATTTGATAGTAATTGTAGTTTGCAGTAGCGTCTATGTAGTAGTTTAAAAAGATATTAGACCTTTAAATATAATTCTATATCTAGTTAATTTTTCCAGTAAACGTATGTATCCCAACATAATTAATACCAAAGGTCTTATGAGGTATATCGTAATTTAAAACATGGTTGACATGCATTACTGCAAAATTAGGTACAGAATAGCGACATAACAATAAGACTTGTTGAAGCCCTATATTAAATGACATTATTCTGATTATAAATAAATCCAAATGAAATATCTACACAGTGTTTAGTTTTTTTAATAAAAAAAAGGCATAAAAACTCTGATTAACATCATTATTACGTTTAGTACTAAAGAGGACTCCGGACTATGCTTAGACTCAAGTTAATTATACTTATATATATATTTTATTTTATTGAATATCGAGACGAGCAGGTCGTTTTTCTGATGGTAAGCTTAACGCCGCATAATAGCAGTACCATTCAGAGCATTGAAACATAAAAGCCTGCGCGGTATTGCAGTATACGCTCGTTACCCTGAGACATTAGGTATTAAGTCTCAGAAGTCCAGTAATTCAAATGACAACTTTGCTTATCGAACCGTAACATAGTAATATCACATTATTGTCGGCAGACTAAACGAGCGAAGCGGTGGTACCCACCCAGAGGGATACTCGCAAAAGAGTTAGGCCCATTGTCCACGTAACCGCACGTCATACGCACGCTTTCGTCAATTGACGATTGCAAGACGAATGCTTGCATCTTGCGCAGAAACAATGAAATCTGTGTCCACGAAGCGGCAACGTCGCGTCAGCCGCTCGTCATGCGTTCGTCATGCGGTGCGCGCGGCAACAAGTAGCTACTCGACCGACTCGTCAGACGAACGCTTGCTTTTTGTGTTACAAAATGCAAAATACGCCTATCTTCATTTGTAGGTTACATGCATACGTCAAAGGACGCGTGCGTGCGTATGACGTGCGGTTACGTGGACAATGGGCCTTAGTCCTACCACATGGTAAAATATACAAATGCCCTAGCTCGGGCTTCTCTTACAGCCACATCATAGAAGAGAAGTGCAATATAGCCAACCAAAGTGAGCGTCCTTAACAGCTAATGTAATTATGTAATACAAATAAAATTATCTAAATCTAACAATAGAGAGCAGTATCATTAAGAAGTAACCTAAAAATTTGAATATAATTTACTTAATAATAGTTGAATCCCATTTCTGGTCTTCCTATAATTATTATTTACAAAACATTGATGCCCAGTCTTGTGATTCATTTTAACGAACACGTAAATTAAATTAACGAGATTGATTAACGGAACTCAAATCTTCAGCCTATTCTGTTCCCACTGACGGGATAAAAGCCTCAGAGAAAGATATAGCTGCTGCTTCCGGCTTGGTGCAATGGATGTCACATGTCATTATATTTGTGGTTCTTTAACGTGCGGGTTTCCTTACGATGTTTTCCCTCACCGTTTTAGCTCGCTCTAATAGTAATCTAACGCTCTGCACATAACTCGACATAAGTCATTGGTGCGGGGGCAAGCTGGGATTCAAACTTAGGTGCGTCAGATTGAAAGTCGCACTAGTTGCCGCTCGGTCACACTCTTCTCACATCCTTCTAATATTTAATCATATTTTTAGTATTCTACTGTACCTATATATGAAATTAGAAAGTGACAATAACAATGGTGTAGCGTTAGAATCAATCGTAAGACAAGTTCGTATAACCACATATAAAATGTTGACGTCCCCGCGTTATATCCGCATCACGGGTGACCCTATTTACAAATTGCCAGTGCTTGCCAACCCGCATAGTTCGACCACCTGGGCGCTGAGTGGGTCTTTAGCCACGGGCCACCAACGTTTTACTAACTATTGAAACCTATTAAAAAAAAACAAATATGTACAATTCTTTCATCAACCGAATATAATAAAACATAAATCCAGTGGCTTCGGATTAAAAATTTGCTTGATCGGCAATGTATCCTAAGTCTTTGTTCGATTCGTCATCCCGGACTTCCTCCAAATGCGTGGCTATATTAACTATCCATATTTAGCATCCAAAGATCGTTTCATAATTTCAAATAATAATAAGACACCAAATAATATATCGTAAATCACAGGAGAATTATACACACGCGTGAGAATTATACCTAAACCAATACAAGGATGCCAAAAACCTTATTAACTTTGAAAGCACGACGGCGCTAGAAAAGGATACTTATTAACGCCGGACTTCGGCCGAACAATGCGAAAGCCGACAATTATTATATATACAGCCATACAGAACATCAAGTTTGTTTAACCTAAATTATAATCTACGCGGATTTTGATAACTAATTATTGCTTGGGAATACTGCTGAATCTGGCTTATGTACCAGAAACAGCAAAAAAACAAAAAACATCTACTTACATAGATTTCTATGAGCGCTTCATAGCGTCGCTGTTCTAAAATGACTAAAATATACTATAATAATATAACTAATAATCAAACCAAGATCGCTTCTCCTGCATATGGGATGTAGTTGACGTTTCCAGTTTTTGTAGTCCAATTTTTCATTTTATTTTTTTCTGATGACAGTTACTGGTTAAACAAGTATTTGTAATTGGTAAAATGTAGTTATTATTTACTACGCGCTTTGAATGCAACGGTAAAAGCTCACCCGGCATCCCGCTATGCAAGAGCTGTGACCGAGTACAATACATGTCTCAACCCTTGAGGCCCAAAGCTTTGAATACATTTTAAAATCTTGACATCGCTTCTTGTGATCGGACGAAGCCAAAACTTTGGTTCTTAAATTTGAGACGAGTTGTTGACTGATTTGTTTGATCACTTCTTAAGTAGGTACAAAAATAAAAATGGACCGTATTCTGAAGGCACGCAACTAAAATTTTGAACGATTATATCCAAACCCTTTTCCAAAAGATGTTGACCAGCTATTGTTTATGTACACAAACTTACACACGATTTTCCTATTCCTACACATATCTTCTCAATGTTTTAATTATATGCCTTAAAAATGTTGTCCATGATCTCTGTCAAGTTCCTGTTCGACTGTTAAGTTTAGCTGAGCTACACTCTCTATTATTTAATAGACGGTTTCGCATGGTATAATCATTGCATTCAAGCAGTTCGGACGCCATTGCATATTTGTTAAACGTATTGCAGCCAAAATTCTTAGAAGACTGTAATCGGAGCGTATATCTATCCTTGGTATAATCTTATTATACAATAGCTTCAACTCTGCCGTCACAAACCTAAACATGATATAAGTTTTACTCTCTCTTCTAAAAAAGAACAAGACAAAAGGATGAGATGTACTTTAGACCTATCAAATTAACCCACAAGCCTGTAACTGGTGCAAATTTATCGGCCGTGAATTTAGTAGCGTCTAATTTATCAAGGATGGAAGAAATTTCGTTGTTTTTCCTTGCGACAAAACTCTGCATGGCAATAAATTAGTTTTATTTGTGTACATTTGTTAAACTGGTACGAAAAGTATAGATTTCAACAATCGCAAGAAGAATTCGCTTACTATAATTTGGTGGTAGATTTTCAGAATGAATAGCAATTGTTGTGAAGGGGCCTGGTGGACCCCATGTAAGCAAGGAACATAGGCCGTGTAACCTAACGAAATAATATACACACACAGGGCTCCTTCCTAAAATTATGTTAGAAACATAATCCAGCCAGTCCAGTTCACTCGGAAAAATGATAATATAGACATATGAATAACTTTTGGCCTGGCAGTTAAACAAAAAAATAATTATAATAATGATCAACATGAACATGATAATTGTGATGACATCGTTGGTGACAGCCAACTACCTGAACTGTTCAATAACACTATAAGAATAGGCCTGTTAAATGTTACTAATAAAAATAAAGTAGAAAAATCAGGTAAAGCGAAGTTAAATAATAAAAGTCACGGTTGAATAAAGTGAGATGTTTGACTGATCTGATGATTATGATGCGAATATGGGTGACGTTACAGAGAAAAAGACATACGAAATGAACATGTTAATTAGATGTTTAAATTAAGTAGGCCTGTGTATTATCTATATATTATCTAAAAAATTAGTAAAACTGGGAGTGTATGCATATGGTTTAGACGTACTAAGTTTGCTCTACCGCTAGGGCACTCAATACCCATACTTCTAATTAAATATAAATATGCCTAAATTCCACTACTTGTTTTATTGCTGTTTTCGAGAGTGCGCGTAGTTTTGTTCAATTTACAATTCATACAACCTAAATATACAGGTTGAGCTTGAATTGGTATGTTATCCGGAAAGAGGGTGGTTAGGGCCAGGTTTGTCCACAAGTTGTGAGAATCAACTTCAAACGTGAAGTGTGCGGCATTTTCTAGAATTGTTTCTAAGTCTCTTCTAAGCTACTTCATCATTAAACAAGGTTCAACATAGTTCAAATGAATCAGCTGATCTAGGGCTGTCCGGAAATTGTTTAGTAGAATTTTGATGTAAACTTTAAATGCTTTTTCTTCAATGAAAAATCCGAATATCAAAAAGTCGTAAAACAAATGTTGTTGTAAAACAAACAAAGATTGACCTCCTTTCAGGTTAACATAGCAACTTAAACTAAGGCTGTATAAAATCCTACCATACATATCATAATTTATTTAATAAATTTTACTTACATACTGCTTAGTAAATTTAAATTATCTTACCTAGTGCTTATAATCCATCTTTATGTCCTTTTATGGCTTTTATTGATTTTTTTTATGATTGTAATGACTTTTTTCTATAAAAATAATGATCTTAATGCTATACCTAATACCTATAGATTTACTTTCTCTCATCATACAAACCATTCCGCTGTAAAAAGAACACCTTACGCAAGCTTGAAAATGCACTAAATTAGCTTACTAGCCTCATAATATATATACTTATTACATTTTTTTTATTTCATCACTCAATCATTAACTTATAAGCCTAACACCTTATGCAAGCTTAAAATTCACTAAAATAGCTTGCTAACCTTTAAATATATTATAACACCTTTCTTTCATCACTTTTATCATTCCATTATAAATCTAACAACTTATCCAAACTCAAAAATGCACTAATATGGTTTGATATCTTTAAAATAAATATAATACATTATGTACCTAGTTTACTGTCGTAAGTACGACATCTTATGTGGTAACATCTATACAACCATACTGATGGCGTCTCTATTTACAATAGTATTTCTACTTAACTTACTTAACATCATATCAACCATGTTAAAACGTATGTTTAATAAAATGTTGGGATACAAAAAAACTAAAATGGTTTAAAAAAAAATGGACAAACTATTTTTTTTATATTCTATAGGTTTCGACATCGACCCCTATTTGGACAGATCTTAAGGGGCAGAATAAGGCCGTACCGCTATCTCGCTTGCGCACTTCAACATTTTGAAGATAAACAATCACTTAATATAATTATGAAAAATCGCATACGGTGATGTTGATGATCATCAATAATGTTTAGATGCGCGAGCGAGATAGCGGACCGCCGTATTCTTCGTCGAAGACGGCGAATAAGCTAGTCCTAAATTGGGATTGGCTCGTATCTGCAGCTGCTGGAACACGCGGTTAGGTGCTTGGCGACAGGTTTCTTAATTGAGGTTATCAGTTCCCACTAGTTCTATTGGTGGTTCCATTGAAAGTCAGGCGAGCGCTTGAAGTGCTCTACCACCTTGCTATATAGCTGTATCACGATGTTTTCCTTCACTTAAAGCTCAAAGTCCTTGTTGGATTCGAACCATCAACCTACAAGACCGGCCGAAGTCACAACCACTGAGCCATCACACCTTCAAAACAAAGACCTTTTCCTCTCAGCACTGATGAGATAATTCGTGAGAAAACGTTTAGGGCACATTACATTTAAATATTTATTTCATCCTTACCTGTAACAAGGGACAGCAAGAACCCCGAACCATCTAGATGTTGTAAAATAGATTAATACCTTATTTACAGCGGTTATGACGATATTGCACGGTTCAACCAAAGATTTACTGTAGTTGAAAGGTGCAAAACTGAAAGCATATGCGTTTACTATTGCAGTATCTAGAAGTTAACCAAAAGCGAACTGTTCAATTCACATTGCTCGGAAGATGTCATCGGAAAAGGTCGTATCTACGCTTGTGACTTGCTTCAACTTGTGAGCATCTTATTAAAGAATTATCAGAAAGATGCTCAGAAATAAACGACGTTGGTTGTTGTGTCCATGGATATTAAGAAGTCCGATATATTTAAATATTTTATTAGTGATTTAATTGTATTTGCGCGCACGTCTCGATTTTTATAAAGTACCACGGGCTAGGATTTACTTGAAATGTTCTAAAATAGAGGCGTACCAATGCTCCTCTTTCCATTTGAAAATGCGATTGAACGCGATTGCGATAATGATAAATAATGATTCATTTTTATGTTTACACGGTTCAATTTGGTTGCTTCATCCAAATTGAAAAGCGGAAGTGAACCGTGCAATATCGCCATTAGTATTGATTGAAACTCAACGACGGCACATGCAGGAATAAAAGATCAAAGTAATCAGTTGTTTCAATTATGATGGACAGTGTGTTTTGAAAAATGATTACAAAAAAGTCATGTTGCTGTAACTGTAGAAGTAGAAAGTACTAAATATAACTTCTCCTTCGACTTTTGAATCTCATAAATAAATAGTCAGTAAGTGATTAGGATGAATTCGGGGTTTAGGTGGTGGAAGGAGTATTTTATAATTATGTGACATATCTAAGTATAATTTAATTGTGATTAAAACTCTCATAGTATATTGTTACCTTAAGTAATAGCTATGATAATTATAATGGCCACAAGGGAAAAGTTGAATGACTATTATAGACAGTAATTCGGTTTAAACCTTGTGACGAAGGGGCACTGTTCGACTCCGAAAATATTTACTTCAAAACTATTACAAACATCTCGTCTGTCTGTCTAATTGGTTCTACGATCGGAAACGATCTCTCTCTCTCTCTTCACTTAGATGTAACTTTCTAACTCAAGCACTATCAAAGCTTGTATTCGTCTATATTTTCGGAGGCGATGTAACCTCACCTACATTATGTGCTGGATCGAAGAAAACAATAAGCACAGGGGGCGACTATCGCCCGGGAGGTGTTTACCCTCCTTAAGTATACAACCTTAACATTAAAAATAGGTTAAAAAAATATAGGAGTTAGATTTTGGATATACTAATGACCGGGAGCCAGACGCACGTCTAATCACCGCTGTTGATCGATTGAAATCATGAGTTACTTTAAAAAAGATTCTCGCGCGCAGTCTTTGACGAGCGGCCGGCCGCCAATCTAGGGCTACTACTTGAATTTGCAATGAAACTTTACCGTCGTGTAGGTAAATACACACTATGACTAAAATGGGCGACGGTGCAGTGATAAATGGAGTTTCTATTGCGCATTGAAGTAGTGCCGAAAGTAGGGGGTGCCATAGAGGCGGTGATAGTGGAAGAACATGAAAGTGTATGCAGGCGAAGGGCGCGAGGGGTGGGGTGAACACACAAGGCCACGAGCCTCCGACTACTAGGCCGCGGCCAGAAGACAAGAAATAGATTTCTGAATAGCAATCGCTTACTTAGTGAAACACCATTAATCTATAAACTGTTAAATGATTCGCTTGGGCTATAATTTTATACTCTACTGAAAAGAGGCCATCAGAAACCTACCTCAACTTTTAACACGACAGCCCGTGTTCAGGCTGTCGACTTCAGACCAATCCACCTCTAGAGATGGAGCGTAGCACTCGACGCCCGACGTCTCCAAAAATACACATTATAAAGAGCGGAATACTTCGGGCGCCGATATATCAAGCCTAACTAAAGCACGTCTTGTAGATCGTGCGGTTTCTTAACAACTAATTCAAAAATGACTTAAATACTGTAAGTTAAATACTGACAAGTTCACTATCGTATAGAAACAGTCTGCCAGAGGGCGCCGAGCGGGTCTCGACCGAAAGTAGATATATATAACGCGACAAAACCGTACGAGCGTGCTTCACGCGAGTGCTTTTTGAAGACAGAAAAGCTGTGATGGTTAGTGTTTATTTTTACCACCAAGCGACCCTGCTTGAAAACCTTTGTCTGTCTGTCTGAGTCTCCAGAAACAAAAAAACCGATTTCAAAATTGTTTGTTTAGTTTTGGTAGCTTATATCGACAAGATGGTTTTTGATTAAACGAGGGCCACCAGACCATCACAATTCTGTAATATTTAAGTAACTTAAAGTTTTTTCAACTCAGATAAAACTATAGATAAACGTTTAATCGGCCTTTCATTTTAAAACTTAGTTCGTACATCCAGGCACTCCTTGAAGCACGCTCGCACCAAGTCCACTTATACTAGTTAAGTCGTGTCCGTACGTTTAGCGCAGATGGTGGTGCGGCTGCGGCTTGTAGCCGTGCGACATGCGGTCGAGGAAGCGGTGTAGGTCGTGGAAGCGCGGGCGCTGCGCCGGCTCGCGCCGCCAGCACTCGTGCATGAGGTCGTACAGCTCGCGGCGGCAGCGCGGCGGCGGCGCGCACGGCACGCAAGCGCCGCGCCCGCCGCAACGCCACTCCCCTGCGTTCGCTACCACCTACGACCAATCGCGACATCAGCAACAAGAAAAAATCACGGCTGTTTTTGCCGCTAACTTAGACGTAGTGTGTAGTAGCTAAGTTATAAGCCCGTTGAAAATAAAATTATCTATATTATGTTTGAGTGTGAAAGTGTTTTTATGTATGTTTAAGATACGAGGGTACTGCTCTGTTGCCGATGGAAACCTGTACAAATCACTGTCGTTTATTTTGGATTGACTGGATTATCATCGCTGCAATCTGGTTAAGCGAACCTAAGTGAGGATATTATCAGCTATCTCAAATATAAGGCCTCGTTCTTTAAACAAGCATTTTTTTTATCGAATTGCCAGTAACGTACCTATGACTATCACAACAGTGCAAGGAATATCAAAATGAAGAAAGTAAAAAGTAGAATGTTTACTTACTCTAAGTGATCATGAACAGCACACATAATATGACAAATATCTTTTGAAAAATCTTACCTGGTCGTCATTCATTTCATCGTAGGGTTTAGCAGAGCAATAGGTGAGTATTTCCCAAACGGTCACGCCAAATGACCAGACGTCGCTAGCCGGTGAAAACATGCCCTACGACAAAGTAAACAAAAGTCAGTAACATATTTTTGAAATTATAAAATGTATTAAATTTTAATCAATGGTTGCAACGCGTTTGGATCGGTCTAATGCAGCCTATTAATCCTGGTAATTACGAGTAGTAATGTTTGGATTACATGCACAACAAATAGTTTCGTACTTTTAAAAATAAAACTGAAATTGACGTATACCGAACGGTTTATTATTGAACGATAGCGATTTCATTGCAGGTATTCCAACATGCAACATGATAAAAGAAATGTGAGCCCCAGGCTGCATTATATTTCCAAGGATTAAGAGCTCTGCTATGTGAATTCATAATTCAAAGAATCGAGTTACCAAATGGAATAAAAAATAAAATAAAAAACATGAATTTGAAGCAATGATGGTTCCGTAGTGAGAATGATCACTGACGCGACTGTCGAATGTTCGAACTATGTAAAATAAACAGCAAGTTGCAATTGTTAAGCATTGAGGTCCAGGGGTTTTAAAAATTAGTGATGAGAAATTATCTTTATATGTATAGGCACTGCACTCCGCTATATCCACGATGACAAATACTTTTGTTATAGTATAGTGTGTGGAAATAGGTATATGTACTTTTCACTGTGATGTTTTTTTTTCAAGTACTGCTAAGATTTACATAAAAGTGTACAAGTACGAATACTTTTGGCTCGAAAAGCTTACTCGCCCATGTTATAGCTTAATTGAAATTTATGAGCCAACTTCCCGTGTGTCATTGAGGTCGTACCAAGTAATTACAAAACCGTAGTTTTCTAGTGTACCTCTATCGCGTTCGAAGTGCACGGATAGAGCTGGTTCCTGGTTCGAAATAAAGTTCCTTTTCCGTAATAAAATTAGACTGTTCCATTGATGTTATTGTGGCAAATATAATCACCCTGCAACTCGTACCCACTACGAACGTTGGTTTGGCATTTGAGTGTAGTTTGAGTTTGTGACATTTAAGTACGACGTAGCTTGTCCAACAAAAAGGTAGAAGGGAAAACGTTGGCTTTGTGCACAGTCCTAAGCTTGATGCGAATATAGCCTAACATGTACTGTTTTCTCTTACCATGAGGAGGCTCTCCCAAGCCATCCAGCGCAGTGGGAGGCGGGTGCCGTCTGGCATGATGTGATAGTCTCCCACAAACTCCTCACAGAACATGGCATAGTCTGACACCTTTACGTTGAGCTCCTCACTCACTGTCACGTTCCTGTGAATAAGTTTGAAATTATAATGAATTTTTATCACTGTCATAGTCAATAATATATTTTATATTCGGGAAACGTAGCTGCTCTACGCACAACTGCTCTACGCCGTAGCAGGCTACGCATAGCCTATTACGGCGTAGAAGAATACTAAATACCATAACGAAAGAGTCAGTATGTATACAATTACATATTATCATAGTACTTCGTTACCTGGCCGCTAAATCGCGGTGCACTAATTCGAATGATTCCAGATACTTCATGCCGGCTGCTATCTGACAGCATATGTGTATCAAACTCGAGTAGCTGAAAACAAAACGCATATATTTATGTAGGTTGAAAGCAAATTATCTGCTACAGAAAAATATTCGTTTGAAGTTGGACCGGACGTAAACTGAACTAAAAAAATCAATCTGCTTCACGATAGTAGGTATATATGAAGTATATTTTTGAGAGCTTTTGCTCTTATACTTCATCCCCATATAATCTTCATATATGGGTTGTAGTTTTATGGACACTCGTAGACTGCGACATAGGCACTACAAACGATAAAGAGTATAATTATCTGACGCAGTATTTTCATCTGTACAATAATTCATTTAATTAATTTGACGAACTATCTTTTGCACTTTTGCAAGACAAATCTTTAACCGCGGGTTGATCAGAGGGCCTAGACAAGTGATTTTTGTTATAGATAGTACAGAAAAACATTGTATTCTCTTTGAGTAAATAACATAGGGAATTGACTTATGTCACTCCGTTTATCATGGTAACTAATATCTTAATCTTAATTTCATACAAATTTTGTTAATAATAGCGGCAGGATTAGAATTGCTTCAAAGCGAATGCCTTTTGTTTATAGGCTCTTTGGTTTGAAGTAACAGTACCACTTGATTTAAATTAAGGGCCTTACCTCAATTTCTTGTCTCTCCTCAGAATAGCCGGTAGACATGCGGCTTCCCCACGATCGAGTGCAGCGCAGGGGGGCTCGAGCAGGCTTAGGCCGAGCACCCTGGCGAGTTGTGGGTGTTTCAACCCTGCACCCCATGTAGCTTCGCGGGCAAACGCCGCTCTAATCAAAACAATAGTATTATTTATTTTCCCTCAGCTGGAGTTTTTGCTGACGTTGCTTATTTTTACCGTGCTATAATCACAGGGCGTGTTTACACAAGTCGTGTTAACACTGTACTACTAAGCTAACATTTTCGGTTTCGGTTTCATATGTAATATTATGTATTCTTGCAAATAAATGTTTGATTTGATTTTTATTTGATTTGATTTGATTTGATTCAGCTGGAAAAACTGTAGCAGGGTTAGTTCGGTGAGTTTGCATAAACGGAAATTAATGTAGTATGTGCGAAGTTACCTAGTAAGTTAGGGGGACTACCTAGTAATAAAATCATATCTTCGAATGAAGCGGCTCCTATAATAATGATAGAACTTCACTTATATTAACGTGAGTGTCACCGATCCGTACCATAAGATTAATGTAATTTATGTGCATAGAAATAATCATAAAGTTATTCGACCAAGGTAATTTTTGCACTTAGCTAAAAATTTAAGCTTATCAATGGAATCTAATAGTACAAAATTCATTATTCGAACCCATGTTTCTATTTTATATTGATGGCGTAGATCTATTCTGGTTAATCGGCTCATATAAGTTTAGTCCTTTGCTCTCTAATATTGGAATTGAAATAAAAAAGATTCCAAAATACTTGACCTGACCGAAAAGTTGCTAAGATATTTATTACGCTGGATTTCTTAGTTGTCCTTTACAGTTATTCGAGGGCTGACTACATCAAACCATAAATAAAGGATCCCAAAGGAATTTATATTGTTCAAGTTACTTACTTGATATCGTTATGGCATCCGCGCCACAGCGTCTTGACAACAACAAGGCGGCGCCGGCCTCCACTCGGGGATTCCTCGTCGCTGAGCTCTTCGATACCGTCGGTCTCGCAAATCTGGAGCTGCAGCAAGAGGAAATTGAACTGAACTATCTTACACCTGGAAACTTAGCCATATAGGTATTGGTTCGTAGCATACTATGAGTATCTACCTATGTATCTCTTTTCTCGATACGGATGGTGGTACAGATGCACTTTAAGTATGCGATTAATTTGGTTTTCTGAAGAGTATTTGGCGCGGCCAAATAGACTGCAGATTAAAAAAAATCAAAACGTGTATTACCTCATACAATATACTTCACACCCTACATAAAAAGACAATTATATAGAGGGTAATGCTTGTAGCTTCAGCATCTGCTGCATACACATTAAGCGTCCCTCTTGGTCTCTCTCTCTCTGTTTTGTACTTATTTATTTATTTAAATAATTGTGGCCTATTTGACAAGTCATAGATATTTGAAAATACCACAGTAAAAATATCTTAGAGACAGTAAAGTATACTTGAAAGATGAAAAACAAAATCCATTTATTTCTCTATAGAAAAGGAAAAACGTATAGGACAGGGTTCTGTAAAGCGAAACAAAGAAGTAAAACGAGATAACATCAGGTTGGATTTGCGGGTAGTCGTAATCTACAAAACACACAGTCACTTGGCAACTTAGTTCAAAAAGAAAAAAAGTAAATTCAGTTAAGGGGTTAAGCAAAGTTAAAAATATTTAAAAGATAAAAGGGATGTAACGAATTTACATTTTTATTCCGCGGCACGTGGCGAAGTTTCCAAGGAAATAGTTCTTAAGCACGTAATATAGTGGAGGGAGGGTAGGGAATTTCCTGTGTATTTCGCAAAAGCCTACTTTGGCCCAGTTTCTAAGTTTACCGAGCGTGGAAAATGGCTTCGCGCCCAGCGGATTTACAGGCCTTGAGAAAAAGGCCTTACCTTCCCTCAGCTGTACTACTGCGCTGCGATTTCAATTGAAATTTTGAGTAACCTACTTAATACTTTTACATTATAAATTATGCGGTTCAGTTAGCGATATGTTCTTGTAGAGTGAATAAAGAATGTAACTGTATGAAGAAACGAAATTAAAAAGAAGAATTGAAAGACGTTCATGCTACGCGGTGGCATTGGTGATCAACTCAGGTACCTACAATGTTAGGAGCATTCATTTTTTTAACAACTCCACAAAAGAGTAACGTTACGTCGCTCTGTATGTGGTAGAAGTGCAAACACAATAAACACACACTGTTGCATATATATACCTACTTAAACTAAAATGTAAATTAATTAGAGGGACTGAGAATGAATAATAGAATACATTTCTATACATAATATTAATAAATAATTATTATATAGGATGTATGTAAAAAACGCAGCGTTGGTGTTACCTTTAAAAGAGAAGGAAGACCGCGCGAGCCACTGAGATTGAGTAAACTATGTCTTGATTTATTTTTTGGTCATGTTCTGGAAAGTAAAAACTAGATGGCACTATGCACGCACATTACTACATTGACATATCCGCTCAAGTAAACAATAAAAAACCATTAGTTTAAAAAAAGTAGGAAGTGGCTTTCCAAAGGTCTTCCAGTTTCCGCAGTATCAGTGTAAAACTTGACTCCGACTCTTCTTGGTGTAAAAGCACAACCTAGCTCATAAACGTCCATTTTCGCGCGTGAATATGTACCATAACTTAAAAAAATGCAGTAAAATAATATAGCAGGCAATACGTAGTCCAAAGGCGTTAGCTATAGTTTTTCATCCATAGTGAGTTACTCGACGTTAAGGCTCCAGATAAAAGAATGGGGTGATTGTGATTCAAGGCGCGTCGCCGACGGGAAGGTTTCGGTGTGATTCGATGATTGTTTCCAAACTTTGAAAAAATATTGGCTCTTGGTGGCTCTTTCCATACTGCGGACGCGATGTAGGCTTTTTTAGACGAATACTGAAAACGAGGAGGTTCACAATTCGATCTGCTGTTTTTTGTTTGTTGTCACATTTTAGCTAGCCAGACGAGTATGTACTAAACTGCCCTACCACCATGTTATGGTTGCATCACGCTGATGATGATGATGATGATTGACATGATCGATGATGACAGGGTAGGCGTAAGTATCTAAATTATGAGTGCCCTACCACCATATTATACTTGCATCAGGATGATGATGATTGACATGATCGATGATGATAGGACAGACATAAGTATAAAAATTATGTGATTAGTATTATCTATATTCCTTAGTATATCTCCCTATCTATATACTAAGGACGTTTCAGTGGAAAAATTCATTTGCTATATTGATAAATATGCGAAGAAATGTGTACTGTATATTGTATAAAATAAAATATTTTTTATACAAAGCGTATTTTTGATTAGATTCCAATATCTAAATTCTTAAGATTATAATTATGTATGTGGCTTCAACTCTTTTATACAGCAAAGTACACCTCACAGAA
Source organism: Crocallis elinguaria (assembly GCA_907269065.1). NCBI lineage: Eukaryota > Metazoa > Arthropoda > Insecta > Lepidoptera > Geometridae > Crocallis > Crocallis elinguaria. Next base: position 11,169,851 of record OU026077.1, read on the forward strand.
ATAATTAATATTATAATAATAAACATATTAGAAAATATTAAACTCGTTGTTTAAAAGATATTTTAGTATAAAGAAAGTAGCGAGTCTCGAGAGGACTAATGGAATTAAAGTATTGTTTGTTCAGGTGGCCCTTGGTTTGCCCGATGCCACAGTAAACAACCAATTGTGCTAGTAAAGCGCTGCAGACCGCTACCTGTGTGCGGAACGTGAGAGATACGAGTAGCTCGAGTTTTTCCCTTGTACGCTAATGGAAACTTGCGGTGTGTCAAATACACACGTACTTTATTATTAATTACTTTGTTTTAAATGAAAGACACAATTAATGCTTCTATTGATGCAAAACCGTCCAATAATAAAGGTTAAGTATGTTGTAGTTAACTACATCATCATCATCATCAGCATCATTGTGATGCAACCACAACCTGGTGAAAGAGCACTTACAGACACTTACACTTACTTAGAGTACATAGTCTGGCTAGCTAAAATATGTTACCAAGCAAAAAAAAACAAGATCGAATTGAGAACCTCCTCATTGATAGCGGTTAGTACTTAAGTACTTTGTAACCGCTATCAATCAATTTATTATTGATAGTGGGCTAGATCATTTGGATTTTCTATAGGCTTACTTTGGCTTGTAGATTATCCAACTGTTTTTGTAGCTAGTTTAGATGTAGTGTTTATTTATGTATTAGCTAGTTAATAAAGGGCCGGTAAATTAGCGCGTTGAAAAAAATAATGATTTGACACCAATTACCTTCTACACTTTTTTTTTGTTGGGAACGAGGTCAATGAGCAGCCGAGAAAGCTATTTGAGATTTTGTTTTGTATGTCTATCCCACATATCTAAACTTACTATATCTATGTTCTATCCCCAAAAACTGTTTTAAAAAATGTGTGATAAATAATAAATAGGGAAACAAATTAAGACCATCCTTGTGTCAAAGTCTTGCAGACTTTGGCATCACCGTAAAGGTTCACCCTCGCGTCTGGCTCATCTTAAATCCTCCGTAACCCTTCATCATTTAAGTTGACAAACTGTGTGCAAGTACCTATGCAAATAATATTGATTCATCTTGTAACACATGTTGTAACATAAAAAAGGTACAATAGCACTGAAAACTTTTTTCGCGTGGTTGACGAACTGTTATCCTTTCATCACGCTAAAATAACTCCGAAGCGTCAGCGTTCCTACCAAATTAAACGGATTTTTTTACGCAGACTATGTTTATGGTAATCATCGAGGACACCGGAGATGTCGAGGGAAAGGTAAACGAAAGGAATATTCTGTTTTAAATGAGTAGGTAGATTGTTAATAAAAGAAGGGTGTTTTTATTTCGCGACGCTGGTGTCGTAACATAGCCGATCCTGTTAAAATATTTAAATAGAAGTAATAGCTCGGTAAAGTGGTCGAATAATAACTTTGGTACGTATTTTAATAATTACAATTAAGTTTGCTTCATACCTACTGATGTTACTTAGGTAGGTATTATTAAATAGTTAATAGGCAGAATAATAAATGATGGGCTGCATGGCCACCATACGTAGTGCAGAAGGGTTATATAAACTACTCTATGAGAAGGGTTCTGTAATTTACCCTTCAAAAATAAAGAAAAAAAACAGCTGTCATTGGGTGAATTTATGTTTATAGTTCAAAAAAAACTTCAGTTATAATAATGTGGGGCACATCGTTAACGGCTTTGGTGGGGTATTTTGCAAATATAAATATATAGAAAAATATTAGTAGCTAGTAAAAGTAAAATATTCGTAGTAAAATATGAGTTGATTCGCGATTTTAAATTATACGAGTCCAGATTTACAGAGCACTGTAACTAGCCTTTTGTGCGCCCGGTACCATCTTCTACAACTGCGCCCTAATTTTATGCGCCCGGTGCAAGCTTCTACAACTGCGTCTAGTGTTCTAATATAATCCAGGTCTAGTTATTTCTGTGCCCCTTCAGGGTCTGCGCCCTGTGCCTAGGCACCGCTGGCACCACCCTATTTAAGGCACTGAATGTACATCCAGCTATGCACACCTAATCCTGGTACCGTATCCGCTCCCCCGCCCTGACCGGCGTGCCCTGGCCGGCGCTTGGGGTGGGAGTTAAAGAGATGTCTCCCACGCTGGGAGACATCCCAACGTGGGACCAAGGGCAGAGAGCTCCCTGCTCCTGCTGGCAGCGCGCCAAATAATACGGACGTGGCAGGACGTGGTGCGGAGTGAACCCCCGCTCTGACCAGCACTATGGCGTCGCTTGGGGTGGGGATTTAAAGAGGTGGGGTCGTCTACCAGCACAAAATCCTAAAACAAGGGCCAGTTGCGAAATATTAAAACTGGTAGTTATTCAGCAAACGCATGAGATAAAACAGTCTCTAGTCCACAACTAGTTTCATAACGCAACAGAAATGTATAAAAGAACAAAACAATCGTCTTCAATTTCTACGCGTACGGTGTGCTGTTTCCATTGTAAAAGTGCATATTATTATTTTTCGCTCATGCATTGCAGCTTTAAATAGCCTGTTCATAGCGAACAACTTTAAATTAGCAACCAGAGCCACAATACCTCTTCCTACTTGTCATGATATTCGCAGTGAACTTTGATTCATTTATAACATTGAAAATGATATGTGAGTTCTTTGTAGGTATAAAGTAGTTGCCTTAATTAATATCTATTTGAGCAGTTTGCAAATTTTAAAATACAGGTGTGTTTTTGAGACCGGGCAGTATACTTCAATCGTTGTAGGTAATACCTACTTCAACCGCTGCAGGTATATGAAAACGGTCTAGTTAAATTGTCTTAACTTTTAGAAAACTTTTCACTTACTTTCATAGGTTTAGATAAAATGTCGAGTCAGCAAAAAAAGGATAATTTTCTCAAAATTTTTTATGGCAATCGGCGCTTTATTAATAAGGATTAAAATATATCTAGTATTTTAATCAAATGAGTAGAGTACCAGAAATCACTGAAAACGTGACCAGATGAGTTTTACATTCTCCTCTGAACGTTTTCCTGAGCTATACAGGGGTTAAAGTACCTACTTTGCAGCCCGGTCACAAAAGGCACGTGTATTTTTTAAACTTTATAAACTGTACTAAGTAATAATTCAGATTGTCATATAGATACGAAGTCCTGTGTGACTTAGAAAACAAACAGTAGCTCGTGCATAAACTCCGCTTTAAAATCCACTTTATGGCCGTTATCTCCAAATCAAATTTGCACTTTTGCGTTCGCTGTGAACCCGGTGTGCACACGATAATTATTTTTTAATAGCCCCCCATTAGCATAAAAGGAAAGTGCTCTATCTCCCCTTTTAATTTTTTTCTGTTCCATTACGAGTTGTTATAAATAATGATTTATGTGCGTTTATTATTAACCTTCTAAAAAATGAAAATACATTCCGAAAAGGTATTCTTAATTGGGAAACCAATAGAAAGCGTTTTAGTGCCGGACACATATCGACTGAATGGAAAATTTGGTGTAGTAAAATATTAAAATAAGCGCCGCAGGCTATTAAGGCTTGTTATTGGAGGTGAGGAAGGAAGGGAGTCATGGGGCGGGTGAGGGTGTGGGGTGTGAGCCAGATTGCATTTTCTTGCTACGGCCAGTAATCAATTTTTATGGGTATTTTGTAGACCAGCTCGGTCCTCTCGAGCTGAGAGCGGGCTGACTAACTCGTTATGCTAACTCAAAGGTAGTAGTTTCTCCATGGATTGGTACATTACCATAACAAAGTGTTCTCGTGTTATCTTTTGATATGTATATCATTCATACGTATACGTAAGAATCAAAATGTATAGATGCAGACAATTTAGTTGTGTATAACAAAGAGCTACGGACATTGTTGTTAAAAGATTGAAAGTTGTAAATCAGGGATTTGTTTACACACGTTTTAGATCCAAAACATATTAAAAAACAAATGAGCAATTCCCATGTGACAGAACAATTCATATAGCCAGTAACGTCTAGCTCATTTTTTGCATGCATTATTTTTGTACTTTTAAACTTATTTTCTTTCGGGAAATAAAATAAAACGAAAATGTGCCTTGTACGCCGTGATACATTTCATAAATTATTTTATTTCATATCTTGTAGCAACGGATACAAGAAATGATTGAGTGATCAGCGGGTTAAATATTGGTTTGTTTGGGAAACGGATCACGGTATCAGCGGATACAACGCTCCGGGATCTATGGCTAATTCAGTCAGCTCACAGGATCCGTATAGGAAAAGCCCATAAAATGGAGATTGTTGTTATAGGTATAAAAAACATTTTGAAGAAAAAAGTAAGAATTGCGGTATGGTATATAGACAACAAGCAAGAGCGAGTGTGGCCCAGTGGGAACTTTGAATCCAACGCACCATAGTTTGAATCTCGACTCGGCCCGCACCAATGACTTATTTCAAGTTATGTGCGGATTATTCACACTCGCTCTAAAACGGTGAAGGAAAACATTGTGAGGAAACCCCCATTTCAAGAATCACAAAATTCGAAGACATGTGACATCCACCAAGCTGCATTGGGCCCGCGTGGTGGATTATGGCCCATGCCCTCTCTCTCTGAGAGAAGGCCGATATCCCAGCAGTGGGTGCGTAAGAGGCTGATAATGTATATAGACAAGCATGGGAATAAAAAAAAACAGCAATCATTGTCGTCGTTATCACCAACCATACGTAGCTCAAATCCGATAAGAAAATTTTAAACGTAAATGACGCCGGTAACATCTTAACTACAATCATCTTCGTACTAATAACATTCAAGATTAGAGGCAAGTGGTGGCGGTGGCGCGGTAATTTAATCTGGCCAAGCGGCTTTACTTGATTGACTTAACTAAGCGTAGGCTGTAGGTAACATATGTGAGGTGAATTAGGTTTAGGAGTCGGCTGACAAGTTGCGTCGTCTTGCCGATTAGAACGTGGCCTCTGGGCTTGTCGTGATCAGAACATGCAGGATAGATATTATCGGCACAGAATACATAACAGTACTTATCGGGTATGTATGTAGCTCGTTTTCTCTAAGCCTAATATTCAGACACGGGTCTAATCCTGGACTATTGTTTCCATATGTCAAAACTAGAATTAAGTATAAATTCATTATATAATTTTGACATAGAGTAGGAAGTATGAGTGTACGCTTCGTCTCTGAATGTCAGCCTAAGACAGTATATACATTTTGAGCGTAGATATTGCTCGTACTTGATGTTCACGAATGACATCGTTTCTTATTTACAGCTGAGTTCGTAAATTTCTTTCTCGTGGTAGAATTTTTAATATATTTCTTATATTATTCTATTAATTAAGGCTAATAATGTTTGTAATAAATTATCTACAAACGTTTAGGACTCTTTTTAATAAACAGTTGAATATATAAATATATACATCACAAAAATTTCGCTTCCAACAGGATTCGAACCTGTGAACATCCGCTAGTGTCGGTTAACACTATAAAATATATTTCATAACAGTTGAATAGATAAACTATCTTTTGTGTCAATCAAAATTGTCAAAGACCAACAAAGGCAAAAGAACGTCCACTCACACATTACTATATATGTAGCTAGCTACGTCCACTACTGAACATCGGGCTACTTAACTCTGATTAATTGGAATGTTTAATGTTATGTATTTAGTAATTAATCAATCAGTATATTATGTTGATAATATAAATTAGGTATGTTAAAAGTGGTTTTGTAACGAAAAATCTCACTTTACGTATCCGTGGCATAAAGTATTTCCTGGTTAATTAAAATTTAAACTTAAACAAATTAGTTTGAAATTCCCGCATCTGATGTTAAACGATAGCATATATTATCTGTTTCAGCATAATAATTAGCTGTGCACATATCCAATGCACAACATGGGCGTTGTTTCATCAAATTGAATATTGTGCGGCCAATTCTAAATAAATATTACTGGAGCTTCAAATGTTTGTTTATCTTTTTTATCACAACAAATTTAAGCAAATACCAAATGCAGTAAGTATGTATCGTTCGTTTAATTATCTGTGTGATGCTATCCATAAGTTTTTTATTTTGTTATATAATCTGTGGTTTTCTTCGTTCTCTCTCAATACATGGATGGTGTGGACGTGTTTTGTTTTATTTAGTAATTTTGAAAACAACATGTATAGGTACCTACTTATCATCCGCTAGGGATATAGCGACTCAGCGCAAAAATATGACTTCTCTCCGTATCGCTGAATCATTGGCCGCTTCAGTCGGATTAAAAACGTCAATCACGTGGCTTAGTCATTGTGTTCTAACTCGGCCGGATGGCTAATGAGTTGTATTATTTGGAGTAATTAAACAGGGCCGCTAATGTCAAACAGGTGGAATGAGATTCCGTCTACATCATCGGCGTTCCAATGTCCGACCGGTAATGGATGGCGATTGATTAAATGTAGGTACCTATACCCACAGCATATACTGTACCTATACAGGTATTTGAAGGGTAATTAGAAGTTAGCATAATGATATATTGTTGAGAAGCTTACGTACATGTAAAGTATTGAACAATAGATAGGTATTGTTTTTCAATAATCTTTCTGAACTACGAAGATATTTGTACCTAACATGATAATGGTTAGGAAATAAATAATAGGAGCAACATAATAGTACAGATTTTAAGCAACAATTCGCAAAGTACCCAGGAGACGTCGTGTGTTGTCACAAAACCGTTGGCTTATCGGGGTTGTTGGGTTGTCTTTAGTCTGAAAGCTTTTTGTCAGCAGGGACGCAGTTTCACAGCTGGTTACAGTGTCAAAGTAGCGTGCTAGAAGACTGTCCAATTGTTTAGTAGTAAGTGACATTATCTACCACCTAGCTAATAAAAGCAGCATTCGGCTCGTTAAATGATTTTATATGAGAAACTATTTTTCATATAAAATAAAGAGTCCAGATATTATCATAAAGCGTTGTATACGTTGCGTAAGTGGGACCAGTTTGTCTCTCGCTTACCTAATTATAAATGCGAAACTTTCAATCATGCCGAAAGTACTCGACCAATTTACATGAAACTATAATATGATGATTAGGTATGACTAGGTACATTTTTTCCATTAAAATTGATTAAGTCGAGTCCAGTGCATATTGTATACCAGATATAATATGCACAGTCGATAGATTAAACCCAGATAGGTATACCTACGTATATACATTGTATTTTTGTTGGGATTAGGTGGACTGGTAAAATGGGGTGTAAAAACATCAATAATTTCTATGGAAAAGCGCTGGACGGTGATTACGACAACGTTCGCCTGGCAGCTGAGGGGCGCGATCCTATGGTAACCACGTATTAAAATAACTTTAGGATACGCTGATAAAAATAATAGTAAGTAACAATTATTATTTGTTCTCAAATTGATAATAACGATTCTATATTAATCTAAGTAAATATAGAATATAGTAATGAAAAGTTATTGGTAGAGTAAAAAAAAACGCTTTAAACACTCATAACCATGCACTAGGAATCGCTACGACATACTCAGATACATAACACAAACACAAAGGCCCGAGCACCTACTTTATGCCCGTCATACAAAGTTTGTCCAAGCCGGAGATCAAACCCTCGCTTTGCAGCCAGAATTATTGCCAACAAAGCCGTCATGACACATAGATAATAGTATTGTTCTTAATTAAACTCCGAGCATGTAAGTATGATGTATAAGTACCTAACTGAGTAATAATATTACAATCAATATTAGGTATTAATAATTGCTCGAACGGTAAGGATTTTTAGTTAATTTATAATTTTAAAGTGCAATTCATTAATTCATTAGTTCTAACGAAAATACATACATTTTGTTTTCGTAATATTATGTGTCGTATCATCTAACGGTATGTTTTTAGAAAACTAGCACGTGACTGTACAGGTAACATAATTATTTTGTAATAATATAAATTTTGTATATCTTAAGCGCTTAATTCCAAAACCGGCGAAAATACATGAAAACATTGAAGTTTGTTGTGGGAGTGAAAGATCCTGTTGGAAGCGAAATTTTTGTGATGTATATATTTATGTGAACATCCGCTAGTGTCGGTTAACACTATAAAATATATATTTCATGGAGTGAAAGATGTTTGTAAAAACGAAGTGAAGTGGCGGTCCCTCTTTTCTTGACTCTTTCAGAAAGTACTTGATCTAATGATACTAGTTAAAATAGTTCTATTGCATTATAAGTATCCGATCTGCTATATAAGTTTTCAACTAAAGAAACTACTATAAGTAAAGTCTTAACAATAGACATATAATATTCCTTCTTAATTAGAAGATATGGCGACCCCACAGTGAGCTGAGGGCTAATCATCTGTCTCATTCAGGTGGGTGTTTAATTTCGGGGCTCGGATCGATACACACAAACAGTTAAAACTTGTGTATGTTAACATTCCCACACTATAAAGGATAAAACCGTATTGATTTTTATAGTAAATAAACGTATCATGGTAAAAAGACAAGCGACTAATTTTTTTACCATGATATGTGATTGATGCAAAAACCATTGGTAGGACATCCATACTTCCTAAATTAAGTATTAATTATATTACTAACAATATAATTAACTGTTTGCAAATGATATGCTGTCTGTATGGTCGAGTAAAATGAAATGATAAACTTTTGCACACATATTGTCCAACATTCAATGATAGCTTCCAGAAAAACGGAAAATTACAAATCACACGAAAACAGAAAACTGTAGAAGGAGCCATGCGGTGCAAAATAGCGTTATCATAATATAAATTTAATTTACAATTTTATTGACATACGTACTGCGCCAACCCCATGGAAATTGGGACAAGGTGAGAGAAAGGGTAGGATTGATAAATGAATTTTATCACAACTGTATCAGATTTTGGATTATAATAATTTAACTATAATTTAATAACACAAACGAACCTCGTTAAAATAAATGTGCCTATTAATCGGTGCAAATTTCTAACCACGATTTAGCAAAAACGCGCGCAGCCAACAAAATGTTCATAAAGCCGGTCTGCACAAAGTTAGCCTTCCAGACAATCACCAATAAAGCTCAACACCTATTAAATAACCAGCACGGATTCAAGTCCGTACCAAAAAGCAAATAGGGAAGTAACATATCTCTGGAGTGAATAATTGAATTGTTAATTCAGTGAATTACGCGACGAATCCATTTCACAGGCGACTAACCTATCCATTATGAATTTAACGTTGAACCAACTAACTGAATACACTCTCTTGTTCACACTTATTTTACATGCTTGCCTAAGAGGGAAAGATTATAATAAATAATTATGTAGCTCTTAATGTGCTTCCTTGAAATTTGTGTTTGATCGGAAATGTACCACCTACCTCTCACATTCTATTAAATCATTTTCCATCTGAATGTTGACTAGAAGCGAGCGCTTTTAGTGATAAGTCCTTCCATAAGATCTTTTAATGTGGTGAATTTGTCACATGACTATAACGTACACTATAGTCTGATTTGATATTTGTTTATTGGTGACATAAGAACAAAGACAAACTCTTCGGTTCGGCACATGCGGTAGACAATGTAGTAGGCTTTAGCGGAGAGAGTTCTCAAGCATGCCTGCTTTACGTTAAAACTTAAACAAATCTTTCCAAGTTCCAAGCCATCTAATCAAAATGTTCCCCATGCGCCGCCACGGCCGCGCTCTGCTTTCCGCCACTTTGCCGCCCGAGGCAGGAATGTTGAGCAAACAATAGCGCGTGCCGCTGTTGTATTTTCATTAAGAGAGTACAAACACAATGAATTAGTGAACCACGGCCACCTGTATTACGTCCTGCTGTTTGCTTTGATCTGTCTCCTCCACCCCGACTAATCTATGTGGACGGCCAGTTATTTCTATCCACTCTTAATTGGAAAATAAATGCATTGCCTAGTTATTATTAAATGCCGTCGTAATTACCTACTGATTGAGAGTAAACATTGATCATTAACGATATTGACAGCGTGCATTACGTCAAATGACCATTAAGTATAACCGTGATGTTTACGGACGCGACCGATCTGATAAAGCAATTTTCCATTAAACATAAAGGGAACTGGAAATGTAAAAATGATCGAAACCACAACATCATTTCGACAATTACAACCGCGGCCGCAGCACGGCCGCGCTCCCTGTTGCAAAAACCCACCGAAACCACGTTTCCGTCAATCAGTGATTTAATTACACATTTTGCACTATCCGCCTTTTTATTTACTTGTCACTAGTGCGGCTTTGTACATTATCGTCAATTCGATACTGTCCGGCCAATTGCATAAAACCGTTTTGTTTAGGCAGAAGAAAATCATCGATTACATTTGTCAAAAATTTGATTTCTGTCATGACTGTTAAGATTACGAAATAACACAAAAAAAAAATAAGGAAAGATAAATTTATTGTGTATTTAAAATGGAAGATTTGATAAATAATATAAAAAAGAAGCTCTCGGTGGATAACCTCATTGAGATGATGAGAGATGGTGAGAAGGCTGCCTACAAAAACATAACATAATACTCACCTAACGCCTCATTATGGTTAAAGTTCAGAATTTATTCATTTCAGTAGGCTTTACCAATAGGTTTTTTAATGCCAGCCTTTTACGCTCCCACTGAGGGGCCTTCTCTCAGAGAGAGAGAGAGAGAGAGAGTATTGGCTATAATTCACCACGCGGGCCCAGTGTGGCTTGGTGGATGTCACATGTTCTCAATTTTTATAGTAAAATATACTACAATACATTTATTACTATATTTTTCCAGCTAAAGTGATTGATGACAACCGCATTAAGGAGGAGGATATTCGCCGAACTTTAGAAAATATAGCTCCCGAAAATTTGATAGATATCGACGAGCTAGCTGCTAAATTGAACGAAATTACTGAAGAAGCTGCTACAAAAGAAGCCAAAAGCTCTACTTCGTTGTCGGAGAAGACCGTGACCAGCGCGTTCACCGTGCTGAGCAAGACGAGTCATGACCCCGAGATCAAGAAAAAAGTAGAAGTTGAGGATAACGAATATAAGATTCACGATAATATTACAGGTTTTCTCGATTAAGTAATACACAAAATTTAATAACAATTTTATTACAAGAAAAACTACATCTTTTATCATCTATAAGTTAACGTTCTTCTTTTTTTTAAATAAACGAGTTAATAGCACCTATAGTCAATGTTAAATTGTTTTATTCATTGATTACATAGTGTGCTCGGAAGAACCATGTTATTTTTTTGTATTATTCAGTAACGGGACTAGCAAGTAATTTGCCTAATGGGTACCTAAGCATATCGTTTACCCATAACAATTCAGTCACTGTACATATAGTGTACTTACTGAAAACTGTGAAACAAAGAAATGTGTAGCATTACAATGGTCTCGTTACCCTTAGAGCTCAGGTCAAGTCAGTCTCATGAGCCTTCACTGACACTACACGAGCAAAGATGTTGTACTCACAGCTATTGCTGACAAAATTGTCTTTACACGATGCCCATTAATTTTACTCTCACATACACTACACTCGTAAGTGATAGCTGTTTGGAGCAAGCCTAACTTCTTTCACATGAAGGGAGTGACATTATTCGACAAAACAAAAACATTTCTGAAAAAATCACGAGGCGCCACATCTGCGTTGGTTTGTGGTTAGACCTTCCAAATGGGGACTAATTTACGTGTATTCTTGTTATGAAGCGCGGAGTCACTAAGGAAAAATTATTCCTCGTAGCCATATCAGTTTGGAAACCTAGTTAGGCTTGCACGGGGAAACACCCGCATCAACGCCTTCTAGACAGTAAAATGGCACTTGAATGAATTATAGGAAGCTCTACACCACAACTCGACAGATTTTCAACTTGACGAATTCGCAATTGGACGACAAAATGATAAAAAAAATGTTGCTACCTGTAACAGTCTGACTCAATGGGAAAAACCCAACGACCCAAATTGTGACTCGTTTGGTGTGAATGGTTCGGAGTGCCACCGGTGGAAAGGTGTAGGCTCCAAGGATTAGTGTTAAGCACTTAACAATTATTACTATATGCGTACTTACGTTCCCATGTGGTCCCTCGCCTAGAAAAGTGATGGGTTTCATGCGCCCCCGCGGGAAATCGAGCAGGGGCGCCACTCCGTTTGGGGGCTCTGCCTCTGGTAGTTTGATAGACGTGAACAGTCCAGGTGCGGGGCGTTCACGGCGAGCGAGGCGTTCTTCCGGGTACGTCTAGAAAATAATACGCTTGTGAGTGTTTTCAATGATAAAATTATGTGGTAAATGGGGCAATCAAGTGACTATGTGGTCATCAGGTTGTAAACGATATAAAATCAATATATTGGTTAAATAGTTTAGTAATATAGTTTTGGTTACGCGTCGCATCAATCAAACGCTCTGACAAAATTTTGAAAATATTTTGAACTCCCGGCCCCCACTGATTCAACGAGGCAATGCCGCCAGCATGCTGGGTACGCTTCCAACTGTAGTGGGCTAGAACATTTGGATTATCTATAGGCCTACTACTAGGGCTTGTAGATTATCCAACTGTTTTTGTAGCTAGCTAGGTTAGATGTAGTGTTTATTTATGTATTAGCTAGTTAATAAAGGCATTTAGCCCGTTAAAAAGAAAGTAATATAGTAGGCGGAGATGTAATTTTTTGGCGCCTGATGCGACTTTACAGCACGTTTTATGATAACTAAGGTACTCGTAGTACTTTACTTCTGTGATGTAGCCAGCCCAAAGCTTTTTTTTCTATTATTAGGTAAGGAGTCGAACGGATCGTTTGTATGATGGTAAGCATTATGCCACTCAGAAAATTTAAACACAAAGATCAACGCGGAACATACAATATTATTACACTGCTACAGCGCGCTCGTTAGTCTGAGATATTAGTCAATAATTTCACTGACTACTTTGATCATAAAACCGGAACACAGTAAAATTTATAGGTTTGTTTATATGTTAAAAAAGCAAAAAATACGACCACATTGGCGTAATTGAGCAAACGTCTAAAATACAAAATCCTAGATTCTCAAAAACATAAAATAAATCTTTGAGGTAGGTATAACAATTTTATCACTTAACACCTAGTCAGTCCAGCCCAGAGCAGGACATTAAAGTGCTCTCTGCTGATTTACTGAGCTGAAAGTCCACCAGTTGACGTTACAAATTGCTACGTCAAGGAAACATTTAATATTTATAGCCCCTCCATTACTCAGTTAGCGCGAAACTGAGTTCACGTTATTAGTGTGTATCGATCAGTGGAGTGCTCATTGTTTTTTTAATAATGATGCAGCTTTATGCAATGCTATTCTAGTAAGAATACGACTGGCTCATTTATGGGACCGGTCTAGCGCTATGTATGTGGTGACATTACAAATTGACCTTGGTCCGATGTTCCAAAAAAATATTTTATTACCTACCTATTATAGATATCGTAATAGCGCACAATGTTTACGTTCATTGCCTGTGGTGCTACTGGTAGGAAGGCGCCTAGTAAGGTCAGCATAAACTTAGGACTATGCAGTGCACGGGAACTGAACGAATTTTTGTAAACAAATTATCATAAGTAGGCAAATTGTACAGTCAAAACAGGAAATAATTTGACTTTGAACTGACTAATGAGTGAAGTTAGCCAAGAGCCCTATTATTTTAATCGTATTGCATAATAATCAACACATTTTTGTAAGCTTCATCGCTATGTATGGAAAGAAAACATCAGTTTCACATGTTTGAAGAACCTACGGTGATATAATATTTCACTGTCTTATTGCAGCAATCAAGGAGTGTATTAATTTAGGCCTTTAAATTACGTAATAACGTAGTGTGTAACGTAACGTAGTTGTTATTGAGAGCTTTGGTTATCACTCTGTACTTATATTCAAAAAATTGATTGAATCATTCATCTATGTAGAATATGTTGACACATTTATTCAGACTACATAAGCAGCTTTCAGAATTTTTGTGAACCCAATAAAACGTGCGTCGGAAACCAAATCACTGACCGGACCCTTGCTAAATCGATAATAATTATTATCAATCTTTGACTCTTCTGTTAAAACTAATTCATCAACCTGTATCAACAGTAAATAAATAATCGGCTTCCCATAACTGACGTAAATATCCCTAGACCTACCATATTGGGTACTGCACGCCAATATAAGCCAGGTTTGGCTTAATTGCCGTTCCCCCCAAGACGCCGTTGGTATAATTTATACGGAGAATGAATTATGTTGCACGTGCAAGTGTACTGATACACGTGGACTGCAGTAATTATTACCGTCTTTGTAATATACCGCATGCTGTTATGTGTACGCAATAACACGTACTGGTTTGTTGTATTTCTTTATTCTGCTGTATGTTTATTTTCGTTGCGTGATTAGTTATTAAATATCTGGGTGACTGGGTTGTGCTAGGTAAGACTAAAACCTATTTTTTTAATTGTAATTTTTTACAAGAAATACTACTATATAGGTAAACTTTAAGAGCAAAACGTTATCTAAATACAGAATTTCATACAAATCGTTAGAGTAATTTCCGAGATACCCGAAATAAATTTATATAGGTACAATATCTGGGTAACAGACACCAAAGCTTTCTTTTTATGTAAAACTAAGTTTGTAATGAATTATGTAAGTATCTCTTTTGCAAGAAATACAATTATATAGTTAAACTTAAAAAGCAAAACCTTATCTAAATACAAAATCTCATCCAAATCGTTAGAGCCGTTTCCGAGATAGCAAAACTACATTTATATAGATACCTATATATTTATTTATATATATACAAGAAATGCCCGTTCAGTTATAAGATTAATTCATCAGTCTAGCAGTTTACATTGAATCGTGATTATTTTTTGACGGAATGGCAAAATTAGCTTTGCAGAAAACATTAGTTAGAGAACATAATCAAACAAAAGTCATTTGATCCTACACAATACTTTGGGGAGGTTCACATATTTCCTATTTCTTTTATCCGTGGAGTAAAATTCGAAACTATTAAGTGATTTTTCATTCAAGTTTGTCTCTGTACCGAACGGACAAAGATAGAAATCTTTGTCCGAAATTTCGCCTTTTTAAGACCCACAAAATAGTGGTTTGTTTCTAGAGAGATACATTTTTTTAAACTCAAATTTCTTTAATAATACACAGCTATGAAGTTTCAGAGTAACGTCTCAAGTATCAGATGGTAAAAATTGATGAAATCTCAAAAACACGCGCAATGTGCGTTTCTATTTCTATAGTACACTGTTGGCCCAAAATTCTATTACTTATGTTAAATTGTCTAAAATTATATTCCTATAGCGACAATAGAGCACGCTCTCACGTGGAGACATTTAACAATTCTTATCTGGGGTAAACCATCTGCTAACCGAGATATGGTTATTAGGCCCCAGCTCTGGGTAGTCCAATAAACAAGATTATTATGATCCTATGAAGCAACTTTAGGCCACAATTGAATGCCTGCACGAGGGCCGAGGGAACCATAAAGCCATGGCAAAACATTCACAAAACACCATCAGCTGAATCTCCCCGTTTATTATATCATTGTGCATTCATTTATCATTTCGCAAACGGTCGCATAATACCCCTAATGAGTAAAATCCAAGCATACCTACCTTAGGCAATGCCATTAATATTACAAACCCCGACCGCCCTTTTATACGAGCGTCTCGAGCGTATACCTGCGTAGTTTATACTTATCTGTAGTTAGGTTTTAAGTGAACAGTAAAAGCTTTGTAGTTATATAATAATATCATTCTTATATCTATTCTGTGGTTATAAGTGAAAGTTTTCAGCTTGAAGTAACTCATAGAGTACCTATTACTACTGTAATAATAAAAGAAAAGTAGCTTTAGAAATGATAAACCTTAGAAGCTATATGTCCATGAACATTAAAAAATTAACCGTGTTACCACAAAAACATCTTTTAAAAGTGTATCTTGTAAAAGTTAGACAACGATTAGACACTACTTAAATCAAGATTTATGGTTGTTCTATTTAAACACGTGACTAAGACATGTTTAGGGGTTAGATGCTGTTTAACACATGTTTAGAGTGTGTATAATTTCTTTGTGATAAGACCGTAAGTTTTTCTTAGACATATCTTTTGTTTATTGTGTGATTTATTTAAATGAGCTTGATAATTATTAAAAAGTGATAGAAATCTTTTATAAACTTAGATTAGTTGACGTACCTACCTACTAATAAAAGCAGGTTGAGGTGTATTAATGACTAAGTCATTTTTTTTCTCTTTATTTTAGCTTGGATTTAAAAAATAAATTACAATAACCTCTACGAGTTATTTGTGAAAATAACGGAACTATTAGCTGTTAAAGTTAATGCATCACAGCAAAGTGGTACGCAATCACATTAGGCTATTGATTTATTCGTAACATAAGATAACGGGTTTTATTATTTAATTCAACACGGTGACGTCCCTACCCGTGGAGAGGGGGTGGCAGGACATGTGACATATTCGCGCGCTCCGGGTGTACTTACATACTAGTGCCGCGGCACACGCTCCCCCGTGTTACGTGTAATGGAGTGCCCGGAGAAAATAGCGCCGCAAAAATATTGCACTGGAATATGCGGAATAACCGTGATAAATGCACACGTCAACTTATAAAAGGTGGTGCTCGTTAATGTATTGATTAGCTCATTGCCCGTGTAGTACTAATAGGACCATGTTTGTAGCACCATGTGCTAAAATATTGCCCATGGTCCTACTGGTAGGACTATGCAATAGGACCACGGCAATGAATTATAGCTATTTATTTATCATATAACTATTTATCGCCTGATTATACAGCTTCTGACCGCGGGGGACCGATGGATCGATTAGCTACCTAATCGTTTTTATGTCTGACGATCGAAATAATGGTGAATTACTTGCATACGATGTGGTTTTTTGTTTAGACTGGAAATCCTAGACATAAACAAAAGTTCGGTCGAAAATTCTTATTAATTTGTTTAGTATTTACTTTAAAGAGACTGGTACTGTTCGCCGACCTGGGCAACAATGAGTACCAAAGTATTTCATTTCGAGACGAGTCCGCCCGCCGAGGTTAGTCGTTTACCGAGAAAAAAGCAAACTTAATAACATTCCAAAAAAGTATACATTTCGTTTATTAAAAACAGAAAGGCTGTGACATCAATTCTATTCAAATGTGTGTAGGTGCGCCGTCGCTCGCTGTAAAGTTTTTAAAATATGTAAGGGGAGGCATAGAGTTTGCAAGTAAACGGCTCGCTTAAACCAAGACGTACATTATACAGACAAGAAGTGTATGGAGCATCATAATAAGCGTCCGCGGGGAAGCGAGAAAAGTTGCCATGAAATAGTTCGTAATAATAAGTCTGCCTGTACACTCTGCTGAATATTTTATGCCGTGGCAAGTGAATGAGATGGCTGTAAGTTATTACCGTCCTGGATGTATGTGGTGTAGTGTGCTGTAAAATATTTCTTCATTTGTCATTTTGCTTAAGCCTTGACCTTTTCATGGTTAACTTGACCAGGATTTAGGTGCTTACTTAGGCCGCCTACTACAAGCTTGATCATTACCCTGTTATTGTATACCTACCTACTGAACACTTCTATTAATATGTAGGTATAGGTTTTGTGTTTTAACGATATACGTAAGGTAAAAAGTGTTTTCTTAAACGTTACAAAAGTACAATCTTCGTCTCTCATCGTGCTTCAGTACATTGTAATTCAAAATTAAGCACCGTCGGGTCTCAGGTGCTCTTCAACAAAATGCATTAATTAAGATCCAGAGAAAAACCTGAAACGCGGCGTGCAGTACGGCACTAATTAACTTAGTTACCTCAGACAACCATGCATGGCGGGGATATAATACAATTATTAAAGTAGAATGTTGAAAACATACTTATAAACCAAAATAAACGTGTTTTCGAGGGTTGAAGGATGCAAGATTCCTTGAAATATAACCTCAGTTTTACTAGCGCGACTTACAATAAAGATTTTGGCAACAAAAGGAGCAACCCTAAAGGTAATCCTTGAGTGGGCAGCGAGCATACGTCGTTTGGGCAAACTCCTGGTGTCATTATAAAATACGGGCGCGCCGTGTGGATTCACTTTGAGAAATGGAGGGAGGGCGCCGAAACACCTGGGCCCGTGCTCGTCCTTGCGCTGCACAATGTTTCTCTGCCGACTGCCTTCAGCTATTCCGCCTTTTTGTTAGTATTTTGTGAAGTCACTTCAGTTAGGTATATGCCAATTATAGAACGCTCTAAAGTGAATGGAAAACGAAAAGTTTCTACGTTTATTTTGTGGTAAATTCCACTTTAAAATTTAAACGTACTTACGTCCACTGTTGTGCTAAAAATGTTAAATTTATTTTTTGGGCAGTGGGATCTGTCATGTTTTTATGGTTTATTATTCATAGCCATGTTATCTTCTCGTACTCTTTCTTAGACTGAGCTACATCTGCCAACTTTAAACGCAATCAGTTAGTTATGTAGCTATAAATAATACATAGCTCTTGACAGATAACTAAAATTCCCTTTGTCTAGAGAACCAGGGACTACTAAAACTATGGTCCTACGTCATCATAACAAAACAAAAACTTGCGCTTTTTTAAATGCACAAATATTTGTCCCGTTGCTGGAATCGAAAACGCGTCGTCGACTTTCAACTACAATATAGCGACTGTCTGTTACTATGCCTTTGTTTGCGTCAGTATATATAAAAGGGACGTTAAAAATAGGTTGAGGACGAACCTTCGAATTTTTCGATGGCGTGGCGTGGCGCTTTTAATTTTTAATGTGCGCAGTCGCGAATTATCTCACATGGAACCGTTTCTATTATGATTCGCGATTACATGACTGACTGACGCACTGACTCGTGAATTACTCCACTGACCGATACTTTCTTGAAATACACGCCTTGATAAATGCTAGGCGTGACGTTATGATGGTAAAGCCGGCCTTACACGCTTTTGCATGTTTGCGTTTTGCTGTCATAATAACAATGGTTTTGCAAAAAGATAATAAATTAATTCACAGCACTGCAAACAGATTGTAAGCTACGTGGGTTCAGGGCAGGGTATTATTTCGTGAAATTATTAAAAGTTCGTGAGGTACGTGTAATTTTTAGCAGTATATTTTTCCAAGTAACAATTAACAATCAAAAGGTAAAAACGTCAAAAATTCAAAAATTATTATATTTAAATCCGGCCAAAAGGAGGCGCGCTACCGGTTTCAAGCGCCAAAGAGGCGCGTCGCCTACATTTCTCCCCCTCAGTGCTTCAGCACTCATCATCAGGCTTCATAGGTAGCAGTGCCACGCGCGTTACCGGCCGCCGAAATGTCCCTCGACTGGTTTTGACGTCAACCACGCGTACTCGCCCATCGCCGCCGGGGAATGTCTTCTCCACGATTCCCATCGGCCACGTGTTTCTAGGTAGAGCGTTGTCGACGACAACGACGATGTCCCCTTCACGCAGCGGTCTCTCGTCTCGGTTCCATCTCTGTCGGGGAACCATCACAGGCAGGACTTCTTTAAGCCAGCGTTGCCAATACATCTCACTTAGCCTCTGCGCGATCCTCCATTGTTTTCGAGAGCAAAGATCGCCATCGCAGAAAGTTCCCGGGGTTGGCATACCTGAGGAAGAACCTAAAAGAAAATGGTTAGGAGTTAGGGCTTCTTTGCTTGTCGGGTCAACCGAAACATGAGTTAGCGGTCTACTGTTGACCATGTTCTCTATCTCCATCAACAGGGTTGTGAGAACTTCTTCTCTTGGCGCTCTTTCCTTCAAAATTACTCGTAGTGCAGTCTTTACGCTTCTAATGAGCCTTTCCCAGGCCCCACCCATATGTGGACTTGCCGGCGGAATAAAATGCCAATCAACTCCTCGATTCAAGATTTCAGATTGAACCGCTCCAGTTTGTAAAATGGCTTGATAGGCCCTTTTCAGCTCAGTCTCCGAGCCTCTCAAGTTCGTTCCATTGTCAGAATAAAATCGTCGCGGCCATCCTCGTCGCGCTGCCATTCTTCTTAATGACATAATTAAGGAGTCTGTCGTAAGTGACGATACCATTTCGATGTGCACGGCACGAACGGTCATGCAGGTAAATATAACTCCGTATCGTTTTACTCTTTGTCTCCCGACAGCGACGTCCATAGGTCCGAACAAATCGATTCCACAATATGTGAACGGCCTTTCATGATGGGCTAGTCTTGCTTCCGGCAAATCTCCAAGTCTCGCAGGTATTGGAGTAAGCTTTCTTTTTCTGCATATCAAACATTGAGACGCTACTCTCCGAACAGTGGGTCTTAAATTAATTACCCAATATCTCTGTCTAAGTTCATTAATTACCATTTCATTGTTAGTATGGGCAGCTCGTTCGTGGTAATGTTTTACAATCAAACGTGCTATTTGACAGCGACCATCAACAAGTTTTGCAGTGCTATCTAAAATCGATATTGCTTTCAGGTCATCAGCGTTCTGTAGAGGTGTTTTTGTAACACCGATTGCGTCAGAAGCAAAAGATCTTTTCACCTCTTCATGAAGTAAGATGTCATTGTTCTCACTGCTATTTGTACTCACATGCAGCACAGAGTGTTCAGTCTCAGCTGGTAGCAAAGATAGGTCGGACGGTAGTAAACGGTGGTTCTTTTTACTTTCTCCGTTTATTGTGCCTATAAAACCGTGTACGCACCACCCTAATGACGTCTTTGTTGCGTATGGTTCATCTACAAGACCGGCAATAAAATGCAGTGGTGCCATAAGATGATAGTGATCGTGTCCAATGAGGATCTTTGGTTTGACATCACCAGTGTAGGTCAGCAGCTCAACATTGTCTCGGAGATGTTGGTATTTTTGTATGTCCGAATCTGACATGGTTTGCGTAGCTAAATCCAATTCTTTCATCTTCCGAGCGCATAATGTATATCGATCTCCTTGACTGTTCGATATAGCACAACTAATGTTTTCTACTTCACATGAGATTTTGCTGGAAGTCCATGCACTCTTTGCATTCAGTGTAGTTGTTTTTCCTTTTAGCCCAGCTTCCTCGGCGATGTCAGCTGATATCAAACTTAAAGCTGCGCCATCGTCAAGTAGGGCAAAAGTTTTTACATTTCCTCTCGGTCCGTGTACAGTCACCGGTACGATCTTCAATAACAGGCGTGGACCACTCTTGACAACTGCATGAGCGACTATTTCGGGCTCGCTGTCATCGTCTTTCTTTTCGTACTTGACTCCTTTAAACGGCCAGTGCAGTAAGCGATGATGATCTCGATTGCAGGCATCAACGTCGCACTTCTTTTCGGGACACGTATCTTTGTTGTGACGACTCTCGAGGCACTTAAAGCAAAGCTTGTGTATGCGGACAAAATGCCAGCGATTGCGAATTAACGCTCGTTTAAATTGTGCACAAGATGCTAAAAAGTGTTTGTCTGTCTTACAAAACTTACAGTTATCCGTGTCTTGGGCCGTCTTCGACGTTGAATGCGTCGTGTGTAGAATCTCATTTACTGGGTGCACATTGTATGGTGATCGGCTGTCATCCGGCTTCTTTCTGACAGCTTGCTCAGTCTGACATATAACATGACTTACTCCAGCTGTCGCAGTCTTTGAAGCTTCCATGTGTAAAAATTCAGCGAGTATTTCTAGCTTCGACCTCTTTGCATCTGAGCAAGTAAAAAAGTAGTCAGTCCACTTACTAATGAGGATGATCGGACATTTCGAAATGACAACTGCGAGAAGTTCTGGGCTCCTTAAATAATCTTCTTGTTCGATTGCTTTTACTGCAGCTACATAATTCATGATCTTAATGGCGAATGTAACTATGTTTGCATGGTAGGCCGGAGGTAGTGGTGTAGTCTTTTTCAACTGCTGTACCAACTTGAAAATTATAGTTTCCGGACGACCATACCGTAACTGTAGCGCATCAATGATAATGTCAGGCGTCGTGTTTCCCATAAGGAGTGAAGCTACAGTCTCTTTAGCTTCGCCGCGCAGACATTTACGAAGTCTCCATAAGTTTTCGATGTCTGTGAAATTACACGCTTGTGTTGACTCCGTGTAAGACTGCTTGAATTGTAGCCATTCTAAGCAATCACCACTGAAGATAGGTAAATCTTTGCAGGAACTTATTCTTGAAAGGAGAGCTTTGTTACTAACATCAGCTGCTGCAGAGTGGAAGGCGTCCTTCAGTGCGTAGGCCAGTTGTTGAATGTCAGTTGGAGCCGCTCGTGTTGCTTCTACCGGTAGTTTCCTGCCGTCGTTGTGCATATGCGGGCCCTCATCATTCACGCAACTGTGCGCCATCCAATTTTCCACCTTCTCGTGTGTGTCTGTAGTAGCTACTGAGTGAGTTTTGTGACTCCTGTGTGATTGCTCATCTTCAAGTGCAGCTACTTCTGCGGCTAGCCTTAAATCAATAAGTGTTGCTTCACGCTGGGCGGCTTCATTTTTGAGTTGAGCGTCGCGCTGTGCGGCTTCATTCTTGAGTTGAGCGTCGCGTTGTGCGGCTTCATTCTCGAGTTGGAATTTGGCTGCTGCTGCTTCCAACTCGAGACATTTAATACGAGCCGCTATGCTCGATTGTCCCGATT
Organism: Crocallis elinguaria; assembly: GCA_907269065.1. NCBI lineage: Eukaryota > Metazoa > Arthropoda > Insecta > Lepidoptera > Geometridae > Crocallis > Crocallis elinguaria. The sequence goes on from OU026077.1 coordinate 11,192,382, forward strand.
TTCTGCTTAGTACCTTAGATGTGCCAGCTTGTCTATTTGGCTGCTCTGAGAATGCCTCACGAACTGTGTGCTCAGTCTCCCTTCTAGCAACGCTTCGTGTTGTCATGGGTTTTGTTGGAGACCTGAACATTTTTCCTGCCTCGCTATATTCCGGCTTACTTCGTACGATGAGCGGTGTCTTCACTATCCGGTTCGAAGGACCAATGTAAGCTACGTGGGTTCAGGGCAGGGTCTTATTTCGTGAAAATAATTAAAAGTTCGTGAGGTACGTGTAATTTTTAGCAGTATATTTTTCCAAGTAACAATTAACAATCAAAAGGTAAAAACGTCAAAAATTCAAAAATTATTATATTTAAATCCGGCCAAAAGGAGGCGCGCTACCGGTTTCAAGCGCCAAAGAGGCGCGTCGCCTACACAGATAGTCCACTAAGTATGGAAGGTGCTACGTGCAACTGTGACATAATGATATTTTACATAATGAAGATGGACTATAACGGCCTTTTTTATGCTATTTGGTAGCAAGACGACCTGGTCGTAAGGGAAGGTCGTCGACCTGGCCTGATGGTAAGCATAATGCTGGCCCATAACAATTGCAGTGCCACTCAGAACTTTAAAACAACGACCTGCGCGGCACTGCAGTGCACTCGTTACCCTGAGACATTAGGTATTAAGTCTCATAAGCCCAGTAATTTCACTGGCTACTCTGCTCATGAAACCGGAATACAGTAATGCTTGCACATTACTGCTTGGCGGCAAACGTCACGAGCAAAGCGGTGGTAGCAACTCAGACGGACACTCGCAGAAGAGTTAGTCCTACCACTAACAAGAACCTTTATTTGGAGATATTTACTCTGCACGAGAATTGTTGAATTCTTATTTAAACATACTTAAATATTGGAGCAGGTTCAAAGTAGATAAGCATACGTGGTTATTTCAGTCTCATATACACACGTGCATTGATGGCGCGCGTATGTTTCTTACACGTGTAGGTACAGCGAGTTTGTATAATTTATTTAGAAGCAGTTTCAGTAGTTTTCTGTGCTAACTTCTATTACTAGGTAACTATACATAACGTACCTACATCCGTTGAAATTAGGAAGAAAAGAAGTTAAGCGCGCTGACTGCCAAACTTTACTGATTGGAGAGACACTTGACAAAAGTTTGTATTGCTTTCGCATTAAAAGAAGTAATAAAGGGATAAGTCTGGGGAGATTGATCGCGAGAGTTCGGAAGTGAGCGTATATTGTTCACATTTTGATGCGATGTTCCTTTCACGCTCGCGCGCTCCGAAACTCGTGAATTAGGCCACAGGTGGGTATACTTTGACTAAGTGCTTTGCGAAGAATTTTTCATCTTATTGTTACCTATAAAGAACAAAATTATAAAATGTTTCCCTTCTCCTTCCTGCCCTTGTATTATTATACATGACATCACTATACCTACTTTTAGGGTTATTGGCAAATTTTTTTACAGCCGCACAAAAAACGTATTTATGTGTGTACTGATGTACTGGGTAAAAACTAATTTTAAATTAAAGTTATGATAGTGATGATAGTGATAGATAAGTGATGATAACCCCTACAAGGCAAATAGTGGGTGGTAGTATAAATGTATTTCGTGTAAACAATGACTAATCCACGTACGTGTAACATGGAAAACCACTCAAAAAAGAAATTCAGCTGATCAGCGCTTTTTCAACGGGCTAGGCACATAAATAAATTTTTGTTTTTGGTATCTTCGTTGCTATTCTAGCAACGCTAGTCAACGAATATTGGCTAAAGAGCGAGATCGCCATGTAATAAAGAACAAGTTACGTTGCGACGAGAAACGGTGCAGTTATAAATTGTACTAACGTCCAGGCAAAAGGATAATACTGAGCAACGGTATGCCCGCTTCATAACGTTTCTTTTTGTAACGGGTTATGGGACTCAGGAAAAGCATTGCGATTGCGATTGTATATTGATGTTTATTGATTTGATGTCAATACAGTTTTCATTACTCAGCCCGAATGAATAGTTGGTTTCAAACCTAGACACGTAGAATGTGAAGTAATCAGTGGCGTATTTTAGGATTCAGCGCCCTGGGCCTGCAGGCCCTGCCGCCCTGCCGGTCAGTATATACAGAAAGCCCCAAGTCTTGCTGTGTATCAAACTTACACCCACGAGCACCTTACGAGATTTAGGCTCTTATCAATTAACAGTGTTTAGCGGTTAGTTAAACTATGTTGTATACAGTTTGAAACTAAATCGAAAGAGACAAAACTCAGTTGAACTGACTATTCAACCGTTTACTACTGTTTACTAATAAGAGCCTTAGTTAGGGAGGCTTTTTTAAATTTATTCTGCTTCCACCGCCCCTCGTAGCCTGCCGCCCCGGGCCATGGCCCTTTTGGCCCTAGGGTAAATACGCCCCTGGTCAAGTAATTGTATACAAGTGACACTATGCAGAAGGTGGGACTGTTCTGTCTGCAATATACATAGTACACGCCACACCTCCAGTTTCAGTCGGTGTTGGTATAGAATTTGGAACCGTTCTGTGGGAAAAATATATAACAAAGACAATATTTACGTTGAAACTAAGTATAGTATGCCCCAAACAAATTGCAGATATTCGAGAATAAAAGTGTTTCGTTTTTGCACTCACGTCCTGATTCTGCAGAATCACGGACTCACAACAAAATTGTAATAAAAGCAAATCCTATACGAGTGTTAAAAAATACACTTATACTTTTTATAGTTCTAAATTCAGGTTTTTTTGAAGCCGCTGCTAGCCTTAGCAGAGTGGCAAGCTGCGAAGTAATATTAGGTAGTAATACATACATAAAAACAAAATGCCCGCGGTTTCGACCGCGCGGAGATAATGGATTTTACGGTTTTCATTTTTTTGCGCAGAACCCTAATTCTTTTTCTAAAATAAAAGTAGCCTAAGTTACTCCTTGTAACGTCACCTATCTGCCAGTGAAAGTCCCGTCAGAATCAGGTCAGCCCTTTCGGAGATTACCCGGAACAAACGGACAGACAGACTAATGACTAAATTTAAAAAATGGTTGTTTTGTTATATGTACCGTATATACTTTCATATGCATTTGGTAAAAAGCGGTTATTTTGATATTACAAACGGACACTTCAATTTTATTTATTTGTATAGATAATAATTACAATAATTACATTATTTGAGACAGACCTACGAGTAGGTTCTGCAATGAACTTCTCCCAGCCCAAGATTAAATTATTTGACTCAGAAGATAGACGTCGGTTTTCATCAGTTTTCCACCTTTTTAAAGAGCATTCCGACTACGGCTTTGAATAATTAAAATTAAACAGTAAATACTTTGTAACAAGGTAAAAAGTAACATCACTTTGTATCGTTCTTACATCGCTTTGCCATTAGCGTCCGAAGCGCTACGTAGTATGCGATGTCTGTATCTACACCTATTTTTTAAAAGCCTTGCTGCAGGACATGGAAGTAATGTTTTTCGATTATAGTTGCTTTGCCATCGTTCGGGTTGAAAAATGTGTGTTCGTGTTCCGTGTCGCCTGCCCTTTTAGCTATTTTCCTTCGAATTTTTTACTGCTTTTTAAAGTTTTGCACTTCGCTTAATTACTCGATACGTGTTCAAATAAAAACAAAAATCGACTCCCGTTGCCTTCTGGAAAACGTTTTTGCAATTTTTCACTATTTAGACACTCAGTCGGCTGTATTCTGTGTTTATTCAGACGGCTTTGAGCTCAACTCAGCGGCTTAATTTACATCTGTTATTTTATAATTTGACTTAACTAGAAATGCTATAAACATCTTAATAATAATATATTATAGTAAGTACAACACCATGTAATATTGGACCAAAATATTTTTTTTTTTTACCGTATACATAATAATATTCTAACCATATTCACGCACTCACTATAGTGACTAAAATAAATAATCACAAGCATATTATTTTCCAACAAGTAATCTAGCGAATTTCCAGTGCCGAAGATAGCTTATAATAAGTAATTCAGCTAATAAACTGGCTGAATATTTTTACTAACTAGCTACTAATTAACTGATAGTTAGATTTAACGAATCTACAAAAACAGTGATTAGATTATGTGCTGGCTATTTTGTAAGCATCTAGATAATCTAAACAGACTTATACCAAATACCCACATAACAGGAAAATGTAATTACCAGACTGATGTTGAAATGTTATTAAATTTCAATGGCCCAAAATTAACTGTCTGTAAAACGGCCGAGGTCTCAAAATTATTGGCAGCGTGGTTACCTTACAAAGTAATACTGAATGCTTATGTATGATCTGAAACATTGAAATACAGAATGATATTATATATTCCTGTTGAATCCGAGGTAATACAATATTTGCCTCAAAGCTAGCCAATGCAAATACAGTACAAACCGTTGATACAGCTGGAATTCCATATTATTTCAATGTTTATTTTATGCAAAATTAGTTTACAGTGAAGTTTTACATGAGATTTAGCTACATCACACATTACTTACAAATTTAGAGTACAAGAGAAATTTATCAATGTCGTCATCATTAGTCGTTACTTAGTATGAAATCGAAAGATTTCGGGTAAAAGTACAGCAAATAAAATTCTCATTCAATTTTATTACGGCGTATACTGACTGCAGCTAAATAGCTTCACTTAAAAGATTTTTTAGCAAAATCAAATGAGCTTTAGGCACTGGAAACTATATAATATATCGTTATTCATCATAATACCGACAATCTTGTTGTAATCATAACAAGTATCTAAAAAATTTACTTGATAAGAAAATTACAAAGTTACCTCTAAAATAAGTTTGAAATGAAATATCTTTGTTATTTTTTTTATGTTACTAGGTAACGAGACGAGCTGGTCGGTTGCCTGATGGTAAGCATAACGCCGGCCCACAACAATTGCAGTGCCACCCAGAACTTTGAAACACAACGGCCTGCGCGGCACTGCAATGCGCTCGTTACCCTGAGACGTTAGGTATTAAGTCTCATAAGCCCAGTAATTTCACTGGATACTCTGCTCATCAAACCGGAACACAGTAATGCTTGCACACTACTGCTTGGCGGCAGACTTCACGACCAAAGCGGTGGTAACAACCCAGACTGCAGACACTCGCAGAAGAGTTAGTCCTCCCACTAACGAAATAATGATATTAATATGTATATCGAAAAAATTATCAACACTTACGTAATATATAATGACAGAAAACTTAATTGTAGTACAGTTTCGATTAAGCATCTAATTTTGAAGTAATCACGCTTTTGTGGATTTTTGCTCAATAAAAACCTGTTGGTTTGACTTTAAAAACAGACACTTTAATTTTACTTATTTATATTTATAGATGTACGTATATACATGACATAATATACTAGTGTCCCATCAGATACCTCTTGGCTGGTTATCTCGTAACATAATCTGATATCGAGGTCATCAGCTCTTAGCTACTTTTTTACGTTTAAAAGTTATTGCCCTCGACAAAAAGATCAAAAGATATTTTTCATAAAACCTATTTATTTGATATCTAAGAAACACGAACTTAAGAAAAACTTACTCCTATTACGACACAATATTTAGATTGGATAGATTTTACTTAATCTTACCGCAAAAGTCGGGTCTGGTTTTACCTCATATTCAGTAAGTAAAACCACGGCTTTACGGGGGATGTTTCGTAACGTATAGCTACAATGTAAGAGGCGTATTGTTATATTTAGGTAATGTAAATGGATGCATAACAAAAATAATTATATGTACCCTAAATAAACTAAAATCAATGTCCACCTCCTGGCTCCATCATCATAAACTAGACACCAAGCAATCTATCGGAGTCGCCAAAACGAAACATATGAGCCTAAACTCGACGGGATTATTTGTAGCCACAGAAATCCAATATCCACGTCCTAGCTTATTCATCACATCAGCTCCATGATACCAAATTACAGTTTTATCATTCGAACCACATATACATACAATGTTTCATATCGATACGACAATTAGAAAACTTTTTAATGTAATAATTTTAATAATATTATTTTTATTTATATTATTATAATTTAATAATTTTTTTATTTCTAATTTCTCTCTTTCTGAAATAATGCCGGTATCCCAGCAGTGGGGGCGTGAGATGCTGATAATGAAATTAATTTTATAAAAGGCGTTTAACACGAAAATAACTTCTGTATTATTACGTCACCTATGTTAAAATTGACTTCTAAGAATTTATTATATTGTTTGTTAGTTAGTTACAGGTGAAGCTAATGAAAGTGTGTTTTGCTTGGTGGATTCGTTTAAAATCCAATGTAAAATTGATGTATTCAGATATCAAAATACGTTTTCGTGTAAGTAATTTTTTAAACAAAAACTTGCACCAAAGTTTACGTGTCCCGCAAATAAGTCAATCACGGTAACTATGGATAGTAAATGGAGCAATAATATTCCTTTGATAAAACAAGCGAAATTGAATATAATTATTGTGGTAGCAATGTCCTGGTCATTTCCATTCACCATAATATCTGGTTGTTTAATTAATTCGATACCATTATACGGTATTTTGGTTCAGAGTAATTGCAAATTGCGAGTAAAATGCATATATAGAAACCTTGAATATTCCAGTAGGAAATAAATTGGTTCCGCATTTGAATTTATACAATTGCTTCAAATGAAATCTATGTTTTATATGCTAATGTTTCTAATTATGTTTTGTATTTATGAAGTTAATGTACTATATGTCCAGTGAAGTAGCGTTTTATCCCTTAGATAAAACCTTAGGCCTTTCATAAAAGTGGCTCAACGTAATGCAAAGTCAAAGAAAGATAAATTAACCTCGAACTGAATTCCAATAAAATGACTTTTAAACAACCTCGTGAGTAATAGGGCTGTCAAAAAGCAATTTTATCTGAATAAATTCTTGCGTACAACTATCGAAAAGTACATAAACCTCGCTGTTGAAACTCGCTGAGGTATCTCGAAACTTTGCTTTGGAACTTTCTCTTGCAGCAATAATGAAAAGATCATTATGTAGTTTTTTAGTGTAGTGTAAAAAATCACGTCATTAAATTTAGTACTCAAGGATCATAATAGCTCAACGTAGTTTTAAAATAAAATTGGTCGCGAAAAACTTTGATTTTGCAACCCGTCGATTTACTGTGCGTTCGAAATGCTTTTTAACCAACTTCCAAAAAAGGAGGAGGTTATCAATTCGGTAGGTACTTATTTTATTTTTTGTGTTTGTTACCGCAGATCTCTGTCATTTATGAACCGATTTGGAAAATTCTTTTTTTATTTGAAAGGATATACTTTTAGAATGGTCCCATAGAAATTTCATCAAAATCGGTTCAGTAGTTTCTCACTGAAGTAGGTTAGTTGCTTTTTTAAAGCAATTTTTCTTGTTAGGTACACCTTATCTCCCCACTGGTGGGACAAACCTGGCGGGGAGAAAGGGAATAACCCTATACATCTTGGTGTAGTTCAGGTCATTTGAATTTGAAGTTTATTAGTTGTTTAACTTGGTCCTACTACCCGGCGTTGTCAACTAGCCACTGAAGAGCTGACGAGGTGCTTACAATGCAGCTGAGTTACTTATACACTAGTTTGTACGAAGTCATGTTCCTAGTTTGCTATTCAATTTGCATGAACTTTGTCAACGAACTTAAAACAACTAATAAGGTCGTAATTATACATTAATTATGGTAAACACTATATTTCTCTCTTTAAAATTTTGTACTCAGCCAAACCTAACTTAATCGAAACATAAAACACGAGTGCGGTAATGTAAAGTAATATAAAAGCGATGTAATAACCCATTTTACGAGCAAGTGTGCTGAAAAAGTTATTTCAAGGCTACGTTCTATTGAGTTTGATTCAAAAATGATGCCTCGGAGCATTTCCAATAACCGACCTGTCTATTGTATTACCATCCATCCAATCCATCTCCCTTTATTTCGTTTACTTGTAACTTATAATTCGGTAAGCCCTACCTATATAAGTATATATACGCATGTTCCTCATCAATTCTGCTTAGATAAAATGCGGTTTGTATAAAATTTATAATTCCTATTAAATCTTAGGTATTAAAAAAACGAATACAGTGCGCATTCGTTTTTTATTTGCTAAAAACAATAAGCAGATTAGCCTGGGCATCAATATAAACAAATATTGTTTCTACATTTTAAAGTGAATTCATATTCTATCGTATTTTATAAATATTCAATATTCAGCATTTAGTTAAACTCACGGATCATAATTGAAATATCAAACATCATCAATTTGTAGTTAAACGTACAGTTTAATGCTTCGCTTTCTATATAAATGATACATATAGCCAATAGCCCAGAACGTGTATTCAAAATAACAAATAATTGCATACTATTTATTGGGATAGGATATTTATTTAAACGGCAGCCAGTAACTAACCAGAACCGTATTATCTCATATACTTACTCATCATTTCTGGTCTTGCATGTTGGCTCGACTTCACGCGATATCGCATGTCGTTAGTGTATGGCAAAGGAAAAAAGGGACTCTTATTGTACATTCTTCTCTCTCTTCTTTGTTGTCCTCTCTGTTGACATTCAAATGAAATGCGATTTCTCAAAAAAAGGTCAAAGGTCGGGATGTTTTAAAATAACTACAAGTCAACACAGACCTGCTAACTGCCGTAATAATAACAACTCGACACTCATAAAACAAATAATATTAATTTGAATAACACTTTCACACAATTTCACGATAGCTCATTTCGGCTAATGGATAAACAGCGTAGATGTTAAATTCATAAGTATCAATTAATGTTGTTAATATTTGAGCAGTGGAACGGATAATACTGAATGAATTCATTAATATGAAGCGTCTGCCGCTGTCATGAGTCTAAGATCGGTCTTGAAGACTTGTCTGCTCAATACCTTTGTGTTCGAATCACGATTCTGTTACAATGACTAATGTTTGCCGAGTTTAATGAAAATACCAACGCTAGACTGACAGCAGACTGTCTTAGTCGTCATCAAGTCAAAGAAATTCCCATTCCCCACCTTGAAATAACAAAATACTGAATGAAATATATTTTATAGTGTTAACCGACACTAGCGGATGTTCACACAAATATATACATCTCAAAAATTTCGCTTCCAACAGGATTCGAACCTGCGTCTTCTGGTTATCTAGACCAGACGCCTTAACCAACTAGGCTATGGGAGCAATCGATGTTGATTGCGAAATTCTTGATATGATGTCTTTCTTTCCGGCTTACAAGCCGTAGCTCCATCTAGCAGACCTCGCTTTGTAGCGATTGCCTACTCCATAGTGATACGTCACAGTACCAATCAATAACCAGAATAACAGCATGACCAGCATAACCAGAAGACGCAGGTTCGAATCCTGTTGGAAGCGAAATTTTTGTGATGTTGTATATATTTGTGGAAAAATACTGAATGTAAGTAAGGGTTAGAATAATTGATAATCAACGCAACGTTATGTTTTCCTTCGTTATGTTGAGCTTCACGAAACAATAAACTCAAAATAAATCCGGACTCAAATGTCACTTATCTGCGGTATTACCTGTCAAAACGTAGCTGGATGCTGGCACTAGCACTCTTGTAAACAATTAGCGAGCTCAAGCGGATCATGTCGAGTGGATCCACTTACTGCGACGTGATTAAGCTACACACGGCTCGATTGAGCCCTGCACTTGAGCTCAGATTTGAGTTTTTACATGAGCTTGGCCCCGAACCGATCAAATCCGCAGTTGCAGCTGACTTTAGACAGGTGTTCGTGAAGTCTGCCGCCAAGCAGTAGTGTGCAAGCAAATACTGTGTTCCGGTTCGATGAGCAGAGTATCCAGTGAAATTACTGGGCTTATGAGACTTAATACCTAATGTCTCAGGGTAACGAGCGCACTGCAGTGCCGCGCAGGCCTTTGTGTTTCAAAGTTTTGGGTGGCACTACAATTGTTATGGGCCGGCGTTATACTTACGATCAGGCAAACGACCAGCTAGTCTCGTTACCAAATAACATAAAAAAGTGCTGGGATTAAAGGTATTACTTACAAATTATATGGACAATTTTTTATTTGTGGCTGGATTTCCTGTTTTGATTGGGTTAAAAAGAAGCCCCGATAAGCTGGTGTAGTCATAAATCAGACGTTAAAATTCACTTTGGGTCGTAGTCATTAGACATTAACTAATGAACTCTACTGCTTCACTATTCAATACTTATTCTTTTTTAACTTACTTATTCGTTTTTATTTTACTTATTCGTTTTTATTTTACTTATTCGTTTTAGATCGTAAATTATATTATTCTTTTGAATTATTTTTTAAAACTATTATATCTAACTGCTAGTGTTAAGGTATTTTGTATATTTACGTTTACTATAAAAACTGGTATTGGCTATATAATTAGCTATAAAAGGGAGAAGAATGTTTTCAATATTGAATAGCATTAGATCTATATGTTATTGAAGGTTGCGTCGAAAATTCAAGTAACTCTTTCTCGTAATACTTTTACGTATTATGAATGGGTTGCGAAAACAACAACTATGTAGGGAACGTTTTCTCAACCCATTCATAATACGTAAATATGTAGGGAATGTTAAATGTTTAAATTAAATTAAGTTTAGGGTATGATGGGGCTGGGGCTGGCATACCAATGTTAGAAAAGCCACTAAACAAAAGCAGATTTAAAAAAATGTAGGGAACGTGGCGCCTTTATTGACGTTCTATTATAGCATCACTAGCACATAGTTGCTTCTGTAGCACCCACTTGTGTCCTTCACTGTACACAATACTACCCCACTTTCCACAACACTGGATTTCACTTTTATTTTTCTTTTTCCTCCTTCAACTTTCGCTCTTGAGATCGTTTATACATCACTAATACTATACAGTTCTTCGCCTCTTGCAGTCATTCTAAACCTCACAAAAACTAATATTGTAACAAGACATTTTAAAACATCATGCGAGCGTGTATAATAATTCATCCCTTCTCTTAGCGTAGGTTCTATTATTGTTATTGTAATAATGAACTTCTAGTTACCACTGGGGAATAATATGCATAAGCTCAGTATTTAAAATTACAAATGCAACTTTCGTTAGGGTTTTCAAATACAGGTTAAAATTGTGATTACTAGATCGCTCCTGTTATGACATTAATGAAGTCAATACTCAATCATTTATTGCAATCATATGTACATTTTATGGAGATGTTGTTTTATTAGTGAGGTTCACATATGACCCTGATAGGGTATAGCAACACAAAGTAACAGAGTAAGTCAATCAATTTTCGTTACAACGCGGTAATGAGACAAGCATTTCGTTGGCCTGATAATAAGCATGACGCTTGCTCATTGCACTTGCTGGGCCATCAAGGACTTCAAAATTCAAACGCCTGCACGTAAATATTGCACTAGTTACCGTGAGACATCAGATTTAAAGTGTCACATTACCCACTCATCGTGGTTCTGGCCTCTGGATCTACTGAGATTGAAGGGTAATTTTCCAGTTTAGTGTTCTCTTTGAGCGACGTCACTTCACTGAGGTAGTTTTTCCCACTTGGCGAGCTCACTACTGACTGTTATTGGACTGTGATGTCAAATTGTCCGGCTTCAATTTAGATCACGTCATCAACGTCATATCGTCAATTCGTATTTCGATCCGTCATCGTTGTGGACTGTGGTCACATCAGCTGATCGTGAATCACGGCGGTTATAAATTAATATCCCTCGTTTATCGTTATGTTTATGTGCAGTACGCGGCATATAACACAATTGGCATTTTAGCTCCGACTTAGGCAACGTCAGCTCAAATGAGTTATTATCAGGTAAAATTAGCAAGTTGAAATGGCAATGAGCAGGCCACATCTCTCGCTGTACCGACAACCGCTGGGGTAGGCAGATTCTCGAGTGATGACCACAAACCGGAAGACGTAGTGTAGGTCGGCCCTCCACTAAAAGGACCGACGACCTGATCAAAACCACTGGGAACCATTGGATGACCTATGGAAGGCCTATGTTAAGGATTGTAGCCGATCCAAGAGGCGTTCTATGGGGGAGGCCTATGTTCGCCTTCCGGCTGATGATGATGATGATGATGATGAAGAGATACATGTACTTTTTACTAAAAATAAACATAATTCACACGGAACAACGCATATAAAAGCAGTGGGCGCCATTTTATTACTTACAGAAAATAAAAATCAAAGTTATTTAATTGCAAAGCATTTGTAACTGGATCAGCAATTTACTAATCACTGTATCATATGCACGTGAACAATCGCTAATACGCGGATTAATTAACGACCTCCGCGTTCCACAGCGAAAAATTCAATTAATATTTAGCGCACGAACAATGATGCTCATTAAGAATTAACGCTCAATCGCTGTGTTGTACGCACCGGCGTCCCACGGCCTTAGCGCCCCCTGGGGAAATCAGAGAGCCGGAGAGTACGCCGCCGTCGGAAGGTGTGCACTTGTTTAACGTATGGATACTTTTCACTTTTAATATCCACCGCTGAAGTGGAACCGAGGCCATGTTTGAACGGAGAATTGTTTCTTTTCATCATCGAATGAAAAGAAAAATGTTCATTTTGCTGTCGTTAGACAATAACAGGTGTTGAAACTAAGTAGGTAAAGACAGAGTGAATTAGTGTTCTCTCGGATCCTGTTTATTTGCATTCTGTACTGAAAGCGTCCTGGTGGGATTGTATTAGTAGTACCTAGCAATCAAGAGATTTTTGACAGCTCCACAACGACGATAATTGTATCGTTTTAAGAGTATAGCTATAATGTAAGAAAAGTTAAAATAAAACAAATGCTAGCGATAGAAGAATCTGATTCGATTAAATTTTAATATTAAAATGCGAGCAGTTAATGCTTGTTAAGATATACGCGAGACAGGCAGAGAGATATCAAAGTAATAAAAACAATATTATAACATGTCGTTGGTTGTGTCGAAAAAGTGCTATGTGTTTTATGCTTAAAATTAACCACACATCTCATAAGATGAATTATTAAAATGTGAAGTTCTACAATGCACTACAACTTGGGTATACCTACTTGTAATTATAACCTATTAAATTGCCGGTATATAAAAGTATACTTCAGTTACTATCAGTCAAATCACTTCACGTTAAACCTGAGCGATTGTAATTCTAAATTAATACATAAATAAATATACACATAGACATAGGACTGACTACAAGACACTGTGTACTAAAAATTATATACGTACCTAATCAATTTATATATTAATGAGACTTTTGTAGTACCTACAAGTTTATACCACGCAGAAACAATTACTTGCTATTCACCAGCAACTGACATTGACGTATTCTGCTCAGCCCTAGGCTTCTCTGCCCATATCCGCTTTCGTACCTTTGCCTTAAGGCTGTCAGACGCGTCACCAGCAACCAATCATTGGTGTTATTCGATGCCAGTACATTAATTTTGCGAATATACGAATTATTTTTTTTTATTTTTTTTTGGTCACGAGACGAGCTGGTCGTTTGCCTGATGGTAAGCATAACGCCGGCCCACAACAATTGCAGTGCCACCCAGAACTTTGAAACACAAAGGCCTGTGCGGCACTGCAGTGCGCTCGTTACCCTGAGACATTAGGTATTAAGTCTCATAAGCCCAGTAATTTCACTGGAAACTCTGCTCATCAAACCGGAACACAGTAATGCTTGCACACTACTGCTTGGCGGCAGACTTCACGAGCAAAGCGGTGGTAACAACCCAGACGGAAACTCGCAGAAGAGTTAATCCTCCCACTAACAATAATATAAGCTGTTTCCTTCTCTAATATGTCAAGGAGCGTCTGCTATGCCAAAATATTATACCTATTTCTAGGTAGGTATATTTTATTAATAATCATGCGTCAACTGCTTTTACCCTGGGCATTTAAATCTCGACCTAACACATTGTTATAGAAAAATATAAGAATTAAAGGCCATGACGTTGTTTTTGTTTTAAGCCATCAAAGCTATTTGTTTTCGTGTTGAAATCTGTAAACACATGAACTAGACAATACTCAGGTTGATTTTTATAAAATTAAACATGTATATAGCAAAAAGCTTTGTTTACGAAAACAATCTTTAGCATGTTTGTTTTTCTTCGATTTTGATCAAATAAAATAACGACAAGAAAAAATATTTTGAGATTATAGTTTTATTCCAATTATTTTTAACAAGAACTAGTAACCTTGTACATACTACTTGTAAAGAAATTAGTTGAACTGAAATCTAATCTTTTCAAGATACCTATTAGATCAACCATTATAAAAATCACGATGACTCTCCAAAATCTTTCCAAGCATCTAAGATAGAATTTTTATAATTGGTGTTATATTTTTCCAATAATTATTTATTTATTGTTATTATATAAATCTAACTTGACAAAAAGTTGCGAAACACGTGTTTGATAGGGCAATTAAATATTTTTTCCTCCCACCCTCATCATCAATTCCATAGTTAGTAGTTACTTAGATAGAGTCTGTCCTAATTTCAAAGGCTTGGCACAAACTCCGCTCACAGTGCCCGTTTGGCAAACAATAGCGTACCTTACAATGGTGTTAGCGTCAAACACTGGACCTGCCTTCCTTCCTATTGCCACTGTACCGTATCTATAGCAGTAGTTTAATTTGTAATATTTCTCGCAAGTCAATGCAAGTATATACATTTTCAAAATCACTGCATAATTGAGTTGGGGGCGCCACGGGTCCGAATTCAAGTTGACGTGGCACCCCCAGGCGTGTCTTTCAGCAGTGCCTTTGGTCCAGAAGGGAAATTATGGGCACAAATATTTTAAGGTGACATTTGTGTATCGAAGTTTTGCGTTGCACTATCTTACCATCAAACACACGACCTGTTCGTCTCGTAAACATGTATTAAAAAAAGAAGGTAGTTGCTAGATCTATCTGCGCTTCATAAATTTCTTCATCAGTGACTAATTGACATTTCCAGCAAATCTATTGTTCATGTAAACCGCAGTGAAAATCTTAAAAAGCTCATATATTTTTTACCCTCACAATATTCAAATAACAATTCCAGTAATCCTTTAGATGCAAAAACTCGCCCTTATGGTAATCCATACTTTCATCAATTATCGAAAGAAACATAATATGGAAAGTGCCGTGCTTTTAACATAAGTATCTACCAAAGAGAGCTAATGACAGACTGCAAATATAAAAGCTGTATTACTCATAGATACGTGATTAAGTAATTAATCGGACTCTTCTTTTTACCTTCATCCTTGCTGAATGGCTTTGATGAAGCAGACGTGGACTTTGTTGTATATGGCACGTATCTTTTTGTTGTGTTGAGCTACTAATATGAATTTTGCATATCGGTATGAAAATGTGCACTTCATTTTATTAGATACAATAATGAAATTAAAGCTGATCTGGAAGCTTGATCCATTTTGCTGATAAAATAGTTCGTCCTATAACGGTTCTGTTTTTCATTTTGAGGTACGGAGGAAATAAAACAAATGGTGATTGTAGAAAGAAATAACAAATTTTAAAAAGATCAATATTGTATAAAATATAAGTGACATGTTCCTAAAACTTAAATTATGAACTACCGTGTTTATGAACTACCGTACTGCTGTACACTGCTTCACATACGTTGTGGTCTTCCTCACTTGTCAGTACTTAATGACGGCTGCTTTGGACGTCCTTTGTCACGGCACGGTCGGCTTTGGTAACAATATAGGCTAAGCTGAACGGTAGTTAGAAGCCAAATTTCACCAACAAAGCGACACAATAAGAAGGTAGACGGTCCCAAGTATCGGATAGCAACTAAGTATGCACTAAAGAGGTTAGGTGCGCACTTAGCGCGTAGTGGGGGGTGTAATTGTTTTAGATACTGATGTGAAAGATATGCTAATGGATTTTAATTTTAATTAACTACACAATTTCAACGGCTACTTAATTGTCTATATTATGTTGGATTTGCTTTTTATATTATACTTATTGTTTGGCTCTGAATGTATGTTTTGAGAATTGCCATTGAGTCAGTTTTTTTTTAATAAAAAGAAGTCGACTGTAACCTTGTTACCACAAAAAACCACTTTTAGACGCCTGTTTAGCTAGACAGTGTCTAAAGATAAACGTCTAAAATGATTAGAAATGTCACAACAGAATAGAGTTATTACTACGGTTAGACACTATAACTTAAATCAAGATTTGTGGTTCCTCTTATGTAATCACGCAACTAAGGCATATTTAGCAGTTAAACGCTGTTTATCACCGGTTTAGGGTGTGCATAATGTTTTTTATGGTAAGACCGTATGAAATTAAAAACTTTATTGATTTTTTAAAAATAGTGTGGTTGTTGTCGAATAGTCCCGCGTCTTGTGCCCTTAGAAAAGATAACAAACTTCACAAGTTAACAAAACGTTATAAAAATCTTTGAAAGTAAAAGTACAACTTTCCAGACAAGTTAAGCTGCTTTTGGAATGCGATCCGGGAAATTGGAATCTTTCGAGAAGTACCTGTACACATTATAAGACTGAAAAAGGCTTCGTACTTAGTAGTTCGCAGCTTGTTAGTGGATTTTAAAATATACCACATCTCAGTTGCATAGAATAAGAAATAATCCGTACTATTATAAATGAGCAAATGTTTTTATTGATCAAAGAACAATGGAGCAACGGATCGACGTGGTATTTGGCATAGAGATAATTTATGAGACTATTTTTACCAAGATAAATGTACGGTTCCCGCTGGAATTTCCATGCGGTTGAAACGGCGTAAGTAGAAAGTGAGAATTGAGTGATTATATCTCTAAATATAACAAGTTGACTTCTTTAGTCAGACGTGTTTCAGGAAAAGTGGTGAATGCATTTTTGGAGTACTAATTGATGTGAAGCAGAAAGATTTGACAACCTTTGATATTCCATATTAATGAGGGCAATCAACTTGAGTGTCAATCCGCAGAAAGTTATAGTGCAAGTTATAGTGCAAGGAGCTCAAAATTGAGCATATATAATGGTGCAGAGCGAGTGTGGCCGAGCGGAAACTTGTGCGACTTTCAATCCAACGCACCATAGTTCGAATCTCGACTCGGCCCACACCAATGACTTATATCAAGTTATGTGCGAATTATTCACACTCGCTCTAAAACGGTGAAGGAAAACATCGTGAGGAAACCCGCATGTTCAAGAACCACAAAATTCGAAGTGTGACATCCACCAAGCCGCACTGGGCCCGCGTGGTGGATTATGGCCCATATCTCTCTGAGAGAAGGCCGGTATCCCAGCAGTGGGAGCGTAAGAGGCTGATAATGATAATGGTGTTTGTGAGGTAAATACATCTGGCATTGTACAAACACATTGTAAAAAAGTATATACGGTACTTTTAAATTTAATTATTAAAATATTTGTCCGTCTGTCTGTTTATTGCGGCTAATCTCAAAAACGGCTGGACTGATTATGACGAGTCTTTCACTGGCAAATAGCTAATGTTATAAGGCTGCTTTTAATATGTGAGTGAGACAGCGAGGCACATCTAGTTTATCATAAAACGTGGCAGTAAGCCACTTTGTTACTTACTGTTACAAATCGAATCGACTTTGTAAACACCATTCGCAAACCTTCATCAGCTAGCTCTGCAAATGTGCTGCAATCAGCAGGGATCGACCGTAGACCGTATTGTGATTAGTGTTAATTGAATGTTTGATTTGATTCTCCTAATCTATAAGGGATGAAACACGCAAGACCCGAGGAGGTACCATCTATAACGTCACTTTAACACATATTTCTATTTTTTATATTTTGGACAATTAACATAAGTTGTATACAAAGAACTGGATATAACATAATTAATTCAAAACGTGGCAAACATTATATAATAAATAATAATAGTTTTAATTTTTAACTAGTCCATAACCGAGACTGTGAATATGTGTGTGAATGTAGGTTTGTCGCGGCGTGGCAATATCACACCTTCACAAACTTACGTGTTTCTTAAGGCGTATATAGGAGCTAAATAGCTTCCCTTAAAAGTTTTTTTAGCAAAATCAGATGAGCTTCTGGCATTGGAAAAATATATATCATTATTATTCATATTACCGATAATCATGCTGTGATCAAAACAAGTTTATATCAAATTTACTCGATCAAAAAAATGTCAAAGCTACCTCTGAAAATAAGTTTGAAATATCTCTAATATTTGATATTAATAGAATTAACAAGACTTAGGAATTATATAGTAAAAAATAATTGGTTGTGGTTCATTTTCTATTAGATATGTAATTTTAAAGCTTTTTTTGGATTTTTACTCAATTTTAGGGGTCCACACGGTTTTCCTTCTGTATTACACCAATACATACCGACAGTTAATAGGTATGTGCAAATAAGACAGAATGATGAATGTCATTGATTCAGGACACCACCATACTCTTAGTAGAATGAGGTGTTTTGATCAGATCGAAACGAAGAGTGACAGTTCTTTAAGGATTGTTGTTGTGTATAGGTATATAGACGTGTTTCAATACAATAAGAAGAAAAATAGATGTCGTAATGCCGATTGTTTGTTAAGTTAGAATTGCAGTGCTTCCTACTCTTTTTCTATTGGATTGGTTGGTAGAATACATCCAGGTATGTGAATCATACATATACAAATCTTTTCCTAGTTAAAACACAACCTAAACTAGGTTTTGTCAAAACAAACTACCAGCCAACTATAACACATAAGCTTTCCGAAATAATTTTTTTTTACTGCGTTTGCTACAAACGCAGTTGGACAATCTACAAGCCAATTTAGGCCTATAGATAATCCAAACATTCTAGCCCACTACCAGTTGCCAGCGTACCCAGCATGCTGGCGGTATTGTTTCATTTATTTAGAATTGTTATTATTAGATTTAGAATAATTTTATATTACACCTTTAAAAACCTTTCAAGTGATGATATTTAGCTGCTATATACCCCTTAAGTTAAAATCCCCTTGCTGCGCTCTTGAGTTAACTCTAGAGTCCTTCGTTACGCTTAGGGTCCAATAAGCCGCCCGTAGCGTAAGTCACTGTTTCATCCTCTTGGTGCATAATCTACTATAACATAATCACTTTTCAAAGTGAGCATACTTCAGTGAAAATATACTAAACAGGTACAATTCTCTATCACTTACGTGGTGTATAATGTCGGTGGCTGCGTAGAAACTCTCGTGGGGGTCAGGTCGTTTCATCATGTAGGGTCGAGGGAACTCCGGGTCCTCGCAGATCTCTGTGCAACAAATAACATAAATTAGAACGGATGGTCTATATCTTGGGTGGTGTTTGCTTAGGCTGCTCTTTATTGCTGTAGCAAGTGTGATACACAATATTATATTAAGTGTTATTTATATATTTTGAGGCTATAATACGGCATCGAACACAATATTAGCAACACGACTAAACTGACCGTATTATGAGAGAAAATTTGTTAACAATTTTGTATTTAGCAATTCTTTTGTTCGTTTCATTTGCTAGGACTACCTTGAAATGGGGTACAGAACATCATAAAAAAGTCTATGTTTTAGACATAAATAAGTATAATGAGGGCTTTAGTGTCCATGTCTTTGTTTGCCTGATGATATGCATAACGCCAGCTCATAATAATTGCACTACCACCCAGGACTTTGAACCGCAAAGACCTGCGCTTCACCCGCGTTCCCACAGGAACCATGCATTTTTCCGGGATAACAAGTAGCCTATGTTACTCTCCGGTCCATAAACTATATCTATGCCAAAAAGCACGTCGATCCGTTGCTCCGTTACTGCGTGAAAGAAGGACAAACCAACAACCACACTTTTGCATTTATAATATTATGAATTATGTTCCTTTTTATAAGTATGTGTTTTAAAGGTTAACACATAAAATTCTAGAACAACAGTAATAGGCCCTAATGTACGAAACCATGCATATTTTTTTCATTCAAGAGTACATAAAATAACTCATCCGGGAGCCGTAATAAAGTCAGAATGTAATCCATGGGGTTCAGACCCTAATTGTAAACAATACTACGCTCTCAAATGAACAAACTACTTTATCCCGTGTTTTTTCTACCTTCAAATAAGGGTTCCCCCTGTGCGGTTTGAGTTCAAATAAAAGAATGCTAAGGATATTTTATCGTTTATTATATTTTGTATGTAGCTTCACTTATTTTATATGAATAAGTAAACATATATATTAAAACTGTATATATTATAACTTATTGTTAGTGAGAGGTCTAACTCTTCTGCAAGTGTCAGCAAAGTAGCCAGTGAAATTACTGGGCTTATGAGACTTAATACCTAATGTCTCAGAGTAACGAGCGAACTGCAGTGCCGCGCAGACTTTTGTATTTCAAAGTTCTGAGTGGCACTGCAATTATTATGGGCCGACGTTATGCTTACCATCAGGCAAACGACCAGCTCGTCTCGTTACAAAATAACATAAAAAAAAACTAACTAGTTTATACTAATCTGTTTAATACTAATTTTGTTTGTTTGTTATCGCTAATTTCTGCAACTATAGGTACGATGCTGAAAATTGTTACACCAGTTGGAAGCTATATTAACAAGGAGTGCTGTTATTAGGCTATGTTAAATAGTAATTGATAAAAATTTATAAAATAGTTTTTCAAAAAGAAATCACATTATTTCCAATCAAAGTCGGAAAAAATCAGGCGGCCTCGTGGCTTTATTAGCGCGCGCGACGGTAGGCACCTCATAGTAGCAAGTCACGCCCGCTCTATGTTTAGAGATGAATATATCTGGAAACACTAATCTGATTCTGAAAATTCTTTCACTGATAAAAAGCTAAACTATTTCTGGCTAATATGACTTGGTCATTTTTAACTGCGATGCTAGATCCCGTCTGCCGCTACGCCTGCTTTTTGTTTGGTACCACTAAATTATGGAACAGTCTTTGATGAAATATGGTTACGTAATTAGATTAGACGATGTAGTAACAATAGATTTTATCAAGATTCTACGTGTGTGAAGCCGCGGGACAAAAGCTAGTCCATAATAAAAGGTATTCTGATATAGCGATTATCTTTTAATTACACAAATATTTACAACACGATCAGTAATTGGTAGATTAGTGATTTATTAATTTATGTTTGTTCATTTACTAATAAATTCATAGGAATACAGCGATATTTTAATGATTTAATTTTGAAACCTCTATACATAGGATTATTTACATTTCAATAAAAAACTAAGAATTTATCAATTAAAAATTAAAATTTGAAATATATTATAGAAACAAAGCCTGAACTAATTAGAACTCTGAATATCTGGGATATATATATATATACATTGATGCTTATCCAACAATCGCGAATTAGGTGTGAGGGCTGTCTTTTAATAAACTCTGTATAACGGTTAAATAGTTACTAATTGTTTTATCTTTTTCGATTCACTTTAAAATTGTCAAAGAACAACAAAACATTGTGTAACTTGAACAAACTTTCGCGTTTATAATATTAGTATGTATGACGGGAAGAAAAATAGTATAGCACGAGTAGATAAGTACGCACCACTATGCTGGACCAAATCAAAAAGATAGAGAAGGAGGTCCCGTCAAATCTGTTTACAATCTTGTTTAAAAACGAAAGAAAGTGAAAATTGACTAAATAGAAAACCTTTAGCATATTAGCAGAAATAGGTAACTTGAAAGAAACATCTTTGAGGTATATTTTCTTTCAACCGCCGCTAGTTAGCTCGACCGCGGCACTCACCTCGCCACTCGACTGCACTCGTTAGCATCTAAAGTGCACTTGCACCGGATTGTTACTTTTCTCCGTCCTAGGTGCCTCTCGGATACTTGGTTGCGATACGGCCTAATGATTCTGCACTACCAGAATTTTATGACACATCATTTAGGTAGTATTGAATTGATTGTTGAATTTTTGCATGGTGGTAATTTGTAATGCGAACTTAGCTGGTTTATTAATTAAACAAATATGCAGCTACTAAATAATTAGTGAATGGTTGCGAATATATGTCAATCATTTGACTAAGAATATTCTTGAAACAACTCTGTTAATATATGATTAAAGAAATGACAACTCTGGTCGTGGTTTGCTAATGGTTCGTATAAGGTCCTGTTTCAATAGATCCAATTCAAATTAGTTCCAGTATAAAATAAGTATATATTTAAATGTTAAATACCTACAAAAGATATTTCATTTCAAACTTATTTTTAGAGGTAATTTTGTCAGTTTTTTTGATCGACTAACTTTGCTAAAAACTTGTTTTGATCACAACAAGATTATCGGTAAAATGATAAATAATGACATATATTTGTACCAGTGCCAGAAGCTCATTTGATTTTGCTAAAAAAACCTTCTAAGTGAAATTATTTCGCTGCCATATACGCCTTAAAAGAGCCGTGAGATGGAGCGTGCTCGTTACGCCGACCGGACGTCCGCCGAGGATCGCGGCCATTGTTCAGGCCCATATTGAAAAGATGATGCCCCTGAGCTGAGGATAATGGGGCCCCCTTACGATGTAAAGGCGCTAGAGAAAATAGTGAACAGATTTTCGGGAAGGGAGCGCTCGGATTTATAAGAGCGATGTATCCTGTTACTTAGGCGCGAGGGTTTCTTAAACTTTAATTGGTTAGAAGGACCGAACAAGGAAATTCTTCTTTCCGTGGCAGTGTTTAGCATTTTTTTTAAACCTAAAAGCCTCCAAAGTCGTGTTAGAAGAATTTGTTAATACCACGTATGCCGTTTCTAGCGCTTGTCCAATATTGGGACAAATACGTACCTATTGTATATTACAATAGCGCGGAGATGTGCCATTGCAACCCAACGAAAACAATAACCACATTTTATTTTATAACATCCACTGCGAACGGAAACAAACGGCACCTATAACTTCACATTCAGAACATATTGCCTCAAAATATATTAGGAGGTATTGTAATAATAATAATAAGCTAATATTGCACAGTAGATATAGCTTACCGTTGTATTCATTCTGGTCATGAGGCTCTCGTTTGTCACGGCGACCCAGAGTCTCCCTCCAGATATTATAAGGCTCCCTATAATCTTCGTCCACAACAGCCGGCCTGATAACAAACAATGGTCATTCATCATACATCATGAAAACGTAATATTATTGCATATTCTGGATATGCAAAATTCACAAGCTAGCGTAATACTCAGTCTCTACAAAAAAACGTAATGTTTGTAATGTGATCAAGAAACAATACGTTATTATTATGTTTTATGTAACAGTGATTTTGTATATTATTTTGCGCGAAACTTTAGTGCGTAGGTATCTATTACTACTTGAGGCTGTCAGTTCGTTTCTATAAATAGGTATAGTTTCCTGCATGTTCTGTTACTGTTTTGTTTGCAACAAAAAAATTAAAGGTAGGTACATAGTTATCTATACAACTAAATAAAATTGAAGTGTCTGTTTGTAATATCAAAATAACAGCTTTTTACTAAATGCCTAGGAAAGTATATACGGTACCTATAACAAAACAACCATTTTTTTAAATTTTGTCTGTCTGTCTGTTTGTTCCGGGTAATCTCCGAAACGGCTGGACCGATTATGACGGGACTTTCACTGGCAGATAGCCGTGGGGTACCGGCTAAGAATAGTACCTCCCCTTCTCTTCCCGTGGGTGCCGTAAGAGGCGGCTAAGGGAATATCCAGGGAATGGGCAGCAGCATTCTCTTTGGTCACGATCATAACCTACTGCGATCACCAAGACGCCTGCCAAGCGTGGTGTATTATGGCAATCCCCCTCAATGGAAAATGACAAACACAAAAATACGGCCCCCAGTCCCCGGCAGCTCCGCTATCCATGGCTATGGTAGCGGCCACTGTAACGGCGGAGCAGGGGGTGCGAAGAATCCCCGGCAGAGATCCGGCTACCAATCTCGAAAACGACCCCTGGCCCTGGCAACCTACAATACACGAACGCTCAGGACTGATGAAAAGATGGTCGAGTTGGAGGAAGAGATGGACAAGTTACGCTGGGATGTTATGGGATTATCAGAAGTCCGAAGACAGGGACAGGACACGGTAATCCTAAATTCCGGTAACTTGTTCTTCTACCGGGAGGGAGACAAACAATCCCAAGGTGGTGTCGGGTTTCTCGTCCGCAAGTCTCTCGTAAACAACGTTGTCAAAGTCGATAGTGTGTCGGCTAGGGTAGCGTACCTTATACTCAGAATAACCAAACGGTATTCGCTGAAGGTCATACAGGTTTACGCACCTACCTCGACACACCCAGACGATGAAGTAGAAGCTATGTATGAGGACATATCCGAGGCCATGCATACTTCCGAAACCCACTTCACTGTTGTTATGGGAGACTTCAACGCAAAGCTGGGCACGAGCAAAGGCGATGAGTTGAGAGTGGGGCCATTTGGATACGGGCAGCGGAACCCGAGGGGACAAAGGCTGGCCGACTTCATGGAGAAGGAGGGACTCTATGCGATGAACTCCTTCTACGAGAAGCGGCCATCCAGGAAGTGGACGTGGATAAGCCCCGACGGTTCCACCACAAATGAGATTGACTTCATCATGACGACCAAAAAGCACATATTCGATGATGTCTCCGTGATCGGCAGGGTGAAAACCGGTAGCGATCACCGCATTGTAAGAGGCACATTGAATATCGATGTCAAGCTTGAAAGGTCACGTCTGGTGAAGTCTACGCTCCGTCCAAATCCTGCCCAAATCCAAAACCCCGAACGCTTTCAGCTCGAACTTCAAAATCGCTTCCAGTGCCTAGATGATTGCGACACAGTGGACGAGTTGAACAACGGGTTGGTGGAAACTGTCCAAGCTGTTGGGTCCGAACTCTTTAAGACCCAACGCCGAAAGAGGACTCAAAAACTCTCAGAAGAAACTCTGAAACTAATGGCAGAGCGGAGTGAAGTGAGGCTGCAGTCTTCAGTTGATATGTCGGCCTACGGCAAACTCAATAGACGAATTTGGAAGTCCATGCGACACGACTTGCGTGCTTTTAATACTGCACGTATTAAGGCCGCAATTGAGCGAAACCAAGGCTCCAAAGTGTTCGCAAAAAATTCGTCTATTGGGCAAAGCCAAATGACAAAACTGAAGACCGAGAACGGCAGCATCATTTCATCCAAGCCTGAGATTCTGAGAGAGATTGAGAACTTCTATGGACAGTTATACACCTCGACACGGAAACCCGTTACTAACACAGCTCAAGACACCAGAGCCAAGCTAGTCCGACACTATACCGAAGACATCCCGGACATCAGCCTGTACGAGATTAGAATGGCTCTCAAACAGCTTAAAAACAACAAGGCGGCAGGGGAGGATGGAATTACGACTGAACTTCTGAGAGCGGGTGGTAGACCGGTACTTGTAGTCCTCCAGAAGTTATTCAATTCCGTCTTCCTTGAAGGTAAAACGCCAGAAGCGTGGTACAAGAGCGTGGTGGTGCTTTTCTTCAAAAAAGGTGATAAAACCTTATTGAAGAATTATAGGCCCATCTCGCTCTTGAGCCACGTGTACAAGCTGTTTTCGAGAGTCATTACGAACCGTCTCGCACGCAGGTTTGATGAATTCCAGCCTCCCGAACAAGCCGGTTTCCGAAAAGGCTTTAGCACCATAGACCACATCCATACGCTACGCCAGATTATACAGAAGACCGAGGAGTATAATCGGCCACTCTGTCTAGCGTTTGTGGACTATGAGAAAGCCTTCGATTCAATCGAGACTTGGGCGGTGCTGCGGTCCTTGCAGCGATGCCAGATTGACTATAGGTATATTGAAGTGTTGAAGTGTTTGTACAGCAACGCCACCATGTCAGTCCGACTACAGGACAAGAGCACGAAACAAATCCCATTGCAGAGAGGCGTGAGACAGGGAGACGTTATTTCTCCGAAACTGTTCACAAACGCGTTGGAGGATGTTTTTAAGCTCTTGGACTGGAAAGGATCAGGCATCAACATAAATGGCGAGTACATCACTAATCTTCGTTTTGCCGATGATATAGTCATAATGGCGGAGTCGCTTGAGGATCTCGGTACCATGCTCAACGACCTCAGTAGAGTTTCCCAACAGGTTGGTCTTAAGATGAACATGGACAAGACGAAAATCATGTCCAATGTCCATGTTCCACCTATACCGGTAATTGTTGGGAACGATACTCTCGAAGTTGTTGACGAGTATGTCTACCTAGGACAGACTGTCCAATTAGGTAGGTCCAACTTCGACAAAGAGGTCGCACGAAGAATCCAACTCGGCTGGGCAGCATTCGGGAAGCTTCGACCTATCTTTTCATCCACCATACCACAGAGCTTGAAAACCAAGGTTTTCAACCAGTGTGTGTTGCCAGTGATGAATTATGGCACTGAGACGTGGTCTCTTACTGTTGGCCTTATTAACAAGCTCAAAGTTGCACAACGAGCTATGGAGAGGGCTATGCTCGGGGTTTCCCTGCGTGATAGAATCCGAAATGAGGAAATCCGCAGGAGAACGAAAGTCACCGACATCGCTCTCAAAGTTAGCAGGTTGAAATGGCAATGGGCAGGCCACATCGCTCGCAGAACCGATAACCGATGGGGAAGAAAGGTTCTCGAGTGGCGACCACGAACCGGAAGACGTAATGTAGGACGGCCCCCTACTAGGTGGACGGATGACCTTGTCAAAACCGCGGGTAACCGTTGGATGCAAGAGGCGAGTAGCCGATCCAAGTGGCGTTCTATGAGGGAGGCCTATGTTCAGCAGTGGACGTCTTCCGGCTGATGATGATGATGATGATGAACAGTGATTTTGTATATTATTTTGCGCGAAACTTTAGTGCGTAGGTATCTATTACTACTTGAGGCTGTCAGTTCGTTTCTATAAATAGGTATAGTTTCCTGCATGTTCTGTTACTGTTTTGTATTGCAACAAAAAAATTAAAGGTAGGTACATAGTTATCTATACAACTAAATAAAATTGAAGTGTCTGTTTGTAATATCAAAATAACAGCTTTTTACTAAATGCCTAGGAAAGTATATACGGTACCTATAACAAAACAACCATTTTTTTAAATTTTGTCTGTCTGTCTGTTTGTTCCGGGTAATCTCCGAAACGGCTGGACCGATTATGACGGGACTTTCACTGGCAGATAGCTGATGTTACAAGGAGTAACTTAAGATACTTTAATTTAGGACAACAATTAGGGTTCCGCGCAACAAAATAAAACCCATGAAATCCAATATCTCCACGTGGGTAAAACTGCGGGCAGCAGCTAGTGTCTAATACATTTTCAAACAAAACTAAAAATTAAGACGCGCTTCAAACTCAACTGGGTTTAACAAATATACAGCTACTGAATAATTAGTGAATGGTTGTGAATAGAACTCAACAATTTGATTAAAACATATTCGTAAAACAACTTTATAAAAACTCTGACGGTCGTGGTTTACTAATAGTTCGTAAGATCCTGTTTCAATAGGATCAATTCAAATTAGTTTCAATAGACAGCGATAAAAGCACGTCGCCTCCTAAGTCTCCTAAGTTTACGGACTTTGACTCGACCACTTCGTCGCTTGTAAGGAACACCATAGCATACTTGTGTAGACGCACTTCAACTAATGCCATTAGTAAAATAGGATTCAGTAGTTTAGCAAGTGTTTTGTGGAGTAATGCTCCTTGAGAATATTGTCAAGGGTTGTATTTTGAACATATTAAAACTTTACTTAGTGTATGCTCTTTCATTATTTAAAATTAATTCGGTTATTTTTAGATTTTTTAGTGTAGGTATAGTTCGCACTCTGGTTCCAAGATAAAAACAAATTTTGATTACATTTATACAAAAGGTACAAAGCCTATTATATAAGAGTATTTCTACCAATGAATTCTATGAAAAAAAGCTTATCTTTTCAATTTGGTTCTAAATGCCGATTTAATTTAGATTTTCATAGTAGGTGTTGGTGTTCACTGTTTATACCGAATAAAGAGTCATTTCAAATTCTGTTGCAAAACAATACAATTCTTTTTATCCTTGGCTAATACACACGCACACACATCAATATTCATTTTTAAAAAGGTTCTTCGTAACCGCGGAAATTCAATTAAGTACCTACGTTTTTCTCGTTACAGCCACTCGATCCGTTTCAAAATAAACAATTCATAAGTAATATAGCTTTTATGTTAAGTGCTCGTAAAGGTTCATGAATCGTTCAACTCGTAAATTCTCTTGATAATGTTTTAAATAACGAGGTTCTTTCATCTTCATCAGGTGTAGCAAACCAGCCTTCAGTTCACCAGCTTCACGTATGTGGTGCTAGGTCTAGGAAGGTGGCTGCTGAGGCTATGAGTGATAGGTTTGCGAGCGCGGCAGCTGCGTGCGGAGTGACCCACGCTAATGCAGACCTCAGACGCTTATGCAAACGAACGTCAAGCTCGGATTTCGTGATACTAGAATTGCGCGCTTGACGTAAAAGCGTTGTTATTCTGTCAAGCAAACGTACGTTTGCATAAGCGTCTGAGGTCTGCCTTGCGAGACGATGGCGAGCGCCTCGCTTACTGCTGCGCGTCCCCCGGCAGGCCGCTCCCTCTACTATGACTACTACTACTAACTTATAGGAGACTCGCGCGTTCGGCTAAGTTGACACAAGTTATGGGACCGGCAGTGTACAATCGCCTCCTAGATCAAATAGTATCGTCACCTAGTTTGACTTCGTTCAATCGCAACCTTCAATCCTGGCTCGTTGAGAGGACTTTTTATAGTGTGGAGGAGTGTTTTTTGATTATACCAATCTAAAGCAATAATTATAATTACTCTTTGACTGTGCACCAATTTTTGACATTAATCCTAATGTTGGGAATATAATGACTTTATTTTTTTAATTACATTTTCTTTTTTTTAATTGTAGTTATATCTGATATTAATAGAATAAATATATAATTGTAATTGCAACCGCCCCATGTCATACATACAATTGAATCTAGATTGTTGACGTATAATTTTATGGCAAATTTGATAATTTTTATAAGTTTAACTTACAAAAAAGCCTAGTGAAATATAAATATTCTAACCCATCACCAGCTAGCAGCGTATCCAGTATGCTGGCGACATTGAATACCTAATCGAAAATACTTTTCACAAAATTGTAATTAGGCACTACTTGGTCATACCCATATATTTATACAAATAAAAGGTGTGAGCTATAGGCTTTAACATATCACTGTCGGATATATTCATATGTAGTACAATGCTTACTGCCTTGGCTCTCGGTGCTATCCCAGGCTCATTTGAGTGTGACCAAATATCTTTACATTACTTACACGGATCTCGATGCCAAACAACCTGATTAACTTGCCTTGCACTGTGCAAGTTGCACATGTTTTCTGTTAGGGACTCCTTAATTTTTATCTCCGTCATATAATTTACCCGGATGTATAAAATATCCTTACCTTAGCATGTGTATCGGTGGACAGTTAGCCAGCGCCAGCGCAAGTCTCGGTGCTCTACGATTGTTGCGCGAATTTGAGTTGTTCCTCAAAGAAGGACAAAAGGGCTTCTTCAGCATGTTCGGAATCCTTCGACGTGTTTTCTTTGTCAACAGTACAGCGGTAAAAGCCACGAATGCTCCTCCTCCAACGAGCGCGCCGCAAGCCAAACCCACGGACACTCTCATGGAGGAGTTCCTCTTCTTTCTAGATGATGGGGGAGTATCCGTTCTGTAGTACTCTTCCAGGAACTCAGCTGACGCATTGATAGTAGTTGGTACTGTTGAAATATATTTTGATTAGTGATTTAATGTTGCCTATAGAAGCAAAGTGTTAATGTTTTTATAAGAGTAGATGTGAGTTTTTCATATATTTTAGTCGGTAAAGTACAGCAGACTTAAAGTCCCTACAAAAACCGCGGCGAAAATATTCAAGAGGAATATTAATAGTACCTGAAAGTTTAACACAATAGGCTTTCATTAACCCTAACCTGATAAGAAACCCGTATAACAAAGCTCAGCGAACAACGATTAGCTGACTATACATGAACGGACCTGCAGCCGATCCAGTGACAGCGCGCCTACGCCGTGAATAGTTACTAGAATGAAAAGATCAACCATGGAACCCCTGTCTTTTAAACAAAGTCAAGCAACGCGCCATGAAATGAAAATAAGTTGACATTTTTGGTTTAAATATTTACATAGATACATAACATTTGTATTCTTGTAAAGTACAAACAGATCGCGTATTTCTTGGATGATTTACATACATACATACATACGTACCGTATAAAGATAAAATTTTAACCACGTATGAGGTTCAGCACAAATTTATGTTACTACGTTCTGTAGTTTGTGTTAGTAAAGGTAAATAAGCGTAGTAACGGGAAATCTAGAATAATTATTGTATCATAACAGCAGAGTCGTGAAGCATATTATAAAGGTTAAATTATCACAAGAAAGGAGGCGTTTCAGATACTTCAGGAAATGAATGGGTGTCTCGAGCACGACTAATTGTGAGTCACAATAGAGTCGCGGGTTGTGCTCTGCTCTGAGAGCAATCTACCGGTATTCGTGGTAATTATTTGTGCTAGTTCCTCGAGCCACAAAGGAATCATTATGCTTTATGAACAAAGAGGCACTGAGAAAAATGCGAAGACTTAAATTATTATCTCATAGTTCTAACGAGTTGGAAAAATTAAACAATAAAAAATGAATACTGTCCTAGGTCTTATAATGTCTCATGCATGTGTGAAAGTATAATCGAAACATGTCAAGCTAAATCCTAAACTAGGTCTAAACTAAAACGGAGGTAAGTGCGAATGGCCGAGCGCCAGTGTAATAGTGTGTTGGTGCCAAGAGTCAGTTAATTTTGCACTAATTTCTAATTGTACTGCTAATGAAGGGCACTGCAGGCCACATAAAACAGAGAAACAGATTGTTCCGCACGGTTGGGAATAAGAGTAAAAGTTACACTGCAGTGCTGTACAGCGTCGCCGACGGCGCAGCAAAACAATAAAACGTCGTGCACCGTCTCTGCCGCGCAGCAAAAATGCTTGTAGGTACATATTTTACAAATATATAGCTCTATAGGTCCAATGGTAAAGAACTGTTTACCTTAAACTTGTTTCTTTTGCTTTTAATAATAGAGATTTTCTATCTTCTAATATTTGACAGCAGATATAATAGTAACAGTAGTAAAGTATTTCTTTACATTACAATGAATAAAAAAATGTTTGACAACTATGTAGTTAAACGCAGTTTTTCGCGGTCAAATCAACAAAATGCATGTTTTTAATACAGCTTTACGCCCCGAGTGGAAATACTGACATCAGATGTTCTGTCCAATTTGTATGGGGCATTTTAGCGCTCAGAAGATACGCCCGACTTTGACTCTCATTTTTGACGTTTCTTCCATTCGTTTTCCAGTTTTTTCAATATAGATATTGATTGATATCATAGAAAAAATGGAGTCGACATCCCTATTCTTCTTGGAAAAACTTTGGTTGATATAAATATCTAAAACACGTTTTTTCCCCTAAAATAACCCTTAGTTTTTTAGCTTTAACTAAAAGAATAGTAGTCATTTCTACCTAATTTAGGTTTTGAAAGACTTTTTGGTTGTTTCCCTATTAGAAAATCACAAAATAATAAATAATCTACAGCACAATTCACTACAAGGGTACATTTTAACTTATAAACTGGGATTTTGATTAAAATTCTTGAATCTTGAATAACTCGGAAACCACCCAGTTACGGACAAGGATCAAATTTTAGGATTTCCTGTATATACATTAGGACCACCAGGCTAATGTGTTGGAAGTAAAGTAGCAGAATAAAATAAATGAAACAAAAGAAAAATACAGTGGGCAGAGTTAAATACGTGTTTAAAAAACTTACTTAGAAGACGTGACTTGAACTACATTCACATAGTTCGAAGCGCATCGTTTTATTGATCTCAAAGTGGGTTACATTTGGAAGTTTCTTCTGAATTTCAATTTCACATGGAAAGTTATGACAAAAGTTACTACGGAGGAGTAAGTGCTACGCTTTTGAAATCGAATGAAATATCTTTGAGTAGTGTACGAACTTGGTATACCTACTAAGAGCTAAGTGTATTCCAATGATGAAGTACCGATAGCACAAGTTACATAATAATAATTTATTTTATCGACTCAGGACATTTATTTCACGCGCTTTTAGCTCTTGAAAATGTATGTACGTTTTCAACGAAGCCAATGCCGTATTCACGGGGTCTATTCATATGTATTACGTTACCTATTTACTAATGGATTTCGTGTTCTGAATTTATCAACGAAGTGTTTGTATGAAAATATTGTGTTTGTCTCAGAGACGATTAAAGTTATAACATTTAAAATGATGTATAGTATCAAAAAAGTCAGTATAATAAAATTCTTTTCTTCAGTACTTGTAGCACAATCTCGAAATGTGTACGGTCGGTTGGTAGCTCTGAAGTTTTGTTACGTTATTTAAAATTGCATTTAGATAACACTTCAATTTCAAAACAATCCCCATTAGTCAATATTTGACAAATACATGTCCACGTTCATAGACTTCTCTTTCATGGCTTTCTTTTCAGCATCTCATTTTTATACAGTATGTTCTGGAACCCCCTTCTTCGTTCCTACTGCGTGATAGTGCAGTAGCAACTTAGATAAGTCCCTAAGTTTTTCTAAGTAATCCGGCTGAAATGAACACCTCAGAAGATCGGCTAATCCACCGCGAATAAGGTCACTGCCCCGCCAAAGGTGAACTCAGAGGTCAAACCTATTCGTTGTTTTAATAGT
Organism: Crocallis elinguaria; assembly: GCA_907269065.1. Taxonomy (NCBI): domain Eukaryota; kingdom Metazoa; phylum Arthropoda; class Insecta; order Lepidoptera; family Geometridae; genus Crocallis; species Crocallis elinguaria. Next base: position 11,225,090 of record OU026077.1, read on the forward strand.
GGTTTTACAGTTTACAGTAAGTCATAAGAGGTCATATTATACACGAGACTTTTTAAAACCTTTACTTAAAGGTTTGTACGATTCTGATTTTTTACATGGCATTGGTCGATGTTTTGTGTGTTGAAGATTTTAACATAATAGCGGTTTCAATAAAGCGTAAAACCGAATTTTACAGCTTTATCTTCGGACTTCAGCATCAGATATTGTACAAGTTTTAATAGAAAAAATAATTTTAACTATTCAATGAGAGAAAGTGAAAAATATTTATAAAATACGTACAAAAAATCCGTTGTAGTATTGTGACCCCGTCTTTTTGTAAATGTTTTGGAAAATAACTTTCAGCTGTAGATTTTTTACACGTGCATTTTCTCCAACCCATTTTACAGGTGGATACGAAGTCAATAAATCGTTATTATTCAAAATAATCAAAACTTATATGCCCAATTTTTCAGAGTATTACTACCGACGTAATGCATTAAGCTGTCAGTGAAAAACCATTTATCCAATATCGGCTGCGAGAGGTCAATTACAATGACGTTTTTTATGCAAGTTCCTCGCAAAATGCATTTTAAAAAATACCACAATAAAGGAAAACATTGCAGACGCACCATTATAATTTTATCCATTTAGTCTTCATACAATTTCAGAAACAAATCCCTTACAAAACAAACAAAATTAAAAAAATAAAACAAACGAGTGATTAGCTTATACTTTTTAAACCTACTGAAAGAGGAGGATGTTTCTAAGTTGGCAGTATTTATTATGTAGAATTATATTTCTTCATAATATTTTTAGCACATCAGTATTTGGTTTTACCGTCAACTGTTCTTCGATAAAAATATTGTTTTTTTTTTGTAGATAGCTCAACTACTTTTTAATGACGTTGTAGTCAAAGGTGATAAGCGCCCTAAACATAAAATGGTGATCACAGCTTTTAGGGATATTTGAGCATAGACACCGGAAACATAACAAATAATTAGAACTTGTCAACAGATTTTACACTTGAGGGTGGTATGTAATCAGCATGTAGCGCTAGAAAATGCCCGAGCTCCACCATCGGGTTACTGTCAAATTTTCACTGTCAATATAAAATGTACTAGAGTCATTATAACATTTTTTTAACTGGCTAAAAGTATTTGAACTACCAGCGTAGGTCCTCTACAGCTAACGGCGTCCAAATTGCGGCCAAACAAAAAGTGGCCATAACGGGGGTTTGAACGCAAAACCAACTCTCGGTGGAATCAAACGCAAAATTCAACGCGCGGGCAGTAAATACATACAAATTTAATCTAATCATAGCTGTAATCACCTAGCTATAGTTATAATATAGTGTCAGTTATCAAAGCTAACTTTTTTTCTTTCTGTCTACGGCCTATAAGCATCACCATCGAAGCATTGTATAGTGAAAATAAAAAATAAGTAGGTACTTTTTCCACGGATTCCTTTCCGTAATTAGACACCCGTTACGATACTAGTATGGTTTCCTAATTGGGCCGGATTACGAATAAAGATTACTCAACTTTTCGCACTTCCCCATCCTCCACCTCCTAATTAGATATTCCTGCTAAATTCCACTTCTCTCATATGATTACGTACCCTGTGGTCTGTACTAGCGCATGCGGAATTTCATTTGTATGTGTTTAATTAATCAATTTGGTACAATGCCAAGATATAATGACAGACAAGAAAACTACATATTTTTAAGAGCAACGATAATTTAAGAATGTTTCCGTCTAATGCGCGCTTGCTGGCAAGAAATTTTTTTTTCATTACAATAGACACTATTTCAAGCTGAGTTATAATATAGTTACATATAATATATGATACATATAATATATGAGTTATAATAGTGATTCGCCCGCGGCAAATCCTCCAGTTGATAGATTGGTAAGGTTTTTAAAATTTGCGGAACATTTTTGTAAATGGTTGTGAGGAAAACTGAAGTTGAAACCCTTTTGGCTGGCGAGTTTGGAAAAGGTTAGAGTTAGTGGAGACAGCAGTCGTCTCTACTAACTTTTAAAATGTATTATTCCATGGCATTTGTTGCTCGAAATTAATTTAATTCAGTCGGTGGATAAGATCGCAGCAAGTGCGGGCAACGCGTCTTCCGCTTTCTCTAAATATAATTGGGGTACGAATAATCCAGATCAAAGATTTTCTTTAATTACAAGTTCTTCATTTAGCGGGCGGCGATTTATCACTTAAGAGGCGGTTTCCTCAAAAGAGCTGTGGATTAATTAGAGAAAGATAAAATTTGTGAAATAGCCGCAGGGTTGCGAGTGCTCGGAACAGATAAGGGAGGCCGATGAGGAGTAATGGATCTATTAGCGTGCCTGGCCGTTCTGTGCCCTCCGGGAGGCCCACTTTTTGCTCGCGCGAAAAATCACCCAATCGTGCTTATGAATCTCTTCTGTTCACTTTTTACTCCCGAGTATTTTGGGCAAGTAATTTGTTTGTACAAAACATTTGATTCGATAAACTGTTTCGAAATACCGAGTGCGAATCCAATGGATGTTTATCCGGAGGATTGAGCGTTGATTCGGACTGTGAATTCAGCAAGCTGCGAATGAATTCCAAACAAATTATCCACCGTTCGCGTTTATTTATTTTTTAAGTAGGGACATTAAATCCGCTGTTGATTTCGAGTGTATTTGTGAATGTGTGTTTATTGCGTCGTGGATAATAGTGGTTTGACTTACTTGAATTGAATGTGACTTCGCTGATGAGAATCCACTCATGCTGGAAATACAATTTTAGCATGACGTGTTTAGCAGTACGGTTTTCTAGGTCAACGTGAATGACACGGGCGTGCTCAGAAACTCTGTCTTGCTTGGGTTCATAAGCAATGCAATCTTCCTGCCAGCGTTCTCCCTCCAAAGAAAAACATACTTCGATTTCTTTGAATAGCTGAAAAGATGTAAATTTCCTTATAGCTTGATGTAGTTAAGAAAACACAGTAAGGAAAATTAGAGCCACAAAAATCTTATACTTAAATCAACTGTGCCAGCTATTAAGCCTATACGTAGTAGGTAATTATTACCTGGACATCTTTAGTAAACATGTTGTTTGTGTGTACATCGACGTGACGAAAAAGCCGGTAGTCACTAAAGTTAAAAGTGAGGTTCACCATGTCGTCAAACATGGTCTTATTCCACCCAATCCAGCGACTCCCTATAAAAAATATTGAATCAAGTCCTCGTTCAAACCGAAACTAAGCAAACTGCGTTGAAAAATATCCAATGGTCCAGTTCACCCATCTGATAAATATGGAAAATATCAAATATATTGATGTGGAAACGGTAAATTACACTATAGTTCAAGCTTTCGTTTAGAAGAGCCAATCTAATTTCAGTCAACGCTGTACAATATAGAATGATGTCGAAAAGATAAGTTTAGTTAATTAAATTTTACCACAAATATTCTTTAAATTTTTGAGTAATATATTTAACCCCCATAAACATAAATGATGAAATAGAAAACGTTGCCAAGAACACCACTTACCGCTGGTATCTAAAATATCGGCTAATTCAAAATCGTTAGGTCCTAGGAACGTGTCAGTTAGCTGTCCTAATCCGTCAACGAAAATTCCAAGAGGGGTCATGTATCCGTCGTATGTGAGGTCCTCGAAGCGAGCGCCTCCGGTCATCGCCAACATTTCACCTCCTTTCGGAGCCGAATATGCCACTATGGCTTCTGTAGAAAAAAGAATCAATAAATAACCCGTCAGTTGACGGGCGCCAATCGCAAGTGCTAATAAATACGAACAGTTGCAAACGCATCATTCGCTGAGCATTAGCCCCGGGACGCGCAAGCGACCTTATCCTGTGTCGATACGTACGTTTCCATTTGCATCCGTATAATTCTACGCGCATGCAGGCTGTTCTGGGATGGGCGGCGTAAGGAAGGAAACGCACTTTCGATGCAATGAAAGACGCTTCCAATGTCGATTTTCTTGGTGTGTAAGTGTTGGCGTTTCCAGGAATGAGCTGAAACAACAAGATAACAACAACAAATCTTTACATTTACATAACTTTTTCACGACCTTTTGGCTATTATTTTGGCAACGGTTGCTTTATTATTCAAACACCAATTTGCACTACACTTTCCGAGACTTAAACCGTCACTTAGTTAAGACACGCCTCGGATCTTCCTCAGATACATCTAATATTTAAAAGAAAATATAAATTAGAATAATCATATTCAATTTATTGGTATGTAGGTATTTATTGTATATGTACGTGACCCCGAACCACAAATTATATAGGGTATAACTGTGTGTTATTGTGTTGAGATGCATTACCTACGGCTATTATGAGCGACATGGATAAGGCACCGAAAGAGAATAAATCGACGTTAAAAGGAGTTATTGCTTAGATTTCGGATACTTATCCCTGGCTAAATGCACAAGATGTGTAGAGCCAAAACGAAAAAAAAAACAAGAATGACATCTCGTTTGACGTTTGACTTTTTGTCTGGTATTCACGCTCAGTGCTGCCAACTCGACGCCGTTTTGCGTAGATCTACGCTTTTTGGTATTTCTCGCAAATCTACGAACTTCAGTCCCAATATCTACATTCTACGTACTTTCTATTGAATATTCAAATTAGCAAAATAACGTTCTTCAGAAACGGATTAATCCCTTTTCCTTTGACATAAAAATTATAAACGATCCATTTCATTCTACTTCCGCACACTACACACGTCATTCATTCTATTTTATTGAAGCATCCACCACTTTACTGGAGCGTGACTAAAAGTACGTAGATCTACAAACTTTTCATATGCAATTTTTACTAATTTTGAAGCTTCGACGTTCGATATTCGAAATAAGGCCCCAGGGGAAGTTTTTAAACGGATGCATGGATAAAATCTTATTAGGATTTAGACAAAAGATGAGCAGGGATTCATAAGACCAGTTTTGAATTACAAACACTGGCGCCCGGGGAGCCTATTCGGATGTTACATTTTTGAAACTGTGCATTTTGTATTCATTGTACCGAAACTCAATAGCCCCTAGCTTTCCATGAAAAAGTTCATTTTTCAATTTAGTTTTTGCTTCCCAGCCCTGTGTCCGTTACTGTTTTATTGAAACAAAAGTTTTTGAATAAAAAGTTGTTTTGTTTCCATTCCAGTGTTTTCAGCGAAAATGCAATTGTATTTTGGCATATGATATGTCATAAAACAATGCAAAAAGTAGGGGTTTTTTTTCGTCTAAATAGGTATGCTGCTAAATACTAATTTGGATTATGAAATTAGTAAAACTGGAAAATGTCAATAAGAATAGGTAAGTAATCGAAAATTTTGATTTGAAATTTTGATGGATAAAATAACAAGTTTTTTTTGTGATTTACTGTCAAAATGCTTTAGAAGATCAAGGGAAGTGAAATATTCAACACCCGAACACAAGTAACCTCTGGCTCTCAAGTCAAATTCAATATCTCCTTTCAATATCGTCAAATTATTTTTGATATTAATCCCTATCAGGATCATAGTTATTGTGACAGTTGATATAGTGGTGCAAATGTACTAATGGACAGTTATACTTACTTATGTAACGGCTAAAGTAATAGATCAAAGCCGCTCAAATGCAGTACTCATTAAAATTTAGTTTAGAACTCTTTTTTACTGCCTATTTCTTTCTAAGTATAATTAAAGGAGCGCATTCTCAAACAGTAGGTAATATTATGCTATTACTTTTATCATGCTTCAACCTTTGCCTTGACGCAGGTGAATTGTAATTAAAATGTAATACAAATAAACCACCGAATCGAAAGCCTGAATTGATCCTTCTTCTATTTGAAGTCGGTTAAAATGTATCCCGCATGTTTTCTTTCCCATGTTTATTTTTGCCTATTGTGCGTGTGCTCAAAGGAAATTCGGGAATATAAAAACGTTCGCTTTCCGAACGCTTTGTCTCAATTCTTTTGTTCTCTATTCCGTTTGTCAATTTATCATTTCGTCATAGATATATTTAATTTATCGACATGTTTTTCCATCTATCCATATCTTCCGCTCTGAATGTCAGCGGTGTACATAGTTTTAATGATTTGGAGTAAGGTTACGTGACGCAATGGGGTTAATTTTGTGTAACTTGAGAGACACCGTACTTAAACTTCTCTCTGAGGTACAGCGTGCAAAGGAAAACTTCGGCCGTCCTGATTTGTGCCAAATTGTTAAGTAAATTAAGTAATTTACAGCTGTTTTGATATGTTTGCGAATTTAAACGCGGCCTGTATAGACACTCAGTAGCGGTTTCAAACTTTTTGGACGGTTAGGGGTTGTTTAATGTGTTAATTTATCAGAAGCATCTTTTATTACGATTTTTTTTCTAAAATATTTTTTTAAATATGAGTAAAATGGTACCTGTTTCAACATAAGAAAAAACATATACTTACTCTGCTTCCATTAAAGTCCTTATATTTGACCCAGCGGCCAAGGGCGGTGCGCCAGTACTCGACCGCGTAGCTCTCCACGAACTCGACACCTACAGAGTTGGCGAACCGACCCTGGGTTTCGGTGGCAGTAATCAGGTACTCTTCATGGAGGTCTATTTCAAGGAACTGGCGGCTCTTGGGTGAGATCAGTCCGTTGGGGCACCACGCGCCACCCCGTATTTCGGTGCGAATCCTTAGGTAAAAAAAGGAATTATTTATTTTATCTAAAAAAGTAGTTGAGTAATGACTCTTATATATTGGCAGCTAATACAGATGAATAAAATATGGCTGTATTATAAAGTTTTATCTGTCTCCGATATAACTCAAATATAAAAATACTGTTCATATGTATGGTATATAATAGGTCCTATATTTTTTAATATCATTTGAATGGTCCGAATTAATATTTTTACCAACAAAAATGTAAAGAAAGAAAGAAAGTTCTAGCTTAATTAATTTAATGCTCAAATCTGTCTTTCACTGTACTTTGTGAAGATATTAAGTTTATATTACTCATGTTCCCGCATCTCAGCAAATCCGTTAAGCTATACTATACATTAATCTGTTAATAGAGTTTGAAACCAACAAACGAATTATATAAAGTTAATGGAATTGGATTAGCAAATGGAAATTACTCTTATTGAAATAAATTCAATTTACAAACTAAATCAACACAGACTGAAACGTCGTTTGATTTTAGAGCAGCGTTGCTCGTTTTTTAAGTAGATAACTGAACTGTTTGTTGGTTCAGCGAAGACTGCAACTTCTACGTAAGTAGCTACTCTGAATTTATAAATACTCGCTTAAAACACGTTTGCGCATAAGCAAATAAAATTAGCGTAATAGTCTCAGCAAATAGACTAAAACGTTTCTGTGTTTCGTTTGTCAACAGAGGTAGGGACTCCGTCTGGCGACTGGCGGCCATTCCATTTGAATATCTACAGTGCAATCTCATTGTAGGTGGCGCTGGAACAAAGCGCGCTAAACGCCGAATTAACGTGGCGTTCGCTAAATCGCCTCTGACCCTATGTAAAGTGGCTCAGCTGATAAGGCTTCGGCACATCCTGCCGTACTTACATCTTGTTATCTTCGGGAGTCCGGGCCCCGAAAGGCTTTTGTAGGATCATGCTCGCACAGAATTCATATGAAAATTTAATTTTCTGTTAGTGAATTTCTCAAACGGGAATAGAGTTTTCGGGCTATTGTCTCGTGTCAGGCTTATGCGGGCTCGAGGCCCGAATGTGAAACCCTCTGTTAATTGTTTGAGCTAAGTATGAGCGTTTTGCGGTCGGGGATTCACAATTATTGCTACAACTTGGCCGTATCATAGCACTTTATTGTTGTGAAACAATAGGCAGCTAAAGACGCTATATCGATTTAGGTGCTATTTGCTTTGAATTTGTCGGAAAGCGGAGGTATTTCTGTGTAGTGGGACAATGGGATGACTTATTTGACGCTTCTCGCTCATGTCCCTTTGGCTTTGTTTACAAATGTTCTGATCTATTCGATTAATTCAAATGTTGACTTTCTCAAATGAATTTTGTGAGTGGAAATCGAGGATGGTGATTGTGCTTTGAGATAAATTAATTCTATTCACGTCTCAGTTCCCTTGAATGTAAATAGTTGCGAGACAAGATGTTTGTACCATATTCGGCTAAGCTTCTTATTTTCACCTACCTTAAAACTATTTTCAAATAAAATATCAATAAAAATATTCAAGTTACGGAAAACCGTTGCAGTGGCGTAGCATTAGCGGTCATAATCCATATAAATTGGGAAAATACAAATGACAAGTACCTACAAGACAGTTAGTATATGTAAATATCGTCAATTCGTCACTAATTCGTCGACAGTATTATATCCCTAAATTTACCAGTTTCTCTAATGAAACTATAAATTTGCTGTTAATAATCGATACAAAAATATGTTATGTTTGGTATGATAAACGACGGAGTACAAAGTTTTAAAATTACCGTGGTTGTAGGTCATCATTTTGTAGATTCTTGCCAAACATAAAACTTATGCAGGCGTGCGGCTTCTAGCAATAAATTTCAAAGTTTCTTAGATGCTCCAGCTGAGGCAGCTAGCTGCCGTATACAACTAGCTGGGAGATAAAGTGGAACTCATTGTACGTACACACGTACCTCTTGAACGCATAACTAAAGTTCAGCTGGCCAAAGTATTGATGGTATGGTCTTTTCGAAAAGAGTTAAGTAAAGCACAAAAGACAGGCCAAGCCGAACCCTTCAAAATAATGATAATATTTATCTATATACGTCACTGGTATCAATTCTGGGTTCACACACCTAAACCTAATTTAAGTTTCGCTGTCGCTTTCTAAATAGGAATATGAGAAAGAGATGGAATATATTTTAGATCTGTCAAATTAATCCACTAGCTCAGCGGTTCTCAATCTTTTTAGGTGACGGAACCCTTTTGAAAAGCGAAATACATGACGGAACCCTACAATAAGACAATAGTTTTTATGAAATGTGTATTCTTTATTAATAAGCATAATAAAAGTACTATGATTTTTTTTTAAATTTTTGCGGAACCCCTACAGGCGTATCGCGGAACCCTAGGGTTCCGCGGAACACACTTTGAGAATGGCTGCACTAGCTTGTATGTATAGTGCTTAATTTAACGGCCATGAATTTAGTAGCGTCTAATTTGTCATAAAATTAAATTTAGACCTGTCAAACAACTTCCATCTCTTTCTCATGATATGTATTGGAGAGATAGAGAGTAACCTTCTTAAACTAAAATTAAGTTTAAGCTGGAAACGCCAAAATCGACACCGATGTCAGAAATGCTGGGCTAATATGTATAACACGTATTTATTACAATAACAGGTAATTTTTAAATACCACGTCTCACCTGGAGCTGAGTGGTGAGACACTTTGGTCGTAGTTGGAGCTCGACGAAAGAGACTCATTGGATATCATTCCGTTCTCCATTCCAAGCGGGACGTCGCACGTGCCCACGTCGGCTGTAGACAAGAGAAACATTTCATTAATATCTTTTGCCGTGTGGTCCCACTAAAATTAGTACCACCCTATCTTAGCCGAGAGGGTGCCTAAGAGCCAGCAATAGGGAGTATCCGGGTAGGCTACTTTGTCTTGAGCACAGACGCAAAGTGGCTTGTGTTTCTATCTTTTGCCAGCTCCACTTTGTTGAGTGTGATTTAGAACTTCAAGATCTTCTTCCGCCGCCTCCTTCTGCCATAGAAAATCAAGACGCCGAGAGAGATTGTATTCAAAAAGCTGTCTTGTCATGTGCGATCGCATTTATAATGCTGTTCCGGGAGAAATCAAGGACATCTCTTGGACACGGTTTTGCCAAAAATTGAAATGTAGGTTGGACAACATCATAATCTACTGCGATCACCAAGAAGCCTGCCAAGCGTGGTTGAATTATAGCAAAAGCTCCCCTTCATGGAGGACCACCGCTTTGCTCGTGAAGTCTGCCGTCAAGCAGTAGTGTGCAAGCATTACTGTGTTCCGGTTTGATGAGCAGAGTAGCCAGTGAAGTTACTGGGCTTAAGAGACTTAATACCTAATGTCTCAGGGTAACGAGCGCACTGCAGTGCCGCGCAGGCCTTTGTGTTTCAAAGTTCTGGGTGGCGCTGCAGTTGTTATGGGCTGGCGTTATGTTTACCATCAGGCAAACGGCCAGCTCGTCTCGTTACCAAATAGCATAAAAAAAAGAAAAAATATAGTCGCTTCAAATCAGGTAAGATAATGGTTAAATGCTTAGTTATCAAGTATTAAAATAGTTATAAAAACTGAGGTTATTCTAGTCATACATTCGGGAAGATAACCTCAGTGATAAAAGGAGCCTGGGTTATAATGTAGGTCTTAAGAAATTGAAAACCGAAGATTTCTTTGTCGGAGTGAAATATTGACATGAATAGATTCAGAAATCATTCAGAGTTAAAAAGGACGCTAAGATGAAAAGAATGTTCGACATAATATTATTTATTTAATATGCAGTGTTATAATAGTATAATATAAAAACTAGATAGGTATTACGTTATAAATATAGCTACCTACTTCATATTTAAACATAGGAGACGGAAAATAACCCAACATGATAATTATGTTGTGTCATTCATCTACGAATGTTAATTGCTTTGCTTAATTACTTATTATAATTAGAAACATATTTGAAGTGATATTATTTTGAATGTTCCAAGGACAAAATTTTCAGTTATTTTTACAGGCACGAATTCATGTTGAACATTTTTTTGGAATTAGACCTATTTTCCGATAAGGTTGAATTTGTTTTAAATTATTGACATGAATAACTACTATCATTTAATATAAAGGACCTGGAAATAACTGATAAGTGTATAGAACATTTGTGATAACAAAATCTTGTAATATAAATTTATAATATAAAATGAAAATCTGTTTTATATAAGAAAGATTAAGAAAACATTACTGAATTAAAATATTGTTATGATGTTCTGCCTAGACAAGATATTTTGTATTATTTAGCCGTCATTAAAACTTGCTTTTTATTTTAACATGCACTAATTAGTAGAGTTCTCTGAAGTTACCTTAGCAGAAACACAGTACCTTTTCTCCGTAGTATCTTAGGCTAAGATTCAGAGACGATTCTAAGCGTAGACTTTGGCTTCCATATGTCAAAACTGTATAGAATTTTGACGTATGGAAGCGTAAGTTCACGCTTAGATTCGTCTCTGAATCTCAGCCTAAGTCTTAGTTAAATAATCATAGATTAAAATTAAGTGCTAATTTACATTTGCGAGTTACCGGCACGAATGATGACTTCTAGATGGTTACGTGTAATCCAATCGGCTAGTGAAAATATATTTCATAGGTATCCTAACATATTTTGCATGAAAAATTTCTATGACGGACAACATATAGTCAAAGCATATTGATTTAAAAAATATTGTTAATATTCCGAGAGAGTATAAGTATGATTTAAATATGTTTTGTTTTAATTTCAAAAGACTCAAATTAGTATACTTAAAATTTGGAATCAGTATAATTTGTAGCATACTTAGTTATATAGCACTAAGGAATAACGTAGCTTCCTATTAGTAAAGTTTTTTTAGAATAGGATCCGGGATTCCTGAGATTCGCGCTAACAAACAAACAAACAAAATGAAAAACTTTACCTCTTTATAATATAATAGAGTCGATAGATATTTGTTATAGAAAAGATTTAACCAGCATAGCAATTACTTAAATTAAAATAGTGAATATTATTAATTAAATTTGTTGCTAAATGAAAAGATACGATGTTAAGAAAATAATTTTCTTAAACAAAAAAAATAGTTTTTTTTATTAATAAATGGGCTTGCGTTTAATTTATGTAAACACACAATAATGTGAACAAGAAAAAATGACTGTATTTTGTGGGCCTATTTCGTTACGCTAACTCGATAATATGATTACGTACGTACGTACGTAACATTTTTTATGTTATTTGTTCAAATTAGCGTTTTTCCTCGTTCTGTTTTCGTACGCTCGTATTTCAAAGGTGGATGTTGAACGTCATTACATTCGGAGAGGTTGTGCTATATAATTTAGAAACAAAAACACGCGATATCTTATTTTACTACGCATGCAAAATGAGGTTGTTGTGTTACTACACATTAAACGCGCGAAAGCGCCTCAAAAAATGACGCCCCTATTTTACCAATGTTACATATTTATATTTTAGACTATTAGCTTTTGCCCGTGGGTTCGCACGCGGAATCCGAATAAAATGTAATCTATAGCACTCAGGGATAATATAGCTTTCTATCACTGAAATCACTTTTAGAAACGAACTAGCGGTTCCAGAAATTAGTGGTATCAAACAATCAAACTTGACTTCTTATAATATTAGCATAGATACCAATTTTACCAATACGTGAAAACCGAGTATCTATAACTTGTACGTTAGCCCAAATTATGATGTAATCAATTGGACTGTTCAATCACTTGTGACAATATACAATCTTCTATACCGGACTGAATGTAGTTGGAAGAGTGTTCATTACTTATCTCTAATCAAGTGTGCGACAAGTTAGTCTTACATGCGGGGTGCCTTAATCTGACAAACATCCGAGTGAGCGATGTGCACATAATCCGCAGCATTTCTGGGACATGTGATAAATTACACACGAACAAATTACGTGAAACCCGCGTGAGAAAAACAAACAATTTATAACAAAGACGAATGGGCCGCGAGGACCGATGGTGCGGTCGCAAGGTGATTTCAATGATACGTTTATATCTGCGAGTCACAAGTGTAACAAACGACGTGACCTTACGTGGAGTTTCTTGGTTGCGACCAACGTTTTGTGATCTATGTGATTGCTGTTTTCGTTAGATGACTACGTAAAATAGAAACAAAGAATATGTATTTATTAGAACAACAAATAAAATAAAAATATACCAGGTGGCAGGTCTAACTCTTCTACAAGTGTCAATCTGGGTGGGTACCACCGCTTTGCTCGTGTAGATTGCTGCCAAGCAGTAGTGTAGATTGCTGCCAAGCAGTAGTGTAGAAGCATTACTTTGTTCCGCTTTGATGAGCAGAGTAGTCAGACAAATTACATTTATTAGTGGGAGGACTAACTCTTCTGCGAGTGTCCGTCTGGGTTGTTACCACTGCTTTGCTCGTGAAGTCTGCCGCTAAGCAGTAGTGTGCAAGCATTACTGTGTTCCGGTTTGATGAGCAGAGTAGTCAGACAAATTACATTTGTTAGTGGGAGGACTAACTCTTCTGCGAGTGTCCGTCTGGGTTGTTACCACCGCTTTGCTCGTGAAGTCTGCCGCTAAGCAGTAGTGTGCAAGCATTACTGTGTTCCGGTTTGATGAGCAGAGTAGTCAGACAAATTACATTTGTTAGTGGGAGGACTAACTCTTCTGCGAGTGTCCGTCTGGGTTGTTACCACCGCTTTGCTCGTGAAGTCTGCCGCTAAGCAGTAGTGTGCAAGCATTACTGTGTTCCGGTTTGATGAGCAGAGTAGTCAGACAAATTACATTTGTTAGTGGGAGGACTAACTCTTCTGCGAGTGTCCGTCTGGGTTGTTACCACCGCTTTGCTCGTGAAGTCTGCCGCTAAGCAGTAGTGTGCAAGCATTACTGTGTTCCGGTTTGATGAGCAGAGTATCCAGTGAAATTACTGGGCTTATGAGACTTAATACCTAATGTCTCAGGGTAACGAGGGCATTGCAGTGCCGCGCAGGCCTTTGTGTTTCAAAGTTCTGGGTGGCACTGCAATTGTTATGGGCCGGCGTTATGCTTACCATCAGGCAAACGACCAGCTCGTCTCGTTACCAAATAACATAAAAAAAACTATATACAATGTCTCAAGATAACGAGCACCATGCAGTGCCACGCACGCCTTTATCAGTTTGGAGTCGAAAACGAACACGAGATTGTTGGCCGGTATGGCCCGGTTCCTTAAACATGCACGATTCTGTTACAAAATTTATCGTAACAAGTTAGATGATGAAACGTTGATGTTCCATACATTTTTGGCTCAAGAGATCTAAATTACTGTTATTAGGTAGTAAACTGTACTTTGTCAAAGCATTCTAATCCTTTTGCGTTGGTGATAAGGCACTTTCCCGGGTTATAGTGAATTAGCAAGTTTTGCGTAATCGCGTGAGAGTTGTGACACGTAGTTCCGAAGTCATAAACCGAGAAGCTCGCCGGGTATTACTGTGGGCTTTGCCTTGCCAAAAATGTTGGCTAAATCTTTGGTTATAGTTAATTTAACTCCTCTTAAATTGTAATGGATGAAAGTTATTTTGCGAGAAGTTATTACCGGCCATATTTTCTGGGATCAAATTAAAATCGATTGGATGACGGTATACAACATGGTGAGTTATCAGTTATTGACACCTTTTAAATGGGATCATAATAAACTTTGTTAAAGTAGTTAATAAGGATAATATGCGGTGATTTTTTTGAATTTATTCATTACAATTTATTGCATGTCTCTAAATAAAAGAAATACGATCAATATAGCGGAAAATTAAGTTCAGTTTGTATAGTTTTCCCGCCCAGATGATCTAAACTTGGTATAGGTACTTAATTTTTTTATACTATTTGTTAACGAGACGAGCTGGTCGTTTTCCTGATGGTAAGCATAAGGGCAGCCCATAATTAACGCAGGGCCGCTAAAAAATTTTGAAACACAAAGGCCTGCGTGGCATTGCAGTGCGTTCGTTACCTTGAGATCTTATAGGTATAAAGTCCCATAAGACCATTAATTTTACAGGCTACTCTGCTCATCAAACCAGGACACTTGCTGCTTGGCGGCAGAGTTTACGAGCTACGCTGTGGTATATATACAAACCCAGACGGACGCTCGCAGAAAAGTTAGTCCTACCACATATATTGTAAACAGTAATTAATTACACTAATTGGCCGTCGCAAAGGAGAATAACTATTAAAAATTCATAGTTGCCTCCACCAAATTCGTTCGGATAGCATTATTAATATTTAATACTGCCAAGACGCCGCGCCTAATGCTTCCAATTTAAAATTCTTACTAAACTTAATATTTGAGCGGGCAGGTCCCTGTGGATCTCGTGCCTGCTCAAAATGTATGGCGGTGTTTGTTTATTCGCAGCCGTTTTCTTTACAAGGCTGCGTGTGTGAAGCCCGGCGAGGCAGATTCGGGTCTGCGGTCGGCAGTAGAGCGCGTATTTTGCTAAAATACCTTTAGAGCAATGTTTCACAAGGGGTGACGCGGTAAGGGGACTAGACTTGCACGCTCAGTGGTAGGTACATAAATTTTCCTTTCGTACCGCATCGGAACCGCAGTAAATGGGTAGTCGCTGGCCGTGTTTAGTAACGTGTTGCACTGCCAAATAAAAAGAGACTATCCTAAACGAGGTTTTGCGTTCAACGCTCACGTTAATCCTCTCCTTACAACACTTGGTACATACAAGAACAATGCTATCTTCAGTCAAAAGCAACAGCTAGAAACTAACTTTTTCTCGATTTACAACGCAAACAAATTAAACACACTTTAAGCCTGTGTTAAACATTGTTTAAGTCCTAAAAATGCCTTAGTCACGTGTTTAAATATATGAGCAACCAGAAATCCTGATTTAAGTAGTGTCTAACCGTTGTCTAACACAATTCTGTTGTGACATTTCTAATCATTTTTTACGTTTATCTTTAGACACTAGCTAAACAGGCGTCTAAACTTGATATTTTGTGGTGACACGGTAAAAGTTCATTTTACTTTATATAAGCTAAGTATATACCGTACACTAACTGTCACTGTCAGTCTGCATAGGAATAAAAGAGATGTAAGAGCACTTCACTGCATCCGATCCGATTCCGATCCGAATCCGTGAAAATAAACTCGAACCGGATTCGGATATTGCTTAGGCACATCCCAGTCCAATCTCTGATCCAAATCCGAGCAATGAGCCATCTTTGGCATTCGTTATTCATACGCAAAGCGTTTATATACGTCGTTAATTATGTGTATTTGCAATCGGCGTCAACTTCTTCACATGCTATTGTACGTACGAAGACGCAGAAGAAATAAATAATTCTGGATACACCCTCACCCACAATCTTGCTGAACCGGTTACTAGGTGGTAATAATAACAAGAGTTAGTCCTACCACCTTGTCACAGAAGACTGAGAGTGTCAGTGTGGGTGGGTACCACCGCTTTGCTCGTGTAATCTGCCGCCATGATATGAAGGGGTGATTTTGCCATGATGATCGAAGAGAATACTGCTGCCCTTACCCTATATATCTAAATATCTTTCCCTAGATACCCCTTCATAGGGGAGGACGAAGTACAACAGTCGACATTTTCTAGCTGATGATAATTAATCGAGAGTATAACTTTGTGATTATAACAATTAGGAAGGTAAATATCGTAAACTTCTTAGAATTTCACAAAAGAAGATTGTTAAGTTTGTAATCAGTAAAATTGTTGGACAGAGCAAAGAGCTATTATTAATATTCGGACCTATTAGGTGGCTAAAGTATAAACGCTGGATCTAGATATATAATTCGTGTTGAAATCACGAACTAAGTTCTATCATTTTACGAGCCAGTTTAATTAAAGTGTTTGCAATGGAACTTAATCAAACAAGGTTAAATTTCTTTTCAGATGCTAATTTAATTAAAATATCATAATCCACTCTCATTTCGTTTATATAGTAGCAGTATAAAGTACTTTAACTATAAAACGGCTTTAACAAATTGCACGGTAGTCACCTCCAAAATGTTTAAACAGTAAACAGGTCGCTAAATTTGGGCACCGCAAAGCGCGAGAAACCGCTAAAATATGGTTTACCTATTTACTCTGTCATACATATTATATAGGTAGTGTGTGCTACAGTATCTATAAACGGAGTAAATTATGTTTAGAAAAAGATTTTGCAGCAGGTGATTATCAAACGTAGTGTTAGGTCCAGAAATGAGACACTCGGTTTGAATAATTGACACGTGTATTATCGCTCGTAGTTCAATGAGGACTGCTGTCCTTCGCCGCGTCTTCCCCTTGCGTAGCGCTGGAACGACTACGGCGCGGCGTAGCACTGACTTCATGACGTCATAGCGTAGCACCCAGCACCATACCATGCTCTACCTTTATTCTTACAGTAGATACAATTAAGAGCTAGGTTGAGCATGTTTATCACATTCGACATAAAACAATAATTTTCTCAACGTGAGAGTTGATTAATTGGTACAAGACTCAGTAAACCTAAAACGTGAAACGTTTTGAACATTTTTTTTATCGTGTATCCATCGTGTTTTCATTTAATTTAACTATTCATTTTACGTAGCGATTAGGGTATCACCCATAATGAGGGGTACTTTTCCTTACGCGTCTTTCACAGCGGACTTACCTACCTACTACATGAAGATCTCCCCCTTAGGGCACTACGATATTATACTAATGTATGGGTACTTTATCTACGTAAACTGGGATTATGTAAAATACGTCTGACACGAATGTAATAGCATAGCATATTATATTCTCCTTACCTGCCTTGTGTACCATTCATATTAATTTGAATATCATTTTACGAGGTATAACTCAGATTTGATTATTATTTAATGTGAGATTTATATTACTGACGAATTGATTGTACTTTTTAGCAACTGCTGTCTTTTGTATTTATAACAATATTTCAAAACATGTACGTCGTGTTTTTTAATTTAATTTAATTTATTTATACCGCTGGGCAAAAATGCGTTCTGTAAATATTTCGGGCGTTCAAACAACTTGTTTCAAAGACATCAGGTCGCATAGACAGGTCATGCCGACGTTTTAAAAGGAAGTCTTGGCAAAACGGATGCCCATGAATACATCGTTACTTTGGTGGGTTTTATGTCATTTATTTGTAAATGACATGCATTTATAATTAGGTATATAAAAGTACGCATAAGGCATACCATTACAAGTTCTTAGAACCACCTTCGGCTCTACCATTTAACCTTAAAAACCATCTAATAATAAAACTCATTGAGGAAAACTAAAAGAATAGCTTATCGATTATCTTTCAAGAGATTCTATAACCAAATAAAGTATTGTTTTTTTAATTTTATATATCCAACATTTTACGACGCAAGCATCGACTTACATAGATGTAGATAAAAGCTACTAAATATATTACATAATATTGTGTTCATGAAAGTTTCTCAAAACTATGAGCGTTGTACAGAGATCCCGTTCATTGCATTATGTTACGTGAAGCTTTTACTCGCTATTAATCAAATTATAAAGTTAAATATAACTCACATGGTGCATTTCCTAACTTAAAATAGAGCACTTTTTACGCTGGCTGATAATAGATATCAGACCGACAAGTACATAAGGCTATCAGTAACTGGTGTTTAAATATTTCCAGATTCTACACGCGCCTTTTGAATAATACTTTTAAACTATTGCATAAAAATTCCAGTGCCACTCGGGATTTTAAAGCACAAAGGCCTCTGTGGCACTTCATTTCACTCGTTACCCTGCATTTCACTCGTTACCCTGAGACATTCAGCCCAGTAGTTTCACTGACCACTTTGCTCATCACACCGGAATACAATAATGCTTGCCCTACTGCTAGGTGGCAGACGATACAAGCAAAGCGATGGTACCCAACCAGACGAACGCTCGCGGAAGAGTAAACCTGAAATTAGTCCTACCAACTGATACAAAGAGAAAAGTAACAGAGTAATGGACCGACGTGATTGTCTGTCTGTTGATGGATGGTACAAAACCAACGAGGTTATTTTGTTTCGATGGATGATCTAATGACTTTCGTTCATACACATAAACGCTTACACACTCATATTCTCTGCACTATGATTCCCTGTGTCGCAGGTGGTGTCGACATACAGAAACAACCAAGACCCGTGAGCTCACCACACGACATCTGCCCCATCTGGTAATCATACCTGAGGCACCTTCTTTGCCTTATCTACGGAGCCGTACATGCACGATGAAAAATAATTTTAGCTTTGTAATCATAATGCAAATATGTTCAAGCACTAAAATTTGTTGGTAATGGGCGTATTTTCAGTTCGCATATAAACCGCGAAATGTTTTAAATAATCCGTGATTTTATTTGACCTAATTCGAGAATTAAATTACAAGCCTATTGTTTGTGATTTCATTCTCCAGCGTCGAGAGATTTAAAGAATGTTTTTAATCCGGTTGGATGAAAACCTTAAACAAATTATAACTCAGCCATATTAAACTGTATACCTATACGTTTAGCACCCTGCTCTTTATGTAACTATCTCAACACAAAATTTCATGTAAAATACTCGCCACTGCTATCTTCACTAAAGTTCACATATGGCTTCACATATGGCTTCACATATGGCTATCACGTGAATTATTGCATCTTGTAATTTATCCGTGTTATTATAAATGCGAAGGTGTATGCTGGTATGTTGGCCTTTGACGCAGCAACGGAGCAACGGATCTACAATAATTTTTGCATTGATATAATTCATGGTCCGGAGAGTAATATGGGCTACTTTTTATCCTGGAAAATTCTCACTTTTGCGGGAATCTCCATGTGATTAAATCACGGGCAGCATTTAGTATAATAGGTATTTCAAAGTGTTACCTTCTTTCAAAATGTAATCGGTGTACGTAATTGGCTGGCAAAAGTATCATTTTTAACTAAGTAACCTTACTTAGTGCAACAACACACGAGTCGGGAATACTACACGTTGAGTTGAGAGCTAAAATGTGTTCAGGTATAGTTATAGGTAGGTACGCCGGTGGCATCTGCTGAAATATGTTACGCCGAGAAGTTGACGTGTAAAAGATTTGCTTATCTATATACACATGAAGTATGAAATACAATATAATACATACGTACAACATGTACATTGTACGACTTACTTACTCATGCTGGTACTCATCTGGTTCAACGGATCAGCATTGCGGTTCAACGAGGCAATGCCCCAGCATGCTGGGTAGGCTTCCAACTGGTAGTGGATGCGTACTCAGCATGCTTGTAGATTATGCAACTTTTTCATAGCTAGGTCAGATGTAGTGTTTATTTATGTATTAGCTAAAAAAAGGCTATTAGCCCATTGAAAAAAATATAATCCTAATAAATCATAATCCTTTACAAAATGGTAGGAGTATAGCCCCTTTTTTAAGTACTCGAAAAATAGGTACATAAAAATGTGTGCTATATTTAAAATGGTAGCGATTTGAAGAATAATAAACAAAAAGTTGGCTCAGTTGAAATTTATCATTGGACTGAAAGTCAACCTAACAAAAACAACGGCACTATGTCAACGTAATAAGGGTGAAAATGTATAGAAAATTG
Organism: Crocallis elinguaria; assembly: GCA_907269065.1. Taxonomy (NCBI): domain Eukaryota; kingdom Metazoa; phylum Arthropoda; class Insecta; order Lepidoptera; family Geometridae; genus Crocallis; species Crocallis elinguaria. The sequence goes on from OU026077.1 coordinate 11,245,326, forward strand.
ACACAACGTGGCAAAACAACCACGCTGGTATATATTTCAAAGCCTCTCAGACGAGTTACGAATACAGATTATTACCAGAGCAGTACACGCCCAGAACATTCTCGAAGCTGTTCGGTGTTTAACGTGTGAAACAAACAGATCCGTTTGTCTTGTTATCCGAAATGTAGGGATTATCAAGAAAGTAGGTAAATATCTTTTTAGACATGTTCACCAAGTGGATATAAGATTAACTCTTCAGTAAGTCTTTGTCTGGGTGGCTACCACCCTTTGCTCATGTAGTCTACCTCCAAACAGTAGTTAGTGTGCATACTGAACCGGTTTTTTATTTTTTATAGCCTCAAGTTTGACCGAAAATCCGCCTGATGGTAAGCGACGATGCCGTCGAAGGTGCAGCATGCTTGCCTAGAATGTACCTGTTCACTCTCGTTTTGAAGACTCCCATATTATATTTGTCGGGAAACACAGACGCTAGCAACGAATTCCACTCCTTAGCAGTGCGTAAAGGATGAAGCAGAACGCTTAGTGCGTATAGGAGGAATATCAAGCATAAAAGGGTGGCGTATTGCAGAGCGTCTGGTCGTCCGATGATAGAATGGCGTTGAAGGAATTAAGCTATGTAATTCCATCGCACACTCGCCGAAATGTATTCTGTAAAACACTGACACACTGACACCTTTACGGCGATGCTCAAGATTCTGAAGCCCATCCGCCACCAATGTGTCGTCCCCTATAAGCTTTTTTTGGCTCGTCTTTCGATAGATTCTAAAGCTTCCAACTGGTACTTGGCTGAACCATCCCACAAATGCGAACAGTACTCCATACACGAACGGACTTGTGCTTGGTAAATGTTTAAAAGCTGTCTCGGTGTGAAGTACCGTCTCACCTTCGCCAAGATGCCCAGCTTCTTTTCTACCACTTTGGCTTTGGACTCTATGAAAGTGCCAAAATTGAGACTGGGTGCAATTAGAGTAACACCTAGAAGATCAAGGTGGTCGATGATCGGCAAGGTCACATTTTCGAAAGTGTGACTTACAGGAAACTGAGTCCTCTTAGCGGAGAAGACATGCGTGGGTTTTCGATGTAAACAACTTGACAAGATTGGCATCGCCTCATTCGGCTCACCTAACGAGCGCACAGTATTACTATATACACCGCACCGATCTTTTGGTTTCAAAGATCTCGGTAGCACTGTTATGAGTGATAAAATGATGCAGTGAAAACCAACAAGCAGCTTAAAATGTACAGATTTGTTTTCTTCATCAAAAGTAATTTCCACTCCGAGAGGCTCATTATAGGCATGTAGCTTGTAAGCTACTTTATATAGCGCAACTCTACAAGCGTGAACACAGAATATGGTTAGAACCTTCGCTCCACCGTTCCAGACATTAGGTAGAAATTAATGATGTGGCACCGAGCGTTGTGACTCTGACAGACAAGCAGGTTCGTTACCGTCGTCTTGGCAGATACGGGCTGCGATAGGACTTGGTGAGCAAGAGAGCGAGCAGCGATATGTGTACCTAGTAAATGTTATGATGTCACGAAATAAACAGAGTTCCCTCTCCCAGACATGCATTGTTACTTAAGACTGGGACGGAAAGGAACTAAGTTTGGGTATTTATTTTTATTAAAATATAAAAGGGTAGGAATGTCTACTCCTAATCTTTGATAGAAATATCAAAGCCTAGGAGTAGGCGAGCTTATCTGTACTTAATTTGATAATACTGAAACATAAATGTTCGTTACTTATTCTTATTAATTCTTTATTGTATGTATGAAACTCAGCTGTAAAAGACTTATGTAACTATAAGCTACACCTATACAATCTATACATCTATCCACAAGTGGGTTAACATACGGTTGAATATTAAATCAGCTGTTGGATTATAGAAATAAATAAAAAAAAATCACAAACAATACAGGTGGGGTGGTTGTCAAAGCAAAATGTCCTCGTTATAATCATAGACGTGAAGTTAATCTTGAAAAAAAGCATCAACAAATTTTATGAAATACCAAAAGGTATACGTTTCATTGAAAATACAAGTAAGAAAAATAATGATTATTAAGGATTAGTCAGAAATCCGGCGATCAAAGCAGCCTCCAACTCATAAGCTCCAGTCTTGGACTACAAAGCCCAGTGTTGTGGGTCGATGAATTTTTAAAACGATCCAAAGTTATGACGGGGTGGGGTTAGTGGTGGTTGGCGAATGATTAATATGAAAGCAAGGGGTTTTCGTGTTAGTCAAATTGAATTTTTGATGAGGAACAACTTAACTAACAAAGTTAAACTCAACGCTGAGGTGCTACCGTTACTTCATAAAGGTACTTTTAGTTTTATGAAATACGATATGAGATACTAATCTATATCTATATATACAACTAAATAAAATTGAAGTGTCTGTTTGTAATATAAAAATAATAGCTTTTTACTAAATACATATGAAAGTATATACGGGACAAAACAGCCATTTTTAAAATGTTTGTCTGTCTGTCTGTCTGTTTGTTCCGGGGAATCTCCGAAACGGCTGGGCCGATTTTGACCGGACTTTCACTGGCAGATGGCTGATATTACAAGGAGTAACATAGGCTACTTTATTTTGAAAAAAGAATTAGGGTTCCGCGCAAAAAAATAAAAACCATGAAATCCAATATCTCCGCGCGGGTGAAACCTCGGGGCAGCAGCTAGTTCAGATAAACTTACTGTTTCTTATTGTATCCACAAATAGGAAAATTCTTCTTTTGAGTAGTCAATACTGGTAGGGCATTATATTTTTATCTCTTATCTGATTGCGACATCCATTTGTGCATTTACATCCTGATCTTATAGCGCAAATTGTTTTCTTTGTAACTTTTATTTAGATATGTGATTTGGTATATCTTGACTGCCTTCGATTTAATATTCAAGCGTAAGTCTGAAATAAAAAATGGGAAACACCTAGCAGTTTAATTTAAATATTGTTAAAGTTTCAAGTATGAAAATACGTTGTATACGTCATCATCATCATTGTAATAAGCCCTTGTCAGTCCACTGCCGGAATTAAACCTCTCCCAAGGTAGATCCCGATATCACAAAGTTGATTGAATACACGATTGAAGATAATTATCTATTTTTATAAGATGAAGTTACTCATAGACCGGAATCGAACTGCTAAGCTAACAGGAACAAGATGCTACTAACTGCACGTTTTGAGTTCAGGAACAAACTGTTCCGTAAGGCATATCTTTAAACTGATTAAAATAAGTTTTTAAATCGCAGGCTAAGTTACAGTTCGCACTGAAACTGCACCCTTCTCCATTCGAAGTTTACAGTAATTTATCGTTAAAGAGTAACATTACTTGAGGACTGAAGACGGGAACTTTTGAAGGGGAATCGTAACTAGTAACTACCCTTTCGCTAGAAATTGTAATTGTTTTGTTTATGGTCCCTTTATCCGCATTGTTTCGCCGGAATTAAACTTTACTGTAATGGTTAATGTCTCTCCTAACGCCTGTTAGCTCCTCCTCTCTCTTTGTGGAAATAGCGTTTGATTGCAAATCCTAATCATCGCAAATTAATTGACTTACACCTTGGTAGTGTTTCTTTCCAATAGTGTTTAAGCAATGTTAATAAGCATTATTATAAAATAACTATTGAGCTTATTTTAAACGCACATACATTAATCTAAGGAAATTAGTAAGTACTTTTGGTCTATAATTCATTAAACTTAAAACAATTAAGTACATGTGTTTTATGAGCTTTGTCTCTTTCTTGCTAATTTTTTTAGTCTATAAGTAAGTTACTTGGAAAATAATGTTAATTTATCAAGTAAGAATCAGCTATAGGAAGGGGGCAATCGGCATATAAAATACAATTGGTCGATATATACATATATATCACATAGAATGGCATTCCATTTTAGGCCCAATTCAAGTCCATGTTAATGTCCGTTATTCGTTTCCAAAAATTTCCCATAAATATTATATTGACAATACCGATTGGAAGATTGATAAATTTGGTAAAGTTGGTAGTTGCCGAAACGAATTAGTCGTTTACTAACTACGCAACTACCAACTTTAATGAATAATATTTGTAAATGTGTTTAATTAGTTGAAAACTCTAATTAAGTAATAAATATTTGCGTTGGCTTATTTTACAGTCTGGTTATTTTTATTCTATTAGAGTAAGTACCTTTTTTACAAGTAAAATACAAGTATCTGACCTTTTATACAATGAAAACATTAGCATCAAATTATAAAGTGCGATGTTTAGATTTCTTAACAGGCTTCTTTATTAAATCTTAAGTCACACTATAGTTAGGCGCAGCTGATAAGTGCAGGATACCGCGCGCCGCTGTCTCGCTCGCGCATCTCAAAATTTTTGAAGATAAACAATCACTTGATATAATTATGAAAAATCGTATTCGCATACACACACAATCCCACCCACAATCCCATATCCACACGACACACACATAGGAGCGCGCGCGCGTACGCACTATATTAAACAACACTATATTGAATTTAAAGAAATTTTACCGTGTTTTTTTCTCTGTATATTACAGTTTCCTACCTGCTAAAACTTAAAAGGGAAACGACTGATCCCCACGACACACGCATTCCTAGTGTGAAGAAAGAAGATTTTATCAAATTTCATCCGGTTACTCGATCTAAGTATAAAACGGAGAAGTAAGTATATAAACCCAATAAAATAATAATGAGGCAATTTGCGCGAATGGTACACGTTATAGAATCTACGAGAAAATAATAGAAAGTGCATTTAACGGCGGTAAGCGAAGATCTACGGCGCAATAATGGTGAGAGAACGAGTTGAAAGCCTCATCTACACTGCAATAGCGTCACTACACCAATGTATACACTGTCGTCGACAGTAGACACTCATTTCCTACCATGACCAAGCTTTTCAAATGACTTTTAAATGGCTGTTGTATTTTTAAACTTAAGATTTATTCTACTGTAAAGTAGTCGACAGTCTCCCTGAAATATTAGGTATAAATAAAAGACAGTGTCAGCGAGCGGCCAGATATGAAATCATACTTGGACGCCTCAAAGAGCTCTGTTACTTCCTTTTCATTTACGCGAATAGTCCAGTTTTTTTTTTGCTAAACATCATAATTATCTTCATTTTTATGAGTCATAAGAACTAAATAAAAAGTTCTTTTATTTATAGGATTCTTCACGTATTTTAAAATTAAAGCTGTGAAGGTAATTAAATATGTAAAAAGGTTGCCTGCCTCTTTTGCCTATTTGCCATGTCCGTGATGTAAGAAATTCTTCAATTTTTCATATATTTTTCTAGGTGATGTTTTTTAGCCATAAGAAATAAAAAAAGCATTCAGCCCTTTATATTTCAATATACAATTTAATGTTATTTGAGGCGCCGTTACTAAGTTTAAAAAAATTTATATAAAACAACACAAATGACAAAATGAGGAGCGTATCGCGGAATTAAAACTATAAAATACCAACATTAAATATCTTATTTTCAAAATAATTCATAAATACTAAGGTAAATACAATTAATTATTATCATATTATGTCAACAAAACCAAAGATCCCAAAATTTTATAAAATTAAATTAATTCGCTTTAAAAAAAATATTTAACAGTCAACCCAACAGAACAATTATTACAATACCTATTATCTTTTCTATTATTTATTTTATTTAGAAATTGTAGGAAACAGTTTATAATGAAATAGACACAAACTCTCCAATTAGTTCGGAATTGGAAGAAATCTAGTGCGCGAACTCCTAGAAAACTATTTGGTAGGCATATCTGGAGTATACCGGAGCTGGAGTGACGTATGAACAGCAGAACAACAGCTGAGAACTACGCCAGTTAGAAGGCGTAGTGCTATTGACCTGAATTGAACCTCGGAAATAGACTAGTGCCAGATTTATAGCTGCGTAAGCTCCGTTATCAAATATCTACATACTGAGTTGTACAAACAAAAAGTGCAATGGAAATGAAATAATACCAGCGCAACGCTATCTATGGCTGAGTATCCATTACAGTATCCGCATTGCGCTCGGCGTATTTTATTTATTGAATTTTATATATCTCCCGCATAATTATTCGGAATAGGATAGAAGGACAAAAAAACCATAAATTACAATGCATCTTTATCTACTTTTAACAAGAAAAGTGACAACAGTAATATGTTATGTTTTCGCGATTGTATAACACAATGTATTAAACTACTTGTAACGGTATTTTTTGGCGCATGTTTCTCTAATTTAAATTAAGACGTTCTACAAATCCTTTGCAGTATTTGCTGTCACAAGCAGTCTCACTGCTAAACTACTGAACCGTAATATATAGAGCCGAAGAAAGGATATACGATACCAGCTAGTAATTGATACAAGAAAATGAATTTATTATAAATCCATTCGGCTCGCCTTTGCAGCTTAATAGCTGAACACATGACTGTGATCTCTATTATTTTTTGATATCTGTCCATGATTGAAAACTAGATATAACAGTCTAACAATGTAATGAAACCAAGTCTCCGCCCAATGTTTAGTACTGACGTCAAAACGTCAAAACACTGACGTCAAAGTTAATTTTAATTTATAAACCGCTTTGTTGCTTTGTTAAGTTAATGTTGATGAGTGATCACAATTACCGTTTTTAATAAAATATTTTGGGTGAAAATACGACCCTGTAAAGCTCTGTTTTCGTTTTGTTTGTCTATTTAATTACCGGGCTGGAGGCTACGTTTTTCTTGTTAATTGCCTACCGCTTTAACGTTATGCATTTTGGCAAACGGTCGATTTTAAATTGGTCAAATAATGTGAGAACGGTGAGTAGACTTTTGAATAGGTTTAAAACTTTGTAAACAAGCATTCAATCATATGCGTGATTAATAGCAACTCTTATTATACATTGTAGGTACATTTGGTAAAATATTTTTTACTGTATACCTACTAATATTTCGTAAGCAAGAGTGTTTACAAAAGTAAGAGTGTGGCGAAGTTATTTAGTTTGCTATCGGACGAGCGAGATTGTGAGCGATGTACGTTCCGAACTGGTCAAGGCCGAAGCGAGACGGTCGCGTACGGTGCGTGGCGGCGCAGGCGCAGGCTCTAACTGTGCTACCACAAAAACACTTTTAGACGCCTGTTTAGATAGACAGTATCTAAAAACAAAGGTTAAAAATGATCACACAACATAATTGTGTTGTAAAACGATTAGACATTACAATATTTAAATTTAAATATTAAAATCTTAATTTAAATCTATTTAAATCAGGATTTGTGGTTGCTCATATTTAAACACGCGACTAAGGTATGTTTAGGGTTTAAACAGGGCTTATGTGTTTAATTCTTTTGTGGTAAGACCATTATTGTCTGGGACCGGACCAGTAGCGGTAAATCGCGCGGTGACTGCCTCCCGACCTTTACAATCAGTAAGTACCAAAAATATATTTAATTTACTTACATTTAGTTTGTAAAATTTAATGTACTTGATAATGTTATTGATGGTTAACTATGCCTGCTGTTTGCAATAATATTTCTTGCTAAAATATGTAATGTATAATTTTATATAAAATGTTATTTCTATGTAGATATTCTGTACCTTTTTTACACAATATATAAAATATGAAACCAGGCAAGTACTATTCCAAATTTGATACATGTTATTATTATATCGTTAATTTATTCTTTCTTCTTTCAGGTATTGTTCTAGATGCGTGTGGAGCACGCCAGTGTAGTCTTCAATCAATCTTACGCCTCACAACTTTTAAAATATACTTGTAAGTCTGAAATCTACAAAATGAACTAACCGCTTGCGTGAAAGGATGACAAACCAACACCAACAAACACACTTTCGCGATAGATTGTACTGTTTTGTAAATGGAAAGATTCAAACTAGTAAGGAAAAAACAATCTCCCGCTAGACGCTAGTAAAGAATACGCACATGAGTTTGTAGAGCGTGGGCTCCGGCTTCTAGCGGAGATGCGGGCACAATTTATCACTGTCTCCGACAATTTCCTCTTGTAACTAGTTTTTTCTTTGCACCACGTAAATTTAATTTCAGCTCTTTGTTGAACCGGTTTGAAGTGGCTGTTACGGACTTGCGGTTTACTTGTTGTGTGATTTTAATGGCGTAAATTAAATAAGTTGCAAACTCTTTATTAAATTTCCTTATAAAATTATGTGATGGTGAAATTGTGTAGATGGTATACTTTGGCTTAAGTCTAACTCACTTTGAATGTTGTCTGTTTCTTCCACATTTTTTTTTCTTAACTGACCAAATGTTTTTCGTAAGACTTTTCAGATATGTAGGTCTTGTAGGTATGGCAAACATGAGCTGATCTGTGCAAAGTCAATACACTTTCTTTTAGATTAACTAAAAATACAGAATAACATGCAAAACACATGGATGCTGGTATTGCTGGTTTTTTACATGTATAAAGGTGTCGACTCATTGTACTGTAGCGTACCAGTAACCGTATCGAAAACTATTATCTGGATATGAATATAGTAAGACAGCATACATAGCAAATCGACTCAATCCGAAACATGCCATAATCGGACTGACGCTAAATTGAAAACGAATAAATCTTTTACTAGTGATGGCGAGCGATGCCACGAATAAACTCAGTATGCCGTATGACACAACCAAAGCAACGTTAGAAGCTTGTCATTCTATCTACTTCCACAGAGACTGATAATAATTTGGGTTAACACATGGATCAAAATCCGGATAAAACACTTATTACATCCGGGATGGATAAACTGCTGGTTAAACCACAGGGCGACTAGACTAGACTTGAACAATTACATTCGATAGTAATATTGGTTATATAATAATAATTATAGTTGTGACTATTTTTCTTTCATTTTTTAACTTCTGTAACCTGTAATAAATAAATATATATCGAAGTCTATAACTTTCTTTTACGGGCACAATGCCTTTATTATCTAGCTAATACATAAATAAACACTACATCTAACCTAGCTAGCTACAAAAACAGTTGTTTGTCTATAACTATGGTGAAATCTGATATTTTATTAACTTTAGTGTCTTCATTTCACCTAGGAATAATTGCACCCATATCATATGCAAACCTTATTTTTATTTTTGTATTCCGTGATTGTGGCTACCTTTGAAGCATGATAAACTTCCGTTTCCTGTACAAGTACTTTACGATACCTACTAATCGTGTGTGTACACATAAAACAAAAAAGTGGGACATGATGTATAAAAAGGACAGACCCTTATTTCACGGCATTTGGTTCGCAACCCTCAAAATCATAGCATAAAATTTATTATGAAAAAGAATTCGGTGCAATCAAATACCAAGAGCAAAAACAATAAATATCCTGCTTGGATGGTTTCCAGAAAAGCAATGGTGATTACGTTACGTTTTCCACATGGAGTTAATTTAATGAGGTTTTTTATTCTATTTGATAACGAGACGAGCTGGTCGTTTGCCTGATAGTAAGCATAACGCCGGTCCATAACGATTGCAGTGAAGAACGGCCTGTGCGGCACTGCAATGCGCTCGTTACCCTGAGACATTAGGTATTAAGTCTCATAAGTTCAGTAATTTCACTGGCTATTGTGTTCATCAACCCGGAACACAGTATTGCTTGCCCATTACTGCTTGGCAGCAGACTTCACGAGCAAAGCGGTGGTAACAACCCAGACAAACATACTCGCAGAAGAGTTAGTCCTACCACCTAGTGGAAGAGTTAAGCCTACCACCTAGGTATCATATTATGTTATTCATTCCATTTCAATTACTTCTAAGAATATTGCAAATACGAATTTTATACAACTAAATATCATTTTATGGGTTATCGATTAACGGCCGACCCCAATAATTAATGTTTGATAATTTTGTTACTACAACGTTTACTGAGGTTTATAGACTAGGTATACAATCAAATCGAGGCAGTGTAAAATTTCATGATATATAAATATTCTTTGAAAGCTGCAGATTAAAACCAATAAATAGATAATACTTTAGAAATTATAAAAAAATCCAGTTCACATTTTTTACATGAAAATAAGTTACTACAGCAAAAAATTCCTCCACGTTCCGGTTGTATTGATTACGCCGCATTTTCGTAGAGAATGCTACCGCTACGTGGCTGGCGTAGCAGATCTGTAGCAACCGTAGCTTTGGAAGCCTTGCGCAATGTTGTTATTGCGCAAATAGTTGGAATAATTTGATGCGGAGATCAAATCTTTATTTAATCGTATTCAATAATGGAAATGTATTCAATATTAAAACATAACAGTTTTGTGGTCACCCTTATATTATTTTCAAAGAAAGGATAGCTATAAAATGTTTTATTCGCAAGATCGTATCTTGCTCAATGAATACGAGTAATAGACATTCTAACTGTGGTAGTCGAAAATTCTCCACATTCGGTACTATCTATAGCCTATGAGATGGCATTACGCCAAAACCTAACAAAATATTTGGTGTGGTTTATACTCGTATATTGTGATGTTTTCTTTGAATTGTTATCGATAGTTTGACAACATCCTACAAACTCAGTTTCCATTGAATAAATACTAGCAAGATTTGGTGGCAACTTGTAACAAAAGGAATTATATAATATATATATATTAAATTTCAACTTATTAACTTTAACTTAATATTCTTTATAAAAATTATAATTTAATAGTAATAATAATTTGTGTATTTTTAAATTCTTATAACCAAATATAATAATGTAAACCACTTAACTTCAAAATGGTATTAACTGCAGTACCATGTAAAAAACCCTAATGTAATATTATCATCACTTCGGGAATTTATTTAATTATTGTTTTATTACCAGCTTGTGGTATTTCGAGTGCCATTACGTTTCATTGCTGTCGTGTACAGAGAGGGCTCCGTACCCATAAAAAGGGAAGAGAACTTTTATTCCCTTATACCTTCCTAATTAATAGTAAATACGTACACAAAAACCTTTGTAGAGTTCAAATAATCATCTATGATAAACCAAATACATATATAATTGTCATCGAAGCACATAATATCTCGCTTCTGATGGTAAAACTTTGTTTGACAAATCTGTTTGAAAGCCCGATAAGAGCGATAAAAATTAAGGCAAAGAAAAATGAAAAATCGCTTTTCACGATGGCCCATCTATCTAATAAACCTAATATTGGTTCGATACGCGCTCAAGAGGCGTGAAATGACGCCCCGCGAGGCGCCCGCGGGAGGCGCAATCACCAGCTGAGCACGACCTTCGTTGTTTTTATTTTACTTCACGAGAAATCAAGTCGCCAATTGATACAGAAATTCACACAGCTCTTTATCCGCTGGCTAGCTACTGCGTAACACCCCACTCTGCATAAAGAACTGATAAAGTGGAAACTTTTATTGGGTGTATTTTAATCGAAGCCTTAAATCTGTGCTTTGGATTTGAACAGGGATATTTTTCGGATGAACGATTCTCTGATTGACATCTTGAAGATGTCTAGGAACGGCAAACCGGGTATAGCAGGAAGCCAATTAATCGAATATGATAATGTGGAATATACCATCGCACGATTAATCCAGAAAAGAAAGATGTATTTTTGAAAAGCACTAATCGATTGAGCAGGAAAAATTCGGAAGCTCTTAGGAGCTCCTCACTTTAACAACTTTAACAAGCGTCAGAGAATAGAAAGAGCTCGAGAAGTAGGTCACTGTTCATATAATTAATATAAAACTATGGTTTACTGTGACTCTGGAAAGACAAAAGTTTAATTTACTGACGGGCGAACAGCTTAAAAAGCTGACTAGCCAAGCTTTTTTTACAAGCAATCAATTTATAGCAAACTAGTGAATTTTCTCTAGTGCGTGGGTTGGAGCGTTAACTCAGCGCATTCCGCCGATGACCGGAGAGTTGCTTTCTCAAATTACGCCAGCCCATGTCGGGGGGAAACAATTTGGATATCTTCACGTCGGCGAAGAGGGAAGTGGCCATTCCTTAGAGTCCCTCGCTAAACTATTCCCCTTAAAGTAGATAGCACGGCAATACGAGGCGACGTCACCGTTTCTAACATACTTGACTTACGAAGTTAGAGTTTTTACCCTACTACAATATGCATTGATATTGGCAGGCCTGGCTTACTCGTATATTCAATAATGTCATGCAGCATCTTTCATAAACCGATTTTAACAAATGAGGTGTTGATTATAATCATTTTGGGTTACATGCAATGCGACGTCATGAAGAACAATAATAATAAAAGAAAAAAAAAAGAAAAATTATAGACATTAGACATCATGCACATAATTTTTAGGAAAGAGTGACGTAGAGTTACTACTCGTACTAGGCTCGAAGAGCTTACTCATACGTGAGACAGTATAAAATGTAACCTTATGGTATTACAAGTATTATATCTTTAAATAAAAATATATAGAGCGTAGAAGAACAGTGTTATACCTACCTTCAAATTATTTTTATTCTGGCATCCAAAGCGTTGAGACTAATCAGTTAATTAGCGAGTCACGTTCGAGTTAACGAGGGCTTGATTATAACATGATTTATGTTCGAAAGCACAGGTGTTGAATTGCTGTGGAAAGCCTTGAAAGTTACTAAATTTTGGTTCAACGCAAGAAAAAGAAAATAAAACTAAAATAAACATACTTTCATCAATCATCGTTAACGCAGTAATGTGTGTAATCGCTGACTTTTAGTAGCCAGAAAATATGAAAGTAGAATTTATTTTTGATATTATTTTTATAGAAGAATGTCTAATTGATGTAATTTAAGCGATAACTCGGATAGAAGGCATTCGTCATTTTGAGTTCGTCTCGATGCCGAAGGTCTATAATATTTAAACTAAACTTATTGGCAATTGAATAGAAGCATTGGACCATTTTATTATTAAAATATTGTATGTATGTACTTGCATTTGCGAATATTAGTACATTCAAATTCGTCCCTGATGAACAGTAAATTGATGATTGAAATGAAATTAGCGCACCAAATATATCATTTATATGTGTAAATAATTCAATTAACATTGCGTACGACGTCATTAATTTCATTTTACGAAATAGTAAATGTCATTCTTTTTTAGATCTTCTATCATATATGTATCTCTGGTATTTTTATATGTAATAATCATTGCAAAGTAAAAAAACACACCCGAAAGAAAATACAAAAAATACTAAAATACAGAAACATACCGTCACAATCAATAGAGATTATAATCTTATTTTCATACTCTTGGATGTATGAAATAATACGTATAAAAGGTACTCACTGTGATCAAATGTACGAGGATCGACGGTGGTAGTCGCGACAGCAGTCGTGAACTCTTCGTCGTCATCATAGGGGTCAGTAGTCGTAGTAGTGGTGGTTGTCGTACGCTTCCTGTTCCGCTGCCTGCGCTCGGGCCTGCGCGGAGGTCCGGTGGGCTGCACTGCGAGAGCCGTGGTCTTCCGGGCAGGCGGCAGCAAGGTGGTGCTAGTACCCGTGCCTGAAGCAGTGCCAGCGCCCGTTCCATTGCCAGAGCCACCCGCCCCCGCATCGGGCTCGGCAATGGCGAGCGCCACTAGTGACATGACAATCAGCCATATCACCAGTGGCGCTAGACGCCGCATGGTGCCTGTAAACAAAGAAAAAAATTGTTAGCTTTATGTCGATTAAAATCTTCTTACATTACATTAAAGTCACATTTATCCGCGATCAGAAATTTCGAGTCGAACACAAGTAAATGTTTCCAAGCAAAGCTAATTCCGTTTGCTTAGGTAATGGAAAATGGCAACCGCAACTTTGGTATCCCTGGGGAATAACCAACACTGGAATAACTCGATCACGATACCGGAACTCTCCGGCATTGACATTTGGCGCATGTAGGTCGGGGCTGATGGAAAATCACAAAAACGACCACAAAACGCAATCGTCGAGATGTTTGCTGCACCTTTGAATTGCAATTTCCTATCGCTTATGCGGTTAATTTTGGGCATGTTACGTACCTATATACGTGCTGACTTTTGCTTAGTGATTGTTTGCTCTACTTGTCATTTTGAATTGAGAGAGATGTTTCACGCTAAAATACCTTAAAGCTCTGAGGGATTCAATGTGACGGCTACTGAAAATATCTCTTTAAAAATAATTTCGTAGCTTGCTAATTAAATTACGTCAGTTGAAATTAGATAGTTTCGGGTTGCTCATAAACCCTAGTATATATTGAAAAAGTGTGAAAACTTGAGCAGCACTTTCCATTGAAAACAATTCGGAAGTACTAAAGTTGTATTCACTTTTTACGAGGCGAAGTAAATAGTAAAACCAAGTGTCCGTTGTCTTTCACTATCAAAACAGGTTGTAAAACTTTAAGTGGGTACTACTTTAGTCGTTCTATTCCCGCTCTACCGGCAACACCTGCAGAAGTAAAAATGCGACGTTCTTACAGCTTTCAGTTATAAAAACTTAAATGATTTTCCATTAGGATGTAAAGACTACGTGATGCTATTAAGCTTAATAGTGTAGTTTGTATGGTAGACATTAGAAATTGCAAAAATGTAATATTTAGACAAAACTTTATCTGAAAAGTGTTTAACCTAAAGATGAAACTAAAGTGCTCTGAAACAATGAGTTTTTAAATCGATAACTGTTTTAATAACTGGTTGACATACTGCAAACTAAGAAACTAAGATGGACGGATTTGGTTGTTGGAAGTTGTGACCGTCCCCAAATATATTGCTGTCAACATCTGTCAGCGCACTAATGCCGTCGTTTCACCTCGGCTAATGCTCTGCGGGTCAAAGGGCCACTGTAAATTCTTTATGGCATTCAATTCACCTAGCTTGCCAAATGGAATTTCGCTGTAAGCAGCCATCAAGTCTGAAAATGTTGCTCCACACTAAAATTTCTCGTCAAATATTTTGCCTTTCTCTATTTTAGTATTTTAAGCCTGACGTTGGCACTTTAAAACGTATTTACAGATGATTTAAATTTGCCAACATCACTGTAATTATATTTGTTTAGCGCGAATTGTGCACCTTCAAACATCCACTTTGTAGTTTTTGTTTTACATTAGCTTCAAATTAGATTTCTTAGAAGAACAATAAGTGGATACCCTTTATATTATTACAAGGCGGCATTCTTTGTTAAGCTATGCTTCTGCATCGTTTCCGAGAAGCTATATAAGCGCAATTTTGGTGAGTTATATTTTTGTGCAAAAAAACTATAAGAAAAACATAGTATTTCAATTGACTGGCAGTTCTTTAATAGCCCTAGAAAGGGGTCTTGAAACGCCTCGTCTATGCAGACACTTCCAAACCTACTAGATAGAATACATTTACTCAAATCCCCTGGGCAGTGGACTGAAAGCCTCTGGGATCCGATCCACTCCGATAATGTTTCTTCGAGCCCCTCACTTTTATATTTCCTTTATTTAAGAGTTACAGATGGATGGCGAAGACAAAGGATGTCTGAGGAAATAAGCCGGAAAGTCTTCTTTGTTTTAAGTTCTCGTAACATTTTTTGTTTACTCAGTCTTTTTAATTACATGGTTGTGCAACTCCAATGACAATTCTGTATTTTTATAAGTTAAACGGTTGAAACAGTAACAAATAATGCTGAAACGCAACTGTATAATATTCCAAATAACAATTCAGAAGCAACCGATCAAGTGCCGCTCGCAAGATCAATGTCGCACCAACTTTAATTAAATTCGTTTTGTTATCGAATAAACCCAGCCGGGTGGTTCGCTACGTCTTAGTTGAAACATTTCGTGAACGGAACCGGTGGCGGCAATAATAACTTTGACAGTTATAACCTTCGCGTTCAGTTCGCCAACGTGAATGCTCGCACAAACTTTGACACTTAAAGTCCACTTGCAATACATTGTCTGTCACTGCGACGTTGACTAAAGTTATTTACGGATCACCCAGTGGAAAACGTTATAGGGCTGTTCAATATACACCAATTCAACGTTGTGTTTTATTGAAAGGGAGCCAACAGTTGCCAGCTGTCTGTTTATTGTATGGCTTACAGTGTGCTTTTTCGTTTCCCAATAACAGCAATAGAATTCAACTACGTTTCTTATACGAGTATATCTTGAGATCTACAACTGAATGCTATCACTATTATTCCATCGGTTTTATTGGAATAAATGTCTGTATAGCTGTATCTTATTATGCTCCTGTTTACAGTAAACGGTAGCAAGCAAGGAGAATTTATAGGCACTTACTCTAATAACTGTAACGCAGACTATTTTACTATCACACACACTTCATGAAATATCCGGGCTTTAAGAAACGGCGTGTTATATTACCACGGTGAACACATACTCACTGAATATTAAACACGTATGCTACGACATTTTTTGCGTGGTAACATGTAATTACGATTGGAAACCGTTTTAGCCGTGATACGTAGGAAGAATACTAATCCTCTCAGTCGGTGGGAAGCGGGTAGCTGAACGAAGCCTTGCTGAACTCAGCCGCGAAATTAAGGCGAAATTTCATTTCACCGAACGAAGCGATGTAGAAAATCTTTGGTCAGTGGTGGGTCTCGAAAATAAAATCGTGCTAATGTATCCGTAACCCTTCCACTTGGAAGGAATGGCCGACACCGGTCCGGTCACGGTTTGTCATCCGTTAATTTACAAAAGCGGTTCGCGGCACGCTGGTCCCCGACAGACTTTACCATTGATGGAGGTCCGAGTTTTTATCAAAAGATTTGACCGTGTATTTTCGGTAACATAAAAGTTTCCTGCGGTGGGCCCACAAACCTTTTTCTATAGGTTGGCCGGGTAATCTCTGACAAGTCGTTTTAAAAGCGGCTCTTTTAAGATTAGAGTGTGGTTGCCCCATTGTATTGGACTCCGGTTGATCGAACACCAGTTCGCAGGTGGTCGATAAAAGAATTCTCTACTATAGGAAATTGATTTTCTTTCAGTGGAAGAAAATAGCTTGATTCCATTAAAAAGGAAAACGGCTTAGAGCTTAACACTCAGCGGTTAGCTGTAAATTAACAGCCTTGATTGAGAAAACTTATGAGGTTTAAAGCTGTGTGTGCAAATTGAAAATGTTAATCGTTGTTTGTTTCTATTTCATGTACGATTTGAATTTTATCTAAAAAATAAAACGACCATTTACGTGATATAATTCGTTTTAAATAAAAGCTTTTAGATGTTTGTGGTTATTTGACTATGCACATCTTAGCAGTAAACTGTTGAAACCAATTGCATCATTGATTTTCAATATTATATACAGACTCTCGGTCCGTTGTCGATTCTATCGTCTCATGCCTAAAATATGCCTAATTAAATAAATTGAATATAATTTAGACCTTTCAAATTAATCCACTTGCTTGTATCTAGTGTAAATTTAACAGCCATACATCTAATGACGTTTAATTTATCAAATATGGACGATATTTGACAGCAGTTAAACTAAATACAGACCTTTTAAACATCTTCCATCCCTTTCTCGTGTTAATAATTAGAAAGAGAGAGACAGAGTGAAACTAAAATTAGATTTCGGAAAAAGATGCCAGGGGCCTGTTTCATAAAAAGTATTAGTCTAATATTTTCATTCTTTTTTTTCATACATAATATGATTATGTAATATTAGACTAATATTTTTTTGAAACTGGCCCCTGAATCGTCATAAAATAAAAACAATAAATCATTCAAGATTTTCGTCAACTTCTTGGTGAGTCAATATATCAAAGGCTTAAATATAATAAACATGGCGTGTGCATGCGCTAACTTTTTCGTGGCTGCTGTGCCGCTACCGCACACCCGTTTCCCCAATTTATGACGTCGGCGTGCATTTGAATAAGTTTACCATAAAAATAGGCATTCTGCGGCCAGAAACTTTGGCAATAAAATGCAAATGGTGACATTGGTGACGTTTCTAGATTACGCTCGAGTAACGGCGAATCTAGTTCTAGAAGGGAAAGAGCGATATATTCACCTGGATGGTGAATTTGAAGTCGTAAATATTAGGTTTACGAACACCTGAGAGCTTGTGACTTTCAAAGAATTCGCGATCGCTAGAAATCATATATATTTCGTTTGGTTTTAACGCTTGCTGTTTCATCCAATACTTTTATCTTGAAAGGAACTTCCAATGAACATAGGATTTTCGTGTAATGAAAAAGAAAATGTTAGTTATACTACTATTAGTAGTATAATAGCAATAGTCTATTCCGTTGTCTATAGCCTCCATCAAGTCTCTCATGGAAAGGAAAGGGAAGAGCATGCTAACAAGTGAGTGGCCACTTACTGACCCCAAAAAATATAGGCTGAATGTTGTCGATATGAAAAGAAGTCGTACCAAGTAGTACGAAAAGTGCCCACAAAAATGTAGTTCATGTGGCATCGCGGGTCATACCTACTAAACATATTTATTCAAAATAAACTCATAAAATATCTTTAGAACTAACAATTTTAGAACAAAACAGGGATGTTTAATATTTTGTTAATTACATTTTTAAAGATCTTCTAGTCCAAGTCGTGGGTACAGGGCCCATAGACGTAACGACGTCGTAACGTATCAAATTTGTAGACATGTGATAACATTTTACTAGACACTCCCTCGCCGTGTCTTGTTCTTTACCATGAGTATAATTTAATATGAATGAGACAAAACCAGGTTCTTGTTTTAATATAGCGATTAGTTTAAACTTTAGATACATATTTATTTTCGCTTTAGATAGAAAGAAAGAAAGGAAGAAAGAAAGAACAAACAAATAGGTACATTACAAAAGACAATTAACAAATATAAATATAACAATAGGCACACGGTAAGCATATAGGTAAGTCTATTTTTATCTGATTTTAACTGTCTGTGCTTTTATCTTTTTGCTTATGTTTGATACATTTTGTAGGTACATCTGATTCTTGTTTTTTTCATTGAGCTTATGCTTATCTGAATTTTGTAGCTCAGCTCATAATGATCGACGATGTATTTAGTACATGACAAAGGCGTTGTACGCACCGCTATATATACGATATACTCGTACTTGCTGCTGCCCAGCGGTTTCACCCGCGTGGAGATTTTGGATTAAGTACATAGTATTTATTTTTTTGCGCGGAACCTTAATTCTTTTTCTAAAATCAAAGTAGCCTACGTTACTCCTTGTAACATCAGCTATCTGCCAGTGAAAGTCCCGTCAAAATCGGTCGAGCTGTTTCGGAAATTACCCGGAACAAACAGACAGACAGACATACAGCATTTTTTAAAATGGTTGTTTTGTTATAGGTACCGTAAATACTTTCATATGCATTTAGTAAAAAGCTGTTATTTTGATATTACAAACAGACACTTCAATTTTATTTATTTGTACAGAGTATAGATTCCTTGAATAGCTTTTTATTGCTTTCTGCTTCTTATATAATACGTAGTTAAGATCAAAAATGGCGCCAATACTTGCGTTTTCTATCTAAGTGCACCGAAATTACAGAAATTACACGGCAGGGGCTATCACAAAAATTGTACTGAAATAAAGATTAAACAATAATACATCTGAAATAATTAATATAAATTCTTCGTCAACCCTAAATAAAAGAATACCATTCTCTTGAATGATACCAAAAATAGATGCGTACGAGGAAAACAAACTCATATTAACAATTCCCGACGTCGTTCAAGGGAACGTTCGAGGTGTCTCACGGTTCGTTACGTGTTTTCGCTTATTGTCAACAGTGGTATCATTTACTTACTTTGTTATAAAAGACATGAAGACATCATAATATTATATTTGAAATTTTAGCAATTTATCTAAAGATTAGCTTTGTTTTGGCGCACATTTCAAAATATGTCTGGTATCCTTAGTTACATTGCTGCTTGTCATATCACTATGTCGTCTCTGTTGACTACGAAGTAGGCTCCTATTACGACTATTATTAGTTATATGCGCTTTATGTTTGGCCTGTTATGATAGACAGAATGGATTGAGGTCATTGACTTATATCAGCATCAAGGTCTACGTCTTTATAGGTTTAGCTCGACGTATGTGTGTGTGAGATACACAACGATATCAGGTTAAACCAAGTCCTCATTAGAGAAGGGTATCTGTATAACCATTCAGAGTCATGTAGAAAGATCATTAATAACATATTATGTATCTGCTAATAGTGCTTAGTAATTGTATTAGGGATATTTCTTTATTATTAAATTTATTAAGGGTGTTAAGTGAACAAGCTGACTAACATTATATAAAATAAGTAGTACCTACATTGATTAGAAAGTCTTCAAAGAGTACCTACGTGCGCTCAAATGTGCTCAAATTTCCACGATGTATGTCTTTGTTTATTTTAAAAATAGTGTAGTTCATATGTTTGTAAGTTAGTCAAAATTTTACGAGTAAAATTGATTCAATAATAGATTAATTTATGTATTTTGTTACCTATTTCATACACAAAATATAATTTAAAAGACAGCCATGAGCCTATCTCCGTTTCTCTACTCTAGATACATGTTACTTTCGTACGAGAAAGCCGTTCTCTTTGTGGCTTCTACCGGTGTCTAATTCATAAGATTTGCTCAAAGAAAAACTACTTACTATTAAACAAACATTACCTACCTAAAATCTTGTTAAATAGTCATAATCTTACAAATATCTTACATCATATTTTTTAATATATAGTTGTATATCGCTTCGTATGTTTAATGTTCTTCTTGCACATCCAGGAAGACTGGTAAAGGATGCAACTTAGGCATTATAATGTTGTTGTTGTACATATCTTCATGTACGAAACAAATAATACACCTTTAGATATACTTGAGACATACTTAATAATACCGTAGTGTCGATTAGACATACTCGATAATTAACATATCTTCGACTAACCACAAAAATAGTGATCAAAAAATCCCGAAACACATTATCGAATAGGTACTTATCTCACCAAAATACCGGTCAATATACAAACAAATCAATCATCCACAGCATCGAATACAATTTCATTCGCAATTTACTAAGAAACAGGGGGTTGCAATAAACAATCTGCCGTATCTGATACACAGCCGGATCTGCGAATCGATCGGAGAAAATGATTGATAGCACAACGCCACATCAAATAGGTCCAATGCCGTCGTCCGGAGACGGAGAATTGTCTAATGGGTATTTGAAACATCGTATTTTCCAGAACAATTTGTGGACCAAGTTTATTTAGCGGCTTAATGCGGATCGAATCAGTTTGCAATTTAGATTTCTACTCAAATTCTATCGTTATATAAGGGTCGAGGGTACACGAGATATCATATTTTGTAGACTAGTATATGCTTTATGACACGTATATACGTAAAAATTCATGCAAAAGACTACGAAGACTGCATTACTCCTTTTGGTCATAAAATGAAACTGGGAAGTCTTTGAAAAATATATATGATGTTGATATATCAACATCATATATATATAATTATATATTTTATGCTTCTGGTATCTTTATCCTATATTCTTTAATCTAAACCAGCGGTTCTCAATCTTTTTTGGTGACGGAACCCTTTTGGAAAGCGAAATACTTGACGGAACCCTACACTAAAACTATACTTTTTATTTAAAGTGTATTCTTTATTAATAAGCATAATAAAAGTACCATTAATTTTTTTCTAAATTCTTGTGGAACTCCTACAGGTGTATCGCGGAACCCTAGGGTTCCGCGGAACACACTTTGAGTATCGCTGATCTAAACTATCTACATTCCAAATTTCATCGAAATCGGTTTAATTGTTACGGAGATACGTGGTAACAAACATTCACAAACACCATAAACTTTCGCTTTTATAATATTAGTAGGATAGGATTAGTTGGATATGACGGTAACTGCTAAGCGATCTCCGACTAAAATGAACACATAAAACTGTATTAGTATGAATACGGGATTTAAAAACCGATGCGGCAGAGTAACCCCACCCTCTGTATGCTAATTAGATACAATAAGTAATAACTGTAACATTCTGTACCTACACCAAGCCCGGTATAGGTACGATTTATGTGCTTTACGTTTCCTTGACGTTTTGTGCCCATTTGTTAGCTATTTTATTAATCCTTGGAGTCATAAAACAAGCTATTATATGTTTATACAGTTTCCACGAAGCCTAATATACTGTAGGGAATTATAATAAAACGTTAGAAAACGTAAAATAAATATTTAGAAGGCACGACAACGTGTAGCACGGCAGATCGTTGTTTTATTTTTTCTTGCTTGATGGATTCGAATTTCTAGTGCTCGAGATGAGAGCTCAAGTTGAAAGTCTATTCTCAAGCATCTATTGGTGTGTTCTAGCAGCTGCGCTTGAAGCCAATCTTATCCTGGTGTTACGTGTTTACCACCTTCAATCATTTCATTAGTGGGAGGACTAACTCTTCTGCGAGTGTCCGTCTGGGTTGTTACCACCGCTTTGCTCGTGAACTCTGCCACCAATCAGTAGTGTGCAAGCATTACTGTGTTCCGGTTTGATGAGCAGAGTTTCCAGTGAAATTAGTGGGCTTATGAGACTTAATACCTAATGTCTCAGGGTAACGAGCGCACTGCAGTGCCGCGCAGGCCTTTGTGTTTCAAAGTTCTGGGTGGCACTGCAATTGTTATGGGCCGGCGTTATGCTTACCTTCAGGCAAACGACCAGCTCGTCTCGCTACCAAAAAATATGAAAAAAAAAACTGTCCCATTAAAGTTCTTATGTAGATCTAAAGATGATGTTGTTAATTAATTAACTTTCTATACTTCCCACAAGAGGATTGGTTAAGTACAAGTAGGTCTTATAAGGCTGCTAAGGGTCTCAGTAAGGTACTCCACGACCGTTATTTTATTAATTATCTCGTTATGCAAAGTTCAGAGGAAGTACTTTAACTTATATATTTTCAAAGCTTTGTTTCCGGTTTCATTAATACGATCACAAGGAATAATGCAGTGCTTCGTAGTAGTTTCGCTGAAGACGATGTTACAAGACAAAGGGGATGGTTTAGAGAAAGGCTGCTCTCTCGCGCATTCAACTTCGCTAGGTAAGTACCTAATCTTCTTACTGGCCTCCAAAATCCAAAATGGTACTACAAAAACTAACAAATGCTGCGGTGGTTCATTTTGATATATTACATAACTAGCTTCTGCCCGCGGTTTTCACCCGCGTTCCCACAGGAACCGTCAAACCGATCTGTCAAATTAAATCAACTTGTCAACATTATAAAACTTTATTGACAGCTGTCAATGTCAATTTTATGTCACACTAACTTCTGACCGTGGTTTTCACCCGCGTTCACACAGGAACCGTGCATTTTTCCAGGATAATAAGTATCCTATGTTACTCTCCGGTCCATAAACTATATCTATGCCAAAAATCACGTCGATCCGTTGCTTCGTTACTGCGTGAAAGAAGGACAAACCAACAAACACACTTTCGCATTTATAATATTACTATGGATATGCCATAATTTAATACATTTAAATACATTTATGGTTATAAATTGCAAAATTTTGAACATATAATTTTCCCATGAATACTATTTTTAAATAGTGAACGTGGTTTTGATTACCAAAGCATAATGAGTTGGTGCACGCTCAAACGGAATTTCTGTAATAACTTTGTAAACTATAGGCAAGCTACAAAGGGGTTCTGACCGTCATTTCAACATTATTTCAAAACATAGACATTTGAAATCTTATTGAAAAAACCTGAAATGTATAGAAAACTTAAATCTACTGTGCCGTTACACGGCAGGGCCTAGGATACGGGTGGCTGGGACAGCATAGAGAGGAACCTCGTGACAATACGTGCCGAGTCAATGAGCACGATGCTCATTGACTAGGCACGTATTATTTGTTCCTGCATCTGGATTTTGATCGAACCATGCAGTGAAAGTCTCTTGAGATGTTGTTCGAGACTCTTTCAAGGGCGTTAGCCGTAGGGGCAATGACCGTCGAGTCAATATTTCGCCTGACGATTATCTCGGTAGCCACTTCGTTGCTGGAGTGTGCTTTTCGCCTTAACATATATTATACTCTATACATACAAATAAATAAAATTAATGTGTCTGTTTGTAATGTCAAAATAACAGCTTTTTACTAAATTCAAATGAAAGTATATATGCTACCAATAAAAACACGATTTTTTAAATTTATGTCTGTCTGTGTGTTTGTTCCGGATAATCTCCGAAACGGCTGGACCGATTTTGACGGGACTTTCACATGATACACGGGGCAGATAGCTGAGATTGCAAGGAGTAACTTAGGTGGGCGAAGCCGTGGGGCATAGCTAGTAATAAATAAATTAAATAAAGTATTGTTAACAGTATAATAGCATTTCTTCCTTTCTATTTACCTCAAGAGGACTGGGGGACTTGGTGTCATGATGATAGTATATATATAGTAATAAATGGTTATTAAGAACGTCGGCGTTTTTCTTACATTTAGTAATGTAGTCAACAAATATAAGTAAATGCTTGACAATTCAGAAAGGTTTATAAAATGCAATTATAGATAGATAGATAACTCTTTATTGTACACCAACATAATACAAAAATGAACATAACTAAATAAGGTATATTAAGTACAATGGGCGGCCATATCGCTAAGTAGCGATCTCAGCCAGACAACCTTTGGATGGAGAGGAATTGTGTTGGGAGTAAAATGTAATGGTTTGTTACTAGACAAGCTTACTATTAGTCGAATTTACTACAGATATACTGGTTGTTTACATATGATATTTAGTAATTATATTTATGATTTTGTATTGCTTTAATCACTGAGAGGAACTGCTAATGCACTGTACATAATAATGTTATGACGTAGAAACAGAATAAGATAAGGGCACATCAAAGCGTTATTTGCATTCTGAGAAGGGACCGGTCGGGGATAGATCGCCCTCTGGAGGTTACTATGAATTTTGATACCAGCTAAAGGAACATTGGAGAGGTTTTTACAGATTTCTGGGAGCATTTGTTTCACTTAAGTTCACATAAAATTTGTTGCACATTGAAAATAATGCACATTTTTAGAAAATAAAACAAAATCTTTTAAAAAAAAATTGTGCGTTCCAAGACTTCTTATGTATTGAATTCATATTGATAAAAAAAGCTCAAATAATTTTGATCGTTAAAAAAAAATGTCAAAGCTTTGATAATGTGCAATCCTATCTACGCCTATCTATGCAATGGAAAATATCTGAAAAGACCAGTGAAGTGTGGAACCTGCAAGTGCCGACCTTAGCCGGGATAGGTGAAGGCGACCGGCCATAGAATATTGACTCGGATTTGAATAATAAATGCGCATCGAAACTGTGTGATTCCGCTACATCGCTTGCTTCAAAAGATGTCTAAATTTATTTGCCACTCGAGCTGCTTCTATTCACGAACAATAAGCTCTGTCAAACTTTGAAGAGCCGCCTAACAATATTAGGAATTTTATAATTTTCCCAAACTAATTTCGAAACTATCGAAAGACCTTAAATTCCGAAAACTTATTTAATACTTCATTTATTGAATGCTGAGTTTAATAAGTTTTTGCCTACTGAAGAGACGGTGGTTAATTAAGATTCGAGTTAAAAGGAATAGGTAGCCGCCGACATTCATGATTTTCAGGTGAGTGAATTCATTCTGATCAATAAGCCACCCGGTGGGCACGAAAAATGTTTCGGTTGTGTACCCGCGTTTTCATCTCTGCGGGGAAGGTAATTAACTGAGAGGAAACTTCAAAAGACCCTTCTGAGAGTATTACAAGGAATATGAAAAAGGAAAATAGGCAGGTAGCTGCTTTCTGCTGTTAATTAACAATACGTTCAATGATTAAAAACATTAGTGCGTCAGTTGTATTCTTAGAACATATGTAAAAAAAAGTTTATTACATTACATCCTAATAAAGACAGTAAAGTTCCTGTTATCTGTAATCTTAATATTTATGGTAACAACAAATTATACTTCCAACTTGAATTAAAACATTTTCAATAATATAAAAATGCAGGGTGGTAGGAATAGCAGTTTGGAGTGCTCGCCTAGCTAGCTACGACCCAAGTACCTACGTAACAGTGTATTTCAGCAACTGCACTTGAAAGTTTGCCTAATTTTAGGTTTAGGGTGTCCGAGCAATTGGGATATTGACTGATTTTGGGAAATTGTTTAAAATGATGCGAATGGGCCTAATATAACCCAAAATATTAAAAAATACTTTTTGAATACAGCTAATACTTTAATTTTCATGTATTTTAAATGCCATTTCAAGTTTCGCTCCAAAACGCCAGTACTGGTCACGTGATCGATGTGACGTCACGCGCTTTACAATTCATGACACAGATAACTATATTCACAGAAATCACTCTAAAATATTAGGCAGAAAGAGCAATATACTCATTCCGATTGAGCAAGTGACGTCACGCGCTTTGATTGGTGTTTTGTGTCACGTGACTTCGGAGTGATGTGATTACATTTTGATTATTAAATTAAAATTAAACTCCTTAAAAATAAACAAAAATATTGTGTTTTATAGGATTTCTGTCATAAAAACTACTGTTTAAATTATATTTTTATTTGAATACAGTCAACATCCCAATTGCACTGTAATCATTACATGTTTTAAATTAATGAAACAGGTATTGGACAGGCACCAGCACGAAAAAAAATTAAAACACATATGCCATTACCATAAGGCTTACAGAACACTTTTATTAACTTCTGTATTTGCATGCCACCCTCGGGCTCAAGTGGAATATTTAACCTTACTATACTGTTCCGTATAACTGTGATTACTTGCGATGTAATTGTAATTGGGTTGTTGACTGTATTCAAATAAAAATATAATTTTGCCGCGAATCGGTAGTTTTTGTGACAGAAATCCTATTAAACACAATATTTTTGTTTATTTTTAAGGAATTTAATTTAAATTAAATAATCAAAATGTAATCACATCAATCCGAAGTCACGTGACCTAAAACGCCCGTGACGTCACGGTTTCAATCGGAATGAGTATATACTTTTTTTTTGTTTTGTTTTTGGCTCCACGTGATTTGCGCATTTAACTAGTGTCAAGTTATATAAGTAATAATATATAATAAATCTCTAGTTTTGGTGCATGAAAGTCGTTAAAGTTTAGTCTAGGCGCGGTCGAGTTGAAGTGACGCTTCAGTAAATTGGTGGATAGTTTACTGAACCTTCTATGGAGTTTGGGATAGAATACGAAAATACACGTTTTTCGTCTTTGTACTATTTGCCTTTCACTCATGCAAGTTTACGAACACTTAATGGTTAATAATCCACTATTATTACACATTAACACTCTATAAAACAAAGGTTTTAGTAAATAACACAAAATCAACAACAGCACATTTTCGCATTCCCGCCGAAACTCCAATGAGTATATAGCTCGTTGCGCTTAACTGCTTAGTATTTTAGAGTGATTTCTGTGTTTTATTTATCTGTGCTGTGAATTCCGCGCCTATTTTTCTAAATTTATTTCGACTCTTGAATATTCTCCCATGATGGAAAGTGGCTTCATAAAGGCAAATAATTCCAATTTGCCGAGAATTGATTGTTTTACGGTGGCCAATTTCTTCTCGACAAACGATAATTTCTGCTCTGCTGAATTTAGAAATGTGAAGACCTCCGTGTAAGTACCTACTTATTATACCAAAAATCATTATTTCTATAACCAACAATGAATATATAACAGTAATCATAGATTCTAAGATCCAAAGTGTATTAATTAACCAAAGCATATATATAAATTAATAAGCTCAAAAAACTTAGAACTCATATTTTAATACATAACAATACATACAGTACATACACAGAAAGCATCGAATCAACTTGTCACTAAACGTAGCACAGACTAGGTAGTAGTGGTTATATTCTCTTTGCTTGTCACTTTACAGTGTTATAGAAAATTACTCTGTGGTAATTGAACTCGTGACGTCACTGCCGTTTTGGAGCAAAATTTAAAACGGCATTTAAAATACATGATAATTAAAATATTACTTGTTTTAAAAAGTAAATTTAAATATTTTGAGTTATATTAGGCCCATACGCATCGTTTTAAACACTTTCCCAAAATCAGTCAACATCCCAATTGTTATCCAGATAGTTATTAAGTTACTAGATGGTAGGACTAACTAATCTGCGAGTGTACCGTCTTGGTTGGTACCAGTGGCGTATTTTAGAATTCAGCGACCTGGGCACGCAGACCCGCCGCCCTGCCATGCCGTCGCCGCGCCGCTGCGCCTTTCAGTATTCACAATAGTATACACAAGACTGACTACCTTGTAAAACGGTGCTATAGCTAAACTATGTTTTGTCTTTGTTGTTCTTTGACAATTTTAAACTGAATCGAAAGAGACAAAACACTGTTTAAGTATTCAACCGTATAACACTGTTTATTAATAAGAGTCTTAGTTAGATAGGCTCTTATTTATTTTGCTTGCATCGCCCCTCGAAGCCTGTCGCCCCGGGCCATGGCCCTTTTGGCCCTAGGGTAAATACGCCCCTGGTTGGTACCACCTCTTAGTTTGTGAAGCCTGCCGCAAAGCAGTAATGTGCAAGTATTATTGTGTTCCGGATTGATGAGCAGAGTAGCCAGTGAAATTACTGGACTTAATGTCTTAGTCGCGGGCCTTTGTTTTCAAAGTTCTGAGTGGCATTGCAATTGTTATGGCCTTATGGGCCCGCGTTATGCTTACCATCAAGCAAACGAACAGCTCGTCTCGTTATCAAAAATTATATAAAATATAAATACAAACTAATATTTCTATTGCAATACAAGTTCATATTTATATATATACTGTAGATTTTTTTGCTTTACCAAGTTTTTTGGTAGTATTAGGCATTGAATTTATAATTTTTTATAAAGGTCGCTTTTTCACTAAAGTAAAAGAGCCATGGTATTATTACACGTCAGAGCAAGTTAGTCACGAACACCATAATTTTATAAATGGATGGCAAGATATACCACCGCTTCGCTTCTGGGGCCTGTTTCATAAAAAAATATTAGTGTAATATTATGAGCTTTTTTTTCTTTTTTCTATACAAAATATGAGACTAATACTCATAATATTAGACTAATATTTTTTATGAAATAGGCCCCTGGAGTGCTTTAATGACTTTAAAATTACACCTCTATCCATTGTTTTCGATCCCAAATCTAACTTTAGCCACTATTGCTTTTATTTTAATGAATGCTTAAAGAAACAAAGTACACTTTTAAAATACAAAGGTCAAAGCTCAGTTACGTAGATACACCTCTTGTTGGCACATGCAAACTTTCTGATGGTCTCTGCCAAGGTATCCTCGAAAAAGGGCCGACCCTCTATGTGTAATTAAGGTCCCTATGCGTCAACTTTGCTGTGATGTGGGTTCAAAAGCAATGCAAACCGAGTAGGTATCCGTACCTAAAGTACCTAAGTACACTTTACAGGCTGCGTCTGCGAAAATCAGAGTCCCCAGACATTGTAATTGGAGTTGTACCTGAACGAAAATTAATTTGATGTTAGAGTTCCATCAGAGAGCGCTGACTTAGTTGAGTTTGGTTGGTGTTGCCTTTTAGGACAGATGTTGCGACAACTGAAATTGCACATTGATTTAACAAGCAGAAAACAGCTAGTCACATCTATACAAATAAATAAAATTGAATTGTCTGTTTGTAATATCAAAACAACAGCTTTTTACTAAATGCATCAAATCAAATCAAATCAAATCATTTATTTAGACACAAAAATTTTACACATAGATAATTATGTTGAATCCATAGCCTCCCGAACTAGTATTCACTGTGTTTCAGGAGTCAGTGGCTTCTCTTATTAACCTGCTAGTCTTATGTCATACATAAATAAATGAAAGAAAAATATGAAAGTATATACGATACCTATAACAACACAACCATTTTTAAGATTTTTGTCTGTCTGTCCGTCTGTTTGTTTCGGCTAATATCCAATCAGCGGGTGAAACCGCGGCTAGTAATATTATAAAACTAGCTGCAGCCCGCGGTTTCATCCACGCGGAGATATTGGATTTCATGGGTTTAATTTTTTTGCGCGGAATCCTAATTCTAGTTCTAAAATAAAAGTAGCCTAAGTTACTGCTTATAATATCAGCTATCTGCAAGTGACAGTCCGGTCAAAATCGGCCTTGCCGTTTCGGAGATTACTCGAAACAAACAGACACACAGACAAAAATTTAAAAAATGGCGTTTTTGGTACACCAAAAAATTATATTTAATTTCATATGCATTTAATAAAAAGCTGTTATTTTGATATTACAAACAGACACTTTATGTAGTTTAACAGTTTGGAAATAATATTTATGCCAGCCGAAAAGTAGGTATAGTAGGTATTTGTAGTAAAATTTTCATTAAAACTCTTTTCTGCGTCTGACAGACAAATAAACGCACGATTAATACAATAATACAAACTCAACGACTTCAGTACACAAAGAACAAAGTTAAATTAACTCTAGTGTCTGTTTGGAGCAGAAAGCAACGGAATAAGAATCCTTTCTCAAAAAACGACCTCACCGCCGCTGACTATAAAAGTTGCGACTTTCTTGTGACTTTTGCAGGTATCTCAAATAGCGGGACGTCAGTTCAACGTCGAATTTGCTGGAATTATCTGAGAATTGGAATGAGATTTCGGAATTTTAGAATGGATAAAACGGTGCCTGGGAGAAGTAACCTAATTTTCTGGCTCAGCGTCTCCGGGCGCTGCCTGGCTGCGACGCGCCGCGTAGGCCACGCGACGCGCGACGTTTCGTCTCGCGCCCGCAAGCTCTCGCCTCCGCGCCGATTACATTCGATGAAATAGAAAATTTCCTGTTACGATAACCGACAATCTGGGCCCGGAGATCATTCAATAATACTCTCACCGCACCTTCTACCCATAACGTTGTTTATCATACTCGAAGAAAAATATTTTATTTCCCATCCATATTTTATACACGAGCATAACAAAAATATATTTAGTTCCAAATGTTTGCCTATGTAACAGTAGCATTACTTTCGTCTGACTGAACGCGAGAGATTGACGTTGAGTCTAAAAATCCTCTGACTTTGAAATGCAACTTAGCGCGAATTGCCGCGGTCCGCTGTTCCAAAACCGTGTTTCAACTGTGGTTTGTAAACTCGGGAGGTGTGATCGAGATACAACGCTCGGTGAGCATGCAGTGAATGCATTTGAGTTACACAAAAGCGGAAGGTTTTCCTTTTTCTTTTAGGCGCCTCCCTATTTTTGTCGGGCATTCACATGGCGAGAGTGGTACACGATTTTTAACTTAGTTCTGTACAGGTGAGTCGGCATACTAATGCATTGTTCGTGCTTTCGCTATTTCTGAGTAGCTTTTCATAATTTCCCGCTCAAATTCGTTAATGTATGTCCCACAGTACACATTAGGAGTAATGGAGTCACTTGTTTAAATCTATTTAAAAGTTGCTCAAACAGGATTTCGATTACTTTTGCTAAGCGGTTCGTATTATTTTATTTGCCTAACAACTTTTCTCAAATTCTCAGTATAATTGGCGGACGGAAAACTGCTACTTTTATTAAACTGATAATTTCATAATATTTTTTTTGTATTATTTGGTAACGAGACGAGCTGGTCGTTTGCCTGATGGTAAGCATAACGCCGGCCCATAGCAATTGCAGTGCCACCCAGAACTTTGAAACACAAAGGCCTGCGTGGAACTGCAATGCGCTCGTTACCCTGAGACATTAGGTATTAAGTATCATAAGCCCAGTAATTTCACTGGCTACTCTGCTCATCAAGCCGGAACACAGTAATGCTTGCACACTACTGCTTGGCGGCAGACTTCACGAGTAAAGCGGAGGTAACAACCCAGACGGACACTCGCAGAAGAGTAAGTCCTCCCACTAACAAAATTATCATTATTATATTAATAATAATCATTGGATGCAACCAGTGCTGGCGTCTTTTCAATGTATCATTACTTGATTCGTTTCGTTTAAGAACTTTTTATATGCCCTGTTTAGAGAAACGATACAATTTTGGAATGGACCAAATAGAAGTAAAACTCAATAAATCGTTACTGTTGGACGTTTCATTCTTAAGTAAAGGCAAACGAGTTAATTTATGGACCTAGTGACACGAGGTGCAAGTTAGTTCGCAGTGCAATCAATTTTGAGCGTCCATCGCGATGCCCGCAATCGAAGGACGGTAATTTGATCAAGCAATTTTGAGCTGATGAAATCGAGTTGCTATAGGTCACTTCGCCTGAGAGACGACAACTCGGCGTTTAATTGCTTTCTAATTTTAATTTTCATTCATATTAGTGTCGCTCTGTTACTCCGTGAACTTATTAATTTCGACCTGTCTTTCATTCTCATCAAGACCTCAGCTCAAATAAGGTAAAATTAAAAAGATTTTGCTTAAGTAGATATACTTTATATTAAAAGTTTTACACTGTAAATGGCAGTTCATGATAGGCTAGATGTAGGTACGGTACATTATTAAATTAAAACGAGATCGCATAATGAACGTCTCTTAGTTACAAAATATATTTAGTAGGTAGTTCCTATCCCACAGGCAGGACGTTTTGACGTAGACAGGACATGATTGTGGACGACACATGCCGCTCGTAATATGTGCCGCGGCCACGTTGGTCTTACTGCATTTATTGCCCACAGCCTCTCAGCTGAACTGCATTTTGTCAAGCATGTTGATGAATCCCGCATTATTTGTCCGTGCTTGTTACTGCGCTGCTTTATTAATGTACCCAGTGTTGTTGTTTTTTCATGAACTTTTGCGTACAAGTTTGTGTAAAAAAGAACTGTACTTGAATATGTGCAGTATGAGCAGCGATTTGTCAAACTGGAATGTACACTTTATATGGATTTTTTATTAAGAGTGCGATCTGTATAAATGTAAGAAATCAATTGGAGGTCGTTTCGTACATTGTGTATCAAGATCACAGTTCGATAGTGGTGCTAGTTTGACAGCTTGAGAGGATCTTAAAATAGCTGAATATAATATAATATAAAATATATTTAGTGTGTATTTTATTTAGTTATTTTAGTTTATGTTGTTTACTTTTTCTGTTATTATAATAAAGACACCTTTATATAATAGGACTAAGCATTTGCGACTAACGTTGTTGACCAACGAATTATCCAAAAATCGGTAACCTACCCCAAGTATATCGGTATTTTGGAAAACAGTACATTTAATCTGATAAGAGTGATTAGCCAGTGACGTTGCGACGTGATATTTATCACATGCAGGCTCACTGCGCTGAAATTGTAGCGACGCGTGACGCGGTAAAGGTGTCTGTTACACGCTCGTACAGATCTCTGTCTATGCCATCAGTCATGAAACCTGAATGACTGGTGGAATGGCATTGACATTAAATATGCGGTCTGACAAATAGTCATAACCAATATTTCCTCGTAAAACAATGAATAATCGAACACCAAAATAAAATTCACAAAACAATGTATTGTTTGCCCCTGTTTGCCCGTATTGTTTACTGGTGATTGCGTTATCTTTTTTTGGCAGGCTAGCATTTGACAACTATCCGTTCTTTTTATTTGCTCATGTTAATAGAAGATGAGACGCGCAGGTTGTTTGTCTGGTGTTGGTGACGTCACCATAACAGTGACTTACGCCCGAAATTAATAAGGAATCCTAATCCGTTTTTGGCTGTATAACAGTCAAAAACAATCCAATTTCTAAGTTTTACTTGTTAACAACACATCCACAGTTCGAGATTGGATCTAAAAATACGTCGAATCGTTCGGAGGTCGGGATCACAACTTTGGATTTCCCTCTGTTCGTAAATAACAGTTTATTTCAGTTGGAGCATGTTGATAACGATATCTGCAGTTTGACGTTTCGTCTAATCAAATTGTGTTATTAGCACGCGGATTGGAGATCGACCCGTTGGTAGTAGACGACCCGGGTTTGATTTCAATCTCCACTGGGAGATATACTATTAATTTCGGTATGCTGCACTACATGGCGTTCTTCACTCTGAGACATCTGTTCTAATCATGTTCTCATTCGCTTATTAACACAACAATTTCCCTGACAACTACATCGCCCTTAAAACTGGATCACTTGATGTCATAATGCTGCTCACTTGATGTCATAATCAACAGCCTAAACGTGATTATACTTGATCATAAATGGTGATGAGGTTTTTAATGGTAATACGCGCTAAGACGGTCACACACAAAGGTGATTAACGAGCAATTAAAAAAATAGTATATAATTATAACAATTGAGGAACGTAAATGACAGCAGCTATATATTTAATATGTGTATGTGTGCGTGCGTGCGTGTGAGTGTGTGTGTGTGTGTGTGTGTGTGTGTGTGTGTGTGTGTGTGTGTGTGTGTGTGTGTGTGTGTGTGTGTCTGTCTGTCTGTCTGTCTCTCTGTGTGTGTGTGTGTGTGTGCGTGTGTTTCTGAGTGTGTGTGTTTGTGAATGTTTGTTACCACGTGTCTCCGTAATAACGAATCAGATTTTGATGAAATTTGGAGTGTAGATGGTTTATGTTCTGGAATAACATATAGGATATAAAGCTATATGCCACGCATGCAAAGCCATGACCACAAGCTAGTCATTCCTAAAGTCACTTTTTATTTTTAATAATTTATGTTTAAAATGAACTGATCTTAGACATAGAGATCTAAAACTAAGTAAAATAAATGGCTAAAATTTGCAAAAGCGGCTAAGTAAAAGCAAAAAGAGAAATCATTCACGCCATGTGATATTATCTGCGCCCTAAATAGCAGGGGGGAAACAATAGCTTTGCATCATGCTCTCATCAATATGATGAGCCTCATCTGCGTCGCGCGTGCCTAAACCCCTTTGTCAAATTCATTAATTTACTTAATGAGCTAAAAGCATAATGACGCTTTGTTTCAGCTACAATAAGCTGTGGCAAGCCAGTTTATTGTGACGAAGGAAATTGCACGCTTCAGTAAGCTAAGCTGTTGGTTTCGCGAAATAACGAGCTCTCTTATCCAGTATTCACGTGTATATAACAAATTTAAATACAATATATTTATGTCCCCGAAGCTATTTCTTATAATAATTTTAGATTTTATGCTGTTTATCAAAATATTTATGAATATAATTTCCCTTTCATCTCTTAAAGTCAGGGACAAGTTGAAGGTTGTTTTTTTATAATGATGCTTTGTGTAAGTATACTGAAGGATTCCAGTTGGCGTTTGGATCGCGTCTTATTGAATTATTGCTCGTCGGTACGTGACTCAGCGCAGTCCGTGATCGGGCCAACGAGTTCTCGGTGTTTGCTCGATTCCCGTACGTGTGCGGCGAACTTTAATCGATTCTTGAATGATTCTTGTCGCGTGTCGCGCACTCCATACCGTGCTCTCGTGCGTGCTGCGCTCCGCTCGTGACAACGCTTGTTCTATCAATTACCCGTCTCTATAAAAGCGAAAATAAAACCTTTTTTACAAAACCTTTAGTAGAAAAATACAGGATACATCTCTCGCGTGACTTACCAAACCTGTAGGAGAAACACTCGAATACTGTAGAGATAAATAATCTACAGAAATTTAATTTCACGGTGGCCCTCTTATTCAGGAATGAGACACAATAAGTAAAAGGGTTCCTTTTCAGGCACCTCGGTTCTAAAAAATTGAGGTAATGGAACGTGAATAACAATTCGGCCCTCGTGGGGGTAGGAATCGGTAGGCGGGCGGGAGGATAGATTGATGGTATCCGTTTGTAGCATCTGTCGTTTAAGTGAGCATCGATTATAGTATACACCTTGGTGTTCTTTGTTTGGTAAGCAACGTTTGACTCGAGTCATCACTCACGCCGGGCTTGGGGATTAATTTTGCAATATAACAAATGACATGCTGATATTCCCCTCCCGGTGGGGACGGACGGGTGTCTCTCTCGATGAAAAAATACCTCTTCCGGCTATCGCGAGAAACATCGTTTTTATCATTCTATAAGAGGTTTTGTGAATATTTGATAAATTAAGAGTGACTTTGACGTTGGATGTTGAAAAAGGGAACGTTTTTCAAAGGAATTTAGATATACTGATATTGTAATGTAAATATATTAATGAAGCTGGAGTCAATGGTTTACAAAACGGGATAGAAACCACAAAGCTGGAAAACAGCCAGTTCATCTTCGTTCATAGTCTTTAATCAAATAGTTTTGACTTAGTACGAGTAGTTCGCTAACGCGTCGCTCGAATATAATCCTCATTAGCGTTTCTGTTGGTGACGGTATTCTAACAATTAGTGCAGTTCACAGCAGCATCTAAAATAAAGTAGGCTAAAAGCTTCTAGCATATAGTACATAAACAAGCAGCTCACTTGCAGAGTCAGTCATATCCTGCGCGGTAAAGCCGGGTACACACTGTACAACTCCAGTGTCCCGACCGCACATAACGGCAAACCGTCTAACTACCGCCTCAAGTCGCGGCAAGATTTACTGCTCCCCGGGAATTAATTCCTCCAAGTATTAAAATATCTCCGCTGTTGTTTAAAATTTTATGTTCGCATCATCGTTCATTGTTATGAGCCTGTTTTTGCTATAGGGTATTTGGGACTTGTTTAAACGTGTAAGGATATTTGTGAGTACTAATTTTAAGGCTGTACAAAATATTTTACTAGGACCTTCATACTTTTACACTTTTGAGGACTAACTCTTCTGCGAGTGTCCGTCTGGGTTAGTACCACCGCTTTGCTCGTGAAGTCTGCCGCCAAGCAGTAAAGTGCAAGCAAAGTAGCCAGTGAAATTACTGGGCTCATGAGACTTAATACTAATGTTTCAGGGTAACGAGCGCACTGCAGTGCCGCGCAGGCCTTTGTGTTTCAAAGTTCTGAGTAGCACTGCAATTGTTATGGGTTCGGCGTTATGCTTACCATCAGGCAAACGACCAGCTCGTCTCGTTACCAATAATATAAAAAAAATACTTTTAAGATTGTATTGCATGGTTTAAATAAAGGGAGAGTGTAATTTTGTAACATATATTAACTTGTTGTTCGACCTTCGTTTTTTAAATATTGTCAGACCGCATTAAAATAAGCTGCGTGAGACGTCTTAAAACTATTTTTTATATACAAACTACCAACTACAAGAATACAGCGCTATTCTCCGAAAAATATTTTATTATGTTGCGCAAAAAATTTGTTCTTTAAAATCCTGCAATGTAAGTTTGAAATAACAAGCTTTCAAATGCTACAGTTGTCACGCTTTTAAATGAAAATTAGATAGTATAATCTGCATGCCGCAGACATGGTATTGTCTCCTGTGACATGATAAAAAGTTTCCTTTTTATTTCGCCGCTTGTGTGTTCGTTGACGGTAGCCATGAATGAAGCCTTAAGGGACGTGAAGCTGCATCCACATGAAACGCTGTGGCGCCAGACGACGAAAACAAAGGCTGTTTGTGTACACCAGTGAGCATGGCGCGGATAAAATGAATCGCTAATCTTTTGTTAACACTTATGTAACTGATGCTTTATTTTTTAGGAATACAGTGATTCTTTGTTTCCGCTTCTGAAGTATTATACCAATGTAATCTATTCTATTAGGCAGAAAGGGTTATGATGTCTAATCTTTTACATAAAATAGAAAAGTTATTTTTAGCACTGGTATTTAGATACAGGTTTATGAGTTCTTCTTCTTTTGTCATTCCTCTATTGAGCTTAGCCCCTCTCTA
The DNA here is from genome assembly GCA_907269065.1 of Crocallis elinguaria. Taxonomy (NCBI): domain Eukaryota; kingdom Metazoa; phylum Arthropoda; class Insecta; order Lepidoptera; family Geometridae; genus Crocallis; species Crocallis elinguaria. Next base: position 11,282,877 of record OU026077.1, read on the forward strand.
TTACGCCGCCCCTCTCATTCTTTTACAATCCTGAAATAATGTTTACCGGTAGATCTAGCATCGTCATTGACCCGCTAGACTACTTCTTGATCTGGAGTCTCCCGTAGCCACGTCTCGGCTACTACTTTGGTTAATCCTTCATCGGCCATATATACTTTATAAGATTTTGGTAAAGCAAATCCTTACACTCAAATTTTACACAGGTAAAATTATTCAGATGGCAATAAACCGTCGTGCGCTAAGTGGTTGTGGATACAACCAATTTACTTTAAAATAATTTTATTGGACGCAGAAACAGGTTATAATAGTCTATTAGAAAAAGGCTTTTTAATCAGTCTGTAATAAATAGCTCGTGTAGGAGTCTAAGCTCAAGAGATAAAAACAAACAGGGATAAAAACTGTGCTAATTTTACGTGGTGATGTGGGCGAAGATAATCCATGATAGAGGACTCTAGCTCTTGCAGCTGCAAAAACACACTGATAGGTGCTTGGTGATAGGTTTTTAACATTGAGATGTTAGCTAGCCAGAATAACAACAATGATTATAATCATAAATAGTGATCTGCGTCAGCAAATTCATCGTTTATTAAGGGACCTATTTTTAGATAGTTCGCTCTTTTGATGATAGATGTGAATAGATTTCATGTTCACTGAAAGGTTACGCCTATAATCATAGATACTACAGTACAGTATTAGTACCGCTAAAATTAGTGAGACACAAACGTGATAACGTACGCGACGCAACAGATCAGATAGAGCTGACAAAACCAAGCAGTAACAAAAAAAATCACCATGTGGCGTGACCATTTCACTAGGATAAACCTGATGACCGTTCAGACTCCGCCAGTAAATAAGGATCATAGGATTATCGAGAGTAGCGTGTTCACCGCGGAAAAGGTTCCACACTAAGGGAAAAGGGGACGTATCGCGAATCCGGAGACGTCTCGTATTTTAGGTGCTTATTTTTTGGGCATCCCAATATGATTCCCGACTGATGACCCATATCTTTTACGCAAAAATGTTGCTTCACATATGCACACTTAGGAGCGTATGTTGTTTTGAATTACTTTGGACAGTAGTTTGGCTAAGTCAGAATATATCAATGTATATATATGACTGCAATAGTTATGTACTATCAGGCAAACGACCAGCTTGTCTCGTTATCAAATAGTACTTTTTTTATCGAAGATTCCCACACTGACTACATCTTCGATGGAAACCAGAACCAGACGATCCCACGTATCTCGTACCCAGTTACCTGTACGACGGAAGATATGAGCCTGGCAGCCCTTTTAACCAGTTAAAATTATAATCGATGCTGACAAGCATATCAGTAGAAAAACTACGATAATTTTAAAATTAATATATTTCTAATTACACCAATGGAATTATAATATTATACGTCTTAAAAATTCGCCAGCAACAGGATTCGAACCCGCTTGTTCTGGTTGGACCAGACGATTATGGAATAGTTGTTACACCAAAATTCTTGAGATGACTTTCTTTCGGCTTTCGAACCGTGGCTCCATCTAGCAGACATCGCTTGCAGTAACTGCCTACTCCAATAGTGACACTTTTCAGTACCAATCAAATGTAGAGACATTTTGTAGAAATTTAACAGACTAACTACACAATTGTTGTATAGAGATTATGCATTCCATGGCTATTTGAACACCGCACACAAACAGATTATGCGCGTTGTGATAAACTTCGTCTTTCCACCCTACCTCACACAATGCCTGCCATAATCTCCTTACAGCGGCTCCTCCGATCTCAACTGGATTTCCTTCACAACACTCTTGTATGGAATATTTTACATCAAAACCCTTTGCTGTTTTCCTTATACCTACGACTTGCCTTTTGTGATTTATAAAAGTAGGATCTCTTGGGGGATCACATATTCCAAATTATGGTTGCCTATATAAAAGTTGTTAACTTTTTTTACTATTTGATAACGAGACGAGCCGTTCGTTTGCCTGATGATAATCATAACGCCGACTTACAAAAAATGCAGTGCCACTCACAACTTTGAAACACAAAAGCCTACGTGGCACTTCAGTGCGCTAGTTACCTTGAGACATTAGATATTAAGTCTCATAAGCCCATACTTTGCTCATACAACCGGGACACAGTAATGCAGGCACATTACTGCTTGGCGGCAGACTTCACGAGCAAAGCGGTGGTGCCAACCCAGACGGCCACTCGCAGAAGAGTTAGTCCTACTGTATTATTTCCTCTGTGGTCCTACTCACAGGTGGTCCTACTACCTAGTACTAACGAATTTGATTGGTTAAAATTGACAATAAATGTCAATATCATAGAGAGGCTATCTTAACGTTCCGTGACACAATGTACTAATTTTTATTTTGGAATATAAACTGTAGCTATTTTGTCACACAATACTATTTTCTAATATCGAAAAATATTGTAGGTAATTTTTAAATGACTTTTGATCATTGCGAGTAATTCAAAACATCCTAATTAGGTATTTACGTATATGAAAAAATGTTAAGGAGATACTCCTTATACGAGTATATCCAACCTATACAATGGTACACTATGGCTAAGTAACCATAGCAATATGTTTTGTTGATTGTGTGTACTGTCAATTCTTGTAATATTAGGTTGGGGAAAAAGTCTTTTCGCATTATAGTATGTATGAACTTGTAATAAAATCTCTTTGGCTATAGTTTTTGTATATGGCTGGTTTTGGTATCATATGAAAGTTTAAATTTTAAAGAACATAATTCCAAATTCAAATTAGGAAAATGTGTGATTTTCATTTGTTTTTCGTATTGTCAAAATGAGTGAATCTAATGAAGAAATTCGATACATTTTAAAATTTTACTACAAAAAAGGTAAAAATGCAACGCAAGCCGCGAAAAAAATTTGCGATGTTTATGGACCTAGTGCAGTATCTGTGAGAGTAGCATAAATTTGGTTTAAGCGTTTTCAATCCGGAAATTTTGATTTCAAAGATGCACTTCGCTCTGGTCGCCCTATTACGGATAAAATGGATGCCATTTGTGAAAAAGTGCAACAAGATCGGCATATCAGTAGTTACGACGTAGCTGAAGAACTGGGAATTGACCACAAAACAGTTTTGGCGCATTTGAAAAAAACTGGGTACACAAAAAAGCTCGATATTTGGGTACCTCACGAGCTCACTGAAAGAAACCTAATGAACCGTGTACTCATTTGTGATTCTTTACTACAACGTAATGAAACCGAACCATTTTTGAAGAAGCTGATAACTGGTGATGAAAAGTGAATCACGTACGACAAGAACGTGCGAAAAAGGTCGTGGTCAAAGACCGGTCAGGCTTCACAGACTGTGGCGAAACCCGGGTTAACTCGCAACAAGGTGATGCTGTGTGTGTGGTGGGATTGGAAGGGCATTATTCATTATGAGCTGTTACCACCAGGCAGGACCATCGATTCTGAACTCTACTGCGAACAACTGATGAGATTAAAGCAAGAAGTTGAGAGAAAGCGGCCGGAATTAATCAACAGAAGGGGTGTGGTTTTCATTTCATGGTTTTTCATGATACCGCTAGACCTCACACATCTTTAGCCACTCAGAAAAAATTAAGAGAGTTTGGCTGGGAGGTGTTAATGCATCCGCCGTATAGTCCTGACCTTGCACCTTCAGATTTTCACCTGTTTCGGTCTCTTCAGAATTCTTTAGGCAGTGTCAGGTTAACATCACGAGAGGACTGCCAAAACCACTTGTCGCGGTATTTTGATCAGAAGTCCCAAAATTTATATAGCAATGGGATCATGTCCCTACCTACAAGATGGCAAAAAGTTATCGAACAAAATGGTACCTACATACTTTAGTTAAATGTAAATAAACTATAAAAAAAAATGTTTTGAATTTTCTTAAAAAATGCGAAGGAACTTTTTCCCCGACCTATTATATTCTGTTTATACTATGTATACTTTCGATATTATAAGTATTTCCTATATAGGTATTTTGCTAAAAGCTATTATTCTACTCATCCACGCTTCCTAATATACCTCACCACCCCTTCTTACTTTAATTCAAAATATATGAATGTTTTTACGATTTGACAAGTAGAATACGTGGCCGCCATTAAAACAAATGATTAAACGTTCGCTAAACTAGGTGCCCGGCAAGACTAACTTTGACACCATAGTCAACCAAGACCTAAGTGCTAATCTGCGTTTTGTAATAAGAAATTTGACAAAACTACGGTTTAAACTTCAGTTTAGCGTTAAAACTCGTTTTGTAATAAGGCCGAAGGAATTTTGGGTAACAACAATATTAATTAATATCTCCCATATCATTCGAGATTTAACACGTTGATTATACCGTAGCTTACATATTTTATATTAATATGCTTACATCACTTTTTTTAGTAATATATTAGTACATGTATACTATTCGAGCAGCACTGTTTGGAATCACCGGCGTATTTGGGCAATTTTATTCATTTATGAAAGTACCTATATCTACGAAGGTACTTGCTTTCGTCGCGTATTGATTTGATCAATTTTTGAATGTGCAATCTAAGGGAATAAAAATAGTGGAATTATATATCAAAAGTGCGGTGACAGGATACATTTCGGAGAGTGTGCAATTGTAAAGCATGATTTAATTCCCTAAAAAATAGCTAAAAAAATGGAATTCATTGAGGACGGAGAATTTTACTTTTGGACACAAAAGGTATTAATCAATGTATTTATAAATAAGACAAGTTAATAATATAATTTTTCTTCTTAGTTATTTGGCATAGGATTTAGTTACGAAAGCTCGACGAAAGCATTCTCAAGTTCTCGATATTCGAGGGTTAAGCACTTCCATCACAATAAAGCCTAAAGGGTGAGTAAAGTAAGAAAACAATCTAAATTAATGAAGGGCCATGGCCGAGATAAGATTTGGATCCGGTGAGCTGTTATCGCGGATTTTACCTTTACCCTTACACCTATGAGCTCTTCTAGTGAGATAGTTTAGTTCTATCAATATTAATGGGTCATGATCTCTGATATTGCTAGTCTGTGTCTTTATTTTGTTCTTCTGAATTGAAGGGTCCTCCTACTTCGATATTAAAACAATATTTTCAAAGGATTTAAGGACTTTGTTGTCCGTTTGTCTACCAGTCAAGACCTTTTATCGAAAAAACGGCCGGTGAAATAAAGACATTTTTAAAGGTATAAAGGTACTTTGTATACTAAGGGTCACAGTCTCATAATGTTGTATAAAATTCAATCTTTTACCTCAACGTTTCAAATAGATACAAAAATCAAATAACATTTGTTAAAACCTAAAGGATACTTTCTGGTTATATATTATACAATCTTAAAATTTGGTACTAAAAGTCTTATACCATTAGCGAAAAACTCAAAATACATTGTTTATAAGACAGTCATAAATATTTAATAAACTAAAATAACTAAATAATATACACACAAATCTATTTATAATCTGTTATCAGTAGGCAACGTTCCCAAAATACCGGCAGCATTGCCACGTTGAATGGCAATGCTTAACTTTGAGCTAAGTAACATTTATTGCCCTTTCCGCATGGTATTTTTAATTATTATAAGCCTAAGCATAGGCCTTTAGTGGATAAGGCTCAACGAATCAGCATTTCAGGTCAATGAAAAATGCCGACAGCATGCTGGGGAACTATTAACTGGTTAGAAAATTTACTGGCTTAATGAATTCAACATTTGACGATTCAAAAAGTTTAATGCCAGGGCTAACCACATTATATACATCAGATAAATAAAGGCTATATTACACTGTACCGACACAAAGAAAACATGCAAAAGTAACTGAAAATATATACATCAATGCTATTGTAATTGTACAAGAAAGGAGAAAACTAGGCCAAATTGCTGTTTTTGTAGTAGTTAGGCATGCACATCGTCTTACTCTGTTGTTGAACTGATATGTCAATACTACAGTTTCCGTTGATTTAGTAAAACTTTATTGGTCCGCTACCTTAATGTACTCATATAGTCGGATAAACTTGCAATGTTTGCTCACAACTGACTCCATTAGGTATAGGGGTGCCACAGCGAGCGACTCGATTCAGACTTGCGAGATTGGATCGATTTTATGTACCTGGAATGTAACTAATTTTTTTTACCCTTTTGAATTAACTATATCTATTCCAATTCTATTTTCATATTCTATTTTGTTAGTGGGAGGACTAACTCTTCTGCGAGTGTCCGTCTGGGTTGTTACCACCGCTTTGCTCGTGAAGTCTGCCGCCAAGCAGTAGTGTGCAAGCATTACTGTGTTCCGGTTTGATGAGCAGAGTATCCAGTAAAATTACTGGGCTTATGAGACTTAATACCTAATGTCTCAGGGTAACGAGCGCACTGCAGTGCCGCGCAGGCCTTTGTGTTTCAAAGTTCTGGGTGGCACTGCAAATGTTATGGGCCGGCGTTATGCTTACCATCAGGCAAACGACCAGATCTATCAAATAGCACTCAAAATAAATTTACTGTGCTTAAGTTAATATAAAAACATATTCGAAGTAATTATAGATGTTAGATCAATCCTCTTAATAGCGCATTGTTCATTGTTTAGAAATTAATTAAAGTTAGGCACCACTCCATGTATCTGCCGTAGTTAGTCATCACTTAAAGTTATTTAGGGATCGAGTTAAGTATTTTGAGGGTAGACCTGTTTAACAGTCGGCTTATAAACTACTTTGTAGTTTTGTGTTTCACATTGATTTAATATCATGAGATAAAAGGAGGATCGAAGTAATGAATTCATTTTGTTAGTGGGAGGACTAACTCTTCTGCTAGTGTCCGGCTGGGTTGTTACCACCGCTTTGCTCGTGAAGTCTGCCGCCAAGCAGTAGTGTGCAAGCATTACTGTGTTCCGGTTGGATGAGCAGAGTATCCAGTGAAATGACTGGGCTTATGAGACTTAATACCTAATGTCTCAGGGTAACGAGCGCACTGCAGTGCCACGCAGGTCTTTGTGTTTCAAAGTTCTGGGTGGCACTGCAATTGTTATGGGCCAGCGTTATGCTTACCATCAGGCAAACGATCAGCTCGTCTCGTTACCAAATAACATAAAAAAAAAAATTCATTGTTTCGTAATTAAATGATATTTGAACTTAGCTTATTAATCTATCTTATGGTTTCAAATTAGTAACACTACTGTAAGAATATATCTAGTAAATGAAATTAACGTCTTTTTCAGTAATTTGAATTTATCGTACTGTACTTAGTCATTCAAAAACTTTAAATTTTATTATTTATTTAATAGAAACATTAAAGATCTCGTGCTCACCTGAGCACCTACTTACTACCTACTTAAGTGGGTACCTAGCCACTTAAGTTGTTTTTTAAGGTTTTTGTTTTCAATTATTTTCATTTCATGACGAAATTGTCGCAAATTATATTATTACTTATTTCGTTAATCTCTATTTGGCGTGTAAACTGAGTTTGTAAATAAATGAGTATTTCAATTTTTTAATACTGCTGATAGATGTAGTTGTTCAATAATTTGTTTTAAACATGACTACTACGCGAGTGTTTCACTTATATAATAACAGAACGTGTAATCAAATTAATACCTGTTCATAATTTTAGTTACACATACATTTATAATATTGATTCACATTTTGGAATTAAAAATGTTCCCTAACACTTTCAACATTGACAACAGGGAAATTGGAAAGTTAATGTTCCCTGAGGCCTTACTTTATAATTATGTAAAATCATAAAGCTGTCGCATATTCAGGGGGTTCAAGTTTAAGTCAGCTAAGTTTAGCCTTTGAAATGGATACAATATAATAACGTGAGTAGAAATAGGAATAGTCTAAAAACTCAACGGACACGCTGAAAAAATACTTAGTTATACATTTTAGTTGCTTATTGATTATGTCATTGGTATTTATTTCACTAACCACCAATCAATCATCATCATCAGCCGGAAGACGTCCACTGCTAAACATAGGCCTCCCCCAGTTACATATTAGGCGCTCCCCCATAGAACGCCACTTGGATCGACTACACGCCTCTTGCATCCAACGGTTCCCCGCGGTTTTGGAAACTAAGCCAGAAACTAAGATATGGCAGAGTAGTATTGTATTGTTTTTAAATTGTCTCTGGTCACTGTAACATAACCAAAGAGTTTACATATATGAACATAACGCTCAATAACGCTGTATTCTGACATAAGTCTGTATAAGTCAAAATTCAGGGTAAACAATATAAAATATAAGAAAAAAGAAAAATGTATTCCAATGATTTTCGTCCGTATTATATACTCATAAGGAAGGAGGAAGAGAAAGGAGACAAAATGGCAAGGATAAACATGGAAGTAAAGCACGTAGCAGCAAAAGAACCTGAAAACCCGTTCATCACGAGAAGCGTTTTCACGCAAACCTATCCCACTACGCTTATCCCTGCTGCCCCAAGAAAAGCTTGTTGTTTTTACTGTTCGTAGAACTAGCTCTTGTCAACTTGACTATAAGTATAACTAATTTACAAAACAAATATAAAATTAGGTTTTAATACTAGTACTTTTTTCACAAACCACTAGTATTTTGAACAAAGTCTCTTAACTGAAATAAATAGATTCAATACCAATTTGTGTTTAATATTGCACTTATAGTTTTTAGTAGATCCGCTGGTCAATTTGCAATCAAAAGCTGAGTGGCTATCATTCGACGTACGTAAGTAAATTACAACTCAAAGGTAGCACCACTTAAGGAGCACTTCAATTAAAAGTCAAATCAAACTGCATTATAGAGCTGCTGTAAAATTGTACTTTGTTACTAGGTGTATTCAGCAAAATCAGCAGTAGTGGTATAATATTGTAGAGATTAGAACTTATTTTGAAATTGAGATATGGTTCGAATTTAACACAGAAATGACTGCATCTCTTGAGATTAATATCACGATGAGTGAATTTAACGTTTTGCAATAAAAAAGAATAAACCACATAAATAACCACATAAACATCATAGTACCATCCCATCTCTTCCAAATCTTGCCGCAAGAGCCGACTAAGGGATTTTCCAGGGAAAAGGCAGGAGCATTCTCTCCGGTCTACTTCATAATCTACTGCAATCTCCAAGACCCTTGCAAAGCGTGGTGCACAATGGCAAAATCCACCATTCTTAGGGAGGCCTTTGTGATGATGCTATCTAAAAATTTACTAAAATTAACTTCTCTCTGTTTTGCTGGCTATACATTAGCTATACCTGCAGAGTGGTACACTTATACAGTAGGCATTGTACCCGTTTTATTGCCAATTTCGTTGCGGGCACCTAGTATAGCGGCGCGTTAAAATAATAATAAAGTAGGGTAATGATTGTGTTAACTTTGACAGGTGCGGCCTCGTTTCACATTTAAACTGACTAAAAATAATTATCAACTATGAATTAGATTTTAGTTTTAGTTATAATAATAGTCACATTATTTTGGATTATGGCCCATACTAGGAGGTTGGTATCCGAGCAGCGGGAGCGCAAGAAGATGAATAGTCACTTTTTCAATATTGCTGTATTAAACAAAAAATCATTTAAAGTTCATTATATTACGATGTTTCGGGTTATTCCACTTGGCTCTACCAGTCGTCTCCCTTTTAAGTTATCGTAATAATATAATATATTATTATGTTGACATTATCTTGCCAATAATCACGTATAACTAACTTTAAGTGTATAAGTGTGTGTGTGTGTAAGTGTATGCTAACTTTAAGAATTTAAAATAATAACAACTCAACATTTTGTTTTGACAAAGCTTCTTTGGAGTATTATAATATAGGTAGGCATCATATTTTGTTAGTGTAGCTGTAGGTATTGCATTTCTGTTGAGGAAGGAAGATAGAGGTCAAACGAAAGCCCATTATAGCTATAAAAAAGGAGAGAACACCCAAACTCCAAGTTCAAAACCGCTTATGCTGCTTTATTTAGCTACTTTTTTCATGACATGGGTAAAAATAACGAGTTCAGCGTAATGAAATCCAAATAGAAATAAAAATTAAACGGTAGAAGCAAAGTCTGAACCAAATTTCATATGTCGTAAGAATTTAATACCTTTTGTTGCGGGCTTCATTTGAGTTAACATTATCCCGTCATTTGTTGTTTACCTATGAAAAAATAATAGAAAAATAACAATAGTATATAATTTCTAATTTATAAGATTAATTTTTTTAGGACAAATATTTGTGAGTTAAAAAAACGCCAGTATTTATCCATAGTGTTGTAGGACCACGATACCTTCATATATTGATTTTCTAGATATAAAAAATCCTGCACCAGTTGACGTCTTCAGCCAAAGTCTCCAGATCGAAACAGGAGAAGTGCCTCGTGATCATTGACTAAACGTAGTGGTTATATTCTCTTTGGTTGACTCCCCAGCTCGCACTTAGCGTAGTAGTTAATATATCAAGTTAGTCAAAATTGTTTCATGTCCACAGTGGCTAACGGATTCTACGAGTAGGTAGTCTGTATTAGAGTAAGGCGGGTGGCGCCGAACGTGATGCCTCGAAGACCCAGAAGCCTATTCGACTTTCTACTAAATATTTTTGTATTGCAAGTGTTTAATGCATTCTTGCGTTGTAAAAATCAGCAAACCAGCTATTGGGTAATTGAGCAATTAATTAATTTTGAAGATAATGAAGACAAATGATTAAAAAATATAAAATTTTAGCGCGTTTTGTTGCCATTATGTCACAGGCAGAACCACGTTATATTCTCTTAGGGCAGCGCGTCTGTCTCTCTCTTCAGTTATTAACTGTCACATCCATTATAATTTCCATCTGAAAATAGCATAGGTATACTCGGTAAAATGTATAAGCTAGAAAATAGAAAGACAAACATCAATGAAAAAGTATTCGACAGGAATATTTGGATTTTGTATAGAATGTTCTGTAGATGATCAGTTTTCGTAGCTATATAACAGCTGCTAGCTATAGAAAGGTAGGAAAAATGCAAAAGTATCTCACTTTTGCGTTTTGTAAAATTGCCAGATTTTGAAAATTCTTAATTGTTCCGTCCTACTAATTATAATTGGTCACCAAACTCAACCAATAAAATGTTTTTACTATGTTATTTTCGTTTCAAAATTTTTAGCTATATTGATGTGCTATTTATATTCTGCTTTGTATTCTATTCTATGTACCATTGTATGACTATTGTATGTAAAAATACCATGTTTTTTCTGCAAATAAATGATTTGATTTGATTAGATTTGATAAGTTGTGGTATGTATTTGTCCACAAGAAAAAATAATATCTTATATAAGTTACTTTTAAGAATAGGTTAATTTTTAAACTATCCCATTAATCCTACTGCTCCAAATTGTACTAACTTATTAATATTCTAATTACAATAGTTTGGAAGTTTTGTTAGTTTCTCAATCATACCCAAACTACTTATCGGATTTGACGGAAGTTTGGTACACAAACAGATAATAATTTGGATTACCGTATAGTGTAATTTTCAAATTTAAATGAAAATATTCCCAATTTCCGAAGGATAAGAAGTTACTGTTTTTTAATAAGTGAGTAAATGAGAGTGGACGTAATTAAAAAATAGGGATTTATTGATGTGTATGTACAATTTAAGACGTTTAGTTTATTAGATATGTAATGCAGTCTGTGCAAATATTGATTTATACTTTAAAAAAGGAAGCTTAAGGCGTTTTATATCATTTAATGTGAACACGGTTAACATTAGGGTGAGGGTTGCTAGGCTGTAACAAATGTTACTGAGGCTAAGGAATGAATTAGGAAGTGCTTCATATCTCTCATTCAGTTTGATATAACAGACTCGTTTTGCGCTTAGATTTCCAACTCGTGCCAACTTCCAACTGTGTAGTGGGCTAGAACATTTGGATTATCTATAGGCCCACTTGGGCTTGTAGATTATCCAACTGTTTTTGTAGCTAGCTAGGTTAGATGTAGTGTTTATTTATGTATTAGCTAGTTAATAAAGGCATTTAGCCCGTTAAAAAAAACTCGTGCCATATTCGTATTGAAAGAAACTGTCCAAATGCTCAGTCAGGCACTTGAATGTGTTATGTAACCTTCTATGAATAAGGTTCCAAGAAGCATGCTTATTTGTGGTACAAAGCCCAACCAAATAATAATATCACTACATAAAATATTACCTAAATAATTGTCAAATTGATTCAGGTAACTATATAGCCATGTATCCCATCTCCATATATTATGATCATCGCAACCTTTCCTAATAATAAAGATAGAATGTAGCAAGCATTCACAAAGTTTTCCCCAAGACGGAGAGAAAATTCCCAAGAACTCATTTTATATATCAAGCTGTAAAACATCTAACTCACGCGTGAAAAAGCTAATATTTTTCACAGGGAAGCTTTAAAAACGTTCATTACATTCAATTTAGGAAAGGCAGGGAATTAAGAAACGGATAAAATATTTATGTAAGATACGGCGTCCTCCTTGCTTTAAGAAAATGTTTGTTTTAAGGCGTATTTTGACGTTTATTTTCTAGAATATCTTAGTTCATAGCTGGTATTATTGGACTTAAGAGCGAAAATGAGCTTACGATAATGTATTAAATAGTTTTTTGACGCGTACCTACTATTAGAGTCATTTATACGGTTTTCGAATTAAACAAAGTATAGCATCTCCTTTGTAAAAAAAATACAAATCCATTGTATTGTAAAGGTGGCGACTCAGTAGTCGAAAGAGAAAGATAAATATTACTGTAGGTAAGCTATCGATAAAAGAGACCATCGTGTTCTGTGACCGTGAAATTTTTGTAATACTCGCCTCTAATCCTCAAGTTAAAAGTCTAACGCTAGGTATCTAATAATATCTTAGGTTTTGCGATCTATTTAGGTGTATAATAACAGCTACATCAGATCGCCATTTTTTATGTTACGTTATTGAATTTCAACTACACCGTCACATAAGAATAAATAACAGAGATTCTAGAGAAATTGCTTAAAAACGAGCTATTTAGGTCAGAAAAACCTAACCTTTATTGTATACACGTTACGTAACGTAAATTATGGATAAAAAATATTTAGTAAGGTTCGTGGCAAGGAATGAAGGTGAGACGGCATGCCTTGGTACCGCCGTTGCCTGACTGGCCTTGATATTTTTATGTGTAATATTTACGTGCCCGTTTTTCATACAAGTAGCTATTTGTAGGTCGATGTGACATTTTTACTGGCGAGCTAGGATTATTTATAGCAAGTGAAATGGGTGCCATCGTGTGGCAGCAGGGCTGCCACCTGTCACATGTACTAGTATTTTCAATAACTGAAGGATATTTGGGAAAGCATATCTCGAAATACACATCTGCCCCTTTCGGAGTTCCATATTGTATAAGGTTTCATATTATATTGAGTTCGACCTTTTCTCATTTGGCTGTTTATATTCGAATACAAATGTAACAAAATTATTTAAAACCTCTATGAACATACATACAATACTTAAATTAAATAGGGTTTCTTATTATTAGTACTAGTATTATATACTCGCTAAATTAAACAACTTTTCTAAGGCCGGTCTAGTCTCAAGTTCTTTTACAAAATGCTGATGTTTACAAGCTTGACTATGAGTGTGGTATATCGTAGGGTCGACAAAAAGAATGATTGGTATTCGCAAAAAAGACCATAATATCACAGACGTCAAAAATAGATGCTTTCTGGACAACGTGAGTGACTACTACGTGAATATCCAACCTCTTAAAAAAAATCTTAGACGATATGATTTAATAATTTTACCAATGAATTGTCTTCTTACTTTCCATATGTTCACAAACATTGAAAAGTGGTCATAAATTGGGAGTTAAAATAAAACATACTCGAAAAAAGTGACAATGCGGTTGTAGGTGGTAAACAAACTTACCCGAAAATGAGAAATTTCGTCTTGTAGTGATGTGATGTAAATAACAAATTGTAGAAGTACATATTTCGGATGAAAGTATATGAGAGATTTTAAGATTTCAGCTTCTAATAAAAAAAATAAACATCCAATAATGTTGTAATGAATCTCGCTAGTGTTCAACAAATCCTGCTAAATTACCACACCCAACCAACACATCTAGAAATAACAGGGACCCTGCGATTCAGTTTAGTTACATTGCGGCGACCAAAGTAAGCAGCATTAAAATATATTCATGCTAATATTAGCGCAGCTGTCCCTTCAAAGTACAAATAAACAATCGCGCCAGGACCGACCTCCATTGAATTTCCCTGATAAACGACAAACAAAGGTACAAACCGTGTGTTTAACGTAAGGTTTACTAAAATAAACAACGACGTAAACTGCAAGCGGATCGTGGCTATAAGCACGTATAAGCGTAAACCCCGGTATTACTGTGTTTATCTGTGTCCTTCAAAGGAGCGCTCTTCTAGGTAATCAAATAGGAAGCCCGGTAAAACGTGGTATCGCGCCTCTCACGGAGATGTTTTTCCGTTGAAAAGGAAAGGTAGCATTTTTAATTGTGCTGGAAAAGTAAACGTGCTGCGGATGTATTACGATTAACTGTGTCGTTTTAAAACTCGCTGGTAAAAGCTCGCTAAAGCATAGTAAAACAATAATTTGAATGAAAGTAGAGCAGTTTTACTTTTTATTATAAAAACTGTAATAAGTCAATATATATACAAAGTGCTTTAGTGTTTTTTAACTTCAGATAACAATAATTAAAATTACTTTCTCAATCGCTAAAGGTAAATTTCAGCACTAATCTTTTCGTTTTTCTTCCATGTAAAGTACCGGATGTTGCCTAGGTAAATTAAATAATTAAACTTATTTTCTATACATAAAAGAACAATTATCTCGTATTGTACGATGGGTTAGCAAATCAAATATCATGACATTACGAACAATTGCAAAGAATTTTACTTTAAATAAGTACAAGTTTTACTGTATAGTTTTAGTTTATAAATGCTATTAAATATTATTTTGATAATTACAATAAAGTATATAATTATCATCTAATAATCATCAATAATCTAATATAAAGCATACAATAAAGGTCACATACCCCTGATACCTAACAAGAATGGATCTAGAGAATCAAGTACCACTTCCTGCAATACCCATGATTGATAACACATATTGCAATTAATATGAATATGAGTATGATTGAGGCACGCATATTTGATTATAGTAAGTTTACGTATTGTAATTTTAAAAATTTCAAAAGTTACTGGTTAAATAGAAGAACAATAGTTACCATGGGTTTTCGCGCAATAAATTGATATCATTTCTGACGGCAAGAATCACCGCGACTCTACTAGCTAACCAATCGACCTATCAACTACTACAACAGCGGCTGTCGAAGTACAGATTAAACACGAAATCAGTTATGTTTCGCCCCGTTACTTAGAAACTTCACCTCGTTATTTAATCTATATATTCTAATAATATCGAAGCTTCACAAACAGATTCGGCTACCCTCTAATTAAAGAAGATAGCGAAGTTCCGGTTATCAGCCAAAGGCGTACAAGCTCCGGTAATGTTTCTTATTATTTATTATACTAACAAACTGCGAACCTTCCTTTAGGAAGAAAACATGTAAGTCTGCCATACCAACGTTAGCCGTACCACAATAATTGAATTATTTTATGTAGGTTTATGTAATATACGAGTATATTGTTTGTTTGCGGATTATTGATACCTACTCGCTCTAAAACGGTGGAAAACATCGTGAGGAAACCCGCATGTTCAAGAACAACAGAATTCGAGGACATGTGACATCCACCAAGGCGCACTGGGCCCGCGTGGTGGATTATGGCCCATACCTCTCTCTCTGAGAGAATACCGGTATCCCAGCAGTGGGAGCGTAAAAGGCTGATAATGTATTGTTCGTTTATTTAAAATAGTACACATAGTGGAGGTAGCACCTTCAGTACTTTAATTGTTTTACAGCATCATCATATACCTACATATATTTATTCGAAGGATTCAAGATGTTGCTAATAGTTTTACAGTAAGTTTTTAATTATTCCTGTTTTCATTATTATACTTCGATATTTCACATTTTGATTGGTAATAAAAAGTATTTACATTAGGTATATTGAGCTAGAGTTTTAAAAGTTTTTATACTAATTACGATACTCTCAAACCGAGCAACAAAAGATAACAAAACAACATAATTGTTTTTTGTAATTAGATATAGTAGAGTCAGTTTTTTTTGCTATTTGGTAACGAGACGAGCTGGTCGTTTGCCTGATGGTTAGCATAACGCAGGCCCATAACAATTGCAGTGCCACTCAGAACTTTGAAACACAAAGGCCTGCGCGGCACTGCAGTGCGCTCGTTACCCTAAGACTTTAGGTATTAGTCTCATAAGCCCAGTAATTTCACTG
Organism: Crocallis elinguaria; assembly: GCA_907269065.1. Lineage (NCBI taxonomy): Eukaryota > Metazoa > Arthropoda > Insecta > Lepidoptera > Geometridae > Crocallis > Crocallis elinguaria. The sequence continues at coordinate 11,299,188 of OU026077.1, forward strand.
GCTACTCTGCTCAACAAACCGGAACACAATAACGCTTGCACATTACTGCTTGGCGGTAGACTTCACGAGCAAAGCGGTGGTAACAACCCAGACGGACACTCGCAGAAGAGTTAGTCCTACCACTAACAAGTATATGCGTAAGTAGCGTAAGAAGATCGGTTATTATTTCGGGTCAATTCTAACGAAGGTCAAGATAATAATATAAAACTTCTACGTTGTTCCAGAACGTGCCACAAGCACGTACACAAGCAGTTTAATATTTTTAATATTTACCGTCTTATAAACAGTCCCAGTAACAGATCATTAGGTACTAAGTGCTCGGATACCTTTTAGTCTGTATTTACCCCAAGTGCCTTCAAATTAAGACTGCTTTCTCGTTCGCTATTATCTTTTCCCATTTTTCCATTATTCACTTAGGTAGTTTGTGAACGAGCGCCTTTGCTTATCAAAGCTTTAATGGCGTTTTCATACATATTTTACGAAATTCATCGCTCTGTATTGCGATAGAGTTTTTCCATTACTTTTATGGAAAATCTAGTTTTTACTTTGTGGAATATTCGTTGGTTATTTTTAAACAACAAATATGCGTTTACCAACTAGTTACTACATTGTTTACATTTAAACAAAAAAAAAATTGTTACTACATAATTCATACATTGTAATGGGATATTTACCGTGATTATTATTGTATTCCCAGCGTCGAAATACGAAAAATGCGAAAATACGAAAAACGAAATATGAAAAATTATAAGAAACCAAAGATGATTTACAAATACCCTTTGAATAATACCCCACTTAAGATAGTTAGTCACAGACCACAGGTAAAAATCTTTGTAGTTTGTCGACTTTTTTTTTTATTTTTAACAATAATATGGCGTCTGTCTGTCGCTTTATTAAATTTTGACTATTATCATGTCTTTAGTGACACTCGCAAGAGTAAGACAAATCTACTGACGTAAGAATTTTTCAAAACGGCCCTCGCGTTTGTCTCTAAAGCGCCACAAACATTGAGTAACTACTCCTTATCAATGACCACAAAGGAAAAACAAATATACATATACCAATATAGGCTGATAAAAACACTAAATTGGCATTATACACAAACAAACAAAAAACACTAACCTCCTTTGCGTCGCGGAATCTGATAAAAACAAAAGAACGTTTTCGTGTCTACATATTACCGATCTAATTAAATTACACTGCTCTCCTCCTAAGCTTAACTATTTGGAAATTTGATATTTAAAAGAGGTTTCGCAAATTAATTTCAAGCCCCGTGTCGTGCCTATCCACGAGCGCCACATCAGCCGTTTCCAAGCGAAGTAATAGCTTTACGAGTTTCTCTCCGCTTTTTTTCGGATAATTCCTCTGCGTAACGAACGAAATTAAATTATTGTGTCCGCCGCGAACCAGCCGCAGGTGAACAAAAATTGAAACGCTTGCATTTATATTTTCCTCCCTGTTACTAAACGAATTTTATCAAACACAAGTTTTAGAACAATACCGCAAGCTATATACGTTTCTGTGACGGTAAAGAAATCACTATGAGGGAAGCCGGAATAAGAAATTAAATGTCACAAACAGCTATTCGGTGAATTTGAAATGCCTGGCGCCGTTTAGTGAATAATGTTTTGATTTTTATTGAATCGGGCCAGCTAGGCTTTGAGCTTGTCGCCGTTGACCCGTTTCTGGACGGGCCGGTCCAGATCCTATAAGTACACTTAGAAAGCCACAAAGGTAAGCAAAAACGTAATGTTACCTCACGGTAAACTGAAACAATTCATTTCTGCAAGTTCTCCCCGCAACCCCCTTGCCCGCTTCGTCACGTGCCTTCGCCCCTACCCCCGAGGAGCCGCGGAATGCTAGCCGATCCGTAAAAAGCAATTCTGCTCGCGCCGTTTGCCTTTTTTACCGTACATTTAATGTGAACCAATGTAATAGTTATTTTTACTTCCTTTCGAAGTATCGCCAGTTGAAATTTATCTTTAGCGAAAGCGTTAAGATTTACTCTGTTATAAGCATTTAAAAATGATAATGAATAAAAGGTCGTTATTATTAATCAATTATCTCTCAGTAGGGGGGGGGGAGGGTATCATAGTACAGGGCTTAGGTATTTTCTGAATCAACTTTCAAAGTGGAAGTTTGCTATTTCACTCTATTTTTGATATATTTTAGGCAACATTACTATACATAGTTTTTTTCATCGTTCATTCATTTTCATACATCTGTCGAAATTTTCAAATTCTGAAGCATAGAGTGATTATGTATAATGTATATAGGTATATATACATATGCAGTTTTATTGTTAATCATCGCTTTCACGTTTGAGCGGCATACGAAAAATTTGACTGGTTACTTGTCTAAATGATGGACGGGCATTTGAGTTTATGCAACTCTCTTAGTCACATTTTTCTTGCTGCGCTCCACACAGTTTCAGTGTATTGACAGCCTTAGGGCTCAGATAGGGTGCCGGCGAGCTTGGCTAATCTAATTCGAAGCGGTTAGCAGCGACAAGTTGCAACGAAATGCAGTTAGTCACATATGTCATATAATATATGAAACGTTCTTTTTTATATTACTACAAGGTAAAGAGACGATCAGGTCGTATGCCTGATAATGAGCACAACGTGACGCATAAAACTTGTAGTGGTACTCAGGACTTTGAAACACTGAGGCCCATGAGGCAGCAACGCGCTCGTCACTCTGAGAACTCAGGTCTCATTAATGAAGTCTCATGGGCCCAGTAATGTCACTGACTTTGCTCTCAACCGGAACATATATAAACTCAAGCGTAATAGTGTATCGTGGCAGATTACACAAGCAACGCGGTGGTCACCACCCATTGCACACGGATACTCGCAGAAGAGTTGGTATTACAATCTGGTAAAACTTAAGTATAGTACTGAGTCTTATAGCGTACCGAATAGCTAGTTATTTGGTCACCGTTCGCTTGCACACTGCATTGTCTCGCTGCTTTAGTCACTGAAAGCTGGAAGCAAAGTCGCCAGCATGCTGTCTGAGCTCTTGCTACCTTCTTATAGCTTTAAAAACTCTCGTTCAACATCTTTTCCTTTTCATTCTATTACGGTTAAATCTTGATATAATACGAGTAAATTTGAAAATGCTATGAAAAATGCTTATAGAAAAACTTAAAGAGGTCGACTATTTGTTAAAGTCAGTGTAGTTAAATTAAGTTACGTTTAAATATTATCTCAGTGCAACAGCTAACAAAGAAATTCCGACTGAAGTGTGTTTCGAACGCGCTTCGTGACCTTGCATTCTTCAAGCTGCTAGCGACAGCAGTGTTCAAACAATCCTGGTGGAATACTCTCCTGTGTACGTGCTGTATCGTTGTACATTATCGACGATGCAATTTCCAGAAAAGGCACTCAGTGAGTATTTTTCAATATTAACAGAACGCTTTTCGTTATTGACTCAATAAGAACAAAGTAAATGTATATTTTTCAATTTTGATTCCCATTTATACATTATGAAGAAAAAAATACAGAATGTTATATAAGCACATGATAACTATGATTTGCATGACAAACCTTATTTTACCACGTTGGCAAGAAATACATCTAAACAAAAAGATAAATAAATGAACTGTATATAATTGCTTTAGGTTTGTTTATTAAAATATAAGCTAATTGATATGAAGCAATATCAATTAACCTGGCTTATAATATCATCTTAACGTATATCATATTAATACTCAGTGATAAACATGAGGCAATGATACAAAAGAAGGGCTTACCCTATAATTATAGCAGTATTTTTTCCAAATGTGCGTCTACCACTGCCACAAGTAAGCTTGTGTCACGGGCGGGTAATAGACGCGCGCAGATGTTAGTCGACTCATGTGGCTTTTATTATGGGCTAAAAGTATGCCTACACAACGTACCATAGACATAAGAGCCTATTCCACGGACACACGATTGGAGCTGATGGTAAGTGACAGTGAAGGTCGGATATGGTTATCCTTCTAACGATAGCTGCTAGCTATCGTTTGTTTCTGAGCATGACAACACTATACACTAGATAACAAATGATGTGAAACATACTTTACCTGTATTTTATTAGGTTATAACGTTATATTTGCTATTAGTATTCGTTGTTCGTTTAGTATGAAATTTATAATACCTGGAAGGGACTTATCCAGAGCTTTATTGCTACGTCGAATTTCGTAAAATTACTGTAATCACTGTAAAGAGAAGCATTATTGCTGTACTAATGGAAATAGAAATAGAGAATATAAAACTATTCGGTTTCGATACCCACCGTATATCTTTCAAGGAAACTAGTGATGAGGAAAAGCAAAATCGGTATTGTAATAGTAATAATAAAAACCAAGCTACCCCGTATTGTTTTTTCGTCGATTTTGATTCTCACTCTAAACTATTGCTAGCTAAGAAAACCATAACTATGATTTTTCTAATATATAAAAACATTAGATAGCATTTTTTACACCCATCGTTATAATTAAAATAGGTAGTGCTTTTCGCCGCAGCGCCACTCACAAAGGGGAATTGAAGAAAAATACGATACGAATCTCGGGTGTTTTGTTTTAATACCGATTTTTCTGCTCTTTCCTTTCTAATTTGATTATATTTCAAATTGTTTTTTTTTTATATAATGAGGTCGGCAGGTGTTCTGTTTTGAGATAAAATTTGTATTAACGATTATTATAATCAATTATAAATCCTTGCACCATCTTTAGGACATTTCAAAGCGGAACACAGATTTCCACTGTCATATATTTGAAGTTCATCTTCAAATATCGATGTTTAAATATATTGGTATATCGTACTATTTTGTTTCACATGAAAATAGTGTATAACTCTGGAATTGATTGAATGGAGGAATTTGATTTCATGGTTTTTATTTTTTGCGCAGAACCCAAATTAATTTTCTAAAATTAAAGTAGCCTAAGTTATTTCTTGTATCATCAGCTATCTGCCAGTGAAAGTCCCGTCAAAATTGGCCCAGCCGTTTTGGAGATTACCCGGAAAAAACAGACAGACAAAAATTTTAAAATGGTTGTTTTGTTATAGGTACCGTGTATAATTTCATATTTGCATTTGGTAAAAAGCTGTTATTTTGATATTACAAACAGACACTTCAATTTTATTTATTTGTATAGATATAGATATTGTATATATACTAAATAAAATATAATAAAACACATCCTTTTGTTCGAAATTTGTGAAGAACAAAAGCACCGTTGAGACACTGCGTGCAAGCTGTACGCAGTATTTCTTTGAGCGTTAAACGCTCTCTGAAACACTCTACTCATTTTTCTTTTGACTAATACAGTGTGGGGTTTTTACAATTCTAAAGGACTAAATGGAGAACATTTTTATAGCGTAATAGTAGCTTTGAACAAGCTCAAACGGCTGCAATAAAAGGTACTTAGCTGTCTGTAAATTGGCGAAGGCATTACCGGCTAAAGATCTCGTGATACAACGAAATGATTCGAGTTCATGCTGAAGCGGAATCTTTTCATAAACGGCATTGTCGGAAAACGTAAAAAGCAAGAACGCTTTAAGTGGAGATCGTTCATGTAATGCAACTATCTAAATTTAACATTTAATGGTCCAAGCTGAGAAATAACTACTTTAATTGTTTTTTTTAAATAAATGAGTAAAATGGTTGTACCACCCAGGTAGAATATTCTAGAAAATTATGTTTAACTTGTGGTAGCGTTCAGCGCCTCTTACGATTGGCTTTCCATCTGTCAGAGAAGTAATTAATTTTACGTCTCCCCGCTGATAGCTATCTTGCTGGTTGCAGTATAATGTTTATGTGGCGGAGGTTTTCTATAGTTGAAAATAAATAGGCGTTCTTTTAAAGCCCTCTTTTCTGCGACTAAAAATGCTCCGTAAGTAGGTTACACGGCACGACCCACCTAAATATTTACAGAACATATTTTTTTACTTAAAAGAAACAAAACACGAGACCCACAGTGACTTGCTCGTAAAGCAGGAAAAAGTCGTCTCATTTATTTTCCTCTTAGCGATAAGGAGGGCGTACCCATTGTGGCCCGGCTCCCGTCACCTGTCAGATTTCACAACGTACCACGTTTTCGAAAAACCCGTCTCTATGAACACGTTTAAATTGATTTAATTTTTTCCGAGCCAAAGAAAATACTGGCGAGAAAACTGATCCGCCGCCAGCAGTGACTAGAATTATTTATATGAATCTCTCGACCGCCTGTCGTTGTCGGTAGCAGACATGCGGCTCGGTGGTGTCACGTGTCATTTGTCGGTTATTTTTCAGTTAGTTGACCAATACGAAAAACAAATTCGCGTCGTGGATTGTAAACGTTGCGCCGGTGACGGTACACCCTGCGGGATTACTCGAACAGAAGACGACCGGTGGTTGTTTTGAGTACCGGTAATATTGATCGCTCGTAAACGCGGTACTGTACCGACGAAATTAGGACGAATGGTCACGTCAGGAGCGTATCGCGTGACGGCTGCGTGTCTCTCTCGAGATACGGTAATATAAAATACTTTTATTGCCCTTTCTAGTGGGCACTGGTAACCATTAAGTGCATCATTGCTTTGTTTATCACTCGACCCACGGGTTTTGGGGAAAAGGTGCTGTTTGATACACCAGACTAAAACATTTTTAATTTGATAAGACTAGCGAACCCGTAAATATTTTATGCAAAAGTAAAGCATTAAAGTTCGTCATGGCATCAAACTAATAAAGCCAGTTACGACTGTGTCGACTACAGACATCTGCGTAGCACCTTCGTGTATTCAAAAAGTACACGAGTTTTCCTTTATTTCGTCAGACACAGATAGGGGCTTTGTTTGTGGCACGTCGTGAATATTGCAACTCTACTTTGTAGTGAAGAATTGCGTTAAATTATCAAGTCGCACTGTTGCTGCAGCACTACTTGAACATGATTTACCTACAATTTATAATACAACCTTCGAATATTTCTTACCGTCGATTCCATTGCATATACGTTTTATTATATCAATATTATAATGATGTGTGCAGATATCTGAACTCTGAAGCGAATCGTGTGGGCTCTGAAGCGAAATCGCGAATGCAATGAATATCGTGCTCATTCTTCCTTCGGAAATATGAGTTTAAGAGATTACATGTATATATTTTAATACATGTCAGTCTTGTTGTAGGTACACGTTAGGCTCGCAAGCCGGGGTCATATAAATTCTTTATAACGTTCCTCAGGGTATATGGTAACGTTGAATTCTTGTCATAGACGAGAGGGTACGGATCACCCTATTGTAAACCTTTTTAGCTTTGTTGCCTTTCATTCCGGTGTCACATATTTACCAATGTTATGCAGAAAGGCTTGACCTATCTAATACAATTGTAGCGGCCACAAATAGCATCATTGGCATCCTTAAACAACAACAATAAACCCATCCAATTTACAAAATTGCAGTGTCTTAAACTATACAAAGATAACTTCTTGCTGGGTGTTGATAAGGCGCTTGTTGGCAAGAGAGTTTAGACTGCAAGTAGCATCTTGATTCCTAGACTGCTATCGACAGTTATCTGAATAGAGCAATCAATATCCTGTTGGCGATTGGCCCGGAACATACCCACATCGAGACACGACATCGTATACCTATGCCTCTTTACATATTCCTATACACATAAGCAACGTACGGTGTTTAATATAGAACGGTCATTATCGTTTATACCACTATAACTACGCTACAAGATGGCGCTGCCAGTAAATTATTATTGCTACTGTTTTGGTTACGCTCTGTTTAAACTCTATGGCACGTGAAGTAAGGGGCACTCGGCTCGAACCGGCATCTAAATTAAATACTTGAAATGCTTTATGTTACAGAGCATAAAGGAATCGAGTGGATTATCTCAGTTATTTATTGGTGCGTTTCTGAGGTTTCGGTTCGCCTTTGTCTGGACGCAGCTAAAATAAAGATGCCTACGATTATAAAATTAACAGCAGAGATAGGTTTTATTTAACTGTTTGAAGATGCTAACGACCGCTTTAAAACATTATTTATCGACTTTAATTTGATCACCCGCTACCGGCATTAATCTTGTGATCGTGTTCTAAATATAGTAGGACTTTATAAATCTATCGGGCATGGGCGTTGAGTATTTTGGGTAACTCAGTGTCTCAGTTACTGTCAACTTATCATGTCATCAATCTGGAAATCGTTGCTGATTACAAGCGGGTGCGCTTGGATTACAAGCGGGTGCGCTTGGTTGCAACTGTCAATAAAAACTCACGATGGGTTTGTACCACGCAAGCTGTAACATAATGTTTAACAATGACAGTGTATGACAACAGGTACAGTTATAAAAAAGTGTCATCGAATCTTTTACCATAACGGCAAATCGACATTAATCGTCAGCACGAATGCTACATTTGCATATTCATGGCACGAAAAACCCCTTGATTTAACGACAACCGCGGAATGATCGTTAAACCCGGGCAAAAAGTGTCACGTCATTTTTTTATTTTCTCCTAACACGGAAAATATTTTTAGAGTTCTACGCGTGGAAAAGGGAAATTCTTTTGACGCGCAGCTTTTGTTTACGTGAACTTGTGTGGACACTGTTATCAGGTAGTATTGTACCAACAGCAGCCAGGTCTTGTGGAATCGGTGAATATTTTAAAGCTTCATAGCTTTAATTGATTATTTTGACAAGTGTACACTTCCGTTTTAAGAACTTAAGTCACATTACCAAGCATCCAGTACTAATTTGAATGAAAGAATGTAAATTGCAAATACAAAATGAAATCACAGAAACGTCTGAAAAGATCATGCTTAAACTAGCAACCGAATCTAAAAATAATTAAATTTAAATTATGGCTAGATTTAATAAAAACAACCTGCCGGAGCTTCGGTCATTAAGTATCAATATTCTACCATTCATCCAGTTACAAATCACATGGCATAACATAACAATATTTTTGCACCGTATTTGTTGACTACAGTGAATGCAGCGAACACTAAGCCATGTACAAATATATTCACAAGAGCAAAGGACAACCAGCTGTTTATACATCTGCACAAGTAAGTACCTGGTACTTTGTAAGATACTCAGCTCGTGTTTGACAGAAGGTATAACTTATGTCGGTGGGTGTACACGAGATAGCGCTCCTTGGCCATGATTAATGTGCACCCTTGTCTCGGCACACGTCATCTCACCGCCAGCTTTTATATAATTACTGTTGAAAACTTTGTAAACAACGAGTAAACAGCCGAGGTTGATGACTTGTTTGGCGCTTACTCGATTGTTTTCATGATTACTATTTATTTTTAATTAAGGAGTAATTACTACGTAAAAACGTATTGAAAAAAAAACCACAAATACAATTCATTCCGTAGATACATCCAAAGTATCAATGCTGGGCGATTTCAGGATAAAAATATTCCCCAATAATTCTACATTGTTCTATCTTCTTTAAACAGGGTTTGTTTTTGCTTAGTTGAGTTATTCCTGCCAATTTAAATATTAATTTTCCGAGATTAACCACAGTGTTTATTTAACGGAAATGTGTGTAAGCAACTAGGAATTGTATGTATTTCGTAAATAGTAATCGGAAATGTGTGAAATTCATTTCAGGTACTAAATGTAAAAATGCAATTTTAAATTGATAAAAGTTTTCGGTCACCAAGATATACTTCTTTGCCTTGTATTTGTTTTGAATCATTATTTTTAAAACGTAAGCTGTTTAAGCTGTTTGTGTAGCTGTAAACTACGAACAGTTCTTGTACTTATATCCTGTGTGTATTTGTAAAGTGATAATAGTCCATACTACGAGTATAGTGAGGGATAAACTTGGTTACTCATCTGGCAGCCTGCAAAAAAAAAAAACATTTGTATGACGAACTTGTCAAAAAAATTAATTAAAAAAAAAGAATAGGTATTCACTGTCTTTTTCCAGGCTTCGCTTATAGTTTGTTAATACCCTGAATCTATGATCGCAGTGCTCTATAATTTGACAGTAAACATTTCTGTCTGTCTCGTTTCTTGTTGTCTATGAAGTCTCACGTCAAGTTGTCAGTTTCAGTTTTCTCCACGGGTATAAATCTGTCCAAGAAAAACACTAGACACGAGAAACGTCACAGCAAAAAGACATATGACATTTTGCACCCCCCGCTCACTTCACTCCCCACCTCTTAACGTCATCTTTAGAGCCGCCGCCATATTTGTTACGATTTGAAGTCATTGTCGTCGTCATAACACATTAAAATCTCTTTGCAGACCACTCATACTTATTGTCATTGTACTGTCATTATTAAATAAATTATATCTTAAATTTCAATATTACATATTGTTGTCGTTGTGTTGAGTGAATTGGTAGCTGTGCATCGATTAATTTTCGTCTATTTTCTTTTCCACATCTATAGCAATCAACTTGTTTGATTAATTTTTCGAAATGTATCACAAATGATGTGTACCGGGCTGCGTAAGCCCTCGAGATGCCTGTATTTTACACAAGTTACCCAAAAGCGAGGAAAGGTTCCAAAAGTGATTGGTTGCCATCAACTGCGATTCGTTGCGAGTGCGAAAGAGCTCACTGATCTACAAATGTGTCCCAAACATGTTGAGGCACGATTCGTGACATGAAATCATATCTACTGAGCAGTGCTTATCCTACTTTATTTATACAATCGGCAATTCGCAGTGGGATTTCATTATCTCTTGAAACTAATGGTAAGCTACCCACATTTCAGTTACGTTCCTAATAAATCATTCATATTATATTATACATTCAATTTTCGATTTATTAATCTTCGTTTTCCAGAACCCATGCACTGTACTGATGACCATCAATACGCTGAGAAAAGGACTGTAATTCCAGCAATGCAAAGCAAAGCTCTGAATAAATATAAGAAAAAATTGAAAAAGAAAAATAAATGATTGAATACAAAAACGTTGTTTTACTGAATTTTAAAGAAGTAGGTTAGGTAATATTAAATAATGTAGTGAAGGCTGCTCTTTATTAGAATATTGCATTAGCTTAGGTAAACGTAAAATAAAAAATTATAAAAATGTCACACATCTTTTTGCTTCAGCCAATCAGAGACGAGAGCTCGTGTCTAGCGACGGATGTAGGCGACATGTCTATCTGATACCCTATATAATTTGTGGTTTTCTCCGAGCCGCCCAAGGCCATTATACTGCGGCAGATAATGAAAGAAAAAAACTTACTACACAAAACATATAACTTGTGACACAAAACAATATTATGAGTTGCCTACATTATTGATTATTGTATGTGTCTTTTTTTAGTCTTGATCTCCTGTTGTTGGTGTTCAAACTGATTTGGTTAGCTAACAAAAATATATCCACTTGCAGCAGGTGTGTAGGCTTCCAAAATACGGGCAGGGTTATTTATAAACTCTACATACAATGCAATTAATTATTATTTGAACGTTGAAATTAACTAAAGGTGAAACATTCAATAGATAGTAGGTATTATGTTTTTACGAGTACCCATGATGATTCTTATTTTTACCTGGCATTGGTAAATATAAGAATCATAAAAAACACGGTTTTCACGGCAATGAAACTAAACGAAGTTTATATATGTTATGAATTTGAATAAAATTTTCACACAAAATATCGGGAGTTAGGTCGAACCTGTGGGTCGAACGTGGTGTGGTCATGGAAATGTCAACATGGACGCAGCTGGCGATGGCGGTCGTACTAATGTTTCAATAGATTTTCGTTCACTGCCCCATTTTTGACGCGCCAGCGGACTTTTCGTTTTAGAATTCCTGCGAATGAATTTTTAATTTATGTGTCACACGATGGCTGTTAGTTATAATAAAAATATCTATACATGTTACAAAACTCTATGCTATCAGAGACTTACGCGTAAACATTATAGCAGTCTGTTTTTATTTTTTGTCAGTTTTATTTTTAGAACTACAAAATGTTATCTCAATGTATCTTCGTAATAAAAGTAGGAAAAAACGAGCAAAGCTAGGTTACTCAGATACTATTTAAGCAGCAGGTATAATGAACCTAATTCCTATGAAGTAAGCTCCATTGTGAAATGATATGTTAAGTGGGCATTATAATCATCATAATCAACCTATATCAGTCTACTGCTTGACATAGGCTTTTCCCAAGCTGGAACAAGTGAGCATAATTTATGCAATTAAGTTAGCAGTAGCGATGATAAGCGATGTTACCGAAACTTTGTCAAGTCAAGTGTGGTATTGCTCCAGTTGATATCGCTGATTTTGACATAGAACACAATGTGTTGATGCTTGCTGTTACCACACAATTATCTCTATCTAACACAGTCAAACATACAGCTTGCTCTGTAAACACGGCGCCTGTAGGGTTGCTACGTGATGCGCATAGCATAAGACAATCAAACACAGTATCCCAGCAAACAGTCAATCAGTCAGTTGACACTTAATTGTGTGTTTACATGTCTAGCTATGGCACAATATTGAAAACAAACATAAATTCAGCAAAGACGTCTTTAATTTCCTTTGGAACAAAAGTTGTAGTAGTACTACTGAAAGTTGTTTGTTTGATGCACTGATATTGAAATATCAAAGGGATCGTTTAGGTTTAATTTTCTTCTGAAATGAACTTTCCTGTTTTGCTGCGTCTTCGAAGTTTACAAACTTATCAATGAGTACTTAACTGAATAAATATTTACTAGAGTAGGTATTAAAAAAGCGTTTTGAGAAAGAAAAAATTTAATGTTTTCTAATTTAAATACGTTAATTTGTAATTATGTTACCTACAGCAGTCTCTCGCCTTCGTGCGTGTTAGGTTTGCGGTGTGTAAGCGGTGGGAGAAAGGGTAATCTAGGTAAAATAGTGCTTATAATTAGAGAGAGAGATTAGAGGTCTATCAGTGTGTTAATAATCCTGCTATCCTACTCATATTATAAATGCGAAAGTATGTTAGTTGGTTTGTCGGTTTGTCCTTCTTTCACGCAATAACGGAACAACGCATCGACGTGATTTTTTTACATCGGTATAGTTTATGGACCGGAGAGTAACATAGGCTACTTTTTATCCCGGAAAAATAATAATAAATAATAATAATAATAATATTTATTTCTTTAACTTATCTTATCTTGTGACATTACAACTTAGTTTAAAGTAAATCTTAAGATACATTATTATAAAGTCGTTTCTTATGGTGAGTCACTGTCCCCCGTACTAGTATAAACTGTGTTACAGGGCACAAGACCTTCCCAAAAACATGGATCAAAATTTATTTAGAATTTAGGAAATCACAAATTGCAAAAAATGTAATGAAATTCAGTCAGTGAAGCAAAATAAACAACAAAAATTGAAATGAAAAGGATTAGTTGATGGTGTATTTGTGATGTGAGAAATATACTGTGCATGTTATGTTTACGTGTGTATTGAAGTTTTCTGAGAGTGTATTGGTGTGTGATTGTATGAGTGAGGTAAGGGTATGTAAGTATTCGTATATGTGTAAGAAGCAAGAGCCGTTCCTGCCAGGTAACAGCCTCTTAAGAGTCTGGCAAAGCAGGAGCGGCGCAAGAGTGTAAATGGTGAGAGGGTAGGAATGTGAGTGTAGGATGTGTATCAATCAGAAAGAATGATGTTCAAGTTCTGTCTACTTAGGCACTTGTAGTAATTTTTCCGTTTCGTTATAAGTCAATTTAACCAAAAAGGATTGGACTGTGCGTTTACACTTCTGTTTTGAAAATGCACGGTTCCTGTGAGAACGCGGGTGAAAATTGCGGGCAGAAGCTAGTAATTAATATAAAACAATAATATATAGATGATAGAAAACATTATCAGTATAATTTTAATAATATTTAGTGTATCGGCGCTTAGTTAGTAACGACACCAGATAATAATTAACGTAACAGTTTAACTAAACAGTTAGACCTATCTATATTTATACGTATGTATGTTCGCCGACACGATGTTTGTAAGCGACACAAATTATGTTATCGAGATGAAACTGCGGGCCTCGCTGTAAACTAACTTTAGTGTTATTGTCTTCAGAGGAAATTGCAATGTTGTTAGTATTATATGTAGTAACAGCGTTGCAGAGACTGTTCCTTGCGGTTTGGACGTTTCACGGTTTATTTAATGATTTATTGGTCTGTGTGGATTGATAAAATAATACACAGAACTTTACATTTCATAAATATGCAATGCAAGTCTTTTCAAACATATAAATTTTATGAAAGAATACATAAGAGATGTTGTATTATTAGTGAAGTTCACATATGACCTGTTAGGTTATAGCAAAATAAAGTAACAGAGCGAACCGATCCATTCGACCAACAGAACATGATGTTTAGTCTTTAAAAAATCTACCCTCGTACTTTAAAAGAAAAAGTTGTTTCACACCGGTATCATTTCAAACCATACAATACCACGATGTTATGCAGGAAACGCAACAGCCTAGCACGAATTCTAATTGAATACAAATAATGCTTAATTTCCATTAAGTTTACTGAAAAAATCCGCCCTTTATTTAAATTTTCTCGGAAAGGGGAGACGGTCTCATTTAATTTACATTTTGTGGTTAGAGCACCGAGCTCACAGACTGGTTGCGGTTTTTCATATAACAGGAAAACTATTATAATATTGCACTGGTTCCATTTTTCTTTCTAGGAAATAAGTTGAGAGTGATATCTTTTTTCAATATAATTAAAAGTATATCATCACTAGCTTTCATCACTGACGTCGCCCGCATTTTATAGAACTTTAAAAATTGTCATCTATGCGTAATCGGATGTATAAGATTTTGATGAAACTGTACATATTACTGTAAAGTTTCATCAAAATCCGTTCGGTAGTTTTTTCGTGAAATAGTAATAAAAGTCATACATCCATCCTTACAAACTTTTGCGTTAAATATTAGTAGGATTAGTGTGTTTTTAACAGTAAATCAAATTTTGTCAGAGATATGATTTTAAATGATCGTGCCTAGTGGCAATGAAATCGCCCATAAATTGTTCATAAGTTGAGAGTTTCAATATTACAATGACCATGAACTTTTCGGTGAAAGAAATTTACTTTAATGTGCGGCTGCTTAACATAGCCTATCGGCTATGTTAAGCAGTGCTTGGTGAACGTTTTGAACCTGAATGTGGTATCATGCTTTCATAAAGACTTCACCACCAAAGTGGTGGTATCAACCCAGACGGACACTCGCAGAAGAGTTAGTCCTACCACATAGTAAGTGAATCGAGTAAAACTGACGTTTACTTTACAAAATTCAACTGAAACACGACTGACTTAAGAAAACAGAGCTAAAGGTAAAAGGCAATGGTTGGCCTAAAGCAAAAGATCTTCCATTACGGGCCCTCGACGCTAAAGGGTCGGCCCTCGAGCCTTGTCTAATAATTAAAATATACAGAGAACAATGATACGTTTCGCTTTGCACAATGTTTATTGACGGCTACGGAACCCTTTGTGTTCCAATTTGCAAAGGACCTGAGGAGAACTGGATGCTGGGAGTCAAAGGGAAACTTACACAAACATTAGGGAGAATGGTCAAGTGTTCCCTCGTACTTTACGCTTATTTTTTATTATGAACATCACGACAGTATTAATGTATCGATAAATATATATTACTGGTACTACCGATACAATAATAACATTTATATATAAATAAAACTAAGTAAAAGTTTCCCCAGCTTAGCAAATATATCGGCATATTGTTGCCCAATAAATTGTGATAAAGAAAACCCAAAATGACCGCAACTCTCCTATTTGGGGACATTACACAACAATGATCTCGCTCGGGAAAGTTGGTAGTTTGTTCAAATTTCATCTCCCAAGCGATGAGGAATAGCAGTTACGGTGAAAGTTTTCACAATTGGGGCAACTAGTCACAAATCTGTGAACGCAGCCGTGGGTAGGTGCTAGTTTCTAAATTATTTCCGAAAGTTCGGTTTTCCATGATAATTTTTCGAATTCTACGTATAAATTGGTTTAGAGCATGGCTCGTGGCGTTTCGCTCCGTCGCCTACGGAAATGCCTACGGTGGCGTAGCGAGCAGTTGCTCTCGTAGACGTTTTAAATAGAGTTATGTAGGTACGTTACGTTATTACGGGTTGGAAACTTGCTACGCTAGCTTTGATTTAATAAAAACACAAAATGAACAGGAGTCTGATGTTCATCATAGTAGAACACGACCGGCGAGTCATATTGTCAAAGTATCCTGCTAACAGTCTAGGCTCTTATTAATAAACAGTATTAAACGATGCTTTAGTTAAATTATGATTTGTCTTTGTTTTTCTTTGACAATTTTAAACTGAAATCAAAGAGACAAAACTTGGTTACTATTCATTGTTTATTGATAAGAGTCCTAGTCGCATAGCATTTAATTTTCATGAGATTGGGTGCGTCCCGAAACATAAATTATATTTATTTTTAAAAATACGAAAGCTACATACTTAAAGTAAGTGAATAAACAAGAACTATGTTTATTACGACAGTAAAAATACACATAAAAACCTCAGCACTTAGCCAAGTTAGTTTACAGTGCATTTGTATAGTGCCAAGGGTTACATGTTCACATCCCGGGTCTGGACAAATATTTGCATACGTAGGTGACACAACTATTTGTTTGGGTTTGTGTGTAGTGTTGACACCGAAACTGTTCGTGGGGGGCGCTACTTTGCTACTTTTAGTGTGATTGTAAAAGTTTTATTTGGGAACCTTTCCGTCTGAATGTGAAGATAAATAAGACGAGTCGTTTGATTTTGAAGGATCCGTATTCATTGTATTGCTGTTCTTCCGGGTATATTTTTTAGAGATATAGTATATTTATTCTCGCAAATATATACATCACAAAAATTTCGCTTCCAACAGGATTCGAACCTGCGTCTTCTGGTTAAATAAAAACTGATTTTTCAAGTAACAAATTTTCAAAAGGCTACAAAGGCGGTAATTGGGCTTTCACAGCAGGCAGCGGATTGCAGCACGAGCGACCGGGTCAACATATATAAAATTCTCCAGATTATGGCTCCGTTACTGGAGCGGCGAAGGCCTTGCACTCGACTAGTGTAATACAATTTTATCAATAATTACGCCTAGCCCGCACGTGCCATAGTCATAAAGGTGTCGGACTCCCTTCCCCCTGTGTCTGTGCTACCATACACCTCTTCAAATATTGCCCACCCCGTCCCAAGAGTGAGTGACCTTACGCTAGCAGACTCGTAAAATATTTTAACCAGATTTTTATAACAAACTTGTTTACTTGGCAACCAAAACTTTTTTTAATCATTTTTATATCTTGAATTTGTTATAATCCTAAATATTTTGTATTTTTTTTTTACTCTTGAGTCGGTCTTCTGCTTTTGGAAAGCAAAAATACGTAGTTACTACATCATGAAGATTGAAAGAATAATATAGGTAATTCAAAACTTCCACAAAAAGGTTAGGCTTTTATAGACACTATTATGACTGAATTAAGGCACGTTTCTAATGATTCAAGTTCTTATTACCAAAGAAAATGTAAAGTGCGGTGTGAAAAATTTTAACTAATCTAATCTCATTTACTCGAAGAGCTTACAACATCGACATTCATTTGCCTTTTTATTTAGCAGCCGAAATTTATCTCGACGTGTTCAACCCACTTTCAAACTAATCCACTTAATTTGCGAGGAAAGATCGAAAGGCATAAAAACGTTAATGAAGTTGGCTCAACAACCTGGCATAACGCGATCCGCGCGGCGAGCCACGATACTCACGAACCTCATGAACCACGTGATTCATTGGATTTTCCGAAAGTGGATTTAAAAATCGGTAATTAACAGTGAAAGCTGTGAAGTAAACTGGTATTGTAACGACAAAACGAGACAAAAACAAAGCAACGGTCAGCGCGGTATTGTATGGAACGGAACGAAGTTATCGGACAATATTGCAGTATAAGCGAGCTGGTGGAATTGCCGCGCGATAAATCACACAAGTTAGCATTGCGATTCATGTTTGGGAAATAAATAAATATAAACGAAGGGCCGTGCTCTCTCGACGCCTCATTTGAATTTCATAAAGGTGCTGTATTAAAACAATCGCAGCGGCGGAAAAGAGGCACGCTATTTCTCTTGGCTACGTGTATCGCTTTTATAATGAGGTAAAGAATGTGCACCAATTTAATATTATTAATTTTTTGTGAATCAATTTAAACTAATATTTACGAAATGTATCCATAAATTTGCAGTACGTTTCTAATAGAAGCATACGCGACCCCATGAAAATTGGATAAGGGTAGGAAAGTGGGAGAGAGTGACCAGCAGCAACACCATTTTTTTTTATTTCTGAAACACTATTGACAATCAATTATACAGCTATTAATTAGCAATCAATTATCCAGCTCGTCTCGTTATCAAACGGTATAAAATCATTTCTCGATCTGAAGTTACAGTCGTTTGATTTTGAAGTGCAATTGAGTGCAATGCAATAGGATTACCTATTGCATTGCACTCAATTGCACTAGACAAATAATTATATCTGTCTATGTGATATATATAAGTTATTCTCTACTTTTACTTATTTTAAATCAAATCATAATAATTTTATGTTTAAATTAAACTACGTCGCTTCCTGCACAAGTTGCACCACTTAGTTAGGTAGGTACTTGCCAGTTTCATGGAATTTGTGACAGTGGTGATAGTCGAAGCGCGTAAGATATTTGCCAATGAACCGAGCGTTTGCATTAGTCGAACCTCGATGCACCGAATATAGCAAAACTTACACATTGTTCGCTTATTGTTCTCTCACGCAGGAACTTCGAACATAAAACTTTATTTTAGTATCGTTAACTTCGCTTAGTTAACATTTGTTCTCAGCTCCACGCAAAGCTATAGTTTTAATTAAAATTTACAATTTCGAAGCGGAATGAACGCCAACTATTTGCAGCTATAATGAAGAACCGAGACGCTTTATTAAACCGGTAAAGCGCACAATCATCTGCGATCGAACTTTTAGCAAAGCGGCGAGCGAGCAGAAAAACTGTTTACGGAAGGAAATCGGCATCAAAGAGTGCGACATCAACAATCAGATACCGGGAATATCTTCAATAACGTAAATTTGGCCTCATCAAAGGCAAATGACGGGTGATTCAGTAAGCCACCAGCTTAGCCGGCACTGTGAAGACGCTTCGCGTCAAATCCTCGTCAAGTGGTTCAAATTGCCCCTCCCCTTCTCTTATGATGAATGTTAGGAAAAATTGAAATCACGTTTCGTTTCCCAAGTAATTCTGCGGGCCCGCTGTGAGGAATGAATGTGTGAATAGCCATTTTGTGCGAGCCATCAATGGAGAAAGGTGAAAAGGATGGAGCGTTATAGAGGTCTTGCGTACTTAATAATAGAGGCTGAAGGAAAGGCTATTTTATTGCGATTCAAATACAAAGCAAGAGAACCGAGTCACGAACAAAGAGTTAACAGTTCTGATTTATACTCGCAATACGATTAATCACTGCAATACTTTCCGTAATTTTCCTCCGCTTCGAACTAATAGCCTCGTATATTTTATATTGTTACCTTCATTACTTCTCAAGTAGCGAGTGAATATGGATTCCAAAATGTGACATAGAAGTTTAAATTGCATGTTACAAGTATGAAGGACATAAAGAAGTTAGCGTCGAGATATAGGAAACGTTGCCGCGGAAGCGGGACAGACGAGTTAATAAAGTTTTAAGTAATTCCATCATTCCAAAATTGCAGGAGATATTGTTAAATCCCATGGCATTAGAGTTTACATTCCTCTGAACCACTCGCACTGAGTCGAGTGCCTGTCGAACCTTTGTCATTTTAATCATACTTCCGATCTTTCAAAATAATGTTATTGAAATATGTTCAATTTCCTACGTTCTGTAGGACTTCGTAATTTTCTGCGTGTTGTCGTTTAATACAAGGCTATGTTATGTAAATTATGTCTCTTACGGAAATCATTTCAGCTATGAATTATGTCTTTTGTGTTCGAAAAGTTACCCACGTAAACACGCACACGTTTCCAACCCCATTACAACTCCATTAGTTAGGCAGAAGAATTTAGCACGATGGTGAATGTATGACAATATATTCATATGCTACTTCACTTAAATATACTTGCCTTCGCGGATGAACACGAAGTACATAATCTTGGTAAAATATCTCTTGTAATTGGGATTAGCAAAAGAACAGTAGATACGTGCCTGAAAACTTTCAGTTACCTACTTACCCCCGAAGCTGTAACAGTCCATAGAGTAGTACTATAATAACAGTCTAAGAGCTACATGCTCGATAGGATTTGAAAAAAAAACATCTCCGTCGCGTGGCAACAAAAGTCTCTGGACGCACTAAGCGTCTGGCGCAATCGCGAAATAAGTCGGGCTACCCCTTAGCAGATTAAGCTCGTATTTTCTTCAATATGTATTCGCCGTCGTTATGCAATACCGCTGGTCGCTCGCAGATGTGGCCTGAATTTAAGTACACAATTTTAACTGCGATCGATCGACAATTCAAAGAAATTAACGAGCGTTGCACTTCTATTCTTCATGGGCGAAACTTTTACGTTGGCGGCGCGGCGGGCCAATTTCGGCCCATTGTTGGTCCACGACGGGGCAAGTTACCGTCATTTCACTGTAAACAGTTACTCATTGTTTACTCTGATCATGAATCGTGTGTAATTTTATTTGAGTTGTTTCCGAGGGCGAATAAAATAATATTATATTCTAGTTGAACTATACATAATGTAACTGGATATTTACTAGTTTCTGGTACATTGTTTGGTATACAAAACAAATAATACTCAATAGAGCGACACGAAAAAGAATATTTAATAAAATGATAAACATATAAAAAAAATACTAGCTTCTGCCCGCGATTTTCACCCGCATTCCCACAAGAACCGTGCATTTTTTCCAGGATAAAAAGTAGCCTATGTTACTCTCCCATCCATAAACTATATCTATGCCAAAAATCACGTCGATCCATTGCTTCGTTACTGCGTGAAAGAAGGACCAACCAACAAACCAACAAACACACTTTCACATTTAGAATGGATAGTATGGATTCAACGTCTTTATCGATAAGTAAACCGTATTTTAGGGATGTCATATTTTAAATAAGCCAACACAAATTTTAAACGATTGAAGGCTATTTCCTTAATTTATTATTTAAATCAAAGCATCCCTGTCTGTCGAAAACTTGTATAAGTCAAAACAGAATTCTAATATTGCTCATACAGTGAGGCAATAAAAATGCCTGCCGTCAAATCTGCGGCGCAATTATTCATTCGAAATGCCATTGGGGCCGTTCGGGCCGCCCTCCCCTGCGAGCCTAATACGTAATCGTGCCATGCAAATTAGGCAGCCGTATTGACTTATAGGTAATCTAGAATTACCAAGAATTTTGTTAGTGGTAGGACTAGCTCTTCTGCGAGTGTCCGTCTGGGTTGTTGCCACCGTTTTGCTTGTGAAGTCTGCCGCCAAGCAGTAATGTGCAAACATTACTGTGTTCCGGTTTGATGAACAGAGTATTCATGAAATTACTGGGCTTATGATACTTAATACCTAATGTCTCAAGGTAACGAGCGCACTGCAGTGCCGCGCAGGCCTTTGTGTTTCAAAGTTCTGAGTGGCAGTGCAATTGTTATGGGCTGGCGTTATGCTTACCATCAGGAAAACGACCAGCTCGTCTCGTTACAAAACCAAATAACAAAAAAAAATTGTATAAGAAAGGAAAGTTTGCATGCTTTTTTAAAGCCGGCAAATGGTTTGCACTATTTTTTTCCGAGTTAAGGTGACGGAACAGAGCCGTGTTGGACTTTGTTATTCAAAGTACTATCTTGTGATGTAAACTAATACAGTCTGGTACTGCATTTGAAGGAAACGTGACGCAAACTATTTTTATTACATTTTTTATTAGCACCGCAAAGGAACGTTACGCCGTTGTTTGTGTTCCCTGAACGATACAATCTGGGCCCTAGTGAATAGATACCTATTTATTGAGGCAGTGTGTTTCATTTTCGAGCACACCTTCACTTTACATCAGGTGAGTGTGGAAAGCATTCTAGTCTGAAGTAAGAAAAGATCTTAACAAATTTCATTACAGTTCTGATTATAGATGATTAAGGTATATAAAAAGAACCGTGACTTTATACAGGCATTGTATAAACGTTACTAGGTACCTAAGGGTTTTTATTCAAAGTAAAACAATGATTTTCATAAAGTTCATCATACTCTTATGAGTAAAAGAGTAGTTGTATAATTTGATAAAAATTAGATGTTCTCGAAAAAATCGGTATGATTCCACTAATTTCTACTTAGGTGCAGTTAAAGATTTCATCGATAACTAGTAGATAAGATACTCGACAAATTACGCACCTCTTAAGTACATCTTATGTACATAAAAGGTAATAAGCATGGGAAAGGGTGTTGCACTGTTTTGTTACTTTGTTTTCTCAAGCTTGTCATCTTGATTCTTGTTTCCACAACATGTCGCAATAAATTCTCGTGCTATATGTTCTTGTGCTAAAATGCATATTTCTGAAGACCCAAAAATAATAAACAAAGCCCTACTAAAAATATCTATATACTTTTGTTTTAATAATCCAATAAAACGTTAGTTCACAGTAGTAAGTACGAGGTACTGGCAAAAATTGTTTTGTTTTTGCTTTATCATAGTCGGTTAAACATCATAACGCCACAGAATTTTTATTTAAAAACAATTCCGACATCTTTACATTTATAAAAGAATATAATATGTCTAGTTGACAAAAATAAATACAGTGTAAAGGAAAGCAACCATGAAGCGGCTCAAAGGCCTGAAATTCGATACCGCGGGTAGCGTAGTTCAGACGAAGGATAAAAATATTTACCGAGATACTCACGCAAATCGATGTCGCACCGCGGCACAGTGCGACATCGCGTGGATCCGCCTGTACTGTTTATGGTTTTGATGTCATACGTCAAGGTGAAAAGCTGCACGCACGTCAAACGACACGACACGTTGTACAAAGGGTACATTGTCGTTTTCAATTATCTCCGTATACTGGCGATGGCGCTTCGGTATTTGGGTGGTGCACAGCTTCATACTAGCTAGCTACATATATAGTAATCTGTGCTTCATACGGCCATTGGATGCGAAAAATTGCGGTTGACTTTTTTGATTGGACAACATTGTACTCAACTTTTTTTGTAACTTTTTACGACACGCATCGAGATTAATTTATTATTTTCTATAGTTCATATATTTGGGATAGCTTTGTTTACGACGTAAACGCAATTTGTTCGGAATATCTTAAAGCGTTTTCTGCGAGCGAACTTGTTAAGTGCGACTACAGAATAGATTTTCTGTAATGTTCTGTTCAATTCACATTTCTTTTTCATCGGGGAGCGAATTGTAACGGATTGTTTCCAAACGCGAAAAGCTCTGAATGCATTGAACGTCGCGCTCCTGCACGACGTTCATTTGAAGGTGTAACGAACATCGCGTGCTACGTGCAACGAGTTTTTAAAAGTTACCTTTGGTGGTACCTTTAGTAAAAAAATATTGCGATATTGAAAGTATTGCGTACACAAATACCGTACAAAACTAAACAAATCTATTTCCTGTTTATAATATTAAATACATTGTCATCAATTTTTACGTCAGGAATTATATTTATTTTCTCATCCGAACACAATTGTCAATTTGCATACTTTTTAATGAGAACTGTATTTATTGCTAATGTACGAGTTTTGTTGAACCCCTTTACTTCTACGGGACCAGTTATTATTATATGCCTGTAAACTGAAGATGATGAGTTTCGTGAGTGATTCTCGACAGCAGACCTTAGGAAGGTAGTGCTGAGAATGGTCTCAACACTTAAAAGTAAGCTTGAGATAATAAAGGTGCCGTCTCGTGGAAATGAGATTGCAATCAGTTCGAGCGCTTAGTTTCAATCGACATCATTTATAATGTTTGGACACAAGTGAAATAACCAATTTTGTGTTTTCAACGCGGACGTTCAGTATGGGACAGTACGTGTACATTTGTGGTATGTTACTGATATATTCAAGCACAGGGCCAAAGCTCATGACATGCACGTGAAATGCCGGCAACGTATCAATGCTATCCCGAGGCATACCAATATCGATTAATGCAAACAACATCGCCCCAGTTTGGTGGTAATGACGAAGGCTAATGCGATGAAATTTCTGAAAGCGCTCTACTGCGCCATTATGCAAGCTTAAATTATTGTTTTTTTTTATGTATATTAACATGACTATAAGTTTTGTAATATTTGGCTAGAACTCTAAATTGATAACCTCCACAATTGTATTATAAAACGCACAAATCTTAAGATGTTGTCGCAAAAAGAAAATCGTGTATTTATTAGGACACAAATTAACTAAATCTTAGAAGGGCTTGTTCCGAGCGAGATTAGAAATCGAACGACTTTACGGGGATATTGGACTTGAGAGTCTTCTAGCTGATTCGATATTTCTGAAAATATTTTTATCTTAGTCTGCCTATGT
The DNA here is from genome assembly GCA_907269065.1 of Crocallis elinguaria. NCBI lineage: Eukaryota > Metazoa > Arthropoda > Insecta > Lepidoptera > Geometridae > Crocallis > Crocallis elinguaria. The sequence continues at coordinate 11,323,636 of OU026077.1, forward strand.
GTGTATGTGTGTGTGTGTGTTTGTTTGTTACCACGTATCTCCGTAAACACTAAACCGATTTTGATGAAATTTAAAATGTAGATACTTTAGGTTCTGGAATAACCCATAGACTAATCCAATTTTCGATAATCAATCCCTAAGTTTATTTCTACCACGTTTATTTCTACCGAGTTCTGATTGAGTCTAACCAAGGAATAAAACCATACAAAGCTTAGAACTCTATTGCACACCAAGAAGTTGTAGTTTAGAACACCTATTATATAATTATTTTTTTTGTTTTAATGTTTATTTGTACCGTGTTTTGACTGAATCGAACCAAGGAACAAAATTTTCCGTACAAAGTATTCCACAAAGGATAGGGGGGTAGTTTTGAAAAAAAATGTATAATACTTGTTTTAAAGTTTATTTCTACCAAGTTTATTTCTACCGAGTTCTGATTGAGCCTAACCAAGGAATAAAACCATACAAAGCTTAGAACTCTATTGCACACCAAGAAGTTGTAGTTTAGAAAACCTATTATATAATTATTTTTTTTGTTAACAAAACAGTGTATGAATAAATTTTCAATGGAAAATTTTGTTCCTTGGTTCGATTCAGTCAAAACACGGTACAAATAAACATTAAAACAAAAAAAATAATTATATAATAGGTTTTCTAAACTACAACTTCTTGGTGTGCAATAGAGTTCTAAGCTTTGTATGGTTTTATTCCTTGGTTAGACTCAATCAGAACTCGGTAGAAATAAACGTGGTAGAAATAAACTTTAAAATAAGTACTATACATTTTTTTTTCAAAACTACCCCTATGCTTTGTGGAATACTTTGTACGGAAAATTTTGTTCCTTAGTTCGATTCACTTAAAACTCGCTCAAAAATGTGTGTCTGCGTGTATGAGAGAGTGTGTGTAAGTGAGAGACTGAGCGTGTGTGAGTAAGTATGCAAGCATGTGTGCGTATGTGAGCGTGTGAGTGCGGATGTGTGTGTGTATATGTGTGTGTGAGAGAGAGAGAGATAGTTAGAGTGTGTACACTTTCGTGTGTGTGTGAGTGAGTGTATGTGTGAGTGTGAGTTTGTGTCAGTGTGAGTTATTGTGAATGAGTGAGTGTGTGTGTGAGTGAGTGAGTGAGTAAGTGAATTAGTGTGAATATTAGTTACTGCGTATCTTAACAATTTAACCAATTTTGATCAAATTTGCAATCTACCACGCAGGCGAAGCCGCGGGCAGAAGCTAGTTTCTAAATATTTCTATATGTTTTTAGTTGGAGACATCGCACTCATTGAAATAATGTTTACTCGTAGATTTGTTTAAAATAAATAAATGCTACATTGTAGAAACACAACCTCGACATTTTCCTTCATTATTTGCAAACGTAAACTACAATTTTATTACACTTGTCTAGGAACACAATTAGATTGTATCTTCACCCATTTATTAACACCATGACATTCTGAATTCCAGCCAAGTGGTCCAACTACGTTGCATATATACGAATAAGGTCGAAAATTAAAGCCATAATGCCTTAACGAGGGCTGTTTTGAATCTACAAAACGTTGTACTAAAATAGGAGTATTTTAATTCTAGACAAGCGTTCAGATTCTCGCACGCACACCTACACATATGATTGTACATTATCCAGGCAAAAACAGGGGTATTGTTAAACTACCTGTCGCTGAATTAATTATATCATAGTAGATAAATAAAGCGAAAACATACGATGTTATCACCCGAGTAAACTCTTGCGAAAGAGAAGAAGAGGAGACTTTTACAAACAATGTCGCGTTTGTCCAGTACTTCACCAGAAGTCGGTAAGTAATGCTGTTGTCGACAATAATGCTTGCCAAAAAGATACACGTATTAATTCGCTGCTGAGACACGAATGTATAATAAAAACACAGAGTGCTGCAAGGAATCTCACTATTATGCAATACTACCGTATACCGTACCGTGGTATATTATCGTGAATTTGAATACTGTTTTAATATTGTAAGGTGACAACGATGTGGCAACAGCTGAGTGTATGATCTGGCTAATGTTGTGCTTAACAAAGCGTGATATTGAATGGAAACTTGAATTGAAATTGCCTTGTTACCATATTATGCAGTGCGAGGTTAGACTTGTACTGGGTATTTGGTCAGTAGTGTTTTGAATATTCTACCATGGATTTTGTAAGGGTAAATATTCAATTTTCGTATTTCATGAGACTCCTAAGGATGTAAAGTTAAATTAAATATTTATAACAATAATAGTAAAACTTTATCTTTGAATTACGATAAAAATGCTTGAACATCTCGTTATAAGCCGGGGCTTGATATAATGCAAAAAAATATCATTTATTTGACACTCCAACAATAAAAAAGACTAACATAACTCCGTAGCTAAGTTGGTAGTAACACTGCCAGGGGAACAAAGCGAGGGGTCCCGGGTTCGATTCCCGGCCGGGGCAGATTTTGTGTAAGCATAAAGTTTGTTCTCGGGTCATGGATGTTTGTGATGTGAATCTGTGTGTGTCCATGCCGCCTGCGACACAGGGAATCCTAGTGCGGGGTATGAGTGTGTAAGCGTTTATTTATTTATTTATTTATTAATCATGTAATGACAAATGGCAGCGCGAGTAAGTTTAACGATACAGAGTGTTATGCTGGTAGTATATTAAGTACGTTTTTGATAGTATTCTAACTTGTATTTATACTTATTTGAATAGCATTGGGTCATGAGTTAACTGCGATTCCAAAAGTCTTTTAACAATTATTTCTTATACAAAATATCAGAGACTAACTGTCACCTTTCCAGCATATTACAAGTATCTTAGTCAAAGCCAAGTATTATGTTCACGATATAATTTGTAACAACGTTAAAATTTGTATTAATAATATTCATTCTAAAACATCAGGGTTGCGTCGTTGAGGAGCTGAGCCCTTGATCCGAGCTCACAGGAAATTGCGTTGCGAACGGAACATTGTCTCCTTCGGATTACTGTCAATTCGGCACGTCATTTCCGCTTCACGAAAACATCCGGTAATTATTCGGATATTGTCAAATGTAATAGAGAACGCCGTTGAAATGAATCACCTGTAGAATGTACTACAATTTTGGCTTCTGACTTACCTACTTTATTCAGTATTTTGTTGAAGTGTGATTTTATTTCGCAAAGAAGTATACAAAATGGTAGACACTTTTTTCTACAGTATAAATTTGATCTCTAAGGTCTAGGTCTCATAGTTCTAAGTGCAAGCAGTGCAATGGAAAAACAGTAGGTTAAGTGGTTAATCTTTACTAGATGATCACTAATCAATTTCTAATCTAGCTAAAAAAATATGTAACAGTTTTACACGTACTAACTCCGGTTAGTTGGGTAAGTCTGAAGACTTACTTTTTTACGGTAACACACACGCAAGCGGGCTACATAGTCAAAAATCATGTGAAACATATCCAATTATTAAAATAATATAAAAATTCTTTTCTTTTCACAAGACTCTGTAATTAGATTATCATATTAGAGCGAGTGTGGCCAAGCGGGAACATGTGCGACTTTCAATCCGACGCACCATAGTTCGAATCTCGATTCGGCCTGCACCAATGACTTATATCAAGTTATGTGCGAATTATTCACACTCGCTCTAAAACGGTGGAGGAAAACATCATGAGGAAATCCACATGTTCAAGAAGCATAAAATTCGAGGACATGTGATATCCACCAAGCCGCACTGAGCCCGCGTAGTTGATTATGGCCCATACCTTTCTGAGAGAAGGCCGGTATCCCAGCAGTGGGAGCGTAAGAGGCTGATAATGTATAGCGTAATGTATTAGGACAGAAAATCAATGCTCAAGCTGAGTGTGCCTTGTTTCGAAATATATTTAAACTTTAAGTGACATAACATTAATATGACTATTTTAATATTTGCACGCCTGCTAGCAGGCTGAATACTGTGACTTTATTTTTGGAACATCTGAAATATGTAATATTATGTATTCTTGCAAATAAATGTATGATTTGATTTGATTAGATTTGATTTATAATTTCTTTCTTTCTTTCTTTCCCAGATGTAAGATAATACCTGCCAAAGAAATGTTAACTTTAACTAGGCTGACGGATTAAACCGTATTCTCTTTCTCAGACGGGCCTGAAAAGAGGCGGGTAGTAAGTTTGTAACACTGACTTGATGCTAAATGATAGCCATATAAGCATAGTTTACAAATTAGCTGGTACTTATCTGGCATAACGGATCAGCATTGCGGTTTAACGACGCAATGTCGCCAGCATGCTGGGTACGCTTCCAACCGGTAGTGGGCTACATTTGGATTATCTACAGCCCTACATTGGCTTGTAGAGTATTACTGTGTGTGTTTATTTATTTATTAGCTAGTTAATAAAGGCTACTAGCCCGATCAAAAAAAAGTTTACAAATTATACGAGAATGTAATGATCTAAAATAATACCTTCAAATCAGCAAAATTATAATTGCTAGTACCTACGGGATGAGAATTATGCGCTGACACTGAGCAGTCCTATTTCGACTGCGGTGACGCACTGCCGCAATTGGAACAATGCAATTGCCTTGACGTAACAGAACTAATTAGGATACCTGGGCCTGTGCGTCGGAATGTGGCTTCCAAGTACTTAAGCGTTGCAGCTATCTATAACGTATTGTGGCTGAATATAAATGCAGAGTCATTTAATGGTCCAAGTCATCTATGTACCATCTATTCGCGAAAGACTGTATTCGATATTCTCAACTGTATTGTATAAGCAATACGCTCCGAATCCGTGCAGGTATTTTTGCCGCAATTTTCTGATTTTCCAAGCATTGCGCGTCGATTAAACTCTTAACGAACACTCGAACACACGCGATCACACCATATAAATTCCGGCGGGCACTCATGTCGAGCTGTCGAACTCAAGCACTCCTATATATACAGCGAGCGGTAAGAATCGTAATTAATCCGAGGTGCATTCGCGTAGTACCTACCTATCAAATTACAAGCAAAAAAAGCAGCCTCAGTTTGACAAACTCGACAGAATTAATTAATGGTAAAATGGAAATACTCACATTTTGCAGATAACGAAGAATTGTTTGAAGTCCCCCGGGTGTGTCGGACAAAATTATCGCTTTTCAGATGATTTTGCATTGTTTGTAGCCCGTCTCCGTGGCTAGAAAGTTTTTTTGAGAGTTGTCTGAATTGTTTCAGAACTGTAATTTGTTTAGTTCTATGGCTTGCGTCTGACCATTGTAAGCAGATGATATAGATTGATAGATAACTATGCATTGAAAAACCATAATACGGAAACTGTTAAAATCTAAAGATCTAAAAATTAAGTGTCTCAATGGGCGTTCTTATCACTTTTAGCGATCTCTACTAGAAATCTGACAAAAGCAAAGTAATAACCACTACAATATATGCACAGTGGAGTTTATTTATCGAGTATGTACACGTACAGGCTGGATTACTTATTAGAAATTATCTACAGTAAGTGATCAAGAAATAGATTGTTTATTTCAATGGGCTAAAAACTTTTATTGATGTAATAAGCTAGTTACATAAACACTACATCTTAATTAGCTTCGAAAACATCGAAGGATTTTCTACAAGTCATTATAGGCGGTCTAAGATTATTAATTTACTAATTGTCCAATTGTCCCATTCACAGCTGGTCGCCGTTGGTGCGCTCTTATTTGAAAAGATTTTTATAAAATTTGTCCTGCACATGTTTTTTAACGAAATAATGCAATACAGCAATCTATTTAAAACAATACCCAAAGACCCTTCTCATTTGAAATATAATTTTCATTTCTAATATCCTTTATAAAGTACACGGACAAACAGAATAAAAACTGCGAAGAGACACGAAATTCGCTGGCGCAGAGTCTGCTTACTCATAATTACCAGAGTTAAAAAACATGGGCGTATAAAGAACGCTGGGGACTTAAGACCACTGAAAAACGAGGCAACATTATTTATTCGCGGGCCCTCTTTCGGTTTTAATTCGGATTTATGTATGTACATTAAAGAAAGAGGCTTATATCGCAGACCCAGGACTGTGACACGGGAGCTCTTGTACGAGTATGTGTCTGTCTACCTTTATTTTTCATGTTACGACTGCAAAAAGCCATGATTCTTACATCCAGTAAATGACTGATAACTTGCCCGATTCATCCTTATTACTATTATAAAGGCAAAGGTTTCTCTATGGGTTTGTCATATTTCGTGCAGCAATTGAGCAACAGATCGACATGATTTTTTGCATAAATACCGGAGAGTAACATATAATATACAACTTTTTATCCCGGACAATTCATAGTTCCTTTATGAATCTCGACGGAGCTGAAACATACACCAGCTAATTGTCTAATTCAGAAATTGCAGTTGGATTGACCGGTGCTACACCGTTTTAAGCAATGCTGATCTGTAGCTATTTACATTTACTCTGCCTGCAAGAAATTATAGTTTTTACATTGATAATCAAAACAAATTCTGATTGTTCTATTTAAGTTATTATAACACCTTACTTATTTATTTTTAGTATTTTTATCATAAAATTTAAAAGCAACTTTGATAAATCCACTATATCCCTAAGTAGGCAACAATGTTACAAGCAATTCTAAACTCTTACTAGGTACCTATATTCTTTTTACCTTACAGAGTTGAAATTTGTTAGGTTTTGTAATTAAACTTCGTGTTACAAATTCAATCTGCGCATGTTTGCACAAACGAAGCGCCGAAGAACACACGCAAAAGCGACGTGAGTGGAATCATGAAAACTTTGCCTCGATTTCCTTTAAAAATGTTATGTAAGAAGAAAAAATAAAAAGAGCATAACGCCCTGATAATTAAACAAACATGTAATAATTTAAACATGTTTCATCAATAACTTACTTTTTCTTAACGCTTCGACCGACTAATTTATCGTGACTCAATAAGAAATATTTAATTCGTATATTTGTTTCATTATTTCTGTTTGGCGTAATGTGTATTATGAGACGATATTAATTTTAATCGTAATGATGGCTTATTTAATTAATCAATTGAAAGAGTCAATAATTGGAACGAAAGTCGAAATGTAGCTAAATATTTACTCTTGGTATGCACATGGTGTGAAAGTGTTAAATTTAGATTAGAACTGGCTCTTAAGAGCCTACTAGTCCATGGAGCGAACTCATCGGTGGGCGCGGCTAAAATGCATGCTATTTCATCTAACATTCGTGGAACAAGGTAAGACTCTGCAGCGATGAGTAGTATGAGGCTAATGCTCGCACATACACAATTACACACTCTCGTAAAGTCGCGACGAAAACCGAAAAGTGGAAAACCGGCGCGCAAAAATGTACGAATTGGCTTCTGGTGCTTGAGGTTTTACGACAAAACTACTGAATGTATTTAGTCAGACCAAAGTTATTTGAAATGTCAATAAACTAAAGCTTGTTAGTATGTACCTTATTTTCGAGTTTTCGTAATCCTTTTGTAATTTATTTACGTCCAAACTTGCGTTAAAATACGTGCTAAAATACAGATGTTTGAAGGCTCATTACTTTTAAGCCACTTATTTTTTTTCTGTATAATTAGCAGGCTGACCTAGATAACGAAGAGATAAATCGATATTATTCTTAATTTTGGACTTAAAACGACAAGTAGTGGAGTAGTCACCCAAGTACGGTTGTATGGAGAAATTAACGACTAGTTCGTCCTTAAGTGCAACCAATAAGGACACATTTTTAAGTTAAGGGTGGTAGCTAGTTAGGCGAGCACTAGAAAATGTCCTATCACGTAGTAATATACAAATTTTGTAAACTTATCTTGAAATTATAATTGTTCAAGTTAACAAAAAAGTATAAGAGTGCTGTTTGAAAAAAAACACGCAATTGGCGTTCATTCCACGTGCTAGTGAATAGGCATTTCAATATCGTTACAGTCGAGTAGAAAATCAAGTGCCAGAAACATGTACCCTCAACTAAGTATTCCAAGCTTCAAAATGTAAATCAGAAAAGGTTATTTGATGTGATGTGGTTTTGACAGAGTTTAACGAGATAGCATAGCGGTGTATCGATTCCTTTGATGTAGGTTTAAATGTAACGTCAGGAAAATCGAAACAGTTTGCTACTTTGTGCAATGCTTAAGCTGATGTTTTTTGCAATAACTATTAAATAACTAGAGGGTCAAACAATTCAGGGACCGGTAATAGCATGATATGTCTAAAATAATTATCACGTTTTGTATATCAGCCAGTTTGGTACGCCTGAGGAATCTAGTATGGGCAGTGGAAAGCTGGGAATCTAGTACAAATGGCATGTCTTACTTGCCTTTTAGTGTCACTAGTAGTTTTCGAACACTTCCTAGCTAGACTATAAAATAATTGGTTTCTCACATGTGTCGTATCTGAAAGAACTATAGACAAGTTGGAAACATATTTTTGCTTTCACCAACTTTGGTGCAAACTATTTAATTCTTATCTATATCTTATGTAAACTGAATGTTGTAAAAGTGAATAGAAGTGATATAAAGCAAAATTTTAAACGTGTGTTGATTTTAATTTACTAGTCTCTTTTAAATCGACCTAAACCACTTCCAGTAGTTTTAGAACCTTGGAATTTCTTGTTGGTAAAAACTCCAATTTTTTTTTCAATGGTCAACCCCGGTCCCTTTCTTACCAAAGATAATTTTCGGCCTCTTAGCTAAATCGAAATAGTCTAGTGACTATGAAATTTGGTTATCGCCCTTGAGATTTGGATTCGACCATGAGTGTAACAAGAATCTTTTATTGCACTTTTACCTCTTACTATGTATTTAGAAACGGTTTTCTTTACTAAACGAAATTCAATTTAGTGCGTTTTCATTTAACTGATACTGTATATGCCAATAGTTACGTTCGCAAATAGGAACCCAACAGTTTCTGTCGCATCATTTGTTTTGTACAACTTTTAAAAAACAATTGATATATTGTCTACGAAGTCAACTTAAGGAAGCGAAATGAAACGGGTCCAACTGTATTGTAAGTACGTTAAGTTTCTTGAGACTTTAATCCCTTATACCTACCGTCCAGCTTGCAATATCTTAGATCGATCGCGTGGCGTGTGGCGCTATGAAATGTGGAACGTTGCACTCACTCTTTTGTGATACTTCGTTATTGCCCCTACACAATGTCGAACCAATCTGTTCTCAGTTTGTATGACGCCGGGTCGCCTTCGATCCACTATAATAATTCGCGCATCGCTTCCTGTCGATTTTTGATTTCGTTACTGCTATTGGCTCTTACTCTTTTGTGAAAACGTCGTTTTGAACATAGCATTTAATTCTTGCATTGCAGTTTTATTGAACACTAGCTTTTACCCGTGGCTTTGCCCACGTGGTATATATCTTTATAACCTATGTTTTATACCAGATCCTAAACTATGTACAATAATGTACATTCCAAATTTCATAAAAATCGGTTTAGTTGTTACGGCGATACGTAGTAAGAAACATTCACACACACACACATACACACACACTCACTCTATTGCCCATTTGTAATAATGCTATGATTTTAAAGTTTATTTGTACCGAGTTTTGGTGAGTCGAACCAAGGAATAAAACCCCTCTAAACACATTTTCAACATTTCTTCAATATACAGAATTGGACCTGTTACAGTACCTACTGCATTATTTCACTAAGCTGTACAATTATGGAGGCCAAGCTTTTTTTTACAATTGAATACATTTTTTACATCATCACTCAAGATCAGCTGACATAATATTCAAAGGATAACCTATCGAGTGTAAAAAAAATAATGAATTTTAAAAACTGGACCATCTAGGATTCAGTTTCAAACATTTCAAAAACAAACGCCTTCCCGGTCTTTCTCACCGAATAGTGCAATAGACTGTTATAATGTAAATGTAAAAACCTTTGCGAATAAAACATTATTCAATCAATTTACTCCGAAAGGTTATCGAGCCGAAATCACGCAGATAAGCGGAACCGAGGACCGTGGGGATGCCTGATCCCCGGTTACTTAAAATCCCGTGTATAATTTAAAAGGAGAATCTCGCTCGAACATGTGGTTGTTTCTTAACACCGTATCACTTCAGCGATAAAGTAGGAAAATAGAATTTGATTTCCTTCTTTTCGTTTTACGGTGTAAACTCCACATGAGGCCATTAGTGTGAGCAACAAAGTAATAAAATCTATAAAGCGAGCGAGTGGTGAGCTAGAGCAACGCTTTATATGTGTATGTCTAATTAATTAATTATAAACCAGACATGAGTTGGAACTTGGAAGTATCGAACTAGGCTACGAACAAATAATAAGTATTTGTTCGTAGGAACTAGGTTTTAATTGTGCTTTTGTCGTGTCTCTGTTTTTGTGAATATGTCTTGATTCGGTCACATCCTCATGTTGTTTATGAAGCTTTGGCTAAAGTGACTTAGCGAAAGTAAAGTCTGCCGCCAAGCAGTAGTGTGCAAGCATTACTGTGTTCCGGTTTGATGAGCAGAGTATCCAGTGAAATTACTGGGCTTATGAGACTTAATCCCTAATGTCTCAGTGTAACGAGCGCACTGCAGTGCCGCGCAGGCCTTTGTGTTTCAAAGTTCTGGGTGGCATTGCAATTGTTATGGGCCGGCGTTATGCTTACCATCAGGCAAATGACCAGCTCTCGTTACCAAATAACATAAAAATAACAAAACCATAAGTTGCAGCACAATTTGTGGTGGTAATGTTACAAGTTGCTAAAGGCGATGGTTACTATTAATATGCAATCAGATTATACTTATATGTGCTTGATGATATTATTTAAGGTATTAATAATGGTTATTTTATTATGTCATTTTGTGTCGTGTAAGTATAATAAAAACCCCGATATATTTCTATCCATTTTTGTGGCAACGTAAATATAACTTTAATCTCGTTAATGCTTAGTATGTGTATAGATACACAATTAAGAGAACACAGAATAGTTTCCGGACCAGTGGCAAAGTGACGCAACCATCTGTAGGGACCGAGATCAAAGCAGTGAGAATGTCTTTGTGAGTCGAACGTCGTGGGTATCGAGCAGGTTTAGCTTGACCTGTAACCTTTATCATATCCCAGAAAGTAATAGTGAAATGCTTTTCATTCGTTTTATTAATTAAAATTCAAAATATATTAGTCTCATGGGCCTCAATAATCATGAAAGTTTAATTAAGTTTGATTGAGTTTAACTAAGAAGCGTTGTAACTGAAGTAAAATCTAAGCTTGTTCAAAATTGTCTAAGTACATAGTGAAAATGTCATAAGGCTTTGACTTTTCTTAAATAAATATTAAAACTTAGGATTGTATTCGTTTTTGAGGAATACCGCTTGCGGAGCTTGCACGGCTATCACTTTTCAGTTAAAATTTGTCACCAAGCATTTATCAATGTGTTCTGGTATAATAGCTTCAGTTGAGGGACAGCCTAATTCTACGTTTGGCAAGTTTTCGAATTTCGGCTACAACGACTGTTTAGATCAATTAAACTTTAGACAAACTAATATAGTGATCAAATAATAACCAAAACTAAAAACTAAAATTTTTTTTTTATTTTTTTTTTATGTTGTTTGATAACGAGACGAGCTGGTCGTTTGCCTGATGGTAAGCATAACACCGGCCCATAACAATTGCAGTGCCACCCAGAACTTTGAAACACAAAGGCCTGCGCGGCACTGCAAATCGCTCGTTACCCTGAGACATTAGGTATTACGTCACATAAGCCCAGTAATTTCACTGGATACTCTGCTCATCAAACCGGAACACAGTAATGCTTGCACACTACTGCTTGGCGGCAGACTTCACGAGCAAAGCGGTGGTAACAACCCAGACGGACACTCGCAGAAGAGTTAGTCCTCACACTAACAATTCATTAAAAATAGTCACTTGCTGAATTTGTTTGGGAAACAAAGCCTGATGCGTGGATGAATGATTGACCTTATAAGCTGAAATCTTCATCTCATCCTGCACACAATGGTAAAGTAATGGATAACATGACTACAATGAGATCTTGTCCCTTAGGATGCTAAGCTCACGTTTCGTACTTGTAATTGAGTGTATAATTGTTTATGCTAAAATATTCAGTCACTCATACATTGTACAACTATTTTGTCCCTAAACGCAAATTGGAAAGGTACATACTTCGTTCGGTTTACCCGACGTTTTCGGTACTATATTGGGCGCATTACCATAATGCAGCATAGAGTAGTAGTACCCTTTGTCCAGCCCGCATATATGCTTGAAATCGATTCAACCCTGTAAGTACTATACACGAACACGTAGATACGTAAAGTTGCCAAGGTAGTAAATTAAATTTTCCTTATGATTTATAAAAAATCCGTCCAGTGCAGAAATTTGTTTCTCATTCTCTGAAGTATCAATTATTATCAATATTACTCGTACCGTGTAGTACTTTGGGAACGTTGCTTGCTGGTAGCCGTTTGTTACATTATGGTTGTCTTTCTTGGCTGCTTATGAAAAGTAGAGAAGAGAATTTTCGATAGCAGGTCTCATGTCCAAATGCATACTCTTATTGATTAAGATAATACATACACTGATACAAATGTATTCGCGTAATGTAAAAAAAAACAGGATCGTATTTACTAAGACAAACCATCGCTGGTTTTTATGGTACAAAATACACATTGCTACGAAAAAAAAATATATATCCACAAATACGAGTATCAGGTTGAAATTATCAGGTTGTGTCAAAAGAAGTTTTATTATCAGTTCTAATAAACATTGTCGTAATTGCATTCCTATTTCAAAATGTAAAGTGATAATTGATATCCCTATTATGATTACTCCCCAATAAAATTTAAATTACCCATTATTTAGGGAATTCCCCAGTAAAGGCCGCACATTCGAGCATGTATGTATATTCGATGTACGGAGCGGAGAGGCCGTGCTCCAGTAATGTAATTTGAAAAACCGAAACATTACGGGACACGATGTCGGCCTACCGAGGTACGGTCGCAGAAAAAACTGCTAATATTTTTTTTAAATACCATTTCATTATTGTGAATTTACTTTATAATCTACGATTTCTATTATAATTAGTTTTCTTGTTATTTTGTGTAATTTTACTAACTGTCTGTGTGTATGTGACTAGTAGAGCTTTTTAGCATTGAATAAAGTACGTTTTATAAGTCAATCAACAAATTTTTAGCATTTTCAAATAAAATTATACAAGAATGCTATAGCGAATCAGAACTGCAGTTCAACGGGACATGCTGGCTACGTTGTCAACTGAAATAAAAGACATTTGTTTGAAACCTTAGTTTTAGACCTACAACGACCTACCTATGACCTAACAGATATTTTAGTATAATACTATGAGCAGTTGAATTTATTTAACAGCATGATTTCCGTCCTTTTAAGCTAAAGTACTTTTATTTACCAGTGTACTTGTGGCAGAACAGGCCGTGTTCTTATTTAGGTAACTGAGGTTATATTGTGTCTACCTGTGTAGTTTCATGTACATACGTGTGTGGACTGTTTTCCTAATGTTGGTTTTTATTATATTGCTACCTAACATTTTGTTTGTGTAGAAATGGCTTTTATAAAGGCACTTGCTACCTTTGTGGACCTAAAACAGAGCTTCATAGTTTTTCTATTAGGTTAAGCTTCGTTCGTATACTTTTTTGTTTGAAATCATATAAATTGATGATGATTGCTAGTTGTTGATTAGTTTTTGTAAATTGTTTTTCTTTTGCATTTATTTTGTATAAAGGATCCTCGCTCCGTGGTAAGATCCAGTTTAGCTTATATAAAAACTACCTATTTCTGAATGTTTTATTTTGTTGTTTTAATATAAAATAATTAACAAAAGCTACATTATAGCTAACAAATTGAAATACAAACACCTAAACGAGTACTGAATAACAGAAAGCGCGAAGCAGGCGAGGTTGGCTCCCTAAGATTGTAAAATTTTATTTTCACACTGAATTTTAAAATTCTAATACACAGAAACGTTGAAACTCTGCCATCGGAACGTGAGAGTTCAATAATTTCTTTTAAATATTGTATGCACATCGAAAAAACTGCATCGGATTCTGCTCACGTTGCGACGGCTGATTGATTTTGGAGCGTTCTCGCTTTTGCGTAGCTTGTCCGACAGCTACTTGAATACTATTAGCCCATCTGTGTGTTAATTGGTTAATTGATTAATTTCAATATTTCTCTGTTAAGGCGGTATCCCGAGTCCAATGACATTCATCATTATCTATACAAATAAATAAGATTGAAGTGTCTGTTTGTAATATCAAAATAACAGCATTTTACGAAATGCAAATGAAAGTATATGCGGTAACTATAACAAAACAACCATTTTTAAAATTTTTGTCTTTCTGTTTGTGTCGGGTAATCTCCGAAACGGTTAGACCGATTTTGACGGAACTTTCACTGGCACATAGCTGATGTTACAAGGGGTAACTTAGGTTACTTTTATTTTAGAAAAAGAATTAGGGTTCCGCGCAAAAAAAATAATAACCATGAAATCCAACATCTCCAAGCGGGTGAAACCGCAGGCAGCAGCTAGTTTAATATATACACTTGCATAAACAACCTTTTTAGTGTAGCTATTTAGCTGCTATGTAGGGCGGCGAATTGGACAGAATCAGGCAAGCTCACAAATTGGTGAAACGTGAACTTTAAATCCAGCATTCAATCGGCTGAATGGCAAGACTTTTTGCTAAAACAATTTTATGGATTGCACTTTACGTAGGTATGTTGCGTTTTATTTATTTTTAATCCTCTTTGGCGAATTGAAAACAGAACAATATTTATTTGTGCTATGGGTAGGCAACTAGTTACTCCGACTTATTGATTGTTTGTTATTTGTAGTGGATGAGTTTAGCTGTGGTATTTATGTGTAGCAAAATTACAAATTATATTTATCAGTTTGCATGCTTTAGAATTTGATGGAATCAGGCGTTACTTTGCGGAAATCCATTTTGAATAAGATAATAATCTTATGCTTTAGAATATTTTGTAACTTATACATTTTGAAACTTTATAACTTATACACTATAAATATCCTATGCCCTACCTCGTAGCATGAACTCAAATCATGGCAAGTTTTATCATTCAGTAGTTTCCGCGTGATGTGCGGCCAAGATACAGACAGATGAGCAAAAATACAGTTTTAGCTTCAGTGTCTAATATAGAATGCACTCCAGAAAGAATTTTCAAAATACCTTCAATGTACAGAATTGGACATGTTTCAGTTATATTATATGTATAGATGCCAAGCTTCTATTATCATAGATAATAACTTGCTTAAAATATTTTGTTTTATACAATCTATCCGACACTACTTCCGATCACTCACTGAATTCTCCAAACACCTTCTACAAATTCTTAAGCACTATATACTCCACCTAGTCACGCCGGCTAGTTCAATTAGATCCGCTCATACCTGTAAACCAAACGCAAAGCTCCTTTCAAGTAAGCTGCAAACGTAATACGTTTGAGTGCAAAAACGAAACGTAAATAGTTTGCGGGACTCGTTTAATCCCACAAATCCTTTAATGGACGTTCGGACATGTTATCTAAAAGGTGAAACCGCTTACCGAATAATCACATTAATTAAACAGTATTGATTGAATATAATTGATGAAATTTACTGTTTAAAATATTTTATCAGTTAAATGGCGTCGATTCTGTCATCTCATACCTAAACCTATTTAAGCTACAGTCTCTCTTTCTAAAATGCGAAAGAGATGAGATATTTTTAGAGACATAGTTTAGACCTGTCAAATTAATCCACTTGCTTGTGTCTAGTGTAAATTTAACGGCAATGAGTTAAGTGGCTTCTAATTTATCAAGGATGGAAGATGTTTGACAGCTAAAAAACTAAATTTAGTTCTAAGACACATCTTACATCTCTTTTTCTTGTTACGTAAAGGAAAGAGAGAGTGTAACTAAAATTAGGTTTAGGTAGGAAACGACAGAACCGACACCACTGTTATGGTGTTTTAAGGTAGCCCCAGTGCCGTTGAGTTTGGGGACATGGACTCGAACTTCTATACCGTCACAGAGTTGCGATTTGGATCCCAATGATGAGACAAATATTTGTGCACCAGAAAATAAGTACCAGTCTTTACTGTGTCATCGATGAAGTCTGTGATATAAACTAAACTTTCAACCTACACTATTAGGTATATTGCTGTATTTTATACTAGCTAGCATGCAAAAATCCTTTTGAGCGTGGAGAGCAATCAAAAGGAACTTCTGCATGCTTTCAAAAAGTCAATTCCGCAGTCCTCCACGTTTGATGCCTTGTACTTTTATCTCACAGTCAAAAATGCAGAGCCATTACGCGCGCTCTCGCTTGAAAATTCTTGCTCTTTGAAATTTTTTCCAGACGAATGAAAAATTTAATTTTGCCCTCATTTTCAAGCGCACCTGAATAAGAAATCCGTTAGTCATCTTTGACTTTCAATTCTCTCGTACGATACGTGGAATAAAAGCAAAAGCTTCATAAAAGTGATTGTACAATGTACAAATTAGTGTCGATTATACTTCTATACAAATAAATAAAATTGAAGTGTCTGTTTGTAATATCAAATAACAACTTTTTACCAAATGCATATGAAAGTATATACGGTACCTATAACAAAACAACCATTTTTAAAATTTTTGTGTCTGTCCCTCTGTCTGTCTGTCTGTTTGTTCCGGGTAATCTCCGAAACGGCTCGACCGATTTTGACGGTAGTTTCACTGAAAGATAGCTGATGTTACAAGGAGTAACTTAGGCTACTTTGAATTTAGAAAAAGAATTAGGGTTCCGCGCAAAAAAATAAAAACCATGAAATAGGAGGTATTGACCTCCGCGCGGGTGAAACCGTGGGCAGCAGCTAGTATGGAATAAAAATGTTGAAAGCAGTAGATACGTTGAAAATTCCATTGGGGGTTTTATGTATTTGCTTATTGTATATAAAACTTGATGAAAGGGTTCATTTCAAAACTGGTAAAATCCCATCTATCGAAAGCGGTATGCAGTTTGTATGGCATTTGTAAAAATCACGACGCCTGAATAAACCGCCCTAAATGAATGCGAGTGCACTGACTTTGTTATAGGGGTGACTTCCGCTTGGATTGGCAGTTGATTGGACGCTGATGGACAACAGGACAGCTGATTGAGTTTACAATTTACATATGAACGCGCCTAAACTACGAACTTTTCCAGTATTTATGTCATTCAAATTCCCATAGGATGTCGACAAATTCGAAAATGTTCAACTTCATACATGTTGTTTGAAACCAAAACAAATTACGATCTATGTATTAAATTAATATTAATACATATAAAAAACTAAGGTCGTCTAAACATGTTGACACATACCTAATGACTCATTTAATTCTGCAAGCAAAAAAATCTGCCAATTTTTACGGGAGACGATGGGGGGACGAGGAAAACAGCGCTGCCATGTCTTCATTTAATTTTACCTCAGACTTATCACAATTATAGTTGTGAAGTTTTATAACGCCGTATTATACTATTTATTCTTTATCCATTACCATATTTTATTGAATTTGTTTTTTGTTTTGAATATTATACAGATTATACAGTAAAAATATATTATTTGTTATTTCTATACCATTGTGACGGGTAACATTGGATTTATTTATTTATTTAGAGAGACAAATCTTATTCAACACAGCCTCATTGATGATTTGGCGAAATATCACTGTTGTAGTGTTTTAAGTATATTATATTCACGATCTAAATAATAAATACACAGGTTGGCATTTTTGTGGATCACATTCGATTACGTAAGTCGTTTTTATGAACGCGATAGATTAGACTTGTACTACTACTACAACTACTACTGTCTTGTAACATGGCAGAGGGGTATAGGGTATTGTAACGAGGCTAGTCCATTGGTTATACCGCCAAAGTCTAAAAATGAGTCTAATGAGGAGGCAAGGCAAAACTAATCTGGGAGGGAGCCACAATCGCTGGTGCTTGTGAAAAAAGGCCGAACAAAAAATATATCAGCTATACAGTTACATATAAAAATTCAAAATATTTTCCGTTCAATCTTCGCAGGGCGTACGGGAGCCGGCCAAATGCGGCATGTATGAATTTTAAGCGGTCTGCATACAGATGAAGCCGGTATGGTATTGGCAATGTGATTTAGGTGCAGCCAGGCTGAATCTGTGATGAAGTTACATATCGTTCTGGATATTGCGATGCCTTTCAAGATTAGTATACGGACTGCCTATGAGCAAGTAAACTATATTCTACCGAAGCAAACCTAGGCACAGAGCTGTGATAGTAACAAATCCATTCGAGATACAATGACATACATCTACAACACAACAGATGGTGATAGATTTGTACCTTGCTAGTCGGTCGAATCAGGAAGAAAACGTAATTAGGTTTTATTTTATGCTTACCATCAGGCAAATGACCAGCTCATCTCGTTATCCAGTAGGATAAAAAAGTGTAATTAGATAAAAATAAATCTTTTTGAATTATGATTTATTGATAATATAAAGAGTAATTAATTATTTTAGTTATTATTAATTATTTTATTATTAGAAGCGGGTGCCGTGCTTGAACTAGATTTCCATCAAGCCCCAACCAGAACCACATTAGACCATACGATATGCGTCAAGCGGGGATCGTGGTTTTCCCATGGGTTTCTCGTGGTCCGCAATTGACGGTTATCCATCAATCATGTATTAGGTGTGAGGGCTGCCATAGACACGAGCGACCTCAGAAAGAATTGCGTGGTTCAACCGGAAGTGACCGCATCACTAACGTATTCACTCGCACGCCCGCGAGGATTATCTTGCGTCCCACACTCACACGAGCACACGTCGCGCCGTGTCGATTGTTTATACCGAAGGATAATCCGCAAATGCGCCGTCATATGCAAATAAATAAACGAACCGCGAACGTTGCTCAAAATAGTCACCATCCTTTAAATTAATTCAGGATATAATAACAAAAGTAAAAAAATCTACGTCGTGAATCGGGCTCGCAAATCTGGTGAGAAGGTGTCAAATTAAATCAAAGCATTCATTTATTTCCAAGAATACATAATATTAATATCAGATGTTCCAAAAAGTCACCGTATAACCTGCAAGCAGGTTTGCAAATATTAAAATAGTCATATTAATGTAATATAATTTTATGTTAGAGTAAGTCGTCGGTATTTATTTTTGTTGTGATAAAAAGTATTTTCATTTTTTTTATTTTCATATTAATGTAACGTCAATAAATTCACAAATAAAATAAGATAAACAACAAATGTCACCTACAATTTAATCAAATCAAATCAAACATTTATTTGCAATACATAATATTATACATTTCAGATGTTACAATAAAAAATAGTTATAGTAGGTATTCAACCTGCAAGCAGGCGTGCAAATATATGAAAAAGTCATGTTAATGTTATGTCACCTAAAGATTAAGCATTCAGCTATGCTATAGAAACAATTTTGTCCCTTGCACAGTTTTGTGTTAAATTGATTGCCATTTAATATTTTGATGTCTTCGGTAGTTATCAAAGGTATGATAATGAAAAATTATTAAAAACAAGCTTCCCCCACGGCTAAGCCCGAGTGGTACTTATATTTATCTTTATAAATTGTAGTACATGTGTTATTCTGATATATATTGAAGATATTTTAAATTATTTTTTTTTGGAATGCACTCTATTCTTTAAACTGATACTGAAGCCAAAACTGTAATTTTTTTCATTTTTGTCTGTCTGTCTGTCTGTATCTTGGCCGTGCATCACGACGAAACTACTGTCTGAATTCAAATGAAACTTGGCATGTTTTCAGTTCATACTACGAGGTAGGTAATAGGATACTTTTTATCCTGAAATTAGGTACGGTTCCTTTGGGAGAGACGATGAAAGTCAAATTGTTTACTTAGTTGTGATTCAGATTTCTACTTAAAATAAAACTGTAACACGTCCATCTGTACATCCTACTTCCTAGCCACGGCCGTAGCCGATTTTACCGTAGACCATTGACTGAAAACATCTTATTAAAATTAAATAGCTAACAATTTTCAGTGTAGTACGATAAAAAAAGATCAATCAATTTAAATGAGCTAATCTGTGAACGGGCATAAATTGAAGCAACCTTTCAATGGAGCTAATATTATTCATTAGTCGATGGGATTCAAAGCGCGAGAGCAAATAAACATTGCTTCTCGGTTTCTACGTAATACATTTTAGACGTACAAATGTAGCCCAGATTTAAAACTACGAATTTTTACTAAAAAAATTGCAAGTATTCGTATTTGCCGCAATGGAATGTTAAGTATCTTATTAATCATAATAATCATTAATATAGACCAACAAGGATCATATTGTTGTTAGTAAAAATAAAATAAAATTTAGGCTAAGTTGTTAACGGTACACATTAGTGTCAGTCCAATCAAATGTCAATAAAAAAGAAATTAATAAAAATAATAAAGAAAATGGGTTATCATGATAGGCTTGCTTTTACTGATCAAAAACGTAGAGTACTTAAAAGTGTAGCGTAGTTAATTTTAAAGATATTACAAAAACCTATATTCCGTGAAAGGGAACGTTAAGCGTGTTATAGCGTCGTATCATTATGTAAAGTAGGACCTAAAACAACTCTACGAACATAAAACCGTATCAGCTCGGCACTGCGACTGTAAGTCGTTTAATCAAAGGAACTTTCGTATACATATTTAACCTAATATTGCCGAAATATTTACGAGTTCGAATCGAACCGTTCAGTTTGAGTCGACTTTTAATGAGTAGCACGAGTCACGAGACTGTTTATTTGAATCAATGGTTATAATTCTCGTATTTATAGTAGGCATGACCTGCTGTGATAGAGTTAGGAGTTACGATAAACAAAATAGCTAGTGGTGCCACTTTATAGTGTATTATTATAGGCTGCCGCCGGTTTTGACGGTGTGTAGTCGAAGGCTACCGGACGTTACACCGGAAATCTAGTTTGGATGCCTTCCTGTGCCGTACATTTATGCGGGCCCCTCTAGATAGCGAGTTTGTCATGCAGCTTATATGAGATTGGCAATAATTTCTTTTATTTCATTTATTTTGTGCTTTACATAACGTGATTAAAGATGACATGACTAGCCTAATGTAGAATATGAGTTATAGTTACGTCACTCTGATGAAAAACAAGTTTTTCTCTTGTTAGATATGTTTCAAGTCTAGAATAATGTCCATTTGAGTTGTATTGTAAATTTTCCTGTGCTATCCTAGAATTTGATTCCATAACGTAGAGACCGACAAGCTACAAATTCCAAAATCTCGGCATCCCAGTAAAGTCTTTGCATGTTTGAGATCGTATGTCAAGACTGACACGAAACAATGCAATTACTTTCGCATGCAAATGTTACTAGAGATTCTCCTGCAAGTAACTTAGTATTCTATTGTTTATTTTTGGTTTTCCAAGGCGTGATATTTCAATGACACTTGTATAACAATATTTGAGTAACTACATTCTAGGATGGTACCTATTACAAAATAAATGAAAAAGACTGATAGTGCTGTCATGTGACAGATATAGAGGAGTTTGTCGAGCAATGTTAATAAAACAAACTTCGATGCAATGGATTTTGTTTTACACGGTAGGTACTCGTCTGGGAATTTGGTACAAAGCAATTTATTGAAAAGCTATGCCTTGGTCAAACGTAATCAAACTAGCGAGAACACATCATTACCAGCTTCCTACTCTCCCACTGCTGGAATACCGGCCTTCTCTCAGAGAGAGAGATATGAGCCATAATCTACCACGCGGACCCAGTGCGGCTTGGATGGATATCACATGTCCTCGAATTTTGTGCTTCTTGAACATGCCGGTTTCCTCACAATGTTTTCCTTCACCGTTTTAGAGCGAGTTTGAATAATCCGCACATAACTTGATATAAGTCATTGGAGCGGGCCGAGTCGAGATTCGAACTATGGTGCGTCGGATTGAAAGTCGCACAAGTTCCCGCTCGGCCACACTCGCTGGACACCGAGAACACATAATACCAGTATATTTATAAAATCGATTTCATTTGAAGAAAACTGGTATTTGGTTCATTTATTTATACTAGATATAATATATCAGTACATCGCTCAAACAACCACAGACAGCGTTTTTCAAAAAATAGGGTTCAATCGTTTTAAAATAAAAATGCTCTTCGTACATAAATTAGGTGCGGGAATATCGGGTATCCCGCAAAGCAGATACGGGGAGTACATTCAGGATGATGTACGTCCGAGTCAATATTGATATGCCTTTTATGTTCCATTTACCTTTTCCGTCCGCGCGTTACGTGGCTATGCCGTCAGAAATTCGGCAGGGGCTCACAGCACCACGTTTAAAATTCACGCTGGTACGGAACCAGCCTTGTTTACAGTGCTTGTGACGGTCGGAAATGTTTGTGATTTTTCTGCGTTCCACCCGTCTGTACAACGTTTTGAGTTTGATGGTGTAAATGAAGTTTTCATCGTGTTGAGATAAACGCAGCCGCGACGAGAGCACTCAAAGGGGGTCGGCTGTCTGATACATTATGCACATATGTCTTTATACCTACATGTTTTATTAACCAGGGTCTGTAACAGATTTTTTTTTTTATCTGAAGTAGGCTTACGTTTAACCACGATCTCACCTGATGTTAAGCGACGATGCGGTCGACGATGGAGCACGCTTGCCTAGAAGAAACCTATTCACTCTCGTCTTGAAAACTCCCAAATTATAGCTATTGGGAAACACAGAGGCCGGCAAAGAATTCCACTCCTTAGCCGTCCGCATAATGAAGGTTGAAGCAAAACGCTTGGTACGGACAGGAGGGATATCAACCATATACGGGTGACGCAGTGCCGTGCCTCTAGACGTCCGTTGGAAAAATGGAGATGCTGGAATGAATGCTAGATGGATGTTGTTGATAAAAATATAAGTAATTTTTCCTCAGTATGGGCGAATGTCTAGATTAAATGTGCTTTCTTACACCAACAAAATAAGATCAGTAGCACCGAAAAAATAATCGTGGAATCGGATTGCTAATTATATTATGCACTGAGACGGTGCAGCTATAGCGAATTAAGTTATATTAATTACGAATCGTGAAACTTTTCGTTTCCCTGTTGCCTGCGAGACCTCTAACGTATTTCCAGCGTGGAATGAACATAGAAAGCAAACGTAAAGCGCAGCTAAATCTTCAAGAAGTCAACTAACCATTAAATAGATGTGCAGACCCATCACTCTTACTCAACTCGCAAACTAAAAGCGTTTACTTTGGAATACGGTTTACAGCTCTCCAGAAGAACGATACAACTTTAAAATCTGGGAATACCGGGTAAATTCAGTACGAACTATTAAAGTATTAATAGAAATTCGATGTCTTGCTCTGCGAGCTTGTATCGAGCAGACGGAGAAATCTTGAACTAGTTTATTTTATCTTTGAGTTGTTACCGCTCTGTTGTTCTCTCCCTGACCTGATTATTTATATATTTATATTGTAGATATGGACTATTTTATAATATGTATGTAAAATTAATTCTGTAAGTTCTAGCAAGTGAAGAGTGCTTTCGTGCACTGCCCCTAAAGTGACGCTGGTATTTCAGTCTATCGTAATCATTCGTAATCGGATTGTGAAGAATCTACGTTCTAGAAATTCAGGAGATGCACGACCAAACCACCACACCGACCACATATAGATAAAGAGAAATTTATCTGAATCAATCCGAAACAAACGAGTTTTTGTGATATAACAATCTGCTTTGCAGGCCTCTACGAATTATTTTCTTCTCATATTTCGTATTTTGGCCGACAAATAAAAGTAGTCTAAGGATAAGATTCAGAGATAAATCTAAGCATGGACTCATGCTTCCATATATTATGTCAAAATTGTATATAATTTTGACATACGGAATCAAAAGTCCACGCTTAGACTTGTCTTTGAATCTTAGGGTAAGATTCGTCTGTGAATCTTAGCGTAAGTGCTAATCTGCTGACAGTAGCAAGTATAGCATGGTAGTTAGAATTCGTACTCTATCTATTCTTTTTCTAGCGAAATATTGTATATAAGCATACGTATAAAACCTTTAAAGCCGTAACATATCGTGAAACAGTAGTAAATTGTTTTCATTGAATAAATGTCAGGGCGACCGAATTGGGGTATTTTACTAAGAACTGAACGGCCCCAAGTGAAGGTGTCGACTCATAAAATAAATTGAAATGCTTCGTCGATCAAGATCTCGGCAGGACGCAGCGGTCGCTCGCTGCTCCAACGATAAATCAACTTGACGCTTTTATGTATAAAAAAAGAAAAAACGGCCTGGAAATTCGTTTATTTGTTTTCAAACTATATTCGAAAGGATCCTATACTTTAATAAAAATCTAGCTTTGGAATTGATTTTTACATTTCGTCTTACCAGAAGCAAATGAGCGAGTACGAGAGTTGGAAAAATCCGATAACTGCCCAAGTTTTCGCATTCAGTGCTTTAATTAGGTAGAAAATGCTTTGTTAGCTAAGATGGGAAAATAAGACCTTATTTACAATGGAACCATTTAATTAAACTCTAATTTTATTGGTCTTATTGTATACGAGATTTATACTAGTTTATTAAATATTATGGTTTTTACTTACCATTTAGTATTCGTAACGGAAACAGGTGCACATCACAACTTTTCAGTTCTAGTTAGTTTTAATATTTCCATGCTAGGACACCTATATGTAGGTACCTATATTTCTTGTAATTTTGATTATAATAACTTATCATAAGCACTTCACGCAAGATGTAATATGATGAATAATGCGTAAAGTTTTCTTTGCTCTCCCATTGTAATTGGTACAGCTTTGACATTGGATTAATTCTTTACCTTTCTCAGTCTGTTCGGGGCGAGTCCCCTTGTTCTTTCGTCCATTCGAAAATAATTTATCGAGATTAAAATTTATGAAAATGAAATTTTACTTTGTGGCGGCCCTGTTCCGCCTTTTGTCAGAAGCGAACTCGAAGGGAAAATGAATTACACAAGTACTTTTATATATTGGGGAGAAGTTAATAGGTAAAATATTTTGCTATCTTAAATGAAATCTCTGATTTATCAATACTGGTGCTATTTATATCCACCACTTAGCTGAACATGCAGCGCATTAGAAAGTGTCGAAAATTGTACACTCAAGTGACTACGCCACTTGTGTGAATGTTTGATTCCTCTAATACCAAACTATGACTGATACCTTACCCCAAACAAGCGATACAATGCACAAGTATCTCTTACGTGTTTACATGTGGCAAACACAAATGCACGAGGCATGATATACGAAACTTGGTGAGACTCATTCGCATTTGGCTGGTGCCTTAGGTTTGCATCCACAAAGTTTGCCTGTAAAGTCTGTGCGGGGACAATAAGTAGGTACTCTGCACAGCTCTATAGCTGAATAGTAAGAAGAGCTTGCACTATTCGAGCCAAGAACATTGGCTAGTGCCAACCGTATACTAAGTCACTTGAAGTCCTGGCAGTAAGTAGAATGTGGTTAAGTAGGTGAGGAGTTGGCAGCTTTTATGACTTATGCTAAGATTCAAAAGTAAAGTTTTGGTAACTACCTAACCTACCTAATTACTTATAGGTAGACGTGCATTTCTTTCCTTTCGATGTCCTTTGGAATTATGAGCAATTTTTGCCGCGGATTGTTTTTCCATACAAGCTTTTGTAACATAGGTACGTAATTGGTACTGTAGTCTTGTAGCCACCTTCCGGCTCTATCATCAGGACCCTGAACATAATCCATGATCAGTACCTATTTACTTGTATAGACAAATCAATCAAGCCCACACTTGTTTGGGTTATGTCGTTTTGTTGCAGTGTTCCTGTGACCACCTTCGGGCTCCATCATCAGGACTCTAGACATCATGTAGGAACAGAGTATTTGTAAAGATAAATGAAACGATCGCAAACTCGATGGGGTTACGTCGTTTCGTTACAGAGTTCTCCTTCCGGCTACAGCATCAGACCAGCTCTATGACATCATAATATTGCATCATCATCCAATTAACATATGTATGTAAAATTTCGGCTCAATCGAACACAAGAAAGTAGTTCAAATTTAGCTTGCAAGATTTGACTTAAACGTATCTCGTGTCAGTCACGGGATTGAAAATCTAAATACGTGCGACACGGCTGCGCTAGCGCGGCGCGCGGCAGTCCAATAAATTTGGCCAGACAAGTCGAGCCCGCGGGTACTTATAGATTCATATCTAAACTGCGGAGTGCGCCTGGCCTGCCAGTACCAGTTACTAGTAGCAAGTACTAGTATTAGGTACTAGTAGTAAGTGCTAGTATTAGGTACTAGTAGCAAGTATTAGTATTAGGTACTAGTAGTAAGTGCTAGTAGATACTAGATACTAGTAGTAGATATATAGTTTGTACCTGTAATTGAAACTAGTAAATGGTAATAATAATAGTACTTCACAGGGGCGGCTATATGGTGAGTGGTGACACCGTGTACTAAGACTCCCTGGGGCTAAATGAGACCCCTGACTCCCGGCTTGCCTTAACTGGCGGTCCGGGGGTGGTCCGCAAGAGCTAAGACCCTAAGCTCCAGGGTGGAAGTGATAAAAAACATAATGCACGGGAGTAACGCCTCAGTGAAACTGCAGCACACCTCTCAACACCCTTTAGCCATCCACGCCAACGTTGCCTCTTACGTCGCCAATTATACTGACGGCCCTTTATCGGGGGCTCGTTCAGTGGGTGGCGAGTCAACACCTGCCTACATATTTTTACATGAGGCGGAATCGGCAGGTGCCGGAGTCTCATTTCATAGAACGGGTTAAAGTCATCAAACACTCATTATAATATTCCAGGCTTTTTACTCATATCTTACAATAGTCCATCTCATCGCAAACCTAACTCTCACGCATAGTTTATTTGTACTTTTATTAAAAAGGGAGGCCCTTTTTACTAAAAGTAATGTTGACTACGGCTCCATTAGCGCCTATCAAAGGTCCGGCAAAGAGCCGAGAATTATAATACAGAATAGTAGGTACTAGATACTCCAAATATTTGAATATTAAAAACAGTGAACAATGCAATGACAAATAGAAAAACAAACCAATAAAAAACTGTAACAATTTGATTTAATAAAGACAAAAGCCCCTCTCCCTTACCCGCCACTAGCGTCTATTGTACCACCCTTTCACGGTGAGGGTGGGTAATAAGTACCCACTCACTCCTCCACCTAATTACGGTTAATTATTCAACCTACACTGCCACTCCCTAGTCTACTCCCACTACCTAAAGGTACACACTCCCACTTCCCTGCTACTTTTTATCCTACTATCACCTAATCTGCCTCGTCCACTCCTTCCCGCCTACCTACCAATTTTTTATGTCTGCTCTCATAACTGGGAATAAACCCAAATAGATTCCAGTTGCTTTAGAGCGCTGATCATTTGCGTCGAGCTTCTTTTTACTGCATCTGTGTCAACCGAAACCAATTTCTTCAGTTCCGCATTCACAGCATTATTTTTCTGTGCTTATCTTTACTTTTTTTTATTTCTCGCACCTGCTTTCGCTTCGGACGGCGTCTCCTCGAGCCCCTTTCGCTCTCAACCCTTTTTAGGCCCGACACGTATTCGGGCTTACGGTTTGCCATTTTGGTCTCATAAACGCGATACTCTTAGTTGCAGTATATCTAGGGGGAAATATGACGATCTTGCAAACTAATCAGAAACTTTAAATTCGTTTTCAATGCAAAGATAAACACAAATCAAACACATATTTGTTGCTGTCAAATTAGTCTTTTACTTCCAGTGGCTCAAGTACGGAACTTTGCGATTCATAGCGATCGATAAATTGACAGTTCGATAAGTTAAAATCAGAAATAGGGAGGCCGTTGTTGATTTTTTTCGAAAATGAAACAACCTTTTTCCCGCGAACGTAAACTAATCTTCGAAACTAGTTTTGCGATGACAACAAGTTTTACTTGCAATCTGCCTTTGCCTTTCCTACACAATGACGTTCAATTTTCACTGCATTGACCGAATAATTAATTTCGTGAAAACCGTGGTGAACGACAATAAAACCAGTCTTCGAATTGAGAGATGTGATTCACTTTGTAATCAAGAACTACCTATCTCTAATTTAAACTTTTAACCATTGGAACTGTCAATTTAATTTATCGAAAAGAGCGTAACTTATTTGTAAAATGTAATTTTGATATTTTAGTTTAACTCTCTTTTAGAGTTTTAGAGATTTCAAATTATTTAAGGTGAAATGCAAAGTTTGAATAGATAAAATTTGTACTAAAATATTTGTAGTCGTTTTTTTGTGTGATAGAGGTGGTGGTATTTTCAAGTTTATGTGTTAGGCGCATATAGCAGCTAAATAGCTTCACTTAAAAGGTTTTTTAGCAAAATTAGATGAGCTTCTGGCACTGGTAAAAACATATGTCATTATTCATCATATTACAAATAATCTTGTTGTGTTCAAAACAAGTTTTTACCAAAACTCGATTAAAAACAATGTCAAAGTTACCTCTAAAAATATGTTTGAAATCAAATACCTGTGTTATTTATAAATGCATATTGATAGAATAAACAAGACTTACGTATTA
Source organism: Crocallis elinguaria (assembly GCA_907269065.1). Lineage (NCBI taxonomy): Eukaryota > Metazoa > Arthropoda > Insecta > Lepidoptera > Geometridae > Crocallis > Crocallis elinguaria. The sequence continues at coordinate 11,352,198 of OU026077.1, forward strand.
TATAGTAATAAAAAACTTGGTACATTTTTGATTAGGCATCTAATTTTGAAGTAATTACGCTTTCTTTGGATTTTTACTCAATTTTAGTGGCCCGCGCAGTCTTGCTTCTCTTTTACCCCAACGCAAACCGACAGTGTGTGTAAAGAGGACAGAATGATTAATGTCATTGACTCGGGATACCGCCTTAATGTATCCTTAAAAGTGATATATGTTAGTTGACACACAAGCCCCGAGTATTATTATTATTTCCTTAAATTTTATCTAAAAGTTTGCAAAGTCACTTTGCTATTGTAAAATAAAATTTAAAATGACGTAAGATGATATTTATGTGATAAATTATTTTACATCGATTTTTTACTAAGCTGTACTAAGCATATGCTAAAAATTTTAAATTTTGTAAAACTTTCTGCTACTAACATTTCAATTTTTTCATAATTTCAGCCGTGCTTCTTTAGTTCAAGTTGAGAAATTACACTAAATTGAAATTTTGATTAAATTGAAATCATGATTAAACTTTTTCAAAAATCTATGTTAATATACATCAAGTAGAATTGCTATTATAGTAACAAAGGATTCGGATCGTTAAATAATCTTCAAATTTTTAATCAATTTTTCCATCTTAAAACTAATTTAAATGATTATTTTTTTAAATATTTATATCATTTGCATACAATTAATGCAATGTGTTTTTTTAATGAATAGAATCTTTAAACTTTTTATATAAAAGAAAGATATTTTTTTATGTATTAAATTTAAATTCGTATGTAATATTAATTTTTTAAATATTTATTTGACTTGTACAAAATAGTACAATTACGAGTAAAATGTGTTTTTTTTTACAAATATGTAATTATTCACTTTTGTATAATATAACACAAAGACAAAAATCTTTCCGTCGCAAAATTACACCGTGGACGAATCTCGAAGGTCTGCCACAGGAAACAGGAATGCTGCTGCTACAAAATTCACACCGCCGTAACTAAAATAAAACAATTACATTTTTAATAAAAATTTCACTGCCGAATTCCTCCAGATCACGAGCAAAAACTCTGGAACCCTGAAAGAAAATAGAGACTCACCTTTTTTAAATCACCACTGGTCACAAACACCGCACTGAACTGCCATAGTCACATTAGAGTCACCATGATTATTGTCACTTCACTATGTAAGTCCGGTATTGAGTTAGGCGGGATTCATTGCGCGGTACTAGTTGCCGGCTCGGAGGACCGGGAGCTGAGACTGCCACGGCTGCCGGCTTCAGGCGTGGATCTGAACCCCTAACACCGCCACCCTGTCTTTTATATCCAGGGGGGTGGCAACGCGCACGCGTCCAGCACCCTGTTGCTTCTTAGTGAAGGCTGTAAAATCGATATCGGTAAAAAAATAATATTTTTAGCAATTTTTTTACGTTAAAAATAATATTTCATGCTGTCGTTAACATTATTGAAATGCTTTAATTAAAGTTTTCTTAGTATCTGGCACTAATAAAAATAAATAGTTTAATTTACATTTATTATTTAAAAACGTTATTTTATTTTTGTTTATGTCTAAAGCATTAATTCATATCGAGCTGGACTGTTTGGACATGTGGAATTTTTCGTAATATGTACGAGATATTTTATCGATATTTTTATTTAATCAGCTACTTAAGAAATAACGTAATTTAAACTTCAATGCTAAATAGAAAGTTCATGGTATTCAGCATAAAAGTGATATTTTGCGAATATCGATATCGACAATCAACTCGCCCTCTTCACTACACCTCCACCTTCTCACTCCTAGCAACCTGTAATACCCCACCGCCCCATCGTTTAAACTTATCAAAAAACTTATGTTTAAGTTAGCTACCGATACAAGTTCCACCGTGACGGGTAAGGAAAAAGAGTCCTGCGGTCTCATTGAGCTCGTTTGGGCAGAATAACAAGTTTTTAATCCGTTATAATTACGTGAGTGCTTTAACAAATCTTAAAAGTTATCGTAATCTGATTACTGAGACAATGCACGTCGAAAAAGGTCTGGAATATTAATTTTCTGAACACTTGTCGGAGAACCCTTTTGTTAGAAATCATTTATGCAAATTATTGAGATGAAGCCCCAGGGGCGAGCTCTGATATCGAGATCGCTTTTGTTTGAATAATCTGTTTTTATTTTGAGATACGACCGCCGGGTCCTACTATACCGGCTTTAAAAAACCTTTAAACAACCCGGGGTAAAAAGTGTCTACGACAAAGAGTTTTTCATTTATTCAGATACAAACAAGGGTGCTTCTGTTGTTGAAGCTGACTGAAAAGCCGTGAAATTCTCTGTTTTCACATCATTCTCTTATTTTTATATTTAATAAAGATGGTATTTAAAGAAGAATAGTGTATGCTTTAACTAGAGTTTGAAACGTGTGAGTTTCGTTTGAGTACTTTTGCTGTAGTCCTTGCAGGAGTGAAAATCATTGGTCGAGTCTGTGTTTCCCGCTGCTGTAACCTGAATTATAAATAAAATAAATAAATGAACGCTTACACTCATACCCCCGCACTAGGATTCCCTGTGTTGCAGGTGGCATGGACACACACAGATACACATCACAAACATCCAAGACCCGAGAACAAACTTTATGTTTACACAAAATCTGCCCCGGCCGGGAATCGAACTCGGGACCCCTCGCTTTGCAGGCAGGGTTACTACCATAGCTGGGCACCGTTAATCAAATAGTTAACTTCGTTAATCGTTAATCCGCTACAAAAAAAGTTAGCTTCGTTAAACGTTAAAGCGTTACATTTCGCAAGAATTAACGCAAGTTAACGTTAATCGTTAATCCGTTAATATGTGTAAAATTGCATTTTTATATCGTTGCGTTATCACTAACGCAACGATTTAAAAATGCAATTTTACACACATTATTACAATTTTTTGTTCACACTTATAAAACCTGTTGGTTTATGATGTTAGGAAGGAACTGGAAGTTAGGAAGAAAACAAAATACTTGTTTAATGCTAAGTAATGAAATGATCAAACGAAACAAATCTCTTCGCAGTTTTCTCACTCGCACGCGCCGGCAAAATATATTATTATCTAATTTTGTTTTTGTCTCACTTCACTCGCTGCCACGCGCCGCCTGGCACTTGTCATTTCATTTCATACTTGTCAACCTGTTTTTCGCGCCGCGTTGCGATGCCGGCCGTGCGGTAAATAGTAGCTGTACCCATTGGATTAACGATTAACGGACTTCTGACTGATGTTAACGGAAGTTAACGTGTCCGTTAACATTTTTAAAAGTTAACTTAAAAGTTAATCCGTTAATCAAAATGTTAACTTCGTTAATTAACGATTAACGGATTAACGAGTTAATGCCCAGCTATGGTTACTACCAACTTGCTACGGAGTCGTCAATTGCTGCAAGTTGCGCTGAATGGGTGTATTTTAGCCACAAACTAGTATAGTAACTTATAGTTTGACAAAGGTTTAGAATATATACCTTCCATTTTGATATATATACAATTATACACACACAAAGCAGGGGATTCGAAATATTTGCAACGTGGTAGTAGTAGATACTTTTTTCTCCCTGGCCGGAACGGAGAAGGTATACTTAAGGCGTTGTAGGTGAGAGGTTGTTTTGTGTATGCAAATAAGTGTTCTCATTTATCTCCAAAACGGTTTGACCGATTTAGATATAGTTTTAAGTAAGTATAGGCTTTGTGATTCATTGAGGATAGTTGATAAACAAGTGTTATGGTGTTAACTCTCCAGGGTACACTATAATGAAGTTGCTCGTTGTAGAGCACGATGGAGCGGAGAAGGTGTACTCGGTTTTTGTGAAGTGCTTCAGATCTATTTCCTAATTCATTTATTTTAGATTTTGAGATGTTTTGCTATGGCGTTTGTATTACGTGATCCAGGAGCGAACAAAAACAAGTAATATTCGAGACTAATTTGTTTAATAAGTGAAGGCTTTGATACAAAACATCGCAGTGAACTCTGCGAAGGCACATAACTATTAGACAGTGTTTGGAGTCTTTTTATAGTGTTTGGTGAATAGCTTTTGCATAGGTCTCATCATGTTTTTTTTTACCAATTTTTTTTAAAGAGTTTATTATTCTTTTAAAATGTATTATGTTAAAATGTTATGTGGATAGTATTTACCCTGCTCGCACACGAGGCTTGCGCTACAGTCATAAAACTCCACCACCGAGCTGCAGTCTGCAATTTTCATACATTTTGAATGAGCTCACCGCAGACTATAAAACGCCGGTCCCCGCGCACGTTGACGCCTGCGGTCGTTTCACGTCACATAACGCCGTTTCTCGCTTCATGTAGGTGACGCCGACCATTTGCATTATATCGGTATTAAACCTAGCCTTTGAATCTTACATTATCAATTTAGTTTACAGAAACATGTTTGGATACGATACAACGTAAAGTTAAAATAGGACGGTACTTTGTTCAATTTAAAGACAATTACAAAATTAAGTACATATTACGCATATTACAAAATTACGCATTTAGTTCAGCCACAATATTTTATGTACTGTAAAAATTGCGACGGAACCAAGTGCAGCCGTATGTTGGGCCCGCGAACGGGGCCACTAACGCGATCACAAGCTGCGGACAAGATTTTTCATATATTGTGTATATGGTATCGGCGCAAACTGGGCGTTCGAGTGGCCGCAACCGAGCCACAAGCTGAGTGAGAGAGTGGCCGGTGGCCGTTTTAGTGGTTCGCCTCCTGCACACATTCGACCACAAATGTCGGCTTCCCTGCGCTCGCACAAAATAGATAGAAAACTGAAAGGGCGCTTGGGCGAGTAAGGACGGACTAAGCGCCCGAGCACCTCTTCTGTTCTCTCTTATTTTGTGGCTACCAATGGCTGCGACTGGATGCCGCACCCAGCCGCGTTTAGTGGCTGGGTTTGAAAAAGTTGATGAAACTTGGTTCTAAAATTTCATAGATTTTTTTGTCATCGGCGATTTTTGATTAGAGGGGCATTTCTCCTGAAAAGGTGAAAATGTTCTGTAGCGCCATTTACCAGTCGATTTTGATAATATTTAGCAAAAACTTTTGGTCCTCAATTTTAAACCAGATGAAGTGAAAAAAAAATCGGAAGTGGTTCAAAAAATAATTTATATTGATTATGGATCGACAAGATATATCGAATAATTACATACTGAGAACTATCCCATTCAGTAAACAGCCTCAAGATAGAACATAATACACGATGAAAAATCTGAACATAATTATATTGTTCCAAAAAGTTTGTGCTCGCGGGATCTACCTTTCGCAGAATAGTATCTATATATTTTAATTTCCACCGCCTAGGTGCTAATACTAAGGTGCTAGTGCTAAGTGTTATTTTGGTTTTGAACTATAATCTATCTTTATTTAATTTTACAGAACTACAGAGAGCAATCCAACAAAAGTCAATAAACTTGGGACCAAATGTTAGTCACAAACTTTTATAGTCAAGGAACCAGACTAGTAAGTGATGCTTTTCCTCGTGAATGTTTGATGTTCTTGTTATTGAATTATCTTGCTACGCTTCTGGAATGTCTAGACTACAGACGGTAGCTTTGAAATCAATCGAAAGAAAGTTTTAAGATCCGCTGTCTTACGTCCGAGCTAAAAAACAAAAGCAACAAATACGAAAGTTTGAGAAAATAGTTGTTTATTTAGCGCCGCTCTTATCGTATACAGCGGATACTTGCCAATTTACTGGGACTATAATAATAAATTCATTGACACTAAATCTACTTTATTTCTATACTTCGATTAATTGACAAGGTTAGATTTACGACAATTTCGCGGCCAAACATGGGCACGCGGGTACTCGAGGGATGTAAAGGGACAACTGGCGTCGCGCCGTTGCATATGTGATGATACAAGCATTTGTGCATGCACTGTATCACCACAGTTTATATGCATACTACAGTGTAAATATGTTACTAGGGTATAGAAACGGAAAAAACGGAAACTCAAATAAGAAAAATGCACGGTTCCTGTGGGAACGTGGGTGAAAATCGCGGGCAGAAGCTAGTTGGCTATATAGGTATATAAATTGCACAGCAGTATTTTTCCCATGCTTTTTTAACCATGGCTTATAAATTTAACCTCAATACCTACCTGTGAGGTTAAAGCAAAGCCATCTAGCTATTAATTCCCGTCTTTCATTGCTCCACTCCGCCCTGTAAATTACTGTTGCTAATGAACCTCCAACATTATCCTAACGATTGTTCTTGGCTAAGTTTTCAAGCCACAACTGTTTATTTTCCCGCATTAAAAGGTCCTAATCCTATTAAAATAAAAATAAACCAGAGAATAGGGCAACAAATTTTAAAGTTGGGAACGGGATCGCATAGCCCAACGGTGAACTTTTCTAATACATTAAAAATTTTCCCGTACAAACATGCTGCATTAAAGTCGGCATCCATAAAGTTGCCCAAATATTTTGTATATCTACTCGTACAGGGGAGATGATTTTCTTTGTTCATCTATCATTTGTCTTTTCTAAAAAAAGTCTTTTCTAAAGCTATGTTTCATCCACATTGAAAAAATAAATCAAAAATACCATTTATGATTATTTTAAGATTCGTCATTCAAAAGGTAAAACATCTTCACAAAATTCGATTTCCTGGCGAGACTTGATAATATTATTATCATAATGAAATCATCGAAAATGTATTCCCTTTATTGGATAAGGTGTGCAAAAGTGAATAAAGAAAATTTAGATATTATTACTATAGTACTTACATATACATACATACATAATAACTTATATATTTTTATATATATTTGTTTTGTTATTATCATTATGTAGCGTTAATTACAGAGCTTTAAGGCCATACCTCTGCAAGGAATTCTGAATAATTGAACGTGCTATGATATTGATCGGGATTATATGAAATTATAAAATATGTATTATGTAGGTACCTACGCACAATTATTATAATTTTCATAGGTACATAATATATTCTGACTTAAATAATACTCCATATGCCAGTGTGCAATCAGAAACTACGATGACCGTAGTCTCAATAAACCAAACACTTTTTATTTTTAAGTGCACAAATTTTATCCGTTCCGGGAACTGAGCCCGCAAGTTATACGTCGCAGTAGGTAAGTCCATCAACATATTAATTACATAATACGATGATAGTAAGATTACTATTTCGATGTATATCACACATTATTATTTTTAATTAATAACAGAATACACATTCTTTTTACAAGCATTTATTTAACTCGCAATGTTTGTATGTTTGTGCAGGTCAAATCTTGCAAGCTGAATTAGATCCACTTCCCTGTTTTTTTTATGCTTTTTGGTAACGGAACGAGCTGGTCGTTTGCCTGATGGTAAGCATAAGCCGGCTCATAACAATTGCAGTGCCACTCAGAACTTTGAAACACAAAGGCCTGCGCGGCACTGCTAATTCAGTTAAAATTTCTGTTAATTTCATTTTTAAAATATCAAAAATGTTACTATAGCTTACTAAAGTAAAATTATAAATGAATGTACCTAGCAATAAAAGTGAATCTTCAATATAGTGTCCTCGCTTAGCTTTTCAATGCTAAGCCTAGCGAGCACGCTTTGCCTAGGATGAGAATTTAGCTCTCAGTGTAACAGCTGCCTATGCTGTTAGTAATATAGTCATCTAAGAATAGCATATCGAGATAAAAAAATATCTATCTTCTATTTATGTATCTACAAGGACAGAAAAAAGAACACCACAGAGATGAAGTCGTATGCGACAGCTAATATAGTCAATAATGGCCAAACATTTAAATACAGAATAAACAGAAATTAAAATCCCAAGAACCAGCGACATGCTTAACAAATGGGTCGGTTTTTACTTGGGAAATAAACGAAACTTTCAAGGTATGCCTGAAATAACTCACCTATAATTCAATTAAAGTTCACAAGAATAAGTAGGTACTTGCGAAACTCTGTAGCCGAAAAGAGATTTCTTTCATTGAACTCGATAAGTAAAAATAGAAAGCCATAAATTGAAATCTAATTAGAGGGTTCTGAGAGTTCTCTTTCTACGAGTACATACACTCTTTGAAGCTATGAAGGTACACAGATGTGCAAATACCGAAAACACCATCCCAAGCATTATTTTTCTTGTACATACATTTTGTGTTTATGTTATTCTAATATCTCCGGATCGATATCCTAAAATACTGTGATGTCAAATTGATTAAGATAATAATGATGATGCACTCAAGGCATTGGGCGCCGTATTTAAACTTTAGTAAAAAGCAATTATTATTTATTTTACTTACAAAGGTTAATACCCTGTAAAATGTGATCACACAAAATCATTTAAAAATAAATAGTTAAGTGTAGGCTCATAGAGTGTTCCGTTTTTAGAAAGCCTTTATAAAGCACCTACGTTAATTCTACCTACTGCTAAATACTCCTCACTAATTTACTACAAAAACAGTTGGGCAATTTATCTAATTCAAATGTGCTTACCAGTCCATAGTAAAGTAATCTATTGTCTAAATAATAAATTATAATTTCAATAGCATTATATTATTATGTTGTATTGTTTAATTAATAGTAGTCTGTTAATAATAAGCTGTTAATAATTAAATGTTGATCCAATATACTTATGTTTATGACAATAAATAAGAGCGTATTTACGGCTAAATATTGAAGTTTCTTGAGCTGCTGCAGTCTTCTTTTGAATCTTATCGGATTTTTGCACAAACCAAAATAAGTATGTATAGTAATGCAGTGTAACAAGATAAGTTTTTTAATATTTCTGAAGAGACCATTGATAGCATCGTCGTTGCCTTAGATGGAAAATGAAAACACCCAGGTTTTGATTTAAGATTGGATATAATTTGTCACAAAAATAAACTATTTATCTAAAGCTTTTTCCAATGTTTGAAGAACTTGCGATAGACACAATTCGAATTTTGGTCCAAATTCCAATGGAGTAAACAACGCCTGGTTCTCTTCTGCACGGTTTACCACTGATTAGGTGAGAGCTACCCAGCACCGAATAAATCTAAAAGAATCGATTTTTTAATGCTCTCAAACCACATTTATCTTTATAGTTTTGTTATGAAATCATTACTTATTTATCTGTAGTTCCTCGTAGTAGCATGATCTATACATACCTTTCACAATTATAACTAATTTACAGAGTCGCTTGCGCTTCAACATTCAGAGATAGTTTGAACTTCGCTATTACTGGCTGTATTACTAAGGAGCACCTATTATTTATTCAGTGTCATTAGTCTTGGGTTGAGTCTTGCAAATCGAAAGTTCTGCTGACGAATTAGTGTTCCACAAATGTTTCAGCTCTACTTTGGTGAATCATTGCCTATTCGTCTTTACTTTCTAGTATACTGTACGGTACTATATAATATCATCTATTGTTCTCAGGTATGCTTTTTGCGCTACGTATACTATGAAGGTTGTGTTTTGCTCTGTTCGTTATAGATCAGTAGGCTGTACGTATAAAGAATGAAGAAATGACAATGTGGTCAGTATGGCGTAACCAATATTTCTAGTTGTATTTTTGGGTGGGTTTTTAATACTATTACGATGATAACGAGACGAGAGGGTCGTTTGCCTGATGGTAAGCATAACGCCAGCCAATAAAAATTGTAGTGCCACTCAGAACTTTGAAATACAAAGGCCTGCGCGGCACTGCTGTGCACCCGTTACCTTGAGACGCTTACGTTACTGCTTGGTAGCAGACATACTACAGTCAACGTTATAATTGTCCTGTACCCCAAAAAAGAAGCTCTGCTAACTTTATTTGTTTGACTATCTTGCTCTCTCTTCTACTCTCACTTCTTATTTTCATATAAAAAAGCCACTTCAATAAGATATAATAAGTACCTACTTATTATTTTGTACACACTGTGTCACATAAACGTGCTCTTTCGAATGAATAGAATTATTTATATTTATTACTTCTCACTAACTGAGATAATGTTATGTCTACCTTTATTCGATCTTTCTTTATTATTAATATTATTTCATCTCTAGAGAATTATGAGTTTGTTAGAGAATAATGGTAGCAAAAACTAATTGCATTAGGTATATTATTTCAGGCTAGATATAATAGTTAGATTTTAATGGGATTCGTCTAAATAATATTAATAAAACCCAATAAAATATGTTAGGATTTGTGATTATAAGTAGGCTCATAAAGTTTCTAAGAATATTTTGATGTTTAATATAAGAATGTACCTAATTGTTGGTATTAAGGGAACCAATCATTTCGATACCTACAATAATAGTACCTACATTACTGTCGAGGCCGGAAATTAAGCAAGTGAAGACAGAGTAATATTGGAAGAACGAGGCAAAGCCGAGTCCTTACCATTAGTTGCTGTTTCAGCCGAGAGTTGTATAATAGTTTTCTTAACTTTGCGAGGAAACAACCAAATAAAACCAACAAAAAAGTTGCTTTTATAAAGTGGGAACTCTGGGAACCATATTTGACTAAAATATCGCGATATATTAAATTTCATCCCCCATTTATCTACCCTTAGGGATGGTATTCATTCACAAAAGTATCACACTTGAGTTATACCTTACTCATGAAAAAAATAATTAATGACGGAGAAATCTAGTAATATCGTAGGTGAATGGACTTAGATCTTTAAGAGCTCTAAAAATGATACGCGACTCCATTGAGGAACGTATTTGCTTTTATAACTACGCTAAGTTACTATAATTGTGGCTCAACTTTTCCTGTTCTTTTTTTACATAAAATACATATTACGAAGGCATATATGGTCACAGTAACAGTAAAAATACATATTGCGGCTGTCAATAAGGAGGACTATGTGTATCTGTGTGTGTCCATGCCACCTGCGACACAGGGAATCCTAGTGCGCGAGTATGCGTGTGTAAGCGTATAGCATATAATAAGGAGGAAATGAATGAAAGTTAGCCGTCTTTTTTTGTACTATGTAAGGACCGCTATGGACACGGTGCGTACCTTAATTTGTGGCTATGACATTTGCAATGCCGGAACCATTGTCAGTGCCATTGCTTACCCTTCTCAGAGAGGTATCACTTCACCCTTCTCGTATTGAGAAAAAAAGATAGACGCACATATTGCAGGTACTTGGTTGAAGCAATTATGTGAAACGAGACGTGTAAGATATCCACGAATGTACAATATGTATAGTTGAGCTTCACCATGTACCTACTAGAACTAAGAGCCCGCTAGAAATAAGAGCTTTCCAAATACATCGCTCTGCGTGTCGTGGATAGAGTGGAACGATGGTCCAATGATGTTAATTGTTAGTTTTAGTTAACTTAGTGACGCACATGCTGTCACTGTCAAAAAGCTACACGCGCGAAGCCGGGGCGGGGCGCATCGCTAAATTACGCGTCACGTTGTTTATCCGCGATGGACTCCTAAACTACTTTACCGATTTTAATCAAATTTGCACACCGTGTGCAGTTTGATCTAACTTAAAAGATAGGATAGCTTACATCTCAATTTATAGCCGCAATATTATTTTATTGCAAATTCTATTAGGATTCCGCGCAAATAAATAAAAACCATGAAATCCATAATCTCCACGCGGGTGAAAGCGCGGGGCAGCAGCTAGTAAAAATATAAAAACATGTCTTAGCTTTTATTTCTAAATCAACCTGACGTAAAAACGAATGCAAAAAAGCTCACCCTCACCCTATAGCACAACGCGAGGGTGCAATAATAAGTACAAATGCGTTCCACCGTAACGCATAACAAACGCCATTGATGAAATGACCGATACTCTAATCTCGCGTATAATCCCCATAGCCGAAAACATATTGCTTACAGCTGAGGATAATAAATATTGCTTCAGGGGTGTTATTAAATTTTGGAAAAATACCCCTGTGGTGTAAGAAAGGGGGCAAGCCGCGAATAGACCATTTCAACCTTGCGCGCTTTGGTAAGGTATCGCCAAAATGTAAAGCGCTTCTGATGATTGTCGAGTATGACCGATAGGTCACATGAGGGGCTCGGAATAAATTACTGTTTTTGATAACTACGGGGAAAAGGCTTGTTTGGTCGCTATCTCATCTTATTTAAGAGGTGTGATCAATGGTGACCAACACGCTTTACCTAGAATAAGATTAGCGATGTATTCCTAAGTGTAATTGCAACCGGTACATATCAATAAGTTTTCGACGGTTCTTCAACTGAAAAGTGGAAACAAGGTGAGCTATAAAAATGCTACACGCTCTTTTCCTTCTCAAAAAAACTCAAGGTCATGTGTAGGCAGGATTTATAGTCTTTGTGTGTAGGATTTGAATCAGCGATGAAGTTGGTTACCTATTAATATAACATATCTGTAGAGCTTCCCTTGACGAATTGCCTCTCACGCCGAGTTGAATGTAAAGTAAATAAAAAACGATTCTTACTTAGAGGTAGCCAGGATGACGAGCACTAATAGATACATAACATACTATGGTATGTTACTACAGCAAATATAACATGTTGGATGTTATGGTTGGAAGTTTGAATCATCGAACTGCGGATTAGTAAACGACTTCGCTACCTCTGCGGCTACACTATTCAATTACGTTGGCTCCTTTTTAAAAGATAAAATAAGTGTATTTAGTTAAGTATTATTAAGTTTCCGATACGATTTTCAATTTAAATTCATGCAACTAACTACATAAGTCACTAATCACTATCTGTTATATATTATGTTCGTTAAGTTTTCCGTGAGGTGCCGCTCCGTGAGTCGTAACGCATTTTACCAGGGCCACCCTATCTCTTCCAATAGTGGTTGTAAGAGCCGTCAAAGGAAAAATCCAGAGAATGGGCAGTAGAATACTCTTGGGTTGCATCAAAATCTATTACGATCTCCATGAGCCTGCCATGAGTGGTGTATTATATCACCTTCTTGATTTTTTTATAGTATCGAATCTCGAGACGAGCCGGTCGTTTGCCTGATCGTAGGCCTAACGCCAGCCCATAACAATTGCAGTGCCACTCAGAACTTTGAAACTCAAAGGTCTGCGCAGCACTACAGTACGCTCTTCACCTTGAGACAATACCTAATTGCACTGACTACTTTGCTACTTTGATTGCCGTAATATACTATGGGGGAATGGAGAAGCCTGTGTCTAGCGTTGGATGTCTTCAGGCAAATGATATTCGTTGCGTTGCTATGTTGTAGTTCGGATGTACAAGCCCTTGGTAGTAACGTTGCTACTGATGTCATGGCAATAGGGTTGTATAACTTTGCTACTTTTCCGGATATAAATAATATAACCTCTAGTCGTGAGCTGTCACATATCACCGCTACCGTCGCAATCCAGAGGTCATCCAGGCATTTATGAAAAAAAATGACTTGGCACGTCCAGTGCAACTTGATTACGTACAGCGCGGAAATTTATTGAGATAAATCAATTTGTACCGAATTTGAGTTTTGCAGCATTGTATTTTCACGGAAGGTACCGCAGCATCCACCGCGTTCCAGCGCTATTTCCTGCGTCGAATTTAATAAACTGGCAACTTTTATTTAGTTTTTTTTTATCCTGGTGCTGCTATCCAAAATGCCGTCCACCATTTTGTGTAAAGGCGCGGGAAAAATGTTATTTCTCATTCTGCAGTAAAACAAAGGTATAGGTAAATATAAGACCACGTTTCGTGGAATTTGACTTGTGCTGTCCCTGTTGTAGATGGTAGATACCTACATTTCAAGGACCAGGCCATAGTAAATAAATTATTGTTCTGCTATCCGTTCTTGAAATATGTACAGAAATTCAAACTTATGGTAGTCAAAAGAGGGTGAAAATAGAATTGTAAATTTTCATACTTACCACAAACTAACACAAATAAGGGGTTTTAAAAATGGTACAAAAAATAGTGTCGTTCATCTACCCTCCGCATGTTCAATCATATCATTGAAATTTACCCCCTGCGTCCCCTGCTCGCAATACCTATTTAATGTTTTATTTTGCAATAAAAACCGGGAGCGCAGCTGTGGTGCATTAGATAAACTAGTCTTATATGTATTTGCAGTTTTATTATTTTTATAATCCTAGAAGGGTTTATTCAATTATTGTAATTTCTAGGGTTCCGTAACATAAAAAGGAATCATTATAGTCTCACTTCGTTGTCCGTCTATCTATCTGTCTGTTAAGACCTTTTCATCAGGAACGCGTAGAGATACCAAGTTGAAATTTATATCAAACACTCAGTCAGGTCTGCAATCCTTTGAAGCTGTGAAAAATCAAACTTCTAAGTCAACGCAATCAAAAGATACGGTCGTTTGTGCCACATGATTTGACACTAGCAAGGAAAACGAAACCTATGGGGTACTTCCCGTTGACCTACAATCATAATATTTGTCAAGAAGCAATGCCTTATAGCAGTTATAGCACAAGTAAAGGAAAAAATCCTAAATCAGTTCAATTTTAGTTACATCACAGAAAAGTATTTTGGTGAATGTAGCTGCCAAATTACCTAACCATTCCTGGGATGGATGAACTGTTTACCTACCTACAAGTTTGTACGGAACCTTCGGTGCGCGATTCAGACTCACGCTTGGTCTGTTTTGTTAATAGTAATCTTTGTCATTAAACGTGTTCTGATCATGATAATTAATAATTATAATAATTATTGTAAAATTATTAATGTAATATATTTTATTTGGCAATTACTATTTTTTATTTCTTGTTATTATTCGAAACCGAGGCCATACAACAACATGATGCCGGCCCATAATAATTGCAGTACCACTCAGAACTTGGAAACACAAAAGCCTGCGCTGCACTGCAGTGCGCTCATTACCCTGAGACATTATCATTTAAATCTCATGATCCCAGTAATTTCACTGGCTACTCTGCTCATCAAACCGGAACACAGTAATGCTTGTACATTACTGCTTGGCGGCAGACTTCACGAACAAAGCGGTGGTACCAACCCAGACGGACACTCGCAGAAGAGTTAGTCCTACCACCTAGTATTTTACCAGAAGTACCTATTATAATTATTAATCCATTTCCTAGTAAAAAAAAATGTATTACATAGGGTCAGAACTTGTGAGATTGTTATAGTCTAACACGAGAAGTATTAGACTAGGTTGGTTTATCGAGAGTTAAAAGTAAAAACTCTTAACCTAAGCGTATCTGAGAAAGTATTTTCATATTTTTCCTTGTTTTATATATTGGAAAACATACAAGCGCGAGATTTAAAAACTTTTGCAACATTTTCTGGCTAACAGCACAGGTGGTCGAGTGTTTGTAAAAATTCACCGTTCAAGTTTATCAATAAACACTTATCGATTAAAGCCGAGGGGTGGATGTGTAGTCGCAGCTTCACTGGGGTTATTATTTGATGCGGTTATGTAGTGCCCTCTGCCCTGAACAAGGGGTGCTGAGGGCAGGTTAGTAATTGGAAAGTCGAAGTACGAACCTTGTTAGGTAGATAACTCTGTATTGTTACACCGTAAAGTAACTAAGTAATAGTTAAGTTTTTAAACTAAAGTATCAAATTAGGCGGTTTTGTAGCAAAGATAATCCGTAGTATAATAGATGTTCTGCCCAATTTGTATTTAGCGTTTTAGCGCTCAATAGATACGTCCAACTTTGACGCTCGTTTTTGACGTTCCTAGCGTTCGATTTCCAGTTTTTTCGATATAGACATTTGATTATCATGAGAAAACGAATTGAATGACACCAAAAAAATGAAGTCAATTTCCCTATTATAAAAATAGTCTTACCTTAGGTACATACAATTATATAGAAAAAATTAACAGTTTTAGAAATTTCCGTGCACTTAGCAATCTTTGGGCGATGTGGCCACAATATTTTTGGCAGTCACACATTGGCAACGTGTAGTGCTAACGATTCGGCTGTGGATAGGTCACCGGGGAAATCACCAGCTCATGTAGACGCTAGCTCCCGTTGCACGCTGACGCACCTTCTAGTTTAAAAGGGTATGCCTAAACCAACATGGTATTGGATAGATTACAAAAGCGAGCTATTTCACAGCAATACAGTGCATTTTTTATTTGTGAGTTACGTTTGACGTTGGTCTTCAGCCTAATTGCATTTTCACTGCTTGCCACTAACACTCTCTCACGGAATGAAAAATATAAGCTATATAATATTATATCCTTCTAGTCTACAGTGGAATGGTCTTAAATACCTACCTTGTATTTTTTATGGTATCTTATAGGATATACAAATATACTTGTTATGCGTTCTTAATGCATGTAATGTTATGTATACGCAATCATTTGTTTTATAAAGTTATCATTAAAACAAGAAGAATGGTTTCACACATGGAATAACCCATAAACTAAAAAAATCAAAGACTATAATAATCTGTGAAAAAAATATATAATATAAATATTACTTGCACTGTTGGTTTTAATGTAATTCCTACGGGCAGCTTCATCATCAGCCTTGATACGCTTCTATTGCTGGGATACCGGTCTTCTCTCAGAGAGAGAGAGCAGGTAGCTTGATCGCAGCCATTCTCATGAAAATGAAAGTTTCATATGTCAAAACACCATAAACATCCTTTGTGAAATTTTAACTATTTGTCAATGTCGTATCCGGTGTTTCTTAACAAATAAGGTAACAATTTGCCTGGTTCAGGCAGTAGTTGTCTGATCTGCCCAGTGAAGTACATCTATACATCTTCTCTTTATTTCCATAGCAAACTATTTATAAATTTCTATTTCATTTTGCAGTTTCTGGTCTGAATGCTATTAGTTTCCGATCTATATTGTTGACATATTTGTTTCGTCGCTCGTAGGAGAAGCCCTGAAGACTATAGGAATGCTGATACCGTAGTACAATTTCTTCATTTACGGTTTTTTTCGTAGAAAGCTTCCTTCAAGAACTTTTTAGATGCGGCTAAAATTTTCTTTTTTCTCTTTTCCAAATCTTTTCGATAGTAGGAGATTTTTTCAGGAATTATAAATGCTTCTTTTATTTTTTTTACTAAGTGACGAAATGAATGAACCAATTTCGTCAGTTCACTTTTTGTTGTGTCCGCATAAACTTTAGAAAATAGTATGATAGTATAATATAACAAAATATACATGTTAATTGCTACGCTTGTAGAAACAGACTATTTGTTTTAGAACTCATAGAGCAAAGGACAATGGAAAAATTATAGTTATGAGGATGACTTTGTGAATATTTTATCAAAATACTATTGTTTTAATTTATTTTCTCATAACATTACTGAGTGATTTTCAAAATTAATCTTCACAACTGACAATATCCAGTGGCCTGTTTCATAAAAAATATTAGTCTAATATTATCAGCTTTTTTTTCATATATAATATGAGGTAAATACTCATAATATTAGACTAATCTTTTTTATGAAACAGGACTCCCCCAGCCATGTATTTAAAGGTCATATTAATATAATTAATAAAATATTGGTCTTGTTGTAGCTATACCTAATTCTTTTAGGTAAGCAATTAATTATACAATACCTAAAGTAAAATTAACAAATTCAGTTTATTCAATAGCTATGTGTTATGCCCATATAAACATGTCTTACCAGGTGGTAAGACTACAGGTAACTATGAGGTGGGTGCCACCAGTATGCTCGTGTAATCTGCCGCCAAGCGGTAAAGTGCAAGCATTGCTGCATTTCGGCTTGACGACAAAGTGATAAGTAATTTTTTTATACCATTTGATAGCGAGACCAGGGTCGTTAGCCAAATACTGAGCTTATGAGACTTACCAATATCTCAAGATAACGAGCGCATTGCAGTGCCGTGCAGGTGTCTTTCAAAGTTCTGCAATGGGTGGTACTGCAATTGATATTGGTTGACGTTATACTTTCTTGCCATCAGGTTTACGACCCACTCGTCCCGTTAGTACGAGTACGATAGTATTTAAAAAATGTCTCAACTAATTAGAGTGATAATCGACTCTAAGGTGCCTTCATCACCCAATGACATTCATCACTCGATCCTTTTCGCCCCACCATCCGGCTGTTATCCTCTCAAAAATACTTCGATTTATATCAAGTTATGTGCGGATTATTCACTCTCGCTCTAAAACGGTGAAAAAAATCGGTGAAGGAAAAACATCGTGAGGAAACCAGCATTTTCAAGAACCACAAAATTCGAAGACATGTGACATCCACCAAGCCGCACTGGGTCAGCGTGGTCGATTATGGCCCATACCTCTCTCTCTAAGAGAAGGCCGGTATCCCAGCAGCGGTAGCGTAAGAGGCTGATAATGATCACTACTAAACCGATTTTGATGAAATTTGGAATGTAAATAGTTCTGGGCCTGGATAACACACAAGCTATAATAATATAAACCTTGAGGGCGAAGTCACGGGCAGAGGCTAGTTACTAATAAATATCATCCAATTCATTAGACAAGCCATATTTTCATTCGCCATAATCGTTCCTACCTTGGTATTGAAGATTAGCAGCAATCTATTATGAGATGGAAAATTGCCCGTTGATCTGTATACCTACAATTGGTAGTGCAGAATGGAAAACCCGCTAGCAATCTACGTAGATACGATTTAATACCGTCGTGGATTTAATAACTGAACCAGGATGTTATTTATATTTATCTACCTATCTATATTTATATATCTATTTATCTATATTACGCGAGTTGACTATTATCAAACTAAACTATTACCTACTTATTTTATTTCAATTTTTAAGTTTTAAATCATAAAAAGCGGATTTAAAATATGTATGTATTAAAAACACAGATTTACCGCTAATAGTTGGTACTTCCTATTATTACAGTACCTACTACTCTATATATGGTTGGTACTAAGCTAGACGCAAGGAAATTATTGGCTAGACGACATTCAGGCGCATGAAAAACATTTTCATAAATGATTGGATATGAATAATTGTATTCCAAATCAATGAGCGTAAAAAATGATAATTTTGAGTCGACAACATTATATATTTAGTCTTTGCCTGCTATTATTTCATACTTCATTAATTTCATATCAAATAAAATATTTGCGTTTGCGTTGCGTGGTACCACAGACTTCAAATTCCGCTAAATCATAATCTTATAATTACGTACAATGTACATTCTAAACATAGGCGGGGCGCAAAATAAACCCGTTCTAAAATAAGTAATACTACCTATCAAAGAGAATATCATAACGTGTCAAGTCGTGGTATTTCCATGGTTTACGCGTCGTCCATGATTGATCCAGCATATATATGCATATATATCATGATTTGCCTGTACGCGGCGCTTAAGGCACAAGTTGCAGTAATTTTAGTGTATTGCCATGACCATTCTTGACCAATTAGACACCACCTAAATTCATGGCCGTTTTTATGCTAGGTGCAAGCAACATGTCTATAATATATTATCACATTGACACGGTCTTATCTAGAAAGAAAGATTTGGGTAAAATTAGGTTTAGGTCATCGACAAACTTAAGTAGTTTATTTTATTAAATATAGTAAATATAACTAGCATAATGTCTTGATTATTTACTTAGATGCTATTTTCACAAGCAAGGCCGATTCACACATTTCAGCGGGCGACATAGTTCAGGCACAGTATACCGTTAAAGTAGAGGCAGATTCACACATTTCTGTGAAGTCACAGTTCCAGCACAGATTGGGTAATAGTTACCATTTCCGGCACAGAACAGTCGCGTGATAATTATTGTTGCTTACGTTCTCTATGAACGCATCCTCACCTATCAGTCAGTGTCAGTGCCGTCACAGTGCTCTCAGAATGTATAAAACAATAATTATTATAATCTCTTTGAGTGTACTGTGCTAGAACTGGAACTTCACTGAATTATGTGAATCAGCCTTTACTTTCCCGCCTGTGAAGCTAAGCTTCATAGAATTATAATGAAATCAAAAGGTGAGATTCTTTTTAAAAAAAAAGTTGAGCAGCTTATTTGACTAGCCAACCTTCTTAGTACGGATACCTATATATCTAAATAAATAATAAGTCTCTGCGTTTTAATTAAATCTAGTTTTTATTTTCTAAGCCACCCTTGATGCTTTATTGTGCTATTCTTTTAAAGTTAAATCATAGCTTACTTCACTTCATTTTGCTGTATCGCATTCCAGTTTAATCCATTTTCTAAATAATCTATCACTTTGTTGAACACTAAATGGTTTGCGTCAGTTCCCCACACAAAATCAGTGTGGGTCATATTTCTGCTCCTTACTATGTGGTGATCAATAGGATTTACAAGGTCAAAGTGCAATTTTAGGACATTGGGGAGTGTTGCAAGCCAGTCGTCACTCGAACTAAATAAAGCGATCGGCAATGTTGCATTTTTCAATGAAAACTCTAATTCAGGTTGGTTATATCTATGAAATTTGCCACTGTTAGCCACTTGCAAATAATGAATGAGAGTATTCGTTGATCCTCCTGCAGGAATATGATACAGCAATCTCGCAATAAAACTAGCATTCCAGCTCTGGTCTTGATGAATACCACTGAGAAACAATAAAGGATTAGTACAAAATATTTTCGGTCCTTTACAATATTTGCTTGCCAACCAGCTTGGAACTTTACGAGAAGGTAAAAACTCGCCGTCACCCATTAGCTTGATTATCTCTTCAGACATAGTGGTTATAACTTTCATAGGGCCTTCAAGGTTATTCATATAAACCAATGGCGCAAGCAAAATCCCTACCCTCAAATATTCATTGTACTTTGGTTTCGATGACAATAAAACTAAAAGCGCCGTGGCGCCCATAGAATGTCCAATAAAATTGATCGATTCATTGTTATGTTTCGTATGTCTTATGTAATCTATAACGGCGGGAAGGTCAAACTCTCCCATTTCTTGCCAACTAAATTTCCAATAGTCCAAACATTGCAGATGCTTGGTTAAATGACCCCGTGAGTAGTAATTACCTCTCGTATTAGTAATCCAAACGTCATAACCGGCGTCTGTCAGAATGTAGGGCAAAGATTTTGTGGGTCCTAGCAATATCCAGTCTGTCGAGCTGCCGAGTAATCCATGATGAAGGAGAACCGTTCGGTTGGCTTGAATTGTTGGGTTCGCTGATAGCCGATGCACCGTCAAAAAATAATCATCACTTGTCTTTACTATGTGCGACTCCATTATTCTTCCGTGCCAGAATGCAAGCTGTGGTGTTGCCATCGGAAATTGATTCAACATTAAATCATAGTTATGAATGTCTTGTGCTATCTGTTCGGATTGCGTGTTATCATTTTTATTAAAATCACTCAATGCATATTTCATGTCATGATTTACAGGTCGATCAATAAAGAAAGGTCTCGCTTTTGAATCTGTGACGTATTCTTTGATAAAAAAATGTTTCACTTTTTGACTCACGTCTTTCAAAGCACTGTATACGTAACCAGATAATTCACTAAATTTATCAGACATAAAATCTAATACTGTACAGTTTGTGAGGAGACTTTGTGAGAATATCAAGAGCACGAGTACTATAACTTTCATGTTGTATGTTTCTGAGGACAGTGCCAGATTGAAACTGACCGAGTTACGTAATTTGTATGAAAGTGATCTATGATTAAGTGTATATTTATAAAATGAACAATGGAACGATGTATATATTTTATCAATTCATTATGTGATGATCTGTATACACTCTATGAATAGAATAGGACAAATTCAAAACAAATTTTGTAAGGAATTGAGACACAATATAACGGTACGTACTAGTATTTTATGACATTTTAATTTATATACGGAAATAAATTTATAATATTCTTGGTCAGTATAAGTAGATATATTTAGAAATATTTTATTACCACAAGAGTGTGATGTTGCAAAAATTGTTGCACAAAGATTTTTCTAACCACTATCTTATCTTAGAGACTAGTCCATAACAGTCAAATTAAAGGACATGTCAGGGCGTCTCGTTGAAGCCGCACTTGACCAAAATGCTTGCATCTATTTAGCACGACAATTAAAATTCAACAGGGCAATGCTGCTAGCATATTTTGGAAGCGTTATGACCTATTTGGTAGCGGTTTACTAGATTTACACTCATGGTAGTTTTACCTATCTTTAATCTATTAATAGTGTTCATTTCTAGGTTTTTAGATTGTCATGGTCATCAACAGTAATCATAATAGTTATTTTATTTTATTTTTATATTTAAATAAATATAAGTATAATGTGGCTTATAATTTATTTATTTATTTACTGTAACTTATTTTGTGAATTTTAGTTTTTTTTTTATGTTATTTGGTAACGAGACGAGCTGGTCATTTGCCTGATGGTAAGCATAACGCCGGCCCATAACAATTGCAGTGCCACCCAGAACTTTGAAACACAAAGGCCTGCGCGGCACTGCAATGCGCTCGTTACCCTGAGACATTAGGTATTAAGTCTCATAAGCCCAGTAATTTCACTGGATACTCTGCTCATCAAACCGGAACACAGTAATGCTTGCACACTACTGCTTGGCGGCAGACTTCACGAGCAAAGCGGTGGTAACAACCCAGATGAACACTCGCAGAAGAGTTAGTCCTCCCACTAACAACAATTTTTATATTTAATTAAATGTAAGTATAATGTGGCTTATAATTTATTTATTTATTTACTGTAACTTATTTTGTGAATTTTAGTTGCAATTAATAAAAATTCCAACGAAGATGACACAAATCTGCAGGACGATGGTTTGAATTCTAGTACTGCAATTACCTTGAGCTTTCAGTAAAGGAAAACATCCATAGTTTGGTGGCAGAGCATCTTCTAGACCTCACCTGGCTAGCGCCCACCCTCAAGTTGAAAATCTGTCACCAAGCTCCCGTCGCGTCGCGTTTACGTACTTGAGAGCCAGTTTTATTCTAGATGTAGAATATTCGCCATCTACAACTACGTGTTCACAATCTTTGCTCGTGAAGGCTGCCGCCAAGCAGTAGTGTGCAAGCATTACTGTGTTCCGGTTTGATGAGCAGAGTATCCGGTGAAATTACTGGGCTTATGAGACTTAATAACTAATGTCTCAGGGTAACGAGCGCACTGCAGTGCCGCGCAGGCCTTTGTGTTTCAAAGTTCTGGGTGGCACTGCAAATGTTATGGGCCGGCGTTATGCTTACCATCAGGCAAACGACCAGCTCGTCTCGGTACCAAATAACATTAAAAAAAAAAATAAGGTTTTGCGATATGCCTTTACGTTTTTTTATAGCTGTGTGTTTTAAGCTTTCTTTGATATAAACAAAATATGCTTTTCTTGAGTTTTGGATTATCAAACAACAGCAGAAATAAAACAAAATTTATTTATAAAACTTCATTCAACATATTTTTCGCGTTGTGAAAGCGAAGAAGTTTTCACGATTCCCGCCCAGTTCGGGGAAAGTTTCTTTCTTAACGACGTAAACAATTTAAATCTAATGCAATATGCAGGCCGTGCTGGCGACTTTGCTCGTCTCCCTTCTCACAACGCCATCTACCTGCGTCTTTATAAAAAATTCACCCTAACTCTGTGCCCAGAGAGTTTAGGAATCTTTAGGTTCCATACGCCAGCTCGCAAAATCGCCTCCAACTTCACATTTGGTGGATTATGTTTTGTTATGACCATTTCTCAGCATTTACGTTTTTATCTATATACTTATTACTGTAGCGGAGATATAATTATATTATATGGATCAGAATATGTTCGTGTATTTTTAAATGGATACATAATTGAAATTTTATTTGCACTTTTTTTTGTCTAGATATTACTGTGACATTTTTGATTTTATAATTGGTGCATTTGAGGTGCTAATTGGATTTTCGTTGTTCGATGGATGTACATCTCATATGTCAAATACGAGTACAATTAGGAGGGACAGATTCACTGCCAATGAGATGTATAACTCATATCTCATATCTCATCACTATACCTATACATATTTTTTATTTTGTGTACATAACATATATCCAACCTTTTTGGTTCCATACAAATTATGTGTGGTATAGTTTGTGTTATGTTATTTACGAGCATCAATTAAATGATGTCACTTATTTTCTTGTTATTGTTAAACAATCTTTTTTATGGAAAAATATATTTTTCCACACAAGCTTTTATAAAATATGTAATTGGTTTTGTAATCTTGTGGCCACCTTCCGGTTCCAACATTAGGACCGTGGACATCATCTAGGATCAGAATACTTCTAAATACAAATCAAACAAGCCCAAACTCGATTGTGTTACGTCGTTTCGTTATAGAGTCCCTATGGCCGCCTTCCGGATCCATCATCAGACCAGCTCTGTGACTTCAATATATATTGCACTGATATCCTATTTACATATGTACGTAAAACATCAGCTCAATCGAACACCGGAAAGTAGTCACATTTAGATTGCAAAATTTGACCTAAACAAACCAATATACATGCATACAAATATTGCAAAAGCTTGCAAAAAACTGATTACTACTATTTTTGTTTACTTTGAAATAATTAGATTTAAATACAAAATATATATCTGCAGCTCTGCATCACAAAAAACCTGTTATCTTATAGTAAATTTAAAGACCAATGTATTTTTTCATAATTGTTATCCAGCACTATTATAGACATACCTAGAAAGCAAATACAAAAAATACAAATCTAGGTTCAAGCGCTACCTACTACAAGAAGTTACAATACTACTTCAAAAAATTACATATTTGGAGAAACCGGCCTAGAGCTGGCATAGTCCGGTATGTCCACAAGTCAAACAATATACAGGCAGGGGAGATTTGGCGAAATTGAGCCAGAATCATTTATAAACAGGGTGGGAGTGGAGGTGGCAAGGGAAGGTGAGTGACTGCATTTTGCATGAGCTCAATGTTGGTTACTCGAACCGGCTTATCTCGATGCTTTTATGTAACTATAGAGATGTTCGATAACCGAAAATAATTTAGCTTTGAACTTTTTGTAGCAACTATTCTTAGCGAGCTTTTAATTGAAATATTATATTTGTATGTCATTGGTAACGCACATAAAAATATGGCGGTTTTAATAAAATCCGAATAATCAAGAAAGTTTTTTTTATGTTTGGATTTAATCTAACGAAATAGTAATTTAAACATCATAATCCCCTATCATATCTCATGCAAATACATAAAACTAATGTTATTCGAATGAGTGAACATTTGTGGAGAAAATACTTTTACCTATCAAATATATTGTTTTTAATGTATACAATTTTTAGTTGAATGAATTCTACATTAATGTCTACATGTGTTGCCAGTTTCAGGTAGGTATCAACATATGTATAAATTTCAAATAATTTATAGAAACTTAATTATAAGCTAAATGTATACCAATAAGTAATATGGACGTCTTGACTTTGGTTCTTGTGGGTTCAAACTTTCCCTCAAATTTTGTTTCATAAAACCCTTGAAGCGTTTAGATCGATTTATTAATTTTCGGTTGTATTTTATAAGTAATGCGGAACAAAACGTATAGCCAATTAGAGAGCTCATCATATATAGAAACACTAGAATTGCGTAAACACGAAAATATGTAGAATCTTTCAGCAATGATCAGAAAATATAAATGATCATCTTTTTCACATTGACATTATTGATCGCAAGAATGTAAACAGCACTACGGATTCAAAACATAATTTCGTTTACTCGATTAGCAACGTTACGTAATAGTAAACATTACGTTTAGTTACTTTAGTTTAAAATGATTGCGAACGTGAAACGATGATCACAATCTAGTATAGTATAAATATTGATATCGATTAATTAGGTCTTGAATGTCACTGCAGTTGATACGGATAGGTGTTAAAATATACCTATTACTTGAAAAATTAAATATTCCCATTGGCAGAACCGTGGTCGCAAGAGCACGAACTAGTGAACACACATACTGGAAATATTTCTTACAAAATTCGAGCTTCAGATCGATTAAATTCATAGCTGTTACCAATGGGTGTGGAGAAGTAGGTCACAAAGTTATTGGCGCTATTAGTGTAAATACGAATTGCATTGCGTTATGCAGACCGTAGACGCTTATGCAAACGTGCGTTTGTTTGTCAGAGTAATAACGCTTTTGCGTCAAGCGCGAATTTCGTGGTACTCGAAATGCGCGCTTGACGCAAAAGCTTTGTTATTCTGACAAGCAAACGTACCTTTGCATAAGAGTCTACACTGCCCCTTATGCGTATCGCTCTCTCAGTCCCATTGCAACTGTTATACAGCAGTGAATCGTGGATTCGTCACGTAGTCTAAAAAGGACAGAAAGAGTTCTGTTACTCGTATAAAACAGAACACCTTTCAGAATGTCATTTCTACATTTATGTCATGCTCTTTGGAGTACAAACAACTTGGCAGAGTTTCGTGTAGTTTTCGAAACTTGGATTGCAATGAGGATGAGCTCAGCTAATTTTTGATTAAACTTTCTTACATTGCTTCTCTAAGAATAAGTGGTGCGCAGGGTTGTTTTATAACTTCTTGAATGCAGAATGAGGTATGTCCAATTTTACTACGATTTGTCTTACGTATACTTCATTATTAGTGTGTATTTTTAGTGCCTCCTTTCTAACTAAAAAAGAATGACCGAAATTGGGCGACCCGTTTATTAATTACAACTGAGTACATATTTTGACTTTTGACTTTCATCCCCCTCCCAAGGGAAACATGCCTAATTTCAGGATAAAAAGTATCCTCGTAGGGGAGAGAGGGGCTGGACGTTCCGATTTTCAAACAACATGAAGTTTTATTATGAAAATGATGGATTTGATTTTCGAAAAGTGAAAATATTAAACCGATGTTTATCGTGTTTTGTATTAATATAGTCACTTCTACTAATATCTCAATAGTTTTTTTTTACAGGAGAAAATTTATAACAAATTTCGGAGCGGAACATTCAGCCCCACTTTGGGGCGAGTTGTTCCACCATTGAGGCAAGTTGTTCCTCATAGATTATGACCACATACTGTCAGAATAACATAGGTTTTCTTAAATAAAACAACCATTTTTATAATTGTATGTATGTCATGCTTATAGTATGCACAAATAAACATTAAAAAACAAAAAACCTTAACTGGTAACCTCTAGATCAACTTTTTTAATTTTGTTAAATTATAACTAAGATCTATTAACTTATAGATCTTATCAGATACATAACTAAACTTATAAAAACAACAAAACATAACTGTAGAGCTCCAGATAAACTTTTTTATTTAGTTAAATTATAATTAAGGTCAATGATCTTCAATTTCTTATGAGATCCACAACTATCTAAACTTTAAAAAACAATAAAACATATCTGGAATCTAAATGAATTATTTTTATAACCAGTCCCAAGGTAAAAACTAGCTTGGGTTTATAACCATTGGCAGGATATTTGCCAACTTTCAATTTTGTAAAAAAATCGATGTTACTTCATCTGGCAAATTTCAAGTTCTCTAGCCACAGTTTTAACAGGTTTTCCCTCCTTGATGACACGGCATTTGCAGCTTGATGCAATAATGTTTCGGAGGGTTTGCCTCTCTTTGTCTTACAATTCTAGTTTTGCAACCTTAAAAAAAGAAAAATGGTCATAAGAATTGTAGATACGACTAAAAGTCAATGGGGTAAGTTGTTCCTAGGAACAACCAGCCCCTTGAAGGAGGAACTTATGGCCCCAAATTTCGTTTTTATAAGAAGACTGACATACTGGCAAAGTAATAGAAATAATTAAAAATTACTCAAACTATAGGATACCTTACTAATGCCACTATAATTTAGGAAAGTTACGTATGAATCGGTTCATAATAAACAGAGATAGACCAAAAAGTTTAGACATGAAAATATTTACTTTTGTGATGTTTTGACAGCACCATGTACATAGCCACTTAACCGACGTCACCGGAATAACTAAAATGGCTACCAGCGCGGCGCGTCACCTGACGCTTTATTAACGCACTTCACATGAATCGCTACCTCTTTTCCTTACAAAGTTATTGCCGTCGGAACAACTTACCCTGGTAACTTCCAGCCCCGCTCTCCCCTACTATGAACTCAAATCATGCCAAGTTTTATTTGAATTGAAGTTTCGGCCTGATGCGCCGACAAGATACAGATAGACAGACGTATATCTGTCTGTATGTATATACAGACAGACAAAAATGAAAAAATACAATTTGGCTTCAGTAAAAATTACAGAGAGCCTTCATAAAAATTTCAAAATATCTTTAATGTACAGAATTGGACCTGTTACAATTTTATTATAAGTTAGATAAATACAGAAAAGGGACATTACTAAAGATAGAGACCATACAGTAAAAAAATTCTTAAAAAAAGAGGCGAGCCAACTTCAGTGACAAACTACTGAACTGATTTTGATGAAATTGCTATGGGACCAATCTGAAAGTATTTCCTTTCAAATAAATAATCTGAATACACACCAAATTGAGAACCTCCTCCTTTTTTGGAAGTCGGTTAATAAAAGAATAAAGTCTAGAGGTAGAACGCGAATTAATTAGTCTCGTTATCTTTTTTTTGCTTTAGTACTTCTTTTTGTTGCTTAGAATATCACACTTTTTATTATTGCCACTCCAACATACCTACCATATCTTATCCAAAGTGCTATCCGTATATTATTGCAAATATTGAATTTGTATTGCCAGTAGCTTTACTAAAACTTCACTCATTATATATATTACTAGCTTCTGCGCGTGGTTTCACCCGTGTTCCACAGGAACCGTGCATTTATCCGGGATATAAGTACCCTATGTTACTCTCCGGTCCATAAACTATATCTATGCCAAAAATCACATCGATCCGTTGCTCCGTTGCTGCGTGAAAGAAGGACATACAAACAAAACAACAAACGTACAAACACACTTTATATAAATACTAGCCGCTGCCCCGCGGTTTCACCCGCGTGGAGATTTTGGATTTCATGGTTTTTATTTTTTTGCGTGGATCCCTAATAGAATTTGCAATAAAATAAGATCTAAGCTATCCTATCTTTTAAGTTAGATCAAACTGCACACGGTGTGCAAATTTGATTAAAATCGGGTAATTAGTTTAGGAGTCCATCGCGAACAAACAACGTGACGCGTAATTTATATATTATTATATTAAGATATGGAAAGTATGTATGTCAGCGTTCGATATTTAGATCTCGTATACAGTAAACAAATAGGGGAACGGTTGCGATAGGGACCAATGTTCATAATTGGATTAACGGGAGATGGCTTAATTAGTTAGTAAAATATGCAAAGCATTATTAGTAGAGGTCTAATTTATTTTCCGCGCCGTTATTACTATATTTAATTATTCATAACGCTTTAAAAAGGGGGAAGAAAAGTTGCGTCGCAGTTGTAAGTTATTTGTATCGCGACTTGACTCTTATGCGTGCGTATTTTAGTTAGTGGGAGGACTAACTCTTCTGCGAGTGTCCGTCTGGGTTGTTACCACCGCTTTGCTCGTGAAGTCTGCCGCCAAGCAGTAGTGTGCAGGCATTACTGTGTTCCGGTTTGATGAGCAGAGTATCCAGTGAAATTACTGGGCTTATGAGACTTAATAGGTACCTAATGTCTCAGGGTAACGAGCGCACTGCAGTGCCGCGCAGGCCTTTGTGTTACAAAGTTCTGGGTGGCACTGCAATTGTTATGGGCCGGCGTTATGCTTACCATCAGGCAAATGACCAGCTCGTCTCGTTACCAAATATAAAAAAAAAGTTGAAATTTTTAAAATATAGTTACCCCATTCCTTCGTTTATTTTAAACTAGCTGCTGCCCACGGTTTCACCCGCGTGGAGATTTTGGATTACATGGTTTTTATTTTTTTGCGAGGAATCCTAATAATTTTTCTAAAATAAAAGTAGTCTAAGTTACTCCTTGTAACATCAGCTATCTGCCAGTGGAAGTTCCGTCAAAATCGGCCCAGCCTTTTCGGAGATATTTTTATATTACAAACAGACACTTCAATTTTATTTATTTGTATAGATAATTTTTGTACACTAAAAAGCAATGAAATAATGAGGTAAATCGTTTTTTCTTATTTTTTAATCTTTTAATAGGTCAAACCTTAAACTTGAAATTGGCAAAATACACAAATCGTGTCTGGCCACGAAAGAAGAAGAAAAAAAAATGGTCAAACTAGTGAAACTATAGGTATTTATAATATTTTGACTCTAATCAGATTACAACCACCAAAAATACAAAAATGCTTGGTCTTCTTCCCCGTCCTAATACAATCTATGTTCATTCAAATAGTCCAGGCTAAAAGCTAAAAGGTGCCTAAAAGACTTTAGCCTGGATTCAAAAACATTAATTAGTAGTTTAACAACATATTTCTAGGTACCCTTATGTTTTAGTAAGAACTTAATTACAAATAAAACGATGAATACACGGTAATTATGATGGTAATGCTGAGCCGCTGGATGGATGGATGATGGAGTCATTGAAACACGCTACCTCATCTCCAATCACTAGGTGGCAGCACTAACTCTTCTTTCTGCGAGTGTCCTGTCTGGGTTGATACCACCGCTTTGCTCGTGATGTCTCCCGCCAAGCAGTACTCAATACTCAATCATTTATTGCAATCATATGTACCTACATTATATGGAGATGTTATATTATAAGTAATGTGCAAGCATTACTGTGCCGAGTAGCCAGTGAATTACGCGCGACTATGAGACTACGCTTATGAGACTTAAACTATACGTAAAAAGTTTCCATATTTTGTTTTTCTTTTTTTCCGGTTTCTTTTCTTACGTAGTATTAGTACCTATTCTCTTTGGTTTGTTTAGACCCTATATAATTTGTGGCAAAGAGAATATAATCCCGGTAAGAGGCGGAACTCCATAGAGCGGTTTTTAATGCTAACAAATGAATTGCTTTGGCAACATAGAAGCGGATGTCAAAGAGAATATAATGGCGGATGTGTCGAAATGTGACAGTGGGGATAGTGATGTAACTCTTGGTAAAAATATGATCGATATCGATAATAGTGTTGTACCTAATTGAATATCGATATTTGCAGTTAATTAGAATAAATTTTATGCATTTGTAAATAAAAAGCCTGTGTTAATCGGCGATAGTTTATTTAAGACAGTAATACTTAACATAGGTACAGCAGTGGCAAAAAGACATAAAACAAACACTATTATACATTCGACACCCTGCACTAGGACTCCCTGCTATCGACACACACACAGAAACACAACACAACACCCACGAACAAAAGTTGTTAAGAAAGGAATGGAATCACATTGCCCAGGGATACATTCTTGAAACCCTCATTCTGACGGATCTCATCATCTGTAAACAAAATGTTGCGTAAATATCTTATTTAATATTTTGTAAGATATAGGTATAATGTGGGTAATAATGAATGTCTAATGTCCTAAGTTCGATCTATACCAAATTTAACTAAACGTAACGCGCCACGCTGGACAACGAAACATGGGTTAGTTGGTTATGAAATTAAAAACTTTCTTGTTTTTTAGTTACTTTCTACATTAAAAAGGTAGGATAGCGTCTGCTATGCGTCTTCTCTCGTGAAGCGGAAGTAAATGCTGCTTCTTGCACCGCGCAGGATAATTAGGCAAAAAATTCTTAGTGCGATATTGGAGATAACGTACAAACTTTCTTTGAATGCCTTCAATACGATTAATGTAGATACCATAAGACGGGTTCCAAATTTGAGAGGCATATTCGAGGTGACTTCGCAAGATGCAAGATCTGTGTGCACTTTTCTTCGACATTATGTGTCCTAAAGATTAAGGGGTGTCTTTCTCTAAATATTTAACGAGTCCTATCTCAAAATAAACTAAAAATATGTACACAACACACACATAAGCTAAAATATCGGTCTTTTCCATTTTACATGTGTCCTTTCTCACAAACGCACTAAGACACATATTTTCATAACTTTCCCAACAATATACCAAGTCAAAACACACCAAATCATAACAAATTAGCCAGAAAGTCAACCAGTAACAACAGAAACATTCTTTCTTTATTTTCTGGAACCGTAATTTTGATTTAATTTTTAATTGTAAAACGACATTTTGGTTTTTGACGTCAATTTTAGTGTGGCCATATGGACATCCTCAAATATACTTCATATTACCATGGACTTACCTGTTAAAAAGAAAAACTAAGTAAATAATACATTTGAACCTCTAGTTTGAATTAAGATAACTCTTAAAATAATAAAATGTTACTCAAATTAATTTAACAAACACGAAAGTTAGTTCTACAGTGATTTGGATTTTACCATGTCCTTGATCGAATTTTTGGATATGGTATCATATCATTTGTTTTTTATGTTACTGAAAATATGTATTTGTCCCGATACATTTTCCTTCTGTATTCGAACTTTCGAGCCACTGATTTGTGGTTTAGACAAAACGTCAGTGTCAAATTGGCAAGCTGTATCCATTTTTTTAATTTACAATTAATTTATGGCCGTTACTATATTTTGATCTAAGGTCAGCATTTTGAAGAAACAATCATGCCAATTACGAAGATTATGAAGGGTCAGCCTTCGGACTACTTGGCGGCTGAAGGTTTGATGTACCATGATCTTTGCATAACTCCGTGCCAACGAGAATGCTGCAACAGACTGGGAATAACGATACAACAAGAGCAGGAAGCGTATTTAAGTAAACATCCAGAGGTATGTTGTTGAAGAAAGATCCAATAATGTAATCCAATCTATACTTAGCCTTGTAGTTCCCGGCTAGTACCACCCCATCACTTCCCGTGGGTGCCGTAAGATCCGACTAAGAAAATATCCAGGGAATAAGCAGCAGCATTCTCCTCAGTCCACATCATTCTTCTTCTCCTTTTTCTTCTTTCTTTATTTCCTGGTTTCTGTGGAATTAATGCACATCATAATTTACTGTTATCACCAAGACGCCTGTCAAGCGTGATGAATATTGGCAAAATCTCCCCTTATGTGTGAGGCCAATGCACAGCAATGGATCGATGTTCAGAGTGTAGTTTTCCGGCTAATAATGATGATGATCTATAAATTGGCCTTTTGCCGTGTGATCAGTTCCCATTTTTTTTTAATGTTATTTGGTAACGATACGAGCTGGTCGTTTGCCTGATGGTAAGCATAACGCCGGCCCATAACAATTGCAGTGCCACCCAGAACTTTGAAACACAAAGGCCTGCGCGGCACTGCAGTGCGCTCGTTACCATGAGACATTAGGTAATCAGTCTCATAAGCCCAGTAATTTCACTGGATACTCTGCTCATCAAACCGGAACACAGTAATGCTTGCACACTACTGTTTGGCGGCAGACTTCACGAGCAAAGCGGTGGTAACAACCCAGACGGACACTCGCAGAAGATTTAGTCCTCCCACTAACAAAACTTCTATTTTACTTCGACGATTTGAAATCATGAAAACTAAAAATGTCATGTAATTGATCAAACTGACTCTGTGTCTGACATGAGATGAAATTAGTTAGGTACGTGAGTTGATGTTGTGTTAAATAAACTTTTTATTTTATGAAACAGAACGAACTTTCCATGAACATTTTTTTCTTCGTTTGACCTATGTTATTTCACACTCTAATACGCAACGCAACGACGGACTTTCTCAAGGATGGGCAGTTTGTTTTGGTAAACCTTGGAATGAAAGTTAATAAGAATAGACTTGCAACTAGTTATCTTTATTTTGGAAATTTTATAAAGTGGCTCAAAAGCATCGTATAATCTCGTGTGTGTATCGCAAGGTCCAAAAGCCACGAAAATCAGTTTTACAACAGGACAACGTCCTTTGGAGCAGCTAGTTTCAACTATTTTTACTTCAAACGCGTCTGCGTTAATGAGTCAGTATTTATATAACATTCCCATCCTGCAGGCCATGAGAACGGAAGTATTGTATAATATTTTATAATAACAATCGATTGAATCGATAGATTGTAAGACAATTTATCGATTCAATCTATTATTGATTTTACTAAACCATATAGATACCATAACAACCTGCCTTCATTTCTTCTTTCACGCAGCAACGGAGCAATGGATCGATGGGATTTTTGGCATAGACTGCATAGTTTATGGACCGGAGAGTAACATAGGCTAGACTTTTTATCCCGGAAAAATGCACGGTTCATGTGGGAACGCGTGTGAAAACCGCGGGCAGAAGCGAGTAGTCTTATAAAGCATATTATATAACAAATGTATTGATTTATTTAATACACAATACAATTGCAAACTAACAGGTAGCTCCAAAGTCAACAAAACCTTATTATCAAGCATGATTTTTAAAAATTGAATAATTATCTTACAGGTTATCGCCATGATGGAGTTATTCGTTAGTAATATGACTCAAGCAGCAAAAAGGAAGGATATATTGAAAGAAGCTGGAGAATATTTCACGAAACCTGCTGAAGATCTCGACAGAGATATAAGACAAAGACTTGGCGTTCCAGAATCTGGACCATATGTTAGGGTAGGTCAGCAGACTATATATTAAAATATATTTTATACTTGGTTCATCCTACGGTGTCACACGCGACGAATCAAGATAAAAATTAGTCTATAGCACTTAGGAATAATATTGCTTTCTATATTAGTTAAAAAATCTGAGTACTTCCAGTTTAGCGGTTACAAACCCTGTCCACCAATCCATCTATATAACATTAGTATAAATATTTGGGGTGGTTCTCTGTGTCTCTAGCACAAAGATAGTTATTTTCAAACTAAGTTGCGTAATATTTTGGAAAATCTTTATAATATTCTTTGTAATTTTGGAAATACGTTAGGTACCTATATTATAATTAATCGACAAAACAATAGTAATTCTTATCAACCAACTAGTACTGGTTGAATTCTTATATGAGAGTTCAGGAAAAGGTGGCACATTACGGCTCCTTGGCTAAGTTGGTAGTAACCCTGCGTGCAAAAAGAGGGGCCCTGGGTTGATCCCGACCGGGAAACGGGGGCAAACATTGTGTGGTGACAGTGCACAAACGCTTGTTCTCGAGTCTTGGATTTTTGTAAAGAAAATCTATGTTTGTTCTTATAACTTACAAAATCGTGTGTAATCTGAAATTTATAATATTAGTACGAACTAACCTTTTACTGTCTATTTTCAGGCTGATAAACGTACTAATGATTTTGACGATGATAACCTATACAAAGATCTGCAAGATATAATACAGAGTCACTATCCGCCGAAACCATGGCCTGTCCTTACACCGTATGTTAGTGACGCCAATACTCCGTCATCTTCGTTCCTGTCCATTATCACGTCTGACACCACCGTTCCTACTCCAGGTTATTTGTTGATCCTGTAATTTAAAACATTCAAGCATGGTTGCTCAACAAAGTAAGATTAGTATAGTACTACCAATCAGCTCTGGCTTCGCATAGCTACATTATTCCTTTCATTAACTACTTTCTTTAAAATATTACTCCATAACATTTGCAGTACCGTCTAGAGCGTAACTCAAAAGTTTGCGTGGTAGAGCAGTCCATGTTACTCTGAAAAATTAGGTCCCATCGGCCCAATAATTTGAATGACTACTTTGCTCTACAAACTACAGGAACACAAAAGTTCACACCACTGCTTGGCGGCAGATTACACAAGTAATGCACGCTTGGCCCCAATAGTTCATGCAGTGGTACCTAATCAGTTCAGTGATATCTACTGCTGAAGAGAACCCCACTTGGATCGGCTGCTCGCCTCTTGCATCTAACACGTTCTGCGGTTTTGACAAGATCGTCGGTCCACCTAATAGTTCTGCGAGCGATGTGGCCTGTCCATTGCCATTTCAATCTGCTAAGTTTGAGAACTATGTCGGTGACTTTCGCTCTTCTGCGGATCTCCTCATTTCGGATTTTATCACGCAGAGAAACCCCGAGCATAACCCTCTGCAGAGCTCGTGGCGCTATGTTACAGTACCATAAGTCATCACTGGCAATACACACTGGTTGAAAACCTTCGTTTTTAGGCTGTGCAGTATTGTAGACGAAATGATAGAAAGATAATTATGTACCTTTTTTTCTTCTTCTTCTTTCAAGAGGGAGAAAGAAAGAAGAATTATGTACCTAAATAAATATAATCAGTCGTTCAAAGTGGTGGTAGGTATATTTGGGAAGCCTATGCTCAGCAGTTAATCTATTTCAGCTGATTATGACAAGCTGAAATAGATCAACTGCTAATAGATGATAACGAATTGATTATACAAATATTTTGTTTTGTTTCTTTAGAGCCGATCCCGACACCGGAGCCAACGTTCTCTGAGACATGTTTCGCTATGATTTCCAACGTCGTCGATAAAGCGATATATAGCCGTGTCGACGACATGGCGCTGCGATATGACACCGCCTATGTTGAGCTTGTGAAGCGTGTTGAGGAGGCTATGGAAGTACCGGTCATTGAAATAAAGGAAGATATAGCTCAGCTCTTCTACAACGCCTATAGGCAGTTCGAGATCAACATCATAGAAAAAGAGACAATTGGTTAGTTACTTTTTTTTCATAATAGTCCTTATTGGTAAACGTATTACCACTATCTCGCCTGGTCTATATAAGTGGAGTATGGTCGAATATGGTTAACACGCTAAATCTAAAGTTGGAACTGGCTCTCAAGTACCTACGGCGGCCGGATACCGTTAAGTGCTTGGTTTTCGTCAATTTTTTATTTAAACAAATTGACCTACTTTTATTTAAGAAATTGAATAGTATTTACTATTGGATAACGATACGAGTGGATCGTTTGCCTGATGGTACGTATAATGCCGGCCTATAACAATTGTAGTGCCACTCAGTACTTTTAGGCCTGCGCGACACCGCATTGCGCACGTTATATCGTGAGACATTAGGTATTAAGTCTCATAAGTTCAGTAATTTCACTACTTTGCTCATCAAACCGGAATACAGTAATTTTGTGACTGGCACTTGACAATTTCCTATCATCATACTAAGTTGCATTACGAGGTGTTCTTTCGGCAAAAGTTAATTGTGGGATTAAATTCCTCGGTCTACAAACCAGCGGGCGACAATGTTACCAATGAGCCATAGACGGACATTTCAAAAATCAAGTCTTAAGTCGGAGTACACCAAATGTGAAATGAGCGATGTTAACGTAATCGGGAGTTGAATTCCCAATATAGACAGCAGATGACAAAATGCTCGTATAAAATAAAGTCGAAGCTATATGAACCCCGGTTCATAAGTTACACGTAGTCCTAGATCATAGTTCAACTTTGCTCCAAAATGGTTGGTGAACGACCTTATTATGATTATTTGAACTGAAGTCTACATATTTTTTTGTTATAGTATTACTTAATTGTAAACAGAGGGGGCACAATAGTTGTTCAGTATGTAAAAAAAACACCAAGTATACTATTTTTTGTAAAGAGAACTGAGCGTTACACAGGTGTATCTCTTATTTCAGCTGCTGAATTGGCATGGGAGAGAAGAATGAGAAAAAAATTAAAAAGGAGCTTGCGACGCGTGCATAATTTTAGAGGTACTCGTATATTGCTTCCTGCTATATTAAAAAAACATTGCAATTCGGCGAGGCAACGCCGCCAACGACATTTGGATTATCTACAAGCCTACAAACGCACTGTACTTTATTCAACTCTTATTGTAGTATATATTCGATGTGATTAGGGGACTATTTATGTGAGAGTTAAAAACGACACTATGCCCTTTTAATATACATTTTGAAAGTAAAGCCGCTGCCAAATGTCACCAAAGATTTTCTAGCACACACATATTTTAATGTAAGTTCTAACAATTTATCCAACATTAATTTTGGCTTAAATTCTTAATTCTGTCACATTTTATATCATACTTATATCCAGGTGTTCCTCGCCGGCTGTTTCAAGGACAGCATAAATGAATTAAAATATTAGTATTCTTTGAACATACTCAATTTTAATATTAACAGTACCAGGTGCAATAGCTATTGTCAGCAATATAATACCTATCTCAAGGGCACTAGCGATTAGGTGTAATACTATGAAACATAAAAACATAATATAAAACTTAGCAAGTCTTACCTTGCTAAGTTTTATGTTTCAATTATTTAAAGACAGTATTTAGTCAATAACATAGATTCAAGTAACCAAGACACCTACAGTACTATACCTCAGCGCTACAAATAGTACCACTATAGTAGCCTTAAGGGTACAAAATGAAGCTACTAGATGTACTAGGTATTTCGTAATTTTCAGGATACGAAACCCCACCAACACCGAAGAGTGTTCCATCTTCTCACGAAAGCTATAAGAAGCCTCCGCCTCGACCATGCATATGTCATCCTCAGATTCACTTTAATCGATATCCTAAGGTAAACAATGCCTGTCGTTTGTACTGTGTGCACTCCGTTTTCCAATACGATAAGCACACAACATTTCGAGTAGGTACTCGTAAGAATGAGTTTTCTAGATTTTGTTTTATACATTTCTGTCCTCTCCATTTTGAATTCATGCATCACTGCGGTTTTGTACTAGGCTTGTTAAGGTGTGTGACCTAAGAGGTAACATGTGTGCTCTTAAAAATGTATAACATTCTTCAGACCTTTATGCACTCATTATCTTGACGGCTCCGTAGCTAAATTGGTACCTAACCCTGCCTGCAAAGCGAGGGGTCCCGGGTTCGATTCCCGGCCGGGGCAGATTTTGTGTAAGCATAAAGTTTATTCTTGGGTCTTGGATGTTTGTGATGTGTATCTGTGTGTCCATACCACCTGCGACACAGGGAATCCTAGTGCGGGGGTATGAGTGTAAGCGTTTATTTATTATCGGAATACAAACTATGATTGACCATACTTTGATACATGAAAAAAGTACATAACGTTTATTTTCAGTTTAGTTACACCTTTAACGGCTTTTTTTCAATTGGTAATTATAATTTAGGTGAATTCATAATATGCGGAGTTTAAAAAAACTAAAATAACATTTGCGCCTCCTGGCTCCATCATCAGATACCAAGTGCAATATATTAGACCCGTCAAAACGAATCACATAAGCCATC
Organism: Crocallis elinguaria; assembly: GCA_907269065.1. Classification (NCBI taxonomy): domain Eukaryota; kingdom Metazoa; phylum Arthropoda; class Insecta; order Lepidoptera; family Geometridae; genus Crocallis; species Crocallis elinguaria. Next base: position 11,391,034 of record OU026077.1, read on the forward strand.
ATATAAGATTTGGCTTCCATATGTCAAAACTGACGGCTCCGTAGCTAAGTTGTTTGTAAACCTGCCTGCAAAGCGAGGGGTCCCGGGTTCGATTCCCGGCTGGGGCAGATTTTATGTAAGCATAAAGTTTGTTCTCGGGCCTTGGACGTTGGTGATGTGTATCTGTGTGTGTCCATGCCACCTGCGACACAGGGAATCCTAGTGCGGGGGTATGAGTGTGTAAGCGTTTATTTATTAGTTATTTACTGAAAAAAAACTGTACAGAATTTTGACGTATGGAACCGTGAGTCCATGCTTAGATACGTCTCTAAATCTCAGCCTTAGAGTGGAACAAAAAGGAGAAACAGATCCGTTAACGGATTTGTTCAGAGGATCACAGTGGAGTAGAGGGACAGGTCGTGTCCCCTTAAATTCCATATTGATGTTTTTCAGGATCGTTTCGGAATCTACCTGCCGCTTGAAACAAAGTATTGCGAAGGGAATATAACGGTGACTCCAGCCATATCCTTAGAAGATCTTGCCGTGGATACTACTGACGAAAAAGCGGACACTAAGTCCATATTGAGCAAAAAGTCGGCAACATCCAAGAAAAGTAACATCAGCAGGAAGACTCAAATCTAAAAATACATAATTTTTATTTAATTTGTAACATTGATTATTATCCTGTTTAAAATTATATATTTTTTCCTTAGTCATAAATTCACAGGAAGCCTAACGCCTAATAAATTCTTAGGTAGTATTATAATTAAAAGGCTTAAGGAACCTTAATGTCAGAAATGCAAAATTATTAATACACTTCCTTTACTTTCCCAAATCTAGATTTATTATTTTTCAATATTTTTTTGTAAATGTTAAGACTGCATGTGTGTTCCCGAAGTTCCTGTAGGCCATGTCCATTAAAGGGTGACATTGTTGGCATAGTAATCGGCAGCCAGGAGATTTATGTCTAGAAAATTATCTGTGTGGAGAAAAGTCCAATTGAATCCCCCAGGGTATCCATATTAGTTGGTATACCTAATTGCTACTATTTGTATATTTTTATATTTTGCAATTTGAACATTCTGCGTTTCGTAATGGACATTTCGACGAAATCTAACGTTCTCTTTTTAAACTTTTTAATATACGTAAAAATATATATAAAATATATATAAAAATAAACGTTTTAAACGTAATGCGTGTAGATCCGGAAAACTGTTGCGATCATCAAAACTCGGACCCTAGGGTTGCTACGTCTGTAGTACAGTTTAACAAAATTATTTTAAAGGAAATCGTAAAAAAGCGAGTTGCCGTTTGCGTGTGTGAGTGAGTTGTGTGTGTGAGTCCCTCATTCTCTAATTAAAAACATCTGTACTATATTTCCAAACTTATAATCATCTCTTTACCAATGGTTATTTTATAAAATTACAAACAGGTTTAGTAATCCTAAGAAAGTTCAAAAAATATAACACCTCTTGCAATGGTAGTTCTGCCAATCTCGTAAATTTTAGCAATAACAATTAATTAAAAATAGAACGTAATCTAATAAAATAAACATAATACCAACACAAACTAAAAACAAATCTAGTTCCACAGATCTTAAAAAACATGTAACGCCATGAACGGTTGCCTAATTATTCAAAATCTTTAATCTTCTTGTGTTCTTTTCGTTTAATATTAAAGACTGTGATTAAAGATAATTCTTTAAGCGTCCTCTTTTGCTTTTTCAGCTCTGGCTAAACGGTTTTTGCAACCACCCTCTGGTTTATCAGTTTCCACTGCAAGAATAGACGTGAATGAGAATGGCGAAAATGGGTAACCCTCACCAATAAAAAATTTACTCATGAACTCGACCCTGAAACAAAATAAAAAAAATTAAGCAACAATAATTATTAGATTTTTTAAGCCAGTTTTTTAATGATCCAATGCACTATGAATACTATTAGAATTCATCAAAATCATCTGCTGTAAAACCTTTAGCACGCTGGAAAACAAAGGTTTTCTAGCGTGCTAGAAAATATGGCTATAATTAAAAAAGTAACTATCGTGGACGCCTGAATAATTTATGTAAATATATTAACATGGATAAAACTTTGCAATTACAAAATCTTCAGACATTTTTTGAGCAAATTTTAATTACTTATAACTATATTTCCTTATCGAATGTACGAACGATGCTAAAACTTTATATAATAAATATCTGATGGTAGCAAATAGCTAGCAATTATTGTAGCAATATTTGTATTTTATATTTGGTAGTACAAACTAAGAATCTCTGCGTGCCTTTTGTAGACGTATCGTACGCATATCGATGCGTCAAGCATGAATCATGGTTTACTTGTGGTCCGCGCTTGACACTTATTCATCAATCATGAATTAGGTGTGTGGGCTGCCTTACCTAATGTCTCAGGGTAACGATCGCATTGCAGTGCTACGCAGGCCTTTTATTTTCAAAGTTCTAGGCAGCGCTGTTATTATAATAGGCTAGCCCTAAGCATACCATTAGGAAAACTACCGGGTCGTTTTATTATAGTATAACAATATACAATCAACAGAAGCAACTAAAATTACTAACCAAAAAGCTAATAATACAAACCAATGCAAGCGCAGTGTGTGGAGGAAAGAAGAGAGTCCTTCCATTACGACTAAAATAGCGACAGTGAAGCTAGCCCAAACACCAAACGCGAAAAACAGCTTCACGGGGGCCAACGGTGACATGTCACGGAGACCTAGCTTTGATAGTACCATTGCCCAAAGCATTTCCGAAAGTTCTAAAAACAAAATTAAATGATCACAACAACTAAAGACGAGGCCACAACACAACGGTGCGGCACCGCGCCGTAAATACGTCGTACAAAGCATCATGGAAATTTCCGATGCGGTGCGCCCCGAATGGATGAAGTTTTCGCCGTGTGCTATGTTTGGGTTGCGCCAACGCAACGCTTTGCGGTGTTGTGGCCTTGCCCTTAGAACTAAAAACAAATGCACAGCAGAAGCTTAAAATATGTTTTGAATTTAGCTTAGCAGCTCTATTTTTAGATTAAATTTCTATATTGTTTTGAAAACAAAACTAAGCCGAATCTACTTTCTTCAATATGAAGTGAATATTCGCATCACACAATTCCAAGGCTGGTTAATGAAACAAAGACTTTTTTAACATAAATCTAAAAACGGTTTTATCGTCGTTCACAACGGTCTTCACACGTTTCTTCGCGAAATTAGTTATTCGGTCAATGTAATGAAATTTGACCTTCATTGTGTAGGAAATGCAATCGATAACAGATTACCTACTAGTAAAACTTCTCGTCGTCGCAAAACTTCGTTATCGTTATCGAGAAAAAGGATATTTAATTTAAAAAAAATCAACAACGACCTGTCTATTTCTAATTTTAACTTATTGAACTGTCAATTTTACTCATCGCAACCGATCGCAAAATTCCGTACTTGCACCGCAGATGAAGTAGTGGTTGACAACATTTTTTAGAAAATTCACCTATATTTTTGCAGTGGACACTTCCGTTGCGGCTTGTCTCCTAATTCATACTTGCACCTACGTTACAAGAAAAAATAATGTTTACATGACAAAAATAAAAATATTTTTACGTACGAGAGTGAGCTAAAGAGAGCGCCCAGAGTCGTAGGTATGACGCCGTATGTGAAATGGTGCTTAATACAAATTCAATCGTATGGACCGCCTGATGCATCATTAAATCGGAAAAAGCGACTGAGTACTTTGCCACTTCAGCCTTTAGACGTTCATCCGCTTTTGGATCTACTTCTGTTGGTTCCTTAAGTTGGTATCTTCGGAAGGATGTGAAAGTGGTCTGTAAACAATTTTCATAAATTTACAAAATTATAATTGTTGTAAAACTCGACAAAATCTACTGCTGATGTGGTCGCACTGTGTACAAAATTCTCGAGTGGTAAACTTTCGACCACAAACTGGAAGACGTATTGAAAGCCGGCCCCCATTACGAACTGACGACCTGGTCAAAACCGTGGGGAGAAGTCGAATGCAAGAGACAAGTAGCCGTCCAAAGTGGCGTTCTTTGGGAAAGGTCTATAGTTCTGCAGTAGACGTCTTCCAGCTGATGATGTACCTAAAAACCGTAGATAAGTCGCTTAGGGTGGCGTTCTAACGGTGCTTGCTTACTTGTTTGGTCTTGCTATAGCAACGGCAATGACTAAATTATATTGATGCCAAAACGATTTACCAAATATCAACTTCATGCAAAAATATAATCAACGAGCCCCTTTTATATAACCCTACTTTAAAAATTTCCTTTAACACGTTAGCATAAAAGACTATTTTAGCGTTGTTTTTTCTGGGGCTGTCACGGTAAAGCAGTTAAAATGTACTATGAACGTACCTACTATTACAATGCAAGCTGCTGTCCACGATTTCGAAACGGCGTTTTCTTAAAAAAAACACTCTCGTATCTCGTTAACTATCTCTACGTACTTTACTTCGATCTGTGGCTTCCGTCGCTGGGTGAAAGTACTAACCAACAAAAAAACTTTCACATTTGTAATATTAATTCTGTAGTAGAGACATAGGAATTATACCGTAGCTTGTTTTTTCTTTCTCTGGTTAGTGAGATGAACATAAACTGGAGTTCCAAATAGTAATACAGGAACCATGACCAAAGCCACCGTGAGTAGTATCTTCTGTACTTCTGGTTGCGCGTCGAACAAATAAATATCGCATCCCTCATACGGTTTTATAATTGTATTTCCATAAAGTATCATATCGATAAACAGAATCAATATTGGCGGGGCACATGCAGAACCCAATTTCGGGTTGGCTGAAAAAAAAGAAACGAAACTAAAAAAAAAAATTATAACATAGTATGTACCAGCCTTTTAAACCGACTTAGAAAAAAGGAAGAGGTTTTCATTTCGGTTATTTTTTATCTCCGTCATTTATAAACCGAATTGAAAAATACTTTTTTTTAAAGGATATACTTTCATATCGGTTCAGTAGTTTGTCGCTGAAGTCTGTTCGTTGCATTTTTAAAGCAATTTTTTATATTATTTTGTAATGTGTTCAGAAACAAAGGACTATCATCATTACCTCAATCAATCGTCACTACCTCTCAAACCCATAGTTCATAAATACCAAAAAATACGAATATGATGATAAAATAAAATATGTAATATATTATATGCACATTAAAAATAAGTAATATTTTTTTGACTTACGATTGCTGTCGCAAAAAGTAAACCACTTGTAGTATACCATGATCACAAGCCAGAAAAAAATGCATAATAAAAACGTGAATTCCGGTATAAATTGAAAAATAACAGCGTAGTATTTTTTGAAGTATCTACAACACAAATTACACAGGTATATGAATAAAATCAATTACCAAGAAACGCGGATCGTGTGTCGTTGTTCTGTTAACATCATAAGATATGATTCACGAAAACAATGTCTCAGTGTCACACAGTCTATTTTTCTTAAGGCGCCGCTTCATTACCCGCCTAACGCAAAAATCCTAGGACGCAAAAATGGCCTAAAGGCTTTTTTGTTCATCGAAGAAAAACAGGCATTACGGAAAAAGAAAGACAACGCCAGAGCCGTCGGTTGGCATTCTGAAAATTTTGAAATAAATTTCCAAAGAAAATTTCCGAAGACAATTAGTGCGTGGTAATTTCCTAAAACATGTTCCAGGAAATACGTGTTTTTGAAAATACGTTACAAGTTTCTGAAAGAAATGTTTGTTATTTAGAATCTCCAATACATGTCCAAGGTTTACCTATATGGAAGTGTTTTGTTGAATTTTACATTTATGCGGACACTGTGAACGGCCAAAGTCAAGGTAAAATTTGTCCAAAAAAAGCTGATTTTTGAAGGCTTGTACTGAGTTGGAATCTCAAAATTTTACATTTTTGTTCCCACATAATCTTAGATATAGAGCACATGATACCTATTTGCTCAAAACATCTAAATGAAAATTTATCAGGACACTATATCCGCGTACGAGCGTATGTATGGAAAGTATGGCATGAAGCAGCCTCTTAAAATATTAATTTAGGATACAAATAAGTTAATGTCAGTTATAAGTCACCAAGGTACTTGCATATGGTTGAAAAAGCTGAGCAAAATTCCGAACAACATATGGATAACGCCGAGGATTATGGACATTTTCATCTTAATGGAGTTCTCCATCATAATTTTGTTTTTAGACATCTGAAAGAAACGTGGTAAGCATTAGGATACTTTTTTAAAGTTTCAGGGTTATTTCACGGTTATTGTTGCAAACATCATGTTCCCGGGAGTACTCCCGTGAACGTGATGTTTGCAACAATAGCGTCGAAATATCGAGAAATCACCAGCTCATAATAACCAAGGAAAATATCCCGTTATTATGTATAAAGTAACGTTAAGATAGTTTAAGTAAAGTCGAAATATAGTAGTAAGTACCTTACTAACAAATTTCAACTTTACTGATACTAATACTTGTGTTGTATTGCGTACTTACAGATACTAATCAGTCTTGCCCATTTACAGCTTACGGCAAAATATTTCAGTCAAACGAAAGCACCAATGCAGATGGTCGGCCGAAAGTGGCCCATGGGTAAAGTTGAAGGCATACGTTGTGATCGTGAGTTCTTTATTTACTAAATTCTGCCCATGGTTTCACCCGCGTTCCCACAGGAACCGGTCCATTTTCCCGGGATAAAAAGTAGCTTATTGTACTCTCCGATCCATATTTATGCCAAAAATCATGTCAATCCGTTGCTGCGTTACAACGTGAAAGAAGAATTAACAGTCTTACTAATAAAGACTGTATACAACGGCACCGAATATATAATAGTAGAAAACGGTTAAATAGTTAACACAATGTTTTGTCTCTTTTTTATCCCATAGAAATGCAGGGTTCCAGTGGGAACGCGTATAAAAACCGCCGGCACAAGCTAGTATATTAACGCAGCTATTAATGCGTGTGTTTTAAATATTTTGGGTTCTATAATTCAAAAATTAAGTCACCTGCCATATTGGATCCATCCCATAAACGTAAGGGGTGCGTAGTCTACTAGTTCCTGATAATTGGATGACACTCTCTTGGCCCAGTTCAGCCACTGTTTTTGTATTTCTCCACATGCTACCAGAGATATTAATAGCTTTGCAGAACATTTCATTGTAGACTATGCCTGTATATAAGCTGAACAGACCGAGAAAAAGCATCACGTAGCGTCCTAGAATACAAGGCAGTATAGTAGTCATGTTAATTTTTAGGAGCACTGCACTGCATCAATCTACTTTGCAAGATAAAACACAAAATGGTGAAATACAAACCACCGAAAAATATGTTCCAAATCTCGCTACCACGTTTTCCGATGTACTCTTTTTCCATTATTATCATAAATAGGGCAAACGAAATTATAATGCATGCATGTCCACTATCACCAAACATCACGGCAAATAAGAATGGAAAAGTGATAACGGTGAACAATGCTGAAATTCAAAAACACCATTTACTATTAAGAAATATCAATCAGATTATCTGCCGGTGTAATGCCAGCACTCGTTATGCCGCTTATTTCCAGCGGAAAATTCATGCTCATTATCTAAATTACCTTATCTAAATTCAAGTAGCCATTTGTGTTTTCCTTGTTTATTAGGATTAGTTTGAATTGGATGAATCCAGAAATGAAGATGACTTGGACGTCGTAACTGAGAGCAAAGTTAATTAAAAGTATAGACACCGGTGGTTCAGTAGCCATCGGTGTCTATACTTTCTACCGTCTACCGTCAGCACACTGGTGCCGACGGTAGATATTTGTTTGAGGAAGTGGATGTCAGAGAAATGGACGTTTTAGGAAGTGGACTTTCAGGGAAATGCACTATTGATGACATGGACATTCCAGGAACTGGACGTAACAGACCGACTGGACATTCCGGTAATAGGACTTAACGCACTTTACCACCTTTACGTAAGGAACTTTACCACCGTTTACAGATATGTTCAGTTCTGTATTCAATGTGTGCCTACCGCCTTACCTAAAGCTAAACCTTCTATAGTAAAATCCAAGTGAGCTTTTACGTTGCATTTTACCTGGATTCAGTTCCCTGTACTTCGAATCGCCATAAGCGTCGATAAGCATTTGAAAGCCATACGTCAACTTGTTGGTCCGGTGGTGAGTGGGTGGAACGGCATCTGTTTGGGTTTTAGACAAAAAGGACGAAACACTTGTCTCTGTCATTTCCTGGAAACGAGTAAATTACTATTAATCGTGAAATCCAAATAAAATTATTAAGTCCAAAAATTATTTTTAAGATTAATTCAACGTAAAAAATTCTCAAAAATACACCTTATATAATAGGGTTTATTTTTGAGACCGGGCCGTAAGGGTAGTTACTTTTAAGAGGCATGAGGCATGCGTATACACTGGTAGATGGCGAGAAATAACACTGAAGACGATCCTCTGCCTGTCAGCGCACACTGATGCGGAAAATCCTTTAAGACTCCGCTGATGTACCCCATCCCCTCCACTTCTCCCTTCATGGTAGCAACTGCCGCCACCCTTATGTGCATGTCAGTGGATGCTGCGGCATGCCAGCGCATACTGGCTACTCTCGTGGCATTCTCTATTGTTATCTGGGATACATATGGTTGAAATTGACTTTCATTCTCCGAGGTCGATCACGGAGCATTGCAATCATCATATTGCCCTTATCCCAAAACATTTGGGATCAGCGCAGTAAGTCTTTTTCTTCCATTCTTCATTGTCAGCCATCAGCGTCTCGTGCACTTGCAATTCATTCATATGCGCCTTTACACTATCTATCCATCTTTTCTTTGGCCTTCCTCTACCCTTTAATCTCTTAACATTTTTTTTTTTTTATGTTATTTGGTAACGAGACGAGCTGGTCGTTTGCCTGATGGTAAGCATTACGCCGGCCCATAACAATTGCAGTGCCACCCAGAACTTTGAAACACAAAGGCCTGCGCGGCACTGCAGTACGCTCGTTACCCTGAGACATTAGGTATTAAGTCTCATAAGCCCAGTAATTTCACTGGATACTCTATACATTCATATTTATCACTCATAGTAATATTCTTTTCATCCCTCCTCATAACATAACCAAGTAAAAACGGTTCCCTTTCAACTTCTCTGTCACTGGTGCAACATTCTTACTTCTATTATCATCATCATCATCATCAACAGCCAGAAGACATCCAGTACTTAACATGTGTCACCTATATTTTGTGGTTAACCATAATACACCACGCTTAGCAGGCATTTTGGTGATCGCAGAACATTTTGATATTGACCGAAGAGTCGGAGTTCCATAAGATACTTAAACAAATACATACTGCACATTTATACAATGCTTTCTGAACATTCTTAAGATCTCGTTCTGGCAACCAACACTGCCCAATAAGGCAGTTCTTCGTTATGTCCAAGTTGAATAAATTCATGGCATGGTAGATAGCTTTGCTTTTTCGTACTTGTATCATCCACAGCCTCCATTGTTTGCTCACTGCACGGAGAGTCTTACAACGGTAATATTTGGATTTTGTCAGCACCTGCGGTCAGTGCAAGCTTAATGAAACCAACATGCAACATGTCTAATAGTACAGTGTATTATCTCGTATAATCGAATACTAAACAAAAAGAAAACTAAGAATATAACTACATTATCTTGATCTGACCTAAGATGGCAGCATTCTTTATGACAGCTCCTTTATTGTTCAAGGGGTTCGCTTATGGATCTCCTTTCAAAATACAATTAGACGTGCACGATCAAGAACCCGAGTCATATTTTTATCAGGTCCGTGTTACCTTCTTACGTTGTTGATGTTGTGTATTAATCTGTTTATATTTTTACTAGCGAGAAATTAGTATACATACACATATTCATTAATGTGTATTGTTTATTAAATAGATATTTAACTTTTGGATATTAAAAGTTTTTAAACAATGCTTTTAAATTTAAAAATGTATATAATAACAATTAAATAATTTGATTAGTTACCGCATACACTACTGTCTCTAACTTTTTGAAGTTCTCACCTTCCATTTTCCAAGGGTTATCAAGAAAGCATTGCTTCTAGTAGATATGACCACCTATTGTCACATCGTTGTTTTACGTTACTATAATCGTTATGGTCTAATAATAATGGATATATAAAACTTAGCTATCCATATTTTTTATAAAATCGGTAAGATAAGTGTGATATACACGGACTGACCAAAATGGTGCTGAAATTGAGGTCAGATATCTTATCACTATAATAGTGTAAACCCAAAAACAAAAAAAACTCTTGCACTCATGCAGCAAACATATCTCACTAGAATCATGTGGGGAATATATACTAACATCTTCTAAGTCGCAAATACGATCTTGGATTCTATGTAGTATGAACATCCGTTCATCCGCAGTCTCCGGACATGGGTAAGTGTTCACCCTGAATCCAGAGAATACCTTCTCCATGCGTACACTCAGACTCTCCCCTTGACAGATGGCCAGAAAAGCGACCTTCCTAATGTCCCCTCCCTACAAAAAATCACATTAAAATAATCACCCATCATGCAATGCTTATAATTTTTGAGACAATAATTTAAGGCTTGCCAAAATAAAGTTTTATTTTAATCTATAACTAGCGGCTTCTCCCACGTAGCCTAAGTACTCCTTGTAACATCAGCTATCTGCCAGTTAAAGTACCGTCAAAATCGATCCAGCCGTTTCGGAGATTACCCGGAACAAACAGACATATAGACAGACAAAATAAAATTAAAATGGTTATTTTGTTATAGGTACCGTATATTCTTTCGTATGCATTTAGTAAAAAGCTGTTATTTTGATATTACAAACAGACACTTATACACGTATAGACTAATAAATAAGCAATCCCCAACCGTGAGGACAAGGGACCACTAGGTGAAATCAAATTTTTTTTTTCGCTTTATCGTTATTCTACTAATATTTTTACTATCAGAATTATGATAAAAAATCTGTAAATTAACCAAGTATACACGCATTTCACAAACATTAATATTTTTTAACAATATTTTACCAATTTCAAAACTACTCCTGGAACTACAACTCACGGTGTATGGATCTGTTAAGACTTCATCTAATTCCGCCTGCCGGTAGTAGATATTTCCTCGAGAGATTCTCCACAACATCATCTCGAAAGGGAAGGATCTTACCCTCCGCACGACTCCAGTCATAACAAAGAGCCGGCCAGTGCCACTAACGTCACCGGCTCCTTTTTGTCTGTAAGATAACCATACAAATATGTCCACAAACATATACAACAATAATATAGCCAAACTATTGATTGAGACGTGCAACCCATTCGTTCATTATGCTCATTCATCACTGCAAAGGACGTCTTACAGATCGATGAAGTGGCTAAATTTGAATAATGTTTGTATCATTATCTGGATTGGCTGGAAGACATCTACTGCTTAACATAGGCTTTGCCGTAGAACGCCAATGTATCATACAATACAAACAAATTGTTTATCGTTTTCATTGTGTACGTCTAAGAAAGATAAATATATCGAAGCTTGATTAACATTTACTATGGACTAGCCATATTATTAGAGATCATTCTCTTGATGAAAACAAGTTAATAAAACACCAGCTTGTCCACATTGGGGGTTCTATCTTGGAGTTGTATGGTTTTTTTTTAATAGGTTCCACATTCAAAATTGGATAGTACATACTTAAAATAAACATTGATAGTGTTAATTTATTCCTAGGTTCATTTTTAGTAGGTAACGCAAGCATCTTTAGTGTTGTCCTTTGTAGGCCTACCCCCGGCTAGTTGGCAGGACGCATGTGTACCCGTAAGGAAAAAAAATGTTGCTCGGACACCATCGGTCCTCATGACCTATAAAAATGAAAATTTGTATAATGTATGACTGGTGCTCCACGGGTTAAAAGAGTCAATAGCTTGAGTAATGTACAGTATGTTACAAGTTTAATTTACTTATGATTTCATACTTTGCAAGAATGGATTCAATCCCAATTTCAGAACTTCCCAACATAGGTCCGATGTAATTCAAAACGTAGCGCATCTCTTTCATTTCCAACAGATCTTGCATAAGATTAACTTGGTTTTGGGACAGCTCTGAAATATCAGTCTCCCATTTCTCGATCAAGTTCTATGAATGAAAAAAATTGCTTAGTTTTACTGAAACTAATTAATAAGTATGACCATACATTTTTCATAGTATTGGATAACGAGACGAGCTGGTCTTTTGCCTGATGGTAAGCATAACGCCGGCCCCTAATAATTTTATTGCAGTTCCACTTAGAACATTAAGTTGTAAATATATAAAAAATATCTCGTTTACATACCTCATAGAGAAGCATATCATTGGGGTATAATGGTGGCGGTTCTTTCTCCGGATCTGGTAACTTCATACAGTCTTTGTTTATCTCGGCCTCTATGTATCGCATTTTTCTCTCCATAGCAGCGCAACGGCACACCTCTGCTATATAGTTTTTTTGAGACGGCGCTACCTCTTCATTCATCTGTTAGACGAACATTAGAACTATAAACAGTTATGATATAAACTGGGCCACAAAGAAAGCGGGTCGGTAACAAAAACCTCAATAACTTCTAAAATGTTGGGACTAGCTTTATGAAATAGAGGACTGTATTACTGGCAAATTTATGCAATGCCAACCAAATATGCAATTTTCCCACATTTAAGTATTTTATATTGCCATACAGCTGATAGACGGTTTGGCATGCTTTCCGCCAGATTTATGAGGAGCCAATAATTACTTCCTGTAATTTTAAGAACTCAATACGACATTGTGATCAAATATTGATCCCCTTTACAATATACTTCCTATATAATGGGCATGACAATTAGGAAGAAAGAAATCGTCTAATAGAAATCTTGGAATAGTTTGGTGGCAATTTTCTAGTGCTGCTGGACTTATACTTTAGAGGACAATATTGTAAAAACACAAATATAGTAAAAACATAATAGTTAAATAAAATGGCGAAAAGACTTCTTTCGGTTTCTTTCGGTTGTTATCGAACCCAGAGCTTTTACGCAGGGTTACCAATTTAACCACGGAGATGTCAAATAACTACTAAACATAACTTCTCAAAAGCAGACGTACATCTTTAAACTGAACGCAGCCCATTTCTCCAAGTTTATTCATTGTTTCGAACGCTGCTTCTGGTGGTATAAATATTTCGCAGAAGGCCATCGGTTCGCTTCTCAAAGTCATGATACTGCAAATTGTTGGCAATATAAAATATTTTGACGTTTGACACCTGAAAATGTCAGCTCTCTTCTCTTGATGATCCCTGTGTCTGTGCTATGGTGTAATTTATAATTATACTAGAAATATAAAGAAAATTGTGAAAAGGCTTTTTTCTCTGGATGCGTCCTTGCCCTGCGCCCTTAAAATCTATAAAATACAAAAAAAGGACAATGAGTCCACTCATCGAAGGTGGCTCCAGCCTACAAAATAGATATAGATGTCATCCAGGATTCTCGTTAACTGATCGTTCTGGTTAATCTATAGAGACTGGACTAAACTTTATGATAACTGCTTGCTAAGTAATGAAAGCGAAGAGAGATATAGGTAAGGTAGTGAAGTTTTTGCGCAAACCTACTTCTAGAATTCACATAACACTAGCTATGGCCCGCGGTTTTGGTCTTGGACGTTCCCACAGGAACCTTGCATTTGTACGGGATAACAAGTAGCCTATCTACCTTTATATCTAAGTGAAGTGATTCTACGAACACCTCTATGCAAAAAGTCGCATCAACCCGTTGCTCTGTGGCTGCGTAAAAGAAGGACAAACCAACAAAAACACTTTTGCATTTATAACAGTAGGTATAATACCGTAGGTACAGTAGTATTGTCATCTAAAACCCTGTGTCTCCTCTGTTATAAACCTCTTTATAAAATAAGCAAACCATAAATAAAAAAATTTATGCTGCTTGTAGCAAAGTCATACAAAAGACCAAAAGGTGTTCTGTAGAAAAAACAGACCAACAGTTTTTTTTGCGCTGTGTCCAGTAAAACACCAAAATAATTTGTCAGGTTCGTTAGACAAAACAATGTGAGTTTTATCAAAATCTTCAAATAAATGAAGTTGTGTGACAGAATATGCATTAAGATAGTTTTGTAGCTATTTTTTTATATTATTTGGTAACGAGACGAGCTGGTCGTTTAGATGTAAGATAACAGCATTAAGTTGTAAGCTCTATGACTTCTAGGGGTAGACTCTCAGAAGTCATTGCATCAAAGACGGTTGGTTTCAGACAACTGCTTTCCAATACCTAATTATGTATTCTCCACTTACCAATGTTATCCGTGTTACACTACAATCACGTTTGCAGCGTCAACTTTGACGTATTATTGCCTGTTATGTGATATTTGCGTTACGTACCTACTAGGTAAATATATAAAAGATGTAGGTATCCTAGAAAATGAGTTTTTATATTTTTTTATACTTCTTCTTTCTTTATTTCCTGGCTACTGTGGAATGTTAGCCACAATTTCGCCAATGTCAAGTAGGTACTATGATAGACGATCAAACAAAGGATATTTTTTTATAATAGAAATCAGATACCCTATATTATTTGTGCATCACACAGACCATTTGACAACATAAGAAGCAAAATTGAATTCTGCTAACTTGTCAATTGTGTTTTTTTTTCGTAGACATCACTAAATAGTTTTATTCTGTTCCAATATTAGCAACCTTTACAGAGGTAATGAATTATGATAACATTTTTACTTTATATCATACTAGCTTTTTCCTATGGCTTCGCACGTGTGGAATCAGGAATAAAATATAGTGTTACTACTGTGTTTGTCAACCGATTTTGATGAATTTTTGTTACGAAAATTGTAACAAAATTTAATCAAATTCATCAAAATCCATTCTATGATTACAAAGTTGAGTGATACCAAACATAATGCGAGCATAGCCACAGGGACAAGCTGATATACAATAACATATTTCCATGTCACTAAGGAATAATATAGCTTTCAATCAGTGAAAGAATATTCAGAATTGGATTGGGGAGTCTAGACATTTCCGCCTCTAAACATAACCATCTCTATGTAGGGCGTGCGGTGAGTTAACTAGGCGACACGCAATGATAGGTAGGTACCTACCTTCGTGTCTTCTTTTCACACGTCTCCTAAACTACAGGCCCTAATAACATTCTATAATAGGAAATTTTCATCATCAGCTGGAAAACTTCCACTGCTCAAAATCGGCCTCCTGTGTGAAGGAGGACAATTTACCATAATACACCAAGTTTAGCAGGTGTCTTAGTGATTGCAGTAGATTATGATGTTGAAGGAGAATGCTCCTGCCCATTCTCTGGATATTCCCTTAGCTGGCTATAACGGCGCCGACAGGAAGATAAGGATTATTAGCCGGAACATAATGGCAAATTATATCTTCTTCATTATTCTTCTTGACGATAAAATTGTTTGTTTTTGTAAGGATTCATGTGCTGGTCAATAATTACTCTTTAATTTTTCACAAATCATTTGTTTATTAAGGCTCAAATGCAATATTATAAAGAGGTAAAGATAGTTTGTTTGTCACCGCTAATCTCTAGAGCCATCGGTCCGTCTGTCGCCCATATGACAAGGTAAGGAGGTGGCGCTAGCAGTATTTCTGTGCACCCTAAACTGGAGAAGAAAAGAGAAGAGGTCCTTCTGACCGACGTCGTCGGGATCGCGGAAGATCGCGAATCGCGTTCCCGTAATCATGACAAATTATAAGGCATTGCGAGGATTTACACACCCGTGGAATTTTAGCTGGTATAAGTCCTCTCTCGATAGACCCGGTGACCCCCGCGTCGGAAGGGTATCCATGAAGGATTTCCACAAGGAAAAAAAAAACAAAAAAAACGTGTATAGATTAACTATTTTCTTTATACAAGGTGTTAAGGCTAATTCTTCTACGAGTGGCCATTTGGATGAGTACCATCGCTTTGCTCGTGTAATCAGCCACCAAGTAATTCTTGGTTTACTTGGACGTTAATTTGTATTCTTTTCCTTTCCAGTTTTATTGGTCACTGGGTAAAACAAAAACGAAATGAACGCAAATAATTTGAATAAATAGTTCGGTAAAATATTCGGTATAACCTGTTGTTTTATCGTTACATTTCCAATCTATAAGTACAACTGTGAACAAGTATTAACGATGCGTATCCAAATCGCGAAAAAGTGCTTATCGAATCAGCATTATCGGATATGTCAACGAGACAGCCAGCATGCTCGCTACGCTTCCAATTGATGGTGGATTATCTATATAGGCTTTTATAATGTTCTGTTGATTGTCCGACAGTTTTTATAGTTAAGTCCGATTAAATTTAGAAGTAAAAGCTATGTAACAGCAAGTTAAAAAAATCAGCAATATAAAAAACTGAGATAATTCCCTACTAATATTATAAATGCGAAAGTGTCTTTGTTGCTTTGTCCTTCTTTCACGCAGTAACGGAGAAACGATTCGACGTGATTTTTGGCATAGATATAGTTTATGGACCGGAGAGTAACATAGGCTACTTTTAATCCCGGAAAAATGTACGGTTCCTGTGGGAACGTGGATGAAAACCGCGGGCAGAAGCTAGTGTTTCTTATATAAGTAGAATTTGCTTTCCTATTCCAACGTATCCGATCCGATACCGTGCACAAAATCATTATGTATCTTACGGCCACAAATCAACGTGTTCCCGTGCGGAACTCAATCGATTACTGGCAGGTACCCGTGTGTTCTTCTATTATTCTTCGCTCTCTTGGGACCCAACGCTGGAATAATTTACAGTTCCCGAACTTAGTTTTGAGGCGGGCCAGAAGCTGTTCCCAAGAGCCGCTAGGCCTATTTTCTCCTCGTACATTATAGTCAACAGCTAACATTACTTTTGTTGTTTATATAAAAATTATACTTTTGTCAAGCATGTACGAGGTGGTAAAACAAAAAAGGCTTTTAAAACAAATGTCTATTTTTTGTGATGATTACTTTATTTTATTGAAATAAGTTCTCACATAAAAAACTTTCAATGACATAGAAATGCATGACACGATCACAAAATGGTGAAAGTGTTTTTTCTAGTTCCCGTCTGGCTAGATAACACTGTCAAGTTAATTTGTCACCAAGTACATATAACTGTTTTCTGACAAGTTCCAGAGTGGTTACCACTATTCAGTGATGTCACTTAGAATCAGGTGACATCGTCGTTATCTGATAGTGGTCAAACCCTAATCGATTGTGAAAGACCCACTTCAAAAAAATATTACCTATATCCCGTCAAACATTGCACTACTCAAACGACTGATCAATGTAAATAAAAAGTTCTCATATTATGTGTCTCTGCTCTGACAAGCCTTGTAAAGCGAAGCAATATTACAACTTCAATATTTGTTTCAGAACATGGATTATATTAAATCCCTGGGAACATTACACTGTATTAAATTTTATTCACTAGATTCGTAAGAGGAATACTGTTAGTAAATAACTGCTTTGGCTACTAGTATAGGTCGCAAGTAAGTGCAAGTGACTCTGCAGTACGCATAGTGTATGTGTCAGGGGACGCAGGAGAGGGTCGAGGCCGATCACTTCTCGTAGCGCCACGCTGATCCGTTAGGCTAGGTTTAGAATACGATGAGGTATCATGCCGGGTAAACTCGTGGTGCACCTGGGTACCTACCAGCAACTTTCCTTGATTGATCGTTTTTGGTCCTGGAGAAGGTGCTGGCAGTTAGCGAATAACCCGGCGAGGTGGGCCTCTCCATGTGCCCCTTTGAAAGGAGCAGCAGAAGGCACAGTGGATGAGGCAGAAAGGCTGAGTGGGGCCTGAGAATCCGATCAAGGAGGCTGCCAGCCCATGGTGGCTGCGGCTGGTGGGGCGGCCATTCCGCCGCTCACCAGGTGCGCACGGACAGGTGTATTACCTGACGGTGCCCCAGGCAATTCATTGGCATCCCCACGCACGATCCCTGCCCTAAACGGCGTTTAGACGCCGAGGCATGCAGGGATGTCCCACCCTAAGCGGTGTATGGGCATCGTGTCGCGCTTGAAATACCAGATTTGTCCATGACAAACATACATAGAGGCATCGGAGTTAAATAAAAGTTTATTAAATAAGAAGGTGGATTTCCACCTTGTTTGTCCAACATTAGTCACAATAGTCATTATTTTCATAAAAGACTATTAATTATAATAATAATTATTATTATTTGTGTATAATTTAATTTAACAATTAATTATCATAGCAGTATTCATTGTATCTAATAGGACTATAATATCTGATAGGTACCTTCTCAATGTATTCTTTTGCAAAGGCAGTGATCTGCAGCAATTATTAGACGTTGCAAGTTGTATTTTGATTTCTTTGAATGAGCTTACAGCTTATAAACGTGAGTGTAGATATTTTATTATAATTATAATAGTTGCATCCTTACAAAATGTAACTATCATTTTTCCATAGTTGGCAAATCTTTTGATAAGACTAATAAACTAACTAATCGGGCGCATTGTTTAGTATTTCCCAGTTTTTTATTCTGTTGGATAGCAAGACCATTTTTGCCTGATGGTAAGCATAACGCTATCCCATAACAATTTCAGTGCCACTTAAAACTCGTTAGCCTGAGACATTACCTTGGCATTAAGTCTCATAAGCCCAGTAATTTCACTGATTATAGTACGTAATTGTTGTTGCATAAATGAACATTAAATTTTCGAGCATACGTAATAAAATTTTGCACACAATGGTAGCTGAGCTTTATGATCTCAGCAATGCATTTCCTATCTTCGGAAATCCGTAATTCACGGTTCCTGTACGTTGTTCGCGGAGCTTTTCCGACGAGGAAATCATTCGGAACAAAAGTGAGTATATTTCGGTGCTGCTCACGGTTAAACATAGTCTCGCCCACGCTGGTAAGGCGCCGTGCCGCGGTTCTCCGGTCGCCCAGTACCATCTACTTTCTCGACGCCTGTACACGCACCAGGTTAGTCCTATTTCTTTATTACGTCTACAAATATTTGGTTCTAATTATTTACTTCAGCGAATACATTTAAAAAATCCTCGTGCTGTGCGACAATGTGTCATTTTCAGTGCATTGTTTGTGTACGGTGTGTGTTACGTAGGTCAAATTCCCAATTTAAATATCGATAGATCGTTACTGGTAAAGTATTACGTTCGAGTTTCGAATGCGCGATTATTTTTAGCTGTGCCGTTGGATGTTCAACGAGTGCATATCACAATACCTCGTGTCAGAGAAAAACCGGGTTTTCGATACTAAAAATATCCCCATATCGAATGTTTGCGAATTCTATTTTGGAATTGTTTCACTATACGCGCACGCGCCGTTCTCAGGGGATCATCCATCACGGCGTGATGATCTATGGCTGCAGTTGAATTCTATAGCGGCGTCGTATAACATAAGGATTGTCTTCGTAGTGTTGCTTGTTGCAAGTTACACATCTATAGTAAACATGGAAGTGTTTATAATCGTATAAAATATGAAAAAATATCAATGAATCTTTTCGATATGATGCCAAGATTCCAGATGTTATCGCGGAAGCTAACTACGTAACATTACGTCGGCATATATCACCTTGTCAAATTAATGTCGGCTGCCTCTATTTTAGTTTTTTTTTCTTGTGTTGTTGAAATTGGCTTCAGCAACAGGATGTTACGTATTGTTAGCTTTAGCAGTGATGGCATGTAAATGTTACATTTTAATCTACTCGTATTTAAGAGGAAGTGGAAAACGTATAACATACTAAACATCAATAAACCACAAAATGGACCACCATTATTTCACCGTTTCGAACACATCGAGAGAAAACAATGATAGAACAGAACTCTCGACTAATCAAATAAAACAAATAAACCGTTGTTCAATGTTGATTTTCGTTATTGAAATTCTGAACAGTCAATACAAAAGCTAAATTGAAAGGGGAGAAATTAAAAAAGAGAACGTGGCTTTGTGTGTGCGGGCCGGGCCATACATACATACGGGACATACATCGATTGTTTAGAAATTATTATAAACTAGCTGCGCCTCGCGGCTTCTCTCGCATGGTAATTGATTTGTCGCCCCCTGTTAGACTCTCTTAGGGGCTGATATTCGAAAATTAGATTAACTATATTATAGCCTATATGTTATTCCAGAACCTAAACTACCTACATTCGGTTTATTTGTTACAGAGTATGGTAACAAACATACATACACACAAACTTTCGCATTTATAATATTACTAGCTTCAGCCCGCGGTTTTCACCCGCGTTCCCACAGGAACCGTGCATTTCCCAGATCAAAAGTAGTCTATGTTACTCTCCGGTCCCTAAACTATATGTATACCAAAAATCACGTCAATCCGTTGTTCCGTTGCTGCGTGAAAGAAGGACAAACTAACAAACCAATAAACCAACAATAACACTTTCGCATTTATAATATTGGTAGGATTAAGAATTTTGGTGAATCGACTAAAAATGTGCTAAATCCTAATTTTTTTTTAATATTAAGGGTTACTTTTTGTATTTTATGAGGTAGAGAAAATTATGTTGGAATAAAGCTTTTACGGCGTATTATACCTATCTAAAACATAAAAAGTAGGTGTATTTTACTACTTGGTGACATATTTTGTTTTTATTGAAATTCATTAATTACAAGCCATTAACACAATGGCGGGATGCAGTATATTATATTAGTAGTCTATGTGTTTTTCTATGTATATTAGTGTAAAGTTTCATCAAAATTAGTACAGTAGTTTTTGCGTGACATAGTAGCAAATATTATACACATTCCTCACAAACTTTCGCGTTTATAATATTAGTAGGTAGGATAAAAAGTATTATTATATAAAGCAATGTACCATGAATTGTTGTAATATTTTTGTTGATCACGTACTTAGCTAGTTTAAAAAGTCCGGTATTCATTTGAATGGTAACATTTTATCTCTGATCAATAAACATTTTTGTATTTGCATTTTAATTATTCAAAAGTTTAGTCACCTAATATTGCTAGTAAATAACCAGGCCATAAAGTAGGTTTTACGTTGATGTAAACTAGACATTGATCAAAGTATTGTAATCTTTGTTATCACTGTATTATGTATCATAATACGAGTAGTATTATATACAGTAGCCTGCTAACTACCCCAAAATGTAATGAGTGTTGATACGTAATATAGGAAAGAACTTGAAAACTGACGATAGTATTCTTAACGTGACTGTACATAATTTCATATTCTACTAAAAGCAGTTATGAAATTATGAAGTACAAAATAAATATTAGGGCCATATTATCGCAAAATTATTAAGTTTTCTTGTGTATCATTTCAGTTCCTATTATTAATTCAACTTAAAGATGTTTTATAAGTTAGATGTCCGATGAAGACAGAACGAGTGTATTTTCAACAGGATGGGGCAGCACACAATAGTGGAATCGCCAAGGGCTTTTAAAATGATAACTTCCAAGTAAAATGGAGTGGCACGAATGGCAACGACCCACGGAGTCGCTAGTTCTGTTAACACGACATATAAAAATATAAAATTTCAAAAAACGTATTCCCTACTTACTGTATTTTCCACGTACCTACAAGGTTCCATTAGAACATTTTTTCTTTACAACTTGTCAATGTGCATAACAAAAAAAACCACCGTATTTTTTTTCCAAGAATGAGCTGGAAATTTTTCGAGGCCTCAGCCGTCAAAGCTTCGGCTGACGGATCGTAATTTTGTAGAAAGACAAAATATCAAGTTACAAACATCGAATCGAACGTCGGATCCGTAACACTTTCATGGAAGGAAAACTGATATGGGACAGCAGAAACTTTTACGTTCGATTTTCGAAGTGAGGCCCCCTGCTTCGATTTTCAAGGCGTATATGAGATTTTTCCAAAATCTTTGAATATAGTTTTTCTTAATCGAGAACATGGTTTTTCAACAATCTTCAAATTACGTATGTACATTTTATATTCATTGTAGATTGTTTTTCGAATTTAGGAAATGACAATCATATGAAATTACAATAATAATGCTCAAAATATCACTGTTGAAATGTTTTAGTGCAGGGATTATCTGATACAGTGCCGCTCTCTTGACGTGGTTTTGTGAACCGTATTTTCGGAAATACGTTCGTCCTCCAACACTGAAATTCTGAAAAGGAGTTTCTTCTTTGATCAGATGGCTTATAATCGAATGTCTCAAAGGACAGACTGCACTGGTCCAGGGCAGATATTTTGATCAAAGAGCAGTAAATTCAAAGCAAATACGAACGTAAATTCAAACTCCATGATGTAAATGCGATGGTAGCTTATTTTCCAATGAACTATGCCGATGGAGGCCGCTGTACCTATACTTATACATCGACCTCGAGCGTCATAGTTCCTTTAATTTCTGATCTTATTAATAAATGGTACAATATTTAATTAAGAGTAACATAGTATATTTACAATATTTTAAACAAATGAGCATATAATCCCGCTTCAATAAACATTAAAAGTAATGAACAAGAAAATTATATTTATTGAAGTGTTCAATAGCTTTACCGAATTCTAGGCCAAGAATTTGTTTGACGTCATAACGTCTGGCCAGCTCTGTGAATAGTCTAGTGTTATTGACATTTCAAACCATTTCATTGGCATGTCAATATTTCTGACTATTGTGACAAAATAAGGCAATACCAATCTTCATCTAAATCTCGGTAGTAAATTTCAAAGTAGTAAGAAAGTTCTATAAAGAGTAGAAAATATTTTTTTTAATGTTATTTGGTAACGGGACGAGCTGGTCATTTGCCTGATGGTAAGCATAACGCCGGCCCATAACATTTGCAGTGCCACCCAGAACTTTGAAACACAAAGGCTTGCGTGGCACTGCAGTGCGCTCGTTACGCTGAGACATTAGGGATTAAGTCTCATAAGCCCAGTAATTTCACTGGATACTCTGCTCATCAAACCGGAACACAGTAATGCTTGCACACTACTGCTTGGCCGCAGACTTCACGAGCAAAGCGGTGGTAACAACCCAGACGGACACTCGCAGAAGAGTTAGTCCTCCCACTAACTAAAAAACTATATATATATTTCGACTCCAATCATTCTTTTTTATACTATTGGGTAATAGACGAGCGGTTCCTTGGCGTGATGGTAAAATAATAACGCCAGTTCAAAAAATTGCAGTAGCATTGAGAACTTTGAAACACAAAGGCCTGCGCGGCACTACAGGCGCTCGTTGTTTGATGTTGCATTTATAACGTCAGAATACTATAAATACCACTAATACAGATTCTATAGATGCTGTTAGTAAAGTGCTAGTACTGAAGATATGAGCTGCTGATGACATCATCCATCACCCACCGCTGGTATAACACCTATAGTTATCCTTACCTATATTTAACACTGACCTACAAACTCTTTTTCTCATTCTTTATTCGTAAAATTAATTTTGCATTGTAAACATTTTTAACTGGTAATAGTGTAGAGGCAGCAAGTTGCCGGGGATCAGGCGAAATTGAAAGAAGTGTGCTCCCTTTGACGTTGGTTTATTAACTAGCTGCTTATATCTATCACTTAGGCTACTTACACACTACAATAGGATTAAACTCTTTTGCGAGCTTTGACGGTATAGTCTAAGATATGAGTGTTCATCTAGGCGGGTATATCAACATCTTTGTACGTGGAACCGCCACGCAATAGTGACGAGCGCACTGCAACACACGTAGGCCTTTGTTTTTATAGTTATTAGCAGTCGTCTTGCTCAACATCAACCGGCCTGCCTATCTTATAACTTACTTCTATAAACCATTCAAATTCAAAATTCAAATTCAAAAGTCTTTATTCAAATAGGCCCCAAAGGAGCACTTATGAAAGTTAAAATGACTCTAACAGCCGGCCTCTGCAACATTCATCTACCCGAATCACAGACTAAAACTAATGCTGTCTTTATCAGAACATAATAAATGACAAAGACACCAACAAAGACAAAGACCCAATCCGTGCTCAAAGTCAACGAACCTTCCAGAAACCCACCGTGCCCGTTCCAAATTGGTATAGGCCGAGCAAGAAGAAGGGCAAGAAACTCGTCACGGCATTCTTTTTAAAAAAAGTAGTTTTTTACAATGATTCTAATGGTAACAACTAACAATTTAAAGTTTAGTAGTCGCCAGGAGGCTCCTGAGCTGTTTGCCTCCATGCATCCTTGTCATCTACATAATCCCTAATTTCCTTATTTTTATTAATACATTATTGTATAGACCGTACACTTGTTTGATTATAAACTTATCCATCCACAGAACATAACCAATCATGAGTCGCATCGGAAGAACCAGGCGTACCCGCGTCTACGATTGCAACTACGACAAAGGAGAAAGCTACTACCGTCCAGTGCTGGACAGGCTCGACGGCAAGACTCCCGTTGCAAAGGAGCCGGAACGTGATCGTGTTAGGTCGGACGTTGAAAACCGCATCAAGAGCGCACTGGACGAGATCGAGGCTCCGCAGGATGACTTCTTCGACTCAAGGGGAGCGCGCGCGCAGCGAGGCAGGCCTCTGTCTTCTGCGTTTGAAGATGAAGAGTTGTCTGAAGATGTAAGTTCTTATTTCTTACGCGAAGGTTATTTTACCTTTGTGCAACTTTTTTTACCTTTTTTAACATTTTTACCTTTTCTTTCTGGGTGATATGAACAAGATTTGGCATCGTGATGCGCCTCTAGGATAAGAATTTCCCATAATAGACGTGTTATTTTTTTAGCATCGGATAACATAACCAAAAAGCAATGCATTTTTTAATGATCGTCTTGTGTATTTTTTATGTATTGCGTTTTCGCATCGCATAACTTATTACACAGTAGTTTTTTTTTTTCATTGGATAGGTAGGTTAGGTTATATACTTCAAAAATGGTATCATTTAAATTAGAAAAAAATCCGTAGTAAGTATAAGAAAAAAGGGGAATATTGATTGTTCACCCACTGAATTTTAACCTGTAAACGGCTTCTGTAGAAACTTGGCAAACAAACCGATTGATACGCTCGTCTAGTTACCCAACAGTATATAAAAAAACCAAATAGTACGTTTTACGTATTTTGCTACGTCGGTTTATTTTTCTCTATAAAGTTATGATTAACATAAATTAAATGTATAATAGTATCGCGACGTAATAAATAAACGTCATCCCACTCATCAAACATGTAATGATCGGAACCATCAATATAGTGTACCTACCTATATATCCTACTAATTAATATTATAAATGCGAAAGTGTGTTTGTTGGTTTGTTCTTCTTTAACATAGTAACGGAGCATTGGACTGACGGGATTTTTGGCATAGATATAGTTTATGGACCGGGGAGTAACATATATATATAGCTGCTTTTTATCCCAGAAAAAGGCACGGTTCCTATGGTAACGTGGGTGAAAACCGTGGGCAGAAGCTAGTATATTATATATACTTTGAAATGAGGAGGGCTCAGTGGTAGTAACGTCGTCCGCAGATCTATGAATTTAGACCTCAAATCCTTGCGCTTTTAGTGAAACATATTGTGATACAACCACAACATGGCAAGTGGGCATTTTGTTGTTTTCGCTTTGGAAGCTACCAAGGTGAATACCTACCGTATGATGTTCTGGCAGCTCAATCTTTCGTCAGTTGCCTTCACAACAATGACAATCATTGCTTCAAATAAGTAATATCGCTTGTTTTTTAACAAAACGTAAAATGTAATAAAGAACCAAGGTCTGAATCATTTACGTTATTTCAATTTATATCGTCATAATCGAGAATTTCTCGCCAGTGATCGCGAACTAAGCAGCTGTTTGCTTTTGAGTCAGACGGAAAGGCGAAACACGGAAATACATTCGAATGTATCATAATTAATTTTAGTCTGCAGAGTTGATTATTATATAGTCTCATGTTTATGTTGCACTCGATGTAATATGTGTCTGATAGAATATCAAAACTCATTCCAAGAAATATTGCGTCTTCAAGTTTCAATCCGAGGCATCCCAGTATCGGTATATTGCATTCAAACTTATCCATTATATGAGTGCAAAAATCTCATATAGAGATTGGACGACGGATTTTCATAACATTGATCCTGTATGATCCGAGAATATGGGAATAAAATCAGATGGATATTACGTGATGTATATTTATTTCATTACGGTACCTACAGGTTGAAACAATTTTTAGCAAGTCGTTCGCCGATTTTTTGTCTGGTGGTAAGCAAGAATAATAATAAAGGATCTGTTCATGGCCATCCAAAAGATCCATAAAATCCTATTGGGAGGGACTTCTAAAGTCTATGATTGACAAAACTATCAACTATACCTATTTTGAGTAAGAGTAACTCAAATGAACATTATAATGCACTAATAACTGGAGTTACTATTCTTTCTTATAATTATAGAAACCGATTACCTAGCCCGATTTATTTCTTGAAAAATCAAAATTACTCACTTTTTCTTTACTCAAAATTCAACGAATGATTGAAATTAATACTTGATTTTTATGATTCCTTGACAGATAACTGGCTGTTTTTAGCACCAGCTAGGACGTGAATACATAAGTCATTTAGATGCATCCAGCATATTATGCTTGTTACTACTCGTATATCTACGTCGACAGACATGCCATGCCAATTCAATTCCACGGTGTGCTGCATCGCTTGCGTGGGGTGGGCTAAGCTTGTATAGAGACGCAAGCTTAGCCCAAGGTGGTAGGACTAACTCTTCTGCGAGTGTCCGTCTAGGTTGGTACCACCGCTTTGCTCGTAAAGTCCACCGCCAAGCAGTAATGTGCAAGCATTACAGTTTGATTTCCGGTTTGATGACCAAAGTAGTCAGTGAAATTACTGGGCTCATGATACTTAATACCTTGTTTCCGCTAGTTTTCATTTGGAACAACTTGTTTCCTAAATAACGTTCGTTCTAAAATAAAATCAGCGAAAATTCTAGACAATTCCTTCCAGCCGAAGACCTAGCGTTCGCTTGTCTTAATCGGTTTGGAGTTGAAAACGAACACAATTTTGTTAGCCGGTAAGGCCCATGGAGGCCTACCACCATCTCGTAGAGCAGTATTACTTTAGCTTTACATCGAAAGTTCGTACTACAATTTTCAATGTAAGGTTAAAGTAATACTGCTGTAAGAGATGGTGGTAGGCCTCCTGGTCGGAGTCCGTTGAACATATAATGGAGGGCGATTGGATCAACAGTCATGTCATGTTAAAACAGTCGTGTGAGTCATGTGTGCTCATCTCGTTACCTTTTAGTATAAAAAATTACGCATTCACAAATCTAACATAAACATTGTGATTAAATGCTTACAAACAAATATTATGAACCAGATCAATATAACCTCAGATCATAAACCTGCGTTTGATGTTTTATATTTCGAGTTATTAGGAAAGATATTATAACTGGTTAGTGAAAAACCGATGTTTACTCAAAGGAAGAAGTAAAACAAACAACGAGTTAATAATACGTGATACAAAGGGATGAGTAAAGAAAAACCACTTTTGTTATTTTTTGCTATGGCTATGAAAAATTAAACTGGAAAGATACAAATACTCTGGCTCAGTATCGCTATGGAAGTATTGGATTGCTTTTAAAAAAGCGGGAATGGACTTCGTTGAAAACACCGCGACATATGAAAATTTAACTCTCATGTTTTCAACTTTACATGTTCTTTCATATTTAAAATTTCAAAATCGCTGAAATAAATTGTTATCAATACAATAACAAGCCAACACAAATTTTCATAACGTTTAGTAATAAGTAAAATACGGCACAATAAGCAAATTAATTTTTCACCATGATAGGATTGGTTTTCCGAAAATAATAATTGTGTTTTAGTTCTATTGCCAAGGACAAACTGCTATATCAAATTCAGCTTTTTTTTAAGACTCCCACTTTGTTCGGTAGTTTTCTATTTCACAGTACAAAGGGCACTTTACTTTATTAGCAACGTTTAAAATTAGACATGACAAGATCAAAAGTCACCATGAGAACAGAGGGCGCTGCCAATGATTACAAAAACTCTATAATTAAACTCCGCGTACAACCGGATTAAATTTTATTATTGTAAACAGAAGATATAATATAGTCATTGCGTCAGAGTGGCGTCAGACGTGCTCGAGCAATAGTGTTATTCATGCACAATGTACTTATGGTTCCAAGTCGCAGTCGATTTGAGAAGTAATAATCACGGGCTAAATTTAGGCACTTACACTTTGTCTGTGCATTTTCAGAAATCTTGTTTTTTTCGCTTCCTGATAATGGGAAAACTTTTTACATAGTTCTCGCATTGTGCGTGCATTGTTCGTCTACGATGTGTCATTCGGAATATATGGCTGATATCCCACTGGGTATTTTCGAGCGTTGGTGTTTCTCGAACGTTTGGTACCAGCGCCAACGCTGCGCGCACGCGAAGTTGACGTCGCGAGTATCCAGCAGCTAGTGTTTACACCGCGTGTGGGTCAATTGAGAACCAGACACACACACACACACACACACACACACACACACACACACACACACACACACAACTACTACTTTAAAATTTTCTTTTATATTGCCGATTTTATATTGTACCTACCTACTATTCTAGTAGCTCTGATATCTAGCCAGTTTATTATTCTTAATCCTAAATTGTAAATCCACACTGTGTCCCAAGATATAGGCCTAGTGCTTAGTTTAGGACACACCGTAAACACTTTCTTAAACAAGAAATTCTGTTATGTACCTACCATACAATTGTGTTAATTTTGTTAACTTTTAGGCAATAACATTATTCTTATTCTTAGTTCGAGAATAGGTTTAGCACCATTTGTGACCAAATTATCTATGAGATAGTCGTCAAACGCCATCAATTTTGATCCTTCTTGTCAAACGCTAACCATATCGAGAATAAACAAAGCACTATGGCCAGGAGCCCAATTCTCGCGCAAATGACATCATGTCGGCGGCGCGAGTACGGATCTTTTCGATAAATAAAATTCAATAAAATTGACAGTTAAAATCGATAAAACTCACTTTATCGATTTTTAACTGTCAATTTTATCGAATAAAACCCACTTTTTCGATTTTAACTGTCAATTTTATCGAATTTTATTTATCGAAAAGATCCGTACTCTCGCCGCCGACATGATGTCATTTGCGCGAGAATTGGGCTCCTGATCCAGAATCTCTCTATTATGCCTGCAGGGATTTAGAGCGCAATAATGGAATAGGTGCGCGTCTCTAGATTTAACACGAGTGCATTGGTGCACCCCAGCAAACAAATTCAATAAACGTGTGCAAGTTATTCGATTCCTCACTGACAAACCGGTCAATGTATCTCGATTTATACACATAATACATACAGGTAGATTCGCGTAGCGTACGGCATGTGTCAGAGGAATGTGCCGGCGCGCGACTGCAACTTGCTTATTTGCTTGAAAGGTATTCACTGATTCACATGGAGGTATTTTAAAAGTAAAATGCATTTATAGGCAAACGACACTCTTCTCGTTACTAATATTATAAAAGACTTATTAATACTAGTCGCCGTTCTTTATTACACTTACTAGTTTTACTCGTGCTAGTCCAAAAATACCATTGTTGTTTCCAATTTCTAGTATCTTTGCTCATCAAATTCGACTCAAATATGTTAAGGTAGTAAGTAACAAACACTACGACAGGATAATATAATAGAATCGAAACGAACTTATTTTGATAAAGTTGTTTACCTGTAAGTGCTTGAGGTGTTTACCTGTAAGTGGTTAGGCATTAGGCACAACACCTAAGTAAATGTTGCTAAAACACATGTTGCAATGTAATAACTACCATAAATAAATAGTTATTTATTGCTATAGTTATACATATTTACATAGTTATAGAATTTAGCGTCAAATACCTAATGGTAGACGCCACTGACTCTTCTATAATGTAGATTCATATAAAATAATTTAGATTTTTTTATACAAATAAAGCTCTCTTCTTCCTGCCCGTTTCCCATTTGACATGCGGTCGGCGGCGTATGTATTTAAAAACGTACTGTTTGTTTTTTTTAGGTTTGGCATTTTTTTACGGCTTTACAGCAGGCTCATAATAATGTTAAAACGTTTTTTATTATTAATTTATTTTTATATATCTTTAAACGGATTCACTTACATACTACAGCCAAGCTTTGCGACGATTGCCTGACCGGGTTCGAGGTTGCTGCACGCGCAGCAACCAGTCGGAGCGCCTGCGTGTAGCTCCGTTGATGATGATGTACCGGTTAAAAATATTATATAAAAATGAGTCATAGGTACTTACGAAAGTTTTAATCAAGAAATGTTAAAACAGTTGAATGTCCTTATTTTTAATATGTATCTTGATATAATTGTATCTTGTTTTCATATAAAATGCGCTGATTTCAAACTGAAGCTAATTATATCTATTATATTATTAGTACAATTCATGTTGGACAAAGTTTCCGCAGCCAGGCGGGATGGCGAAGCCAGTATAAGATTTAGTTTGTCTCACGTTGCCACTAATTTCTAAAATCTGTTCAGACTGTGGTTGAGAAAGTTCTGGAACTTTGGCATACATTACAAGAATTTGTGTTAATACCTAAAATTAGTTTATAGTTCTTGAGGAATACACAGATACACAATGATACCTTATATTAATAACCTATAGGAGGTTGCTGATTTGACAGCCCCCGTGGTGTAGTTTGTAGGTCGATTGAGTTAACATATAATATGACTGTAATGTTACAGGTTTGAAAGCTACAAAACAAGATGAAAATTGGTGTTCCAAGAGAAGCAATGTTATTAAATTGGTTCTCCTTATTTTACCGAAGATTGTTTCCGGGACGTACTGAATCGACGATTGCTATTTGCAAGCTTTGATATAACTTGCAATGTTTGTAGATATGTATGTTTGTTTAGGTCAACTCAAGCAAGCGTAATTTGATTCACCTCCCGTTGTTCGGTTGAACTGAAATTTTACATATGTACATATGTACATCGGATGATAATACAGTATAATAATGTCACATAGCTGGATTGATGCTGGAGCCGGAGGGTGGCTATTGGAACTCTTGAACGAAATGAAGTAACCCACCGAATTTGGGCTCGTTTAATTTGTCTTTGCAAGTTCTCTGATCCTAGGTGATGTCCAGGGACCTGATGATTTGGCCGGAAAGTGGTCACAGGAACTCTGTAACGAAAGGACGTAGCCCCATCTTGTTTGGGCTCATTTGATTTGTCATTACATGTACTCTGATCCTAGATGATGTCCAGGTTCCTTATAATGGAGCCGGAAGGTTTACAAGATTATAGTTCCTTGTTACGTATTTTATAAAAGCTTATCTAGTAATCTATATTTTTCCACACAAATGTTTTCCCAAACGCCATCTCTTCTGTATTTTTTAACTTAGATTTTGGTTTTTACATTTAACATACATGCGTAATTAATTTATTCGTAATAAATAATCAAAATGTGATTTTTTGATCTATTTATAACATAATAATACAATAACCGTGCCGATAAAAAAGTGTCGATAAAAAAATTTGATATTCCATTACTAGTTTGATAGACCTTGATTTTTATGAGTTTTGAACTGACCAATCACAACATTTTACGATTGTGTTCTCATGCAAAACTTGGATAAGGCGTCGTCTAGGCTTACCTACTGGTCTGTGGTTTGACTTCAAGTCGCGCGTGAATGTGTAATACTTAGTAATCCGCACTTGTTACAAAACCATGGTTATTTTGACAGCAAAACGCAAACATGCATTAGCGTCTAATATGCCCCGTAGTAATAAAGAACTGTGGTCCTTGTAGTTCCTCCAATTACTATTGTTGTTCCTACAAGTAGGACGCACCAATATTCGCTTCGGTCTAAAAGTTACGTTTATACCTGAAGCATGTTTATAAGACGTGTGTCCTTCTAGGAGAGACAAGACGGATCTAATATCAATGTGCTACAAAATCTTAAAAGCTACATTATATAATAACATTATATAATACTAACCAGCTGCTGCCCGCAGTTTTACCCGCGCAGTGATGTTGGATTTCACGGTTTTTATTTTTATGCGCGGAATCCTAATTCTTTTTCTAAATTAAGAGTAGCCTAAGTTACTCCTTATAACATCAGCTATCTGCCAGTGAAAGTCCCGTCAAAATCGACGCAGCTATTTCGGAGATTACCCGGAACTAACAGACAGACAGACAGACAAAAATTTAAAAAATGATCGTTTTGTTATAGGTAACGTTTATACTTTCATATGCATTAGGTATAAACCTGTTATTTTGATATTACAAACAGACACTTCAATTTTATTTATTTGTATAGATAAGTCACTTTTGTCCATAACTTCCCAACATCAAAGTTTCTTATTACGTAAGTTAATTGAAACTACTATGCCGGAAATAGAACGCTCATACCAGTCCGGAACAAGAACCGCGAACGTCACGTTTACAATACAGTCAATTGTCATTTGAATTGGCGTACCTTAATAGAAATGCCAATTCAAATAACAAGTCAAAGCTTTCAAAACTAACGGTAAGATAGCACACAAATAAAGCTGTCTTTAATCCGAGTACCTACGGCAAAATGGAAATTCCATTAACAGACGTCCGTGGATAGAAAACTTTGCGGACAATGACGTGATGAGAACTGTTGAGAGAGAAAATAGAAAATTTTCAGCTTTTCTTCTTGGTTAAATAAAAATTTTAGAAGAAAAGTCTTTAAGTATTTCGTGGGTGGGTTTATTTTTATCGTACAGTTATTGAACATTATCTTTTTTTTTTCAGATCACAGAGTCACTGAAACGTCTGCGCGCCGGCAAGAAAACGTCGCGTTTCGCAGAAGACATTGACTTTGAGAACAGCGTTGCCAACCTCGAAAACCGAATGAGGATCTCCGACAAAATTCTCGAGACCGTTGGCATTGGCTCATCCGAGGTGAGCGGCGCTAGGCGGGCATTGCAAGAGAACGAAGAGCGTACAGAGAAACGCATCTCTCGTAGACTGCAAGCCGAGAGTAGAGATGACTCGCAGAACTCGCTCACCAAATGGACAGCGCTCAAAAGCTCAGATGATGAGAGCGCCGCCTCTCAAAGGATGAAGGCGACCAGGGCACGTCTGACTGATTTAGAAGATGAAATGACAGAGCTGAACGAGAGGACTGCAGCGAGAGAGAAGCGCGCTGCTCGCCTTCGTGCTCTCGTAGCCGACTCCGACTCTACCGAGACCACCATGGCCTCCTCAAAGATCTCCATCCGCTCGGAGAAGGAAAAGAAACAAGTCACTTTCTAAACAATATACGTATATTCGTAATACTCTCTGTTCTAAAGCATATTTCAGAGCAACGTGAGTGGTCGTGAGATAGATAAGTTTGCTAGGTGTATTCCTGCATTTGCATCAATAATCAAATCGATGTCTATTTTATACTTGAATAGAATAAAAACCTATGTATTTCCCTGTTTTTATTAATTGTGTTTTGTACATTAAAGAACTTCATAAAAAGTTCCTATTGAAAATGTAATATATTGTTTAATTATTTATTTATGAATAGACACAAGACAATTCGCCAGCTTGAAGTTCAATAATTTAAACGTCACTGAAGCCAAAACAATAAAATAGCCTTAGAAAAATTTAATTATGTCTCACATTTACCTCTGAAATGACGTAGAAGATATATTATGTGTTTTTTTTTTAGAATAACATCTAGTATTATAACTTTGGCCAACCCACTTTGTTATCATGCTTCATGTTAAGCGACGATATGCTTGCCTAAAAAGTACCTGTTCAATCTAGTATTGAAATTGTAGTGATCAAGAAACAGATGCTAGCAAAGAATTATACTTTCTAAAGGCGTGCAATTATATCTTCAAAACTTTTATGCCCGTCTGCACTAAAGTCAACTAAGATAAAACTTACTCAACAAAAAAACGCTAAAATAAGTCTTGACTTAAATAGCAACTTCTGTGTACCAACCAGTTTCCGTTAAGAGGGATAAGTGTGCTTAGTTGGTAAAACAGGAGGTGTTATTATTCAGCTGACCCGATAAGTGAGCCGAGTGAATTTCACGTCACTTTACGGACCCTCTAATAAAGGAAACTGGTGCAGAAGAAGCAAGGTCAACCTTGTTTTGACACTGAAAATCAAAATTGCGCATGCGCGAATTTTTAATAATTGAGATGATAGTTATGTTTGACTCTTTCACTTACTAAGCGCCTGCTTAGCTCTTGCAAAATCGGTTCCATCGCCTAATATTAGTGCAACACGTTCTGTGTTCCTAAGCACGCGCACAGCATCCAGTCGGAACAGTTGCGTGTAGCTCCATTGATGAACCGGTACCAAATACCTCGAAACCGGTAAGCAATCGTCGGCTGTACCACGTAAGTGAATCCGGTTACATATATATAAATATGTTCCTAAGCACCTCCTAAAGAGGTAAGTGTCGAATTAGGCGTGCACATTTGCATTAGTTCGTATAGGAGGAATGTCCACCATGATCGGTTGACGCAATGCTGAACGTCTGTTCGTATGAAGAAATTCCCTTCGCAGCGGATTATCGCAGGAGATTTTTGTACTAGGCCTTATATATGGAGATGGAATTAAGTTATGCAATTCCATCGCATACTCTCCGATATTATCATCATCTTATGACTCTTGTCCCATTATTTTACCCTTTTCATCCACTCATCCTACCAGTCAGTCAGTTCAATCGCTTCTATTTCATTCATATTTATCTGTCTATACATAATCCACTCAAACTAATCCATTCACATTCTTTATAACGGGTTACTTACGTTAATAAACCTCCAGAGATATGATAAGCTTGAATTATTATACTGCAGCTATGAAGAAGAAAATGATGTTGCCTAAATCCTAGCCCTACTCTGGCTAACTATAGTAACTGAACAACTGTAAAATATAGAAAGATATAAAAAGGTAAAAAAACGATATAAAATTAACAAACTTTACATTACAAGAGAGTTTCTAAGAGAATGAATCTATCGAGAGCTGTGCAGTGTAACGTCGCTGCAGTATAGTCTTTGAGCTTGATGCCGAATGTGTTATCACATAGTAGATGCTTCTGTTTCACGTCTTACGTTGGTTTATAATTTGGATCCTCCAATGCCTGCATTGCTCGCAATGAAAAAAAAACCAGAAGGAACCGAGTGGCCGAGCTTGTAAACCTCACTTGTTTAAGCTTTTAGTGAAGTATTTTGACCACACGATATTGAAGGCGGCTCTCCAAGTGGCTTCATTCTTCTTATATCTATATAGGCAGCCACATCATCCCCTTCGGAGTATCATGATCCAGTACGATAATAATCCGCGAAGTGGACTCGCCTTCTGGACCTAGTGCAACACGGCGTCACTGGCGCATCTTGTGGAGGTGCAGCTGGTGTAGGCGCGGTAAGCGTTGGTGTAAGCGTGCCTGCGCATCGCGTGATGCGCGATGAGGCAGTCGCATTGTCCATAGCACGTGAAGCAACAAGTTCTCTTGGCATAATGCGCGATGATGCAGTCGACACCGGCATGGTGTCAGCGCCGGCAAGGTGGCAGTGTCGTTGGCGCTACCAACTTAGGACTGACTGGCATAGGCGCGACCGATTTAGCAACTTCAGGAACCAATAATACAAAGACAGGCTTTCCACAGGCTCGCGACACTACACTCGTTTTATTGCCAACCGCAGTTTTCCTCATTTTCCCATCCTTATGTACAAAACACGGTACAGTCTCGTATACGGTGGCTTTAGCGTGGCTCTGAGGGCGTCCGAAAGTAAGAAAACGTGAGTTTCATCTTCTAAAGGGACATGAATGAAAGTAGAAGTGAAAGTGTTGTGAAATGAGTGTGGATTTCAGTTGAGCCATGTGCGATTATAAATCTTGAACAAATTCCTGAGTAGATCTGTGTTTGATTTTGTAGGTGTGTAAAATTTTCTCAATATTCTAAGTGTCTCTAATGTGCAAGCATTACTGTGTTCCAGTTTAATGAGCAGGCAGCAGTCTGTGAAATTACTGGCCTTATGAGACTTAATACCTAATGTGTCAGAGTAACGAGCGCACTGCAGTGCCGCGCAGGCCTTTGTGTTTCAATTGTTATGAGCATTATACTTAACATCAGGCAAACAAACGGATCGTCTCGTTACCAAATCGAATAAAAAAAATGTAAAGTGGTGTTTTATTGGCGAAGAAACCCCAAATATATATAATAAACAATTTGAGTGTATTATTTATCAAAGAAAGAGTTTCAAATCTCACAATGTTGGTGACGTTACACTGACATTGTTGTTGATAATAAACAACAGCACTGAGTAAACAAAAAAATGACAATTAAATTTACAGGTCTACTCGTATTAACAAACTGTATTTCTATTCCAAGTATTTTCACAATAACGACTGAAAACAATTTGAAGTTGATACTTTTTAAGGCTGCAATTTTCATTCAGGAGATTTTCTTTTGTGCCAGTTTTAAACTGAACTTGATAACAATAACTTACTGAGTTTAGATTACAATATCGTTTAATATCCTGAGACATTGTTTAGGTTGAAGCTATCTAATAAATTATTTCCTACGTTGTACATATACCTACTTTTGTTTGGTAGTAATCTTTACTAACATTTCTATTACTTGATATGCTTTAAAATGGAAGTGACTGAATCCTACGACACAGATGTACACTACTATAATAGGGATTCAGGAATTACCACTAAATTTACCTACAAAATATCTATATTAAATAATATATCAGCCAACTGCGCGGCCATTTTAGAACCGAATGGCCTCGTATGTGACGATGGTAAAAGGCCTGATGGAATGACTCTTATTCCGTGGAAGATGGGGCGACCTTTGGTATGGGACGCTACCTGTGTTGACACCCTTGCGCCGTCACATCTTCCCGGTACTCAAAATAAGGCTGGAGCGGCAGCTGAATCCGCTGAGAGCCTCAAAAGGCGCAAATATAGTAGTCTTGATAGTAGTTACATATTTGAGCCTTTTAGGGTTGAGACACTTGGACCGTGGGGACCTGGAGCTCATCGAATTTTTAAAGACCTTTCAGGGCGTCTGGTCGAAGCCACACGTGACCAAAATGCTGGCCTCTACTTAGGTCAAAGGTTAAGCATTGCCATTCAACGTGGCAATGCTGCCAGCATTTTGGGAACTTTGCCTACTGGTAGCGGATTATTAGATTAAGATTGTAAATAAATTAGTGTGTATTTTATTTAGTTATTTTAGTTTATGTTGTTTATTTTTTCTGTTATTATAATAAAGATCTAATGGTTTCAGCGTATATTTATATTATAAATTATAAAAAGCCTGGAAGATTGTAATGATTTTTTGCTAACTTTGAATCCGTTTACTGAATTATACCCTCGCACCTGCCAATTCCGCTTCAATGGTAAATTATAGGCAAGTGTTGACTCACCTCACATTGAACGAGAAGGCCCGCCAGTATAGGCGACATAAGAGGCAATGCTAGTTTTGATGGCTAAGTCTTGCCGTAAAAAAACTCTTCTTTTGGTCTAGCAACAGCGTCAAATGGTAGGACAGCGCAGAAAGCGCTCAGAGCCAAAGAGTGTGTGCCGTGTGGCGACTGGCGACTAGCTCAAGGGTACTGCGCACATAGAATGAACCTCGGCTTGTCAGGAGAGTATAGTCGACAAGAGCATGAATACAAATTAATTTAGCTAAAGTTCCTTCTGACGGCCCATGGTAGGGCTAGTGGAAGTTGAAGAATAGACTAGTTGCCTCAACCGGACTGCACTAGGATTTTCGTGTCGTAGGTGGCACAACACAAACATCTCAAGACCCGAGAACAAACTTTATGTGCACCGGAACATGCTCCGTGGCTTACCCCAAACGGGGATTGAACCTTACTCGCTTTGCAGGTACCAACCAACTAAGCCACGGAGCCACCCAAATTACAAGTAGGTTGGAAAATAACGCAATATATGTAATTAACAAGTTTAAACATGTTTTCCGTCAAAGTGACATCAAATAAATAAAATAAACATGTTATTCAGACATGCAGGCAGCAGTACCGCACTCAATCAAATCTCAAAAAACGTCATGAAACGCAGCAAGGTCGCGGGCATGACTAATTGGGGCGGACATTTCGCAAATCGACCGCAAACAAATATAGAGTGTTCACAAAACACAGTCATAACCCATAGTCGGGTTACAGTTATTTCTATAACTTTTTGGTTTGGTCGTTTCGTCATTCTCTCCGATATTTCGCTTCTCAAATTCAAACATTTCTTCTAGTTCGTTATACTTGCTGCCTTTTCTGGCATAATTTAGCCAAAAAGGCGACTACACTTCCTCTCATTGTTTAGTAATAACTTGATAGGACTTTTCCACCACTTTAAGCCGACACGTAGGAACAAGTGACGATCATTGTAATCCTTGATAGCCCGTTCATCTTGAGTTCAGCTTTCGTTCAGAATCATTGCCTTTGTAAGTATTATGCGGTCCATTTTTTAATTAATTACTACACCAGAAAATATGGTATTGTTGATTTATTTAAAATACGATTCCGTCTACTTTGCACTTGTCCAGTTTTTTTTACGCTAAGGTTAGCCTTTAGGTTTTCGGTGACAGATTTTAAATTTAAGGTGTGTATATAGCTTGAAAATGCCTACAACTACATAAGGAAGAAGTTAATAAAATCCGCCTTGGACATCCGAAAACGTGCCACCCGATGTAGCTCGTGTCAAAATAAAAATGATCACCTAGATTTTTTTTTCCTAGTTTGGGTAAGATACGTTTAGGGTTTTATCTATACCAGTGTTAGAACGCAGTCAGTGGTTAACAGTGGCAGATACCAATTTTCGAAGCTACAGTCGAGATCATGTTAATTGGGTGCCATACGTACGTATGTCATATGTCATGTATGTACTAGGTATATTATACTGTTAGGCAGACAGCCAATACCATGCTATTGTTACCAATACTAACTTGTAACGTAAATAACTTCAGAAGCTGTCTATTGTGACATCATTGGTAATACTTAATTTATACTCTATTTGTTTCTAATTTACAAAATCAGTTTTGCTTCTAAATTGACGTAAAGGTAATTTAAAAAAAGTGAATTTTTCACGACAATGATAGTCGAGTATCAGTCTAACAAATGTCAGATATATATTATTTATTTATGTTATTTATGGAACTTTTAATAAATTCTGGTAAAAGAGCACCCTATACATTGGCACCGACACGTCCTTAAGTCCACGTTTCGGCTCAATGATTGAAGCCAATCTATTAGTCAATACACTTTCGTGCGCTGATTCATTTTCATCATATCACCAAGGAACAACCGCATGACTAATCTCTCTTTCATAGCCTCGTACACATTAGGGAAGGGAATAAGTATGGTTTCGAAGTCACAGGTAGTGAACATCTAGAAACCGGCTCTCAAGAGCGGCTGCCAGTACACAGCGATAGGTGTTGTGATAGGTTTCATCTTGAGAGTAAGTAGTATTTAGCCAAGTGAACAAGAAAACGCCCTACTGCCACGCAGAGCTACAATAATGAGAAAAATTGGCCTTGATTTATCCACGTACTTGCCATCGATTTTCAGCTTACACAGGATTACCTAAACCTAAAGTTGTTTTTAACACTTTTAACGAACATGTAGTGAACACGGTCGGAGTACAGGTTAAAACAAAGGTCTAAGAACAAGCCTGGGTTGGAACCGATAATCTTCTGTGGGAGCGTTGTAGGATCTATCGGACTTACTACTTAGTTCTACAAACTTTCAGCGACTAAACTGTTTGCGCTTCGTGTTCTGTGAGTTTTCACTTTAGAGTAGCAGTGAAGATTGTACTTTGCTATTTTGTACTAAAACAATTCAAGAGGAAAATAACATGTAGGTCGGAGTTCACCAATCCTTTTCAAACTTCAACTATAAACTATATTAAACTCATGTACCAAGATTCATATGTAGCTTAAATTGGCTGCCAAAATACTGGATATCCTAGCGAAAGTGAGGAAAGAGAAAAGAGAAAATAAAAGTGAAGTGAAGTGAGAGAAAAGAAAAGAATGAAAGTAGGCCGCCACGAGTAAATAATAGAGTAGGGCAGGATACGTCGCTCCACTTTCTCGCTCGCGCATCTCTATATTTTTGAAGATAATCAATATTCTAATATAATTATTAAAAATCGCATTCGTTGAAGTTGCTGGCAATAACATTACTAAGGTACGCCAATAGTATCATTTTGATCCGATGAGGTTTTCATATATGAAAATAGGTAAAACATAAAATCCTATTTTTAGGTTTGAAAACTTAGTGGATAAAAATTAAATTTTTGTTAAATGTCACAACTGAATTGAGTTAGACAACAGATAGGCACTACTAAAATCAATATTTGTGGTTGTTAATATTTTAACATCAACTAATCCATGTTTAAGGCTTAGCCGCTGTTTCACGCGTGTTTAGAGTGTTTAAATGTTTTGTGGTAAGACCGTAAAAATACAGTTTGCTATGCCAATGTCGATATAAATAGTTATAGCATTTATAGTCTACAGCATTGTCTGCTGTGACATTGTAATCATGAGTTCCTTATGCTGACGCATAGATATTATATTTTATGTACGTATCATATTATAGATAGATCAGAATGACAGTCATTGTTTACCTGAGATGTTCCAAATGCCCATGTCAATCTCTATCAGGTGACTATTATTTATTTGTCGGATTGATCTTCGATCTATTTATGTTTTTGTAATCTGTTTTTAAATGTGTTAATATCAGAGCGTTATAAATATCACTGTAGCCTAGGTATTTATGTACCATATTGTCAAGAAAATAGAGTCCAAAGTTTCATGCATTATTTGGGAGATACGTTGCTTTGTAACTGCGAAGCAACATATCTCTACAACTACTATTATCTCTTCTAACAGAAATGCAGTATACTTGTTCGATTTCACCAGTATTTGTAGGAGCAGCAAATTTATGACGTTCATTTATTTATAATACCTGAGTTCCTGTTGCGACGTCACCAGCGACCTATGACTCAATTTCTACGAAAGTAAGGACGAGAGCAGTAGAAAAAAAATTGGTCACTAGCTGTAAAATACGAGAAATTTCTGAGATAGTTCAATTTTAGCACACGTATTAGCATTATCTTACTCAACCACGTCAAGATCAGAGCCCAGAAATCTTACGCGCCAAAAATCTGGCTCTATTCCATATTCCGCACATAACCATCACAATCTCGTGTAATTTTATAAATGTTTTGTTTTATATTTTGACATTTATAAGAAATATATATTATTACTCTTTACGCACGATAGCAATTCCTGATGGAAATCGCATGATAGTAAGCTTTTACTTCCATTCATTAAAAAAGTAGTATTGGCATACATAATATATATTTCTACGTTAAATTGTAATTAAAGGCGATGCAGTTTACGCATGTGTCACTTGGCACAGCAATTAAAAACGAAAAGGAATTTGTCAATAGAATGCACGGCCATAGTATTGACAGAGCATTATTGGCAGGCGGCGTGGATTTGCTTGCGACAGGCAAGTGGGGTCAAAGGGAGATAAATCGGGAGGCTGAGAGCCCGCAAGGGAACGTGGGAGACAGTCGTATTCGAACGATCAACCGATATACACGTTCTTCCTATCCCACTTAGGTGCGTTGGGTTCCGTGGTGTGCTAGGTAGTGTGGGGTCAGTGAGTGAGAAGATAAATCATTGTGTTT
Organism: Crocallis elinguaria; assembly: GCA_907269065.1. Classification (NCBI taxonomy): domain Eukaryota; kingdom Metazoa; phylum Arthropoda; class Insecta; order Lepidoptera; family Geometridae; genus Crocallis; species Crocallis elinguaria. The sequence goes on from OU026077.1 coordinate 11,432,676, forward strand.
TTTGACTGCAGAATAACCCCTGTGCAAGATGTGGGACGATGTGGTAGAAGAAGACACACCTGCGCCGGCACCCGAAGAAGCCCCTGCAGCCCCGGCTGCACCTGACGCGGCGCAGCCCCAAGAAGCCGAACCACCGGCACCCGAAAACTTAACCTTAGGCACAGAACCTCCGAAACTACTGTTCAAGCATTGGATAAGGTAATATTTTTTAATTCATATTTTATTTTCTTTTCTACACCGTTATAATTTGGGTTTTTATTACAGCGTTATATTTATTATTTATATAATTATAGATTATAGGAAACTCAGTTAATTTCAATCTTTTCCTTTCTCTGAAATATCCTGCAACGCAAATACCGAACTTTTCGATAAATAAAATTACATTTCGGATAGGATAAAAATTTAAATTAGAAATATTTAGGTCGTTCTTGATTTTTTCTAAAATGAAATGAAGGCGAATCTACTTTCTTCAATATGAAGCGAATATTCACATCTCACAATTCATAGACTGGTCTCTGGAATGAAGACTGCTTTAACAAAATTCTTAAAACGGTTTTATCGTCGTTCACAACGGTCTTCAAACTTTCTTTCGCGAAATTAGTTGTTTTGTCAATGAAATAAAATTGAACTTCATTGTGTACGAAATGCAATCTGTAACAGTTTACTTGTCGTCATCGCAAAACTAGTATCGGAGATTAGTCTTTGCTCTCGAGAAAAAGGCTGTGTTTCTCGAAAAAATCAACAACGACCAAACTTAGGTACTTCTAACTTTAACTATTTGAGTCGTCAATTTTATCGATAGCAATCGATCATAAAGTTCCGTAATCTTGCGCCGCTGGAAAACTAAAATATTTTGATTTGTTTTAACTAAATTTAAATTAATATATCACACAAATATTTTTATTTATTTGTGTGAATATCCGAAAAAGTCAGCCAAATAAATAATAGATATAGCTATCACAGTCAAAGACGTTATTTTCAACTTACAGGCCAACATGTAACCAATACAGATACATTAGCAACTACCGACAAAACTATTACAATGACGTCATTTCATACCTGGACCGGCGCAACCAAGGCTTGCCGGTGGAGCGGCCCAAGGCACAGACTTGGGGCGAGCGCGCCCTGCGCACTTACCTGGCCACTACGCCAAGATCTCCTTCGAAGTCATCGGATGGCAGGCTGCTCCATACCATCTCCGCGGGCGCGCGGTTCCACCGCTACCACAGCAAGTCCCTAATCTCGAGGAAGTATTCCCGGCTCGGATTTAACACAGTCTCCATCTAGCTTCGCTCTAATAACCCGCTTCTTATGGCTTCGTGGACTCGCTCCGGTCTCCCGCGTGACCTCTGTCTCCCTGTTACAGGATTTCGTTATCGTAGCGCGACCCACCACAATCAACAATGGAGTGACAATACTTCGATCGGAAGCCGTCCGCATTCCTTCCTAATTTATTATCTGTCTGGTTTGGGTAAGACAATAAACTTTATTTAAGTTACTAAGTGGTTTCATTTCAACCTGACGCTTGCGTTGCAAACTTAAACCGAATAGCTTAGTGAAAATAAATGGAATATTTTAATAGTTTTAAGTTGGGAAGAACATTTCAACTTGTTTCGAGAAAATAAAGCTTTGCGATATTTTTGTAAGATATAATAGGTAGTATAATATAATAAGTACATAATTAATTTAATAGTAATAATTAGTTGAGGGCGATGCGATTTAAATTATTATTACTATTTATCGTATATATACAACTTAAAAATAATTAGTGCTAACTGTGAGGAATTTTTGCATAGTTGTTTAGTCTACTACTATAGTTGTACTTCATTCTATGGAATTTGAAATAAAAAAAGAACAAAAACGTTTTAATTCTACCTTTACAATTAGGTAATGATATAGTCATGAAAATAAAATATTCGAATAGTTCTTTTCATACTCACTACTTTGTATAGATATTTTTACACAGACATATTGTAGGTTAAACGAAAAGTTAGAAGTTCACACATCTGTCTGATAACAAGTGAGTTGAAAATAACCTGCTAAAATATTACGTTGTAGGCTCTCCAGGTAGTTATATCTCGTCAACACTAATAAACTGTGCAGTGCTGTAAATAACTGCATACCTGTGTATATCAGGACTATATAAAAAAAACAAGTTTAAATAATAATATTATTTACTTATGTTTGTTACCTTGTTATTTCTAGGGCTCTAAACTACGTCTCAGTCAAATTTAAACTCAATCAATAGAGCAGCCATACTCAAAGTGTGCTCCGCGGAGACATAGAGCTCCACAAAGCCTCTGCGGGGGCTCCGTGCTGGTCATAATGAAAAAAAGAATACTAAGGAGTACTATAAGGTTACAGAGTAAAATAAAACGTATCTAAATATTTCATCTATGTAATTTTTCTCTTCTATCAAGCCAGACGTAAAACAATAGATGAAAAATCAAAAACAATATCATACCTCCCGTTAGATGCAAAATTTTATATCACATAAAACCAGTTTTTGATTACTTATATTAGGGCTCCGTCAAGTATGGAAAAATTCGTTATCCAAAAGGGGTCCGATGCCAAATAAGTTTGAGGACCACTGCGATAGAGGTAACCGACAAAGACAGACATTGCTATTCTCCTATTTATTATTATTTTTATATTTAATTCTTAAAACTAGCTTCTGCCAACGGCTTCGCCCGCGTGGTATATGTATTTATAGCAAATTCAAATTTTAAATGCTTTATTCATATAGGCCCTAACGGAGCACTTATGAATGTTAAAATAAATTACTCTAACAGCGGGTCTCTGTAATGTTCGTCTACCCGAATCATAGACTAAAACTAATGCTGTCTTTATCAGAACATATGTTATTCCAAGACTTAAACTTTTTACATTCCAAATTTAATTAAAATCGGTTTAGTTGTTACGGAGATACGTGGTAACAATAATTCACACATACAATAAACTTTAGCATTTATAATATTAGTAGGATGAATAAATAATTATAAGAGGTGTAGGGATGCGGTGTCATCAAACTTTCGTATTATAAGTTTAAGCTCGCAAACAAAACTGATATAAATAGGTATATCTAAGAATGACAAAATTTAAGGGCATTTTAGGTCTACCTAATCAGCGTGCGCGTAATAGGTAGTGCGTCAGCGCCGGTTATAGTTCATGCTCTGTCTGAAAAATAATAGGCAAAACGGATATTGAAATGTAAAAGAGTTTCTGCTTAAAAGTAGTACATATATGAACCTTAAGATTTATAACTCTCGAAAGAACTTAATTTAACTACTTAACTTAACTCTCACAAAGAGGGCTAAAATTTATGTTTATAGTAAATTTTTTTATTTTACTAGTTATTTATTATAAGTCATACATGGACCACTAAATTAAAACATTAGCCCATTCCAATACCTCTTTTTACAGGACTGCACTAAAAAGAGTGTAACGTTTTTATGGTTCATGTGTATTTGTATATATGTATGTGAGTTTTTTTACTCCACCACCACTTTTAAATGGCTGTAAAGATTTGGCTGTGTGGGATATCATTAGAATAACTGACACTAGCTAGGGCAGTCGTGATTTTATGTAATTTTTTGTTACATCGACTTGTTATTTTAACACTAGATACTTAAATACCTACCTAGGTAATATAGTAATCAAACAAGGAACATTTGCAACAGTTTGTATTTATTCAACAGATTTTATTGTTAATCAAGTCTTTTTTAATGTGATCAATAATTTTAAAGTGCTTAGTTGCAGTAGTTATTGTGGTGATATAGACAGGTGATTCCTGTCAGACTAAAAATTGGCGATCAGATATTAAAATTGTGTATTCTAATTCTGAAGATATTGATATTGTTTATTCTAATTCTGAATAGTACCTATACGTCTTAAAGAACTCAAGTTATTATAATGTCAAAGTTTGGTAATCAACGGTTCATTTTGAAAACTTGTGTGTATAAAATATCTCTGTTTTAAATTAACTAAGGACAGCTGATTGTTTAATTACATGTCTGTAAAACCTAATAATGAAATTCCTACTGCATCAATAATAAAATCAATTCACCGTAGGAGTTTTGTAGAAAAATAACTTCTAAAATGACTGAAAGCAACATTAATATCAAATTTCCCTATTCATTACAATGCATGATCAAAGAACACCCGACATGTTTTAAGAGGCGATATATTGCACAGGCCATTTGTTTTCGTGGAAATGTCACATAATTACTGCGGAAGATGACGGCTTTACAAAATACGAGCGTTTTTTTCAAGTGTACTACACTTAATCTAAGTCTTTCAATGTCACAGTCGCGTGACACATCCACTCAACGCAAGTGGCTCAAAATTTCAATGTCAAGAATCTAAAATAACTTATCTTTGACAGTTCAGTAAATGTAGCCGCTTGGGCTCTCGCCAGCACTCTGGGCTACCTAACAGGTAAAACAGGCAATCGGCCAAATTGAATAATTAAATGTTACAATGACCAAGAGAGCCCAGACATCGATCGGATAATACCACACAGTTAATAATAGACGGTTCACGTGACAACTTATCTTAGGCTGCCCGTACACAATGCATGATTGATGGATAAACATCAATTACTGACCATGCGAAAACCATGGAATAATCGAGATCACTGCTTGACGCATATCGTACCGTTTGTGAAGCTTGGTAGAAATCTAGTCCGAGCGCTAATCATACCACGATCAGAGGTAGTGAAAGAGACGAAAAATAGTTTCACAACCTTTGCGTGTTCAGTGCAAAAGCCGCGGTAAATAAGCGATGGTGCGCATGTGATGTGTGTAGCGTACAGCAGAGCAGTCGTCACTTTCGTCGGCTGTATTGCTGTTTTTGTCTATTTCGTGGATTATTGATGGTTTGCTTGATGGGTGGCAAAATCATGATTATATTGACAACAAAACGCAAACATGCATAAGCGTATATGGCCGGCCTTACGGAATGCTAATCGCCAACATAATTTACCAATGATTGTTCTAAGGGATTTGATTGGGCCGTTGGGCTAGATTATTTCATCGTTACAATAAAAATAGTGGTGAGATATTATTGAAGTAGTACAAGTTGCTACTGCGTGAGTTTATAGCCGATAGTAAGTTATTTTTATTAGGTGCCGTTATAATATGTAGGTAATCGTTTTGTCTGCCAAGGCATATTTCCACAGGCAAACCCATTTTTATTTTGTTTTATGATGACAGGAGCGAGTCATTTGCCTGATGGTAAGCCTAAGGCCAGCCTATAACAGTTGCAGTGGCACTCAAAACCGAAAAATGGAGCGATGGCGCGCTCGGAATGGAGTGACCGTCTCTGTGCTCGAAATGGGACCATCATTCCACTTAATCCAACGCGCGGAGTGATGGATTTGGAACGCTCGTGTATGGGGGCTCTTAAAATATGTTTGTTAACTACAATAGTCAAAGCACAATAAATGTTCCAGTAGTTCGTGAAATATTATCTCATTTTCAATGTGGATCCTGCCTATCATTATAATTATTATACTTCCCAAAGTATTGGTCATTGCCAATCGACTACACTGCATCATCTGTAACCATCATTATTATGGACGAGCCTCATATTTCATCCGCAAATTATCACATAATTGATGGCTTTGGCAGACGTCCGATAAAATTTTAATCGGGCGGGTGGTGGTGTATTGTCATTAAATAATGTATTGAGCTAAGGTCATGTTTGCTCAAAACGCTTTAACTTTTAAGTAGGTAAATGAAACAGAGATTGAAAGTAATCCGTTATCCGAAGAAATACTGATACGGGCATTTAAAAGTGACGTTAACCAGTTAAAAAAGTGAATGGATTCAAGTCGCTGTGTTGCACGACAAATTGTTGTCAAAACAATCCAAAGGGAGAAAAAGGTTGAAACCATGAAGGTATTATTGGTGTCGCAAGGAAAATAGAGGCTCGGCAGACAACACAGCTTCACAGGATAGCTAAAACGCAGCAAACTTAACAATATTATAAAAAGCAGAGTGCGAAATAGACCGTTCGCAAAGTGAACATCATTGAGATAAAATCGCGCAGGGACAAAAAGATAAATCCTCCTAGGATGTTTCATCATTAGTAGTAACGGCTCAATAATAATGTTGTTAAAAGTATTTCCAACGTACATGAAGCAGTGCCAGTCAAACACAATAGTATAAGCTATAACAAATTATTAGGAACAGTTCTTGGAATTCTACAAAACCAAGACTTCTGTCACAGTGATATGTATGTAAATTATTATAGTTACAATTCCCGTCTAGTGCGGTACGGATGCCTATTTTTACACCAGCGGCTCTTGAAACAATAGTAGCTATAATTCTTACGCCAATTGGAAAGAGTTAAGACGTCAGTGACAGATATAAATCGTTGTACATAAATATTACAAGTGAGCAGTTTGGGAGCCAGAACGGGTCGCAATAAGGAAGCGGATAAGACGAACGGCAGGTACAATGAATTGATGGTCTCGTCTTGAAGAATTGGAAACTGTTTTGATCTTTTGTAGCTAGTTAATGGTTCGATTTGCAATTATTTATCTCACTTTATTAAACCCTTCCCGCTGCATGTATTATTTATTTTACAGTTTATCAAAATTACACGTAAACTAAGGCAAATAATCGTGGCTTTTGGTATCTACTTCAAGAGAAAAAACTGTAACCTTACAGAACTGCTTTTTGCTGTCCATCTATCAATCTTTCACGGCTTGTTTTGTGGCGGACAATCATAGCTTTTGTGATTGATGTGAAATATTGATTGGAGTAGTATCCCCATGTATTTATAGGTAATAAAGTTCCTAGTTTTTGTGATAGCAACGGGTGCGGGTCGTTTGCCTCTTGGTAAGCTAACGTCAGCTCATAGAAATTGCAGTGGCACTCAGAATTTGTAACACGGGATGTATTGTAGAATGAATTGTAGAATTTGTAACAATTTGTTGCCCGCGCGGCACTGCATTGCGCTCGATACCCCGATAATAATGAAGTGAACTCCAGTAATTATACTGACTACTTTGTTCATCAAACCGGAAGGTTGCGAACAATCGAATCGAACCTGGCGGCAGACTACACGAACAAAATGGTTGTACCCACCCAGAACTCGCACTCCCGGAAGAGTTAGCGCTGCCGCACTTTGGGCCATGTGGCCACTATACGCAGCCACTAGATACGGCCACCAGTGGTTGCGGCTGGAAGACGCACCCAGTGTTAGCCAAAAAATAGACAGACTATTTTGTGCGGGCGGTGAAGAAGCTGGCGTTTGTGACCGAGTGTGCGCGGTAGGCGAGCCACAAAAGCGGCCACCGCCTCGGCTTTTGGCTCGGTTGCGGCCATTCGAACGCTCAGTTTGCACCGATGCCATATGAAATGTTTGAAAAATCTTTTGTACGGCTGCACTTAGTCCAGCCATCTGGTAAAAGTGCATCAAACATAAGCCTGTTTATTCCTACAAACGGGCACATTTTTTCAATGATTTCTATTATTTATATCTGAAACTAGAGTTATTATTTGTTTCAACACCAACAAAAAACAAAGCATACAATTATAGCGGTAATATAAAATTGACGTTTTGCAACCATCGCCATTTTCCAATATCAATATAAAACATGGCATGAAAATAAAATATAGTTACTCGCCGTATTTTAAAGTGGTCTTTCTAACAACACACATAAATTACCAACTTTGTCACCGTTCCAAGCCTCGTTCAATATTAAGGTGAACAAAAATTAATTGTGTTGAAAAAACAACAATGGTTTTTTCCGCGTCTAAAATACGCGCACAGATTTTTGTTCATTTTCAATTATTATTATAGGAGAGATTTCACAAATTAGAACAACAGCTGTTGAAATTGATCACGACGTCAGATACGGCGAGCAATTCGTTAAGAGAATCGTCCATGGAGAGAGTAAGTAATTCTTTAATTAAGCGAGACGAGAATATAAATTCGTAGCAGATGAGAGCGTTACAGCTAGAGTTGAATTTTAGATTTATCAAAGACGTGAGAGATTTGATATGACGTATAATATTGTGTCTTATGCCTACATGTGTAGGCATAAAATACAATCTCACGGGAAAACGCACGGCTCCTGTGGGAACGTGGTTGATCCGCTAGCAGAAGAAGCTAGTTGTATATAATTTGGTCACTAAAAAATTTGCACTTTATAACGGTAGAGCAAGCTGCCTGCAAGCGGTACGCTAAGACTACGACGCCACTGCAAGCAGAATCATGCCAGTGGTCATGGCCACTCCGGTTCTTCACCTAATTAATAATAACGTTTATTCACTAAAATTGATTATTCATTTAACCTATGTGAGTTGGTAACCTATATTAATTACTCCCAGTTCCCGTCGCCGCTCCACTCCGGCCGGCCGCGCTGTTTTAATTGAATCAGTTTATTGACAGGCACTACCGTTTTACCTATTACTGGCCGCTTTTGAGACAGGGCTTGCGGAAACGTGGCTTCGATGGTCTCCGTATAATTCACCTATGCCCGAGAAACATGATTATCGGAGAAGTTTGCATGATTCTATTAAAACACCAGTATTTCAGCAATGCGAATGCCCGCCTCATGATGGTAAGCTATGAAGCCGTGGGTTTATGATAAGTCTTGCGCCATCGCTGGTGAGGAAGCGATTAGCTATTTTCTCGCTCAAGAAACGTACAATAAATGTAGGTCCCGTGTGATTAAAAAGATACTTACATGTATCAATAGTTAATAGCTGATCATTTGCACTGTCCCTATGAGAACTCTCCACTAATTTATCGCAGCAACAAGAAAATTCAAAGAAAAAAAACTCGCTCAGTGACACTCGCTAGATCGGCAGAACACGCGCTGAGAGATACTCGCTTGGTACATAGGGAAGACTGGGTCTAATCCGTACAGCTACTTATGTGTCTCATCTGACTCAGGTCTAGCTACAGCCTTTGAGGCGCAAATATGTCGCGAAACATAATAAGGATGTGTTCTTCCTATTCCACGCTTTGCGTATCACCAGCATGATAATACAATTAGTACAACAAAAACTTTTTTATCAAACTTTGATTTGTATAATATGTAACCTATTATAAAATAAACATCATAGTACATTTCTCCAGCATTCACACATTTTTGATAAAATTACTGTCAGTAAGACAATGGGAAACTTAAACAAAACTTTTTTTTACCCGACAACGGCAAAGCCAAAAGGAAGGATTATATTTTTAGCAATCTATTTATGGTAGTATAAACGTATGTTCATGTCAAAAAAGTCCAAGCGCCCTTCTGTTCTCTCTATTTTGGGCGTATCAATGGCTGTGAATAGAGGCCGCATCCAGCTACTGATGGCCGCGTCTAGTGGCTGCCTCTAGTGGCCGCTACCGGTGACCTAATATGCGGCAGCACCATTTATACTTCATTAATCATTATATTATGATAATATTTCCAGAATGCAAAATGGATTACAGACTAAACATAGCAGCGTTAGACATTTTGAAATTCCGCGGTGGTATATCAGAAAATGAAGTGCAGAAGTTGAAAGAAGATAATAAAGAAACACCAGTTAAACCTCTTCGAAGAAGGCGGAAGGCTAACAGTAAAATCCTAGATGATGACTGCTGTTGCCCACCGAGATCAATGATAATGCCTTCTATCATTACTGACAGGCAATTTAATAGAACTCTTGCCCGGATGATGAGAAACGACTGAATGAAAGCCACATTTACTTATGAAAATAACAAATTAAAGTAAATTTTCTCTTCAGACAGAACAGACAGAATTCATTCAGACAAATTTTTTTTATTGCTCCGACATAATCGTAAGTTATTCTAACGTGCGGAATATTAAGATTTTTTGTTTACGTTTGGAGTATCATTTTTAATTGTGGTAATTTAAATTTATTCCTGAGATATTGTAATATGTAGCTCCTATAATTACTGTAGGTACCTATTGAATTATTTGAAAATAAAATGAGAAGTTAAAACAACACATAATTATTATTATAATTTTTATTAGCAAAATAAAACCAGGATATTCTGATTGAATTCTCAATCACTTCGCAGACAACGTGTTATTTTTTTAAAATAACTTTTGTTGGCTTGTTTTGTCGACCACTTTGCTAAGAGTCTATCTACATCGCAAAATGGCACCAAACTACGTACAATTATAAATAATCTTCGCATGATCATCTTACCCACGTCTCTCGAGGAGTTTCATTGAACCTCTCATGATCTACGAGATGCTGGTGATGATGACATCAGATCTGGGTTGTTATGGATTGTAAATAGTTTCAAAAAGACAAATCTAAAGAGTCCAATCATGGTGTCGTTTCCACTTCATCATCTATCCCTGGACCAGGGACGGAGATTTTTCGATCATTTGTCAGACAATTTGAAAACTCAAACATTACCTTTTCCACTATTATTTGAAGAGTACGTAACACAACTTCCTTATTTTTGAAGAAAAGCAGAAATGACTTTCACTTATGAACCTTATACCTACGTATTATACGTCTATGTTGTTTATTTTATCTCTAGAGTCTACATTCAGAATTTCGACTATCTAACTTGAACGGTTTAGGCACAATGGAGGTCTTTTCTTAAATCTTTGACTCCAAATTTTGAAATCCTTGCGATGAGAATTTTCCAAATTCCTTTCTTAGTATGCGTTTTTGCACCCCTTTATGAACATTCTTTCAAGGGTTCAAGTCTTTATGTCCCGCGGTTTAGTGGATAGATATTCATACATATATACATATATTTAAACGTTGTCTGTTTTTATATATAATAATATATAATACATAGATATTCAAAACATTTTTCGTATTTTGGCCACTAAAAATATTTTCAATGTAAACTTAGTACCTAAATCGCCTTGTGCGCTTTACAAATTCAATGATAGTTTTAATGCCTAGAAAGATGTTTTGAGATAAACATCACTTTCCGTAGAATTGCAAAACATGCATATTGCACACGTTCCAGACAAAAATAGGTAAGAAAACGTGCGTGTCGAGAGTCATAATATTTTACTACGATTATGATAAACTAGGTAACTGTCAATAAAACTGTGTACATTAAAATTGCAATAGAAAACCATGAAAAATATAATAAAATTACAAGAGATTCCATAAATTGGCATATATATTAATACACAATTTTATTTACATAAACCTGAAGATACATATATAATTGTATTTATAAAAACGTTACCAAATGTCAATACATTTTATTATACTTACACTGGTAATAGTGAAATTTTCAAATTGCGATAATAGAAAATATATTGTTGATGATCCAAGCTCAAGTGATGGTAAGTAAAAGTCGACTTCACGCTATAGTAAAATCCAATTGTCTGAATGTGACCATTTTGGTATTATTATTAAATTTATAAGGTTTTGTTTAATTTTGTTTTTAATTGAAAAATTCTTATTCACACATTGTAACGGGATATTTACCGTGATTACTATTGAGCGATGAGCACCCGATATTTCGACGGTGTTGCAAGCATCATGTTCACGGGAATACTGAAATACAGTGTTGAAAAATTCTTGGTTTTTTAATTATCCATCGTCTAATTTAATTTGTTTGCATGTTCTTCTTTTGTATGTTATACTTTTGTTTCATTGTGTGCTAAATAAAACTACAATCTATTTCTTTGCTATCATTATAATTGCCTATTTTATCGGTGGTTTGACTTAAATTAATTAATTTATCTATAAAATAACATTACATTATATCAAACCAAATGTCTAAAATTCAATATTAGATACAAAATTAATCCTTCCTAGTTTCTCAGAATTATTTCCAATGACAAGTAAATGAGTAATGAATCCAATACCTAAGAACAATGCCGATTTCGTTCATTATCAGCCTCTTACGCTCCCATGGCTGGGATCCGGCCTTCTCTCAGAGAGAAAGGGCGGTATGGGCCATAATCCACCACGCGGGCCCAGTGCGGCTTATTGGATGACACATGTCCTCGAATTTTGTGGTTCTTGAACATGCCGGTTTCCTCCCGATGTTTTCCTTCACCGTTTTTGAGCGAGTGTGAATAATCCGTACATAACTTGATATAAGTCATTGGTGCGGGCCGAGTCGAGATTCGAACTATGGTGCGTCGGTTTGAAAATCGCACAAGTTCCTGCTCGGCCACACTCGCTCTCCGATTTCGTTAGTCAAGTTAAATTGTTAATATAGTTCGTTTACGCTGTTATCGTTTAATTTGTTAACTAAGTAGTAAATTTCAATTTAGCTAAGATGCAAGCAACAAGCTGCTGATGTTCAAAGTAGAAAGACTTTTAAAGTCTGAACTTATATTACTTTAAAACGCAAAGGTTTTCTTAGAAATTAAAAAATAATAATTAAGTATAGGAGATTTCTAGGGTTATATAGTTATATTTTAGAGTTCCGTATAAGCAGCACCCTAGACGCTCAAGCAAACGTACGTTAGCTTGAGCGGCCCCTAAGAGCTGGCAAAATACAGCGGTTAGAAATTGGAATCTGTTTCCGTCCGTCACTCAGTCTCAGACGATTTATTTTGGATATGTTTGATGTCAATTTTTTTAAAACGAAGTAGTTGAAAGATTTAAATTGTAAAACTGAATTAGATCTTCCTACGACAGAAATTGTGACACAAATGTGAGACATAAATTTCTTTGCTGTTCACAATAGACACTTGGCTGTGCAACTCACACAGCTGCTGTAGCGACACTAATTATCGTGTTACAGTAAATGTTACAATTAGAGACACCCGTGTCATACGGATGTATCCACTGAATGTATGGTGTATAGTGTCATATGGTAGTCTAAACCTAGCATTAAAATGCTTACCTAGAGCATGACAATTACGGAACACTATTGCAAGTATTGCAAAGTTTAGTCATATTCATATTATTCCAAAGGCAACTCGGTACATACTGTAATTTATAGATAGACTAGCTTCTGCCCGTAGTTTTCACCCGCGTTCCCACATGAACATTTTCCGGGATAAAAAGTAGCCTATGTTACTCTCCGGTCCATAAACTATATCTATGCCAAAAATCACGTCGATCCGTTGCTCCGTTGCTTGAAAGAAGGACAAACCAACAAATACACTTTCGCATTTATAATATTAAGTAGGTAGGAATAGATAAACTATTGAAACACCACTGTATCACAAACAATATCAAAAAAATCTGAAAAACTAAGTGTCACCATGTCCGGTCTAATCGCTCATAGCGGTCTTTTCCAGATAACTCTGCAAGGGGATGCAATGGTGGCTAATAGAATATTTGTGCCTAATAGTAATAATAGTCCACATTTTATAATTACATTCAAATCGAGGACATTTTATTTATGTAACAACAAACTTAAATTTCTTTTGCAGAAAATTGTGTTGATCGACCTCCAGTTCTCATCTTACCTGTCATTATCAAGCTTTTCCGGTATCCGAAACTATCCAAAAAACCTGTATCAAAAATAGATAAACGTTATTTATAGAAAAAAATATATGATTCATTCCTAATATCATTAATTGATTCGAAATCAGTAAGTAGTACATGCATTAGTATCCGGAATCACTTTAATTGATGTTTTTAATGTGTTACACTATTTCTAATTCTACTACCATGACTTTCTAATCTTGTACGAGTACATACTTGGTGGTGGGATATTTTCTAATAATGCTCGCCTACAGGCTAAATAATCTGTGTCGCCTACCATCCTCAATTTGAAAAACTTTCGCCAAGCACCAATCGGTGTGTCATTCGCTAGTGCAGCTGCACTTAAGGGGCAGAATTCAGCGCGCCGCTATCTCGCTCGCGCATCTCAACATTTTTGAAGATAAACAATCACTTACTATAATTATGAAAAATCGCATTCGGTGAAATTGCTGACAATAACATGACAAAGGTTATACAAAATTTTCATTTTGATCCATTCAAGTTTTCAAACCTAAAAATGGGATTTTATGTTGTGCCCATTTTCATGTATGAAATCTTGATCGGATCAAAATGATACTTTTGCTGTACCTTTGCAATGTCATTGCCAGCAATTTCACCGAATGCGATTTTTCATAATTATATTAAGTGATTATTCATGTTCAAAAATGTTAAGATGCGCGAGCGAGATAGCGGCGCGCCGGGTTCTGCACCTTAAGATCAGGCGGGATAGTGGGTGGTGCTAACCTATCACCGGTGTCGTGAGGTGCTGTAGTGTATTTCACTTATTATAATTTTAAGGTATTAGGTAGGTAAAGTAATGAAACCTAGGACGGTTTCATTATTTCTAATGTTTGCTATTTATAACTTGGTTTGTTTTATATAACGTTTTCTTTCCAAGGTCTCTGAAAGATAAATATCAGAGGAAGCGGTTTTCAAATAATAAAAAAAAAACCTATCACCGGGCGTAAAAAATTTACTTACAACGGATCTTCTCAGTTGCACTGTGCGCCGTAACAGGATTCTCAAGGCAGGAGAGGATCTTCAAGGCAGGATTCAGATTATTGTGTCTAGGCGTGTCGTAGCGCACAGAACACTATCGATTTCATTCAGGTTCACACTTATGTGATGGGTTGTGTCCCTACCGCCTTGTGTTGTGTCGCCTTGTGTCGTGTCGCCTTGTGTCGTGTCGCCTTGTGTCGTGTCGCCTTGTGTTGTGTCGCCTTGTGACGTGTCCCCTTGTACCGTGTCCATATTAAATGTACGACTTTGATACCGTTCTGTCGCATCACGATACAGTAATCTAAATCTGGCTTTAGACTATTCACATACGCTGCCATAAACGGAGTTGACAGGGTTCGCCATTGAGAGATACTTCAAAGAGGGACTACCTAGTCTGGTATACTACTACAATATTTCAGTTCGTCATCATTAATATAACTGTCGCCATTATATATGTATTTAGTTGCAGAGATGGAAGCCGCATAACGCTTAGATTTTTTTATATAATTTGATGATGAGACAAGCCGGTCGTTTGCTTAACGATAAGCATAACGCCGACCCATAACAATTGCATTACCACTCAGAACTTTGAAACACAAAGGCCTGCTCACCACCCTGAGATGTTAGGTATTAAGTCTCATAAGCCATAAGCCCAGTAATTTCACTGGCTGCTCTGCTCAAACCGGAACACAGTAATGCATTACTGCTTGGCGGCAGACTTCACGAGCAAAGCGGTGGACCTACCCAGACGGACTCTCACAGAAGAGCTGTTATTCCTACCACCTATAGTAATAGTATAGATAGGGTCTATCGACCGGATCACTATACAACTATGGTTGTGATGTCTGTGAGTAATGTACCACCACCACCAGTTTTATACAATTTAAATTGGATGACATGATGACGATGATTTAAGATTGTGTTTTATTTTTCTACACCACCGACCACTCTCACTCCGCAAGTCTCTCCATCCTGTAGACTGAAGAAAGAGATATATATTATAGTGATATAAGCCCGCCCATTAAACTTTTGTGATAACATTTTTTTTCTGTACTTTTACCATCGCATAACACAACGTTTTTTCTTCGTAAACTTGCTTGTAGCGTGACATTGCATAACTAAACAGGTGGTCCGAGACAAAAGAGGTGACGACAAATCTATGAACACGAGAACAATGCAATAACTAGGTGCTAATAAAGAGCTATTGAGAGAAACTGACATTCAAAAATCAAATACGAGAAAAATTACAACGGTGAGTGGTCTGCTATTATTGTTTGTATTTGAGGTTCTATTTTTTTTATCTTATACCCAATTATATTCGAAACATGTTTTACTATCTTATTTTTTTAACGATTTTGTAGAAGATCGCGATAAAGATTTTAGCGTAAGGCAGAAAAAAGTAATAGGGAGAAATTTTAGCATAGTATGAGGATTGATATTAAATTTCTTAAATGTGATGGATCTGTATTCCAGACGTCGTGAAATAAATCCCGATGCGCGTAGTTTACCCTTATTTTCCACTGTGTTTCCTATAATAACAATAATTTGGGAGTTTCAAGATGAGAGTGAATAGGTTTCTTCTAGGCAAGCGTGTTATATCATAGACTGCATTATCACTCCGAGGTTTTGAAGGTTTAGGCGCAAAATGGCCAATTCTCAAAATGGCATATGAGTCTTAAAAGGACTAATTCTACAAATGGCAAATTCTACAAAGGACAAGTTCTCGTAATGGCAAATTCTACAAATGCCAAATTCTCATAATGACAAATTCTACCCCCTAAATCAGTATTATTACACACACAAATTTTGGTAAGTAAACAAATAATTAGAATAATAAAAAATAAACAAAATCGACAATAGTGTATTTTCGCGTTCCCGCTAAAACTCTAAAGTATAGTTAGTTAGCAAAATTACACATTGGTAAAGAAGTTTTCTTTAACATATTTACCTAGTGCTGTAATTACTTACATTTCATTCGGTGCATTGGCAGTCTAAAACAGCCACGTGGATATTTTTTTTTATAATGATATAGTTGCGTTTGACTATCACCAACTGTGTCCTTAGTACGAGTTACACAGTTAAAATACGTTTACGCGAATGGCTGCGTTTGTCGAGTAAACATAAACACCATACAAAACAAATGCGCAATGATAGTTCATAAATGCGACATTAGGGGCGCTGTACATTTTTTCATACAAAATCTTCGTAAACGCGGTCACTGTCTAATGCGTTAACTTGTTGCAAAACACATACTAGGCCCTCTGGTGGTAACTGACGATGCGGTCGACGATGTAGCGCGCTTATTTAGAAGTCACCTGTTTGCGGTTTATTTTTGCATTTTCACGATATTTACAGGATGTGAAAATAATTAGTAACTTTTGATAATTAAAACCGGTTATTCGGAATATCGCATTATAAATGCGCAATTTGCAATTTAATCAAAATAAATTATCATCTAACTTTAAATCTATTCACTAATAGTTCTTTACACCCACGTATTGGCAGGGCCCTCTGTATGAACTGTAACTGTATTTTACTAAATGAATACTTATGTTTCTCTAGCTCTGTTGAGAATACTCAGCCAGTGTATTCAACCAACGAGACATAATATTAAAAACAAGCGTCTATATTTTATACATCGCCGTGATTGAAGATGGGCTGGGCCTTCATTAAGTAACAAATTACTGAACGAAACATGAGCAAACCGAAATTTCAGTGAAACAACAATTTGTACTTACATAATTTAACGTCATGCCATAAAAGTAGCCAAGCTACCTTTATTTTGTATCATTCGTCATTACCCAGTACGTCCGTTCGTTAAGGTGGTATTCCGAGTCAATAACATGCATCATTCTGTCGTCTTTGCACACACTGTCCGTTTGCGTTGATATAAAAGAGAAGGAAGACCGCGCGGGCCACTAAAATTGAGTAATAATCCAAAAAAAAGCTTAATTACTTCAAAATTATCAATAATAATTATTATTATTATGTATTATACGACCTCCAGACAATGCGCGCCGTGTCAAGGAGCACCCTTCTGCATCTGACCCTTGATCCAACCGTCTAGCGAGAGCCTCTTAAGATGTTGATCGAGGCTCTTCACTATAAGGCCGTTCGCTGAAACAACTATGGCTCAATGATCGTTGAATCAACATTCCACATGACGGTTACCTGAGCCTAGTCATGGTACTTGCTGAGCTTGTCCTTCTCGGCCTTCACGAGTTTCTCATCTTGGGGGATGGTGATGTCAACGAGCACTGCCCGGCGCGGCGTTGGGACCAATTTACCAGTACGATATCAGGCTTATTGGCAACAATTTACTATTATTAATGATTATATTTCATTAATAGCCACTGCCAGATTATCTCATCTGATTTTGCTAAAAAAAACCTTTAAAGTGAAGCTATTTAGCTACCACATACGCTTTAAGTTTCCAGTATTAGTCTTCTAATAAGTTTCAACAATTTATTTTTAAGTACAATAAAGTACCTATTTATGTTGCAGATGAAATGGAAACTCTTAATACACTTAATACAGCTCAAGTTCATTATTATGACAGAGCAATCAATTGCCGGAGTCACGTACCTTGACCACTTTGATTTTGAGGAAAGATATAGCAACCCAACTGAATGTGATCCATTTTATTGGCATCCGTTGCATCTACCCGAGCATTGCGTAAAAATGTTCGAAAAGTTGATACGGTCGCGAGTTGCTACACCTGTTAGAGTTGTAAGGGAAAAAAAGAGGGAAAAATTCGTGGAAGAATACTCACTCAAGCCTAATCCGCCTTATTTCGAATATTTGGAACCGGAATTCGATTACCCTAGCTACGATATACTTACTTCTAGAAATATTTACAGTTACGGTCAAGATGATGACCAAATAGTAAATTATTTGTCACCTTACGAAAAAATGTTCGAATTCTTAAGACGAGACGTTAGCAAAAATCCAACTGCCCCTGTGATACGAATGTCTAACTTTGGACCGGTTGCTATATATGAGCAATCGATATCTAAAAGAAGTAAAGATATGATACAAAAAATTGCTCGCGCTTATGCTGAAGCTGGTCAAAGACCTGACAATGGTGACAATGGTGGATATTATTATGGTAACATTGAGATTCCGATTGAAATGAAAAATTCAATCAGTAATAAAGATTCTAATTACGCACGTAATTCCGACAGTACTAAAGCAAAAAAACATAAAGATACTAAAAAGAAAAAGCATAAAAGAAAGAAAAACAAACATAGAGATGTGGGTGGTTTAGTTATAGAGTAATTCGTGAGTATTTTTTTTAATACATAACTTTAGTGCAAAAGTAAAAGAAAAAATTACGTTGTACAATGGATTACGTGAAAGAAGTGATTTAAAACGATGAAAAAAATCTTGCTGGCATTGTACTGTTTCCAAAACAATTCAATTGTTTTAGTCGTCGACCACTTTTCCATCGATCTCATTGATTAGTTGAAAAGTTTGTGAGTACACAACTTAGCGCCAAGAGCGATAAATTTAAAAATAGCGATAAAACATGTAAAATGATATTAGTGCAGGTAAATTATAGCAAATTGATTTTAAATAAAAATGTATAAAATCTCTTAATTCTTTAAATTGTTTTAGATATTATTGATCGCGCTTTCTACAACATGGGTGTTATGTACTATCACGGGTGTCAGTTACATGGATTCTTTCAACTTCAAGTCATTCAATAGACATGTACCGGGTGAAGACCCATGCAATCCGCTGTATTGGTATCCGAGGAATATTCCGGAGTACTGCTATTATAATAGCACAAAACCAGAGACCAAACCAAACCCTATTCCGCTACCAATTCCAGTTCCTCTACCTCCACAGCCTATTTCTATACCGATGCCCCCATCATACCCCATGCCCCAACCTTATCCGATGCCACCAACCTTGGGAATGCCTCCTTTACCTATGCCAGGGTATCCACCAATTCCGCTTCCTTATGGTGTACCAATGGGATCTACAAACTCCATGCTACCAGTAGCTTTTCCTTACCCTTTTCAATTTTATAGACCAAGACAACAAGCCGGCCTGGTCCCAGGAATTCCAGGTTTGGTCTCACCGGATGGTGGAATAAACATTTTACCATTCTCAGATGTCTATGCAGACATATTGGAGAACCATAGAAATAAGTTAATAAGAAAAAAATTTGGGAAGTTCTACGATGATTATGATGATTATCCCAGAAAACGAAGAAGACATAGGCATGGCAAATACTAGTGGCGATCGGTTTCTAAATCAACAAACTGTTGTGCTATGTGAAACCAAAGAGAATATAACGCTACGCTACATCGGAAACCTAATTACTTTTTTGTGCGTGTACATTGAAACTTACATAGAGTTTTAAGTTACAGATACATAATATATGCATAATATCATTTCAGATACGTTAGTACAAATGAATTAAAATCTATTTTGATAAATCGTGTAATTATCGTGCTTGTGATCACCAACTTCAGTGTCCCAACTTTTTGATTTGCTTTGACAACTGACTCAAGAAATGTTACGCGATGATGTGACCAAAATAAGCAAATTAACTTCGACAGAGTGATATATTTACTCGAAATATCAGTAACAAGTGATACCTATTAGTACTTATTGAACGGCTCCGTGACTAAATTTTTAGTAACCCTGCCTGCAAAGTGAGCGGCGCCGGTTTCGATCACCGGTCGGGGGCAACTTTGCGATGAACATCAAAATTGTTTTCGAATTGTTGTGCTGCGTATCCGTATGTGTCCATGCTACTTGCAACACAGGGAATCCTAGTGCAAGCTTTTGTTTGTTGTTATTCTTCTCTTCTTATTTTATTGTTATTTTAAAAGACTAAACAATCACGCATCCTGTTATAATAACTCTGGTCTGTTCAAGAAATCTATCTTGATTTATGATAAAATAATACTTCAAGTTTATTGCTTATATTTTTATTTCAATTAAAATAGTAACAGTATACGCTAAGAATAAACAGTTTGATCTAAGTTTTACCTCGGAGAATACCAAACTTTGAAAGCATGACGGCTACGTTATTAAAAGATATAACATGAAAGTTTTTACTTCAGAACTCTGCATAACACTTTATGGAACCACTAAACAGTATTGAAAATAAACTAAGTGAAATATTTCAATTTTTTACTAGAAAATATTTATAAACCCAGTATTAGTAAGACAGTAGAATTTACTACTTACTTACTGCATAAATGAATTATAATTCATGCTGGTACAATACATCATGTAACCTTATTACATATATGAAAGTTTGGTATGTTCCGCTTTTATAAAAACTAATATAACTAAGTACAATAAAATTACCTATGTATTGCTTATAAAAGTATTAAGTAAGTATTCTTATACATTAAAATCTTAGTTGCTAATGTTCATTGTATAAATGAACATTCAGATCTTAACTACTGGACGGAATACCTGATGGCTTCTCGTAGAAACATACACATGCGTTATAACTATTAAAAAATACAGTGGGTAGCATAGTAAGCGTTAGGGGCACCTTAGACGCTCAAGAAAATGTACGTTTGTTTGTCAGAATAAAAACGCTTTTGCGTCAAGCGCGCATTTCGAGTCGAAATCTGCGCTTGACGCACAAGCGTTGTTATTCTGACAAGCAAACGTACGTTTGCTTGAGCGTCTAGGGTGCCCCTATAACCATACCTTCTAAACACATACCGTTCAAATAACATACCTATATATATTTCCTTAAACATATTCCAATATCTACCGTACTTATACTATATTCTTCATATAATTAATTTTCATCCACGCACCTTACAATTATATAGATAGTTGAATATAAAATGTGCGTAACGTATACCTATTTTTTATTCTAAGTTTTAAGTGCATATTGCCGCTTGAGTAGATAATTAATTTAAGTAGACATACTTAAGTAATCATAAATATTTGCACCTTAAATTTTTAATTGAATATTCGTAGTAATAGAAAACATTAGTATTATGTACTGGAAAAGGTACTAAGTATGAATGCTCAATTTTATACTAAGTTATAAAAGAAGTGAATAGATACCTACGTCAAAGTCAAACGATTTTATCATTTGAATTGAATCTGGTTTTAACTTACAAATTTTACAGAGTCTAAAGGTGTTGACTGTGGAGGTACAGCGACGCAAGTACGGATCTGTTCGATCGATAAAGTTCGGTAAAATTGACAGTTCAAATGGAAAAGTGGGTTTTATTGATTTTTTATATAATTTATCGAGCCTCGATACAATCGACAAAAGTTATCGAATAGCTTGGTCGAATCCAAAGAGAATATAAAGCTACTATGAGTACAATACTTTACGATCAAACTTCGGTACTCGCAACATTCGATAAATTTATCAGTTTTTTCGATTCGACCAATTTATCGAACCGACTTCCGTACTTGTGCCGCTGTACTGATTAGAGAATGCATAATATTATAATTGGTTTACATTTTAGATTCATGTTTGCATAGCTCTGTTCATTCTAAGTGATAAGTCAGCAGTTTTTTTTCCAATATACATTTATTTTAGCAAGCACTTCTGTAAAATAAACGTTATATTAAAAATAAAAACCCTCTTATTTGTGTATTGAAGCTACTTGTACTTTTTCCATAATCCATAACATAATTCAATAATAATGTAGCATAGTCTAGCATAGTCTTGTCACCACCTGACTAGCACTCGCAGACTGTACCTAGTAATTTTTAACATACCATGACCTGTCTTTTAAATCATGTATATAGAGGTTGAGTTAAATAGTGATCTTCTTTTAAATTCTAATATGCGTAAATAGTAAGTAGGTAGTCAAAATAAAAATATAAAACATAAAGTTTGACAATAATTCTCAGTGGCATCGTGACGAATTTGACACTTTATTAGAATACCATTTATTAAAGACCATCTTCTTAAAACGTTTTTCCTCCAAATAATTAGACTAATGCATCATTTTAATCTTTAAAATACCAAAAAGTATTAAGAAATAACATCCACAATACTGTGTGCTGTGACTTACGACAGTTTACTTTTAAGTATGTCATGAAACAGCTAAGTATAAAATAATCTAATTTAATAATAATACTCTTATCTAACAATGGAATGTTATGTATGGATTCTTTTTTTATACTACTTATTTTAAACTCAAACTTAGTTACCTAGTAAAACCTAATTAACAATATAATGCTAATATACAAATACATTTATCTCTTAAATCATAAACTCTTGATTGTACAACACAAAAAATCTCACCCTACATCATCCTTCAATATAAGTAATATTTATATCGGCCATTTTATTGCGTAAGATACAAAGATACCTATAAAATGAATTTTTTGTAAAGACATTATCATAACAGTATCATTTTGGCTTATGAATTGTAGGTACTAAAACAACGTTGGTCATATATACATTATTGGCAGTACCTATAATTGCGGTGCGAGAATTTGGGCTATGGGTACATAGCAAGTTTACAACTGAAGATGGCGTAAAATATTAATTATGTTTGAGCTCCGCAGTAACTTACATGTAGGTATAGGTAGTCATAACCCTTCTTATTTTTTTGGTTGCTTGTTGGTTTCGCAAAATAAATAAATATTAATTAATGACAAGTCCGCTCCGATCCCTTAACACACACATCGTTGGTAAAGAATAACTTATCCCCGGTATATAAGAACCTGGACGTGGTAAAAGTCTGTAGTAGTCGAAAGTCGGAAGTAGTCCTCGAAAAGTCAGACTCTGGTTGTCTCTGTCTTCGAAAGTCCTGCGAATATCAAAGTAATAAGCGGTTGCCTTATTTAGTAGAAAATTGAACTGTTTTGTGCTATACCGCTGTAGCGTCACAAAGTTCACAGTCACCTCATAGTTTAGGAATTCCCTAAGAATGGATTGTCAATGACTTTCTCGTTATCAATTTAAACCTCTTTTTAGATACTATTTACATAAATGGTAGTTTTAGCGAACGGAAGCTAAAAAATAGCATACATTTAATAGAAGAAAATTATAGAAATGCTTTTCTGAACTCAGTTAACTGCAATATTGATACGCAGTGTAATGAATGAGAACCTGTTTGTTATTTGTTACATTAAGGGTCTTACGTCGTGGTCTCGCCCCACTGAGAAATCACCGATCATATCGCCAGTGTGGAAGGACCCTACAATGAGTCGTTAATTAGTCAAAATAACTTTTTAAGGACACTTTCTAAACCATTCTATGTGTACTTCATGAAATATTGCTGCACCAAAATCTCAAGCTCTCATTGTACAATTAGAGCCTCGATCTTCAAATAGGATTGCAATCTCATTACATTTGAGTAATCACATCTCACTAGGAAAAAAGCACTACTCTACATATAAAATATCACATAAATACATCTCAGAAATAATACAAGAAGCAATGCAAGCAGATTAATATGAATGCAATATTCTATTCTCTATTGAACTGACTTCGAAACAGGAGAAGTTGAAAACTGAAACTATTTTACTTAGTATCCGTAGGTATCATGGGTATGACGTATTTTCTATATTAGGTACCTATACATTTCGCCAAGCACATAAGTTAAGGTGGTAATCAGGTAGTAAAAATGGATAGTAATGATTTTCGCTGGCTATAGCTGCTGCTCTTAAGTTGAAAATATTTTTTTATGCTATTTAATAATAAGACGAGCCCATAGTTTGCTTGATGGTAAGTAAGCATAACGCCGGCCTATAACAACTAGAGCCACTCAGAACTTTGAATCACAAAGGCTTGCGTGGCACTGCGGTGCGCTCAAACTCACAATATATTTCAGCAACTGCTATTTTGTTTAGCATCTTCACCGCCTACGAAATCATAGTAAGTTAAGAATGAACTAGTCGTTCATTTCTCCATACAAACGTACTTGGGTGATTACTCCACTACTTGACGTTTTAAGTCCAAATTTAAGAATAATATCGATTTATCTCTTCGTTATCTAGGTTAGTATGCAAAAGAAAAAAATTAACTGACTTAAAAGTAATGAGTCTTCCAACATCTGTATTTTAGCACATATTTTAACGCAAGTTTGGACGTAAATAAATTACAAAAGGAAAACTCCAAAATAATGTACATATCTATTATAAAACACCAAGCATCAGAAGCCAATTCGTACATTTTTGCGCGCCGGTTTTCGACTTTTTGGTTTTCGTCGCGACTTTACGAGAGTGTTTATTTGTGTATGAGCGAGCATTAGCTTCATACTACTCATCGCTGCAGAGTCTTACCTTGTCCCACGAATGTTAAACGAAATAGCATGCATTTTAGCCGCGCCCACCGATTTGTTCGAGCAGTGGACTAGTAGGCTCTTAAGATCGGATCAGGTAGTGGCTAAATGCTAATAATAAAAAAGAACTTATATTAATTTCCAAGTTCCAAGCAATCAGTTAAATTTCAACAGTAGCGTCATGTCACCCTAACACTACGATTAAGGATAGATGAAAATACTCAATTCAGTGTAGACGCGCATTGCTCAAGACGCGTCAAGTATGTGCACTAAAGTTACGGCAGATATAAAATGCTCACTAGACTGGATTAATGGACATGTATTCAGCAGACATGAATGCTCTAAACGGAATGCGACTCGATTTTATATTCATGCCTGACTCTGGTATTTTTTTATTCTTGATATGTTTCCGTTTGACCAGTAACTTACCTATATGTTTTGATTTGTGATTAAGTTGTCAAATTTTGTTCCATTGAATCGTTTGGAAGAATTTATGTCGAATTCATCTGATAAGTTTGACTGGCTGAAAAATAAGCAAATCGCAAAAAAGCTACTTGAGAGATCACGAACTCAATTTTGTAGAAAAGCGGTGAAAGTGTTTTAGTATCACACTTTTTAATACTTAAGAACCACCATTTCACTCAAATATGACATTTTTTTGTTATGAATTTAATGGACGTGTTACAATGTGAAAAAATGGAATGTGGCCGAGCGGAAACTGCAGGTGTGACTTTGTATCTGACGTACCTACCTGAGTCTGAATCCCAACGGAGTCCAGCACTAACAAAATGTAACCCTGTCTTTAAATAATACATTAGTATGGTAAGCAAACGAGAAGCAACGTACTCTATTGCGAATTTAACTTACACTTGTTCTTCTATTTATTTTAAAAGAGGTTTATTGCGAGTCAGAAATGTAGAAATCGAATAAAAACCTCGGTCAAAGCAAAGTTCCTGTTTTGTTGTTAAACTTAGGTACAACGTAGTAGACGTCACAAATATTACGATACAGCGGGGCAAGTGCGGATCTTTTCCGTCGATATAATTCGATAATATTCGATAAAATTGACAGTTCAAATCGATAAATCCCACTTTATCGATTTGAACTGTCAATTTTATCGAGTTTTATCGAATATTATTGAATTTTATCGACCCGAATAGATCCGTACTTGCGCCGCAGATACAAAAGTTAATCGAAACACTTGCACAATAAAGCCTTGTTATATATACATAAAACAAACACGCAAGTACAGAAAACATCCCTTAATAAAAAAACTACCTCAGCCATGCTGATGATATTTATTTCAACCCGAGTTGAACTCGAGTATAAAATTAACAAATCTACATCAAATATATACTTAAGCATATTAACTAACAGTAATTCATTATCTTACAATAATCAATGTTAATAATTACGCGACATTATACAAACAATTTTGTCAGAAATCTTTCACTAAATTGTTATTACATTTTAAGGTGTGCCACATTTATGGAATGCTAATCGTTTTTTTTTTGTCTTTCTTCAAATCAATCAGCTAGACTTTCTCAGTACTCAATTAGCCTACAGGATCCAAATAAAATTAGGGTTTGCAGAGCTTGCTCCGAAAAAAAATCTATGTAGGTAGAACCTGTATGCCAAGTTTCAAGATTAGTTGAAAAATTAACTTATTCGCGGGTACCAACATCCGGGCAGATGAAAACAAAAGTGGCCAGTTGTTGCTGAGACTTCGTTCGTTTCGCTCACTCGGTCATTATCAAAAATACTGTTTACGCTGTTTATTAAACATTGATACGACAGTTATGTTGCATTAAAAATATTATGAAATAAATACATTTGCGTTTCTTTTTTATCTACTTTAAAAAACCGATTACATACATTTTACTGTGTATCGCTAAATATTCACTATAGCTGCTACATAAACACACACCACCTATAACTGCTAAATACATCGAACTTTTCTAAAAAAACAGTTGTATAATCAACAAGTTCCTTTAAGCGTTCTAGATAATCCATATTATCTAGAACTGCCAGTATGCAGCGAACCCAGCTTGTGTGTGAGGAACGTGTTAATTATTTATAAGTAGACCGAATAAAGATTAATCGCATATAGTAATCTCATAACTTAGTCATAATCGATAAGATTTGATAGTGAGTTTGATTTTGATAGTGGGAGAACTAACTCTTCTGCGAGTGTCCGTCTGGGTTGTTACCACCGCTTTGCTCGTGAAGTCTGCCGCCAAGCAGTAATGTGCAAGTATTACTGTGTTCCGGCTTGATGAGCAGAGTAACCAGTGAAATTACTGGGCTTATGAGACTTAATACCTAATGTCTCCGGGTAATGAGCGCACTACAGGGCCGCGCAGGCCTTTGTGTTTCAAAGTTCTTGTGGCACTGCAATTGTTATGGGCCGGAGTTATGCTTACCATCAGGCAAACGACCAGCTCGTCTCGTTACCAAATAACATAAAAAAAGAACGATAATTTTGGAGCACATGATGATAGGTTTGTTAGTTTATCTTTTCCTTTATCAAGTAACAAAGTATACAGACAACTTTGTAACTAAAAACCCGATGTCGCGGTTAGAAGAAAGCAATAAAACAGGCATTACCGCAGACGGTCCCAGTGCTCCACAATGCAAATATGGTTGGAACCGTGCAACATAATAATATGGAACACGAAGCACACAGAGCATCGGATATTGGGGTAGGTTATTAGAAGTTCAACTTCATCACTTTTATCAAAGATTTCTAACTATTCCATGGTACACAAATTTTCTGACAACTCTACATACTAAGCCTTTAAAACTTAATTTCGTGTTGAGGCTGCAATACTGCGCAAGGCATCTAAGTGGCACTATAATAAATAATTATTGTTATAGCTTATTGTTATTGTTATATACTACTTTTAACGCGATGACAAGACGATGCTGTCACTTAAATTTTCTCACTTTTAGTTCTCTCCATCCAAGCGTCGCCTCCATCCAGATATCGCTTTTAACTATACTTTAGTATTTACTCATTATTTGCTCATTTTACTTCAGTGATAAGTTTTTTTTTCTCTACTGTGGTTGGTTTTCATTCCGGTGCATAATAAATTATATTGTATTTATTAACTAAAAAAATGTAGAAGTTATGTAACAGTATTCACAGCACTATTAAAATTAGAATCCCTCCGAAACCAAGACAAGACGACTATAAGCGCTTGAATCTATGTTATTCAAACGCCAGGAATGTTCTCGTTTCCTTTGCCAGTTGATTTATCCTGTTTATCTATCATTTAGTAAAATGAAAGAAAAATATCTTCAGATCTTAGTCAAAGAAACGCAAGAGTATATTATTTTATATACATACACTGTTAATATTTTTTATTACAAATAATACAATCATTATTCTACGTTTTTGAAACTTACACGATTAAAATCGTACAGTATGTTGTGATATGTTTGTGATTACAATTCGTGCAACTTTCTAATAATCTTAATACATTTAAAGTTACATAAATAATAAATATTGTGGATCCTTACGAATAATTGAAATCTCTTCCTCCTCTAACGGAAATGATAACTAATAATTATAATACTATGTTTTAAAAGTTTATGTTAGTACTTATACTAAGATTTAATAGTCTTAGCTGATCTATGAAAGGCTACTACTAATTAATATCATAAATACCTACGTATAATACATGTTTTAATCAATTTTTCTTCGTATATCGCTAACTAAAATCTATGTTTGCTCTTAATTTTTCATTGACAGTACACATTCTCAAAATGCACTAAATAATTTCATTGAGCATTTTTGACATTTTGTGATGTAGCTAATCAAACAGTGCTTTCGAAGTCATTAAACTATCATAAACAATCAAATTTCGTAAAGAACTACTGATAAATATATATAACGAGATTAACAAATGTCTGAGTTTCTCGGATTTAAAATTGCTATGTTTTCTATGATTAAGTTTCGAAATGACAAAGTTGCGGTTGTATAGGTTGTCGCAACGTTGTCATTTCTTCATTCGGTTGCCGCCGCTCCGATGTGGAGAGAAATCTTCAAAGACTGAAAGCCGGCTGGATTTATGGACATAATGATGACATAATACCAGCCTGACCTATAACTTTTTAAAAGACTGGATTATATACCTACTATATGGCCATAATCCAGCCATTCCTAAATTAAAATTAAATTAAACTAAAATCTATTTTTGAAAATGAGAGGGAAAGATTTAATAAGTTGAAGTTTGTATCGTACGTTCAGGGGAGTAGATATATCTTACAGTTTCGCCTCCGAAACTGACAGCTTGGTCTCAGAACTTATGGCTGGCAGCAGGCTGTTCCGGAGGCGTCACGTTCATTCCCATGTTATCATAAGAAAAGTCGAGGGTCGTGTCTTCAGCGGGATGTCTGTTACTCAGCGCTGTGCTCATTGTCTTTGGTGTGGTCGGTCCTTGACTTTTCTCCGTCTGCGAAGTCCTGGTGTCCAAATCTCGCACGTTAAGAGGTTGTGGGTTTCGCTTTGGAGGCTCCGAATTTCGGATTTCGAGTTTCAGGTCGGATCGTGGTTTTGCCATTTCGGCGTGCGGGTTGTAATGCGTTAAGTCGGTGGGGTTCTGCTTCACTCGGTTCTGGAATTATAGAATAAGAAAGATGACAATAAAAAAAACATGACAATAAATATTAATTACAATACCTTTATTTATAATTGGATATTTAAATAAATGTGTTTCCATTAGTAATTGATTTAAGATTCCTTATTCTTTCGTATTCATTAATTAAATATTTGGTTAACGAAGTTACGTAATTATATGTATTCTTATTGAAACCGATCGCAAAGTGAGAGATTTTGGTCGATAATAATTTTGGTCTACAAAAAGACACTAACGGCACTCATCTTTGTTGGTAGTGCATGAGCACTGTACCGACCTGTTGTTTTTTTATTTTATTTTATTTGGTAAACGGTATACGAGCTGGTCGTTTGCCTGATGGTAAGCATAACGCCGGCCCGTAACAATTGCAGTGCCACCCAGAACATTGAAACACAAAGGCCTGCGCGCGCTCGTTACCCTGAGACATTAGGTATTAAGTCTCATAAGCCCAGTAATTTCACTGGCTACTCTGCTCATCAAACCGGAACACATTAATGCTTGCACACCTACTGCTTGGCGGCAGACTTCACGAGCAAAGCGGTGGTAACAACCCAGACGGACACTCGCAGAAGAGTTAGTCCTCCCACTAACTGTTGTATCGGATTAGTTCGCACTCCTATATCACGAGAAGTATTTTTTAATTTTGTTCACCTTTGTAGGCTGGAACTTCTGCTTTATGTACCGCCAAGAGAGTCTGCCGCGGCAGACAATCACCAGGACAATCAGCAGCACAGCCAGGGCGACTCCGCTAATAATAAGCGAAATTTGCGCCTGTCGTTGAACACCTGGAAGAAAAACGAAATTATGCGTTAAGGCGGTATCCCCAGTCAATGTCATTCATCATTCTGTCCTCTACACATACTGTTGGTTTGCGTTGCTGTAAAAGAGAAGGAAGATCGCGCGGGCCACTAAGAACCAAAAAAGCGTACCTAATTACTTGTAAAATGTACCTCAATCAATTTTTTATTATTCTATAATAAGTAAGTCGTGTTAATTCTATCAATATATATTTATAAATAACAGAGATATTTCATTTCAAACTTATTTTTAGAGGTAACTTTGACATTTTTTTGATCGAGTAAATTTGTTAAAAACTTGTTTTGATCACAACAAGATTATCGGTACTACGATGAATAACGACATATTTTTTCCAGTTCCAGAAGCTTTTCTGATATTCCTAAAAAAACTTTTTAAGTGAATCTACATAGTATAATTTGGGTGAATATGGGAAAGAAGCAGAACTCTATTTTGAAAACCAAATAGAATTACTTAAAAAAGCGGGAACCGATTTCGACGACAGTACCTACTGCGATATATGAAAATACAATTCCCATTTTTTCATATTTATATGTTTTTTTTTAATTTTATTGACCACCACATCATATCAACCACCTCGAGAGTATAAAAAGAATTATCAAAATCGGTCCACAATTGACGGAGAAATCGGTGAACGTAGGTACATAAAAAATACATCCTCCCCCTTTTTCGAAATCGGTTAAAAAGGAAATTCTTATCTCCCGTCAACAATAAAGACAGCAAAATATATCAATAGATAAACACGGCCTTCAAGAGGAAGTACCGACCCATAATCGTATTTTGTTTATGTTAAAATGTTCTCGTCTACGCGTGCTATAATGCATTTCAAACACTTGCGTAACCCAATAAAGTGCATAATATATTTGATTCAACGTAAACAACATTAAGTTTGATTAGGTATGATTCAAATATTGAGGGCAATCGCTTTTCTATTTTTATTTTTATTTCTTTTTTTTTATTTTATTTGGTAACGAGACGAGCTGGTCGTTTGCCTAATGGTAAGCACAACGCCGGCCCATAACATTTGCAGTGCCACCCAGAACTTTGAAACACAAAGGCCTGCGCGGCTCTGCAGTGCCCTCGTTACCCTGAGACATTAGGTATTAAGTCTCATAAGCCCAGTAATTTCACTGGATACTCTGCTCATCAAACCGGAACACAGTAATGCTTGCACACTACTGCTTGGCGGCAGACTTCACGAGCAAAGCGGTGGTAACAACCCAGACGGACACTCGCAGAAGAGCTAGTCCTCCCACTAACAAAATTGCGCAACAGCATAAAATTAGGTATTAAATTGTACTTGAATATTGCATGTACCTACTATATGATTGTGCATAAAAGAATTGTTTATCTATCTATAAAGTCTCATAAGCCCAGTAACACTGACTACTTTGGTATCAAACCGGAACAAAAGTAAAGCTTGCACATTACTGCTCGGTGGCAGACTACACGAGCAAAGCGGTGGTACCCCCCAGACGGACACTCGCAGAAAATCTGTCACAGAGCCGGTATCGGTATATTATTCCATCACCTCTTGTCGGCCTTAAACACAGCAAAAACTGTAGTCCGCAAACAGCAAGCGAAACTACTGGTTTCTATGAATTTATATGTTTACTCAGGGTAACAAACGCCAGCAGTGCCGGGCAGGCCTTTATGTTACAAAGATCTAGGCGGCACTTCAATTATTATTTATTAGACGTTATGCTCACTATCACGCAAACAACCTGTTTGTCTGTTTAGGCATTATAATTAAATTAGAGACAGACATTAGATTCGACATAATAATTTTTATTTTCAACTCTAGTATCCTTTATCTAGCTAATACATAAATAAATACTGCATCTAACCTAGTTACAAAAACAGTAACATAATCTACAAGTCAAGTAAGCCTATAATAATCTAAATGTTCTAGCCCACTACCAGTTGGAAGCATACCCATCATGTTGGCGGCATTGCATTATAATTAAATTAGTGGCTAACTACATTTCGTTACCTTTGAAACTAGCCACCGCTAGCCGCTTCCAATTAGATTAGCCAAGCTCGCCGGCACCCTATCCGAGCCCTAAGGCTGTCAATTGAAGCTGTGTGGAGTGCAGTAGAGAAAATGTGACTTATAGAGTTGCATAAAATCAAATCTCTGCCCGTCACGTAAACTTTTTAAAGTTCTATCGGTTAAACTTACTCTAACAGCCTCTAGTGGTATGAGCATCATTCAGCGATAGAAACATAACACTATACTTTATTAATCTCGATACCTTGTAGAATATAAATATTATTTGCAGGAAAAAAATAAAAGCTATTAAACTCTACTCAGTATAAAGAGGCAGATACTTTTACAAGCTTACGCTGACAGAGTACTTATAGCTCGTAAGGCTTCAGGCATAAGAAAACTTTCGCCAAGAGATATTACAATTAGTAGGTTAAATTAATTTGAATAATGTACAATACCAACCTTCGTACTTAGTACAAAACGACCTAAATGCAAACAGCTTATAATTATTATTATCATGGACAGAAATTTCAAACGATGGTACTAGTAGTTACCATTAATATTAATTTCTAAGAGTATAATTGCCCATAGCCCATAAACCAACACATAGGCCAGGTGGATGTCACATGTTATCGAATTTTTATATGATTCTTAAACATGCGGGTTTCCTCACGATGTTTTCCTTCACCGTTTTCAATGCGATTGCGGTAAAATCCACACATAACTTGTTTAGTCATTGGTGCGGGGCCGAGCCGGGATTTCATCCATTGTGCGTCAGATTGAAAATCGCACAAGTTCTCGGCCACACGCGCTCTGATCAAATACTATCCTACCGAGTAAACAAAAATCTGTATTTACGCTCCATCGAGTATTTTGTGCAATGAGGATAAATCCTTTTTGACGCTACACCAAAGTTAAATTCTGTATTCTAGGCATTTGTGTCTTATTAGTTCTTTTGTTTCTTTTTAAGAATTATTCAATTTTATTTGGCGAGTGCCACTTAAATTGACATTAATATGTTATTTCTTTTTAAAAGAAAGCTTAAAGTAGATTTTGCTGTCAAGAGTATTAGTTGCTGTCGCTTGTGAATAGCTGAAGTATATTTATTACGCATTGTAACAAATCATCGCAATACTGCTGGCATAAAATAACAATAAACAAAAATATGTTCGCTGATTTAGATGGAAATTTGTATGTAATTGGTTGTTTAATAAATAATCGCACACCAATTTACTTCAATCGAAAAACTCAAATAGGTACCTGTGCTATATACTTTTCCAAATATCATTTAGGCCACCGTTTAACAATATTGTGATTATCTCACCCAATAAAATGTGTCCGTGAAAGTAATACGTTAAGCCGTTAATAACGGGCGTCTTTTGAATTACTTTTACACATACATTCATTACCTCGACTATCCAAAACCAGAATATGTAAGGTAGGTCGGCCTCCTACTAGACGACCTGGTAAATACCATGCCATTAGGTGCAAAGCACAAATAGCCGTTCATATTCTATGGGGGAGGGGGGTATGTTCTATGTTCAGCAGTGGACGTCTTCCGGCTGATGATGGTGATCCCGATTATGTTACAACCATCACTCTCGGTCCATAGACAGAAAGTGTAACTAAATACTACTGACTCACCCACCTATTCTTATTTAGAAAAGGATCAAAATTAATTAATATTTCCTCACATTGATTTTTTTCTTATGGAACTGAACAGAAGGGCTCTCGAGCATCCAAACGATTCGATATCGCAAGCGCTTTTAAATATCGATTTCAGTGAACCTCCAAATGGATAACTTGAGCCCAAAAAGTTGTTAATGACATTACTTAATAAAACATGTTCGAGTAGTAAAGTAAGATATTTACAACTTGATAAAACGCAAAGCTTCTATTTCATTTTCCCAGCATTATTTTGAATAAATAAACACAGGGACATTGTAAATATTAAAAACAAAAAGTAAGTAGGTACATATTGTACAAAAAGTCAGCAAAATTCAGTCGCCATAGCTCAACAAAAGTAATCGCAACTCATTCAATATTAACTCGCAAAAGCAACACAATTGGACAGAAAAAGGATGTTCTCGTACAAAAAAGGTCGATTTATAAGGAAAAATCAACTTGATAAAGTGAAAACGAAATTTTTTTCTTGGAGATGATGGACGTATTCCTTGCTATACAGCACTACTACACCTATACTTTGAAGTTATCAGTTACCTACGATGTTTGAAAGGCAAGATCAAAATCGGGCTTATTTGCATGCAGATTGATTTCAAAACATCATTTTGACTATCTTTGACGTTTCGAATCAGGTCGTGATCAATAGTGATCACAATCAATATAATAATGTTCACAATAATAATAATTAAGAATACGGGGGCTTGAGTTTGAGTATTTTAGTAATCATAATTTATCTACTTGATGGAATGGAAAGTCAAGGGTATTTCATAACTCACTAGGTACCTAATAATTATTATAAATTAAAGTCCTCCGCCACGTAGAGTTCGTTTTTGTTCGGGGTACTCTCAGTAACTACTGTACGGAGTTTCTGAGTTTCTGTATGGAGTTTAATACGGTTTTCATCAATAGAAAGAGGGATAATTTGAGAACGTTATATAGGAAGATTACAATTTATGAACAAATTGCGAAAATAAGCTTTCGGTATGATGATATATATATCCCATCTGACAGTTTTCGTGGTGTGCGCAGCGTAAATTACACGAAAACAATGCATGGTAGTAGGACAGTTTCTCTTAAAAAGTTCTACAAACAGTCCGCGATAGCATGTCTATCTTTTTAGGTTGACTCACAATAACCATTTTTATGATTTGCAATAATGCTTTATTATGCGAAGGTGTTTTACCGCCGTAGTATTAATCCTTATCTAAATAAATATATCAGTCATCTCAAGTATTTAAGTATGCCGTTTAATTTTCATATTATCTTAGGAAATATTACATAATTAAAATACGGGCGACTAGAGGTGGGTCCATGCATCCACCAGAAGTCATCCGGTGATCAGTGGACAGTGCTAAGTGCACTGTGGGAACAGTGCTTTCAGCACTGTTTACGTTCCCACAGTATACCTAGTAAAACTGTGCTGAATAAGTAATAGTACAACAGTGCGAAACCAGGACGGGTAGCTAATATAATATTAAATACGAATAAAAAATACACGAATATAATATCTTAATTTAACCTCTAGATTAAGCGTAGTCCCTTTAATCACATCGTCACTTTAGATCTTGCAGTACTAAACATATATATTTTATTTAAAAAACGGGACAGAGGTTGTTTCACCTGATTCAAATTTTCACCGAGCACGCTTGAAGACAAAGTGAATAGATGTTCAAGTTTATCATTAGGCTCTCGTTACTATCTACGTAACGTAATCACCCACCTCATTATGAAAGCAAATCCTAAATTGCTTTTGACGCCAGTCTAAAGTTCAGTTCCAGTTATACTAAAGTTCCTGCATGGCACACAATTTATGAGGGCATATGAAACTATCCGTGTACATGTTCACATGATTCTCATGTTTATTGTAATTTGAAGCTGTCGGTTACTGTCGTATCTCTACCAACTACATGTCATCTTTTGTTTGTACATCATTTATAATTTGATATAGTTAAAAATTATTGTTGCTTTTGGTTTTACTGTTACCTATTTATTTTTGAGGCATGCCTACATCCTTCGATTCCCTTTCTCTCTTTTATAAGGAGCGGATGACTGATAGAAAAAGCTTTAAGTCCTCCTTTTGGACATTTCATAGTGCAATAAAGTATGAAATAAATAAATGCGAATAATTATGTGTTTGTTGGATGTCTTCTTTTCATGCAACAACGGAAAGGATCGACGTGGTTTTTCACATAGAGATATTGTATCATGCATGGCCCGGAAAGTAACATGAGTATCACTTTTTGTTTTTGTATTGTGAAGCGATATAAATATATACTTACTACTGACGTCTGCTGGTGGTTTAGCCGCATCTGATCTTCGCATGTACCGCAAATCCAGTAGGTAGCCTGAAAAGAGATAATAATTTAACATAAATGCATTTTTGCTTTCTATTTTGCACAAATCAAACCTAAGAAACCGTTACCAGCAGGTACATTTTCAACACGTGAAATTTTATCTTTGGCACAGAGGTTAAGCATTCTATCAGGCAATGCCGGAATTATTATATTTATTATTTTAACGGACAGTAGCACTAACACTTTGCGAGTGTCCGTCTGCGTGGTTATCACGGCTTAGCTCATGTAGGCTGCCGCCAAGCAGTAAACTGCAAGGATTATTGTGTGAGTAGATAATCATTGAAATTACTGTTGAATACTCATCAGTTCTGGGATCATTAGACAAGTCTCAGGAAACGAATACACTGCAGTGCCACGTAGGCATTAGTGTTGTGAGACAGACTACAATTGCTATGAGCTGCCGTTACGCTTACCATCAGGCAAACGAAGCGCCTGTCTTGTTATCCAATAATATAAAAAAGTTCTGAAACAAATCGTCTGTTTAAGAATTGCTTGCACTAAAATCAATTTTATAAATAAAGTGTTATTAGGCTGCTAAAATTGATCTAACACTTAATTTTTCTGCGCTACTGGGTTTTATTTCTTAAATAATTCGAAAAACAGTTAATTACAAACAGACAAGGTATTTTCAAATCAAACAGCCATCATTTCTTTCTTTTTTTATGTGTTATTTGGCAACTTGGAGCTGGTCGTTTGCCTGAAGGTAAGCATAACGCTGGCCCATAACAATTGCAGTGCCACTCAGAACTTTGAAACGAAAAAGGCCTGCGCAGCACTGCAGTGCGCTAATTACCCTGAGGTATTAAGTCTCATGAGCCCAATGATTTCACTGGCTACTCTGCTCGTCAAAGCGGAACACAGCAATGATTGCACATTACTGCTTGGCGGCAGACTTTACGAGCAAATCTACCAACTAGTATATAACACTAGAATTGTTTCGTTGGACTTATAAATACTGAAAAATATTTCTTTCACCCTCAAAGTCCTTGTTCAGTTTCACGAACTCAAAGTTCGTGTCCAGTTTCAAAAGGACTTATAATTCCACCTACTTATTTCGAACTTAGGTGTCCCAAACAGTAATCCGGAATAAAATTCAAAATGTAAACAGTTGGTTTAAAAAAACGACCATGCCCGTTGTCCCCCACCCGCTTGTCCACCAATGGTGACACATATTAATAATCATGGAAACCTTAGTTTTTTAGGTATTTTAATATCTTTTTATACAAGAACACCAATAAGTGATCATTGTTCATAAAAACTGCCTAAATCACAATTCTTGGACTCAAAACACTATGCTAGATGAAGTGATATGTTATACTACTTAGGTAAATAATAAAAGCTCATAATCCGTAAAGAAAAGTTTATTGTACGTACACGAATCTTGCAAGTTAGTAATAGTAACAGATGTTATATTAAATTACAATTGGTGGGCTCATCGTTAAAAAGCAATCTCGTCAAAGTCTCAAGTTCTATGCAATGCTAGGTATATATACAGCGATTCAACGTGAGAAGTGCCATGACTCGTCACTCGTGTCACCTATGTCACCGGAATACAGAAATGCTTACACTTTGGCGGCAGATTAAACGGTGAAATTTACTCGGACTAGATCGTCTATAACGATCTGACGTTTACCTGATACTGATGAGAGGAGATACATCATTATTTTTCTTTTTCCACCCCTCTACTAGATAAAGCCTTGGAACTAAGGAAGGTTTTTTCTGTCGTGAAACACGATTTGATAATCCGATTACTATCTTCTTAAGTAACTAATTTAAAAACGACGGATGCATTGCAGTGCCACGCAGATATTTGTCATTCAAAGTTAAAATTAGTGTGTTTTTTGTGGGCTTTGTAAGGCTTTTGTCTTAAGATTAGGTTTTTTTAAGTTTTGATGCTTTACATCAAGTCATCACTAAACCTCTTGCTCGAGGGAGAAATATCAAACAATTTCCGTCAATTTTCATATTTTTCATAAAATATAAATTCGTGTATTCTTTTGGTACAAAATGTAAACATCAAGCTTTTCAGCTTGTTGATTAGCCGTAAGCGTATTTTTCCGACTTAATTAAAAATGCTTCACTGTCGGCACTCGCAAAGACGAAATTATGTACAAATGTGTAGTCCTTTATTAGTTTCTGGAAATGTTGCCTTTCAGACGGAATCAAAAGATCAAAAAATGCATTTATGAAAATATGTTACAAAATTACAAAGTCGTATTCAGGAGAATAATCAAAGTAGCATTTTACTTTTTTACAGAGCCATTTTTATTTAAACAACATCCGCATTAACAGAGAACTAAATTCATTTAAATGCACAAGAAAAACACTGTAACATTGGATTACACTTGTGGTATTCTAAACAAAGATGCACCTGTGCATACACATAGGCACACTTCCCCGTATAACACACACTTGGGTAGTATACACACTTTGGGTTCCGGTTTGTAAGTGTATCTTTGTATGTGTGCGTAAAAGCGTATTGTGTGGACCTGGTGGAATCAACAGACCGTGTCGGTATGTGTATTGTTACACCCCTACATTGGAATTCTACGAGCGCTCACACGCCTATGATGTTCAGTCCACATCTGTGTACTACGTTTACATATAGTTCCTAAGATAAAGAGTAATTAGTTCGCGATATGTGACATTATGATGACGAAGAATATAAAATCATTGTTAGTAGAGTTAAAAGAGACTAAGCTTTGTAACTTTGTTGCGCTGTAATTTATACATACATACTTACAAAGTTAATGTATACGAATTTACACTGAACTGTAACTTTATGGTACAAACGGTTTATGTGTGATAATAATTTATGAGCGTCAAATTATTTCTTTCTTTCTTTAGTAATGATCTACTGTAAATAAGTTGATTCGTCATCATCAGCCTTTTGCGCTCCCTTTGCTGGAATAACCTAATAAAGTCAGACTATCTTTTGAATAAAATAAAAATGAAAAGCATTCATTGTAATATTACGAAAAGCGCAAGAATAAAAAAATCCGACCAAAACAATTGCAAGTTTGATGTAACTGTATAGGCCGTTGGACATGGTCCGAATTGAATTCTATAGATGTAGAGCAATGAACCATATGGTTCATGCACTACAAAGGGACGCATATCTGTGCACTAAAACAACCACAAGTATTTGTTTTGTGCCTGGGTGTTACGGGTCCATGATTGTCCTCATTGTTCCTGGTTCCGTGGATACGAGAAATTCGAATTTAGAGTCACGGTATATGTATATATTGTATATGTGGTAGGTATCTATGTATGTTATCGTCCGGCATTATTAGTTTGTTGTGATATTAAATATCTACCTGCTATGGAATACGTCCAATGATTTTTTAACCCCCGACGCAAAATGAGGATGAGCCAATTTTTATTTAGTTTTTTGTTTGAAAAAGTGATTGTTTTAAGAAAATTTTAATGAAAAACACTCTCGGTTCTTAACCTTGGTTAGTACGTAATATCTCCTGAGATAATACGAGCGAGTAACGAGTGCATTGCAGTGCAGCGCAGGCCTTTGTATTTCAAAGTTCTGAGTGGCACTGCAGTTGTTATGGGCCGACGTTATGCTTACCATCAAGCAGACGACCAGCTCGTCTCATTATTAAATAGTATAAAACAATTTGTAAAAAAAACAAAGCAATGACAACTATAATTGGAATGGCTTGGATTTTTTTAGAAATTATTTAACTGTTTTTCTTTGACTTCACATTGTAAACTTCTTCAATGAATGCAATGGACAAAGAAGCGTAAATTAAAATAGAAGTTCCTCGAAATAAGTTTTAGTTGTATTCGTTTACGATATTTAATACTTGTTTCCACAACTATTCACGGGAAGCCTTTCTCGAGAGATGCTTGACCTGAAAGCCACATTATTAGCCTGAGTGGGACAGAGAAGGTTGTACTCAGAAAAGTTCAGACATACTAAGTACGCGTACAGGAGACTCACGGCCACGAAACTGGTTTCACAAGTTTAAAAGTAATAAATCGACTTTTTGTAGTTACCTGCAAAATGTAGTTTTAACTTTAAATACATGACAATAACCATGTGTACCTAAAACCGACTCAAAGAATTTTCAAGTGTGGGTTATATCTGATAGAAAATAAGTTGAATCGGACGGGTGAGTGAGGAAAATTCAGCCTTTTTAGGGGCAGTGAAGACGCTTATGCAAAGGTACGTTTGCATGTTAGAATAACAATGCTTTTGCGTCAAGCGCGGATTTCGTGATACTCGAAATGCGATGGTATCATTTAAATTACAAATTACGATTTAAAAAAATGGTTGATAGTGGGAAACTTTTAGATGCAGTATCCATCTTTGTGTAAATTATATATATATATATATATATATTATATATATATATATATATTGTCAATTTCATTTCTATTGTGTTAATGTGATCTTAAAACTGCATAACGACAGAAATTATGTATTTTGTGCTCCATGCAACATCCCAATTAGCGTGTTACAGACGGGAGAAGGTGCAGCAGAGAGTTGTTTCAATAGTTTTATCATCCCTTTCATTTCAAAGTAATATTTTAGCTCTCCTAATTGTTTTACAAGTTGTCAGGCTATGTTACATAACATAACTGTTACATAAAATCTTTCAATCGTATAATCGCAGATAAACCACATGTTTTTCGTAATTAAATTGTGAAAAAATGTACCTGCAGATAAGTTGTCTACACCTATATAGTTATGTAATAATTCCCATTCCATATAAGCTGTTATAAAATACATTACACAATTTTATCTTTCTTATGTAGCTAATCTGCTAACTATGAGGAAGTACTTTGAGTGAATATGCTTGAAACCCAAGTACCGCAACATAGGCGTAATACGATGTCAAATGCCAATCCGACATGTAGATAATAAATGCAAGGGATAAATACGCTTTGAAAGTGAACTTTTCACACTAAGATCTGTCGTCTCATAATTTGTTTTCTATTCTATTGGATAATGAAACTAGCGGATCGTTTGCCTGATGACTGATACTGATACCCTATATAATTTGTGATACTGATGATGGGCTGGCGTTATGCTTACATAACGCCGGCCCAAAACAATTGCAGTGCCACCCAGAACTGTAAAACACAAAGGCCTGCACGACACAACAGTGCACTCGTTACCCTGTGACTTCACAGCGGGCACGAGCAAAGCCATGGTACCCACCCAGATGGACACTCGCCCACTTCCTGATAAGGTACCTGTATCCAAACAAGGCTTTATACACCTCTAACACTATGTGCACTAGTTTTACAGAGGGGCATTGAAACCTCGCTTCCAGCTAAGCTTCCTATTTATAATTTAGAGTCGCCTGGTGCGAGCCGCACTAAGCAACGCATAAGCTCATAATCTTGCAGGCACTCGAAACTTGTCCAACAATGTAGGAGGGTATACAACATTATATTGGCGACTATGTGACATACAGTATGTGTAGCGTATATAGTAGCTATGCTGAGTGGTCGCGGCGTATGTGTAGGAGTGTAGGGCCATATCAGCTCTTATCGCAGGTACCTTAAGATCTAGCTATCCAGGGCATATATAGGCAGCAGTATTATCCTGTATCCGTCAATAGACGTCTTCCTCCGAAAGTATAACGCCGGCCCGTAACAATTGCAGTGCCATTCAGAACTTAAAAACACAAAAGCCTGCGTGGCACTGCAGTATGCTCGTTATCCTGAGACATTAGGTATTAAGTCTCATAAGCCCAGTAATTTCACTGGCTACTCTGCTCATCAAACCGGAACACAGTAATGCTTGCAAATTACTGCTAGACGAGCAATGCACGAGCAAAGCGGTGGTACCAACCCAGAGGGACGGACACTCGCAGAAAAGTTCCACTTAGTGAATGATGATCTACGCGGGTCTGAATCTAC
The DNA here is from genome assembly GCA_907269065.1 of Crocallis elinguaria. Taxonomy (NCBI): domain Eukaryota; kingdom Metazoa; phylum Arthropoda; class Insecta; order Lepidoptera; family Geometridae; genus Crocallis; species Crocallis elinguaria. The sequence continues at coordinate 11,474,679 of OU026077.1, forward strand.
GCTCTGCTAATAATTAATAGAAATCAAGAATAATAAAATTGATCAGTGATTGAGATAGCATACCTTGACACTCCTTAACGCAGAGCCCCGAGTCGTAGTTGTGGTCTGTCTTGTTGCAGACCACGCTGCATGGCGCACATCTGTTTATTTCTGAAGAGCAGTACTCCTCCAGTTGGCAGGTGAACTGGCCACACTTCGGCCCGTCCAAGGTGAGCTGCGTTGACACCACGCCGGCCAATGCCAGTAGGCAAGCCAGTCGCGACATTTTTTATCTGAAAAACATAAGATACATGAAACACAAACAAACAAACGCTAACACAGCCCTGCACTGAGATTCAGCTTGTCGCAGGCGGCACGGACACACGCAGATAAACGACACAACATTCATTATGATGAATGGATTCTCCCTAGACGAGAATTCGAATGGTGTAAAAAGTATAGATAGCCCTATGTTCGAATGGTGAAACTATGCATGCCTCTAGTAGCCTACTTATAATCGTGATGATGGATATCAATCCTCGTTTTCTACGATAACTTCACATTTATCACAAAGTTAGCCTAGTAGCCAAGAACAAATTGATTTGATTCGAAATTGGATTTGGTGGCTCGGAATGGGCGAATAATATTATTATAAAGACGTGATACTTTTATAACTAGATTACTGATGGCCTTGTATAATTTAGGCTAAATTAAAGTGTTAATTTGATAATGCGATAAGATCTTAAGCACTACCTGCAGAAGTGAAAAATGTGTAAATATATTTCTGTGTATAGTATGAAGTACGGATATAAGCACCACCCGTATCCAGATTTAAATTTGGACGTTGGTACTTTTTATTAAATATTACATTTCAATTCAGATAATTATTTCAGATCAGCAACAGTAGTCAAATTTTATTGAAATTTGGTTTAAGTTTCAATAACCAATGACAAGAGGTACAACAATATGATGGCTCTGATGAACCTTTCTCTTTACATATACATGGGCAGGTCACAGGTATCTCATGATGCAGCAAAGATCATCTCATGACTAGAGCCGTATTTGGGCTTGTTTTGATTGAAACGTAATCAATCATCTTGATAATTTATTCATTCCTTGACGTACTTTCAATCGGCTTTTAAAAACTTATGTGTATCATTAGTCACGTAATCGTTCGCGCCATAAATATCTCAAAATAACATTGCTTAGAAAAATGCCAAATAATCAACATCGGTTCGCTTCGTTATGTTTTTCGCACGCATTTTTTTTTTATTGTTTTTGGGAGCAAAATGTGCCGTGGTCTATTTTGTATTATTTACCAAAGCCAGTTTATTTTCGAGTAATTTGTGATAATGGTGGATTAATAACCGTTAAGCGTTCGTGAACGTGCACGAGCGAAACGCCACGCCAGCAGAAACACAAAAAAACATCATCCAAGAAGCGTTCAGTAAAGTAAGTTTGACTGGAGCGTGACTGACGTCTGGGAGCTGAGTAGAGTTGGACGTGATTTTGAAGATTTTAATACAATAAAACTTGAACTTTGTTATGAGTTTAACACTGATGAAATAGGTACGTATGTAAATCGTGTGAAGACATACTAAAAAAATGTGTTTTTACGTAATAATGGTATGCTTTACAAGGTACGTACGTTAATCTTATACCACACATCCCTCTGTCCTTCCTGTCCTTATCCTATTTTACATGGAGTCAACGTGGTGGGTACGCCTTTACAAGCATAATACTATGTTTGCGTTAGGTTTTTGGTAGTACCTAGCATTCTAATGCCTATTCATTAGATGAATGGATTCTCCCTAGACGAGAATTCGAATGGTGTAGAACGAGCTGTGGGCCAAACCGTCGTCATATTACAACCGGCCGCCCGCCTGACACCAGCTCTACTTGGGAATTCTAAGAGTATGGGCTACAATCCACCACGCGGGCCCAATGCGGCTTGGTGATTTTACATGTCCTCGAATTATCTTGAACATACAAGTATTCTGCCTCATATAGCTTTCCTTCACCGTTTTAGAGCTAGTTTGGTAAATCCACGCATAACTTGATTGGTGCGCGCGGCCAAAGCCGTGTTTTGAACTCTGGTCAGATCGAAAGCCGCTCAAGTTCCCGCTCGGGCGCACTCGCTGTCGTACAACAAATATGAAATTATTTACACAAGTCTTTAGATGGAGGCTTGTAGCGATGAGTCACTGTCGCCTATGCTTAAAGTTTTAAGAACAGGTTTTTAATTATTCAGCCATAATGTGTTGGAATTGGTAGTCAAGATAGAATATTTTGTTTTTATTATTTTCGCGGAAATATATAAGACAATGGCTTGTAGTCAAATTCTACGGGCAACACAAACGAACAAAAACCAAAGTTTTTTATAGCCTCGATCATTGAAGGCCTCGATAGACTGAATCGGTATTCATTTTACAAATTTTTTAATGAATAGTTCTATATTTTTTGTTTATTCCTCTATATTATGTATTTTAAAATAACAAAATCAATAAATACGAGTATTCCATTATAAAAATGTGAAAGTATCACAGATTTGTTAAGTCTGTGGAAAGTATACCTATTTGCTATTTTGTTTTTTTTTCTCGCAGCATCGACGTGATTTTTTTATATAGTTTGTGAACCACAGAGTGACATGAGTTTTTATCTCGGAAATATGCACAATCTCTACGCCAGTGAAAATGCAACCCGCAGGCCGCAGCTGGTATGGTAATACAATAATATCGAGTAGGTATACTTTCGCCGTATGGCACGCAGTGTGAATCATGCCACCCACACATTGATACAAGACTTATTAAGTAAGCGTTACGCTACGTTAGAATAAACGTCGACTACAAAAAGAACCTGTTCAAAAGGTGATGCAATAGTTTTATTAGCTGTTATATAAGTTATATAAGTTATATAAGTTATTACTAAAAGATTTTCGAAAATTAGTTCTTAATTCGATCTGTTTTGAAAGCATACAAGAGCTATGGTGTCGTTGATAGGTCGATGAACTTGACTTCTGTAGCGCCTAAGAGTTTGGGCCACGGGGCAACTGTGCACTCAAGTAACGGAATCTCAGGAGACAGGGCATTAAAAGGGCGTTCTGCAAAAAATCTTTCAGTTTAAGTAAAACTTAAAGATATATATCAAATATGTAGCCGAGAAAAAATATCAAATAACCCGTACAAATGCGTGTTTTTGTTGGTGTGTTGGATTATTCTTCTTTCACGCCGCAACGGAGCAACAGATCAACATGTTTTTTTTGCATAATATAGTTTATAGACCGGAGTGTACAGTCGCAGTAAGAAGAGGTTCGTCACCATAAGGTCTATTTTTATTTGAGCAGTAGTTGTTTTGTGTTAAGACTTCTTACCTACACATATTTGTCTAGTCTATGCCGGTATTGCATTACCGTGATAACGATACTCTTATAATGAGATTTATGAATAAAGATAAAATTAATGGAGAGATGCAAGTGATACTGACAGACTTTGACAAATAAATATAACAAATAATTTGTTTTTTTTTTTAAATAGCCAGGTCATTAATAATGTTTTATGTTGACGTAAACTAGACATTGGTCAAAGATGAATGCTAAATCTTTGCCATCACTTCATTAAATAATAGTATTATATGCAGTAGTTTGCTAACAATACCGTAAGATCAAAAGATACTAAGTGTCCTTACGTGATAAAGGAAAGAATTTAGAAACTGACCAAGATATTCTTACCGTGACTGTACAGTGATAGGCTAATTTTTATCCCGGTAAAATGCACGATTCCCGTGGATATCTCCACGTAGGTGAAACCGTGAGCAGGTCAAAATCTGAGGTTAAATGCTGTTTTAAACTTTAAAGATTAATTACTAATTCATACATAATTTGAATTAAATTAACATTCATATTCAATGACAACATACGTTTAACTTGCTAAGTTAATGTCTGTTCGTAAATGAGAATTATTAAGAATGACAGAGACTGGTAGAATTTCCCTGCAAGGGCAATTACTGTAACCGCACATTATTTTGCGAAGAACGCATCGAATTTTAAATTTATTATATGCAATCGTACCTTAGGAACTATCTAGTAAAGTTTAAATTTCTGTGCACAGACATATCCTGATGTCGAAACTCAAAAAATTATGTGTCAAATAGTCAGTCAGTAAAATTTGGCAAAGCGATGCGTACCTATGATGTGGATGACGGGCGACATGCAAAACAAAATAGAATTCATAAATTTCTCTAACTACTCACCTACCTTCCTTTCTTCACAACTAACCAGTTTTTATAACTATGAAATGGGTGTTGACTCCTAAATCAAATCTAGGTCATGATTAGTCATCCCGAACCTCCACACGCTTTCCCAAAAGGTTTTCCATTTGGCTCTGTCCGGACACAGTTACCACACGATCCCATGTGACACGCTAACAAGCTCATTGGGAACACAGCGATCTGCTGAAAGCACTCAAACTATTTATTAAATTAGAACACTGCACAAGTGGCTAACTTTCACGGCGGGAACATGGGCTCAAACATTTCAGTCCGTATTATATACATGGCCACGAAGCCTAGGCTGCCACTACTGAAACACCCAAAGTTTTTAATAAGGTTGCTATGGTGATGGAAACAGTCGTTGAACTCACACATCAAGAACGGATTTTTTGGGTGGAAACGGCTCTACTTGCCGGACTGAAGTTATACTTTCGGAAGCATGATCTTTATATTGTTCATAGATTATGTGAAATAATATTACTTCGCAAGGTTTTATCCTTATCAGTTACTCTATCGATTATGCGGCATTTCCATTGTGCAAGTAACCTGCACGCATGTTGCAAGTATTACGCAGTTTGCGGAGAGTGTCAATTGCTTGCAACCGATGCAATGGAAAGGAAATGCGGCCTTGATGCAATAACATGGAGCACCATGTATAGTTATAATTGTGATGGCTGAATAAGGTAAAGTAAGTGATTATATGGAATATATATTTGTAAGTCACCACAGACTAGTATTGTACCTCCAGTAGAAGCATGAATGTTTTGGATCTATGAGTAGAAGTGACCCCAGTCTTATTAAAGAAACCCAGTTATTACCAATTGAGCAGTTGGTACAACTTCAGGGTTTGTTCAGTATGTACCTATACTCAGTTTGTTATTAGTTATCTGTGGAAGTGACTGGTTGTTATGAAAAACCACTAGCTGCTATGATAATGTTACTTTTTTTATAAATTAATGGCAAGAACACGAACTCTTGTTCGTATTGTCGACAATAATTCTCACGAAAATGAACACCATGGCTTTGCCTACTTTCCATAGTTACGGAATTGCCCATCCACTCTCAAAAGTTCATCCTCACCAACTCATATGTTTCATATAACTAGGCAAGTGTTTGATATGTAGACTAACTAGCTTCTGATGCCCGTGATTTTCTCCCGGGTTCCCACAGGAACCGTGAATTTGTCGGGATAAAAAGTAGCCTATGTTAGTCTCCGGTCCATAAACTATAACTATGCCAAAATCACGTCAATCCGTTGCTCCGTTGATGCGTGAAAGAAGGACAAACAAACCAACACACTGTGGCATTTATAATATTAGTAGAAGTAGATATATATAGGTATACGTATAGTATGAAGTAGGATTATACAAGCACCACAAAAACGGGAGGGCTATATGAGCAGAGTTCATCTTCAAGAAACCCGCATGTTCAAGAACAACAAAATTCGAGAACATGTGACATCCACCAAGCTGCACTGGGCTCGCGTGGTGGATTATGGCCCATACTTTCTCTCTCTCTCTCTCTCTCTCTCTCTCTGAAAGAAGGCCGGTGTCTCAGCAGTGAGAACGTAATACGACTGATGATGATGATATATCGTTCTTGAATGTTATGAAAAAGTGTGCAGTCAAGACGCCTGATTGAAGAATTAATGAATGACTGTAAGTAGATATTTTGTTTAAACGTGACGATGATGCGCAGTAATCGATACGCCGTTTACCTTGAGACTGAGGCTCTCGCGCACGTACCTACTTCTGACAACATCACATAAGTACTTGCGCTCGGTAATATTACATTAGTCGGGGTCATTTGGGGTGCGGCTATTGGAAAATAATGAGAGTTATTATACCAGTTTATTAATGAGCGGTTTCAGAAATCCCTAATAGTCATAATATAACATGTACGAGTATCCTAATAAATCTTAAATTAAATATTTTTGGTATTTAAGTTATTGCTATTCCATACTAAACCACTGCGTGTAATATTTTAATACAGACGTATAAAGGTAATATGTATTATCTATACAGAATATATTGCAAATGTTTACTGAATTACAAAGAAAAATTAATACCAGAGATTGTGTTAGTAATCAGTAAAAAACGATGTATTATTACGACAGATGAAACCGTGTATCAACGCACCTAAGCCTATACTATATGATTATATCTCCAAGATAACTGAACAAACAGCTGAAGAAATAAGAACACAAATCTTACGCATACTAAATAATATGTTATTTAATATTGGCCTATTACAAATACATAACACCAAATACTACGAATCGTAGACTACATTTTAATATAGCTGTTACTCTAACATACTGAGATAAGTCTAAACAACCACTTGTTGAACACAGATATGAGTTGTCTCTTTATCCTACACCGTCGACTTAGAACAAAAATGCGAAAATAATAGTATATTTAACACTAAGATTAGGTTATTTATTCCTAGTCTTATGAAAGTATGGTACTAATACCTAGAGATTGTGTATATTTTTTTTTCGCTGTGTTCCGTTCCATGACTTCCATTACTATCGATAAGTTTTCCCGCATATTGCTGTGCACCTACCTATATACAAGGTCCAACGGTTTCGGCTGGCCGTGAGTCGACCGAAGAAAAGTATGCGTGTCGGTCATATGGCATGTCAGTCACATAGCACCTTATTATTGTTTCCCTTTAATTTGTATGCAAGAAAAGTAACTGTGCGGTTCTAAGGCTCTTTTACGCCTCATTTGGTTGGTAGATGTATACTAAATAAAACTATATTTTTGTCACGATAAGGATCAGAATCGATTGCAGCCGCAGTATCGAGACAAAGTGATGGGTTTCAAATGTTATTGTTTCGACGTATAGTTTGGTATCTATAAGCACTTTGGTTTAGAACATTCGTATCTTACCTATATCTTTACTTTTTGTAGTTCTACTTATTGGTAAGCCTCATTGAAGATATTTCTTTATGAAATGTTTGAAATAACCCTTGGTACCTACTTAAAAGTGATAAATAGATGCATAAACGAAATACTCCGTACAATAATAAAAGCAAAAGCGTGTTTGTACGTTTGTTCGTTTGTCCTTCTTTCACGCAGCAACCTCGATCGACGTGATTTGTGGCATAGATATGGTTTATGGACCGGGGAGTAACATAGGCTTTTTTATCGCGGAAAAAAGCATATTTCCTGCAGGAACGCGGGTGAAACCGTGGGCAGACGATAGTACTTTCTGCTTCCTACTATATATATAAAATATTATATATGCGAAAGTTTGTTTGTACGTTTGTTGATTTGTTGGTTTGTAACAACCACTATCTTAGTTTAATCATAGAAAAATATATTATTTGTCTATAGTTAAATCTAGCGAAAGTCATTTAATTTCTAAATAATAAAAACTTCATTACAGAATAAAAGAAACTATTTAAAACTATAGTTTGTTATCGATATTTTATACAAATAAGTACCTATTGTTTGATGTTAATCGATCCAATTTTTTTTTTTTTATTTAAACGAGTGAAAAGAACCATACGGCCCCTCTGAGGGGTACCTACCTAAACGGTCACCGTCACCAATGGAGATTTCACTGGGGCAGTTGTCAATGCGTTGCCGACCCTTGAGAACTAGTTTGACACCCATCTTGAAGGACTCCATTTTGTAGCACTGCGGAAAAACCTGTGGAGGCTTCCAGTGCTCAATTATGTGTGGATGAGCTTTGTTTCGGTGGCGAGACTTTAGGTAAATATACTAAATTTCAGCATCATCAATATAGAAATGGTCGAAACATTTATCACCAGATATTTCCATACAAATAGAAATCGAAGTAAAATAAAGACTTGTCGACTCGAATGAAATGAGCATAGAACTCCAGAAAGTGTACAGGTAAATATGAATTCTAATGGTAGGTAAAATGGATTAGCGCGTTCAGGATATGATTGGGATGTGACATACTGTTCCGTACCGGATATTACGCCAGTCGGCTGAAATTTGTTGTCAGCTCGTTCTCCGGTGGCAGCCGATTGACAAACGAATGACCTACCTTTGATACGGACCTCGAGACACAGGAATGTTGAACACTCATTTATTATATGTAACATTTTATACAATCTAAGTGAATGAAAACATTTCTGTTTTGCAGGTCAGGGGCTGTCGTCAAAAATCACCTGACTCTGACTGAATATTTATGCACCTATGTTTAATACGTCTCCCGTTAAGTATTGAATTAGACTCAAAGACATCGGTACCTACTAAAAATAAATAAATAAATAATCTAACTATAAACATGAAAGTCGTAGAAAAGCGATAGCTTGACTATCGGCAGGTAAACACTATCCAGCAACTAGGTCGTTAGATATCACAGGTAGAGTTGTTTAGAGCGTGGGTTCACTTGAAGAGCTGCTTGGCGTAGTACCATATCCTGACTCTCTCCTTCCTGCCCTTGTCCTATTTTACATGGGGCCACCGGTCGGCACAGTATGTCTTTACTACTTTTAGGTTATGCCAATTTTTTACAGGTTCTTCCCGAGGGTTAAGCAGGCGGCTTCACCTTCGGGAAATCACCTGACTGATATTAATAAATGATGGGGTCGTAGGTAACGCACTCTTTTGGTAACAGCTTAGAATGGCAGCTGGCTTTTAGTAGCATCTATAGACGTTTAGCTTAGAGTAAAACCACGAAGATTCGGTATACTTCGAGTTGATCGGCAAATAAGTTTCAAAACAAGACAGAGATAAAACGGTATCGATTTTCATCGTAGACATCAATTACCAGTCCTAGAGCAGCATGTATTTTGGCAAATGTATCTAGGAAATTTACTTCGCCACCCCATACACTTTTCGTCATCCGAAAACATAACTAAATCCGAATGTCATAATACATAGTGGTATTAACACCTCTATACACGCAAAGCGGTTCGACTCTTCCATCGACTACATACTTGGATTCTTCTCATGCAATAATCTGCGTGCATGCCTATAACTACATATTACTCTCATTTCTACCATATTATAAATTCGGTAGCAGTATATATGTACATTGTACATGTAATAATATCTGATATATACGTGAGAATATGAAATTCATGAATGAGAACAGCTAGTTATTCTTTTTCACGATAAGATAACAGCCGTTTCAGCAGGCACTTATTTATAGCCTTGACTCATTAAATGTGTGATATCATACCTGCATACAATGTATCATTAATTTTACTATATTGCATGTATGTAAAAATACTCGCGTACAGGAACAGATAAGCTTCAAAGGTGAAATTACGCTAGTGGCGTTTGCTCGATTTGTAAACCTACTAAATTATCTGTTCCTCCAGTACGATTCTGTATTTCTGGTTAAAGAATATTTATTTCTCAAAAAGAAATTACATTTCACTTATATGAGAAACAATTTAAATGACATTTTCTTATGCTTCGACAGCTAAGTTACGATTCAATTAGTTTTATTACTTTATAGTAAAGATACTTAGATATTTTATAGCATTAGTGTAAGTACGTTGTATCACAATAATTATCAAATACCTAATGTAATAAGAAAGCTAAATTTTAAAAACACCGTAAACAATATGTATATTGTATAATAGTAAAACGGCCGGTTTCAGTATTTTTAAATTGAAACATTATCAGCTATTATAATTTCATACGACATTTTACGATACAGAGTAATTATTTGTATTTGACCACAGTTTGTGTAATATTAAGCAACGCTGTAGTTTGCGGTAAATCATTCTTATCAAGAAAGGAGCTTTTTACTTTAGATTTGAAAACTCCCAGGTTGTATTTCTCAGAAGACAGTAATTCAGGTAGAGAGTTCCTTCGCTGTACGCACAATAAATGTTGATGCAAAGTGCTTTGTGCGAGTCTTTGGAAGTTTATCAGGTAAAAGACACATCGTTTAGACAAAGGCAGACAGATAACGGCGATTGTACAGGTTTTAGAGTTTTTAGCCATTGCAACACATGCATTGCTATGAACCTATTTGACAAGAGTTCTATCAAGCTCCGTTATGATCCTTTGTATTAGACCAGCTATAAATGGTCCATATGGAAGACAAGTTGGTTACAACCAGCTATATTTGAACAATTTTGTAAACAGTTAGTGTCACATTTAAAGGTCCCACGAGTTTGTAAATAAGATTTAAATAATTCATTGTTAGAAATAAAAAAATCAACATTTCTGTAAAAAACCCACTGAATTTATTCATCCATTTTGAAGAGCAATGGATCGAGACTGGCAGCAAGGCCTAGCTTGTAACTCCCGTGTTTTTGTCAGGTGTTAAAAAAATATTATTATCACCGTAAGATCTTATTATTCGTAGTTCAACATCTTGTCAGTAATTCCGCGGTGACTTTACCACAATCCCTTTGAGGAACTACTCTTAATCACTTCACAGTCCTCAAGATACGTATTGACGTATTGAATTTGTCTTTTAATTATGATTATTTAATAGGTATTATTTAGTTTGATAACACATGGTGGAGATTTTCTTGGACGTCCAATAATGTAAAAAACTTGGCCCACTATTCAAGGATTAGATAGAAATTCAAATAGGGATGTTGACTCCATTTTTTTTATGATGTCAATCAATTCGTTTTCTCATGAGAATCAAATGTCTATTTCGAATTAACTGGAAATCGAACGCTAAAAACGTCAAAAATGAGAGTCAAAGTCGGGCGTATCTACTGAGCGCACCCCGTACAAATTAGGCGGGACATCTGACGTCTCTTGTTCTACGCTGGCCGTAAATCTGGAAAAAACATGCATTTTGTTGATTTAGCTGTGACTTAAATGCAGTTTTTCAAGACAACTATGTAGTTGTCTTAAATTATTTTATTCATTTGGGTTTATACAATTTACTTTTGTTTATTTCGGTTTACATCTTTTCTAGTTCTCACCTAGCTAGCTTGCACCTTCAAGTTGAAAATCTGTCGGGAAACACATAGCGGTGCGATTCGGCAGCTACACTGGGGAGTCAGTCCTAATCCTAATGACCATCTTCGACGGCTTCGTTCTAATGGTTAAAAGGTAACATAATATAAAACTATAGGTACAACTACAATAAAAAAAAATACAGTGGCTAAGTTGGTATTAACCTGCCTGCTTAGCGAGAGGCCCTGGGTTTGATTACCGGCTGAGGCATTAAGTTTGTTCTGAGGTGTTGCTGTGTCTGTATGTGTCCATGCCACCTCCGACATAGGGAATCCTAGTACAGGGTATGAAAGTGTCTATGCGTTTATGTTTACATGTTTTCTTGAAACACAATTTTGATAATAATGACATTCAGGCTTGTTTCTGTTTCGAACAACTCGAACAAGGAGACACAAGTTTGCACTTCGTGTTATCATTTATTTTGCAGTTGCAATGAAGGTTCATACGTAAAAAGTTTTAAATATTATGAAACACGCTCGAAATATCTCCTTATTACGGAATTTTTGGATAAACAATTAGGATAGATTGAAAAAAATAAAAACGTTTGTTGAATCATAAGTTTCATGTCCAGAATAAGCAAAAACGGTAATTTTATCTATTAATCCCCTATTCTTCCATGATTAAGTCCAAAGATTGTTTTTGGTAAGTTCCAAGTTAGTGAAAAAGTAACCGCCAGCAAAAAAAGGCTGTGAACAGAAGTTCAAGTAAAGACATGCAATAATACCAAAGGAGCCTACGTGTGAACTTAGCAAGAGAGGGACCTTAAGTGAGTTTATCTTCGCATGAAAGCAGAATAAATGTAAATCGAATTATCCTAATAATTGTGAAGAATACTATTATGAGCTTTTTCTGAATTTGCAATATTTGTATGTATGTTTGTTTATTTAGGTCAAATCTCACTTCCTCGCTCACTTTGTTCGATTGTGCTGCAATTTTATATGGGAAAAATCGGATAACATTGCAATATAGGTAATTTTGTCATAGATCTGGTCTGATGATGGAGCTGGAAGGTGGCCATAAGAACTCTGTAACGAAACGACGTAATCCCATCGATTTTGGGCTCGTATGATTGTCTTTACAAATACGCTGATTCTAGATGATGTCCAGGATGATAAAGCCAAATAGGTGACCACAAGATAACAGTGCCAATTACGTATATTATAAAAGCTTGTTTGGAAAAATATATTTTTCCTTAAAAAACTTTTTTTATTATTACGGTTTTTGTTGGTATGAAGGGACATGTTTTTTTTTCAGTCCGAATTAAGCCATCGTCAGACATGCTCATACATAGTTTTTTGTTTACAAATTAACGACAGAAGCCACATTTGTATGTCGGGGTAGGGTCTAAAACACACAATACCTTTAAAGTTTAAAACCTTTTTAACTATGACGTCATCGTATACTTTTATACAGCAAGGGATTTTATGATTATTGAAGGTTCTTCTGCGTATTATTTTGAGTCATAGCCAAGAGTGAAAAAATACGCTTGATCATGAGGCCTTTATGTAGTCACGTGACAGATTATGTACCTTATGTGGAGCTTGTAGACTATTAACAAATAGGCATCTTTAGCAATTTTGTAACCGTACATAACATACATTCACAGGAAAACTATTACAAAACTGTACATAGAAGTGAAACTCTTAAAACCAACTCTTCAAACTGTGATAAGCAAACGGATTGCGCTAATGATTTTTCCATGGAAACGATGTCAAAAGTAACTTCGGGCAAAAACACTTAGTAGGTACCAAGTAACTTATATTTACTTACCTAATTTTAAAGCACCGTTGACATTGTGATGTAAGTAGACGAAACACTAACACTATGGTTCAATGGCGACTAACTTTCTAAAATCGTACTAAAAACGTTCGAAGCCTTCCTAGGCTCGGCAGCCAATCGCGGTGGTGGTCGACGGAATGCGACTCACGCGCAGGTAGAGTTACAATAGTGTGGGTGAGCTCACCTGTGTACGTCATATAATTACATTGTATCCACACGCCTGCCATTGTGTGTGTGCAATGTTGATGACACAGCTACAGTAAAGCAGGACAGTATCAATGCTTGTTCGAATTTTCGAGTTCCAAAGATTCAGCTGAGGCTCTACCCCAGCGAGATTCACGTCGCTAAGTATACAGTAACTATTACCTAATCTGTGGCTATGTGCCAAAAATACCAAATTGCTACGTTGTTGATTTATTGGCATAATATTATTAGTTACGTACTTTTACCTGGTTTTATAACCGTACACGGTCAACACGTTTTATTATTTTTTTTTTTTTTTTTTCATAGTTTGTCTAGCAGAAAATGTATTATTTATTACACGACTAGCTATTGCCCACGGCTTTCGCCCACGTTCCCTAAGGAACCGTGCATTGTTCTGGGATAAAAAGTAGCCTATGTTACACTCCAGTCTATAAACTATAAATATGCCAAAAATCACGACGATCCTTTGCACCGTTGCTGCGTGAAAGAAGGACAAACCAACAAACAGACAAACTCCCTTTCGCATTTATAATATTAGTAGGATTATGCAAGGTATCTTGTATGGTTCAGGGCATTAAGCTCGCTTTAAATTTTACTCTATAGTAACGTATATTATATGTCGTTTTATATAAAGCTTGTTTATTGTGTACGATTCCAAATTTGAATCCACAACATTCCATTCCTATCCAACGTTCCAAAAGCCGCCCGTGTGTCGTGAATCTCAGATGGATTACTTGGAGTGATAGGAATATTGGATGTTCAAACGTTCCATGTTCCAGCTCACGTTGGGTGGCCGATACGACAATCCGTTTCGCGCTTAGTTGGCAGCACTCGAGACGCAGATTGAACGAGAAATGGAGCGATGGCGCGCTCGGAATGGAGTGACCGTCTGTGGGCTCGAAATTGGGCCCTCATTCCACACAAACCACGACGCGCGGAGCGAAGGATTTGGACCGGTCGTGCATGATGGGTCTAACTACGCTCACAAGTTAATTAACCATTCTTAAAAAAAAAAGAACTTTCCGTAACTATACTTAATATACCATATTCACACAAAAATAAGTAAACACTATCATTACAACTATGTATAATATGTAGATATTGTTGTGTATTATAGATTATATAGTAATAATTATATTATTATTTTATGTAAATTTACATTATTGAATTGAATACAGGTACTTACAGTCGGCTGCAATAGTGAATATACTTACACTTTTTTCAAATGTATGTAACTAAATTATTTGTCAAACATATATGGGTAGTACTGGGTTACGGTTCCTAATTAATTGGGTACTTATTCCGTAAAATAAAAACGTAACTCGATAAAATTATTTAGTTACAATTACTGAAACTGTATACTGTAATATTTTTGCAGCATCCTTTAGGTATCATCTTAATGTCTAATGTCTACCAGCTGTCAATGGGAGCTCATTGCAGTAGTCATAAAACATCAATTAAGTAAAGCGTAGCTGTTTTATAGCTAATGATGATTACTAAATTGGAGCAATTCAGTACCGGCACTAGCGCACACCAAACAAATAGTGGCAAGGACATTTTATAGACACATTTAATCAATGATTTTTACGCGTTCATAAAATTTACGACACATAGGTAAGCATTTGAGCACTATCTTATTTAGTTATATCCACAGTTCTGACATGAGATGGTAATTGCACCTCTTTCCATTTATAAAACAATCGTATGAACATAGAATTTATTTGGCAAATAGCGGGTGGTTAATATTTGTGCGCAAGCGGTGGTAATCTTTTGCAACTCCTACTAGAAAAACTTCTATGTCTTATTTTAAAAATAGAGGTTCGATCACAAGGTGGATTACACAGTGTTCGAACTGCAGTATTTATCTTTTATTGAAACTGTCGAAATATAGGCTCTAGTTGGAAAATATACATCTAAATAAAGCGTCCGTTTCAAAGTATGTAAATATGTTAGTGGGAGGACTAACTCTTCTGCGAGTGTCCGTCTGGGTTGTTACCATCGCTTTGCTCGTGAAGTCTGCCGCCAAGCAGTAGTGTGCAAGCATTACTGTGTTCCGGTTTGATGAGCAGAGTATCCAGTGAAATTACTGGGCTAATGAGACTTAATACCTAATGTCTCAGGGTAACGAGCGCACTGCAGTGCCGCGCAGGCCTTTGTGTTTCGAAGTTCTGGGTGGCACTGCAATTGTTATTGGCTGGCTTACCATCAGGCAAACGACCAGCTCGTTACGTTACCAAATAACATAAAAAAAGTTATGTACAAAACTGATTAATTAGGAAGTAACACTCGATGATAAAAGTTAGCAAAAATACTGTGTATAACTAACGATCTTGTTTCATGCCCAGATCTTGGTTAACATAGGTACATTTACCTTACCCATAAAACGTTTAACCCTAATTAGACAGTGTTACGTAATTAGGATTCCTTTTAAGTTAACACCACACTATCTAATCTAGTGGGACAAAAAACTGGTAACTTACTTCATTCATTTGTAATTTTGAATTGACTAACTAACTTAAAAGAGCATAAAATATATATCGACAACATTATGCAGTTCTACAATGAATTAATTATGTCGACAATTAATGTAGGAAATATCTCATCCACCTCTTTCAAAACATTTTTCTTATGGAAAAAGCCATGTGCAATGCTCGTAACAAATGTTTACCAGGTGGTAGGACTATCTCTTCTGCGAGTGTATGCCTGATGGGTGGTACCACCACCAGCTCGTCTAGTCTCCCACCAAACGTGAAGCAAGCACATGACAAATTAAAATGAAATAGGAACATTACTGTGTGTTCTGGTTTGATACAGTGAAATTACTGGGCTTATGAACTCTCATAACTTCTTAGGTGCCTAATGTTGAGACATTAGGCACCTAGTAAGTTATGAGGGTTTAAAAAGTGCAATGCAATGCCACCCAGTCCTTTCTAAGTTCTGATTGATACTGAAATTGCTATGGAGCGGCGAAATGTTTATTTGGTGTCAGCGTTTTTTTCCGCGTTCTTAATTTTCCGAATACGTTTTTTTCCACATTCTTATTTTTGTTAATTCTTATTTTTGACTGTTTTTATACCAGTGATTTGATAGGTACCATCCTCCTTGATTTATACTAACTAAAACAATAGGGTAATAAGTTTAATATCCAGTTAAGATAAACGATGTTGTAATACATATATGTACACGTAAATAGGTTCCTATCAGACCACACACGATACGAAGACCTTAGTAATGTATCAAATCAATGTACCATATTCTGCCGGTAGTTCAATTATATTATAGAAAGAAAGAAGTCAATTTCCACTAATGGAGTTTTTCACAGTAAAAAGGTACCTTTTTCTCTTTATTTTTCCAACCCTATTGTTCAATTAATAGAAAGAAAGAAGAGAGATTCCCAAAGAAACCATGCACTTTTCTGGGATAAAAAGTAGCATATCTTCTCTCTATATATCTCTCTCTTACTGTCTCTATGCAAATGTGCAAATTTTATCGGAAAGTAGCCTCAGTTACTCCTTATAACATCAGCTATCTGCAGTGAAGGTCCCGCCAAAATTGGTCGAGCCATTTTGGAGATTAGCCGTAGCAAATAGAGAGGATGACAAAAATTATGATATTTTTTTGTTATATTTACCGTACATACCATGTAGTTTTATATTATACATTTAGTAAAAAGCTATTATTTTGACATTATAAACAGATACTTCAATTTTATTTGTTGTAATTTAGATGTATAATAAGACTTCTTTAAAAGTTGTGGCTTGTTTTTTAATTTCCTTTGTGTTCGTTCATCTTTTCTTCCGTTGAGGCTTTATAGGTCATCCGTTCTCGGCGGTTTTCAAATTGCTTTTAGCATTTTGTTCTGCTTTTATTTTGTTTTCTTCTTAACTTAACTATTACTTCGAGTTCCTTTTGTAGTTTTCTGTAGTAGGTATATTACTTACTTCAATGTGAAGTTTCATTTTTTTAATAAATGATAAAGCGTGTAATATCAAATGTCTACAAATTGTTTGAATCATGTCTCCCAATATATGCAAGACATGATCCCCCGGATCAAGTCGCCCAATTGCATGGATCATTTGAGACATGTACAAAACCTTCATTACCGTTTTTTTGCCAAATCTTTTAAAAATGACATTAAACTTGAATGGTCTTTCCACTAATGATAAATAGCTTTATTGTCTATCAGTTAGCCTAAATCCAAATTCAGTTCAATCGAAAATAAATGTATTATGACACCAAATGGGGCGATCATGTGTCCCCAGTTTCCTCTAATATTATAGGTAGTAAATAGATTGAAATGTAATAGTATGTGGATGTAATAAAACAAAAAACAAGTGATATGATTATTTATTTCTTAACTATAGTGACTTAGGAGTAGGTATACATCTGCGATAGCAATTGGCATTAAAGAATGACTTAAATAAAAAGAAGATAAAGAAAATCTCTTAATCAAAAGACAAACACTGCTTACTTACTGCAATTAGCTAGGGAAAAGCCAGACTCTGTACGTCTAGAGAATTGAATTGAGCTAGACGAACTGTTGCAGGCTAATAATAATTAGACATAATCTTACAACTGCTTTTGTTCAATAATTCGTATATTACATTCAGAGAATAGTCAAGGATCACATTAAATAAAGTTAGTCTATAATTATATTTTTTTTCGTGGTCTGTTTTATGACCAATACACTACGAATAAATAATAAGTCTTATTTGTTCGTAGCCAATAAATACATAATGAATAATATAACGTCCAACGATTTTTATTTGACACGAGTGACTTCATTTTTTATATCTACATACAATTTAGTATCATATTATACCTACTCAAACTAGGAATATTACGCTGTTTTTACCGTCGAATTATACTTTGATCCTGTTACACGTGGTGTTTAATAATACTACGAGCACTCGTGTTGCGTTCTAGAAATACCTACAGGTACCTAATTGTCTGACTACCATAAGATAACGAGCCGGATCGGATTGAATTAATATGACAGTGATTAGGCCGGTCGGGTAGTGGCTACGATATCTAATTACCTATACAGTAATTATGCGGCGAACGCAATCTATAACGACGCTATTATAGTTATGACAAATGTCTATAGTAATATAAATATGATCAAATATATGCCAATTTCTATTTCGGAGTTAGTCTGCAGTAGATATTATAATTTAGGTATTTGAAATACCTTAATTATAATATCTACTACACTGCGAGAAAAGCAAATTACAGAGAATAAACAGAAGTTTTCAAAAGTAAACTATGTAGTTCCTTTTTTTACCAGAAGAAATTTTTAGGACAACTTTCTTTCGACAATATTAATATAAATAGATAACTTACATTAATCTTACAATCTGCTCAAAACGGGAACATATTTTGTATTCAAAGACTTTAATGATATGTAGTATATACAGAATAAAAAATTAAAAACTAAAACTGAACTTTAACTCCTAATATCAATAAAAAAACTAAACACAATTCTTTCACGATTGGATTATTAAAATTAAAAAATAGATTGTATAATTTTATGTATATTTTTCTTTCAAAAGTCATTGCCGCCTTTGCTATAAGTATATCAGTTATGGGTACCTAACAGGCTATACTATAAGTTATAACCGTAGGCGTACAAATACCAATAATTTTGTTTTAGTTTCCGCTTTGTCTCTCTTCAGTTACAATTAAATTAACCAACATTTATATCATTCAAATCATTTAACTTTACGTAAAATAGTAAATAAATGACCAGCAGGTGTATCCGCGTTAATAATCAAAGCGTTATCAAATAATAAATTATATTAAAATATTTGCGGACGTAACTAGGTACTCTTTTCTACTATGTGTATGCTTCAAGAGCTTATCTTATTAGGATAGTAAATTCGATTTTCAGATAAGAGACTTTCGAGCTTTAATTACGAATTGTAAGTTGGTAAGTCGTGGCTTTCAGTGCGAAATATTCAAAAAGTTGTTCAACATTTTTTTAGTTTCTGCGTTTACACATTCAAGACTGAATAGAATAACATCTATAGTCTGGTTTTATATACTTGTCCAGTAATGTAAACAAACTCGGCGGATGCGAATCAATGTCAGCAATTATAGTTTTCCGATCGCTTTCCCATGACAAGATTCGAATTTGAGCCATCAAATTTGTTTAAATTATTGGATAACTAAGAAAATCTTAACTGGGTGTACAAGACGACACGTTATCAGTAGTGCCACCCTGAAAATAGATTGGCTGTACTTAAAGTTAAATATAAACTAATATTTGAATCTTGAGTGATCATTCACGACAAAAAAAAACTTCAGTCACTAATGCGATATGTATACAAGTATTCAAATGGTTTTTCTCTCTCTTTACATCTAGTTTTAATATTATAGCGATTCTAATCTTAAACACATAATAATTAACATCAATTTTTAATTGGCCAAATCTCTATATACCTATCGGTATCTCGAACATAGAAGTATGTTACATTTACACACACAACAGTAATGTAGAAAACTTACACGAAGTTATAATGGGTTTCTTAATAATGTGCCCAAGTGACCTCAATTAGTCTATGAAAGTCACAGTTACTTGAAATTGGCTGTTTTACTTCTTATAGCTTGTAAATATATCAAAGTATGGATACGGTTGACTGCTCACCGGATGTAGCCACCGACGCTGATGTCGTTTTATGCTTTTCACATCAGCTAATTCTCTTACTTTTGTAATAGCACAGGGCTACATAGTATCTTGAAGAACTACCTAAACATTGAGTACACGCCCAGCTGCCGTATCAGCTAACAATCTCGTGTTCGTTTTCAATACCAGACCGATTAAAACCAGAGGTCACTAGTCTTCGTGTGGAAGGAATAGTATAGAATTTTCGCCGGTTATCATTTTCGAACGAACGTTATTAAAGAAATAAGCTCTTACAAAACGAAAAGAAGCGAAAACTATTGACAACTCCTTCCACACGAAGACTAGTGACCGCTCTTTTTAATCGGTCTGGTGTTGACAACTAACACGAGATTGTTAGCTGATAAGGCAGCAGTTTATAACTTCGATCTTTTTTTAACAGTTTATAACGTGGCTCGAATTAAATTTTAAGCAAAATTACATAACTATGTTATAATATTAAGTATGTTTTCAAACTTCTTTCTAGTTTATGAGACTAACAAACTACACCTTTAATAAGTGTACAAGTCGATAGTTATAAAGCCACACCAAAGTTGGTAACCATGTATAATGTATATATATAAGTATCATAATTCTAATATTTGTGCTCTTCAGTGATCACACATGACATAAAAATGATCTTCATTCACTTATGAGATATGTACACTGATACCTATTCAAATGACTCTATAACATTTTAAAAATAATTAAAATCAATTTTTACTTGGCGAAACCTCAAATTACATTTAGACAGCAATAATCGAGAAAACAAACACAAAGTCACAATGGGTTTCTCAATAATTGGTGCCCAACCCCAAGTGAATTCAGCCGACAAAAGTTAGTTACATGAATTTGGCCGTTTATTACACTTACTAGTTAGTGTAGAGTGAAGATAAAAGTATGGCAACGAGAGATTGCCTACCTGCGGCGCGAGTACGGAAGTCGGTTCGATAAATTTGTCGAACCGAAAAACTCGACAAATTTATCGAATGTTGCGAGTACCGAAGTCTGATCGTAAAGTATTGTAGTAGCTCTATATTCTCTTTGGATTTGACCTAGCTTTTCGATAACTTCTGTCGATTGTTTCGAGGCTCGATAAATCCCATTTAATCGATTTGAGCTGTCATTTTTATCGAATTTTGTCGAATATTATCGACCCGAATAGATCCGTACTTGCGCCGCTGATATAGCCAAACGAGCTGACATATTTTTAAGACTTCGAAAAATGATGAGGAGGTTATAATATATTCGACGGTATGTAGTTTTTATAAGTATTTCTCCGTCAATTGTGGATCTATTTTGAAAATTATTTTTCGTTTGTAAATATCCCGTTACAGTGTATGAATATTAACAATTATTAGATTTAATTTAGTTCGTATTTTTTATATCACACTGCGCTTAAATCTAATTTCTATAATTTATATTACTTAATTCAAAGTCATTTTTTAGTCATTTATATTAACAGTAACATCCATAAACTATATCGATTTACATAATAGCTTTAATAGACTATTAAGTCGAAAAATTTAATGCTTAATTTTAATAGTTAAAAATTATCAGAACAAAATATTTTTGCAATATAAGGAGGTATATCTAGGAAATATAATATATCTAACACCCATTTAGTATGTACTAGTATCCATATTTATGTTGTCAGATCCAGAATCCCAGACGATTAACCCCCTATCTATAACCAATAACCATGTATATGGTAACCAGTTAATCTTTAATTAGTTGAATGTACAAATCATCTATATTTATATTATTCTTTATAATAATCTATATTATTCTTACCACATAGATGACAATCATGTACATAATAGCACGAGTACATAACATGTATTATTCTCAGCTACTTCTACATATTATAGGCCAAATATGGGCTACATTGATCTGTTATCAAATTATTAAAACTGTATTTTATGCTAGGCAAGACTGATATACTATATATAATATATAACTTTGTTATATGTGTGTGTTAGTTCAATAACACAAAGATACGAAAAAAACTTTAATACACTTTTTAGTTGTAAATTGCTCACGTTTCAGTAGGTGCAAATAGCACATGCGCTTTTTCGAGCAAACTACTAAGTATAAACAAAGAACTATCAGTTACTGTAAAAAAATCACTTATCTGAACGGATCCATTTCAAGTCAATCGAATTTTTCATAAACCAAACACTGATTTCAAGTTAAAGGTGCACTCACATGTCGAATAGTGCCTCACTGCACGGAGTACTCTTAAAAAATGCGTTTACACTTCGCTGTTCGCAATTCAACACACCAAAAGTTCACAGTTCAGAATATACTCACAAAGCATAATTAATATACTCATAAAGCATATTTAATATACTCATAAAGCGTATTTAATATACTCATAAAGCATAGTTAGTATACTCATAAAGCATAGTTAATATAGGTACTCAAAAAGCATAGTTAATATACTCACAAAGCATAATTAATATACTCATAAAGCATATTTAATATACTCATAAAGCGTATTTAATATACTCATAAAGCATAGTTAGTATACTCATAAAGCATAGTTAATATAGGTACTCAAAAAGCATAGTTAATATACTCACAAAGCATAATTAATATACTCATAAAGCATATTTAATATACTCATAAAGCGTATTTAATATACTCATAAAGCATAGTTAGTATACTCATAAAGCATAGTTAATATAGGTACTCAAAAAGCATAGTTAATATACTCACAAAGCATAATTAATATACTCATAAAGCATATTTAATATACTCATAAAGCGTATTTAATATACTCATAAAGCATAGTTAGTATACTCATAAAGCATAGTTAATATAGGTACTCAAAAAGCATAGTTAATATACTCACAAAGCATAATTAATATACTCATAAAGCATATTTAATATACTCATAAAGCGTATTTAATATACTCATAAAGCATAGTTAGTATACTCATAAAGTATAGTTAATATAGGTACTAAAAAGCATAGTTAATATACTCAAAAAGCATATAAACTTGTTGAAGAAAACCGTTTCGTACAATGAAAATGTGCAATTATGATGATTATCACAATATCTACGTAATATTATTTAAATGTGATTGGTTGCAATAGTTTGCGCAGGATCATAATTTACAGCAATAGCTAGCTCAAAAAATAATCAACATTGTTATGCAATCAATAAAAAGCGTGTGTGAAAACGGTTTCAAAGTTTTCATTCGAGACACATCAAGTCGATGCTATCAAGATATCCTCTAGAGGTTGATCGGTGTTCGAATTGAGAACTTGGTAAGTTTACGGCGTCGAAGAGTTGTAGGTACTAATTAGTGGAAATGCTAGGGTTGTTGTCGGCTTCAATCTCAAGGGCGGCCGGAGGAGGCATAGGCGCATCCTCCTCGTAGATCATCATGAGTTTGCTATACTCCCGCTTGCGTTTTGACTGGAATAAAAGAAACAGGCTATTAGTGACTGATAATTTGCGATTAATTACGCCGCAGAGCGCACCGACCTGTATGGCATCTGGAGCCAGTTGCGCCTTGTGTTTTACCCGCAGATTTAGTTTGCCTTAGCATTTTTTTTGGGAACACCGCATTTTTCCATTACGAAAAGTATTCTTACTTTTAATCAGTAAGCAGGATGGACAGTATCAAAAGCACATGTCAACAATGCAGATGGACTACCTTTACGAAGTTTGCATAAATTCTTTCAGCTTTTATGGCGTAGTTCAATTTCCAAAATACACAAATGAACTTAGTTGAAATGTATAACTTTCTTACAAGATATTTTGGATACGGTAATAGGGACAATCGCTGGCAGCTTTTGTTTAAACGATAAATATAACTTCGCTCGTAATTATCAACTAATATAATATGTAACATATAGAAATAAAAAAAATCTTACTACTAGAAGTATTATACTACATACAAATATTTATTACTTGCATGGTACTACTACCTATGTATTACTATTTACTACGTATTTCATCTACAACTAACAAACCAACCCTGTAAATAGATTTTCCTGTGTTGCAGGACTTGCAGGTGGCCCGGACACAAATATCCAAAATCTGAAAAGAAACTTTTTGCTCACTACATTGTCTGCCCCGGCCAGGGACCGAACCCGGGGCCCCTTGCTTTGCAGGCTGGGTAACTCTCAACTTAACCACGGTGCCGATAAGTGCGCAATTCTTCTTGGATACTGTTAGAGCAGTCGTGACTAGCCCTCGCAGCCAAGTTACGCAACGAAAGCCACGCACTTATTTGCAAGCATGGCATCATTGTGAAGCGATGATGAGTAACGGTACTGAGATTTCCCAGTGAACAGTGAGTCTGTTACATAGGTCGAGTAAATAATCTCGTAAGATCTGTTGAGACTACCTAGGTATTTATTATACTTCGCTGGTTGAGCTAATTGAGATAATAGCCAAACGCAAGAACTAATAAAAAAAAATCCCAGAGTACAGCGCAGCAATCTTTATAGTTAGAGGTAACTCGAATATTTAAGACCGGTCTGAGTATAGGTACCCTGTTTTGCCCTTATCACTCACATTCCTATTGGACTTACGACTAGCTTCTGCGCAGGACTCCTATCTATATTCAAACCGGCAAAAAGTTTGGAGTAAAACAAAAACAATTAAAAGCATCACAATGGCAAAAACGAAAGAATTTAAAAAAAAATTCAAAGAATCTAAAGTTCAAACTAATCTAGCGCTGCTTGTGCCAAGGGGCCTGTTTCATAAAAAAATATTAGTCTAATATTATCAGCTTTTTTCTTTTCTTTTTTCCATGTAAAATATGA
This sequence comes from Crocallis elinguaria, assembly GCA_907269065.1. Taxonomy (NCBI): domain Eukaryota; kingdom Metazoa; phylum Arthropoda; class Insecta; order Lepidoptera; family Geometridae; genus Crocallis; species Crocallis elinguaria. Next base: position 11,499,273 of record OU026077.1, read on the forward strand.
GACTAATACTCATAATATTAGACTAATATTTTTTATGAAACAGGCCCCAGGGACGTTTTGCAACGTATATTTTTAAGTACAACCTAGCTACTCAATATGTACATCAACAAGGTGCAATCGCAATGCCAAACTCACGTTATAAAACCGCTTCAATGTTTTCATGAATAACATAGACAGGTGTCAATAAACGTACTTTTACTACATTTGTCGAGCTGTCTTCTCCGGAGCTGCTGGAGCTAGTGATGCCATCTTCAAGGGTCAGCCTCGCTGTCACCCCCTCGAGTTGAAGGTCGATATACAACTGCCCCAGCTGTTCGTTCACTAAGGTAGGCTGCAAAGAAAGGAATTCATTATCTAGTAGTGCATAGAGTTTATCTTTTTATAGCGGAATAATATAATTACAATAAAAGCGGTGCATATAAAGAAGAAAAATAAAGTAATTTTACAAGTTTTTCATTAAGAGGCTGCTACATGACATACTTTCCACACAAACACTCGTACGCGATTATAGTGTCCTAATAAATTTTTCTTTAGATGTTTTGAGCAAATAGGTATCAGGTGCTCTATATCTAGGATTCCGTGGGAGCAAAAATGCAAAATTTTGAGATATCAACTCAGTACAAGCCTTAAAAAAATCAGCTTTTTTGGACAAATTTTACCTTGACTTTGGGCGTTCACAGTGTTCTCATAAATGTAAAATTCAACAAAACACTTCCATATAATCCTTGGACATGTAACGGAGATTCTAAATAACAAACATTTTTTTCACAAACTTGCAAGGCGTTTTCAAAAACACGTATTTCCTGGAAGACGTTTTAATAAATTACAACGCACTAATTGTCTTCGGAAATTTTTTTTGGAAATTTATTTCAAATTTTTCAGAATGCCAACCGAAGGCATTGTCTTTCTTTTTCCGTAATGTCTGTTTTTCTTCGATGAACAAAAGAGCCTTTAGGCCATTTTTGCATTAGGCGAGTCATGAAGCTTCACCTTAATATCAGAGAGCTAAAGGGTGTTAAGAAGTGTGCTGCAGTTTCAATAAAATGCTACTGCTTTATGCCTTATAAATTGTTAAAAAACCGGCTATAACTCACGTCATTTGTCGATATTGTCGACCTAGGTTTCGAGCGTGTCCGACGCTCTTCCTCATGGAGTGAGGAAATAATTGGATATAATGGTTTGATTGGCAATAATGGTGCACTAGTGAAAACTATTAGACCCTGTTCAGTTTCATGTGAGTAAAAAGCGTGCAATATTGTAGGTACGAGTTTTGATTTTTAATGACGGACACCAGATGATCAAGTGACTCAGGCACGTGTCCAATTATATAAGTATTACTATTGTTAGTTATATACACTATTAAAAACGGTTAGTTAATTATTATATAACTATGTTATCTGTGACAAACGAAAAGCTACAAGTGATGCTATAAGTTTTCTGCTTGGGGACCCTAAAAAACATTAAGCATAAAACACCAATTTTATGTAAAACTTACTTGTGGCATATCTTCAATCTTCTGTTTATCAGCCTCTAATACTTCATCCACTGGTTTAGGTCGGATTTGATATTTGTAGATCAGGTCGGACGTAAAGCACACCTAAAATATTATTGCAAAATTAGAGAAATATTGTTTTTGTATCTTGGGCCGTGGGTCTGAGCCCTGGTTCTTTCCAACCTTGTTGGTGTCTGAACGACTATTTCGTTTGTTTATTCGGCCTTTTGAGGTTGTAATCCATTATCCTTTGCGTTATCGCTGTCATTGGGCGTTTCTTCTCCGAGCGCCCGGCCACGACACGGCAACGACAACGACATCAGTGGACGCATAATTATATGATATTGTACCTACGACACGCAGCACGCTTCCTCACCGCGACGGCCCGGCAACGACATGTCGTTGCCGGCGCCGGCATGTCTTCCGCGGCAACTCTCCCACTGTTGTCGGGACGGCATCTTTATGTATGTGGTTTGTATGCAAGCTTCCATGAGGGCGTTCGAACGTGCACGCACATCCCATGGAGTATGACCCCTCACCCAACGCCCGCACCCTTTAGGCTCTCACTATAAACGCGCAAGCACGGCTTGAAGTAAACCATCAAAAAACCAAGAGATAGAAAAGAACATTACAGCCACGTACAACCAGCCAGCTCCAGCTTTAAGCCACATACATTAGGTACATTATATTCACCGCGCACCCGCACCCCTTCGGCTCTCATCATTAGTTAGTTATGCTTGCAGAAGAACTACGTCTTTCCATTATGGCCTCTAAATATGATATCGTTAGGTACACTATGTTTTTTAAAAAATATTAAAATATCTCATTTTGTATATTTGGGTGTAGGGGCTGCCTTGCCGTGTCGTGCCATGCCGTTGCTGTGTCGTCTCTATGAAGAATGTACTCTGCCGGTGTCGTGTCGTCGAGTACTTGCCGAGTCGTTGCTGTGTCTTTGCCGTGCGGCCGGTGGAAAAACGCCCATTGTCTGCATCAGGAAATCTACCGCATCATCACTACCACACATGTTATAAACCTAGCTAACGTTACTGTGTGAAAGATGCTGTCGTGAAGCTCTAACTTTTTATTTTTGTCTGCATGATGATAGCCGACTCGTATGTAGTCCACTGTGTTTCATGTATCTAGCCTTACCACTTCCATAGGGTAAAACCGGGATAGATGCCGCAGTGGGATAGACGCCTCGTGTTCAAAAAACCTAATTTCCCAAACTCGCAACTAAGAATTAATAATTTAAATAAGAAGCGCAGGCGTCCCACACATTTGTCCCCGCAGGTTGTCTTGCGGAGCGAAAGTGTGTCGCTTGTGCGTGTGATTATCTACGCAGCAAACGCCGCGTAAGCTTAAAATTTTCAAAAGTCCCATGCTAGCCATGAAATCTTTTCTTCCGGTGTTTTATCAGTAATAAGGAAGGTAATTTCATCGTTACTCCTGGCTGACGTAAAATACACTACAAGGCTTTCTCAAAAATATTGACGCCAGTCTAATACTAGCTAATGCACGTCTACAAAGCTTTGTACTAAGATGCCATACCTACTACAAAACATGAAGTAAGTAGTGGATAGTAGCATTTTTCACAAGGCGTGGTCTTTCTTTGGTAAAGATTAGGTGATGAATTCTGAGGATTAAACAGTGGAAGCCTATTTTTCACAGCAGCAATTACTTTAGATCCTTATATATTTAGATCTTATTTGATTTTATCGTCTTGTGTCTGTATCGTCTACTGTATTTCTTACTGTGGTTTTCCTTTAACATAGTCCACGACCTCCTCTGTGTGTTGCGGCGAAAATCACCCGAACGCAAATGCGGAACTTGTATGAATTTTTAAATGAAAAATTACAATAATATCTGTGAGAGACTGCAAAAACGTACTCGTAAGTCATTTATTTAATAGTTATTATATTATAGATGATATCTTCTTTCGGCTTACTTTTTGGACTTAGGCTGATATTCAGAGACGAGTCTAAGCGTGGACTTTGTCTTCCTTATGTCAAAAAGTAGTGCTTACGCTCTAATTTGTATTCAGAGACATTTGGAACACTACTTAAACTTAGCGTATGCTAAGCAAAGCCTGAGTAGTCAATATCGACTACTTGAGCCGCTCTCAAAACAGAAGTGGCGCCACCAAATGATAACGGTAGAAACCATAATAACCAAACATTGAAATGTCAAACTTCAAAACTAACATGTTTCATTTATTATAATATCAAAATAGATTTATAGCATTAATATTGTTGTTTCACTCACTCCAGTGACATTTTGTATATCGCTATCTTTGTTGTATTGCTATTCATACATAAATGATAAAACCGGTAAACGTTCCGGTGAAAAAATTAAAAACTTAACAGCCATAGATAACGAGAGTGTGATCTTAGCTTAGACCGTGCACGAACTTTGTTTCTGAATACGAATTCGATTGAGCGGCTTAGCCGATGCTTGGCTAAGACAGTTCTTAGATCGTTTTAAGCTGTCGTCTCTGAATATCAGCCTAAGAGTCGACAGTTTATTTTCCACTGCGCGTATCTTAGGCTGATATTCAGAGACGAGTCTAAGCGTGGACTTTGTCTTCCTTATGTCAAAAAGTAGTGCTTACGCTCTAATTTGTATTCAGAGACATTTGGAACACTACTTAGGCTGATATTCAGAGACGAGTCTAAGCGTGGACTTTGTCTTCCTTATGTCAAAAAGTAGTGCTTACGCTCTAATTTGTATTCAGAGACATTTGGAACACTACTTAAACTTAGCGTATGCTAAGCAAAGCCTGAGTAGGCAATATCGACTACTTTAGCCGCTTTCAAAACAGAAGTGGCGCCACCAAATGATAACGGTAGAAACCATAATAACCAAACATTGAAATGTCAAACTTCAAAACTAACATGTTTCATTTATTATAATATCAAAATAGATTTATAGCATTATTATTGTTGTTTCACTCACTCCAGTGACATTTTGTATATCGCTATCTTTGTTGTATTGCTATTCATACATAAATGATAAAACCGGTAAACGTTCCGGTGAAAAAATTAAAAACTTAACAGCCATAGATAACGAGAGTGTGATCTTAGCTTAGACCGTGCACGAACTTTGTTTCTGAATACGAATTCGATTGAGCGGCTTAGCCGATGCTTGGCTAAGACAGTTCTTAGATCGTTTTAAGCTGTCGTCTTTGAATATCAGCCTTAGGCTTGCTTTCTAATAGCGTTAACCCTTAATTTGACAAGAGGTTTTTTTTCAAATATTTTTTAATTTCTGTTATTTTCCCATGTCTGTATTGACATTAGGATGTCTGTAAAATAAATTAAAAAAAAATATCATTTTCCATTTTTGAGATAATTAATGTCCGCTGTGGCGAACACTGACAATTATGTTATAAAACATACATGTCCGGTGTAGCGGCCATTACTAAATATGTGGTAAATAAAAAGTTGAAGTATTTTGTAGACAAATATAATAAAAAAAGAATTTAGTTATGACATTTACACATTTATTTAGTATGAAAATTAAGGAAACAGTTTCTGGCATTTTTGCCAGTTACAAAACAACTGTTTTTTTTCTGGCAATATCTGCAACGTCCTTCATCCATAATTGACGGGAAATGACCTACATCATCATATTTTACAGGGCTTAATGGTCTTGCTGCGTAAGGTTTGTTTATTTTTGAGTGTTCTCTTTTGATTCTTTTGGCACTTCGATTGGCCAAAAGTAGGTTTTCATATACCTGATGTCTAAATACCTTTAGGGAAATTTTACTTCCAGGCCGACGCCGGTCTCGATAAACAAGCCAAGTATTATTCAGGCAAATGTCAACTATTTGTGCAAAACCCATAACCAAAAGTTAAATAGCGTTAAATAAGTATAAATAAATATGTAAATTTAATAATTAGGTAAAATATTAGTAATAATCCCAATACATGTTTAGCCCGCGATAACTTTGGCAATGTTCGTTGTGGCGGACAAATCATTCAAATACTAAATATTTATGAAATTGTTTTTGTTCGCTGTGGCGGACATACATTGTTTTTAGTAAAAAAAGTCACCAAAACCTTACAAAATTACAAGATCTATAAGTGATTCAATAAATTACAATATTACAAAGTTATTTCAGTAAACAAACGTGCACATTTGATAGTAAAACCTTTATAAAAAATTATTAATATCTTGAGTAAAACGGATGGCTTGTGTTTCGTCGACATTTTGTCTCAAACTGACAGATACAGTGTTCCAAATAAGAATTTTATTTTTTTTACCGTAATAGAAATATATTTTAAAGTTGTTGTTAGATATTTAAGCTTTTTAGAAGTTTTCATTAACCCGCCAGATTTTATTTATTTGATTGTTCGTTGTAGCGGACTTAGCCAAATTAAGGGTTAAGGACTACTAAGTAATTGCGATGTCAGCTCGCTAAAAGCTAAATACAGAACGCAGGCATAGTAGTCTGTTCTGAGAAAAAAGTAAAAAATATTGCGCATGCTAAAACTACAACAGACCCTGATTGGTAACTGCGAGTTGAGTAAACGTCCATGTCATTGTCAACTCATTGTTGTAGGCATGGACGTATTATACCAAACGTCGCAGGACTCGTAGCCCTCGTACTTAGAGAACTTCATCCTAGCCCTCGTAGCACAAAGAGAGAATTTGTGCTCGTAGGTTGTCACTCATTGTTTAGTTATCGTCGAAATCAACGAGCCAGTAACATCACGCTTTACGTACCCTTTTTGGGCACTTTATATATATAGTCATATATTGAAGAGCTATAAATTATTATGCAAATGTAAATTTTTGAATATATTTTTTTAATTTAGCCCTATTTGTTTACAATAAACACTAAATTTAAGCGTGTGCAAGTTCTCTATTAGGGAATGAACAAGCATACGGATTCCTGATGTTATATGCATCGCGCCCGCATAGAATGATTGTCGTATATCTTATTTATTTATTTTTAACGACGAATATTAATGACGTAGGTTTCCGCGGAACTACAACGAGGTAGTCACCCTGCCGCGGCAATTCTCCGTGATAAAGAAACCTCGTACGCCTGTCCTTTCCCTGCACACATGCTTGCCTGGATACTCTTGCACGTATTTATAATAACGAATTTTAAAATTCAGTAACGCAGTGACTTCTGTATCGTACTCTGCTAGTCTATTACTATGTTAATAATTGGATACAAATGAGTGAAAATGACACTAAATTACAAAGCACGCTTACAACTGAATCATTAGAAAATGAGAATAGAAGGTAGACTTGGTGAAAGATAAGCAGTGCTGAAGTACGGCAGTGGCGTGGGGGGTGGTGCACCCTGGGTACCTGTCAGCACCCTCTCCTGGTTGACCTTTCGGTCCCGGAGAGGTTGCTGACAGGTAGCTAATAACCCGGCGAGGTGGGCCCCTCCGCGTGCCCCTCTGAAGAGGTCAGTAGAGGGCTCAGCGGATGGGGCGTATGGGCTGAGCAGATATGGCTGGGCAAAATCCTGAGACTGTCACACATCACGCCAAGTTTGGAGTGATGAAATGAGAAACAGACAATGATTGTATGAACTGAGACATTATTTTTGCAACGGAAAATAAATTTTTAAAAGCTGTGAGAGCTAGATTGTATATACTTGGCAGTTACTAATCAAGCCAGGTGTTTACGAATGTTTTAATTTCAATTTTGAAATGTTTACGAATTTTAATTGAATTATTATTCTAAGTGAATGGAACAATTACCAATAAAATGTTTATCTGTTTAGTTTGTTACTATTATTTTACTTGCGGACTGTTATTGCGTAGTTTATGTACTCTAGATTTAAATTAGTTTACACTGAGTAAAATTTTCGCATATCGAAAATAAGTAATAATAATAATAAAGTAATATAGATAAGTAGTATAATGCTAGCCTAACGAAAAGACTGTCATCACAGGATAAAAATAGACACATTACCAGATTCAGTATGTTGACAGAATGACAGTGTAAACTGTGATACTTTATATACTCGTAATATGTGAAAATAGTAGACAATTCAAATGTTCCCCAATAAACAAAATAAAACACGTAGGTAGTCTAAGAAGTGAATAGAATACAAGGTGCATATGTTTACGCTTAAGTATAAGATGAACGAATGTATGAAAAAAAAATCACGAAATGGTTAATTAATGTTAATGATGTGAAACAAGTATGCCAGGATAACAGGAAGGCACGACCCTTTATCCGTGCTTATTTTCAAAGGATCTTGGCTTGATTATAGCAATAGAACAAGCTGTATAACATATAAATAGGACAGAAGACTGTCAAAGCCAATAAGGTAGGTACCTCGGATCCACACTGCATTGCATTTACATGCTCTCTTCGTGAATAGAATGCCAAGCTCGTTTTAGCCAGGCTTGTATGGAATGACGTGATGTCACAGGCGTGATCTGTGAGAAAAAGTTTCCGCAAAAGGCCGTGAGATCGTATGTTAATATTTCCTGGGACCGGTATTTACCTGAAGCGCAAGTTTTCTTTTATGGTACGAACATCCTCAGAAGCCAGGGTGTGCGCAGAAACTCGTTTACTTTGAGAAATTCCGTAATTTATAAGTTTTCGCGATTGTTACATATTGAATTAAACCATGCAATTTTAGCGCATATTTGGACGCGCGACGTTTCGAATCTAGCAGATGGCATTGTTAGTGCAATCGTGCACACAGATAGACTAATAAATACATAAAAGTCTTTGAGAGACTTTCATAATCAGTCTACCTTTGACGGCTCCGTAGCTAAGTTGGTAGTAACCCTGCCTGTAAGGCGAGGGGTCCCGGGTTCGATTCCCGGCCGGGGCAGATTTTGTGTAAGCATAAAGTTTGTTCTCGGGTCTTGGATGTTTGTGATGTGTATCTGTGTATGTCCATGCCACCTGCGACACAGGGAATCCTAGTGCGGGGGGTATGAGTGTGTAAGCGTTTATGTATGTTATGTATGTTATGTTACCTTTGCAGTTATCTGTGACCAAAAATACTACAAAGGGTTCAAAACACCAGATTTATATCAAAGATATTTGTGATAAAAAGAGTTTTTATTCAAATTGAGGTATGATTTTCGTAAAGAAGTAGGTATACTCCGATTCCTAATCTAAAATGGAAGCGCATGGAGATGAAGAGATACTATGGATTTATAAATCTCTACGCCGAGAACAGGCCGTGTTGTGGTTCAGTATACCTACGTACTTGTAGTAGGTAATGGCTTTAAACAAAATGATATTTTACTAGTATTTTTTAAAGTGTTTAGCCACACTTATGTTTGTTGAAAAAAATGATGTGTACCTGTTCCTTCCATGGGGCCTGCATTTTCCTGCGAGCTACGTTCTTGGCTGGCGGCACTAAGAAACTGGAACGTCCCGCCTCTTTGGCGCTCTGGCAAATTTCATCAAGACGTTTATTTTACACCCATGCATACCAACTATTTATCTAACAACGTAAAGAAACAATCTATAGAGACTATGAGTAAGCTAATAAGTCAAGCAATAAAGATTACCTAGGACGTGTTCTGAATGTTCTTTCTTTTTGTTTTTTATTTAAGACTACAATATTGTAAAGTTATTATAAAAAAACACTTTTAAAATCCAAAAAAGAGCGCTGATGTGATGTCCTACAGACATAAACGGATACAGTAATGGTTTTTTTATTATTATATGGAATAAACAGAATCATCATTGCAATATTATCTTAAATTTATAAACACTTACTACATTTTTAGCTTCAGCATTCTTTTTCTTCTGGTCACCGCTTTCCTCAGCGCTGCCGGAGTCGGTTTTGAAGAATGAGGAGTTGAATGACGAATAGCTGGAGTCGCCATCAGTTCGGTCTACCGTTTCTTCGGTGTTCTTTGATTTGCCATCATGGGAGGTTGATGTTTCCGGTAAATGTTCAGCGTTCTGTTATGTAGGAAACAGCAATAGTAAGAAAGAAATAATTTAGATAAACAATGTAATCATTTAATCAAGAATGACACTGATTTATTAATTATTTAATTATTTTATGGCACATTTTTATAAAAGTTTTGTTATTAGTAGTAATTTAATGACGACAGCAGCATCAAATAAAATGTAATGAATTAAGCTTAGATCACCAAAATATAAATCGCTTCTCAGGCATAATTCTAGGTGTCGAGTTATTGCCCGATATAAGTATATTCTAGATATTGTATATCTGCCCCGTGGCTTAATCCAAATAAAATGCAATTTAATGTAAACAATTATGTTGCCAGTACGTTCAAAACAGTGTCAGATGAGGGGGGGGGGGGGTTAATATAATAACGTCTAAAGTAAGAAATTGCAACAAATAACACTGGGGCCTGTTTCATAAAAAATATTAGTCTAATATTATGAGTCTTTTTTTCTTTTTTTTCATACATAATGTGACACTAATACTCATAATATTAGACTAATATTTTTTATGAAACAGGCCCATTGCAACAAACTGGAGCTCGCCGAGTATAATTATACTCATTATATTAGTATAATTATACTTATTATCTTAGTCTTTATTTGCGGCAAATCTTATTTAGTTGAAGAAAACAGTGGTTAATTAGCGAAAATAACATTTTTATTGTTTGTATGGACTAAAATATCAATTATTTTCGCTATTAAACCACTGTTTTCTTCAACTAAACATGCTTTGTAGCAAATAAAGACCAATATAAAAGCCAACAACAATAATTTCAGTGTAAAATTATACTCTCTTCGCCCATGGGCAAATACGTTCGTATGATAATCGAACCACCTTAAGCCAACCAAACTCATATCAAAGGTTCACTCTGTATTTTATCTCCATGCAAGTTAAAACCAACAATAGATTTTGTCTTTATAATTTGAAAAGAACGGAAATGTCAACACACAACAAGGCACACTCTGGCTGGGACTTTACTTTTCACATAAATCTAATCTATGTGTATTCGTTAGGCAAAATATAAAAACCGCAGAAGGAACGAGCTAGGGATCAGAAGAATAGCCATTAACAACCAATTTAGACTTGCAATCCGAAAGACAAGACTAGGTAGGTACACCAAATCCGCTATTCCGTAATTTAACCGGTTATGGATTAGCAGTATGCGTTTGACTTATCAAAAGCCTTGCTAAAGTCATTTTGTATCGTACGAACGATAATCAAGTTCCATCGAAACTATTTGAATATTGTGACTTTGGTCGTAATGTAACCAGTTTTGAGGTTGAGCTATTTGAATCCAAAAATCCTTACATTTAGACAGCCCAAATTGGACAGACGTCGTTAATGAAACGCTTAGAAACAGCAACGAGCACACCTCCATTCTTGAGGCTATAGAATCCGCTAGTTTCTCTGTCACTTCTAGGAACAATGATAATATATTGACTTTTAAAGAGTTCGGAATCGAAAACACTTCTTTTTAACCAAGCTAAACATAACAATCTCAAAATCATCACAATACCAATAAATTACCACTTAATTATTTAAAACATCACTATACCTATATATGTTTTTCCGTAAGCTTCTTGTGTGAATGTCTCCTATACCAAAACACATAAACATTAAACATACTACAACAGCACTAACACATGACAATAGCCTTTCAACAAGTACAGTAAAACACATCGAGTACGGATATATATAGGTACCAATAGAATGGTATTAAACTTATATAAAAAGAATGATCCAAACTAGTTATGATAGTGAGTAAAGCAAGTGTTAGTGTTAGCGGGTTAGATGGTTATGATTTAAGGTTGGCATACCAGTATTGTAAACTTTGCGGAAGCTTCATTAGTTAGCTGCAGGTTCCTCGCTTGTAATAGCGCCCGCTTTTTCTCCCTCCAGGCAGCGGCGGATTTGCTCGGACGAAATTGTAGGCTCGACTTACATGCCTATGTGTGATGTGCGGCGCGAGTACGGAAGTCGGTTCGATAATAAAATTCGATAAAATTGACAGTTCAAATCGATGAAGTGGATTTTATCGAGCCGTCACGTGGGTGTGAAACAATCGACAAAAGTTACCGAAAGGAGCGAAATATGACGGTTTTTTTCTCGATAAATTATCTATGATCGAGTCCGAACCGAAAACTTATGAAAACTATATAAGTCGATGCGGACGAATAACGCCATTTATAAGTGCAAAAATGGACTTCGGTTTAATTTTGTTACTGGCAGAAGAGCGGAGACCCAATAGAGATAGAGATTCGCTGATGATGCACAGGCGCGGCTTACGGGATGCAAATAATCCCTTGGAACTCTCTGAAGAGCGTTTTGTAACTCTCTTCCGAATTTCGAAGGAAATTGCTTTGGTACTTATTCAAGGTGTCGAGGATAACATAAGAAGAACCCGATCTCACGGACTTCGAGACGATCAAACAAAAATAACGAGACGAAGAATGGATGGAGTATGGATAAAATAATCACGCCTGTTAATCTGCCTAGTAAAATCTATAGCCGTAGGGAATTGAGGTGCAAGGTTAGAAAATGACGTCAGTGTCTCGTCTCTCCTCTTTCTTCACCCCCGCCGGTTGCCACCGCCCGCCTCTGCCCGGTGCCGGCGGCCATATTGTGATTTGTGTTTGTGTTGATACAAAGTGTTTGCCACGTGTTTGCGTCGATTAATCTTTTTAATCCACATAATATTCAGTAATAACGTGACTTGACTACCGCAAAACAAAATGTATCGTAAGGGTTGTGTTCCTAAGTGTGATAGCCAACGACAGGGCGTTAAATTACATAGATTTCTTGTGAAAACGGAACCAGAAGTTAAAATGTGTTAACTGTGAAAAAAGGACTGAATGGACAGCGTCTAACAAAGTGTTTACTGTTTGTGTGCCATAAACACTATATCTAACATTGTTTAGTGACGTCATTATGTGTATTAAAAAAATACTGAGTCATTTGCTCGTTTCTTTTTTTCTTAACCCATGTCCATCTTTATTTACTCTATAGTGTAGGAAGTAGGAACTAGCACAGAATAGATAATATTACAAATAGAACTAGTAGGAAAATATCAAGGTACGATAAACATACCTATGAAAATGTATACAGATATGTATATATAGCACGGTTTCAACTGTCATCTTCTAACTTTGCAACGATACATCGTCGATGTAGGTAACATGACCGTCTGATACGTAGTATCCCTTAGCACCTAGTTTGTGAAAATAATATTAAAGTCTGACAGTATGAAGTAGTATGAACTATGATTATATTCTCTTTGGTAGTATGAACAAAATGAACAAAGAGAATAATAAAATAATATGACTATGGTCGAAAACCTTTTTTGTTATTTATTTTTTACCAGTATACAGAGTCACAATGTTAGAATAATATTAAACCAATTCATTTTAAAAATAAAATATGGTGATTGAAGTAATATATCATAAAACATTATTTTTATACACTATCCCACTAAACTTAAAAATAGATTTAAAAAAAGTTAGGTCGAATATACTGATCTGTGGGTCGAATCCAAAGAGAATTTTCGACAAAAGCTTACGACGACTTCGGTACTCGCAACTTTCGATAAAATTATCGAGTTTTTCGGTTCGACAATTTTATCGAACCGAGTTCCGTACTCGCGCCGGTGATCTTGTTATTTGAGGTGAGCAAAATTATTGCTCGTTTGGCACAAATACACTCTACATGTACCTCCTTTTGAGTAAAGCTCTGTCTTTTGTGACAGTATTAAAGTTAAATTCGTTACAGTGACGTGGTGCGCATTAAAGTGCTCCTAACAAATGGCAGTTATGTCTTAAGGTGGACTAAACGCGTTACTCGTCGTTACTCGTGTGAATATAAACGATTAGGTAGGTACACTAACATAATTAGGAATTAAAGTGACCATTAGCTAATTTCATTGAGAATTAAATTATCAACAGTGCTTGCACTTTGAGTTAACTGTCGCTCAAAGATGTTGCTGACGAGATTACGTCCGGAAATTTAAATGAAGTCCACTAAACTTTTCTAAAACTATGTATAAGTGGTATCAAATTTTAATGTAACTTATCACAGGTGGACTCTTATAGTAACCAGTATTGCTTTAGTTCACGTAGAAACGGGTATTTCTAAATGTATATTCCGTGAATACCTACTGCTTTACTTTCATACGCTACCCCTACCAACAAAGATATATTTCGCACGATACTATCATCGTCTGATAATAAATGATCGCTACCACGCATAATTTTGATATTATTTTAATGCAAAGCCCTCAAGTGTAAGCAATGATGTCACAATAAAATACATAGTTTATTAATTACATGTAGAACATATATAATATTTGAACCAACAAGCCTGAAATTTACTATGTATTACTTTAAGTAAAATTATAGTGCGGTTATAGAGTGCGTCAATTGGTTAGTTTGTGTGTAACAATACTTACTACTGCTTATATAGAGTTACTGATAGAGCTAACAGTACCTTGTAACATTCGATTGCTGTGACGCTGGACCCGGAGTAGACGTCTTATTTTAAATTATGATTCTATGATGATATCTGTACTCTACTGTGCCTTTTCTAGAGTAACTCTAACAGGAATATTGAAACTAGCATACTTGCTTTAGACGCATGTCGCATATTTGAAACTGATAGCTCTTCTGTACTTAATATAAGTGCTGCAATTACACATAAATCTAACACGACCGAGTAATCAAAAATACAATCATAATAAAAACAAAATTTTTACTTATATTCAATTTACTTTTCACTTTTAGATAAATCAAGAACTGTTTTACTACATTGAAACACTTTCATTAAGTACTTTATCTTCCTAAAAACTCAAATAAAAGAGCATTTTGACTGTAATTTCCCAACATGGTGCGAAGACAAATGCTACTGTATGTTTAGGAGACTTCACATTTTTGTGAATAAGACAGAAAATAATGATAAAACAACATCACCTAAACAAAAAAATCTAACTCATATATCTACTACTTTCTCCTCGGCAAAAACAAATAAGAAACATCGACATACTCCTAACTTTACTATGTGGAAACTACCTATAGGTACCTACCTGCCTCTTCTTGCTATTTGTGCAAACTGTGCATCTATTAACGAAACGTTCGTCCTAACGCTTTCAGCCTGTAAACTAAAAACAAACTAAAGCTACGAAGTACTGTACGAGTGTACGTGCAACTGATCTAGGCCAGTCTGAACAATCTATCCAACGAAAGAGATAGCGAAACATACTCAAAAGTGACTGAAATAGAACGCCTGGCAAGATCCATTTCGCGTACTGTATGTACTGTACCAAGTATTATTATGTCAACGTACCTCCTCGTAGTTGCTGTTGGTGAGTCCAAGCGTGTTCTTGCTGTTGGTGTAGTGTATAAGAGTCTGATGCATCGGATATGACACTTGCGGATTCATAGGTGAATAAACGATCGGCAAGCCGTACATGGGCTGGCCGTACATCATACACGGCACTGGAATGTGAAATTCTACAATAATTTACTAAACAGTTGTATTTGCACGGGTTCCTTGCTCCGTATATTGTGCGTTTAATAATATATAAACAATAAATAAAACATTAAGTTAGTGGTCAGTGACATCGGTCTTAAGGGGCAGAATACGGCGCGCCGCTATCTCGCTAGCGCAACTTAACATTTTTGAAGATAAATAATCACTTAACATAATTATGAAAAATCGCATTCGGTGAAGTTGCTGGCAATAACAAAGGTACGGCAAAAGTATTATTTTGATTCGATTAAGTTTTCATACATGAAAATGGGCAAAACATAAAATCCCATTTTTTTCGGTTTGAAAACTTGAATGGATCAAAATTTAATTTTTGTTTAACCTTTGTAATGTTATTATCAGCAATTTCACCGAACGCGATTTTGCATAATTAAATTAAGTGATTGTTTATCTTCAAAAATGTTGAGATGCGCGAGAGAGATATAGGCGCACTGAATTCTGCCCCTTAAACCTGACATATTAAAACTTAACGTAACTTATTAGAAGGATCCAGGAGACACCTTTTCCTATTAGCAACAAAATACATAAGTTACATAAAAAAGCATAGTAAAATCAAAAGAAATAATTATGTTATCTTCATAGAGCTGTACCAATTGCGGTTTGTATGTATGGGCGTCACAGTAGTCATCAGGAACTAAGAGATCTCATCCAGATTCATATATCAATCAATCAGTTCTTCAAACACAATGTTTATTCAAATCAAAAGTTTAAATAATTACTTCTCTCAATCAAAATTCTTCCTAACATTTATGTTAGTGTAGATTTAGATAAAATGTTACTTACGAGGAGCCTGGAATTGCGATGCAGCGCTGCTAGAGGTGTTTTGATGGTCCGGTGTTTGGTAGTACATCGGGAATATACCTGGAACTGCATAGAGGCTTGTGAATGTATCAGCAAACAATAATAAAGCGGGAGATATAGCACGCGCAACAGCTATACAGGCTGAGTTTGAATCGGTGAAGCCCGGAAGGGGCTGATTAGGACCATGGTTGTCGACAAGTTGTGAGAACCTCCCTTGGAAATACGTCATTCAAAATTTCCATACAATACAATAAATTTACTTCATACATGAAGTGCGCGGCATTTTCTCTAATTGTTTCTAAGTTTCTTCTAAGCAACATCACCATCCCAAAACGTCCCTAAAATTGTGTAATGAAATAAATGATTGATCAGATTGGTTTACTCGGTAAATCATTTATTTTATTTCATCAAATAAAAATGCAAATAAACATTCAAAATGTTGTTGAAAAACTAGTACCTTCATTGCTGGTGTTTGCTTTGTATGACATTATAGTCAGATTCTTTGATTAGACAGAAAGAAATAATTGTCCAAACTGCCTATCTTTGTTATATACATCGACTAGATGTGCACCGTGGCTCCGCCCACGTAAAAAAAGTTATTCCTTATAACATCAGCTATCTGCCAGTGAAAGTACCGTTATAATCGGTCCAGTGTTTTCGGAGAATAGCCGGAACAAATAGACAGACAGACAACAATTTTTAAAGTATTTTTTTAATATTTTCATAAGCATTTAGTTGTTTAAAATTACAAACAGACACTTCTATTTTATTTATTTGTATGTCGATATTAGTAATGTTTAAAACTAAATAAAAACTACTCGCTAGACCCTACGGCAATAAATAAATTGCTCTTCAGTTCCAGGCTAAATGGATATAAATATAGCTAAATTGGATATAAGAAAACCTTTGTAAGGAAATCAATCAGAATGATTTATTTAATCACTAAATTAAAAATTTAATAGCTTTCATTAAAATAAAATGATGTCGAAAGGGTTATTATTAGTATTAGTTAGGCAAACTTGAACTCCGTATTATGACTTTAACTCACCAGCTAATCCCGGCATTGCTGGCATCGCTGGCACAGTCATTCCAGGCATCGTAGGCACAGGGGCCAATAACGGTATTTGCTGGGGAATGCCAACGCATGAGATATAGGCGTTCATGTTCGTCCCAGCTGAATTCGATGGCCATTGGTTGGGAGCTGAAACATGTACAGACACTTTCTCATTCTAGGTCCAATTGACTAAACTGAAAACAGTAGTAAGTTAAGACTATTTTAACACATACATACATAGGTAATGTGTACGTGTTGTAAGCGTTATGGTAACACACAAAAACTGAACAACAATAATCAAGATCCGAGAACAAGCTTGGTACTTGCTAGTTTTGTTTTTGCTAGTTTCATCACACTCGCTCTAAAATGGTCGAAGGTAAACACCGTGAGGAAACCGGGAAGCAAAGAAAAAACAAATCTAGCAATGTGACATCCAACCAAGCCGCACTGGGCCTTTGTGGTGGATTATGGCCCATATTCTATCTTTCTGAGAGAAGGCCGGTATCCCAGCAGTGGGAACGTAAGAGGCTGATAATTTTTTTTTTATGTTGTTGGTAACGAGACGAGCTGGTCGTTTGCCTGATGGTAAGCATAACGCCGGCGCATAACAATTGCAGTGCCACTCAGAACTTTGAAACACAAAGGCCTGTGCGGCACTGCAGAGCGCTCGTTACCCTGAGACATTAGGTATTAAGTCTCATAAGCCCAGTAATTTCACTGGCTACTTTGCTCATCAAACCGAAACACAGTAATGCTTGCACATTACTGCTTGTCAGCAGATTTCACGAGCAACGATACTAGTTTTAAGCATATTAAGCATGATTAAGCATGCTTATAAGCATGCTTAATCTGCATCTGCTTATATGCAAACGCGGACTAAGGAAATTTGAGTTGAAGGTTCAAAGGGCCACTGAATGTGATAGCAGTGAATAAACCAGTTTAAACTCACTGGTCGTAGGGGTAGTGCTTGTTGAGGCAACTGGAGCCACCGATGAGGCAGGGCGCGGGCGGCGCGTCAGACGCGGCGAGCCGCAGTGACGCTTGTAAGCATTGGGATCAGTGTCTTGCTGCTTGGACGCGCGCTTCTGGCCCTGCGCCTGCGCCGGTGGCTGCGCCGGCGTCTGCACCAGCGGCACGTGCGACTGCCCCTGCACCTGCTTCTGCAGCTGCAAGTAACCAAATCACCACCATTTTACACCAGCTTTTCATACAAAACAAGTCCCTACTCGCTACCAACATGGATGCTTGCGGTATAGCTACCAATCATCACCGCATCTTTTAAAAGATTACTTGTCAAGCGTGGTGCACCGTGCATCATGGCTTGCTTATAGTTACTTTATGCTATTACATTCAATAAACAAAATAAAACTCAGGTTAGATCCTTAGTAGAAAATCTATATATTTTTTAGGAGCCAAGTATTAAGATTGGGGAAGCAGCGTTTATCAATGCAGATTATTTTAAATTTCTACTTATATTTAAATATTTTACATTTACTGGTGTTAGCTTACCGCATTTTCAAGAAGCATAGGAGAGCCGGCCATAGTTGGCTGGAAGGAGGCATTGCACCGCGCTAGATGTTCCTTCTTCTTCTGTCTGGTTTGATTAGATGCCTTCTCTCTGTCCAATTTGTTAGAGCGACTCTCGCGATGGACCTTGACAAGTTCCTTTTCCATCTCGACATTGTGTCTATGTAATATAGAAAATATATTTTGATTTGCTTTATTATTATTGTGCGATATTTTCCGCAAATACTGGTGTAACTTTTATGAAACATTTGGTAGCGCCTAAGAACAATAATAATTGTTCGTTATTGCCCGGTACTTAACGTTTTGAGGCCGCCTGCCGGCTGTAGGTCAAAAGTATTCATTGTGTATACATATTGTAGGATTTAAACTAGCTTTGAACCTAACACGATGGTAGAGTATTTTCTACAGCCCGAGAAAAAACGTATCAGTGTGTTTCGGCAGCCACAGTTTCCATTTTACATAAAATGTATCGTATTACCAGCTTCCACCTCCTGGTTCCCTCATCAGATCAGCTCTATGGTACTAAATTCTTCTTTATTCATCCAAACTACATATACATACCAAGTTTTATTTTTGATACGACATTTGAAAGTTCGTTAAAATTGACTTCTAAGTTTGCATTACATATTATATTAAAAATAAACTAACTGCCTAAAACCATTATTCTTTGAGGATCTGATATTCCTGCCTGCAACATCAGTTACTCGTGTATTTTCGTAGTTACTGCGTGCTGATTATAAGTAATTTGTTTTGGTTTTGTATAATCGTATTTGCATGATAAATAATTCATTAGTTGTTATGGCACTGCCATTCTAGCATCATGTATTTACTATCCTCATATTGAAAGCCTTACACCAAGCATCATACTATCGGTGTGTCCTTGAAGACCAGTTTTAATTTCTAAGCTCAGTATTTATTACCTATTATATACAATGTTTTATACATTATTACCCACGCAAAAAAATATGGAAATAAAAAGAGTATAAAAGAAAAAGTATTAAGCGGAAAGAAGTCATCATTTGTCATGTCGGGGCAGACATCAAACGCTCCTAAAGCCTAGTCGGTTAAAGCCTCTGGTCTAGATAACCAGAACGCAGATTCGAATTCCGTGGGATGCGAAATTTTTTAGATATTTAAAGAAAAAATTATATTTACTTAATAAGCCACGCCTCCGTCAGCTTAACATGTAGGTACTCTCCCGAGGGCCGGCTGGGGATCGCATCAGTGACTGCTAAGAGTGCGCTCACGTCAGTCAAAGTGATTTCGTGGGAATCCATAGAGTGTTGAAGAGCCAGAGGCGACATGCAAGTGCTGAAATAAGAATAATTATATTATGTACTTTAAAGAAACTAAAAAACACTTCCACGTTTTGGCTCCATAAGCTCCTTAAGGCTCAGCATCTGGACACCAATCTAATGGACTCATCAAAAAGAATCATGAACCCAAGCTCGAAGGGTTTCTTTGTAGCTACTGAAGAGTTCCACTATCTACCTCCTGGCTCCATCAGCAGATCAGCTCCATGATACCAAATTATAGTTTTGTCATTCGAACTACATATACAATTATACATACAAAGGTTCATTTCGATACGACAATTAGAAGTATGTTAAAATTGACTTCTAAGATATTATTACATTGTGTGTTAGTTACAAGTGAAACTAGTAAAAGTGTGTCAAAAAGAGCATCGCAATAGACAAAGCTAAATTGATAGCGGTACCTACATTAGCTTTAGCAATCGATGAAAAACAACATCGCGACGCAAATAAACCTTAATTGTATGAAACCACCGATGTTCAACAATTAGTATTTGACCTTCTGCTTCATACTCTAAACGTGTTAAAAATAGGTAAGTATGAATTTTTACAGCATTTTTTTTCGGCAGTCCAACGGCCAAATAATTAACAATTTATACATTTGTCTTTTTAGTCGCAAGTTCAATCTTTTGACTTTATACGTAGGTATACTTACATAAATACTTCAATTTGTTACAAAACAAAATTGTATTAATGAACGTTTAAAGAACCATACTTTCAGAATCCAACAATCAAACCATCAACCAACCCATCTACAAAAGACCACTCCTAAAATCTAAAACATCGCTCTGTTAACTTACGTAGGGTAGTGTCGTTCAAACTCGTTGAATGCAAGAGCATTATCCTCTACGAACACGTTGAACTCTTCGTCACAATGCAAGGCTTGCATACTGTCGAAATACCTTATAAAAGAAAACAATATTAGTAATCTATAATATTCTCTAAGTAATCCTTTCATACAAACATTTTTACCAGTTACACAAAAGTATTTCACAAATAAATGACAATAATTTAAGCACAAACTTAAGACTTTCTCAAGTTAAACGGTCAAAGCGTTAATTAGCGCGAAGAGAAAAGTTCAACAGACGAACGCGAAATTATTAATACGAGAGTCTGGAAAAGTCTTTTGTAGTTTTTTTAATAGATTGCATGTAAGCCCTACATGCAATCTATTAAAAAAACTACCTATTTACTTAAGGTACATTTAAGAAAGTGTGTACTTTTTTATAGTTTGCAAGAATTACTTATATATACAATTATACAATATATTATAGGTAGGTACACATAAGGTGACCGTGTAATGCCGACTAGGAATAGTACCAAACCGTCTCTTTCCGTAGGTGCGGTAAGATCTGGCTAAGGGAATATCCAGGATATAGGCAGCAGCATTTTCCTTGGTCAAATGCATAATATACTTACAAGACACCTTCCAAGCGTGGTGTGTTATGGGAATATCTCCCCTTCGTGGGAAAAGCCAATGTTCAGCAGTGAATATTTACCGAATGATGATGAAATTTTTAAGAAGATAATTAATTTATTATTTATTAACCTCTGCAAATTGACATTGTAGTTGAGCTGATTGTAGCTGAGCGTCGTCTCGATGCTGGACTTGCTGTCGTAGTCATGATGGGAGATACCGCCAAGCATGACGGAATCTCGCTCCTGCAGCGAACGATGTTTGGTTTATTGAATGCAGTAATCATTTGTAGTGCGGGAAATTATAACAAGCAACGATGTAAGTAGGTAACGGCCACGTATTATTATTGGATTGTATCGTGTATTTCTAATTACGCAATCGGGCAATGTTGGTAAACTGTAGGTAAAGAAGTATTGATTGCACCACAAAGCACAGCTGTTCTGCCCCACGCCGCCGTCCTCGTCCTCCTTCTTCCGTCGTGAATGTAGGCGTCTCGGATACTTTTTTTTATGATATTTGATAGCGAGACGAGCTGGTCGTTTGCCTTATGGTATGCAATAACGCCGGCCCATAACAATTGCAGTGCCACTCAGAACTTTGAAACATAAAGTCGTGCGCGGCACTGCAGTGCGCCCGCTACCCTGAGACATTAGCTATTAAGTCTCATAAGCCCATTAATTTCACTGGCTACTCTGCTCATCTAACCGGAACACAGTAATGCTCGCACATTACTGTTTGGCGGCTAACTTCACGAGCAAAGCGGTGGTAGGTACCAACCCAGACGGACACCCGCAGAAGAGTTAGTCCTACCACCTAGTTAAAATCCTAAGTCGGCGTTATGCTTACCATCAGACAAACTACCAGCTTGTCTCTTTATCAATAGTAATTTGGCCGGCTCCGTAGCTAAGTTGGTAGTAACCCTGCCTGCAAGGCGAGGGGTCCCGGGTTCGATTCCCGACCGGGGCAGATTTGACAGTGTCTGTGTGTCCACTGTCCATACCACCTGCGACACAGGGAATCCTAGTGCGGGGGTATGAGTGCAAGCGATTATTTATTATTTATTTATTTAGTATAAAAAAACTTATTTTTTCAGTAAATCTGATATTGAGTTTATGGAAAAACTAATCTAAGTATATCCCAAGTAGACCTATACTACATATATTAATTTACTAAATCATCCAGATTTCCTCGCAAGGTTCCGCTGTTCGAACCGCGACAAAGTGTAGTAATATTTCACAGTGGAATTCATTTAGCGGTCTCTCATCATTTTCGTAGCGTAGGTGTGATATTGTCCTGTTACCCAATCACTTGATACCGTATTGTGGATGTTTTGTTGGATTCGTTTGTTTACTGTTTTCTCGAAGTTGCATAAAAGCACTGCAAAAATCTCGGTCGAAATAGCAATTAACGGCCGCGTTTAATTTATTTTCTTTAAAGATATGTGGCTTCGCTTTGTCGTTCGTACGTTGTTCGTTTTTACGTAGTAACTACATAATATTTCGTTTGGTTCTATAACACGAATTAACACAAATAGATTTACTAACTTTATTACTACTTACTATTTAGATTTACTACTTACGAAGCAACTGTTATCCGGATCCTGGATGTCGAGCCTGAGCTCTTCGTCCAGTTTAGGCGATTCTTCCAACAAAGTTTCCATGAATAATGACAGATCCTGGCGTCGCTTACTCATCTGCTGTTTGGCGACTTCAGCTGGTTTTGTGAGAACCTGGAGAGGAAATATGCATAAGAATTATATTAGCTCCAAGAACAAGGATTTTATAGCATTTTTAGCACAAAACAAGTCGATGTTATAAAAGTTACATACCTACATAATATATATAATAAACCGACTTCGTATAACGTTTTGGTCCATATATTTTAAATTACTGAACCGATTTTGATGAAACTTACGCTGTTCCCTAAATGTAAAAAAGGACGGTTACAATCCTATCAAAATTTTCGGTGAAATGTGAGGACAAACATAGGTACATGCATACATACAAACATACGTACACCTACAATATTTTGTATATTTGTTCGGAAGCCCCAATCGATTGTTATATAATACGTGCGATACTGACAGTTTCAATGATATTACAATCATACGTATCGAATTAATAACCTCCATTATTCAGGTTAGTGGGAGGACTAACTCTTCTGCGAGTGTCCGTCTGGGTTGTTACCACCGCTTTGCTCGTGAACTCTGCCGCCAAGCAGTAGTGTGCAAGCATTACTGTGTTCCGGTTTGATGAGCAGAGTTTCCAGTGAAATTACTGGGCTTATGAGACTTAATACCTAATGTCTCAGGATAACGAGCGCACTGCAGTGCCGCGCAGGCCTCTGTGTTTCAAAGTTCTGGGTGGCACTGCAATTGTTATGGGCCGGCGTTATGCTTACCATCAGGCAAACGACCAGCTCGTCTCGTTACCAAATAACGTTAAAAAAAAAATGTCACTTAACAAGGAGCTAGGGTAAACGAGAATACTGCAGATGAAGAGTAGTGGCTGTACAATATAAGCAACCGTAGCCTGTTGCTAGAGTATTGTATGTGCCTATTAGGCACTTTAATAATAGTGTTCCAGCCTTTTGAATGTTATCGAAAGTGCCAGCCGATGCAGTTTAAAAACATATGGTAAGACCAAATCTTAGTATTCTTCTGGGTGGGTAGGTAATGTACCACCATGTTTGTTGCAGTAAAGTTTGCTGCCAAGCAATAGTTCAAAGTATAGTCAGTGAAACTACTGAGTATGGGGAACAATACCTGATGCATCAAGGTTACTAGTGCAATGCTGTGCAGGCCTTTGTCTTTAAAATTCTGGGAGCACTGAAGTTGCTTATATAGGCAAGCATCTTCATCAGACAACCAACTTTCTTTCTCGTAACCACGTAATTTATACTTATTATTAATATTATACTGTTTGTTTGTTACAGCTAATCTCTGGAACCATCAATCACTGCTACGATTGTCATAATTCTTTCAGTAATATGTAGCTATTTTATCCCGGGCTACTTTTTACCCTGATACCACGCGTGTGAAGCCGCGAGGACAAGCTTCGATACATAAATATAAAAAAGCCAAACTTTTGGTTAGATGAAAGCGCGACTTCAATGAAGGAACCCGCGGCTTACAAATGAGTCGGCAACTTCACTACCACTGAACTATAAGCACATCAATGTCTTCAGTATTACGACGCCAAAATCATAATCAAATCATTATTTTTTTTTCATACCTCATTCATAACTCGTAGAATTTCGTCCTTGTTGGTCCGTATTGCAGTTTTTTCTTCTTCCGAGACTTTGGACTTCTCCCTATCAGTATCAACTGGTGGCGATTGGAAAACGTCGGGATTAGCTGGGCCCTTAAATAAAAACACATGAATGATATATATTGAGCGAAATCATAATAATATAAGGTCCTTATGAACCGAACTTATTGTCAGCGCAGTTTACAAAAGCTATTAATAAATATTTTATATGTGGAGGACTACGTTCTGGACGTCTTTTCGGCGTCTTTCCGGACGTGATTATACACATGCGAAGCCAAGGACCCAGTGATTAAATGAGCAATAGGTAATAATTGTATCTAGCTCTCCAAATAAGGGCAGAAAAATAATATTCACTTCGAGTATATGATGTTTCCCGATGACAAATTCAAGCTTCATAGACCAGGGGTTGATGAAAGAAGACCACTCTGTCTCTAACTTCACACAGTCACCATTCTGCGTCACCATCCTGTGAAAAAATAAACATATAAAACATATAAAAATGGAACGGAACACTATAATAAACCAAAAATATTTATTATTAAAGTTACAAATTAGGTACCTATGAAGCAGACTGAGACCAGATTTTAACTTATAATCGTTATAACAGAACTTCACTGACCTATATGGTTTAGAACGCGAGACACCGCCATCCTTGACAATGCTTTCATAGACTTCTTTAAGATACGGCAAATCTTCGGGGTGGTACAACTGGAGTGCATCTTTGTCTTGAATGTCTTGAGGCAGATAGCCAAGGTAGGGGACTGATTCAGGATCGATGTACTCCAAAAGGCCGTTGGCGGCGTGACGGATCACGAACGGAGTCGGCTTTTGAATCATCTCGTTGGGTACTGAAATTTTTTTAAAGTGATAATAGTTTGATGAAAACTACTTGAAGGTAACTCAACTCTCCCAAACAGAGATAGATTTCAATATAGCTTGAAATAAAAGAATTTCAATACGTGGAAAATTCCCAGATACATTGTAAAGGTGAGTAGATTACCTTTTATTATTCCACTTATATATACAAATAAATAAAATTGAAGTGCCTGTTTGTAATATCAAAATAACAGCTTTTTACTAAATGCATGTGAAAGTATATACGGTACATACAACAAAACACTCATTTTTTTTAATTTTTGTCTGTCTGTCTGTGGGTGTGTCTGTCGTTTGTTCCGGGTAATCTCCGAAACGGCTATACCAATTTTGATGGGACTTTCACTGATAGATAGCTGATGTTACAAGGTGTAACTTAGGCTACGTGGGCGAGGCCGCAGGGCAAAGCTATTTTATACTAATATGTTTATACGAGTAGGTATAACAAATATTTTGTGAAAATATGACCAGTCGGTGAACAGGTTGCCTGCACTCGTTTTTACTAGCATTTATGAACCACATTTAATGCAATCACAACAACAACTCTTGCTGCTTGCATTTAGTAAACAATTATAGTAAATGCCACTAAATATATGAATATTATTTGTAATCCAACTTACTTTTAAAAGCGGAGAAGTATGGAGTCGCCTGGATTACAAGGTAGATAACTCTGCCGTCTCCTTCGTTGATGTTTTTGAATGTAAACTTTAGCAAGAATGGCATGAACGTGACCACCCTGTCTCTGACTCCGAAGCCAGAGCTCAAACCCCTGTACCGGCGAATGCGGCACACCATCGTCGACCCCGATGATGGCGCGTTTGCTGTAGAAAAAAGTGTTGTTAAAAATGATGGCTTCAAAAAATCAAACGAAAAAGCCTTCCGTCAATTAGCTAATTAAACCGCAACATTTGAGAAAACCCAGGAAAAAATATTCAAATCTGCTAAAGTGTAACTGCACATTGCTTCATTTCTATTAAAGCTTATTTTATGACTACACGTTCAAATTCATATGACCTACATAACAATTACGAACCATCCATCAATATTACCTATAATTATTTTGGCATTCTGCGTTAATTATGCTTTTTGATGCAAATGAAAGCTAAATTCAATTGACTACAATATAAGATATATAATGTGGGTAATTTATTGTTTTAATTCCGCGATAAAGAATATCTAATGGCCTAGGTTAGATCTATACTGGATTCCGCGTTACTCGTCCTAACCATTAAAGATCTGTGCTAACAATACTGATAAGTGAGATTGCAGTTCGGCGTCACGAGTAAGTAACTACTCGTATTGTTTAGCCTACTAACAAATTGACTAACTTTTCGAGTCTCACGTTGTCAGTTGCAGCTGAACCGGAGGCGGTTCACATATTCCAACCAAGGGTTAGACTAATTGTTGGTTTTACAGTCCATCGTTGCGAGTTCAAGAAAGTTTTTTTATTTTATAACATTTTAACCCAAGTTTCGTTTTCCAGCGTCGCGCGTTACGTTTGGTTAAATTCCGGTTAGATCGAATATACGCCATTAGACATTCTTTATCGCGGAATTAAAACTATATATTACCCACTTTACATCAATTACGCGTCACGTTGTTTGTCCGCGATGGACTCCTAAACTACTTAACCGATTTTAATCAAATTTTCACACCGTGTGCAGTTTGATCTAACTTAAAAGATAGGATAGCTTACATCTCAATTTATAGCTTCAATATTATTTTATTGCAAATTATATTAGGGTTGCGCGCAAAAAAATAAAAACTATGAAATCCAAAATCTCCACGCGGGTGAAATCGCGGGGCAGCAGCTAGTATCTTATTAAAATGGACTTCCGTAAAGTAACGCCTGATTTCATCAAATATCTGACTACAATATGTTAATTTTAGTCTGCAACAGGACAATTAAATTAAACTACTTATTTCTACAGAGCAGTAAGCTGTAATAATAAATAACTAGAACTACTTTTTTTTTCAAATGGTTTTGTTAAACTAGTTACTACATGAACACTACTACTAACTACATCTAATAATCTACAATCCATATTACAATAGGCATAAACCTATAATGGCCTCATCCTTTAATCGTGGGCGAAAGAGTTTCGCGCAACCCAAACTTGCCCTCTAGCCTCTAGGCTCAACCCTACGTAACAAAGCACCATTCTAGAATTATGAAGGTTCCTTTTTTAAATAGTTATAACGCTTGAGTAGCTTGGCAGCACTAGTAGCTTAGGGGCAGCGTAGACGCTTATGCAAACGTACGTTTGCTTGTCAGAATAACAAGGCTTTTGCGTCAAGCGCGGATTTCGTGATACTCGAAATGCGCGCTTGACGCAAAAGCGTTTTTATTCTGACAAGCAAACGTACGTTTGCATAAGCGTCTACGCTGCCCTTAGTAAATAAAAAAAATATAAAACGGTCTAAATATATAAAATATAAATGTAAAAGCATTGGCGTGCAACATCCAACGCGAGTAATTAAAGATTAAAGCTTAAAAGCATTCACCTAAATATTCAAGTGCCAATTATTCAATAGAGTGTTCTTAAATATGAATAATGATATAACATTCTCCAATTAATGATGAATTTACAACTAAGTAATTTGCACGTGAGATAATGATACAGTCATTGCTAGTTTAAAATGTCGTGGAAGTATTAACTGCGTTGACATATCCCCACTATATTTATCTATACAGGAAAGAGATAAACGGGCTCAGTATTCGAACAAAATGTACGTATTGGGTTCTTAAAAAATATGGGAAGTAAATATGAATCCATGACAATAAAAAACATCTACTAAAACGTCATTAAACTTTGCAAGGTAATTATGAGAGAATATATGGACACCCTAATGGTCGTCAGTCAATGACAAGACAGCCAGCTGTCTGTGTCTCTCGCGCAGCTCGCGCCCGTATCCTTGCCACCCGCGACCTCTGCGCGCACTTCATCGTCTGACACAGACATTGTTTTTATTAATTCTGAAGGTATGCTGATGTGGAAGTAACGAAAGCGCCATAACCACCCATAACAATTACAGTAACATAACTGTAGGTATTTTTACCTTTGACGTGAACATTCAATTAGTCGATAAGTGTTCAAAATGTAATCCGTTTTGTAATCCACAACTGAGCACGTCGAGAAATGTTTCGCGTAAACCCAGTAAAACATATTCGCTGTCTGAGAGGGGATAGTGAGTTTTTTTTTTATGTTATTTGGTAACGAGACGAGCTGGGCGTTTGCCTGATGGTAATCATAACGCCGGCCCATAACAATTGCAGTGCCACCCAGAACTTTGAAACGCAAAGGCTTGCGCGGCACTGCAGTGCGCTCGTTACCCTGAGACATAGGTATTAAGTCTCATAAGCCCAGTAATTTCACTGGATACTCTGCTCATCAAACCGGAACACAGTAATGGTTGCACACTACTGCTTGGCGGCAGACTTCACGAGCAAAGCGGTGGTAACAACACAGACGGACACTCGCAGAAGAGTTAGTACTCCCACTAACAATATAGTGATACAATATAGGGATAGTGAGTGCGGGGGGAAAGTACAGTAGGTGTGATTCGGCATGAAAAATGTGACGAAGCCTGCGGTAGTCGTGGTGACTCTGCATTGTAATAATTAAGGATATTATGATGACAGCTGTAAAAAAAATTTATTCTATTCATTCGTGTCACATTTCACCTGTATCTATATTCACCTCCTTAAAATTGATATCGTTTACATATACGCCTTGTATAATCAAATTTTTCGTCTGGTTTGAATATTAGCGCAAGTCCTGGGCAGAGGCGTATTTTATTGTAGGTCCAAGGCGACCTAAAAAAGTGAGGGGGTCGGATTGCCTATACTCAGACAGTTCATAATGATTCGCGATACTTATCCATTTCTATTCTATTCAGAGCGGTTATAAAATTTAAGATAGGCTGTGATGAATAGCAAATTATATAGACCTCAAAATAATTAAGAACGTGAAAGTAAAACACTGTATTGAATTTTGTGATTTTTTTTGCAATGTAGATATTCATTTTGTCACGCTTAAAGCATACTATTATACCTACGTGGAAGCGTCTACGACATCGACTTGGCGCTATGACTATTCTAAATAATTAATATTACCTTTTTCTTTCGTACCATTGCCAACTTTAGGGACCGCGAGTCCATTTGTAATTTGCGATGCAAACGTGTTGCGATCCTGTAAAGTGATATTTTTACTGTTATCATAAATAAGATGTAATGTAATGTGTGAAGTAGGTATTTGATATGAGGCAATAAATGTTTTCATTTGTCTGAGGTTATATATGGGTTATATGCAATCGCTTGGACTTATTTGTATAATTTGGCAATGGGAGTAACAATCAAGCATGCATGGGACGAGCATGGAAGCACGATTAGTCAGGAAACGAATTCCACCACCCTTGACACTTCTTGCCTTAAAACAGGCGCCCTTATTGAAGAATAGGAGAATTTACCTCAACACCGCTTGAGGAACTTACTTTTTAGTATGCCTGATCGCATACAAACCTTGAGAAGAACCCATGGAGGCCACACAAGGTACTAAAGTAAGTATGAGGTAGCCACGTCCTTTCATACGAAACTGACAAGAAGTTAATTATTTAATTTGACGATGTTTATCAATTTACGTTTTCTTTTCATTTATAAATGTTGTTTTGAATCATGCTGTAGTTTATTTTATGCGTAATTGAATTTTCCATCAAATACTTTTTAATCTAAAGAGCTAGCTTAAAAAAAAGGTTAAAAGGTTTTAAAGTTATTTGGAGTTAACTAGGTGACCCTTTAATTTTGCGGGCGAGTGTAGTTAAATTAAGATCCAAATATACTAAAACATACCCTAGGATGAATGAAGTCGATGAAAGAGCGTCCGGACCACATGTCCTTGGGGAAGCCAAGAGTAGTAGTGAGCGTCGCCGTCGTGTACATGACCACTCCATCGTGCATAGAAATCACGCACGAGAAGCCCTCCTGGATACAACACAAGATTAATTATTACTTAACAATAATTTATTTATTTCAGGCATGACAGGCCATAAAATAAATATATACTTACCATACAGAATAACATACATGAAAATATAAAATCTGAAATTAATTTGCATATTTGATAGGCGACGTGTGACGCGATGTAGTCAGGCAGGTAGCCCATCTGAAGCAGCGGAACGCGACATCTTTAGACCAAAATTCATGTTTAGAGCAGAAGATTGTCTGATATACAATATATTTTTGTACGGTTAATGATCATTTTTAATTATCGCCTTTGTATGTATCATCTCCAAGTAACTCTTAGATATTGCGTTTCACATTCGGTACAAGTTTATTGAAAATAAGTATTACCACGGTAATACTTTCCAGTGAAATTACTGGGCTTATGAGACTTAATACCTAATGTCTCAGGGTAACGAGCGATCTGCAGTGCCGCGCAGGCCTTTGTGTTTCAAAGTTCTGGGTGGCACTGCAATTGTTATGGGCCGGCGTTATGCTTACCATCAGGCAAACGACCAGCTCGTCTCGTTACCAAATAACATTAAAAAAAAAAAAAACATTAAAAATACTTATTATACGAAATTTATACGACTGATTTTCAAATTGAAGGTCAGTAGGTAGGTGCTGGAGAAAATGCCCTGCCGTCGTGCTATGGTTGTTTTCCTTCATCGGCACTTCAAGCTTATTGTGGAATTCCAAATTTTTGGCCGACGATTTGACTAATACTAACCGTCCCTAATCCCCATAGAACTCAATAGTACGGCCATTGAGTTCTATGGGGACGGTGATTTCAGTATTCATATACTGAATTAATAACATTCAAATAACTTACCGAGCTGAAGAGTGGAGCCGGGCGACTCGTCACGAAGTCAACCGGTTTATTGCCCGGAGGGTCAGCGGAAACTGTCTGTGAATTTTACAACAGTTAAAATGTAACCTTTTAGCATTAAATTCGTAATCTCAAAGTAAGTTTTCATTTTAACATTTTTATTTTACTAAACCATGTGCAGAGTGTTCGAGTTGTGACAAGTGACACGTCTGCTTATAACAATTTCGATTCCATCCAGTACTTGGGAAAACAAAGCCACGCGCAACACTGCACTGCATTTTTTTATGTTATTGGTAACGAGACGAGCTGGTCGTTTGCCTGATGGTAAGCATACCGCCGGCCCTGCATAACAATTGCAGTGCCACCCAGAACTTTGAAACACAAAGGCCTGCGCGGCACTGCAGTGCGCTCGTTACCATGAGACATTATAGGTTTTAAGTATCATAAGCCCAGTAATTTCACTGGCTACGTTGCTCATCAAACCAGAACACAGTAATGCTTGCACATTACTGCTTGGCGGCAGACTTCACGAGCAAAGCGGTGGTACTAACCCAGACGGACACTCGCAGAAGAGTTAGTCCTCCCACTAACAAAACTGCAATGTGCTCGTCGTGTAATTTCACTAATTCATTGGAAACGCAACACTTGGCAGATAGGTGAGCCAACCCACGTTTCCAAACCAGCTCAACCATCTAGTAAAAACCTCCATCCAGATTGATGAATAAAATATTAATTCGAAGACATGGTATGACTAACTCTTCTGTGAGTGTTCATCTAGGTGGGTATCACCACTATGCTCGTGTAGTCTGCCGCCAAGCAGTAATGCGCAAGTGCGGTTTGATGAGTAAAATAGTTAGAAAATATGCTGGGCTTATGAGACTTAGTCACGTAACGGGCGCACTGTAGTGCAGGTATTTGTGTTTCAAAGTTCTGAATGCCACTGCAATTTTACGACAGGCAAACGACCCGTTCGTTACTCAATACTATAAAAAAGCCCATCAACGTTAGTATTATAAAACAATGAGGCATCATTTGGCAATCGAACACCAAGACTAGTTTTTTATAAAAAAAGTAAATACTAATTACCTCCTCCTTTGTACTGCTGATATTGCTGATGTCAGACGTAGAAATATCCATGTTTTCTGCCACATTCTCGGGCAGAGAAAGCGCCGGTGTTGACTCGACAACTGCATAACATAATGATACCTGAAGATAAAACTGAGCCGCAAACACTTAAAAATAGTACTAGTATCTGAAAAAAGTTATACTGCCACCAACTTAGCTGTTCAGGAGGCCTACCATCAGCGCTTAGAACAATTAATTTAACCTTAGATTGAAAATTGTAGTATGAATTTTCAATGTAAGGAAAGTAATACTGCTCTAAGAGATGGAGTAGGCCTCCAGCCAGGCTAGCATGCGCACCACGACAAAATTTTGTCTATTGTTTTGTCTCGCTCTTTCTCGTGCGAATGTGAGATAAATGCACGATATAAGCATCGACAAAATTTTGTCACGGCGCGCATGCTAGTAGGTACTGTAGGTGGGTAAAATTGAAACTACCATTGTAAAGACATCGATACTTTCATAGGTAATAATAATTATAAAAAACAAACATGAATGTACGTACCAGTCATTTCATAGTTAACATTATATAACCAGGTCTGTCTATACGTTACCTTTCTTTCAGCGTGCGTACTAACCCCGTTGTGCAGTAGCCAGTACACCAGACACCTAAAGAACCATATAAAAACGAGTATTTTATACAAGAGACGCGAAGTTTCATTAACTCGTATAACACCTGGCCCTCTGTAACGATAATAATTTGGCTTAATTAAACTCTTTTTATCGAGAATATGTGTGCAATCGAATATAAAAGCCAGATGCGTCCGTATCTAATTAGAAATAGGTAAAGCAGTGAATGTTAGTTTGCAATATTTATTATTTTGCAATGATGGGATTATATATGTAGGGTAATTCTTATGAAATCTCAACGAATTCCCACTTTTAAGGGAAAGCTTCCCGTTTTTTAAAAGTACATTATTAGTTGGGTTAGTGCGCTCTGAATTACAAAGATATTGACAGTAGTAAGTACTGATATAGTAGTCTCTAAAGACTTTATAATTATAACCTAAAAAGCCGGTATATCGATGCGTTTATCAGAGCATACAAATGAAAAAGATGGAAGAAAATATCTGCACAATTTTAACAATAGGTAGGTCTAATAATTGACAGCGAACGCAGCAAGCGATATCTTTGCAACTACTGGCCAATTTTGCTTGCATCTAGCCGGAAATACGTACTCGGCTACAGGTCTTATTTTTCAACTATAATTTTGATACAGGTTCTACAATTGCATAGATTTTTTGTAGCTGGCGTTTTTTATGAGGTATTTCCCCTGGCCGATTTTGATAATGGTTGGTAGAAACTCTCGGTACTTAATTCTAAATTAGATGGTGTGAATAAAATTCGAAAGGGGTAAAAAAATAATATATTGATTATTAGGGATTGAAATGGTGTATTGAAAATAAAATAAATAATTAAATCCAAATTCCAAATATCAACATAAAATACAGAGTACACTATTGTTACTGCCAGTATTCCCACACCGCCTTAAGATGGAATAAATAATACATGATAGAATACCCTATATAATTTGTGATGATAGACAATAATAGACTGAACATATTTTCTGCATAAAAGTTTGCGCTCGCGAGGTCTACCTACCGTTCGCCAAACTAACAGTAAGTTTCGATATTCGATAGTATTTCATACGAATTATGAGCAGTTGGTATCAATATATAATCTTCTTGATCATTACGGATTGTTAATACATGCACTTTCGACGCAAATTGACCCTTGTCTAGGATTAGCACTATGAGCCCTCTTGCCGTAACAAAATATGCTTCGAAATCAACAAAAAGGTAATAAATATCCAAGTGTCTACACGTTTCTAAGCAAATGTGCTTGTACCTACAATCTGCAAAACAAAATAAAACCCTTGGCAAATCTTGTGAACCATACAAATTTTTTGCTTAAATGGTAATCAACATGAACAATAAGATTATTTGTAATTGGCAGTAGTATTGAAGTAGTAGCTAACTAATAAATACATTAAAAATAATAATATAATGATGTCATTAGACATTGCTATAAAACTAATTCCAGACAATGTTCAAAATGACGTGAGTTTCTCAAGCATGATTCGATATGATGTTTAAAAGAACGTTTATTCAAATTTTAACATTCAAAATTGGTGAGAAGACAAAGGACAAAAAGCGATAAGAAATGCAACTGTCAATATCAAAGGTTATACTGTACTCTCTTACGATCACTACCTATAACTGATAGAACAACACATCAAACATCACGAAGTACTCAAGTATATACCTGCTGCTTCGTCAAGTATGAAAATCAACAATAATTAAAGACAGAAGAGAAGCAACGCTCACCATTATTCGGTTCTTGGTGAGGTGTCACAAATATTGGTTCGGGAGCCGCAGGTCTACTGACTTCTTCCGCAGCAGTAGCTTCTACTGCCTTTGCCTCTGCCTGTGACGACTTTCGCTTCTTCGAATCCTTGTCTTTCTTTAGCGGCAAGCTCAATATGTTACTATAAACATGAAAGCCTCAGGAGTTATTTTTGTTTAAAATATAATACTTTTATAAAAGTCCTAGTTTATATACATTATAATGTAATGAAATCACCAAGACGCCATTTTAATTAATTTGAAGAACCGTGCTGTTGGTCGATCGACCTTTACAGCGTCACCGAACGACGGGAGAGTGCAGAAGGCGCTCAGCCCTAGCAAAGTATTAATTTGGCGACTAGTTCAAGGGCACCACGTGAGGTGAATCACGCGGTACGGACCTTGGCTTGGGCCGTCGCCGGGATAAAGGGGGGTGGGAGAAAACGGCCCTAGCGGCGCACAAATGCGTCGGTTGGAAATTCTCGCGAGCCTGAGGTGGGCGCTCGCGGAATTCGTAGCGACTCTAGTTGCCTCGTTCCAAAGCCTACACCATAATAGTACATAATTACTAACCTGCTTCCAGATGTTGAAGGCTTTCCTCCATAACCACTGCTGCCACTGGAGTTGCTGCCTGAATGTGTAGATTTGGAACTTCGGCTGAAATTAAAAACACTATATATTAATTTACCACTAGTTTGGGACGATACTTACGTAGAGACTTTGGCACCGTCTCACATTTCTGAGACAC
The DNA here is from genome assembly GCA_907269065.1 of Crocallis elinguaria. Classification (NCBI taxonomy): domain Eukaryota; kingdom Metazoa; phylum Arthropoda; class Insecta; order Lepidoptera; family Geometridae; genus Crocallis; species Crocallis elinguaria. The sequence continues at coordinate 11,534,515 of OU026077.1, forward strand.
AACTTAGGGTTGGCACCGCAGCGTCTTAATTCGGCTGAGCAGCTCCAGCAGCGGCGCAAATATGCTAACCTCGGGAGCAGTTACACACATTTATGCCCTTTGGCAAATGATTCTTAGGTGACATGAAGACTCTATAATTTCCACTTTGTTCACCTGGGTGATATCACCCAGGTACACATCGTGGAAAAAACCCATTGGGTCTGTGGAGGCCGAAAGCTCACTAGGTATTTTTTTTTAATTTTGTGGCAGACTGGTTTTGATATGCAGGCACTTATCTCAACGAACTCAGTTCAACGAATAGATATGCATTGCAATTCAACGAGGCAATTCCGCCAGCATGCTGGTTATGCTGCCAACTCGTTGTAAGGTAGATAGAACATCGGCGCAAGTACGGATCTATTCGGGTCGATAAAATTCGACAATATTCGATAAAATTGACAGTTCAAGACGATAAAGTGGGTTTTATCGATTTTTTAACTGTCAATTTTATGGAATATTATCGAATTTTATCGACCGAAAAGATCCGTACTTGCGCCGCATTTGGATTATCTGTAGACCTACAATGGCTTGGAGAGTAACCAACTGTTTTAAAACTATGTTAGCTGTATTAGCACAGAATAGATAATAGTACTAGTAGTAGGTAGATAAGAAAGCTATTTAGCCCGTTAAAAAAAGTATCACTTGGTTGCACTCTTTTCTCATACTCGCAGAATGTCTAGTCTGCTGCCTTATCAGCTAACAATCTCGTGTTCGTTTTCAGTACCAGACCGATTAAAACCAGCGGTCACTAGTCTTCGTGTGGAAGGAGTTGTCAATAGTTTTCGCTTCTTTTCGTTTTGTAAGAGCTTATTTCTTTAATAACCGGCGAAAATTCTAGACTATTCCTTCCACACGAAGACTAGTGACCGCTGGTTTTAATCGGTCTGGTATTGAAAACGAACACGAGATTTTTAGCTGATAAGGCAGCTGGTCTGGAGATTACTGGTTTGCCAAGTGTTCTTCCACCTAGTGCCCAACGGTTATTGTTTTACAAGCTTTAATTTAACTTGCAATGTTTTTATGTAGTTACATTTTAGTACATTTTGTAGGTTAGTTTGTTTAGGTCAATGACTCACTTCCCGGTATTTAATTGACCCTAAATTTTACGTACATAATTATGTATATCGGATGATATTGCAATATAATAATGTCACAGAGATGGTCTGATGATGGGCCGGCTGTAGTGAAAAGACGTGAACCCATCGAGTTCGGGCTCGTCTGATTTATCTTTACAAGTACTCTGATTCTAGATGATGTCCAGGGTCCTGATGATGTATTTTATAAATGCTTGTCTGAAAAAATATTTTTTTTACAAAAAGCTTTATTTTTTTTTTTAGTATCGAGGCGAGCCTGTCGTTTACCTGATGGTAAGCATAACGCCGGCCCATAACAATTGCAGTGCCACCCAGAACTTTGAAACACAAAGGCCTGCGCGGCACTGCACTGCGCTCGTTACCCTGAGACATTAGGTATTAAGTCTCATAAGCCCAGTAATTTCACTGGATACTCTGCTCATCAAACCGGAACACAGTAATGCTTGCACACTACTGCTTGGTGGCAGACTACACGAGCAAAGCGGTGGTAACAACAAAGATTTGCATATTATTATTTTAACCCACCTTCTCCTAGACTGGCTGTTACTGCAGCTGTTCGAATAACCAGAGTCCGAAATCTTCGCATTTGTCTCCGAATCGTCCAAATTATCCATTTTTGAACTGCGTACAAAACATCATTTTATATTATTACCTAATCACGAATATTGTCACGTAAATAAAAAATACTTGTCTATAGATGTCAATTTATTCTTTAAAGTACTTTTTTATAAGATCAAAATCAATCTACATTTTTAATTGCCACTCATTATTGACGAACCATTTTCGTGCGACTCGTTAGGAGGAAAAACTCAGACTGACGAGGAAATTATGTTCTGGAAATCAAACGAAACCGACGACAAAGCTTTTCCCCCTTCTCCGTACAATACTCGCAATTAAAAGCACTGCTAAATATAATAAGATTTTCCTCAGTACCCTTATTGGCTTTTTTATGGTTTATGAATAAAAGAAAATGGAATCGTCTGAACAACTTATACTTAGTGAAATTATAGTACGATAACGAAAACAATACGTAAACGAGTTTTACAATAATTTCACTATAAGTGCTGCGTGATCGGCAATTCAATTCAAAATTCACAGCTAGCTTTGACAGCAATGTAAAAATGCTTGTTATGAAATAATCTGAAATTGATGCTATAATACACTGACTTTGTAATCCTCCTTGATGCTATATGAACCTCGTACATATGTTAAATCTTGGTCATGGTTGAACTTCGATTCAAAATGATTGTTGAACTCCAGCCTAATAACTATTTAATATTGTGCTACTATGTACTAATAAATGTAGCCAAATAGAGTTTGCAGGTAAAGCTTTTCGCCACGTTTTTCCACAAAACGTGTCCTATTTTCCGTGATTATAAGTTATACATCGTTCCGGCGTCACTGAACATCTAACAAGCATCCAAACAATTAAAATATTATAACTTTTTTTGTCAAAGGAAAAGTAGAATGATTGTTCTTGAAGAAACGATTAATAATTGAAATGTCATGATTACGTTATAGTCCCTGTGGCACAGTCCGCACATGGACACACTAGTATAGTACCTACAGTCAAAGAGAATCCTACAGTACAGTAGAGTTTGAACATTACTGAAGCAGTCACGTGCGGTGCCGAGAGATGTGTAGCCATACTTCTAAGCAAAGCAACATTTGCCTGCCGGAAAGTCAGGCAGACGTCCTTACTTTTAGTATAAATCTTAAAGTTTGTCTTTATTTCAGCAGCGCATCAACGTGATTTTTTACATAGAAGTAGTTTATCGACCGGAGAAGGACATGATATTTTGTTTATTGGTTCCTGTCACAGATTTGTAATATAGTAGGTTCCTGTGAGAAACTCAACGCTCGTGAAGCCGTAGAAAAAATAATAAATCCGGAGGCCACAGAGTGAATAACTCTAAAGATAGCAACTTACAAACTATGAGATACGTAAGCGCGATTAGGTACATTTTTAGATAAAATATATTGCTGTGGTGTATTTGACCAAGCCGTACCTGGGCCGAATGGTAAATATAAACGCCCATACACCCTAAGAGAAGGAGAAGGCTTGTATCCTAACAGTGTGAGCGATAGTCTGATAATGTGTATGATTGGTACGGTTTGCGATAGGTTTTTTGATCGTTGATGTAGAGTAAGTGACGGTTGTGCTCAGCTATGTTGTGGGATACTAATGAGACGGATTCTACGGACTGCCTCTACGTTGACCATGCATGCGCCATTATGACATGGGTCCACGTGAATCTCTAAGAGACTTTTTAAAGAAATAGGTATTCTAACCCTGCCTTCGCTATACATTTTGGAAAATATAATGTATGTACGGAAGAATATTACTAAGTTTAACTTAAAAAGTGATGCACATGAGTCAAATACTAGAAGTAAACACAAAATTGTTGTACCCGGGTTCAGATTAAGTAAAACTAACAAATCGTTCCTGGCAAGTGGTGTCAGATTCTACAACAAAATTCCTAAAGTATTAACTGAATTACCACAAGGAAAGTTTAAACGTATAGTCAAGAATGTATTAATTAAAAAGGCGTATTATAAAATTAAGGATTATGTATATTGACAAGGATGCATGGAGGCAAACAGCTCAGGAGCCTCCTGGCGACTACTAAACTTTAAATTGTTAGTTGTTAGCATTAGAATAATTGTAAAAACTATTTTTAGAAAAAGAATGCCGTGACGAGTTTTTTGCTCTTCTTCTTCCTCGGCCTATACAATTTGGAACGGGCACGGTGGGTTTCTGGATGGTTCGTTGAATTTGAACACGGATTGGGTCTGTTGGTGTCTTTGTCATTTATTATGTTCTGATAAAGACAGCATTAGTTTTAGTCTGTGATTCGGGTAGACGAATGTTGTAGAGGCCCGCTGTTAGAGTCATTTATTTTAACTTTCATAAGTGCTCCTTTGGAGCCTATTTGAATAAAGCATTTTAAATTTGAATTTGATGTAGTGTGACTAACTTTTCTGCGATAATTGTGACTTAACTTTCTGTCGGTCTGTGGTACCCACCACATTCATTCGTGTAGTCTTCCGCGAAGCGGATGTGTACTTGCATTACTGTGTTCCGGCTTGATGAGCAGTCAGTTAAATTACTGGGCCGTAATGAGCTAAGGGAAGGCGGGAAAGGCTGTAAACGGTGAAGGAAAACATCGTGAGGAAACCGGCATGTTCAAGAACCACAAAAATCGAGGACATGTGTCCTCGACCAAGTCATCCACCAAGCCGCACTGGGCCCGCGTGGTGGATGTAGCCCAAAACTCTCTCTCTCTCTCTCTCTGAGAGAAGGCCGGTATCGCAGAAGTGGGAGCGTTCTTACGCTCCCACGCGTAAGAACGCGTATGAACGCTCGTTCATTATCAGCCTCTTGGCTGATAATGAACGAGCGAAATTTTTATGGGTTGTATTGACAATTACCATCAGGCAAATGACCCGCAAAAAGTTACGAAGTATGGAGAAGTGTAAAGGCAGTTGCCCAGCATTGGTAGATACGAAAGTTAAGTAATTCAATTAATTGGTTTGTTTAGTCGCGTTAATACTGGTGATTAACTCAGGTAATCAATTCAGAGCCAGCGATAAATTAATTGGATGATTATTATGAAGTTGAATGCGATACCCAAGGGCGTACCCAGGGGGGCAAGGGAGGGCAGCTGCCTCCCCTCCTGGATTGTGTATGTCTATACGTACCTATAACTGTTGTCGATAAAAGTTTTATTTGGTCACGTTACGACTTATTTTACAACTAGGTGCTGCCCGCGGTCGGAACGAATTAACTAACATCATAAAAAAAACTTTGTTTAGGCCCCCCCCCCCTCCAGGAAATACTGAATACACTCGAAAGCCACGTGATCAGCTTTGCTGCTGATCTCATGGGTTTCGAGTGTATTCAGTATTCGTATATATTATCACGTGAGGCAGATTACGCGGCACGTGTCCCATGGCTTATGGCGAGTGGCTACGACGGTACCTAGCAATTTGTGGAATGTTCCAGTGATTCTGGTGAGTTCTGGATTTTTAAACCGGTATTGAAGATCATGTTATTTTAATATTTTAGAACCGGAAAGAAACATTACCAAATACCTTGCAATTAACCGACTTCCACAAAAGGAGGAAGTTCTCAACTTGGTTGTATTTTTATTACTTTATTTACATTTATTTATGTTTATTACCTCAGATCTCCGTCATTTAGAAACCGATTTGGAAAACTCTTTTTTTATTTGAAAGGAAATACTTTCAGGTTGGCGCCGTACCAATTTATGGATAAATCATACATGTCTGAAAAATTTCAAAGAAGATATTCAGTTTTTTATCTCTCCTGAAAACTAAGCAAATTTGACTTGCGCGATATTGTTAGCTAAGCGACGATACGTAGAAGCGGGTGCCGTTCTAGGACTAGATTTCCATCAACCCCCAACTACAATCACAATAGACGATAAGGATACGATATGCGTCAAGCGGGGATCGTGGTTTTTCCATGGTTTTCTCTGGTTTCCGCGATTGATGCTTATTTATTAATCATGAATTAGGTGTGAGGGCTGCCTGACAACCAAGTATATATTTTGGCACATTTTGCATCCCCTCTACAAAGGAACCGTGCCTAATTTCGAAATAAAACTAAAAGGCATCGTATGCCCTACCTCGTAATATGAACTAAAATCATGCCCAGTTTCATTTGAATCCTTTCAGTAGTTTCGGCGTGATGCGCGGCTAAGATACAAACAAACAGACAGACGTCTGTTTGTTTGTATCTTGGCCGCGCCGTGACAGTCAAACATGAAAAAAAATACAGTAACGATAATAGAGAGCCCTACAATACCAAATTTCAAAATATTTTTAACGTACAGAATTGGACCTACCTATTACAGTTTAATGAAGTATAGTTTTGTAGTGTATTGATAATTTTTAGAGTTCAATACTAATGTAAACTCTTTAGTTAAAATTAAAAGGAACACGAGCTGCCGTCTTGTTTTTCTGTTCTAACATATAAAAAGCATTTGTAAAATAAAAGGACTACTTTCAACTACTTTGATTATTTACAATTCCATGAAGAACTACAATGTTTTATTTGAACAAATACGTATATAATTATAATAAGTTTATGTCATTTTTTTGCGACTAGACCCGCTTTTTATTTTAAAAACGTTTCAAAATCAGTTCCAGCTAAAATGGTTTTCATTGGGCTAAACAATGCAAAAAATTATAAATTTAGGAGGGTTTTAAATTTTAAGATACGACGTGTGTACATACTACGTGTTGGTAGGGCTAACTTTTCTGCGAGTGTCCGTCTCATGTCTGGGTTGGTAGCACCGCTTGCTCGTGAAGTCAGCCGTCAAGCAGTAATGTGCAAGCATTACTGTGTTCCGGTTTTGATGAGCAGAGTAACCAGTGAAATTGCAGGGCTTAGTCTCAAGGTAACGAGCGCACTGCAGTGCCGCGCAGGTGTTTGTGTTTCAAAGTTCTGAGTGGCACTGCAATTATTATGGGCCAGCATTATGCTTAACATCAGGCAAACGATAAGCTCGTCTCGTTATTATCAAATAGACTATTAAAAAAAGATATATGGGACGTCATCGTCAGCTAAGATCAGATTTGGCGACAAGGCCGAATTAAGGGGGTCTAAATGTTGGAATATGTACATCACTTTTCACCCCATCTCTAGAGTCAGTTTTTTTCTCTCTGTGGTTAGGATGTCGTGAATACAAACGTGAATATAATGTAAGAACTTTGTTAGAAGCAAAAGTGAAATAAAATGTTTAAATTGAAGATGAAAACTGCGGTTTAATAGTTAAAGTCCTCTCCTCATCATAGAAATCCCAATACTAAAAGCTATCGTAAGTTTATTATTTAAAATGGTTAACTATATTATTATATACTTAATATAATTTATAAGGTTATCTGGCAAAGAAGAAAGAACTGGCAAAGACCGGCTCATACAAGCACCTTGCGAGAACTGAATTGAACTGATTAAAATATTCATCCGCATTTTTTCTGGATCCATCTAAACTACTAGAACAAGACTACATCAAGGCTTTTAGGCAAGTTATGACTATAGTAGCTAGGTAAGCACTTATAGGTTTTAACCAAACCCATGAGTTGTTTACAATATTTCAGAAAGCTCCCAAGTCTAAACTTGAAAAACAATGACATCTGCTCCCTAAAGAAACACCAGTTTACACTAGGTGTTACAGCCTTTTCTAAGTCTACTATAAACTTATAAGACTGAGCAACTATTTTAACACCAATCTATATCTTCCTGACAGTAAAATATACATGCTGTTTACTCTATCATTAGACAGTTTCTAATTTCTATCAGTATTATAGATAGAGTTTAGCCATAGTGTAGAAAGGTAGAATCAGCATTTAGGCACTATGGGTCTTACTAACAAAGACTGCATAACGGATGTATAGTTACACAATATTTTGTCTTTGTTGTTCTTTGACAATTCTAAACTAAATCGAAAGGGACAAAATATTGTGTAACTACCTACAGATTGTGTTCAACCGCTAAACAGTCTTTAATAGTAAGGCATAAGTACGTATCCATAAACTAAAGTAACTTGAAAAATATTTACCCTTAAAAAAGGGATGCATCCAGTATATAGGTCCTCTTTTTAAGTTTTGAATTGTCAAATAGTAGCAAATGCAAGTGATGATAATGAGATAAGTTATGACTTAGGTATGACTGATGAGTTGATGACTTGACTAAAGTAAATAAATAGTGATTCAAAAAAACTTTTCAGATTATTTACAAGCATTTTATGGGTACACTCACTCGGAATTAAAATCTTGCTGTTCACTGTTATCAATGTAGAAAAACGATCAGTAAACAGTACATTTTCTCAACAATTCTTATTTGAAATGTACAATCATTTCACAACACCACAACACTGCTAATCACGCTCACGATTTGAATGAAACACGTGAGCACTGAGCAGAGCTGTAGACGTAAAACGTAAGCTCTATGAAAGAGCGAGATGCAAACTCTCTTTCTAAAGGTATGTACTTCCAATGTTGCCTTGCGCACGTGTTGAAAGAAAGGGAGAGCAATACTAGTCGCGTGCCGCGTGTCCCGAACAGAGACGCCTACGTTATGTAACTTAAATAAGCGTGTTTACCCCATGTCTCGTGTCTTATTCAATTCAACCAGGCGCACTTTGTTCAAAATAAATTCCTGTTACAATACAAATAAATTCACGTTATTGAACATTAAGTAGGTGTTCTACGATTTTGACTTGCTTAGTACTTAGTATATACGTAGTAGGTACGTAATACTAGTTACTTTTTTTTCAACGGGCTATAATAGCCTTTATCAACCAGCTAATACATAAATCAACAATTCATGTAACCTAGCTACAAAACAGTTGGATAATCTACAAGCCAATGTAGGTCTATAGATAATCCAAATGTTATAAGTAGAATACGTATTATTATATACATTATTCTCCTGGCTCTTGCCATAGAGGTATAGTATTATTAGGATAGGTATATGTTCTATGGTTCTAGGGCACTGGAAGCGTATTTTAGCGTACCCAGCATGCTGTACGCACTACATAGTATGGTCCTACGAACAGTGGCGTATTTTAGGATTTAGCGCCCTGGGCCTGCAAGCCCTGCCGCCCTGCAGTCGCGCCGCGCGCCGTTCTGTATATACGATAGCCCCGCGTCTTGATGTCTATCACACTTACACCCACGAAACCCCACGAGCACCTTACGAGACTTAGGCTCTAATTCAGAAACAGTGTTTAACGATGGTTTAGTTAAACAAAGTTTTTTCTTTGTTGCTCTTTGACAATTCTAAACTGAATCAAAAGAAAGAAAACACAGTTTATCTAAGTATTCTACTGTTTAACACTTTTTATTAATAAGAGCCTTAGATAAGTGGGCGTTTTTAAATTTCTTCTGCTTTCAGCGCCCCTCGCAACCTGCCGCCCCGAGCCATGGGCGTTTTGGCCCTAGGGTAAATACGCAGTGGCGTATATGCGTTTTATTTCAGGTAAAATGCTCACTTGACCATAACTGGAAGCTTTATGTTGAGACCTGGGGACCGATTTTTGAATGTCACCGAGTGACTAAATATCAGCGATATGACCGATAGTCATCGATTTACAAAGTCGTATTTTTGAATCTCAGCGGGTGACTAAAATTGTCATACCTATGATATCGTTTACGAGTGGGGGTACCCATTCGTAAACAATATCATAGATATGAGTAGGTATTTAGTGCCAATTTTGGCTTAAAACAATTTCCAGCTTAAAAAATAAAATTGAATGGAACACAATCATAAGTTTGTCTATGATTAAAGCTGAGAAATAATTGCATGTTGGTAAACAGGGTATAACTTTCAAAAATACGACTTTTGCAAATTAGTGATTTCAAAGTTATCGCTGAGAATTTTGTCACCGCTGATATCGAAATCACTCGTGACTTTCAAAAATCGGTCCCCTGTTTGTTTTCGCCTGGTTACGCCGTTTACAAAGTAACTAAATAGCTTAACGCCGATGTGATAAGACACTTAAATAAAACCAGCATAAAGTATGGATGTTTTCATAATAATTTATTTTCATAGTTTAATAGAATAATAATTTACTATAATTTAAATACAGTAGGTATTTAAAGAATTAGAAATCAGTTTTATCTGCGGGAATTAATTTAATGATGTGAATTGTTGTGATAAATTCAGTGCATCATTGTGCCTTATTATTTCACGCTTGTAGCACTGATGGAATGTATTGGCTGATCGTCAATTCCCACGAGCCAAGATTTCATCGATAAAAACATTTTCCAGCCAATTTTTGGAAGCTACTGTAGACCGCACGCTTCCTGGAGCAGCTGTGATCCCGGCTTCTTCGAATAAGGAATTTACCCATCCTGATATAACTGTACGAGGGGCTGGGGACCGATTTTTGAATGTCACGAATGATTTCGAAATCACCGATGACAAAATTCTCAGCGATGACTTTGAAATCACTAATTTGTTCTATTTATTTTAATTTTAATTGTTTTCATGTCAAAATTGGCACTAAATACTCATACCTATAATATCGTTTACGAGTGGGGGTACCCATTCGTAAACGATATCATAGGTATGAGAAGTTTAGTCACCCGCTGAGATTAAAAATACGACTTTTTGTAAATCGGTGACTATCGGTCATATCGCTGATATTTAGTCACTCGGTGACATTCAAAAATTGCACCCCAAGTTTAGCAACACCCCTTATGGTAACCAAAAGAATAAATGATTTTGTAATATTGCGTCTTTCATTTAGTAGTGTTATAGTTCTTTCTATCCAAAACAGGGGATTAATATTACGATTATTTGTATTTGAAAGGAGTTTCCAACCAGACTGTCTGTGATTGCTGCTATCAGTTTTTGAACCAAACTCAGGCCAAAATATGATGTTGTCGTCAGACTTTAGGTATACAATGATTAGGATCAATTCTGAGTAATGTCAAATCCTGTATACTTATACGTCTTCCAGAGCAAAGCAGTACCTAATAACATTGCGGTATGACGTGATGTCTGGAACAAATTGTTTATATCTACTGCATAGTTAGCTAAAAAAAGGTTTAATTTAGTAACATCCGAAATAGGTGCTTTTGAACTCTTCGGGTTCTTTAGAGCTATTGACTTTAAGATATGCTTCACAAGGACGTGAGAGCTCAACTGACTTGATGTTTCAGAATTACATAAAGTAGACACAACAGATTTGTGTAGTAGTATGGTATTATACGATAATTTATTAACTAAATGTAAGTCTGATAAAAATTTAGCCAATTGTGAACCAGTTGGATTCTTAGGATTCATATTGTTATTAGTGGACCACAACAGCCAACGTTTCCATGATACTTCATATGTTTTTAAAGTAGACTTTCGCCAAGAGTTTTTAAGTAAAGATAGTTGTTCAGTGTTCCACGTTTTTATCGTCTCGGACCACCCCCACATTTCCAAATCTCGAGAATGATTTGTTCTACTTTCGGTGGTGGGAGTCCCGTTGACGTATCGATCAGATGTTTCTGTAAATTTTTCAGCGAGCGCTCGGGCTTTCAGATCTGCGCGCCAAAATACCTTTTGCCAGCGAGGTACTATTATTAAAAATATTCCTGTCGACCAATTTAAGTGAGTAAGGACTTTGGGAATGAGGAAAGGTGGTGGGAACACCCACGCGAGCGGGTAGTTTCATGGAACACTGAACGCCTCGTGAAACATGGCCTGACGGTCGTTTAAGTCTCGAGATACGTAGTTATACACTACATGGGCAATCTTTGACGCAAAAAAATCCACCACTGGCGTTCCTTTGCAAACACCATATTCACACAGGTTGGTAATGTGTACTTAGAATGCCACTCTGGAGATTGGCGATGACGCGATAGGTGATTGGCATGATTGTTGTACTTCCCTGGGATATGGTGTGTTGAAAGGTCTACGCAGAAAGTTTTACATAAATTTATTTGGGTCTAAGTGTGTAAGATGACATCACAGATTAGTATACGAATAGATCTGTGGATGACATAGCATGTCATGTTAGACTTTATTAGTATGTCGTCTTATACAATATTAATCTTAGAAGAAGGGTTGCTTCTTTTATACAGCTTCTAAAGACTTAATCAAGTCTTCTTCTCACCAGCTCTTCCATCATCTTCCATGTCGATGTTTGTTTGAAATTATCAAGCATCCTGTGCAGAAAAAAAATAACAAAATAAGTATACCTACCTATAGATAAGATGAAATAGTATGCCATCTTATACTGACGTCTAGTATGTCATCTTATCAAATGAATAATGGAAGTTTCATTTAAATATGACAAAATCTTTTACGTTAGGTATAGCACGTTTTTATCAATATTTGTGCCATACAATAATCCCTGTTTACAATTAAAATTAGGTCAAACACAAGATCCTTCCTTACCTACGTGTATTTCCACCACCAAACAGAAGTATGAGCAAAATTTCTGACGTATTTAAAACACGAAAACGTTCACTACTTCCCTGTCCGCCATACTGAACTCTCTAAAATGTCACGGGTTCACTTTTAGCGCGAATATTAAAAGAATATTGCTGGTGTATCGTCTTATCCGACTATTGTCATCTTGAGCAATCTTCCCCTATCTACATTCCTATTGTCATCAAAATCGGATTAGTTGTTATGGAGACACGTGGTAACAAACATTCATATATATACTCTTTGATTCATATACTCAAACACAACTTTCGCATTTATAATAATTATTATATTTCATTCTTTTTTTGTTTTAGAAAGGAGGTATCTACAGTAAAGATTATCCCGTACCTAAATATTTTAAGGCCATCGGTTCAACCCCTGTTAATTTTTACTCTCTTCGAAATACAGTACAATAGATCGGATCTCTCATCTTTCATTTATATTTTCCGTAAGAATGAATAAATAACACAAAAAGCATATAAATTAAAAATAGGTTCGATCACATGTTCTATTTTATGCCTTACATAGTTGTGGGTATTATATCACATATTTGCAGTACTAATCCTAAAAATAAACAAGTTTTAACTTTAATAAATTAGATTTAATAGAACATTAGAACTCTATCTACATTATTTATAGTTTATTACTGTCTTCCAAAATATCCGATGAAATTAAATAATAATTATTTTATTTTCAGTTTACAAGAAAAATATATCTAAAATTAATTAAAATTGCACAATGGTGTCGATTTCATACCTAAACCTGATTTTAGTTTCACTCTCTCTCTTTCCAATATATAACATGAGAAAGAGATGGAAGATGATTTACGGAGCTAAATTTAGTTTTAGAGCTGTCAAATATCTTCCACCCTTGATAAATTAGACGCCACTAAATTCATTGGCATTAAATGTACACTAGACACAAACAAGTTAATTAATTTGACAGGTCCAAAATATATTACATCTCTTTCTCATGTTTTCATTTAGAAAGAGAGATTTAAACTAAAATAAGGTTTCGGTATAACATGACAGAATCGACACCAATAATCATAATAAAAATTAAAGAAAAGAATAAATTATAAAGAAAAGAAAGTTTACAAATTATAGAACATTTACAACCGAAGTAGGTAATAATATTAGATGCACCCAAAAAGTGTTAACACAATGATAATAATATAAACAAAACAAGTGGCTTAGCAATGTTCCAAAAAAATCGATTAGAGTCTATGATTATTACGCTTTCATAAAGGAGATGTATCCAACTACTTATAAGACAACGCCACTACATAGGTATACGGGCGTGTTTTACAGATCAACAGTTACTGTGGGACTTCGACTACTGCGGCGCGAGTACGGAAGTCGGTTCGAAAAATTTGTCGAACCGAAAAACTCGATAAATTTATCGAATATTGCGAGTACCGAAGTCTGAACGTAAAGTATTGTAGTAGCTCTATATTCTCTTTGGATTCGACCTAGCTTTTCGATAACTTTTGTCGATTGTTTCGAGGCTCGATAAATCCCACTTCGTCGATTGGAACTGTCAATTTTATCGAATATTATCGACCCGAATAGATCCGTACTTGCGCCGCTGTCCCGACAAAAATGATATTATCTCAAGCTAGTTGCTACACGAATATTTTGAAAATACATCTACAATACAGAGAAAAGCACCCCTCAAAATTTGCGGATGTACCAAAAACGTCAATACACAGTTAAATAGTGACAGGTATATATCATTTACACGATTATTTGATTGAACCATTACAAAAACACTATCTATAATATATTGAATATTAACATACAGCAAGAATGCCAACATACCACTGACAAGCCAGCAGATATTTGAAGATGTTAAATCTGATTATATAGGACGAGGAATGAAAACATGTTGACATCTTCGTGCAATTCCCTTTTTTTAACACCTGCAGTTATTATCAGGCCCGTAGGCGGGGGCTTATTAGTTGCCTTTGCCTTTTTAGACTAATTTGCTTTTAAGGTCGCAAATTTAAACACGGAACCAAGGCAACAATCCTTGTTAATACGTTTTTACGTTCTACCGAATGTAGGGTGCTGAATACGGGCCTTCACTGAGAAAAAAATTCGACTAAGGTCATATTCCATGAGGTGTCTGATTTTATTAAATTACTAGCTGCTGCCTCACGGTTTCACCCGCGCCAAGATATTGGATTTCATGGTTTTTATTTTTTTGCGCGGAACCCTAATTTTTTTCCAAAATAAAAGTAGATTATGTTACTCCTTGTAACATCAGCTATCTGCCAGTGAAAGTCCCGTCAAAATCGGTCCAGCCGTTTCGGAGATTACCCGAAACAAACAGACAGACAGACAAAATTTTTAAAAATTGTTGTTTTGTTATAGGTTCCGTATATACTTTCATATGCATTTGGTAAAAAGCTGTTATTTTGATGTTACAAACAGACACTTCAATTTTATTTATCTGTATGGATAAGTAGCAACTCTACTTATTTTAATTATTTCTCACGTAATTATGAGTCCACAGCTCCTGACGTTTGATATCAGCCACCAAACAAGAAATGTGAGTGCTGCCAAATACGTACAGTGTACACGTATAAAATGAAAAACTAATAATGCTGCAAAATACATACGCCCTACATAAATCTACACTGACATAAGTACTTAGTTTCGTAATGTGAGGAAGTTAATTACGCATTAATAATAACCTGAACATTACATTATAAGTCATGTACATTAACAAAGATTCACAGACAAAAATAATTTCTTTCACGCATTACATTGCGAAGTACCATTATAATGTGTTGTAATGAGTCGAACTCCTTAAAAAGAGGGACATATCATAGAATGCGTAAAAAAAGTTAAACGTGAATTCAACACAATACTTATAGACCTAAAACACACCACAACGTTTCCTATACATTATTTACAATTCTTAAGGGGCAGAATACGGTGCGCCGCTATCTCGTTCGCACATCTAAACATGTTTGAAGATAAATAATCACTTAATATAATTATGAAAAATCGCATTCGGTGAAGTTGCTGGCAATAACATTACAAAGGTACGGCAAAATTGATTTTGATCCGATCAAGTTTTCATACATGAAAATGGGCAAAACATAAAATCCCATTTTTAGGTTTAAAAACTTGAATGGATCAAAACGAAATTTTTTGTTTAACTTTTGTAATGTTATTGTCAGCAATTTCACCGATTGCGATTTTTCATAATTATATTAAGTGATTGTTTATCTTCAAAAATGTTAAGATGCGCGAGCGAGATAGCGGCGCACCGAATTCTGCCCCTTAATACATTAAAAGTATCTGCTTTGCTGTAATCTTTCACTTTACGGAATTAGCAAAACATAGCATAACGCTAAGCAGACGTTTAATAAACGACAGAGTGAAACAAAACTGTCATGTCAATAATTTAAAATTAGCGCATGCGCAATTTTAACTTAGGAAACGTCAGTTGTAGGAATACTTAAACTCGTTGTTTCAGAGGAAGTTGGTATTTAAGTCAAGACTAAGCGTTGCTTATACAAGTTTAGTATTAGTTGACTTTCGTGCACAAGGGCATGTGATATCTAATTATGTCATTGGTCAGTACGTTGTCTCTGGTTATCAATCATTGGTCGACCTAAATCCCAGTTTGTATTTTTTGAGAATGGACGTTTATAACGAAAAAATACAAAGACTGTCCTGGAGAGTAAAAAGGAGCGCTGATTGTTCATGAGATGATGCTGCTATCAATATTTTTAAATCTCGTTTTCTGTCTATATTTTATAGTCTTAATCCTCCAAGTTGTCTCGACTATCTTCAATTTTCAGCGCGACGGTAGCTCGTTGTACAAATCCCCAAGACGGCTCGAAATTATAGTCCAAATCATTAAAAAATGCTGCAATGGAAATAATTTTTTAAGTCATCCCATCCGCTTATCGATGTAAAACTAATCGTCAACTGATCTACTTATCAAAACAAATACCAGCTGCATTTACTTATTATTTTATTCAAGTATAACGCCCTTATTCATAAAAGCTCAATACGATAATCTATGCTATAAACTGCTCTGTCAACTTCTCGTTGACGGAAGTTGTTACGCGTGAAAACAAGACAAAACACTTTCTAGTAATTATATAAGTTACGGAACGTTTATGAATAAGGGGGCTAAACTATAAAAATGTTACAAGAGAATAATAATATAGTGCATCATATATATCGGAGCAACGACGTCACAGGCGAGCTTCATGGACGGTGTAAAATGACAACAATCAAAACATGTTAACTTTGGTTTACTAATTAACGTTTAGAACCATAAATTACTCATTGGATTGTTAATAATTTAACTTAAACTTTGATTAACTAATTAATGTTTGTGAACCATTAATTACTCATTGAATTGTTAAAACTAGACAAATGATTGTAAAACTGAACAAATTCACTGTAAACACAATTTTTTAAAAGATTGCCGACAAGTTTCTTGCCCATTCTTCTTGTACGGCCTATTACTTGGAATGGGCGCCTAGAGTCATTTATTTTAACTATCATGAGTGCTCTCCTGGGCCCCATGTTAATAAAAAGTAATGAATTTCAATTGAAGATTAAAATCTAAAGTAGAATGACAAGATCTAACAAGTTTTATAAAGATTCTTTGTCACAATCTGTTTTGCTATAAATACGAGCGACCGACTGTTGGAAAAAGCAGTATTGCGCCTACCGTCGGACCGTTCAGATCTCCCATATAACCTTGCCGCAATAAATGGTTGAGATAAATGGAACTACTTCGTGTTTTCTTTCTACGAGGGTTGAGCGGTCACCATGATGCTGAAGATGTTGACGTCACCGGTGGTGACGTCACCGTTTTTAAAAAGACCCCTGGACTCGCCGCCCCGTCATCAGAAGTGGGATTGGAACGGAACAACCTAGCTTTCCAATCCTAGCCTTCTCACCCGCTTGTCACCTGAAGGACCAGCACAAATGGGCAATGCAGCCGAGCCCAGTCGCAGCAGAGGTCCCCACATCGGACACCAGCTCCTGAAGATTATGCTGACACACCACCGTATTGGCGTGAGATGACCCATCACTACCAGCTCCTGAAGATTATGCTGACACACCACCGTATTGGCGAGAGATGACCCATCACTACCAGCTCCTGAAGATTATGCTGACACACCAGCCGCGTCCGTGGTATCTACACGAACGGGCCAACACGTGCAACCAAACCAAGAAAAAGGCGATGGACACATGACATCAGAATACAGGTGAATCGTAACTTTTTCTACCATATTTTAATTAGACTTGCATGCGCATAAACGCAACTTACAACTTACAAATAATCCAAGAGATTACTTTTAATTTCACGAGATTTATTAGTGTCTTGAGTTTTATTTTTAAAAGTTTTTCACGAGATACCCACAAATACCAAAAATCTACGAGTTATCCGTGTGCCGTCCGCGAGTTATCCCGAGGTATCCGCGAGTTATCCCGGGCAATCCACGAGTGATCCGTGAGTCAATCCAAGAGACAGCCGTGAGTTAATCCAAGAGGTAGCCGCGAGTTAATCCAAAGAGATAGCCGTGAGTTAATCCAAAGAGGTAGCCGCGAGTTAGTCCAAGAGATGACCGCGAGTGATCCGTGAGATGTCCGACGAGATATCCGACGAGATATCCGGAGATATCCGATGAGATTGTCACGCGATTTCCACGAGATATCTACGAAAATCCATACCTAGTAATTCTAACCCAACTTAATAAAAAGGCCTCCAAATCTTTTCAAGTATGGCAGTGTCTTTAATCGACATCACAATTCTTAATTATTATTATCGCTGATTATTTGTCTTTGAGGTATTTTTGTGAATCTTGTGCAATTTATTCAAGGCGAAGTGCCTGTTTCTATGCTAGTTTGAAAACTTAGTGGCACTAGCGTTCATAATGTTGTTTGTATTCCGATACGCGTAAATGCGCGATGTGGTAGTTACCAAAATTCATTGACGATACTGAGCTTTCATTGAACTAGATTCGCGGCGTTAGCAACAGCGCGAAGAATGTTACAGATAATTGATATTCGGTTAACAATTCGGGATCCGAATTATAAAACGTAATAATTTTGAATCGTCGGTAAGACTGTACAAATTATTTTATTCCTTGTGTACCCTCTATTTTCGTCATTTTAAATTATTTTATTACTTGTGTACCCTCCATTCCCGTCATTTTCAGAGCCTCTGCGGACCACGGTCATAACAATAAGGCCCAGACCGCAGCATCGACCTGTATCCCATTTCCTTTAGAGCCTCTGTGGACCACGGCGTACAAGACCGCCCAGACCACAGCAACATCCCTGTCTCCCAGTCTCCATGTCTACGAGAATTTAAAAATCATGCAATGATGCGTGGAGCATTTGCATTGAACCTATAATAAATCTATTCATGCAATGATGCGTGGAGCATTTGCATTGAACCTATAATAAATCTATTCATGCCATGATGCGTGGAGCATTGGCAAAAACAAATACACACTCTGCTCACATTCCCTTGAGCATCAAATTTATTTACGTTTAACTACGAATGTTTTGCATGTGAACTGTTATGTTTACAGAATATTATTAAGAAGGTACTAAAAGTTGGCTGATAATTTTGTTACATGAATATGGTTTCACTCTAACATAAAGTTAAATCTTGACAATATGAAAAATAAGCAATGTAGCTTAATTTATGCAGTGATGAGAAACAAAGTTAACAGCTAGTGTACCGGTGTACGGGTACCTACCTCAAAACCAAATTTCTAGTTTTCAGAAACACCGTGCCTGGTGCAGAGCGCGCACCACCTGTCAGAATGGCCGAGTCGGCGCGAAGCGGGCTACGTCTACAGTGTTGAGCAGGGCAATAGGAAACATAACATGTTTACCTACTTTGATTAACTAAATGTTTACCTACTTTGGTTAACTAAATATTTTGCTCATTAGATTGTCGAAACTAGATAACTTCACTGTAAAGATAATTGATCAAAGAAAAGAAAGCAAAAAGAAAGAGAAAAGGAAAAGAAAAGAAAAGAAAAAAAAAAAATTTTCGTTTCTCTTTAAAATGCAAACTATTACTCTTGCAAACTTAACTGCTAGCAACGGTGGTTGCTTACAGATACCAAACTCAGAAGGAAACGTCTCATTGTTTCAGAACATAACTGGACTGGTGCAGAGCACGCACCATCTATCAGAATGGCCGTATCGGAGCAACGACGTCACAGGCGAGCTTCATGGACGGTGTAAAATGACAACAATCAAAACATGTTAACTTTGGTTTACTAATTAACGTTTAGAACCATAAATTACTCATTGGATTGTTAATAATTTAACTTAAACTTTGATTAACTAATTAATGTTTGTGAACCATTAATTACTCATTGAATTGTTAAAACTAGACAAATGATTGTAAAACTGAACAAATTCACTGTAAACACAATTTTTTAAAAGATTGCCGACAAGTTTCTTGCCCATTCTTCTTGTACGGCCTATTACTTGGAATGGGCGCCTAGAGTCATTTATTTTAACTATCATGAGTGCTCTCCTGGGCCCCATGTTAATAAAAAGTAATGAATTTCAATTGAAGATTAAAATCTAAAGTAGAATGACAAGATCTAACAAGTTTTATAAAGATTCTTTGTCACAATCTGTTTTGCTATAAATACGAGCGACCGACTGTTGGAAAAAGCAGTATTGCGCCTACCGTCGGACCGTTCAGATCTCCCATATAACCTTGCCGCAATAAATGGTTGAGATAAATGGAACTACTTCGTGTTTTCTTTCTACGAGGGTTGAGCGGTCACCATGATGCTGAAGATGTTGACGTCACCGGTGGTGACGTCACCGTTTTTAAAAAGACCCCTGGACTCGCCGCCCCGTCATATAATATACAGCACAATGCAGCCAGCAATGTTATCATAGTTATTAGGTGTTTCAAAATAAAAACTAAGAAATAAAACAAAAGGAAAAGTGTAATATAACAACTAATAAATGTAACAGAAGCATAATAGGTTACCTTATATGAGAAGCATTTTGATCTCCAAGGTTTAATCGTCACGGTTGTCTGGTAAGTTGGCAAGTTCTGGCATCAAGGACTCTAGGAATGTACGAACAAGGCCTTGTTGCGTTGTATCCTGTGAGTATACCACGCCCCAGTCTTTGTAATAGCGGTGCACGTCAACGCAAGGCCCCTGGCTGGGGTAAGGGTTGAATGCGAGAGTCTTCCGTACTTTTGGAACCGCCTGTTTACAAAGCAAATTTATTTATCAGTTGGCGTTTGAGTAGCTTTTATGTGGAGATTGGCGTACGCAAACTTTGCTTTTATTTTGTGACTTAAATTTGGTAATAGCAGGATATTGAGAATAATTACTGTTAAAAAATGCTGAAGCCTCCACTGGTAGCCAAAAAATAGAGGGCGCTCGGGCGCTTAGGCCGTTATCACGCGCCCAAGCGCCCCTTCTGTGGGGAAAAGCCGGAGTTTGTGGTCGAGTGAGCGCGGGATGCGACGGCTGTCGTCGCCGCTCGAACGGTCAATTTGCGCCGATTCCACACAAAATATATGAGAAATCTTGCCCGCAGATTGTGGCCACATTCGTTGGCCCAATGTGCGGCTGCTCTAATAATTAGTGTTGTTTATAATGTATACTCCAGTATAACTTACTCCTTCAACTAGCAAGTTGGACATCGAACTGATCACGCTCATGTGACGCTTGATCTCTATCGGATATTTGCGGAACAATTGTGAACGTTCTTGAGCTCCCTTCTTAACGCTTGCCTGTAATATTAACAAAGCAGGATTATGCAATAC
Source organism: Crocallis elinguaria (assembly GCA_907269065.1). Taxonomy (NCBI): domain Eukaryota; kingdom Metazoa; phylum Arthropoda; class Insecta; order Lepidoptera; family Geometridae; genus Crocallis; species Crocallis elinguaria. Next base: position 11,555,410 of record OU026077.1, read on the forward strand.
GCTTTCATGCGATACGAACGGATCAAGTTCGGGTTGAAACAGATTATCAAAGCGCTCGAAAGAGACGCTGGTATGAATAAAGCCTATGAGTGACCGAGATAGAAGCAGCCGGCTCTTAATATTATAGCCGGCACAGCGGCCAACGGCCAACTTTCAATATTCTTCATGCATTAGAGGCCATTTGGAGTTTTAACTAGAGTTTACATCGAAATTGTGCCGCGAAATTAGCTGTAAATGCAAACGGTTTTTTATACTATTTGTTAACGAGACGAGCTGGTTGTTTGCCTGATGGTAAGCATAATGACAGCCCCTAACAATTGCAGTGGCACTTGGAAACAAGGCCTGCGCGGCACTACAGTGCACTCGTTACCCACTAACAGAGTTCTTCGACCTGACCACTACCACTACACTCCGGGAGCCTTAAAGCCCGTTCAGATTGTTTCTCAACCTTTGTATCAGGGTCGTCTTTGTAGCGAGCGAGGATTTCCAAGGCGTTTGCGATCACCCAGTCTATGATGTTCGCTTCACGCCACTTGGGCCAAACGAATTTGGCATACAAAAACTGCAGACTCATGAGATCCGACGATGTCCTGTAAGAATAACATTAACACCAATAAATAGCAGATCAAAAATATCGGTTAAATTTTGCTACTTTGATATTTTACGTTAATGTCACAGCAAATAATGACATACTAAGGCTGATATTCAGAGACGAGTCTAAGCGTGGACTTTGTCTTCCTTATGTCAAAAAGTAGTGCTTACGGTCTAATTTGTATTCAGAGACATTTGGAACACTACTTAAACTTAGCGTATGCTAAGCAAAGCCTGAGTAGGCAATATCGACTACTTGAGCCGCTCTCAAAACAGAAGTGGCGCCACCAAATGATAACAGTAGAAACCATAATAACCAAACATTGAAATGTCAAACTTCAAAACTAAAATGTTTCATTTATTATAATATCAAAATAGATTTATAGCATTAATATTGGTGTTTCACTCACTCCAGTGACATTTAGTATATCGCTATCTTTGTTGTATTGCTATTCATACACAAATGATAAAACCGGTAAACGTTCCGGTGAAAAAATTAAAAACTTAACAGCCATAGATAACGACAGTGTGATCTTAGCTTAGACCGTGCACGAACTTTGTTTCTGAATACGAATTCGATTGAGCGGCTTAGCCGATGCTTGGCTAAGACAGTTCTTAGATCGTTTTAAGCTGTCGTCTCTGAATATCAGCCTATGATTCATAAGATTAAACGCTGTGCCGCGATAATAAACAGTTTAGATACTAACGTGCTATTGGCGAGTGTAGTAAACATCTCGTGGCTCATTATTTCTGGATTTTCATGTTTGCAAAACTTCATGATCATCAGAGCCACGTTCGGGAATTTCACCAGCGCATACTTAATCAGGCAGTTGGACGCGTGCAAATCCTCTGAAAGATCAAAATGTATGTACTACAGCGATCCCTCCCGGCTTCACACGAGTGGCAGTCTATTATGCCTCATTACACGTAATGAAATTCCTCATTTTTTTACAGTGACATCAGAAATGCCCCATCAACCTTAGATTAAATTTTTCTTATAAAAATTCCTGATTATTTCCGGCTTTTCCCTGGACTTTCCAAAGAATTTCTTTCGTACGAATATTATCCTGCCAAACATGAACGCAACAAGAAAACAATCAGCCAAATCGGTCGAGCCGCTTCCAAGTGATGCTCCGTATATACATGTGGCAATTGATTTTTATAATAGATCATTAAGGTTGGTAATAGAAACTGCATCCTAAAACCTTAAAAATACCTCGTAGCTAATCATTTTGTACAGACAGAATATTTCTTTAGAATTCGAAACAATGGGGAGGCACAGCTAATCTCAAATGGCGCCACCATCGCTGGTGCTTGTCATTGACGTTTACTTTAGAGGGAGTTAAACTAACCAGTAAACATGCTCATGTCTTAAAAATCATTACATTTGAAATGGTCACTACATAACCTAGAAGAATAATTGGTTTCCAATAATTTTTGATGAGCAATGCTTTGAGTCAAAATTTCCGTTTTTTTTTCTCGTCAGAAGGGAAATGTGTGTACCTTAATTTTACACTGAATTGCACTTTACAGAGGCATAATTTATTACAAAGATGATTTTTTGTTTACTTACTAAAATTGTATAGTGAAGTTTCATAGTGAAACAACACCTGCGATAATGCGCCACCTAGCGGGATAAGTAAGCAGTGTGGCTCCCCATTGCGATACAGTCAAAAATGCAACGAACCGTGAATAAAAATAGCTTATAAAGATATGTAATATTACGTAAGCATGCAAGGGTAGGTTAACTGAATACTAACCGTAATTTTTATTTTTCAAATACAAATGGTGCATAGCCAGAGCGTACGAATAACGCAAATGGAAAAGGCGAGCGGCGTCCTTTTCAACCTCCCATTGACCAAATATATCGACGAGCCACTGGTGCTCTCGGGCGCGCAATGCCAGCGTATCTATAATGAATATGACCCCAAGGGGGTCTGACGGGTCCAAATTCAACATAAGCTTTGCTAGCTCTAAAGCAGTGCGGTGACAAGCCTTGTTGCTCAGCACGTGTAAATATTTGAGCAGAGCGATGTGGAACGCCCGGTTCTCCACATGTCGGTATTCCAGCCTCGTTTTCCCCTGTTCACATATGAAAAAATTTAGTTTTGGTCTTGTATAGTGCGAGGATTAAAAGCATCGCTGTACGCATTTGATTTCATATATAAAATAATGGCATGTGCATCCCGATGCGACTAATGACCATTTAAGATAAGGATGTAGATATTGGCGTTATTACATTATTCAACATTTTAGTAGGAAACGTCATGATATTTTTATTATGATTATACATTATACTACTAACTGCTGGCCCGCGGTTTCACCCGCGTGGAAATTTTTGATGTCATGGTTTTTATTTTTTTGCGCGGAACCCTAATAGAATTTGCAATAAAATAGTATTGCGGCTATAAATTGAGATGTAAGCTATCCTATCTTTTAAGTTAGATCAAACTGCACACGGTGTGCAAATTTGATTAAAATCGGTCAAGTAGTTTAGGAGTCCATCGCGAACAAACAACGTGACGCGTAAGTTATATGTATTAAGATATATATTTATATTACTTTTTTTTAAATGTAATGAAAGCGTATTGAATCAAATATGTAACAATTGAGCAAAACTAAGAAATTTCGATAGTTAATAATTTTATCTGAACATACGTCAAGGTAATTGAATGCAGGATCAAATACAGTTTGCATGAAGAATATGACTTGTTCTAAGGCGTTGGTGGCAATGCTAGTCTCATCTAGTTTGAAGTACAAGTCCAAGTTCTGAAAGAAATAATAAGTCACATTATAAAAACTAACTATAAATAAGAAAATATGTGTATTTCTATTGACATAATATACTATAATACAATATATATACATGTTTTCTTGTCTGATAACTCCTACTCTGATTAGTGAGCATTAAATACAGATGCTGCGCACGCGCATTTCTTATAATTATTTTGCTTAAGGGGTAGAATCCTGCGCGCGACCATGCCGCTCGCGCATCTTAACATTTTTGAAGATAAATAATCACTTAGTGAGCGAGATAGCGGCGCGCTGGATTCTGCCCCTTAACGATTTATATTAAGACAAATAACAAAAACTGTAAAAGCTGTATACCAGCGACATTTTCTATCTGACAAAAATCGTGAAACATTTTTGAAGATAAATAATCACTAAGCGAACGAGATAGCGGCGCGCCGGATTCTGCCCCTTAACGATTTATATTAAAACAAATAACAAAAACTGTAAAAGCGACATTTTCTATCTGACAAAGATCCTGAGTAATTCAATCGAAAAGTTGAATTCGACATTAAACAAAAAGTAGAGTATATTACCAGACCTACTACTATGGAACCAGCGCAGCGGCGCAAGTACGGATCTATTTGATCGATAAAATTCGATAAAATTGACAATTCAGATAAAGTTGGTTTTATCGTCTTTTTATATAATTTATCGAAGCTCGATAAAATCGACAAAGTTATCGAATCCAGAGAGAATATAGAGCTACTACAATACTTTACGATCAGACTTCGGTACTCGCAACACTCGATAAATTTATCGAGTTTTACGATTCGACAAATTTATCGAAACGAGTTCCGTACTTGCGCCGCAGTTTCGTGAACTCAAGCTGTTTAATAAACGATGTGGATGTCGAGAGGGCTGAATATAATAATACAAATAAAGTGGACACAAAAATATTTACTCATCAAATTAAATCAGAAAAGTATATACAATACCTGAATCAATGCTTCGACTGTGTTAGAGGGGTAGACTTCGAATTCTTCGTTTGCGTTGTAACTATTATCAAAATGACGTCTCAGAGCCTCAACCAACGCGTGAATATTCCGCTGGTACTCGGGCCCATGTTCAAACTTGAAATATTTAACGCCGTGCTTAACCTCAAGTAGATTCATGGCTAGTCCTGAATAAAAGATTAGAGATGTCAATTTTTCCTCTTCTGGGCCCCAATTGTACTAAACAAATGGTTTAAAAAAGACAAATATTACGTCGAAAAATGATCACTTTAGACACTTTCGCTATTTTATAGCAAACTCGTTTTTCTATGGTCGCCTATGAAAATGGCGGTTACCAATAAACCATTGTTAATTTTCGAATGCTCTTCATCAAAGTTATCACGAAAATATGGCCATTTTTAAATTTGTATAGTAGAATTGGGGCTCTACGACCGGGAAATCTCCAAACTAAAAGCGTTATCTTTTAGCTAAAGTTCTATATCACTATGTGGAATCGGTGCAACACGTCACTCTTCCATACATCCCTATCGGTCATCCTCTCATGTAATGTTGTCGATTCTGGCGTCAAAAACCTAACCCTAATTTTAGTTTCGCTCTTTCCAATAAATAAATACCATGCGAACAAGATGGAAGGTATTTGAAAATGAAAATTTAACTTTAGAGCTGTCAAAACAGTCAAGAGTAGTGAACATAGACTTGCATAGACTCGATGCATTTTTTTTTATCCTACATAATATATTCCATCTTTGACAAATAATAGGCGACACTAAATTCGTGGCAATTAAATTGACTCTGATTACAAGCTAAGGGATTTGTGTATTTTGTTTCAGAAGTAAAATTCATCCCTAGTTTTCATATTCACCAACCAAATTATTCTCTCCAAGCACTGAATCTCCTTTGTTTGATCGTCTATCATAGTACCTACTTGACATTGGCGAAATTGTGGCTAACATGCCACAGAAGCCAGGAAATAAAGAAAGAAGAAGAAGCTAAGGGTTTAATTTGACAGGACCAAAATATATTCCATCACTTTCTCATGTTTTTATCTAAAAAAAGCGAGTGAAACGAAAATAATTTTTAGGTTTGAGACGCCAGAATCAACACCTTTAACTCTTTTCTTACCCCATTCGCTCACATGCGCAATTTCAGCGAAAAATCGTACATGGTACGAATGTTTATATTTGAATGTGGCAAATTCAGACAATACTTTGCATATCCCTATGCGAATGTCCAGTTGTGAATTCACGTATTCTTACGCAATGTGAGGGGCCGGCATTAGATACGTTCTGTTTCATATAATCTAACCAAACTCGTCGGGCTTTGCAACCCACCTTTAGTTGAGAAATTGTAGGTGTCGTGAGTCAAAATAATTTGACGCCTCAGAAGGCGAAAGTTTAAGCGGCGGTTCCTGAAACGAGATAAGTTTCAATATAAGATGACTAACAATTCGAGGACAACCAAGCGTATTGCACTTGAGTCTATGTTCTGAAACATCTATTAGTCCGCCACGATAGCGTTTCATATGACAAGGATAATCTGTTGCAAGTTGGGTAATCAAAGGCTAGATAGATATGCATTGTGTGAATTGGGATACACACTACTTATTTATCCCGCTAGGTGGCGCATTATCGCTGGTGTTGTTCCGCTGTCAAACTTCATAATATAATTTTAGTAAGTAAACAAAAAAATCGCCTCTGTAATAAAGTACATATGCCTCTGTGTAGTGCATTTCAATGTAAAAATAAAGGTACACACGTTTCCTTTCTGACGTAAACAAACAGAAGCTGTGGATCAAAGCATCGCACATCAAAAATTATTGGAAACCAAATTTCAAACTTCGTTAATAATAATAATATAAAATTGTGTTATGAGTTATGGCTACTAATAATGTTTTTAATTCATAATTTAAAACCGTGTTGTGAAATAAATAAGTGAATACTTTATTGACTATTCATTTATTTTACGAGTTTTATATGCGACTTGTAAACTGTGTAACGTGACTCGAACAAAAGACGAAATAAATGCATTAAAGTAACGTCGCAAATTTTATATTAAGTAATGTATTATACGAGTAGATAAAACATTTTTTTTATACCGAATGGGCTTGCGTTTGACCGCTATATAATTTGTAGAGCGAATTGATTTTAAGGTGGCTTGCCAAATTGAGCGTATTTTCCATTGACCATCCAACTGAAACATCTGGTTTCAGCTAGCATTGGCACCACGATTCGGACTTCACAGATTCAACAAGTAAATTATCAAAAAGGAGTAAAAACATACCCGCGCTCGTTCTCATCAGGTCCGAATAAACGAATCAATTCATTGTGTACGTTCAGATGTTTATGGTCTATTTTCATCAGAGCCAGGCTTGCCTCTGGGACGGAATCAGGTTCTGATTCTGGGACCTCAGGCTCGCCTAAAAGCTGATTAACTTCGGCCAGCACTTTAGCAACATCATCTCCCTGAAAGAAATAACGTCTAGATAAAAAAAAATTGTAAACGAAAAAGTTCTTCTAGACGTTTAATTTTGTAGAAACAAAGCAAAATATCCATGGTACATCAAGATTTAACGATGTGAAAAGGCGTAAATAGTATGTAAGTTATACATGTTTACATGTTTAGTATTAGTGGTATTAAACGGGGTTTTAAATAGGGAATATGCATGTATTTTTTTTATTTTTTTAAACGTTTCTACTAGTTATTACATTACCTAAAATAAATGTAACACATCCAAAATATAAACTATTAAGCTAAAAAAATATATTAAAATCACTATCATTTTCGGATGATTTAAACGCGGCCATTTTGGCGCGCTCAGTCTGTGACGTCAGGTTACACTAGCAAGGAGTGTTTTCCCTTCACAAAGTTACTGAAAGTTAAATAAGTGAGTGATAAAATCAACTTATTACCATGGAAAAGCACAGAAAAGCTTATTTTTAATATTGTCGTTCCTATGTGCCAAAATAACATCAAAACTGCACCTGACAAAGTATATTTCCTTATGCCGAAAGAGAAAAAGTAGTGCAAGGCTATGAGAAGAGACAATGTACTACTGTTTTAAATACTGTTTATAGGTACTGTTGTGAAGATCATTTTAACGTAAGTAAGGACATTAAAAAGTGAGAAAATATATATAATAATAATTTTTACTTAGTTACCTGCACATACCTACTTGTTTTGTTTACAAATCTCTACGAAAACATAAACTAGTTTACGAAAATAGTAAAATTAGCCGCATATTTTAGGTTATGTGTAGGTATGTTATATTTACAAAACCATGAAAACGATTATTTGTTAAATATATATAACTTATTTGCCTCGCAGCTATTACTCCTCTGAGTTCAGCAGACGTAAAATCTGAATTAGTTGCGAAATACGTGGTCATCATAAACGTCTATTTTAGGAAGATTATCTGATTGTGCTTTGAGAAAACCAGTTTCAGTTATTGCGTTAAGTCTTTGTTCACAAGTATATAATACTTTAACACAGAAAACTAATAACTTAATATGAAACAACCGTGAAACAATACAAATAATCACCGAAAACCATACAAACAACTTGTTGACAGACGACGTCGAGTGTAACTTGACGTCACATTTTGTTCCACCAATAGCATTGCGTTTTGGAAATATGCGAGGGAATTTCGAAAAGGCCACTTTTTGATTATTAAATTTCAGTATTAAATTATAATAACTTTTAAAAATAACTGTATAGGTATGTTTTTTTAGCAATAAAGATCACAAATAAAAATATTTTGTCCATTTTGGAGTCACGTGCATATTCCCTATTAACAGACTTTAGCTACACTTCTTTTTCTAAACACGGATTGACAAAAATAATATCCAAAAATTGCATATTTTTATTTAGAAAATTTGGTAAATAATACCATCATATTGTTGTCGAAAAAAGTAACAGCCTATGTGTTGCACGTCGTCACCATCGTACTATTTACTAACAACTTTTTATTCCTAGTGTACTAGGCACTTGGGAAGTTTGAAACCTGTACAAAACCACAGCTTATAGAATGGTGCTGTTGAAACCTTACTTCAGAAGATCCATAGCCGCCATTTACCCCGCTGGGGCCAGCTCGGCATTTGTTCTTGTTCCGTTTTTTCCGGTTGTTCTTGTTTTTCTTTTTAGGTAATGAGGCGGCTGCACCTTCGTCGCTAGAATCATTAGCCGAAATGTTTTCTTTGTCTTCTTCTTCGCTTGACGACGAGCTAAGTACCAGCTGGAAGTTATCGAAAAATTACATTTAATTTATATACATAAATAAAATTTAATTCGGCATGCGCAACAGTTAATTTTTCGTTTAAGGCCGGAGCACACCGGGTCCTTACACGTAGACGTGTTGTACTATTGCACACCGTCACACTGCAGTACGAGCACAACGCTTTCGCGACGGCAATGCATCAAAATTTCCCATAAATTACAAGGCAGTGGTACGTACACGACCACGTACGTATCCGGTGTGACCGGCCTTTATTCGACAAAAAATAACAATGGTAAGTACTTAAGTTACAGCGCAATAAAACAATAGCTAAGCGTAATATAAAAATTAGCAAAAAAATCGCTTCGGGCTGAAATAAGGAATTCAAAGTTTAGAAGTTTAAAGTTACACCAATGATTGATATAATGATATATCATATGACAATAATAAACATTATTAGGCACATAAAATGTTATGCTCTCCGATCCTAACCTCTCCGCAGACTTCAGGTCTCGCCAGCTGTTACCTATAGTTTTATCAGCTCAGCTTTTAGTTCTCAAGTTTCTGGCATTTTTTCCGTAGCGCTTATTAGAACTCGTAATAACTCGTTTCACTGTTCGTATACCATTACCTGGTAAATGCATTGCACACCATCAGCCTAAATAGATACGTTTTCAAAGCTGGGACTCAAGCTTTGCCTAAGCCAACGGAACGTGGTCTACTTGACGCCAGAGCACATGCGCAAGATAATTTACATAATAAGATCTACTATGGCATTACACGATTTAATTCCCATTCCACCATCGGACGGCAACATGCACGGCATTTCGTCACCCTTTTATGGAAGACATATCCTTCTATCCGCACCAAGCGTTTTTCTTCATCTGTGTTTTTTTTCATCTGTATGTATTTCCTGAAGACTAAATTTGCGTGTCTTCAAGAGTGAACAGGTATCTTCTAAGCAAGCATGCTACATCGTCGACCGCGTCGTCGCTTGCCAACAGATGAGATATCGGTCAAACGAAAGCCCAAGCAGTATAAAAAAAGATCCCGTTCCGCTACATTCATACAAGAACCGTAACCGTATTGGCACATATTTTGTTAGTGGTAGGACTAACACTTCTGCAAGTCTCCGTCTGAGTTGTTACCACCGCTTTGCTCGTGAAGTCTGCCGCCAACAGTAATGTGCGAGCATTACTGTGTTCCGGTTTGATGAGCAGAGTAGCCAGTGACATTACTGGGCTTATGAGAGTTAAAACCTAATGTCTCAGGGTAACGAGCGCACTGCAGTGCCACGCAGGCATTGTGTTTCAAAGTTCTGAGTGGCACTGCAATTGTTATGGGCCGGCATTATGCTTATCATCAGCCAAACGACCAGCTCGTCTCGTTACCAAATAGCATAAAAAAATGTAAAAATATTAAATAATAGTATTTTATCTTTGGTACTTTTGGTAAATTCACATACCACCCACGCAGACCGTTCAACCGGCCAACACCATAATTTGTGGTGATGGCATAATATGCCATCACCACAAACAAGGTGGTTTGATGGTTAGAGTCCTTTGGAGCTACAGCGTTCAGGGACTACAAATGACAGTAAGAAACGCAAGCAATATAAATTCGCAACTTAAAAAAACATCTAAGTAAAAGGCCTCTGAAAACTAATAACAACAAAAAAAGAGTTTATTAAAAGCCTTACAAAGAAGAGTACAAAAATCAGGAGCTATGTTATGGGTATGTAGAATGAAATAGCTTCATTCCCAATCAATTTTCAAAGATTGAAAATTGAGTTCGATAAAAAACAAAAGAAGCCATACTTACAGATGGTATATACGCATAAATTCAAACACGCAAAAAGTCAAACACGCATAAAGTCAACTGTCAAACACGCAAAAAGTCAACCTCGCATAAATTAAGTTAATTAGTACGATGAATGTGTCATAAACAGTAATTAAAAGGATTTTATAGATTTAGTATAAATGATTGTTTTATATATATTTTCAATTCCCTATTTTGTTTTGCCATGATTCTGGCCATTTATTTTGAAAAAAACAAATTGTTACCTTGCTGACTCTGCGCTATTTACAGCAACCATTGAGGTATGGCAGCAACAGATAATTTTACTAATCAAATTATGATTAAAGAAATCAGTTTTAATTTCACTGCACGTCACAATCAAATCTCAAGTCACACCAATAATATAAATCGCATTTAGAACTAAGGCTAAGATTCAGAGACGATTCTAAGCGTAGACTTTGGCTTCCATATGTCAAAACTGTATAGAATTTTGACGTATGGAAGCGTAAGTCCACGCTTAGATTCGTCTCTGAATCTCAGCCTAAAAGCTTCAAATAATTTCATTTGACTTTACTTATTTAAAGTGAAATGATTAGTTAATGAGCGATATGATGAAACCAATACCAAAGCAAAAAAACTACAATCCCCTTGCATAAGTCCAAAGTTGTCCACTTGTGTGTCTATCTCATTTGATTTCAATAATTATAAGTACCTAAACAATCTTTAAACCAATTGCTGCAATGCAGGCTTCTGCTTAACCACCTGGTTTACATTTTTTAACAAAAGGTTTTCCCGGTTGGTCAGTAGTTCTACAGTTACGGAGTAGATACAACCTTGTATCATTTCTACCACCAGTTGAACTATCTCAGTAGTACTATTGATCCAGAGGGAATAATATCAGGTCTGATTATTTTAGAGTATCAATCCCTATAACTATATGCATTAAAAATATGAAATTATTTCATATAGAATTTAACAAAATTACCGTTATATCTACCTTATCGAAAAAAAATCTCTAAAAATTGTTTTAACCGTCCATGAATTTATATCCCGTGACCTAACAATATAAAGGTCTTGCCAATCTTTTCAAACCCTCGCAAGTAATCATACAGTAAACATTGTAAGTTAAGGCGGTACCCCGAGTCAAATGACATTCATCATTCTTTCCTCTTTTCACAAACTGTCGGTTTGCGTTGGTGTAAAAGAGAAGGAAGACCGCGCGACCCACTAAATTGAGTAAAAATTAGATGCCTAATCGACAACCAAGTTTTTTGTTATTATATAATACGTAAGTCTTATTAATTCTATCAATATATACATTTATAAATAACAGAGATATTTCATTTCAAACTTATTTTAGAGGTAACTTTGAAATTTTTTGATCGAGTAAATTTGGTAAAAACTTGTTTTGATCACAAGATTATCGGTAGTATGAAGAATTATTAAATATATTTTTTCCTGGGCCAGAAGCTCATCTGATTTTTTGATTAAAACATTCGTAAGTATTACTTATCTGATTTTGCTAAAAAAAACCTTTTAATTGAAGCTATTTAGCTGCTATACATGCCTTAACATACCAAAGATCTGCACGACCAATATTCAAAAGATACACACCCCTGAATAGCCTGATGCAGGCTTGGTTGCATAGAGTGGTTCGAAATGGTTTTCTTCAACATCATCTGCATCTGGAGGGGCCTCGAGCGATGCCAGCTTGAGTCTTTCCGCCAATTTGCGAACATTGCGGGTCGACATCTTAAAATAATATCTGTGAATAATATTTATATAGAAGAATAATATTTGTCCTACTTATATATAATATTATAAGTGCGAAAGTGTGTTTGTTGGTTTGTCCTTCTTTCACGCAGTAACAGAGCAACGGATCGCCGTACGTGATTTTTAGCATAGATATAGTTTTTTGACCAGAGAGTAACATAGGCACGGAAAAATGCACGGTTCCTGTGAGAACATATATATTTGTATTGCAATTGAAAAGGCATGGTATGTACATTGAACAAACGAATCATAACAATAATAATTTCTTTAATTACCATGCGTCCATATATAAAGTAAGTACATCTAAAACATTTTAGAATGTTAAAATTTTAACATGTTATAATGTAAAAATTACAAATTGAAATAAAAAATACAGTATGTATTGACAATGAAATAGATAATCATGGCTTGATAATAATACGCCTCTCCATATTTAATACTAGCTGTGCCCCGCGGTTTCAACCACGTAGCCTTAGATGTTACTCCTTGTAGCATCAGCTATCTGCCAGTGAAAGTCCCGTCAAAATCGGTCCAGCCATTTCGGAGATTACCCGGAACAAACTGACAGACAGACAGACAAACATTTTAAAAATGGCTGTTTTGGTGTAGGTCCCGTATATACTTTCATATGCATTTAGTAAAAAGCTCCTATTCCCATTGCCAGGCTTTTAAAAGGGTTGATAACAGTTGACCTTTCAATGCAACACAGAAATCACTCCTGTGGGATGCATCACCTCGCTCCTCCCCACTTGCACATCTATATTAGGTCTTTGCAAATGCACCAACACTAAACTATAGATTCAAGGCCTTACTATCATTTTAACCGATATTATTTTAGGTTATCAGGTTGAGATTTGTAAGATTTTCTTTCCCTTGGGCAACTTATATATCATACAATCTGCCGTGCGCGGTTTCACTTTTGTGAAAATGATCATAGGGACCATGTCTCATAACGGCATAAATTTAAATACTTTATTTCTTATGTACATCTGTAATAGTAAAACATCTAAATTTGATTTCTTTTTGTAATAAGTTGTTATTTAACACATATTATATAGTATAATTATCGTAGTGTCACATAATGGGAGAAGCCACTGGCTCCTGAAACACAGTTGCTACTAGTTCGGGAGCCTATGGATTCATTAGTTGTTGTAATATTTATTTATGTCAATATATAACTTTTTACTTTAATAATAATTATCAATGGGATTAAAAGTAGCCTATTGTTACTTTCCAGTCTATAAACCAACACTGCACACCACTTCCTTTCTTCCAGAGTGGTCCACAACTGGAACCGACTACCAGAGGATGTTGTGTCTGCATCCTCAATAAACTGCATTAAGAATAAACTTGACACCTGGTTACGAACAAACAATACTTCCTTACTACAAAAGTGAACAATCATGACTTTCAACACCATATAGACATACCAGCACATGTGCTGCTCGGCTATAATTAAATAAATAAATAAAAATAAACTATTTCTAAGCAAAAAATCACTTTGATCAAAGGTTGTATGTAAAAAATTGGTTTAGCCGATAAGACCATCCAATGTGATACCATTTTTAGTTTCCATTTTTCTGCACAATACTTTTGTTTAGTGTGCAATAAAGTGTTATTTGTATTGTAAGAAAATAAAAATAATGGATGCATGTTTCACAGTTTTATTAACCGACACATAAAATGGTGAAAAGGGTTGATAGAGATTAGAAAATACCACTCTGAAGAAGTCGCGAGAAACAGCTTTGATAGTAAATACATATAACTAAAAACTTAATTTAGGAATATGAGTTAAAATCTTTTAAGTTACAGTTCTTTGTGCTGGGGCTGCATGTGAGACTGTGGAGCATGTGATGTGGAATTGCAAGGCCACAGAAGAAAAAAGAATCACAACTGGAATGTGCGAGCAGCCTTACAACATCTATGCTACGAGAGCAGCTCTGCCAGCAACCCAAGACTGAGCTCTACTATATAAAGGAGTCACACATATCATATTGATTCCACCACATCGACACAGTTTGATGTTATAGGAAATTTCCGAAGCAGCCTCCTTAAATTTAGAAAGAAAATGGACTTACCTTGATATGGCAGCTGCAGGATCAAGAACGGTAAAATGCAATCACTCTAAATATTACTTGAAATTAAATACAGAGAAGACTGGGACGTGTCCCACAAGAGACACGGGTCCAACCTTTCTGATATCCGACAAAGCACGACAAGGTAATTTAAAAACTCGCGCGATCAATAGGGAGGATCGCGCTCTAAGGGGTTGAGGAACGGAGATGGAGGTATAGGATGTTGCCAACTAGTAACTACTTTAACAGTGTTTAACTAACGTTAGCGTAACGCGCGTGGGCCGCGTGGCGGGGTGTTAAAATACAACTTCAACTTTTTTGAATGGGTTCTGGAGGATTGCCGCAATTTCGCCAACGTCGCGTGTATAGATCGGGAAATAAACGAAAGAGGTTGATTGGTGGAAAAGAGAAAAAAGAAAAACAAATCATTAAAATTGCATTAGTGACCGACCAATCTTGCATCTGAGTATACGTGTTTACCACCACCTAACAATGTATTATAAAGTAGAAGTAAGAAACCAGGTCGAAACGATGGTTAATTCACTTATATCAACTTCACTAACATGCGTATCTCCTACGACACCGATGGTAAAAAACCAAATTGACAACATAGTTTGACAGTGGCTAATGGTGACTTGTGAATTTCTTGACCTGGATAAAGACTAATATTATAAATGCATTTGTGAAGAAGTTTGTTACTCATTCACATAAAAACTACTGAACGGATTTTTTACGAAACTTTACAAAAAAGAGCTTATACATCAGAATAACACATAGATAACAAATTATACAGGTATATACCACGCGGCCGAAGCCGCGGGCGTAAATTAGTATTATAAATGCGAAAGTTTATGTTTGTTTGTTACTCCACTTTACGCTGAAATGGTTAAACGGATATGGAAGAAAGGCAAGAAAATAAATCGTACCCTGGATTAACACTTTATACTTCTTTTCATCATCATCATCATCAGCATCCTTTGAAATGTACACTGCATACTACAAAGTACTTAGACTTCGTTTTCAGAATTTAGCAATGCCTCCTTCCGTTTATTTTTTAAATCTTCATAAATCTTCATTAACAGGCTATCTGTAACACAATTGAACAGGGTTGTCGTTTTCTCATATGATGACAAACATGAACGGTTCTATTATCTGTGTCTCTTTTGTCGACAAACGTTAACATGGTGCGTCAAGTTTTGTCATTATTTGTCTACTTTTGACGTTTCAGCGCGAATGGTTTGTCGTCGAACTTTTGGAGGACGAGTAAAACTGTGACACGGTAACTAGTGTTCTGTGATACCCTGATACCTATATAATATTTTGTGTTTCTGTTCTGTGACTATTACTGCCAACGACTACCTCCGAAAGCGTGATAATGGCAGTACCATATTATAATTATGTTTTAACACATCTTCTGAGCAGTGCTTATCCTACTTTATTTATGCAATCGGAAATTCACAGTGGGATTTCATTATCTCTTGAAACTAATGGTAAGCTACCCACATTTCAGTTACGTTCCTAATAAATTCATATTATATACATTCAAATAAGACACCGTTAGTCACTATAATCAGTTATCCACTCAATGTGATGAGCAATAAAGCAATACCAAAGTTATGATTAATCAGTTGACATCAAATGTCGGTGTACAACCAGAGGCGCAAGTACGGATCTTTTCGGTCGATAAAATTCGATAAAATTTACAGTTGAAATCGATAAAGTGGAATTTATCGAGCTTCAAAACATTCGACAAAAGTTATCGAAAAGCTAAGTCGAATCCTAAGAGAATATAGAGCTACTACAATACTTTACGATCAGACTTCAGTACTCGCAACATTCGATAAATTTGTCGAATTTTTCGTTTCGACAAATTTATCGAACCGACTTCCCTACTCGCGCCGCAGCAGACTCGGTTGATCACTTGAAATGTAAAAGTTAGCGAATAGAGGGGCAGGGTCGGTGACTATGACTAGTGGTGATATTACTGATCTGTGGTCGTGACTAGTGTCAGAAGCACAGATCAGTATATATGTGTCAGAAGAGAATACACAAATGGAAATACCTACTACGGTTCACACTTCACAGTGGGTTCACAACATAGATTATTTAGCTGGTTCACAATATCAGAGACGTAGACGGTTACCTTCTCTGTCTACGCACAGAGACATATACGTAGTATTTCCACAGATTTGTAATATAGTATATCTGTATTTCTTAGTAGTTTGTGCACACTTCAGTCCACAGAACACTATTACTCCTAGCGGAGTTCACTTGCTTCACGTGCTTCAGTCACTCAGCTAGCTACATATATAGTAATCTGTGACTCAGTGTCGAGTTTGATCGTGTGTAGTTGTTGTGTCGTCGTTGTTTTAAAAAGAATCGAGGTTAATTATGACGTGTATTGAGTGTGGGCACTCAATAAAATGAGAAGAATTTAAACTATTTCGCCTAGTGCACTAACTAACAAGGCGCCTACACAAACACAGTTCCAAAACTTTTAATAAACGTGACGTAAAAACCTATCAAAATCTACATTTGCAAACATGCTGGTCTACTTCAACTTTTGGTACTCTTATATTTTAATTACTGCCATTTCCATCGCATTCGTGAGTGGTGCAGTTATTGCGGAAGATGCCGACGTCGAGCAAGAAGGACTGTACAGTAAGTCCGATCATGTTGAAATATTAACGTATCGTAATTTTGAGAAGAAAGTTTATGGTCAAAGCCATGCCTTACTCGTACAATTTTATAACAGCTACTGTGGACACTGTAGAGGGTTCGCCCCGAAATTCAAAGAGATGGCCTCTGACCTTATGCGTTGGAAGAAAGTTATAAAAATGGCTGTGATAGACTGTTCCATTGAAGAAAATAATGAGATATGTAGACAGTTTGAAATTATGGCTTATCCTTCACTTCGCTACTTGCAAGAAAACTATGCCAAAGGAAACGGTAATGTTGGTGAAAAAATACAAGCTACAGAAACAGTTGCTCAACTGAAAGAACAACTGATTCACAAGCTACATTCTGAAAAATCTCAGGGTCGACTGCCTACAGCTCCATCTTTTGATATAGCATATTATGCTTCATACAAGAGTGCTGTCTCCGATGTACCTGCCAGTGTACTTTACACATTTTTAGTTTTTGAAAATGAAAACTCCACCATTGGATCAGAACTTGCTCTTGACATTAATGACTATAAAGATATAAGACTGAAGAGAGTATATGACACAAGTGAATTGGCTGAATTAGCTGGCATTAAACAATTTCCTGGTCTAGTTGCTGTCCGATCAACATTGGAACCTACTAATCTCACTCCTAGCAATCCAATAAAGCTAAACTATTTAAAAGCAATTAACCAGTTCCTGAAGTCTAAAAATTATGCTTTTCCTGCCAGTGATATGTATGTGTCAGAAGGTGTATCAGATGAGTATCTGAATGAAGACAAACTATTGATTTCAAATACAGATGTAGTTTACTACAGTGATCTGGAGAAAACCTTGAAGACTAGTTTACACACTGAAATCACTAGACATAAAACTTTAACTGGAGAGCCTCTACAAGCTCTAATGGACTATTTAGATGTGCTCATAACTTCATTCCCAACTAGAGGTAATCTCAGAGAATACCTCACAGATTTGAGAAATAGTCTTGCAACAAAGACTACTTGGTCAGGCAGTGATATTTACGAAACTGTTAAGAGATTAGAAGAAGCTCATGCACCTGTTTACTTAACAAATCTAGAGTATGTAGCTTGCAGAGGCAGTCTTCCTAAGTACCGAGGATATACATGTGGGCTTTGGGCCTTATTCCACACTTTGACTGTCAATGCTGCCAGGAAGCCTGGTAGTGAAGGCCCTAAAGTTTTAAAAGCTATGCATGGATATGTGAAACACTTTTTTGGCTGCACTGAGTGCTCTCAACATTTTCAAGCCATGGCCGAAAGAAACAGAATATTTGATGTCAAAGATAATGACAAGGCAGTGCTTTGGCTATGGATATCTCACAACGAAGTTAACCTCAGGCTTGCTGGTGATGTCACTGAAGATCCTCATTTTCCCAAAATTCAATTCCCAACTATTTTGAAATGTCCGGAATGCAGACTTGCGAGAGGAGCATGGAACCTGCCTGCAGTGTTCCAGTATCTTCAAAAAACATATGGCTCTGAAAACATCCGAGACCCGAGGCCGGCAAGGTCGGCTGTTGCAGCACCCACACCATTCTCCAACCTGGACATCGGAATGCTAAGTTTCCTGTACATATTATCTTTCATAATACTTATGCTAGTCATCAGATATTTTCTAACAAAACGTTTCTTTAGGAAAAGGGTCTACAAGCATGGCAGGGGTAAAGTATAGCACAATCATTAAATTATGTCATTAGGCAGTTTTGACCAACAGAATTGCAGAGTGTGTGAATGGAATATTTGAAAAATGGGTTGACTGCTACATTTTAACAGTTTAAATTTTTCTATAATTAATAATCTGGGATTAATTACTATTTAAGATTTACTGAGTTTTTTACATACTGACAGTTCACAGACATGAACCAAAGGTTTTTGACTGCATCTGGGCATAAATAATTTCTTACTAATTTGTTACTAACACTGCATGCAATAAAAAATAAGAATTATTTTTGTACTTCATAATGTGTAGGTAAATGAATTTAAATATTACTAAATTATTTTATTTTTTTTAATTTTTATTTCAGTTTTTTTTACGAGTAAGTAGAACCATGACAATTTTAGTAGGTATATCATTTTTTATGTTAATTGTTATGTATTTAAACATTCCAAATGTGTTATTGGTTCCTTGAAACATTCCATTTGATTTGCAAGACCTAAGTTCTATTTAAAGCACACATTAATTTTGCCAACATGGTAAAAATTTTGAACTTAGCTCTATTTTCTATAATTATACAAAATAAGCCTTCCATTAAACTAATAACTATTTATATGAGGTATATACAAGCACTTACCATATTTGAGAATCTCTTGAATTCATTTTTTTCCATAGGTTTTTAGCTTTTACTTACCTGCATGTAAGTAATAAACTAAGCATTTTTAAACTCTGCAGCTATATTAGTTAATTTTTTCCACTTTTATTACAATTATTTAAATAATGTATGAGGTGCTGTTGATGTGGCTAACAATACTAAATTTGTTAACAATTTATGCCTTGAATATCAAACAATGTTATATATAAATAAATTATATTTTTATATTGATTCAGATTTAAGTAGGCACACATAATATTTCGATTAGTACGACTTAATTTAAATAAGAAATCTGTAAGGCTGGTTTTAAGTATTTGTTATTGTTAAGAAAAACGATGGTAAAATTGTACAAAAAATTGTATTCAGAATATAAACATGTGAAGACTGTTTTGCTAAAAAAATAGTAATGCTAGTTACAATTCATCCTAAACATTTTACAAGACTAAATCTTGACTATAATAAGACTAATAAAATGCCTAGTAATGATCATATTCATCAGTGTCAAACAGATAAAACGAAACATGATCACAAAATAGTAAATACATCTAACAAAATATCTGTTAAAAGATATATTGTGACTGTTTTCGACTTTAAAAGTTTTATGATAAATTTATACTTTAATTAATTATAGTAATGTTAGCGATTGCAAATCGCTGCGCGTAGTGAATAATAGATCTGATACCTATAGCGATAAAGCAGATAACTTTTTCGCGGGTTTCTGTGGAAATAAATATCTAATCGCCTGAACAAACAGGTACGTAAATTATGAGATAAAATTAAAAAACGGCGGCGTCTAATTAATTAGTGCAAATATGCTATACAAACAAAATATGTATGACAAATTGAAATCGTGCGTCGAATAATGATTGAATGACTTGTTTATATATATATATCTGTTGACAGTTCAAGAATAATACGTAAACAAAAACCACCGTTAAATATTTGTAGAAGAGATGTTTTATTGATAATTGCATTTAAACAAACACTAAAAAGGTAGATTTATGTATGTGTAGATCTAAAGTAAATGTTCCTATAACAATACAAGTAGGTCGTAGAGTCGCAGCACAATAGCCTCTTACAATTGGCTCAAGTACACAAAATTGATACCAGGATCTAACAGAGTATTAGTCACTTATCAACATTATAATAAAACCGCAATATATTGACGATCCTACGACGCAGAGTGTAGGCCAAAGTAAGTATTTTCCTGTATCATTCTTAACGTAACAGCGGTGCAAGTACGGGTCTTTTCGATCGATAAAATTCGATAAAATTGACAGTTCAAATCGATACAGTGGGTTTTATCGACTTTTTATAATAATTTATCGACCCTCGATACTATCGACAAAAGTTATCGAAAAGCTAGGTCGAATCGGCTCCGTAGCTAAGTTGGTAGTAACCCTGCCTGCAAAGCGAGGGGTCCCGGGTTCGATTCCCGGCCGGGGCAGATTTTGTGTAAACATAAAATTTGTTCTCGGGTCTTGGATGTTTGTGATGTGTATCTGTGTGTGTCCATGCCACCTGCGACACAGGGAATCCTAGTGCGGGGGTATGAGTGTAAGCGTTTATTTATTTAATCCAAAGAGAATATAGAGCTAACAATACTTTACGATCAGACTTCGGTACTCGCAACATTTGATAAATTTATCGAGGTTTTCGGTTCGACAAATTTATCGACCCAACTTCCGTACTTGCGCCGCCTGTTGACATAACGTATTTACCTTGTTGAAAAAATATGAGGCAAAACTATAGAATAACTAGGTACAGCGGGCTGTAATAATTATTACGCATAAATTTACACTTTCAGATTTTCAAATGTGTGTAAATGATTTTGCGAAAATAAGTTACTACTTACTGAGTTTATATATTACAGAATACGTAATTAGTTTTACTTGTGAAACGTAACTCAGTACTGTGTACACTTATTTTGCAAACTCATTTAGTTACTTACATCCTTTTGAAAATATGAACGTGTAAGTAAGTACACATAATATTGCAGGTACTTACCTGCAATATTATGTGTACTTACTTACAAACGATAAATATTTACTTACATATTTATCGTTATCGAGATCTATGCTGTGTTTCGTTATCGAAAAAATCAACAACGACCTATCTATACTTTAATTTTAACGTACCGAACTGTCAATTTTGTCGATCGCAAGTCGTAACCGATCGCAAAGTTCCGTACTTGCATTGCACCTCAGGTATTATAATAATATCACAAACGTGTTACGAATGATACTGATTACACTATTGACTGATACTCAGCGTGGAAACGTCTATTTAATTTCGCCGAGAAGTTTACTAAGTTATTTATAAACGTAGGTAGTGTTGTACTTATAGGTTAATTAAAGCTGAGAAATCTAATTTATTTTACTAATATTTGATATAAATTTTATTTATAACGTTATTAAATATGTTTTACATAATTATTAATCATATGATTCAATTTAGGTGATCAAAGTTGTGATGCCATTAAAGTAAGTACACTAATTATTGCCAGAGCATGTTACGCGATTATTTACATTAATTTCATAGTAACCTTAACCTTCTTTGACTTTTCTTTTTAAATACTAATTTTTATTTTCATTTACATACTAGCTGCTGCCCGCGGTTTCACCCGCGTGAAGATTTTAGATTTCATGGGTTTTATTATTTGGCGCGGAACACTAATTCTTTTTCTAATATTAAAGTAGCCTAAGTTACTCCCTGTAACATCAGCTATCTGCCAGTGAAAGTCCCGTCGCAATCGGTCCAGCCGTTACAGAGTGTACCCGGAACAAACAGACAGACAGACAAAAAATTTAAAAATGGTTATTTTGTTATAGGTGCCGTATATACTTTCATATGCATTTGGTAAAAAGCTGCTATTTTGATATTACAAACAGACCCTTCAATTTTATTTATTTGTATAGATATATATATCATCCATTACAATATTACATAGTACATAGGTACTATGTACGTGAGGGTCAAGTAAAGCATGTTCAATAATCTAAACTATGATCTCAGAAACCACTGGTCCGATTCTAAAAATTCTTTTTCATTTTTATAAAGCTACATTGTCCCAGAGTGCTATAAGGCTGCTTTTTATTCTGGTTCCACACGTGCGAATATGTGGGCAGACGTAACTTAACTCCTAAAGTGTTTTGTTCATAAATATTTACTGTCGAGATAATGACCGATTGAATACAATAATAACTTAGGCAGTCGTAACTTGGCATACCTAGCATGTTTTTGAGTAGATAACTCAATAACAATACTGATAAAAAAAACTTTGTAAATGATATCGCCACCAGTGGAGAAAAATGGTAATTCATATATTTCTAAAGATTTAGGTGGAATCTAACGAAAAGCAAGAAGATATGTAATGTTTTTTGCACAAATTACTAATTAGGTACTATAAGGAATTGATTATACATTGTTAGGCTTAATAACTTTGTTCTAAAAGTAGTTTTTAAAGCATTATCGTAAAACGGTATACTTAGAGTACTACGGTCATCGACAAAAATTGTTTAAAATTCCAATTTGCGTAGTATTTATCTAGTATATTATAATTATCGTACCTAATCAATTATATAGGGGGCGGTTGAAGACATTTAAATAATGGACATGTTCAGCAATATTTGTCGCTGGTTGCACATGTTCGAGTTACCTACGACAGAAAAAAATATTGTATCAGAAATCTGGACATGTTCTGTAAAGTGCCTATAACGCTAGCTAAAAAACATTATAATTATACACTCCCAGTAAAATTAAATTAATTAATTTACAATAATTAATAAATAATAATAATCTAATAGTTATTTAAAGTAAAACTGCTATTAACGAAAAAGTTTATATACATTATAAATATTTTAATTAAAACCTGTGAAAGGGGATGTTTGAAATTAGAAACTAAGTAATGAGAATTGACTGTATGTGAAATTGTGCGTGAGTTCTTTCTAATTCAAAACTGCTCAATGAATTTCAATTTCGTCCTCATGGCCTCATACTACAACTCATTGTGTGAGATCTGGTTAATTGCAATGCCATCGCAGTGTTGAGGTATCCTGTAACTGCTCATGTATATCTGTTTTGAAGTGCTACTCCAGCTCGTCCCAACAGATAGAGATGAGCTGGGTTATCATTTCCGGGCATTAAACACCGCTTAGGTAGAAATCCTACTCTACCACGTTCCTAGTAGTAGCATTTCTGCGTGTTTAGCGCCTGGAAATGCTAACGGAGCTCGTCTCTATGGGGCAGCTTAGACGCTCATGCAAACGTACGTTTGCTTGTCAGAATAACAACGCTTTTGCGTCAAGCGTGGATTTCGTGAATCGTGATACTCGAAATGCGCGCTTGATGCAAAAGCGTTGTTATTCTGACAAGCAAACGTATACGTTTGCTTGAGCGTCTAAGTTGCCCCTACCTGAGAAGAACTGCTAAAGTACCATTTCTATACTATATACTCTGCCGGGATTCCAGAGACAATAAAAAAATCTATAGTGTGTTCCACTCCGGTTTAGTCGCATTTAACTGTCAGTAACTAGTAATACGTTATACACGACCAACTAATTAATATTATTATTTTAATTCGTGAACTCGATGGCATATCAACTAAAGTTATTTTATATTTAAATGATAATAATTTTCGGTGAAATCGGTTTTTGGTTACCAGGCGTTTTAAATAACTATTGAATATTTTAATAAACTTAATATGAAAAGTACAATTTCTGAGCTGATATATCAACGATGTTCGTGTTGCGTAATTTTTAGTGTAGACATAATGAAATACATAGAGTTGCCGATTACAAACTAGTTGTTTTAATTTCATATGTAAATAAACCCCTTTAAAACAGTTTTTTTTTATGTCCAGTGTGTATCATCTACTCTGGTTGCGAGGTGGGGTCTGAATCTGGATAAGGTTAGTAGGTTAATACGAGGTGGCGGGTAGTTCTCTGTGAATGTCTACTAATTAAACGTGTCGAGCACTCAACCTAGAACCAATAAAGTTATTTAAAAATACTTATGCAACGAAAATTATACATAACGATTGATTACCAAAATAATTGTAGAAAGCAAACACTAATTATATTCCTTTGCTATGCATGAATGGAAACTAATAAAAGTAATATGCATGACTTATTGAAATGTTATGCTTAACTACTGATTAACATAACAATAGGTTACTGTAAAGGTAATAATACGCAGATATAGCTAATTTATTATTGTATTCGTCCATCCGCTTATATTGCAGCCGTTTTGTTCGAAAGCTATTTAGGTTCTTATTAATAAACAGTGTTTAACGCTTGAATAGTTGATACTATAATTCATTGCCCGTGGTATTAACCACGGGCAATAACGACTTGAATAGGGCACCGCTCGGGCAAAGGTGCCCAACACTTTTCAGCAGGTAATCTGAGATCTTAACCGACAAACTAGGTGGATTGCTGGTGGTCTGACTAGACCAAGTTTTCTTAACTGTCCACCCAGGTGGTCACCTGGCTGGTAAGACCATGTTTTCCTAACCGACCACCCAGCTGGACAGCTGGTGATCTGATAAGGGCAAGTTTTCATAACCGACCACCCAGATGGGTGATTTATTGAGTGGTCCGTTAGGAATAAACGGTTTTGTCTCTTTCGATTCAGTTTAAAATTGCCAAAGAATATCAGTTAAAAAAACGCGACGGTAATATTTTGTTTTGGTTGTGATAAACCGGTCGGCCTAGAGAGTACCTACCTCTGACCAGCGGCTGATAAAATTGTCTGTCAACTCCAACCAGATTAAAACCAGTGGTGCTAGTTTTTGGAATTGTCCAGAGTTCTCGCTAACGAAGAATGTTATTAGCCGGCAAGGCCCCAGACCCGATAGACCAGAAAGACTCGCTTGGTTTGCCAGATAACTAAGTGGTCTAAGAATTAATCACAGACCCGTGATTGTGTCATAGTGATTAATTGACGGCTCCGTAGCTAAGTTGGTAGTAACCCTGCCTGCAAGGCGAGGGGTCCCGGGTTCGATTCCCGGCCGGGGCAGATTTTGTGTAAGCATAAAGTTTGTTCTCGGGTCTTGGATGTTTGTGATGTGTATCTGTGTATGTCCATGCCACCTGCGACACAGGGAATCCTAGTGCGGGGGTATGAGTGTGTAAGCGTTTATGTTTATGTTTATGTTAATTTGTAGACAGATTGTCTCGAATTGAAAAATTAGAACAGCATCAGAAGGTAGGCCACCTTCTGATTTTACTCCCAAGTGTAAAAGTTTAGTGTCATGTTCAAATATCGATTTATTGTACAAGTTTGTTGAATATTTTTTTCAAAAGAAAGCTTGGTTCGGATTTATAACGCTGCGCTACGATGAAATATTCCAATATTTTTGAATGTAGTTTTTATTAACTTTAATATCGAAGATATCTCTTCTTGGAACAAATTTCTCTCAAATTCGTCGGATCACCCTGTAATCCGTGTATAAAACAAAAAAATGTGCCCGTCCAATTAAGACAGCGCAGTTAATAGTTGGTAATATACCCTAAAAATAGTGCTATAGAGCAGTAAAATTTATATGATTAGTTTAGGTGTTTACAATTACATTTAAATAAATAAATTTTATGGTTTTTTATTCGGTTCAATAAACAGCCATAAAACCTTTAAAACATTTTTTAATTCAAAGATATAGGTTTTAATCTTACAATATGCCTACTACGAAAACTACCGGTAAATACGCAAGTCTATTATAATCAGAATATCTGTCTTAGATTAGTATCGTAATATATAATGTTACACTTAATTACAATATCGTGTAATTTTTTTATTTTAATGATTATGAAAATGTATGAACTAACTATGCGATGATATAAATCAGTAATTATTGTTGTAGGTACGTAGGTACTCGTCTGATATAGGTACACAATGGTTCTCGTAAGGGGCGCGGATGGAACTCAATATCAATATACAATACCTCGCTGAAATACAAACTTATTAAAATGCTGTTGTTGATACTGCGTGGAAACGCCTTACAATCGGAGTGCAACTTCATTTGGGATTGTGTAACTTTTAAGAAAAATCAAAGCTGAAAGCATACTAAAATCCGCCCGTAATTGCGACCAGTACAAGAAGACACTGGTCAACTTCCTTTTTAGAAGTCTAATAAAAAGTGCAAGTCTGCAATAATACATATTATACGTGTCCTACAGCAGAACTATACTAATTAATACAGAATTGCTGTGATTATTTGCTTTTTTAATGTTATTTGATAGCGAGACGAGCTGGTCCTTTGCCTAATGGTAAACATAACGCCAGCCCATAACAATTGCAGTGCCACTCAAAACTTTGAAACATGGGTGGGTATGGCACAACTACTATGGGTAGAAGTTCCTAGGCTCACTCCGCCGTAGTTTCGTGCCCTTCTCTATGGTGTAGGCTTTGGAACGAGGCAATGTATAATAGTTTAGGTGAAGTAGATTAGGATCAATTTGGACCGTAAAAACTTGTGCTGATGCTACTCTCTCCAGATCCCCGTCTTTCGGCGATAGCCCAAGCTGTGGTTCATACTGCTTACTGTTCGACACACACAGGACTATTTTAGAAATGATATGCCTTCTGCGCTCTCGCACCTTTCGGTGACGTAACCGTAAACGTCGTTAGGATATCAGCACGTTTCTTTAAAAAACGATAGATAGATTACGAGTTTGCAACGCCATCCCTAGAACAGCTCCATGCGTGCAATTTGCTGCTGTGCGATTGTATTGACATTTGATAGTAGGTATCGATGTATTGCAGAAGCGAAATCAAGATTGCTAATCTATTTACTAATGCACGAGAATAATAGCCAATATCATCAGGCCCTTTCTCTTTGTTTTAAAAAGTTTAAAACAAATTTAAAAGTTTGGTTAGGTATGACTGACAAAACTATATTTTAATATGATGGGTTCTCTGCAATGACTATGATTTGAGTGCTTATATTAATATTATGCTTTTGGGTTCACACTGACATGTAACATAGATCACGAAACAGATAGACAGTGTTACTAAATTCCTAAGTTTTTTTTTTCAAGTATAATTTTCAATTGTTTTGCTCATTGCAATAATAAAAATAATAATATTTTCCTCTTGTCGCATGATAAGAGGAAAAGGCGGTCTTTAGAATTCATTTCTTAGAGATTGTGCAAGCACAATAATTTTGTCGTTATGTTATGTGTGACTTATGAGTACTTTGCTATATGCACGACTTTAGACTACGCGAAAGGGTCTAGCTAGCAAAGAAATACTACGTAAGACTAGCGAGATTGATGTGAAATTGAAGACAGGCGGTTCTACCTTTTTTAGTCTAATTTTTCAGCAATTTTGAGTTGCTTAGCTACTATGTGCTCATCTATCATCGTGCTGACACCTTGGATGTATGTCTTTGAGGCAACATTCTAGTACCTACCGGTGCGTATAGGTATTAGAAGGTCAGTGTTTAATAATGTCATGTAATTTTTGTCAAGTCTACATGTACGTAAAATCACTAACACAGACGCGAAACGAGATAATCAACATTCTTCCAGATGCTTTCTCTCCTTCCACTTTTTGTTCTGCACCGCTATTATATTATGAAGGTATCACCTATGGCCGATCTGAGTATGCGCACGAAGGGATGTCTCTCCGCCCCTCTCTCTTCTACATCACCGCTGGACTATACCAATTCGTTACTGCGTATACTATAGATTAGGACTTATATCAATAGTCACACCAGCCAAAAAGTTAGTTATACAAATACCTAAATTACGTCTGGGGATGTGTCGTTGGACGTATAATTATTAATTTGGATTGAATGGGGAATTTGAGAGTTTTTAATCGGATCGTGGCAAAACATACCTCGCTCTACAATATTTACAATATTATATATTAATATAATATATGCAATATATACTATACCTACTCTACCATAACTTCATTACGGACAATTTGTATATAAAAGCTATTGGTGCGAATCAAATACAAATTGTGCTATTAGCGCGACGAATAACAGGACTTTTTGCTTTACTCGCCCTTTAATTAGTTATTTAGTTACCTATTTATGCTATTGCGGTACCTACTGTCTCGAAAATGGCTTGAATAACTACGGACTTGCGGTTTAAAAGAGGAAAATGTTGTTTTTAGGTCTCATCTTCCTACTCATTTTTATTCTAGTCATGTACATAAAGGTGCAGACAGTTTTAAACTAAAATTTTACTAACCATTACTTACTATACATAGGTTATATTATCGCCCTAGACACAAATATAACGAACAGGTAAATAATACCACAGATATAGGCTCGCTTAAGACGACCTAAAGTGGGAAAACCCCATGACAGTAATCTAGGAAGTATCTGAATTATGAGTAGTTACGTTTTTGTTCTTACTTAAATCTGATATGTGATTCGATATTTATTATTATTTTCAGGTACATGACTGGCTAGAGTATGGTTGGACGACTTGATACCCATTTAAAGCTCCTGGTATGGCTTCATCTTTGAACGTGTCTACTTCTACGCTAGCTCGGTTTTATTTATGTCACCTTAGGATATATTATTACGTCACACCCGATGCACCTTCAACATGTGAAAGTGAATCATCCCAGTGTTAGGTTCCCTAGTTTATCTACAGTATGTTTAGTATTTTGTTTGACTACAACGAGATCATTTTTAATTTTTCATCTGAAAAACAAAAGTGCCATCTATTTGATTGTAGTTGTAAAACTGACACATAGGTATTATACATGGTGGAAATTTCAAACATTACAAGCAAGCATTCGTAGCCCTTGTAATAATTTTTTCACGACAAACCGTCTCTTTTTGGGATATTTAAAACTATATGCACGTTTTATATTAGCGAGAGAGTTGGAATTTATAGGAAGTAAGAAATTGTATAAAAGAAGTTTCACGAAGACTGCCCAAAAAAAGTGTGCACCTATAACATTTGAGATAGAGACATCCCAAAGAATATTTTCTTAGAGTTAGAAGGGCGGTTGGTCAGAGAAAAGGACGGATTTTCAAAAAAGGAGTTTTTGAAATTCCACATTCCACTGTATATTGCGTACCTACAAGTAAGTTTTATCACCATACTCTAGTTTATCGTTACCAAAATCAACATCTGATCTCAATTAAAATGGCTTAACAATCCAAGAATATGATTCCACTGTAGCTTAACAAGTAGAAATAAATGTAATTGCTTTAAGTCATTATCGGTATTTATCTATTACTTGCTAACCCATCCTGAATTTCCTATACCTGATTTTGAGGTTGTGAAATTGTAAAGCTAGTACTTACTCACGGTCCAATTCACTTACAATAATATAGCTCTTGTTAATAAACATTGTTAGCCTATGTAGTTGAATCTACTGAGAGGTGCGAGCCAACAAAATTAGCGACATAGTAAGTAGGCGTGTTAAATAAACTTCGTTACATTGCAATTTGCTGGCTCACAGTAGGTATCTAGATTCTAGATTGTAACGACGAATTGTAAGTTGGACTGCATCGTGAGTAGAGCCTTTGATTTGACACTGACCTCGTTAGTGCGTCATCTAATTACCAATACTAGTATTTTACTTTGCGTGTCATTGATTCGACTTTTTTATATAAGGTTTGCCATCCGACAATGGAGACCTTTGCCTACTTCCTGGGTTGAGCCCTAATATGGCTCGCTAAACCAAATTTCGTCTTGAATGTACGGTTACATATATTGCAGAATAACTGACTAACGTTATTATATACCTCTTGTATAATTGGAGGTGGGCTATGGGTCGTGATTACAAATAGCGCGCGAATATTTGAATCAAGATCTTCAAGTAGCCTGTCACCAAAGAACGCATTTTAACGTCTTTACACTGTAGAGCGCCATTTGGATCTGCTCCCAGGAAACATGGTCTATCTCGCAACCGACAAGTTGCTTCTTAAGCACGTCCTTGTAGCGAAGATGTGCCCGCCTGACTTGAGCTTACCCTCCGCTAGCTCTGAGTACAGGACGATTGTGCAATCTGATTCCTGGAAAACGAGAGACATGAGCACAATCTGAATTGGGTCTTCATAAGAAGAGCCTCCATGCCAACCATCCCCGACCGAGGAAGCACCTCGATGTTCGTGTCGTGGTCCATTAATTTTCTGGTTAGTGCGACGGCACTTCATATGGAAACTATCAAGTTTCTGTAAGATCCAATCTGGTGAATCGCTTTTCGTCGTACTTGTGAGTGTGAGCTAAACCACAGAATAGATAATAGTACAAGAGCTAAACAATAAAATGACGTAGAGCCATTTACGGATTTTCATACAACTTTCTCTCCCTAAGGAGATTGCCTTGCTTTATGTTGAGACTACGTGATATGTAATTGGTTATTGTCGAGCAGTTGGTGTGAAAAGCTATAATGCATATTTAGGACGGCAGGATTAGAATGGAAAAAGATTGGTACCTGCTCTACATACCTACCTAAACTATCTAGTTATCATAATAGGTATTTAAAAGTTAATTTTAGCTTAGAGGACAGGCAGTAGCAGGAATGTATATTAAAATAAAACAACTAAGTCCTGTTTAATTTTATTGAATACATTAATTAAAATCACGTCAATACACATACATACTTTATTGAAAAATATGATCCACACATATTAAAGAATTACTTGTGCCACTCTCAGTGCATCAATTTCTTATCAGATGTTACAGATTTAGAGTAACTTAGACTAATGTTTGTGTTAATTATGTTCCACCCCACATATGAACATTTGCATAAATATTTGTATAATATGGCGTAACACTGATGAACATAACCTGTTTGTAATTTTATGTTTAACGGAAACCACTTTCTATAACTAAATTTACTGTCTGTCAAAACCTAACGCTATTTAGAAGTTGGTTACATACCAAATTGAGATTTAATAAAATAGTCTAATTATTTATAATCACATCTAAAATATACCTTATCCGCCTAGAGTTAACATAGTGGGGTGGAAACTATAATTCAACCTCAACATCCAAAACTAATAATTAAGGACTTTGATTACAATACCATTCGATTAATTGTACAAAAATACAATGTGTAAAATAATTGTGCTTGAAAAGCGATCTCTGTCTCTAACATAAATATTTAGGCAAAATAAATTTAAAAAATATCTCTCTTATAATAATTGTAAAACTACGTTACGTTTAACCTAAACTATGCAAATAACAAAAGAAAATATCCTGTACCTAAGTAACGTATAAGTTATGGCACCAGAAGCCGACGATGTTTGAGGTAAATGCGTTAAGTTACAATTTGGCATAGAGGTTCACATAACCTCGAGCATAATCAAAAACTTTAAAGATAACTGTTGTTTTTTTTTTAAAAGTAGATATCAGAAGGGCTAGATCGAATCACTACGAAATCAAATCCAGTCATCAGAGTTATGTTCTTACAATGAAATCGTCGGGGTAATCGATAATAATAAAACAAAACGAACACAGAGATTCTTGTGCCTTACTAATTAATTTGTTCTTCTCGTAGTTTCGAAGTTTTATATTGATCAGTTTAATTTACTTATTATTTAGACGTATGCCTGAGTAAAGATGGCTATCTTTGTTGCGAGTTGTGACACAGAACTATAATCTTATCATAGTTCTAAAGCGAAAAATACACATAAGATCACGCGTTAAAATTTTGCTACAACAAAATACAAATGATAAATTTTTTGACACATAAATGTGTGACACTTACACACAAACCCATGAAAATCTACAAATTTATATATCATTCTTTTAGAAAAGGACATCAATAATGTCTACATAGCATACGTTACATTTAATTATTAGAATTTCTAAACTGCACTTTTTGAACACCAAATATTTTCATATACCCTAACGACAGATTAGCTAAATAAAAAAATATAGGTTTTTCTCATTACTTTTTGTATAACAGTCCTTTGTAATTTTTCTACATAGAAAAAAGACGTAGGCGATTGGTCACGTATAATGTAAGATTTACGCTAGACAACAGTAATTGTACATCGATTACAGCATTACCCGCTAGCCCGCTACTACTCTGAAGACGAAACGATCAGTCGGCCGCGGTTTCGGCTTCCTGTGACGAAACCGGCAACAACACTAGGACAGTGGAACTCAAAAATAACAACAAGCGGAGAACACGTGAGCACATCTGCGGCCCGGCGATGCTCAGAATCCGAATACGAGCAGCGGCGCAAGTACGGATCTTTTCGGTCGATAAAATTGACAGTTCAAATCGATAAAGTGCGATTCATCGAGCCTCGAAACAATCGACAAAAGTTATCGAAAAGCTAGGTCGAATCCAAAGAGAATATAGAGCTACTACAATACTTTACGATCAGACTTCGGTACTCGTAACATTCGATAAATTTGTCGAGTTTTTCGGTTCGACAAATTTATCGAGCCGACTTCCGTACTCGCGCCGCAGTATAATAGCAAACGAAAAGAGTTAGATTCAGCATAAATAGTGATAATTAAGTTTCATAAGCTCACTGACCAGTAAAGGCGTTCGATTCGAGCTTAGCGCATATCGATATCGTTTAATTCTAAACGGTAACTACAATAATATACCATTAACTAAAACCATCAAACCAGGCTCATATTGCTCTTAACTTGCTATTTTTTACTTTGGTATTTAATATAAAACAATTTCAATTATACATGTATTAAATATAAGTGCCGAAAAGCAGCATGTAAAGTAGTAAAATTAAAACATCCGAAAGCTGTTTTTTTTTCTTTTTATGTTATTTGTTAACGAGACGAGCTGGTCGTTTGCCTGATAGTAAGCATAACGCAGGCCCATAACAATTGCAGTGCCACCCAGAACTTTGAAACACAAAGGCCTGCGCGGCACTGCACTGCGCTCGTTACCCTGAGACATTAGGTATTAAGTCTCATAAGCACAGTAATTTCACTGGATATTCTGCTCATCAAACCGGAACACAGTAATGCTTGCACACTACTGCTTGGCGGCAGACTTCACGAGCAAAGCGGTGGTAACAACCCAGACGGACACTCGCAAAAGTGTTAGTCCTCCCACTAACAAAACTGTTATTAGTAAACTAGTTAAAAAACTGGCCATACATCTTGTCGCGCTGATAGCATCTATATAAAAACTATGTATATCTTTATATGTAAATATTTAGTCGATGGTTATTGTAATTAGAAAATGTGTTCAGAAGTTTATTATTATTAGCTTTTCCTACGAGAATATTAATTCAAAGTGGCACTTAGGTAGTCACTTTAACAGAAGTGATTTAGTAACAGACAATCATCAGTATACGTTTTAGATAGAGAATCGCTAAAGTAATCCAGTTGATCTCGCCGGGAGGCTGTGGTTTATAGCGTGCGAACACCCTGCAAAGAAAAGTTCATTATTTATAGTAAGTACATCACATGTGGGATTAAAGAACGATAACTGGCCGAGAAAATCAATAGCAGTTAAGTTTTATCGCGAAGTAACTGAGCGAACTTGATATATACCGATTATAGCTGGTCATGCTTTCGCAAATATGATTATAAGCGACGTACCGCGCGATCCAATTAAGGTGTTAATCATTTTGCGACCGGCTATTAATTGGTAGCAGCACAGTTCATGATTTAACACGCGTTTGTAACATATCAACTATCTAAAAATATCGATTAAGCATTTAATTTTAATTAACATTAAAAAACCGAACAGCTGAACCGATCAGAATGTTAATTGTGATATCTTATCGCTAAATGCAATTGCGAGGCATTAATGCGATTACTTCATTCTAGAGAACAAAGCTTCTACGAGACAGGAAAATTCCCAAGGAATCAATACAGCTTATGATTGAAAAATAATAATTTTACTTCATTAAACAATCTTTTAGATACTATGTTGTAAACCGTAATTATAGTTTGTCGACCAGAAAGATGCATTATTTAATCTTAACACCATGCAACGTTAAATTTAAGTGGTCGCTTTTATTGGTTCTGGCTTCACAAAACTAAACTTAATTTAAGTTATGCTCTCACTTTCCAATAAAAAAAATAGAAAGCGAAAGATGTTTGACAGATATAAATTTAGGTTTAGAGCTGTCAAACATCTTCCATCTTTGACAAATTAGACGCCACAAAATTCACACTATATATGAGTGGATTAATTTGACAGATCTAAAATATATACTATCCCTTTCTCATGTTTTTATTTAAAACGAGAGAGTGAAACTAAAATCAGTTTAGGTTAGAAACGTCAAAATCGACACCATTGTAAGTTTTGTTTTTATGAACGTAGTTACATATTTTTGCGAGTACCTAAGTCCAAGTATAATGTACCTATGTAGGTATGTTGTGATGACGTATGTTATTTTCTTTATTTGTATTTACCTTACATGAAACGTAACACGAGATAGTTAATAATAATACAGAAATCAATCATACCTAGATTAGTCGTGCCTGCTACATAAAGGCCCGACGGTTTTATTACGATCGTACCGTATCAACAACGTGTACACACCACGGGACAAGTTCTGAAGGCTATATACGAACTAGACGTGACGATTTAAATGGCGAGTATTTTGGATTGCCTTAATGCTCTCCAAACACTTACCGATATCTCAGGCCCTCCATACAAAAGCCACATGCTTCTTTTTCCGCTCACGCAAACTTTTTTTTATTTGATAGCGGGACGAGCTGGTCTTTTGCCTGATGGTAAGCATAACGTCGGCCCATAACAATTGCAGTGCCACTCAGAACTTTGAGACACAGTCCTGCGCGGCACTGCAGTGCGCCCGCTACCCTGATACATTAGGTATTAAGTCTCATAAGCCCAGTAATTTCACTGGATACTCTGCTCATCAAACCCACAGTAGTGCTCGCATATTACTGCTTGACGGCTGACTTCACGAGCAAAGCGGTGGTCCCAACCCAGACGGACACTCGCAGAACAGTTATTCCTAACACCTAGTAAAAATTACAATGTATTGGCGTGAGGTGTGTTGTGACTGTTCTTAAATTGGTTGATGGTAATTGGTCATATTGGCTGTTTACTCTATGGTATTAGTGTTTTGTAAAGGGGCAGTTAGTTACCTGAGCATTAAGTAGTTGTCTAGCCGCGTGCAGTTATCGCGCCTTTCTTGCTGAATCGCCGCGAACGGTAGGCGTCGGCAGCGTGGGGGTTTCCATCACCATCACCGCCTGGCACCACCCCGGGTTAGTAAGCGATGCGTTACCACGCACACCATGAATGCGCAAGAGCAGTGTATGTGTTGTGTAAGTATACAAATACTTACGTATTACACGTGTTCTTTTACAACGAACGCGAGAGCGGTTGCTCGTAAATCCTATCTCTTTGCTCCAAGCGCTTTCATCGTGTCCGATGTCTTAGAATTACGAATGACATGACTGCCGTTCTGTTAAGAACAAAAGTCTGCTTTTTTACTTTAATGTAATATTAGGTTATTGTTTGGATAATGTATTTCTAATACTTTGCGGGACCAGTAACTTTGTAGACACAATTCAGGGTAGTCAGTTGTTGGTCTCTGGTTATTTACTGTCAAAATTTATACGAGATCATTTTTTTATTGTTCAAAGAATACACTGGAAATGTAACATATTATATAGATAAACATTGAAAGATGATAAGATTTTACACAAACATAATTATTTCGTACTGAGTGGGATATATTATTATTATCATCATGCGTAATTTAATTATTATCATTCATTAGCCACAGGCCACTTGCATAACAAATATGAGTTATTGAAGATGTCTGGCTTGTTAGATAACAGAATGTAAACGATAATCTACTAGTCGGTCTGTCATCTAATATATCTGTAGCGCAAGTACGGATCTTTTCGATCGATAAAATTGGCAGTTCAAATGGATAAAGTGGGATTTATCGGTTTTTTATATAATTTATCGAGCCTTGAAACCACCGACAATAGTTATCGAATAGCTAGGTCGAATCCAAAGAGAATATAAAGTTACTACAATACTTTGCGATCAGACTTCGGTACTCGCAATATTCGATAAATTTATCAGTTTATCGATTCGATAAATTTATCGTTCGGATTTCCGTACTTGCGCCGCTGTTTCGATCGTCATTGTAGCACGTACATAATTGACAAAAGTACCAACATGGTGTTATACAATGTTACAAGAAATTGGTCACGCTTTATTACCACGTGCGTACAATTAAGTTCATTCATATTCATACGTTTGTATAGAGTGTCTGTCATCGATTACAAAACATACATTTGTTCAACTATTGTTTATCAAGTAAATACAGGTGATACGGCACGGTTAGTATATCAAATTTTATCTAGTACGGCAAACGTCAGACATAAATCCATAACGTCATTCATGTCATTCGCTCATTTAGATAAAGCGCAGCGACTCACGACAGTGAGAATATATGATAACATTTTACACAAAGAACGGTTTAAACATGAGTACATATGCAGACCTTAGACGCTCAAGCAAACGTACGTTTGCTTGTCAGAATAACAACGCTTTTGCGTCAGGCACGGATTTCGTGATACTCGATATGTGCGCTTACGTAAACTTACTTTACTTAAGTAAACGTTACTTGAGCGTCTAAGGTATAAACAAACATAATATATACAAGTGTTATTACACCACAATTCACCACATTGACTTAATTTAATTGAACGGTATTTCAAATCTGTTCAAACTTATAATAATGGCATGCATTTGTTTACATAATTTCTCTATACAAATAATATTACTAGGATTGTTGATGTTATTGATAAAAGACCATTGTTTCATTTAAAGTAAATTATTTCTTTCCATACATAAAACTCAGTGAATTGATATAGAATCGTGGTCGTGATCGTGACAAATTAATGTTCCGCACATGTTCTTTTTTAATTTTATTTTTGTTAAGGTTTACTCGGTTTGTTCAGTTGTATTTTTATGTTTCGACATTTGTTATTGGTTTCAAATTCAAATTTCTTTATTCAAATAGGCCCCAAAGGAGCACTTATGAAAGTTAAAATAAATGACTCTAACACCGGGTCTCTGCAACATTCGTCTACCCGAATCACAGATAATATAAAACTAATGCTGTCTTTATTGAAAAATAACATATTTTAAAAAACATGAAGTGCCGCCATAAGCGGCGCAGGGTTCAAGTTACTGTTGGTTAGGACTGTAGAGGTAGACTCCTGACAATATCTATCAAGAAATAAGCCTTTTGCGTCCCCCTTTATACAACCGCATCCAGAGTTTCTTAAGATGCAAGAGACTTCGCTATAACACCGTTTGTCAAAACCACTATCGAAAAAATATCGCCGAGTATACATAATATGTATTATATTATTGTTATAATCTACAAGTTTAACTTATGTCGTAGGTTAATGATATTCTTGACCCCTAGATAGCGTTATCTGATTTCTGCGAACTGTTGGTTTTTACGTTGTATTGTAATAATATGTTACGAAAATGATTTCAACGTAATCAATTTATAACTACCCTTGTTTCTAAATTAATTAGCAATGTCATCGCAAAAATTTACATTCTGTTTTATTCACTGCTGGCTGCTGCCCGAGGTTTCGCCCGCGCGCAGTTATTGGATTTCATGGTTTTTATTTTTAAGCGAGGAATACTACAACTTTTTCTAAAAAAAATAGCCTAAGTTACTCCTTGTAACATCCGCTATCTGCCAGTAAGAGTCCCGTCAAAATCGGCCCAGCCATTTTGGAGATTACCCGGAACAAACAGACAGACAGACAAACAAAAATTTTTAAAATAGTTGTTTTGTTATAGGTACCGTATATACTTTCATATGCATTTAATAAAAAGCTGTTATTTTGATATTATAAACAGACACTTCAATTTTATTTATTTGTATAGATAACCTGTGGTCTGAATAATTATAAAACGTAGGTAATTTAAAACCGCATAAAATGGCAATAGGTAAGCAGAGGATAGGGCTATTATAGTGCAAGGTAACGAGAAGTACGAGTCGATTGTCTAATGGTATGCATAACACAATAACACTTGCCCATAATAATAGTGATACTGCTACCCAAAATTTATAAACAAAACGGTCTGCTCGGCACTGCAGTGTGTTCGTTACCCTGAGTCAGAAGGTTAACCTTTCGTTTCCCGGGATTCCCAAATACAATAGACAATCTATTGTTTGCCGCGCGGAGCCACAGTCCCGGCAAAAGGTCTTAAGTCTCATAAGCCCAGTAAAATAATTTCAACGACTAACGGCCGATCTTTCAATTACACGTTAACGAACAGATAGCTATTGAATCGATAAATTTTCGGGATTGTAGTGTGTTTTTCGGGTCTTCCGTTTCGAATTTAATGGACCGTTAGCTAACTAAGGTTTATTTGTTTAGAATGGCATAAGATTTATTTACGTCTGTCTGCACCACAGACAGATAATTCAGGGAATTATCTAACAGGACGTTATCTGACTATTAAAATATCAGCCCTATATATAATTTGCTAATCAAAGCGAAACATAGGACTGCTTGGCGGCAACTCACTGTCAAAGCGGCGCTTGTATACTGTTTTGTTTCTTGTTTTTATAATTTTTCGTTAGATTAATTTGTTTGAGGAGTCTCAAATAAATGGGTTTTCTTTCTTTTTTCATAAATGTCCCCACATTATCTTTCACTGATAAAAAGATATGTGGCTTAAGTTATTTTATGTGTCTTTCCTTCGTTGTTTGTTAACGATGTGCAAGTTAACAAGACTAAAAATAATTTTCAATTTTAGTAATAATATTAGTAAAAGAGATATAAGTGCAAAATTTAATTTAAAAATATAAATAAACATTAAACAGTGTAAAGAATGTAAATTTGATAATGATAGCAAAGACGTGAAGTCTTTGCTATCATCATCATCGTTAAAGCAACATACAAAAGTGGAATGGATAAAGGCTTCATGTTACCTTTGATACATCGACACCAGTGACTCCCTTGACGAGTTCCGGGATGCATTGCACGATGCTGAGGACTTCGCCTGTTAGCTTGGCCGCGCCCACTTCTCCGCCGCCGCAAGATACCATCGTAACCTTACGCGCTTGCGACAGTGGCGCCGCCACCTCCGCCGCGATCTATAATGGAAATACACATTTTACAGATTAAATTACGATCCTGAATCACAGTTTTCGCTAAAGAGATCATTTCTTATAATTTTTTGAGAAATTTAATTGTATGGCGTAAGGGGTGGATAATCTTTTACCAGTAGGTGAGAATATCATGACTGCTAACGCGTTATGACAGTAACACCTGTGGCGCAAGTACGGAACTTTTCGATAAATAAAATTGACAGTTCGAATCGATAAAAATTTAGAGATAGGTAGTTCTTGATTTTTTCGAAAACGAAATGAAGCCGAATCTACTTTCTTCAATATGAAGTGAATATTCGCATCTCACAATTCGAAGACTAGTTTATGGAACGAAGGCTATTTTAACATAAATGTATAAATGGTTTTATAGTCGTTCGCCATGGTTTTTACACGAAAATCACTTCGCGAAATTAGTTATTCGGTCAATGTGTAGGAAATGCAATCGATAACAGATTACAAGTAAAACTTGTTGTCGTCGCAAAACTAGTTTCGGAGATTAGTTTTCGTTCTCGGGAAAAAGGTTATGTTTCGTTTTCGGCAAAAATCAACAACGTCCTACCTATTTCAAATTTCATCTTATCGATTGTCAATTTATCGATAGATATGGATCGAAAAGTTCCGTACTTGCGCCACTGGTTCTGAAGCGCAGTTATACTTGATACTTCGACGACGTCATTACTAACCTTAGGCAATGTCTCGAGCATCATGTCAGTCATTGCAGCCGAGCCATATTCCTTCCATGCCTCCGCCTTCTTGGCCATTTGCTCCGCGTCCGCCACCGCCTTTGCCTTGATCGCGTACGCTTCGGCCTAAATACGAAAACATAATAATGTGAGAGACCTATTTACATGCCAATTTGGAACGGGCACGGTGGGTTTCTGAAGGGTTCATTGACTTTGAGCAAGGATTGGGTCTGTTGGCGTCTTTGTCATTCATTATGTTCTAATAAAGTCAGCATTAGTTTTAGTCTGTGATTCGGTTAGACGAACGTTACAGAGGCCCGCTGTTAGTCATTTATTTTGACCTTCATAAGTGCTCTGTTGGAGCCTATATGAATAAAGCAATTTGAATTTAGAGGGAGCGTGTGTGAATAATGAAGTTTTGACCTCTAGCTAAATATCCCTGTATTGTAACGTTTATTTCTATTCAGCATCTTATACAAAAATTGAAACGATTATGTGTAAGCAATTATGAACGATACTAAGAAACATTGTGAAAAAAATGAATAAAATACTTTAAATATAAATAACATTTTAATATATTTAGTTTTTATCGACTACATATTCATTGTTTACGTTTAATTTATTTCTAGGTTAGTCATCAAAAATCCCGACATTGTAATAACCTCATATTAAAGGTTATCAGGAACTTCGAAGGCCACGATCGTACAAGAGTCAATATTACGAAACAATTGTACCTGATATGTACAATAATAAAGTGGGAATTAAACGTTGCAAACGGATGCGTTTTAATGCTCAGTTAATACGCCCGACTTTGACTCTCATATTTGACGTTTCTACCTTTCGATTTCTATATTTTTCGATATAGATATTTGATTGTCATGAGAAAACGAATTGATAGATATCATAAAAAAAAATGGAGTTAACATCCCTATTGGTAGCCGACATACGAACAAAGCGAAGTTACCAAGCCAGACGGACACTTGTAGAAAGGTTAGTGCTACCTGGTAAACTATTTTTAAAAAGCTGCATAAAGGGCAATTCAACTAGTTTCGTAAAGCAGCAACATTTATAACTAATGAACTATTGTAATCTCCACAGCAAAACTGATTCGTTACAGTTACATAGCGCGAAATTAACTGTTTGACAACGTCAACGTTCCGTATTACGCTTGGTTGCATAACAGAACAATGGTAATCTTATTTAGTAATAAAATTAAATAAGTAACAGTAATTTAAAAGGAAAGATAATATAATTAAGTAGATACGTAAAACAATATAGAGCATTATTTAAGTCTCATTGTAGAAATGATCTCTTCTTCATTTCCGATTTTGCGTCTGGTATTAATGGAATTTGTTGAAAAACTCTGTTCTAGACTTTAGTATTCCCGTGAACATGATGCTTGCAACAGCGTCGAAATATCGGGAGCTCACCAGCTTATAATAATCACGGTAAATATCCCGTTACAATGTTTGTTGAAAAAATTCTACCCCTGGGGGTAGAAAAAAGGTAGAGTATATTATCCGATTTATTTTTAACCTGTGAACAGATTATATTGGAACTCAGCACTGCACACATTGTTATATATTTAGGCGTCTCAAAACTAAACCGTTTTTTTAACTAGCTTCTGCCCCGCGGTTTTCACCCGCGTTCCTACAGAAACCGTCAAACCGATCTGACAAATTAAATCAAATTACAAAAAAAAAACGGTATAAATTCTATGTCCTCCTAGTTCTAAGCTACCTCCCTACCAATTTTCAGCCAAATCGGTTCAGCCGCTCTCGAGTTAGAAATAGTGTAACTAACACGACTTTCTTTTATATATATAGATTTGTAATGGGCTTGCTTTTGACCACGATCTCACATGATGTTAAGCGACGATACGGTCGACAATGTAGCATGGCTTGCCTAGAAGAAATCTGTTCACTCTCGTCTTGAAAACTCACAAATGATAGCTATTGGGAAACACAGAATCCAGCAAATAATTAATCTAATTTTAGTTTCACTCTCTCTTTCTAAATACGAACATGAGAAAGCGACGAACTATATTTTAGAACTGTCAAATTCATCCACTTGCTTTTATGTAGTGTAAACGGCCACGAATTTAGTGGCGTCTAAACTGTCAACGATGGCAGATATTTGACAGCTTTAATGCTAAATTTAGACCTGTCAAACATGGCTTCCATGCCTTTATCATGTTATTTATTGGAAAGAGATAGCTAAACGAGTGGGGTTGTGACGACAAAATGGAGCCACTATGTTCTGATGACACTAAAACATAATGGAGACACAAGACCTGACACGGCAGCGCGACTGAAACAAATTTGGAGAGATGTCCTTCCACGGAGGAATGGTGGAGGCAAATATTAGACTAAGAATAGAACATATACATAATATAAAAGTTTATAAAAGGTTTACCTCTCCGCGCACTTTCACAGCCTCTGCTTCGGCTTCCGCCTCAAGGACAGTCTTCAGTTTGTGGGCTTCAGCCAACTTCTCTAGTTTAAACTTCTCAGCCTCGGCAGGCCTGCGGAAGGAACCTTGGTTTAATAACAAACAATCGGTATATTCACAACGTCCACACTAACCTCCCCCCCCCCTCCCCCCTATCCCACTACCCCTACCAGTAGGCCGATGGGACTTTAAATTCCAACCGTTAAGTTTCGCTATTTTTTTCCAATAAAAATCACGAGAAAGGGACAAGACTAAATTTAGGTTTAGAGCTGTCACATATGTCTTCCATCTGTCACAAATTAAACGCCACTAAATTCATGGTCGTCAAATTTACACTAGATAAAAGTGGATTAATTTGACAGGTCTAAAATATTTACCATCCCGTTCTCATGTTCTTATTTAAAAAGAGAGTGAAATTTAAAATGAGTTTTAGGTTTGAATCGTCAAAATCCACACCACTATACCTTATGGTACGATTCCTTTTGGTATGCTGAAAACCAGCCGCTGCTTAGACTAACACTGCGCAGCAAAGAGCTGAGCCTACCTAATTAAACTTAACTGTGTCCAAAATAGTGTAGGTACCTACGTTATAATTGGCAATCAATGTTTTTTATTCTTATTTTTTTATTCTTTCTTCCGAGCGCCGACTCACCTGCGAACTGTCGCCTCTAGTTCTTTCTCTCGCCGTTGCACTTCCCACTTCTGCACTGCGATTTCCTGTGTGCGCTCTACGACAGCGATTTGCATTTGCTCCTCTTTTATGCGTTGCTTTGTCTTCGCCGCTTGAAGTTCATACGCCATTTCAGCTTCAGCCTATAATGAAAAATGTAAGTGGAGCACTTAGCCGTTTAACTTTAGCATTCTCCTGGAGTATATCTATACAATATTTTTTATAGTGTTAACCGATGTACAATTGTACA
Organism: Crocallis elinguaria; assembly: GCA_907269065.1. Classification (NCBI taxonomy): domain Eukaryota; kingdom Metazoa; phylum Arthropoda; class Insecta; order Lepidoptera; family Geometridae; genus Crocallis; species Crocallis elinguaria. The sequence goes on from OU026077.1 coordinate 11,598,698, forward strand.
TGTATACAAATAAATAAAATTGAAGTGTCTGTTTGTAATATCAAAACAACAGCTTTTTACTAAATGCATATGAAAGTATATACGGTACCTATAACAAATCAACCATTTTTTAAATTTTTGTCTGTCTGTCTGTTTGTTCCGGGTAATCGCCGAAACAGCTGGACCGATTTTGACGGGACTTTCACTAGCAGACAGCTGATGTTACAAAACCTTTATTATATACCGTTGTATACCCATGAAATACAATATCTACGCGGGTGAAACCGCGGGCAGCAGCTAGTTTATCATAATAATTATTGTTCAACTTTGATAAAAAATTAATTAATGATACAAATGTATTAAAAATAAACTTTTTACGTTCCTGCAAATGTGTTTTAGATTAACAACAGCTTAAAACTATAAACTTATAAAAAGCAAAGGCTGAGAGCTAAATCATTAATCATCAATTACTTACAATTCGAAAAAACTATGCTGAAAGATTGTCAGGGAAAGAAAAACTGTGTGGGACAAGTCGCTAGCTTAACGTAAACTAATATTAGCTATACCTTCTTGGTCTGCACTTCAACATCATACGCGGCTTTTTTGAGCTCAAAGTCTCTCTGGGCCTTAGCGATCTCCGTATCGTTGAGGAACTTGGCTGCCATCCGCTGTTCCTCCGCCATGGCTTCCTTTATCTTGGCTTCCGCTTGAGCCTCCGCCTCGCCGATACGCGCGTCTCGCTTCACCTCGGCCGTACGCGCCATACCCAGCGCTTTCAAGTAACCCTAACGAGATATAAGATAATATGAATAAATTCGAAAATGGGTGATTTTAGTTCCTCTCTATTCCGCAGGACTTCAGTCGTGACGCGGACTCTAGGTACTAACACTGTGCTCATAAATTCTACTGCCAAGCAGTAGATTGCAAGCAAAGGCAAAGTAACTGTTTTAAAATAATATCAAGGTATATATGTGTATATAAATACACTATAAAATGTTGGACTTTGTTTTTCCAACTTTAAAAAAGGATGCACGTCAGCTGACGGCACAAATTATATAGGAGAAATGCGAGGAGATGACAAGGTGATTTGACAATGCTCATTGTAAAACGTCATCCGCAAAGGCGGAACGAAGAAAACTTATGCTAAGATTCAGAAACGAGTCTATAAGATACTATATTTACTTCCATATATCAAAACTGTATAGCATTTTGACATATAGGAGCATGAGTCGAGAAAAAGAAAACTCTTAGTCTAAGGCTAAGATTTAGAGACGAGCCTAGGACTTAAGACTAGGACTTTTCGTCTGCTTCTATACGAAAAGGAATAGAGGCGAGCAATTGTTTCTATAGAGCTAATTTTATTCTGTGCTGATCTTGAGTCTTCTGCGCTCACTACACAGGTATAAAGCGCAGGCTAAGCCGTTCCCACCCCGAGTTTTGTCATCTCCCTGCTTCATTTAGCTGTATAATTTGTCCGTGCATATCTCACAGACATATAAAAGCTTAAAAATATGGTTTATCAGATCGTACAGAAGGTACTGGATAACACATAGATATTACATTGTAATTGGTGTTTAAGCCAATGGAATACATGACATACTTATTTAATATAAATTTAGATATAATAATATGTATAAATAAGCTGCATTTGGATGGTGAATGATTATTATAAGTATTGCTGTGAGAATTTGCCAGTAGGTATGATTCCTAGTAAACGACCCCAAGGAAGCAACATTTGGGAAGGCATCACTAAGCAAAATAGACTTTAAATTCAATTGTAAGCATACTGCGTTTTTCGTCGTTCGATTTTTTATCGTCATATTTGCCCAATCGTCGTCTGGCGAAGTGGGAACATACTGCCATTTAAAATGCCAGTGGGAAGTACTGTGGTAGTTTAAAACGGACACGCACACATCGGAATACATCAAACATCAGTGACGTAAATGCGAACACTTCATTTAATATCTAGAACACGAAGAAAGCCTTGAAGCAAGAAAAAAGTCTTTTATAGTGTCGTCACAGGTGGGAAAGAAGCTGCGCTATTGTAACGGACTTTTAGAGATGGTGTGACTGGTATGTACGCAGTAAGATCGTATGCGTTTCGATTTGAAGCAATCGAATCTTTGACACTTTCGAAAGAAAAACCTATTAAGCAAGCACATAATGCAAATACATAATCTGGCGACATAGTCAACTTAATACAAGTAATCGACTAATAGCTGACGACCAAAACGGCCATGTAATTTTATTATCGATAAAACTCAGGATTCAACTTACATGATATCGAAAACATCAAAAACGAACGCTCATTTTTTTACTTTTTTTATTCACCAATAACACCTGAATCCATCAGTTACGGCTTGCCAGATCGACAGTTTTCACAAAAGAGTCCCTGTGGTAAGTTGAATACAGAATCAATAACATTACATGGTCGTTTTGGTCCTCAGCTCTCAGTCAATAAATCTTGTGCATATTTCAGAAGAGCTATCTTTAAATCCGGTATATCCCTCACTATGTCTATAACTCTATGTGCACAAAAAGCTGCGCCAAAATTTTATGTTCGAATGAGCATTGCATTTACCGTGCAAGTTGTATTTATATAATCTTCGATATTAATGAAATGAATAGAAAAATCGTGTGATACTATCAATGGTTTACAATGGCTATTATTCTTGGTAAATATTGTCCAAATAGGTAACTTTTGCATATTTCGATAGTCATAATGTTTCTATGCGTTAATATTTGTGGAATATAAACCCATGAAATGTTTAAAAGGCATCATTATAGTATAGGTGACTGCGTGCATCAGCGTCTTTAAAACAGGGTAGGGTATAACACAAATTACACACCGAACTAAACTGTTAACATACCTTAGCTCCCTGAAGCCATATTGAAAGATAAAAATGTACACTAAAATGTGTGTAAATAGAAAAAAAGACAATAATCACCATTATAAGTATACAACGTTACTATTGCACGGTGACAAATGTATACAAAATTTAGTAGTTACACCGTGAAAATTACAGTAATCACACACCATTAAGGATAGAGGCCTAGCGTAGCGCGGGTGGTATGGCTTTTTCAAAGCCACGCACCAGACAGTAGCTAGCGAAACGTTAATAACTGCGGTTAATAATGATGCATTAGAAACATTAGCTCATAATAGTATGTTATTTATCTCCTGTAAATATAGCTGCGTCTCGACATTAATCTGTCCCTTGATATAATACTTGCACCAGCTTTTCCTTTCTTGATAGGGTACGCGAAAACACTTGGCAAATGATATATTTGTAAGAAATCTAGATAATTAAAAAGTTTAATTACTTATTATGATGATTATGTCAAAGAACTGTGAAAATATCAAAATATACAATTGGTCACTTCACATAAGCTGTAAAAAAATCTCCCAGCAAAATCTTACATTAACTATTATGCCTTATTGATTCTTTTTATATGCAGAGAAAAAACAATTTGGTACTTCAATGTTTATCATTCCAAATGTTAGATTTTTCGACAGCATTTGCACTAAGAGGAATTTATATTTTGAAAATCAAATGCTAGGCTTTAATTGCTGGACCGATTTTGTTGGGAATACAATGGAAAAACTAGATAAACTTATTACAATACACACCTCCTCGTCTCGAATGTCCTTTAAGGTGTAAGACACGACTGTGATTCCCATTGTGATTAAATCACTCGATGCTACTTCGAAGACCTGAAATAGAAATGCGTACTAGTAGATAATTACATACACATACAATTTTTTTTTAAATTTTATTTGGTAACGAGACGAGCTGGTCGTTTGCCTGATGGTAAGCATAACGCCGGCCCATAACAATTGCAGTGCCACCCAGAACTTTGAAACACAAAGGCCTGCGCGGCACTGCAGTGCGCTCGTTACCCTGAGACGTTAGGTATTAATAATGTATAAATAAATAAATAAACAGCTCGCTGGTAACCTCGATAGTTTAGCAGGCGACAGGCATCAAGCCACATTACATTTCTGAATAAACAAGAACCTACCTTTTTGGAGAAAATCTTCCTATCCTTGTAAATCTCCTCCACAGTCATGGATCCCATGATAGCTCGCTGGTGACCTTCGAGGGTCACGAGCGCTATGTGCTGGATCTCCTGTTCACTCTTACCGAGGAATTGCTCGCACGCGGAGAGCAACATTTCAGCATTCTGTCCTTGGATTTTCACCTGGAATTTTAGAAGAAGAACAACTCTTTAGTGCACTTGATTCTTTGATATAGTTTTGAGGCTACGTTTTAAATGAACAAATTGATATTATTTGTGAAAGCTACCTAGAGATCTTCTATATTAAAACTACGCGACACTCGATAAGAAAAACAACAGACAGTATATTATCTAGGGGAGTCGAGGAAATACAAAAATAAAAGAATACAGATATTTTTATACTATTGACGAGACGACCTGGTCATTTGCCTAAAGGTAAGCATAATGCCTGCCATAATATAAATATTGTACTACTTACAATACTTTTCTAAGACCAATGATGCTTGTGGTATGATTCTTTTTTTTTATATATTATAGGCTTGCGTTTGACCACTATCTCACCTGGTGGTATGTGACGATGCGGTCGACGATGTTGCACGCTTACCTAGAAGATACCTGTTCACTCGTGACTTGAAGAAACCCAGGTTATAACGATCAGGAAACACAAACTAGGGCAAAGAGTTCCATTCCTTAGCGGTTCGCCAAATAAACGTAGAAGCATAACGCTTCGTGCGAAAATGAGGAATATCAACTATGTATCGATGGTAACTTCTGGCGAAAGCAAACAATGTTATTTCACTTTGTCAGTATTCGTGATGTTGATTAAGCAGTTTTGGTCGCCTGTGCCAAAGCAATTTGAAATTTTTATGAGGTTATTCATCCGGAGCGACGCCGTCTAGTCGTAAGACAGCGGTCATGGCGCGGTCTTAGCTATTGTCGTAATTATGCTGCAGATAATAAGGTTCAAAGTTTGGCAATATCACGGGATTGCGCGCATGACGAGTTTCTTTCCCTTATTCTCGATAGTTTGTGTTACCTACTTGGAATTAGTCAGTCTCGGCGGGGCCGATGCAAGTAAAGAATTTGTAATTTGAAAATATATGAATTCTATACAGTTTTTTCGCGGCACCACGCACCCCACACATATAGTAATCGGAATCTGGCTTATAAATGGCCGTCAGGTTCAATAAAGAACATAATAAATATTTAGAAAGAAATTTCTTTTGAAAAAATATTCGTATCGTACAAAAATACACTTTTTCTATACGAGGTAGAGTTGTAGCTTAGAGTCGATTTTCTTTATATTACTGGCGTATACTAGCATAATACTACCACTCTTGTCTCGTTTAATCCCAGAGGCGATTAAAGATGTTTTATATAATATAGTAGTACCAGCTTCTGCCCCAGGGCTTCGCACGCGTTGAATCAGAATAAAATGTAGCCTATAGCACTCAGGGATAATGTAGTTTCCTATTACTTAGTGAATTTTTAGAATCGGGCCAATGGTTCCAGAGATTTACGGAACAAACAAAAACGCTCACAAACTTTACTGCTCGATAACATTGGTATAGATACTATTAGGTAATGCCGCGAGCTGGTCGTTTGCCTGGAAACCAAAACGCCAGCCCATAACAATTATTGCAGTACCACTCAAAACTTTGAGACACAAAGGCCTGCATGGCACTGCATGGCGCTCGTTACCCTGACCAACCATTAAGCCTCAGAAGCCCAGTAATTTCACTGACTACTTTGCTCATCAAACCGAAACACAGTATAATTGCGCACACTCGTTCAGCACCGCTTAGCGGCTGATTACACGAGCACAGTACCCACTACCCACCCAGACAGACACTAGCTGAAGAGTTAGTCCTATACACGTCACCTGTGGTGTAAGTTTACCTGTGCGATTCCCGTAACTGATATAGGCACCCCTTGGCTTGTGTAGACAGTGGGAGACTCTACTTGCAGCGTCATGGTGTTCAGAGATATTCTTTGTACATTCTGTATGGCCGGCCAGACGAATGCACGCCCGCCCGGCACCAATAGCGGTTTTGAGTAGCAGCATCCTGGAATTCGCAGAGGAAATCGGTTAGAATTTTTCAAAGATGAGTACATATTATAGATAAGATAGATGTGCTCGAAGGTGCTAACGAAAAACGCTAATATAGACACTGGAATTCAAGGAACTAGATCTCAAGAGTGGATGCATGGTCACATTGATATGTACTTGGCGACAATGTTGAATCCTAAGGGACCTCCCTTGGGACCTAAGGGAGCCCAGCAAGCACTACAAAATGTTCCACCAACCATGCTACGGTATTATCACGATGTTTATCAAGGTCACTGTAAACATCGATCCAAGTATCAGCGGACAACTGGACAACCTTCGTCGCTTCACAATTTAATGACCCGCATTATTTATAATAGTGCTCATACTTGAGTATACATGAGCATCATCAAAGGCCTTTAAGCCCAAGCCTTCGTATACTTACAATATATTCTACGTGCCAACGGCATTCTGGCATTCGCATGTGCGACAACTGTATGATTGTATATGTCATCGATTCACGGAGCCGCTGGAAGGTCAATTTCATCGCCCATTTCAATTATTTTCTATTCTTAGTTTTTTGAAGTAAGTATGACGTCAATCACAGAATGTGATTGACGTCATACTTACTTCAAAAGATAAAACTTTCGAATAGTTTTAAGCTGCTTATTTTCAGTTTATACTGGCGATATCGTTGAAATTATAACCGCTATTTTCCTTGGACATATTATTTCCATATAAACCTAAACACGGATTTCATGTCAACAAGGAAAACCAAAGAATTAAAAATAATAATAAAAACTAAGCCAATAGATAATTTGAGAATAATACACAGGTTAGGTAAGACAACCATGCTATGAAATGAAATAACTTACAACTACTTTAGTAGTTTAGAAGACACAGTTACTAGAAAGAGAATCACTGGTAGTCTTAGGCTAAGGCTCAATTCACACCGAAGTTGTGCGGGGCCAGCTGCCGGCAGCTGCCACTTCATAATGAGCCTACATCAGTCCACTGCTGGACATAGGCCTCCCCCAAGGCGCGCCTCTGAGTCCGATTTTCGGCTCTTCTTCTCCAGTCGCTGCCAACAACCCTTCGTATATCGTCGCTCCACCTAGTCGCAGGACGTCCCACGCCTCGTTTGCCAATTCGCGGTTTCCACTCAAGAACCCGACTACCCCATCTACCATCGGTTCTACGACAGATGTAAACAGCCCACAGACACTTCGGTCGGTGTAAATAGAGTAGACTAGCTTCTGCCCGCGGTTTTCACCCGCGTTCCCACAGGAACCGTGCATTTTTCCGGGATAAAAAGTAGCCTATGTTACTCTCCGGTCCATAAACTATATGCCAAAAATCGCGTCGATCCGTTGCTCCGTTACTGCGTGAAAGAAGAACAAACCAACAAACACACTTTCGCATTTATAATATTAGTAGGGATTTACCATGCTTAGATTGGTCTGTGAATCTTAATTGAATTTTAATGTGAATTGGCCTTAGATCTAAGAATGGCTTCAAAACGAACATATCGAAAATAAAAAATCTTTGGATTTAGTCAATTCGTTCTGTGGTACAACCAGTAATTCAACGTAACCTACATACACTAATTTATTTTTTAAGATGGTGGAGAGAGATGATTAAAGGGTTTACTACAGACACCACACTGCATAATTTTATTAGGTACATATAATTATCTGCATGCTAGTTATGTTATATTATGATAATGCTAGTTATGTGTTTTATATATGTCATAACACATTATCTTATATAAGTTATAAGTATAACGTATCAAATACAACTACGACCTAAACATTTTCATATGATATTCACCAAACTATATCCCATTCCATTCGCTCACCAGTGAGTCATCACACTCATTGACATTGTAGACTGATTAAATGAGTGCCTATTAGACCTGATACATGTTCATTAAACGTAGCAATCTAACGCTACGCCCTACGCGTGGTTAGGTAGCCTTGATTAGAAAACACAACACGTATAAAACACCTAGCCCAACTTTTGCGAGCGCCGGATGACTTCATCCGTTTAATTTCGTTAGCCTTCATGGCTGCCCAATGTTTTCTGTGCTTACTATAATTTAGGTAGGTACTGATAGATATTCCAATGGATTTGTTTCTGTGATAATATTGGAACGTGTCTTTGCTTTGAATTCTAATCAAAGGCAAATACGATAAACATTATAGACATCGCTTGAACATTTTAAGCTTAAGCAAAGTATAGGTAATATCATAAAGTTTTTTGGTTTACTAAACAATTATCGACCCAAAGCTGAAAGAGGACTCAAAAACTCTTAGAAAAACCTCCGAGAAACCTGGATGATGTTTTTAGGCTCTGGGACTCAACAAAAATGACAAGTACATCACTAACTTTCGTTTTGGTGATGATAATGGCAGAATCGCTCGAAGGTCTCGATACCATGCTCAACGAGTAACGAAGTAAGTAGAACTTCACAACAGGTAAGTCTTAATATGAAGAAGATGAAAATCATGTCCAATGTCCATGTTGCACCTATACCGGTAATTGTTGGGAATGCTTTTCTCGAAGTTGTTGACGAGTATGTCTACCTAGGACAGAAAGTCCAAACAGGCAGGTCCAACTTCGACAAGAATCCAGCTCGGCTGCGAAGCGTTCGGGAAGCTTCGTCCTATATTTTCGTCCACAATACCGCAGAGCCTAAAAACAAACGTTTTCAACCAATGTCTATTTCCAGTGATGACTGAGACGTGGTCCCTTTCTGTTGGTCTTATTAGCAAGCTCATAGTTGCGCAAAGAGCTATGACTAAGGCAATGCTCGTGGTTTCCCAGCGTGATAAAATCCGGAGAGAGGAGATCCGCAGGAGAACGAAAGTCACCGACATATCCCTCAAAGTTTGCAAGTTGAAATGGCAACGGGCAGGCCACATCGCTCGCAGAACCGATAACCGATGTGGAAGAAAGGTTCTCGAGTAGCGACCACGAACTGGAAGACGTAGTTTATGCCAGCCTTCCATAAGATGGACCGACGACCTGGTCAAAACCGAGGGGAACCGTTGGATGCCAGAAGCGAGTAGCCGATCCAAGTGGCATTTTATGGGAGAGTATATGTTCAGCAGTGGACGTCTTCCGGCTGATAATGATAAAACAATTATCTTGTCAAGTGGGATATATGCGAATATAATATGAAGTATGAATAATATGGTATAATAAGTACGTACAGCTATTGAATAGTTTGCCCTCTCTACCTTTCGACACTGGTCATTGTTTAATAAAATTATAATTTTAGGTTTAAAATAAACACAACATTCCTTTTTAAGTTCCTTGATTTTTTAACCATTTACGGCGCGTTCACACAGTCATCGGTCATTGAAGATGCGTTATTTAACGATTCGCTAGAAACGAATAACCTTTCACAAAGGCGTTTCAGCGCGCTGATTCACCATTGACTGTTTCGCATTTTTTGGACGTATTCGTGACTTTTGACGTTTCGTGTGCGTGTGAACATTAGGAGAAGAGATATAGTGCCGGAACTGGAAAAATAAATACAAATCGAATTAAATCACGAACCAGAAATAATATCGATTCGTCGACGTGTGAAAGCGCCGTTACATGGATAACGCCAGAAAACGCTTGTTGCTTTTACTTGTTCTTCATAGCAATATCTTAGTTATAGGTCAAAGAGAGGCCTTTATCTTCACACTATTGTACGTTGAAATACATGTATTTTATAGAATACAAATAGATTACCTCATAAAGGCTAGATGAAAATAAAGATTTAAATCATACAGTGAAGCAAGTGCTGAAACATTCATAGACTCGACATAATATCTTTTCCAATTAGAATGCAGACTAACAAAAAAACCGTCGCCTTGAGACAGAGAGAATAATTTGGAATAAGGTTACCAAAAAGCACAGATTATTTAGCCTGTTGATAGCTCATAAACACAATTCCTCATACAAACATATCTCACCGGCGCGGGCAGGGGGCGAGGTAATATTCTATGCTTGCAATTGGCCGATCATTTGGATGACGTAATTTAGTGATGTGGTACGACTACTACTGAACAGAATAATATCGATAAAATTGAATAGGTAGTTAGCATCGCATTCTTGATTCCCTGACATATACGATTAATAATAAATTATTATATGGAAAACCTAGACAATACATACTTACTTTATAAATTAATCTATAATACTACTTATAATAAAACTCCAGGTCACATTTTTTTTGGATGGCACTCCTATCTATACTGAAGCCAAAACTGTATTTTTATTTTTGTCTGTCTGTCTGTATTTTGGCCACGCATCACGTCGAAGCTACTGAATGGATTCCATGACTTGCGATGTATGGAACCAATTCTCTTTTTGAGTCGCTTCTATCCACTTTTCCTTTATTTCTGGGATGTCTGGAAATCTAACAACAAAAAGCAGAAATACTTTAAAAAAACCGGGAACCTACTTCGATGAAAATATCACGATATATGAAAATTCAAGTACCATTTTTTCATCTTTAGATGTTCTTCCATAAAATGTATATGGGACCACCTTGAGATGATACACTTTCAAACAACAAAAATAATTTTCAAAATCGGTCCACAATTGACGGAGAAATCAGTTAAAATACATACAGTCGAACATTTAACCTCCTCCTCTTTTTTCGAAGTCGGTTAACAAATCCATACGAAAGGTTATTATTTTTCTAAAATAATTAATAATAGAATATATATATTAATTGTAAAGTATACATTGAATATCGATAAGTTATAAGTCTGCACTCGTACTCGCAGTGGCGAGTAGTGCATTTAAATATGTCGTTTTCGCATGAGGGGAAGTTGTATCATTAGTCAACAGGATTTATAGTCTTTGCCAAAAAGCGATCGATTGTTCGTCTCTTGAATGTCTTGTAAAATGAACGCTAGGTTAGGCAGGCCCGCTTACCCTAGCATAAATTATCTTAATAGAAACAAATACGAAACTCAGAAAAGGTTTACGATAAACTCGCCAAAGCTTCGTTTTCCCGTCGATACTCGCAAAAGGAATAATTAAAGATGTATTCAGCTTAAATGAACCGCACAACAACCCTAACCGTATTTGGACAATCAAAATTATACTCAAGGCTTATACGAACTGTAAATACGTACAGAAATACGACAAAAACAATGGCGATGACGACAAAACAGGCATGCACGATATGATAAGATACTAGAAGTGGAATCTAAAAATAACATGCATGTATTCATCTACACAAAAACAGCTACATACACCTAGCGGATAAACTTAAGGTGCCTCATCACGGCCCGCCTAAGTAGAACGCAAAAATGGCCTAAAGGCTTGTTGGTTCATCGAAGAAAAACAGGCACTACGGAAAAAGAAAGACAACGCCATAGCCTTCGGTTGGCATTATGAAAATTTTGAAATAAATTTCGAAAGAAAATTTCCGAAGACAATTAGTGCGTGGTAATTTCCTAAAACTTGTTTCAGGAAATACGTGTTTTTGAAAATGCCTTACAAGTTTGTGAAAAGAATGTTTGTTATTTAGAATCTCCATTACATGTCCGAGGATCCTATGCAAGTGTTTTGTTTAGTTTTTCTGTTTATGAGAATATTGTGAACGGACAAAGTCAAGGTAAAATTTGTTTAAAATGAATGTGTTTTTAAAAGGCTTTTACTGAATTGGATTGTCAAAATTTTAAATTTAAACCCATAGAAAAAAATTGATACAACACTTTAACCACGTACAAGCGTTTGTATGGAAAGTATGGCGAGTTGAGGCCTCTTAAGAGTCGATATAACGTCAGCTCGAATCCGAGTTTTGCACCCGCCTTCTCGCCTCTCTACGCCCCCTCTGTCCTCCGGCGGCGGCCGGGGGCCGAGCAGCAGGCAAGAACTTAGTGAAAATAGTTCTTCTAACGCGTGAAACTTTAGGTAATATCCTTTTACAGTGATTATAATTGTTATTTTTAAAAAATAACTCGTATACACTCTATCTTATACATAATTCAGTTAAAATGCGAAGTTGTAAGATCTAATTTAAAGTATTTATTGAATGCTACCGGTTTGTAGTTCGCATTGGAGGTACCTTTGCGATTTTTTTTTCTATATAGAGATAATTTTATAAAATCTCGTTTTCACAACGTATATTCTTTAGAATGAATCCTGAACTTTACCATATATATATGTATATTTCAAAGTTAATGTTGCAGTAATGTTGATACAACATGGGATCACGCTAAGCAATGTGAGGTAGCATGGACGCTGAAATGCGTTTTGAGTAAAATTACCTGCTGGACGTTATAATTATTTTAATGTAGGACACAAAACGATTGACGATGACATGAGTACACAACTGAGATAGCTCAGCCATTTTTGCCACACAGTGATATTTATTCTAAAATCGTATGCGAATACCAAGGCTCATTTTAACGAGTACTGCTGTAGCTAAAGATTTTGCATTCGTTCGGCTGCGCAATAAGTTTATGATAGTGTGATAACAGGAAACAAAGGCATTTCCAAAGCCCCATACTACGGATACCTACCTTTTCTTATTCTTATCTTTTCGAAAAAATTCTATACTAAAAATTTAGACATACGTATCCAGCTTATCCATATAAGTTTCATTGAAATAAGTTCATTCATATCCGAGAAAGTTTATATGACAAGCTGTAAGGTAAACGCTCTTAATAAGTTAGCGTTTGACTACTATCATGCCTGATCTTAAGAGACGGTGTAGTCGAAGATGGTGAATAGTAGTGAATTCGCTACCTATAGATTATTGGAACACAACGACAGGTGGTTGGTGCCAGATTTTTAAATTGAGGATGGAAGCTAGCCAGGCTAGCACTAGAAAACGCCGCACCCCCACGCAAAAGTCAAGTAACGGCACAGAATAGATAAAAGGACCGGCTAACGGCGCAGGTGCGTACACACATTCATCCAACTTTGAAGACTCGTATTCGTTAGAAACGTTCACATTGTCCGGTGTGTTCACAACTTCAGCTTCAACTATCCCCGGATACCTGCCCCTAGTAGGGATGTTAAGAATTGAAACTCTCTTCGGCCCCATCATATGTAAATCAGTGGCCCCGATACGAATTTCAATTCCCTACGTCCTCGCTGGTGTAGTATGGTAACCGAGGACGTTAGGAGTATAAAAAATTACAAATAACGTCGTTGTCGTCGTCGTCCCCCCCCCCCCCCCCCCCCGCTAACTTCCCCACCAGAAATTTTGGGTACCTATCAGCTCTGTTATGTAAATGCCTACAATAGCCTATATACCCTATATATGAATTCGGGCCCACTGATTTATGCCAAAACTCGCACGCCAAACGACGATTCGGGGAAATAATTAAAAAACCCTTTCACACGGGATGATTCATCATTGACGGGTTCGCATTTTCAAGAACGCGTTCGTGATTTTTCACGATTCGTGAGAGTGTGAAAACTATAGAAGATATAGTTTAGTAAAAGTCGCATGGTTTCAGAGATTTTGGGCATTTTGTAAATTTTAAAAGTTGACATCTTTTTACTCTTTTCTCTATTTTATGAATTGTAAGATCAGATGAGATCACGGTCAAATTCTAACCAAAAAGAGTATAAAAAAAATTGAATGCTGCCAAGATAGGCGAGAAATAGAAAATGCCCTACCACCTTGCTATTGGTGAATCAGGATATTTATTCTTAACTGAAGGCTCAATCTTATTCGAACCCCGACAGACAGACAGACAGATAGATCGGCGGCCGACGGCGCTACCACAGAACCAAAAGCTGTTTCATTTTCTGGTTACCTAAATTCTTATCAATTTCTACTGCGATGTTCAAGACGTCTGCTAAGCATGATATATTATGGCAAACCTCACACACGGGTGATTTAGTTAAAAAAATAGGTAGAATAGTTTAACCGCGCACGTCTCTTAGGTGAAGATGATGATTAGTGATTACATTAATATTGTTTGTTAAATTCCAATTAAGTAGGTTATACAATCGTACAAAAAAAGTTTTTGTATAACTTGTGTTTGAAAAAATTGACCCTGATCCATTTAAATAGGAATATCCCATGGATTGAAAGCTGGAAATAGCATCCATTTTAGACTATCGATGAAATAAGCTAATTTTTTAATAATTGAGATTGATGTTGATTCCATTTTTTATGATGTTATTCAATTCGTTTTGTCATGAGAATCTAATGTCTATATCGAATAAGTGGATATCGAACGCTAGAAATGTCAAATATGAGAGTCATAGCCGAGCGCATCTACTAAGCGCTAAAACGCATGATACAAATTGGCTAGAAAATCTGACGTCACTTGTTCAAAGCGGGCCGTTAAGCTATACTAAATACATGCATTTTGTCGATTTGGCCGTGAAAAACTGCTTTTAAGTACATATTTTTGTTGTCATATTTTTTTTATAAAAACGGACTGATAATGTCCTTTATTAGTGATCAGGACACGGAAAAGAGTGACCAAAGGGGTCGATTTTTATACAAAATGTTCAAAACTCGAAAACTTGAAAAAACCATGGTACTTTTACTAAACACAATTTTTAATTTTCTGGGCAGTTATGAGATCCCTCACCCGCTGGTTATGGATTAATCTCTCTTTACGCCACATCATAATGTATATGAGAAATGGTGCCACTGGAAAAACGAATCGTATTAAATCACGATCCAGAAATAATAACGATACCTCGATGTGTGATTGCGCCGTATCCGGTCAAAGTGTCGTCCTATGGTGAAGGCCTATGTTCAGCAGTGCAATGGATGTTTTCCGCCTGATGACGACAAGACCGTAGAGTAGTTTGGTCAGTTCAAAAGTAGCTAGGTTAAGCAAGCCCAACTGTAATGTTAGTACTTGGATGGGACCGTATTAAAAACTTCGGAGGGCGCCGGGCTCGTAAAACTTGTGGCTGGTTGCCGTCTAGACAAAGGTCATTAAGCCATGTCAGAGGCTTTCAGACGACTTATAAAATCTCCACACATAAGATTGGCTAGTTGCCCACCCTAGAAATGTACATAATGGAATGATTACTCAGTAGTAGATAGTTAGAATAGAGTATAAATTATAGGAATCAGAATCAAGACAACTATGATTTTCCTCAAAATATAAAAAACAAAAAATTTTGTTATTTTTGTTTAAATGAATTATCAACCCTGTCTGACCGCTCCAGCTACATTTATTAATGATCCTTTAACATGATAATTTTATATAATAAAGAATGACAAAATAAAATAACATCTTTTATTTAACTTAATTTAGTAGATTTTATTGTAAACAATATCTTTGGCCTGGCCATTATGGTTATTGGACTATTTGAGGCAACCCTATGTGAAAAAATGCAGAGGGCCCTTCGAGTTGTGGAGGGGTGGTGTACGAGCCACAGCCTATCTGCAAATTCACAAAAGACAGAAATGGTTTTATTCACTCGTAAGACCAAACCAGCAATATTAAAACCCCTTCCACACCCCTTGGCACAACGCTAACCCTTAGCTAGGAAGTGAAATACCTAGGCATCTGGCTAGAAAGTAAACTTTTGTGGGGAAAACACCTCAATCATATCACCATGAAAGCTACAAATTCTATGCCGGGGCTGCTTGCCGTAATATGAGACTGTGGAACATGTGATATGGCATTGCAAGGCCACTGAAGAAATAAGAATCACTACTGGAATGTGTGAGCTGATGCAACAACAGCAAACTACTAATGTTCAGGCATATAATACAACATCAATGATACTGGAGCGAGCAGCTTTGCCAGCGTCCCAACATGCACTTCGTTACATAAAGGAGTTGGGCTGGCTTGGATAAGTGCTGGCAATGGGAAATGCACAATATACCCCAAGCGGGATATCTGTGCAGACCTTATCGCCCCCACCTAGAATAAGATACACTGACAGCTTGATGTTCACTCGCAATGATTGACTGTGGAGTTTATTTAAGTTCATGTTGAAATGTTTTTATAAAATAGATAATCATCCATATTTTAATGAGAACAATACTGCAAGAGAGGCAAAATAATATTTTTCTAAATTAGTATTGGAATTTTCGTATGTACATAAAATAGCAATATTTTATAAAACTCTTAAGCTCATTATTACTTGTAACAATATCATTACTTAAATGAATTCATGGTTTCAAAGTGCACTGTCCTGTGGTGCCTTAACGTCAATTATTTACCCATTTGTGTATCATTAAGTAATTATCTAGCAACATAACAAGATAATAAATTATATATGTTTTAAAAAAATTGCTTGTTTTGCTCTAACACATAGGAGACGAAGACCACTTCTGAATAGAAATTTACACCAACAAACTACATAATTCCAATTGTTCAGCTAACAAAGCCATAGAATTTATAGATTATAGTCAGCCTAAGATCGAATATGCTGGTAAAGGCTACTTTCATTTTAGTAAGCGATTGTTTGAACACCAGAATAATATTGCTAAATAAAAGACTCTCGCAGCAACATAAATACATAACTTACACAAAAAGAATATTACCAACAAATATCAACAAGAAACCTAACTAATGTTACAATGTGTACAACGAAAAGCTACTAAGGTACCGCAAGTACTACGACGTAAATCCTATGAAAACAGACTCCACGCATTACGCCTCACTACTCTCGAAGAAAGACGTCTTCGTGGTGACCTTATTGAGACTTTCAAGATTCTAAATGGCTTTTACAATCTACCAGATTTGCAAAATTTATATATATTGAAGGAAACCATAAAATCCTCTAGAGGAAATCAGACGAAAATAATACGTGCCCCATCAAAAACCAACACTGCACACCACTTCCTTGCTTCCAGAGTGGTCCACAACTGGAACCGACTACCAGAGGATGTTGTGTCTGCATCCTCAATAAACAGCTTTAAGAATAAACTTGACAACTGGTTACGAACAAACAATACGTCCTTACTACAAAAGTGAATAATCGTGACTTTCAACACTGTGTAATATAGACATATCAGCACATGTGCTGCTCGTCTATAATTAAATAAATAAAAAATAAATAAATAATACACCACTAAAAACAGTAAACAAGGAAATATCACGAAAAAAAGCTTGGGCTGTTGATATACTCACCAGAAACAACAAGTGCCTCGTTCGGACCGCAAGTTACAAAGCCCCACGTCATATTGGACTATGTGTTAAAGAAAATTGACTTTCAAATAAATATAATTAGCAAAAATTAACACTAAAAACCATGAGAACAGATTAAATTTATGTCAAAACCAAGTCATCAACAAATCGGCTTCATACGGCGATGTCTACTCACTACTACAGAAGAGCAGACTTCTCTATGTCCACACCACAGAGTACTTTTGTATAAAGATGTCTATCTCTATTGGTGACTATGGCCATAACGTCTATGGCTATGGGCGATGCGCGAACAGTGCTGCCAGATGCCCAGGCCATGTGAATTTCCCCCAATTTTTTCGAAATACACAATAAAACCACAGACTTTAAATATTACATATCTGTGAATAAAACGAGTTTTTTTTTTTAAATGATTTCTTTTCATGTTCTACTTATTTTGAAGATGAACTAATTCTTCTAAGAGTGTTCATCTGAGTTGGTACCACGGCTTTTCTCGTGAAGTCTGCCACCAAACAGTGAACACACTAATGTGCAAGCATTAATAGTGTGTTCTGATTTGATGAGTAGACTAGCATGTGAAATTACTGGACTTAAGAGACTTAATATCTAATGTCTCAGAGTAACGAGCGCACTGCAGATGCAATACCGTGCCGGCGTTTGTGTTTTTAAAGTTCTGAGTGGCACTGAAATTGTTATTGGTTACCTTCAGGAAAACGGCCAGCTTGTCTCATAAAATATCATAAAAGAAAAACATTCACATTTTCCAAGTTAAACATTACTAACATTTCCGATGTAGGTTTTAAAATAGACTCTTACCGTATAGCAATAAATAGCATATAATAGGAACCGCTTCGGTAGTTTCTAATGCTTTTCAATTGCGCAGTTTGTCTTTAATATTTACTTGCTGCATTTTAAAATGGGAGGAAATGAAAAGTAGTGAAGTAGCGTTAAGGTGCCGCTTCCCGGCCCACCTAAGTATAATGCACAAATTATATAGGGTGTATAATGCAAAAATAGTCTAAAGGATTGTTGGTTCATCGAAGAAAAACAGGCACTACGGAAAAAGAGAGACAACGCGAGAGCCTACGGTTGGCATTCAGAAAAATTTGACATAAATTTCCGAAAACAATTAATGCGTGATAATTTCCTAAAACTTGTTCCAGGAAATCCGTGATTGTTGTCTTGTGATTGTGTGTTTGTGTCCTTGTGATGTTTGTTATTTAGAATCTCCATTACATGTCCAAGGATCCTATGGAAGTGTTTTGTTTACTTTTACATTTACGAGAATATTGTGAACAGCCAAAGTCAAGATTTTGTTAGTGAGAGGACTAACTTAATACCTAATGTCTCAGGGTAACGAGCGCACTGCAGTGCCGCGCAGGCCTTTCTGTTTCAAAGTTCTTGGTGCCACTGCAATTGTTATGGACCAGCGTTATGCTTACCATTAGGCAAACGACCAGCTCGTCTCGTTACCAAAAAAATTTAAAAACAAAATATAAAATTTGTGTAAAAAGGCTTTTGCTGAATTGGATTGTCAAAATTTTAAATTTTTGGTTTCATTAAATCCTAGATATAATGCACAACATACGTATTTGTTAAAAACACCCAAAGAAAAAAAATATATACCACCATAATTACATACGAGTGTTTGTATAGAAAGTATGGCGGGTTGGGACCTCTTAAGAATGAAAGCAAGTAGATAGTGGTCAATGAGAATACAAACGTGACACTAGAGTAGACAATTAATGATGGGAATTTGTCAATGAGAATACAAACGTGACAGTAGAGTAGTGAATTAGTGATGGGAATTGTGTTAGTGGTTGCGTGATTGAGATGCTCAAAGAAAACCTCTGAAATTCTTCCCAGTTTATTTTTCCACCGATAGTCCCCCAAAGAACCTTTCCCTCCGAATCTCCCCTTAAAGTCGAAACATACCCTGAATTTGCAGGGAATTCCCTCATCTGGCATAACTGTACGCGAGGCGGACGAGGGAGAGGGGGTATATTATCTATACGGAACATGGACTTGGAGAGTTTTGGCGGGAATGCGAAAATGTGCTGTTGTTGGTTTTGTGTTATTTACTAAAACCTATGTTTTATCGAGTGTTAATGTGTAATAATGGTGGATTATCTATATAACTCGACACTGGCTAAATACGCTAATCGCGTGGAGCCAAAAACAAAAAAAAACATGGACTTGCCTAGCTCCATGATACGGAACAAGGAACTTTTAGACTACGTAATTGGAAGAATCACTGATACCAAAAATGCGGTCCGAAAGAGACTAAATATTAAGGAAGTGTGTTTCTTTCTAAAAGGAAAAACAGTTTATGAACTAAACCGGACAGATTTTAGACGAGTTGTTGTAGTAAAAACGATTCAGTGTTCGACTTTGAAATGTACACTGTATACCACAGAGTACTTAGACAACTTTCCAGAATTTGCAATGCCTCCATCCGTTTATTTTTCAAATCTTTGTTAACAGGCAATCTGTAACACAATTGAACAGGGTGAAAATGAGTTGAAACATCATATGAACGTCACAAAATGAAATACAGCGAATACCCTACATTTAAATGAAATGGATACACTGCTGATTCATATTGAATTTTCTTACCTGTGAAAGAATATCTCAGAACCTGGATACGACTCTTTCTTGCGTCCGCTCACAATAGAAGTTTGAACCATTTTAGTTAAAAAAAATTCAATAAAATAATTTAAAAACAAAAAATCCCAATATAACAAAACTGACGCCAATCGCAAAGACAAATACTCCACCATCGCGATGTTGTTTACTTTGTTTGCAATGAGTTACCAGCATACAGCGATCACATTACTCCGTCTAAGTAGTCTGTGCATTACTCCTATCATTCAATAACTTTTTACCGCTTTGCTCGTGAAGTCTGCCGCCAAGCAACATTACAGCGAGCATTACTGTGTTCCGGTTTGATGAGTAGAGTAGCCAGTGAAATGGGCTTATGAGACTTTTAATACCTAATATCTCAGGGTAGACAATGTACTGCGTGGCACTGCAATTGTTATGGGCTGGCGTTATGCTCACCATCAGGTAAACGATCAGCACGTCTCGCTATAAAATAAATTAAAAAACATAAAAAAGCTTTTATTCGAATGAAGACACATTTATTTATTTATGCATATGAAAGCTAATTCATTTAGTTGCATATAAAAATAACGATCCTTGGGAGATTTTAGTGAAATTACCAATGTTCAAGTTTGTTTCTACCATAGAGAAAGCTGGCAACTGTGTGAAAGGTACACGCTACTAAAAAGTGAGTCTCTCTCGGGACCATTTTTCCTTATAACTACATAATTGAATCACCACCCCTTTTATAATTATAGTACTACTCTCTGGCACCACCTATAATGTCATCTAAATATAATTATATAAGTCATAGAATTACATGTTATGAATTATGTATGTTGTATATTGTGTTTTATATGTAATTTATTTTATGTTGTAATTAGTTTTTATTTCAAGCTTTAATTAGCTATTTTATGTTTTAATTATATTTGATGTTCACTGTTTTAAACCAAGCCGAGTGCACATATATTATGTTTGGGTGAAGAATCACAGTCATGAATTTTATCTAAATGTGTTTTCTGTAATCTGTAACGTGCACCTAATAAATAAATAAAAAAGAACGTTATTCAGTTGTGATAAGGTCAAAATAGTTTTTTTTAATGTCGAGTAAACGTTCCACTTACGTAGTACCTGTATAAATATAAATTCCTTGTCCCTAACTCCTTTCCCAACCCAGTTCCTACTCTATTTTTCTTTCTGAAAGTTGCCCGACTGCTGACTGACTTCTCTAGGGATAGGCAAGTGAAAAAAATATCGAAACCTATCGCTTCGTTATTTTTAAACAATATCGATGATAATTATGGAGTGAAAAATATCGATATAACGTAATTATATTTTGTCATGCATACATTTATTCATAAATAGATTCCCTTAGACGCCTTGATAAAAATATTTAAAAAAATATTAAATGGCGATTAGCTCGCCGCACCATTGTTCATGACTTTCATGAGTCATCATCTTATCATTAATTAATTATATTCAATTTTATGAAGATTGATGGATTGACTTAGGCACCTTTAACAACCTCTGCAAATCTTACAAGCTTCGTTATTGCCACAAAAGCTGATGTGATAAGTGGTTGGACTGGGATCATGTTGACAATTCTGTTCTACTTCTATCTATTTTGGGAGATAAGCATGGAGGCGTGCACGTCGCATCCCCCACCAGCTCTTTTGGGCTGCTACTCCACTCGTATCAAACAGTGGTGGTAGGGCTATTTCTGGGCCACCCTGGTTTACTAACCTCATTCAACATTCATGTCATTGCGTTAGTATTGACCTGTTCCGTTACAAGTACCAGCCCTTTTGTGTGGTGCATACTTTTCCTAATCTACGAGTTGGGAACGCATCTACGTGTACCTGGGATTGAAGTTGTTGAGGATTAGTGACAGGGTGTCGCGGAGTCCAGGGAGACCTGGTAAAATAGCTGTCCGCTTTTAACGCCTAGGTCAGTGGGGCGCCCGTATCCTGGGATCAGTTCTTACCTCGCCCTGGAAGACTGTCCTGCCAACCCTCACATAATCCTGTGAAGTAGCCAGCGTGCCGTAGTAGGAGATCGGAGTTGATCCCGTTAGCTGCTTCCAGAAGAGACCGGGGACCCTTCCGTCCCCCGCGCTACCCATTCACACTGCTGTTCATTGCAGCTACCGCACTTCATAGGCTCCTTTCTTTTTATCCCTTGATTAGGATGGGAATGCCCCACATTTGCCAAACTCAATTTTTCCTTTGGCCAAAAATGAATGTTTATTCAGCGGCTTCCATTTCCACTTTCGTGGTGGACTTTTGCAACATCCACGGTCTTCATTCAAACCTTAATGCATGAACGCATCATCATCATCTCGAAACTGCCAAGCCTACCTTTCTCTTTTTAACGGAGACACAAATATCCTGTCCGTCCGATACCTCGTATGCCTTCTGTATCCTGGGTACACGCTCGAGCACGCTTTTGTGCTCCGAGCCGGGGTGTGTCTATATATTCGGGAGGATATTTGTTGTCGTTGGCTTAGTGATCTTGAAGGACCAGACCTGTCAACTTTGTGGGTGTTTGTTCACTATAGTGGTCAGACCATTGTTTACACTTGCCTCTATAGGTCACATAGCGGCCATTCGGAGACATCAAAGTTGTTCGAGCTAGAGTATATAGTTATATAGCTAGAGGAGCAGATCTGGTCAGTGAGCAGTAACTGTACACAGGTGCAGAGTTTGATGTCTTTGGTGATTTCAACGCCTATCATACTGAGTGATTTGGTTCCAAAGCTTTTGATTATGCCACTCGTACTGCCTTAGCCTATGGTCTTTCACAGTTGGTTACTAAACCTTCCAGTATTCCTGATATCTAAGACCATGCTCCCTCTCATTTGATCTGATGCTGACCGCTCATCCTGATCACTACCAAGTCTCTGTTGGTACCTCTGGGCTCCTTTGACCACTTGGTCCTTGTTGCGATCAAAGGCAGCAATCGCGCATAACCACCGTCCTGTCCCTCTTAGTAGTCGTACAATGTGACACTATCGCGCAGCAGACTGGCATTGGCTGAGTGTGTTCTACTTCTCCGATCCTGGGGGCAGCTTTGTTTCTCCTTGGACTATCCTGACATGTGAGCAGGCTCCATCACTGATGTCGTGCTTCAGGGCATGGAATGCTTTATTCCTAATTCTGTGATTCGCGTCGGTGGGCGGAGTCGTCCATGGTTCAATAAGACTTGCACTGACGAATCGCGTCAGAAATTGCCACTTGTAGAGCCTTAGAAAGCTACTAGCGTGTAAGGATCTGGAAACCACCAAGTTGAAGAAAGAACTGAATGAATCCTCCAGATCCACCAAGAGAGCTATTGCCAAAACCAGGTTTGAGCAAATTGGCGACCAGTTAGCAAGTTTTCCCTCAGAGAGTCGAGAATGTTGGTTAGCCAAGGCTGCCGAAGGTAAGTTTTGCCAGACCTTACTAGCAGTTACTAAGCCGCGTGGGAGTTCTATGCCAGACGTTCGTTTCTCGCAGAGGGTGGTTCGGAAGGTACTCACGACTATTGTCAAAAACCCAAGAAGTAATTTTTGCTCATTTCTTTTATTAGGTACTGCTTTACCCCCACGTTCCTTCTGTTTTCTGGGCCCCTAACCACTTGAGGATTATGGGTTAGATGAAAAACAAGGACTAGAATCGGGAGAATTTATTTATAACGGCACCACCAAACAGCTTTGACACAAACCAAAGACTAAACAGTAATGTTACATTGCTTTTCGTCAGATTATCGTGAGATATTGTTTAAAAAAATGAGGCGCCAGGTTCTTTTTTGGAGTATAATAATTATAGTAACAACTAACATTAAATTCAAAATATCAAAATTTATATGAATTCGATACTCGAGAATAAATATCGATATAAAAGGAATGAAATAGGGTCGTTATATTTCGATAATTTTCTGAGTAAATATCGATATTTCGATATTTTTTGCCCAAGCCTATAGTGTTCATATTCAACTTCGTAATTCGTATTTATAATCAATAAAACGTATCTTTCTCAAATTTGTGCTCAAAATTCCTGAAAACCTGGATAGAAGAGATTTCTGGTAAGTACAATTAAATAATTGGAGATCAATATGTAAAACTTCAAAAGAAGTCCGTTGTATTTGGTGTTTTATATTGCGGAATAAATTCTTTCAGAAAAGCAGCAATGATTCTGTGACCGGTCTTCGGTGAAGTAAACTATTACAAAATAAGAATGGAAAGATTGTAACAATAACCCAATCCAGATAAACTTCGATAATTTTTGTAAATTCTACCGAAAAACAAATGCGGTAGACAGAAAATACCTACTATTTCATTTCTTTAAAATAGTTTTCCGTTTTAATTAATGATGTCGATATTTCAAATAATTTTCTAATCCTCCACAGTAGAGCTTTTCACTATATAGACATAAAACACCTAATACAACTTAGATTATAGCGATAGCCATTTACAATGCAAATGAACTGGTTTTTTTAGGTGCCACAGCAGTACATGGTAAGTGGGTACTTATTATATGTTGCAGCATAAAATCATCGCATTTCTACAGAATATAATTTTAGAACAAAGTAACTAGGTTTATGTTTAGGTATACTTGTAATTACATCTTGTGCCCTGCTTGTACCAAGTTGGGATAAAATTATAGACTAATAAAGCTAACATTAGTGTGGCATTCCACTCATGAAAGATCTTTGTTCACGGTGCATTTGATCAAAGAACATAGATGACTTCATCAAATCATCCATCAAAAATATTTCACAATTTTGTAAACTATTAATCAACTATGTTAAACATTACTCTTTTTTTATTTAATTTTGCATGCAGTGGTGACCTACAAATGGTTGTGCATTTAGCAATATGTACTATAGCTATGTTATAAATTATGTTATGTTGTAGTTAAAAAAAACAATGTAACAATCGTTGGTGAACCAAATAAATAAATAAATCACTTAGGAACACTGATAAATGAACAAACTTTGATCAAAGATTATGACAGTGACAATTATAGCACCACATAAGTTAGCAAAACAAACTATACAACATCAGATCATTAGCTTTCTTAGAGAAACAATCGACGCTGGTTGAGTGCTTGAACTTGTCCCTAAAGGCTGTTTCCAATTGTGGCAATGGCAGCAGTGTTATTATGACCCACATTCCTCCACCAAACAGAGTGAATTCCTCCTTACTCCTACTTTATGGGACATAGCTGTACCGATAACTGACCATCATCAGTTCCTTGGTGTCACTTTATCATCAACTCTGAATTTCAACTCCTATATTTAGTCTAAGACTCAATTATTGGGGACTGAGAGGCTGGTATATTAGCGAAAGTTATACAGTACTTCACACCGGAACAGGACAATTGTTCAACCTATATGACATATAAAGCACAAGTTCGGTTGTGTATGGAGTATTATTCTAATCTCTGGGATAGTTTGGTCAAATAGGTACTAGCTTGAGGTATTCGGAGTACATAAACAAACGAGACAAGAAACTCATCCGCCACTTGCAAACACTAGGCTGCAGAGCCTAGAGCATCGGCGTAGAGTTGCCTGTTTTTTGGTTTTTATCGGTTTCATATCGGTGAGTGTGCCTTGGAATTTCACCACTTAATTTTCCCATTCCCTTTCCATCATCAGACGATCAATTAATCGGTGAAGCGACATCGGTAGTGCCAGAGATCCATAACCAAGATTTCTGCCTCATTGTTTGGTTATTCTAAATAATTCGAAGTTGTTCTTCGGTTAGGCTAAATAAACAGGAACAGTTAACACACGGTCTATGAGATTGGAGATTGGATAGGATCATGACAAACAATAATAATAATAAGTTATTTAAACATAGATGGTATCCTGTCTACTGGAAAGCATGAGCTGTGGCCCAGAAGTCAGTGCTCCCGGATGAAAGTATATTACAGTAATTAATTAAGTTTGAATATTTTAGTAATATGTATGTTATTATAGTGTAATTATTCTGAGTAGTGTGCGCGCGTGTGTATGAGTGTGTGTGTGTGCGTGTGTATGTGTACTGGCGCATGCGCGTGCGCTTTTATTTGCACATGCAACACATGTGCGTGTATATATGTGTGTATACAAATTTAATTATTGCAATCGTTTTTAATTTACTTTATAAAATTTATAATATCATTATCAGGTTTTATAATTTCTAACAATTTTACATTTCTGTTCCTAATAACATTTCTGCATCTTTATAATCATATTGTTCTAGCCATTCTGTAAGTTTTTTCTTAAGTGGAAAATTACTTAGAGGTCTATTTTTAAGTATTGAGTCTAATTTATTATAGTATAGCCTAGGTGTCTATGTTCCATGTTGCAATGAAGGTGAGGAACGGGACAGCTATTTATTTATTTATTTTATCCTCTTAGGTATAATCTTCTAAGGTAGGGACAACAGAACGATGATATTTACATATACATTGAAATATATATAGCTTACGAACACTTATTACGTGAAGATTTTTGTAAACATGTGGTAGAAAACCGATAAGGTAGAAAAGACATTGTTTTTACAACGGCTCTTTGTGCCCGTTTTACCTCCAACATATAAGTCTTTGCAGCACCACCCCAAGAAGAGATGCAATAATTGATGAAATCTTTATTTTTACACTGAATTGCACTTTACAGAGGCATACTTTATTGCAAAAACGTTTATTTACTAAAAATTTACAATGAAGTTGTATAGTGAAACAACACCAGCGATAATGCGCAACCTAGCGGGATAAGTAAGCAGTGTAACTCCCCATTACCTTTATAGGTGGAATATGGACCTTGGACATGATTTTCGTCTTGTCCATGTTCATCACAAGGCCAACCTGTTGGGAAACTCTACTGAGGTCGTTTTGCATGATACCGAGATCCTCGAGAGATTCCGCCATTATGACTATATCATCGGCAAAACAAAGGTTAGTGATGTACTCGCCATTAATGTTGATGCCAGATCCTTTCCAGTCCAAGAGCTTAAAAACATCCTCCAATGCGTTCGTGAACAGTTTCAGAGGAATAACGTCTCCCTGTCTCAATGCCTCTCTGCAATGGAATTTGTTTCGTGCTCTGGTGCTGTAGTCGGGCCGACATAGTGGCATTGCTGTATAAACTCTTCAACACTTCGATATACCTATAGTCAATTTGACATCGCTGCAAGGACTCCATTACCGCCCACATCTCGATTGAATCGAGACTTTCGCATAGTCCACAAATATAACCGGCAAATATGTTCGGGGGATGGAATTCATAAAACCTTGCGTGCGCGACGGTTCGTAATGACCCTCGAAAACAGCTTGTACACGTGGCTCAAGAGCAAGACCTATAATTCTTCAATAAGGTTTTACCACCTTTTTTGAAGAAAAGCACCACCACGCACTTGTGCTACGCTTCTGACGTTACACCTTCAAGGACGACGGAAGTGAATAACTTCTGGAGAACTAGAAGTACCGGTCTAACACCCGCTCTCAGAAGTTCAGTTGTAATTCCGTCCTCACCTGGCGCCTTGTTGGTTTTGAGATGTTTGAGAGCCATTTTAATCTCGTACAGGCTGATGGCTGGGTTGGGATGTCTTCGGTATAGTGTCGGACTAAGTTAGCTCTGGTGTCGTGAGCTGTGTTAGTAACGGGTTTGTGTGTCGCGGACCGCGGTCTATAACTTTCCATAGAAGTTCTCAATCTCTCTCCGCGCCCTCCTAGCCGGAGTCCCCCAGGCCTATGTGCTCACCCCCTTCTCTTCTCACTGTACACCAGTGATATGCCTCGGCCTGATCACACGGACGTGCACATTGCAGTGTTCGCAGATGACACGGCCCTCTATTGCACCGGCTGGAAACCCCGTATCATGAAAGCCCGCCTCCAGAGTGGTTTCGGAAGTGGCGCATTTCCGTAAATCCGGACAAAAGCGCAGCAATGTGCTTCTTCGAACAACCCCGTATGATCAAAATCGACCCCTTGTCCTTGTTCGGTAAGCCCATTCCATGGATGCGCTCGACCAAGTACCTGGGAGTGGTCCTCGACGGTCGACTCAACTTTAATAAGCACATCACGTATGTCCGCAATAAGGCCGCCTTCGTCCTAGGTCGCCTTCAACCTCTGATATATGCAAGCGGAGTAAAATGTCCCTTGGAAATAAGCTGACACTTTACAAAACTTGCATCAGACCCATCATGACATACGCTTCTGTCGTATTCGCTCACTCCTCGGCCCTCTCACTTAACTGTCTTCAAGTGATGCAGAATCGCTTTATTCGTTGTGCAGTCGGTGCTAGCTGGTACCAGCGAAATCTCGACTTGCACTGTGACCTCGACCTTCCCTCCATCCTTCAGTACATGAAGGACATCAGCCGACGTTACTTTGACAAGGCTCCCCACCACCCCAACCCTCTTGTGGTTCATTCGGTGAACTACGTCCCGACACTCCCCCCTCCCCACCGTCGCCGCCCTCGGCACATCTTGGGCGATCCGGACGATCCCATCGCGGCCGCGTTGGGTTCGCCCGACAATCAGTCCAATCCTAGCACCAGTCCGAATGCTGGTGCAGAAAGGCGTTCAGTTCTCGGTTGCGGTATTGGATACCAAATTAGACGCAATAGACATCGACCTCGCCGGCGAGGTCGATTCTTTGCTAGTTAGCTTAGGGTCATAGGGACCGAGCTTCACTCTGCAGTCGAGTTTCTTGCCCTTCTTCTCGATGGTGTATGTTTTGGAACGAGGCAACTAGAGTCACTACGAATTCCGCGAGTGCCCAACCGGGCCCGCGAGAATTTAGCTTTAGATAGATTAGGGCCCATCTCAAACGACCTCCCTTCTCCCGGCGCCGGCTCAAGCCGAGGTTCGAACCGCGTGATTCACCTCACGCGGTGCCCTTGAGCTAGTCGCCAAAACACCACTTTGCTAGCGCTGAGCGCCTTCTGCGCTCTCCCGCCGTTCAGTGACGCTGTTAAGGTCGTCAGACAAACAGCACGGTACTTAAAAAAAAAGCAATATCTCAGAATCGCAGGCTTGGATGAAATGAAATGACTGCCATTATGGGTCTTCAAGTTTTTCATTTGGCTTTGCCCTATAGACGAATTATTATTCTTCCAATTCGACCATCTTTTCGTCAGTCCTGAGCGTCCGTGTATTATATGTTGCCATGGCCGGGGTCGTTTATGGGCGTGGTAGCACGATCTCTTCCGGAGATTTTTCACACCCCCTGCTCCGCCGTTACAGTGGCTGCTACCCAAGCCAGAAGTAATTGTGTTTGCCATAATACACCACTATTGACAGGCGTCTTGGCGATCTCAGTAGATTTTGATGTAAACCGAGGAGAATGCTTCTGCCCATTTCCTTGATGTTCCCTTAGCCGATATTTACGGCACCCACGGGAAGAGAGGGCGAGATAGTATTCTTGCCGGTAGGTACCCCACGGTAAATTTTGTTGATGATCTGGTTATTAATTTCATTTTCTTGATTGTTAAATTTGTTTCGTTGGCTTTTTGTTCTACAATAATATAAAAAAAATGAGCAAAAGAGGTAGTGTTTTACATGGGCGAACTAGAGAAATTTAGGCCAATATTTTTCTATGCTGACCGAAAAATTTACCTACCGGTGGTAATTTTTTTATATTTTATTTATAATGTAATATTCAGTGTAAATTTCAAGGCAATATAATGGAATTATATTTCCCACACAATATTGGTAAAAAAAGTCCAGAACAAAAGTAAACCTGTACATCTCCTAAGTGCAAAGGCGCGCATCCTATAGCCCTGCTGACTACCCACAAAATATTGGTAAACAAAAGTCCCAAATAAAAGTCAAGTAAATCTCCTCAGTACATACAAAATACATGTACGACTCAGCAACTCAAGTCAAAGTGCATTATGCACATAGGAGATTTGCATATGCACTGTGTACAGGTTTACTTTTGTACACGGTTATAATCTGGTTATCCGCTTAACACTCCAGTGCCTATATCTGTATAACAGTAAGCCGACAGTGACATTATCCTTATGATAATAGTGACCAAATATAAGCGCGTACTAAAGGCATACATTTTACTTACGTACTAACGACTAATGCTACAATCACTACATTACGCACGACCACGACACATAGCTACTTATTGGCGTAATAACAAGGTTTGCTGTTGATAAATTCGATTCCGTCGCGTCTTACTCAATTGATCTGCTCACGTTTGTAGTGTTAGGTTTCGAGTTCAATTAGATCAACTTTAAATAAATGTCACTGTCAAATACTCCATATAAAAATGAGTGAACGAATTGAACGTGAGTTGAAGGGACAGCTAGTGACAGTGAATGATTTTTGGTCGGCATTGTGGGGAGATCGACATTCTGGCGGGAGCAAGCATCGAAGCTGGACGAGCGTTGGTATTTTCTAAGAGTTGTGTTGGGAGTTGGAATAAATTGGTGCCTGGAATAATACGTAAGTACTTAATTACTTGAATACACATTGGTTGTATCTGAAATATGAGTTTTATTATATTTCAGAAGTGGGATAAGCCCATGTTATGCTTAACGGTCAACGACGAGTCTAATTAAAGTAATTATTGAAGTTATTAAGATTTTTGTGCTAATACGCTTAATATCTAAGATCCTTATTTTCTGATCAAATACTTTAACGGTTAATACTTAGGGGTATCAGGTGCGTGTAATAAATACGCATTGCAATCTTTCTGACCGACTATTTGAACTTCAACGACTAAACCATTTAGCAACTGTAAAATCTGATAATTTTGTCCAGTTTAGTGCATGTGACATAGAAAGTAGCTTTGAAGTTTAGTTTGCCGTGGTGAATCGAATCACAGATTTGTAACGTGGGTTCCACGGGATGTTAAAAACTTGTTGTTTTTGAGCTAAGAAGCTTTCTTTTCGAAATACCCACATATTTTTGACAACCTGCAGTTAGAATATGTACATAGATTTTCTTTTGTGTTTCGAGGTACAGAACAATGCCGCGTGGCGAGGAATCTCCTCCGCGACGCCGGCTCTCGACGCCCGACCGACAGGGACCCGGTCCAAGTCGAGAATCAAGGAGCCGTCTCCGTCAAGAGGTGGGTGTCTACCGAAGCCGTAGCCGCCTGCGCAGCATCGACCACGAGCTTCGAGAACAAGAACGAAGCCAAAGTAGAAGAAACCTAGAACGTGAACTCGAACGTGAACGTGCCCGTGCACGTATGTTGGAAGACGAAGTACGAAGAGGGCGCAGTCGATCGCGGCGAAGTGCTATCGTTGAGGAACGGTTGCGTCGCCGCGATGGAAGCGTTCGTCGTCGCGATGGAAGCGTTCGTCGTCCTCGCAGTCCAGAAGCAGGAAGGCCAGCTGCTACACGGGGCGGCGAAGACAACCAACGAGCACCACGGAATAATAGGTCAGAGAGTCCTACTTTTAGTTCTAAAGATATAGTTAATTTAATTAAGTCGATAGGTCAGTCTAAATCTCAACCGTCGACTTTAGCGACCTCCTTACCAACTAGCAGCATGAATCACAAAAATATATTGCCGGATTTTGACCCATCTTCGAAAACACAGCGAATTAATATTTGGCTTAAGAAGGTCAACGAGTGCGCTACTGTTTACGGTTGGGATGAGAAGATAACTATACATTTCGCAATGCAAAAGCTTCAAGGATTGGCGAAAATTTGGTATGAGAGTTTAAATACCATCCTGTTTTCGTGGGCCGAATGGCAGCAAAAATTGTTGGATGCATTCCCATATGAGCAGAACTTTGGCCAATCCTTGGAGGACATGCTTAAGAGGAAAAGTAGGGCAAATGAGCCTCTGGAAGTCTATTATTACGAAAAGTTAGCGTTGTTAAATCAATGTGATATCGAGGGCAAGCGTGCAGTCGACTGTATCATTCATGGATTAAGCGACAAGACGATGAAATCTAGTGCTAATGCGTTACGTTGTACCCAACCTGATCAGTTATTACAGTTTCTGATGTGCAATAAAGAAACACCTCAGTTTTTCGATCGTATGCAGCCTAGATTTAGACCGCCACCCGTTGAAAATAATTCCGCTACTAAATTTAATAAGGCTAGTGTGAGCAGTAGTCAGATATTTTGCTTTAATTGTAAAGAGCGCGGACACCCTTACTCTAAATGTTCCAAACCGATAATTCAATGCTCGAAGTGCCGTAGATTTGGTCATAAGATAGAAAATTGCATGGTTAGAGTAGAAAATGTTGACAACAAATCTTACACTGAACTTGTCAAAATGTAATTTTCTGCAAGAAAGCATAAATTATTTGGGTTATGATATCAGCGCGGCTGGGGTACGTCCCGGTAGCAAAAAGATTCAGTCTGTTCAGGACTTCCCCTGTCCAACCAATCCACATTCAGTTCGTCAATTCCTCGGATTGGTAGGATACTTTCGAAAATTTATACGGAACTTTGCAGCCATAGCGCATCCATTAAATAGACTGCTAAAGAAGGACGTAACTTGGGAATGGACGACAGAACAGAATGAGTCTTTTAAATCACTTAAGCATAAACTTATGGATAGACCAATACTCGCTATTTACGACCCGGTTGCTGAGACTGAACTGCATACTGACGCTAGCAAGATCGGGGTCGGAGGTATTTTATTACAGCGTCATCATGGTAGTAGTTCTTTTCAGCCTGTAGCATATTACAGTCGACAAACCTCTCCAGAGGAGAAGAATTTTCATGCGTTTGAGCTTGAGACGTTGGCCGTGGTATGCTCTCTTAAGAAATTCCGAGTTTACCTATTAGGGCAGAATTTTAAAATTATTACTGACTGCAGTGCACTACGATCTACGTTTTCTAAACGTGACCTAATTCCACGCATAGCTCGCTGGTGGTTACTCCTACAGGAATTTCAGTGTATCGTAGAGTATCGCTCTGGTACAAAGATGTCACACGTAGATGCCTTATCGCGAAATCCGATACCAACTCCCGATAGTACGATCGATCCGGAACAATACCCGAGCGTAATGACGATTAGCAGCGATGACTGGTTGCAAACGCTGCAGGTAGGAGATACTGAGATATGCCGAATTCGGGATATATTAACTACTGATATCGATGCTGAAGGTCTGAAGTATATTAGAGACAATTACCTAATTAAGGAGGATAGGGTTTATAAGTGCATAGGCGGCGATAAATCTGAACTACGCTGGGTAGTGCCAAAAGGCGCCAGGTGGCAAATTTGTCGCCTAAATCACGACGAAATGGGCCACTTTGGCTTGGAGAAGACCTTAGAGCGAATAAGGAGAACATATTGGTTTCCAAAATTGTCAAGATTTGTAAAAAAGTATGTTCAGGCGTGTATGGAATGTGCGTACTCCAAGAAAGTTACTTCAAAAGAAGGTCATCTACACACGATACCTAAAATTGAGGTTCCTTTCCATACATTACATGTCGACCATTTGGGACCGTTTGTGCGATCAAAAAGGGGTAACTGTTATCTCTTGGTGATCGTAGATGCGTTTACTAAATTTGCTTTCGTTCAACCAGTGCGCAATACTAAAACTCAAACAGCCTTACGAGTTTTAGAAGATATATTTTATACCTTCCGCAATCCAGACCGCGTGATCACTGACCGTGGTACGTGTTTTACGTCGCACGCGTTTAAACGTTTTTGTCTAGACAAAGGCATTAGGCATGTCTTAAACGCAGTTGCCAGTCCACGTTCAAACGGGCAGGTGGAAAGATATAACCGCACGATTCTTAACTCGCTGACCGCCCAGAACCTAAATTACGACGAGAAGGACTGGGACGACAAAGTAGGTAGGGTTCAGTGGGGAATGAATAATACTCGGCAAAAGACAACGGGAAGGACTCCGGCAGAGGTGATGTTTGGGCCACAAATAAACTCGGAAATCAATCCTAAAATGAATGAAATAGTTTATGAAACACAAGAAGCTTATGATTTAGAAACTATACGTGAAGAAGTTAAAGATAGAATTGACGAAGAACAGGAAAAACAAAAGCTATATTACAATAAAAACCGGCGTCCTGCCCGTATATATAATGAGGGTGAGTTAGTTAAAATTACCAAAACATCTTTCAATAATGATGGGAAAAGTAAGAAGTTATTGCCGGCATACATAGGTCCATATAGAATAGTTGAGGTATTGGGTAACGATAGGTACCGTTTATCTGCGATTCCAGGGTTGAGTACAACCAAAAATAAGCGTAAAACCACCGTCGCAGTTGACCGCATGCTGCCTTGGGTACATGTAGCTGCCCTGAATGTAAATGATGTAGACGATGATAATGATGAGGTTGACAATGTCAATGAGGATGTTGATAGTAGTGATCATGAATTGTAATTGTGTTATGGTTTATTGAATGTAAATATTGGAAATGTATTGCGATATTTGTGAGAAGGAAGGGTTCACAGATATCAATAGAATAAGTAGAAGTAGTTGATGTTTGTGAGAAGGAAGGGTTCACAGATATCAATAGAATTAGTTGGTGTTTGTGAGAAGGAAGGGTTCACAAACTCCAATAGATTAATTAGAAATAGTTGATGTTTGTGAGAAGGAAGGGTTCACAAATATCACTAGAATAAGTAGAAGTAGTTGATATTTGTGAGAAGGAAGGGTTCACAGATATCAATAGAATTAGTTGGTGTTTGTGAGAAGGAAGGGTTCACAAACTCCAATAGGCTAAGTAGAAATAGTTGATGTTTGTGAGAAGGAAGGGTTCACAAATATCAATAGAATTAGTTGGTGTTTGTGAGAAGGAAGGGTTCACAAACTCCAATAGGCTAAGTAGAAATAGTTGATGTTTGTGAGAAGGAAGGGTTCACAGATATCAATAGAATTAGTTGGTGTTTGTGAGAAGGAAGGGTTCACAAACTCCAATAGGCTAAGTAGAAATAGTAGATGTTTGTGAGAAGGAAGGGTTCACAAATATCACTAGAATAAGTAGAAATTGTTAATTTTTGTGAGAAGGAAGGGTTCACAAAAATATTAATTACATATCAGTACAATAAGTAGAAGTAAATTATGTTCGTAATAAGCCAGGGTTCAAAAATGTCTTACAATTTAATACGTGTTCTTTGTGAAAGGGAAGGCGTTACAATTATTGATGTGTATCTGACGGATAATATGTATAATATTTTTTTTTTATCTTTCATTGTGAATCCTGGTTCGATGCTGGCGACAGATTGTCTCGATATTATAGCCGAGTGTTAGGTTTATGAAAACTGCTCTGTTTGCGTGCATGAGGACATGCACGAGGTCAGGATGGTCGAGTGTTAGGTTTCGAGTTCAATTAGATCAACTTTAAATAAATGTCACTGTCAAATACTCCATATAAAAATGAGTGAACGAATTGAACGTGAGTTGAAGGGACAGCTAGTGACAGTGAATGATTTTTGGTCGGCATTGTGGGGAGATCGACATTCTGGCGGGAGCAAGCATCGAAGCTGGACGAGCGTTGGTATTTTCTAAGAGTTGTGTTGGGAGTTGGAATAAATTGGTGCCTGGAATAATACGTAAGTACTTAATTACTTGAATACACATTGGTTGTATCTGAAATATGAGTTTTATTATAGTAGTATGGACTACTATGAACATTCATTCATAAAGTAATTGCTCTTATGATAGTATGCCCAATTGACTTTCGTTATTAGTTCGTATATATGCTTATCATAAGTAAGCAAATTGAATAGGCCTCCCATCAGTTTACTGCTAATATAGTTTGTTGACTATCACAGTCTTCGGTTTCATCTGTCCAGTCTGTATTATCTATTATATTACAGCTGCCAGTTAACAAATCACGCTTCAGCGAATAGGACAATCTAAATACAAACGGCTGATGATCTCGCTTTCTAAACCACTGAAGATATACTAAAACGATGTTCACTCAGGAGCAATGCCTTCTAAAGTTCTAATCCTAAAAGTAGCGCTCAACTTCGTAAAAGAATGTACAAAATTTTCTGACTTAATTCACAATTATGTTCATCATACTGGTAGCTAATTTTCACAAAATGTTCATAAATTATAGCCAATAATAATAATTAGTAACTTTTTCAGATAATCCATTGATTTCTATTGCTGAAAACCGTATGAAAATCTGTACAATAGTTTCTGCGATTATCCCGTACAAACACGAACTCAGCGCGGCGAACGGGACTTTTTTAAGTAGTTTATCACTACTAGTGGCTCTCGCGTTTGGACTGTTCCAAGACTGTATATTGTACTATTGTATGGGGCGTTTTAGCGCTCAGTAAATACGCCTGACTTTGACTCTCATTTTTGACGTTTCTAGTATTCGATTTCCAGTTTTCTCGATATAGACATTTGATTCTCATGAGAAAACGAATTGAATAACACAAAAAAATGGAAGCAACATCCCAATTATGGAAAAAATTGCTTGTTTCATCGAGATTCTAAAATTATCTAGCACATGATATGTCCAGGTTTCAATCCACAGGATATTTTTATTAAGATTTATCAGGGTCTATTTTTCAAACATAAGTTATACAAAAACTTTTATTGTATTATTGTATAACCTACTTAATTCATTGGAATTTAATCCTAAAAAAAATGGAGTCAACATCCCTATTCTATATTTACAAAAACATATTGAACATATAACACGAAAAAAGAAGTATCGTTACATATATTAAGTTCATGGTTGAAATAATGACAACACCTGTTGCTTACTGTTAGTGTGGCTTAAAAAAAGTAAATAAAGTAATTCATCCCTTATCTGGCTGCGCCATGTTTGCTGAATGCACACACACAACTTTCAGAATAATTTTAATTTATTTTGTTAAACACGTTTCCCGTGATGAACATTTCAAAATTCATACGTAGTTTCCCGGTCTTGGTTTATGATTTTACAACCAAAGGGTTACATTTCTCCATTTCACCGATCTTACGATAAAGTTAGACGCAACTTTAAGTAGTACGCATAGGATCATATTATAAAATAATATGACGACATTGATCTTGATTCCATGACTCCAACAGAGCTTCAACGTCTTATCAAAATCCGTTGTTCTTATAGAAAATTACTTTCAAAAATTTAGTTTTAACCACGCCTTGTCATTATTTTTATAAGGTAAAGTATACATTTTCGCAACAACCTTTTAATAATTATATCAAGCGTGCGAATCGATGTGAATCGTCGCGGAGGGGATTCAAAGACGTGAGGGGGCTGAGTTTGCGGGTGCGGGGTGGCGAGGGACGCCGCGGCACCGCGCAAGTCGCCGCCCGTATCGACCGCCCCGGATGTGCATCAGGCGACCCACCTACTCGTGGAACACTAAGACACCGTTCAGAGAGATGCCAATACATATTATACGGCAATACGGCATTGTCTCGTCGTTCATGTAGGTATAGGTATACCACTCAACAGCTCCGCCTTGTGACGTGTGCTGTTAACCGCTAATGTTCCGTGAAGCCGTCTAGCGGTCTCGTCAATTTGCCCTTTTCCCTAACGTGACATATCGTGTTAATCTTCAAACATGGAGAGCTTTTCCGTTAATGGACACTTCGAGCTTTGCTATAGCGTGCTTGAGTATGGTAGTGCACTAACTACAGGCTAAAATTATCCGATTAACATTAAAAAAACATGTTACTCACTACACCACAAGATTTCTCTTATGTTTGCCGAAAACGGAGAGAAAATTCTTTCGCCTTCTTCCCATGTAAAGTCTTTCTGAAAGACCATTCAAATTTGGTTAATAATTGACAATGCTCTTTGAAAGTGTGATGTTTATGTTTTCTTTTTCAATAACTTGAGGCAAAGACGACGAGGTGACAAAATTAATAAAATATATAAATACCTATATACGTCCTATACATTTTTCTTCCATGAATATCATCGAAACTGAGAACCATATCTACTAGGTCTTTTCGTTTTCACGGATGAAAAGATTGTAACGATGTCATCCTTTTTCGTTATTATTTCACCTCTTTTCTCATTCACACTGTCCATTCACAAATTTGAATTTAGATAAATTCAAATTTTAAATTTACGTCTGACTTTTCTTTCGGGTTCCATACTTCCATCAGTCCTCTCATGGCCATATTCTGACCTAGCTACACATATAGTAATCTGTGATTCTGACTCAGAGCTGTGCTCAGAGCTACAATACTGCTAATCGTTCGCGGAAGATATGATCATATCATCGTAACGTAGATAGATATACATGTGTTTACTTCATAGATTTACATACGTATATATGTCAGTCAGATGTGGGTCAAATTTGGCTTTCAAGATTTGACCCATACTAACAAGGTAAGTTAAGTAAAAGCTTGTAAAAACTACTATAGCTACACCGAGCTAGAAATTAGAAATAGTGAACATTACATACCTCAAATCTACATGCTTTTTATCGTTCATTTTGAGTAAAGTATCAAAACTGGATCCTGAATGCGGTACACCGATAGAAATAAAGGGGACAAGATTTTTAAAAGGCTTTTCTAATAAGATGTTCTACAATTGTCATTATTGTCATTTTTATACCTTGACATTTATTTAACAATGGACATAATTATACCTTATCAATTAGCATTTTAGACTTAAGTCGCCTAACCCGTTCTAACACTGTGCGTCGGGCGCGCCATGCACTAGCAACAAATGAATACTGCTATGAAAACGTATTCCTCTACAGTCAATCCAATTGATTTAATTATATCTCAGCGGAATAAAAATAAAAAGACTTGTCTACATAGAGATCTGTGCTCGGGTCTCAATTAGTTTGCGGTCAGGTTAGTTAGTTGTTTATATTTGATATCATCAGTTATATATATTTTTTATACTCATGGATAACGAGACGAGCCGGTCGTTTGCCCGATGGTAAGCATATCGCCGGCCCATAACTTGAAACGAGCCTGCGCGGCACTCCATTGCGCTCGTAACTTTGAGACATTAGGTATTAAGTAAATTTTATTAGTTTTTTCGCTCAATGGATCTTCCGAGTTAGTCCACTAGATTGTTCCCGTGTGTAAAACTTCAGACAGGCTCCCTATGAGCACTCTATAACGAAGATAAATATAGATAAAATATCTTGCAATTTTATATATTTAGCTAATATAAGTTTTTATTATAAGGCGTAATGTCGCGAGCTCATCAGTTAATAATAACCTTGGTTAATATAACGTTATGATGTATAATGTTAAGGCGTAGTCATCCGTTAGCACGACAAAAGTCGATAAAACGGAAGAACACACCGGAACTGAGGGAGGAAGCGTTTATTCCCGACGTGGTTAGGTCAGTGACACCTATCCGGAAGCGCAGTCGATCGATTCAATGGGGTGCAGCCTTCCACAATAGGGAATATGCATGTGGTTTAAATTTGTTTGAAATATTTTTTTTCCGAATTTATATCTACCGTCCTGACTGACAATATATCTATAGGTATATAAAATATGATTTTCTCAGGTAATTCCTTTTTAATTGCAGAAAATAATAAATAAAAGAGCAAAATAAGCAAGCGAAATTAAATTTTGCGAAATGCTTCAGCATTTCTCGTGACGTCACATACCATTGAATTGCCATCAATATCGATATTCAGTGATGCCAATTTAGCCCTGCCAGGATTAGGGGCCTAGCCCACTATCTGATTGTTTCCCCATAAATAAAAATTTTGCCCCTAGGTCCAAATCTTGCCCATAATTAGCATATCTGTCAAATTATAGCAAAATAAGCAAATATTTTTGGGCAGATTTAGTTCCAGTTCGTAATTTTTGGGTCTTTTTTAAATTCGAATTAGGTCCAAAACCTGACACCGAGTTGGCAACACTGGATAAATGGATATCCAGGTCAAGAGAAAAAAAGACATCCACACTCCACTTTTTATACTTTTTTTTATGCATTTGATACTACGCCACAGAACATAACTACATATAACGACTTGTACTATTACTTATTTTGTAGTATAACGTGGTATATGACGTCATCGAAAACTCGCAAAAAATGGCGGCGTTTAAACAGCTAAAATCTATGCGATGTTTTAAATATGATTTTAAAAATTATTTGAACGTTTACAAAAATATTTATATATTTTAATATATTATTTCGACATAAAATATAAAAAAATTACATGCATATTCCCTATTGGCACTCACCTCCCACTACACTTCACGAACCATAAATTGTCGTCGAGCCATGAATATGCTAGGTTTTTAACCACATTCAACTTGTAAAAAACATCTTGTTGAAGCAAACAAGTGAAAAATAGTTTATGGGCTCGATCATTTGTTAGTCAAAAAAAGATACAGTCTCTTAGGGTTAGGCCATGGTTGAGCGCATGAACTCGTTCGTCCTTAAAGGCAGTCTCCGATTGGAGCGATGTCAACCTGGTCAAGTTCAATTCACTAAGACCCAGGCGTGTCTGTTCTCTGCCGAACGGAGTGCATTTCAGCTGGCTCCGT
This sequence comes from Crocallis elinguaria, assembly GCA_907269065.1. Classification (NCBI taxonomy): domain Eukaryota; kingdom Metazoa; phylum Arthropoda; class Insecta; order Lepidoptera; family Geometridae; genus Crocallis; species Crocallis elinguaria. The sequence continues at coordinate 11,638,805 of OU026077.1, forward strand.
CTTTCCGAGATGTATCCGTGCAAGTAACTGATCACCTGGAGATGCTTGGCGTTTCTCTGTCTTCTACGCTCAATTTTGGCTCTTATATTGAGTCTAAGCCTCAATTGGCTGCCAAAAAGCTAGGTATCCTTGCAAAGGTGAGACAATATTTCACATCGGAACAGCTGCTCAACTTATACCAAGCACAAGTTCGTTTATGTGTAGAGTATTGTTCTCATCTTTGAGAAGGTTCAGCCACATACCAGCTTGAGGCGTTGGAGACAATCGAGAGCCAAGCGGCTCATTAGCATTACTGACTCGTTAGTTGAGGCTAAGCTTCAGAGCCTAGAGCATCGTCGTAGAGTCGCCAGTTTATCGGTTTTTTATAGGATACATTAAGGCGAGTGTGCTCTGGAATTACACGACCTGATCCCATCATCCCCCTTCCATCTGCGGTCGACCAGACTTTGTGAAGCGCCATCGTTACATGGTGAGTATTCCACCGTTTTTCTTCACATTTGTGTTACCTTTGGTTTCGTTGAGTTACAAATTTGGTATACATAAGGATAGACGGATAGACAGTAAAACTAAGCATTGTTTTAACTTTTATCATTGCGTGGCATGGAGCCTTTTATATTCATTTCCAGACTACACGAATACAAAAGCTAATACAAAATGTATTATCTGGTTTTGGTTCTGTTTGGGTTTCTACTGGGTCATTCCACGGTGACGGGCGTGACATTTCAACTTCTATTTTGTGCATTTATTCTTTAACTATTATACGAAATTGCTTAAATAATATTGTAATAGATAAGACATCGATGGTTTTTACTAAATTTACAACATTTTTTTTCTTATTCGGCTCACAAAACAAGTTACGACGATTTTAGTCGCTGTGACGGGCGTGACGCGTACTCGAACTAGATTATCGACCTCTTCGACAAGACACAATATTTCTGCTAATTACACAATTGTTTTTTAAATTCAATTAGTCCGCCTTTTAGTATAATATGCCTTCTAGATTTACAGTGATATGTCGTATGTGAATATTTGATATTGCAGTTTTCGTGACCTGAAATAAGTTGTGACGGGCGTGACAAGACTTTGTGACGGGCGTGACGAGTTCAATTTTTAATAAGTAAACAAACAATTTTATCACCTAAAGTCATATAAGCATTAACCCAAATTCCAAATTTATAAGCGAAAGTTTAAAAAACTCCGTTTATTAGCCGGTTTTGTTAATGTTAGGACTAACTCTTCTGCGAGTGTCCGTCTGGGTTGTTACCACCGCTTTGCTCGTGAAGTCTGCCGCCAAGCAGTAATGTGCAAGCATTACTGTGTTCCGGTTTGATGACCAGAGTAGCCAGTGAAATTACTGGGCTTATGAGACTTAATGCCTAATGTCTCAGGGTAACAAGCGCACTGCAGTGCCGCACTGGCCTTTGTGTTTCAAAGTTCTGAGTGGCACTGCAATTGTTATGGACCGGCGTTAGGCTTACCATCAGGCAAACGACCAGCTCGTCTTGTTACCAAATAATATATATATAAAAAAAAAAGGTAAAAATACTGTGATGGGCGTGATTTGTGACGGGCGTGACCAAAGTAATTTGCTCAGCATCACCAATCAGTAACATAAAAATTTATAAAAGTTATTCACATACATTCCTTTGCGACATATCCTTACTTTCGTAAGCTTTATTACAACGTGCAAGTGATTTGGACTCTTTGATGAGAACTTTTCTATGTATTTTGTGACGGGCGTGACATGCAAACTTGCCTTGCTAAAATGATTAGTAAAATATTATGTAATTATCTGAGAAACACCAAAAATTGTTCCACCACAAGCTGATATCTTGAGCACTCTGTTGACAGTCAAAATATCGCGGAATAACCCATAGAAAACGCAAATCAGTGTTTCCAACACACATGTGTTTTTTCTACCATGGAAATTCCTTGGCAAGATGAAACATCAAATGAAATTTAATTGAGTGAATGCTAGAATTTTGTTTTTTTTACATCATTAGGTGAAAATTAAACATATTTACTATTAGTAATTAATGTTAAAGTGCTTGTAACATAACATTTATTTTTACCTCATCTGGTATCGATTACCGTGGAATGGCCCTACTGTAATTGTAAGACCAAACATCGGGTGTTTCAAATGTTAGGATGTCGTAATCCAATAATTAAGTACTGTGCAAGTAAGCTAGCATTATGCATTAGATGGACAGTTGCGTTGCGGTGCATTAGGGAGCGTCGATGAGCCGAGACTGTGAGACGGTCGTGTGATGTTTAGTAGTCGAGAAGCGCGCGCGCAAGCGGTGCGGCGCATTTCTTTTTTTGTCCCCCGCGGATTCCATTGCCCCATGTCCAACCTGTAAGTCCGGCAGTTTGCCGAGCGTTGACCGCGTGCCTTGCCACGAAGTGCAAAGCCGTTGGACTACCTACTGTAGACGCTTTCCAAGCCGCCGTAAACCTTTAAACGATAAAATGTATTCGGTCGCCTTCCCTTACGTCTCTTTGATGTTTTATTTCTGAGAACCTCAGAAAGTTTATAAAGCGTAAACAGAGATGTGGGCAGGACCAACATTGACGTCGCTGAGTTTGAGGTCAACATATTGAATCTTATAATTTAGCAAAGTACTTTCATGGCTTAGACAGATGTTTAAACAGAAACAATGTCCTTTCGTATAATACATTATTAGGTATATATATATTACTAGCTTCTGCCCGCGGCTTCGCCTGCGTGGTGTATATCTTTATAGCACAATATGTGTTATTCCGAACCTAAACGATCTACCTTCCAAACATTCAAAAACACTAACTTTCGCATTTATGTATAATAGGGTAAGAAGTAGGATTTTCAGAATTGGTCCTCTTACAGTTTTGTAAGTGGACCTAATGCTGAGGATAGTGACGTCTATAAATTATATCACACAATTAACCTACTTGTGTGATATAAATTATAGCCTAGATACCTATTTAACAACTTTCAGGAGAGGGAGGGGAGGGTGGGGACGGGGCCGGTCAAGTCAAATCTGAAGACATCTCACCAAGGGTAGAGAAGGAGTCGAAAAATCGCCAAAATCACCTCACGTAATTAATGGACGCCCCCTTACATTAGCAGAAACTAGACTTATGTAAAAGGTGCTGTAGGGTAATCCTACTTTCTACTAATACTATTGTTGGTTTGTCCTTTTTCACGCAGTAACGGAGCAACGGATCGTCGTGATTTTTAGCACAGATATAGTTTATGGACCGGCGAGTAACATAGGCTACTTTTTATCCCGGAAAAATCCGCGGTTCCTGTGGGAACGCGGGTGAAAACCGCGGGCAGAAGCTAGTTTATTATAAATACTAGCTTTTGCCCGCGGTTTTCACCCGCGTTCCCACAGGAACCGGTCAGTTTTCCAGGATAAAAAGTAGCCTATGTTACTCTCCGGTCCATAAACTATATCTTTGCCAAAAATTACGTCGATCCGTTGCTTCGTTACTGCGTGAAAGAAGGACAAATCAATAAACACACTTTCGCATTTATAATATCAGTATGGATTCAAATTTGAGTACAATCATTAGGTATAATATTATTATCATATGTATTATAATTCTCGGGTCTTTGCCCGTACCTTTGATAGGCGTTAATGGAGCCGTAGCCAAAAATGTTAATTGAACTATGGTGTTCTTTTGAGATATGTTTATATTGGCGACACATCCTGATAATGTTTTATAAGAGGAAGTAGGTAATTAATCTTATACACTATAGCAGTGAAAATGAAAATGTTTTCGAGTGCATACCGCGTGCTCGCGGTTTAATATGAAGGAGAATCAATTTCAGAATGAATTATTTTAAATAGACAAACATACACTTACTATAATAAATGCGAAAGTATGTTTGTACGTTTGTAGGTTTATCCTTATTACATGCAACAACGGAGCAATGGATCGACGAGATTTTTGGCATAGATATAGTTTATGAACTAGAGAGTAACATAGGCTACTTTTTACCCCGGTTCCTGTGAGAACGTGGGTGAAACCGCGGGCCGAAGGTATATATATATCATATTTTATTCTAAATATGTAGCAGATAACGCGGGTATAAAAGTTGATACTTTGTTCTATTGCCTAGTGCGGTGTCTCACAACTAAGTCATAAAAGGGATAAAGAACAAAGTCAAGGGAAAGAGAGGGCGAGTGAGCGCAGAACTTGCGCGCGAGCCGTTCATTGATGCGCAGGCGCCGACGCGGGGCGGGGTCGCGGGAGAGGAATGCGGTCGCGGCGAGCAATGACCGCGCCAGGGTCGCTTCCTTTACGAGAAGCGCGGGCCGTCGTACTACACTCGACCTCTCCCCCCGCTTCCCTCTTCCACCCGTACTACATGCTCCTCTCGGCTTCGACGCGCGCTTTTCGACCCGAAGTCCGTTACAAAAATTAAGTGCGCCGCATTCCGCTAACGCTTCTTTGTCTCTGTCGCACTGGAGCGAAGGCGCTTTCTCCGTTTCTTTCGGTTTCGATCGTCGTCATCGCCAACAAGCTCGTTCTAAGTAATACATTTGTGCACAGGAACTAGTACAAGATTGCGGTTACTGAAAGCCTATATAAATAATATTAATATGTGGTATGTATGATGTATCACAGAAAATCATAAATATCATTTATGTTTATCAGTTTCTAAGATAATTTTAAAACCATGTAATAAAATATGATACAACACAGCAAGTCTCAGTTGTACTCATTGTACTCATTTCGACGTGCAGCTTAAAGTGACGCAGTCGTATGCCCGTTTTCTTTTCCATCATTGTCAATTGTCACCAGAGGGTAATTAATAACTATAATCTTCTTCAGTAATTAAAGACAAGGTTACGATGAAAGTAATAGGCAATGCTCGTGAAATTAATACTCGAAGAAGTCTAAAACTTAAAGAGGTCACTGATTTAGAAATGTAGATATAGTGTAATGTACAACAATATATATACATTATTTCGCTTTCTTCTAGTATTCTTATTCTAGTAAATTTCCCATGACTTCATACAAATAAAAGTGAACTTAAGCGATAACACATTAAATCACAAGAATATTCAGCTAGAAATAATAATTACATTTTACATAATTATGTACATTAAAAATAAAACAGACCTTAATTATTATCAAAACAATATTCGTACGGGACCTGATTTCGTTTCACTCACTGACTAGATGCCATCCTCGTTGGTTTCACTAGTTCTTAGACTACCTACTTAGTCTACTAGAGCGTTGATCGCCATGTCTCGGTCAAAAATCGAGGACAGTCATGGTCGCGTTTCGGGTCATGACCAAAATCGACGACTGCGGCTCGCAGATGTTTCTTTATCTCTTTCTTTATAATTTCAATTAATAAAAAACTAGATTCGCTATTTCGTAAAGATTCGACAGCATAATTATTGTCTGAAAAAGATTCTTGTTGAACATTAGTATTTAATTAACGAATTCATATGTGCAAGCAATTTCAAGAGGTGACTGAAATGTATTCTTCATTTAGAAAGTCCGTTACAAAATGCAGTTTTAGATTATGGTAAAATAGTCGAAGAAGATAATAAAATATGAGAGACGGAGAAAAATGGACGAGAATTTGTCTTTTTTGTCTATTTTTCGCTATTCCTTATAGGAATATAAATAGATTCCTCCTTAGATCCATATAGACTGGAAAGTCTTTAAAAATAGAATTTATAGGAAAAAAAAAATTTTGCCATCCAAGCTGATCCCAAAGTTCAGAGTTTATTTCTATATAACTTTTTAAAACTAAAAAATCGGTTGTACAGTTCAACAGGTAGAATGGTGGTATTGTTGGAAAATGGTTTTCGTTACTGTAAGTCAGATTTTAACGTTATTAATGACGATACAAAAAATAAAATCTGGCCGTCAAGTTTCAAATTTGCGAGCCATATAATAATATAGTCGTCACATCTTTGAAGCAGAACTTCTGCAAGTTTATCCCACCTTGGCTTTTGGAAAGCTGATTGACATCGGCATTTCAGCATGCCTAGACACAAAGAATGAATCATCTTATACAATGTATCCGGAATCCGGATATTAACAGTATAAGCGATAGTCTACGTTCATATATAAATGATTACAACTATATTTGGATACAAAACGGATGGGTTTTGTATCAGATAGAGTGTAAACCTACTACCCCTATTTTAGTAAAATTACCCATCTTAGGGCTGTAAGATCTAAAGCAGTTAAAACTACGAATTTCGTAATCTACAGTTAAACTTAATCTATGGTTTTATACAGTCCTAAGATCAAATTGGAAATAGGAGCAGATTAGTTAAACTTCGATTAGTCTGATACACATGGCAATATTGTCATGTCTCGTTCATTTGTTCACTTAAATAATGACAGTCATTTGACATCATTGACATTACTTGAAGTTATCTTTTGTCATGGTATTTTACCTATAATCGATATGAATATTTGCGACGCATATTTAATACCCTTGTGGTTGGATGAGATATTTTACTTTCGATCTCATTTAATAGCTCTTGCTGACGCTTTGGAGACGCGAAAATGGCGTATGAATTCCATTTCATCCCATTGATCTCGATGCCTATTGTTCGCACGTTATACATTCTGCTTTATATAAAAATATCGTTCAGCTCATTTATTAATTCGATATCCGAATCAGAATCATTGTAATAATTTTTCATTACACTACAGAGTTTTTAATATCCAATCCACAAAAGTAAACAACGAAAGTAAACTAAATGCTCAAAGTTTCAAACACGGTGAAACATGATAACAGGCCAGGCAGCCATATTGAAAATATACGTTACATTGACAGTTTAACCTACGCATGGAAGTTTAACTGTACCCTGAGACAAGTTTAAAGTATCTAATCGATCGTTTAAACTACCCATGGACGGTTAACTACCATTGATCTTAGTAAATAATCAGAGACAGGAGATTAAACTCTCCGTTGTAGTTTAAACCGCTTTTGATCTTTTAGTGATAGCTCTTGGATAAGTACCCATATCTTTTTAGATCTTTTAAACTGATCTTTAGAAACATAAAATGATGTTGCCTTATATTAACCGGCACTCAGGGAGTTCCATAGACGGACGGTCTTTACAAAGATTTGATCGGCAATTTAATGATGATATTGGCTGACCCATCCTCCCAGACACTCAGAACTTTGAAACACTAAGGCGTGCGCGGCACTGCAGTACGTTTGTTATCCTAGCACATTAGGTATTGTCTCATAAGCCCAGTAATTTCACTGGCTACTTTGCTCATCAAACCGGAACATAGTATGTACACTTTCTTGGCGGCAGACTTCACGCAAATTTCTAGGTGATTTGTAGGATTGACCCTGTCAATATGAACCCTGTGAATCATATATTAACATTATATTAATCATATATTATGTGGGCTACCAAGATTATGACGTGAGTTTTGGCTGGGTTCAGGTAGCAGTCCATTACGTGATGCAACGTAAGTCACCGTTAATAGTTGCAATGGCATCGAGGAGGTAGGAATAAATTTGGACATCAGCTGCATATAAGTATTAAGTGGTAAGAAGAAGTTAGTTAAAGGAAAATTGAATTAATGAAAATAGCAAAAGAGGAGAGGACACAATACGCATGTGGGATGCCGGCCGACGTTCGTGTCACAATTACTCACACTATGAAGAGAAAGTCTCTTAAAGGTGTATTAGCTGCCGTCTTCCGAACAAATAACTTCAACACCAGTCACCGTCTGGTAGAAGTTAATAGAGCGTAGAATATCCAAGAAGATACGAGTATCACAATAGATGGTATTAAACTCGTTGCTGAAGTCCAGCAAAGTCAACACGGTTAAAGTCTGGCCATGCTACATGCCTTAACAGAAATCGTATTATTTTTACTAGCGCTGTAATTAACAGCTAACAGTTAAGGTGCTTTGGCTTAAACAAAAGCCAGGTTGATAAGGATAAAGGAATTGTTTTGGACAAGGAATGAGCCAAGTATTTGATTGTTGACAATGACAAGGTGTTAAAGGACTTTCGATAGAAATCGGAGTATAGAGAGAGAGAGGTACCTATGTTATCGTTATTTTATTATTCTATAATTTTTTTATAACGGGTTATTAGCAGCTTTTAGAAAAAAAAAATGTTTCAGGAAAAAGTTTTATATGGGCACAAACTTTGTAGCGACCAAGGGTTGTTTTACAGTTTAACAATCTATGGGTTTATAGTAACGTCGAGTAGTAGAAATAATCATGTGGTCAATTTAAAGATAAAAATACAATGGGCGCACAAAGAGTTCAGTGCCATCCAGGGATCCGAACGCGTCGCGCCCAACCGGACACAGGCGAGTGGCGTCCTGCATAACTCGGACCACTATGTAAATAGAGCCGCTTCGCCATCGGTACCATGATTGTAGCGTTGTGAACGTATGGGTATGTAGATGTAGGTTGTTTGTGCCGCGACATGCGGTGCAACGTGCGGCCGTGACGTGCCCGCGACCGATGCCACTCGATGTAAACACCCAACAAGGTTAACTGCCTCAGTATCATGGCATCCTAGTGGTTTTAAACTTTTTTTTTATCAATTTGCACTCCTGTTCGCTTCGCTTACCCTTTAATCTGCACGTCGAGTTGTCTTTATTTCTTTGTCAGTAGAAGCAGTCTATTTATTATGTTTGATTAAACTTGAAGCTAGCTGCAAGCCTTAGTGGAAGTGAGATCAGAAGCCATCCCGTGCGCCCGGATCTGAAATAACTACGCTTGATAATATTTATGTTAGTGTTAGGACTAACTCTTTTGCGAGTGTCCGCCTGGGTTGTTACCACCGCTTTGCTCGTGAAGTTTGCCGCCAAGCAGTAGTGTGCAAACATTACTGTTTTCCGGTTTGATGAGCAGACTAGCCAGTGAAATTACTAGGCTTATGAGACTTAATACCTAATGCCTCAGGGTAACGAGCGCGCTGCAGTGCCGCGCAGGCCTTTGTGTTTCAAAGTTCTGAGTGGCACTGCAATTGGTATGGGACGGCGTTATGCTTACCATCAGGCAAACGACCAGGTCGTCTCGTTACCAAATAGCATAAAAAAATGTAAGCGTTTGATGCCTGAAGTGGCGATATGGTCGAAAGTTCATTTGTGGATTTTTTTTATTGTAATAATGTTATAGCCGTCGGTATTTTTCTATTTATATTTATTCTCCTTATATCCTAGTTTATTCTGGTCACAGACTCGCTGACTGCCAACTTAACTTTTAGATAAACGGAATATATTATTATGTGAATGGTTCTTGAACTTGACATTGATGTCGCTACACAGTATCAAGTTAATACTTTGTAAGTGTAAGTTCTATGTTCTGTGCAATCAAAAAACAACAACTTAATGTTTGGCAGTTATGCCTTGTAATGTTAATTTTTAACTATACATACCGCTGTAGCAGCTTTACATCCATTTCGAAACTTTTGTTATTGAACGAAAATCTATTTATATAGGTACCTACTAAGTTTCTGGTGCGTTGTTGTTCTATTTATGTTTTTTTCACAGACCTAAAATGACGCTAACAGACTACATCTATGTTTTGTTTAGTATAACAGTTTCCATGAAGAGAACTGATTAATAATATTGTCGTTGTAGTCAGATATAAATGTCAAATATAAGTGGCACTATCAATGAGTTTTTAAATAGTTAAATCATGTAGCATTGAGTCAATATCGATATACTAAGACAGTTTTCGCTTTAATAATAATCTATAGTACTTTCGATCACTTTTGAAGTTTGATGTATATCTAAATATCGATAGCATTAGACAAAGTTGTATTTTTTTTAAATAAAACAACTACAATAAAATTATTGAATTGAGGCCTGCCGTTAATTTTATTGGTATCTAATTAGTTTGCACGCCTCGGTCGTTTTCCATGCACATTCTATGCATGGCCGAGTAACGGTGCTTTTGTCTAGACAGGCAAATGTTCTAGTAGAACTCGCTTCAACGGCTCCTCCAACATATGCGCGCAAAGTAGCAGAACTCGTGCCAAAAACATATTTATCTGTAACTAATTGTACTGTTTGTTCTACCACTTCAGACGTATTTAAAAGTTTTATTTTGTGACGAAACAATTATAAATGTTAGGTTTAGCTCTATGTAAATTAATACTTTAAATTAAACTTACATATTTAAGAATATGTGTTATGTTATACCAATGTTTCATCTTTTTTTTACTGGGCTAAATGCCTTTTTTAACTAGCTAATACATAAATAAACACTACATCTAACCTAGCTAGCTACAAAAACAGCTGGATAATCTTTGTAGATTATCTTGTGCCCTAGTAGGCCTATAGATAATCCAAATGTTCTAGCTCACTACCAGTTGGAAGCGTACCCAGCAGCTGGCGGCATTGCCTCATCATTGTTTCATCTTGTATTTCAAACTGACGGAGGTATAATTTGTATTATTATTTTACATTATTGTTATTTTAATTTTAGCATCTCGAGAAATATTCCTTGATTGGCTTCCAGAAAAAGGTTTTTTATGAGAGACAACTTTTTCGTCAGTCCGACTTTCGGATATTTTCGATTTTCTAAATACCTGAAATCTATCAGCAGTAGGTAAAGGGAACTCCACCTTTACAAATAATACGCCAGTGTACATATTCAAATCAAAAAAGTAGTTAATATGGCAACGGTTATAAATACGTTTATTCAATCATAATAATTGTTCTGGTAGGCTAGGTACATACGAGAGCTATAGGTTGGCTCCGTGCCACACTCCGCAAATAGTACAGCGCTACGAACTATCGAATGATAAATATACCTGCTGCTATAAAAGCTTCCTATATTATGTATTAACGATCGAAAATTCTATAAACTAGGATTTTATATTAAAACGGCTTGGGATTGTTTGGCGATTGAAACGAGCAGAAACTGGGCATTATTATGTTAAAATTTTATTGTATATGAGAAAATGCTTCCAAAAAACAAACAACATAAAATTGTCAATAAGTTTAGTATAGTATTATTTATTAATAAAACAGCTAAGAGCATGCCCTGTCTCATGCCAGGTCCTCCCAGAAGAGGTTTTTGTAGCTTTAGATATCTTTTTGTATATTTACTTTTAGGTACATACATACTATTTTATTTTATATAAAAGTTGTGTCCACCCCAAGGTTTTAGTAGGTTTTTGTAGAAATAGTTTAAAATATCTAATAATAATAATCATTAGTTGGTAATAATCTTTAGTTTCTTGAGTTTCGTTTTAAGTTTAAAATGGCTTCTTACTATTTATCTGGCTTTCTATAATATCTCGCAGGTGGTGTATAGAGTTTTCAAGTTGAAAATCTGTCCCATACTAATTGTAGCTCTCTCTGTTCTAATATATGTCTGCATTTAGTCCATAATAGTCAATACATTTTATTTCGTCAAATGTAAATCTTATATGTATACACATACATCCTATACGAAGTAGAACGCAGAACTGACGATCACTTATCTCGCATTCAGAACACTTATATTTCTTTAAAACACCTCCATTATTATTTTTACTATACAATGTGTATATGTAAATTGTGCTCATTTTTAAGGAGGTGAACACACAGCTGATATACGACACGAATCAAAAGAAAAACAAAATATTTATTTTACCTCCAATATCATCAAAATATCCTTAATTATTACAAAGCAGAGACACAAAGTCTGCCGCAGGCTTGACGCGGGTGCGAGCTGTCACCGACTATCGTTAGGGTGTCCATATTCTTTCGTATTACCTTGCAAAGTCTAATGACATTTTAGTATGTTTGTTTATTGACATGGATTTATAATCACCTCCTTTAATTTTTAAGAACCCAATACGGCATTTTTTTTAATATTGAGCCGCTTTACATATTGTACGTCCTGTATTTATTGTCGTTATATTTTGTCAAAATATCATCGGTCTAAAACTATAATGTTGTGTTATGTGCTGAAATAAATGTGTTTTATTTCTTTCTTATTTTCTAAACTTCAGTGTACATCATCAGATGTGAATAAAATCAGATGGAACGAACTACTTAAAATATCATAAAATCTTAAAATATTATAAAACAGGATCAAGATCAAGAACCCTCTTCTCCTGTTTGCAAATCGGTCAAACTTTAACTCTTCATTTCCGCCTTAAAGAAGGGGTGTCGTTCGGCTGCTTTTACCAATTGACGGACTTCTAGCTTTATCGCGTTTCTATGAGCACTCGGCGGCTCTATAGTGAAACGTACGCTCGGTTTTTATAGATTCGAAAACAATTGCGTTCGCCGTGAAGTCCAGTGACAGCACTGTTGCTTTATAATGATGGCGTCGAATTGTACGTTTTTGTGATCTGTGTAATTAATATACAAACTTGTGAACATAGAGGACACCCAATGCGTGTCCTCTATGCGTATGGTGTTTATGTACATTTTAGATGAAATTAAAAAAAAAATAACAGCACCTACGCGTATATAAATGGTTTCATCAGGAAGTCATCCCGCGGGTTCTGTTTGTGGCGGGATCAGTTGACGTAATAGCCGAGTAACAAACATTAGGACCGACCACACCCCCTTCAAGAGCGTGGATTTTTCCGATTAAAATGTTCAAATAGCTGATGCCTTTAAATATCAACAGTATATGCCGGCCGGACTGACTGATTAAACCATTTAGTTTGTATTTGTATACTTCTTTGTTGGTCCTGTTAAATTTAATTTATTATATTTAAGAAACTGAATTTAATGTCGCCAGACAATACGCCAGGTCGTCAGACATGGACGTCAGTCTGCGACGGCTTATAATAAAGATCCTTTTATGTGATACATGTATGTTATTTTTCCGAGAATTCGAAAGCCATGAGTAAATATCTGCACGGACAACTTTTTCTTGCAAGTAGATGTTTCTGAATTGCTTAAGGCTATGACGCAGTAATACTTCGTGCGTTGAAGACTGTTCCCACGCTTCATTTGTCTGTCCCCTTCTCGCCAATAGACTCGCTCTTGCATATTGTACCACTTACCAATTTATTGCACTTACGCAGAGCGTCGTTCCCAAGCCCACTAAGAATACAATGTAGTTCAATTTAGCAGGACGGTCAGTGACGACTTACGACGTTTAAATATGTACTTTTAATTTTTAATCGTTGAATAAATCAATGCTTCGTAAATTAAAGCGCTATAAATCTAGATAGAAAACATTTCTTTTAAATGTAAACATAATTATATCAACATTAAGCATGTTAAGTGCTTCAGATAGGTTTTTTATACTATTGGGTAACGAAAGGTACAGATCATTTGCCATAATATGCTAAATATAAAGCCTGCCCCTTACAATTGCAGTGCCATTCAGAACTTTAATAAACTTACCGAAGCTAGTTTTGTTAAAGAGCCGCTAGTAGAGAAAGTTACGCATTTCTAACTGCATGTTAATAACTCCGATATGCAGCTCTCGTTATGTATTGCAGACGGCTAGACTAGGGATCTCAGTCAAATACAGCCCTTCTACCACAGACGTCGCGCGTCGCGATCACCAGACCCGAGGGCGCCTCCACGCCTTCAGTTAATATTCTTTTTTAAATTTTTACTCTCCTATTGCCTACATTTTCTATGCAGCAAACAGGTAGCTATATGCTAAGCAATCTATCCAGAAACAGATGTAGCTTTTTCAAGCGAGTGTGCACTCGATATCGTCAAAGCTGTTTGTGCGCCGCGCGGTCGAGAATGTCGTTGAACAAGTCCGCCCGATGCTCTTGGTGCAAAAATATTCACAGGCCATTCCTGTAGCCGCTTAGCCGCATTCGTGCCATCTCGTTATCAACTACTTGTTTTCGTAATTCGTTATTTACTCGTAGGTATAGAATAATATATTAAGGCGTGTATAGCAGCTAAATAGTATCACATAAAAGATTTTTTTCTGTGGTAAGTGTTTCATGCGCTGGAAAAAATATATGTCATTATTAATCATATTACTAATACTCTTGTGGTGATCAAAACAAGATTTTACCAAATTTACTCGATTAAATAAAACATGAAAGTTATCTCTAAAAATAAGTTTTTAAATGAAATATATCTGTTATTTATAAATGTATATTGATAGAATTAACAAGACTTGTGTATTAATCCCTACTAATATTATAAATGCGAAAGTGTGTTTGTTGGTTGGTCCTTCTTTCACGCAGTACCTAATGGAGCAACGATTCGACGTGATTTTTGGCATAGATATAGTTTATGGACCGGAGAGTAACATAGGCTACTTTTTATCCCAGAAAAGTGCACGGTTCCTGTGGGAACGCGGGTAAAAACTCCGGGCAGAAGCTAGTATATAATAATAGAAAACTTGGTTGTGGTACATTTTCGATTAGGCATCTAATTTTAAAGTAGTTACGCTTTTTTTGGATTTTTACTCAATTTTAGCGGCCCGTGAGGTCTTCCTTCTCATTTATACCAACGCAAACCGACAGTGTGCGTAAAAAGGACAGAATAATGAATGTCATTGACTGGGGATACCGCCTTAAGAGAAACCTGTTTTTTGATTGTATGGGCTATATCGAGAAAATGGTCATGGGCAATGGGCCACTTTATCGTCTAAACTATTTGTTATCGTTATCTTTTCACATTTCCACCCAGCCCCGCCCCAACATATTTAAGCAAAATAGAAGGGAGTGTATTTTACTGTATGCCTGTCAAGAGTTCAGTGAGCCCGTTTAGAATTTTTAGTAATCTATCCTATATGAAGATCGTCCTATCCGCTATATCACTAATGCAGGGAAGTTTTAGATTTTTACACTAAGGCCTATATTCAGTATAATTATTTATACATATACAATTTAGCACGCAGCGTGGCATGTATTACGATGCAAAATTTCGCCCTGGGGTATACAGACCCGCTATGTTGGCTTTCTTTCGATACCTAGACCGTTACTGATTGATGGCCTTTGTGGCGCGGTCGTCGTGCTAAAGTGCCGTACTGAAATTAATATGTGTCCGGCGTACCTAATGATTAGCATCGCATTAGTATGTGCCACTAGACATGTTTGCCAAGCACTCCTCTCGAGAAATATTTGAGTAACCGCTCTTTGGCGAGCTGAAATGGCGACTGGATACGCATCTTGTAACCGACCGGAGATAATTTGGGACGACGACGGCGACTTCAGTAATAAAGAAGTGATATGTACTCTCTCGTACGTGGTGCATGCTGTGTATTGTAACTTATATAAGGTGTACAGTTACGTTGGAAAATTCGTGGAATTTGTAGACTTTTTTCTTGTGGCTTGTGGTTTTCTATTTTTTATTCTCTATTTGTGTCAAGTGATATTGGTATATTCTAAGCTGCTAACATTCTAAAACTGGAATTGAGATGAGCTTTCAAGTGAGACTAAAGGATTGCATCGATTGATACTGAGCGTCGTTTTCCATCAAATTTTGGTCTATGTAATAAACCTATGCTAAATTTAGGTAACTATCTGACATCATAAATAATATAAAATAATTTTTGTTCAGATAGGTGTGGTGTGAGTCTCTCTCAGATAGAACATTACAGTACCTATCACACTCAAAGTTTGTCTCGTCAGCACCGGCGGCCATACTTGATGACGATTGGTCTATCAGGTTTTAATAAATCGAGTCTAGAAGAGCAACTAGTTTGTGTCCAACTTCGTGTTGTTCAATTCTACATTTCCATACAAATGTGTTATGAATTGAGTAAAACTGGTCTTTATTTACTTCATATTCTTCATTCCTGCATTGGTTTTCTGTTGATTTAAAAGAGTCAAACGGTATTTTGAACATGTTACGCTGTTTTGTAAATCGCGATACTAAGTATATTCTTCAAGTCAGTCATAGTTGAATGAAGGGATACGTGTTTCAAAATGGTGATGGTTGTCGTTGATTTACGGTTCGTATGATAGGCTGCCATAATTGCTCCTTGATGCCATTGTAAGGTTGCCACGACGCGTCGACATCAACTTTATTTTTATTATTTATTTACTTAGTTGCTTTTGAAATGCGTTTTAAATGTTTGTCGCGATGACGTGTATGTGGTAGCGGCGAAAGCTGTCAGAAGCGGGTACACCGGCCATTGTTTGCGCTGAGTCACGGGCTGCGCACGCGTCTATTTCTGCACGCCCTGCGTGGGCGGTGCGTGTGCTCCCTATCTCACTCAGACTGCCTAGAGACATTTCTTATTAAATTGTTGTATTAGTATTCATTCTATACATACTTAATGTTTAATAATGACAGTTACCCAATATAATTATATGTAAAGATAAAAAAATGTTACTGTGTCTAATTAAAAAATACAGGGCTTGTATCTTATCCAACTGTTTTTGTAGCTAGCTAGGTTAGATGTAGTGTTTATTTATGTATTAGCTAGTTAATAAATGCATAAAAATAAAAAATACAGTGTCTTTACACTGCATATGTTTGTGCGAAATTTGGTTTTTAGTTATGCTAGATTAAATTGTATGTACATTATCTCTTAGAATATTGAAGTTAATTTAATAATATTTTCAGAAATAATTCCATACTAAAAATAGTGTCAGTCAACATATAAACAATTTACACACTTATATCATAACATGGTCTCAAAACTTATGCGTACCTATGTCAACACTCGAGAGAACCAAGATAATTAAGATTTACTTGATCATCAATGCTACGAATATGTACATGAAGGTCGCGATCCTCCAGCACAGATACGGTCCAAGTATATACATATAGTGAAAGAAGTTAGTCACCTGTGCACTTTTCATTTCGTACAGGCCATGCCTCTTACACCGGTAATTTGTTCCAAATGGCTACCCGCTAGAGAGGCCACAAAACGTGAGTTTCGATTCTCATTCGAGGGAGTAGTTACTCGAGCGATCGCCGGCGCGTAAAAACTCGTTCATTGAATGTCAGAGACCAAGCTTCACTATCTGCGCGCGAACTGGCTAGGGTTTAACGTCAAGCTTTTGTATTGTAATTACGCTTTTCAATTTTTTTTTGTGGTCTCTCGAAATATAATGGTACCATTAGGTATTTTTTTGTAAAACCCATGTTGGCATAGTAAATTTTTCAAATAACATTCACCACACATCTTTTTCAAAGGTCACTACCTAGAGGTGTTCTAAAAAAATAGCGTCCATGGAGTATTGCATATAATTGTTATTTTATTTATGGTTGCCTGTCAATAACTATGTAACTTCATAGGCGTGCTTATGTCAAAAGTTAAATAAATGGTTGGACGGACTATAGTGGCCGCGTCTAGTGTCCGTGTTCGGTGGCCCAGCTAAAAGCGACCTTGCGCCTTAGGATCTTACAAGTACATAACAGCTAAAATGATGTTTACGCGGGAATTTGTGCTTGCGGTAGCAGAAACTCAATCGATCTCTAGCTTTTGGATACTATCGCGAGATTAACTTATATTACGCAATCATTCGAACATGGTTAAACCACAGATCTATTAAGTTAAACCCATTCATGTGTCTAGATACAGCATTTTACAATAAGCTTGATCTTTATCTATCCTCTGACCTTTTATCTGCGTCACCGTTATCTCTGATAAGTAATTCTTTAGCAACGATTCCGTAGTTTTAGTGATCCGAATGGAACACTGGTTCCTATAATCATTCTGCATTACGATCGTTGATTTCGAAAGTTTTCGTCATCCTACTTGATACTTGAACTTCCTGTTCATCTGTCACTTTACCAGAAATTTGTTTTGAAACTGGCGTAGAAAGTTGAAAATTGGCACAAAGCTGCGGCGCAAAATGGCGACTAAACTAATTTTGATACTACTAAAATATAGATCGAAAAAAATATATCACAATTTGTCTTTACAATCTACTGTGAGTCAGCAAACTGCAACGTAAGTAGAGGTGTGTTACAGGTTGCAATTTGCTGTCACTTGCATTTCATTGTTCTTCCTCTTGTTTGCGTATCATTGATTCGACTTACACGAGTATTTAGGGATTAGGGTGGCCAAGAGGGTTGCAAGAATGACGGCATCACCGTTTGCATCTCTTATGTCTTGCATGGGGGTTTCGAAAATTTTCAAGTATCAAGTGTACAAGTGACAAGTGGCAGGTGGTGGGGCACGAGGGATAAGAGAGAAGATAGGACATCATCGGGTTCTCGTGTCCACTGAGGCTGCAGTGAGACAACTGCAGTGACATTTGCTATTAAGATGATAAAATAAAGTATCTATGTAACGATAGACAAGGAATATTTAGTCCAAATACCTGTTGCATACAGGGTTCAAGACTTCTCTAATTATTATAAAAAATGATTTTTTATATTAATTGCTCTTTCAAAAATCTATACGTAATTATTACAAGTGATTAACTACGAAGTCGTATAAAATGGTAAAAGGAGTAATTGCACCCAATCACATTACTTTTTTTTTAATTATCTTTAGGTGAATTTGGTGAAAGATACATTTCTACAAAATGCTATTGATTTAATTAGCAAAGTAGTGGTAGATAAATCGAAACTAAGTGAACCCCTTCTTTTTAAAAACTTCGATAACTTTGACCCATGTAAAAATTCACCAAGAGTTATAGAATGACTTTTGAGTCATTATATATAGCAAAATGTTTTTAATATTGGTTATTATTTAATTATCAGTAGTATTATCTCGCTGACTTCGTAAAGTTGGTACTTGGCGGATCGGTTTATGTTTATAGGTAAATGTTAAAGCCATTCGCGAAACTAGGCAAAAACGGCCTGCACGATTCGCGAAGCATGCGTGAATGCAGCTCCTCCATTGATCAATATTCTCAAATCAAAAGGGACGCGGTCGTACAGCTTGTGGGCTGTGCGTCCTTTTTCATTGGGCAAATAACACGAAAAAAGAACCGGCATGCCGGACACCTTGTGTTGTTTACTTTTAGTGTACAGTTGATCGTAATACTGTAGATGATTTGACTAAACTAGAAATCAGGGTATTAGGGCATTTTCTAGTGCTCACCTGGGTAGCAGGCCTTCAAGTTAAAATCTATTACCTACTAAGCAAGCACCAAGTGTTCTGGAAACTGCTAGCTAGTCTTATCCTAGATTTACCGTGTTCACCGCCTTCATAAAATGCTACTTAGGATCAGAAGAGACGGCGTGCCCGCTTTAAAAGAAATCGAATAAAAAATGTATGGTTCGAAACTGTAATCACGCAAGTGCAACTAGTACTTGGCCTTTTTATCAGACTGATATCATGAAAGTCATCACAATATACCCATGTTTTATGCTTTTGTATAATGATTAGGTACCTATATTGTATATATGAATTATGACGTATGCGAAATTAAGGGTGGCGGACATTAACTAAGGGCGTAGGCTAAAGGAGGAGTCTTGTTTAGCAATTTGGGCTTGGATACTTATCGTCTTCACTATGGGTACATGCGTTGTGATACAATGATATTTTTATGATAATTATTATTGTAATAGTAGCTGCTATTATATTGTTTTTTCTGTTTTGTTATTGTGACGCAAAAAGGATTGAGCCTACGCTATGTCGCGTTTATTGAGCAATGCGCAGAGGCGGGCTCGCAATAGCGAACGGTGGTCTCAGTTCTCGAACGCGTCCTGTTGCGGTACAGTGAGAGTGGCATAGCTAGCAGCAGCTCTGCCCGCCGTGGCGCGCCGCGTTGAGGGCGAGCGCGGTCGATGAGCCCGACGCAGAGGGCAGCACGGAGCCGTTGCGGGGGGGCGCTCCTGCCCGCTCCCCCCGCGTCCTTTTCGTCGCTCCGTGCGTTCGTTCGCGCACTGTACGGTCGCGCCGCGCGCTCACTAATGCGTCATACCGCCATCGTAACCCACGCGCGCTTCGTTGCTCCCATTCGATAGTTCGCGCGCGCCATGTGAAACTCTTGTGTTAACTTTAAGTAGGTACAGATAAGGGACGCGCCCTCGAATCGCGTGTTCGTAAATATTTAAAAAGACGATTAAACCTATGATGATGGACAGTGATAATGGTGCGTGTGACCAGAGAGACTCAAAGATTAAGGAGTGGTGGTTGCCCGAGGCTGGTGGCACGTGCTTTCATCTTTATCCTGAACTGAGTAAGTTTCAGTTAGTTTATTTTAAAGTGTGACTGGATCGTTGACGTCGGTGAGATGGTGGCCGGCGCGTTATTTTAGCAGCGCGCGGCGGACGGTGGCGCCGGCCGCCCGGAATGCGGCCTCCGCCCCGCCGCGCGCTGCCGGCGACGACCGCGCCGCGCGTAGCGTAATAAATAAAGGCGGGGCGCGGCTGCGTGCGCGCGCACCCTCCCGCGCCGTCCTCGCCCTCAGGTCATTGACTTGCGCCCGTGCGCCGCCAACGCTGCCGAAGACAACATATTCTAGGAAGCACCTCCGCGATCTTGGCCCCAATGTCAATGCCGAAGGAAACCTAGGTGTCACCGGAAGACCACACTCTTGGCACTACCATGCGGTGTTTGGATGACACGCTCGTCTAAAGTAATTAATATCATGGAGGATATTGACCCTAACTCTTACACCTGCCTCCTCAGTGTCTCCTCACGCCTATTCTTGTAGTCGATACTATGATTTTTTGCAAAACCGGTTATAGTTAGGCGGGTTGACCACTGTTCCTCTGAACTCAATGAACACTCATGAGTATTGTGGCCTTGCAATAATGAGCAAAAGTAGTATTAATAACTCTTATGTATTTTACTAGCGTTACCCGTTTTTTGGGCTTTCAAAAAATATCTAAGTAGGTACCTATGAGCTATTTATAATGTTATCCTTAACAAAACTGAAATATTCGCAATGTGTACTATTTAGTCAATGATAACGTCGCGGTCTTCTAAAGTAGTACATAAAACAGAGTTTGCTTATCATATTTAGATCGCAGCGAAAACGCAAGCGCCGCTTTTGGCATACAACGGCCTACGCGACTTGAAATTTAACCGTCACTTCCGTTGCATTTTCATTATATTACCCACTGTGTAAATGTGCTGTTAGATCCTAAAATAGCTTCAATGTACGGTAACATACTTACTTGATGAGTTAAGCATTTTAAAATGTCAGTTCTATTTCGTTTAATCAGAGTTAACTGTTCGTGGAACGCTAAAAATAAATATCGTGAACTTCCCGGTTGAATGGCGTCGCCGCCGTTGCTTTAGTGCGGCAGAGCGCGGGGAGTGGCAGCCATTGCCCTCGCCCGGTTTGTTTACAACTCGAGCACAGAGATCGAAGCGAGCTTATTTGCACCCTGCCTGCATCGCATTTGGGTGCATTATAATAATAATGCCTTGCGTGCATGCGACCCCTGCGCTCGCGCCATCTGCGCAAGCGCTATTAAAATTAACGCCGCCGGGATAGATAGTTACACAAAAACGAACCCCAGGCCGGTGCCAGGTGCAATGCGGCCCTTGTGAGCGACGAGTGTGGCCTAGTGTACGGTCAGTTATTGCTTTAGGTTGTCCGGCCAAAGCTCTCTTGGCCTCGTACCAATAATCAGCGAGCCCCACTAGGCCTACAGCTAATAGATGAAAAACTACCCAGGACCACTAAAAAGCGTCTCTCACTAAAGTAAACATGACCATCAACTGGTGACCCACTTTATACCATACTTCAGCGTCAATGATGTACGTACATTGACTTTCATGCGTCTTATTTAGAATAGTATTCTGGAATGGGTTTTTATTTAAATTTGTTAAATTTTCTCAAAGGTTTTAAGCAATTCAAGGAAAAATTCCACCTGAGCCTTAACAAATGTTCCGAAAAAAGCTATTCGGTAGTACAAGCCTAGCGAACATGTAAGAGCAGAGCTTGTTTGCATACACATGTGTGCGTGCTATCTCATTAGATGCGCGGACGCAGGCCTCGTGAGAAGTGGAGTGCAACGACGGATCCACCGTAACCGCATTGGGTGGGACACGCAATGCCCGGAATGTGAAGAAAGCTCATCTCTCTCGCGCATCTGTGGCCATTACCAGTATTGGTAGTTATTAAATAACTATTGGACACATCGAATACTTAATGAAGCCATATATACAGCAATAAAATGTCTAATAAATAGAGAATCAGAGAAGGTTCCAGCTTTCCAGCAACCAAGAACGACAAGATTAAACTAGAGCAATAAAAAGCCTTTGAATTAAAAAAAGGCGAATAATATCGAAATAATTTCAGCACTACGGGAAGAGAGTGTAAATGCGAGAAAAAAAACTCCTATAATCAATATGTTCGTATTATCTACTAAGTACTTACATGTTGATATGTCTCGAATAACATCGCTGTTGTATTTTGGTGAAATGGAACTGGAGCACAGCACTCCACATCAATATGCGCATGCGTTATGAATAGCAAAACTGACGTAAATAGCTAAAAATAATACTTGTTGCTCATATAATAAATATGATTATTTTGCAATGTTGTTAGAGCCACGTGTAGTTGTTTATGTTTTTGCTCCGTTGAGCATAAAAATAATTGACAATTGATAATAAAATTAAATCTTTACTGTGTTAGAGCTTAGAAATGGAGTCATTGCATGTTTGCAACAGCCTGATGTAGACAAAAACAAAACAACTTTTAAGCTTGTCGAGGAATACGTCGCTTCCTTGAGTTGGTATTAGATTCTCCATCGCCGTTAAATAACAGTATAGATACAGTACGTGTGCAATATTTATTTCTGTTACTGCAAGAGTAGCTCTCAATCTAGGGTAAAAGAGCGCACGGAGTGGGGATTTTATAAAAACACACGATCCACTCAATCATACGCACAAGTCTTGCAGCCAGAAGATGTCAGCAATAGTAAAGATACGAGTGCCTTACCATTTTTTTAAATTTATTCTGTGTTTGCCTTTTGTTCTGTTTTATTGCACGGATTATTTACGTTTATATATACTTGCAGTTCGTTGTACGACGCCGATTTTTAGAACGACTAGGTACCACCATCTCTTGATCAGTATTACTTTCACCTTACATTGAAATTTGTAGTACGAATTTTTAATGTAAGGTTAAAGTAATTCGGTTATAAACAAGTTGAGTCAGAAGTCAGATTATAGCTCAACTGTTTGAGGCGGAACCGTAAACCTGCTCATTCAGCTCAACGTATTCGTTTGAATTATAACAGATCGTCATTTAAAACAAACATTATGCAGTATAGATTAATATATGAACGGCCGATATGATACGCGCTTGAAGCTTTTTTAGCCTCAAATCGCCAATTATTATAATAATTGAATTGGGGATATTTTTTTTTGAGTTGTAGTAGTAATTTTTACATTCTATTATAACTTTGTTTATTTCATACAGCTGTCTGTAGGTTCGCAGTGACATCAAAGATTTGGTCAATGGATCTCGGCTCAAAGCCTCGTTCGTTTCGGAAGAGTCGCCAGTAATGACTATTAATGACTGAGTCACTGCATCGTGGTTAGTGTCATTAACATTATTACTCCTGCGGTAATTGTAACAGATACCACGATGCAGATGAAACCGCTTAAATAATCGGCTAATAGGAAAGACAAAAAGCCAATAATGCAATTATAGCTAAGCAAATAGCTCAGACCACTGGTCCAGTTTAAAAAAAAAATGTTTCCTGCATAATTGTTTAATAAGTCACTCCAGCTCCCCAGTCCTCAAAATGTCCGATTGCGCTCAAATCTAATAGAGTATACAAAAAGGTACTGGATTTTGCTACCTGCCTTCGTCCATTTAACTATTATCTAATCTATGCCAGCGCTGCCGCCTGCGACCCGAGGGCGCACCCTCGCCTCGGACGGAATTTGACTATCGCCACAAAAAAAAAATTCTACGAAATGCATTAGCTGAATAGCTGTACAGAAAGGGCTCTCATTTTATTAGATTAGATTACAATTACCTACATTAGATTATTCTCAGAGTCAGTCGTAGTTTTAGAGCATTTAGAGCAAAGTTAAAAAATGAATAATTATGAATGTTTATTATACCCAAATTACAATACTATAATAATTTAATAATTATGATCTTGGCGCGCTCATAGCCGACGCCATTAGTCGTCACAGTGTAACTCATACTGTTGATCAAGTTTACCATCAAATTGGTGAACTCGCAATATATATTTTTTTCGATTTGTAGCGGATTGTTGATGACTCTTATAAGAGACGGAATCATGGTTACTGCTTGCTGTTAGTCTGTTGTCTTGGCCCTTAAAATTTCTTGATCCAGTTCCCGCATGAAGACGAAGTAGATTTCTTACTTCTATAACGGTGGCTGGCATATCCCCACCGCATGTTTTTCTTACTTGAAATCCTTTTTTTTTAATTATCATAACTGTTGATTCTTATCTTAAGGCCAGGATACTCCGCGCCCGCTTTCTCGCTCGCGCATCTCAACATTTTTGAAGATAAACTATCACTAAATATAATTATGAAAAATCGCATTCGGTGAATTTGCTGACAAGAACATTACAAAAGTTTAACAAAAATTTCATTTTGATCTACTCAAGTTTTTAGACCTAAAATGGGATTTTATGTTTTGTCCATTTTCATGTATGGAAATCTGATCGAAATGATACTTTTGCCGTACCTTTGTAATGTTATTGCTAGCAAATTCTCCGAATGCTATTTTTCATAATAATATTAAAATTTTGATTATCTTCAAAAACGTTGAGAAGCGCGTGCGAGAAAGTGGGCGCGGAGTAACCTGGCCTTAATTTCAGTTTAGTCTGACTTGTTCAATAACAGCCAGTTATACATATTCAATCAGGCTATAATTCAGTAGATCATAAATTTGATTCAATTGTTTTAGCGCGGCCCCCTACTTATTTTGCCGTATTCTCGTGTGCACGTCAGACGCCGCAATGCATTGTAAATGTTTGGAAAGCTGTTATTCGCTTCTACGCTTGATCGGTTCTTTTATACTCACGGCTCGGAATCCCGTTCTCATTACCTTGTTTTCTAGAATTCTAGCTATTCTAGAAATACGGTTACTATCGCTTACGTTGTTATTCGTGAAACCATTGCACAAATGCTCAAGTAATCCTCGCGAGACTTCAATCATTAACATTGAGTAAACTAGTTGATAAAAATGCTGCTTCTAACGCTATCATCGCGTATTTAAAAAAAGTTTGTACATAATGTATATTACAAAATTAACGAGTTATACTATTATTGCTACACGAAAATTAGGGGGTTCTAATAGAAAGAAACCAAGCGTAACATAGGTAAGACAAATTATTTACATCAAATGTTGCTTTATAAAGCAACATTTTAACATTTGATAATTTATACCATATTATGGTAAGTAATGGTACAACGTTATACTATTGCAAAGTAAAAAAAAAACAAACCTGCCTGCATATTTAATTATAGACAATTTTTAAACGTTTTCATAGCCGTGACTTTTTTCTGGTAAATTGTAAACGTTACTGTATGGCAAGCTAACGTCGCTTGAGCTGAGAACTTGAAGTGTAGACTTACGTGACTTGGAATTGAATGATACAATTTCAATAAACAACTTTGCATGCGTAGTCGACCATCCGGTAGATCATTGTGGTATCTAATTTGCAGCCATTTAGAATGCGGACGACCCATTTGACATTCAGAATTTTTGATGTGCAGACGGACTTAGTGCAGTCATTTATAGTATAACCGGAAAGAGGTGGATAGAATATATCTGATAAGAGTTTTTCAAAGGAAAATGTTTATATGAAAAAACAATATTTGTTTAAAATATTAATAGTGCTTCAACGACTTCGCCTTTGTTGAGACAATTTATAAGAAAGATAGTTGTTCGATTTATTTGAAACAGTGTAACGTATATTTAAATCATACACTTAAAGCATATACTTAAACCAAAAGATAAGGCTAAAAGAAGTAGATCTTTTAAATTTTAACCTTTAAATTTGTATGTCAAAATATCGCTGCCAACAGGATTTGAATCGTGGCTAAGAAGCTTTGACCACAGTAGTAGAATCATTTTTAAACGTATGTCCATCCGATCTTGAAGACTACTTTTCTCAATCAAAACTGATAGGGGCACCTTAGACGCTCAAGCAAACGTACGTTTGCTTGTCAGAATAACAACGCTTTTGCGTCAAGCGCGGATTTCGTGATACTCGTCAAAGGTGCCCCGTAGAGGTGATTAAATGAATATCGTCTCAACATATTATATCTCTAAAAGAAATGAACATGAAATAATGTCTCGTTCATCTAAATATAATGCGGTTTTATTTTGAACCGAAATCGAGCTTGCCACTGTCATTATTCGCATAATTTTCTCTATTTTATATCTACATACTAAAATGACAGCGTCCATGTGCACCTGAAACAACACTTATGCTAGTATATAGATAGTATATGAGTGACAGTTATTGCAGTGGAAACAGCACGCTTTGTGTTCGTTAACAATGGCTAGCAGCTATCTGACAAGCTGTCGGACATTTCTAACTTCAATTGTTTTGCAGCTTGATATCCGGCATTGATATACTAGATAGGTACCTAAACATGCAGAGCCTTGAGCATAGGCGTAGAGTTGTTTGTTTGTCGGTCTTTTATCGGTTGCATTTCGGCGAGTGTGCGTCGGAATTACACCACTTAATTCCCCCTTCTCCTTTCCATCATCTGACAACCAGACAAACCGCGAAGCGCGACATCGATATATAGTTGACATTCCTTTTTTACGCATGAAACGTTATGCTTCTACGTTTATTTGGCGTACCGCTAAGGAGTGGAACTCTTTGCCCGAGTCTGTGTTTCCTGATCGTTATAATCTGGGTCTCTTCAAGTCACGAGTGAACAGGTATCTAGGTAAGCGTGATACATCGTCGACCGCATCGTCACTTACCACCAGTTGAGATAGTGGTCAACCACAAGCACAGACTATTTAGCCTAGTCTTTGACCACAAGCCTATTAATATAGAAAAAAAAGCATATTCCTAGTTTGTATATACGAGATCTAAGTTAAATAGATATGCAAGTTTAAATTAATGTTTGGGTTTTTTTATTTTATGAGCAGGTAAACATTAGAACGTTATTCCGATCCGTATGATATGTTGTTTACTATTCCAAGGAATTCTTTAATTGTTGCACGGTACCGGCGCTGCACAAACATCATTACACGGCATTGTTACGTAGTTTATTATTAAAAAATTACAGATCCGCCTACCAGATGTACTAAACCGCGTTTCCAATAAAACGTGAACGTATTAAAAAAGAGGAAAAGCGCGTCTTTTTTGAGAAAAAAAAACAAGTCTGGCCACGCGATTTGCTGTTGCCGTTACATGAAGTAGAGCGTCTCTTCACGCATTGCTACTAGCACGATTGCAAATATGACGATCCGCTGTTCAATATCTTTGTATAGTTGGTTTCTGATTTCCAATTAATAAATAACTTTTTAATGTACTTCTTTTGTGTGTTTTATTTAGGTTTTTCTTTAGAAAACAATTTGCTTGCTTTAAACTAGGATGAAGGACTAGCAGTCCCATCCAACTCTTCATTAACATAAGCTTGTCTCATTTTGTATCTGCACCAATGACATTATTTAAGTGATGACTAACTAGTACCGGAGTAACTAGTTATTATGTACGAAAATATCGTTAGATTAGGGGGCGGCTTAAACAAAACGTCCGAAAAAGTCATTGTTTTTCTTCGCACAAATATCCGTTTCAATTGATATTACAAGCAAGAAAAAAATATACTAGTATAGTCAAGTGTTTATAGAAAAGACTTATCTACAAAATATTATATAGAAATGGCCCAGAAACTTGGTAAAATAATCGTAAAAATTACCCCGAATAATTTTTTTGCACTGAAATGCTCAGTATTTTGGGTGACAACTGTTATATTTTTTTTACCCCAAACAAAGGAAATTTATACATCTAAACACTTATGTAAAAATATTTAAACTTTATGGTTTCTCTTTTTACTAATTAAATAAAAACTACGAAAAAATCTTCAACGAAAAGCAAATGCATCGCCATTTTCAATACAAAAGAATGATGCCAAAGGGGTGCCTTAAGTGTTATACAATTTGCAGATAAACTTAGATATTGCTCATTTAACTTCCTAATATTAGTGGTAACTGGTTGTTATATACTAGTTATCATAACAAAAAGTGCGTTTGTGCACTAGGCTAAATTAAACATGATTTGTGTTTAGCTCTCTTATTGTAGCTTATTGCCTAGTTAATGATTAATTTAGTCAATTAAAACAAATGTGGCAAATGGGTCGGAGATCCGGTCACTCACATCCGCCTTGGTAACAGGTTAGGTAACAAGTCGATCATCCAGAGAATGTTTAACTATTTATATGATAAAAGGTACCTAGATAAATATTTATTACAATGGGACATATTTGTTTTTGTTTACATACTTCATTTAGTTACACAGTTCCTAGCCCAAATCTGTATTAATTTAAATATAAGCTAAGATCTATTTTTATACAGCAAATCCATCATCAACATACCTTTGCCATAAGAAAAAGTTCCAACGCGTTTAAGTTTTGTGTACATTGTATAAAGAATTCTAACTTTTACATTACATTACAAGTACCTAATGATGACGAAATTGATTGGAATTCGTTTTAAATGTGGTCCTGATGGTGTCTGTTTTTAGTCAAAAATGCGCAGGTAGTCGACGGGTGCTATTCAAAAAGCCAACCCTAGAGCCGGCATTCACAAAAACAGGGTTAAAGTTGTGCAACACATTATTCTTCCTTTGTGCCGGTGCATGTCGGGGTGTCGAACCGTTGTGAAAAGCATTCTTCGAAGTTGTATCAGTCTTAAGTTCACCAGCTAGCTATTTTGGGAACTGCTTTGTTTTTGGAGTATAGTTTTATAGTCTGGTAAAAAAAAATGGTGAGAGGTTGACCAAGTTCCGTCTTTTAAAATACCTCTAACACTTGGACCTAATCATGGTTTAGGAGTTTTAGTATGATATAGATACCTATGTCATGTTTGTTTGAAACATTTTTTATGCACGATGATAATTTGCTTATAACTTGATGCTGCAGTTGAATTACTGATTGGTTGACTGACAGACGTCTAGGTCAGCTGCTCATTACGCTGCAGTCGTACTTACCAGCGTCTAACGGAATTCCTTAACGTTATTTTGTGTTTACATCTATTCTAAACTAATTTTATAGAGCAGGTAAGTTTGTTTTTGTTTGTTACCATTATTCTGTACCCGTTGGTCCGATTCTAAAAATGTATTCACTAATAGGAAGCTATGTTATCTCTGAGTGCTTTATGCTACTTTTTATTCTGATTCCACGCGTGCGATGCAGCGTAGACGCTAGTTTATAATGAAATTAGTGTCTACAATGTTTTAAAGATAGATAAAGATATTTTATTTGAAAAACACGTGGTGAAATATATTTTATAGTGTTAACCGACACTAGCGGATGTTCACATAAATATATACATCACAAAAATTTCGCTTCTAACAGGATTCGAACCTGCGTCTTCTGGCTTGCCGGGCCAAACGCCTTAACCACTAGGCTATGGGAGCAATCAATGTTGGCTACGAAATTCTTGATATGATGTATTTCTTTTCGGCTTATAAGCCGTAGCGCCATCTAGCAGACCCGCTTTGAAGCGATTGCCTACTCCCGACGCAGGTTCGAATCCTGTTGGAAGCGAAATTTTTGTGATGAATATATTTGTGGAAACACGTGGTGGTTACGTGCTTCATCAATAAATACTTTATTTTATAGTACTAATACTCAGAACTTTGAAACACAATAAAGGCCTGCGCGGCAATGCATTGCGCTCGTTACCCTGAGACATTAGAAATTAAGTCTCATAAGCCCAGTAATTTCACTGGCCACTTTGCTCATCAAACCGGAACACAGTAATGCTTACAAATTACTGCTTGGCGGCAGACTACACGAGCAAAGCTGCGGTACCAACTCAGACAGACACTCGCAGATCGCAGAAGATTTAGTCCTACCACCTAGTGAGCTATACTCATGAACTGATCATGCAAATAATGGGGTCAAAGTTTTTAGCCCCAATAGGCGTACAAATTTTGAAGTGTGCCATGTTACAATTATAATAATAAAAAGAAATTATGTCACTTGCAAATAAAAAAATAATTATAAAATGCCACACAGTCAATAATAAATCAAAATTGTTTCTAGAATGATTTTTACTGTAGTTTTAAATATGTTAGTTTTAAGTTCCTTTATATATTTAGGTATCTTATTGTAAATTATGGGACCCATACAAAAAATGCTATTGCTCATGAGTTTCTTCCTAGCCTTTACTTTAGTTTACTTTGGTCATATCTGTTCCTATGTACCTACTTTGTCACAAAGACGTGGGAAGAAAGTGGATTTGATTGACAAACAGAGCTACTGTTATCTAAAATATAAACGTAAGTTTTTATTTTTATCATTATGTTGTTTCAGATATGACCGGTGACGCGATATGAACAAGCCATTCCAAGACTCAAGCCATCTAAAGCTTGATATTTCTATATCCTGGTGAGTTACTGTATTGTCAATCATATTTTAATTTTTTCCATTACATAATTCCATTAATGAAATTTTCTTTAGAATAATTGGCATCTGTTTATGGCTGGCGCGGGAGATGGCACGATTGCCGCAAATACGAAAGATTATCCGAAACTCTATACGAGTTCTATAGTACCGTGTGAAAAGCCGCGGATTAAAAGTAGTTTAATAATGGCTGAATTTAAAAAATATTTGAGAGTACCGATTAGCGCGTTTGGCATCGTTTTTTATTAAGCTAATTCTGAGATAATTACGAATGATAAAACCCACGCAGTTCAGTCCGTAGCTCGCTCTGACCGCGATTTATAATGGTTTATGATATCGAATCGTGAAAAAAAGTTATTTTCTGGCTTTTGGCCGCGGCTTTGCACACGTGGAATCATAATAATTCATAATGTGGTTAGTATAACATCTACAGAACTAAATAATGCAACTAACTAACATCAAACTCAATCAAATATAATTACACAGTTGAGTGACACAAAACATTACGAATTCGTAGCCGCAGGCGGAAGCTAGTATCAAAATATTACATAGCCCATGTCACTCAGGAATCATGTAGTTTACTATTAGTGAAAGAATTTTTAGAATCGGTCAAATTGTTCCTGATATTAGTGGTAAACTTTACCTCTTACTAGTATAGACTAGCTATGACCCGTGGCTTCGCCCACGTAAGTTTCTAAAATAAAAGTCCCCTAAGTTACTCCTTATAACATCAGTTATCTGCCAGTGAAAGTCCTTTCGCAATCGGTCCAGCCATTTCGGAGATTAGCCGGAACAAACAGACAGACAAAGTTTAATAAATTGTTTTTTTTTGTCATATTCACCGTATATACTTCCAGATGCATTTAGTAAAAAGCTGTTATTTTGTCATTACAAACAGACACTTCAATTTTATTTATTTGTACTCTTATAATATCAGCTATCTGCCAGTGAAAGCCCCGTCAAAATCGGTTCAACCGTTTCGGAGATTAGCCGGAACAAACAGACAGACAGACAAACATTTTAAGAAATCATTTTTTGTGCTTTTTACCGTATATGTTTTCGTATGCATTTAGTAAAAAGCTGTAATTTTGACATTACAAACAAACACTTCAATTTTGTTTATTCCTATAGAGTATTGATAAATAGCTAGTTGATAGGCAGTAACATAAATGCTAATTGGTGAAATTTGATTGAGATTTTATACAAAGTGGCTGCAGAGTCGTGGAGAGAGTACGGTAGTGTTGAACTTAATTTAGGTAGTTGTTGAATCACTGGCGGAGATAACGATAACGAGTGACGCGCTGCGAGTACGTTGTGTGATATCGCTGTCACTTAACAATAGACCCGTGGTTATCGCACAAGTGACGTCAACGTTTTGTTTTCGTTCTTGGAGCCGGCAAACGTTATCACAGTGTAATGTTTGTTTTATTCATTTTATTTAAAACTAGTTGTGCCCTGCGGCTTCGCTCACGCTAAGATACTTCTTTTAACATTAGCTATCTGCCAATGAAAGTCCCGTCAGAATCCAGTCGTTTCGGAATTCACCCGGAACAAACAGAAAGACGGACAACAATTAAAAAAAATGAGTTTTTTTATAGGGACCTTAAATACATTCATATGTATTTAGTAAAAAGCTGTTATTTTGATATTACAAACAGACACTTCAACTTTATTTATTTGTGTATACATGATCTACCAATGTTTTAGGTATATATTAATTTAGTGATACAGATTAGAAAAATAACTCTCGTGATCTAATATGATCAACAGATTTAGGATCAGGCATCAGTCGGAGACCATCTAAAGTCTTCATTCGTTCATCAAAACGTGGCAAATTGTGTAACAGAATATAATTAAGTAGTTTTGTAGTGATTGCTTGTCGATTACAGTACAAAAAAGCAAATAAGTTATTCAGTTTTCAGATTAATGAAATTATTTAAGATTGTTTTCATTACAAAATATTTATGTGGCACGTCAATCACCTTTGATACCGTAGCTCCCGATATGCATGTAAATTGTAAACAGTCACTGAGTTTGATCAGTCTTTTGATTTATCGATTATTGAACGCCCATAGATCGCAATACCAGGATTCAAGTCGAATTCCTATATAGTTAGTTAGCCCTTAGGACATCATCACAGAAAACGTTTTTAAACGACACAGAGAAGCTAATTTTAATAGAAATCCAGAAATATCTGAATATTTAAAACAAGAAACTCCTTTCTTCTATTACATAGTGACACCCTAATAACGAAATTAAACCTGATCTTAAGAAAGTTCATGCAATTTTGAGGTACCTAATCCATACTACTATTATAAATGCGAAAGTGTGTTTGTTGACTTGTTAGTTTGTTTGTTTGTACGTCTTTCACGCAATAACGGAGCAACGGAACGACGTGATTTTTGGCATAGATATATAGTTATATAGATAGATAGATATGGACCGGAGAGTAACATAGGCTACTTTTTATCTCGGAAAATGCACGGTTCCTGTGGGAACGCGGGTGAAAACCGCGGGCAGAAGCTAGTACCTAATCAATAAAGATTAAGTCATTCCTCGATTTACGCGGATATCATCGAAATAAACTAGTAAAGTTAACAAAACCGTTGACATCATTGTTTAAAGAAAGGTGCGGAAATCGACTTTCCTCCCATTTTTAATCTGTGCCACTGAACTGTCACAACATTTTAACATTTTTAACAAACGATCCCATTTTGCTCTACCCAGAGTTCGAAATATTATTTAATCACCAAACGGACGTATCGAATTTCGCAATAGGCGCGGTTTTGTCCCAGGGTCCAATCGGTTCCGATAAACACACTGCTGACACTTCTCGGAATTTAAACGACATTTGAATAAACTATGACACAACAGAAAAATAACTCTTAGCAGTATGGGCAACAAACTATTTCAGACGTAAATTCAATATTAGTATTACTATACAAATTTTCAAACTTTCACTATGTGGTAGGACTAACTCTTCTGCAAGTGTCCATCTGGGTTGGTACCACCGCTTTGCTCGTGAAGTCTACCGCCAAGCAGTAATGTGCAAACTTTACTGTGTTCCGGTTTGATGAACAGAGTAGCCAGTGAAATTACTGGTGATTGAAGTTCTTCTTTAGTGTTAAGTATGTATTGTAAAAATTGTCCATATCTTCGGTCTTCCTCCAATTCGACCATCTTTTCGTCAGTCCTGACTCCCGAGCGTCCGTGTGTTGTATGTTGCCAGGGTGGGACACCCTGCTCCGCCGGCCGCTATTTTTGTATATAGGTACTAAATAAAACAAAATGTTACGAATTCAATTTTATTTCACTTCAAAACAAAAACGCGAAAAACGAGACGTATAGGTACCTAGCGTAGGTAGATGTATTTGTATACGTATACCTACGCTAGACGCGTGACGCTAACACCCCGGCACATATTACAGGTATGTGACCCCGCATGGGAAAAAAAATGAAACGTGGTATAATTTTGAACAAATACAATAATTTTTTGAGGGTCTGAATCCAACCAGGCAGACTCGACTTGATTTGCAGTGCTTTTGCATAATGCCATTTGTACGAAGCTACGGCTCTGTCTATAAGCGATATCTTAAATCTAAATGACTAATAACGTCGCGTCGCTCGTCGGTTGTAAAAGTTGGTGAAAAAACACGTGGCGTTGAACCCGTACGGCGAATGCACCAACGCGCGACGCTGTTAGCTTTATCCGAGGTCAGGTAGGTATCGACGAAGTATTTGTATAGCGTGGCGTCGTTGTGCTGTGTAAAATGTGTACAATATTACCGTCTCAGCTGGCCGGCTAACGGTTACCGACTATTCATTTCAGACAGTTAACTCCTTCACAACTATACTGCTGATGTGATTTATATATACAGGTTGCGCATATTTTAACTTCAGTTATTGTTTCTCACGTCATATTAACTGGTATGGTCTACGTGATTATGAGCTAAGTGGTCACAGACATGGAACATCGGCTTCATAAAACAAGTTTTTTGTGGAAAAATATATTTTTCCAAACAAGCTTTTGTAAAATCCGTAATAGTAATCTCATGACCACTTTCCGGCTCCATCATCAGGACCCTGGACGTCATCTAGGTACTTCATACCATCATCAGAGTACTTGTAAAGTCGAATCAGACGAAACCAAACTCGATGGGGTTATGACGTTTCGTTACAGAGTTCCTATGACCGCCTTTCTTCCGGCTGTATCATCAGACCAGTTAGGTGACATAATGTCACCTAGCTGGTAATATAATGGTATTGTATTGTCATCCAAATTACACATGTATGTAAAATTTCGGTACAATCGAAAACCGGGAAGTGGGTCAAATTTAGCTTGCAAGATTTGACCTAAACAAACATACATACATACAAACATTCCAAGTTCAATAAAAGCCTGTAATAAAAATAAACATTATCTTAATGAAATTAGTATGTCGACGAAGAATTAGAGTAATATAAAAAGAAAGTGACTCTTGATAATTCATAAGAGCTCTTTATTGAAAGGTGTTTTACTAGCTTTGTATTTAAAAGTTTGTGACGAAATTAATTAGGTATTTATTTATTGAGAAGGTATCGTTCAATTTCTCAGACAAATTCTTGAAACAGATATCATGCAAAATTTAGAATAGCTTTTAAAAAAGTTGAACTTCAACGGTAACTGATAGTGCGTTAAATGATACCTACCTATAAAACGACCACAGAAAACTGAGAATTTGTTATTTAGAAGCTGAATGTGCACTTTTACTGGGAATTGTTAAAATTACAGTGAATTATCTTTAATGTATTGTTGGTTTTTATTTACAACATGGCTGGACTGCCTGATGGTATGAAGTTCAATATAACATTAATATTATCATCCTGATACAGAAAAATACATCACCATCATCAGTTGGCCAACGTACACTGCTGATCATCATCCTCCCTCATGATGGGTGATTTTGCGATAAGGCGGCTTGGTGTTTTTATATTTTATTCTGGCTGTTTGTGTCGACTAATCTCCAAAATGGCTGGACCGATTTTGACGGGACTTACACTGGCAGATAGCTGATATAAGGAGTAACTTCGATTACTTTTGACGTAGGCGAAGCCGCAAGGCGTTAGTGTCTATTATGTGTTCTGTGGTTATGTATAGAATCAGTGTTGGAAATCTGCTTTACAACACTTACGAAATCTTTACATATAAAAAGACTAGCTTCTGCCCGCGGTTTTCACCCGCGTTCCCACAGGAACCGTGCATTTTTCCGGGATAAAAAGTAGCCTATGTTACTCTCCGATCCATAAACTATATCTATGCCAAAAATCACGTCGATCCGTTGCTTCGTTACTGCGTGAAAGAAGGACAAACCAACAAACACACTTTCGCATTTATAATATTAGTATGGATCACAATTCGTAAATACGTCGTATTACAAGATTATACTGATGGATAATGATTGTTAGTGCAGCGATGCGAAGGTCGTTAGTAGTTACTTGTTACGCAGCTCAAGTGGCGAACTGACGCAGATCGTATCATTGCATCGTACTGAATGTGCTATTGAATTTCAGACCTAACTTGAAGTGCACTGAAAGTGCTATTGAATTTCAGACCTAACTTTAAAGTGCACCATCCACGCTACCCTAATTGGAATTGTTATGCCACGTATAATAAATACTATATTGCAGGTTGTTTACATGTGCTACTTTGTGTGCTAACAAGTCTAATAATGTGGCAAATGAAACTTAGTAAGGCTTTGAAGAGTAAGTTGCTCTTGCACGACCCTGGATTCTAAGTGGTGTTATCCAAATACAGTTACATAACAACATAAAGGAATTAATAACTTAATAGCGGAGATTGCTTTATGCAATAAAGTGCATAAAGCAATAGACTTATTTCTTAGAAATACGGGTACAACGTGGCATACAAAAAACAAGATGAATTTCCGCTGCGATAGAAGGTTCCGGTTTGCGGGCTCTCGTGATTCCTCAAAGATTATTCTGTAAAACCTGAAAATCTAAACTATTTCTTTTCTTCGAGTGGGGCTAAATGACTTAGGAAAGAGAGCGATTATTAAGGTACGGATTAATTTGTAGGATGCGGTGCGGTGCGAGGGGGGGGGGGGGGGGGGGTGATAACCAACAGCAGCGTCGAATGGCGCGCCTGGATTCCGCGCAGACTCTGCGCAGACAATCGATTTAACAAACGCGGAGGCGAGCGGCGGCGGTGTACTCTCAATATCAGGAGGACAGCATGAAACTTATAAAGGGCGCTTCCTAACCGAACACATAATAATATATGATCTACGAGAACAATTGATTTCAATATTCTTTCTTCTTATATTTCAACCAACATAATTTCCTAATTTTGCAACTTTACTGACATTTCAGTAACACAGCATGTCGTAGACGTAACCCTAAGTCTGATAACACGCAACATTTGAAATATCAGCATTGCACTTGCCAACAGGTGGAATCTTACAAGGCTACATAATGTTGCTATGAAAAAAAAAGCGGTGTATCACCTGTATTTAACAATTGACCGTAATCACAGTGCGTAGAGGTACACCCAAATAGTCTCTTTTTTGAATTCTGTCAATTTAGATTGAAAAATAAGTACGGTGCCCAAGCGCGTTATTATTATTCACCCGTCGTTGATTCTGTTTATAGATAGAGAATCGATGATCTGACTTTTATGGGATCATGTTGCGCTTAGTTTGTATAACAATAATCCTTAACTGCACGTTCTCCGATATCAGTAGGTAGATAATGACATCGTGAAATGTAATCTCATAATATTATCCGAACACATTCTATTCGTGTCTTTGTGTGTAATATGTGTTTGATAATTTCGTAGAAACAAGGATCATTCTGAAAATTCTAAAGATATTTTTTGTGTAATAGTTTATTTTATTATCTAACAATACATTTTTATTGTATGTACTTATGTAATCTAGTTGTCAGCTTCCAGTGATGCCATCGAATCTATGGCATAGATGAAACATGTTCAATAACAGTTGGAAAAACTCAAAAGCAAAAGTTTAACTCGACGGGTCCATTGAGAGGGGTTTCTTCAACCCGGAATGAAAAAATCCGTGGTAAAGCTGCTGATGGATGTTACTGAAGTAGCTCTCAGAATTAGCAAGTTGAAGGGCCTGATTGCAAACGGCTAAAACCATTCGATATAGCGTTTTCAAGGCATATGTACGTCTATACAGTAAAATACTAGTACTAGGTGGTAGGAGGTAACTCTGCGAGTGTCCAGCCGGGTTGGTACCACCGCTTTGCTCGTGATGTTTGTCACCAAGCAGTAATGTGCCAGCATTACTGAGTTCCGGTTTGATGAGCAAAGACCTAATGTCTCCCGTCAGCGCCCTGCAGCGTCGCGCAGGCCGTTGTGTTTCAAAGTTCCGAGTGGCACTGCAATTGTTATGGACTGGCATTACAAACGACCTGCTCATCGCGTTAACAAATAGTTAAAAGATTCTTATTACGTAATGTATAAAAACAACTAATTAATTTTTACATTTAATTATTATCAATAATTTAAAATTATATATTCTTGTGAGAAAGGTCGTGTCTACGCTTACGCGCGCAGACATCGCAGCTTGTTCGACACTCGTTCCTTTCTTATTGATGACTTGTTTTTTTGGTACTTCGGTTTCCTTTTCTGCCTTACACATTTAAATATCAGCAATAATTTGCCTGTCCCAAAAAAACTTTTAATTGAAAGACAATTTTTCTAATGGCTTATAAAAACTTCATTCAGTTTCTTATAGTTTAATGAAAGATTAAAATTAATTTAAATAAAACATTCTTTCAATAACACATCAACATTAAATGAGTTAAGGCGTATAGTTTTATTAAGTATAAAAATAAGCTAATTCATAAAGAAAACAAAATACCCGCTCCCCATCTCGAGGTAACAATTAAGATGTCACAAGCTTTTCGAGAAATGGGATTCGACACTTTTATCGCGTATAGACGTGATCCGGGAACTTTTTGTTAAATTATTTATGCACATTGTAATAATTTAACGCTCCAAAAAGAAAAGAAAATCTACAGTGGGCTAACTGAGTTATCGTCCGAGATGAAACTTATTTGCTAGGAGTACATAATTAATATAAGCTCATATATTGTGTTAAAATTTTAAAGAGGAGTGTGCGATATGTTTCTTTCGAATCTTTCCAGCCCACTACCATCAGTTGGAATTGGAACAATAATCTTGTGGCATTTCGTCGTCGAATTGCAATGTTGATTTGTTGAGCCAAGTATGGAATAAATAATGGGTGATAAATAACATTATTTTCTATCTTCCACAGATCCTCACGATACGAAACGCTCGCCGAGCTTTCTGTCACATTATTCCTGCGGTAAGTTTTTAAACATTTTGAATTTGAGTGAAAGCATGGTAAAATTTACCTACCGTATCTATCCTTTGCTTTTGCGATTTTATTTTTTAACATTTATTTTTTAAAATTTGCTGCGAAAGTGTTTATTGTTTGCTATAGTTATTTATGCAGTGCTATTATTTACAGTAATTATGTTTTACTATTTTTACTTTATATACTACATTCATTGTTCACTTTAAAAATTGAGTATGGAAAACAAACCAAACAACAAGTTTTCTGTTGTTACAGAACTGCTATCACCGCCAACATGATACGACTACACAGCAAGAGATTTGCATATTTAAGCTGGAGTTATAAATGAAAAGGAACTCTGGAATAAATTAACAGGTAAATAGAATGTATAATTATTACTATGCGATAATTTAATTTAGTCAATATTTATAGTACGTAAGCTTAGGTAGATCTGTACTGCGTATAAAGCGATTTTGTTAGCTGGCGACTCCTGTTTCTTGGTAGGACAATGAAGCCTGCACCGACGGGTGCTCGGATTTTTTTTGTGAATTTTCTCCTGCTCACCTTTACCTAGTAGCCATTGGACTATCAGCTATTAGGCATCACAGTATGGTCTTGAACTACAGACACAGTTAGTTCATGGCGATGATGAGTGTTTTGGTCGTTGTTGAGAGAGTTGTTAAAGCAAGAATTTACACAGCTGGCTACTCTTGTCTGCTTAGCAAACTTTTTCGCTTGTTGCGAATGGTGCAGTAATTATTTAATCATTATTTGTTAGTGCAACTGTTAGTGGTGCTCTATTTCACTAAACACCACTTTTAACAACAGAATAGGTGTCAATAATGATATAGTTTTAATGCTAGCGTTCTTTACGCGATTGGCCACAATGGGTGATTGTCATCTTTCCAATGTCATCATGGCAAATAATAAAAAATAATTGGCGAATATGCCGTTCTATTGTAATAATTACCTGTCGTGGCCGATTGTGTAGCTTTCTTAAGGTTACTAAATATTACGAATCATTTGAAAAGATTTTGTAATCCCTTTGGCAGCCAGCGTACGGAGGCGACACAGAGAGCTGACAACGACACTTGGGCGGCTTTTTACAGGTAGGTCGCCGCGCACCGTGAGTGGAACCATGCCCATTCTCATTTACTCTTACCCATCCCTCCCTTTCCCTCTTTGTCTAGAACATTCAACGCATTATTACTATAATTTTCGACTTCATCGCGTTTACCTATCATACTTTTATTTGATTTGCTATTAAGGTGGTTCAATTTTCATACTAACGTATTTTCCTATTTATGGGCGAATAGAGTATAATTTTACACTGGCAAATTATTGTTGTTGGCTTTTATATTGATCTTTATTTGCGGCAAATCATTAGTTATTTATTTTAGTATTCAACTAAATATGATTTGTCGCAAATAAAGAACAATATAAAAGCCAACAGCAATCGTTTTAGTGTAAAATTATACTCTTTTCGCCCATAAATGGAAAAGTTCATTATAATTATTTACAATATCTAATCATTATTTATCTATTTATTAATTTTAGTATTGACTAAAATTTCAATGTTATTTTCGCTATTAAACCACTGTTTTCTTCAACTAAATATGTTGCAAATAAAGACCAGTATAAAAGCCAACAACAACAGCCATTTTAGTGTAAAATTGTACTCTCTTCGCCCATAAATGGAAAAACACGTTAGTATGAAAATCGAACCGCCTTAAGATATATGCTTGAAGCATTTTCGTTTGCGTCTTTTGCTTTAGCGACTTATTTTTTATTTTTTACATCACTCTTTGACTGTAAAACCCTTGAATGCATGATTTTAAGAACCACCTCGGCCCAAATGTCCTAGTTTCGGGAAATCAATGAACACTATCTGTAGCAAATAAAATGTGTCCATAATTCTTATACTATATTATGATTTATGTTTTTTGTGTTTATGTATGTATTAAATAGTTATTTCCTTGTAAATTATTGTCGTAAGTGATCCGAAGTGGGTTTTAACAATCACGCATTGACTTGTTTTTTGTCTACTCCTCCCACAATACCCCTTCACTTAATTATTTTAGTAACTAAGTTGCTTAACCTGCATGTTCATTGAATCCAGCTATAGAAGCACGGGTGCATTATTTAAAAATAATGTGGCTTGTTCTCCAGTGATTAAATGAGTTTGTCATCGTTTTCTACCGTACAGTAGATGACATTCCTTTTCCCATGGCGTTCCGTTACTGCCTTGTCAGCCGTACAGAGAGGCTTCTGTTTACAGTTTATGCCTTCGTGTGGGGTGACATGTTATAGTAACCAGATCCGATGCAGCTGCTAAACTAGATTGCTTTCTAGTTATAGTAGTGTGATTTGCCAAGCTTGGTTCAGGCACAATGTCTTTTTATATAAATGCCACGTTCACAAAGAGAAGGAATATTAACTGACAAAGTGAGACTGGTTAATTTTGATTACTTATTTTTTGTTACGTTATTTGGTAACGAGACGAGCTGGTCGTTTGCCTGATGGTAAGCCGGCTCATAACAATTGCAGTGCCACCCAGAACTTTGAAACGCAAAGGCCTGCGCGGCACTGCGGTGCGCTCGTTACCCTGAGACATTAGGTATTAAGTCTCATAAGCCCAGTAATATCACTGGCTACTGTGCTCATCAAACAGGAACACAGTAATGATTGCACACTACTGCTTGGCGGCAGACTTCACGAGCAGCCAGTGAAAGTCCCGTTAAAATCGTTCCAGCCGCTATTTTGATATAACAAACAGACACTTCAATTTAATATGGAGTACAAAATAAATAAATCCGATCAGAAAAAAAAACTATATAATCTGTATTCCAACTGGTTTGCAGAATTTACTCGGTAATTGCGAATCAGAACTTAATTTAAAATTGAACGAGCATTTGCGTCTCTAGAACTAAACTTATCCGTCCGACTAACAGATTGAGTTCCGG
This sequence comes from Crocallis elinguaria, assembly GCA_907269065.1. Classification (NCBI taxonomy): domain Eukaryota; kingdom Metazoa; phylum Arthropoda; class Insecta; order Lepidoptera; family Geometridae; genus Crocallis; species Crocallis elinguaria. The sequence continues at coordinate 11,680,449 of OU026077.1, forward strand.
AAAGGAACTTTGCGAACAATGCCATCTTCTATAAATAAACATGCACAGGAAATTGTTGCTGCATTCGAAATAAACTTGCAAACTTTTTCTTTTATAAACTCCATGTTAAATTTTCTGTAGTTGCGTCATATTCGCTGAGATTATATGGTGTGTCTAGTTAAAATAATCGTTTTTATATGATTGCAGTATATAAAAGAATCGCTTATTTTTCACGCGGCTTGAAGTTATTTTATTTATTTACTAAACAAATTCAAATTCAAAATTCTTTATTCAAATAGGCCCCAAAGGAGCACTTATGAAAGTTAAAATTAAACATTCGTCTACCCGAATCACAGACTAAAACTAATGCTGACTATCAGAACATAATAAATGACAAAGACACCAACAGATCCAATCCGTGCTCAAAGTCAACGAACCTTCCAGAAACCCACCGTACCCGTTCCAAATTGGTATAGGCCGAACAAACGAAAACTAATGATGCTTTGTTGTTTAGATAGTATCCAATTTGAATATAACATTTAATATCATCAACCCTTCTTCTGTTATCATTATTTAAGAGCGTGTAAATAGATACTGGCACATTTGATTGGCTATCTACATAATTAATATAGTAGAGGTTTGAGAAAAATCATGACATTAAAAAAATACACAACACCAACAAATGTTAAACAGTTAACATAATTTCTGCGACTTGAGCATAATTTTTTAGTGTGAAGACCAAGCAAACTCAGGTTACTTAACTTTTTTTTATGGTATTTGGTAACTAGACGTGCTGGTCGTTTGCCTGATGGTATGCATAACGCCGGCCCATAACAATTGCTGTTCCACTAAGAACTTTGAAACACAAAAGCCGGCGCAGCACTGCAGTGCGCTCGTTACCCTGAGACATTAGGGTACCGAGTTTTAACTCTTAAGTAATTCTGATTTTCTTTTTAACTATTTTATTTTATTTTATAACTGACGTTATTAAACTATAGATTTCCGACCAATCGTATGTGTGAATCGATCATACATGCTATTTGCATCTTAAATTATTGTAATTTCAATTTAGTTAATAGGTTACAGTAACTTATATAGCTGATGTTACAAGGCTATGTCATGTTACATAGGCTACTTTAAATTTAGAAAAATAATTAGGGTTCCGCGCAAAAAAATAAAAACCATGTAATCCAAAATCTCCACGCGGGTGAAACCGCGGGGCAGCAGCTAGTCATGCATAAGACTTATCACCAATTGGGATGCTAAGACTAATCTAAAAGAAATTTTTTGAAAAGGTTTTCTCGCTATCCGTAACTTCTGAGGTATTAAAAAAATCCCATAGCGTTACTAAAGTTGGTTTGCTTGCCTGTGTCGAGGCCACTCCCACAACACCCATCATTCTCATAAAGCACGTTCACATCCAGCGCATGTGTCCACGAGTTGTCCTACCTATAGTAATATCCCTCGCATAATTTCAGTGAATGTAAAAGAACCACAGGTTGCATTACTTCGGTAAAATAACTTTCATCGTTCATTTCGTGCCGTAATAAGATCTTCCACCGCGTCATATTCCTCGAACCATTATTGTGATACCTCAATTATGTACATGTCTATATTTGTCATTCTTTTGTAAATTGTTGTTTGTTGTATAATTTTTAATAATAATTGTCTTGTTATGTGGTGTGGTTATCTTTTGTTTCCGTACGTCGATCGAATGTCCTGTGAGCTAATATCGTGCCCATAATGTTATACACATTACCAGTAATTACACATTTTGACGTGTTATTAGTGGTAACTGCTGCAATGCAATATAAATTTGGAACGGGCACGGTGGGTTTCTGGAAGGTTCGTTGACTTTGAGCACGGACTGGGTCTGTTGGCGTCTTTGTCATTTATTATGTTCTGATAAAGACAGCATCAGTTTTAGTCTGTGATTTGGGTAGACGAATGTTGCAGAGACCCGCTGTTAGTCATTTATTTTAACCTTCATAAGTGCTCCGTTGGGGCCTATATGAATAAAGCATTTTGAATTTGAATTTGAATGCGCGTGTTTCGGTCACCGAGTTTTTTTACAAGAAAATCGTATTTTTCGTCGAATGGTGATTTAAGCGGGAAAAATGTTGAAATGAAAATGCGTAATTCGAAAAATGCAACTTGTTTAATTTGCTTTAGTCACTTACCCGCAATTCAATCACCCGCAATTTGAAGTCTTCGCTCTTATCATACTGAAACTCTCGCAAGACACCTCGTGGTCTCATCTTGTCAACCTCAGTTGAGGTGGATTAAGCAACAGTTGAGCGTAGGTATTTTTATCGGAGCCTATTTTCAGTGAACGGCTGGCTGGTAACTTATAAAGATAAATAAGCAATTTGACCTTGCCATTGACATTTGATTACACGACCGCCGACCGACCTCGACACGACCTCACGAACGTTACGAACGTTGATACTTTACTATCAAAATTTATAAGTGAAATTGTTATTAGGAAACTCGAGGAAAATGTTAAGAATACGGAACATAGTTTAGTAAATAACACTAGAGGTGTAGCAGCTAAACTTTTCCCATCAATCTTAAATGTTTTATTGAAGTACTTAGATATTTTTTCGGAGTTGACACAATTAATAATATATAAGATATACTTCTCTCCTATTTGTTTAATGTATTTGTGTTAGCTGGAATCAGAGTAACTGCTTGTACTTTACCATTTATTATTGTATGAACGATATTATGTTTGCAGAACAGATGTAAATAGTTATTTATTTAGTAGTATTTATCATTTTACACACACACATTTAAGATTAGCTGTAATATATACCGTGAATTATATGCCAGGAACTGTGTTCGACAACATGTTTCTTCAAACTTAATTCAAGGTGTAAAATATACTTTATGGTAAGAATTAAATTGAAATCTCGATAGCAAAATGTGCGTATGACTAATAAGCAAAACACTCATATCCCTCGATAGACCGAAACAATGGCTATAAATCAAAACTGTGCTTATGTCAAAACTTAATTAAATATTTGGATGTACTATAATTACATTTTATCCAGACTTTCCACTACACGCGCATGTCACAATTATTGTGGTTTGAACGTTTTATGCAAAGATGTCTAGATTTTTTTTTATGTTTTTGGTAAAGTGACGGGCTGGTCGTTTGCCTGATGGTAAGCATAACGCCGGCCCATAACAATTGCAGTGCTACCCAGAACTTTGAAACACAAAGGCCTGCGCGGCACTGCAGTGCGCTCGTTACCCTGAGACATTAGGTATTAAGCCCAGTAATTTCACTGGATACTTTGCTCATCAAACCGCCAAACAGTAATGCTTGCACATTACTGTTTGGCGGCAGACTTCACTCACAAAGCGGTGGTAACAACCCAGACGGACACTCGCAGAAGAGTTAGTCCTCCCAGTCCGGAGCAATAACTCATTTTTATACGAGTAGTATCTTACCCGTTCATTCAAATTCTTTATTCACTTAGAAGAATTAATTGAGTCTAGGCGCCGTTATGTGTTCGATCTACATACTCCTTCGTAGAGGCTATAACTAGACAGCGGGCCGCAGCAACGCGTAGATCTTGGAGCATACGCGGCTAAAACGAGCGCCGCCGGCCGAGTACGAAATTTCTTCAGACTATGTAGGTTAGGGTAACGAGCGCATTGCAGTGCCGCGCAGGCCTTTGTATTTCAAAGTTCTGGGTGGCACTGCAATTGTTATGGGCCGGCGTTATGCTTACCATCAGGCAAACGACCAGCTCGTCTCGTTACCTAATAACATTAAAAAAAAAAAAAGTTATGCAGGCTATGTAGGTTTTATTACTGACCTCCCATATTTAGTTACTCGTTAAGTAAAAACAATTAAACAACCACCCCTAATTACATTGCTAAAGATCAAGTTATTAGAAGGTGAGAGAATATCCGGCACCCGCTTTCATCTGTACATACAAATAAATAAAATTGAAGTGTCTGTTTGTAATATCAAAATAACAGCTTTATACTAAATGCATATGAAAGTATATCCGGCACCTATAAAAAAAAAAATTAATTTTTTTTTATCGTGTTGTCTGGTTGTTCCTGGTAATCTCCTAAACGGCTGGAACGATTTTAACAAGATTTTCACTGGCAGATAGCCGATGTTATAAGGAGTAAATTAGGCTACTTGTATTTTAGAAAAAGAATTAATGTTTCGCGCAAAAAAATAAAAAACCGTGGGCAGCGCTAGTACACAATAATATCTATATGGCTTCACTGTAGTTACAAATTAATAAATATTTTTTCGAAGCGAATGTACGTCGTGACAATAGTACAATGATATAACAACAACAATCCTAGTTAAATGGCTAAATGGCTAAGGCCAATAAGAAAATATCCGGCACCCACATTGATACAGAATAAATGGTTCAGGCATAGTTATGAATTGGTAAACATTTTTCGAAACGAATGTAGGTCGAGAGAATCGTACTCGTGTAATCGTGAGCTTGTGGTTTAATTTAAGGAAAATCTCGTGATACCTGATGCAACCATAGCATGGTGGTAGGACATTTTCTACTGTTCGCTAGGCTAGCTGCCAACCCCATGATGAAAATCTGATTCTGAGCACCTATCGGTGTGTTCCGGCTACCGCTATTGAGAAAAGTCGAAAAAATTCTAAAAAGGCCAATACTTTAAATTGTCTGTTTCTAAACATATCAGAATTAAGAACACATTTCACACATACAGGTGGCATTTAAGCATTTATAAAGCCACTGTACACACTGTCACGTCACGTGCTAATTTGAGATTGTGTGTGATAAAAAATAAAGCAGAAGACCTAAATAAATAAAGCAGCAGTTACACTCCTTCCAGCATTTTATATAACAGCCTAATCAGCACAGCTCATCGCCAACGTCAAGACATGCTCTTTGCGGCGTGAAAGACAGGTGTAGTGAGATGTCCCGTACATCAAATTCTCACTACCTTGTCTTTCATGCTGATAGAGCGATATCTCCGATTCAAGATCTTCGCGTGGGACGTTCAACGTTATAGTCTTAAATGTAGATGCTATAATAAAAATTTAAAAATATTTGTAGATGTAATGGTCTTATTTCGTACAATGTATTTAGCTTAGTTTGAAATTAATTGTAAGAATTAAATTTACAATGTTCATGTATTTCATGTTTCATACGAATTTTCTTGTAGACAATGAAGATCTATGGTAAAAGTAGTAAAATTATGTTTGTTATATTTCAGGCACCTTATTTGTATGTTAATCTTAGTGTTTGGCTTGTGCTAAGAAATGATTCTATTTTTAAACTTATATGAAAGTTCGATATTTCTCACTACACTCAATATTCAGTTGCACTTTAAAAGGAAAGCTAGTGCCGTTTCAGCAGAATGAGTAATAAAGTGGTACCTACTAACAACGAAGGATATTATTACTTGTAGGATAAGCAGTTATTGTATGAATACGAAAGGCAGCAATTTAAATACTTACCAGCATTATAAGTCCACGAAACATACCAGCTTTACACGAATGGCACATATTTTAAAACTAACACTTTATCTTAGCTTGGTGACTTTTGCACTGTTTGGAGCCGTTTTTTTCCGTTCTGGCTTTAATTAATCCATATTCGGACATATAAGGTGAATTGTATTATTATTTATACGTCACACTTTTAATACAGGTTTAAAAAAAATAAAATAAATTTGAAAACAGAAGGAGAGGAAACATCCTGTCCTTCTGTTTTAGGGCGTCCATGTATGAAACTAGACTTATTTTTCGCCTTACTATTGGAATCCATAGTATTATTGAAATTAAAAACGATTTAATGTGTATTCATTACATTTTCTTTTTCCTTGCAATCTGCTCCAACATCGGGTTGTACATTAGAGAAAATTTCACATTTCATGTCAATGGAATGATTTGAAATTAACATTTGTAACTATTCTGCGAATAACTATTGTAATGGAACTAGCATTCATACCTTGAGTATCATGTAAAGACCTGGAGTGTTACCTAATTCTGGGATCTAGTTAATTATACGGTTCTGTTGAGCGCACTCACTGAAAGCACTCTAGACTAATTACGCTGTAGGTCTGTACATAGCTGGGATCTAATATGTCTGTCGCCGTCGCAGGTCTCTGTCTATTTTGTGGTCGCAGACAGTAAAACTCGAGACTCCATGCATATTTGATTTAGTCAGTCTGACAGAAGCCTAATGCCCTAGTAATTTATCTTTATCCATTATTAGAAATATCCCGATAGTTTAGTCAAATAAGGCAATTAAAGGGGTAACCTCGGAATGGAAGCTATAAACTTGTATATATCTTAGTTTTGGCATTTTATAAGTTTGGCTCATAATTTTCATATAATCTCCTGTCCGCATCACAAGACATTGGAGATCACATCAGTTAACGAAAATTGGTTTGTTGTCAATATCATGTTTTCTTGGAACATAAAAATATATGCCGTCTCAGCTCTATGGTCAAGGACTAAATATTTATTAAATTTCGAAGTCGTAAACCTATCCAGACTAATGTTGCATACAATCTTCAAACCCTCTTTTAATCCAATTAGGGATTGATTTTAAAAAATCTCTAAGCATAAGTAGTTTTTGTACTTTATAATGAAGTGTAAATTTAGCGATTTTGACATATTTAGCTGAACAGATTTTGAGATATGGATTGTGAGTGCAAAAAATTTGCAACACCTTTTGCCCCCTTAAAATTGACATTATTGAAAAGACTGAAATTATGTTTTAGCAAACAACAACAAGCTATTACTCCAACTTTAGTTGTTAGTTTAGTTAGTTAGGTAGGTAGTTAGTTAGTTAGTTTTCACAAAAATATTATTGATAGAATAGGTAGTAACAAAAGTACAGCAGATAGCCAGACAAGCACAGAAATAAAAAAGTTACAAGTAAACACAGTCAATAAGAATTATACAAAATTGGGAAAAGTAAGCGTCACTCACAATCTGTCTTACCTTAAAGGAGGGCGTATTAAAGAGGTCCAAGTGAAAGTCCCTGGACATGTTGTTGACATGAAACAACGGCTTGATCTTAAAAGGTAACACTGTTGCCTGTACTAGCTCCGGGCGGTCGGAATATATAGAAGATTTGGTCTTCTAACCATGGTCCTAGGGTTACGTAACCCCAGTTGACCAAGCAGCTCAGGACAGTAAATGGAACCATTTGCTAGATTAAGAAGGTAGGCTATGTCTGCTATGCGTCTGCTCTCGTGAAGCGGAAGTAAACGCTGCTTCTTGCACCGCGCAGGGTAATCAGGCAAAAAAATCTTAGGGCGTTATTGGAGATAATGTAGAAATTTTCTTTGAATGCCTTCAAAACGATTAATGTAGATACCATAAAAGAGGTTCCAAATTTGAGAGGTATATTCAAGGAGACTTCGCACGTAAACGCAGTACAAGATTTTTAATGTTTTTATTTTGAAAAACTGAGACATTCTCAAAACAAATCCTAGGGCTTTCGAGGCTTATTTACCACGTTATTGACATCGCCATCAAACAGCAAACTCAGAAATGACTAGCAAATCACTAATGGTTGAGATTCGCGTAAAGGGAGAACTTTTAAGGGAATAGGTAAAATCAATTTGCATAGGTATACGTATATAAAGGACAAAGGTATAGACCTAACACTTAGAGACGTTTAAATCAAGTTTATCATGCAGTAGTTCTGGAAGCAGGAAGATATATCAGAAACAAAAATAATAAAGAGGAGAGGTCCTAGCATCGATCCTTGAGGAACTCCTGACGGAATACACATAGGTGCCCGATGTAAAGCTATTGAGAACTACAGCCTGACATCGGTTATGGTCATATGACGAGAAACATCTAAACAGATTTCCCCGTTTGACCCGTTGGAGCTTTTGTAGAAAGATAAGATGACCAGTCCTGTCAAAAGCTTTACTATAATTGGTATAAATAATATCCACATGAGCTGGTTCAGACATGTATTTATTTAAATATTCAGTGCATACTAGGAGATTGGATGTCGTAGATCTGCCACTAAGGAAGCCAAGCTGGTGTTCGCTGAGAGTGTGTTTTAGTGAGGAGTACAGCTGCTTATAAATGATTCTTTCTAACACTTTAGCAAAGTTACACAGTTTAGAGATAAGGCCTCCTTTCTGTAGTTCTCAATATTACCTTTCGGGCCTTTCTTGTGAATGGGAGTAATAAATGCGGTTTTCCACAACTCTGGAACAATACCTTCACGGAGAGTCCGGTGTATATAACAATGTAAGCGATACCGCCAAGCTTTTGGTACAGTTCACTATGAAAATACTTCTGCTTCTAATACTTCAATATCGCCTATGTCTGTGGAGGTTTGAGGTAATCCAAAATCCAACGTATTAAACGAAAGACGATTACTGGGAGAAGATGGCTCTAAAAAAATTGGGTGAAAATACTCTGCGAACATGTGAGAGATGTGTACTCTCCGCCCCATCAGATGAGCGATGACCTAATTCAAGTACTGAGGGATAAGCGTTACTTAGGTTTTTGGGGTTTTTCTTTATCTTGCATTCAATATTAGAAATATAGCTATAAAACATTTCACTCTCTGTAACTTGAGCGCGTTCTCTCAACACATTAAAAGAGTCCAAATCATTTAAATTACCATACATCTTATATTTACTTCGATACTTATTTGTTTCATTTAATATTTTCTAATACTTTCCTTTATCACGTAAGGACACGTAGTAGGTACCTTTTGACCTTACGGCAGTTAGCAGACTAATTTGCAGAATGCTGGTATTTAATGCAGTGATAACAAAGGTTAAGATAGCATTCACCTTCCACCAATGTCTAGTTTACATCAACATAAAACCTTCTTAATGTCCTGGATATTTAGAAAAATAAATCTAATTTGTTTTATTTAGCGGTCAAAGTAGGTCCCCATTAATTATCTGTTTTTTCAGGATCCTTCCATGCAAATCCCGAAAGTAAGGTTCTTAACTTTTTGACTCTTAATATTCACCATCGGAAACCATAATGTCAATAGCTAACTACTAGAATATTGAAGCTGTCAATTTATATTTTCGTTTAGTAAAATTAGGAACTGGAACCGCTAGTTTGTCAACCCAGCTGTGCGGAAGCTGCTAAGAGGGACCAATTCATAATTAGTCGATATTAACGTTTACAGGTGTCTGATTGATATTGATTTTCTGATTTAAGCCGTTCCACCCGATTGGATTTGTTATTATTACGTTAACTACTTTAAGTTTCATATTAAACTGTGCTTGGGAAGAATTGCAAAAGCACAAACTGCCACGCTTTTTTTAGTACCTAAAAATAGCTACCTATTGTAACTACTCGTATACCTATTTAAGTTAGATAGAAATGTTCCTTTTCTATTAGTTTTTACCTATTTAAAACAATAAAGGTCTGGCGCTAAGTTCCGAAACAAATTTTGATAACCCGAATGCTATTTTATGCGGGAAATAATTGAGCATGATCGTGGCCAACTAATCATTGTTTACGAGTACCATACTGTAACATTCTATAACAGTATACGTTCAAAATGCAAACAGACGTTATTAGCTGTTATTGAGCTCTATAGATATCAATACAAGTCCTCGTTCTTGCGCTTTGTCCGCGTGTCTTGGTTGCTGTTCCTATTCTCACGTACTCGTTATTCACTCAGATCAGACAAACAAGGGAGATATGCCCGTTCGCGTTCAAACTATGTTTCCGTTTTTCATATTTTTTTTCAACATTCCGCTAAACCGCTAATGCGAAACCTGTAAGTACGTCACATCTACTCATTTTTTATGCACACTAAGAGACTTACAGCCCCACAAATAAACTTATTAATAATCCACAGGCAAAAAAATGGGACAGCAAAGCCGTCTGCAAAGTGAATTCGATTAAATGTATCTGGCCTTTTCTGGGCCTGATGCGTTCGCACCCGCTACGTACGCCTTATCACATCTCCTTGTTTCTATGATCTGTGGGTATTCACTAGGGGCGGCGGAGTGGTATAGGTCGACTACTCAATAATAGGTGCCATCACGGCGTGCTAGATATGTTAGAGCGCTGTCTCACTCTGTGCAAATATATCTTTAAACGCGTGAAATGAATAACTTAGTCTTAATTTTACTGTAGAAGCCCGATTACTTATCAATGTGGCATACATACCGAATCTTTCAAAATATATTGCTTGTTGTTTGCTGCTCTTAAAAACATAAATTAATAATTTAAATCATTTGTATTTTATCAGGTGTTTGTTTTTCTTGTAGTAATTTTGGCTAGCGCTACCTTTAATAAGAGTATTTTTGCTCAGTAGTTAACAAAAAAACTACAGTAATTTACCAGCGTGTCAAATCTTATTTAATAGTATCATCACACGTGCTGGTCTCACGAAAAAGTTGACGCGAATGATTATTACATATTATTGACTAACTATTTTGTACACAGTTATTTGTAGGTGTAATTACTATGCCTTACTGCGCAGAATTGAAATCATCAATCTATAATTAGCTTATTCACCTGCATTAGCTATGAAACAAAGTTAACCTCTACTACAACTATATAAACTCTAACTCCAACCCACTCAGTATTATAATGTTGCTCAGTATTAAATTGTAAAGTAGTTATAAAGTTGTTAATTGACAGTTTGAAAGTGTTCAGACGTAAATTAGGTATACAAAAGGTGTATTTGTGTGCTATGAAACTAAGAACTCATATTTTACCGGCTCTCTGTGAGGTTTATTTGCAAGGTACTTACCGATGCGGGGTTGCCTGCACTTAAATATATGTGTCTTAAACCTGGATATTATTTTTATTTTAAATTTATGCTTGACCTAAATATATAGCTCTGGATATAATGGAAGCAAATGTTGCCAAATACAATAGCGCTGTGAACTCGACCGCAAAAGAAAACTACTACCTTAATGGTCTCTAAAATATTTTTGAAAATGTTGCTTTATAAAAAGGACTATACAAAAGTGAAACAGATACATAAACGTGAAATCGTTAGGCGCAACACGATGACGACTTATTGTCAGCCCTGCAAATCTATGTACCTAATGCGTAGAAGGGACTAAGTCGTGTTATGACTAGTTAAATGCGAAGTACACAGTTGTAGTTAGATCTACTGCGATATAGGTTAGAAGAGGGGAATGCTAAGAGATTCATAGACATACTGAATTACAGTTCAAAGGATACCTGCCTACTTATTACATTATCAGCTTTTGCTCCGGGCCCGTATCATGCTTTCATGTAGGTGATATGAACTATGAAGATTATAGCTTATGATTAATGCAAATACCAAAGACAAAAATTAAGAAAAATCAATAGTACGATAAAGAAGGTTGTATGTTGGGTACTTATGGCAGGGGCAGCTCGTCTTCAGCTGGATGGAATTTTCTAAAGTTCTCGCTAGTTTTCCTTTCTAGAACGAACGATACGGGAACCAATTGTTCGAAAGCTAGTCGAATACTAGCGACGTGCATGGTCTTGAAAGTGTGGTTCCCGGGTTGTTCGATGCCCACGTTAATTTTTAATTCTTACCAGCCGTCGGCATATTGTCCACTCCGCTCAAACGATATTAACTGCGTCATATCATGTTTTTTTTTGTGATAATAATACTTTGCAAGTGTTACATATAGTAAGACTAAACCCTAAATTTGTTCAATGTGCTATTAGTTGACCGTGCCTCATGGTTATCTTGATTTAGTAGAAAATCTCTGCGTGTTGTGAGTTATTTTTAATACTTATACCGCAGTGCGCACCGGTTGTACCTACATTGTCCGCTTCCTCACTAATTGTATCACGTAATTTTCGACGTACGCGTGCAAATGGAAACTTTTAACAAGGTTCAACTTTGCTTCTATATTGTTATGAAAGCGTGCACTTCGTCGTTTTCATCGGCCAATGCGCTTGCCGGCTTCACCTTCCGTTCAAATTACCACCCTACGGCAACAAAGTTGTTTGAATGAAAAATCAGGGTAGCCAGTCGCACACATTAGAATATACACAGCGAAATGATGAAGCCGTATAGTTAACTACTTTTAGTGCAGCCGCTGAGGCACCGTTTGTACTCGTAGCTCGTTTCCCGCGGACCACATAAAATAGATAAACAGAAGGGACGCCTGGGCGTAAGGACAGCCCTAGCCCAGTAAATCTAGACACAACTTATCCGTACACCATGCTTATGTATTAACACGTTTTAGGATTACTGGTCTGTGAACCGGCTAAGCGCCCGAGCGCTCCTCTATTTTCTACCTATATCGTGGCTACCAGTGGCTTCGGCTGGAGGCAGCGTCTAGTGGCCGCGTTCTGTTGCTAAATGTGTGGACACACTTAAGCTGCATCGTGCTCATACTATATTTTTAAACAATAAAACGCAATGAATGCAGTCTTACCTAGCTAGTTCTTACCGTCTTTCGAATTTGAAATGACTAGGTTACAAATATTCGCTGTCACTAAAAATGTTGAACAAGTAATGCTCGTTTTTGTTTTAATCTTTTTTGCTCTTATCTCTTTTCTCTGCTGCAGCAATCAATTTTAAAGTTAATTTAGATTAAGCTCTATTACGAGTATATATTACACGATATTTACATATTTTTTTTACCCCAATCGTTAACTTTTGTTTAATCCTTGTAGTTAAACTTAGTTCCCAATTTATTGTAAGTTCACGATATTAGACATATTTTAGGTATATGATATTCTGCTTTTATTTCAATTATCGTTTTGGCTTCAGCATTTCGAGTGTAAGCGAGTGATGAGAGGACATGAAAACGAGAAGCTACGATTGTTAAATCATAGTCGCGGCTCGTCCGCCACGTCTTGTTAGTATTGAATGCAATGAATTATAATGATAAAAACGTATAATCCTAAGACAATTTTAGCATTCAACAATTTATTTTCTCTCTCGAATCATACAGATTACCCATCCAATACGATCTCCGAGTGGATAGTATTCGTAATATGAAATAAATTAGATTCCTACGACGAATGCACTTCTTCCGCCTTGTTGGGCGGGCGGGCGCGGCCGTCCGGATGAGGGGTGCAATACGGGTGCTGGGCGGCAGGTGAGAGCGGCCCACTAGCCACCTGCCGCGGCGCGCTCGACGCAGTTTACGGGAGGGTCGGTACCGGGTCGGCCGCCGCGTTCTGACGCTCCCTGCACTTAGTATTATTAGCATTTACTGTAGGGGCGCGCGTTTAACTCTTTCATATTGCAGTACACGTAGCAGCAATCTGCTATAATATTTTTATTCTATATGTTTGCAGTTTTAGAATGAAAATCGCGTTATTTTATTAGTTATATTTGTGTAAAGCGCTTTATTGGAAATACGTGTTTAAAAATTGTTTGCTCTTTCTTAAAAAACTATAATTACTCAGTAACTAATATTCCTATTTAGATGAAAACCTGGCAGCGTTGTTTTTTGTAAAATATTTGACAGCAGCAAAATGCGTCCATCTGTCAATCCGCGTCTGTTACTTTTTATGCAACTAAAACAAAAATCTCAACGAAGATGAATGTTAAGCCGCTATAAAGTACAAGACTTTAATCGAGTAAGTAATTGGTTTACTTTCAACAACTGCGGAGCGATCGTACAGGGTTAACGTTTGTAAGGCTGACGTCGGACGAAATCGGTGCAGAAAACGGCACACGGAACGAGACACGCGGCGGGCAGCGTGATTGCAGGGTGGTGGCGGTGAGTGAAGCAACAAGTAGTCTGCCGGAAATATCGTAACAAGGGGTTAACTGTTAGCTTAGCTTCGGGCGTCGCCAGAGGAGTATTTTAGGATTCAGCGCCCTGGGCCTGCAGGCCCTGCCGTCACAGCGCCGCGCCGGTCAGTATATACGATAGCCCCGCGTCTTGATGTGTATCAAATTTACACCCACTAGCTAAACGGTGGTTTAGTTAAACTATGTTTTGTCTTTGTTGTTCTTTGACAATTTTAAACTCAATCGAAAGAGATAAAATACAGTTGAACTTAGTATTCAACCGTTTAACACTGTTTAAACTGTTTTTGTAACACTTGTATTAATAAGAGCCTTAGGTAGGCTATTTTAAATTACTTCTGCTTGCGCTGCCCCTCGCACCCTGCCGCCCCTGGCCAAGTCCCTTTTGGCCCTAGGGTAAAACGCCTCTGGCCGTCACCTAGCTCGGCTTCAGGTGTCGCCTACGCTTCGGGCGTCCACGTTACTGATATGCCTGCTTTATAAAGTATAATTCTTGGCAGAAATAGGAATTTTACAAATAGTTACTCGTATATAGTCATGAGCACGTATTATATGAGATCCACTAATTAATTCCTAATTTTATTACTTAATAGGTTATATCAATTAATTTAAAATGACATTGTCTGTTATCTCGATTTTTTTAAAAAGAGATAAATTAGTGTTTTTCACGTATCATAAGAACTTCCGTTCCGTTTAAGTTAAATTACACAGAAAGTATTACTAACAGGACAAAAATGTTTTACGGGAAAAAAATCAAAAGACTGGTCTTAAAGCGCACTATTTTCTTTTGTAACTTAAGTCTCTGTTACATTTTTTTTAAGGTTAACCAGACCAAACCGACATGCCGCTACAAATAAAGAAAATTTTTCCATATTATTCGGGGCTTCCGCTTTTCAGTTGAGTTTCATAGTACCTATAATAAGAGAAATTCTAAATAAGAGAAATTAATAAGAGAAACTCTAATTTTTTACGGAGTTCCTGTGAGAATCACTTAAAAATAAATCATACAACATTGAAGCGAGAAGCACTAGTCCCGGTTTTTTTTTGTAAGAAATGTAGAAATAGGTACCGGTATCATATTGAAACTTGAATCACTTATCCCATTCTTTTATATTTTCATCGGCTGTGATCAACGACTCCAACATCTACCCAAACAGAGAGGCTATAACATAATGCTATGCTCCTTGCGTTGAATAAAACCTAAAACGTTTTAGGGCTATTGTTCGCAACCCCATGAGAGATCCCTGTTCAAAATAGAACTGACGTCACGTATCTGTTTGTAAAGTGGGACGGCAGGTGTCATTTCATTCAAAAATTGACATAACTATGCATATAAAAATTGTACAAACCTGTTAAACATGCTGAAACTGATGGTGTTTAAAACTATAGTTTGCTCTCTGGTTCACTTAATATGCTCATTTTGCCGCGGGCATTTTTTCGTTTTGCCAAGATAATAAATAAGTAGGGTTTTTACACTATTGGATAAATAGACGAGCGAGTCATTTGCCTGATGGTAAGTAGACGCCCATAGCAGTGCCACCCAGAACTTTGAAACACTAAGGCCTGCACGGCACTACATGGTGCGTTTTACCCTCGGACATCATTAAGTATTAAGTCTCATACGCCCAGTAATTTCACTGACTAATTTGCTCATCAAACCGGAAAAGAGTAATGCATGAACATTACTATACGAGCAAACCGGTTTATCATCATCAAACGTTTCTGAAGGAGTACTAGTGAAGCTTATGCTCGTTAACAACGGATTACGTTATTGCAAGCTCAAAGCTTATTTGAAGAAGCTTCCGTTTTATGAAAATATTTATAGTTGTTTCATAGCGTGCGCCCCCAATTTCAAAATATATAATAATACTAGCTTTTGCCCGCGGATTTGACCCGCGTTCCCATAGGAACCGTGCCTATTTCCGGGATAAAAAGTAGCCTATGTTACTCTCCGGTCCATAAACTATATATATGCTAAAAATCACGTCGATCCGTTGCTCCGTTACTGCGTGAAAGAAGGACAAACCAACAAACACACTTTCGCATTTATAATATTAGTATATGGATGTTTTCTTTCATTAACAAAATTCCTTTCATTACCTACGAGATAACCCACAGACTTAATACATATCTGTGAGAAAACCTCTCTTATGTTGTTGCGCCTTCCTTAAAAATAAAGTATTTTCGAGTTATGACGTAAACATCTCATTATTAAAGGGATGTGATTTTACCACAGATTATAGTCTTTGGATTTTACTGACCTCGTTTCTTAATATTTTTTTAATAGAACGAATCGGTTGTGCCTTGTGTGCTTCCTACGACATTTCGAATCGAGTATACTATAATTAAAGGATTGAAATAAATATATGGCCCATTATAATTTAGTATTACATATAGTTCGCGATGTATTCTGGTATTGGTTGTGGTAGTACTCAATTATTCAGACAAAATAAATTTAAATTAGCTTACTTATGCAATAGTTTAGTAATTTATCCATTGATTAATTATTTTTTAAACATACCTATATTGGGTTAATAAAACCCGCTTGTGCTTTCAATTAAAAAGTATAATAAAATGTAATCTATTTCATGGAACTGCATAAACTTGCTATGTACAAATAAATAGAAACATTTCCATCTCCGCCTTGTGAATTGTATTTAATTTAGAAGTGTCAATAAAATAAAATATGTTAAATTAAAACTATACTCTTATTTAACAAAAAAAAAATACTGTAGATTATTTTAAAGTCAATTTAGGTAATATATAGTCTTAATAATGTAGGTACTTATGTTAAATTTAAAATCCATTGTATTTAAGTTGTTAATATTTATTTATGCTACATTATAATTATATGGTCATAAATGTTGTTGATGTGTGTTGCTTTAAAGATGTAGATTAGTTTTGCACTTTAGAAATTCGATCTTTTCTTAAATTGGATTACTAAGAAAAAAAACATGTAAATTTTCAGGAGAATCGAATTCAATGTGGTCCTGCCATCAAAGTCGGCTTGTTATAGATCATAACGTAGCTATCACAGCCAGCTTTGATGAGCATGGCCTCATTCGTAACAGCACACTCCAGAGTAGCACGTGCCGCAATATTCGCAATGCTGCAGCTTACCACGCAAGTTTCTCGGGCCTAGCCTGTCAAAGCGGATGTGAAATGTGTTACCGCTTCATATCACAGCCACTTTGATGTGGTCGGTTTACGGAGACTAATCAGCAATTCATCTACTTCGCGTCGACTTGAGGCTTCGACTGAAGTGATAGGGCCGCAACATCCGCGACCCTCTCGTGCAAAATGGTTGTGCCGTGTTGTCTATTCATATCACAGCCATTTTTGACGAGCTGGGCCGTGGACATGCCAGCGGCTATATACGTGGAAGAAAGAAGAACGAAATGGGGAGTGAAGGCGTCGCGGCGCTCACAAAGTGGTCGTGGTGTGCGTTTCCTTTGCCATATCACAGCCAGCTTTGATGAGCGCCGAACCCTGTCAATACGCCGAAATTATCAAGAAAGAAAAGAAAATCAAACAAAAGCGTCGCCATACTTAATTTAAAATATTTCGTTTATATCAACAGTTAAAATTAATAAAAGCTTTTTTTTGTATGATTAAGTATTATTGTTTGAGCATTGTTTTTATTTGCAGTATTCTATTATTACAAACACTATCAAATTAAGAAGAATAAAAAAGGAAGATCTGGAAGAAAGAAGATTCGTCGTTAACAGCGAGAGAGTCGACGAAGGGGCTGTGATTATGGTTTCTGGCGCATATCACAGCCAGCTTTGTTGACTTCCTCGTTTGCTACATTCATCAATGCAAGATTCGAACACTGAGATTTAGATCACAAAATCGAAGAAATATAATTTGATTAATTTCATTATGAAATGTACCTGCCTGATATTGATTTAATTATATATTTATTCGCACAATAAACTCGACCTAACTCAAAACTAACTCGACCGAATTGACATAATTATTACAATTCATCGCACAAAGTCACAATTAACGCGATATTTAGCATTTATATATTATTTCTTATATGTACATTATTTGGGCACCGGGGCAAGCGCCGTGATCACGGAAGAAATGAAATCTAAAAAACTATTCCTCCTGTAGGAATAGGTTTAAAGTTGAGTTTGAATTAGTAATCTATCCCGGAAGGGGGTGATTAGGACCATAGTTGTCCACAGCTTGTGACAACCTCCTTTGGAAAAAAGCACATTCCAAATTTCCATACAAAAAAATAAATTCAATTTCAAAGGGCGCGGTATTTTCTGTAATTATTCAAGTCACTTCTAATCAACATCATAATTCATCAAGCAAAACATTGTTCAAGCAAATCGGAGCTATCCAGGAATTCTGTAGTAGAATTTACGAGTTTCAATAAAAATAAATCCGAATTTCAGTCGTACAACAAATGGTGTTGGCTAGGAGTACATTGAGCCCCTTTTAGGATAACCAGTTCAGGTTGTATATTAGTTTTTTTATTGGGCTACTTTCTTTTTCTAATATAAGTATTAAATTAACACCATTATTCGTTTGTTTCTCACATAAGATAGCTTGCGTTGTTTAAAAATGTTTGTTTTAAAAATCGTCAGATTCTATCAATCGTCATAATATCGTCAGAAGTATAAGCAATGTGTATTTTATATAATAATAATATGCGTATGCTTATTAATAATAATTCTATTTACTGTTCTGTTGTAGGTATTTTATGTCATAGGTATAAGCATAAGTTTTAATCTTCTCTTATTCTAATTTTCAGGTAGTGGCCACGCATCCAGGAGGGAAATGAACTACGTGATAGGTATATTTTATTAACTCTTAAAAACGGTATTTTACTTTGCATTGTAATGAGACTATACTATTAAAATAAAAGTACTTATAAAAAACTTCCGACGTTTTATTTCTATATTACCTTTACTACTACTAGCTAGTTTTATTACTTACTTTTTTGTTGTTAGTGGAGGACTAACTCTTCTGCGAGTGTCCGTCTGGGTTGGTACCACCGCTTTGCTCGTGAAGTCTGCCGCCAAGCAGTAATGTCCAAGCATTACTGTGTTCCGGTTTGATGAGCAGAGTATCCAGTGAAATAACTGGGCTTATGAGACTTAATACCTAATGTCACAGGGTAACGAGCGCACTGCAGTGCCGCGCAGGCCTTTGTGCTACAAAGTTCTGGGTGGCACTGCAATTGTTATGGGCCGGCGTTATGCTTACCATCAGGCAAACGACCAGCTCGTCTCGTTACCAAATAACATAAAAATACTAAAACTTGTGCTGATGATGACACTCTCTCCTGTAGCATAGTGGGAAAAGACATAAAAACACAATGACACGAAAAATAATACTGCAATGATATGTATGAAAAATAATTTTAATTATCTGAGTTTGATAAATAATAGAATGTTTATTTTGTATCTAATAATGTGCATATACAATTAATCATGTAAGTAGATACTTACTTGCACATGACTGAAACACGCTTGATCAAGCTCTGTCATTTGCGGTCATTATAGCATGTAGGTACCCACCATTTAGGGTTTGATCGTGGTCTTAAGTGACGAAGTGGTCAGAGATGAAGAATGCAATACCTACATCTAGATTGGGACTGGCTCTTAAGTTAAGTTGCCGGAACACACCGTTAGGTCCTTCAGAATATCTACAGGTAGATGCTAATTCATGGTGCTAAATCATACAATGGTGTCGATTCTGACGTCGCCTACCTAATTTGTTTCACTCTCACTTTCTAAATAAAACGAAAGAGATGGAATATATTTTAGATCAGTCAAAATTCGCTTGTAGCTAGTGTAAATTTAACATTCATGAATTTAGTGACGTCTAATTTGTGAAAGATGGACATTTGACAGTTGTAAAAATAAATTATGATCTCTCAAACATCTTCCATCTCTTTCTCATGTTATGCATTGGAAAGAGAGAGAGAGCGAATACATAGGTAGCAAGCAGTAAAACTGCCCCACCGTTATGCTATGGTTAATCACGATTTATTTACAGACTAGCTGCTGCCTCGCGGTTTCACCCGCGTGGAGATTTTGGATTACATGGTTTTAAATTTTTTGCGCGGAACCCTAATTATTTTTCTAAAATTAAAGTATTCTGTGTTACTCCTTGTAACATCAGCTATCTGCCAGTGAAAGTCCCGTCAAAATCGGACCAGCCGTTTCGGAGATTACCCGGAACAGACATACAGACAGACAAAAATTTTAAAAATGGTTGTTTAGTTATATGTACCTTATATACTTTCATATGCATTTAGTAAAAAGCCGTTATTTTGATATTACAAACAGACACTTCAATTTTATTTATCTGTATGGCTGTATAGATTACAAATGGCTCGATAGTACCTACCTTGATTAAAAGTACAAATATCATCAGTAGCAGTAACTAGAAACCAGCAGGAAGTTTGGGAAGGTCTTTTATTTTGTCATGAAGAACCTTATAAACAAAGTGTAAGTAAATGATTCTTTATAAGGATGTAAAGAGTTCAGTAACGTTTCCTTTGTTGGAAGCAGTTGAAAGTGATTAGGTATGACTGGGCTTATAGGCTTCATCGAAATGTAACACTAGCGGATGCTGACGCAGTACAACATCTAGGTATGATGTAAGTATAATGTATACAGTTGCTTGAGTAGGTACCTACAGTTTAACTTACCGAAGCCTAACGACCGATTGGTGGCGGATACTTACCACTTCAACGAGAATTCCCAGAGTAGACATCAGGCAGGAAGCTGATCGTACAATTTAAGCCGAAACCACAGAACATATAAATCATAATAATACTAAAACAATGCCATGAACTCTGCGAAGAAAACAAATTGTACCGACTCCACATATTGGGATGGGGTTAGGATGATAATAATGGCAATTTATGGCCTTAATGTCTTTGAATAACAACTATTTCTCAGCTTTGATCACAATAAACTTATGATTGTGTTCTATTTATTTTTTAAGTTGGAAATTGTGTTCAAGTCAAAATTGGCACTAAATAAATGGTACCCCACTCGTAAACGATATCATAGGTATGAGAAGTTTAGTCACCCGCTACGATTAAAAAATACGACTTTTTGTAAATCGGTGACTATCGGTCATATCTCTGATATTTAGTCACTCGGTGACATTCAAAAATTGCACCCCAGTGCCATCTTTTCTAATTCGATAATAGATCCATCTTAGCGTTGGGACGATATTGCACTACTGAATATTTTATAGAGGTTTATTGGTTCCAATCTTCTACGGTTCCAATGAACTGATGCTGACTTGAACAAACGGAAATAAAACGAAGGTTGCTTGATAATATTAATATCTAGAAAGCTCTGATAATGAATTCGAACTGTAGTTCCGGATGATCGGCGCTGTTATTGGACTAACGGTAATATTAAAAAAGGACCTTAGTAGGTAATGTTATTGCCAGCAACTTCGCCGAATGCGATTTTTCATAATTAAGCGATTGTTTATCTTCAAAAATAAGCGCGAGCGAGATAGCGGCGCGCGGCTCGCCCCTATTCTGCCCCTTAAGAGCCTACTAGTCCATGGAGCGAACTCATCGGTGGGCGCGGCTAAAATGCATGCTATTTCATCTAACATTCGTGGGACAAGGTAAGACTCTGCAGCGATGAGTAGTATGAGGCTAATGCTCGCACATACACAATTGGGATGTTGACTGATTTTGGGAAAGTGTTTAAAACGATGCGTATGGGCCTAATATAACCCAAAATATTTAAATTTACTTTTTAAAACAACTAATATTTTAATTATCATGTATTTTAAATGCCGTTTTAAATTTTGCTCCTAAACGCCAGTGACGTCACGAGTTCAATTACCACAGAGTAATTTTCTATAACACTGTAAAGTGACAAGCAAAGAGAATATAACCACTACTACCTAGTCTGTGCTACGTTTAGTGACAAGTTGATTCGATGCTTTCTGTATATGTATTGTTATGTATTAAAATATGAGTTCTAAGTTTTTTGAGCTTATTGATTTATATATATATGCTTTGGTTAATTAATACACTTTGGATCTTAGAGTCTATGATTACTATTATATATTCATTGTTGGTTATAGAAATAATGATTTTTGGTATAATAAGTAGGTACTTACACGGAGGTCTTCACATTTCTAAATTCAGCAGAGCAGAAATTATCGTTTGTCGAGAAGAAATTGGCCACCGTAAAAC
Organism: Crocallis elinguaria; assembly: GCA_907269065.1. Taxonomy (NCBI): domain Eukaryota; kingdom Metazoa; phylum Arthropoda; class Insecta; order Lepidoptera; family Geometridae; genus Crocallis; species Crocallis elinguaria. Next base: position 11,702,325 of record OU026077.1, read on the forward strand.
AATCAATTCTCGGCAAATTGGAATTATTTGCCTTTATGAAGCCACTTTCCATCATGGGAGAATATTCAAGAGTCGAAATAAATTTCGAAAAATAAGCGCGGAATTCACAGCACAGATAAATAATCCCAGAAATCACTCTAAAATACTAAGCAGTTAAGCGCAACGAGCTATATACTCATTAGAGTTTTGGCGGGAATGCGAAAATGTGCTGTTGTTGATTTTGTGTTATTTACTAAAACCTTTGTTTTATAGAGTGTTAATGTGTAATAATAGTGGATTATTAACCATTAAGTGTTCGTACACTTGCATGAGTGAAAGGCAAATAGTACAAAGACGAAAAACGTGTATTTTCGTATTCTATCCAAAACTCCATAGAAGCTTCAGTAAACTATCCACCAATTTACTGAAGCGTCACTTCGACTCGACCGCGCCTAGACTAAACTTTAACGTGATTTTGACGACTTTCATGCACCAAAACTAGAGATTTATTATATATTATTATTTATATAACTTGACACTAGTTAAATGCGCAAATCACGTGGAGCCAAAAACAAAACAAAAAATATATATGCTCCTTCCGATTGAAACAGTGACGTCACGGGCGTTTTATGTCACGTGACTTCGGAGTGATGTGATTACATTTTGATTATTTAATTTAAATTAAATTCCTTAAAAATAAACAAAAATATTGTGTTGGATAGGATTTCAGTCACAAAAACTACCGTTTCGCGGCAAAATTATATTTTTATTTGAATACAGTCAACAACCCAATTACACACTCTCGTAAAGTCGCGACGAAAACCGAAAATTCGAAAACCGGCGCGCAAATATGTACGAATTGGCTGCTGGTGCTTGGGGTTTTACGACAAAACTACTGAATGTATTTAGTCAGACCAAAGTTATTTGAAATGTCAATAAACTAAAGCTTGTTAGTATGTACCTTATTTTCGAGTTTTCGTAATCCTTTTGTAATTTATTTACGTCCAAACTTGCGTTAAAATACGTGCTAAAATACAGATGTTTGAAGGCTCATTACTTTTAAGCCACTTATTTTTTTTCTGTATAATTAGCAGGCTGACCTAGATAACGAAGAGATAAATCGATATTATTCTTAATTTTGGACTTAAAACGTCAAGTAGTGGAGAAATCACCCAAGTACGGTTGTATGGAGATATGAACGACTAGTTCGTCCTTAAATCACAATAATGAACTATTCAATTAGGTACCAAAAAATAAACCTTCATATTGATAGGTACTGAGGTACCTACTAGGTATGCTCCATGTGGTCGTTAGAGGTTAGCGTCACGTTGGCGTTGAAACCGCATCTCAGAGCACGAAAAACGTCTAGCGTGGCGCCATCTCCACGCAGCATTATGAAGTATTCACGAGTAAAATAGCAACAGCTATGAACCATTTCCCACAAATGGGGTGCGGCGGCACCAGCGCGGCGCACTATTCGTTGGGGTAGACAGCTGTGCACACAATACCTCTCCTATTATTATTAGGTAAGGATTACGGAGAACAAATAAGAGGGTGAATTATGAAGCGTGGCGTCGCGTTCGGTAAACGTTATTGTCCACTTAGTGGCATTGACCGCACCAGTAGCTGTTCGGAGAACTGTGAAAGGGGTGTCTGTAGGTTTGTCCTTCTTTTACACTGCAACGGCGCAACGGATTGACGTGATTTTTTAAATAATTATTATAGTCTTAAGGACAAGAGAGTAACCGGCTATGCTTTATCCCGAAAAATGCGCTGTTCCTGTGCGAATCGCCATGCGAGTGAAATTGCGGGCAGAAGCTAGTAATATAAATTTCTTCGTTGCAGCCATAGGGTTAATTGCCTTGGGATACCCGTGCAACGGGTAAGATAATATAGTCAGTAGGTACAGTCGGATTCGGTGATATGTAAAAATAAAAATTGTGAAAAGTAACGCAGTACACTTATATTTGCAAAACATGCAAGGTTGTATATATAACAATTTGAAAATAATAACACAAAATAAAAATATCAATTATTATTATTACAATTATTTCAAAATATTAATTTTGAAATCACTAATTTTCAGCAAGCTCAAGAAGCTTGGAAAGCAGCCTGCCCCAACATCGACGTGCCCAAAGTCACAGAAACAATGGGACTGGTCCCTCTGCATAGCTGGAACGGAATATTTTGATTGAAACATCCAGTAGCTCAACGAAGTGAGCTTGTCTCCTTGCGTTTTAGAAGGAAATCAGGACTTTGGTTGGACTCACTGCCATCGAAAGATTTAGTTACACTTTTGGATAACAGTGCATTTCGGGTAGCCTTTTCGTTACGTTTATAGGAGCTGCCTGTCAAGTGGCATTTCGTTGCCAATGTGGTGACAGAGCCGACCGATTTGGCCATCGCACCCTTTCATGTGTTAAAAGTACAGGGCGAGTGCCCCGACACAATTCCCTGAATGAAATCGTCCACCGGGCTTTTACCAGTGCCATGGTGATGGCCACTCTTGAACCGAGTGGCTTGATGCGTGACGATGGAAAAATGCCCCGACAGTATGACACTGATAGCTTGGAAGATGGGAATGCCTCTGGTGTGGGACGCCATGTGCGTTGATATAATATACCCCGCACCTTCACATCTTCACAGTGCGGGCCGGCTCCGCAGCAACATCAGCGGAGTCCCTCAAGCGGCGCAAGTATGTACTTCTCGACAGTAGTTATATTTTTGAACGATTTAGGGTAGAGACTCTTGGGATGACTCTTAGGGACCCGGGGCACACTAGATTTATAAAGATGTAGCGAAACGTCTTTTTGATGCCACACGTGACAGGAATGCTGTTTTTTTATTTTCAGCGATTATTCCCTGAACGTGGTAATTCGTCGCATTCAACGTGGCAATGCGACCCGTATTCTAGGCGCGTTGCCATCAGGTGATGGTTTACTAGGTTTTTAATTATTTTTTTTGTATCTTAATCATCTTAATTATATCTTTTCGTGAACTAAATTATCAGTCGTAATTTAAAATAATACTTTTTATTTGTACTTTTAAATAAGACGTTTTTTTGAAAATAAATAAAAGATTTTGCTTGTATAACACAACATTACTTTCAGTGTATATATACTATTATTATTTCAACATACTGTAACTAAGTACCTAGTTGAAAATAATAACGCAATTGACACTACTGAGTTTATTCATTTATATTATTTGATATTGAATTGTTTAGATAAAATGCTAAAAGTATAGGTATGATACTAGCCAAATTTTAACACGTCTTGAGTGTAGTTAGCCGATAATCTACCAAAGTACCAAGACGCGTTGCGAAAGTGGACCTCAAAACAAATGCGGAGGCGCGCTCCAAATAACGTATATCATCTACATGCAGCCTTATTTTTTTGCGTTCTAACGACAAGGCGCGTTAAACTTTGGCGAGTACAAATGTAAGTACCTAATCACATTAGAATTGAACAGTTGTACAGCAACATAATGATTTAAGCCTCTTATTTATCATAATCTACAAACTAAATCTTACACCACAAAAGTTCGATCAAGACAACGTATATGTTATTGTTTTGAATGTGTACATCATTTTGGAACTTTTAGTTATACATTTCTAATTGGGAATTTCGAGGACAGGTCTAGTTTACCAAGATTAATTATTGTGATACGTAGGCTGCTACGATACTAACACATATCTAATACAATAATATAATTTATAGTACGGTATATACTTAACACAAACTTACGAATATGTAGGACTTACGTTTCTAACAAAGAGGAACGAGGGCATATTATAAACAGTAGTAGTTTTACATGTAATTTGTGCCTACGAGATCCACGAAGGTTTGGCGGGGGCGGAGGGGAATTGGGATGTTGACTCCATTTTTGTATGATCTCAATCAATTCGTTTTCCCAATGAGAATCAAATGACTGTTTAGAATAAACTGGAAATCGAACGCTTGAAACGTAAAAATGAGAGTCAAAGACGAGCGTATCTACTGAGCGCTAAAACGCCCCATACAAATCGGACAGATCATCTGACGTCACTTGTTCAACGCGGGCCGTAAAGCTGTACTAAAAACATGCATTTTGTTGATTTGGTCGTGAAAAACTGCGTTTAAGTACATAGGTGTCATTTAATTCATTGCAATGTAAATAATGTGATGGTTATTAATCACTTCAGTTACAATTGGATGATAAAAAAATTCGTTGAGTTCGGTACATTTTTAGATGCAGTATCTTTGTGGAAATTATATACTTTTTGTGAATTTCATTTTTATTGTGTTAACGTGATGTTATTAAACCTGTATAACGACAGCAATTATGTATTTTGTGTTACATGCCACATCCCCCTATTGTGTGTAGTGACCAAAATGCTGGTTTTTCTTTTGTTCAAAGAATCAGCCTCACATAAGCAGGCCCGCGTCATAGACATTATATATTTTTTTATAGAGCGGTATCGAGCGTCGCAAGTAACATAACGTGCGCGCTGTATCAGCGTAAATATCAACATAAAATATCTATTTATCTGAGTTTACTAAGCCAGCAATGTACAGTCCACATGTTTCACACAGGGAGTAAGGACGTTAGGAATAGCCTGAATTATTTTGCTGTCAATACCTACATAGAAAAGGGATATAATTATGTACTTATAATTGTATTATAAGTTTTTTTAAATTAGTTAAAGATAAGTACGTTAGTTTCTAAAAATCCTGTATAAGTAGGTCCTTTTAATTTTCACGAAACCAACTCCACATCACTCATTGATTTTAACAGTTTTTTCCAAAAATTCAGTGATTTAGGATGTGTTGTTATTTTTTTAAGTATATCTATATCAAAATTAAATATTCGTCGTAATATAAAACCTAAGCTGCTTGGAAAGAGTTTTTCACCTTATAAAATAATATTTGCAAAGCGCAAATATAAAAAATAAAATACAGGTAAATTATAAAAGAAAATTAACGGTCTTACCACAAAAAAATTAAACATACTCTAAGCCTGTGTTAAATTCCTAAATATGCCTTAGTCGCGTGTTTAAATATAAACAACCACAAATCTTGATCTAAGTAGTGTCTAACCGTTTTCTGACTCCATTCTGTTGAGACATTTCTAATCACTTTAGACACTAGTGTCGGTTCTGTCGTTTCATACCTAAACCTAATTTTAGTTGCATACTCTTTCTAATTTAGAAGATGAGAAAGAGATGGAATAAATTTTAGACCTGTCAAATTAATCCACTTGCTTGTGTCTAGTGTAACGGCAACGAATTTAGTGGCGTCTAATTTACCAAGAATGGAAGATATTTGACACTTAGTTTCTAAAACTAAATATAGATCTGAAATTTAGGTCTCTTTCTCGTGTTATGTACCTATTAGAAAGATAGAGTGAAACTAAAATTAGCTTTAGGTATGAAACGACAGAATCGTCGCCACTATCTAGCTAAAAAGGCATCTAAGTGTTTTTTGTGGTAAAGCGGTAAAAGTTCCATAGCACTCTATTTATTAAAAAAATAGACAAATGGTTTTAATATTAAACTTCATTTCAAAGTTTTCTTACATTTAATTATTACAATGCGTTAGATAATGTAATTTACAATTAAATTATTAAGAAGCTCAAAAAAAGATTTTTGACCTGATAAAACATCAATACGATTTGCTATAGAGGGCATTGTCCAAAAATCTGTTTACAATATACATTATGGCCTGAAAACATATACGTTACTTCTTTGCTGGTGAAAAACTCCTCTCAAGTGAATTGCCTTTTTAAAATAAGAAATTTTTTGATGATTCTGTCCGTCAGTGAGTGTGTGGTATTTGGCTTTTATATACAATATTTTGTCTAATTGGTCGTAGGTATAGGTATAAGCGAATGGGAAAAGAAGAATTTAGAAATCTCTTATTATTAATAATAAATGGACATTCAAGATACTAATTTCACAGTTCTACACATAAAAGGTTAGCACATTATTTCTTATAACTATGTTCTTTAAGTTCATGAAACATATATGTTATGAATTCCATTTAATACTAATTAATATTAACATGTTTAATAAAGTGATATGAAATAGATTTATAAACTAGTGAAGTACTAGGTTACTATCTCACTAGTTTACATATCTATCACTAGTTTACATATCTATCAAGAAATGTATTTTGTATACATGCAAAACAAAAGATATACAAGCCAATAATATTAACCCTAATTTATTATCTATTAGTTTCTGCCTTTGGCAGAAGTGCACTCCCTCCGATCGCAGTTCTCATAATCTATTATACCATTTAATATTAATAGACACCAAGTATATACGACATTAGGTAAAACTTTTAAAACACAGTTATTTTTTATTCATTATTAACCTAGTAGTAATATAATCAATATAACCGATACATGTATAAATATTCTTAGTTAAAAAAAAATACATCAAGTATTGTATAAAGCAGTCTACAATAGAAAATAGTGTTGAAATGTAGTGCGATGAAATGTAGAGTTACGGCATCGTTATTATCACAGACACCATGACAACTTAAAGCCGCCAGTAAGATTGTATTGTACAATGTGACGTGCCCCAAATATTACAGAGCAATAGTCATACGGTATGGGCCAAAATGACAACGGAATGGTCCCATAACAACTGCCACGCGAAGGACTTCGACGTCGACAGCGGGATGACTTTACGAATAAACAAGACCACAGAATCTCAAAATTGTGAGACGGGGAATAGAAAAGCTATTGCCTTGAACCGGGTGCTGCTTAGTAGAGGAATAAAGTAAAGAAATTAACTTAATCCCATTGTCAAAATTGTTTTTAAGGATTAATATTTATTTTGATGATTTAAAATTGATATAAAATATCACCATTATCAGCCTCTTACGCTACCATTGCTGGAATACCGGCTTTCTCTCAGAGAGAGGTATGGTCGGTATGGACCTTAATCTACCACGCGGACCCAGTGCGGTTTGGTGGATGTCACTTGTCCTCGAATTTTGTGGTTCTTGAACATGCCGGTTTCCTCACGATGTTTTCCTTCACCTTTTTAGAGCGAGTGTGAATGGCCGCACATAACTTGATGACATTGGTGCGGGCCGAGTCGAGATTCGAACTATGGTGCATCGGAATGAAAGTCGCACAAGTTCCCGCTCGGCCACACTCGCCTTTATATATATAAAATATAAATTTTTACAATTGCTGAATGCAAAGTGTACCTAAATAAAATAGGATAGAATTAGAAATTTGACGACAGGCACCTACAAAGGGCGGGAGAAAAACGAAATGTTTTAAAAGGGAAAATGCAGCCTTCACGCATGATTATATGCAGAGTATTTGGTTAACGCGCATTGCACAAACGAATTAAAAAGACTAATAAAATATGACAGTGGATTCGCGAATTTACTATCGTTAGCAATCTTTGGGTGAAGTCTTCCTGCGTTTACCAGTGAACAAACACCGAGGCTGACGATAAAAAAACCACTTTTAAGTAATATCGATTTTTATCCAATTATTTTGAACCCAAAAGGTCCGCTTCATTCTCAATTCATTTCGCTGGTATTAATTAGAAAATTTTATAGGTTCGTAGGTTTCTCTATATATCCTTTAAGCTACGAAACAACAGCAATCACATGCCACGTTGTAGTTCTAGTGGTTGCACTGGTGCAGCGCAATTGTTATTGACGATTTGACACTATTAACAACTCAGTTGTTGCATTTAATATTAAGTCATAAAGAGTTTTATACATCAATTTTCATCAAAAATTTGACCGTTTCGGTCTACAGGCCTGTTAATACTAAAAAGTAGACCTTAGGCCATACAATTTAAATTCGATTTTTTTATATCAGTTCTTTGTAACGATATAAGAGCTATCTTATCTCTTAAACCTTAAGGTGCACATGCTCATTATTAGCACTAGAGCACACTATTATTGAGCAAATGTTATGCTATTAGCATGTTTATCATATGCATGCTTATTTATGAACATGTGTCCCATGTAGGGTAGGTACTTACGTAAACATAGCTCACCCTATAAAAAACATTGGCCATGTTTTTATTTGTAAATTGGGCCTGACGTTACTATAGGCCTAAATATGTATTATAGAATCACTATAAAAAATCGATATTTATTACACGTTAAATATAAGATTAGGTACTAGTTATAGTGGATTAAATTTCGCATTTCATGTATAAAGCAACGCAATACAAGAAAACACATATGGTCTTACCACAAAAAAACTAAACACACTTTAATCCTGTCTTCACCACTGTTTAACTCCTAAACATGCCTCAGTCGCGCGATTAAATATGAGCAACCACAGCAACCTGATTTAAGTAGTGTCTAACAATTCTGTTGTGTCATTTCTAATCATTTTTGACGTTTATCTTTAGACGCTGTCTAGCTAAACAGGCGAATTATAATGTTTTTTTTGTGGTAACACTAGTAAGGTATACTAAATGGAACGGTGTAACTATAACTAACATTTATTGACATTTCTTTGAAGTATCTAAGATCTGAGCAAAATTTACAGCATATACAAACTATATAAATACCAAAGCCTGATTTGTACCTAACGAAGCAATTTTCTTGCCGACAGGGAATTTGTCGAGAGGTGACAATGTACGGTTTCATTCAAATCAGTGCTCGGCCGAGCACTCGTTAGGCGCAAACAGTGCTTTTACGACGTGTCAGAAACATTGGTCGCATTCTCGTATCATTAATGTTTTAAAGAATATTAAATTTAATCAACCATCTGCTTCCTATAGCGGTCTGATCGCGATGGCCCTTTACTGAGGCCTATCAATATCTTGACTAGACACGTACAAACTTTGACGTTACTATTGAGAGTTGGCAACGCGTAGGTCAAATATACGACCTTTTCTTTCGAGTTTAAAGAAACACTGCAAAATTTCAGCCATCGCATTCTAGCCCCACGCGCTTGCACTTATATCAAAACATATAAGTCTGACTTCAAAGCAAACCGCTTAATTTTCCTGAACTTGCCAACTGCAGTCTTTTCCATCAGTCTTATATTCACATAATATAAGAATACCGTCCTCCTTATTCACAATAACAATTTTAAAAATAAGGAAGCTCCTGCCTTTACTTGTAAATACCAAAAATGTTTTACACTGATATTTCCGTAACTTTTTTTTCAATAATTTCTTTTGTATACATTGCCTTTAGCTAAAACTAAAAATATTCAAACGAAAAGGTGATCTTTTTACATTATGAAAGGTTTACAAACTATTACTAATTTACATACAGGCCTATAAAAAAAATTGTTAGGAAGGGAAATATTAACGGTTGATCATATCATCTGGTAGTTGCGGAGCAAGGCGTTATTGTTCCGAAATTTTAAAATCAAATGCAAACTGGTGAAGTCGATATAGTTGAACCGTACCTACTAGGTGATATGAAAAGTCGCTTCGTCGAATAGACTTGACCAGCCAATTAAGGCAAGCTCTAAACAATTGTCCTTATTCAACATTCTCATATTGAGTCTATTCGATTTCATGACCCTTTACACAGCAGTAATAATAACGGTTTCAGTACAATGTCATTAAATTTCGTTTAGCAGCCAGTACATTGAAACTTCGTTTCTTTTTTCAACTGTCAGTGCTTCATAATCATTCGTTTTGGACTAACACTCGCTTGTGCGCACCGCGGAAAGCGGCCAAGAAACGCAAAGTTCTCCACGAATCACAAGACAACAATCAAAAACCTATCGACTCAATTGTTATTGTTATTAGCATCGCCGTAAATATCAAAGTAATTACCGTATTCGCCGTCAGGGCTGCTCGAATCCGGGGTGACTATCCTCACGGGCGAGAGGAGCACTCTAGTGCGGGGTCGAGCGATGGGGCGGTGCAGGCCGCGGGGCGGCGGGGGCTGCGGGCTGAGGCGCGGGGGAGGCGGCGGGCTGCGGCGCAACAGCGGCGACGGGCTGCGGCTGCGGCTGCGGCTTCGTGCGCGGCTGCGGCTGCGGCTGCGGCTGCGGCTGCGACTGCGCGCGCGGCTGCGGTAACCACGCGGCGCGCGCGGCCGGCTCCGGTGCCGCACCGGTGACGGGCTGGGCACCAGCACTGAAGGCTGCGGGCTGCCAGGCTGCGGCTCCATACTAGGCTCACGCGGCCGGTACACTCGGTTCCAAACCGGCGGTGGATCGATTAGCTCGTGAGTTTCGTACAAACGCCACCTCCCCTCCCAATCGCGGTACCTACTCGAGGGCCCCGCCTCGTACAGGTCCCCGGCACTCGGCTGTGACACCCTGTACACGGGCGGCGGCGAAAACGTTAAGCTCGCCACGGTGTGCTCCCACAGCATAGTTCCCGATAAATCCAGCGCTTTCGCCTCTTCCTTATCCTCTATAATCGATCCCACCTCTTTAGGTCTGTGCACTCGGAGCATGTGGTGACATCTACCGTTTAAGGCTAGGTAGTTGCATTGGGGACACCACGGGGGCTCTTCTTCGGGCGAGTCGATGGGGGGGCGAGAGGGGGGGCGGCTGGGCCGCTGTAGATGTGTGAGCGTGTCGGAGGAGGTAGCGGGTACCAGCTCCACCGTACATCCGTTACGGATGGCGGTCTGCATGGATGTGATAAGGCTAGTCGGTACGTACCGAGACGGTATGTAGGGGGCGACCCGCGCGGCACCGGCCGGCACATACGTCTCCGCAGCGGCCTGTCCATTCTGCGCTGTATTACACAGCCCCAGTATCTTCAAAAGGTTCTCCTGCTCTTGTATCTCATCTATTTCCCCTTGCATCTTCATAGTGTGAAAAGCGGAAATGTTCGCGGTTTTATCGTGTAAACTAGCAACTAAATCATTAATCCTAGTGTAGACCGAGTCACCGTCACCTACGGGTAAGTCGATCGGAGACGGTGTCCAAGGCAAATCAATCGACTGCCTATCTTGGGACACCGCCCGGCGGGGTTTTCAAAGAACCAGTATATAGAACTTCGTGATTCGCCGCCTGCAAATAGGGCAGGTATCCAATATCTTGACGCACTGGAGGCAGAACGCTCTGAAAAAAAATTACGTGCTATCTATATTTACATCTCATCCATACAGATAAATAAAATTAAGTGTCTGTATGTAATATCAAAATAACAGCTTTTTACTAAATGCATATGAAAGTATATACGGGACCTACATCAAAACAGTCATTTTTAAAATTTTTGTCTCTCTGTCTGTCTGTCTGTTTGTTCCGGGTAATCTCCGAAAGGCTGGGCCGATTTTGACTAGACTTTCACTGGCAGATAGCTGATGTTACAAGGAGTAACATAGGCTACTTTTATTTTGGAAAAAGAATTAGGGTTCCGCGCAAAAAAATTAAAACCATTAAATCCAATATCTCCGCGCGGGTGAAACCGCGGGGCAGCAGCTAGTTTTATATAACTACATACTTTTACTGAACAAATATGGTTTGGGTAACCATTCGTCACATTATAGCTATCGACGCTTTCCCTGATAGGCCAAACCACAAATCATTCATTAGTATCATCTAGTCGGTCTCCTTAACTCGTTTCATGATGTATTTCAACTGTTTCCAAACTCATCCGACATGTACAATGAAGCACAAATGAATTAAGTCTGCCGCCAAGCAGTAATGTGCAAGCATTAATGTGTTCCGGTTTGATGAGCAGAGTAGCCAGTGAAATGACTGGGCCAATGAGACTTAATACCTCATGTCTCAGGGTAAGGAGCGTACTGCAGTGCCGCGCAGGCCTTTGTGTTTCAAAGTTCTGAGTGGCACTGCAATTGTTATGGGCCTGCGTTATGCTTACCATCAGGCAAACGACCAGCTAGTCACGTTACCAAACAGCATCAAAAAAAAAGATCGTCGAGCAAAAAGGATATTCAAGAATGTGCCGAATAACTACAATCTCTCTGGACACTACGTTCTGAAGCCTGAAGCCAATTTGTTAAGGGCCTTCAAAATTAATCAATTCGTAAATGATGTATTACCCATGTTCGCACGGCGCCAGTCCATAGGTGCCGTCTTCATCGAGGCATACCGCACAACGGCGCTCCCTCACGCAATCTTCCAAGCGAATTTCTTGCCGCAGAATACGGCGCGGGATCACCTACGATACGATCATAATTATAGAGCCGTCGTAAAGTATCTGTAGGTATATAGCGCCACCGCTTTTCAACGCCAATGTTAACAAATCAACTGTTGCGCAGTTTTGTACTCAGACGACGTACGGTGAGCTTAAAAAGATTTGAAACTCAAGCAATCGAGGGCGTCAGACGCGCGTTGACTGTACTTTTCCTATGACACACCCAATGGGAACAGGCAAAGATAATCTCAGATGGCGGCACCATCGCTGGTACTTGTCATTGATGTTTACTTTGAGGGTTAATAAATTAACCTATAACCAGTAAACATGCTCGCGTCTTAAAAATAATTAGATTTGAAATGGTCACTATATAACCTAGAAGAATAATTGGTTTCCAATAATTTTGATGAGCAATGCTTTGATCGACAAATTCCGTTTTTTCTCGTCGGAAGGGAAACGTGTGTACCTTAATTTTAAACTGAATTGTACTTTACAGAGGCATAGTTTATTGCCTACGATTTATGGTTTACTTACTAAAATTTTATAATGAAGTTTCATAGTGAAACAACACCAGCGATAATGCGCCACCTAGCGGGATAAGTAAGCAGTGTGGCTCCCTATTGATTTACGACCAAGCTTTTGAATCTAGATGTGCAAAAATATGAATATTATGTGTTTTTTCATGAATTACCTTTTTCTGTTCCGAGGACAGAATACCAAAGTCGTTCATAGTTTGGTACACTCTGTCACTAGGCGGATACATGAACTTCCTAGAGCCGAAGTTGAAACGGCACTGTTGGTGCGCCATGAAGCTGGCAGCCGCATAAAATCCTTCGCTGGAATAGTTTGTACTTAGTATCCTTTTAATCCTTGAAAAAGGTTAAAAACAAGGTCTTTTAAAAAAGGATCAAAGAGATAAATTTATTAGCCATCAAGACACTGGCCGGTACACACCGGAGAAGATTTTGGTTGCAGTTCTGAAAAAATTGTCTAAAACCCTTACATGTACACATTCAGTCGAAAACAATGGAATAGTGTTAAAAAGCTATGTTATGAGTTATAGTGATAATGACAAATATTGAATATGGAGATTGAATTGTAAAAATGATTAGAATAATACACGTGAAGAAGCTGTGTATGTTACATGTTAATGTGAATTTTGGTTAGTAAAAATACGCCAAAATCTTCCGTTAGTGAGCAACGCGTCAGTGATTATAGCAATAGTAAAATGAACTGAAAACATAAAAGAAATGTGAGAAATGAGGTTCTGAGTAAATTGACCATGCTATTATTTCTTCAGCATAATCTGCCGGGCATTTTTTCAAAGAGTGACTATTAGAAATTCACTCATAAACAGTATCTACTGATGCGTACTGAATCTCCACTATAGATTTAAGAGCCAAGTTGCCAAACTCTATATATTGAGAGATTTGGAAGTACCAGCGTTAGTTTCAAATTTGAGTTAAAAACTGAAGCGTAACTTACAAGAAACTACTAACAAAAGAAGCAAAGCATACATCGTTGTATGTAGGGGTAGTTACCTGGAGTTTGCGAATATATCAGTGCAGACTGGTAGGCGTTGCCCATTGAGACTGAATATGGCTTCCTGGCGGATGACATCGATTAGACATCCCACAATATCGCCTACCTGCCATGTCGGCACGCTATCACAGTATCTGGGCTCGGCTTTGTACCAGATTAGGCGGCGGCAGCCGTCATATGCAATTGAGAACGAGTCGTCGCCGACTCCATAGCCTTCCTGGAATGAGGAGACCAGTACGTTCAAACCAAAAGCGAGTTAAATGAATTACTTTAATTGGTGATGAAGGTACGCGCGACGGATCCTGGCAGTCTTGACAGGCGGCTTTGATTCTCACTCATGTCATATTCGCGTCGTTATCACTCTGGAACGTTTGGAAAGGCTGTGTTCAGACTATATTCGCGTCGTTATCGCTTTGGAACGTTTGAAAAGGCTGTGTTCAGACTGGCTCAGTACCGTTGCGCGTATTGTACGTACATAAAAATCACAAAGTTGAATGACATTTTTGAGATTACGTACTTAGGTTAATCTAACGTATAAGTAGCACCATTCTTTTTGGCTGGTATAAACATTGATGCGAGTCCTGCGCTACAGTTAACTGGAAGTCCAGCGTGAGTGTAGAATAGCGAGAGAAGTCGAGCGGTCACATACTCAGACGAGTCAAAAAGTTTTGTGATGTGTGATCTATATTTAAACATCAAGAACACGAAAAGCTTAAATATAGTGAAGTTAGCTGCTGAACAGTAACTATTATACGCCAGCGTATGCAAGTGAGGCTACCTTACTCCTTGTCTTTATGTTCAAAAATATATTATGTAATATATTATTATGTAACATGTAAACTCAGACAACATTCAGGGGCTGATTTGAAGAGGCTTTAACTATTGTTACCTACCTTGAACTACGTTTTCGATATTTATTTTAAAGTGTCCGTTCCCTCAGCAGCCAACTAAGAGTGAAATCTATAACAATAAACACTCATGGAAATATTTAGAGGAACTATAAAAAATGTGTGTATAAAACAAAATATCATAGATATTTAAGTTTATTAATTTGGATGCTTCTTATTCGTTAATTTAAAATTGCAAATGACGAAAAAACAACCGTTCAAATGACAAAAATTAACACAATTCTGAAAAAAATTACAAAAAAGAATCATTTTTGTGCTTAACATTTTATTCTTTTTTTTTTGATAATTGCTTAGTAACTGTTACAACGTGGGCTATAATCAATACTTAGTGTTGCCACCTCTAGCTCTTCGAACTGCTATCAGTCTCCTTGGCATACCCCTAGTCAGGTTATCAATAAAATCTTGAGAGATTGTGTTCCATTCTTCCTGTAATGCGTTAAGATCTCTCAAAATAGCGGGTCAAGATTTCTATTCTTAATTCGTCTTCCAAGCTTATCCCATACGTGTTCTATGGGGTTCTAGCCGGACGAGCGCGCTGGCCACCCCAAAAAAATGATTTCAATGTCTCGAAGGTATTCGCCAATTAGAACCGCAGCATGGGGGCGTGTGTTATCATGCATAAAAACAAATCCATCTCCTATGAAAGGGACAAACGACATTACAATGTCTTCCGAAATGTCAGTTGCATATCGTGCCGCTGTTAGTAACCCATTCTCAATGACGCGAGGTTCTGTAAGTACATATTTGTATGTGGATCCATACAAATACGTCTCCAATCTCCATACGATAACTGACCCTCCACCATATATATCTGCCTCTTTTTCAACGAATGCACTAGGAGTGTACCTCTCTCCCGGGCGTCTCCACACTTTAATCCATCCATCATCTGGCTTCCGGCGAAATCTGAATTAGTGAATAGAACTAACTCCAAGCTTCGACATTCCAATTTTCAAGAAAAATTTACTTGATGGCATGTAGTGTGAATTTATTCTAGCCGATTTCAGTATTCTTCTCACAGATTTTATGCTTGCTGAAATTTGAGAAGTTCGAGGGGTTACCCTCGGACTTCTTGTAGCTTAATTCTTACTTCAGAAGAAGTTAAGGTCCGGGTTTCATAAGCACGGCGGTAAAGATGCACCGGTCATCTCTGGCCACAGTTTTCCTATTACGTCCCTATCCTGCGAGTCTAGTATACTGTCCCGTCTACCAATATCTCTTGACAACTTGGTGTACCACTGATTTTGATACCTACTCGTAACGTAATGTTTAGGCTACATGTTTGTAAGTGTGCCCAGTTTTAATTAAAGTAACAGCCCTAGAAACTTTAGTGGCTTTTAGACCTGGCAATTTCAGTTTATTTGCACCCAAATTCACCCTTAACACGATAAACAAGACAGTCAAGGCAAAAATGTAAACAAACCCAAATATAAATTGAAACGAAACAGTTGACAACATTTTTCGCAATATGAAAGAACGCAATATTTCACAATAATTACATAAAAACAAATGAATCCCAAAACTTTCTTTTGTTTTAATAGGGGTATTAGTACGAGTAGAGTCTGTGGCCAGTACAATAGATAATTTAAAAAGCAGTACCTATGTAAAACTTTTTTTTGCGTTCCTCTAACTTTGTCCATGCATGTATAATAATAATTAAGAATGTCAAATATTTATTGACATAATCTAGGAAACAAGACTTTTAGGTTTAGGCAATTGAACGTTAAAAACTATACGATATAAAACATGAGTTCGTATTAATATTAACATTAAAGCTCGAGCAAAGTCAAAAGTACCTACTGTCTGTAGATTTCACTCTATGATATCCTCATAATTCTATTTCAGGATGACCTTAACCAAATCTTTGAGCACTTTAGTTTTACATAACATCAATATTCCAGATCTTTTTCAACAGTTTCATATTGAAATGAATCTCTGTCTATGATACAGGGTTAAATGTAACATACCAAAAGCTTCATTATACAAAATTTATTACTAAAATTCATTTACTAAGAAAGCTTTTAGTGAACTATGCGATACTTTTTAGCTGTGTATTTCGTAAAGTAAACAGTATCTACGCCTCCCTCGCGCCCTCTAAGCAGAATTTTATTTGCCTTTAGAGCTCTATCAATTCAGATACATATATTTATTTTTGTACGTAAGAAAAATAAATTCTTAGCAGTAAATTTATTAAATATGACGTAAGAATGATGCTTTGAAGACGTTCTTAGTATTTTACAATCAACCTTGTATACGGATGTTTTTTTTTTACAAAAATGTCAATTTCCATTGTTTTCAACCATACCATAACGTGTACACACACCAACATGACAGGCGTAGTACGCACAGCGGATAGGCATGAATGCAGGCTCTCCGAGCGCGAGAGGTAAGTGATTTAAAACATGAGATGATGCGCAGATGCTTGCGTGAATACTTATGTAGGTCGCGCAAATCTTTTTGAGCTCTCTGAACGCATACCCGAGTACGATACCGTGCAAATACAGATGATTGGTTAATTTCAGCACACGTGTTTGTGTAAAAACTTAGCACTCACGCCACCTAGCGGAGCTGCAAGACGCGAGCGGGTGGTGCCCTCCCCGATCCCCTTCCCTCTGACACGCACAATATGCATATTGCGCAGTCACTTGAGCTTACGTCAGAGAGCTCAAAAAGATTTGCGCGACACATACTGCGCATGAAATTCATCCGTGTGAACCTGTTTTGTTAAGCAAAAGTGCGGGTGATTATGTACTTTTGTAAATATTTACAAGTATAATCCTAATAGTACCTTAAGTATAAGAGTACTTGTGCAAGCTACTACGCAACGTCTGCAACGAGTACGTTTGAGAAAGAAGCCTGACCCTAACATAATCCCTTGCGCGTACTTCAAATGTAATTTTATTATTCAGACCTCATATTCAGTTGCGTCGACTGCCGGCTTAGTTGGGTGCGGTCGCCCGAAGCGCCCCAGACCCTATCAAAATTAAAAAAAGTCATTTTTTTCCAAAAAGGATTTATTTGAAATAGGTTTTAGCTTGACCCCTTTTATCTTTTTTTTTTGTTTGCCATTAGTGTATGAACTTTTTGTAGACCGATATGAATTTATTTTGTTACTGAATTATACTCATATATGGTGGTAATTCAATTTGGTTAATAATATTGATTGATTATTTACTGTTACGGGCTTACGGATAGATAGTGCAATACGAAAAAAATATATAAGAAAACGGTTTTCAATTTTATTTGTTGCGTTTTCCATTTCTATCATTTGCAAGCAGAGAATATGAGGTCATAACCGTAGGTAATCGAGTTGATCTTGATACTTTACAAGCATGTATGTATGTTTTAAAAAAACAGTTGAAATAAAACAAAACTTCACCATGTTTTTTGTTTGATATTGTTTTTTGAAATGATGCTTACATGATTCTGAAATGAGGAATTCTTTGTCGCCCATCCGATCTGCATAACTCCGGCGGTGATAATCTCAGCCTCGTAAAACCAACAATCGCGGTCAATCTGAAAACGGTACAGTATTTTTTCAACACCCAGCTATTATTTACGAAGACGCTGACTCTTAACTAGGATACCAGGTAGTTAGTACTCAGAATCATGGTTCCACAAGACAGCTCACACCAAACCAATATAATAATAATGGTGCTTTTTTTTAAATTTAGTAAAAACTCGCGACACGCAAGCGCTCAAGAAGTATAATATAGTATATCGAACCTTTATGCTACGGGGGCTGTTTAAATAGGTATTATTTTAGTTTTACAGAGATAGTTATCCACAGATTTAAGTTTGTCTAGAAGAGAAAAGAGCAACTGAGGCACGTGCGGCCCGAGTTGTTGCCGCGTCCGCCAGTCAATACTCGCGCGGCGACCAGTCGGAGCGCACGCATTTATTTCTGGTACTGAAACTACTGAATACTTCGAAACCGGTCGAGCAAGCTATCATCGCGAAACTCGGCAGTACAACGTAAGTTTTATTCGTTTTAAACATAAATAAAAAAAGAGTAAAAGTAGTTATTTTTAATATTACATACTCGGACAAGTACTTGATCTAGAGCAAAATGCATTTATGGGTTTGATTTGAGATCTAATCCTGAATAAATATAGATTATTTCGGTGTTGTTTGGATTCAATACTCTAACGTTACCATAAATATACTTACTATTTTGTTGCTTAGCAATCTACCATTGACTTTCTGAGAAAAGATGTATAAAAATGATTGTGGCATACCTGGAAAGTGGCTCGCACACTTTCAAAGGAGTGCGAGTCGCAGCGGGCCTCCAAGCCGTCGGGCGATATTTTTAAATATTCGCTTACATCGCGGGCATTTAGGATTGTGTGTATTTCCCCCATCCGAACTGTTTCAAATGAAAATCGACGACCAGGGAACAGGACTGAAACAGACACAGCAAAACATTAGAAGACCTAAATCTATTATTGAAAAATGTCACATTTTGTAAGCATTTCGTACGCATGCAATACAAAAACGAGCAGGCGAAACGTAACGGAATCGCTGATGTGCAATGCAACCATGGTTTTAATTAATGTTCTGTACTCAACTACTCAAAGTTAAGTGCAGTACACGCAACGGATCTAGGTCAGGTTAGACAAAAATGAGGTATTTTTTTTTTTTTATGTTATTTGGTAACGAGACGAGTTGATCGTTTGCCTGATGGTAAGCATAACGCCGGCCCATAACAATTGCAGTGCCACCCAGAACTTTGTAACACAAAGGCCTGCGCGGCTCTGCAGTGCGCTCGTTACCCTGAGACATTACGTATTAAGTCTCATAAGCCCAGTAATTTCACTGGATACTCTGCTCATCAAACCGGAACACAGTAATGCTTGCACACTACTGCTTGGCGGCAGACTTCACGAGCAAAGCGGTGGTAACAACCCAGACGGACACTCGCAGAAGAATTAGTCCTCCCACTAACAAATATAAGGTATTATATAGTTTTAATTTTAATGGTGCAAAATCCATTGCGACTGCAACGTAAAAAACTTACAGATATTGTCGAGAGCCCAACGAGCGCAGAATCCAACCTGCCTCCAAGGGTATGAGCTGGAGCCGTGTTTGAGCTCTAATGGAAGCAGCGGGTTGAGGAAATGGCTCCTAAAGCATCGTTCGATAGCTATTTTGTTTTCCTTTGTGGCCGCAAATTTTTCCAGTGTGATCAGAGCATGTAATACCAGATACGGGTCCTCTAAGTCCGTCTGTAATTTCCAAATAAATTACATATTATCTGGTAACTTTGACATATTTTTTATCAAGTAAATGGTGTGCGTTACCGCAGCGGAAAAGTATCGAATTTCATGATTTGACTTTTACAGATTTTTAGTGTATGTGTTACTTACAAATTTAATATTATCATACTCATTTACACGACATCATCCTACTAATATTATAAATGCGCAAATGTGTTTGTAAGTTGTTGGTTTGTCCTTCTTTCACGCAGCAACGGAACAAAGCATCGACGTGGTTTTTGGCATAGATATAGTTTATGGGCCGGAGAGTAACAGGCAACTTTTTATCCCGGAAAAATGCACGGTTCCTGTGGGAACGCGGGTGAAAACACGGGCAGAAGCTAGTAATAGTAAATATTTTTCCCAGCTTCTGCCCACGGTTTTTACCCGCGTTACCACAGGAACCGTGCATTGTTCCATGATAAAAAGTAGCCTATGTTACTCTGCGGTCCATAAACTATATCTATGCCAAAAATCACGTCGATCTGTTGCTCCGTTACTGCGTGAAAGAAGGACAAATCAACAAACACACTTTCGCATTTATAATATTACTAGGATGTATCTATATACTAAAGGTCCGTCCGTCTTCACATAGACGTTCCCATTTTTTGGGAAGTACCTAGTGTATAGGAATTTCTACGCGAGGCGTAGTGGGACTGAGGTAAAAACTCAAAACGGTATCGTGAGAAGCGGCGTAGAGGGAACAATTCTTTAATATTGGTTTATCAGGTAGCAATGGTACCACAGACTTTCTAGCGGCGTTTCTACACCGCATCGGGTTCACTAGTAATACATAATTTACATGTGACCCAGTTAGTCTCAGTAAGTCCAGCCACGGGTCTTGCTATACTGGATCCAAGAGCCCTATTATGCGCCCGAGCGAGCGCTCTTTTGTTACACATCTGTCCATCTGAAGAATTGATATTAAAATTCTCTTTTTTGTATCACATTCAATCCGTTGTTCAACATACATTAGGACGACTTACAGATGTTCAGGTGATCAACGATAATAACCCCTTGGCTAGTACTTAGTATAAATACCGGCTTGAATAGGCCTTCAATGTTCGGCAACTAAATATCTAAATAGATCAAATTATTGTTTTACCAAAAATGTCACGAGATACATCAGCATATCATCAGTGAGCACTTTGACGCTGTTCGGTCCAGCGAATTTCTCGGCGATGCAGCCAAGCAGTATGAGCAAGTTACGCTCCTGGCGCAGGGCTTCTTCGGTTCCGTAGGACTCCAAGCAACGGGCTCTACGAAGGTCGAGGCTCATGGTGAACTACGGATGAAGAAACAATAATATGACTAAAACAGATACCATGTTTTTTTAAATTATGAATATTATTATATTTTTTATTTCGATAATACAGTAGCGTTTATTGCAATAATATATGTTTAAGTCGATTGTTGTTTTCTTCTCGCAAATAACAACAGGAGAGAGAAATTAATGATTTCTTACACTACCAGCAAAGAGTACATTTCTTGGACTAGAAATGAAAAGATGCCACAAAAAAGGAGCCTATATGTTCTTACCCCGATCACAGTGTCTCTGGCAGGCAGCGGGCAGTCATCGAAGACGATAGTGATGGTTGAAGGTCCAAGAGGATCATACATTGGGACTGTGGTTATCAGTGCACACATCACCAAACACCAACCTTCCTCTGTGTCAGCCATCACATTAATCTTGATCAGTGGAGCAGGTGTGTCGTCCCCGCTTTAACAAAAAAATGTTTACTTTTGAATCGGGTGTCTTTAGAGGATAACACATAAAAAATATCAACTTGTTTAAGCGTGTCCAAACTTTTGGCCAATTGACGCAACCACTAAACGCGGCCATCGAGGCTGGGCGCCGACTCCAGGCAAAGCCACTGGTAACCACAAAATAGATAGAAAAGAAGGGCGCTCGGGCGCTCGCCATCCCACATACCAGTAAGCCTAAAGATGTGTTAATGCATATAAGCTTGGTTAGCGCGGTTGTATGGCAGTGGCGTTTTTGTTTTCTGGTCGTTGGGCCGTTCTTATGCGCCCAGGCACCAGTTCTCTATCTATTTTGTGCGGGCGGAAAGAAGCCGTCGCTTGTGGTCGAATGTGCACGGGAAGCGAGCTACAAATGCGGCTACTGCCTCAGCTTGTGGCTCGGACGCGGGCACTCGAACGCCCAGTGTGTGCCGATGCCATATAAAATATATGAAAAAGCTTGTCCGCAGCTTGTGGATGCGTTAGGGGCCGCGTTTGGTAGCTAAATGTGCGTCTGCACTAATACTATATAGCACAGCACAGCACAGCATAAATGTTTTCTTTCTTTCTTTCTTTCACAGCAGAATCACATTAATATGCAGAATGTTGTACAATGCTCTTTATTTAAAAACCGCTTGTGATATTAGATTAAAATTAAAATTAAAGAACTAATCTCTCATCTAGCTGTAAGAGAACCGAAAAAAATCATTAGTAAAATTGCTAATTTTCTTTAAATTAGATTTAAATTAATTTTGTGCAATTCAAACAAAAATATCAGCTTTCCATCGTCCATACCATATTGTGTCAGTTAAGGTAGAGCGGCGCGGCACAGTAGCTGTAGCAGATAAGTTAGTAAAGCATAGGCTAAAGAGGAGCTAAGTGTTGTTCCGCGTTTATCGATAGAGTGATAAGTTTTGGTATGATATAAGTTAGAAAATAAACAAACGTGTCCAGCGAAAAATTCAAATAATAGGACTGTTAACATCAGACCATAATTATAGTTATTTGTTATGCAAGCCTGAAAACTACAACGTTGTTATTTGGAGCAAGTAAATGCGCGACTGAGGAAGCGAAGAAAGCTACGATTCACTCGCTAAGAACCACTCGTTTTGTTCAAAAATAGGCTTCTGATTTCAAACGTACGGGACGCAAAATGAAACAAACAACGTGCGAAATACCAATTTTTTTGAGCACAGATTTCGAATAATAAACTAAACCATTCCAAGCTTGTGAGGTGAAATAAAGTTATGAGGGTCGAAAATATTGAGACCATATCTGGAAGTATAGTTATTGTTATTATGAAAGAAGGGATGAACAGGGCACAAAGCTATGTTTGCAGAATGTTGAAACAGTATTCCAATGGCCATAATACAATTTTCAGTTGGTGTAGGTATTTTTTATTTCCTGCATAGGTACCTTTATCACGTTACACGTATCTACGCATTACCAACATGAAGCCAAAACCCAGGATGCACCCAAAAGTTCATCCAACTTCCACGAGAGGCGTGGATGGCGCGAGGCCGCGCGCATGCCCACTTCAGGCGACGACCGGCACAATGCACTATATCTACCGATTATTGATTTTGTCGCGTCTCTATCTGTTACCTGTGCCTAGGGTCGCCCCAATAACGCGGATTACACTCTGTCAACCCTGAGTATTGATTTTGCTAATCGGCAGCCATTTGCACAGGTAATTATGTACCTTTGAAAATGTCCATACAACTGATAAAATGTATACCCGCCCTAGTAAGGCTGTCTTAGAAGGGTATAATGCATCTATTTTATTATTATTACAAAATTAAATCCTTTTTACTATTAAAAAAATTAGCTTCCTGTTCATGAATCTACATTTTGAGGATAGCTTACATCATTATGACACTCATTCCCTGGAAATTAAGCAGCTGCTGTTGTGGGATATTCCCTGAAGCTGTACTTTGCTGATGTATTTACATAGTAGCTAGTTAAGGTTGTTTAATTTTCCTACTAACATATTTTTCCATTTATTGGCAAAGAGAGTATAATTTTACACTGAAATTATTGTTGTTGGCTTTTATATTGGTCTTTACTTGCCGCAAATCATATTTAGTTAAAGAAAACTGTGGTTTAATAGTGAATTAAATGGAAAAGTATGTAAGTATGAAAATCTAACCACCTTAAGAAAAGCTTTAATGAGTTAATGAGACATTAAAATTTCAGTACACAGTAATTATATAAACTTACACCAGCTTTGTTTCAAGTTGCACCTTGCTAATGCTAGAGCTATGAAAATATTCTTTGCAATAGTTCTCATAATTAGGACACAATATGCAATTTCATGCTATGAAGCATGATAACTAAATCAATAAAATATATACAGAGTATCTACTATACTGAGTTGTACTCTGTTGTAGACCAGCACCATCGCAAAAACCATTTATCAAAGCAAAGGGAAATTATAAGTTACTTACCTTTCTTGAGAGGAGCTGATGTAGCGCAACATCTCAATGATCAGCATTTCAATTGTTGTGGGTTCCATTGTTCTGGCTCGTTTGGCCACCGATCCCGAGTTAGCCGACCTCATACTTGATGCTTCAGAGGAGTTATCCTCGCTATCAGCATCAACCTGTGTTTTTTCTTTACATAAGCATGAACCCATTACCTAAAAAGAAATTTAAATATCAATGTTATAATATTAAGTTTTTGATTTCACCTTTATCAAGTGCACCATTCGAACAGTGATAACTAAGAACTGATATGAGACTTGTCTCTGTATTTTAAAATTAGAATATTATTATATCAAACAGATCTTATTACAATCTAAGACTTGAAAACAGAGATCAGAATGTACACACATCTGGGTAGTTTCAAAAGTTTCAAAACCTATCTATAAAACTGCTTATCCTGTAAATATCCTTTACATTAATTGATATGAAGTGATTATTTTATAGGATTTATTTATTAAAATATCCAATACTAATATAATAAAACATTGACTTTAAAAATAGAGGTTCCCTTAAAATCAATAATTGGGGTTCACAGGCTGCCACACCCCATTGAAAGGGTGGGTTCTATTTATAAATATGTGTGATAATCATGAAGTAGAGCAATCACTATTCAATGAAATAGTGTATTTTTTCACAAAAATTTGCTAAAACCTGACACTCAGGAAATAAAAGTACAAAATCAATAGATGAATATACTATATATATATATATATAATAATATCTTACCTGAGAACATGATTATGGTAAAAAAAACCACACATCCACAATATATACTTAAGACTTTCACTGAATCTAACAAAGAAATTGAAATATTCAACTTTTCAGAAATGATGGTGCGAATATGCAAATACGTGCATCCAGTGCATTCTATGGCAGCGAAAGGGAAGAACGGGCGCGGCGTCGGCTGCGCGAGCTGCAGGCCGCATGCGCAAAACAGTCGAGGCTCCCCTGCAAACTCGTTCCGAGCAATCAGAGCCCGCAACGGTCACCAACCCCCGCTATAAAATCAATACTAATAGACACCCCTCGCAGCCCACCACCCTTTAGCCCCTACACCTACATAAAACACGGACAAATCTCGAAAATATTGCGCCTTTAGAAATTGTGATTCCTTCTTAAATTACACTTACCGCAATTATTTCATAATACAACCGAACGAATTGAAATTGCAATAGCAATTAAGATGTTTTTCTCCGCAATTTTGCATTATTCAATTATTCATTGAAACAATGTTGTATTTAAATTTATTTTTGTATGTAAACAGTTCATTTTTTACATTATCGAATCTAATTATGACAATTACATATCGATTGTCAATTGCCATTGTCATTTGTCAATGTCAACATGGCATGACAGCTGACAACAGTCAAATTTTGTTTTTTTTTTCGTTTAGTTTTTTCGGGCTTGGCACCTAACCTTACCTTATCAGTGGCAATAAATCAAGAAGTCAACTCACGAACCAAGTAAAAATACTTTTTTAATTGCTTGCAGGACTATTTGAAGAATAAAAAACTTATATTGGATCACTTTGTCCGTCTGCCTACAAATACCCTTTTTTTCAGGTTGCTATAATTGATGGGTGGTATAGGTGGGTGGTAGGCGTGAGGCTCTACTTATGCATGCGATTACGACGATATGATGTACATAGCGTGCAAGGAGTATCTTTTATTGCTATAGTCTGGGGAAAGATCTCTAATGGCCAGCTGTTTTACTTGTCATGTCATGTTGTACTTTACATTTTTTGTCGTTTTTTATATGCAACTAAATGAATTAGCTTTCATTTGTCGCTAAATACAAAAATGTGTATACATTCCACAGATATGTAATACATTATTATAAAAGTTATTGAAAGATAGAGGAGTAATGTGACAGACAATAATATGCTGGTAACCTACGAACAAATAATAAGTCTTTGTTCGTAGCTGGTAACTCATTGCAATCCTATATAATTTGTGATTGCAATCAAACGAAACAACATGGCGGATTTTTTGTCTTTGCGATTGGCGTAGGTTTTATAATGGGATTTTCGGTCTTATAAAATATAATTTTACTGCAATTTTTTAACTAAAATGGTCCAAACATGTGTTGTGAGCGGATGTAAGAAAGAGTCGTATCCATGATCTGAGATATCCTTTCACTAGTAAGAACATTTCGATATGGATCAGTAGTGTGTCCATTTCAATTAATTTTCAGGATATCCGCTGTATTTCATTTTGTGACGTTCATATGTTTCAACTCATTTCCAGACTGTTCAATTGTGTTACAGATTGCCTGTTAACGAAGATTTGAAAAATAAACGGATGGAGTGATAACGGAGTATGGTTTTGTAGCCCCGCGAGGCCCCGGCTACAGTGCCACATAGTTTACAAAACGTTACTTTAGAGCCATCAATTTGTTTTACTCGGAATTACTTCATCAGAAAACTAATTAACAGCATAGCACAAATTGAAACGGGACGGACAGTTGCGAACACAGAGTACTTTTCAGTTTACGAACTGGCTTTCAAGCGATATAGTGTCCATACGCTAGATGGCAGTAATATTAGTAATCACAAAAGGCCATGCGCGCGGAAAATACTGACTGCGGCCAGTAAAATCTCTACATAATTATTACTGATCTGTGAGTAAAATACACGCTGATTGCGGCACATTTTCTCTTCGACTACCAGGCTAAATAATCTGTGTCGACTGCCTACTAGGTTATACCGTCAAAGTATTTTCCATATTTTCTGTAGTCCAAGCATGTATTTTACATTTGCAAGAAAGTACGGCTCTTGTTGATTACAAGAGCAAGGTACACTTAAGGATTTTTATGAGTCTCAAAACGATCTTGAAATAAATATTATTTAGACCGCAAAATCTTACTTTTATTTCTTCCATTAATTCTTGCATTATGGCGTTGCAGACGTCGTCATCGCATCTTGAGACTGTTTGTTTTGAAACCTTAAATAACTATGAAAGGCTTTTGTAAATATCTCCAGTAGCTAGAAATCTGAGTGCAGCAACAAACCGGTTTTGAATCTGAATGTGCTGTCTCATGTTTGTATCAATCTTTGAGATAAGAGGGCCAATCTTATTAAGAAGGAACGTAAAACTCATTTTGAGACAATCTGCAGAAATCTTCAATCGTTTTGCTAGGTTCCCGTACAAAATCCTTGCAGCATATCAGTTGCATTATATCTGTAAATAATAAAGCGAAATATGATTCGATTGCTGGAGATTGATAAATAATCGAGTTTATTAATCGAGTTAGTTAAAATTACCAATCTTGATTGGCTCTTGTTGAATGACGACATCCACCAGCGTTGTTTCTTCTGCTTTATTTTTGCTTGGTTTATCAAATGTTGACCACTGAACAAACCACAGCGGCTGCACACGCAGCCAGATGCTCCGTATCATTTGCCATGTTGGAATGGCGGCCAGCAGGCCGCACCAGACCGACTCACGCCGTGGGAACACTCGGCACAGGCCGAAGCAGATTAACGGGCCGTGGGACCTTACCTGTGTAAAATTATAGGTACTCGAAGAGAGTATACGCCCATATATGGAAAAATACGTTAGTATGAAAATCAGTAATATTCGATTAATGTTACACATATCGGTATACATCTCGTCACTTTGTTTGGTTCAAATCTCGATCTCGTCACAGACGGAAATTGATCAGCACGTGCTATTATAATAGTTTAATTAACAATCTGAATCGGCGCTGATGAGACTATACCAACAATAGACCTTTACAAAAGCAATTTGAATAGGATCCGAATCATAAGTAGGTAAAATAAGGGTATATTATAGGCATAGACTAATATAGGATATATATTAATATAGCCCGAGTTTCAATTGGTAGGTATGTTATTCCGAAAGGGGATCAATAATTTACTCCTGGAGGTCAACATCATTTGTTTTAAGAGGTTTTGAAATTCAGAACTTTTCATTGTAGAAAAAGCATTTAAAGTTTACGTAAAGACTCTACTACAGAACTTCCGGGCAGCCCTAGATCAGCTGATTCACTTCAACTATGATGATGTTTATTAGATGAAACGATTCCAGAAAATGCCACGCAATTCACGTTTGTAGGAACTTAACTCTCATTCCAGCGTTCGGCGAGTTTGCCTTGTGTTGAGGTGAAATTGAAAGAAATATACTTGTTTAATTGGAGAGCACATAAGTAGTTAAAGAGGTGTGGTCCCGGCTAATAATAGCACCACTCCGTGGAATCCCGCGAAAGAGCCACCTAAGGGAATCCAGGGAATGGATATTTTAGCAGCATTCTCCTTGGTCAACATTATAATCTATTACGACAACCAAGAAGCCTGCCAAGCGTGGTATATTATGGAAGAATCACCCATTCGTCGGAAGTCGAATTTCAGCAGTGGACTTTTTCCAACTGATGACAAAAGAGGTCTTTAAAAATGAAGAAATAATGACTATCGTTTATTCCTTATACTGTATGTATATTGCTTAGTAACAAAATTTCAATAAAAAGTAGGTAAAATAACACATTGTTAAGACTACAACAACGTATCAGAACACTTTAGACCCTTCCGTTTCGCAAACGGACCTCAAACTATACCACTAATTTCTTTCTCTATTTTCGAATGCTCTCTACTACATTTAGGTACCAAGCACTTAAAGTGATTTAAGATCCACTCTATACTTTCTACGGCTGAAAAAGCTGCGTATAAGCATTGTATAACTGTACATGCAAAAACAAACTGAGCTTACCTACTACAGCACTTAGTTTGTTATGTACAATACCATTAACAAGTCGAAAAAAAAACGTCGTACCTACATACGCCCTGTATTGTATCTGACAAGTAAATCTATTTGACACTATCCGTAACAGGTCACTGATTACATTTTATGTACGAACTTACCTTTAGATTGAGAGATTGAGAATTGATAGGTAGACTATAAGCTTTTGGTTGATTATAGAGGCGTAATACATTCACAATTCACATGCTTCAAAGTCGGCTGGTGATCTTCTAGTTTACCAAACACACCGCTAGCCGAAGCCGTCGAGAGTAGAGGACAGGCTTTGGCCGTCAGCCTCAATCATGTATCAGGTGTAGGATCGCCTAAAAACTGTTCTTGAGAGACAATTCTGAAATAAAAGCAATAAAAATAGTTCAAAACTATTTAATCTTATTTCTACTAAATAATCAGTAATGTGCAAGCGTTACTGTGTACCGGTTTGACGAGAAAAGTAGTCAATGAAATTATTGGACTAATGAGATTTTATCTAATGTCTCATGGTAGTGGCGCAATACTGTGCCAGGCAGGCTTTTGTTTTTCAAAGTTCTGAACACAATGGTTCTCAGTGACCAATGAGTGACACTGCCATTGATATGGGCTAGCGTTATGATTATCATCGGGAGAACCACTCGCTCGCATGGCCTCGTTTTCCTATAGCATAAAACCATTCACACAAATCTAAAAAATACTGAAACTTAAAGTCATAAATATTCTTGCTATAGAATTGGTTTTTGTATTTATATAAAATAACACGCCATAGTCTAAAAAACAACTGAAATCTACCACAGAATTCAAATAAATTACAGCTGTTACTAACTCATCAAAACTAATCCCCCAGCTAATCCCCACTGCTTGACAGACAGCAGCTGTGCGGGCTGTACCGACTCCCTGCTAAACCGAGCCTGCTCCAATATGATAACACAATAACTAAGTAAACTACGTTTTTGATGACCGATACCACTTTACATATTTATGAAAAACCTCGCGGATTGGTCATCTCGGTACATGAACAAATAAGAAAATTTTGCGAAACTTTAGAGAGATGTGAGTTATTTGGCACTATAACTGCTGTAAGTTTAAACATAAAGTAGGTACAGAGTTGTAGGTAGCAAAAGAGAACTAGCCCCTCATACACTCAGGTAGAACTATCTTCAGTTCCGTCTGACCGGATAAAAATTTGTATTGTGTGTGTGTGTTTTGGCCTGAATACCGACGTGCGGAAGTCGGCCGGACGGATTGAAGTGACGTTCACTTTCGTCGACAATTGGCGACCACTATTAGCAACAAATCACAATACACTGATGAGACGGTTCCTTATGTGCACACATTCGGTAAGAGCGAACGGCGCAGTTTTGGTTGTTCAGTTTGGCTTCACCATATATTATGTGACTCTATAGATAGCTCTCAAAGATAGGTCTAATCTACCTAATAATATGGATTCTTTTAATTTGGTAACTGATCGGAAATCATACCTATGAACAACCCGTTTGACGACTAGGGTCTACGTACGAGCTCGTAGAACGTCACAGAATGGTTACGAGTTTTTAGCTGAGCTCATTTATAGCGTAGCATAGTCGATCAAGAAAATCAGAGGTTATGTATGAACAGAGTTACAAAAAACAACTTCTCTTCTCTTAAAAATATACAATTTGACTGATGGTGATCTTTCTAAAGCATTTTGTTTTTGTGGACCAATGGACGTTATTGATCTTGTAAATTCTCACTTGATAGATAACAAAGTATAGATTTCATTCGTTAAAATTAATTTCCCTCCTTTTAAGTGTCAGTACATTAATGAGTTATCCTTCATGACTGTCAATATTGTAGTATAATTGATATATTTAGTAGATACCTTATTTGTCTGATGACGATACTTATCGCTGTATTCTTATGCTGTGTTTATCTGCGGAATGACTGAATGGTCTGGTGGAAGATGTAAATATTTCCCACCTTTCAATATGTCATTTAGTTACCGTAAAAAAAACTCTGCACATGGTACGGCAACGAATTTTTAAAATTTGTAGGAGAATAAATATTGGATAGTCCTCTATAATTACTGTGTGGTTTATCCTAGATTGTGCAAATGTGCATATGAAAAGAAAATATGAAATATCGCCATTTTTTACATCCTTAGGTATGGTGTCCTTTCAAAAAATGTATTAAAGGCATACCTTGATTCTGTACTTATGAAAATAAACATTGATAATTGCCGGAGAAATCGATTAAATTTGCCAGCATAAAAAAATTAGATGAACTTCTGTTCCTTTTTTGGAAGTCGGTTAAAAATTAGACGCTGCCGACTTTATAAGAACACACCCCGCAAAGCTGTGAACTATATTCAGTCCAATGATCTTTTAAAGTTTAAATGCTCGACAAAGGGAAACGCATTTTATGCAGATGAAAAGCGCAACAAAAAACCTCATGACCACACAACACTATAAATGCTGCATACCATATAAATATTTGAATTGAAAGTACAGTGTTTGAAATGTGGGGAAATAAAATACCTAAAGCAATCCTACGCGATAAAAATATTAAAGCTTGTTTAATATAATAGTTTATAAGCATTTTACAAACAAGAAATTAATTTACCAGTAGTGGAGGCCAGTGGCACAATATTGTCTCTTTTGTTTACTTACTTAGTGGAGGCCCAAGAGTTTCCCCGCTAAAGAGGTCAGCAGTGGCTTTTTCTTTTTTCTCTATGCACTGAGTCGACAAGTCTTATACACAGAGAATATAACGCTCCGCTAGAAAGTCTTATTTATTCGTGGAGGAGGCTAATGGTTATTTATTTGATTTTTCTATGGTACTGAGTTGCACGAAACGGAACCCGATAGGAAGGAAGTGGAGCAGTTTTCTTTTTTGGTACATAACCAAAGGTTTAAATGATAGATGCAGGTGGTCTGTCTTATTATAGTTTTGAGAAATGTAATATTACATTTCTTACACTCGATAGCTTAGCGTTTGCCCACTATCCTATATCTGATCTTATTTGACACTGTGGTCCAAGCATGTGAACGATTTTCAAGTGTAGCTGCCAGACAATCTTCATTAGAGGCTTCGTAATCGATTTTCAACTTGCCAGAAGCGCATTAGAAAATATCCCACCATGTTCCCTAAAATAATTATCTTTCACCGAAAGTTAAAGCATTTTTTTAAATTCTATTATATAACGAGACGAGTTGGTCGTTTGTCTGATGGTCATTTGGGGATCAGTTACGTTTTTTGTTAAGTATGCAGATTTTTAGTGACAAAAACATAAATACTACGAAAAAATATTTTAATCGGACAAAAATGACGAAGATGCAGCGATATCAGATTTCCGAAAAACGCGCGCGATAAACGGCTGTCCCGCTGTGACTGTGACGTTATAAACGTCATGGCGCCGATCGCCTGTGTCTAGCCGCAGCGCAAGTGCACAAGCTTTAGAAAATACTCTACCATATTTTGCCCTATATCACCACGCAACCAGCCTTAGCCAGTGGCGTATTTGCGATCTGGGCGGGCAGGCCCCGCCGCCCTGCCCTCGTCGCACCGCTGCGCCTTTCAGTACCTATATACGATAGCTCCGCGTCTTAATGTCTATCAAACTTACATCCACGAGCGCCCACGACCACCTTTCGAAATTAAGGCTCTTATTAATAAACAGTGTTAAACAGTGGTTTGCTTAAGTTTTTGGCCCTACGGTAAATACGCCCCTGGCCTTAGCTCACGTGTAGACGTAAGCTAATGTTTATCAGCTTAAGTTTGTACCTACTATATAGTTCTGGCCCTTAGGGATGGCACCCCTAAGTCGTGACGCACTTTATAGAATTTCTACGATAAACAAACTTTGAATATGTAGGGGTTAAGTTATTCATGTAATCAAGCTTAAATTATCCAATAAAAAATATTATTTTAATCGGATTATTGTGTAAAAGTTATGCGTGACCAACTAATGATGCACAAAAAATTATTATAATAAAAAATATACGAGTTGATTTCAGAACCTACTTATACACCGTTTTTTCGCAGGTAATAAATGAGCCAAGGTCGTTTGCTTTGCTTTATAGATAATTTTACTCGACTATATATATATATAAGTGAAAGATTATTTACATAGTATTTTACTGGTTTAACAGTCTGGTTGGTAATTGGCCAAAACGAGGCACAGATTTCAACAAAACCAAAAAAACACTATATTTCTATTTTTATATCAACTAAAGTCTAAACTTGCGTGCAAGTCTTTATTTTGGCGCCAAAAAAATTATTTGCCAATAAGTGATACGCCTATTCCTGCGAGTAATTTTGAAACAAAATAAGTGCATAGATGTAAAAAAAGTTAAGTGAAAAATAAATATTTTTTTTTGTATGTTAAAAGCATTTTTCATTTTCCCTTCTACTAACATATCAGTCAGCCCTCGTTATACGAAACTTACAGAATATTAAAATAAAAATGGATTGTAAAAAAATTATTAGTTTCTGTCACTTATACATATAAGTAGGTACCTAAAAGTAAATATAAAGAAAAATAAGGTAAGTAACTATGAAAAAAACGAGCTTAGGTGTTTTTGTTCATGTTTTATTACATAACCTACTTATTTAACTAAAATAATATAATGTTAAGCATTGAAACTTCTATTCAATCTGAAAATTAATTATTGGTATTTATTTTATTGAACCCTATTGGCACCGCGTAGCGCGAAATACGGAATCGAGAAGTGGACGAAGTCTGCACCAGGTGGCGCTGCGCTTACCATTTGCTGCGCTTAACGGATTTCGGCGGCGTCTTCGGCGCCACCTTTGGCTATGAGGATGGCAGCTGGAGGCTGCTTCGGTGGCCGCCTTGTTCGTAGAGGGTACGGGCACCCGCCAGGCGGGCGCGCGCGATCAATAGGCGGGCGCGGCGCTGCAACCGTCGCCCGCCACCGCCAGCGACGCCAGCCCGCCGACGCCGACAGAGACGCACGGCATTCGCGAATCGGTTCCGAACCACGCACCAGCCGCGAACCCTCCGCACAGCACTCCCGCGGCCGCCCGCGCCGCGAACACACGCGACGATGCGCGGCGATCGCACCGCCCGTGACACGCGTCACAACAAGGACCATGAAAATTTAAAATCTTCCCTGAAAAAAGGGAATAAGACTAAAAAGAACAGGGTGGTGTTTGATGAAAGTGCGAATGAATTTTTTGAGGCTGACTATATAATTGTCGTCCGAGATGAGTGTAGTTATTCTGATGAGGGGGAAAGCGAGGAATGCTCTGGTTGCGGAGCATGCGAGCGCTACCAGGAGCCGGAGCCTGGTGCGCTCAGTCCTCCGGAAGGATATAAAGATTTGGGGTTATTTAATAGAGATGGTACTCTCCGCGAGCAAGCTTGGTGGGAGGCTGGTGACGTGGTGCTCGTAGGCGAGCGGTCGGGTACGGTGTTTACGCCGCAGCATCTGCAGCTGCTACGGCGGCTGCAGCGCGAGAGGATGCTGCGCTCTACCATCTGTGCCGACTGCGACGCGCACGCCGCGCTCCACCAGCCACTCGGTGAGTCACCGTCCTGTGTCCTTGACAAGGACGAGTCCGCTCGTCCTTACTGGCTCGCGTCACGCATCTCATCTTACAACCTCCGCGCCCTCCACCTCTATCCGCACCCGAGAAATGCGGATCGGTCACGTTCTAACACCATGACCGATAAACCAGTGAAACCTTACGACTATAGTCTCTGCTGCTCTACCTACTCGACAGTAGCTCTGTAATAGAGTATAAACGTACATATTTCTTTTCCCGAGTAACCAACTCACTTTATTTTATTATTACGCCGAGAAATTCACATCTTACTGTGCATCTTTACTCTCGTTGATTACAAAAACACACTACTACAAAATTACGAAATAATATTATTATACCCAGGTATAAAACATTTCCGCTGCGTATTATTGATAATAAGGAAAATATACTATTTTCGAGTTATGAAACAAAAAAAGACTTTAGCATCTCATGAAAAATAGTAAAACATGTTAGTACTTCGTAGACATACAAAGGTATTCTGTACCTTTACTTATTCATAATATTAAGACAAGAGTATGGATTTGTTACAAATAATAACGAGTTTACCATTTTGTTTGTGGGGTTTTAGAATTTTTCTACCTAATAAGGAAATGAGGACTTATTTTCAAATGTGGCTGCTGGAAAAAGAGATTTGTGGCTGGAACGCACTGTTTAGTCTTGCTACACTGGTACTATCGCCAAGTCAATCGATACTGATTCGGCAATGATCGAATTTTCAATTCGAGGGTAGTCAATGGGTACGCGAGACCTTGACGGGTGACCTTCGGTTCGGTTCCGCAGAACCACTTTTACAGATTTCATTCCATACAAGCTTTATCTCTATTTCGAAGGCTCGGGGATCGAGTTTATAATTTATCTCTTATTTTACAACTAGCTGTGCCCCGCGGCTTCGATCACGTAGCCTAAGTTACTCCTTGTAACATAAGCTATCTGCCAGTGAAAGTCCCGTCAAAATCGGTCCAGCCGTTTCGGAGATTAACCGGAACAAACAGACAGACAGTCAAAAATTTAAAAAATGGCCGTTTTGTTATAGGTACCTACCGTTTATACTTTGATATTCATTTAGTAAAAAGCTGTTATTTTGATATTACAAACTGACACTTCAATTTTATTTATTTGTATATATGTATAGACAACATGATAAAAACAATATTCTTTCATAAATCAAGTCTTATCTTTTTAAAATACGCTGTGCGCGCATAATTATGTCAATTGGTCTATCACAAAAAAATACAATTTTGAATTTGTCGTTATACACGTCGAATTGTTTATTTATTTAATAATATATTCTTTGTTTAAAAGTATGTAATTGGACATTCCTATGCTCGAATGCGATTGCATTATCTTGTACTTAATTTCATGCTTCGCGAAGAAAATACTTTTTTACGTATAGGTAGATACAGTTCATTATGTTAAATTTATGATAACTATATGCTAATAAAGCTGGCGCAAATGTTAATGTGCTCGTTAATCCAGAAGTGGAATGGGGTATATGCTGATTCGTCACTAAAAAAACCGTTTTCAATAGTTATTTGATCAGGTGACATAAGAAGCGCTGTGTTTCAAAACAGCTTGGGAATCTATTGTTCTCCTGTCGAGTAAGAGTCACTTGATTTCGCTTACCTACCTTTTTGTGCGTTCACTGTTGGTTAAAGAATCTCGAAACCACTTTGCTCCGTTGTCAGGCATATCGGTTAATTAGTCAACAGGTGTATAGCTGTATGACAGAAAAGCATCAGTTATAAAATATAAGTCAGGTGTAAATAATTTAAAGTCAGCGCAAACATGTTTTCTCTTAATCAGAAAATTTAAATATATCTAAGACGACGGTCCTAGATTTTATTTTCTACTAGAAGAAACCATTCTAGCAATAGGCTTTCTTACACAGCTGGTGTTAAGAACTGCAGTGCAATCTATTATTAAGTACGATCCTCCGTCTAGCTTTTCCCCTGGAACAGTATTTCAGCAAAAAGTTTTCACTTCCCCTTTACAAAAAAATATTACAAAATAATATTTTGCTAGCCTGATTGTATAGTTTGTTCCAATTTTTATAATTTTGATATTGGATTATGTTTTGGAAATATAAAAGCACGAGACAAACAAAGATTTCTAACTATAATATTACACATACTTTGCCTGAAAAAGGACTTCATGAAAATCTACGAAAAGAAGTTTAAGAATACGCAAACTTCATATATCATCACCATCATTATAATATGATATTACGCAAATCTAGGAATGATAACTTAGATACAGTTATAGTTATAGATATATACAGTTATTGTAAATACAAACATATTACTATTCGCGCAATGAAATTGGATAATTTCCTTAGACGTATTCACGTTGAAAACACCGCTTTTACCTCCGCCATCCTGAATTACGTTTTTCTTTTACAACGTGAAATTGGTTACTCAGCAACATTTTCTCCGTAATCAAATTGCAGATAGAATATATCTAACTAATATATTTAGAGAGTATTTAACTCACACTTACGGGAAAGAGTATTTTGAAAGAATTTTGGAAAAGTTGTGTACTGGTAGCGGATTATTAGAAGATTGTAAATAGACCAGCAGGGCTATTAGGTGGCTAATATATCACTTGGCAAAGTGTTGAACGATGAACTGTCAAACAGCTACCTAGTTTCGTATATTGGCTAACCTCAGTGATGGACCTACGACCTAGGTGGACCGATGACCTTGTCAAAACCGCGGCGAACAGTTGGATGCAAGAGGCGAGTAGCCGATCCAAGTGGCGCTCTATGGGGGAGGCACATGTTCAGCAGTGGACGTCTTCCGGCTAATGATGATGATGATGAACCTCAGTGATCAACTTGGATGACGTCATGAGCACCGAGTTTCACGGTTAATCACCGTAACGCAGACCGTGGACGTTAAAGCAAATATGCGTTTTGCTGTCAAAATATCCATGCTTTTGCATCAAGTGCAGATTACGAGATAATACACGCTCAAGCGCGGCTGGATGATCCCTCAAAATACCACGAAATAGGAACAAGAACGGCAACACGGCCAGATAGTGCTGTCTCGAAGCCCTGCCTGGGCCCAAAGCGACGACTGCACCGCTTTATGCTACATATATCACCTCTATAGCACCACCACCTCTTATTTACTGTGGCGTCTGCACTGAGCCCGCAGTAGTTGGGAAACTTTTTTTTGAGTAGAGGACTTATAAGGTATACATATTTTTGCGCAGTAAAACACAAAATACCATAAAAAAAGTTTGCCTTTGAATTCAGGTTTATTTGGATGATTATAGTTGCTACAGTTTGTTGTAATGGAAGTATGTCTTAGCTAGGTTACTCTCATACGGAAACATTTATCACCGAGGATCGTTATGTGCACGCAACGTTTTCTAGAAATCGGACTTAAAAGCAATAATAATTACATATTTTACTCTTTGTTGTGTTTGCAGTTCGATATTTTCTCATAAATATTGGATATCATTGGATATTTGTACTACGATGCACTAAACTCGAATTACCTTATTAAAAGCCTTAGTTGTGTGATATCAGATGACTTTTGCCTCTTTAACGTTTCACTAAGCTAAGGTATCAAAGTCGGTTAAGGGTAATACTTGTGGCTTTATAGCATAACTAGCTTCCGCCCGGGTTTTCACCCGCGTTCCCACAGGAACCGTGCAGTGTCGAGTTTATGCCATTACGGCATAAACGTCCCTCTCAGCCTCGTTCAGCAGCGATGGTTCGAGATACAGCGTCCCTGGCCAGGGACGCTGTATATGTATCTAAGAACCATCGCTATACATGTTAATGTATCTCGAACCATCGCCGATGAATCACCAACCGTATGCAAAAAACCATATTTAAATTGGTCAAACCGTTCTGGAGATAAATGGTAACATTCATGTGCACACACTACAGACAAACAACCTCTCACCCTAAAACATATACCTTCTCCGTTCCGTCGTGGGTAAAAAAAGGTGCACACCCTAAAGAAAACATCAAGACAAGCACGAGCGATGATGGCGCCACCTGAGATTAGTTTGGCCTGTGCCTCCTCCCGCCTCCTGGCCGAAGAGTAACATAGGAGACATTTTATCCCGGAAAAATGTACGGTGCCTATGGGAACGCGGGTGAAACCACGTGCAGAAGCTAGTTAATTGTATAACTCATTCGTCAAACTTCATAAAACCAGAGGCCAATTCTAACATTGTTCGGGCTAATCGATACCCGTAATGTCTACTCAAGCTACGAGTAATACCGACATCTACGTATTTTGTACAAGTATGTAGCTACAAAGTAACCACTTAAAACTTACTTAAAAGGTTTTAGCCTCAAATTATTGAGGGGATAAACGGGTCGTAGAAAAACGTAGCCACAGTAGCATAACTTTTGGATAGGTTATTTGTGCTATGTGAAATTCCGCATCTTTGTTCAATTGTCATCCTTACTAGCTTCTCCCGCGGTTTCACTTACGTGGAGGTTCCTACAGGAGCCGTGTATTAATGCGGGATAAAAAGTCACCTATATTACTGACCGATCCATGCATTTATGGAAAAATCACATCGATCCGTTGCTGCTTGAAAAAAGGACAAAACGACAAACACATTTTCGCATATGTAATTATTTTGTTAAATTAGTAGGTACATAATATCTATACTAATATTACAAAGGAGTAAAGTTTGTAAGATTTTTTGTTTATTTGTTGCCGCTAATCTCTGGAACAGCTGGTCCGATTATAAAAATTCTTTCATTAATTGGAAGCTACATTATATCTGAGTGATTTAGGGTACACTTTTTTTGGATTGCGTGCGATGCCGCTAGCAGACGCAATTTTTTAATATTAGTGATTTAATGTACCGAAAGACGAAAGAAAGCCTTCGTTTGTTTTCACTTGTTTTCACTGTGACGTCCCACCTGTTTGTTTTCGTTCGTTCGCCCTTGCTCGCTCTCGTTCGCTCGGTTTGTACTCGGCGTTACACTCGAACAGTTACATATCGTCGAACAGTTAGTCGAGCTTTAAGGAGACACTGGTTTAATTGCAATTCATTTTTGGTTCTATAAAACGTGTGGTCAACCTTAATCACTAATGCTACATTCAATACTAGGGCCTTACTAATAAACAGTGTATAATGGTGGTATAGTTACACTATGTTTTGCCTTTGTTGTTCTTTGTCAATTTTAAACTGAATCGAAAGAGACAAAACATTGTGTAACTATTCAACCGCTATATTGAGTTTATTTGTAAGGCTGAATATGTGGCATTTAGTGCTTAAGGTGTCTACTGAATCAATAGTTATCGAGCCGCGTTTATAGAATAAAAGCACATTTTATGTCTGGAGCTCCATTACTGACATTATAGTACCTATGACAGAGAACACAAACTCGTGTAGCGTTATGGAAATTTGAATTTTTTTTTTTGAAGGACCGTTCTTTTGGTCTGACGACCTTTACAGCGTCACCGAACGGCGGCTTTGAATTTTATTGCTTACTTTATAGGTATAAATAATGTTTTTTCTCCTTCCACAACATTGAAGTAAACGTATTTAAAATTTCGGACTAGTAAAGAAATAACAGCTCTCATAAATATTCTTCATCGTCGCCGCCCTCGGCACATATTGGAGGATCCGGACCTCAGATCAGACAAACAAGGGAGATATGTCTCCGTTTTTCATACATTTTTTTCACCATTCCGATAAACCGCTTAATACAAAATCTGTAAGTACGGCACAGCTACTCATTTTTTATTCACACTAAGAGACTTACAGCAACACAAATAAAGTTAATAATAGTCCACAGGCAAAAAAATGGGACCGCAAGGCCGTCTGCAAAGTGAATTCGATTAAATGTACCTATCTGGCCTTTTTTGGGCCTGATGAGTTCGCACCCGCTACGTACGCCTTACCACATCTCCTTGTTTCTATGATCTGTGATCCGGACGATCTCATCACGACACTTTGTATTGGCCACGAGGTTCGCTCGATCAGGCAAATCCTAGCACCACCAGGTCCTCTGGTTCAGGAAGGACTGTACATAATAAATTCGTTAGTAACCGTTTTTCCAAACTTACTGTAAACTCATGAAATAGAGGAAAAATACGTACGTTATAAAATATAGTGGCTAATTATATTACTATGTTAGGTTAGATCCTATCTTTTCTTTCCAATTGAAATTCAAAATTATTTATTCACCCGGGCCCCAAGAGAGCTCTCATGAAAGTTAAATGACGTAGGTTTTGGTTTTTGCTATGCGCCAAGTAGGTATTTACTTGGTGGTAGGACTAACTCATCTGCGACATCAGTGCAAATATCCAATCACAACACTGTTGGTCTACTATATTTTCGTTCACGAAAATGCTCAAGCTTGTAA
Organism: Crocallis elinguaria; assembly: GCA_907269065.1. NCBI lineage: Eukaryota > Metazoa > Arthropoda > Insecta > Lepidoptera > Geometridae > Crocallis > Crocallis elinguaria. The sequence continues at coordinate 11,742,925 of OU026077.1, forward strand.
TATTTGAAACTTCGACCTGGGGAACGGTTTCACCACCGCTGAGCCACCAGCGCTTCATAGGTTTAAAAACATAAATATATAATTTAAAAAAAAGGTTTATCTCGTTTTGTGATAACAAATCTGTCGTTTGTCTAAAATCACTCCCTCAATTTTTTTACCATTTTTTCCTATTCATAATTGCTTAATATTTAGTCTATAACTGTTTGTATATTTGCATGGTTTTGAAATGTATAATACTGTTGTCACAAAATAATATTTTTTTTTCCAATTCCTAACAATTTATCTCTGAACCATTTAACATCTAAGTCAGGCAGGGTCAATGGGGTTCAAACGCCAACAAAGTCGGCTCCCGAACTGTACTAGATGAAAATTTCAGCTGAAAATAATAAGAAGAGAGGTCACGTTGAGTGAGATTTCGTCCCGATCTTGCAGAACGTTGACTCTGCGCTGTGACCTGCACAGTCGGTGAGCTAGTAGAGGTGACCGTGACATGCCGCATGAGGGGTTAATGACCTCGCCACTCCGACTCTTCAACTGAAAATCTCCTTCTCAGTGTACTAGAGTTTTTACGAATGAAACGAGTCATATTTTAATGTCAGCGTATGTCCTTGATTTATTCATCTGTGTGGTCCGTTCCACAGAAATGGTACGTGGTAATCACCATGAAAACTTAAGAAAACACTACTACTAATTAAATAAAAACTGCGATATAATCTTCAACTAAAAGCAAACGGATCGCTATTTTTAAAAAAATATCAAGGTTTTGCTTTTTATTAAGTTTACCTATATAGGATGAATATGTAAAGGGTCTCAATATTAGAACACAATGTCGTATTAGGTTCATAAAAATATAGGAAGTAAATGTAAATCCATATCAATAAAAAACATGTAATAAAATGTCATTAAATTTGCAACGTAACATAACAAAAGAATAAGGACGTGACTCTCTCTGCCCTGTAATAATTACGGATATTTTGATGATATTAGAGGTAAAAATATATTTTTTCTATGTTTTATTGTCGCATCACCTGTATATTCATCTCCTTAAAAATTGATTCCGTTTACGCAAACACCTTGTATAGCTAGTAATAATTCTTATAAAAATGCAACTAGGTATATCCACAAAAAATGTTTTTTTTAAATTACGAAGCTAATCTCTGTCACCCAGGTACTTAAAATTAAAAAGCCTAAGTAGCTGTGCAGCCTTTCAGCAGTTTGTCTCCTTTAAAGTAGGTTTTCTTTGTTTAAGATGTTTTATCCTTAGCCGTAATACGATCCATTTCAATTGTTATATTCAAAGAGAATCAGCGCAACTACGCCGCGGCAATTAATATAAAGCGGCGACCATACAATAACCATGTTTGTCTATTTATGCTACGGGATTACTCGAGCACTGTCAGGGCTACCAACCGTAGGTACCGTACCATACCGTACTGACGCATCACACTTTCTGAACGTCGGCGTCGCGTCGTAGCAACTGTGGCTCGAGTACGGATCTTTTCGATAAATAAAATTCGATAAAATTGACAGTTAAAATCGATAAAACCCACTTTATCGATTTTAACTGTCAATTTTATCGAATAAAACCCACTTTATCCATTTTAACTGTCAATTTTATCGAATTTTATTTATCGAAAATATCCGTACACGCGCCGCCGATCGCGGTAAGCCGTATCTCTTGATATTGCTATCGGTTTCAATGGCTAGAGAATCCGGATAGGGAACTGAAATAGTTGAATACGGCTTAAGAGCAGGCAGAGATATTGACTAAGTTTTGAGCTATAACTATAGTGTTGGGGACGACTTAAAAAAACTGAGCACTGTATATTAATACTGAGTACCCCGTCTCAGGGGTGTGAGCACACTGTATAGTGTCACTTAAATATTGGTTTTACAAATTTTTGGGTGGCACTGCAATTTTTATGGACTGGCGTTGTGTTCAAAATCAAGAAAACGACCCGCTCTTTGTCACCTTGTAGTCCAAAAAAATACCGGCTGGATTTGTGAAAATTTGAACGATTTTATTCATTAAAACTGCTATACTTACCGCCACCCACAAAATTTAGACACTTCATACCTCGTCTTCGTTTTTCAGCACAGTTCTTACCTAAAAGAGGGCAACGACCGACCTGTGCTGAAAACAAACATGTTCTTCTTTTTACGGTGCAGAGAAAACTGTGTTGTGCTAGGGCTCCCATGGACTAAAAGTCTTTGAAAAAAATTAACAACACATTTTTGTTTAGTTTAGTTTAATTTTTAATAGGCTCACGTTTACCGCAATCTCAGCTGTACGTCTTGTCACTTTTGGTTCTAATTTACTACCAATTTGACAGGTCCGTTTCGTTTTTTTATAATAGTCAGTAGCAACCATATTAATGTTTTTATCTTTAATGACCAAGGGATAAAGTTATTAGAATGACGTAATAATATGTCGACTTCTGTGTAAATTTTGGTTAATGTGTGTGTTTTGTTCCTTTATAAAAAAGGAATCTTAAACCTGATTCAAAAATTAACTTATAATAGTATCTGTAACTGATTATTATATTATTATTCTGTTTTCTATCATTATTCTATTTTCATTTATAAGTTCTACAACTGGATGCTATAACCAACACACATGACTGCTGAATCACGTACCTACTGTAGTAAAAAAACGTGGTTGGCTGAACTGCCTTCTATATACGGAGACAATATATACATATCCTAATAATATTATCAAAAAAATACTTTAATTACACCTAATTTGTAAACGACCAGCTCGTCTCGTTAACAAACAACATAAAAAAAAATACAATATCTTCGACCACATCTTCGTTTAAGATGAATAAAGCAATTGGCCATCATGCCGCCACATGATGGCCAATTGCTTATCGAATATAAAAAAATACTAATGAACAGTTTCACTCAAAAATGTTACTTAAAGTAACTGTTAAACAACAAATGATAAAAGTAAGGATTGGCTATAAAGTGGGAGCCCTAGTGGGTGTAAATTGCAGGACGCCGCAGAATCACAACACGCATGCGTCACCGCGCCTAGTCAGCGCGAAGTGCTGAAATGGAAAAGCTACGTGTAAACATCGCCGAGTACACTTGCTCTTGAATGTGCGGCGTCGTGTGGTATGACCTGTTATCTAAAGACACTGGTACTGTACAGATAATGAGTCATCGAGATACTCTGTACAATTTTGTTGTAAATAAAATGAGCAAAGATAATGACATAATCCAAAGAAAATAAGGGTAAACAATGTAGGTTGAAGATCTTAGCATTTTATTTAGTTTTTTTTAACGTCGCTGCTTTGTAATTTTATTTTATTTATTTCAGGATAACAAACAGCTACATTATTTGTGTTAGTAGAACGTGTTAGAATGATAATATTTATCATAAATTTTAGCAATAACGTAGCCCACAACGTATGGTTCAATGTATGGTTAATCGACGTATGGTTCATCTTGATGTAATAAAACTACGCTAACCTATTCTACATATTTTAGCGTCTGATCGTATTAGCGTGTCCACATATTCGGCCACTAGACGCAGCCACTAGGCGCGGCCACCAGTGGCTGGGCGCGGCCCCCCATCTAAGACACTGGTAGACAGAAAACAGAGAGAACAGAAGGGGTGCTTGGGCTTATACGTCCCACAGGCCAGTAAGCCTAAAGATGTTTTTGTGGTCGAACACGCGCGGGAAGCAAGCCACAAACGCGGCCACTGCCTCAGCTTGTGGCTCGCATGCGGCCATTCGAATGCACACTACACACTATTACTATAGGTTCAATTGTAACTATAACTGACTATGTAATAGAATCTGGGAAGTAAATTTTAATTTACTTCTAATAATTGTCTAATATTATATAATAATGGTTTGGATAATAATACAATCATTTGCTGAAGCATGTGGTTAAAGGTATTATAAAAATAAATTCGCTAAATCTAGAATGGGAACAGGCTTTCAAGTGCAGTTGCCGGAACACACCTATAGGTGCCCAGGCACTGCCGGAACACACCGATACGTGCCCAGGCACTGCCGGAACACACCGATACGTGCCCAGGCACTGCCGGAACACACCGATACGTGCCCAGGCACTGCCAGAACACACCGATACGTGCCCAGGCACTGCCGGAACACACCAATACGTGCCCAGGCACTGCCGGAACACACCGATAGGTGCCCAGGCGCTGCCGGAACACACTGATAGGTGCCCAAGCAATGCCGAAACACACGGACCTACCTACTATAACGCTGAAAACATCGAACCATCTACGTATCTACGGATCGGCAGTCAATCTCACCGCCACTGATATACCATCGTTATGTAACCTAAAAGGAACCCACCCACAAGCCATCTCCATTTACGATTCAATAAAGCTAGATAGGCGCAAATTTGAATATAATTAAATATTTCATCAGAGACATAGAGCCGAATTGAGGTTGAAAGGTGAGAAAGCATTCGTTCAATAGCACTGCTAGAAGTGCTAGAATTGTTCTAAACTACTTCAAAAAGGAAGCGGTTCTGTGCTCGACGCGTATGTTCTTACGAAGCCAGCGCTTTTTTTTCTAATTCAGTTTTTCGCAAATTTTTTTGAATTCTATTATTTTTTCGCATTCTGAATATCCCGCATTATTATATTTATAATTTATTTCATATTTACATAGGTATTTAATTGTATACAAACTTACAAACGTGTAAACTAGAATTTTTTTACATGGAATTTCTCAATTAATTTAAAAATATACAATTATTATATACTTATTACAAAATATAAGACGATTATTTTAATAATTGTACAAAGCGTCACGGCAGCAGTCACATCTCAGATCAGACAAGCAAGGGAGATATGCCCGTTCGCGTTCAAAATATGTATACGTTTTTCATACATTTTTTCACAGTTCCGCTAAACCGCCTAACGCAAAAACTGTAAATAAATACGGCACACCTATTCATTTCCTAAGCATACTAAAAGACTTACAGCCACACAAATAAACTAACAATGGGGCAGCAAAGCCGTCTGTCTGCAGGGTGAATTCGTTTAAATGTAAGATTCAATTCAATTCGTTTATTCAATTCAATTAAATTCAAGATAGCTGTTAAATACGGAGAAAATAAAGATTTGCAGCACTAGTTTATTTCAAACCAGAAGAAATTCAGCGTTCACTTTTATATGCGAAGAAATTGTTCTTAAAAAAACCACAGATGGTTGTAGTTGATTGGTTCCGGAAGTAAGTATTGTGTCGAAGCCGACAAAAAATGTAATGACTCTGTAAGCCTTCTGCTTATAAAAATGAAGAGAATACCTACCTCCTATATTTCTATTGTACAAAGGTCGGTAGCAAAATGTATTGAAGGAAAGGTTCCAGAGGTGTTCACGCGTTGCTGCGATAAAGGGTCTTGACAGACAGATGGACAACGAAGTGACCCTATAAGGGTTCCTTTTTTCTTTTTGAGGTACGGAATCCTAAAAAGACAGAAAGAACGTCGTGAATTCGCAGGTAAAAATTTTTAAAATACTATGAACCTTTGTCTGGTAATAAACCTGCATCCTACGTAAAAATGGAGCATTGTTTCAGAAACATTGTTGAGGTAGTTGTTTGTTATCATCATTTTAGTTATTTAGCACAGAAAATTATTAGGTGACATAGATAATTTATGGGCTGGAGAGTGACATATTAGATATCTGTCGGAATCTCCGCTCGTTTGAAACTGCGGGCAGCTTCAGTTATCACTTACCAGACAGCAAAAAGCAGCTCGTAAAAATCTTTCCGACTCTTCCGAGTCTTATTGTGTTATTCTTTATTCGGACTTTACAATTATCAGGTATGCAACTATGTAATTAAGTATGCAGATATCTTGTAAAAATTACGTCGGTCCATTGCTCCGTTGCTGCGTGAAAGAAGAACAAACCAATAAACACATTTATAATATTTATGTGTGATCGTGGCCACCATGGCCACGTTACATTACGCAACAAAAAGTTAAAAATGATATGATCTATATATTTCTATCTCTTTAGTTAAATAATCAACAAACTATTCGACATTGAGCTCAATAAAGCATAGACGTTGCACTTGTATTTGCTCAGTTGACCTTCCAACCAATTTGCTCTAATCGTTTTTATTATCACTAGGGATGACCAAAACTGCAACATAATTAAACAAACACATATGATTATCCCTTTTTGAAATGTAGTTAGCATTAATGTAGGTAAGCTTACGTGGAAAGAAATGATTTAGACAAATATCGCACCTGATTTTGTACGACGATGCTGTTAAAATTGAGACTAAATCTGGAGAATATTAGGAACGACCGAAACCTGCCTGTATAGATGCTTCTATCAGCATCATCATTCAAATAAATATTTTAGTTCTTTTGCATTACTAGCTGTACCCCGCGGCTTCACCCACATAGCCTAAGTTACTCCTTATAAAATCAGTTATCTGCGAGGGAAACTCACATGAAAATCAGTCCAGCCGTTTCGGAGATTACCAGGAACAAACAGACAGACAGACAACAATTTTTAAAATTGTATTTTTTATAGGTACCCATACTTTCATATGCATTTAGTTAAAAAGGCTGTTATTTTGACATTACAAACAGACACTTTAATTTTATTTATTTGTATAGATAAATGGGCGTTCAATTCAAAATAAACTACTCGTAATTTAATTCAAAGTGAGAAAATTCATTGGTCTGCGATAAAATTAGAGTAAAGTATATACAGTACTTATATCAAAACAACTATTTTAAAAAATTTTGTCTGGCTCTCTGTTTGTTCCGGGTAATCTCCGAAACGGCGGGACCGATTTTGACGGGACTTTCGCTCGCAGATAGCTGACGTTACAAGGAGCAACTAAGTTACTAAAAAAATAAAACCCATGAAATCCAATATCTCCACGCGGGTGAAACCGTGGGCAGCAGCTAGTTTACAAATAACCTTTCTACCCCATCAGTTATCGGTTCTGCGAGCTAATAAATATTATACGAATTTAAAATAAGTGAAGCAGCCAGCAGCAACCCTACAACACTCTGTATTGGCTGTTTAATTATTGTATAAAGTGTATAAATATACTGTATAGTGTACAATATACTACTATATAGTGTATAAATATACTATGTATTGGCTGTATTTTTATTTTTATTGTATATTTAATTTACTTACTTAATTTTATTTTAATTTATTTTATAATGATATCGCCTATTTCTAACTTCTAATTGTAAATTGTTATGTGTAGGATTTTAATTTTTTTATGGGTTTCATGCCTGAAATAATGACATCTTATTTTATTTATTATTTTACCAACAAGCCCTATAAGCTCTCATTGTCCTGCGCCGCTTTCGAATCGAAGTGTTCAGCGAAACGTGTTATTACACTCTCGGTAAGGTAACAGACGATCGCAGGGTATTTTAAGCATTATTAGTTTGATGATATTTTCTCCTTGAAATGTTTTTTACATATTCCTTTTTAGCCGGCTACGTCGTATTTAATTACGTCGGTTATAAAAATTGGGCATAAAACTTTCTAAAACCGACGCAATCATTACGCAAACTATTTCGGCAGATTGTGTATTTTTTTGGGAAGGACATGAGTTTTATTGTCAGGAACCCAGACAAATTCCCGACCGTCTGGCAACCCTAAACTCAAGACTGGTAGTATAAGCCACACACAACACTTTTTCCGGAAACAATTCCAATTTTCAGTGATTAAATTGTACTTGCGTATAGTTAAAACCACAAAAGGCACCGAGTAGGGGTGCCATCGTCCATTATTCACTCGGTAGACGCTTGATAGACTATGATGATGATGATGATGCTTGATAGAATAGGAATGTTGATTGGCCATAGTTTGGCAATCAACATTTATTACGAACCGATTAATAGAAATAAATTCATTTATGAGTGTTGGTAGGAACGCAAAAGTGTTCTTTTGGCTATTTTATATTATACCCAAAACCGTGTATTTATAGGACACCAGGGGTCTGACCACAAAAAAATTAAAACCACGTTGAACCTGTGTTAATCACTGTGTAACGCCTGAACATGCCTTAGTCGCGCGATTAAATATGAGCAACCACAAATCTTGATTTCAGTAGTGTCTAAAAGTTGTCTAAAACAATTCTGTTGTGACATTTCTAATCATTTTTGACGTTTATCTTTAGACGCTGTCTAACTAAACAGGCGACTAAAAATGTTTTTTTTTGTGGTCAGACCCCAGAAGAAAGTTTAATATACAACAATATACGTCTATACATAGGATTATTTACATTTCAATAAAAAACTAAGAATTTATCATTTAAAACCAAAATTAAACAAAACCTTATAAATAAAAAACAGCATTAAGGTCGCCTTCTGCAGGTAGGGTGCCCAAAAAGCTGGCGACATTACCTCGCTGAATAGCTAAATGTGTATAAAAACCCTGAAATGTTGTTATGTTTTTCTAAAAAGATTCCATTCCATTGAATTCTCTATTGAAATATACCTACTACGGTTTGGATGTTTCACTTACGTTTAAACTACTACACAGGTTTGACTAGAAAATTGGATTTGGATGCACTTTGTTATATAAAGACCATTTAATTAATACATCTATTCGCGGAAGAAAACGAGGAAACTGGGAACAGAACCACGGAAAGCAACTAGTCTAAAATTTTCAGTGACAAACACCTACTCAAACAAGTTCGACAATTCGCTTCTTGGTCCTACAACTCATCCTACGCAGAACATAAAAGAACAAGAAATATAATAGGGTATTTCCAAACGAATTTAGAGCTTTATGCCTCGGTCATAAAGTTCAAGTTTCAATCGAATTTGTAATACCGCAGTCCAACAGTGTTTGCGCAGGGCTGTGATGGCCTCGCTGAGGTTTTAACAGAATTCAAGTTATTTTGAGTTAATTTCTGTAGGTACTATAACTGAGTTAGTTTTGCCCGTTCAGCGCTTACCTGTGATTTGTGAAGTTCGAAACTCATTTAAAGTTTGTAAATGCTACCAATTTGTGGTAAAATCAAGGAAAAATAAATTACCTAGATTATGTATTAATTAAATATAATTAAAGCTAAGTACTATGTAATAATATAAAACCAAATATTATATCAATACCCCGATTTCACAATGCAATGAAGTGTAGTAAATAAACATAAAACTTAAAAAAAAGCCACTGACTTTTCCGTTATATAGACAAGTTTATAACGAAACTAGCTGCTGCCCCGCGGTTTCACCCGCGTGGAGATTTGGATTACATGGTTTTTATTTTTTTGCGCGGAACCCTAATTATTTTTCTAAAATTAAAGTAGCCTATGTTACTCCGTGTAGCATCAGCTATCTGCCGGTGAAAGTCCCGTCAAAATCGGTCTAGCCGTTTCGGAGATTACCCGGAACAAACAGACAGACAAACAGACAAAATTTTAAAAATGGTTGTTTTGTAGTAGGTACCGTATATACTTTCATATGCATTTAGTAAAAAGCTGTTATTTTGATATTACAAACAGACACTTCAATTTATGGATATTTCTATGGATAGGTGTTTTCTCTGGCTCATGGCGTGTCGTGTCAAGGGTTGGTCGGACGCATTTGACGTTTAACGCACGTCGACGGTTACATAACCGAATGGGGATATTTTGACATGAACACATTTCTATAGAATACAGAGAGGACCATAAGGTTCGGTTTGTGAGTTTTGAATTGAATACTTAATTAATCGTAGATGACAACCAATTTTACAACCAAAAGCTTTCTGGAGTATAATTAAACCAGTATCCTTTTGAATAAATCGCGAACGAATGAAATTAATTTTCGCAAGGTTAAAAGCGGAACAGATTTTATGTATGTAGGACTATTATTATAGGTATCTACAGTTTTAGATTATTTATGATCAATGTCCTTTGTGTAAAAACTTCTGAATATCATATCGCTACTAAACATGCCTGTAGACTGTAGAGATAGTGGTAATACGCCAGTTAATTACAATTACAAAAAAAAAACTTAGAAGGTAACTACTTAGTAAATTTTCATGCAGCAGTCACATATTTAAGGCAAAAACAAATAAAGGCTCAATACTACTTGATCGAAACGTCGAAATTAGTATTAAATTGTGCCTCTCTTTTCATCTAACATCATGAAAATTTTCTATCGTTGATAAAACATGAAAAAACAAAGAGGGTGTCCTAACTTTGTATTTAGAGAAAACTGTGCTGTTAGCTGCACAATAAAATACCTAAAATGAGTTTGCTTATCATCAGGTGAAATCGTGAGCTTAATTTAATATAAAGAAAAGCTTTAAGTTCATCTCCGGTTCGGCATAGCAATGTTTCCTGCTTTTATAATATAGCTCTTTGATCTTTTTCTCATACGTATCTTTTTGTTTTTTCTATATCTTAAAATATTTGTCCAATATCTGCAGTTGTTGTAACGTGTCAACAAAATTATTATTATCTATGATATTAAAATATATCATAGAATGCGAAATACTTTATGTAATAAAATGATCACCACGTCTTTTTTTACGATAGCAAAAGTAAATATATGATTTGCAGCAAATAGAGACCAATGTAAAAGCCAACAAAAATAATCTCAACTTAAAATTATTATACTCTCTTTGGCCATAAATGGAAAAATACATTAGTATGATCAGCATATTTTTGCTACGTAAATATGTGAAGAAATTTGACAAGAACAAAACTATTCCGACACTGTTTATAGACGTCTACATAGTTATCCTTTAGGTTTGCGTTTATTTTTCAAATCGAGCCCAAGAGTTTTTTTCTCAAATTAAATGATAGAAAAGGTGTTAGAAATTAAAAATAATACTGTGTCAGTCAATCAAAGCCAATCTATTGGAGAAACTTATACCCATATAAGTTCCTTGGACTGTTCATATTAGCTCGGGTGTCAAGGCACCCACAAGTTGATGGTTTGCTTCACTAAAACGGTCCAAATTTGCGGTAGTACTATACCTACCTATTCAAAGAATGGGTACATTTGTTCTGATTCAGGTTGCCCTAAACTGGGGCATATCGACGCCACGACCACTCGTTACCTTTTCACCTTCTATGCCCGGGTGGGGTCTAGCCGGCCCCTAAGCCGCTTAAATTCCGGGCAACATGTCGTCTATCCGTAATCAAAGGCGATCGATTCTTCATTCAAATACCTATCCCATTGCTACCTGTAAAGTGAAAGTTGCTTGAGCTTGTATATGACTTGGCTGCGCTGTTTGAATGGAAACTTATGCAGGTTTATAAATAGATCTTTGTAGCGTACGCTAAGGACTCGTAGTAAAATCGAACTTGACTTTGAGATTTTCTATAAGAGTCCACGTTGCAACTGTTGACCTACTTTGTTTATTGATTTATTTATTTAGCCTGAGTTTGTGTCTGCCAAATTGTTTAGGGATGAGACAAAGAGTTAGTTATACTTATAAGACTTAGTTATACTTATATAAACTAGTATTTTGGTTATAAATAGTCCCTACATATTTAAAAAAATATATTAAAAATTTTAACAGCGTTTTTTTACTCCCAATTTTACTTGCCATTTTATACCCAATGCAAAATTTTAAACTCTTTAAATTTTTTTGGTCATAGGTAATCATCAATCTATATCTATACAAATAAATAAAATTGTAGTGTCTGTTTGTAATATCAAAATAACAGCTTTTTTACTCAATGCTTATGAAAGTATATCTATAGTACCTATAACACCTAGTAACTAAAACAAAAAACCCTTTAAAAAAACTGTCTGTTTGTTCCGGGTAATCTTCGAAACGGCTGGACCGATTTTGACGGGATTTCACTGGCAGATAGCTGATGTTATAAGGAGTAACTTAGGCTACGTGAGTGAATAGATTTCTGTCTTTATATACATTCTCTATTTCTATGCCAAATTTCAAATCACATATATTCATCTATTATTAACTGTATTATGCCCTCTACGTAGCTAAAAGATTGTCGACACCCAACTGTATAAAGCCGTGCCTATGTGCCTTTCAAAATAGGAGTTTTCTGTTGTGCGTTGATTTTTCTCCTACTTCTGTATTACGACCACGTGTTGAAAAAAACTAATTGGAGTAAATGGCTCTACAATAAAAATCTGAAGTGACAGCCAAAAAAGTTAAAGTAATATCATACACTAGCTTCTGCCCACAGCTTCGCCCGCGTTATATCTTTATAGCCTACGTGTTATTACAGAACCTAAGTTATCTACATCCCTAATTTCATCAAAATTGGTTTATTTCTTACGGAGATAAGTGGTAACAAACATTTACACGCACAAACTTTCGCATTTATAATATTATAAGTAGGAGGATAGTAGGGATTAGGAGTTGTGTTTAAAGATAAAGAAACCCCAGAACAATTCTTTAGATAAAAAGGAAAATAAGGGCCCCAACATAAAGAGTATAGAAAACAAAGAACCTACAAAAAATGTCACGAGGTTATCTACAATTTTGTACTCGTAGCTTGTAAGGTATTATTACTATTTACTACAATTAACCTTTAGTGACTTTTAGGGGCGCATTACATGATCATACAAGTTTGCGGGTTGCTGCTAAATTACATGGTCGTGCAACTAGCGCGGTATTACGAAGCATTACACGCTCACGCACGTCTTGAAGTAAATCAGTCAAACATACAAGAATCTGGGCTCAAAACAACGACAGCACTGCTTTACGCTATATACATCACTTGCGCACAACTGCGTTTTCACCGCGGCGTCTGCACTGAACACGCAGTGGTTGTGAAACTGACTTTTTGAGTAGGGGTAGTTGAAATGGCTGCCGTGGGTCCTTTTACTCTCTCAAAGAACACGTTTAGAGCTTGGACTAGATTTACATCAAGCACCACAGTAAACGGTACGATATGCGTTAAGCGGTTTCTACACCCGGTGGTGTTGCATGGTTGGCACGTGGTCCATGATTGATGGCTATACGTGGGAACAACAAAGGTTTTATCTGTAAAGAAGAAGAAGAAGAAGAAATATGTATTTTACTTTATGTGGATTAAGGCATTGACAGTCACAGATTCAGCACAACAATTTCACAATTGGCAGGCTTGCGCTCTTTTGATGGTTTCAATATTGTTATACTAAAATCTTTTACTTTATACGAGTATAAGGTATACGCGCTGACATTTAAAGGTTAAACTTCTATGCTTGCTTCGCGTGTCTGTGGTAATTGGTTATTTTCTGGTTAGAGTGAAAATTGTTTTTCATTACATGGTACGACACCAAATACGTATTTCTGGGCTTTCGCGGTTTTTACACAACAAAAAACTTATAACGGGTTTTATCGCGTATGTGCGTTGGGAATTTCAATAACGAGTAAAAACCATTAAACGTGTTGGTCGTCATTTTGACCAATACATTTTACCGAAAGAATAGGTAATAATTAAATGTTAAATGGACAAAAAACCGTTTCGTTTTAATTAGGTTTATATTTTTTTATTCTATTAGATAACGAGACGAGACTTTTTAAATTAAATTTACTAATATTTTTCCGTTTACATACATTATATTTTCCAAACTGTATGTAAAGCGAATGGCAAGTTTAGAATGCCTATATCTTTAAATGTTATTGGATAACGAGACGAACCAGTCGTTTGCCTGATGGTAAGTATAACGTCGGCCCATAACAATTGCAATGCCACTCAGAACTTTGAAACACAAAGGCCTTTTTTTGTGGGGAATTCCTTTTTGATACTTCTCTGCTTTGGGGGCCACAGAGAGGTTATGCCAGATTCTTACTGGCTAAAACCCCCCGTTTTCCTGTCGTGCGCCAATTGTCGGAACTGCGGGAACGCTTTGGAATCTTCCGCGGTGACACACAAAGGCCTGCGCGGCGCTGCATTACGTTTGTTACCCTGATACATTAGGTATAATTTCACTGACTATTTTGGTCATCAAATCGGAACATAGTAATGCTTACACATTATTTTTGTAAGTTTCTTGGACGGTCGTCTGTATGGTATCCTTGTTTTCAGAAATGGAGTACAGCTACGAAGACGAGGAGAACAGTGACGTAGATCGAGATCGGGATTTGCGTCCCGTGATCCGTCGAACGGCGAAGCACATCGCCGCGGGTGAAGAGCGGCCTCGCATCAACTCAAGCCAGCAGACAACGCCTACTGATGGTAAGTCCTGTTCGCTTTGAACTCGGCCTACTTCGATACAAGTTCACAACTCACAAAAGGTCGATAGTTTATTAGATTGTTGGGCACTAAGTGCGTGTTTAGCTATTATAATACCCATTTATATTTGGCACGTGCCCTAACTACACAAAAAGTTACTATTGCAACACTTGACGCAAAACCAGGCGGTATCGTGTGTATGAGCGAGTGTGGCCGAACTTGTGCGACTGTCAATCCGACGCACCATAGTTCGAATCTCGACTCGGCCCGCACCAATGTCAAGCTTACCTATATCAAGCTTAGTGCGGATTATTCAAACTTGCTCTAAAACGGTGAAGGACAACATCGTGAGGTAACCGGATTGTTCAAGGACCACAAAATTCAAGGACATGTGATATCCACCAAGCTGCACTCGGCCCACGTGATGGAGTATGGCCCATACCTTTCTCTCTGAGAGAAGGCCGGTATCCCAGTAGTGGGAGCGTAAGAGGCTGATAATGAAGTGCGTGTTTTAGCAGGTTTTTTTTTGCGTTAGGTGTAGAAGTAGTTCTGTTTCAGTTACATTCCAATGCGTGTATGACCTACTTTAATTAACTAACTATTTAATTAAAATTATTATGAACTTGTTTCAAATATAAGTACAGTGCATACATTAAGTATGAGGCATACTATGCTCATTTCGTATTGTTTTCTCTATAATTCATGCTACAAATGCGGGAACAGGGCAATCTTTCAAATTCATCCTCCATTACTATCTACCAACTGAAATGTTCACTTCAAACATTAAAATGTTTGAACAAAAAAATGCAGTGAACTGCACGGTTGAGTACGCTCTATCATTTCCAGAACAGTACAAATAATAGACTGCTATCGGCACTCGAACACCGGAATACTCCGACATACCTAGTTACGACGATGAACGGCCAACAACTCTATTGTTAGTATTGCACAATACACAAAATCGGGATGTATAAAAAAATAACAGGTTTACTACAACGGCTTCATATTAATATTACATATACTAGTATGAATCAGTGCCATAGAAAACAAACCTACCTTCTGAGAAACAATATACTTTTATTGCGCAGCATTTAGCGGATAATTCAGCGGACTGTAAGCGTGAGCATCTTGTAATCTGCAGCGTATTCTGAACAAATTTGGCAAATTATTAGTTTTTTATTAGATCGAAAAGCCCCCATACGCGAACAGTTCTACCTTCAGTTCCGCGTGACCGGATACAATATCGTGCATACTCATAGCGTATTGAGTATTTTAGCCAGATGTACTGAATTCAATTAGATCTGTCTAACCATATCGACACACCTGATCGTCTATATTGAACTATCCGGTAAGGCCGAACTGTTTCAGTTTGGCCTCCCCATGTGTGGAACTTTAAGGACATATAAGGGCTTTGAACGTAACGAGGAATTCAGTCCTTTGTCTAAATCTGAAAAATGATTGATTAATTCGTTTTTTCATTTTTCAAGGAAAGTTGAAGAAGTATGCATCTCTTGTGAGGCATATATATTATATATATTTCTTAACATTTGGGTCGAAACAATGAGTCCCTAGGAAGAAAACGCGTGGCTTTTTAAGTAGGCGTCTCGACGCTTATTTGAAGTGACGGGTCGCTAACAAGTTAGAGTATAACTACCTCGCCAACGCATTTGTTTAGCTATTTATGCCAGGAAATGCTGTCGATTCTGTCGTTTCATACCTAAACCTATTTTTAGTTTCGCTCGCTCTCTCTTTCCAATACACGAAGACTTTAGTTTTAGAGCTGTCAAATATTTTCCATCTTTTATAAATTAGACGCCACTAAATTCATTGCCATCAACACTAGACACAAGCAAGTGGATTAATTTGACAGATCTAAAATACATTATATGTCTTTCTCATGTTTTCATTTATAAAGAAAGAAGAAGAAGATGTTTTCATTTAGAAAGAGAGATTGAAACTAAAATTAGAATTAGGTATGGGATGACAGAATCGACAACAATGTCACAAAATTATAAACAGGTTAAAATACAATTTATATCGATTATTATGGATCGACATGAATGAACAATTACATCCAAACATCTTAAAATTCAGAAAACTGTTACAGTTGTTGTCAGTACTGCCAAGAAGTCACCGCCTCGAAATGGAATATAATACATGACACGACGTACAGACTGAACACAAATTTTTACAAATAGTTTCAAAAGTTTTACCGTTCGCAGAACTACTAATGTACAAAGGCTGAAAAACTATATTTGCCCTCTGATTCGCCACAGTCGATGAATGAGCAGCATCAATGGTGTTTCATAAAATTTCAATGATTCATTTGATGTGTGAACATGAGATCGGATTGATCGACGCGCGCCGTTTGCATTTCCCTTTCATTAGACACGAGTCGACAGGATGGGCAGAATGAAGTCAAAGCCAAATGACGTTAGGACAACTGCGCAGAGAAGTGGCAAACAGTTAGTGCTCGTTAAGCGCCAATCAAGCTACGGTTTGGCACTAATCAAACTGCTGATGCGATGAGATTGTTCAGCTTAACCTTTTTGGTTTCAATTAAAATGGTATCGTTACGTTCTTATCCCAGGATTATAGGTTTTGCTATAGAAGAATAGCTATCGCTATTTTAAGATTTTCTTCACGAATGTTAATACAATATATTTTTTATATCATTTATATATAGTCATATATATACATACATTTATATATTTTATATGTCAGCATTGTTTATTTGTGATATCTATTATTAGTACATTTTGTACTAGGATGTATGCAATCTAGGTCCGGATATATTGCGCCAAACGGCGAGTTCCCCAGATTACGAAAAACTGTCGATATGTGTATCCAGGGATACAACATGGGAAATAAAGACAACATTGCCAGTGACCGTTGATAGTTCCCAGTCTCACTGGATAGGTATTCTTTGTTCAGCAGAACTGGCACATCTAGATTTGGCTGGTCTTTTTATCTGGTCATTTCTTTTGTTAACCGTCCAATTGCTTTTGTTAAGGCATATATAGCAGTTAAATAGCTTAACTTAAAAGGTTTTTTTTAGCAAAATCAGATGAGCTTCTGGAAAAAAACATATGTTATTATTCATCATATTACTGATAATCTTGTTGAAATCAAAACAAGTTTCTAACAAATTCACTTGAAAAAAATGACAGTTACTGAAAATAAGTTTGAAATGAAATATCTCTGTTATTTATACATGTATATCGAAAAATTTAACAAGACTTACGTATTGTATAATGACAATAAACTTAGTTTTTTTCGGTTAGGCATCTAATTTTGAAGTAATTACGTTTTTTTTTATTTATACTCAATTTGAGTGGTCCGCGCGGTCTTCCTTCTATTTTACACCAACGCAAACCGACAGTGTATGCAAAGAGGACCGAATCATGAATGTCATGGACTCGGAGTAGCGCCTTAAACATATTTACTTTATAGGTTTATATAAAGGGTCATACCATTTTGCGAAATAATTTGCATAGGCAGCTGGAGAGGACAATGCAAGGATTTTAGGGCGAACAGGATCATGATAATGTTTTAATAATATGGTTCAGTTAATACTTTTATATCGTTACCTATATGGTATAGTCAATGTCCGCCTTTGTGCAACACAGCATCAATAACGCTAGGACACCAGGTCATCTGAATAATTTTATCTCTAGTTTAATTGAATAGCAATGAAAATAATACACGAAGGGATGATTCAATTTTAAGTTCAAATTGCATCAGCAGCTTTCCATTTTTTTTAAATCTTTACAGAAAACCGTTCTAATGTTTCGTCGTTAGAAATTTCAACTGACGTAAGGGTAACTCTAAAATCCTAGAGTATTCCCTTAGAGTAAACCCAGAGGCAGTACCACCAGGACCCAGAATTTAAAATTGAATTTTTGGCGTTAACGAATCAGCTTTTTTTGCTTGCTTTTAAAAAGTTAGGTGCCAGTATATCACAAACAATGGAATAAATGTTCCAGGAAAAGCTCAACCTGCAGCTTTTGTCGATACACGCTCAATTGGATAATTTTGAAAAAGGCCCTACTAGACTGGTATTAATCATATAACATATCTACTAACTGCAGTCAATGGAATTTCAGAAAAATTGTGTGCAGATATTTAGTGAACAAAGGCAGTATTTTTATTTCTTTTTATATTCTATAGCATTAATAACTGTTCAATGAAACTTACAAAATAAATAATAGCTGACGACCATATAATATACATAAACCGTGATCAAATACTAGGATTCTGTGTAGTAAGACTCAGTATCTACGAGGTCCATAGCCCTACAACACCCAGACCCGGAACCTATATACTTGTATTTATTTATATCCACAAATATTGATTCTTTTGTGGTATGAGAACCAAACACGCGTTCCTTACGTGCTACAGAAATTAAGTCATTTACACCACGAGGTTGTCAGTTTATTTATGTGCGGGGCACGAAAAATAACTTACTTTCGTTTAGGTGATAAATGCTTCTATCAAAAGCAGGAGCTTTACTTTTCACACTTGTCATTAATAAGGCATGGTTTCTTGATAGTTGTAGGCCTTTGTTCAGGAAATGTAACATACTTCCACTTCCCTGGATGTACATAAGAGATGTGTGTGTGTTTGTGAAATCGCATACCATATATTTCAAAACGCGTAATGAAATTATAACACGACAGAAAAAAGCCAGATTCCAAAACCTTTTGTATCAGCCTCCTTGTCATAAAGATATTTACAAAAGAAATGCGTACAATATGTGTCATAAAGTATATAATAAAATACCAGAACACATCAAAAGATTAAATGGCAATCAATTTAACACAAAACTGTGCAAGTGGCTATTACAAAACTGTTTCTATAGCATAGCTGAATATTTAAACTTTAAGTGACATTACATTAATATGACTATTTAAATATTTGCACTTCTGCTTGCAGGCTGAATACTGTGACTTTTTTTTGGAACATCTGAAATATGCAATTTTATGTATTCTTGCAAATAAATGTATGATTTGATTTGATTCAAATTAGGTATTAAGTCTCATAAGCCCAGTAATTTCACTGGATACTCTGCTCATCAAACCGGAACACAGTAATGCTTGCACACTACTGCTTGGCGGCAGACTTCACGAGCAAAGCGGTGGTAACAACCCAGACGGAGACTCGCAGAAGAATTAGTCCTCCCACTAACAAAAGCTGTACCATTCTTACACAGTAAATGTAACTTATGTAGGTATTTCATGTTGGTGTAATCACACCCTAATTGCATCGCTCTCGTAGTCCTTAGTCGGCGACGGCATACTCAATCTTGCAGTTATGAAAAAGAAGCCTCGGCGCTGGCGAGGCAAAACGCTACATGCGAGAAGATAGCGCTTGAGAAAAATAAAGCGATGTTGAAATTAGCTTCAAGCCACATACCTATAACTATAAAAAATGCTATAAGCGCAGTGCTCTTAAGGTCACAACTCTTCACAAGCTGCAGCGATAGCAAATAAGGCTTTCTTTTTGTACTTAGTTAATTACGGTTACAGGTTTGAGTCCTGCCACATGGAAAGTATTGTTTCTTGTCTGAGTTTTGTGCGACCATGGTCCTAGCAGTTCTTGATTGTCAGGACATATAGTGGTCAAACGCTAACCTATCGAGCAAAAAAAGGGTACAAATCAATAAAAAAAGCTACAATTTGTCGCCAGGAATCATTCGGCGTATTGCACCAGCTGCATCTGAGAGCCAGTTCGAATCTATAAGTTAAGCATCACTATCGTATTAAATATTTATTAATATAAGACTATATATATATAGTATATATATATATAAGCACTTTAGTTAGGTCTTCGGAGTATGTAGGTATACTTTTGTTAAATTGATAAGTTAAATAAGGAATTTTTATGTATAAAATAATTTAATTAACAAACAAAGGGTGCGAGCCCTGGAGCATGCGGAGCATAATTGAAATAGAAAAAAAAAAACATCACCATCTTCGACCACTTCATTTATCGCAACATACCAAGTGGACAAATGTTAACCTATAAAGTGTTAAATGAAATAAAATTAGGATAAGTTGAGTTTTCTGCTTATTTCTGTGGATAACCTTCCTTAGAACTCCATTTGATCGCTCCGCCCGGTACAAGGGTTCCTCGAAAGATAAGTACCAATTTACTGAGAAATTTATTTCTTCCAAGACATTTTTTTTTCACGACAACATTTTCTACTGTAGTTATATCAGCTTCATTCTAAACGTGAGAGGTAAAATATTTTTCCACACATTTATTTTTACCAGTTGCTTGATCTCACTATTTTCTCAGTTAGATAAGTAGGTAGGTACCTACTATGACGTGGTAGTAAACAAGCATTTAGGGTTGTCGGAATTTTGTAAGATATAAATAATTTAACTTTTGTATGGAAATTTAAAATAATGTATTCTACCTTTGCACACGTAAAACAATTGACATAGGTACTTGATCGTAACAAACCTGCTGCGTACTTATAAAGCCTTTCAAATACACATCGTATATGTTTATATATAAATTAGAAAACCATTATAAACGAATCCACGTGGGTGACGGGTGATGGCAGGATAGGGTAGAAACCTTGAGAGTCCCTCCATATTTGCGTATCCTGGCAACACCCGTTGATTCGAACCAGATATGCAGTGTTTAAACGGGTCAGTCAACTGTGTCTGTATGAGTAGAATAGGTATGTGAAAGTAATAAAATAATAATGCATTGATCATAATTTAATCTGCGCTGAATATTACTATCGTACACTATAGAAGGCCCTATAATGACAAGACGTGTAAGATTTACGAGATTATTAACGGCTTTTGAAGTAATATAAAAACAACAAATTGAACTGAAATACAATCTATAACTACGCTAATCTTATTAGGATGATAAATCCAATAAGATTTTCCACATGTAGAATTTAATGAGTGCCATGATGCGTTACTGGATTGTGTAAACGAGCTTTCAGTCTTTGTTTAGTTCCCCTAGTCGTGTGCACCCCTCTCTCCCTGTCAATCCCTTCTGGGTATAAAATGGCACGCAGACAAATTACAACCCTCATTCTACTAGAAAAGTTTATTCGCAAACATCGTCAAGCGATCCAGCAGGCTAGAGCCAGTTGGATCACCCTTTAAATTTAAAGCAATAATTCTAGCAATCAATTTTCTCTTGGCAAAATAGTACTATGTAAATTTGAGAAAATACTATCGTCTTTATAACAAAGAAAAGGAAGAGAACTGATGCTACAGCTTTTTTCCTTTGTTCTTTGTTACCCATCAGAGTATTGTGTAAAAAGATCGTGTTCTGCCGCTACGTCACATCCAGATATGGTAAGTAGTTTTAATTTATGCGCGTTAAATATTTTGCATTTTATCTGTTTTGTTTTGTGATTGTGTGTAGGTGTGAAATTACTGGGCAGATAGATATCTAATGTCTCAAGGTAACAACGGGTGTACTGCCAATGACATATTAAGTAGTGATCCGATTGCCCACCAGTGATATGATTTGTATTCGGATTTCTATCTATGTCATTGTGTGGTAATCCACCGTGTTTGTTTATATTGTTGGACAAGTATATAAAGACGGTACTATATTATATTATTTTACGAGTAAATATACAAACTGAAGAACTCCTTTTTAGGCGTTAGTTTTTATATATTACAGCCACTCCCTCATTTCGAAATATCGAGAAACCTAAGGGCGTCAAAGGTGAAATTTGGTAGGTACGCAGGATGTCATTTCTCGATATATATAGCTATATTACTCGATTGATTACGAAATATTAAACACGTGTAAGCTTAGTTTAATGCGTCGTTATTCAACTAAATGATTTTATCCTGTCAAATATTATAATATCAACTCTAAAAGCATACAGTAAACACGTTAATTTTTTTATCTTTTTGATTAATTGTTGTGGTCTCCCATTTCATGTACTGTTCAGCAGCTTATCTGCTGTTGCTGGCGTTGCATTTACTAATATATTAACTACCTTCTCAATATTCAACTTCTGCTTAATCCCGCGCCTTGCAGCAAATACATCAAGTTCCTTCGGCATTTGGCTAGACGCGCTCTACATACGAGGAGGTTGGGGCACGGGGAGGCATGGGTTTGACACTGTAGCATGCCACACCACCAACAAATGTAACGGACTAAAGCTCATGGAAGTTTAGAAAACCCTGAATTGTTTTTTAAACTTAAATTGTGAAGCAGAATATTTACGATGAACATATAGGTAAACGATGTTCTGCCCAGCTTTGATTATATGTTTGCAAATGACCTGGATAGCTTTTAACAAAATGTGACACACTATTTTTATTTATCGTAAATCGTAACTAAAATAGTTTATTAATTTGTATGGGTTTGCGGATTCAGTCACATGATGAGTAATAATTTATCTGTTGAACAGGATTTATGTTTTTTTTTGTTTTGTTTATTACTTGTTACTAATAATTAAATATTAAGTGTTCTTAGTACTTTAAATTTATTTGATATTTCCGTTTTTTACTCAAGCTAGGTATATTAAAATAATAACAGAAAGGTTTTTGAGAAAAAACTAAAGCCATATTTTCAGGTGCGTGATATTCGTGTATTTTGTTCGGAAAATTTGAAATTGAATCAGTGTGTAACGTGAGTACCTACATCTGGATTGGTGCAATTTTGCGAAAATTTATTAATAATTGTTATAAAAATTAAAAATTTAAACTTTCTGTTTTAATTTAATATTGTTTTGTACATTATAGCTAAAGGTTTAGGTTGAGTTTTTAGTTTTCTATTTGCCTTAATACCTATGCCTAGCTTTGTGAAAAGTGGTTACGAGGGGTGGCCTTAAAAGTCCGTCGTCTATAAATATTTTCAT
This sequence comes from Crocallis elinguaria, assembly GCA_907269065.1. NCBI lineage: Eukaryota > Metazoa > Arthropoda > Insecta > Lepidoptera > Geometridae > Crocallis > Crocallis elinguaria. The sequence goes on from OU026077.1 coordinate 11,765,890, forward strand.
AATATTGGACAATTGGACATTCATCATAAACTTTTTAGGTAGGTAATCTATGATTTCACCCAGACAATGGGTGGACCTTTTCCACTTTGAAATTCAGCAGCCTTTTTCTTATTGAATCCACTGGTTAATTGGATCTCGGGATCGTACTGGCAATTAAAAATATCAAAATAAAACGTACTGGTAAAAATTTCGATGCGATTATAAATTATATCCATATTGTCCTCTTAGCTCCCAAAAATCTTTGCAATTGGCGAATTGTAGCCGTGTGAACATTGTTCCAATGTACGCAGATATTTATTATGTGCAAATATTTATGTAAAACTACGATTAATTCTTAATTGCTGATCTAAAACTCCTTCAATATTTACTAAACCAAAAAGCCAGCCCCATTACTCATTGTAATTTTCCCGTAGTTCACCCAGGTATAGTGAAATAAACATTGCTAAGTACATCAGGGCACGAATTTATCAGCCACCTCTCGTATAATATATTATGACATCCAGAACTTATATTTATGACCTTAGCAAAGTGATACAATATACAGCAAATAATAACTTAAATCTGATTTAAGGGAACGTATACAGTCTATGTAGATGTCATCGAAGCAATAAGACTTGGCTATATCAAATTTATACTGTTTAAACAAAATAAAAATAGAAAAATAAGATTTGTATAATTATTCGATTTTATATTAATGTATTTTTTCAGATGATTACTATACTGAGACATTAAAACAGATGTGGAAACTCCAGAAATACTTTAGTCAATTTGGTACCATGATTAGATTATTAATGAATCTCTGCTATAAATATGGCTAATAGGTGAGTTATAATTGCGGACACGCAATCAATTACATTTATATAATAATAAATTATCTTCATGTTTACTTTCGACCAGATAAATGAAAGGACTCCCTGTCCGAATGCCTTTTTATTAAATTACTGATTAGAAGGTAGAAAAACAGGGTAGATTAATATTCCTTTTTGATACTGTAAAATTAATTGTCATTATATTTACGTATCGATATAGGAAGACAAAATTATATACAAAAATGGATAAGTTACTCTGGAAATATAAACAGAAAAAAGTATTTTTTGTTAAATATAAGTTATGTTAAGCTTTTTTTATGCTATTAGGTAACGAGATGAGCTGGTCGTTTGCCTGATGGTGAGCATAACGCCAGCCCATAACAATTGCAGTGGCACAGTAATGCTTGCACATAGTAATGTGCAAGCAGTAGCTTGGCGGCAGACTTCACGAGCAAAGCGGTGGTAACAACTCACTGACACTCGCAGAAGAGTTAGTCCTACCACAAACAATTTGACTAGCGAGTCGATATTGGAAGGCATGCTTGTACATTTTACTTGATTCGTATTATTAGTTATTGATACAATAAGTACACCCACAACCTCATTGTATTTCAGCCGATACATAAAAGGGGACCAAACCACGTGAAGTTATACGATGAAAATAAATTCCGAAAACGAACTCAACTTAAATTTGCAACGGTGAGTAATATTGTACCATTCTAAAAAAATTCGTTTTTCGCAACTTATTAATAAAATTCATACACCCTGTTCAAATACTGTCTTATTTGAACCTAAATTGACGGTAGCAATTCAGGGAATATTAAAATTCCCATGCGTCGGTGCAAAATAATTGTTATTATTTTTGCATGTATTTTGGGGGACATAATTATATCAATACACATTATTGTACCTATTTAAAAAGTCATCGTTCACGTTAATTTTGAACTACTTTTATTACCAGGATATATTAAATAATATATATGCAAAATGTGTCCGAATAACACGCAAGTGGAAGGAAATGGAAAAAATTGGCTGATCCATATTTTATTACTAATTACAGCAACTGAGGTGAGTTTCTGTGATTATTGGACGAGTTGAAAAAAGGTTAACTAATGTATGTACTATGAGTACCTATATTAAGAACCTTCATTAATCTGCATTTAGTCGGTTTTAAGGCAAAGTACCTTAAATAACCGATTAATGCGCCCAACCTCTTTACACTTCGCTTTTGATGTTAGTCTAATCAAACTTCTCACACACAGGGTAAATTAATGTTCAAGTTCATCAACAAGCATTTTGCGACAATTTAATGCTTTAATGAACACGTATGAAGACATTTAATTATATTTTTCGAACTTCCTGTTATTGCTTACACGAATAAAAAAATGTAATAAATTTACGAGAATGGCTCCTCACATGTTTGATAACTTATATTTTTAGGTACATATCGTAAAACTTCATAGTCTATGAGATTCTACATCAACAAGGTAAAATTCAAGGTAATATTCATATATTTTAGCTATACCTTGTCCGTACGTCTATTTTGCTATAGGTATACAAGAACTGATCCCTGTATCTCTCACTTTTGATCTATTTATTAGATCATAAGGCAAAATATCAGGGTAAATAATCCTTCATTCTAATTTCCCTAACGATGTGTGAGTTAATCGTTGGTGACGAAGTTTGAAGACATTTAACTAATTTGTAAGATATGTTTACATAGTCAATTATTTATTGTTTATTGATAATGAACACAAAGCCTTTAAATTTATTTTTATTACAGCCTACGAATGTTGTTGCCGTTAAAGTGTACGATGAAAATTTTACTCACCGAAGAAATTGGAACGAATGATATTTGAGATGATAAATACAAACAATATAAACATAATTTTCAAGAATAAAGTCAAGGATTTTTTCTATATTTATAAGGTAACAGTAAGTTGTGTATGTTTTGTTCAAATTTCTTTTTTAATAATTTGTATAGGACTAAATCGTGTTTTGGTGTGGTGCACATGTATAAAGAAATTATCTCAAAAATACAATAAATATAAAAAAATATACTATATAAAGCATAATTATATAGAAACGAAAGGTCACTGACTCACTGGCTAAATACGAAATCTCGAAAACTACTTGAACTATGAAACTGAAATTTGACAGGTATGTAGGTTATAGGGATTATTCCTGTATAAATAGGAGACGTCAGGTAAGAATGGATTTTGCGACAGGGCCGAATTGAGGGGGTCTAAGGCTATCGTAAATTAATATTAGTATACACGTTTTAAACTAGTACCCACAGGTCGCTAGTAATACATAAATCTAAATATGTGCAATGTGCATGGATAATAAACTTATTTGGTCCCTGGTGCACCAATCATCCAATTACACATAATTGGATGTTTTTGCCTCAGGGTACAGTATAGTATACTACTTTATCGTAGTAAAGCTCCCTGTACAAGAACAGAGTTTAAATTTTTTCAACCTTTGTTCTTGAAGAGGGTACAACATATTAAAAAAATACATATTTACGATCGTTATATTATATTATTCAAAGTAAGAAAGTGATATAATATTATTATTGTTTTTTACAGATTGCTGAGAATAACTTCAAAGTCATAGAGGGTTATTGTTTCTTGAACCTATAAATAAAAATTCAGGTAAGTTAATTTCATTTTAATTAAGCTGTATTTTATAAAAATTAAACTATCATACTTTATTATTGGATCCAGTGTCTCTTGTTTTGGATCTAGAAAGTAATGATTAAACATGACAATTTAACACGGTAAATTGACCTTCATTCAATTTCCTCAATGAAGAACGAATTCACCTTTGGTGACGCAGTTTGTAGACACTTGTGCAACTTAGTAATGCTTAAATGACCAATGAGCAACTTGTTTGAATAATTATACGTTTTTCACAGCCATATACAGTTGTTCCGGCAAAAGAGTTTTGAGGAATGTTAATATTAGCCATTATTCCATCCTACGATATTGGAATAATTGGGTACTCCTTACCTTGTCTTGAATAAAAAACTTCTGGATTAAAAGAAAAATATCAAGAAACTTTTCACAGTGTACAAGAGGAGAATGCAATGGATATAGCAGATAGCTACGTGAGTTTTAATGACAGGGGGTGGTTGCGGTGAAGTCGGTGACAGTTTTATGGTAGCTTTGACCAGTATCGTTAATTACACGCTAGCAGGTAGTGTTAACCGCAATATTACAGACATTTTGTACGAAGCCAATCTTGTCGACCTAAGTTCACTTCGTCTTCTTCGCTCACCTGCGCAATGCACAGCACTGTAGTACGCTCTTTACCCTGAGACATTAGGTAGGAAGACCTCATAAGTCCAGTAATTTCTAGTACTGCCTAATGCTCTTATTTTTAATCAACATTCCAATGTGAAGTTATCTGATTACATAATATACGACATAATCACTGTCGTAGAGGGGTAAAAATGCGTCTGCCATAAATTATGTTTATTGCGCCCTTCAGACGTGCCCTGTTGACCTAAAAAGTCAAAACGTTAGCCGCGGCATACATATAGACTCCTGATTTAATTTTTATGTTGATTAGGCTTGTTGACTGGTTTACTGTCAACATCCTAAAATATAGGATAGCATAAGCATGCGTAACATTTAAATGGTTATATTCAATTTGATACTGAATATATCGGCTCAGAGTCAGGGTCGTGTTGGACACGCCCTTGATATGGTCCGAGAACCTTCATATAGATTAAAAAACAGCGAGGATTCGAATCGTTCCCATATGGGGCAACTGAATAAGGTGGATTTTGATTCGGATTCGGGATGATGTATTTTTTTCTTTATTTATAATAGGTCGGGGAAAAAGTTCCTTCGCATTTTTTAAGAAAATTCAAAACATTTTTTAATATAGTTTTTTTACATTTAACTAAAGTATGTAGGTACCATTTTGTTCGATAACTTTTTGCCATCTTTTAGGTAGGGACATGATCCCATTGCTATAGAAATTTTGGGAATTCTGATCAAAATACCGCGACAAGTGGTTTTGGCAGTCCTCTCGTGATGTTAACCTGACACTGCCTAAATAATTCTGAAGAGACCGAAACAGGTGGAAATCTGAAGGTGCAAGGTCAGAACTATACGGTGGATGCATTAACACCTCCCAGACAAACTCTCTTAATTTTTTCTGCGTGGCTAAAGATGTGTGAGGTCTAGCGTTATCATGAAAAACCATGAAAATGAAAACCACACCCCTTCTGTTGATTAATTCCGGCCGCTTTCTCTCAACTTCTTGCTTTAATCTCATCAGTTGTTCGCAGTAGAGGTTAGAATCGATGGTCCTGCCTGGTGGTATTAGCTCATAATGAATAATGTCCTTCCAATCCCACCACACACACAGCATCACCTTGTTGCGAGTTAACCCGGGTTTCGCCACAGTCTGTGAAACCTGACCGGTCTTTGACCACGACCTTTTTCGCACGTTCTTGTCGTACGTGATTCACTTTTCATCACCAGTTATCAGCTTCTTCAAAAATGGTTCGGTTTCATTACGTTGTAGTAAAGAATCACAAATGAGTACACGGTTCATTAGGTTTCTTTCAGTGAGCTCGTGAGGTACCCAAATATCGAGCTTTTTTGTGTACCCAGTTTTTTTCAAATGCGCCAAAACTGTTTTGTGGTCAATTCCCAGTTCTTCAGCTACGTCGTAACTACTGATATGCCGATCTTGTTCCACTTTTTCAAAAATGGCATCCATTTTATCCGTAATAGGGCGACCAGAGCGACGTGCATCTTTGAAATCAAAATTTCCGGATTGAAAACGCTTAAACCAAATTTGTGCTACTCTCACAGACACTGCACTAGGTCCATAAACATCGCAAATTTGTTTCGCGGCTTGCGTTGCATTTTTACCTTTTTTGTAGTAAAATTTTAAAATGTATCGAATTTCTTCATTAGATTCACTCATTTTGACAGTACGAAAAACAAATGAAAATCACACATTTTCCTAATTTGAATTTGGAATTATGTTCTTTAAAATTTAAACTTTCATATGATACCAAAACCAGCCAGATACATATAGTATAGCCAAAGAGATTTTATTACAAGTTCATACATACTATAATGCGAAAAGACTTTTTCCCCAACCTAATATTTTTAATTGTTTATTTCTGTTGATTAACATAACTTTTATATTTGATGGTGCATAATACTATGGATCGTGTGCAGTGGCGTATTTTAGGATTCAGCGCCCTGAGCCTGCAGGCCCCGCCGCCCTTTTTTTGACAATTTTAAATTAAATCGAAAGAGACAAAACACAGTTTAACACTGTTCCTTAATTACGTAGTCTTTTATAAATTTATTCTGCTTGCACCGCCCCTAGCAGCCTGCCGCCCCGGGCCATGGCCCTTTTGGCCCAAGGGTAAATACGCCCTTGATCGTGTGTCAGAAATAAAGATTTACATATTTTATAAAAACACGAAATGGCTAAGTAGGTACCTACCATCGACGTAATAGTACTATGGTAACAGGCATCCACCAGAAGTCATCAGGCTAATATAGATGATCAATTCTACTAGTGCAAATTTGTTGTTTGTTTAAATATTTATTGCTTCTCAATATCTTGAAACAAGGGTTTGTATCAAACTGACGCTTATAATTTTACACTCTATGTAGGCCCGTAAATTGACAGCTAATCACGGAAAACACTTACCCTATTCTGACGGAGTAAGTGAGGGCTATGGAACCGCTAGCCGTACCGCAAACCGTACCGAAATATCAAAATGGGGTAGACCCCATTAAGTAAAACAGGGTAGAGATTACAATGAAGGTTGTATCGATTTCTGAGACACAAATAAGTACACCCAGGAATGGTTAGCTTAGCTTTTAGCGGCTAAGCCATTTATCCCACACAGCCATCCCACTGAAAAGTACCTTAAAAGTTTAAATAAATGTACCTAATAATCTATAGAAATAAATAAAATTGAAGTGCCTGTTTGTAATGTAAAAATAACCTGCATTTAGTAATAATGCATATGAAAATATATAAGATAACTATAACAAAAACACTATTTTTAAAGTTTTGGTCTCTGTCTATTTATTTCGGCTAACATCTGAAACGGCTAGACCGATTTTGACGGGACTTTCACTGGCAGATAGCTGACGTTATATACGAAGTAACTTAGGCTACTTTGGCGAAGCCGCAAGGCACAGCTATTTTATTATATACTAGCTGCTGCCCGTGGTTTCACCCGCGTGGAAGTATTGGACTTCATGGGTTTTATGTTTTTGCGCAGAACCCTAATTATTTTTCTACCATTAAAGTAGCCTAAGTTACTCCTTGTACCATCAGCTGCCAGTGAAAGTCCTGTCAAAATGGGTCCAGCCGTTTCGGAGATTACCCGGAACAAACAGACAGACAGACGGACAGACAGACAGCCAAAAATTTTAAAAATGGTTGTTTTGTTATTGATACCGTATATACTTTCATATGCATTTAGTAAAAAGCTGTTATTTTGATATTACAAACAGTCACTTCAATTGATGAACTATGTTTACAGTTACTGCGGAAATGATTTTATCAAATCAAATGTGTTAAAGAAAAAACTATTCAAATTTAGTTTTATAATAGAATTATACGGTTAACTTTAATTACCGGATGCTTGTTATTTAGACTGTAATTAGTCAGTTAATAATTTCAGCTATTATAATGATGAATAATTTTATATACTACTGGATAACGAAGGAGCGGGTCGTTTGCCTGATGGTAAGCATAACGCCAGCCAATAACAATTGCAGTCCCTCCCAGAACTTTGAAACACAAAGGCTTGCGCGGCACTGCATTACGCTTGTTACCCTGAGACATCAGGTTGAATGTTGAAGTAATTACATGTTTAGGGCGGTGATGATGTCTCTCGGAATGAGGATCCACCCACCAGTTCTATGGTACAATGACCTGAAGGCTAAAACAGGTGCGCAAGTCATATAATATGTTCCAATGGTACGATTAATCAGCACAATAATACGGCGAAAAAATGTTATCGTCATATTCTATAAGTTATTCTATAAAACATCTGCAGCTGTCTTATATAAAATGATAATATACGTCACAATAAAGCGCGAGGAGCTACGTGTGTCATGTGTGAGCTTTGAAGGCTCTCGTAGAGTAAATTTTATAGTAGAGATTTTCTCGTAGAGTAGTTGATAGGTCAACGGCTTACTATTGCGTACCTAATATAATAGTAAGAATTCATTTTTATAAGGCACGAAGGCTATGTGTGTACATAGTAAGAATTCACTTTTATCAGACACGTTATAGGCTATGTGTTGTAAGTGTAGGCTTATAAAAACTTGACGTAGCTTTACGTGACATTACTGTCACATCGTTTTCTAAATACGATAACGTTTTAGTACATGTTTAACCAGATCGCGTCCTAACTCACGTTATTACGATCTCGTACAATCGGCGTAATACATTTTATCGTCTCTTTGATATTAGGCAAAAATGACCCACTTACCAAACGTTAGTGGATGATGAAAAAAATTATAATTTCACCAGGTGGTTCCTAGGACTAACATTTTTGCGAGTGTCCGTCTTGGGTACCACCGCTTTATTAGCGTAGTATGCTGCGAAACTGTAATGTGCAAGCATTACTGTGTTCCGGTTTGATGAACAAAATAGTCAATGTTCGCAGGAGTCTGATTTCTCAGGATCAAACTTTTGGTTACAAACTTGGTTAAAAACTTGCACGGATGTTAATCCGTGCAAGTTTTTGCATGTTGGCACTGCAGTTGTTACATGGGTTGGTGTTATGGTTACCACTAGGAAAACGATCCGCACGTTATACAATAGTATAAAAAATCGGCCAAGTTCGAGTCCGACTCTGTACCAATAGTTTGTCCTCACGGGAATCGAGTCTCGAAGAATTTATTCCGTTTTTTCCGAGTAATGTTTCAGTTTCTCAGTAAGTTCCTCCCAAAATCAGTCCCCATATTTTTTTTGTGATGTAACTACAAATATACAAACGATAATTTACAATATAAAAATAACGAATTTTAGAAGAGTTTGACCTTGTAATGCCATGCTTATGTATAAAAAATACATCTATTTACGTTAGTCCCACCTTTTATTTAAACTAAGGGTCGAAGTTTACTCTCTTGGTTTAACTTTGTATGCCAAGATAGGCGCATTTTACACGAATACCAGCCCCTAATTTCCTTCGCCTGGATTTTATGACGCTCATTTACATTTACCACCCGGGTAGGTAAATGTCTTAAATATTGATTGTTATAATTGTACAGCAGGTGAAATTTAGGAGTACTCAAGCTGTATCAAACAAGGTCGCTTTGGAAACCTTGTATATATATAATTACCATAGACTGGAAATGATTTCTGTGCTGTTATAGTTCATTTTATGATTTTGTCATGGCAATAATTCTACGCCTTCTAATCGTTCGCTTAACCGATATTCCCGGCCATGTTAGATTTCATACTAACTAACAAAAATACTACGACTAATTACTTTAAATATCTAGAAAATTTGAAATTGTTGGATATTCATATTCATATTTAATCATTTATTGCATCATATGTACATTACAGAAAGGTCTTAGGTTAGTAGGTGAGCTTACATATGACCCTAGTTAGGGTATAGCAACATAGATGACGAGCGGGCCGGTCCATTTTACAAGCATAGTAACAAAATTTTCTTTATGAGTTGTTACTATTTAATTGTGGGTCATTAAAAAAATCCGTCAAGCTATAATAACATTTGTCATTTAAAAAGTCCTTTAATTTTTTTAAAAAGATTGTTTCTTTTTCTTGTGCTAGTATTGTTTCCGGAATTTTATTATATATTTTTACCGACATTACATTAGGAAGAGAAGCCATTGCATACCAATAGATAATCCAAATGTTCTAGTCCAATATATTCGGTTCTATAGTCGGAATCTTACCCAGCATGCTGACAGCATTGCCTCGTTGAATTCCAATGCTGATGCGTTGAGCCTAATAAGTAGGTAGGTACCAACATTTATTAGGTGGTAAGATTAAATGTTACAGGGCCGGGTACGACCGCACTGAAGTACCGCGAAGGCTTTTGTGATAATGCCTTTATGTTCTGGGTGGCACTGCAATTGTTATGGGATATCATTATTCTTAACATCAGGCAACGACTGTCTGGTCTCGTTACTCAACAGTATTAAACTAAATCTGCTTCTTTTTTACTATTTGGCTCCATTTGTGTAAATCGGTAGAGCTTCTCAGACTGCCTGCAGTTGTTTTGTAGATCGTCTTTTTGGGGTTGATAGAAACTATTGACTACAGCAGCTAATCATCAGCAGAAATTCATTTCGTAGTATTTTTTATTCGAAAGACCTATAATAGACCTGCCGTGTGCACGCAATAAATAGTTTTTAACGAGATACTTCTGCTATCTCGCTCAACATATTTCCGATTCAGGGCCAGCGTATCCTCCTACAGCTCTTTTGAGGGTCAGTTACTACCACCCCGTAACAAAAGAATAAATCAGTGATTAAGTGCACTCGCACATTAGACGAAGTGGGTCGCGCGGCCAGTAGGATGTGGCGGCTGATATCAGCAGCTTCTGATGTTGACTGCTTTCTGATAAGGGCGCGTATACACATAGACTTCAATGATCATAGTTATAATGTTGACACAATAAGACTAATGTAGATTAGCACTTAGTGTTACAACTTTTGATTAATGAGAAGTTCACCTTTATTTGTAATCAAAAAAGTAATCAACGAACCTTGTAAACATTGTTTGGTTATCCGATATTATTATAGCACTAACTCGCAATAAACTTCTAATGTAATCACTATAATAACGGGATAATAATCATGTGTATTATTAAATACTACCACACCATATATATACATATATAGAACAGAGATATTTATTATGATATCATCGTAAATATCGCATTTCTAGTGTAATAATATACGTATTGTGACCATGATAGAAAAAACCCATATACTTGACTAACTGTAACCTTTTCATTTATTTCAACTAAGAGGTAAAAGTGGAAGCTTTGATTCTATTTCTCAGTGTAGGTACTTGGGTAAGGGTTCATGGCTGTTATAGTCCGCCCGACAGAGTTTCCGGACGAGGCACCGTGCCGGACGGATCGAAGCTGTTACACCTATATATAGCTATTTCTCGATGATACTCGCGAACGATAATTAAAGATTTACGCGAATTTTATGCGCACATAAAAGTCTCATACATTATACCTAATGATATAAAACAAGATAAGAGTATAGATAGATATATAGATAGATAGATACACCAACATAATACAAAAGTGAACATAACTAAATAGCTATATTAAGTACAATGGGTGGTCTTATCGATCTCTTCCAGAAAATCTTTGGATGGAGAGGAATTAAGAAGGGGTATACGACGGTGGTGTATTAATTAATTTTATATAATTATCTAATAGACATATTTAAATTATATAAATATAATAGATAAATACACATCCATACACATATAATAGATATATACACATCAATATATAAATGTAAGCTAATCAATAATAATACAATATAATCATAAATCACTAAACACATGACAGTAAATAAAGGACATAGGCTAAACAATACACATAATAATAATATGTATAGTGTAGCAGAGAATATTTTAGCACGGTACGAAAGCTGTCGATGTTTTTACTCTTTGTCAGTCTTTGTAAGTTTATATAATTAGAAATCTGTGGAGTAAAATTGCAGTGAGGATTGAATTGACGTATTTAACTACTTTAACAAAACCAACTCTTAAAAACTTTTTTACTCTATCATTAAACATTAACAAAGTTTGCAAAAGAGTATTAATGGATAAAACATGTATACCGTAGCCGTAAATAGTCAATCAATCAATCAGTGTCCACCACAAAGTATCAGGCGAGTGTCTGTAATTTGCCAGGAGGGGGAGGGTTGTGTGAGTAACCTCTACAATATCGTTAAATCCACTTTCTGCTACCGGATGAGCTGCACTTTTGCATTATCATATTATTACATGAAGCTTTCAAAGTAAACGGGTGAATATTTAATTTGAAAGTTTTCAATTTTATATTTATTTTTCTGTAATAAGAAGTACCTAGTTTGTTTTGAGGAAAACTTTTTAATATGCTACTAGCATTCTGCCCGCGGTTTTCACCCGCGTTCCCACAGCAACCGTGAATTTTTCCGGGATAAAAAGTAGCTTATGTTACTCTCCGGTCCATAAACTATATCTATGCCAAAAATCACGTCGATCCGTTGCTCCGTTACTGCGTGAAAGAAGGACAAACCAACAAACACACTTTCGCATTTATAATATTAGTAGGATTGCATAACCGTGCGGATCGTTTGTCTGAAACCATAACACCAGCCCTTATCAATTGCAGTGCCACCCAGATCTATGAAAACAAAGAAGCCTGCGCGGCAATGCACTGCTATGCGCTCGTAAACCTAAGATACAATGCCTAAGATCTTAGGTATTATGTCTCATAAGCCTAGTTATTTCAATGCATGGCTACTTTGCTCATCAAACCCCTACTCCTTCCATTTTTTTTGAAATAGTGTACAATTTATCCCCCAAATTCAGCTCTATAGACCATGGGGGCAAAAGCTTTTTTTTTTTATGTTATTTGGTAACGAGACGAACTGGTCGTTTGCCTGATGGTAAGCATAACGCCGGCCCATAACATTTGCAGTGCCACCCAGAACTTTGAAACACAAAGGTCTGCGCGGTACTGCAGTGCGCTCGTTACCCTGAGACATTAGGTATTAAGTCTCATAAGCCCAGTAATTTCACTGGATACTCTGCTCATCAAACCGGAACACAGTAATGCTTGCACACTACTGCTCGGCGGCAGACTTCACGAGCAAAGCGGTGGTAACAACCCAGACGGACTCTCACAGAAGAGTTAGTCCTCCCACTAACAAAAGTAGTGTACCATGTTAATTGCATTATAATAAACTTTAAAAATTACGTTCAGTATTAAAACAGTCACCCTAAAATTCCTACGTCAAATCCATTTCCTCAAATCGGAAATACGCCGGAACCAATCCAGACGCAATCAGCGCCAGACAGTATTGATTCTGTACTAAATTGTACAATTTAATAGCGATGCATATCCTAACCTAATTCCATAGCTTTTAAAAGCGCCGTTCCACGCACTTTTTTGTAATTACTGCAATGTAATTATCTGCAGTGCCGCGCAGGCCTTTGTGTTTCAAAGTTCTGGGTGGCACTGCAATTGTTATGGGCCAGCGTTATGCTTACCATCAGGCAAACGACAAGCTCGTCTCGTTACCAAATAACATAAAAAAAAAATTACCTACTTTTATAACAACACTTTGCAAAGATTAGTAATATGAGCACTCGTGAAGGCTAAAAAATTGCTTTAAAAAAGCGAAGAACCGACTTCAGTGACAAACTACTGAACCGATTTTGATGAAATTTCTATGGGATCAATCTGAAAGTATACCCTTTCAAATAAAAAAATAATTTTCCAAATCGGTTTATAAATGACCGAGATCTGAGGTAACAAACATAAAAAAAAAAAATATCCGACGAATTGATAACCTCCTCCTTTTTTGGAAGTCGGTTAAAAATAAATGACTCTAACAGCGGGTCTCTGTAACGTTCGTCTACCCGAATCACAGACTAAAACTTAAGCTGTCTTCATCAGAACATAATAAATGACAAAATCATCAACTGACCCAATCCGTGCTCAAAGTCAAAGAACATTCCAACAACCCACCGTGCCAATTCCACATTGGTATAGGCCGAGCAAGAAGAAGGGCAAGAAACTCGTCTAGCCTTTCGTTTAAATATAGTTTTTACAATGATGCTAATGTTAACAATCATGTTTAAAATTTAAGTGTAAGTATTATAATAGTCGCCAGGAGGCTCCTGAGCTGTTAGCCTCCATGCATCTGTCTTCTACACGATCCTTAATTTTATAATACGCTTTTTCAATTAATATTTTTGAAATTGATTGAAAGGGGCCCATAGCAACCCATAATCGTTTCTTTTTTTCATAAATTCAATTTTTTTACTGTGCCAGATTCTCATCTGATTTTGTTAAAAAAAACCTTTAAGTGAAGCTATTTAACTGCTATTTTTGAGGCTCCTGTGGAACATACTTTATTATTACTATACAAGACAATCCATAATAATTATGTAGTAGCAAAGGGGGGCCATTACTCTACTGATGGTGTCCTGTGGCGAACGCATAAGTTTGAACATAACCTTCCCCATGGAATACGTCATTTTATCTTGTCATCCTTAGTGGAAGAAGTTCACTGACAACAGTTGACAGTGGACTTGTACTGCATACTCGTACATACCACTGGTAGACCGCGAAAGTGAAGCAGTGATACCTACGCATACCAGCTCTGGAAGAAAGGTTAGTCCTACCACTCTTCCATAAAACGTTAGCATCCACATTTATCACGCTGTCAAATACATTTAGAATTACAGACGAAAAATTCATATAATACATACCTACATAACGATCCAAATGTAACCTCCGGTCTAAGGGCAAAGGCTCAATATATCACTAGCAAATGTATCAAATCAGACGTACAAAGGAATGCGTGGGACAAGAAACCCTCCGTTGGTAAAACGAGACATATATCATGTGCTGAGTGAAATAGTACATTTTGAAGTATATTTAATAGGAAAAAATGTTGCTATGTAACAAATTCAAAGTTAACGGAAGTAGTAGATTGTTACACAAGGGATGCAGGTGATCACGAGATTGGCGGCGGACGAGCGAACTAAAGAGGGCGCTACTAGTTTAAGGGTGTACAATATCACCTACTTGCTAGTGTACAAAATTTGCTTTTCATCACTAAGATGAGATATGACAAAAAAAATATTTCCCACCTTTTAACTCAGAAAGTATTAAAAAAAGTTTTGTTTTTAATTTCCCGCTAAAAATGAGCGAAACACCCTCTACAGAGGTTTTAAATAGTTGTTATCTTCATTTCACAGAGTAAAAAGTTTCTGACATGTTGCGTACCTACATGGTCGATGAAAAGAAAAGTAAGCTTATACAACTTGTTATCCCGAAAGGGGTCAATGTACTCCTGGGGGGTCAACAACTATTGTGTTACGAATTTTTGAAATTCAGAATTTTTCATTGAAGATAAGGCGTCTAAAGTTTGTAACTTTTAAAATAATTTCACTTCATACGAGTATAAATTTAGTTCGTATAACATCAATTATTGTCATAATTGTTCACGTGACCTAATGCTTATTTCCTATATAATAGATTACCTACAGAAGAACCCCTACCTGCAGAAGGCGACCCTAATGCCGTTTTTTATTTATAAGGTTTTGTTTAATTTTGTTTTTTAATTGAAAAATTCTTAGATTTTTAATTATCTTCTTCTGTATGTTATACTTTTGTTTTACTAAATACTGGTAAGTAATGAAATTATTGATTAATATAATCATTAATTAAACGTGATCACAGCATTATTATTATTATCTTATACCTACATTTAAATTATTATTATTATTGATCGAATTTTGAATTCAGAATTCTGTCCTATTATTTTTTACTTACTTTTCATTTGGCCCAATATTATTTGACGGAATTTTTATTTAGTAAATATAATAATATACAAAACGTAGTTCGTTCAAGTAAGATTATATTAAAAGTTGTTACTCGAAACAAGTACATTTACCTACTTGTAATGTCACCATATAGTGTAATTTTTATAAATAATTACATAATAATTTACGATCCCACATATTCTCCGATGATATGAAATTTGATTTTGCGGGAACTCGAGCAAGCAAGCGGGTGTGCAAAATTTTTAGGCACATAAAAGTTGGTTATTAATTAATTGACTTTACTTTTGAATTAGTTGGGCTATCGATTTGCCCTCGTTTTCCTAAGCGTCCCGAATTATTCAAAAGGTGAGGTGAAGTCGGGATTTTCATCAAAATTGTTAACTGGTTTACTTGTACAACTTTTCGAGAAGCCATTCAAGAATTACTCGTTTAGCAACACGAGTAAAACGTAATGCGGTATTTACACTAGATCGATTTTCACTGTGCGGCTGGTCGCTACCAGAACGTCTCATAAGCCGAATCGCCACCCCATTTACATAAGTCGATAAAAATTGCAGGTGACTGACACTGCAGGTGACTGCAGGGACTGACGTGATTTTGCATCAAAATGTTGATCAAAATTTGAAATGGTTAATGGTTGATAAACAGTTTATTATGTTTTATAAATTACTGCTAGTCCCAAGATGGAACGCATTTCATTCTTACTGATAAGCAATTTGTTTAGGTCACTAACATTGACATTTGACGAACATTTTTATTAATTTTCTTCACTTGTTTGTATGCACTGTTCTACTATTACCAATAATTGTCATCTCGCCAAAGCCCTTGGAGTGGGAGAGAAGGGAACCCCACTTCACTGTACCCTTGCGTCCTTCTTTTGTTTCATCAATTACAAAACCTTCTATGGTCTTCGCAGGCGTACCTCTCTCTCTGCTGGGAATTTTGTACACAGTTAATCTTTGAAGTTTGGTTTTCGCTTTGATGTAACTTTCTTTTAAACTTGTAATACCGTTCGACGAATTGAGCTACCGTGCACTACCTATTACTATACTGTTTTTATTTTCGTTGTATTTGATTACTGTTTCACCTGATGTGATCGAGGTTGGTGCTCACGCTACACGTAATAAATCGTCATTATGTGCAAAATATCATATTATAAGATTATTAATGGCATATTGTGTCCATTGGAGCGTTGGGAGAATATAGTTCTCCTCTAGTCTGTAAGATAACTGGAATAAACCTGTTAATTCAATGCTACGAAAGGATTATAATCCATGACGTAATTATAGCCCATGAAACGCAGCGGGCTGTAGAGCTTTGTAAAGATATTTCATTTGTCCCTGCCTTTCAATATCGATTAGAATTAGACGCTAAGTGTGTTACAACAAAAACTACTTTTAGACACCTGTTTAGCTAGACAGTGTTTAAAGATAAACGTCGAAAATGATTGTAATTTCATAACAGAATGGAGTTAAACAGCGGTTAGACACTACTTAAATCAAGATTGGTGGTTTATTTAAACACGTGACTAAGGCACGTTTTAACGGGCTAAATGACTACAAAACCAATAATTGCAAAAACAACTAACTACAAAAAACAATAATTGCATAATCTACAAGATTAATTGTAGGCCCCTACTGAAAGTACAAATTTTC
The DNA here is from genome assembly GCA_907269065.1 of Crocallis elinguaria. Taxonomy (NCBI): domain Eukaryota; kingdom Metazoa; phylum Arthropoda; class Insecta; order Lepidoptera; family Geometridae; genus Crocallis; species Crocallis elinguaria. The sequence goes on from OU026077.1 coordinate 11,782,931, forward strand.
CAGCCTACTTGCTACCAGTTGGCATTGCCTCGGTGGTTTATAACGCATGACTCGTTAAAAAAATACATCGGTAGTAGTTATTCTATTCATAATTACATTAGCTTTAATTGATGCTAGAAACAGCAAAATGCACCCGAGATCTGAAACGAAAGATATTTTTTGTCTTCAGACAGTTTTATAGTACTGATTAATTTGCTAATTTTTAAGGCAACTGTTGCCTTTAAAACCGCCGAAACCAAACACTGCTTAAAATAATTAATACAATCTCATTTCTACGCAATGGCAGTTTTATAATTGAGCCATTATCATTCAGCACGCTGTGTAAATAACGTAGAAGGTTTACATTTTAGGGAGAATACAAACAACTGTCAGGAGAAGTCAGACAATATTTCACGCTCGATTTATAGGTCCGGGGGCAGGAATGGAGGGTACGCAGAGAACACAGCGACCTTGACTTGGTATAAGTATTTAGGACGCAGAACGCCTTTTATTATTAACTAGCAGCTGCCCGCGGTTTCACCCGCGCGAAGATATTTGATTTCATGGTTATTATTATTTTTTTGCGCCGAACCCTAATTTCTTTTCTAAAATAAAAGTAGCCTAAGTTACTCCTAGTAACATAAGCTTTCTGCCAGTGAAAATCCTGTCAAAATCGGCCCAGCTGTTCCAGAGATTACCGGGAACAAACAGACAGACAGACAGACAGGCAAACATTTAAAAGTGGTTGATTTGTTATAGGTACCGTAATATTCATTTGGTAAAAAGCTGTTATTTTGATATTACATACAGACGCTTCAATTTTATTTATTTGTATAGATAAAAGGCGTATTAATTTGTCAACAGCCGTTACAACGGGTAGAACGCTTTATTTGCCTTTAGATTTGTAACGAAAACATTTCTAGGAGCACCGCAGTTATTTTTCCAAGTTATGGTTTAGATAGTCGTTCCAATTTTGGTTGAATATAACTAAGCAGAATTTGTAATTTCTTATTTTTTGTACAGATAGACCTGTGCAAGGGCAGACCTGAAGCTGTCAGAATTTCTAACCCGTTGAAGGCATCTGTGGAATAATAATCTTGCATTATAGTCGCTAAGGCGTAAAAATACGGGCAATAAGCATTGCCCATAGTCCTACATAAAGCAATTAAAGCACTGTTTTCTTGATTGTACTGTACCTCAAAAGAGATTGGATATGATATTACCTTTCTAAACTTTCCAACTAACTTGTTACTTCTTATTTTGACATTTGAACGACTATAATGCAAGATTATTACAAAGAAAAAGTCGATCGCAGATATATTAGATTACCTTGGCAGCATTATTTTCTGGAATAAAAGCACGCTCGACTTATTACAGCGTCATCCACGAATACAATGCACCTTCGGAGACACCAGGCCGTGTATAAATAGAAGCCTTAGAGGAAACTTCAAGGGAGATTTTAGTTTTTGTTAACTTTTAAAAGAGGTACAAATAAAGACATTTTTATGTTTGATATATAAGATAAGTTAGAGATCGAATAGAACTGACTCTCAAGTGCAGCTGCCAGAACCGACAGCTTGACAAAAATGTTCAACCTCAGCTTCAAATTGAAATATTTCATATTCCGGCTTTGGCTAAACCAAGCCAGCTAAGTTTTTTAGCTAGATAAATATCATATCCGAAATATCATGCAAAAGTTTTAAAGTACACACCTGATTAGAAAGAAAAAAATAATTTATAAGATAGTCTAGAAAGAGATGACATTCACAAGTAAAAAGGTGGAATGTTTCCTCAATTGTTACTAACACTTCTCTCCGTTTTCAACAAGTAAAATGTAGTAAAAAATGTTTATTTGCAGAGCTAAACTCTATTAAGTAGAGTTGAGACGTTCGATGGCAAAAATCTACGAGTGATAATCGTAGTAATAGTAATAATGACGTAGTTCAATGATTTTTAATTACGAGGCTCTCCTTAGGGCGAATGACAGTTGCAAGGAAGTTGGCATTGTGCCAGAAACTATCTCGAATTTTGAGCCACCATATCTTGACATACCGTCGTCGTGAAAAATGTAAGGGAGCTGTACGAGCTCAGTCTTTGTTAAAAAGAAACGTGGAGATCTTTCATGGGTGGATGGGTACCACGTTCTTGTTTTCTTTATTAGAATCGTGGTACGTAGTCTGATATTTTTAGTATTTCTCAACGACTACCGAGTGTAAGTGTGCGTAAAAACTAAATGAAATAAGAGACAGATTAAACATACACGTAGTAAAAAATGTAATGCGCATTTTGAACTCAACTTAAGAAAATTAGCAATATTAGGAAATGAAATAAAAGGACGAGAGTCATGAGTAGAAAATAATATAATGATAAAATCCCAGATATTCCAAATGTCAAACCCAAAGATAAAATGAAATAAGTAACTGTTGATTTTGTCTCAGGTTGCAGAATACGTTGAAAAATCAACATTTCTTAACGTATCGTATTGCGAGGGCATCCATGGTAAGTATCAAGCCGTACCTTTCGTCGTAATAAAAGCATTTCCAATAATTTATTGCTTTTTTGTTTTCTGATTTTTGTAGGTACTCATTTCCTATAGTTTGTTGAATTTGGAGCCATAAAAAAATCATCTACGAAGTGTAGTTTGATTCCAATTTATATTTTGGGCAATTCTTCGAAGTGCCAATTTACCAAAATTGCTTTTGTGATTCCAAAATACTGTTTTATGGGTCAACTAAATTGAAACTATTAATTACTAGCTTCTGCCCGCGGTTTTCACCCACGTTCCCACAGGAACCGTGCATTTTTCCGGGATAAAACGTAGCCTATGTTACTCTCCGGTCCATAAACTATATCTATGCCATGTTGTTCCGTTACTGCGTGAAAGAAGGACAAACCAACAAATCAACAAAAACACTTTCACATTTATAATATTCCTAGCTTCTGCCCGCGGTTATCACCCGCGTTCCCACATGAACCGTAAAACCTATCTGTCAAATTAAATTAACTTGTCAACATTATAAAACTTTATTGACAGCTGTCCATGTCAATTTTATGTCACACTAACTTCTGCCCGCGGTTTTCACCCGCGTTCCCACAGGAACTGTGCATTTTCCAGGATAAAACGTAGCCTATGTTACTCTCCGGTCCATAAACTATATCTGTGCCAAAAATCACGTCGATCCGTTGTTCCGTTAGTAGGACAAACCAACAAATCAACAAACCAACAAACACACATTTGCATTTATAATTTTAGTATGGATAATAAGTAGGATTATGACACTAAACATAAGAACTCAAAATAATATCTACCATTTTTAACAAATTTTGCATTTAACAAATTAACAAAAATATATTTTTATTTTATTCGGTGTAAAATACTTAATAGTTCAAGCAACTTAACAATCAATTAACCAAATTGGCCATAGCATTGTAAAAGATCCAAATATTCAATCCAATTATAGAAGTTTTATAAAGCCTAACGTTCAAAAGTTGGCCAGAAAGGCAAAACTTTAGTTGCCTTAAAATATTAGGTACAATTAAGCCAGCCTAGGAGAGATGATGGTGTCGATTCTGTCATCTCGTACCTAAACATAATTTTAGTTTCAATCTCTCTTTCTAACTAAAAACATGAAAAAGAGGTGGAATTTATTTGAGACCTGTCAAATAAATCGATTTACTTGTGTCTAGTGTAAGTAGGAAGAAATTTGATAGCTCTAAATCTAAATTTAGTTCCGTTAAAATACTTCCATCTATTTCTCGTGTTATGTACTGGAAACAATACAAAAACACAATTAATACAAATACAATTTAAAAAATGGTTGTTTTGTTGTAGGTACCGTATATACTTTCATATGCATTTGGTAAAAAGCTGTTAAATTTTTATATTACAAACAGACACTTCGATTTTATTTATTTATATAGATGTAGTTTGAATGGCGATACAATAATTAGATATCACGGAGCTATTTTTTTAATACTATTGGATAGCAACAACAAGGCGACTGGGTAGCCGGCCCATAACAATTGCAGTGCCAATCATAACTTTGAATCACAAATGCCTGCGTGGCACTTAATTATGCTCGATACCATGAGATTAAATTACGTATTAAAGTGTCACAAGCTGATCTGATGATGGAGTCAGGAGGTAGAGAGTGGAATTCTTCAGTGGCTACATGTAAGCCCTTCAAGACTAGGCTCATAACAATCATACGAGTTTCGGTTCATACCATACGAGTCTAGCACTTGGTGTTGAGAGTCTGATGATGGAGCCAGGAGGTGTGTGTTTTAAGTCAATTCCTTAGTAGCCACTGAACTACCAAAAACTGAGTTACTCTGTTTTGCCTAGTAACGGCCGATTTCGAACAACAATGTCACTCATACTATCTTTATTTTCTTCATATTACTACAAAAATAAACGTACCTGTGAAATGTTATGCCATCCTTTGCATAGCTAGTATTTGTGCTTAACTTCCTACACTTGTTACTTTTGTTTATTTTGTTGTCTATGTTTCGCGTCGGAGTGGAGTCAATTGCTTTGTTTATGAAGAAAAAAAATAACCACATTTTTGAAAAAAAAAAGCGACAAGCATGTACTTCTTAAAAAATTATATCATTCAAATACTGCACATAGTTATCGATTGAGAAAGATATTCCTCTTTGCCAAACATTCAAATATTTACAAACAAATCTAAAATGTATGTTTACTTCAATAGCGTTTCAACGCTATGTTTCGAAATAAGCGAGCCTCTGGCAGTTTGCCAACGCCACCTCTACGTGCTAAACGGGAACACACCGGTCAAATTTGAAAATGCGAGAATATTTCACAAAGGGAAGTCCCGCCGTCGTCTCCGGCCACCCGTGTGTAGTTGGACTTTCAACTAAACTGAAGGAATAGCTAAAACCATTCTGCGGTTGACACCACTACTTAGGTACTCCTTGGTTGAAATGAATCGTTTAATAAAACATTCAACTCGGTTTTGAATCCAGATATTTAACCGAGCAATAAACGCAGATAGTCTTACGATTCAAACAATCGTTGGATAAAAAACAGAGATAAGTAGATTGGAATATAAGCCATGTAGTAGACCTTTTGTTTATCTTAAGACCTAATTTATCTTAAGATTTACTTTAAACTAAGTTATAATGTCACAAGATCAGATAAGTTAATGAAATAAATATATTATAATTATTAATAAAAACAAGTTGTAGGTCTGGGCAGAATCTAGCATTGATTTTAAGTGAAGTGTTGGCGAAACTGGGACGACGCCAGACTAACTTAGAACGGTAACTGTGTAAATATATCTGACCAAGTCACAATTTCAGGAAAATTTCGAAATCTAGACAGCGAATGAAGCCCGCCTCGTGCGTCCTTGTAATGCTGGCCATAAAAAATACGAATCACAAGCTCATTTTTAAAAAGAAAGCTTTTTGACACAATAGGAAAGAAATTTACAAAACCTGATTAATAATATTAATTTAAAGGCACGTTGATGGGTAGGGTTTCAAGTAAAGACCAGCATTTTGATCACGTGTCGCTTCCAGTAGCGTATTTTAGGATTCAGCGCCCTGGGCCTGCTGACCCCGCCGTCGCCGCGCCGCGTGTCAGTATATACGATAGCCCCTCGTCTTGATGTGTATCAAAACTCACGAGCCCCCACGAGCACCTTACGAAGTTTAGGCTTTTATTAACTAACAGTGTTACCGGTGGTTTAGTTAAACTGTGTTTTGTCTTTGTTGTTCTTTCACAGTTTTAAACTGAATCAAAAGAGACCAAACACAGATGAACTAAGTATTTAATAGTTTAACACTGTTTATTAATAAGAGCCTTAGTTAAGTAGGCTTTTTTAAATTTCTTCTGCTTGCACCTCCCTTCGCAGCCTGACACCCGGGGCCATGGCCCTTTCGGCCCTAGAGTAAATACGCCCTTGGACCGCTTCGACTAAACGTCCCGAAAAATCTTTAAAAAATGTAAGCGCTCGCGTGGTCTCCCACGTGTCCATTGTTTCAACCTCAAAATACTCAGTCTTTAAACGTGGCCACTTGAAAGAAGGAAATCTTGAATATTGCACGTTTTTAAACCTTTTTTGTGGATTGTGAGGCAAGAACCTGGCTTCAATCTCTACTGACCACGGTAACAAAAACGTGAGGGGTGGCCATCAACAACGCTTGGTAATCGAATTTCGTTGGCCACGAGTGCGTACAGCGTAAGTCGTCGAAAACGGGCCTAATAAAAAAATCAGTTAACTCGACTTATAAATACTACTTCCAACAATCAAACTTGGCAAACAAATCAAACTTCTATTTTAATAATTTCTTTGTACTTGAAAACAAGCTTTACAAAAGATTTCACCCGCGGCTTCGCGCACGTGGAATAAGATGAAAGTAGTACTCAGGGATAAAGTAGTAAAATCATTTTTAGAATTGAACTAGTGTTTATAGAACTTAGCGGTAACAGGCAAATAAACTTAATCTCTTTAAATAAGTTTATAGTATATATTGTATTGCTGTGAACTATTGAATATATTTGGTTCTCATGCGCAACTGCCTGTATATATCGACCGTTACTCGTTTGTTATCGTATATTGGCAACAGATTTTTAACTTGTAGGTACTTAGTAGCAAACGGTAGTAATAAATATATTCAGATGTGCTTCTGAATAAATACAATTTATATAATGCCGCCAGCATGCTGGGTACGCTTCCAACTGGTAGTGGGCTAGATTACATTTGGATTTATAGGCCTACTAGGGCTTGTAGATTATCCAACTGTTTTTGTAGCTAGGTTAGATATAGTGTTTATTTATGTATTAGTTAGTTAATAAATGCATTGAGCCCGTTAAAAAAAATATATTAATTATGTTTCTTTTAATTATTATACTTTTTTTTTTTCTTTTTTTTTTTACTGGCTAAATGCCTTTATTAACTAGCTAATACATAAATAAACACTACATCTAACCTAGCTAGCTACAAAAACAGTTGGACAATCTACAAGCCCTAGTAGGCCTATAGATAATCCAAATGTTCTAGCCCACTACCAGTAGGAAGCGTACCCAGCATGCTGGCGGCATTGCCACGTTGAACCGCAATGCTGATCCGTTGAGCCAAATAGTTACCAGCATTTTGGTTACGCGTCGCATCAATCAAACGCTCTGACAAAATTTTGAAAATATTATGAGCTCCCGGCCCCCACGGACCCAATGTCTCAACACCAAACGGCTCAAATATGTAACCGCTCCCGAGGTTAGCATATTTGCGCCGCTTGAGTCGCTCAGCCGAAGAAGCCGCGGCGCCAGCCCTAATTTGTGTCTCGGAAATATGAGACGGTGCCAAAGTGTCGACACAAGTAGCGTCCCACACTAGGGGCCGCCCCAATTTCCAAGGAACGAGCGTCATTCCGTCAGGCCTTTTACCATCGTCACGCATAAGACCATTCGGTTCGAGAATGGCTGCTACATTGGCGCTGGTAAAAGCCCGGCGGATGATGTCATTAAGACTGGCGTGACGGGAAATTCGACCGGCACTTCTGGAACAAGAGAGGCCGTGATGACCGAGCTGATCGACAGCAGTACCACACTGGCAGCGATGGGCAACATAGCACCTCGCACCCAAACGTAAGCAAACAGCAAGACGAAAAGCGGATGGATCTAATAGGTTACCTGTATTAAAAGAAGGGACGGCCTGCAACCAAAGCCCTGATTCCCACACAGAAACTGCAAGAAGACGGGCACGATCCGCGACACTAAGGCACGTATCTAAAAGACCTTTCCGTGCTAGGTCGCAGATCGGTCGATCCCACAACTTCTGTGAGGACAAAACCATAGGGAAATCAGTATTCGGGCAAGCCATCCCCCAGGCATTCTTGGCCTCCGTCAAGTGAGCTACTTCAAAATGACCTAAAGAATCTAATGATGGTGCTAATATTTTTTCTATTAATTTATACGTACCATGGACAGAGGACAAGAACGCCGGTAGAGCAACACTCGAAATTTTGCGTATCCCTAGTCCTCCAAACCTCACAGGTAGAGAAGCTTGAACATTTATACTTGTTAACATGTATAAATGTGTATAATGTGCAAATGTTGTTAGGAAAATAAAATTATATTATTTTTTCTACCATCACCTCTGAATTCTGATGTATATCAGTAAGTGATAAATATGAGTAAAAGTGATTAGTATTTGTTGGAATATCAAATAGATTTTCAGTTAATACCTAATTAGTTTTCCAGCTCATAGTACCCCTGTTTTTGCTATTAAGTACTCAGAAGCAAAGTGGGCGATGACGCCAACTATTCACTAAGAGCGCTTTGCAAGTAACTTGAGCTTCCACTTCTAACTACTTCATAACTCCAAAAATAAACGACATTTTGATATAGACTTAAGTGCCTCGTATTTAATTTTTTAAGATAACATAATAGGACCGTTGACTAACGGCTTCTTGATTTAATAGTCATTGAAATTACTGGGTATATATGTTAACGAAAGCACAGTCATGACGCACAAGTCTTTGTGTTTCAAAGTTCTTATAAAACGGAGCTTATATAAATGAAACGTTTTATATCTTAAAAATTCTTTGTATTTTTTTTTTGCTGACTTACTATCTAATGTTAATAAGGTAATGCCACCAGCACGCTGGCTATACGCTGCCAACTATATTATACCTACTATAGTGAGTTAGGAGCATTTGGATTATCGATATGCTTACAATGGCTTGTAAAATATCCAACCGTTTTTGTAGCTAAGTCAGATGTAGGTAACTACATCAGTCTCAACGTTAGCAGTTAGCCCGTTGAAAAATGCAAATGTATTATTTTCTTCATGTTTTAGACGAGAGGTGGATGAATTGAACCTAAACTGCAAAGACACCTAGCAATAATTATATCCTGTAGTTATCCAAACTATATTTTATAATACTATTCTAACATATATTAAATACATGAAATGAGAGGAAAAGTAAGTACTAACAGTGAGCAGCCAGGAACATCCAAGGCAAAGTGTGTAGTTTAGCCTAAATGCACTTTGTACTTAGCTTAAGCCTTTGATACTGCAATTTCACTTTGGAAAGCGATTCATGCAAATTTAGGTTAGATGTTAACATTTGAACAGTTGAGCTAGTCTCAACATGTGGAATATTACGACGCAAACATATAATAGGCATTAGTTAATTAATTAGATTCCAATATAGTCAGCTTGCAATTTCCACCTAGAACATTTGATGGTAAAAAGTTTGCTGGCGTATGCTTTTATGTATTAAATTCACTCAAAGATCTTAATGGTTTTATCAACTCATTCTATCATTACACATAACAAACTTATCGCTGAACATCAAATATAATGGGTGATAGGTACAGTTCGAGTTTTCTATGTTTGCAACACTGTAAATGAGACAGCTCTGTCAATATTGGCGCGTATTTCAAACATTATTCAATTGCGTATTTCAGATGTTAGTTTGAAACACACATTTAATCGGTTGTTCTACAGAAACAATAACTAACAACTGTGTATAACACAGTAAAAACAGTGTGTAGACTTTTACGGGAAGATTATAATCAATTGTCTTGTCCTACTGAGCGAACAATTCGCACCATAAGTAGACCAAAATTTTGAGAAAACAGGAGGAAGCATTGGAGATTATATAGGCCATGTGCACCATCTTATAGCTGAACAGCAATTATTGAGAGTCCAACAGTAGAATAGTGAACATACATCCTCACAAACTTCCGCATTTATAATATTATATATATTATACGATCTCCTCCTTCCTGCCCATGTCCCATTTTATATGGGTTTGGCGCAGTACGTCTTTACAAACATACATTTCCTTTCTTTCATATGAAACTTTACAGTAAAAGAGCTTATACATCAGAACAACACATCACATAGGTTAAAATTTTAAAAGGAACCGGGCGAAGCCGCATCTTGAAGCTAGTATCCTATAATACCATATTATAGAATTGCACGAGCAGACAAACTTCAAAATAACTGAATTGGTTTGAAACTGCCAAAGGTTTTGAACAACTTTTTAAATTACGAACTCCTCAGAGTAAAGCAAAACGTTGGAAATAAAAATATTACATTTCATTCGTGAACGTAAAAGTTGTTTTATTTTATTGGCAAATACAGCAAAGCTGTAGATTAACCTGACTTGCCACAACTCTGCGTCGGTAGGTGGACATCGAGTGATATCAGGTTACAATAGGATAACGCGAACAATGTCGAACAACAAAGAAAATACCGATACGCTGATGAAAAATGATACCTATGCGGAATCACAAAACGTCCATTATGGCGCCAGACATGAGAATGATGTCATGGGAAGAATGTTCATTATTTATAAACCTCTAAAACGTGATAATTATGTAAACAATTTTTGCCATTCGTACATTACAACAGGATATTTACCGTGATTATTATTGAACGATGAGCCCCCGATATTTCGACGCTGTTGCAAGCATCGTGTTCACGGGAATACTGCCGAGACTGCGGATGGTTTGTAGACGAAAATTACGCTAAATTTATCTTTGTAGACGAAAAGTACAAAAAGTATGGTAAATTTTTACCATACTTTGATAAAAAAAAATCAGAAGTGGACGTGCTCTTGCTGAAGATAATAAAAGCTCGTAGTCCACTAAGCAGTACCGCAATAGACCGGCGCCGCGCCGCCACGCCTCAGAATCGTGTGAATGAAAAACAAAGTTATACTATGTGGCATAAAGTCCATTTTAGATTTGTAAGCGGCCCGTTACACGCAAAACATGATTGATGGATAAGCATCAATCACGGACCATGCTAAAACCGTAGAAAAATCACGATCACCACTTGTGACTTGACTCATATCGTAACGTTTAAGATGGGTGCTTGGTACAAATCTAGTCCTAGTGCTAACCGTACCATGGTTAGAGATAGTGAAAGAGACGCATGGCAGCCACTTCTAAAATCTCTACTAAAAATAGTTACACAACCACTGCGTGTTCAGTGCAGATGCCGCGGTAAATACGCGGTGGTGCGCAAATTATGTATGTAGCGTACAGCTAAGCAGTCGTCGCTTTGAGCACAGGCAAGGAGTGAAAGAGACAGCACTATCTGGCTGTATTGTTGTTCTTGTCTGTTTCGTGGATTTTTGATGGTTTTACATCAAGCTGCGCTTGCGCGTGTGATACCTACCTCGTAATCTAAAAAGTTTTTAACATTATCATTCGCCATTGATTTTAATGAGTATTATTTCATTTATTGAACGTAGAAATTCGTAAAACAACAATTATTTATATTTGTTTCAGATTGCCCGCCAGAGATGTGCATCGAAGAAACTCAGACCGAGTTGCCGTCTGCGCCTGTTACCACTAGTAAGTGCTGAGTATAAAACATACCCGCTTACTCACTTGCAGCGAAATATTATAGCGCGTGCATAGAAATCTGCTGAATCCAATTATTGCAATGCCTGAGGCGAGTGAGGCGTATCACTCGTCACTGGGCACGATAGGCATACGACGAGTAAAATGTCAATTACACGGTAGACTTAAAAGTAATTAACCTTGATACTACAATTAACACTCAATCTAGTGCAGGGGGCACTAGGATTCCTTCTGTGTCACAAGTGGCATGGATACACACAGATAAACCAAAAAATCAAGTAAGCTTTGAAAAAAAAATCTTAACATATAAACCTCTTCTTGGCACAAAATTTCTGTGTGGCACAAAGTCTTTCACAGTCATTCGAAACACTTTACCACTGAACCAAATACATACAAATGCAGAAGACAAAAAAAGAGCCTAAGGGGCAGCTTAGACGCTCAAGCAAACGTACGTTTGTTTGTCAAAATAACAACGCTTTGTACAAAATGGCAAAGCCATCAGTAACGGTTAATAACCAGTAAGGGTAGGCAAAGCCATCAGTAACTGGGAATAACCAGTAAGGGTTGGCAAAGCCATCAGTAACTGGGAATAAACCAGTAAGGGTGGGCAAAGCCATCAGTAACTGGGTATAACCAGTAAGGGTTGGCAAAGCCATCATTCAGTATAGATCGAACTTAGGCCATTAGACATTCTGTATCGCGGAATTGAAACTATAAATTACTCACTTTATATAATCTTATTTAAATGGATTTCCGCAAAGTAACGCCTGATTCCATCAAATATTATGACAAGTTATTATTTATGTGGATCGCTCATGTACATTCACTGTCAATCCAGACGCCAAGAATCTTTAGGTCGACAATGTAGGACAGCGACAGGTCCTTAAGTGTGTCTCAGATACATTCAGACTCAGATAGATAATTGTTCACTCAATTGTCCACATTATTTTTACATTCAAAATCAAATTGTTGACATAGAACCATTCTTCTAGCTTAGGAATATTTCACTTAACTTAATTTTAATACTATTGCTGGTTTTGTCCTTAGTAACCTAATTTTTCTTTTTGTTAGTGGTAGGACTGGGTTGTTACCACCGCTTTGCTCGTGAAGTCTGCCACCAAGCAGTAATGTGCAAGCATTACTAAGCAGGCCTATGCGTTTCAAAGTTTTGGGTGGCACTGCAATTGTTATGGGCTAGCGTTATTCTTACCATCAGGCAAACGACCAGCTCGTCTCGTTACCAAATAACATAAAAAAAAACTTGTATTATCAGCGAATAAGACTATTTCAAAATTGTCAAATACAGTAGAAAGGTCACGAATATAAATAAAAAATAATAGGGATTGTTCCAGGAGTGACCCCTGGGAACACCCAAGAAGATACTATTACAAATCTATGTAATTATTATGAACTTCAGTTACTTGTGATCTGTTACTGAGGTACTTTAACTTTACACACTCCTTACATATATAAAGATGGTAGAGGGAGGGCCAAGTTGAATTAAGTATAACGTTGATTTAAGCATCAGCAGCAGTTCAATTTGTACATTCAAATAATAAACTTTATGCTCCCCGCGTAGAGTGGGCTTCGACCAGGGAACGAACTTAGGGCTTCAGAATCTGAATCAAGCGATGATAATTCTCGAACGTCTAGGCACGTTTTGCAAAGAGAAAAGACGATAAACGACAAAGAAATAATTTGTTTCCAACGATAATGGTTTGAATTTATTAAGGATTCCGCTCCGAAACCTACCCCTTGTCTGTTACAACCGTTACAAGTTTGTCCTCAAAAGTAATGAATTACGGCCAAAGTTCCAGAATCGTCTTTGTGAAATGATATTTCTATGGTTTCATAGTCTAGGTGTGAAGTCTTTACTCGTAAGGGGCAGCGTAGACGCATATGCAAACGTACGTTTGCTTGTCAGAATAACAACGCTTTTGCGTCGTGATACTCGAAATGCACGCTTGACGCAAAAGCGTTGTTATTCTGACAAGCAAACGTACGTTTGCATAAGCATCTACGCTGCCCCTAAAATTCGCGTTCAATTAAGTATGTAATAATAATAATAATTTTTAAGAAATAGTCTAAGCACATTGAACACTTGGAACCTCTCAGTATGCATTATTATAACAGACCATCTGCATCTTTCATTTCGCAATGTTCTGAGAACCTGTAAGGAGCTATCATTTTTCTACCAATTGATTACAATAAAGACTACTATCGGCCATACCAATCACCCGATTGGATCACAACTTGGTTTAAATATGAATTTAGCCTCGTTTTCATTTAATTTTAATACTTAAGAAGTAACGCAAAATCTCTCGCCATTTGATTCATGCTGTTGGTAATGCAGATGGTAGACGCTTATGCATGTACCTATACCCAATTGCTACAAAGCGAGGTCTACTATATGGAGCTACGGCTTGTGAGCCAAAAGAAATCACCATCTCAAGAATTACCAGCTAGATTACAAGACGCAGGTTCAAATCCTGTTGGAAATGAAACTTTTGGGAGTATTTATTTGTATGCCCAGTATTTTTTCTACTAGTAAAAGAATAAAATAGTTTCTGGTGGAAATAACCTGTTACTTTGTATTTGTGCATAAATTCTGGTAAGCTAAACACGAAGCTGATCTGGACAGTTCATTAATCAGACTCCTAGGTTTTTTGTCATCGTTCATTTATCTCCGATCAAACAAATTACGGTCCCTTTAGAGGCTGTTCCGGAATAATAAAAAGGGTAAAAACAATGTAGGTACGATATTACCTACATATAAATTGGTTGAAATAAATTTTAAAAGCAGCGAATAACAATTTGTAGAAAAATATGTGTAAGTATCTATAGGTAATTATTAATTAGATCCGATGGTAAGGATCAACGAAGGACAAAATCATCAGTGCCCAAAGGTAGTGATCAATCACTATTTCTGTTGATCAACAATATAACTGATCTTCCAAAGATCATGAAATAGCCCCCATGTTTTATTGATGTATAAGCAGTTAGTACATTTTCTCAATTTGTAAAGTTCTCTATTTGTTCACATTCGCTGTTCGTCCAATTCGCGATTCGTGCAATTCGCAATTTGTGCAAATTATCATTTAGTTGAAATTCTCGCGCTGTCCAAATATGCAGCCATTCGTACTAATTGGCAATTCTTACAAATTTACTTAAAAAATTATACTAGGTATATATTTTATCGCGTTTGGATTTGAAGAGCACCTTGTTTTGAGATATTCCTTAAAAACGGATTTATTTATTTATTTTATTCATTGAGGAAAATTCTCCAACTCCAAGTTCTTCTGCATCCTCCACGCAAGCTTTGTGTTTAACTGCTTCGTTGAAAGTGAAAAGAACAAACCAATACTTTTAAAACAAGACAATCGGTATTATTATGGTAGGTACCAGAAATAAAATGGAGGCCACAATTTGGAGGTGTTCAAAACGGAACCGTTGTAGTGCTTCACTAACGTTATGTGCGGATAACAAAAAATACTTCGATATGGTAATCATGCATGTGAGTCTAGTGTTATGAACAAATGATTTGATGAAATATTAATGCTTTGTAAAAAGAGGCCTAGAACTGAGGCAACACCTAAAATATACGATGAAAGTATAATTTTGACAATGTTCCTTTCAAATTTGAAAGCGTAGAGGATTCGTTGCAATTTTGAAGATATTGAGATCCCAACATCCAGCTCAAGGATTATAATACGTGACAACAAAAATTAAATATTTACTAACGAAAATAAAAAATATTTTTGGGAGATGGTACTTTAGAACATGCGCATTCTGTATTATTTCAGATAAATATCAATAGTACCTATTTGGTGAAATCAATGGGAATGAAAACTTTCCCAATGCGTTCCCTTTAACGTATGTGTTATTATCAAACAAAGAAGAGAATAAGTAACACAAGAATGTTAAAGTCAATGTTCGAAAAAATTCCATCATAGAGCCCAGATTTTTTACAAAGTGTTCCCAAAAGTAACCTGTAAAGGTTGCTTCTTACATTATGGGCAAGCAATAATGGAAAAGGAGACAGACAGCGAAGTGTCGAAAAAGTGAACTTCAACATTTGAAAGGCGGTTGCGTTTCCGAGATATAAACGATCAAAAACAGTCGCTTCCTACCCGGAATCATTCCAAGTGAATTTAAATCACCCTGCTAATCTATCAAGGGCTTGTAGAAAATAGTAATAAAGGAATTTGTCGATAATCGCGTACCAATCGCAGGGAAAATTCGGGAAAGACTATAATGGCCTTCAAAACCGAATAAGTTCATTAGGTACTACATATCAAGATGGAAATAAAACCACACCGATACAGTCACAAAAATATTTCAAAACCAATTTAGAGATCTTAAAATGGTATTTTAGTGAACCACTAACTTACCGAGACAAAAAATACTAAGTAAGAGAAATATTTTTAATAAGCATAAATCGATATCTTTTCATGTGCTTTTTTTTTTTGCGGAGAGATTTTAGTTTATTATTGGTTGGTTGTTATGTTACTATCAGCAATGTTTATAAGGAGTTACTAAACGATACATCTCAATTGCGCAGGCGAGGAAAGTGATACAGGCGAGGCAGACGGTCGCCTGTCTTCTGAGAACTCCCCGATGCGACAGCGACGAGGTGGTATCCTGAAAGGCGGCCGCCTGTGGAAGTCTCTGGACAAGGAGAGTGAAAAGGAAAACGAGCAGGTTAGTGTAAATAATTATATATGAGGACTTTTGTGCAACCGAACTAACCACAAGACAAAATATAGTTTCTACTATCGGACTCACTTTTTTATAATACGGATGCAACTACCGTAGTACAATGCGATTAAAACATACATAAATATAGACATACTAGCTGCACACCCCAGCTTCGCACGGGTTAAGTATATTTAAAAAATTGAGATGTAAGCTATCCTGTCTTTTAAGTTAGATCAAACTGCACACGGTGTGCAAATTTGATTAAAATCGGTTAAGTAGTTTAGGAGTCCATCGCGGACAAACAACGTGACGCGTAATTATACATGAAACTATACTACATTTACTTAGGTAGTAATGACAGAATTCCCGGCAGTCACCGCCTCAAGATGGTGATGCACAGACTGAACACAATTGTTGCAAAAAAGTTTACGCTCACGAGGTCTATTCCGTTCGCAGAACTAAGTAAATACCGTCTTATTACCATATTAAAGTAGTGATGAAGCTCTAAAAGGATCTCCCATACAGGTGCGTTATAACTGCAGATTTTAATGCTATGCGTCATTGTGATATCTGTTATTAGTACATTTTATAAAACGACGTGCATGATTTAACTCTACTAGGATGCTGCGGATAGCTCCAAAACGTTGCGTGGTAGAAACGCGCGGCACTCGCGTTTGGGCGGGGGTTCTAAAGAGTAGACACATGTGGAAAATACCCAAATAAAAACCCAGCTCTGTGGTAAGGACCCCGGACACATTATCGGAATAACTCATACAGGTTACAGTTTTTTTAATCTGAACTTTTTACACTGTACGGGCTTGGCCACGGTTTCTGCCTGTTGTTACGTGATGATGCTTGTCGATTTATGTCAAATTTACTTCTTTTTACACAGTACCTAAGATTTTCACTATCCAATAAACGTTTGATCACAATTGAGTTTTAAGGTTATGATATGGCATATTAGATGATAATCATACCAAAATGCTCTGGTAATAAATAGCATAGCTTTGTAGCTATTTTCGGATTTCCTTGGGTCGAGCTTCGAAGGCGGCTGGTTCTATATACAAACTGAGAACGTAGTATGTACGTAGAAAGTTTTCTTCACAGTAACTATTT
The DNA here is from genome assembly GCA_907269065.1 of Crocallis elinguaria. Classification (NCBI taxonomy): domain Eukaryota; kingdom Metazoa; phylum Arthropoda; class Insecta; order Lepidoptera; family Geometridae; genus Crocallis; species Crocallis elinguaria. The sequence continues at coordinate 11,800,071 of OU026077.1, forward strand.
TCCAATCAAAATTAGTAATGCTTTGGCACAAAACTATGATTCGTTATGGCCATATTCTAATTTAATCATCATTCATTTTATATTGCGATTCAACAAGGGAACATGTCACCTGAATTTTAAGAACTTGGCCAACCAGCAGGCTGCGTCGCAGTTTTAGTTCATACACTACATACTTAGTATTTTTTAATCGTAAATCGTACATATGTGTGGATATTTTCATGATTCTGTACTATAATTTAATGTAAGTTTCAAATCAACTAATCTATGAAATAAGATTTAATATACCTTACAACTTTGCGCCCCCCTTCAGTGAGGTTGAGATTATCTTGGTAAACCGTGAAACATAATTTTCTTCGAAAAGTGTACCAACTTACTTTCGATTCAAAACTCACGGAATAAGTTTTACCTTACTAACTTTAACAACCCTTTCAAACGTCTTAAAGATTTACTTTCGGAGAAAATATTTCTTGGTGGCATAGAAGGAAATGTCTTGATCAGTTTAAAAAATAATCACTGACTCTGTTCCGTGATTGCAATAGTTTCAATACCTACACATTCCGTGTTACTACAAAGAACGGCTTTTAGACGCTTCTTTAGCTAGACTGTGTCTAATGATGAAGGTCTAAAATTATTAGAAATGTCACAATAGAATTGAGCTAGGCAATGGTTTTTTTTTTATTTTTTTATTTTTTTTATTTTAGCTGGTAATGAGACGAGCTTGTCGTTTGCCTGATCGTAAGCATAACGCCGGCCCATAACATTTGCAGTGCCACCCAGAACTTTGAAATGCAAAGGCCTGCGCGGCACTGCAGTGCGCTCGTTACCCTGAGACATTAGGTATTAAGTCTCATAAGCCCAGTAATTTCACTGGATACTCTGCTCATCAAACCGGAACACAGTAATGCTTGCACACTACTGCTTGGCGGCAGACTTCACGAGATGGACTTACCTTAAATCAAGGTTTGTGGTTGTTCATACTAAACTAGAACGTGTACAAGACACCTCTGCCCGCATTACACCCGTGTTTCCACAAGAACCGTGCATTTTTCCAGAATAAAAAGTAGTCTCTGGACTCTGTGTTACTCTCCGGACTATAAACTATACCTATGCCAAAAATCACGTCAACCCGTTACTCTGCTGCTGCGTGGAAGAAGGACAAACCATCAACAAACGTACAAACACAAGCTGAAGTAGCCCGGGACCATTGGAATATTGTTTTCTAGTTTTATCCACGCCTTTTTTTATCCGCCATTCTGTAAGTAAATTTTAATATAAAAACCCTGTGTGGGTTTTTTAATACTTGCACTTTTAAAAAATTCTAATAGGACGTATAATGGTTAACAAATAATGAGTTTTCTTATAGTATTTAAGATGAGCGGTCACATAGCACAGCATGGCACATTTGGTTTAATTTTACTCTAAAAAGTTGACGAAAATAACTAAGTTAAAAATTAAGGCACTACCAGATTGTTCTTTTTCGTTTTAGCCTTACCGCTCTTTCAAGGTAAAGATGAGAACAACTTGGAAAAATACAGTTTTTGGCTTCTTTCGTGTACTAAAACAACAAACTAAAATATACATACAAATATTTTTTATCAGTGTAATGCATTACACGACCTTCAATTTTATAATGTAACTACTCTTTCAAGGCTATTTATAAAATGTTCGTGATTGTGATTTTCTTTTAATTTTGTAGATAGACGACCAGCGATCCAATACCACAGCAAGTGATGAAGACTGTTCGATCACACCAAGGGCGGTGCGTTTCGTTGAAAGGCCTTCAGAGTCCTCTTTGGAAGAACCAGCAGAAAAGAAAGAAGAACCGCTACCTTCTGATATTGACACCCCACCTCAAAAAGAATTCACAAACAACTCGCACAGGTGAGTGAGGCTTACAACTCTGGAAAAATATTCAAAGATAAACCTTTTATCTTGATAAAACTTGACTCTAAAACTCTTTGACGTATCGGATAAAAATAAGTATAAATAGTAAAGTAAGTATAGTATATGAGTATTGGTATAGGTGGAAATCCACCTACACCTATAATCCAAATGGATTCATGAGATTTATGTGATCAGATATAACTTTGTATGACCTGATCGCATCATTTCACATTTGTACTGGATTTCCTAGGGAATACGAAATATAAACGCTTTATACTCAAAAATGCTATTCTGCTTTGAAACCGGAATAGCTATTGCTGATTTAAATATGGATACAGCGATTTCAAGCATATGCTTGAATATTCACAATACATGAAATATTTATTTAAATGTGAACTGTTAGACATCTAGATTTTATAAATATTTGAACAACGAGCGCTTGTAGGTATCTACTTCAAATTCTCTGATTAAGTTAGACTAAATGAAAAATAAAAGTACACTTATGATTATAAGCAACTACTTGCGGTATCACTCACGTGGAGAATCCCACAACCCACAGGAAACGTACATTGTTTCGGGATAAAAAGTAGCCTATATTACTATCTGGTCCATAAACTACATTTATGCCAAAAAGTCACACCGATCCTTGCTCCGTTGGTGCGTGAAATGACAAACCAACAAAGTAATAAACTAACACACCAACAAGCACACTTTACATTCATAATAGTACGGTACTTACCGACCTACTTAATTTATTTTATCTTAATTTTAATAAAAGTATTAAATACACTCAGACAAAGTAATTAGATAGCATAACAATATTACAACTTCTAAGCCGTATTAATTGATTCAGGCAGGTCCTTAAAGTTACAAAGTGAGAGATTTTTACTTTGACATTTACTTTGTTAGCTTTGCCTGCTTGCAGCGAGTGAGAAAAAATGATCATTTGACGAAACCAGTTTCATACAAAGAATTATATTTCTGAATACGCGTCCGTTGCGTACGAATTGCAGCGCCCGGAGCGCCACACGTGCTTCGCCGCGCCCCGGCACGCCCATAATTCACTGCTGAGCCTTCTGCTGACCGATTCAGAGGGGCACGCGGAGGGGCCTCGTCAGATTATTTGGTACCTGTTAGCAAACTCTCTGGGACCGATATCAGTCAACAAAGAGAGGTTGCTGACAGGTACCCAGGTAGCACCACGAGGAGGTTATCGGACTCCGCACCCCTTGCCAACCGACCCTCCGCTAAGGTCACTTCTGTAGAAAGGCTTGTTGACAGCCGTTTGGCACAGGTTTTACTCTACACACTGATTTGATCAATTTTAGCAGCTTTTTTCCACATTGCAATGCTATCAGACTTCGCCATTGTTTTATTGTGTGTAAGCCTTAGCAAAAAGTACTAAAATAATATCACTTCATTTTCATTTGAGGATAAAGCGATCAAGAGCATGTCAATAACAGGATAATGTAAAAGGATTGTAAAACCTAAGCTCAACAAAATAGTCTTAAATTTCTTTAATCTAAATACAATCATAATCGTTTTAAAAATTATACCCGCTCTTTAGGTAATGATGCAATACAAACTGACGAATTAATTCCTAGTTACTAATTATATCAAAGTAGTCAACGCCTAACCCGTTTGACGTAAGTTAATAGCTCCCTTATCAAAACTTGAAATTTTGTAACTCATTTACCCACGTTCATGGTTTAATTTTAGCATTTTGCACACGTTTTATAACAACCAACGGATATAAAACGTAATATAATTAAGGCTCAGTGGTTGTTAGGTACGTTCAAAATTCAAATGCTACAATCAACCACACTCAGACAAATTTAATATTTGTCGTAACACCCATCAATGTGTTCCGGCACCAATTTCGTATATTATAATAGCTTGTCAGGAAAACATATTTTCCACCAAAAACTTGTGATTAGTATGTATAGGATTTGACACCGTTTTTTTTACTATAAAGCTGTCGAGCGATTGAGCACGTCTGATGGTAGCCATCAAGACATTCCAGAGGCGGCCAGCTTAAACAGTGACGGAAGAGTTATAATAAGAAGTAGTATGAACTGACGTTGTATAAACCAATGTGAAATAAAGAAACGTATAATTGTAATTTACTATTTTTAATACCTACAAATATTTTTGTCACCAGGATTGAAACACCTCTAATCCTGACCATAAACGCGCCGAAGACCAATTCAGCGGTTCAGCAATTGTTCAACAGCGGACGACCGCCGCCACCAGCGATCGAACCGCAGTTGGTCACTTCAGAAACACTAAGGTAAACTGTCGTTTTATTTGTAGAAGCAAAACTTACCTTCCAACACAACAACAACAATGATTATAGGTGAAAACTTGTAATTGGCCCGGATTATAATTCTAAGTTTGTATTTATTGTTATAAATAGGCTGTAAGTTTTCCAATGATCTATAAATCTATACAAATAAATAAAATTGAAGTGTCTGTTTGTAATATCAAAACAACAGCTTTTTACTAAATGTATATGAAAGTATATACGGCACCTATAACAAAACAACCATTTTTAATATTTTTATCTGTCTGTCTGTCAGTTTGTTCCGGGTAATCTCCGAAATGGCTGGACCGATTTTGACGGGACTTTCACTGGCAGATAGCTGATGTTACAAGAAGTAACTTAGGCTACTTAATTTTAGAAAGAGAATTAGGGTTCCGCGTAAAAAAATGAAAACCATGTAATCCAAAACCTCCTCGCGGGTGAAACCGCGGGGCAGCAGCGAGTTAAGAAATAAATTGCAATGTTACAGAAATGTCGAATGTTAACTATCTAATACTAAAATTATCGGAACGATTTAAAAAGCTTTGAGTTAAACTGATATGACCCATGCCACCAAAGCTTTGTAAGATGTAAACCTCTAAATAATATTGGTAATAAGTATCGGAAACAATAAATGTGAAATACATACACCAGGGGCGAATTTACCCTAGGGCCAAAAGGGCCATGGCCCGGGGCGGCGGCTGCGAGGGGCGGTGCAAGCAGAATAAATTTAAAAAATCCTACCTAACTAAAGCTCTCATTAATAAACAGTGTTAAACGGTTGAATAGACAGTTCAACTGTGTTTTGTCTCTTTCGATTCAGTTTAAAACTGTCAAAGAACAACAAAGACAAAACATAGATTTACTAAACCACCATTTAACACTGTTAATTGATAAGAGCCTAAATCTCGTAAGGTATATAATATACTGACCGGCAGGGCGGCGGGGCCTTCAGGCCCAGGGCGCTGAATCCTAAAATACGCCACTGACATACACGTAATCTATATTTCACAGAACGTACTCGTACCTATACTTAGTCAGATTTCACAACCTATAATTAGGTCCCCATCTGTCTCCTGCCTCAACAGGTGAAACAACTACTGCTGTTTTGTCATTTCACATCGTTTTATATAGGTACATTGTACTGCATAACCACTAATGGCACACACATGTCCTCTGTTTATTAGGCCGGCAGCACATTTTAGCCACATTTTGATTTAATTTTTTTTAATACTACATTGCAATGAGACGATCAGGTTGTTTTCCTGGTGGTAAGCATAGTGCCATAACAATAGGGTAGTTGACAATTTTTGAGTTTTTTTTTTTTTAATGTTATTAGGTAACGAGACGAGCTGGACGTTTGCCTGATGGTAAGCATAACGCCGGCCCATAACAATTGCAGTTCCACCCAGAACTTTGAAGCACAAAGGCCTGCGCGGCACTGCAATGCGCTCGTTACCCTGAGACATTAGGTATTAAGTCTCAGGGTAGTCTGGTTTATATTGAGTCTTATGGGCTATTTTAGCCAAAATATTAATATTTCAATAAATAAAACTAACATTATCATCGTTTATTATATATTTTTATAAACATTTGACCTTTCCTGAATAAAGGCACCAAACTATCATGGCGTCTCGGATGACGTCACAGTTTGCACAAACTAAGGGGCAGCTTATAGACGCTCAAGCAAACATACGTTTGCTTGTCAGAATAACAACGCTTTTGCGTCAAGCGCGCATTTCGAGTATCACAAAATCCGTGCTTGACGCAAAAGCGTTGTTATTCTGACAAGCAAACGTACGTTTGCATGAGCGTCTAAGCTGCCCCTTACATCTGTGTAGTTGAGGTTTGAGGTTCTAAGCTTAGAGTATACGAACTGAAGTTGTTTTGTATTGCAAACTTTGACGTCACGAACTCTGATTAGCGTTCATTGTCACGTTACTAATGGCTGCAATTTCACAATTTTATTTCTCAAAAATATAAATAAATCCTTAATATTTGTATCAATTACACTAGATATTTGACAGTCTTAGACAGCATAAAAAACCAGAATCTCTCAATATAGTTATTACCGGTTTTACAACACAATGGTCGTGGCCATGTGTCACGTTTTCCGTCGTAAGTAATTACGACTTGTAGATAAGGAATAATAAACTATTTTTTTTATGAACACGTATAGGGATGCCATCCTCCGTAGTGTTTTATATAAATGCGATAGTGTGTTTGGTGGTTTATCGATTTGTTAGTGTCTCTTCTATATATCTATATTTATCGTAGAAACTGTTTTTTTTGTTGATACACAACAAAAAGTGGCTATAATTAGTAATCAAAGAATGATGAAATAAAAACGAACATAAAATGAAACTGAATCAACAGTCGATCTCTTCAGATAGATGTACCGGATTAAACTTGGCTAATGGATAAATGAAGGGTCTTTTTAAACTTACTCTATTTGTTTTAGGGCTTGGGATGCTGGTGTAAGGCCTAAAAACGAAGATGCTGCGGTCCGCCGCGTTGCTGAACGGAATGCTTTGCGATGCTCACTACTGCGAAGCGAAGCAAGGAAGAAACAACAGCCAAAGGTTAGGAAGAAGACAGACATTGGTGTCAATTCTGTCATTTCATACCTAAACTAATTTTAGTTTCGCTCTCTCTCTTTCCAATGCATAACATGAGAAAGAGACGGAACATGTCTGACAGATCTAAATTTTGTTTTAGTGCTGTCAAATATCTTTCGATCTTGATAAATTAGATGCCACTGAATTCATTGCCATTAAATTTACACTACACACAAGCAAGTGGATTAATTTGCAAGGTCGAAAATATATTTCATCTCTTTCTCATGTTATGCATTAGAAAGAGAGAGAGCGAAACTAAAACTAGTTTAGGTACGAAATGATAGAATAGACACCATTTTCAGTCGAAACGCTAACGACATCCACTTCATAAATATTCTATTCATAAAAAAGAATATTAATCACCACATCGAGAGTTATTTAATAAATTCTCCAACTGCTTATTTTATAAATTAACCTCGCATAGGTCAGAAATTTTCGAAGAAGTGCAGACGCTGCCAGTATTAATTGGAAGTTATTGCATGTTCTTTTTTTATTTTTCATGTTGTTACCACAAAAAACTTTTAGTTACCTGTTTAGGCAAATGTCACAACAGAACGGAGTTAAATAATGGTTAGACAATAATCCAATCAAGATTTGTGGTTGTTTGATTGTTGTGTGATATTTACACACGCGACTAAGGCATGTTTAGGGATTAAACACAGTGTTACGGTGTGTTTAATTGTTTTCTGTTAAGACCGTTCCACTTTTATCTAGGCCACGGACGAAGAAAAGGAAAACACTAACTCCGTGTTTCTCGACCTGTTTTTGCTTCCCAACTAATAGTTAGGGTACACTTTACTAATTTAGTATAAGTGTTGTAGTTACGTAGTGCTGTTATACTCTCACAACTCAAAGATTAAGCATCCCCGAAGTTTGACGTAGTTCCGCTGTAGAACTTAAACTGAATCAAGCAGGAAAACATAGAGATTATCTTAGGTTTAACCCACTTGTTTTTACTAAATGAGGTATTTGTGCCATATTGTAATAACATTTCACTACATATGTATATATATTATCTATATTATATATTTTGTCTTGATCTACAAACGAGGAAAAATATTTAAAAAATCAGTGCTTGGAAACTGATGTGTTTCTTAAATAACGCTAGTTAAATGCATTACATGCCTGGCGGAGTTTTATGAAAGAAAATAACGAACTTTCTATATTTTTATCTCAACGGGCTAAAATTCTTTACATAAACACTACTTAATTTAGCTACAAAAAACAATACTTTTGTAAAAACGGATTATAGCCACATACTTGTATAAGTAAGTGGGTATACTATTTTACTATTAAAATTTTCGTGAGTATCACACATAATAAATTGTTAAAAACCGGCTACTTATAACTCACGTCATTTGCCGATATTGTCGACCTAGGTTTCGAGCGTGTCCGACGCTCTTCCTCAGGGAGTGCACGCTCGAAACCTAGGTCGACAATATCGACAAATGACGTGAGTTATAAGTAGCCGGTTTTTAACAATTTATTATGGATATACTATACTTATGTTATTTTTAATATGCGAATAGTCTTGCATTTCACCACTATCTCATACTCAAATAGATTTCTGTAGGTATTGTTAATGCAGTTCCGTCTGAAGCTTGAGTCAGCAGCTAAAACTTAAAATATAATAATAAAAAATAACAGGCTTACACTACGAGTATAGTTGTTATACTACGAGTCGTATCTCGAAGAAGCATAGTCAAATGACTAACGTAGAACATGTATTTACAGCAGGAGACCACATCTCTGACTGAGCGAATCCGTCTTCTGACTTGCGACGTGGAAGAAGAGCCGGACGAGCGATCCTCACCAGCTCTGGTCAACTCTGATAAGTCCAGTGAGAAGTCATACACTAGCGTCGACAAAAATAGCGAGAAAGCTTTTGGTAGCGCCTCATCTTCATCGTCGTCCTCGACACTGTCAGTGCCGATGCCGACCCGCCAACAACAACCACCAGACCTTGGAGATGTTCACCAGGAACCTCAAAAAGTATGTTTTCATGTAAACTGTTCATTGATTCTGCTAGAAAATGTGCGTTGCAACAAAAAAAGCGCTGCTCTTGAGCATGTAGTCAAAAAGTACTAGTTTGCGTTATTTTCTCTGCTGTGATATAGATAATTAATTATGCAGAAGAGTGGGGTGACGGCCCTGGGTGCCGGATCTACGAGCAGTTTCGATGAGATATGGTCCGTCTGTGTGTCGAGACATCAAAGGTTACCATTCCTAGGGCGCTGCCACTGATGAAGATGCTGATAAGAATGCATGCTAACCTGGACATAACTTGGTAGCCCTGGCTTGGCTAATTTTATAGAATCACCTTGCAAGTTGAAAATGTATCGCCTAACACTTATCTATGTTCCGTCTTTTCTGTCTTTTCCGTCCAATCTTATGCGTTAGTTTATTCTAACCTTAGCACATTACCGTATCTTTGATTACAACAACTCTACTAAAATGTTTAAAATCATTTCGTTTCTCGTTGTCTTCTATAGCCTAAATCTGAACCACGCCGGCAATTCCTTTCGACTCTCGCTCCGCTGACTGCCTGCGTGGGCAGTGCTGCCCACCACGAGGGATTCTACTATGTCCCGCCTGGAGACAGAAGCTCTGCATCATCAGCTACAAACCTAGACCTACAAGAACACAACGATGCGCCGGCACCGGATGTCGTAGCTGGAACTCCAGGTGAAAAGCAAACAAATCGATAACGAAACATCTAAAACCTATGCGACAAAAACTTAAAAATAACTGACTTCAACAGGAACTGTACCAGTTTACCAAAAAATAGAAATTAAATAATAGTTTATTTGTTTTTTTTTAACTGTTAATATACGTTTAGTGTAGGTACATATACACAATACACATGTATCAGAGTGACTGTGCGAATGAGTAAGTATATAAGTTAGTAAGTAGTTAGTACGTGTAGGTACGTGAAAGTGGATAGTAGAACGTGTGTCGCAAAACCATACAATCAACTTAAAACGAACGCGCAAAGAAGGAAAAAGTAAACTTTGAACGAGTAAGTTTGAAGCTCAACATGTGAGTAAGAAGTTGCGTTAAGATGAACTAATACTTGGTACCTCCCGTACAGTATAATCAAGTAGCTTCTGCCCGCGGCTTCAGCCGCGTTATATATAGCTTAAATTGTAGTCTACGTGTTGTCTGATGCTTAAGCAATATTACTGTAAAGTTTCATTAAAATCTGTTTTGTAGGTTTGGGGTGAAAGAGTGACAAACATCTCTCCTTACAAACTTATGTTAATGTTTATAATATTAGTAGGATATTTAGTTAAGAGTCATGACCGCTCCGCAAAAAGTGTTTTACGTACATGTAGACAACCGGTAAGATGATCTTTCAAGAGCTCTTGTGGGCAAGTTTTATCGTTACAAAACTATATCTAATCTATCTGATCTAATAATAATGAACCAAAACCAATGTTATTCAGATTAGCCCGTAGTTGACGCCCTGCGGGCAAAACTACGGTTACATCTGTGAAGAGAAAGCTATTCCTTAGTACGAAACACAGCAACCAAAAAATCGTGTTAAAATCCTCAAATTTTGGCAGACTATCATCATAATACCTTGGGGTCTGGGGAGGGAGACGACGGGCTGGCTGCATTCGCCAGGGCGGCGGCACCGCGCACTGAGCGCCTTCGTCAGCGGTACGGACAGGAGTCACAGCCGGTCAGCAGCGACGACGAGCATGATGACTACGGTAAGTATACTTTATGAAATCAGACAGTAATTAATCGACAGCTTCATGAACTTCCTTCCTTCTTTTTAATCTTTTCTGTAAGCATATTTTATTAGTGGTAGGTCTAACTCTTCTGCGAGTGTCCGTCTGGGTTGTTACCACCGCTTTGCTCGTGAAGCCTGCCGCCAAGCAGTAACGTGCGAGCATTACTGTGTTCCGGTTTGATGAGCAGTGTAGCCAGCGAAATTATTGGGCTTATAAGACTTAATAAGTACCTAATGTCTTAGGGTAACGAGCGCACTGCAGTGCCGCGCAAGCTTTTGTGTTTCAAAGTTCTGAGTGGCACTGCAATTGTTATGGGCCGGCGTTATGCTTACCATGAGGCAAACGACCAGCTCGTCTCGTTACCAAAAAGCAGAAAAAAATATGGCCTGGTTCTTTAATTTTTAAGCCACTGAATTTAATCAATGAAATACGCAAATTAGCTTCAGTATCAAATACATATTGATAGAAATTAGTAGGCAAGTTTATTACAGGAATATTTTATGCGCATTCCCAATAAGGTGCAATGAGCATTGAAATTCGAGCTGAATCAAAATAAGGTAATTAATTTCAGGGTTCCACCGACGACCGGCCGTCCGTGGTATAGCCGTGAAGCAACAGTTGGGGGCCTCGGATGATATTTTACAACAGATGCAGAACGAGTTGCAACCCACACAGAGCAACAGCACGCCGATGCCGCCCCACGCCTGCCAGCGGACCAATTCCAATTACTCTTGGCAGTACTACTCCGAAGCCAACCTGAACTCTAGGCCGCAGAGCCGATCCAGCGCTAACTCAAACTGGTGAGTTTTTTATACATTACAAAGCATAATATATAAAATAATAATATTATTATATTATTTTAAGTATTATTAAACTTCTAGTGAGTTCGTCAACAGTGCATAGTTTTAAACTATATCATGTACGTATAATACTGTCAAAGGCAAAACCAATAAGGGCTTTCAGGTAAACACGTACTTACAATGTATGTTTCTCTCATATGAAGCCTCTTCTCAATGACTTCTTTTATTTTCTTCAGCGGTGTGTAAATTTGCTTTTTATATTTTTCTACAATAATACGTGTATTATCTTTCACTTTTATTCTAATTCATCGTTTCAAGTGTTAGCCTGATACAAATTAATACCCGGTTAGCAAGCGCTTGGCGTTAAATTAATTAAATAAGGCTTGCACCCGAGAATTCTTGGTACCAAGAATGGTCGGGCTTTTCGATAATTTTACCGCCTTACCCCACAACATTCGTTTCAAAATATCCTACAAGAATTCCACATAAGGTAAGCTCAAAATTATTGGTGTAATTATTATTATTTTTTATGAATTAATTATTATTAATTATTTACTGTATTTATTTACAATCTTAAATCTAAGTTTTTTGATAGACTACTTGCTTTAAAAAAGCTAGGAACCGACTTCAGTGACAAACTACTGAACCGATTTTCATGACATTTCTATGGGACCAATCTGAAAGTACTATATCCTTTCAAATAAAAAAAGAATTTTCCAAATCGGTTTATAAATGACAGAGTTAACAAAAATTAAAAAAAAAATACCCACCGAATTGATAACCTCCTCCTTTTTTGGAAGTCGGTTAAAAATACAAAATATGATTATTAATTATTTTATTATTATTGCACGCTAACAGGCTATTAAATAACAGTCAAATATTAGACCGAATAATTTCAATACTGATAAGAAGTTACGAGGCCAGCTAAATTCCTTGATAAATTCGATCCAATAACTGCAACCTGGATATTCAAATGCAATTAGATTGATATGATGAGAGTTCCACAAAATAGGCTATCTAATGGCCAGAGGAAGATTCTGATTAAACATCCTATCCTGCTAATATTGTAACTGCGAAAGTTTGTGTGTGTATGTTTGTTACCACGTCGTGTATCTCCGTAATACTAAACTGATTTTGATGAAATTTGGAACGTAGATAGTTTAGGTTATAAAGATAATAACACATAGGCTATAAAGATATATACCACGCGGGCAAAGCCGCGGGCAGAAGCTACTAATATATAATTTATTTTATTTATTTATTTATTTAATTCTTATGGGAAGACCAACAGCTTATAAACAGTTTTTATGAAACACTTTACAAACCAGAAAGCCAATTATAGGTCCTCACGGTTAAAAACAATATAAAAATGAAAATATGAACAACATATGAACACACATATTATAAATAGGTACATATCGTATACGTGTACATAACTAAAAATAAACAACAAAAATACATAACAAAATAAAACATTTCTTAATCAAAAAACTCTCTGCTCAACAACTGTCTAGCAGACGCGATACTGGTACAGAATAGGTCCATATCAAGATGCTTACTAATATTATTGAAATTTTTACTCGCTCTATATATATAAGAATTTTGCCTATAATTAGTGCTTACTAAAGGTGTATTAATGAGAGGGTTCGATCTCCGAGGTTTAAAAGGGACATTTAGTTTAATTTTGCTAAGAAGGTCAGGACAGTCGATTGAGCTTGATACAATCTTGAGTAGGTATGTAATATCTGCAATATCTCTTCTTTTTGAAAGAGGAAGTAGGTGAAACTTTTTACATAGATTGATATAATTAGTAGATTTATAAGGAATTTTTAAACGATAGCATAAGTATTTAATGAATTTCATCTGGATTCGCTCAATTCGCACGATGTACTTGTCATATCTAGGATTCCATATTTGTGAGGCGTATTCCAACACACTTCGGACGAATGTACAATACAATATCTTGAATGTTTTTGCGTTTTTAAAAGAGGCACAGCTTCTCATTACAAATCCCAGTGTTTTAGATGCCTTTGACACAATACCATCTATGTGTTTGTCAAACAATAGCTTCGAGTCATGGATAACTCCAAGATCACGAATAGCGGTGTTGATTGATAGAACTTGACCTTTTAGAGTATAAGCTGACGGAATTATTATCCTTTTACGAGAATATGTAACAACAGCACATTTAGCTGGGTTAAGATCTAGCTTGTTAAGTTTGCAATAGTGATCAAGTCGACTCAGGTCCGCTTGAAGACTAAGCACGTCATCAACTGATTTAATCGATGAAAAAATCTTCATGTCATCAGCAAAGCAAAGTAAATTAGAATTTGAAAGACAAGTGGAAATATCGTTGATAAATATAATAATAATGTTGTTTTAGAATCACTTTAAATCCAAACCATACTCTTATCTACCAATTACCAACTAGACGAGGTATTTGATTTACGTTAAAATTAAATAAAATTAAACTCTGCGACAACTTTTGTTTGGTAACACTAAGCTACGGTCTTAACCAGCAGCAAAATGGACCTAGTTGCCACAACACTTAGCAAAGTTCTTAAGCTTAATCCTATGAACTCGTCAAAGGTCACGTTTGATATTGTCAGCGCACATGGTATAGTTGGCGAGTCGATATTCGACCTATTTAATTTCTGTAGCTGGTTCGATTCATGGACAAATCTTATGCATGCCGAAATATTTGTTTCGGGGCCGTTTGTTGTAAGATGATACAAGGAATCCTGGTTAGGGATCAGGGCCTAATTTGTGATCGTTAGGCGTTATTTATTTTCTAATAGCTGCGCTGCCCGCGTTTTAACATCCGTGGTGAAATCCAGAGAAACCATGCATTTTACTGGGATAAATATTATCCTATGTTGTTATCCGGTCCATATTATAAATAGTCGGTCGGTAGTCCATATATAAATACTTGTAGGTATTCAACAATTAAATGTTGTACTTATGTAGGTACCATATTTATTTATTACTGCCTGCGGCCTGCGGTTACTCGCTCGAACTTTCCCATAGGAACCGAATATTTTACTGGGATAAAATTATTTTAAAATGGAAACTGTCTCTCTCCGGCCCATAAAGTACCTTTATGTAAATTACATCGATCCTTTATGGCAGAGTGCAAAAAAACCAACCCAACAAATATATACTTACTGTCATTCATAATCCTATATATATGGATGGCTTGAGCCCCACGCGGCTTATACTATCAAATCTAAAATGTTAATCTTTTTTTTTTCTAAAATACCTAGGTAGGTACCTAACTTATTTTTAAGAAAAAGCATAGTTACATTTTAGGATCTTACAAATTCTAAATCAAAGACAAACATTTCTACCCCCGGCTAGTCGATCGGTACCACGTGAAACCAGTAAGGAAACAGAAAAAAAACATGTCGCTCGGACCCGCATCGGTCGGCCTGACGTATATAAATGAAAATTTGAAAATGTATGGCTGGCGTGCGACGGGTAATAATGACAATAATCTCAAAGGTTATCCCTTCGCTCTCAATGTAGACCAGCGTTATGATTTTTTGTCAAACGCTCGATGAGATGCTACATCGACATTAAAGAATAAACCTTCAAAAGTGTAAATTTACACAGTTTCTCATTTGATTTATTCAATACGAAGCCGAAAAATAACTACAATTCAAATGCCAATATGAGAGCGAAAGCGTCAGAGAGAATTCAAATACAAATAAACAAATGAGTTCTCCGCATACCGGTCTGCACACTTCTGCCCCAGTTACAAAACTCTCTCCCAGCACTAGTTTAATAACTTTAATCTGCTCTTGACTTATAATCAACACAGCTGGCTTATTGCAAATGAACTTGACGGAAGGTGTACAAGTATATTCGATTGCAATGGAGTCACAGTTTCGAATCCTGCCGTTTAAAGCAAGTTAATTGCTGTGTAAATAAACGCCTCCTCACTCTGTCCAAATTTATATGAACGTAACGGATATAATTTATGGTTTATATTTTTTTAGGCGTAAGCAAAATGTACCGAAACGTTGTAAATATTGAGTGATAAACGCAAAAAATGTGATATAAAACAGTTTTTCTTTTGCGATTCGTTTATTGTTTTACTTTTAATATTACAATTTTTTATTTATAATAATAATAATATATATACTACCTTATTAGGTGGCAATAGCCACCCAACATTGATATGTGGCACTCAGCATTAGTCTATCTGCTAGACTTTTAATAATTTCATTTTTACATGTGCCCACTCTGGACATAAAAGATGCTATCCTTTTGCGGTGTACCTACTTAAGGCGTTAGAGGAATCTACTCGCCATTCTGTAAACATTCCTGAGGCACTGCAATACCGCTTCAGGGCCATCAGATGCCTAAAGATGTTGTTATAGGCTACTCGGATGGCGTCGTACTACTTCAAGTTATATTTGGTCCAGAGTTGACACGTATAAAACGACTGACAAAGAGATTTAAATAGGGTAATTTTCACGTCCGGCGCCGCATTATAATGACAAAATTTTAAAATTAGGTTTTATTGTAAACTATTTCCTTTCGGTCGTTAGCACACGTTGGTTAAAATACTGTGTTCCCAGGTCGTCGAAGTCTGCCGACTACGCGACCGCGCGGCCGATCGCGCCCGGCGTGCAGTCTCAACACACAGATGCGTGCTACGTACATGCACAAAACGTGGCCTATGCACAATACCAACAGCGGCAACAAGAGACCATGTATAGGAACTGCTCCATCTACGCCAATATCGGGTATGTAATTTAAAACATTTAATACTTCTCTAAATGTGCAACATGACCCAAATTAAAGTTATTTTTTTCATACTACTTATCTTCGGATCCAAAGATGTCTGTAAAATTTCAGCATGATAGGGTAACAATTAGTTACTGGCCGTAAAATCGGTCACCAGTTTGGTTTTCTAATAAAATTAATCGAAAGTTATATAATTATGAATAATATTATTATGATAATAATATCAACTAAATGCGAGGAATCGTAATAAAGGCTCATCCAATTCGAGTATCTTAACTTTTACTTAAAAAAACACACAAATGTCAAATTATCTTTGATATGTTTTTATTAATGGGTTATTTAGTATTATTGTAAATGATATCAATGAAATGGCCGCCTCTGGACATTCTGTGCAGCAGTTAATTCGTTCGAGGTAATTTTCGATGTCTTTTTCGCGAGCTTCGGGGTTATCTTGTCTATAGGTAACTTCGCAGATGCTATTTTTAAGGTGCTCCAGCATTACCACTTTGTTGACGTAGAGACGACTCTTTAGAATATCACAAAAAAAAACTATCAGGCTATCAAATCAAATCAAATTATTTATTTGGCAAATTACATGTAAATTAAGATTTTAAAAATATTTGATGGCAAACTGTATTTAGTCTGCAAGCAGACGTGCAAATATTTTGTACATAGTATTACTGGTTGCAAAATTCCATGAACACCTTGATACTATTAAAACAATTTCCAAGAAGCCATCCAAGTTAACATAATACGAGTTCGGTAGCGCCATCTGCCGAACTCGTATTGAACTACGTAACAAGCAAGCAAGCCGATACGCGACGTTGCATCATCGCATCGTGAATTAGATAATAACATGTAACCTAAACGTAGTGATTACTTACTCTGAGTTTGGTGTCCACTTGCCATCAAACTTCAGTTAGCTATATCATACGATAACTCGAGATATCACGAGGACCGTAAAGCCAGAAACCTGGCTTTCTTGCAGCTAGCTAAGGTTTTTGTTTTAAAAGCCCAGTTGCTTGTTATCATTGGTATACAAAAAAAAACTGAGTCATTGCAGCGGGTCCACACTACTTCCGATCAGAATGCGATCTGAATCCGTGGAAATAAACTCGGACTGAATTCGGATATTGCTAACGCACATCATGCACAATCCGATATCTTATCCAAACCCGAGCATGATTATGAGATTTAATACCTAATGTCTCAGGGTAACGAGCGCAATGCAGCGCCGCGCAGGCATTTGATGTGTTTCAAAGTTCAGAATGGCAAATGTTATGGGCCGGTATTATCCTTACTATCAGGCAAACGACCAGCTCGTCTCGTTATCCATTTGTATAAAAAACCGACATTTAAAAGGAGCTTTTTACAATCACCCACGAAAGGCTACGTCAACACGACAGGAAGATTTACAATCACTACCTAAAGAATGAGTGTGTCATAGAGACAATATAAAAATAAAATTCAATATTCTGCTCAGAGTTGGAGATTCACGGATGACGGAAAGAAATCGGATCTCGGATCTAGTCCGTAGCCTGGGGGCCAAGCTCGCTAAACAACTGAAACTGCGATGGCAGTGGTGCAATTATTTATCACAACTGCAAATTGTGCCAGAAGTTGGTTATGTCATATCTGTCAACTATGTTGTTACCTATTGCCGGAGGGAAATTAATATCATAATGATTTACCTAACTGCCAATTTGCGTAATGGTGATGGCCGGACACCATTGTGGCTAGTGCGTTACCAAAAGTGTCATTTGTCGTCACAACGATGGCAAACCATTAGTATTTTGACCATTATGATTTATTGTGCTTGGGCGCGTGTCTTAGAAATAACACTGTGGTTACTTCGGACAGCATTTTCTCGGATTCGGATCGGATACAGTGCGGAACCAGTAGCGTATTTTAGGATTCAGCGCCCTGGGCCTGCAGGCCCCTCCGCCCTTTTTGTTTTACAATTTTAAACTGAATCGTAACAGATAAAACACAGTTTAACACTGTTCATTAATAAGAGCCTTAATTAGGTAGTCTTTTCTAAATTTCTTCTGCTTGCACCGCCCCTCGCAGCCTGCCGCCCCGGGCCATGGCCCTTTTGGCCCTAGGGTAAATACGCCCCTGTGCGGAACCACTCTTATTATGTAATCTATTTAATAATGTACTATTAGTGACACAAATCAAGCCGCCCCTTCTGTTCCAGCTGCTCGGATAGTAGTCAAGAGTTGTACAGCTCTCAAACCAGTTCAGAGCAGACGTCGCCGGTCCGCGGGCGCTGCCGGCGACCCGAGTCTCCGCCGCCCATTCGCTCGCATCACCAGCTGCTGTACGTGCCATACAACGCGCACTACCACTACCAGCACGACTATAACCAACAGTGGACCGCACCAACCTCTGACTGTAAGTAATGTAATGTGCGTTAACTGGGTTTTTTTTTATGTTATTAGTTATCGAGACGAGCTGGTCGTTTGCCTGATGGTAAGCATAACGCCGGCCCATAACAATTGCAGTGCCACCCAGAACTTTGAAACACAAAGGCCTGCGCGGCACTGCAATGCGCTCGTTACCCCGAGACATTAGGTATTAAGTCTCATAAGCCCAGTAATTACACTGGATACTCTGCTCATCAAACCGGAACACAGTAATGCTTGCACACTACTGCTTGGCGGCAGACTTCACGAGCAAAGCGGTGGTAACAACCCAGACGGACATTCGCAGAAGAGTTAGTCCTCCCACTAACAACTAGATTCTTTAGTAAAACTCATAAAACAATTTAAACTGAGTTCCCAGGACGGTTTAAAAGTCTAATTAAGAATGTATTAATTAAAAAGCGTAAATATTTTCTAATTGAGGTAAATGACAAAGATGCATGGAGGCAAATAGCTAATCATTAGCATTAGGAACATTGTATTTTTTAACCGACTTCCAAAAAAGGAGTAGGTTATCAATTCGGTGGGTATTTTTTTTTTTTTATGTTTGTTACCTCATATCTCTGTCATTTATAAACCGATTTGAAAAATTACTTTTTTATTTGAAAGGAAGCGGTACAAATTACAACGTGGTGCTAGCGTGGTATCACTCAGACGGCCTCTAGCAGAAGAGTTCTTACCACCTGGTAAAACTACTACTGTAATATGAACAGTTAGTCGTGTTGGTCGGTACTATGCTACTGATCATAGATGCATCAAAATACTAATATACGTATTCCAAACTTCCAAACAGATATCAAAAAGCGCTATGACTTTAGTTTATAAGCATGTTTTACCCAACTACCAGATATTAACTAGATAACTTTTACCAGATATGAGACTGCCAATTATTATGAAATCTGGTATGTTTATTTACAGGAGGGTAAACAAACATGTCAGGTATACGAGTATACAAAAGGGGGGTAGATACATAAGGGGGCTGGTATATAAGGGAGCATCATACAAGTGTTTGATCTCCTGGACAGGGAGATTGCTACTTCAATTAGTGGACTATATTTCTCATTCCATTAAAACAAAAATCAATAACCATAGAGGGGACCGATGAAAGATGGGGGAGGTTTTATACAAATGTTGACAATTAAGGTTACAAGCAGTAAAATTTCGCCGTAATTTCGTACTTTCAAACATGAGATATATAAGTATATAGCTGGATCGTGCGACATTAAGGTTGCCTATCAATTGAAGATTTGTGGAGTTGGGAAAACTAAACACACAACAAACAACAAAATTCGAACCTCTATCCGTCTGTCTGTCATATAGAGTTTACACAGTTAAGAACCACTCGTCTTTACTACACAGCCAGCATAAGTACCGTCAAATTAATTGCTCAACGAATATGTGAGGTTCAATCATTCAGTGAAATTAAATACATACTAACAATTAGAGTTCACCAATCATTTGGAGCGGAGTTTAACTATTCAGTTAAGTTCACCATGTACACGAGCGTTCCAAATCCATCGCTCCGTGTGTCGTGCATTTAGTGGAACTACTTATGGTCCAATTTTGAGCCCACAGAAGGGCACTCCATTCCGGGAGCACAGTCGCTACATTTTTCGGTCATTCTGCGTCTCCAGTACTACCAATTTACGAAACGGATCGTCGCATCGGCCACTAACGATGAGTTGGAACGCTGGATTTGGAACGTTTGGATTTCTAATATTTCTATCACTACACGTAATCCATCTGAGATTCTCCACACACGGTTTTTGGAACGTTGGATTGGAATGTAGTGTATTGGAGTGCTCGTGTATGTGGGCTTCTTAGGTTTAACTCACGGTCAAACGGATTTTAGTGTTCGCCTAACCCTAACACGGTCTCATTTGATCCAATGCAAGACAGACCTTCATACCTGAAAAATCGAAAGAACATTTGGTTAGTTAAATTTTACGCTAACAGTTTCTAATACTTGTTATAATATATTTGAGACATATTTTCGCTGAATATCTGTAGTATTTGTTTTACTTTCGGCCTTGTAAGTATAAAATGGTTTCCATGAAAATATTTCTACAACTTAATTTGCGAGCTTATTTATTCTGGTTACTTTCCAAGAACATCATCACATTCCGACCAAATTTATATGGGACCCCGACCACTTCCAATAAAAAGACTAAAAATAGGAGCTGTTTTTGGAAGTAGGTTAAAAATTACTCCCATTATTTAGGTCACACGGCCCTCTCTAAGGTCAAAAACCTCTCTAAAATTAGCTGTGGCATAAGCACGATCAAAATACCAGTTGATTGACGCGACGCGTAACCAAAATGTTGGTACTTTTTTGTCTCAATGGATCAGCATTGCGGGTCAACGAGCAAATGCCGCCAGCATGCTGGGTACCTACGCTTCCAACTGGTAGTGGGCTAGCTAGATGTAGGTAGTGTTTATTTATGTATTAGCTATTTAATAAAGGCATATAGCCCGTTAAAAAACATACCAGTTTTTTTATAAAAATCATCTGTTTGTAAGCAAACAATACAATAATGCCAATTACAATTAGATAGTTGTATTCTTATTTGAAAACTTATAAAAAGAAGCCTAGATAACTATGACCGAAAAAATCACAATTTTTCTTTTTGGATGAAAGCATGCTGGAATACACTGCAATTGTTATGCTTACCATCAGGCAAACGACCAGCTCGCCTCGTTATCAAATAATATTGATGAAGGCCGCAAATGGTACCTAGGAGGGAAGTTGGGTTTTACATTTTTAACGGCAATTGAGATGTATGAGATTTTCAAATTCAATTTTTGTTTGCAGATAACAGGATGCCTAATACTTACTACCAGCAGGCCCGGAGTGGAGCGAGCACACCGCAGCCCGTGCCTGCGCAACCGCAGCGCGCCCATTACACGCATCCTCTGCAAATGCAGGTACTTTACCACTCTACTTTTTGTTTGGTGTGAGACGAGCTTGTCGTTTGCCTGAGGGTAAGCATAACGCCGGCCCATAACAATTGCAGTGCCACTCATAACTTTGAAACACAAAGGCCTGCGCGGCACTGCAGTGCACTCGTTACCCTGAGACATTAGATATTAAGTCTCATAAGCCCAGTAATTTCACTGGCTACTCTGCTCATCATACCGGAACACAGTAATGCTTGCACGCTACTGCTTGGCGGCAGACTTCACGAGCACAGCGGTGGTAACAACCCAGACGGACACTCGCAGAAGAGTTAGTAGCTACCGCTAACAACACTTTCTACTATACATCTACATTGACACGACTGCATACTACACTGCAACATATCTCCAACAAAAACTGGTTAATAATTACTTTGCCTCTCTATTACATACTAATCTACATAATTGATATTTGTATAGATTTTATAAGTCTCATGTAAGAGCGAAATCCTTAGTATTTAATAAATAGATAATGTGCTGGCATTTGGGTATACTCTCACGGTCGCAATGCAAACACCAAAGACATTTTGCCATGTTTTTGGAATTATCGCAATTTATATTTTAACGTTACAAAACTATAATTATAAATCCGAGCAAGCATGCACTGTCAGCTATCTGTTGTTTTTTATTAGGATATTGTATATTAGGACGTTTTAATACAAGTACTTACACTGAACTTTTTATTTCTAGTGTGATCAGACAAGGTAGAGCAATTTTCAGAAAAAAAGGACAGAAGGTGCCCTACGTGTACCCCAGAAATAAAAATACTTACTCTAAAAATATTTATTAATGTATACTCACATTTATGTATTCAACTTTATAAAAAGGGGCTTCTAGACAGTTTTTGTCTTCATATTGTAAGTCGAATGCTTTAATATAATTTGTCTATAGTATGTATTACTTAATCGGTAATAATTATGTAAAGTCAATTTGTTTTTCCTTCATGCAAGATTTTTAAATGGGACAAAGACTACACACACACCTTAGCTACCTTTATATGATGATTTTTTTTAAATTGTTTACTAAAAAACTACGAAACGTAATAACAACACCAATACGACATAAATTTAATACGAATGCGACATACACTGCCTCGCTCTGTCACCAAGTAAGACACGTCTTTATTAATTACACTCAATGAACATTGGACACATCACACACCAGTCTGAAAGGGGATTTTATAATATATTTCCATGATTACACTAGACGACAGTCGTGAGTCTCACGTAAATTATTGCCAACAACGAAAAATCTAGACTCCCGCAGTCGTCTGTCAATAGCTGACCCCATCACGCAGATGCATCGTCATGCGCATAGAGGTGCATCTCGGTAGGCACTAGCCGAGACTACGCCCAGTATCAGTCGCGCGGAAGGCTAGATCTGTCGCACAGATCAGTTATATGTAGCTAGATCTGTAGGTATATAATCTAGACTCTCTGTACCAGACGATTTAAATTTTTGATCGTTTGAAATTTAAAGTAATTGGATACGCCTCATTTATATGGAAATATTATAAGGCGTAACGATATTAACTGGAAACAGGTGAGTACTTTTGCGCCTTCCGTGTTTCAGCCGGTGTGGTCAATTATTCTATCTAAAGTATATGGATGATAATGGTGATGATTAACGCGGTCAACTTCCGCGAATCGAAAATCGGCATGATGATGTAGGTTTTACTATGAAAACTTTGTAGTTATATCCTTTGTGTCAGTTCATAAATTATATCGGCCATTCTATAATGATCGATAACTTGAATACAAATCTGAGTATTTTTAAGATGTGGAAGTAGTATAAATAGCAAGAATAGTAGATTTTTGGTACGTATAATTTGACCTTCTTATTTATTAGCATTAAATTATTACAAAAAGCAGCCTATATATAACGCCCTGCCCAGCCGCGCCGCACTAATCGCTTTTTGAATTCTTTGTCTGGAATCTACTTTTTGGACTCTCCCACAAGGTTATACCTACTTATGTCCAAAATTACTGTTTCCTATAAATCATAATTCAACATAACATTTACACGTAGTTAGAGTATTTTACCGAGGGATCATTCGGCGAATCCGCCAATGCGATAGCAGCAGGTATGACACGCCCTACATACAACAAGTTGTTTGTATGATAAGTTGTGAGAAACAACATATTTTTATGTTATCCTAATAACAGTTGTTTAAAAATATAATAAGCGTATGTTTAACAAAGCTTTTTTGAATCATACCTGATTAATCATTTTTGAAGTACAAAGGCAGGTCAAGGCGCTCGCGGTATTCTAGTTACTCGAAAATTAATTTTGTTTTCAGTGTGTTATTTAGTATGGCAACTTTCTCACGCTATAAATCATTCAAATCTTATTTATACCTTGATTCTATTGATTGAACTATTGATTAATGTACTTGGTATATCATTTCGTTTCAGACGCTCTGCCCTGCTCCAGCGCGCTACCGTCCGGTGCCGGCAGCACAACCAGGTGGCGGGAAGCAGATGATATGTTATTCTGAGAAGGTAAACCTCAAAACAATCTTGCTCAATCCTAGCAGGTACCTACCTACTTGATGGTAGACTGCGAATATGCGAAGGTGATTTTGCAATGATTTGTGCAAACTGCTAAGCAATCTAACGTGACCGCCGAAATTGTTTTTTTTCTATTTTTTTTTATTGTATTCCATATCGCTCCATAGGTTTCGCTGTGCTGTCTATGCTGTGCTGTTGTTAAATTTTTACTGTCTAGTGACCGAGACCTGAGCTCCCGAGACAGCTTCTGTTAATTTTAATTTCTTTTTTCTGACTAAGTTTTATTTTCGAAACCCCTTTGTTATTTACGAAAGGTTAACGATTGACCATTATCTCAACCTAACCAGGTGGTACCTAGTATTAACTCTTCTGCGGGTGCCTCTCTGGGTGGGTACCGCCGCTTTGCTTGTGTAGTCTGCCGCCAAGCAGTAGTGTGCAAGCATTACTGTGTTTCTTGATGACCAAAGTATAGTCACTGGGCTTACCTATGTGATTTGATACCTAATGTCTCGTAGCGGGCTCAATGCACAATGGGACACCAAACAAGCCTTTGTGATTTAAAATTTTGAGTGGCACTGCACTTATGGCGACTGGCGTTATGTTAATTATCAGGCAAAATACCCGCTCGTTTTGCTATCCAATAAAGTATAAAAAAAGTTCATTTACGGGGGATGTTGGGGAAAATTAGAATGCTTGCTGGGCGAACGATTTTCAACCTTAGGGTAGTATAGCTAGCCAGGTGTGCATTATAGGTTCTAGGACTTGTAATTTAAACTGTGCGAACATTATACATGTTATATTATCTCTATCAGTCCGTATACAAGAATATTAATAGATTCAACCTTTCTAATCCAAACACTTAAGATTTATTATAACAATATATAATATACAATTATTTTTTGTTTTATATACAAAATTCTTTGTAAATATAAGCACATAATAACTTGCGACTGATGATTTCATGTATTTTTGACAGCAAAATTATTACTCTAGCGAAAATATCCTACTATTATAAATGCGAAAGTTTTTGCATGTGTGTGAATGTTTGTTACCACATCTCCGTAACAACTAAATCGATTATTATGAAATTTGGAGTGTAGGCAGTTTAGGTTCTGGAATAACACATGGGCTATAATGTTATATACTACGTGACCGAAGACGCGAGCAGAAGCTATAGTTTCGTACAAAAAGATTAAATCTACTTGCTTGCGCTGCGGCTGAGTCACCCATAATAAACAATCTCAATAAACATAATATACAATATGTGTTATATAAAGGTTATTATATATACCTATTTTCTATATAATATTACTACAATTTAATTAAATAAAAATAAAATAAAACCACCAATAAATAATGTGGTGGGAGGACTAACTCTTCTGCGACTGCGAGTGTCCGTCTGCTTTGCTCGTGAAGTCTGCCGCCGAGCAGTAATGTGCAAGCATTACTGTGTTCCGGTTTGATGAGAAAAGTAGCCAGTGAAATTACTGGGCTTATGAGACTTACTACCTAATGTCTCAGGGTAACGAGCGCACTGCATTGCCGCGCAGGCCTTTGTGTTTCAACGTTCTGAGTGGCACTGCAATTGTTATGGGCCGGCGTTATACTTACCATCAGGCAAACGACCAGCTCGTCTCGGAACCAATAACCTAAAAAAATATGTTTTTCTTGCATTCGCGTCTAATTTTGAAATCATAGAAAATTTCGTTATGAATATAAAATGTTTAACAGATAGATAAGTACCTACTTATTTAAGCTTGGGATAGTTTTTTTTGTCTTTTACAAACTTGATTTACTTACCTAAGCAATGTTTGTAACTATGAATGAAAGTATGCATAGGTAAATTTATACGCTTATATATAAGTATACAATATTATATTACCATAATAGGCACTTCCTGCTCTTACACATCAGTAGGTAAGCTAAAAAAAACTCAATTGCGCAGCAGCTATTAACTTCACTCAACTGGCGAATATTCAGCTGAGCATTCAACTGAGAATAAGATGGATGACATGTGTTATGTCTCTTTGACTCCAGGTTGCAGCACCGTTGTACCAGCCTGCGCCTGGCTCCCCGTCCAGAGTAGTCAGGGGGGCACCCGAAGGCGCCCCATCAGGAGTCCCTACTGCCGCTGCCACATCGCCAATGGCTCCGCCGCAAAACCCCGTCTACTACGCAATGAACGTCTGACGTGGGGACTAGGTAAAATATCCTGCTCTATTGATATACTGATAGCTGAAGCACAGGGCCTTAAAGAAATATCCTTTTGGTTTCTTTTTCAGGTGAAGATCGTGGTGGGTCCCACCGGTGCAGTTCGCATCAGCGTCCAACCACCATCAAACTCCAAAGAGCCGCCAAAGTAACCGCTGCGAACCTTCATAGAAGCTAGCTATCAAGGCATACCTAAGCGGTGTCTAAACAATCGCCATTGTTAGTAGACCTTCCTTTAACAACTTCTGCTGAAACTTTTTAGTGTTAAAGGACACAAATCGTGCATTGAAATACTTGAAACCTGACTTTTCCTTCTTTTTCGTGCACGCATTCACACAAGGCATTCTACATAAGTACTCCACGCGCAACCACCGATCGCTTGCAGAGCTCCACAGATATTTTGACTATACATAAATTATAATCAAGATCATTTATCTGGTGGTCATAGCCGTCCATTGTAATTGCTTTGTCATCCTGTAAAAATATTAAAAGTTAAGTGTAACAGTTATTTAAAACTTCGTTGTTTATATGCTGGTATGATACCGTATAAGCGAATACCACCCTCCGCGTCGCCTAGTAGTGAAGCACTAACGCATAGTACCTCGGACTCAAAAATGACTCTTCCGATCTGGCAACAGACCGGAAGCGTGCCAAACATTACTATGCGAAATATACAGGATGATTGTTCTATTGCCAAAATGGAGCTTAAGGACATGTTTGCGTCTCTGGAACAAAAACACGAGAAAAGATACATAGCTCTAATGAATGCTATGCAGAATGGAATACGCTTGCATACGGAACAGAGAGAGGAGATTCGCAAATCTATGCACTATCTGGGCCGAAAATATGAAGACGCAGTGACCAGAATTAACCAGCTTGAAGAAGAGAGAGCCATTGACAAGCAGTACATAAACTTACTAGATGCCCGGCTCGACCGTCTTGAGCACAGCGTGATTAGTTTAACCCTCGAAATCAGGAACTTAAATAAAAACAAGTCGAAACAAAAAATGTACCAATAAATGCGCTCAATGTGATATATTATCAGAGCTTAAAAATAAGAAATATGTAGCCGATGAAGCTATCATGCTACATAAATATATAGTGTACCCGATGATGCTATACTGCAGGGCATTTCCCGACTTTTTCACATGGAAGGAAAGTACCTTAAATACTGTATGTAGAAAATGTAATTGAATGAAGACTTAATTTTTATTTTAAAACTAATATCAACTGCGTTCAAAGAATTTTAAATCATCGCCTGTCTGAACCGGGAATTGAACCTGTTAAATGTGAAAAAAACCCTATAGTTTTACTGTACCGATCGAAAGGGTCATATAGGGTAAAACCCGGATAGTTGCCTCAGTGGGATACTTGCCGCAGTGTCTAATACACTATGTTAGGGATGTTGGGGGTGTTAGTACTTTACTATAATTAGAAGCCCTTCTACCACAGGCCTCGGTGCCATGTAAATCGTCTGAATAGACGTACGCGTCTTGTCCGTGTGAGCAAAAAACTTCCGCGCCGAAACTTTGACGGGCGTCAAAATTATATTGGTCAGTAATTTTCATTGAATATTTTTTTAACTGACTGTGGTTTCGGTCAAGATTTTGTTTATTTGCATGCATTACAGTTTAAATTACCCTGTTTATTACGTTTTATTGTTATATAGTTTTTATTTATTTTGCAAATAAAAAGGGCAAGTATCCGTATCAAAAAGGATAGTTGCCCTATTTACCTTTGCGGATAGTCGCCCTTGGGGCAACTATCCGCAATTACAAATTCTTTAATAAAGCAAAGACTTTTTCTTTAGGTGAAATTCAGTAGGCGACGTTCCCAAAATACTGGCAGCATTGCCACGTTGAATGGCAATGCTTTATCTTTGACCTAAGTAGAGCCCAGCATTTGGAGGTTATTTTTATTGTATTTTTATTTTATAGTTTAAAACATTAAAACTGAAATACTTACTATTTAATAATGTTAATTAATATTTTATTAGTAGATACTTAATAAAGGAACGATAAACAATAAAGACGGATTACTTAAATTGACATTAAATTTGTTTCTATCTAATAAAATCATAGTGTGGCGTCTATAGCCCTGCACGAGGCAAGTATCCCCCGAAGCATTTTTTCCGTTAGGCTACTATCCGCCACGGTAGGCAACTATCCCTTTTTTGAGAGGTCTAATAAAATAGGATTTACTCGAAAACCATATTAATTATGATTACAAAAATAGGCTCCTATTAAAGATTAAAGACCTATGTTTTGACATACATGTTGTATTAATCTCAGTAAGTACATATTTTTGAATAATAGAGCCTTTATGAAAAGTGCGGCAACTATCCGGCTTTTACCTACATTTAGTATTGCAGTTTTTTTGCAATTCTTTGAATGCAGTAAAAAGTTTTATAAAATAAAAATGAAGTCTTCATTCAATTAAATTTTATATCTACAGTATTTAAGGTAATTTCCCTCCATGTGGCAAAGTCGTGGGATGCACTGTGTATAATATAATGCACACGGAGCACCAAAACGATCACCTAGCGGACTACCTACGTTTCGTACGTAGATAGGTATACATTTTTAAAAGCCTTCCTAGTGATTGTCTGGCCAAGGAAGTTACTGAACAATTTTCTAGTATTTTTGCTGAGCATGAGCGCCAGTCGCCAACCACATATCCGCCTTTGATGCCAAATTATTTCTAATTTGAGTCAGTCATAGTTAACTCAACCCATTCGGTTATGTATATGAATAACACTATTTTATAATGTCAGTAGCTTTAAAATACCTACTGGGCTATTGTATCGGTCACATATTGGTGGATACAAAGCTTCCGACATTATACAGCCTGAGTTAGAATTGGTATGTTTTCCTGAAAGGGGGTCAATGTACTCTTGGAGATCAACAACATTTGTTTGACGATTTTTTTAAATTTGGAATTTTTCATTGAAGAAAGTGCATATAAAATTTACGTCAACATTCTACTACAGAATTTCCGGACAGCCCTAGATCAGCTGATTCGCTTGAACTATGTTGACCTTTTTTAAATGATGATGTTGATTGGAACAGACATAGAAAAATTCCAAAAAATACCGCGCATTTCACGTTTGAAGTTGAATAAATTTATTTTGTATGGAAATTTGGAATGACTACCTATTTCCACGGGATGTTCTCACAACTTGTTGTCAACCCCAGGTCTTAATCAACCAGGATAACATACCAAGTCTAGCTCACTCAAGTAGATCTGCTTACATGTCCATACAAGAGGGGAGGAAAATGTTGAATTGTTTTGAGACAAAATCGATCCAAGCAACGGTACTTGCAATATAACTAATAGCAATAACTATAATACGCGATCACTATCGCTTTAAATAAATCTATGTCTATTACGAATCTTAACTAATAGATAAATACACGGATTGAATGAAACGACAGTAACCAAACTAATGTTTTTGACAGATTGTAAATAGACTTCCATAAGGTAAACATGTAGGTATTATTGAAGTTAACGAAAAATGCAAACATTATTTTGGATGGCATCTCTCATCAGTCAACGTAACAGGAAGCCAAACAATATTTATTCACGTTTATATATTCGTGCCAAACCTTTTTAGCAGTGCATGTTAGCTGTTATATCGAGTATCTAGTCTTAATTCATTGTTGCCGTTTCCTACGGCCCGGCCTAAAATGTCATCAATAAACTGTGCTACGCTCAGCTAGGGTTAATTAAAAGGTGGGACGCCCCGATTTTCGGAAGCCACGCTAGTAATCATTTAGTTACCAGTTAAGTCAATAAACTAAGTTCACCTAAGTGATAGTTTGCTTTTGCTTATTGTATATTCCGTTGTTAGAAGACGCTTCGTAAGTAGGTACCTATGTGTCTCATAGAGCTGAATATCGAGAATGGATATTTGTTTTTGTATATAACATTGAGGAAACTATGAAAGTAAATCCGTTACCGATATTCAGTTCATTTTACAATTTAATTAGTACAAAAGTATGATGACAGTCGGATTATGTAAACATGTATAGTTGTAAGTAAATGTGGCATTGTATTGGATGCGGCACTGGAAACTAGTTAATTGAAAGTGCCTATCGATGGCCATATTGTACCGGTAGACAAAATAGAAAAAAAGTAAAGGAATCGCACAACTGTCTGACCAAAAGAACGACCAAAGTTTTAACCTCTTTGAAAAATAGAAAACAAAAAATGATGTATTAGTTATCATAAGAGTTCGGTATAGAAATCAAAAGTTAAAGTGTTTACCAGTATTCATAAGTATTGAAATGAATATAGAGACAGCGAGTCACCCTCATCGGCACAGGGGACCGATTTTTGAATTTCACGAGTGACTTCGAAATCACCTGTGACCAAATTCTCAGCGATGACTTTGAAATCACTAATTTTCAAAAGTCGTATTTTTTAAAGTCATACCCTGTATATACCAACATGCAACTATTTCTCAGCTTTGATCATAGGTAAACTTATGAGTGTATTCTATTCAATTTTATTTTTTAGTTTGAAATTGTTTTTAAGTCAAAATTGGCACATAATATTTGTATTATGGTATGATAGTTTTAGTAACCGGCTGAGATTCAAAAATACGACTTTGTAAATCGGTGACTATCGTCATATCGCTGATATTTAGTTGCTCGGTGACATTCAAAAATAGTACCCCAGAACAGGGATAGGTAGTTAGGTACCTATATTATTTTTTGTGCGCACAGACTCGTGACAAAAAAGATAGCAACTATCTAGTAAAAACTTTGTGGTCCGCAGGTAGGTTTACCAAGGACAATGTAATAAAAAAAAACATTTATAAATATCAATTTAAAAAATCACAATGCATACACAAAGCCATTTGAACTGTTACTAGTATTTGGTACAAGAATTGATTACGTAGGTACGCCTTTACTTGTTGATACAGATAGTCATATTACTTAGTAAGAAATATTTTTATCCAAATTTGTAAATTAATGTTGTGTAAATAATAATTAATACTAATATACATGAGAAAATGCCAAATTTTAGCCCACGTTTATTTCGTAGAAGTAAATTAGCAACGTAGTTATTTGCTTAACGAAATAATATAGGTATTGCGAACTAAGTATTTAATATTTTCGCAATTAAGTTATAAGTAGTCATAAAGTGGATTTTTTCTTGTCTGACATAAGTGAATACTTAGCCTAATTTTTTTAATTATCAGTCACATATTAATTACTGACATGCCTCTAGGCTAAGGGATTTGTCGTTTTTGTAAATTCGTTCTTGGTCACCATAGCCCCCCGATACTTCACCCGACAACACCAATCCAAGGTGTATCATGCGTAAACGTAGAACCATTCGGGCTTCTTATCAAACCCTTTCTCAATATTAATAGTAGAGTGAAGGTTTTTAATGTCAAAGGCCATATTTGATTAACACATTAACTAACTTACTTTGAAAAAAGTGTAGCTTTCTTTTTTAACATTTAATTCAATCAAAAACCCCTTCGAAATATTCGTAATTATACATATTATGTTATATATAAAGTAGGTAAGCCTTACTTAGTTGCGTTGGGTTTACAGAGAACCAGATTTTACGTTGGTTATATAAATATAATATATGAACACTTTTGTACAAAATTAGTTTTTAAAGGATCAGCTGTCGAACATCTTTCCATAGTACAGTCGCAGTAAGAAAAGGTTCGTCAGTTTAAGATCTATTTTTGTTTGCGCAGTCGTTGTTTGGTGTTAAGACTCCTTGCTACGTGGTTGTTTAGTCTATGCCAGTATTGCGTTAATGTCACAACGATTCTGATAAAATAAAATTTATGAATAAAGGGAAAATTAATGGGGAAATGCAAGTGATACTGACACACTTTGACAGTTAAAAAAAACAAATTTGATTTATTTTTGGCCAGGCGAAGGAATGTTGATGTAAACTGTACATTGACCAAAGGTGAATGCCATTTTTTCACTTCATTAAATGATAGTATTATATACAGTAGTCTGCAAACTGCTGTAAGATCAAAAAATACTAATTAGTGTCCTTACGTGATAAAGGAAAGAATTTAGAGTCTGACGAAAGTATTCTTACCGTGACTGTATATAACAAAATGCGAAGTAAAAACTTTTTGTTAAATACCCTGTCCTTTTTTTTAAAATAAGTAGATAATAACTTAATTATATTTGATATACAAATTCATATTTACCAAATATATTAATTACTACTTAGTTTGAATGACTACTTAACGCCTACTTAAGTGTTTTTCGTAAATTGAAATTTTTATATGACCTCATATTATAAAAAAAAAACCTTAACCTTGAGTCTGCCGGCAACGGGTTAGGGCCCGTGATACCGATAGTGAGAATTGCAGGTTGAAACATTCTGAGAATATGACTGTGCAGTTCTCTTGACTCTGACGAGAGCCTCTTGGGATGTTGGGTTTGTTGTTTGTTTAGAATGTTACCAAATAATTTAAAAACTTTTTTCCTATTTAAAATAGAGATATCTTTTTGCAATGTGATAGTATGATATTGTTTTGCTGCTTAGCAGTGCTTGGTATTTTGTAGGTTAGCTACCTTCGTTTGGACGAGTTTAATGCATAAAATAACAAAGTGGTTAATTATGTTGTAAAACGTGAGTTATTCACGTTTTTATGTCGTTTTTATTAATATGTTCATATTATGTTAAAACAATATTACACAATACAAAATGTTGCCAAAATATATAATTATTTTATACGTTTTTGTAAATATTATTTTTATGGGTTGTTAATAATATATTACTTATATGCTTCTGTGTAAATATGCAATTGTGGTATATTTTGTTAAATTTTCCGCATGCATTTTTTTAATTTGATTATAATAATTATCTAAGGCACACATTGGGAATAACAGTTATAAGTACATAAAGCAAATAATAATTATAGTTATTCCATATACTGTTACATCATTACCATTTAATTAACAATTATAAGAAATATATGTACTTAATCAAAAAATTGTTATGTAAGTATAATTATAATTGTAGATGTCTTTTTATTAAACTCAACTATATATGTATCAATGTGACTAATAATTATATTATAATATGTAAGAAATGAATTGAACTATTTATTTTGTTATTAATGACAAAGAGAAAACAAACATTTTTGGAATTTAATTCTACAAATTGTAACTATCCATTTCTTAATAAAGAATTTTACCAAAATTACATATTATTTACTTTGGGTAGGTAATGCTTTGATCATTTAAAATAATTGTTAAAAGTTAGAAAAAAGACTTTGTTTCTTATCGATTTTCGATAGGTATACAATACCATTGTTTATAATTTTTATCGATCAAGGTGTATGTATGTACCAATCGATGTTTAGGGTAATATGGATAGTAGATTTCTTTTATCTTAGAAACCTAAGATCAAAATGTATAATGAGTGTTAGGGCATAAAAATGCAAACAGATAAATGTTTTAAATTACTGTGTACAAAATGTATTTGTAGATTGATAATCAAATAAAAAATAATTGAAAAAGGACATTGATGTCATTATTTTTACGCTAGACTATGTTGGTAATAATCATGCCTGCAAAGCGGGGTCTCTGGGTTCGATTCCCGGTAAGGGCAGAGTTTGTGTGAGGATGATAAGTATTTCCCCGGTCTTAGAATTTAGATGTTTGAGCTGTCACACAAAATCAACAACAGCACATTTTCGCATTCCCGCCAAAAAGTAAAAACCCTAGTTTGTGTTTGTGCTCCTGACCGCTTCCCAATACAGAACAGGGCTGCGTTCACAGCCTCCACACCAGGTGCAACCGTACGCTCTAACGCTCATATTAAAATAAAAAGAGTTAAACGGTTGAATGGTTAAACTATGTCTGGTCTCTTTCAATTCAGTTTAAAATTGACCAGAACAACAAAGTCAAAACATAGTTTAACTAAACTCAGATCAGTTAGAGCGTTCGGTACATAAATACGTTCGGTTGCACCCGGTGTTATCAGTGAACGCAGCCCAGAAGGATTGACGGGTGAAATCGAAAGAAAAACAAGCTTAGGTGGAGAGTTTTGGCGGGAATGCGAAAATGTGCTGTTGTTGATTTTGTGTTATTTACTAAAACCCGTGTTCTATCGAGTGTTAATGTGTAATAATGGTGGATTATTAACCATTGGGTGTTCGTAGGCGTGCATGAGTGAAAGGCAAATGGTACAAAGACGAGAAGCGTGTATTTTCGTATTCTATCCAAAACTCCATAGAAGCTTCAGTAAAGTATCCACCGCTTTACTGAAGCATCACTTCGACTTGACCGCGCTTAGACTAAACCTTAACGTGACTTTGACGACTTTCATGCACCAAAACTAGAGACTTATTACATATTATTATTAATTAGTATATAACTTGACACTGGCTAAATACGCTAATCGCGTGGAGCCAAAAACAAAAAAAAAAAAAAAAGCTTGGGTGCCACTGTCACCACTAACCAGGTGTTACTGTCAAGTTGAGTGTTGACAACTTGACACAAAGTGTCAGCGTCAAAAGACGTGTAACTCGTTACTACTTACTCGATAGCGCAGTCCATATAATTTGTGATAGCAAATAGCAATAGCCAGAAGAAGGAAAAGAAGCAAAATTTTAAAGTTAGGAGCAGAAAATAATACAAACATTGCTTACGTTTCACCAAGAGTATATTGTACAGTGTATTACAGTGACCGCTGGTTCGCAATTTATCTCTTGTGTGTTGCTCTCAAAACTACAATTCTGTTCCACAACAAGTAACCCATTTCGTCAATATGAGCCGCCGCGATAAAAACGAAGATGATGACGGTGGCAACGTGTTCCAAAATCTCAACAAAACGACTCTGCTTCAAGAGGCTCGGTATTTCAACTCGACACCCGTCAACCCCAGAAAATGCGTTCATATTTTGACCAAATTAATTTACTTGTTGAATCAAGGAGAGAATTTGAGCACTCAAGAGGCAACAGATGTGTTTTTTGCGACTACTAAGTTGTTCCAATCCAAAGATGTGATGCTGCGTCGGCTTGTATATCTCTGTATCAAGGAGTTGAGTTCTATCGCTCAGGATGTGATAATTGTGACTTCTTCGCTGACGAAAGACATGACAGGAAAGGAGGACTTGTACCGAGCAGCAGCAATCCGGGCGTTGTGTAGTATTACAGACAGCAGCATGCTACAAGCAATCGAACGGTACATGAAGCAAGCCATTGTTGACAAGAACCCAGCTGTAAGCTCAGCTGCTCTTGTGTCCGCCATGCACTTATCTGCATCAGTCCCAGACTTGGTCCGCCGCTGGGTGAATGAGGCACAGGTATAATGAACATGTCAATTTTGAAGTTCAACTTACATTATCAATTAAATGAATAACCTCAATAATTTGTCCTGTAGTTTTAGCTCTTTCAGAATTAACCCCAAACAAGTAACATAGAGTTTAACAA
Source organism: Crocallis elinguaria (assembly GCA_907269065.1). Classification (NCBI taxonomy): domain Eukaryota; kingdom Metazoa; phylum Arthropoda; class Insecta; order Lepidoptera; family Geometridae; genus Crocallis; species Crocallis elinguaria. The sequence continues at coordinate 11,835,699 of OU026077.1, forward strand.
TAATTTGTTAACATTCAGTCTTGTATCTGTAGTCAGTTTTAACAAGTACCCATAATTATTTAGGTATTGAAGATAATTCTGTTAGGTTTACCTGCAGACCTGCATTACTTAGTTTCATGGATAAAGCTAATTTGAAACAATAATAGCACAATAATTGGGACCCATTAATCAACTTGTTTCAATTACTGGACAAGTATAGAAAAAGTATAGAAAAAAAGAAAGTATAACAACAATTTTCTTGTTGTTATATGTTTTTTTTTCTTTTGTCTCACCTTTGATCGCAATCTCGCCTGATGGTAAGCGACAATGTGGTCGAATGTGTAGCACACTTGCCTAGGCGATACCTGTTCACTCTCGTTTTGAAGACTCCCAGATTATATTTATCGGGAAACACAGAAGTTGGGCAACAAATTGCATTTCTTAGCAATGCATATTATTAATGATGAAGGAAAAGGCTTAGGCTGAGATTCAGAGATGAATCTAAGCGTGGACTCGCTTAGACTACGCTTCCATACGTCAAAATTCTATACAGTTTTGACATATGGAAGCCAAAGTGTACACTTAGAATCGTCTCTGAATCTTAGCCTTAGTGCATATAGGAGGAATATTAACCATAAAAGAGTGGCACATTGCTGAGTGTCTTAAGCGACAACAACCAGCAAATAAAAGTGCTGTTTACTTACACAGATTTTATTTTTATTTTATTTTATTTTATTTGACGGGGGCTTACAGCTAACTTTACAAAAGAAATTATGAAAATAACACACGGAAGACCATTTAAAAGCCTCCACAGTTAGTAAGAAAGTATAATCTACAAAAACTAACTAATTACAAAATACTAATTACTATTACCGTGAACATGCATAGTAGGGTGGAGCACGGATGTATGAAAAAAAAAATTTGTTTCTATTTTTAGTTGTAATAGGGGGTGATCGGTGCCTTATATTGAAGTTAAAATAAATATAATTTTTCAATTAATTTGATGAATATCTTCTGCCTCCGCATTGATCTCAAAAATTTAGATATAATTGAAAAAGTCTCGTACAGTTCTGGCCAAACATTAAGCTTAATTTAATGGTAAATGGGTAATAAATGATACACAATACATAATTCGAATATTTATGAACTAACTTTAATCTAAAATAATACAATTTTGTTATAAAATTAAATAAATAATTTAATTTAATAATTGTTAAATAATTTCTGGAATAAAATAGGTCTGTTTATTAATATTTCATAAATTTACATTTCGTCAAATTGGAGTAAAAAACCGACTTTTTTCACAAATTCAAGGGTGTTGCGGAGGCTGTTACTGTAAATCAAATCAAATAACATTTTGCATGAATTAATTTGAGTCTAAAAGGCACCAAATTTTTCACTATTAGATTACTCAAAACCGATTTTTTTTTTCACTCCACCCTAATGCATAGCCACTTTATGGGCTTCTATGTAGCATACAATTACTGCTTAACACATTATTGACAGAGGAACAGCTACTAATAAATAGGTCAGTCATAGTGTGCTCGGATCTCATTAATTTATTGAAAGCAATAGAAGAATTTTGTTGATAGATAATACATGTGAACAGAATATTGTTAACAGTGTTATATTTACGATAAATTTATTAATCTAATATAACTTATTATTCATTTTCAGGAGGCTATTACTTCTGACAATGTGATGGTGTCATACCATGCACTTGCTGTTGTTGCACATGCCCGCCGCAATGATCGACTTTCCACTGTCAAGCTGGTCTTGAAATTAACCCGAGGACCGCTTCGCCATTCACCTTACGCACTATGCCTTCTCATCCGTCATGCTGCTAAACTTGCTGAGGAAGATCCCACTGAAGCATCGGAGCCCTACATGGAATTTATAGAATCTTGTCTGCGTCATAAGTCCGAAATAGTTGTTTACGAAGCTGCTCACGCCATCGTAAATCTGAGGAAATCTGCCAAAGACTTAGCGCAAGCTGTTTCAGTACTTCAAATATTTTGTGGCTCATCCAAAGCTACACTTCGCCTAGCCGGAGCTCGAACACTGGCTAAACTAACAGCAAAACATCCTAATTCTGTTGCTGCTTGTGCAGTTGATCTGGAAAATCTTATTTCTGACCCAAACCGCTCTGTTGCTACCCTAGCAGTCACCACTTTGCTTGCTACTGGAGCTGAAAGTTCTATTGACCGTCTTATGAAACAGATATCTAGTTTCATGTCAGAAATATCAGACGAATTCAAGATCATTGTTGTACGTGCTATAAGACGTTTGTGCTCTAAGTACCCACGAAAACATCAGTCTCTGGCAGCATTTTTAGCTGGCATGCTTCGCGATGAAGGTGGACTTCAATACAAAAGTGCCATTGCTGATGCATTAATTGCACTGGTTGAAGAAAATCCTGATGCAAAAGAAACTGGGCTGGCCCACCTCTGCGAGTTTATTGAAGATTGTGAACATGCTACACTAGCTGTTCGTATTTTACATGTCCTCGGGCGCGAAGGCCCAAAGGCTCGTCAGCCATCTAGATACATTCGATATATTTACAATCGCGTAATTCTGGAATCGGGCCCAGTGCGTGCTGCAGCTGTTTCAGCAGTCGCACGTTTTGGAGCCGCGCGTCCTGAACTGCTTCCAAATATCAGAGTACTTTTGCAGCGTTGTCAACTCGATGATGAAGACGAAGTGCGCGACCGTGCTGTTTATTATTGCGCTATTTTAGATTCGGGTGATCCTCAACTGATCAATGATTATATTACCCACATTCAGGTTCCAAATCCGGTTCTTCTACAGAAAGCTTTGATGGACCACCTTGCAACAACTCCTGATGAACTATTTAATCTTGACTCAGTGCCTACTGCAGAGGAACCTCAAGAAACCACAGAAGCTCCCATTGAGATTGAAACCCGTAAAGTACAGGTGGTTTCATTGGAAGAGCAATATGCAGATCAGCTGAAGGTGATACCTGGTATTGAGAAGTTTGGACCTATATTCAAATGTTGTGAAGGTGTTGAATTGACCGAACCTGAAACCGAGTACCTTGTCCGTTGTGTGAAGCATATTTTCGCCCGACATTTGATCTTACAGTTTGAGTGCTTGAACACTCTTAGTGATCAGCTATTGGAAGAAGTTCATGTCCGTCTAGAACCCACTGCGGGCTACAAGTTGCTCGGTGAAGTAGCTTGCAATCAGTTACCGTACGACAAACAAGGAAGTGTTTTCCTTATATTGGAGTTCCCAGAAAATCCTATAGAAACTTTGGGAAATATTAAGGCCACTTTAGAATTTATAGTTCGGGACTGTGACGCTACCACCGGACTACCCGATCCAGGAGAAGGTTATGCTGATACTTACCCACTGGAGGAGGTAGAGATTGGTTGTGCCGATCAATTCCGTGCTCGAGCCGCATCGGACGATTGGGAGGCTTCGTGGGAGAGAGCGGCATCTGCTGCTGAGGCATGCGACACGTTTGGCCTATCACAATCTGACATCAGCGCGGCTGCCTATGCGGTGTGTGAGCACTTGGGGCTACCTAGAATGGCCATTAGCGGTGATGGAGTCAAGGAGATCCGTGGAGGAGGCCTGTGGCGCACTGGCGTGCCGGTATTGGTCAGGGCGCGCCTGGTGGCTGCGCAGGGTTCGGTCACCATGCAACTTTCTGCACGTTCACCTAAAGAAGAGATCGCCACGCTTCTTTTGGCCGCTGTCGGTTAATTCTACGTAGCCGTTTAAGAAATTTCTACACTCATCGGTGACTTAATAATATTTATTTTTACATTACGAAAGGTCACATTCGTAATATAGTATTGTTTTTCTTTCTTTATTTACTTACTTTCTTTACCTATGTATAACACATTTACATTTTAGCGACTTCAATAATTGTACTTATATATGCCTACAGCAATTGAAAGTTTAGATAGGGATAGGACGTAAGCATAGAGTAGTTAGTCCGCGCATGGGCTCATTGACGATCGTGTTGAATTCCTGTCCGCGGTCTGTTCTTTTCACCGATAAGTGTCGAAATTAAGTAAAAACGTTTTTATATTATTTATAATCTATTCTCATTATTAGCCATTGTGTCAGAGTCCACTATGAGTGTGCGTTCGTTTTTCTATCATCATGAAAATGTATTAAAGCTGTAAAAAAAGAAAAATGGCAAAAGGTGTCGTCAAACAGAACGCGTAGGTACCTATCGCGCTATAGCGCTACATCCTGACGCCGCACTATAGTATAGCGCCGATTGTACTGTGTCGGTATAGTACTATCAAACAGTGTGCAGTTCGCGGAGTACTGCTAGCGCTCGCGTGTTCTATTTGGAGAAACCTTTATTATTATTGTAACTTTAACTGGGAACATTCCGAGCAAATCTTTTTGAGCACCGCATCAATTCGTGGCGCTGGGAGTGGGCGCGGGTGGTGTTCTCTGACCCCCCCTTTAGCGCCTCTCGACACGTACTCCGCTCAGGTACAGAGAAGAGGTAGAAGGTACTTCCAGTGGCTCTACAACATTCCGCGACGTACTGTATAATAATAAATTGATACATTTTTAACTTAATCGATTAAATATGACAATGAGTAATAAATAAAATGATAATATTTTCTTATTTTATTTAATAATTTCACTTCTAGAATTCAATATTACTACTTATAGTATGAGTATTATGTTATGTAATGATGTATGTTGGAGCAGACTTTTAAAGTAACGGGACACTCCACAAATCCTTTTAATTCCAAGGGACTCCTCATCAAATGACTACAAATAAAAGACACTGCAAAGCTTATCCTATACTAGTAATGCATTCATCTATGGCTATCCAGCGATTCAATGACAAAATTAATTCTCGGTAATAAAGTAATCGCTGTACTAGAGCACCAAGCAGTATAGAGCCATCTGTGAGGACCTGTATAAACTAAATAAGTACATAACAGATCATTGCCTGCGCTTTACGGCCGGGAAAGCAATAGCGACGTTCTCGTGTGTTTGTAGAGCTCACACAGCTAGAGCATATTTGTTTACAAAGCAACATAGATGGCGCTAGAAGTATTTGTTCGGTTTCTATAACCCGACCCATTCCTAACGAGTAACACTGATGTGACTCGTTAGGAATGGCAGGTAAAAGGCGGGTTGGGAACCCCAACTACAACCCCTATCTAACTTGAAGCACCTAATACAAATATTATGAATAGTGTTGCCTTGTGATAATGTTTATATATAAGAAGTGAAAGGAGCTGTCTTGCATCTCATTTCGGAACTTCCTTTTGGGGATTTTCGAATGCAGAAAAAATCCATGGTCCATACAAAGTCAAGGACCTACCCCACATTTTTAATAGATAGTGTGTATAGTTTTCAGTTTCTGAAATTCTGAAACTGGATGCCGACTGTATCATTGTGGCCGGCCTAAAAGCTTTATAGCCACAGATCAGAAATAGTTTTAATTCTGCTCTAATACCTAGGTACTCGTACTGAATTTATAATGTATCCGTATGTATCTAATGCGAGCTTTTAGTCAATTAATGTTAGTCCATTTTAGCAATGAGTAGGTATTACGTTATTAGTTTATTAGTATTAGGTACCTTTTACGTAGGTATATTATAATTAATTTGGTAATAAAACAAAACAAAATCATGTTTGATTTTTTATCAGAAATTATTAATAAAGAAAAGTTATTAAATATAAGTTATTGGTGCCTAAAATAAAGTAAAATAACAACTAAGAATAAGATTATAATAATTAAAATTAAACTTTAACATTTAAAAACTTGTAAAAGTTTCATTCAAAAACATTAAATACCTAAGCAATGTTTACCTCACATATCGCTATGACCCAGATACCTATAAGATAAAAAACTACTAACTAAACTATACAAATTCCAAATTTCATCAAAATCTATTTTAACGGAGATACATAGTAACAAACATTCACACAACCAAACTTTTGCATTTGTAATATTAATAGGACAGTATGAATGGGCTGGTTGTTCCGGTGGGTCACGCTGCTATAGGTACCTCTCCTGCTGGCGCTGGTTACTGTTGAGCTAAGGTAGTGGCGCGCTTCTCGTCGGTGCTGGGCGTGCCCACGTGCACGTAAGCACGGGCGGGCCAGGCTGTAGGACGTGCACGTTCCATCAGGCCGAGGCACGATGCCATACTGCTGGCCGTCCCGCTCCGCGGCCACGACCTTGTAGTGGATAGCGAGTGGACTGATATCACCTGCAACCAGATTTGAGAGTAACATAGGCTACTTTTTATAACGGAAAAATGAACTTTTCCTGTGGGAACGTGGGTGAAACCGCAGGCAGAAGCTAGTATACCATACACAAACTTATATGCTTACTAGCAGCTTCTGTCCGTAGTTTCTCACACGTTCCCACAGGAACCGTTCATTTTACAGGGATAATATTTAGCCTATGTTACGCTTCGGTCCGTAAACTATATCTATGCCAAAAATCACGTCGATCCGTTGCTGTGTGAAAGGACAAACCATGGACATAAGTATGGATTAAATAGCTACGCGCAACACAGTGTAAAATAAAACATATTCTTTTAGCAAAATTGGATTCATGGGCAATTCAGGGACTAAAATTGACATCTCCTTAAAAAAAATGGTCCAGCAGATTCGGAGCAAATTGACGGCGACAGACGGACAGACCCACACGAGTGATGCTATAAGACCATTTGTCCACCGCCGCCGTCACCGAGAACGAGATGGCACCGTCGAAGTAGCGATAGCGTTATGTTCTCTTTGTAGCGATACATACATTTAATATAGCCGAGTGTTTCCCGCACCTCCATCACCCGAGCGGTGCCGACGCCGAAGTAATGAACGCACGAAATAATCTCTTTGTCGGTGACGTCTCGGTGATGGCGGCGTGGGACAAGCGGCGTAAGGTTTTCGTTTTTTCATTCGGAAGTACGGAATCCTAAACATTACCGAGCATGTACGGCGAATAACTCTACGGCTATTCAAAGGTGTAGCTCGGATGAGAGTTCGGCGTAGCACGCTACGCCACGCCGTAGCACGGTAGCCAAGTCGGTTTTTTACTTATTATTTACACTATGTGGAGTTAGAACCGAGAAAACCGACACTAAAATTTTCGATCGAATCAGCTTGATCACGTCACGGCAGTAACGCAATCGCTAATGAAACGTAAGCAACGTTCGCTACGGTCAATACTTGGATGGGTGATCGATATGTGGTAATTATAGAACATGCCGTGCCACAAATTAAAAGTGCGTTTAGCCCTATTTGTCTGTTGTTGTACTTTAGTGGTTCTACATTATATTGTTATACAATTTATCTTTATTACAAATTACCTTAGAATGATGGTGGAGCAGTGGACGGCTTTCAGTTGAAGAGCCATCACCTTCAATACTTCTGGAGTGGTACCCTTGAGCCATGCGGAGGAACACCAACATAGCAATTGCTAACTCAGCCGCGTACACAAAATATTCTGTTGCCTGAAACATAATCGTTTATGACAAGGCACAATTGGCCTTTGATAAATGCAGTAGGTGGTACGATAAATGCAGCAGGTAGTACAATAAATACAGCAGGTAGTAAAATAAATACAGCAGGTAGTACTCATCATATAACTCATGTGGACGTAAGGGAAAACACCTCATCTCGCGCATTTTACCAGATGGTATAGATAGGACTATCTTCCTGCGAGTGTCCATCTCGGTCTGTATTACCATTTTGCACGTGAAATGTGCCATTAAGCAGTAAGCATTACTGTGTTCCGGTTTGATGAGCAAAATGTTCAGTGAAGTTACCGGGTTTATGAGACTATAATACCATAGATTAATAGTTTATTTTAATATTAATGGAAGTTTTTACACGACTTGTCAAAGTCAAAAAAGCTCAAAAAAAGTAAAAAATGGGAGTTTTCAAGACGAGAGAGAATAGGTTTCTCAAATTCATCTCAGGAGATCGTCGTTAAACGTTGGCAGAGGGATATACTCATAAGAGGCTACGTCCCTAGGCCCTACGTTTTCTCGTCGAAGTTTGAAATATTGTGAAATAATATAAATTCCAAAAAAGGACTATAAAATTAGCCAGTAACATGTATTCAAAAAGTATAATCGCCGACACTTACCCTCGACTCAAAGATCTTTGTTTGCGCGACAAGTATCACGATCAGATTGCCGAAGGCGACGGACACATACCACGCAGCGATAGTTATCGTCTTCATGCTTTTTGGTGCCTGAAAATACGTATTTTAATTAAACTTGACAGATGATATTAGCGTTTTTAAGCTCCTCTAAAAGTATCGATAGGTTCAAAGACCTTTATAAATTACCTGTCTTTGGATTCAAATTCAATTCATTTTAAATTTCATCAAAATCGCTTTACTCGTTACAGAGATACGTGGCAACAAACATTCACACAAACACAAAGTTTCGCAATTACACTATGTACTAGTAAAATAGGATAGGGACGTAATGGGATTGTAAAAGGAGTGTCTGAAGTTGCAACACTGAAATACGTCTTTGTTTTTCGACTACCAGATGTGATACAAATTGGTTTATTGATATTAATTAGCGTTTGACCACTATCTCACCTGAGTGTAAGTGATGATGAGATCGGTGATGGTTAATAAATACTCTATACATATATATTAGGTCGGGGAAAAAGTCTTTTCGCATTATAGTATGTATGAACTTGTAATAAAATCTCTTTGGCTATACTATTTGTATCTGGCTGTTTTTGGTATCATATGAAAGTTTAAATTTTAAAGAACATAATTCCAAATTCAAATTAGGAAAATGTGTGATTTTCATTTGTTTTTCGTACTGTCAAAATGAGTGAATCTAATGAAGAAATTCGATACATTTTAAAATTTTACTACAAAAAAGGTAAAAATGCAACGCAAGCCGCGAAAAAAATTTGCGATGTTTATGGACCTAGTGCAGTGTCTGTGAGAGTAGCACAAATTTGGTTTAAGCGTTTTCAATCCGGAAATTTTGATCTCAAAGATGCACGTCGCTCTGGTCGCCCTATTACGGATAAAATGGATGCCATTTTTGAAAAAGTGGAACAAGATCGGCATATCAGTAGTTACGACGTAGCTGAAGAACTGGGAATTGGCCACAAAGCAGTTTTGGCGCATTTGAAAAAAACTGGGTACACAAAAAAGCTCGATATTTGGGTACCTCACGAGCTCACTGAAAGAAACCTAATGAACCGTGTACTCATTTGTGATTCTTTACTACAACGTAATGAAACCGAACCATTTTTGAAGAAGCTGATAACTGGTGATGAAAAGTGAATCACGTACGACAAGAACGTGCGAAAAAGGTCGTGGTCAAAGACCGGTCAGGCTTCACAGACTGTGGCGAAACCCGGGTTAACTCGTAACAAGGTGATGCTGTGTGTGTGGTGGGATTGGAAGGCCATTATTCATTATGAGCTGTTACCACCAGGCAGGACCATCGATTCTGAACTCTACTGCGAACAACTGATGAGATTAAAGTAAGAAGTTGAGAGAAAGCGGCCGGAATTAATCAACAGAAAGGGTGTGGTTTTCATTTTCATGGTTTTTCATGATAACGCTAGACCTCACACATCTTTAGCCACTCAGAAAAAATTAAGAGAGTTTGGCTGGGAGGTGTTAATGCATCCGCCGAATAGTCCTGACCTTACACCTTCAGATTTCCACCTGTTTCGGTATCTTCAGAATTCTTTAGGCAGTGTCAGGTTAACATCACGAGAGGACTGCCAAAACCACTTGTCGCGGTATTTTGATCAGAAGTCCCAAAATTTATATAGCAATGGGATCATGTCCCTACCTACAAGATGGCAAAAAGTTATCGAACAAAATGGTACCTACATACTTTAGTTAAATGTAAATAAACTATATTAAAAAATGGTTTGAATTTTCTTAAAAAATGCGAAGAAACTTTTTCCCCGACCTATTATATCTAAAATCGAAATTCGCTATCAAGTGCGGCTGCTAGAACAGGCCGTTATGCGTGCTTCGTAACCGATATAACTATTGATATCTAATTAAACCTTAATTTACCTGAGTAAAAGAGAACTCCAGTCCCGACACGGCAAACATGATCTCAGCGATGGAAACAAGCACGTATTGTGGTACGATCCAGGCAAGGTGAAGCTCGTTGGGAGGATTGGGCGCATGAAGAACGGTTGAATCTAGCCGACCAAGGCGCTCGCGCACTGTGAGGACGTACACACCACCAGCTCGCAGTTGGCCTCCACCAGAGCCTGAAATTTGGCCGTCAGCGCTCTGGACGTGCCATGTAAATCTAAAAATAGTAAAGCAAAGTAAAGTAAAAAATCATTTATTGACATAACTTTTTGCACAAATTATCAATGAACCCATAGGCTGCCGTACTAGTAAAAACTGTGTTTCAGCAACCAGTGGCTTCTCCTATCTTTAGACATATTATATTATTTATATTTATGTCGACATTTTTGTTTTAGAAATTCCGATAAACTTATTATTATATAACTATAAAGTGACTCAACTAAAACTAATTTAGGGTAAAAAAAATTTTTTTTCCCTTCGTATTATGTAGTATGTGTAATAACACAATAAAATAAAATTTTAATTTACGTGCTGTCATAATTCCTTCTTTGAAATCCTACTTCCAATCCTTCTAATATTATTAATGCGAATTTCGTGTGTGAGTGTATGTGAATGTTTGTTACCACGTATTTCCGTAACTACTAAACGTATTTTGATGAAATTTGGAATGTAAATAGTTTATAGGGAACGAAAAAATTGCTATTGACAATTCTATATTATTTATCAAAACCTGTGTACTTATTTTCGAGTGTTAATGTGCGTTAATTAAGTATTGTTAATTATTAAGTGTTAGTGGACGTGCATGAGCGTAAAGCAAGCAATACAAAGATGAAGAAGCATTCAGCAAAGTATCCACCGCCTTACAAGAGCGTGACTGTCTCGACATTGGCTAGACTTCAACGTGACTAGAAATTGAACTTTGTTATAAATTTGATTCTAGTTAAATGCGCAAATCACGTAGAACCAAACTAAAAACATAATAAAAATAATTACATTGTGCGCCGCGATTTCGAAAAACAAGTTAAAAGAAGTAAGTGGTGTATTTCTATCCACCTGCCAACCCCAAACTCCTTTGTAAAAAAATGTTTTATGTAGCAAATAGACGTCGCAGAATCAAGTTCAATTGAAATACAAATCTTATTTCTAGACATAAACAATGTTCACAATAACATTATTCGAAAACTTATTGAATAATATCCACAATGGAAGTACTTACATAGATAATCAAAGCTTTGTTCTTATGTGGAGTTAGTTCTGCGTCCCAATTTATTATTTATGTTTTTTCTATGTTGTCATTAAGAGACGGTATTTTTACGTGTTGAAGAATGTATGTTATGTGTGAATTAGTACGATGTTCAAGAATGGCAAATCAATCATAAGAAATAAATGACGCCCTACGAACAAAAACATAGACCCTTACACATAACCAACCAATTTGTTGGTAGACAAAGTTCCATCTGGTGATTTGCTAGATCTTTGATGTTTATCATAACCATGCACCATAGATGTAGTATAACCAATATAGTAAATAAATTGATTAATTCTCAAGAAAGAAATAGGAATAGATCGATAGGCATACAAAAAGTTTTCGCGTAAATAGCCCATTTTCTTGATGACGGCAATTTAATTTCCAAAATATGTGAATTAAAATTCCCGTAAAAGTTAAGGACAGTCACCCAAGAATATTTTTCTGTAGCTGCAACGGTTAAGGTATATAAAGTGCTTCAAGATTATTTGAAACAAAACATGTAATGCAACATTTTCTATACTTACCTACATTTTAATGAACACTGCATTTTGTATTGCAAATAAACTGAAGCAGCCTTTATTACCTGGTCTCAAAAATAAACCCTACCTACAGCTACTACCCTACCCTGTAGGATACGAGCGAATAATATAGTTAAAGAAGTTCTCACCCTCCTTGTTGCAGGCACATATAAGCAGACTCGCCGATGTGGTCGATAGGAGAATCTGATACATAATAAATGTCAGTCAGCCTCTTCTCAGTTTCCACGGTTATCGACACATTCTTTTCCGTACCCGTGTTGCCTAAATACACCACTCTGTATATATAACAGGAAAATGATGTTACATATAGAGAACGCTTTAATGAGCGCTTTCATAATTTATCGTCAAACGGCACGGCACGACTTTATTTTACCGTCACGATAAATTTATTTAACGTAGGTAAATTAATAGATTAACAACGAATACGGCGTGACGTTATCGTCGAGGTCGAATTAATAGCGTCTTCATATAATTCCATACATTACGTTTCCTTGTTGTAAAGCGAAGATAAAATCATGCCCTGCTATACTGTTTGACGGTAAAGAATAACGCATTTATAACGTTTGTATAACAAAGTTATAACTATTATGAAAAAAAAATAAGAAGCAAAAGTTTTAAATCGTTTTCGATATTCGATGAAATTCCTATGGTAAGTATGTGTTTAATATTTAGTAATATTTTCATAACAAATAAATGTAATAGTACAAAACCCCAACGTAGGTACATTAAATTACGTACTTTAGTTTTGGCTTTCCAGTCAATGATTTTGCATACGGACTTGGGTCCATATAGTAATAAGATATCTCATCATCCGAAGTTTGTCCAATCACCACCGTCATGAACTAAAAGCAAAAATGAAGTTCATCATTCAAACTCGGTCTTATGGGAAGGCTTGGACGTCTTCCAGCTGATGATGATGATGATAATTCAAACCCAAGAAAAGAGTGAATCTAACGATTTCGTACCGATAATAGCTCAGTGACGTCAGTGAGTGGATACCGACGTCAGCCGCTGATCTCGATGGTTCGCGAATGCTTTCGGCAAAAGAAAACCTTATGACGGAAATGCGCGTAGCATAGTCGGGACATTTTCTATTGCTCACATGCACATGGCTAGTTACCACCAAGAAATTGAATATCCGTATGTATGTGTTAGTGTAAACTAGGTTAGCGAGCTTACTTGACAGTTTTGTCATTTAGATTGGATGAGGACGAGATAAAAACGCAATTTAATAAGTTAATTACTAAACGTTTTAATAACTAGCAGTTTAATTTAATAAGCAATTTAATAACTATATAAAAGAAATCAAAGATGTAATTGGGGATTGTATTGTTATAATTGACTAGCTGCTGCCCTGCGGTTTCACCCGCGTGGAGATTTTGGATTACATGGTTGTATTTTTTTGAGCGGAACCCTAATTATTTTTCTAAAATTAAAGTTGCCTATGTTACTCCTTGTAACATCAGCTATGTGCCAGTGAAAGTCCCGTCAAAATCGGTCCAGCCGTTTCGGAGATTACCCGGAACAAACAGACAGACAGACAAAAATTTTAAAAATGGTTGTTTTGTAGTAGGTGCTGTATATACTTTCATATGTATTTAGTAAAAAGCTGTTATTTTGATATTACAAACAGACACTTCAACTTTATTTATCTGCATGGAGGATGTATTGATTAATAATCTGGAGACAGTTTTTCATTTTTTAGTTACCTACTACTGGAATTACGTAGCAAAATAGGTTTCAAAATAAAACGAATCAGAGGGAAAAGATTAAAAAAAAATCTTGTGGGCCACAAACAAACAAATTGTTTTAAATATCAAATGCATGAAAGAAGTAAAATTCAAGAAATCAACAAGTAGGTACACTTTCGTATTTATTAAAATACCTCGGAAGAAGATGCGATAACAATATAAATTAAACATTACTAGGACGTAGAATCAGAAGTTTTTCTGTAAGAACGAGAATAGTTCGAAACTACTGCTTCTTCCTCTTTACAATTCTATGCAATACCTGCAAACAATCGTCAGAGAATTCCGTCAACATCGTTCTGCAAACTTTAAACTTTGCTAATTAGTTTTTGTTTGACGACATTTATAACATCAGGCAAAGCAGAAATGGGTGAGTATGAGTTCTAACCATTCCGGCAACAGTCTTCAAGTTGTCTTTGAACACATGCCGCTTCATGTTCCTTCCTGCGCAGTTGACGGGGCAGCTTGCTGTCAAAGTGAGCAGTTGGTGCGGTAACGGTGTTATCAGTGCTGTGCCGTACTGCTCCACAGGGGCCACCCCTTCTCCCTGCACTACCACGTCCACTGGGCACCCAAGCGTGTTCAACAGCACTACCCCAGTTTGATGGTGCCTTGGTACTTGCAATGTTGAACGCTGCAATTAAATACGCCTGTAAAATACCAATTAAAAAATATAGACATGTATAACCGAACTGTTTGGTTGTGATAATGTATTCCTTTAACTATTTTTTCATTCTTGATTTTTAGTGCTTGATTACTATCACATCTGGGGACCGATTTTTGAAAGTCAGGAGTGATTTCAAAATCATCGGTGACAAGATTCTCAGCGATGTCTTTGAAATCACTAATTTGCAAAAGTCGTATTTTTGAAAGTCATACCCTGTATACCAACATGCAACTATTTCTCAGCTTTGATCATAGATAAACTTATGATTGTGTTCTATTCAATTTTATTTCTTATGTTGGACATTGTTTTCATGTCAAAATGATCACTAAACACTCACACCTATGATATCGTTTACGAGTGGGGGTACCCATTCGTAAACGAGGTATGATAATTTTAGTCACCCGCTGAGATTCAAAAATACGACTTTGAAAATCGGTGACTATCGGTCATATCGCTGATATTTAGTCACTCGATGACATTCAAAAATTGCACCCCTGATTTTAAATACATAATAACGATTATACTTTGATCGAAGGTGGTAATCGGGGTAAACCTCCAGGCTTTTAAATGTAGATTTCGAAACGCAACATAATTATTATAACAAAATAGTATCTAATAATATTTTTTATTAGTACCTATCTGGCTTAACGGACCAGCATTGCGGTCCAACGAAGCAGTGACGCCAGCATGCTGGGTACGCTTCCAACTGGTAGTGGGTTAGAATATTTGGATTATCTATATACCTACAATTGTTTGTAGATTATCTAACTGTTTTGTAGTTAGGTTAAATGTAGTGTTTATTTATGTATTAGCTAGTTAATAAAGGCTATCAGCAAGTTGAAACAAAATAATTATTACCTAATTTTGTTAGGCTTATTATTTTCCAGACGACGAACAAGTTTAATGGCCACCTTTTGCAACTAAAAAAATATCTTGTAGCGATTTTCGAAAAATTTCAACGACACCTACACCCTACAGTGAGATATGGATTGTAAAACTGTGGTAACTACATTATATTATGTATATAGCGAAAAGTCACTCACTGACTCACTGAGTAAACATGAAATCTCGAAAACTACTTGACTTATGAAACGGAAATTATGCAGCTCCCTACCTGCATAATTTCCTTTTATAGGTAGGTGACTGCAGCTGAGAACGGATTTTGCGACAGGGCTGAACTAAAGGGATCTAAGGGCTACCGTAAGTTTATATCCGTGCGACGCCGGGGCGAGTCGCTATATGCAACATCGAATAGGATAGATTAGGTTAATTATATCGCAAAATTGATTCCAATTCGGCATTTCTTCCTTCTATATAAGAAAAACCAACGCCAGAAATAAGAGACGTAAGTATTTAAATGCATTTCATTTTTAAATTTATTTAGAGCTCTTAAAATGTCAGAAAATATAGTATGTTTATATATATGATGGATCTGCTGGTCCAGGGGTCTTTTTAAAAACAAAAACATCATCAATACTATTTAACAATTTTTTTAATGACCTTCCTCTTTGTCGTGTGTCATCACTATAGTCTTTGGTCATCACCGAACTGATTACAGCGTCACCGGACTTTTACAGCGTCACCGGACTCTAACAGTGTCACCGGACTGTTACCGCGTCACCGGACTGTAACAGCGTCACCGGACTGTTACAGGGTCACCGGACTGTTACAGCGTCACCGGACTAATTAGAGCGTCACCGGACTCTTACAGTGTCACCGGACTGTTACCGCGTCACCGGACTGTAACAGCGTCACGCTCCAACTCATTTTCTCCCTTTATAGAAACATTTTTTGAATACATTTATTTCTCCGTCTCTTTTACCAGTTTGATGACAATGCAAAACGAATATTACTTATTATACTTCTTTCGATGTCGGGAAATGTGATTTCGCCATAACTCAGCCAATTTATTTTGCACTCAAGGCGTCAGCTGATATAACATCCGCTGATAAGATCAGTCGAGTCGAGACGGGCTGCAAACTGGGTTATTATAGAAATCCCACTAGGATCGGGGGAGTCGGTACCTAGGTAATATTATTTGAAATTCAAATTAGGCTCATGAGGTCTAATAAAATGTATATATTTCACCCCAAATGCATAAAGTACGTCCACATTTTCTAATAATTCCACTCATTGTTATTTTGTTATTGCGTAGTTCAAACCCTTTTTAATTACTAGTTCGTCACTGTCACTCGTTGTATACACTTGGTGTTATTGACATGTATTTAGTATTTAATGTATCGCATACAATGATGTCAGAACTCAGATGAAAGAATGAATCATTGATCAAAGAACTCAGTTTGGAACCCATGTTTGCATTTGTGCAAATCAATATTTAGGTATATGGCATGCAAATCGCAAGTTAAAATTTACAAAACCGTGCAACGTTTAAGACGAGCCGTGCAATATGCTATGGAGTGATTTCCATCAACCAGGTTGCATAACAACAATCACAGAACTAGACGAAAACACGTCATAACAGACTGTAAGGACCAAGAGTTGCTGAGAGTCACGTGTTCAGGCTTTTAGATAAATAGAAATTAAAAAGTCAGTCGCTGTCGTAAAATCTACCAAATATTAGGCAATACTCTGAAAGCATCCTTTTGCGAGCAACACCACTGTTACCTCTATACCGATCTGTAAAATGCCAGCGGCTACAAAGGACAGCGCTGCTAACACGCCTCCAATGAACATTTTCTGGAGCGGCATCAGGTCTGGTAGAATGGGACAGATGCCGCCAGGGCACGCGGGCATCATTAGTAGCACCATGGCCGGGTTCATAACTTGAAGCTGGTCTGGCATAAGAGTGACGCCGAGAACCTCATTGCGCAGCCGTGATGCTTGAAAGGTCCAGCGAGAGCCCTGTGGAGTGTAAAAGTTAAGTGCAAGGCGCATAAATTTGAGCCTAAAACAATAAATTCTATCCTGCTTTCCACAAAGATTTTTGCTTTCTTTGGTCAAAAGACTTTTTAGGTACATACGTAATTCGAAAATATCATGCTGTATTTATCGTAAATAATGCTAAGATGCGGATGGTCGCACGGCAATTTAAATGATTAAGGTCGTTATAATTGGTTCTCAAATTATATTAACATAAAATAGGGCACATCGTATTACACTTACTTCCAATACCAAGCTAATTCCAATTTATTACTTCTCCTTGACATCAAAGGTAGCTGAGTAACCAATGTATAATGTAAACAAAATTATGTTAAAAATAGCACAAGCATTCGTGTCAAAGAGCGATATTTATTTTATTTATTTACATCGATCTGGCTATCCGCTATTGACCACAATATTAAATAAGATGTCAAAAAACGATGTGGTCGAACTTCGAAGATGTAGCATGATTTTCGGTATATTTACGAATAAAGTCAAAGACGCAAAAAGTCAAACACGCATAAGGTCAAACACGCATAAAGTAAAAAAAAATTGCAAAAAGCTTTCTATTTACGAGTACTATCTACAATAAAAAAATGAACTTCCAAATCAATGGCCCATAATTGAAATTTTAACCCAGCTCGTTTTATAGATTGCATTGTTTTGTATCTGCAGGGTAGTTAGTCCTATATAAGTCTGGTCAAGATCTCCGATGATCGACTCCGTCAAAAGGCGAGTTAAAGAACGAGTAAAACTGACCTGCTGATCAAACAGTGACCAGAATATTGGTACCGGGAGGTACAGATACAGAATGGAGAAGACAACCTTCATGTCAGCAACGAGTTTGTCCCCGTATTTGTCTAATGAGTAGTCCAGCCAGTGATCGCGCGCCGCGCCGTCTGTCTCCGCATTGTATTTAATACGTTTTATGAAAGCATACTGAAATTAAATTATATAAATAAATTTTGCTTACAAAGTCAAACTCCTGTTCTAGAATTTCCTGTGTCGCATATGGGATGGACATAAAGATAGGTTTACACAAAGACTGCTAAATAATCTGTGGGTACACAACAAGTCATAAGTCTAGTCATAGTCTGACTGTTCCGGGTAATCTCGGAAACGGTTGGACCGATTTTGACGGGACTTTCACTGGCAGATAGCTGAAGTTATAAGGCTACGTGAGCGAAGCACAGCTAGTAGTACAATAAACAAGCTAATTTATTTACAAGTGTCGAAAAATTATAACTAAAACATATCTGTACATAACCATAAAATCAAGAAAAGGCGCCTTGCATGATAACTAGTTGTCATCATTGATGACGACTTGACTATACGGTTCTATTGTACGCTTAGAAGGTCATCAGTTTCGATTACATCATCCCTTTACATCAAGAGAATGTCTAAAGTTTTACCACCCACAAACCAAATTTACCTCTTTAAAATATTAGTATAAATTACTTTCTGCAGTTTTTTGCTATTGTTCCGCGGCCGAAATGAAACATGAACACTTTCCGTGGGAGTATTCTTTGACGAGGATTGGCAGTTGAATTAATAATTCGAATCCTAAAATAGATGTTTTAGGCGAGCTCAAAACGAGTAATACCTACCTATACTTCAAGTGAAACCTCGCAACTCTGCCCGCAGTTTGTTACTTTCTCCGCGGGACTTGTACATGTTTCTTTAATAAATAATACCTCTTTTCTACAATTTGGGGCACCTTTGTTATACACGAGATTGTATCTAAATGAGCGTGTCTTGTGATTGACTAACTAATTGATTAGTGTATTGTTTTCTTGAATATTTTAAAGTTATTTCCTCTGATTTTTGTGATGATATTCAAAGCATAGCTCATACGCTACGCTTAGATTTTTTTGTAAAGGACCGTGCTGTCTATCAACCTTTAGAGCGTCACCCAACGGGAAGGAGAGTGCCATTGCACTCAGCCCTAAAAATGGTGCGTGGCGACTAGCTCAAGGGCACTGCCAGGGGCCTGTTTCATAAAAAAAATATAAGTCTAATATTATGAGTATTAGCGTCATATTATATAAGGAAAAAAGAAAAAAAAAGCTCATAATATTAGACTAATATTTTTTATGAAACAGGCCCCTGGGGTAAACCACGTGGTACGAACCTCGGCTTAGACCATCGCGAGGATACGAGGGCTGGAACACAGCGATATATAATAGGTGGTTATACAGACTTACAACTTGAAGATAGGAAGTTGCCACTCGAGAGTCTATCTTCCTCATCAGTTATCAGTTCTGTGAGCGATGTGGCCTGCCCATTGCCCTTTTACCTCGCTAATTTTGAGAGATTATTGTGTCGAGTCCTATCTAGACTTTTGGAATCAGGGAAGGAAAACCTTTGCCTTAGGGGCAGCTTAGACGCGCTCAAGCAAACGTACGCTTGCTACTCAGAATAACAACGCTTTTGAGAACGCAAAAGAGTTGTTATTCTGACAAGCAAACGTACGTTTGCTTGAGCGTCTACGCTGCCCCTTACAGTGGGACGAATATGGCTGATAACAATAACAATTTTGGTGACTTTAGTGCACTATTTAGCATTAAGTCATTGCAAGTAAACTACGTATGTGCAGAACTAATAAATAAATGGAAATACGAATTTATTTCGCTATTACCACTCACCCAGGCGCAAGTCACAAACTTTATCGTAATGTTGTCACGAGGTTCTTTTATTCTGTACCAAGGCTTTCCGGCTACGAATATAACTGAAATAAAGTTCTAATATTATTATTTAAAACATTGTGATACAGTCTTATACTGGCCGTAGTACAAGGAGTATGCTATCCCACGTAGTATAGATAGCGCGGCTTGTTTGAGTGTATGCGCTAGTACGCATATAATATCACAAGGCCAAAAAGAAAGGGAAATTAATCATCTAAAGACATATGTAAATATGTTTAAACTTTATGGCGTCTATTTACTTAATTTAATAAAAACTACAAAATAACGTTCGACTAAAACCAAACGCATCGACATTTTCAACCTTATTTCTTTACAAAAGGATTTTACCTGAACATGGCTTATTACAGCCCCTTAATTGCAAAAGGTAAGTGTAGCTTGGGTGGTACCACCATATTATTTGGTTCAGGACCCGTCCACCCACTGGACTTTCCCATAGGTGGGAGGACGGGTCATTCACGTTTACCCCTCCACTTACATACTGTTTCTATAATACGCTATACACATTTCTACACTAACATATAATGTATGTGACAGCGCATAGGAGAGAGCAAAATCAATTTATGTCCATGTTATACATCAATCTGTTGAACGTGCAATTAATTTCGGAACCTTGTTGTTGTTATTGTCGCTATGAAGGCTCCTCATCTGGCCTGTTGTTGTATTAAATCTGTTCGATCAGCGTACTGAAATTGCGTTTCGGTTAGCTTTCAAACAAGTCACAATATTATGTTATTTAGGTGAAATACCATGTGAGTTGTTACACACAGAATCGAATCTTTGTATTTCTGCGTAAATTTCAACTATGATGGATTTATTTGAACAAAAACTCACAGTTCTGTAATGTACAGCACGCTAGGAGCATAGGTTCGTGTCGAAGATAAACTGGCTGAACAGACTATGAAATCACTGTACCTAATTATGTTCAACGGTCACGTTTCTCTTGCAGTAGCAGTTTACAATGGAGCTGCACAGATAAGGTTAAGGTTTCTTTTGTTGGGGGAGTCAGCTGTAACGACTTGGTATACATCAGCAAAATTATGCTTCTATTGGAAAAACATACAATACGTGTATACGTGCCGGACGCTGGTGTATGCAGTCTTAGCTGGGGTTTTAGAACGCGTAAATCTTTTTGAGCTCTCTGAACGTAGCTTAGGTACGAGTATGAAACCTCGCGTGGAACACTTATGATTGGTTTTTCGCGCAAGCACTTGTGAACGAACGTAGCACTCACAATATGTCGCAGTGCTTGTTTAAGGTAATGCATTTACGCATACATACAGCGCTCTGGGAGCAGACTCCTGACTGTAAACCGGCAGACTACCTACTAAGCCTATTATGGCGTGCATGTGTAGCATGAAGGCCGGGGCGCGGGTTAGTTCCATCAGAATTTCTCCGGAGCCGGCCCAAATTCGAGCCGATCTGAGGTGGGCACGTCGTAATGCAACACTGAATCCGCCTTGTAATGCATCCATATAATGGTCTTAGAGCATTTTCTGGTACCCTTCTGGCTAGATACAATCTTCAAGATGAAAATCAGTGTGTTCTGGTGGTTTCTGCACTTGAAAGCCAGTCCTAATCTAGCTATAGCATGATATTCCTTATCTTCGACCACATGTTTCATTAAGTGTAATAACGCTTATGTAATTAGACAAGCGTTTTGATTGATATAACTATGTAATTGGTTTATAGCATTAGTTCATATGTACGTCGGTCGGTTTAATTACATTGAATATTAGATTGATTATCGGCAACGTCGCTCTCGGACGTCAGTCTACACTAATCACGAACTCTCAGAACGATGCGGCGGAATATATCTTCAAATTTGCTTTGAAATCACTTGGAAATAGATTACTTAAGGACTATAATCTGCTGCTCTAGCAATGATTTAACAACATTACTTTTCTGACATCTTAGCGTAACGAGCGTACTGTAATACGGTGCAGACCTTGTCCTTTACATTTTCAGTGGCAGTGCAATAATGGCAGGCGTTCTATTTTTTACGATCAATCGAATTACATGCTCGTTTCGTTACCTTACACCAGGGCTTGTTAACGTTACCACATACCATAAAAATACTGTTAATTAACGTTAATTCCAAAGCGTTACCGTGTATAACGTTAAAAATATTTTATGTTAATAAGTAACATAACAGTATTTAATGTTAGGTAGTAACGTTAATTTAACGATAATTTTGGCAAAATCAATAAAAATTGCGCTGTTGCCACTTCGTGCGTGGCCCCACTTGCACGACACAGCTTTACCCCTTTCAAAGTAACGGTAAAATTAACGTTAGTTTGAAAGTATCGTTAAGAATGTTTACCGGTATAACGTGGCATAAGTAACGTTAAATTTACTACCGGTAATGCGATTGAGTAGAGGTAACGTTACAAATATTTTACAGGTATATATAGCCCTTCCTAACACATTAAACTAAAATTTTCTGACGCAGGCCTGTTTGCTATAGCCGAATCAACCAATCCATAGGTAAATGAAATCTACCCATACTGGATTTTCACCGTTCGCACAGTCTCTCAATTTGTGATAGCAAATGAGAGATCACGACCCGTTTTTTCACTGGACTTTTCAACTTGTAGGTGGACGGGTAATTCACCTTTGCGTGATGTCAGCACAACACACTCTTGCAGAAGAGTTAGTGCGGCGTTCACCTGGTGAATTGTGCAAGTGCCATTTCTTTCTCTACCTACCTACCTACCTATATATACCAAGGGTAAATTAACGAGATGGTACAAATTTTGTCTCTCCTCTCGCCTTCCCCATCTTTTCTTATATAAAAAATCGTTTGTAACATATATATCTCTGTGGTTTGCAATTTGCAAGTAGGTACATCTAGCCTGTCTACGCTTAGTAAGACTACGGTTCTCGGAATTTCAGCTTTTCTAGATGCAGAGACTTCTATTTAGGTTTCTATTTGGCTCTGTGTATACGATGGTTCGGCATTATTTTTTATTTATATAGTTATAAAAGTAACTACTAGCCCAACACCAGAAAACGAAACTAAAGAATGAATTTTTCAAACAACAAAAAGGTTGTTTGTGAACTTTAGAATAGCTTGTAGTAGTTGTAAGTCAAGAAAGTCAGTAAAACAAATATTTGAACAAGCTCCGATACTAAACGAGAACAGCTATGAATGAGCCTTTCTTGCTGAACCGGAAATTAAAAAAACTGTTAGGAAAGCTGCTAAACCAACATTAACAAAGGAATGTAGTTATATGATGGCATTCGCGTGTATAGCCTTCATTCGGACGCAACCGGACTAATAAGCCGGTATTCCTGCGGATTTTAATTACCGTCCCGGTTTTCACCTGAAATGTTGTAGCATTTCAGGTGAAAATCTATATTTAGCATCCTATATTAAATTCGGGTCATGTATTTAATGATCCATTATTGTATATTTGTTCAATAGTTGCTGGTTATGTAACCGATACGATTAAATCACTACTATTCAGTTTCAGTTTCAGTCCAACCATCCATTTAAAGAATTATCTTCATGAGCGTAAAATTACTTTGTTGTAAAGTCTGACTTTAGTACAATACACATAGTAAATACGAATACGTATTTTCTAATATAGGTACCTACTATTATCGGACAATCCTTTGTCACTAACCAATAGAAATAAGCACGAGTAACGCTGGGAAGCCAAATCCAAGTGCGTAGCAAGTGTCATCACCGAAGCACATGACGCTTCTCCGCAGCACTGGAGTGATGACCATACCCATGAACCCTCCGAGATTCACAGTACAGTAGAACGTTGAGAAGAACCGCTGGAGACGCTGGTTTTCCTCAGGCAGTCTGAACTGTAATCCAATAATTTTTTCTTATTTTTTTGTCGTGACCATATGTGAACACGTTTAGCAAATGATGGGCATCACAGTGTGGGCCAATTAACTAGGAAGGGCGCAGTGATTGATTAGTAGAATTGATGTTAAATAAGGAGGTAAGGTATGAAACGCATTTTCCCCGTAAGAACTCATATTCGAAAATAGCACGAAATTGTTTACGGTTAATAAGGTATGCACGGGGTTTCCTTGCGTGATAGAATCAGAAATGAGATCAGCAAGAGAATTAAAGTCACCCATAAGTTTTCAAGTTGAAATAGCAACGACAGACTGCCACCTTCCTCGTATAACTGATGACCGATAAAAAAGAAAAAATGAAGAGTAGCGTAGGCCGAATACACGAACGGATAAATATATCGGGGAGTCGTTGGAGGCAAGCGCCAAGCAGTCCTTCAACTTCAAAGTAACGTTATATGAGATGTTTATATTCAGCAGTGGACGTCTTCAGGCTGATATATAATGATGATGGTATGAACCTGATCTCCACCGAAAGCAGCGATGCACGGCTTGATTCCTCCGGTGCCCATAGCTATCAAAGCCAGGCCGACCATTGATGTACAACTGTAACGTAACAAATTTAAAATAAAATGTTTTGTAAAACAAATATTGTAGTTTACGCTGACTTTGAGTCATCTTTGGGGCTCAATTAGTTTTGCAATGTACCAAACCTTACTTGACCAACAAACACCTGTATTAAAATTAGACTTTGTGTTTACATTATTTTGCAGTGCCACTTAGAAATTAGAAACACAAAGGCCTGCGCGGCACTGCCTTGCCGTTACCTTGAGATATTAGGTAAGTCCAGTAATTTCTCTGAATACTTTGCTCATCATACCGAAACACAGTAATGCATCCACATTACAGATTGGCGGCAGACTACACAAGCCAAGCGGTGGTATCCAACCAGTCTGATAGTCGCGGAGGAGTTTGTCCTACCGCCTGGTGCGTTTTTACCAAGAATAAGAAAGGATTCTGTAAATCTTGAAAGATTCGCATCCCAAGAGGTTCAAAACTGGGTTTTTTTAACTAAGCTAAGTTAAGCTGGCAGAAACATGGAAAGGCTTTTTTTAGCTAGTTAGAACTATACAAATATTTACTTGGGTACAATTTGAGACACTCCTATGGAAGGTGAATCACGCCCATACGTGACTGAATACGTGACTGTCATGTCAGGCAGTCTATTATAGACGGAAGGACCGGAGGACAGAAAGAAAACATACGCGGATCTTTCAGATATTCCTAGCTTATGTTGGTGTGTTAAAAGGAAGGTGGTCTGGATTTATATTAGTACTGCGTTTACGGCCTTGTGCTTGAACATAATTTTGTATATGGGTGTAGATTGTAGGTATTGAAAGACTCCATCAACGAGCACAGCACGCCAGTTCTCTGATATAATAACCCAAGCGCTTGATAGACACACGTATAACAATGAGTAACATTAAGGTGTTACAGGTTTTAAAAGACTACTTTTATTATTTCAAGTTATGGAAAGCTAAAGAGTGAATAAATAGGTTAATTATTTACATACGTCGGAGAAAGCATGAGTGGCGGTATAGCCGAGCAACACGTTAGAACAGTTCCCAGCAAATAGATGACTGAGAAATATAATATCACCCTGGAAAAGAATAATTACCCAGATAAATAAGCACACAATTGCAATTTGTTTTCGCTTTCTTTTAACTCCAAAATGTCATTTCTTTTAACTCTAAAATGTCCTTTCTTTTTACTCTAAAAAAATGGGAAAAGTTTTATATCGGTTCACGACTCCTTTTTAGATAGTTTGATCTAAGAAGATTACTTCAATATCATTTGAGACAGAAGTACCTACTCACCTATATCTCCCGATAAAGTTATCTGCTAATATTGCCCCTACCAGAGGCATTGTGTAGCACATCATGATGAATATGTGGTAGACCACCGTTGCAGCATTTTCATGCAGGCACAGAACGTTCCTCAAGTACAAAGACAGTATTGCTAAAGGGACAAGTAGTTGTTTTATTAATCACAAAAACGCCGTTTCTTTGTCCAATTTGTTCTTTTCTTGAATGTCTTTAAATACTCATAGATTTTATCACTACAAATGTATTTCCTACTATAGGAGAGTAAAGGTATTTAGCAAGCTGAAAAGCCCTTGCTGGTGGGAAAGAGTAAGCCTTGTCGCGCACGACACTTGAGCCATGCGCTACAGCTACGAAACGCCGCTACGTGAGACTAGAAGCGGCTGCTAATACGAGTAGGTATGTGCGACAGCCACTTATGATCGGTGGTCAACAACTGGCTGGCGCTTTTTTTCTTAACCCATTGGCATTGCTTGCAGTATCATAAATGGAGTCTGGCGTCTGAGGTGAAATGAGAGAGAGGTGGAGGACCACGTGAGTGACGAGTGTTGACGTTTTGTCGTCGGTGTCGGATACAAGAAGAAGCGGCGTTTTGTGACGTATAGCGACCACTGGCATTACGATGCGCTTCGGGCTCATACGTTATTGTATAAAATGTACAAAACTGCAATCCGCAGCTTAGTGGTCGAAACATAACGATAAACCAAATTGGTAACATGACCTAAGTTTGCAGCTATGGTTCTTCACTCTTTCTGAAACTCCATAATGTTTGATAACTTGTTTGGTGATAACGTGATTTGAAGGGATGACGGAATAAGCTGGCTCCTTCAACAAATTTTATATACTTAAGTCGATAATTTGAATTCTGTAATGAACGTGAGCTGAAACAGTGAATTTGGGAAGAGTGATGGGTATTTGGGCATCCTTATACATTTTCAGCTTCGTTATTTACGTCCAGGTTCACAGTTTGATTTGAATTCTATTCTAATTCTCATACTTTTATCTCTTTCTCTAATTTTTAATGTTTACCAGAACAGATTGGCTCCATACGTAAACACTCTAAAGTAAGTTGCACCTACGGCTTGCAGTAGGTACAGTTCAGTCTAACAGAGTGAGTATTCGGATGGTGATAATATCTTATACAATATGAACATCGTTGCTTTTTTTCTATGTAAGTAAAACATATAAGATTACATAATAAACCCGGGCTCTTAATTAAGATTCCCTTTATCTAGGTAGTCAGGAACAATGAGGACAATGTTATGGCTAGCACCCCAGATCTCTACTGTGGCTAGCACTCTTTTTACCTATACGACGATACATATACGTAAAGCTTTATTGTTTAATCGAACGATTTCCATTAGTATTTAATCAGGTTTTAGATTACTTATTTGTATTTTATTATTATTTAGGTACTTACTTACTTCTTAAGCCACAAAAAGAAAATCTCTCACAAAACTCAGTAGCAATAATACAAAATATAGATGTTGGGTGTACGTGTATCATTTTAGAAGCGATTAAAATCAACGACGCTGCTTAGTTAAAATTTATCACCAGTCACAAATTATATAGATCCACAAATTATATGGGTAAATCACAGATTACTATATATCACAGATTACTATATATGTAGCTAGGACTTAACAAATCTGTGGGTAAATCACAGATCAGTACCGGGATTATATTCTCTTTGGATCAGTATATATTGAGTAGATATCAAAGAGTATATAAGTTTAGTATATAATTATGTAGCTAGCTAAATATCACAGATCAGTAATATCCACAGATTTGTTACTGTAAGTCTGTGGTAATATCACAAATTATATAGGGCATAGTAATAAAGCACATATATGTAATATGTCTGTGTATTTAAGAGAGAAATAACCGTAGATTATACACTATACTGGAATATAAATGTATGCTATGCTACATAGAGTAATACTACTTATCAAAGAGAATACAATGCTACTTGAATGCTTTTTGCATCTTTGGAGTAATCACAGACTTTAAAATTACATATCTGTGGGAGTAATACAAAGAGATTCCAAGAGTAATATATTTTTTTTACCTGTAGATTAGAAAAGAGCGTGGCCGGTTCAGTACGTGTCGTTCTTACAGTCTGCGTTGCCATCACAACATTGTTTTCCTTATTGTTTGGTAATTTCAGGCATGTGGGCGGATTTCAGGAAAGTTGTCACCATACCTACATATTTTTACACCACGACAACAGAATTTCCGATAGAATAATTAGTAAAACACAAATTTCAATTTTAACACTTAAGTAAACAAAAACTAAACCTGCGGCACAAAATTGAAAGTTAACCATTGATAGCACATATTTTGTGCAACAGACTGAAAAAAATCCTTAATTTGTGATCAGGACACCGAAAAGAGTGAGCAAAGATGTCGACTTTTTAAAATTTACATAACATCCAAAAACTCGTTAGCCATGCGACTTTTACTAAACACAAGTTTTAATTTTCTGCACAGTCATGATGCGCCTTACGCCACACCCTGTATATTATATAGGATATATTATATATCTGCCCTCATTTAAGATATAAATAAAAATCCATATACCCAGAATACTATAGACAAGGTATAAGTGAATCCTGGAAAAACGCAGTGAGTAGAACTACCAACGCAACGGACGAACGCGCTAAGCCATAAGTACTTTAGTTATCAGTTTAAACCGTATACTATCCGTAAAGTGCACGTGGTAGCTTTGGCGTCTTAACCTTGAAGCAATAATTACACAGCAGCGCTGCCAGCTTGCTAGCTTGCAACACAGATAACTGGCTTGCAATAAACACAGACCATTATACCTTTAGACTCCGCTTAGCCGGACACCCTAGCTCGTCATGGTTAAGCATTATCACTGCTTAACACCGCCCAACCGAACCAATCACAACACGCCGTCTTCACTCGTCCCTTCGCTGTCATACCTGCTAACACATTTTATATGAATAAAAAAATAGTTTATCAAAATCTAACAGATTTTATGACTTTATTTTATTAGTTTTATTGGTTTTAGAACAAGGTTTATTCGTTTATATTTTACGACATTGCTTGGCCACAAAATGGTTTCATTCCATGTCGTTTATAAACCTAGCTTTGTCCTTTGTTTTTGTAAATCTAAAGCATTGTTACTGTGGTCGCTGTCGGTTGTGACGCTTACGGCATCTTCTTCGTTGCGAATTATTGGTGGGAGAGATGCTACTGCCGATGAGTTTCCTTATGTCGTAAGATTGGAACAGAGCATTGAAATAAAAGTTGGAGAATATGTGGTATCAAAAAATTTTCATATATGCACGGCCTCCGCATTATCACCTATATGGACTCTCACTGCGGAACATTGCTTAGTAAAAAACAAACCGTATTATATCGCTAATCATATTAAATGGAAAGTGAAAAATGTGGCAACACTCAAATATGTTACTGGGAGAATTAAAAATATTACAATAGTAATAAGATATGGGTCGCTAACTGGCGCGCCAACGTCGAATGATTTGTTTAGCATCGTTATTCGTACTCGAACAATCCCGACGAAACGTTCATATTATTACACGACAGATGACATCATGCTTCTGAGAACGGAGCCGATAAATATAGCCAAGTACGCTAAAATAAGCGCCGTGGACTATAGAACGCTATATGGTCAAGAGGTGCTCGTAGTGGGCTACGGATTAACGAACTACAGCGACTCAAATTTATACAATACACTTGAACTACAAAGACCGTTACAAGTTGTGAAAGCAATGGTGAATGAATGTGATCGTTCTTTTGTTTTTCCTAGCGTGTGCTTATTTCAAGCGTGCGGGCGTCCGACGTCGTTGTGCCCGGGGGACTCCGGTGGGCCTGTGGTGCATCCCTCTGGTGTAATTGCGTTGAACGCCCGAGCACCGGCTTTGCAAAATTGCCAAATGGCTAATGATAAAATACGCGATGTTCAATTTGGAATAGCACTTCCTTTGAGTTCTTATATTAATTGGATATCCGATGTTTTTTCTGATAATAATGTAATATAATGAATTTTACTGGTAAACTATTTTTAAGGATATTTTTTTTTCCGTTCCTCTCTTTTATACTGCAACCTAAGGAATCTCTTACTGCTTGCGACATACCCATACTAATTATCAACGATCGATAAAATACCTACCATCTACGTGTTTTAGGGTTTCGATAATCAAAACGAAAACGTTTTAGGATCACTTTACTGCCGCTATCTATAGGATTGACTTATTAGAATCATTAAATTTGACAAGAACCAAGTCTTATAGTTATAGCACAAGTAAAGGAAGAAATCAGAAAATTGTTAATGTACACTGTAGTTATCACATACTTTTTTAAACTATTACAACGAGAATTGACCGTGACGTAAGTACATCAGTGTATGGGAAATCGTTTCATTCTTCAACTTTAAAGCGCAATGTTCGGTGTATTCATACTTTATAAACTTCTGTAACGTTAATTATGTTGCTGAAAGTATCCGTACAATTACGGTTTGTATGGAGTCATCGGTGCGTAAGGTAGATTCGCGTCTCGCACTTGTCCTGTTTAATTTACACTCACACTCCGGCATTAGGATTCCATGTGTCGCAGGTGGCCACTACACATACACACACAGATAAACAACTCAACATCCAGGTCCAAGAACTTTATGCTCACTGCACACAAAGAGAATATAAACTGCACATAGTTTGCTCGGGCCGGGATCCAATATAGAACCACAGATCAGTAATATGTAGCTAGTTATGTATGGAACTATCCAATAGGAGTCCTATTCAAACGTTCTATCCTATTAGGTGGTAGAATTCTAGCGAAGCGTTATATTCTCTTTGGTAGAAAGGGATTATGTGGACAATGTACTCTGTGTATGTGGACAAGCCGTGATCGCACAGACCAAACAGACGTGATCGTATTACCGTAGGTAGCATATCAATGATTAATCTATATATTGGAATCTCTTTGGTATAGATACAGGATGTAGCATAATTTTAGGCATGTGGTAGGTACTATACTAGTTTGTGGATTGGGTATAAGTTCCTTGGTGTCGTAGCAGCCAAAGAGCATATGTACCAATGCTAAAAGAAAAGAAAGGTCCTAATATAATATATAATATGTAATTCTTATAAACTTTCTCACTTTATGAAATACATTTTATAGTGTTTGTAAGCCGGAGAGAAAAGATCATCTCAAGAATTTCGCAGTCAACATCGATTGTCCCCAAAGGCTAGTTGGTTAAGGCGTCTGGTCTAGATAACCAGAAGACGCAGGTTCGAATCCTGTTGAAAGCAAAATTTTTGTGGTGTATATTTGCGTGAACTTTCTCACTGTTAATAAAATAAATTTATAATTTTTTATTGTTTATTTTTAGTATGTGCTCATTATTTTTATCATGTTATTTATTAATTGATTTGATGTATAGGTAAACTTATCTTTCTTTTCATTCCTTGCCTCAGCTTCATATATTATTCTTCCTTTTCTGGTCAGTTTTTTGTTTCTTCGTTCCTTAAAATAATAATTGAAACTGGCAGAGATATCAAAAAATACAATTGGCACAATAAAAAAGTAAAAAAGAAAAACTGTAACTAACTAGCTAAATAACAAACAATGTATGTAATACAATTTTAGAAGTCAATTTTAACTTACCTACTTCTAATTATTGTCGTACCGAAATGAAACTTTGTATGTATAGGTAGGTACCTACTCATGTAGTTCGGATGACAAAACTATAATTAGGTATCATGAATCTGATCTGATGATGGACTCTGAAGATAGATAGCGGAACTCTTCAAGGCTTCAGTGGCTGCAAGTAAACTCCGAGTTTGGGCTCATATGATTCGTTTATGACTACAATTTCAACTCCAAGCACTTGGTGTCGAGGTTCTGATGGTGGAGCCAGGAAGTTGAAGTGTGTTTTTTAGTTTCATTAAACTCCACATAATTATTGTACGCAGCTAACTTAAAAAATACTACATAGAATTTTAAGGAATTTCTTGGTTTGATTACCAACAACTTATATATTTCTCTTGTATAATAAGTATTATTTTTTTAAACAACAATATTTGCTTATACAAATATTTGATGCTCTGAGCAACAAACAAGATGGCAGGTTGGCATTATGCCAGGCTTCAAAGGAAAATTTTCTTCAATCTTCGATCACAAAGGTGCGACGAGAATAAATAAGAAGCTTGGCGCTACAGTTGGTAAACATCGTTATCTATTTAACAGACTACCTAAGTAAATGAGGCCAGCATCTGTGTACATTGTCGTGTTCCCAGTAATGGAAATCTGCATGTAGTTAAGTCTTTTCCAATAATACGTACACACTCCTTCATTTTTCGTACACGTTGTCACTATGATTTTACTAAAAATGTTTAGACTTTAGAGAATTGTAATAAAATGTTATGTAGAATTTTATTTATGTATAATATAAATGTGACATAATTTTATAAATTATGGAATGTTTACTTATTATTGCAGGTCACTCGAAAATATTTAAAACAATTTATATTACAATTTTTGTTTAACATTTGATATTGTAATTTTTGGTTATTATCTCACTTGATCTAATCACTAGTCAGTGAAATAACTTAGGTTATGGCAGTATTTCATCGCACAAATCTACGTTTTCATAGATATTACAAAAAAAAATAAACACAGCACTATACAGTATACAAGCCAAGTGTTTATAGAAAAGAATACAAATCTATAAAATATTACATAGAAATGGCCCATAATCTTGTAAAAAAATCGTGAAAAATGTCTTTTGTCTCGAAGTGTTCAATATTTTAGCGACAACTATCATATTATTAGTTTCCAATAAAAAATTAACATCTAAAGACATATTATCTAAAAACTACGAAACAAGTAGATGTAACAAAAATTACATAAAAAAAACACGACTACCCTAGCCAGTGTCACTCGGGATGAACAAGGATTCTAACGATACCCCATACATCCAAATCTGTTCAGGCATTTAAAAGTTATGGTGGAATAAAAAAATCAGATACATACATGCGCCCTAAAATTATTACATTCCTTGTTTGTGCAGTAGTATAAAAGCCTTCAACTAAATGCAAACCCATCGCCATTTTCTACCATATTTCAATACAAAAGGTATCATTATACATAAAGGAGCGCCTTAAAGATAACAGTTTATTTGTACGCGAAGTTATTTCTACGTAATCGGTAAAATACAAGAAGTTGGCTTATAAGTGTTTAAATAATAATCGGCAAACTTATTCATCTGTTTTAATGTTTACGTAATTACTTAAACTTTGTTCACCAAACACAAACTGGGTATAGGCAACGTCCTTGCAAACAAAGCACTCATTACTGCGTTTCCTGTTATTGGTATGACAGTTCAATAATTATTGTGATGCCATGCAACACAGGCGAGCAAAGTCAGTGCAGGCGAGTAAGCTTTCCAAACCACAGGGAACCGTCGTATTTTATGAGCGAACTGGTAATAAAAACAGTAATGAGTAACTAGGCCCATTTTAAATATAGCTACGCTGCTCTTTGACTGTTCGATGGGTTTTGGCGAACATATTACTTGAAGCAGGAGTTGGATAAATATACAGAACGTTGCATTATTTACCATCGACAGAAATGTCTATGAATTGCAACACTGCGGCCTTCGTGCTCACAGGTCTTTCACATGTAAACTCTGATGAAAATAAATACTAGAAAATGTATCCTATTCACGCAGTAGTAGCACACGAGGCGTCTAAAGTTTATTTAGGCTGGACAGCTCGTGTGGTTATCCATAAGTATACCATGGATATTCCACCTACATCATGATACTCTTTCTTAGTTCGTATTTCTAATATTGACGACTAAAAAACCCTAAAAATGCATTTTTTTTATTTCAACAAGTCATGTAATAATTAAACCTTCGTTTACGTAGTCACAAAATAGTAACGCTAACTTTTGTACAGAAAGTAACAAAAAGAAAAATAGCAGGTTATCGAGACGTATATACTTATGGCAAGTCGTTGTCGCGTGTAAAGCGATCTGTTAGATATTTGAAGAGCACGTTTCAAACTTCATTTATACAGAAATCCACAAGCCCCGCAGCAAAATAAGTTCACTATAATTATGGTGGAAATAATAAAGCTTCTTCCAAAAATTCATCATCAGTTTCACTTTCACCTTTATCAAACTCGCTTAGGCTCGTTCCTATATCGCTCGTATTAAATCCAATTTCACGGAGAGTATCGTTTCCAATAAACGGCACAGCAAACTCTAGTAATGGTTTTGCAGTGACATCAGTAGTTTGGGACTCATCTTTCCGGGATTCTTTTCTTATATTTTCGTACAAATACTCCTTTTCCGCATGAAACGCACCATCGCTGACGTAGTCTCTGACGTCGTATATTGAACCTGTTAAAATCAAACAATATGAGGATTACATTAAAAAAATATACTAGAAAAAAACATTGTTTGTTTTATCTATTGTGACTATCAGAATAATATAGATGCACGCTTGAAACAAACGTTGTAAAGTCATTCAAGACGAAAAACGTGTATTTTCGTATTCTATCCAAACTCCATAGAAGCATAAATTTAAGTTAGTACACCTACATAAGTGGTTAATGCAAAATTGTTTTTATAGTGTAAAGGAATATTTTATTTTAATAACTAATTAATAACTTAATTTTAATAACTGATTATGACATGCACTGGAATTAAAATGTATAACAATATTTGCACACCTGCCTGCAGGTTGAATACATTGATCAAAAATATTGTTCAAGACCTTACGCTAACATATTGTATTCTAGCAAATAAACGATTTGATTTGCATTCAGTAAAGTATCCACCACTTTACTGAAGCGTCACTTCGACGCGACCACGCCTAGACTAAACCACAGAGGAAATAATACTACGTGACTAAACTTTAACGTGACTTTGACGACTTTTATGCACCAAAACTAGATATTTATATAACTTGACTCTGGCTAAATACGCAAATCGCGTGTAGCCAAAAACAAAACAAAAAAAAAGTCATTCAAGTATACCAGCTTGTATTTAGAGCTTGTATTTTATACCTATCTACTTACAAGCCATGTGCTCACTGCTCATATTAAAAGTATATCAATGCTGAAAATAAATAGCAAGATGTGTAGGTTCCGAGCAAAATAATAAAACCATGAAATCCAATATCTCCGCGCGGGTGAACCGCGGGCAGCAGCTAGATATCTAATTACTTTAAACGAGCAATTTCTGAGAAAGACGACTAAGGTGTTATTCATTAAAATAACAATTTTTAATATTTTTGTCTATCTGTTTGTTCCGACTAATCTCCAAAATGGATTGACCGATTTTGACGGGACTTTTACTGGCAGATAGCTGATGTTATAAGAAGTAACTTAGGCTACGAGGGTGAAGCCGGGATATAAGCATAGCTAGTTAGTACATAAATTATGGTTATTAATAATTTTCGTGGTTCTATAAGTTAAGCCATACAAAAGGCTTACCATGTAGTGTGTCAATTTAATACCCTCATCATAAAATACAGTGGCTTCTCTAAAATAATTTTGGCTCTGCATAGGTCGGCTTACCTTGTAATTTCGCTAATATGTAATCTATGTTCAATGGCTCGAGGTTTTTATCGAATCGAATGTCCTTTTTGGGGGTAATAACTCGAGTATCGAGGAGCCATTCGGACAATATAGCGGCTTTAGTGGCCTGGAATATATCAGTAAGGTTGTTTTGTGTTATGTCGCGCATTATCTTAATGTTATGTAAGATCCATCTGGAAATAAAAATGAAAAAAAAATGAAATGTTACATGATTAATTATTTTCGTAAACATTTTCCTATTTTATTGGCAAAGACGCAAAACACAGAATAGTTTTATGTTTGCCCAATAATACAGATGCTGGTAAACAACGATGCGGTCGACGATAACGTACCTACAAGTAGATACTTTTTCACTTGCGGAAAGCAGCCCAGTTTATACTTACTCCTAGCAATCTAAGAACCTAGACAAGTACCACAAGTAGTTCCACTTCTTATCTCTATTTCCAGTCTGTTCGGAAACTAGAAACTTCAGTGCTAACACATAATCTAACAGATCTGTCCTGATGATTGGGACGAGATTGCTTCTTTATACAAATTATCAGAGATTTCAGGTTTGCTTACGTTACAGGCTCTTTAGACAGTTGGAATTCATTTATAGTCTGAAAAAAATGTTTGTGCCAGAAATCATCGATAAACTTCTGATAGGATTGACACGAATATACGATACGAAAATATTGAGGGGCCTGACTCTGAAAATCGAATGTCGAAGCTTCCGCTGACGGATCGTAGTTTTCTTACCGAGTTACTCATGAAAGTGTTTTGGATCCGACGTTCGATTCAATTTTTATAACTTGATATTTTGTTTCGTGGTAGAAAAGGAGCGATACGTCAGCCGTTCGATTTTCGGAATAAGGCCCCAGTCTCCAACTTCGAAAGAACGTCACTTTCCCGTTTTTTTATAGCAAATGGGCTTGCGTTTGACCGCTATCTCCATCACCTGGTGTTAAGTGTCTATTAAGTGTTAAGTGTTGCTATAATGAAACTTTAGCCACACTAAAAATAAACTTGCGGCAGTTTGTTCAAAGAAATCTCATCAGTTGGTTTGCAAAAATAACGATTCATCTGTTAGTAAATCCCAAAGTAAATAAAAAGTAATCAACACACTTTTCAAAAGGGTTTGAAAATTGAAAATCAACGAAACTAGCCCCGTGAATTCCACTATTTACTTACAGTGAGATAGAGTGCGTACAATTAGTTGTTTGGAATTTTGTTAGCTTTATAAGTATTTCAATTTCAGGAACTTCGTTAGAGCGTAGGTATTGTATAAATACCTTTAATCAGAATTTTAGTAAGTTAAATAATAAACAGAGATAGAAGTAGATTTCAAACCCAGTTTCGAGGTATCTAGTAAAAACTTTTTCATGAAAGAGTTACCAGCGTGCGCTCTACCAGACAATAATACTTTAAATAAAAGAGTAAAAAAACGTAGTTATACCTAATTACCTACGAAAGTTATTCCAGTAATTTTCGTTTATTGATCATTTTTTATTTTATTTTTATTTTATTTATTCAACCAAATCCACAGCTCTGTGTATTTGAAGTATTGGAGAAAATAAAGATATCAATGATTCTAGATTCTTTCCTCTTTACAGATACTGTCGGTTTGCATTGATGTAAAAGAGAAAAAAGATAGCGCGCGCGTAAAAATTTAGTAAAAATCCAAAAAAAGCGTCATTACTTCAAAAATTGATGCCTAATCTACCACACTTAAGTGTTTTGTCATTATGAAATACGTAAGTCTTGTTAATTGTTTCGATATAAATTTACAAATAACAGAGATATTTCATTTCAAACTTATTTTTAGACGTAACTTTGTTATTTTTTTTATTGATTAAATTTGTTAGAAATTTGTTTTAATTACAACAAGATTAAGTATCAGTAATATGATCAATAATGACATATATTTTTTCCAGTGCAAGAAGCCCTTCTGATCTTGCTAAAAACCTTTTAAGTGAAGCTATTTAGGTGCTATAGACGCCTTAGCCTCGCCAACCGTGCTACTTAGCTACGTCTAGCGTATCCAAGGTTTGATTCTTTTTCACAGTACGTATCTGTGTTCTTTTTGAACGATCTGTTGTATTAACTATATCATGTCAGGCGCCCTCGTAGGAAATTGGTTATTTCCTTTAAGTCGATAGGTCAATTGACTTAGTGAAGCGAGTAAAGTTCACAGATGAGACAAATATTCGTTCATTGGTTTACTCAGAAAGAAAAAAACTAAGCTAAGATATTGTTTCCAGTGTCTGACCGTTGTGCTCTTCATAGTTCCAGGACACAGAAAATTGTAATTAGGGCAGGATCTGTTTGTGACCTGTTTAGTTAGTTTTAGGTTTTGCACGTGGCTGTTACAAACTAGAAATTATATTAGAAAGTCATCTCTAGCAATACTTACAACGAAAAATGCTGTGTGTTAGAGTAGACGAGCGGGATGTCAAAGGTGTAACCACAGCCAAATCCCCAAGACAGCACGCCTGCGAGGCGGCCATTGGTCACCAGAGGAGCCCCCGGCACCCCAAGACAGGGACATACTGGGTCAGCTTCCCGGGCCACACCGGTACACAACATGCCGGGGAACATAGTCACTTCATGCTGCAAGTTATAGTTTTTTGCAGTGAGGAATACCTATTATAACATCAAAAATATATTCTATATATACGCTGGGCCGCAAAGAAAGCGGGTCGATAGCAAAAACCTCAATAACTTCCAAAATATTGGGACTAGCTTTATAAAATAAAGACTGTAGTACAGACAATTTTGCAGTGCTTTAAATAGAAGTCATAAAAGTTCAAGGTTACGAAGTTTATTTTGAACTAGCTGCTGCCCCGCGGTTTCACCCGCGTGGAGATTTTGGATTTCATGGTTTTTATTTTTTTGGGCGGAACCCTAATTATTTTTCCAAAATAAAGGTAGCCTATGTTACTCCTTGTAACATCAGCTATCTGCCAGTGAAAGTCCGGTCAAAATCGGCACAGCCGTTTCGGAGATTACCCGGAACAAACAGACAGACAGACAGACAAAAATTTTAAAAATGGCTGTTTTGGTGTAGGTCCCATATATACTTTCATATGCATTTAGTAAAAAGCTGTTATTTTGATATTACAAACTGACACTTCAATTTTATTTATCTGTATGGATGTATGGATAAAAGTCGGTTAAGTAAAAATGACCACTTTTCAATAGATTTCGAAAAATAAACGGTACCAAATATGCAATTTTCTCACATTTTAGTATTTTGTATTGCCATAACGAGTTATGAATACAGTTGTTGATACGGTATAATTTACGATTACGATTAATTTATTTCGAATGACGATTTAGAAAACCACCCTCACATTACAAACAAATGACATCTAAGAGGTATCCATAAAGTAAATGTTTTACACTTTAAAGTTTTCTACCTACATACAACTACACACGTTCAGTAAAACAACAAAAACAAAAATTGTTTAACTGAAAGCGTGACGTCACATTTTCAACGCGGCCCTAAAGTTTTACTTAAACATGCATTTTGTTGATTTTTGCCGTGAAAAACTGCGATGATGTTTTTAAACCTGCACTAACAACAACAATTATGTATTTTGTGTTTCGTGCAACAATATCTATGTAGTTTTGGTAACTCACGCGTTTGTAACTGTCACAGTATTCATTTGGAAACTTCATTGTAAATGACACGGTTCTCAACATAGGATCCAGTTTTTCATTGGGGTAGTACTTGGAAGATCGTTCAAGGCACAGCTCATTACCCTAAAAGGAAGAAAGTCACTGAAACCGTAGTATATTATATGATGGACTTAACACTAAATAGCAATATTATTAAAAAACCGGCCAAGTATGAGTCAGACTCACGCACTGAAGGTTCCGTAAAATCTTGTATGTACAATTGTACGTGTTATATATTTTCTGATAAAATAATCGTACCATATTGTCACAGCGTCCCCATCCGGTGACAAAAGCTTTAAGACCTTCCAACGAAACCGTAGGTGAAATCAGCGCAATCGATTTCACGCTTCCCCTAAAATCAAAGATTTCGGTTTGTATTTGGATGTATACACCAAGGACGTGATAGTAATGCATTAAAAACAAAATAAACTGCCTGCGATATTGGAATCACGACAAAGTTCATCATCGACTATAACTCAACCACTCAGCCAATCTGCAGGCAAACGGCGAAAATACATTGTATGATATTCCTCCTTTACACACAAAGCAGTTTGCTTCCACATTCAGATGGCGAACCGCAAGAGAATTCGTTGCCTGAGTCTGAGTGTTTCCTGATTGCTATAACGAGGCTTTCTTGAATAGGTATATTCTAGGCAAGCGTGCTACATCGTCCCTCGCATTGATACAATCAGGTGAGATAGTGGTCAATAAAGCAAGCAAGTAAATAATTAAAAAATAAGCCCCCATGACCCAAAATGTTGCCACCAATGAGGCTATACGCAAAAAATGTCAGTGTCAGGAAAAAATAAACAGACTTGGACTGAGCTCGTCCCCAATTTTATCATAGCAACATAAACGCTTACACATGCACACTCCTGTATTAGGTAGCCTGGACACACACAGATAGAAAAAACAAAACCCAAGACCCAAGAACAAACTTTATGTTCACAACACAAAGTTTTCCCTAGCCGCATTTCGAACCCGGGGTACCTCCCTTCGCAGGTAGGGTTATCACTAATTTATCCACAGGGCTAACAGCATCATAAAAGATTACTTATATGTAATTTCTTCATAGATTCGTAGCATCGCAATGTCTGAATTCAAGGTGTATGGGTCGAATTCCTCATGAATGATGACGAACAAGACTGTGTAGAGCATAGAGCCACGGTCCGAGTAGTTTTCTCCCACAACTACAGCAAGCTCTGTTACTGGTACACTGAAAAATAAGAATTTACTAGAGAAACTCCTCATGGGACACGTGCACGTTGTTTCTCGACCCTTTTCGTTTCCAAGTCCGATGTTGTCAAACAAGCCATTGAGATTTTTCAGATAACACTGCTTTATAAATATTTTTTTCGCATTCTTTTTCAACATCCACTCTCTGCAACTACTACTAGAGGAAGCCTTTGAGGAGACAGTTCTGAGCTATACTTAATTAAAACCAGAGAGTGCCCGGTTTATCAATATTTTACCCGTTACAATCCGCCGACATGCCGACGTGACGGACAGTCGCGTATCGTACAGTATCAGTGAAAATGGATA
The DNA here is from genome assembly GCA_907269065.1 of Crocallis elinguaria. Taxonomy (NCBI): domain Eukaryota; kingdom Metazoa; phylum Arthropoda; class Insecta; order Lepidoptera; family Geometridae; genus Crocallis; species Crocallis elinguaria. The sequence goes on from OU026077.1 coordinate 11,876,020, forward strand.
TTGTTTCATATATTTATTTATCAAGGCAATATTCGGACTAGCCAGTATCGGTAACGTTCAGTGACGTCAGAGATGCCCCGAGGGCCCAACGTTTTCAATTCAGGGATCCGACGAGAGCTTTTAGCGGGGAATATTTTGTCTGACAGGTTCGCAGTATCCCAAAATGGATAACAAAATATTAATGGAATTGTTGCAAATGAAACAATCGGACGTACTAAAAAATCTAATCTTCCAAACTACTAAAAATAACAACAAAAAGCACACCTTGACATGCAGGAACCTCCTGGCAACTATTGTAATACTTAGACGTAAATTTTAAATATGATTTTTAGCATTATAATCATTGTAAAATCTATTTTTAAAAGTAATGCCGAGTAAGTATCATGCCCTTGTTCTTGATTGGCCTTTACCAATTTGGAATGGGCATATAGTCATTTATTTTAAATTTCATGAGCCTTGGGGCCCAGACTTGAATAAAGCATTTTGTATTTGATATAATCAGATTCCAGTTTCTGTATGGTATTCTCCAACTTTTTCTCTTTGTTTATTTATCTCATAAACACTATATCCTCTCTTCTTAACTTTTGGTTTTGTTTTTGTGGCGTGAAAACATTCATTTAAAAATAGTAAACTCAACAAATCATCCTCAAACCTCACACTAGTGCACCTTCTAAGAAATTACAACAGCGTCTTATGACAATTTACGTTGCATACTACATGGGAAAAGTATGCACACCAATAATTCTCCGACGTTCCATAGCACGTTGCGTACGTGGGACCAGTTTGTCTCTTATTCTCTTTTACCATTGGCCAGATTGGATCTCGCAGATACAATTCATACTCTTTTTTAACCTCATGTATGCCCACACACTACGTGGGCAGCGTGGTGGTTGTGTAGGAATCGGGTGAATGAGGCCGACCTATCAACTAAAAATGTATGTGTGTTCCACCTCGACGCTATGTTGCCGGGGCTGCGGGCACAGCCATCCGCGGCTCCGGCAACAAGGCCTACTACTATTTCTTACAGCAGTATTACTTCAGCCTTATATTGGAAATTCGTACGTACGCGTCGTATACGACCGAACAAAATAGACGACGAAAAATTAATAGAATGATGAACGATCACATCTAGCGTTGTGTAGTCTACCAGATCCAAACTATTTAGACTCTTATAGTACAAAAAATATCTGTAGCGTAAAATTGTAGTCGAATTACTTATAACTCAATGGAAATGGTATGTAAGTTTTATTTATTTCATTCATTGCATTCACATTGTTTACAATAAATAATACAGATGTATGCAGCGACCTTGAAAATAAAGGAATGGGTTATAACTAATAATACAGGTAGAAAGGTTCACAAAAAAGAGAGAAAAACGATTTTGCAGTAAAAACCCATAAAAATGTACTGACTTGTAAACCTGTAAGTTTTCATTGTTTGTCAAACAGGACACTACCAGAAAATTTCCGTTGCATTCATAAACTTCAAACAAAGACTGGAAATACTTCTGTGCAAAGAATACTTAGTCCGCGTCCCCTTTCTGGTCTTGATTCTTATGTCCGTTTTCACCAACCCTAGGAGCCCCTAAATAGGATGTTTACCTAAATATTTAGGAGTTGCCAAGGGCAAAAATCATTTCACTAACCTTTAGGAATGTTCTAACGGTTTATACTTAGGACTTTGCTTACATTAGGAGTTAGATATAGTTATAATAGGCGCCGCCTTATTTATCGTTGGTGGAAACGGACATTAGACAACTATTCTCATCAGACTTTCTTGGAACCGCTTATTAAATAAATGCTGTACAATAACGTTTTCAAAAGGCTTGCTTTTGTAGCTCTTTGAATAGAAAAATATTAAGTATTGTTTAGCTTTACAATATAAAAACAGGCTTTCTTTAAATATTTATTTTATTTGGCTATGTATTATATTGCAACAAACTTTACAAACAAAATTTTTTTAGAGCTAATGTAATCAAAACAGCGGCGCGACTACGGATCTATTCGGGTCGATAAAATTCGATAATATTCGATAAAATTAACAGTTCAAATCGATAAGGTGGGATTTATCGAGCCTCGAAACAATCGACAAAAGTTATCGAAAAGCTAGGTCGAATCCAAAGAGAATATAGAGCTACTACAATACTTTACGATCAGACTTCGGTACTCGCAACATTCGATAAATTTGTCGAGTTTTTCGGTTCGACAAATTTATCGAACCGACTTCCGTACTCGCGCCGCTGTTTTGATTAGCTCATCAAGGGCGCTCCACTCGAATGATTTTTCGATTTATTCCCGATCGATACTTTTAGAAAAGTTGCGCTTCTGTGCCTTAGAGATCCATTTTCAGCTAGTTTTTTTTTATTTGTCCGCGATTTGCCTGTATTTTTTTGAGGCGGGGCATGTATGCGATGGAAGGTACGGCGTTTCAGATATAACGAAGCAGCTTTATTGAAATATTTCCATTCCACACCGCAGGCGTATTCGAAACGAACTCGATGGATTATTGGTCTGTGATTCTTGTAGTTCAGCACAGTGAAGTTCGTCATACAATTTTGATTGACCTATGTTTACGTACTGATAAAGTAAACTATGGCACATCTACTCTCGTGCTCTACGTGTCTTACAATCTGCAAACTAAAGCATCTCAATGCCTAAGATTATGCGGTGGATCTAGCCACACATCTTTTCAGAAACAAAAATGCAATGCGTTTTCAAAAACGCATTGCAATGACGCAGGGCTATAGCCACAGATTATTTAGCCTGGCTATAGCCCTATAGTTCTGTTAGAATCCCTATAGTATTTTTAACAAACATTTGTAAAAATAATAGACCTCCAACAAAACTGTTTTGCATAATGATGAATTGCATTTTATTTCCAAATTCCACTACCATTCTTATATTACATAGGGTACTCTACACGGATGTACCTATATTTACAATAATTACACCTCGAGTATTTTAGTACATATTACAAGACAAAAAAGGAGCATTTGATTGTTTGCATATATTTTTATGGATGTGTTTATAAACAATTTAATTATTCTCTTTGCATTGCATAGGTCCAAAGTGTATTTAGTAATGGTTTATAAAAAAGGGATAGCAAAAATGGGTAGGTATTATTGATATTTCATTTGAGTACATACCGATTCTGTTGAATCTTACTATACACATAATAGTTCATATAACAGAGATATTTCATAGCAAACTTATTTTTAGCTAACTTTGTAATTTTTTTAACATTTTAGTAACCTTGCATTTTGATTCCGCAATGTACAGGTAACGTTGTTTCCATAAAATAAGGACCTATTCGTGTAAAAGCTTCGCCGGCGGCGGGTGGACTTTACTGGGAATTACGCCAGGAGCATAACGTGTATTTCAAATGTGTCGAGCTGTGGAGGTATCAAAAATTCCTGGAAACCGAAAATATAATGATTGCTACGTTTTAGGTACTGTTTTTTTCAAAGTTTTCTCCACGAGGTATTTTTTATATTTTTTAACAAAGTTTTTATGCAATTATACTTAAAAAGACATTGACATACACATTGCTGGACTACATCACAAACAAGTTACAAAAGAAAACATTAATTGATTATTCTGATTGAGCAAACGAATAGTATTTTGGCTAAGCAAATATTATCGTATAATAGGTCGGGGAAAAAGTTTCTTCGCATTTTTTAAGAAAATTCAAAACATTTTTTAATATAGTTTATTTACATTTAACTAAAGTATGTAGGTACCATTTTGTTCGATAACTTTTTGCCATCTTGTAGGTAGGGACATGATCCCATTGCTATAGAAATTTTGGGACTTCTGATCAAAATACCGCGACAAGTGGTTTTGGCAGTCCTCTCGTGATGTTAACCTGACACTGCCTAAAGAATTCTGAAGAGACCGAAACAGGTGGAAATCTGAAGGTGCAAGGTCAGGACTATACGGCGGATGCATTAACACCTCCCAGCCAAACTCTCTTAATTTTTTCTGAGTGGCTAAAGATGTGTGAGGTCTAGCGTTATCATGATGTTAGCGTTATCATGAACTACACCCCTTCTGTTGATTAATTCCGGCCGCTTTCTCTCAACTTCTTGCTTTAATTTCATCAGTTGTTCGCAGTAGAGTTCAGAATCGATGGTCCTGCCTGGTGGTAACAGCTCATAATGAATAATGCCCTTCCAATCCCACCACATACACAGCATCACCTTGTTGCGAGTTAACCCGGGTTTCGCCACAGTCTGTGAAGCCTGACCGGTCTTTGACCACGACCTTTTTCGCACGTTCTTGTCGTACGTGATCCACTTTTCATCACCAGTTATCAGCTTCTTCAAAAATGGTTCGGTTTCATTACGTCGTAGTAAAGAATCACAAATGAGTACACGGTTCATTAGGTTTCTTTCAGTGAGCTCGTGAGGTACCCAAATATCGAGCTTTTTTGTGTACCCAGTTTTTTTCAAATGCGCCAAAACTGTTTTGTGGTCAATTCCCAGTTCTTCAGCTACGTCGTAACTACTGATATGCCGATCTTGTTCCACTTTTTCAAAAATGGCATCCATTTTATCCGTAATAGGGCGACCAGAGCGACGTCCATCTTTAAGATCAAAATTTCCGGATTGAAAACGCTTAAACCAAATTTGTGCTACTCTCACAGACACTGCACCAGGTCCATAAACATCGCAAATTTTTTTCGCGGCTTGCGTTGCATTTTTACCTTTTCTGTAGTAAAATTTTAAAATGTATCGAATTTCTTCATTAGATTCACTCATTTTGACAGTACGAAAAACAAATGAAAATCACACATTTTCCTAATTTGAATTTGGAATTATGTTCTTTAAAATTTAAACTTTCATATGATACCAAAAACATACAAATACAAATAGTATAGCCAAAGAGATTTTATTACAAGTTCATACATACTATAATGCGAAAAGACTTTTTCCCCAACCATATAAGCTGGCCGGTGACAGTGGCAGCTATACTGTTGTATACTATACTAAAAGCTAGCTAGCTACATATATAGTAATCTGTGCTAAAAGCCTCGGGCGTCACAGTGCTTTATTGCGTAAAAGATACCCTATATAATTTGTGCGTAAAAGTGTCCCGCGTCCTTTCCACTGAACTGCGTTTTATCGTCCAATATGTGAATGTCAATGTGCAGTGAACTGCAGTGCTCTACCTGATAACATCTCGTTGTGTGACGGTCTCTATAGAATACTCACTCTTGTATTAGTGGCTGATTGTACAGCGCAGATTCTGTCCTTGCAATCAGCACTGTGTATGAATAAGGCAACACTGCGGTGCGACGACACATCGCAAAAAATAAGAAAGAAGAAGATAGAAAGAAAATACATTTATTTCCGAAAATCATCGTATACGGCATCGTAGTGCGGTAGATTGTAGCGCACACAAAAGCATGCAACCTGCTTGTTTGTGTATGGATAAACTGAAGAACAAACCGCACGTCTCGTAACCCGACAGTATAAAAAGGATATCAGATTAGAATAACGTTAGCCACAACTATTTTACTTAGCTCAAACTATTTTTAGTGGAATTGGAAGTTACTTTGTCAAAGCATGTGCCACGGTGAGTACCATGTCCTTCGTGAGCAGGGCTCCAGTGACGTAGTGCGAGCACTTCCGTCGAATGCTGGCGACGTATGGATGTTCCCGAATTGATATGCGACGCCCTTTGAATACCTGCATGGAAAGGTGATATTGGTAGAAAGTTCTCGTTCCCGACCAGGGCAAATTTTGAGGGCAGTTTTCAAGTATAAGATTTGTGCTTGGGTCTTAGATGTTTGTTTTGTGTTCTGTTATCTGTATGTGTCTGTTCCACCTGCAATACAGAAAATCTTAGTCCAGACATATAAGATTGTGTATTTATGTGTTTTAATAATTAATAAAGTTTTAATAAAGTATTTTATAAGTGTTACAGTGGCTGTACCCGCAACTTTTTTAGCGTGGATGTGGGTAAAAACAACATATAACTTAGAGAAGGTGCACTCTTTTCGAATCCAAAAATAAGCTTAACTTTCGATCAACGATAACATCGTGATGCAATCTTAACTCATAATCACTTTGATACCGATTTCTCATAAGTGTCCCGTAAAGTCATCTCAATACTTGGTCTTTTCATTCTCTTGAAATTGAATTACAATGATTCCTAAAATAGAACTTCAGGTCGCAGTTCATTAAATGTTATCGATGAACGAAGTTCACGTGATCGGCAGTTCAAGAGTTATTTTTGACAGCAGATGTCAATAGTCTCTTTCAAATAATTCAAAGTGGACCACAGTTCATGAATTGAACCTAGTACTATGAACTTCGGTTCAGATTTGGTGAACTCGGCCCTTAGTGTTTAATTACTTTGTGTTCCGTAGGTACCATTATTTGCTAGCCGTCTGCCTATTAGTAGTTTCCCATACCAATATTGATTAGGGAATAAAAGAGCCATGCAATATGTACCGCGTCCCTGAGTAAAACCCGGCCCACCCCGACCCTTGCCACTGGTGCCGTAAAAGCTAAGGGAATATCCAAAGAATGGGCAGCAGCATTCTCTTTGGTCTGCATCAAAATCTACTGCGATTACCATAAGACGCCTGTCAAGCATGGGTGCATTACGGCAATCCTTTTTCATAAATGGAAAGGATATGAGAGAGATCTTCGTTCAATAATGACTTCTCAATGATGACTAAAGAGCCATACAGCCATAAACCGTTTACCAAATTCGAGTTTCCAGCTTAACGAGAGGCACGAGACATAACTAGGACACTGCGGGACAAGTAATTAAAACGTGAAACACGACATGTTGTTATCGTGTGGTAAATCTGACCTTTCTATTCAAAATGGGAATGTCTCCGGGTTTCGGGTATACAGAATTTAGTATGAAATTTTCCGCAGGTGCTTCTTCAACTACATTTTCCGGTGTCAAAAATCCTTCACTTGCCACGGCGTTAACCCACACTGTGAAATAAATGATAACATCATTTAAGGTTTGGAAGGTGAATGACCACGAGGTCTGGTGGACTCACAAGTGCAGTGGTTGGCAACAGATTTTCAACTTGAGCCAGCCAGACTAGAGCTTGGAAATGCCCTCATCATTATCACCAGCCGGAAGACGTCCACTGATGAACATAGGCCGCGCGCATATAACGCGAATTAGATCGGCTAAGTACTTGCCTCTTGCATCTAACGGCTACCCGCAATTTTGACAAGATCGTCAATCCACCTAGTGGGGTTTTTATTGCGTATATTTTACGCGACCAGTAAATAAAACAACACCATGTCAATATTTCATCATGAAGTTTTCATAAAAGTACCAAGTTGAAGAAGCCCTAACGTAGTAAATTTCCATTACGAAGCATTGACTCGCCGAGATTTTTGTTTTATTTTTTTAAATCCGTATGGTTTGCCTCAGTGATTTCTTCAATTTATTTCCAGATTTTAAGACTTACCTACTCTTCTACGAGCGTCCGTCTGGGTGGGTACCACCACTTTTCTCGTTCGTAGTCTGCCGACAAGCAGTGATGTGTACGCTGTACGTATTTAGGTACTATTATGTTCCGGTTTTAGGAGCAAAGTATTCAGTGTAATTACTGGGCTTACGAGACTTAATACCTAAATGTCTCAGGGTAAGGAGCGCAATGCAGCGCCGCGCAAGCCTTTGTGTTTCAAAGTTTGTGGGCTGGCGTTATGCACCAGATCAAAAACCCGCTAAGTAGTCTCGCTATGCAAATAGTGCAATATTAATTTAAAAAAACTGCATGCCTGTGTCAGAACCTCATATCACATATCTATTGCAATATCCCAATGGTATATGCGGGCGACGTGACAATACAAGTGATATTTTACTGTTTATCACGCATTCGAACCCGTTAGCAAACTTCTATCCTGGCTATAATCCGATTGCTTCACTTCAACCGCAGGCGTACGGCAACTACTCACCGAGCATTAGGCTCGTGAACTGTTTTGCTTGCATATGGAATGTTTGACTCGCAAACTAGAATCCCCGTGACGAATAAGCGCTGTATGTGAGTACCGTCGTTGAAGCATTCAGGTTGGAGTTCACCAACCATTTTGAACCGAACTTTAACTATGTCACAGGTCATAGACCCATCAACCAAGGTTTACTCGTCGATCACTATGAACTAGGTTTAACTCATGAACCGAGGTCAAACAGCTTACACTTCTAATTATTTTAAATGAGCATTATGTCATCAGCTGTCAAAGCTAGCTCTGAATTGGGAATTGAAATACAGATCATTTTGGTTAAGTATGTATTAAACGCAGATAGACCGGAGCGTGAATTGGGTTAGACCACAGATCAATAGAAACAAAGAGATGTGGTAAGGCATACGTAGCGGGTGCGAACGCATCAGGCCCCAATCAGGCCAGATACATTTAATCGAATTCACTTTGCAGACGGTCTTGCTGTCAATTTTTTTTCTGTGGGCTATTAATAAGTTTATTTGTGTGGCTGTAAGTCTCTTAGTGTGCATTAAAAATGAGTAGGTGTGCCGTACTTACAGATCGGAATCGTGAAAAAAATGTATGAAAAACGGAGACATATTTTGAATGCGAACGGCCCTCCCTTGGGTTAGACCAACATAAGTCTCTTTGCATACATCCGTCATTATTTTAACTATAAATTGAGTCACTTACTCGCTACCTCAGATTACAATCCTTTTTGGCACCTTTAGTATTAGGCAAGATACCAAACGAAATATGTCACTTCAGCATAGTTTTTTTTTTTTTTTTTCGAAAAAATGAAGTTAAAGATGATATAATTTGCTCACTCAGCTCTAGAAATAACGACAATGAGTAAGCTTCTAGATGGGACTAGCGATGAATCGGACTAGACCGAATTAGTGATCAACAGTACAAAACGCATGGTCGAAATAGATGGACATGAAATATAGTTTGTCGATGAATACATCTACTTGGGCCAGATAGTACCTTTCGAAAACAGGCAAGAAAAGGAACTCAGTGACCATATCGAAATCTGAAACAGCTACTGGTCTACGAAAGAAACGAAACGAAAGAGAGATCTCCCACTTCCTCCGAAGCACAGACTCATCGACACAATATGTATTCTGCCCATTCTAACCTATTTATAAGTACAGAGCAAAACACAGAACTATATATACACTCCAATAAGGACATTACCACAAAACAGAGCTTTGTTTTGTGACATTACAGACGCAGGCAAATAGGCTGAAGTGGGATTGGGCAGGTCATGTCAGCCCCATACATCCCGACCGCTAGGCAAAGGCCGCAACACAATGTAGTCGTGGCCACTGAGGTCAGCCTAAATAATATTATTGAAACCGAAATATAGAAGTGTATCTAAACACGAATCACATGAACATGTCGAACAAATTAAAAAAAATGATTTTTTATTTTTTTATTTTATTAGGTAACGAGACGAGCTGGTCGTTTGCCTGATGGTAAGCATAACGCCGGCCCATAACGATTGCAGTGCCACCCAGAACTTTGAAACACAAAGGCCTGCGCGGCACTGCAGTGCGCTCGTTACCCTGAGACATTAGGTATTAAGTCTCATAAGCCCAGTAATTTCACTGGATACTCTGCTCATCAAACCGGAACACAGTAATGCTTGCACACTACTGCTTGGCGGCAGACTTCACGAGCAAAGCGGTGGTAACAACCCAGACGGACACTCGCAGAAGAGTTAGTCCTCCCACTAACGAATTGAATATGATTGCCGCAAGTAGTGACTACAAACTACCTCAATGGCTGCAAGTATATAGATTTGTTCAGAAGCCTGATTGTATGCTTACTCACTTGCATACGATGGAAAAGCTATAAAAGTTACAGCAGGCATAAATATAATTTACTATTGTTATTTTTCGTTCGGGTTAGGTACGGGACGTTACAAATTTTTCGAACTTAATACTAAGGCTAAGATTCAGAGACGATTCTAAGCGTAGACTTTGGCTTCCATATGTCAAAACTGTATAGAATTTTGACGTATGGAAGCGTGAGCCCACGCTTAGATTCGTTGCTGAATCTCAGCCTAAGTGCCTACAATCTAATTTGGTGGATGGAATTTGTAGGTATATCGCATTTGTTATAATCGTATCTTATGGTGTAATGCTATTATATATATCTATAATAATAGGTAGGTATATGTTTTTCTGGGAATGTATAACTGTAGGTATAGTGTATACTATCTATTCTGTTAAAACATATCATTAAAATTCTATTTCATATCACATTAATATGGTACAAATCTATCCTCTGAAATGTTAAAATAGTTCGATTTAGTCTATTTGGACACAACATATAGTGCAGCAAGTTTTTTTGAGATGAAAGTACCTTATAAGCCAACCAAACTGAAGTAGGCAGAGAGGAAACAACGCTACTTCTCACTAACATTGCAAAAATCTTTCATTTCATTGACATTCATCCATATTTTCTCACACTTCAGTCATTTACATGTATAATGTATTAATTATAAGATTAAATAAACTTACTCAATAAAAATATCTGTTTCATATTTACTTTTAAACTAGATGTTATTATGACTGCAATAGACAATCTATTTTCTTGACATGGCATAACTGGTATCAGGTTGGTCAAGCTTTAAGCCGTATATGAGCTTTCTGATGTGAAGGAAAACATTGTGAACACAGTCAAAGGCATTTTTTAACGCTCGCCTGGCTAGTTATCACCTTCCAGTTGAAAATCATTCATCTATCATCTATGAAAGACAGATGTAGTCGGTTCACCACCCTCAAACACATCGTCACTCAAAATCAGCGGAGATAGAGTCGAAATAAAGGGCTTAAAAAAAATCGGGATATTCAAAAATTCGACACAAATTCAGTTGCTTAAGTACCTATTTGTAACGAGCTATGGAGAGAGTTATTCTCGGGTTTCCCTGATGCGTGATACAATCCGGAATGAAGAGATCTACAATAGAACGAATGTCACTAACATAGTTCTCAAAATTAGCAAGTTGAAATGGCAATGGGCAAGACATGTCGCTCCAAGAACCGACAACCGATCGGAAAAAGATTCTCGAGTGGCGACCACGAACCGGAAGACGTAGTGGAGGCCGCCCCTCCAAAGGTGGACCGATGACCTGGTCAAAACTGGGGGAACCGTTGCACCAAAAAGGCGAGTAACCGATTGCAGCGTTCTATGGGGCAGACCCAAAGACTATGAAAAATAATCTGTGGGCAGACCTATGTTCAGATATGGACGTGTTCTGGCTGACGATGATGATAAGTATGTGTAACTACCTTTGTTGCGTTGCTACCTACTGCAAGCCGATATAAGTGTTTATAATAATTTTGAACGAGATTTTCACTTCACAATGAAGCCATTTCATTTTATTTGACATAATTTCTATACGAATTAGGTTTCTATAATAGGGTTGAGAATAAAGTCCATACTGGCACAAACTATATAGTCTCCTTTTATTAGGTATATTATATGAACGACACGTTTCTCTTTAACACTTATATCTCACGTGGGTGTTATTTGAAAACCAGTGTCGGGTGTTTCGTGCACTCAGCTTTTATACCGAAATGAGTTGTTTCTGGCAGATGTTAGTTTTATATTCATAGCATGTGTCTCTGTTTTTTATTCATAAATATTATGTAACTGTCTAACGAATGCTTTCTTTTTCTTTTATATAAATCACTAGCTTATGCCGGGGTTTCTGCACGCGTAGAACCAGGATAAAAAGCAATAGCACTCAGGCATAACATACCTATATAGCATCATATCTATACAAATAAATAAAATTGAAGTTTCTGTTTGTAATATCAAAATAACAGCTTTTTACTAAATGCATATGAAAGTATGTACGGTACCTATAACAAAACAACCATTTTTAAATTTTTGTCTGTCTGTCTGTTTGTTCCGGGTAATCTCCGAAACGGCTCGACCGATTTTGTCGGGACTTTCACTGGCAGATAGCTGATTTTCCAAGGACTAACTTAGGCTACTTTAATTTAAGAAAAAGAATTAGGGTTCCGCGCAAAAAAATAAAACCCTTGAAATCCAATATCTCCGCGCGGGTGAAACCGCGGGCAGCAGCTAGTTACTGAAATAATTCTTAGAATTGGACACTCGTTTCAGAGATTAGTGGTAGTAAACCAACAAATTTCACCTTTTATATTACACCACGGTGCCCAAATAGTGTAATGTTTTCAGGGTGAGCGTCTGTATTCCACCTTAAACAGATTTGGATGTACGAGATCTGAACACGAGGCATCGTTAGTAACTGCGAGTGCCCATCTGGGTTGGTACCACCACTTTTCTTGTGAAGTCTATCGCCAAGCAGTAATGTGCAAGCATTAATGTGTTGTGGTTTCATGAGCAAAGTAGCCAGTGAAATTACTGGGCTTAGTACCTAAATGTCTCAGGGTAACGAGCGCAATGCAGTGCCGCGCAGGCCTTTGTGTTTCAAAGTTCTGAGTGGTACTGCAATTGTTGTGGGCCGGCGTTATGCTTACCATCAGGCAAACGACCAGCTCGTCTCGTTAATAATAAGAATATAAAAAGGACACTTCGATGTACGTAATATCGTCAAAGGGAGTAAGTATACAGTACGAACAAAAGCAACACTTTTATTTTGCTTTAATATTTATTTGGCTTTGCATTGGTACAATGTGTCTGCTATATTAAACATACAATCGAATTTATATAAAATTATACAACAGTTTTGACTTAAAACAAATCTTAAAAACTCATCCTGCAATTGACAAACATTAAAAATGCAACCTAAATCATAGAAATGGGTCAGCATAGAATTACCAGATGTATTATTTATGTTGTCTTGTCATGAGATCGTTACCTTGTTACTTATACGTAATAAGCTATAGTGTAATAATGTATTCTATGCTCATCTTTTCTTCTGATACACAAACAATTACATAATAGATAATTCATACACGTTAAAAAGCAATCTAATATAAATAATACCACCGAGACTATGACTTGCTCAGTAAGTTCTTCAGATTTATATTGATGCAACACAAACTTAAAGAAAATATTATTATTAAAACTCTGACAAATAATTACAAAAAATAAATATACACAAGAAACTGAAATAGACACAGTACGTAGCCCTACCGTTTAAATACGAAGAATATTTGATAAATTTTAAAAATACGTTAATTACTGCGGAAAAGAATTATAATCAAATTTCGTTACATTTGTTAAAACCCAATAAAATTTATTAAATAATTTAAATCTATCCTTCCGTTTTCAGTCAATCCAATAATGTTAATACAGTTAAGTCTTTTCAATTTTATGACAACGTTTCATGACTGAAATTCTCTTATAAGTTTCATTCAATAGTCCCAAACATTTGGCGTCATGGCCCAAACATGCTATTAACACCCATTTTCACTCAAACAGTCTTTTCTTCTTTACGCCTAAAGTTACCACATACCGCTAAGGGTCTGACCACAAAAAAATTAAAACCACGTTGAACCTGTGTTAATCACTCTTTAACGCCTAAAAATGCCATAGTCGCGCGATTAAATATAAGCAACCACAAATCCCGATTTAAGTAGTGTCTAACAGTTGTTTAAAACAATTATGTTGTGACATTTCTAATCATTTTTGACATTTATCTTTAGACGCTGTCTAGCTAAACAGGCGACTAAATATTTTTTTTTTGTGGTCAGACCCTATGTTTGACAGTTATAGACCTCATCTTGCTAGCCTTCGTCAAGCGCATCAATACTCACAAGCGACCGTGTAAAGTCTAATCATGGTGCAATCCGACTCACAATTCGTCGTTAGAGTTTACTGCAAGCCAGCAAATTGCAACGTAGCAACTTGTACAACATACTAATTACTACCACAAAGCAGACAGAAGACATAAGTGACACTTACTAAATACTTAGTGCGCTAAACGTTCACACGAGCTTACGTCACGTCACCCGAATCTAGTCAAAATATCAGATGGTTTCAATTTGAAACCTTCTGTCTATTGCTGGGAGACACTGCGAGTTTATATAGTTGAAATAAAACCCGTTTTTTTTTTAATAATAAACACTTACACTCATACCCCCGCACTAGGATTCTCTGTGTCGCAGGTGACATGGACACGCACATATACACATCACAAACATCCAAGACCCGAGAACAAATTTTATGCTTACACCCCGGCCGGGAATCGAACCCGGGACCCCTCGCTCTGCAGGCAGGGTTACTACCAACTTAGCTACGGAACCGTCTTTGATTGCTTTGATTATATGGTTTACTTAATATTTAAAAGCCAAGTACAAAGACGTGTTGCGTGAATGAGATTGAAGGAACTTTTTTATACAAAAATCAAGGTAGGTTAACAAAATAATGACGGTGGTTTCGAAAAATAAATATGCAACTCGCTTGTCAGTTCTCGCGGGTGGAATGTCAGGCCGCGACACTTCTGATATTTCCTTGAAGTGGTTGACGTAGGCTAACGTGACCATTTAGCGCTCCAAGTGTCAAGTGTTATCTGTTTCGTATTACTAGTTACTACGTTGCAATTTTGCTGGCTCGTAGTACGTATAAAAATAATAATTGGAATTCGTATTGCACCGTAAGCCCCTATACCTTTTAGGTTTACGCAACTGAATTGTGTATGTATTTCCCTTTCAAACAGTTAGGAACACTGCTAAGTTCTTCACTTAAATTTTCAAGAAAACTTGATGTTGTTAACAGTACGTATGGTTTTATTATGGTCACTCATTGCTGGATGCGCTTGACAATTGCCACTGACTCAGCCAAAATTAAAAGAACTTGCTATATATACAAATCAATGCGAATGCTAAAATAAATTAAATTAAGTATACTATACAGTTCAATTTCGATTGAAAAAGCTTTTCTTAACCTATCTCTGGGATATTCAGCTTTAGAGTTCCGCAGTAAACCAAGGAATCCTTATATACGATCATCTATAGTTCGTTCATCCGTTCATCCATCTCAGTTTGTTAGTGGGAGGACTAACTCTTCTGCGAGTGTCCGTCTGGGTTGTTACCACCGCTTTGCTCGTGAAGTCTGCCGCCAAGCAGTAGTGTGCAAGCATTACTGTGTTCCGGTTTGATGAGCAGAGTATCCAGTGAAATTACTGGGCTTATGAGACTTAATACCTAATGTCTCAGGGTAACGAGCGCATTGCATTGCCGCGCAGGCCTTTGTGTTTCAAAATTCTGGCAGGCACTGCAATTGTTATGGGCCGGCGTTATGCTTACCATCAGGCAAACGACCAGCTCGTCTCGTTACCAAATAAAATTAAAAAAAAAGTTTTCAAATATTTTCTTATAGATCTCAATCGTAACTCTAACCTTACATACCTAAGTATACATGGGGCAGTGTTTTTACGGCACCCCGCTTTGATTATGTCTGTTATTTTACTTTTCCTTGGACTAGAATGATGTAATCAGCCATTTATCAATGAAAATTACTTTGTGGTATCTGCTATGAAAACTCTTCGATTTATAGAAGGAAACCTACGGAACCCTATACACTATGAGTGGCCAAAACGCACTCGGCCCGTATTCAAATGAATAGCTATGAAAACCCAGAGCGTCTACTTAGTTTGAGAAGCATAGTCAGTAAATATTCGCGGAAAAGGCATTAAATGCTCCTATTTAATTTATATAAATTCAAAATCTCTACTCACTAAGTAAGATTATGTGAAATATTGATTAAACTCAAGTTACACGTGGAAAAGCTTATCGGAATTTCATTCTGTTAGTATGTAGTTCTACGTTGGAGGCAGGTGCTTGTTGACTTATTTAGTCATATAGAACTACATGGAAATCCATTTATTTATTTAATACACAATACAATTGCAAACTAACAGGTAGCCCCAAAGCGCTCGCAATTTTCACACAAATTAGATCAGAAGACAGTTAATCTAATGAAATGGAACACAAAATAACAGATACAAAGAAATAGGCTAATAGGGTCAGTATGTATGTCAGCAGCCTGGACCTCGTTCAGAATATGGTTGATGAGAGTGATAGCTCTTGCGGTAGGTGCATTATACGCATATAGTGTGCGCAGTGTGCACGGATATAATTCTGCGGCACAAAGTAGTAGGTATAGTCTGCTCAGCACAGAAGGATTATCCACCTGGTATCGCATCAACATTCAGTAAGTGACAGTTTATTGATTTGGTTTAGTGATTTATGTTGTATATCTCTGATGTCATCTGAGTCTACCAAAGATGATATGAAAACTCGTTACATATCCTAAAAGCAAAAGCTCACCGCATCTATTTCGAAACGGATATTACTACCATGTAGGTAAAGCCAGATCCAATAATTCGTATCTTTGGCTGAGGATATAAGACATTCAGGAACTCTGATATTTTATTACTTTGCAGTGTTCCGCATAAAAACAGTATTTTCCACGTATAAATCGGGTTATATTTTATTATTAAAATCTAAAGATAGATTACTAACTTTAAAGAATAAACAAAATAATGAACCAGTACACACAAATAAGTAGTAAAAAGGGAGTTGGTGCCTAGAGCAATAAAGTCTACCTTTCGAAAGAAAAAAGCATTTGTCGAATGTGGATTCATAAAAGAATTTGTTATTTCGTAAAGATGTAAAGTTTTCTTATTTCTTAAAAGTTAAGATAAAATTAGATGATGTATGGAAAGAAGCGTACGATAAATTAGATCTCTAGTTATATCTGTTATTTTTTATTTCTGTCTTCTCTTCTTTCTCAAACAAACGGACCGCATATAAACCCAACTCACACATTTGATAAACTCAACTGTCGCAGTCGCTATCGTACGCAAAAACAGTACAAGGAAAGATTAAAATAGAAACATAGTGAATGGGTTACAAACGAAAAATAACTACTACATAAACTCATTTTAGGTACCTACTTCTATATAGCCCGTCGTACTTTATTTCTTTGGTATGGATAAACTTGTTAGATCGAAAAAAACTTCGCCGACGTCGATAAAGTGATATGCGGAATGCTGCTTAAAGGTCAACCACACCTGGCCAAGAAACTGTTCAGATTTATATTTCAGTAGGTAAGTAATTCAAAGCAAGGTAATATTTTATTGACGTCCCAGTTATAAATGACGAAGTAGATTTCAAGGCAGAATTTGATTAAGGGCTGATCTTTCAATTTCATGTTAACGAACTGAACTGATTACTATTGAATCAATAAATTTTAACTAAAATTTATTTCTTTAGAATGGCATAAACATTATTTCTGTCTTCACTACAGACTTAGATGATTCAGGGAATTATCTAACAGGACGTTAGCTGATTATTGAAAGATCAGACCTTAGTCTTCTACTGAAAATGTTAAATTTTACAGTCCTCGCCTGGTCCGTCAGTAGAGATTATTAAGTCTCACGACTCAGATAGGCAGAGTCTCAACGGTGTTGGCTGGTAAATGTGGTTGCCCTTTAAGCGACTTAGAAGCATCCCGGACGGCGGTAAATACGCATCTCGCTAGTGGCAACTGCGATCCACTCATTGCGATTAGAGTCAAACCAAGTCAGACCGAGGGTGTATTTTCCGTTTATGTTAACGTGCTGGCAGTGTGAGAACCACCATCCGCCTTCATAGTTCGCAGCGCAATGGGTGTTGGAGATATCACGGTCATGATCAATAGCGGAAAATTCCATGTGGTTTTGGTACGCAAAGGCATCACTGGCATTGCCGCTAAATCCACTGACATCTAACACATAACCAGTATCAGCGCTACCTACATAGAAGTGGTCGTATTCAGCATACCAGAAGACTCCATAGATGTCAGTCATATCGATCCTCATGGCGGTGCAGTTATCAGCTGTAAGCTGGTGCATAATCTCGAGGCCAAGCCAGTATTCTGATGCTGGTTCGCCAAAGCCGCGAGCATATTCAGCAAACTTCCTGTTGAATTCGACTGTACCGTTGAAGCGGCGCTGGGCAAGAGTCGTGCCGTTGGCACACCAGGCGTCTATGGTTGTGTCGCTTGGGCGGATGATGTAGGAGCCGGAAGGGCCAGAGATGCCGGTGCAATCTTTGGGAAGCTGTGCTACGAGGTCCTCATATTCGCGTTCCACGGGTTGAAGCTCCTTCACTTCTCCCATCAGTTGCGGGAGAGATATGATCTCCGTCAAATTTGTTTCAGGAACAGCGCGGTTGGCCTCGCTCTGCGAATAAATGTTACATTGTAGAAGCAGCTTTTACGTCTATTAAACATATCTAGGTATATAATAAATAATTAATTGAAGTCGGCCTTCCATAGGTTGGCAGTTATACATACGCTTAATGAATTTAGATCAGATGCAACACAGGCTTTTAGAGTAGAAGATGAGTGACTGTTATAGAAATAGAATTCACTAGCTGGCTTCATTTCGGCCTAGATTGCTAGCGCGTACATCTGCCCTCCTAAGTCTTATCACATTTGCATATGTGACATAACTTTTTATGAATATATATTATATATACCTACCTCCTGCTGAATCAGATTTATGTATGTATGTACGGTTCATTACAAATACTTTAATTTTTTAGTCAGATAGCAGTAGCACTTGCAAAGGAGCCGACAGTGCCGCGAATCACGTAGTAAAGTAAATACGGTCCCCATTAACATAATATATTAATGTGTTATCTAGAAAGCATTAAGCTGAGTATTGAACAACAATCTTAGTTTGGTCGGAACTAAGTTTATTCGGCTACGTGACTCTATTAATCAGTATTTAGACGAAATAAACTAACAGTCAACAGATTTTTAATATCACAACAAGCTTTATAACCTCAAAATGTATCCTGATTACTATGTTGTCATAACATGTCATGTCAAGTCATATCATGATATCTTGTTTTCTTACTTTTCGCTCGAGGCCTACGCATTACAATAACTATACCAAAATAAACAATAAATAATACACGGCAATATTTCACGTATGTGTAAGTACTGCTTTAGTTTGCTTGTCGTGAGTAAAGCTTAACTGGATTTAGACTTCAGATTTACTGGAATGCAAACTATGCTAATCGTCTAAGCTGTTTTCCAAACAACTAGCTAGCAACTGCTGCTTTGACTCGAATTCAAACCAAAAACAAATATCGTTGCAGTAAACGAGATAAATCAGTACCTAACGAATTGGCAGAGGATCTAATAACTGGTAAGCTGCAACGAGGATATTATTAAACATACTAATATTGCTTTTCTTTTATATAGTTTGCTGAAGCTGAAACCTAAAAGTTAGCAATATTTAATGGTAGTCACTTTTTAAAAAAGCTGTTTATTCTTACTTTTAAGATGTGGTCGTTCAGTCGGTGATAATGCTGTTTTGTTTGTCCGGAGAGTTTGGTTACGACGCTACTAAGTTTTTTAAGTTCTTCCCGGTCTGTTTCAGCTCGATCTTGAGCATTGCTCATGCTTACTGCAATTGCTTTCACAGACTGCCTAAGGTTTTCCTGGTCTTCTTTCACGTAAGAGAAATGAGCGTTCATCTGTGAAACAAAAATACATACATATAAATAATCATCCTACTGAATTTCTACGTTATAAAGAAATTTTTGCTAGAATACTACTTACTTGAGCTTGGTGCACGTCGAGCTTAGAGATTTCCTTCCGGAACTCTGGAATAGTTTTGTCCATCTTGTTCTCTACTGCCTCCAAATCCTCACGAAGCTCCAGCATGGACGAGTGCACCTTTTCCAAATCGGATACAGAACGGGTATTGTTATTTAGGCGGTCACTGAAAACCTTTGATTCCAGTTCCAGAAGGTCAATCTTAGCGGTAATCAAGTTCCAGTTGGGTTCTTCCAAGCGCTCGAAGCGACGCTGGTAGTCGAGCATTTGAGTTCGAATGTCTTGCTGATTAGCATCCAGCAAGTCTTGAGCAGAGGACAAGCGGGCGATCTGAGCATGAAGCATCTTGTTATGACGATATTTATGGTCTTTCTCAGACAGCAGTGGCTCAGTAACATTTCGAGCATTTTTCATGTCGTTGGAAGCGTCTTCTTGCGCTGTTATCTTCTCTTTTACCTGAAACAATATCTTGTATTACATTTCCAAATTCAGGTCTATTTTTAATTTTACATGAAAATAAATATAATATTCTGTCATTAATTAGACACGGTTCAACATGAAACCAAGGTTTAATTCATTTGAAATGATGAAATGAAATGAAATGAAAAAATGAAATGAAAATGAAATGAAAAAATATTTTTTTTTTTATTTAAGATCAAGTCAATCGCAGTGCTGAATCAGGTCACTTATAACTCTAGAGCCCATTGAAAGAGTTCACAAACCGTAGCGTGTCGTACAGCCTGTGGTTCACAATTGTATATGTAGAGTATAGTCAGTCGTGTTTGTAGTTGAATAATGAAGGTGGTTTGCTGATGAATTCTGGAAGGACAGTCTCAGCAGAAGGTATTGTGTTGATAAGATCTGAATAATTTAACGCTTATTTTGTTTAGTGTCACGTAGGTACCTACAACGGCATAGGATGGTGGAGTGACAATGGAACCTAAATAAAGTTTTCATCCGCTATCTGCTAATACAAGTATACATAACAGGATTATTATCATTGTTAGTTCAGCTTTATATTTTATACTCACGTCATTTTCTAAGTTTCGTAATAAAAGTGAATCGATATTCAATCGATACTAGTTCTTTCATACCTACTATTTGTTAGGAAAAGAAAACGAATTACATTTGTATACTAGCTGCTGCCCGCGGTTTCACCCGCGTGGAGGTTTTGGATTTCATGGGTGTTATTATTTTGCGCGGATCCCAATTTTTTTTCTAAACTTAAAATATTCTATGTTACTCCTTGTAACATCAGCTATCTGCCAGTGAAGGTCCCGTCAAAATCGGTCCATCCGTTTTGGAGATTACCCGGAACACACAGACATACACACAGATAGACAGATATTTAAAAAATGGTTGATTTGTTATAGGTACTGTATATATGTTTCATATGCATTTAGTAAAAAGTTGTTATTTTGATATTACAAACAGACATTTCAATTTTATTTATTTGTATAGATAAATTCGTTTTCTTTCAACACGCGTGCTGACTCAAAGAGATTTTATGAAAATATCAGCGTAATCTACACTCCATTAAAAATGTATATCTGCGTAAGATATAAAAAAAATCAGAGAGAACAGGTAAAAATGAAAAGCTTGACAGAAAGACGCGGAATGCTAATGAAGATAGTGGAACGACGCGGAGCAGACTTGTGTCACACCGAGAATATTCATTTGAATCCCGGATTCCTTCCCTCCCAATATCCATGGACCTTAAGTTTCAAAACCTAAGACTCAAATTTCTTTAGTAGTTTTTTGATTACTATGTTTCCATGCAAATGTGATGGTGCAACGTGACTGTTTAAAAATCCGCGTAAACTACAGCATACTCCGTGCGGATGTAGAGCACCTGACGGGAAACGTAACGAAAACGGATGAGCTAAGCCTAAGTTTTTAAAATCTCAATACCTAGCATAAATTATGTAAAAAGAAATATTACGCAATTTTGATCTCAGAGAAATGTGAAATATATTTTATAGTGTTTACCGACACTAGCGGATGTTCAAGCAAATCATCACAAAAATTTCGCTTCTAACAGGATTCGAACCTGCGTCTTCTGGTTATCTAGACCAGATGCCGGCTATGGCAGCAATCGATGTTGATTGCGAAATTCTTATATATATGATGTTTTACTTTCCGGCTCGCAAACCGTAGCTCCATGTAGCAGACCTCGCTTTGTAGCGATTGAATTGAAGGTTCGAATCCTGTTGGAAGCGAAATTTTTGTGATATATATATTTGCTGAGAAATGTGGTATTGCGATGTTGAAATAAAATAAAATATGTGGATATCTACATTCTACAGTCTGCTGCAACTTGGCGACTGGCCTATTTGTGGCATTTTAGAGGTTACATTTTCAAGATGTATATGACATCTATACATTATATTTACGATAATATCCAGTTTTTTATTTTATTTTTATTTAAGTTTTTTTTTTGCTAAAACGGTAGCAAAAAAAAAAACTTAAAAAAATAAAATAAAAAGCACATAAATAAACACTACATATATATATATCCAGTTAGAGTGGGTTAACATTTTAAATAATATATTTATTATTTACCTATACTTTACAATTTAATAGGAGCTTTGTACGAACTGATTATCAGTTCTCGCAAACTGAAATGCAATTTTTTAATTTAGTTGCACAAAACTGCACAACCTATAGGTATATTATATAGGCTATGATGAATCGTTTTAATGTAATTGTTAAGAAAGGGCATAACAAAAACTTGTAGTTTAGTAACAACTACTAAGACCAACTATCAAGAGAGACAGTTGATTGTACTGAATTTATTTCGAAACCTATATGTGCGAAGCTACATCCAAGTATCACAAAATCATACACTCCAATGAACGAGGAAACCGGCATACATAAAAAGAAAGAAATTATTTTTTGCTATTATAACAATCTTTATAAAAATTCGCCGGTTGGTTGTGTCTCGGTTTGACTCCATCACGTATCGCCAGTATTGTATTTTTGTAAACAATTATATAAACAATATCAATTATATCCCGCTGAGCGACCGAATGCAGTATAAATAGACTTGACGGTTGCCATCTGCTCAAAATCGCACTATAATTAAAGTGGCTCGGCGGAACAGGTTTTGGCCAGAGGCTGGCTCCAATCCTTGCGCATCTCCATTCAACTATACACGATTTTCTTTAAACCAACGCTACTTTATCTGCTCAGGGTCGCTATATTTTCCTCCAACTAATTTCATTGAGAATTTTCTGTGAGCGCTGATTTCCCCGGAGATTGTCAAAGTTTTATGGCAGAGCGGTGAGTGGCCATCCGATTTGGCTGATCACCTGAAACACCGTTACTGCTATGTAGAGTACAGTCGGTGCAATAATTTGGATCTCTTTTATCGCTTCGACTTATTCAGGATCAAACATCGACGTGTGATACACTTATCAAAATATTTCAACATTAGCCAAACCGGAAAAATACTGGACTCTATTTTATAGTTGGAGGCATCCAATATAGCTTACTGTGAAAAATGATAATGTATGATCCGATAAGGCGTATAAATACAATGGATACTGACCATGTATCCCACCAGGTGCCCGTGGAGCCATAACCACTCGCTAGCCTCCGAGCAAAATGACTATGTATATTATTCCCGTAAGTACATAGTGCAATATATTTATGTTCGTACTTTGTTGCAACTGCTACAGCAGTCAGCAGATGGACGAAAGAGTACTCGCCTTAACAATATTAATAAATAGATCGTATCTTTTTTTCAATTTATTCGATTGCACTATATCCTTGCAAGTTTTATTGCAAATTGCAATCGAATATTTAAAGCATTACAGTAACATATTTTATATTGAAACATTAGATAGCACTTTTCAACAGGACGGTCGTGTTATTTTTTACCGACTTCCAAAAAAGGAGGAGGTTATCAATTCGTCGGGTATTTTTTTTTTGTTACCTCAGATCTCGGTCATTTATAAACCGATTTGGAAAATTCTTTTTTTATTTGAAAGGGTATACTTTCAGATTGGTCCCATAGAAATTTCATCAAAATCGGTTCAGTAGTTTATAACTGAAGTCGGTTCGTCGCTTTTTTAAAGCATTTTTTTTTGTATTAATTTCTTAGCTCTTCTATACAGAATAATTCTTGTGCATATACAAACAAAGCGATAAATACTCCTACAGATTCAACTCCAGAAAAAACTTAACGTAACTTTACTTCATAATTCCATTAAAGGAAATAATGTAATAATGGGCAAACAACAAACAATGTTTCAATGAAGTTTAAATTAAACTCCACTAACGAAACAATTACGAGTTAAAATGAAAGCACTGCATGAGGCAATTGATCGAGCTTAATACAATTTAAACTGGTCCATGAATGGGGCATTATAATTGTTCGCGGACCCCTTTCATGTAAGGTTTAGACGGGGAGCTGACATCCGTTCTTGTTATACCATAATATTCCATACAATTCAAAATTCAAATGTGAGTTATACATCAATTGCACGTCTCACAATGTCACGGAAGTTGAACCTGTTCTGACGCTTATCCCATTTGGTCTGAAGCAGGTTGGCTTGGTATTAACAGCTGTCTGTAATACTTTATGTTTGGTGCCTTATACTTGAAATTATATTCATGTGTAGGCATTCAAAAGCCCCAAATGTAATGTCAATTATTTTTATAAATCCGCGGTTCAGGTCTTTGATGTATAAGTTTGATAACTGCCGTTATCGTTTTTGATGAATTTTATTATGTGTTATTTCTTTTTTAGTTACCAAATCTTCTAATATAATTAATTAATCTTATTTCACTTTAATAATGCATCAACAAATACCTGCAAATTTTCGTTTCGGAGTGAATGTCCCTATAAAAATTTAACTTATCTAAAAAAGAATCGACATCGCCGGCGAGGAAGGTGACTTCTGATTTAGTATCCAATTCTTCCTTCACCAGCATTTGGACTAGTGCAAGGATTTGATTGATTAGGCGAACCTAGTGCGGCTGATACAACAGCCACGATGGGATCATCCGGATCACATAAAGGGCAGCGTAGACGTTTGCATAAGCGTATACGCTGCCCCTTAGATTCAAATTCAAATTCATTTATTGACACAGTTTAAATTATACATAGTAACAGCAATATTTTAGACAAATATTATAAGAAACAAAATATGTAATTAATACTTAGTTGCTGAGCCTCAGATGCCTAAGCTAGGCGTATAGGTACCTGTATTATAGGCATCTGCGCTTCCACCATACAATTATAGAAAAAAAGGTTTTACCTATTTCGTTTATTTGCATCAATTTAATATAGGTACGTACTCTATGCCGCGGGCGTCGACGACGAAGACAAGCGGTAGTGCGCAAATGATTCCTTTAGCGTAAAGTGGAGCAGTCATTGCTAAAACGCAAACATGAATGACCGTGTACTGATAACCTAAGAGCTTAAATAAATTATTCGCATATCTTACCGCCTTCATTTATTGATAGAAGTGTTTCAGTATTCACACTGTTATTAAAATGGGTTTCTTCGAAGAAATCACGAGTTTCATCGACTATAAAGTATGTGAATTGTATACTTGCTATTAAGGGGCAGAATCCGGCGCGCCGCTATCTCCCTCGCGCATCTCAACATTTTTGAAGATAAACAATCACTTAATATAATTATGAAAAATCGCATTCGGTGAAATTGCTGACAATGACATTACAAATATTACACAAAAATTTCATTTTGTTCCATTCAGGTTTTCAAACCTAAAAATGGGATTTTATGTTTTGCCCATTTTCATGTATGAAAACTTGATCGGATCAAAATGATACTTTTGCCGTACCTTTGTAATGTTAATGCCAGCAATTTCACCGAGTGCGATTTTTCATAATTATATTAAGTGATTATTTATCTTCAAAAATGCTAAGATGCGCGAGCGAGATAGCGGCGTGCCGGATTCTGCCCCTTAAAGGACAGTGCACAAACTGTAGAACTGTATAAGCGTGGGAATCGGCGTGCGATGCGCCCGTAGTGCTAAGTGCACGGTGCACGAAACATGAGATAATCACGCGAGCCGATCATCGTTAAGCCTGTAATGTAATGTAATCTTATTTCGGTTCATATCGTGTGAGGTCTTTTGTGTAGTCGAAGGGGAGTGTTGAAGTGTGGAATTTTACTAATGACCTAGAAGTCCGCAGGCAACTTTTTACGTTAAACTTTAAATTTATTTTAAATTCAGTAATAAACTATGGGACTACACGATTCTTGGTCACTATCTTTCGTAATTAAAACACTACCAATAGAGACTACTTGAAAAATAACTATATGAGATAAAAAAATAAAATTACACCTACTTTGTACAATATCTGTATAAAGCTAGGCACATAACAATACCTGCAGAACAATACCTTTTTCGTTTAACTGAAATCTGCATATCTGCATATTTCATATTTAAATTTTATTAGCGCATTAAATGCAGCCAGAGGCGAAAGGGATAAATATTTGCTAGCTTCTGCTTGCGGTTCCACCCGCTTTCCAACAGGAAACGTGCATTTTTCCGGGATAGAAAAGCCTATTACTCTCCGGTCTATAAACTATATCTATGCCAAAAAGCATGTATAATAATTAAATGTAGTTTAAAGAAACTAAAAACGACACTTCCACCTCCTGGTTCCATTATCAGAACCTCGACACCAAGTGCAATCAGTTGGACTCGTCAAAACGAATCTTATGTACCCAAACTAGAAAGGATTATTTGTAGCCACTCAAGAGTTCCACTATCCACCTCCTAGCTCCATCATCAGATCAGTTCCGTAATACCAAATTATAGTTTTGTCATCCAAACTTCTTATATACAAAGTTTCATTTCGATACGCGTATTAGGTAATAATCGACTTCTATATTATTTTTGATTGTTTGTTAGTTAGTTAGTTAGAACTTACAAGTGAAGCTAATAATGTTGTGTTAAAAATGCCTTTATGTGCATGAGTAGTACGATTGAATACAAAGACTATAAATCCTAATCTATGATTGAATAGTACCATTGATTGACTGATTGTACAACGTGAACATTCTGATAAGCGATGTCCGCGTAAATCGTTTCGCGTACCAAATTATCAACGTTTCGATTGAATGGCGTGTCAATCAATAAGCAAGCTTATATAAATAAATACATAAACAAAACAAGGTCTTTTGTATAGCTAATGATTAATATTAATGAATTTGTGAAGTACTGGAACAAGGCAGTTGTTTTTTTTTTTTTTTAATGTTATTTGGTAACGAGACGAGCTGGTCGTTTGCCTGATGGTAAGCATAACGCCGGCCCATAACAATTGCAGTGCCACCCAGAACTTTGAAACACAAAGGCCTGCGCGGCACTGCAAATCGCTCGTTACCCTGAGACATTAGGTATTAAGTCTCATAAGCCCAGTAATTAGTAGACGGCTCCGTAGCTAAGTTGGTAGTAACCCTGCCTGCAAAGCGAGGGGTCCCGGGTTCGATTCCCGGCCGGGGCAGATTTTGTGTAAGCATAAAGTTTGTTCTCGGGTCTTGGATGTTTGTGATGTGTATCTGTGTGTGTCCATGCCACCTGCGACACAGGGAATCCTAGTGCGGGGGTATGAGTGTGTAAGCGTTTATTTATTATTTATTTATTTAATTTCACTGGATACTCTGCTCATCAAACCGGAACACAGTAATTTGCTTGCACACTACTGCTTGGCGGCAGACTTCACGAGCAAAGCTGTGGTAACAACCCAGACGGACACTCGCAGAAGAGTTAGTCCTCCCACTAACAGTTAGTCCTCCCACTAACAGTTAGTCCTCCCACTAACAGTTAGTCCTCCCAGTAACGTTGTTAGTTGTTTATTACAGGTAAGCTGCACTTACAGTAGGTGGATCTACTCGTAGTACAAAGTAAGTAGTGTAATCCTGGAGGATTGGAACAATTACAATATTATATGAGGAAAAAACGCTTCGCTTACCATCATCATCATCGGCCCAATACACTCTTATTGATGGGATACAGGTCTTCTCTCAGAGAGATAGTTTGATTGTCAGGCATTGTGTTTAATATACTATTAGCGTCGTGGCTTCGCATACGTAACCTAAGATACTCCTTAGAACATTAACTATCTGCCAATGAAAGTCCGGTTAACTTCCAGCCGCTTCGGAGATTACCCGGAACAAACAGACAGACGGACAAAAATTTAAGAATTGACCTTCTGTTAGGTACCGTACCTATTTGTACTTTCGTATGCATTTAGTAAAAGGCTCTTATTTTGACATTACAAACAGACACTTCAGACACAAGAGGCAGTTGGATCTTAATTGTGTAAATTGTGAGCATGGCATGTAAAAAAATATGCAGTACTTACGTCACATACATTGTAAACGAATTCGCCAATATTTTGAACATATTGTGCTAGAGGTGTGGAGGCGAGCTGTCCTTTGTCATATTAAATTTTATGTGTGCCATAAATGAAATACTGCACAACGCAGGTGGAATATGCCCGAGCATTTTATTGCTTTTTTCACTCGGTACCTGCTACCATGCCGCCAATATTATGTAGAACGTTCCCGTTCCAACAGAAAAGGCTGGACAGATTTCAAGTTAATTATTTTATTATTCTCTTTTGATATCAGTACATCGGAAAAATATTGTATTTTGAAATGAAAAATTATGTATTTTGTATTTCATGCAACTACCAAAATTGCTTACTTTATAACAAGCATACTGTATAAGCAAGTAATAAGCTATTATTCTGTCGGTATACAGTTTTAAGAAGATCACAGTGAAATTCACAAAAAACATATAATTTCCACAAAGATACTGCATCTAGAAGCTTCCCGAATTCAAGGATTTTTTTTATCGTCCAATAGTAATTTAAATGATACCATCAAATTGTTTACATTTCAATGAATAAAAAAATGTATGACAACTATGTACGTAATCGCAGTTTTTCACGGTTAAATCAACAAAATGCATGTTTTAGTACATCTTTACGGCCCGCATTGAACAAGTGACGTCAGATGTTCTGTCCAATTTGTATGGGGCGTTTAGTCGCTCAGTAGATACGCCCGACTTTAACGTTCCTAGTGTTCGATTCTAAATTTCGTCAATATAGACATTTCTCGCGAGAAATCGAATTCATTGACATCATTAAAAAAATTGAGTCAACATCCCCATTGTGACAAATTATTTGATTACCAAAAAAGGTGAGAGCCGTGAATCTTGCAGAGTATATTGTAAAGAATGAAAAAAAAAATAGCTGCTATTGGTGTATGGAGTATTTGTTCTCAGTAGCTAAGTACCTACTGGCTTGAGGCGCTGCAGTCAATAAGTCGAGAGACGAGTCAAAAAGCACATTATTTCAAAAGATATTCGTATGTTTTGCTAAGTACGTAATTATAATTGATTTGTACGCTCGTAATTTGTACTTGTCAGCTGCGCTTCGCCGTTTCTTGTTACGTTTGACGGCGCTCTAGTCTAATCCAGTATCATCTACTGGATAAATGTGCAACCTCACCAAAAATATTCATTGGCATCATGTTGATTTGCAACTTTTAGACTGGGCACAGTAATCAAGCGATTTAAAAAAAACGATCTGCTGTTTTAATGATTATATTTTCAATTCTGAACAAACTACTTTCAGGTTGTCATTTATTTTATTTACACCTTGTATTTGTAAGCTCTCTCGGCGTACGTCACCTCGCATACGTGACTCGCTCTAATGCAGAATTTGGAGTTGGGGATAGCTGATGCGATGAATAATAAATAATTCTAACAATGTCTATTTTCTTCCACGGTTGAGGTTCCAAATCCTTCATTTGTATAGTAAAACTATCGGACATTAGAGGACTTGAGAGTGTCCGAACTAACAAATAATCTTATTTTCTTTAGGTAAACAGGGGCAAAATGTAGAGTCACGTAGATCATAACATGAATATTATTTTTATCGAAATGGCCGAGATCACGGGATTTGGAATTTAAAATGTAATAATGTACGTATTCATTTCAGATATGTACGATTATTAAGCGATATTAAAATCAAAAGGAGGAGGTTCACAATTCTGGTTTTTTTGGGGCTTGTTACTCGATGGCTCCCCCAATTATCAACCGATATAAATGATTATATTTTCATGAGTAGGGTATATTAGTTTTGAGATTTTTACCAACTTCAAAGTTTTATGTATTGATCACCACAGTGAACGTAGTTCACCAGCCACGTTCACTGTGGAGTGTACTGAAAACTGAACCGAATGCACTGAATACTGGCTTGCAAGCGAGCGTAATTCACTTGACAAAAGCATTGTAATAGCGGAACAAGTAACAAAAAGAATCCTTTTTCGCTCAGATCCTGTCCGGTTTTAGGAGCCACCCGGGCTTATTGGACGTCCTCCGACAAACTAGAGAAACAAAACTTTAAAGCTAACCATAGTATTTTTAAAAGTTTATTCCCAAACGGGAGCGTTCTATTATTCAAGTATTCTACGTTACCAACATGTCACAAGTCAGTTTATCCGTTGGACTAATGATGGTTCAAAAGGATTTTAAATGATGTGGTATATGATCAAAAAAAAGCTATGCTTTTGTCAAATAATTAAAATGAGTGAGGTAAGTAGCTGAGGCAAGCTCGAGTAGAAGTAATATTAGCTTTAAAAAAACCGGTATAGCTGAGTAGGGGTGGTTTTGGGACAATGTTCAAGGACACGAGGAAAAGTTATCTGACAGTTGACTTTCTACTATTTATTATTTACATTTACTATGTATATATTTACATTACCTTCAAACGTATGTTACATTTCTAGATTTCTAGATTAGGTAAATTAATAAAAATATAATAAGTACAGTTACCTAATTGTACCTAACCAAACCATGTTATCGCCTGGAGCAATCTACAGGTTTCTCTCAGCTAAGATCGTAAAACAATTGAGTCTATAGTTACGTGCTAATTATAAGGAAGATACATCTAACAAAAGACAAAATGTATCATAATGTATTATATCATTTGTTAGTGGGAGAACTAACTCTTCTGCGAGTGTCCGTCTGGGTTGTTACCACCGCTTTGCTCGTGAAGTCTGCCGCCAAGCAGTAATGTGCAAGTATTACTGTGTTCCGGCTTGATGAGCAGAGTAGCCAGTGAAATTACTGGGCTTATGAGACTTAGTACCTAATGTCTCAGGGTAACGAGCGTACTGCAGTGTCGCGCAGGCCTTTGTGTTTCAAAGTTCTGGGTGGCACTGCAATTGTTACAGGCCGGTGTTATTCTTACAATCAGGCAAACGACCAATTCGTCTCGTTACCAAACAACATAAAAAAAACAATACCTAAAAGTTAATTAAAAAAGCGACTATTTTAATCTTCTGAAAATATGACCAGTTTTGTTGCTTCTAGTTTGATAAAATCTTATACTTATTTGGCACAAATAATGACTCTGTTTTTTTAAATTAAATAGACCAAATAAATTGCTCCGAAGGAACAAAAATAACTTTTTCGCAATTAGTAAAATGATTAGCTAACGGGCTAGGTAATAGGTAAGGTAAGGATTTAATTCTGTTGAATCTTTTCAATTTCCAACGTCACTACCTCCCTACTTGTTGGGAGGTTAGCAGGAACGTTGGGACTTGGGAATATACCCAAAAATGACAGGCCCAAAGGCAACTCCGGGAAAAAACGATCCGTCAAATGGTCAAAAAACGAATCATTTTTCACATAAATACAAAAAAAGAAGAAAGCTACACCTCAGCTGAACGTGTAGTGAGTTTCGGAGTACCACAAGGTAGTGTGCTGGGACCGTTACTTTTTATTATTTATATTAACGATCTTCCAAAAGTAACTCAAAATCCAATGACATTATTTGCTGATGATAGCACTGTGACCATCCCCTGCCGAGATAAAGGACTTTATGAAACTGACATTAGTAATACTTTAAATGAAATAATTAATTGGTTAAATAATAATAATCTGAAAATTAATAGAAATAAAACTAATTTAATGCAATTCACTCAAAGATTTAATTATATAACGGACATAAACATTAATTATCAACATAAAAAACTTAATGAAGTTACCTCGGCCAAATTTCTCGGCCTCATAATAGACAGCAAATTAGATTGGAAAGCGCACACTGAAGATATGTCGAAAAGGCTGAGCAGCTCAGCATATGCTCTTTATAAATTGGCTCCCGTTGTTCAGATAGACGCACTTATGACATCTTACCATGGTTTAGTCGCTTCAGTTTTGAGGTATGGTCTGGTGTTCTAGGGAAATTCAACAAATACTAATATGGTGTTCAAAGCTCAAAAACGATGTGTTCGGGCCATGTTTGGACTACGTACAACTGACAGTTGCAAACCAAAATGTATTGAGTACAGCATTCTAACACTTCCATCGCTCTATATTTTGGAGGTTGCTTTATTTGTCAAGACGAATCCGAAACTGTTTCCACGTTTATGTGACACTGTACAGCGGAATAGACGTGATAGGAATAGACTTCGTATATGTGCAGCAAAGAAGGCGCTCATGCGTAATAGCATTTTTGGTATGGGCTCCATCATTTACAACAGATTACCCCAATGGCTTAGAGAGCTAAATGTCAACAGCTATAAGACTAAGATGAAGAACGTTTTGACAAAAAAATGCTATTATAGTGTGAATGACTTTCTAATTGATAGGGAATTAGACGAATTTTTAGGCTAGTTCTGACATTATCTTATTTCATTTATCATTATTTTCTTTTCTAATCTGTGTTTTTGACTCTTGTAACTACTTAAATTCTTTTGACAAGTGTTTTTTTTTTAACCCATTTTATTATGACAGATTTAAATAAGCCATTCTTCTGTATTTGTACGCCTACTAGGCAAAACATGTTGGACACTAACGTTGTAAAAAGATCTGCATACAGGCACTGATATGTATATATGTAACCTCACATGTTTCTGACAAATAAATTATCTTTATCTTTATCTTTACATGACTTGGCGCGATCATTCATCGTAATGACCGTTTCGCTTTTTTGCACGTATTCGTGATTTTTCTCGATTGGTAATCGTGTGAATACGGGTACAGGTAAAGTATTTGGCACTGGAAAAATAAATATGAATCGTATTACATCACGATCCAGAAATATTAAAGATACGTCTAAATATAAAAACGCCATGGTGGTTTTATCCGCAACGCGAGCTTTTTTGCTTCAATATTCATCAAGCGGACAGCGAACGACGCAAATTCTTTGCTTTGTTATCTGTATTTCCTGAAAAGTGCAATTTGAGTCTTCACGACAAGAGTGAACATGTACCGTTAAAGCGTACTACACGGTCGAACTCATCGTTGCTTAACATCAAGTAAGATTGCGGTCAAAAGCAAGCCTATTCAGTATAAAAATAAATAATTCAAAGAACCCAACACAATTAAATAAATCTAAAAGGACGTTAAATGTCTTATTTTAAAAAGAACCAAAGCTCTGGTTTTTCCACAAAGAGAATCCTACCAAATTGTATAGGTAAGGAAAAAGGAAGCCATTTGATGTAAATGTAATGGAAGGCAATAGCTGACCAAATGGATTTATTTATTCAATCAGATTCTCTCTCGCATTGAAAAATATAAAGTCGTGCCCGAAAGTAGAATGTATGTAATCATATATGCTGTAGAAACTTTTTACGTAGAAAATGAGAGACTTACAATCCAACGCGCCATAGTTCGAATCTCGACTCGGTCCCGCACCAATGA
This sequence comes from Crocallis elinguaria, assembly GCA_907269065.1. Lineage (NCBI taxonomy): Eukaryota > Metazoa > Arthropoda > Insecta > Lepidoptera > Geometridae > Crocallis > Crocallis elinguaria. The sequence continues at coordinate 11,909,242 of OU026077.1, forward strand.
CTATCAAATTATCCTTCGAGGATATGTGACATCCACTAAGCCGCACTGGGCCCGCGTGGTGGATTATGGCCCTTACCTCTCTCTCTCTCTGAGAGAAGGCCGGTATCCCAGCAGTGGGAGCGTAAAAGGCTGATACTATACTTTTGTTATTTTAGAAATAAATAGAAGTGAGTACCAATGTATTTAAGCCCAGTTGGAATTATATGGGTCTGGAACTTTATGAAATACTTAATTAGTTACAATGCACCTTTGATGAGAGTACTTTGTCTATAAGCACTGAGACTTTGTGCCAGGTATACTTAAGGCCAATTATGCACAACATTGTAAAAAACCAATAATAGATCCACAAGATGCTTTTGAAAGGTTATCCAAAAATATGTACCAACGAATCAGGCATTCTGTCGGTAGATCGGGGTACCTTCAAAAATGGCTTGTATTTTTTTGCCTAAAGCGTTCACAAATGTGTGGCTAACGTTCCATTCAGATAATAATTTACCTGGAAATGGAATCCATTGAAGCATTACAAAAGAAGCACAAAAATGTGCTCGACACTTTAAAAGAAATAGTATAGGGCATGAATGTGGGACGCGAGTAGACATTGTATAAGTTATACATGGTGAATTATTTTGGAGGTCAGCACCATCTGGTGCAATGTGTTAACTGCTTGACACAGCTATACTCGTACTGAGAATTGATTGGGCCGTAAATGTTATTAAGGGGGTATTATCTGTTTTCAATTTTCTCCTTGGATATCGGGACTTAATACATAGTAGAATTTTAACTGGTTTTTGTAGGTTCCATGAAAAATCATACAAAGAGTTGTGCCTGTTTGCAGTCCGTACTCTACAAATTACACAAAATAAATCAATGGGTAAGAACTTTACAGCTTTTATACGAGCTTCACAATTATAATGAAATTACTTTTCGCACTCTTTGTGAAGCTCGCCAAATATTTCGTTAACTCGATATAAAAATTTAGGTTTTTCATTAATGGATTCATGCATTTTAACGGGCTGTTTCTGATATAACGGAAGATTGCACGAAGAGCACCCGATATTTCAATACTGTTGCAAGCTTCATTATCACGAGAATACTAAGTATTGTGAACAACCTTGAAAGTTTCAAACAGTATGTGACAAATTGTCAGTGGATGTTACGCTACACTAATGATTGATTAAAATTCAAACGTTAATGTAATGAAGGTATAATAATACATCGTCATCACAAGTTGTGAACCCAACGGTCACTAAGCGTCGGTTACGTGCACGTACCGTGAAGAGGGTTCCACCTGCCGTTGTCACCTTCCACCGAATTATAGACCTTATTTTCATACGCGAAAATATACTGCAAGTGAAAATCGTTTAAATGAAACATGACTGAATAATGAAAGGGAAAAATCCAGCACTGCGAACATTAATTATAATGTAAACTGATATTTTATCATGGAAATATTAAATACTGGACATAGTGATGCCACTCGTTTGTTTGTTTCAGGGTTACTGAGATGATGAGATTGAAGGTTCGAAGCGATATTTGCCGATCGTGATATTTTCAATTATAAAGAGCTCTGAAACAATGTGGCCCTGGTTTGCTCTGGGAGTCTAGATAAAGTGATCGTTATCGGTAATTAAAAAATTTAACAATCCAAACTGCAATATTTCTAATTTACTTTTCGCTCTTTATATCAAAGAAAGACTAGAGAAAGGAAACTGCGAAAATATGAAAGTATGTACCACAGTCCGGCTGTTATATTTTGCACGCTCATTCTGTATTTTTAATGAAGGCTACTAAACTCAAAACACGCAAAGGCTATATAAGCTGGTTTGTAAAATTACTTTCTGATACAAATGCGCTGCCAATCTTCCCCCAATTTTCGGAGGATATAACGCCAAAAAGCAGTGGATTTTACACAGGACTCGGCACAAATTACCAATCAATTTCAGTGCTGACAAAAGGTAACTAAATAACTTATTTACTGTAGAGTCCAGAGTGACACATTTTCTATTAAGTTGTTATTTATTGTGAAAATTAAGCAAACTACTATTTTGGATGCAACGCCTTTGGAGAAGATTGGCTCGTTTCGGAAATATTGCTTCCGAGATCTTGCTGGAGCTAGCTTTCTTGGGCAATAATGCGCCTCGAGACAATTGCAAATATTGCATCCAATAGTTCACTTAGGGATCCTCGGAGCCTAGGGTGGAAGTAATTCCAGGGCCTATTTGTCACTTGACGATGTCATTTTCTTATTTGAAAGACAATTTACTCAAAACCAGACATTATTGGTACAATAACAGAACGAGAATGTATATTTTAGTTATTTGTTTTGAATTGGTATGTATAAAATATGTATGCTGTTGTTATTGGACAATAAACATTTATTTTGTTTTAATATGTTGTTGGGAATAGCCTATTTATTTGGAGGTTGGGTTGACAATCATTATTTTTTGGCAGGATGGACTACAATTTCAGATTCGCTTAGAACCAATCTCGGAATAAAACTAATGAGGCTTAAAAATTCTGTCTCAGATCATGGATATTCAAATTGTAGGTGTCATTCTTAAATCAGACAAACAAAAGGGACAATCATAGTAAAACTACTCGAACCACTGGTAACAATGCAGTTAAAAATACCGAGAAGCGTGATGCTTCTGAGTGGCACATGACAGTTCATGATGACAGTTCATCTCGTCGATAATTTCTTACAATACTGTATATTTTAAAGGTGATTGTTTTATGTAAGTATGTTTATTGGTTTATCCTTCCAGCAACTGAATATCGAACTGTTTGCATAGAGAGAGTTTATGAACCGGCTTTATATCCCGATAAAATCACGGTTTCTTTAGGAATCCCTATCCGGCTAAAACCGAGAGTCACGGCAAGGTAAATAAAAACTATTGACCAATATTTAATTTTATCTGGCATCCTTAAATGTAATTTTGCTGCATAGATGCACAAAAAGTAGTCATATAATTCAGATAATAGCCATCGTGACAAGTTGTCCTTAGTTGCAAGCCCATAATATAGTTAATACCGTAGATTATGGTAATTAAATAGTGTCTGGTGCGAGCGTTCGATAAGTCAATTAGCTGAGAGGATGAATAAACCGATCTTTAGGTATAATCCTTTTATAACGAAATAACGAAAATGGTGATGTGTTCGCTTATAGTTGAACGATGTTCTGTTATTTTTATTTGATTGAAAACCAGAGGCCTGTTTCATAAAAAATATTAGTCTAATATTATGAGCTTTTTTTCTGACCATTAATAAGTTTAAATATTTTTACATATATCTGTAGATTACTAAATTTTTTTTTGTTTTAAAAAAATGACCGTTGTCGTTAAAAATTTTGAGCATTTTGAGACAAAAAACGTTCCATCGGGTCTGTTTTGTGATATTTTTTTCCAAATTCTGGGCCTATTTTTATGAATAATATACTTAATAGCTTCTGCCCACGGTTTCACTCACGTTCCCACAGGAATCGTGCATTTTATGGGATTTAAAGTAGCCTATATTATTCTGCGGTCCATAAACTTTATCTCTATATGTCAAAAATCACATCGATCCGTCGCTCCGTTGCTGCGTGAAAGAAGCACAAACCAACCAACGTAGAAACACACTTTCAAATAAAGTAACCAATATTCAAAGTTATGGATTTTTAATATTTAACTAGGAAGATATTTAGAAATTATGAGGAGCTAAAACTAATGGCAAATGATTTATAGGTATTTTTCAATTGGCGTTGATGTTCAGTAGATATAACTAGCCAATGTGTATCTTCAAGAATGTTTTAATATCACGAATCAAGAAGCGCCAGTTAAAAAAGTCTCTCAAATAATGAGGAATCCATTCTGTGCAAAATCGACTCAACACAAGAAGGGAAGGAACAACATGAGTAAACAATTGTGAGGCCGCTACCGAGAATAGATCAGCGCTGACGATGATTGTGGTACCTAAGGAAGTACCACACAGAGTCTACCTTGTTGAAATATTGACTTACATCTTTCCCGATCGTCGACATCTGTTGCCGGTATTCTTCAAGTCTGTACTCGAGATTTTTCTTCTCGTACTTCAGACGCTCCACAAGTCCGTCCATTTTGTCCATACGGGCCTCCAGAGTGCGGCCGAGGTTCAAGAAGTCAGTGTTCTCCGCGGAGATCCGTTTCATCTGTATGGAAGAAAATGTATCATCAAGAAGATGCGTGGCAGTGTTTAGCTTAATTGAGATGTTGGATCTAGATGAGAATTTTAGAAAGACTATATCCTATACTTGCTTACTACACGTAGCTTGTCAACATATTCGATCACATCAATAAATATCGTCACAATCAATCACAAATCGATCACATCAATCAAAAGTGGACTAGGCTAAAAAATAAATAATAATAACATAAACACAGCTTTGTAGCAAGGCGTCTGTGAGTGACGACATCGAGTTGAGTTGCTAATTGAGACCCCTAACCGTCGGCTTGTCTTAACTGGCTGTCTGAGGGTGGAGACTGCAAGAGCTAAGACCATAAGCTCCAGGGTGGAAGTAACAAAAAGCATAATGAATGGTAGTAGCGCCTCAGTGAAACTGCAGCACACCTATCGACACCCTTTAGCCAGCGCTGTGACATAATCATGTTGCATTGTCATCCGATTTACATACATATTTTAAGCTCAATCGAACACCGGGAAATGGGTAAAATTTAGCTTGCAATATTTGACCTAAACTAGTAAACATTTGGAATTTTATAACACATTCGTCGCGCCTCTGACAATGGCGGTTATCAATAAACCCTTGTTATTTTTCGCTCGTACTATCAAAGTTATAATTTTGCGACGAAATTATTGTCATTTTTTAAATATTTGTTTAGTAGAATTGGGATCCAGCAGTCTATTTGTGCAAAAGTACGTACTAATTATTTTATCTCAATCGACCGTACCCGACGTCTGTTTCAGACTCACGACCTACAAATTTCTGTTAGGCTGCAGAAAGGAAATTAACGCCACATAAATGTCAGCGCTGAACGTGAAACGACGGCAGAAGGCAGCGCAGGATGCTTGTTCCACTTGGAAGTTCAACACTGTGAGAGAAGTGTGACAGTTTCAGTGAAGTTTGCAACATTACCTACTCACTATTAAATGAGAAATTCTTGAAGGTGTATTTTGCATATTGTTTGACACTATACTATAGTACTTTTGTTGTGAGATCACCCGTTGATCCGTAGGTACATGAGTCAATCCTAAAATAAGCTCCATTTTCAGTGAAGGAAAACATTGTGTAACCAATAAATTTTGAGAAATTAAAATTTCGTGGGACCCACGTGAATGAAGTACAGAACTTATGGCTATTTGAATCTGATACTTTCTGTGAAAAGAATTGGTGATGTCAACCAAACAACCGAAGTCTCTTCGAAATGGATAACCTGGGTTTCTTCATGAAAGAGCGATTTTTCAAACGGTTAGAGAGCTTAATTATGAAAACACAAATTTATTGCACGAACTATTTTTTAATTAAAATAAAGTGCATGATAACTTACGCTGTTATGCAAGGAGTGAAGCTCATGCAGCAGGGTGGAAGAGTTGACAGTCTTAACCACGTCCTTGATTTCACCACGGATTTCGTGTATCGACTTGCGTGTCCATTCCAGCGTCTGCTTCTCATTCCTCTCCTCGGTGATGGTACCGTGTCCGTGACGAGTAGCATGTGCACATCGAGCCATCATATCCTTCCTGTAACAAAAACAAAAATTTTACTTTACTGATGAGTACTAAGTGGACAGTTTAATTTACCGTGTTTTAATCGATTTTTCATTTACGTTTTTTGATGTTATTTGGTTACGAGATGAGCTGGTCGTTTGCCTGATGGTAAGCATAATGCCGGCCCATAACAATTGCAGTGCCACCCAGAACTTTGAAACACAAAGGCCTGCGCGGCACTGCAGTGCGCTCGTTACCCTGAGACATTAGGTAGTAAGTCTCATAAGCCCAGTAATTTCACTGGCTACTCTGCTCATAAAACCGGAACACAGTAATGCTTGCACAATACTGCTTGGCGGCAGACTTCACGTGCAAAGTGGTGGTAACGACCCACACGGACACTCGCAGAAGAGTTAGTCCTACCACTGACGTAAAAAATTCCAACTTCAAAGCCAGCTCCGAAGTATCGAGGGTGCATCTCAAGTATCGAACCTTACTTCCGAAGTTTTGAACGTACCTATTTTACTTACCTACCTTATACAGCCACTTAAAACACATTAAACATTTAACTAACGTTAGGTTACATACTATCACTTTCTTACTTTCAGGTTTATATGCAGGGACAAAGTACCTATGTATATAGAAAAAGATAACCCACAAGCCTATGAATAAATTAACACTATTTTTTAATATAGGCTAAAAAGACCATCTTTACTCATATCCAAGCTTCAGCGCGTCCGGTAAAAGTATTGAAGCTGAGTTTTGCTTTAAAATTCTTGAAATTTCTGAAATCTTTGAAAAAATTCCAAATTCAACGCCAGCTCCGAAGTATCGACGGTGCATATCAAGGATCGGAACTTACTTCCGAAGTTTTGGACGTTCCGATTTACTTACCTTACCGCCACTTACAGCACATCGTTATAAAATGATCGCCCTGCTCGTTTCACAGTAGATTACCCGCCTTATACCAAATGGCTAAGGTTCGTTCATCGTTAAACATCTAAAGGGCATACTAGATGGTAGTATATGGGTTCCTACATTTTTTCAAAGGAATTGAGCAGCGACGCGCGGGATGCAATGTCATGCAACAATGCGTTTCACTGCCACTACCGTACCGTGTCTCCTCGTGCCGACCCTTCCGGTTTTATTTTGTAATACTAGGTCATTTATACGCTTACTTATTTATTTATATACTTATATACAGCATATTGCAGCAAGCAAGTGAAACCCTTCCAGTAATAGGTACTAAATAAATTTAGTCACAAGATTTATGCCAGTGCCGCTCTTTAACTGAAAATTGATACCGTTTGCTACTGGTTTTCGTACGTAGGTAACTGTAGATCTGTAGAGGAATTTCCATTATCTTATATTTTCCCCAGTTTAATGTAGGTATTTTTAATTGAGGCAAATGGGTTTAGTCTTAGAGCCTGGTCCATGGCTCTACACATTTTTTTTAGCATTTGATAATGGGACGAGCTGATCGTTGGCCCAAAACAATTGCAGTACCACTCAGAATCTTGAAACATAAAAGCCTGCGCGGCGCTGCAGTGCGCTCGTTTATACCCTGAGACATTAGGTATTAAGTCTCATAAGCCCAGTAATTTCACTGGCCACTCTGCCCATCAAACCCGAACACGATATTACTTGCACATTACTGCTTGGCGGCAGACTTCACGAGCAAAGCGGTGGTAAGTATTAGCCCAGACGGACACTCTCAGAAGAGAGGGTGAAATAGCCTCGATAAAAAAAAATTACTGCCTCTCATATCGCATATTTTGGTCACTTTTTGATCGGCATTTTTTTGACCCATTCATATAAAATATTATGAGATCATAATTCACTTGTTTTACCTCCGATCGTAAATCTGTATTGTATACGTCTGGTTATGTATTTTTAACCGACTTCCAAAAAAGGAGAAGGTTATCAATTCGATGGGTATTTTTTTTATTTTTTATAGTTGTTACCTCAGATCTCCGTCATTTATAATACCGATTTAAAATTTTTTTTTTTATTTGAATGGATATACTTTCAGATTAGTCCCATAGAAATTTCATCAAAATCAGTCCAGTAGTTTGTCACTGAAGTCGGTTAATAGCTTTTTAAAAGCAATTTTATTAAATCTTCTCCGCTAAAAACTTATTGACCTCTAAATTCAACTTTGAACGCGAAATGGTAATACGAGTAAATACTAGTTCAAAATTTTGACTAGTCGCTGTGGCTGGCAATGACCAATGTGGGTGACCTGCCAATGTTTATTTATCAAACAAGTTATCACGAAGGAACTGTGTACATTATAAACACCGACGCACCTGACTAGATTACGCACTTATCGAAAGCTGTATCTTTACCGACGAGCAAAAGTTATCTATAATTTCTTATTCAATATTTATTCAGTTGCTTTTGGATCGTAATGGATTGATAAAAACTATTTCCCCGAACCGCCTTTTTGGCATTGGTACCAATAAAGTGGAGTCAAAGGACACGGATTCAAATAACAATTGAAATATTACGTAGCGTGTGTTTTGTTTAAATTTAAATAGGCATTTACTATGTTATTGAATTAGTGTTAAATGGTCAATAACAAAGGATGCATAATTGTATTATTAGATATTTTGTATATAATTACCTCGTTAATAGGGATGTTGCATGAAACGCGAAATACATAATTAATATCGTTAAACAGGTTTAGGAACATCACTTAACACAATAAAAATGAAATTCACATAAAATATATAATTTCCTAAAGGATAAATACACCTAAAAGTTTCCCAAATTCAACAGTTTTTTTATCATCCACTAGTTATTTAAAATAATACAATGAGATTCTTTACATTTCGATTAACAAAAAATGTATGACAACTATGTACTTGAACGACGTTTTTCACAGCGAGATCAACAAAATGCATGTTTTTATAGTACAGCTTTACGGCCCGCGTAGAACAAGTGACGTCGGATTTTCTGCCCGATTTGTATGGGGCGTTTTAGCGCTCAGTCAAATACAGAGACTTTGGCTCTAATTTTGGACGTTTATAATATTTTTTCTATATAGGCATTTGATTCTCATGACACGAATTGATTGACATCTTAAAAAAATGGAGTCAACATCCCTATTATTTATGATTTGACTTTTTCATTATAACTTTTTCTTATAACTTATAATTTGATGTTATTTTTAAAATGTATTGACTTTTAATGTATTTCCTTCGATTTGATGAATGGATGTGCCTTGTAATTTTGATACAACGTAGCTGTACGTACTCTCGCGAGAATAGTTCTGCTAGGATACTTTACAAAGTTGCACGTCTAATCCTGAACTAAATAAATAAATAAACGCTTACACTCATACCCCCGCACTAGGATTCCCTGTGTCACAGGTGGCATGGACACACACAGATACACATCACAAACATCCAAGATCCGAGAACAAACTTTATGCTTACACAAAATCTGCCCCGGCCGGGAATCGTACCCGGGACCCCTCGCTTTGCAGGCAGGGTTACAACCAACTTAGCTACGGAGCCGTCAAATAAAGGTATAAATTGTATTAAAGTTTACTTTGTAAGCCAAGCATAATAAGAACTGTCAACAAGCAATATCCTTTGAGACGGTACAACAGCTACTCAGACGTCACCTTGTAACTTCGGATCGCTTTTGAGTACAACAAAACAACATTGCGAGGAACTCTTCTTGGTGAAATGGTACAAATCCTTAGGTACCTACTTATTGGTATAATTCCAATTACTAATGCTAACGACGTCATGTTGAGATTTTAAAAATGTGATAAAATGACTTCTGATTTTTCGGTAAAATAATTCTAGCTGAATTTTTGATTCTGGCATATGTATTTTAGCATTTTTATAACGGGCAAAATATCTTTTTAGATGCTCTTTAAACACTTCAACTACCACACCAAAGTTTACACACGATACCACCTGGTCTTGGGTCAAGTGTTGCAATAATAACTTTTTGTGTAGTTATTGCACGTGCCAAATATAAATACGTATTGTAATAGCTAACACGGTTACCGCGTTGTAGATATTTAGTAAACGTATTGCTATCTCAGCGTCCCCGTAACTACGAAACTATAACCATAACAAAAAGCTGAAAGAACGTTGATGGGATGGGAAGTTTTTTATTTAGTCTTGGTATAGATGCGAGATTTACCTCACCTTTGTTTAAGTGACGACAAGTTAGAAGAACATGCTAAAGCCTAGTACGGTAGGTCCTTGACAACAAATTTTCAGTCATAGAGTGGAAGCTAGCTTTTCTTCAAAGCCTATTGACACGCAAGTGTTAATCAAGTTTTAAAATATGCATGTATTGTAATCGTGAGTCGTGCTTCCGAAATGCATCGTGGTAACTTTCACACTTACTTTGTTAAATCTAATCGCGAAGAAACTAATTTCGCTAGAGGCGCATTTAAAGTCAGCACGTACCATCATTTATAAAGGCTATTATAATTATTATCTTTCACGTTAAGTAATGATAAAAGTAGGTATACTATTGTGATTTCACTTATTTCACTCCTAGTACCTATTTGTTACTTATTGAAAAAAAGAAAAGTATTTTTGCGTCTAAAATACAGAAAACGAAAGGCAGTGTTGTTTTGGCATTATTAAAATTAAGAATTCGAGAAGACAACGAAGCCCGTTTTCTCTCGAAATTAAAATGAGAAATTCTAATTTATTGGAGCTTTTGGCGAAAATGCCAAACGGCTACGGGTTAGGAAAATCTTTATTTACGTTGGGTTTTTGTCCAACTCTATTGCAAGATTCTTTTACAAAAGTATTAAGCAAATAATAAATTTTACATGTTCATAATATTTTTTGTAAGCAAGTTAGGCCGAGAAACATCTTGAGGAAACTCGCATGTTCAAGAGCCACAAAACTCTAGGACATGTGACATCCACCAAGCGGCACTGGGCCCGTGCTCTGAAAGAGTCTAAGAGAAGGCCGGAATCCCAGCAGTGGGAGCGTAAGAGGCTGATAACGGTAATATTGTTTTAATAAGTGTAAAGAGATAGCAACTCGTATGCCTATTGGCAAATATAATGTATGCTAACTTTGAAACACAAAACTCTTCATGGCACTTCAGTGTCACTTATTGCTCTGTTTCCTACACTCAGTAATTTTACACGTAATTGGCTTTCAAAGCAGAATATGCAAGTACTTACACTACTGCTTGGTGGCGGACTACACGAGCAAAACCACGATACTTACCAGCTCTGATGGTCATTGGTCATTCCATACGGATAACGCACCTTGTTATAAATCACCCGCACAACGACTATATGGTTTCATGAAAATAGAATTGATCTGCTCGAATGACCTTTTCAGTCACCTGTGTTGTGTCTGCTTTCTCTACCTATTAAGCATTTTTGATGTATATATTTGTATATTATAAGTTATAACCTATAATAATTGCTATCTGTGTTAGTCAATGAGCGTATACATTAGAGATAGTATACCTCTATACATATTTTTTCATATCTCTATACATACTTTTGTAAACTATGTACGAGTATTATCATTCGCAAAGGCTTTCAGCCCATCTGAAAAAATTGAAAAATAGGGCTTTATCCTTTGACGCGTCAAAGAGAAATGTAGTTTTTTTTAAATAGAGTGCATTGTACGGAATACGTCGGAACTCAAATTCTTCAAAGCATGAAAAAAATTGCGCTTTACAAAAGAGAAGGTGTAGCTTGCATTGCCTTCAGAGTTCATCAGATGTAGATACGCAAATTCAGATGGACCTACTCCCCTAAATTTTTTTTAAATATGTCTATATAAGTGGTACAAACGTCATATGATTATTATTACTAGTATATTATGTCCCATTTCTGTGCTAAGATTTCCATCCTCCATTCCTCCTTCCATCGTTTGCGGTCTAATGTTTACGTATCAATTACAATATATATGGAATGGCAGAAAACTAATAAACTCTTCGCTTTATGGAAAGCAGTTACTGTTGCTCGAACATCTGTGACACGGAAGATAACACTGTTGAGTTCCCTTGGAACGCCTTTTCAAAGGGCTCAAAAATGTAAATAAAAATATTCTATAAACCTACCTTCTCGTTTTGAAGTTGAAATGTGGACATTCCTTTGCAATAGCTTTATTGAAAAGACCGACCGGGAGGTATAATAACAACGAATGCTCCAAAAAAAAGCAGCAGATGTTGAGGTGCGTGTTCTCCGTATTAGAAAAAACCTTTTGATAGAAGCCAAAAACTTCCATTGGCATCGAATTTGACCTTTATTTTCAGATGGAGTAGAATTAATTTACCTGGAGCTTTCTCGCAGGCCATATGGCTTGGAATGAAAGGCCATTAGAAATAGCACCTGCCTTTTGGGCCATTAGATGCTGAATAATTCGACCCGTAGGAAGAAGCCCGCCACACGGACAATTGTTAATAATTTTAATTAGAGTAGTTGTCAATAGCTATGCGTGACCAACATGCTGACTTAGCGGATCGGCAACATTCCTGATCAACGGATGGTTTAGAACTTATATGATGCCTAATTTTTAATGCAAATTGTTTTGTTCCAATTTGTCTACAAGGAATAATAACAGGAAATTATATGAGAATAATAATTAAAATATATGTATTAGTAATAGCCAAACATTCTGTAAAGGTTTTTTAAGGGAATTAGAACATGACCTTCTTCACAGACTAGGGACATATTAGAGCTATGGCCGAGCACACTTTTTTTGGTTTAATAGCACCAATACTGTTTGTGCACTGTGTACACTAAACGTGTTGTATGTTGTTTCTGCACCCCAAAAGTATAAGTCTCACGGGATAAAGTTCAGGATTCCTGACTGCTGAGAGACTGTTCCACCGCAGTTACGAAGGTATTAAGATTTTGAGTCACCGACGCACGACGTCGGGCCGAGCACGTTAGCTTACTTATTAAAACTTTAAAAACTCGTAAGTTCGTCTATTATGTTCCTACCAGCGTAAGTGAGCTTTTCAATATTATGTTCAACATAATTATGAAGGATAATACGCTTCACAGATAATTTTAAAGTAGCCATGTTTGGCAAAGTATAATTTCCGTCGCTATATAATACTTTCATTAAAATTGGTAGATATATTGGCTACTGGAGAATTATATCGGAATAAGTATCGCAGTTATTACCATATTATATTTACTAAAAGTTATGAAAAAGGTATGAACTTGATACATTCAATTATTTTTAATGGCGCTTTGTGTTTCCAGGCCTGTAATACTTAGCCTATTTTCCATGAATTAACTTATTATGCAGATTTTTTATAAGTTAATAGAATTGATTTTATTATTAATGAATTTAGATGAGATGAATAAATTATGAGACTGTAAAGTCACGCAATGAGTTATAGAGAGTACTTTGCTCTGGCTCAGAATCCAAAATGAGGAGATACGAGGGAGAACGAAAGTCACCGACATAATTCTCGAATATGGAATTGGCAGGCCACATCGCTTCAAGAACCAACAACTGCGGAAGGAAGGTTCTCGAATGGCGACCATGAACTGGAAGACGTAGCATAGCCCCGAGCCAATAGTCTCTAAGTGGATAGTCAATAGTCTATAAGTCTATAGATGGACCGACGACCTATAGACCAAAAACGCGGTGACCCGTTGGATGCAAGAGGCGAGTAGCCATTTTAAGGAGTATTATGGGGGAGGCCCATATTCGCTTTTGTGCTCTTTGAAGTCTGGGCTCTTTGATTTGTTTTTAAAAGTACTCTGATCCTAGACAACGTCTGCAGTCCTGATGATGAAGCAGGAAGATGGCCACCAGATTATAATACCATATACGTAATTTCTATAAAGGTGGTTGGAAAAATATATTATACCACTAAAACTTTTTTTGATATGATATTAAAAACACATTTTTCCCTAAAAAAGGAGCAGATTTATATTTTGACCAGCTTTATATGTATTTGAAACTTACTGTTGTGTTAAAATCCAGAAAAAACAGCGTTATGTCGCTTTCTAGTGTTCAGGCGAATAGGACACGCGCATTTTCAATTTTTTAAGAGCGGTTGCTGCAGGATTGGTTTGTTTTTTATAAAGGTTATAATTACTAACCAGTTGTGCCTATACTATGCGCATTTGTCGGCCGGATGTGGGCCCGTGCACACTACTTCCGATGGTATAAATAAACATCCCATTGGGCCAGATGTTCGCCCCTATCGGCAGTGCTCGTCTATTCGGAGTTTGATTTGAATTAACAACAGAATAATAAAATAGGTATGTGTGTGTGTTTCATGTAAATAAAAAGTAAAATTCGAGCGTTTTTTGACAACATTGTTTATCTTTTCTTCTTGAATTATTTAATAATGCATTAAAAAAATATTTTATAATCTTAGCTTTATACTGCTTTTCCAATGTGCAGGTAATCAATTATCTGTTTTGCACAGTGGTTTTTTTATAAAAATTAAAGTAGGTACCTACCTAGCTGTCAGTTTATTTATTTTAAAACGAGCCTACACTTTAAATACTTAATATATGTCAAGTAGTCATGGCAAGTAGTTTTATTAGACAAAGATCTATAAAGTGGAGTAGATAGTAACTTGTGACTCTTGCGACCATAGAGTACTTAGTACTATAATAATAGGAACTTGCGACTTTAATTCGCAGATAATAATTAGTTCTATTGCAATCTCGGTCAACACCAATTAAGTATTTAGTCTTACTTTAAATTTTAATCAATTGCGAAGAAATTGATTAGAAAAATTCTTACTTACAAAAGCTACTTTAGTGTTAAGAACTCACTAAGCAACGTTTATAGTTGTTATTTGTCTAAGTAGAATGTGTCGGACATATCAATTCTTAACTAAGCAACAGCTAACTAATGGTTTTAAGAAAAAAACACGTTATTCACATTAACTGCCACTTTTTTTCTGATTTTTTTTTCCAGACCTTATATAAAATACGTTTATCTCGTGGCCACCTTCCGGCTCCATCATCAGGACCCTGAACATCATCTAGTATCAGAGAACTTGTAAAGATGAATCAAACGAGCCCAAACTTGCTTTGACGTTTCATTACGGAGTCCCTATGGCCACCTTCCGGCTCCATCATCAGATAAGCTTTGCGACATCATTATATTGCACTGTCATCCGATTTACATATGTATGTAAAATTTTGGCTCAATCGAACACCGGGACAAATTTAACTTGCAAGATTTGTTATCTATGGTTATGGTATATCATATTATTATAATTGGGTTAACTTATTTGGATATGAAGGTGGCGATGTTGTAGCGAGAGAGGGCCCTTATTGTGGTCAGTACTGAGTTCACTTCCTAATTTTCCAAAAACATTGGTTCTAAAGCCCAAACTTCCGGTTCTTTAGTAACTATCAAAGTCATAAAGATTACACTATTTTAGTTATAGCCTACCATAATCAATGAAGCCTCCTGACTACACAGATTCAATAACATTTCAGTAGCCTTAGTAATTGTAAAAGAAGCTCAAGATGGCTTATACTTTCAGGTTTCCGTATATAGTACTAAAATCTTTTGCATAAAAGGCGCCTAGAATGATTAATATGTTAGTGAACGTGGGACATGCTCAAAGAAAATTATTAATTAAGGCCCCTTTCAACGATTTTCTTAGAACCTTATTTAAAGGATCACTATTATCTCGTACGAAGTTTCCACCTACTTAAGACATGTAAGTAACAGTGCCTTTGATGCGGTACGTGTTTGTACGTACATTACCTCTAAAGGAAGGTGCTCACCGAGAGGATTCGGCGCAAAAGCGCATTTTGGTCGCGTAGCGAATGTTCGGCTCCCGCAGGCTAATTGCGTATGAAGATTAGGTAAAACTTTCTTGCGTATGAATGACAGCAGTAGCAGCGCGACAGCGATAGGCGTAAATCTCGCGATCACTGCTTTCAAATTTAACGTCATTACACATCAGATGGACAGGAATCGAGCTCTCGTCACCCTCTGTTGGACAATCTATGAAGTAAAAGTATTAGCGACAGCAATAGCAATGTGACAGCGACATACGTAAATCTCATGATCTCTGATGTCAAACGTCATTTTTGTATTATAAATAAGACAGACAGCAATCGAGCTCTCGTTTTGCGTTCGGTTTGCTGTCGCGTTGCTATACAGTTGTCGCTATTGATGCCGCTACTGCTATCGCTGCTACTACAATCGCTACCGTTTTCTCTATTGCTGTCAGATACGTCATTAGCCTGCCTAGTTAAACATTTCGCGGCGTGACGTAGGGAGGGCAATCGCGTTAAAAATTATCAACCAAACCGTTATTAAACCACAACCGTTTTACAACTTTTTGACCGTTTCGTATCGCGCTAATAGTTTTACCAAAAGTTCAGACGTTTCTCGACAACAAACGCTGTCAAATGAACGGTTGTAACAAAGTTAGAAAGAGGCAACTTTTGTCGGAGCGTTTCTGTTGTAATTTAATAATTTTGATTGTAAATTCATCGAAAACAGTAAAAATTTTAATACGTAGGATGATTGCGTATTTGGATTTATTGGAGAAGGCCCATGAATTCGATATAGCGGTTTCTCGGGTCTAACCGAAAAAGAAAAATACAAGTGCAAGACTTATGTGTGGATTTTATAATATGAATGATAGGCAGTTTGCAAAACGATACATACTGTCTAAGGAATTTACTCGCCAATTAATCACAGACTTGACTACTCATATGCCGTTCACGCTATATACGTTCTGATGGTTTGGATGTTGAAACCAAGGTAAGGTTATGTTAACTAGTCTACAATCCGCTAGTCAAAGATCTTTGTCCAAGTTTGATTAGTAATTTTTGCACAGTGTTTTGCGTAGTTGGATTTTGGACCATTAATGCTGCTATTATCGTTGTCATAATCTTTGATCAAACTGTGATGTTCCTACAAACTGAACAAACTGATGAAATCATCCAAGTTATTTGATCAAATGCAACTTTGACAAAGATTTTTGATGAGTGGAATACCACTAAGACGATACCTCAACATCTAACATTGGTTGGTTTCCTTTGAACATTATGCTAGCCATTGTTAAGGTTATACCTACAATGATAGGCAAAGCTTACTTTATATTACAGTAATATTATACTTGTGCTATCAACATATATAGGTATCTAACATTGATTTTGTTTTAGGTTTTGGTTGCATCGGCATTTAATAATACAAAAAGTGTTTCATTGCAGGTGTTTATTAGTACATAGAAAACTGCATTATGCGGCGGCAGCTGTTGCAAGAATGCATGCTGTGTGCTGCATAATATAACAAACAGAGCACACTTCCCCTACAATCCATTGACGGCAGTGGAGGCGTCTCGCGAGAGCTGACTGAACGAGGGCGCCGCGCAACGGCGGCGGCGGCGGCGTCACACGGCTAGGATGCGGTGCAGCGCAAGAACAGAACTGGGTGTCCTTCTATAAGCTCTATCATGAGCTCTAGCTGATGCGCTGTTGTTCATCTGCGGCGCTCTTCTATCATCGAAAACATTTCGCAACTAAAATAATCTAACTCCGGAAGTAAATACATATTTTAAATGTGTTTATAATCACAACTGTAAAGCAAGTACTTTCTGGGCATAATGTGTCTGCGTATCTACACTTCATCACCAACCAAACACTTCATAACTCAGTTTTTTTTTATAATAAACGCTTGAAAAGATAGAAAATGTTTTTTATATTGCATATTTTGCATTTGACAGTCGCCATCAGCCGGGATTCAAAGAGTATATAAGAGTATATATTTATTTATTATTTTTTCAGCCGGGATTATATATTCTCTTTGGTCGCCATGTCCCGCTGTCAGCTGCCAAAACTAGAGTTGTACCAGTTTAAAATGTCCAATCGATGCTCGATTTAGCATTTTGTAGCTCAAATAGCTGTTATCCAATAATTACATCTCTAATAACCAACATGTGGTAACGTGTCAGTCACGATTCTGAAACGGTTGGTGTTTGGACTTTAGCGCAATACCGAATTCTACACAGTTGAACCGAAACTAAACTACAGTTGGAATCAAACTGCAACTAAACAATAACCGTACGCTGTCATTTCAAATTAGCGCGATCGGGGCCCTGCTCGCGAACCAATAATCCTATGGCGTACCCGCGGTGACTACCATCCAAATTTTCCAGTTTGCACTGAGTGTGGACAGAATATAGTGTGCCCTCACCGTTCAATTATACCTAATAGTCTCTCAGTTTCATCTTGTCGATACAATTCAATCAGCGAACTTTCACGTATACTTACGTGTAATCTATTTACGTCGTCAGGGATGCCACTATAACTTCCAAACTTAAATGCACCTTTAATACAGTTAGCGTTGCTTTTGACGGTTACTCGTATATACCAGGGCCCCGATCGCGCTAATTTGAAATGACAGCGTACGGTTATTGTTTAGTTGCAGTTTGATTCCAACTGTAGTTTAGTTTCGGTTCAACTGTGTAGAATTCGGTATTGCGCTAAAGTCCAAACACCAACCGTTTCAGAATCGTGACTGACACGTTACCACATATTGGTTATTAGAGATGTAATTATTGGATAACAGCTATTTGAGCTACAAAATGCTAAATCGAGCATCGATTGGACATTTTACACTGGTACAACTCTAGTTTTGGCAGCTGACAGCGGGACATGGCGACCAAAGAGAATATATAATCCCGGCTGATGGCGACTGTCAAATGCAAAATATGCAATATAAAAAACATTTTCTATCTTTTCAAGCGTTTATTATAAAAAAAACTGAGTTATGAAGTGTTTGGTTGGTGATGAAGTGTAGATACGCAGACACATTATGCCCAGAAAGTACTTGCTTTACAGTTGTGATTATAAACACATTTAAAATATGTATTTACTTCTGGAGTTAGATTATTTTAGTTGCGAAATGTTTTCGATGATAGAAGAGCGCCGCAGATGAACAACAGCTCATCAGCTAGAGCTCATGATAGAGCTTATAGAAGGACACCCAGTTCTTGCGCTGCACCGCATCCTAGCCGTGTGACGCCGCCGCCGCCGCCGTTGCGCGGCGCCCTCGTTCAGTCAGCTCTCGCGAGACGCCTCCACTGCCGTCAATGGATTGTAGGGGATGTGTGCTCTGTTTGTTATATTATGCAGCACACAGCATGCATTCTTGCAACAGCTGCCGCCGCATAATGCAGTTTTCTATGTACTAATAAACACCTGCAATGAAACACTTTTTGTATATTATTAAATGCCGATGCAACCAAAACCTAAAACAAAATCAATGTTAGATACCTATAGTAAAGTAAAGTAAAAAGTTATTTATTGACATAAATAAATATTACAACAAGTAATGAATCCATAGGCTCCCGAACTAGTAACAACTGTGTTTCAGGAGCTATATATGTTGATAGCACAAGTATAATATTACTGTAATATAAAGTAAGCTTTGCCTATCATTGTAGGTATAACCTTAACAATGGCTAGCATAATGTTCAAAGGAAACCAACCAATGTTAGATGTTGAGGTATCATCTTAGTGGTATTCCACTCATCAAAAATCTTTGTCAAAGTTGCATTTGATCAAATAACTTGGATGATTTCATCAGTTTGTTCAGTTTGTAGGAACATCACAGTTTGATCAAAGATTATGACAACGATAATAGCAGCATTAATGGTCCAAAATCCAACTACGCAAAACACTGTGCAAAAATTACTAATCAAACTTGGACAAAGATCTTTGACTAGCGGATTGTAGACTTGTTAACATAACCTTACCTTGGTTTCAACATCCAAACCATCAGAACGTATATAGCGTGAACGGCATATGAGTAGTCAAGTCTGTGATTAATTGGCGAGTAAATTCCTTAGACAGTATGTATCGTTTTGCAAACTGCCTATCATTCATATTATAAAATCCACACATAAGTCTTGCACTTGTATTTTTCTTTTTCGGTTAGACCCGAGAAACCGCTATATCGAATTCATGGGCCTTCTCCAATAAATCCAAATACGCAATCATCCTACGTATTAAAGTTTTTACTGTTTTCGATGAATTTACAATCAAAATTATTAAATTACAACAGAAACGCTCCGACAAAAGTTGCCTCTTTCTAACTTTGTTACAACCGTTCATTTGACAGCGTTTGTTGTCGAGAAACGTCTGAACTTTTGGTAAAACTTTTAGCGCGATACGAAACGGTCAAAAAGTTGTAAAGCGGTCGTAGTTTAGTAGCGGTTTGGTTTATAATTTTTAACGCGATTGCCCTCCAGACCCACCTCTGTTACGGTACCAGAACGGAAGGCAAGATACCTAAAACCCTTGCCGTGACCTGTTCAGAACATAATTTAAAACACAGACTATTATTTTAATGAAATCATTGTAATTGTAATTATTATTTTCTAAACATCAATTAATTCAGTCTAATAAACAATCAAAACAACCTATAACAAAACTAAAGTCATCTCCATATGGATCAAAAGACATTATTGGAGCAATTTTGAATGCTAGTGAAAATATATTCATATATTAAGGATAGTTTTATAAGAACGTTTTTCTGTAGGTACATACTGCCCAGCCCAAAAAATACATATTGTATATTCGGGATTCATAATCAGGTCTTAGTTAAATTTATCCGAAACGACCCAATATATTTTCCGGTGACAAAAATAAGCATTGGTATACGCGCCTTATTCCTTTGATTTCTTTAACATACAAAAACAGTCAGCTTTGAAATTAATTTATAAATAGAAATACCTGAATCCGACATTGAGATAATATCGAAAATATAATTTAAAGATAAAATAGGTAGATAAAACAAATACAAGTTAGAAATAGATACTCATAAAAAATAACTAAATATAACCGATGAGCAAATGGACCGAGCAGCTGGCGTGGTTGCATTACAAGTATGCAAACGGGTCCTCTCAGATGCAAACTCATCTGCACGGGATTATATGGCGCCCATAACCAACGTATGCCTTAAGAAATAAGGGTCAAAATCAAGTTGATAGTAGCCCCGGCTAGATATTCGTATCCCACCAACGCAGGTGCTATTATAATTTTTGCAGAGCTAATTTAACAGCTAATTTAATATCGTAATTAATACCGACCCGCCTACATAATTATGACTGCAATTAACTGAACGGCAGTAGTATGGATTTATTAAGAATTAAGAATTAATTATTAGAAAGTGTTTTTAAACCTAACAGATTACGCAATACAAATCAGTTTTTAAAAAATATTTGAAAGTTTCATCTGAAAAGAGATAGCATGATTTCAACTAGACAATAATTTTCCAATTTTTGCTTTTTTTAAAGACAGTAAAAAACCGCAAACCTCCTTCCGGAGCCTTGAAAAGAAGGTAAGAACGAAGTAGTATTGTGAACTGTGGGAAGAAAGGTGATGGACACCAAATTCTTTTTTAAATAATTTTCTTCCGTTAACCACGCAGACTGGACCACGTTACTGTTTTTAATTTTATCGCATCTAAAGGTTGACTGAAAAAGATAAACCTATAAACACTGACTAGATGGCGAAAGTATACACGCCCATAATGTACTTTATTAATACAATGATTTCGTGTTGAAGTTACTTTTTAGTCTGGTTTACAATGAAGCATTTTGAATTGAATTGTTAGTACATTCAATTTCAATTAAAATATTATTATTATTATATCCATTTTTATAAGCTGTAACACAAGCTGCAAACTTATTTGGTGCTTATTTGTACGTACGTTTTTGGACAAACTGTCATGAACAAATTTTGATTAAAGAATAAGATCTTTTTTATGTACATGGTTTTAATAACAATAAATATTTCATTTCATTTCAATTCGAAACGTGGCCCGAAGACCTAATTTGTACATAAAGTGGTTAAAAGCGAGAGATCTCACAAGAGGCGCGAGACGAGTCATCGTGTCGATCCGATGCCCTGGTTTGATTCAAGAGACTTTTGTGGCCGTGATCGCGACAAGCCACTTGTGTCAGTACAACTTTATGTATATTATCATGACACGTCTCATGAGAAATCAAAGTCACAGACGTGCGGCGCAGAAATCCACTCATTTTTCTGAGACTCTCAGTCAGTGTAAAATGTCAAGCCAATTTGGCTAAAGGTTTGTTGCAAACATCTACGAAGCTCACGGCTCTTAGTAAATTCATGCGCCTCTGTAGACACGTAGTTCGCGTCGTTTTTTATAATCCCTCGCTACTGATAGATTATACCTCGGGCTCATATAGGCGAATATAGAAATATCCACGGAATACCGTGGATACACTGGACATATAGGTACGTCCATATATCCACATTCACGTTAACCACGGTATTCAGGACGAGATCTTCGGAAATATGAGTTCAAATGAATGAAAATTTAATATTCTCGGTCTCCGACGTAGCTATGCAGAAAATACTGAGATATCGCTCAATTTGATGCATATTTTAGTACATTCCAATAGGAAGGTTTCATGGAAATGTTGCAGATTGCATAGATAATACACGTCTGATATGACTTTATGAAAAACTGGAATCAAGGCATTACGTAAGTTTAAGAACCCACACACACGAGCACTACGATCCACAACATTCCAATCCAACGTTCCAAAAACAGCACGTATGTGGCGAATCTCAGATTAATCCATCTTGAGTTATGGAAATATTAGAAATCCAAATGTTCCAAAAGTTCCAATGCATCGTAATAACGATGATCCATTTCGCGCTCAGTTGGCACTTGGCAGTAGGTACTCGAGACGCAGAATGACTGAAAAATGGAGCCGCCCGGAATGGAGTGCCCGTCTGCGGGCTCAAAATTGGACCATCGTTCCACTCTATCCACGACGACTGAAGCGATGGATTTGGAACTATCGTGTATGTGGGCTCTAAAACACCACCGTGGCTTTCCAAAAAACTTGCGTTTCAAACGAGACTGAGCAAACGTAAACTTTATCGCTAGTTATGTCTGTGCGTATCCATCTACTGTTATTTACTGTTATGGCTGCAATAAATATGCATACACTTTCAAATTTTCAATGGATGAGCCAAACTCATGAGTACCTAGTTTTCATGAAAGCAACTGTACATACCTAACTATATAAAATTTATAACAACTGTACACTACCGGAACGTTTGAAGTGCCAGGCTATCATAGAATAAAGAATAAGACTCCAATTTTCTCCTATTACTACTTATCTCTTTCACGTTTATGCTAGACTAGTACCAATGCCTCACAATATTAAAAATTTTTGGACAGAACCGAAAATATTTATATAATTAATATTGACGGTGACTGTACTACCGGATCAGTAGGACCAACGCCCATACAATATAATCATTTTCATGTAACAGTCCAACTAGTAGGACCACGGGCAAATAAAATTGCCCGTGGTACGTATCAGTAAGACCGCAGTAGGACCGCGGACAATTGACGAACTAAATGATTCTGCAAGAATAAGTGTACCTAATGATTTAAATTTCTTGTGAATTGTTTGTACAATCACGTATCCCGTAATATGAAAACGTAACTCAATACACTTATTTTCGCAAAATCATTTAGTTACATACATTGAAATACCTGATAGTGTATGCATACAATTGCAGCCAACTTTGCAATTCATGTTTCATACATACCTATATTACGTGAAAGTTTTTAACTAACCCTAACGTAAGTTGTACTCACAACATTTCTTTTTAAATGTTAGTTTACCTATGATGATAAAATAAAGAAATGAACAGTCTCATTTTTATCAAAAATATTCTTTACGTAAACAATAAACATACAAAAATACGTAAGTACTAAAAGACGTATGAAACATTATAGTATCAATTCACAACACAGTAAAAGATTTTTTTTTTTAATGTTATTAGGTAACGAGACGAGCTGGTCGTTTGCCTGATGGTAAGCATAACGCCGGCCCATAACAATTGCAGTGCCTGCCAGAATTTTGAAACACAAAGGCCTGCGCGGCAATGCAATGCGCTCGTTACCCTGAGACATTAGGTATTAAGTCTCATAAGCCCAGTAATTTCACTGGATACTCTGCTCATCAAACCGGAACACAGTAATGCTTGCACACTACTGCTTGGCGGCAGACTTCACGAGCAAAGCGGTGGTAACAACCCAGACGGACACTCGCAGAAGAGTTAGTCCTCCCACTAAGTAGTTTACCTATGATGTTAGAATAAAGTACATTAAAAATAAAGTAAACATTATAGTATGAATTCACAACACAGTAAAAGAATGAATTAACGTTGCTCAATATTCGCGCTGAGAGCCACTCTGACTCTGACCTGGGATAGAGACCTTGTTCACAGCAGCTCGTTATCCGATACCGCTGACCTCAATAAGCCATTCGGAGCATCCATTTTATTAAATTATTTTTGGAAACCAACTAAAACTTCTGTTAAAATGGTTTTAATTTGTTCCCAGGAATTACGTAACGAAATTGAAGCTATTCGCAGATTATTTTATTTATCATTATAAAATAATATTATTCATGTACCTACTGAATTTTTCACAGATTTAAGTAGTTTTGTAAAGAAGGTATAGAGGAAGTCAAAGTAATGAAAAAACGCTGCCATTTGTGGGTGAGGCTTATGCGATAAGTTCGCATATAATTTTTTAATTTATATAAAGGGTGTCTTAATATGAACTTGAATTTAGAATCGCGTGCCATTTTCGACTGTCAATTGTTGAGTCAGCCATATTTGGTACTTGTTTATAATTAAAACAGACATTTACGAAAATGGTGCGTTACAGCTTTGAAGAACTACTAAAATGGGGAAGATTTTACTGTGACGATTCGCAAATTATGAGATTACTAGCTTCTGCCCGCGGTTTTCACCCGCGTTCCCACAGGAATCGTCAAACCGATTTGTCAAATTAAATCAACTTGTCAATATTATAAAACTTTATTGACAGCTGTCAATGTCAATTTTAGGTCACACTAACTTCTGCCCGTGGTTTTCACCCGCGTTCCCACAGGAACCGTGTTTTTTTCCAGGATAAAAAGTAGCCTATGTTACTCTCCGGTCCATAAACTATATCTATGCCAAAAATCACGTCGATCCGTTGCTTCGTTACTGCGTGAAAGAAGGACAAACCAACGAACTTTATTGTGTGTTTAATTTTTTGTGATACGACTGCAGAAGGCTATTGTTAGTCAGGTATTTTTTTACTTATAGTAAAAGCTTGTTTTTACTAAAAACAAACCATCAAGGAAGACGGTGAACATCGTCTGGGATCAAAATTTTTGTGAAGACAAATCAACCCAGCCCAAACTCGATGGAGTTCCTTCGTATGGTTGCAGAGTTCCTGTGGCCACCTTCCAGCTCTACCATCAGACCAGCTGCCTTATCAGCTAACAATCTCGTGTTCGTTTTCAATACCAGACCGATTAAAACCAGCGGTCACTAGTCTTCGTGTGGAAGGAATAGTCTAGAATTTTCGCTGGTTATTAAAGAAATAAGCTCTTACAAAACGAAGAGAAGCGAAAACTATTGACAACTCCTTCCACACGAAGACTAGTGACCGCTGGTTTTAATCGGTCTGGTATTGAAAACGAACACGAGATTGTTAGCTGATAAGGCAGCTGGTCTGTGACATCATTATATTGATTTGTAGTCCGGTTTGTAAGTAAAACTTCAGCTCAATAGAACATTGGGAAGTGGAACATCGGGAAGTATCTTGTAACGCATCGTGTTCAAGCGACGCAAATTAATTTTTACAAGCTTTTATTTATGTAACTTTTTTTATACAGATTTTATAATATCTTAGGACAGAATATAGCACAATTAATAATAATAATTGATAGTCATGAATTAACAGACATTTTTGAATAAGAAGTTTAATTACTCTGGAATTATGATAAACAATAAACACATGGAATAAAAAGGATTTATAATCGCTAGGCTGCATTAGCGGCTTTTTTCAGTTAGTAAAAATAATGTTACAGAAGCACAGCGAATTAATTATTTCTCTTGTTTTTTTTTGCTTAAAGCTCTACCTAGTTGACTTTTTATTCACCTAATCTTTTTACTGTAATAGTCTAATAAAAAAACCACAAAGACAATAACTAGATACAATTCTATACGTGATTATATTAATTAAAACATGTTTTCTAAGTCGAGCGCAGCCAAATTTTCTGCAGTAAAAAGCACGCGGGAAACTTTTCACCGCAGCTTATCAAATATTTAAACCTCATTGAAACTTCACCAAGGTTTAGAGCAAACAAATCAGATGTAGATACCATTTGTTTTATAAATAATTATCTGCTACAGTTTTTCTACTTACTTGAATACGTCCATTTCTTGCCGGAGCGCCCGAATTTCATCGCGGTTTTCGTATTTCAGGATCTCCGCAGCAATCACAGAATGTTCATGGCGGTGTTTATAGGCCAATTCTATGGCGTCGATGGACACAGCAAAATAAATCATAAACAAGATGTTAAGCACTTTCAAACGAGTCAGCTTCATTGTTGCCCTTTAGATGTTTTAATTGTTGGGTAAAGTTCGTTATTAGATCGCGAGTCGAGCAGCGAGTGAGCCGACCGATTGGCTCGTGGGTGCCGCTCGAAGACCCGAAAAGGAATGGTCGCGCGGCTCCCTTGAGGTCCCTTTTATAGCCGGCGCGGGTGCGTGAACGCGCAGATGCGTTCAACAGTTGTGCCGGGAGTTGCCGCTGCCACCCTGCGCTCCTTTGATTCTTCTAACAAATTATGTTTTTTTTGGCTAATCAAAAGCTAAAACACCTGTCCTGATATACATGATTTCAAAGTCAATGTAATAGGAAAGTGAAAATATCATCACATAAAGGCTTTTATTAAACAAGTGTATGTGAGACTGATCTAAGGGAAGTATAACTATACGTAATTTACGTCTATACGTAAAGTATTAAATTATTAAAATAAAATAGAAATAGATACGTAACAATGATTAGTGAAATGTCAACATACTTACGCAATATTCGATAATTATTAATTTACAAAACACAAAGAAAATTAGATTTTTTATATTACATTTTTAAAATAATTCCTGCAAGTCATAGAAACATTTCTCTCTAAGCCACTTATTGAGTTTTGTCTTAAAATTAACTCTCATATGCCTCTAGGAACTTAATAAACTTATATTTCAATTCGAAGAATCGATCGAAAGCGGTTATCCCTTCATTATTGTCGAAGGGATAACCGCTTTCAAAAGTCGAGTTGGGATGGTATGTCATTTTAAAACCAAAACAATAAATCACCCAAAAAATAATATGTTATATGTAATAGAAAGTGTAATTGCAATACACAACAAACAATATGTCCAGTCTCATCGCAAACCTGCCTCATTATCTCTCGATTAAGCCTATAAAATGTGAAAATTATTGCACGTTATTAAGCAATTCCTTAAGAAGCCATTGCGCTGAGCCTGGTTTCTCACGTCACCAGTTCCCCATCTGCTTGCTGTCATGTTGCCCCTGGCCTCGGCGGTCGTGTTGTCCTCTTACCGTGGTGTATTGTTACAAATTCCGCGGAGCTTCTGTACTTACCTTACTTTCTCAAAATGTTGCATGCATATGGCCACCAGTTGTCGCTGCCATTTGTTGTCACTCACATTGATTATAATTTTGGTAGGTACTTATATTCATGTAACAATAATATTTTTGAAACGACAACCAGCGAGACTAGTTCGCAACCATGAAATTGAGAGATAACTGCGTTACTTCAACAGGGTTGTCTTTTAAAAATGCAACTCCAGCAGTCGTATTATGAACTTATCTAATTGCTGGTACCTATTTGGCTCAACGTATCAGCATTGCGGTTCAACGAGGCAATGCCGCCAGCATGCTGGGTACGCTTCCAACTGGTAGTGGGCTAGAACATTTGGATTATCTATAGGCCTACTTGGGCTTGTAGATCATCCAACTGTTTTTGTAGCTAGCTAGGTTAGATGTAGTGTTTATTTATGTATTAGCTAGTTGTTAATAAAGGCATTTAACCCGTCAAAAAAAACTTATCTAATCTGCCTTGGTTTTCAAATTTACTTTTTGACAGCTAAAATACTTTAGGCTTTTCAAAGGAAGCTAATAATGTGGTTCACAGATCACTATACGGATATGCCAACTAAAATACAGGCCGTGTCCCGTGTCCACTGACTAGCGATTTCTTTAAGTAAATCCTACAGGTTTTAGTATTTTTCAAACTATCCGGTAATTATGAACAGATGTGGTTAATTACATCATTTTTTTATTACTTCTGCCCGCGGTTTCTCCTTTCACCCACAGGAACCGTGCATTTTTCCGGGATTAAAAGTAGCCCATCTTACTCTCCGGTGCATAAATACGCCACAAAACACGTGGATCTGATGCTCCGTTGCTGCGTGAATGAAGGACTAACCGACTAACCAAATGACCAACAAACCTGCAAACATACTTTCGCATAAGTTATAGTAGGAAACAATACTAGCATTTTAATTTTCCCAGAGCAAAAATATATCTACCTTTATTTGTCGTAATTAAAAGTTAAGACATTATTCGATGAAGGTGGTGCAGGCACGTCCTCACTTTGAATTGATAATAAAAACCTTTGCAACGGGCAATTTTCACATATCTCCATGACATTTGTTGTTTTGTCCAAAAAACAAAATGTTTGTAGATTATGTTGTGTTTGTCAACACTTTTGTGCGAACAACAACAAACTCGAGGAAACTTTAGAAAAAGGGTTTCAATGTAAATATTTAATTTATTTAATTGACAAGCGGACTTGAAAAATTAGGGGGTGCAGGACAATAATTGTATTAGAGTATTCAGAAACGGTAGAGGAACTTAGGAACAAGCTGCATACAAAAGATAAAAAAGTATCTACCAATCGTAATAAATCAGACTCCCAGACAAGCGTCTGCAAAAATAAAATGTGTTTATTATAAGTAAATAAGCCAATATTTAGCGCGTGTTACCGTGTTTGTAACAGCCTAAAAAATACTTCCATTCCGCATTCATTTTCGTGTATTTTTCACACCTTCGAGCTAGCTTAATCTCCGAGTGCATGCGGGTTCGGGTAAATTATAATGGAGCCGTAGAGGCTGCGCCCTTGTTGTGCTTACAGCCTGCCGTTTTTAATCAGAGCATCCTTTGTACAGATCTGGTGCTGGTCTACTGTACTGCGAGATCCCACTGCATGGTTTTTTCACCCCTCGGATGTATATAAATAGATAAGATTATTGCTCAAAGAAGAATATCGCACCAGCGGCGCAAGTACGGATCTTTTCGATAAATAAAGTTCGATAAAATTGACAGTTAAAATCGATAAAACCCACTTTATCGATTTTAACTGTCAATTTTATCGAATAAAACCCACTTTATCGATTTTCACTGTCAATTTTATCGAATTTTATTTATCGAAAAGATCCGTACCTACTTGCGCCGCAGTTTTATAAATGGGTACAATCAGAAGCGTAGGATTTTGACTAACGAAAACAACAAGACAACTTTTGACTTTATCTATTGACACAAAATCAAGCGAATGCTAACCTATACGGACCTTATGAACCCGACTCCTAACGTCAGTTTAATAATATTAAACTTATTTTACTACATAGTTTCATCGTGGACATTACATGAAACTTGAAAGAGAACCCGGAGAGCCGACACCAGGAAAACTAAGAATAAAACTGCCCTTTTCCAATTCCATTTATTAAAACCACACGGTGAAAAAATTTTGCAGCCAGGGGTGCAATTTTTGAATGTCACCGAGTGACTAAATATCAGCGATATGACCGATAGTCACCGATTTACAAAAAGTCGTATTTTTGAATCTCAGCGGATGACTATACTTCTCATACCTATGATATCGTTTACGAATGGCCCCCACTCGTAAACGATATCATAGATACGAGTATTTAGTGCCAAGTTTGACTTGAAAACAATTTCCAACTTAAAAAATAAAATTAAATAGAACACAATCATAAGTTTATCTGTGATCAAAGCTGAGAAATAGTTGCATGTTAGTAACACAGGGTATGACTTTCAAAAATACGACATTTGCAAATTACTGATTTCAAAGTCATCGCTGAGAATTTTGTCATCGGTGATTTCGAAATCACTCCTGACTTTCAAAAATCGGTCCCCAGGTCTTGTGCTATCTGCTGAAACTCGTGCATTTTTACACAGATGCGATGCCATAGCATTTTGAATGTTTGTAAACACCTCATTCTGGTAATGGTCTGATTAAATTATCTGAAGATTTGTGTTTAGTGATAAAGTTTGTAGACCTTGATAATACAAACATAATAATTTAAAAAAAATGGTTGATTTACTTACCTACAGCCTGTTTTAAGTAAAAATAATGTTGGCTTTTAATATTTTCCTTTCTCTTTATAAAGGTTTAACCTTTTGTTAAGTATAGGTATTTTATTGTTGTACTGTTTTCAAACTCAAAGGCCTACGCAAGATTTCAGCATGATTGGATATCGAGAAGTGCTTGAAAAACCGATAACATGAATGAATGCGATTACAAGATTTGTTCCTGACAAAATCCTAATTTTACAAAAATTGGAATCTAAAATAAAACCTTTGTAAAAAACAGAAACACTTCTGCTGTTGCCTTAGCTTTGGGCGCGTTATCAAATTCCCACAATTAGATGTTTTACATATCATACGCACGTTTATGCGATCTTGCGGCGCAAGTACGGATCTTTTTTATCGTAAAATTCGATAAAATTGACAACTCAAATCGATAAAGTGGGTTTTATCGACTTTTTATATAATTTATCGAGCCTCGACACAATCGACAAATGTTATCGAATAGCTAGGTCGAATCCAAAGAGAATATAGAGCTACTACAATACTTTAAGATCAGACTTCAGTACTCGCAACATTCGATAAATTTATCGGGTTTTTCGATTCGACAAATTTATCGACCCGACTTCCGTACTTGCGCCGTTGAAGCGGTAATTGTTTGGTAGAGAGAACATATAAAATATTCATATAAAAACAGTTAAAATTCTAGAATGTTGTAACTTCTTTTAAATAATGATGTTTATTTATTTATTTTATTCTGAAAGCATACAGTGATATATAAGGCTAAATTAATAAATATATGTCATATTACACGTGCTAAACATATTGATTAAAAAGTTCGTGAGCCAATTTTTTTATTCATTCTATAATTTTTTTATAACAACAACCAAAACAATTGAATTGAAATTATCCTAATCTCTTATACTCCACTCCGTTGACAGAGTACCAAGCATGCCTTAGAAATTGCTCTGATGAATTGAAAATAATGTGCTTTAAACAACAATAAAAATTATTTATTTTTAAATTAGACGGCATATAAGGCTCTAACGCTAAGCAGTTGAATTTTTTTGGGTAGGCAGATGTTTCCCTGAGGCAAAAAATATTAGGCGCGAGCGACCGCTTGCTCCAATACTTTCGGAGCCCACATTGTCATTAAAGACAGCTGCCAGACACGTTCCTATAGTAAAAAAAACACGGTCAATTTTGAGCATCATTTCGAGGCCGTGTCCTGCACCTTCCCAGTCGATGGTAAAAGCTTTCTTAATTAAGTTCGCTGTGAATGCGTAAGGTGTTTTTGGATCTAACTTAATTTTTGCATTCTTGGAATTTTTTTCCAGACGGATACTCAGAGAATAGTTAGTCCTATATACCCATTGACCATAATCTCGCCTGATCTTGTCGAAGTTTTTACTGTCATCATGGTTTGCATAAATTAACATATAAGACACGCATTATTTACTTTGTATTGTATTGTTCATCGTCTCTAGCACTAAACTTGTTTGTAAACTGTTTTGTGACCCAACCCTGGTCCGTAGCAAGGATCCGTGAGTAGACTGCGCGCGCGCCATCCCCGTGACGTCACAAATACGAATGAGGTGGATGAATTATTCAGCAATGCTAGTGGTGAGAGCACCGCGTTAGCTTCAGCTACATATATGCGTAGGTCGAGAGGTTCAAATTATTCACGAGCTGTGTTATAGTGTTTCAGTTTATATTTATTTTTATACCCTTTCAATCGTAAATTTTAATGCTCGTGAAGTCTGCTGCCAAGCAGTAATGTGCCAGCATTACTGTGTTCCGGTTTGATGAGCAGAGTAGCCAGTGTAATTACTGGGCTTATGAGATTTAATACCTAACGTCTCAGGGTAACGAGTGCACTGCAGTGCCGCGCAGGCCTTTGTGTTTCAAAGTTCTGGGTGGCACTGCAATTGTTATGGGTCGGCGTTATGCTTACCATCAGGCAAAGAAACAGCACGTATCGTTAGCAAAAAAGATTTAAAAAAAATGAAATGGATCTATCTCTACAAACAGAGTTTTGTGTAATCTCTTAGGCTGAGATTCAGAGACGATTCTAAGCGTAGACTTTGGCTTCCATATGTCAAAACTGTATAGAATTTTGACGTATGGAAGCGTGAGTCCACGCTTAGATTCGTCTCTGAATCTCAGCCTTAGATTATTGACAACTAGAACTGATGTTCTCACGTAGCTTTTAAGATTATTCAATCAAATAGCAAAACAATATTAATCAGGGTAAGGCTTCGACATGGCACAGATAAAACACCTGTCTGTACAGAAACAGACGAACATATGCACTGTTGCATCTGTCCTATCTGGCCGTATCGACTCTTGTGCCGAAATCAGCTTGAGGTTCTGGAAAGGGGAAATTGGATAGTTGCATGAAATACAAAATACATAATTTCTGTCGTTATACAATTTTAAGAAGATCACATTAACACAATAAAAATGAAACTCACAAAAAACATATAATTACCACAAAGATACTGCATCTAAAATTTCTACCGTTTACCGCCAAGTAGGTACCTAGTATTTGTACTTAATGTGCTCTAGTTCGATGAGCAAAGTATTAGTCAGTGAAATTATAGTAGTTTGTTATATACGAGATGTATAACAAACTATATAAGTATATAACTATATAACTATATATAACGATGTATAACAAAATATAGTTAGTGGGAGGACTAACTCTTCTGCGAGTGTCCGTCTGGGTTGTTACCACCGCTTTGCTCGTGAAGTCTGCCGCCAAGCAGTAGTGTGCAAGCATTACTGTGTTCCGGTTTGATGAGCAGAGTATCCAGTGAAATTACTGGGTTTATGAGACTTAATACCTAATGTCTCAGGGTAACGAGCGCACTGCAGTGCCGCGCAGGCCTTTGTGTTTCAAAGTTCTGGGTGGCACTGCAATTGTTATGGGCCGGCGTTATGCTTACCATCAGGCAAATGACGAGCTCGTCACGTTACCAAATAACATTAAAAGAAAAAAAAAACTGACGACTGTCCCTACGCTGTAGACAAAAATAAGTGCAGTTGTATGACAAATCGACTAGAGATCAATTAGCTTGTAATTACGAAAAGGTATCTAAAATACCTACGTGAAAATAGATACGCCCGTAGCTTAGCAAATATTTTAACGAAACCTCATGATGAAGAAAGCCATATAAATTATTTAAAGGACAGGCAGAAAGCCTTGTGAAGGTATAATATTATAGCATACTACTCTGTCATAATAATTTTGCACTTAGAATTTTATCTCTGTTTATATGTAGATACTAGCTGAAGCCCCCGGTTTCACCCGCGTGGCGATATTGGATTTCACGGGTTTTATTTTTTTTGCGCGGAACCCTAATTCTCTTTCTAGCCTAAGTTACTCCTGGTAACATCAGCATCTGCCAGTGAAAGTCCCGTCAAAATCAGTCCAGCCGTTTCGGAGATTACGCGGAACAAACAGACAGACAAACAGTCAAACATTTTAAAAATGGTTGTTTTGTTATAGGTACCGTATATACTTTCATAAGCATTTAGCAAAAAGCTGTTATTTTTATATTTCAATTTTATTTATTTGTATATATATATTTTTAGCCATTCCTATATTAT
Source organism: Crocallis elinguaria (assembly GCA_907269065.1). Lineage (NCBI taxonomy): Eukaryota > Metazoa > Arthropoda > Insecta > Lepidoptera > Geometridae > Crocallis > Crocallis elinguaria. The sequence goes on from OU026077.1 coordinate 11,942,751, forward strand.
AAGTAATAAGCAAAAGTACCTATATATTATATAGGTACTTTTGCTTATTACTTATAATACCTACAAACCTCATTTCGGTCAAGTTGCAGAATAGGCTTTTCATATATTTCACGGACACGCTCGCGATTGTCATGGAACAAGGTACGCTGATCACCAATTTTTTAATTTCATCATCATCATCTCTAATGGACTTCAATGAACGATCTTCGGTTGTCCAGTTATAATTATATAGGTAACTTTAATACCGTAAAAGTTGTAAGTTCATATTAACTAACGTACCTATGCTTCTAATCAACGATTATATGCAGCTTTACTATATATTGTAATGGGTATAGCACAGTGTTAGGCTGACTAGCTATCAGATAATCCTAGAGTTAAAAATCGGTTTTTCAGCAACTATGCATCTTATGTATTGTAGTAAGTACTATACGAAAAACGTTAGATAGATACTGAAAAAGTCTGCCTTTGAAAGTAAACGCGATACTATCATCGACCATGCACAGTGAGATACTATGCTATAATTTGTGATACTATGAAACGGTCAAAAACATTTGCCGTCGAGAAATGTAGGCATTATTTATAATGCAGTCTGGTGATGAGTTGACAGGTACCGATACCGGAGCACAAATTCTTTCCCCGTCGGCATTTAAGTTTTTTTATCTTTGTTCTAAAATGTGAGTAGGTACTTGTTTATAACTACTCACTCAAACTATTTAAAATTCTGTGTCGAGTTGATGAGTCGATCGAGTATCAGTAATTCTATAGACAGTGAAGACTAGTGGAGAGGCGATGCGGCAGGTGACAGCGGTCGTCGGCTTGTTCGTTTTTGGCGAATCAGAGGAGGACAGGTGTGCGGACGAGGCGCAGGTGCCGCTGCGATCTCAGCCGATATCGATACACATCGTACTAGCGATCGATTACTATGTAATCGATTAGTTTCATTTTTTTATTATTAATAAAACAAAAATATATTGATTTAACCAATAAATAATCAACTTAATTATTAAATGATGAAATAAATAGCTTATTTTTAGATCACGATGAAAAGGTAAAAAAATTATAGTCTGTAGTATATAGTGCCAAGTAATATCGACCGATCAATGAGACTCCATTCTATAAATGGTGCTTTTTTATTTTTAGTAGATTACTTACTACGGTAATTTCGCTATACCTACTGTCCAATAGTGGACAAGTAGGACTTATAAGATGATGATGATAGTAGGTATTTATTTAGCTGCCTGCGGACACCCTGTAATGAGGACGCACAAATAGAAATGCTACCAGTACATCCTCCAGGCGGAGGACGACCTTATAGTTAGCATTTCTGAATGGTAAATAGGTACTCAGAAATGCTGCTTCAATTCGTTTTAGACGGTGCGGTGTGGTATTTGCATAGATTTCTAAGCCAATTAGCCTAGCCATCCGGAAGTTTGCTATTTCTATTTCCAGGGCTATAGTAAAATACTCGATGCTAATAATTGGCAGATAAAATCAATAGGTTTGTCTCAATTTCTGAGTGGCACAGAGTCACAAATAAATTTGTAAAAATTAAATGTACATTATCTTAAATAGACATTTTGTTCTGCATTCACAGATTTTGTAATGTACCAGTCTCAAGAAATGGACAGTTTAGGTACACAAAAGGTTTTTTGATTGTTTTATTTACTTGATTACAAACATAACAAACACCTATATATATGCCTAGTAGGTAGGTACTATAGGTAATTCATTGATTTAAAATAATACAGCCAATTGTCGTTATAACGACATTTGGCTGTATTATAATAAGAGACGACGACTACATGCATTTTTTATTTAGGAAAGATAAGAAGAGCGAGTAGAGTGTAAATCAAGTTAATCAATTAATCATGCCCCCCTGTGCAAATTTAGTTACTTAGTATTCTGGGTTTATGCTCTAATCCATTTCTTTTCTTTCTTTGAGTTCTAAAATCGTATCCTGCGCAATCTGACGGATTACAGATAGGTACATGCTCAATTTCTCACTAGTAGTTCTGCGAACAGTAGGTAGACCTCGCGATCACAAACTTTTTTGTAACAATTGTGTTCCGTTACAGTAATAGTACCATCCTGGGGTAATGACTGCTGCTTAGGAATACTGACGACCACCGAGGGCCACGTGGCTAAGCCACTACCAACCACAAGCAGCAAGCTGCGTACAATTTTTCATACATTGTGTGCATCGGCGCAAACTGAGCGTTCAAATAGCTGCGATCGGGCCACTAGCTGAGGCGGTGGCCGCGTTTGAGGCTCGCCTTCCACGCACACTCGACCACTATAGGCGCGTCTTCCCGCCCGCAAAAAACAGAGAAACAACAGAAGGCGCGCTTTGGCGCGTAAGTGCGGCCTAAGAAACCGAGCGCCCCTTCTGTTACGTGTAAAAAATACGTGTTTTATTATTTATTTTAAAGTTCTGATTTATTCGCATTCGGTGGCCCCATATAGGTACTGCTGCACTTAGGGATAATACCCATAATAAAAATTCAATGCTGAAAAAAAATTTCTATAAAATTATAGAACCTGTATACCAAGTTTCATAGAGATTAGTTTAAAAATACGACCTGTACTTGAGTACCAATATCAATCCGGACAGATGAAAGCAAAATTTGCCAGTTGTTGCAGACTTCGCTCTCTCGGTCAGTTAAAACCATAACCAATAATAAGAAACGCATTTAGAGGCACGCAAAAAATTTCCTCATACCTACTTGTATTCCAGGCACAACCTGTTCCAAACAACTACAGAATAAAAAGAATAGACCAGACCATAAGGTCTTAAGAGCCAACAGGTGCATGCAACAGATTCGATGCACACACAAATAAATAAAACAAGGCTCAAATCCGGTTTAAGTAACTGCATTGGACATAGTAGATACCAACATACATCTCTATGGAATTTTTAATGGAATAGGTAGGCAGTTCGTCAACTTTGTTCCCGGTACAGTTGCATCTGACGGACACCCGTAAAATGGTCGTAAATGCTACCATTTTAATCAATTACCTACTAAGTTTTCGCGATTATTTAACCACTTATAATGATTTATATCGCATCCTCAAATCGTTAACATAGAAACCGTTGCATAGGTACCAAGAATGCTACACTAGGCTATGAAAATTAAAAAGGACCCTAATATTAATAGAGGGGACGGTTAGTAAATCCCATCAACTTGGAATCCTGATCTCAAATTAAGAAAATTTAAAGCCCATCGATCAGTCCCCGGGCCGGGCCCTCCTATTGTATTATAGATAAAACAACGGTCATTAAAATTAGAAATACAAATTAAAAGAGAAATACAGAAAGTAGTTCTTTCCTTATGAGGGGTTTACAGTACCTAGGTCGATTTTCGCCGTGCGGCTAGTCGCTTTACCAAACGCCTCACACGCAAGCCGAATCGCCATCCAATTTACACAGGTCTATAAAAACCGCAAATGACTAGTTAATTATGGATCATACATCACCAAGACTCACACCATCAGGACTCTTCCGCGACTGGGTGGGCAAACGACCAGCTCGTCTCGTTATCACATAGTTAAAATTTCACCAACGCATTTATATTGGAAACCAGACTTCATTTATCACGCACGCAGCTTCAAACTGTCCGAGTTCAAGAATATAATTATGTCATGGATCGAACATGCAAACTTTTGACATCAGATGAATGCGGGAAGTTTGTTTCTAAGCTCATATAAAATGAAAATAATTCCAATACAGAACAGAATAAATCTTGAAAGTGTAAAGTGTACGGTGGAGATTTTCTTAGTTGTCGACACACGACGCCTCCAACCATTTATATAGATAGAAATTCAAATTCGAATCATGTCATTGGTTGGTGATTACTATTGATGTCATTGGTTGGCATCCGCAATTTGTTTACACTATTGGACAGCTAAGAAAATCTCCACTAATATAGTCTAATATTGCACCACAGTCTTGAATGACTTGAGGAGCGAGAGCCAAACAAAAATACTCTCGCATAGGAGAATGGCTGCTGATCATCAGTAATCAGGTTCATCTAAACAATCCTGTGCTTGATGAAAGAGGGGAAATTATTTTTCCTTTCCCCTAAGAAAAAATCTGTAAAACAAATGAAATAAAACCGCAAAAATTAATTCTAATTTATAAGTTTATTTATACTTAAATTACATTGGGACGGTGGCTCTATCACAATTCAAAAAATTACACCAACACGAGAGATCATTTTTGAAAATTGTCTTATGTCTAAATATTTACGTGTAAGATCCACCATGCATCGAAGCGTATACGGACGCAGAAGGCTTATATTATAATGTACAAAGAATAAATAATATTTTATAGCGAGTCGTAGTATGTAAGTCTCTACTCTCTACCCGCTAACAATATGCAACTTGCCTAGAATAAACAATTAAGGCGTTACAATTCGTAATATAACTTTCAGTAAAAAATAACTAAATCATTTATTGCATTTAAATATTAAGCAGGGCGACATAGATACATTCGCTATGGATAACAGAAAAAGAATATAGTATAATCTGGATTCTGTACATAGCTTTAGCCTTCTCCGCTAATATCCACTTCGCTAAACAATAGTTCTTATCATACATTGTTAAGTATTTACGAACATGTACAATGTACATACACAGTATAATTTATGTAGTACGAAATCTATGTTCGTAATTAGAGCTAATAAGTAGTATTATCTAAACGTTTACTTTTGAGATATATCGTAAAACAAATTGAAATATTTCATTTTTGGAACATCATCTAAAATTGTTGTACAATTATAAAAATACACACGTGTGGAATAACAAACTTATATTAACTTATTTAACTATACATAATACATGTATTTTTTGTCATGGCAAATAAGAGTGAACCTCGATTATAACTACACCACTTTAACTTTTTTATATCAAAATTTCTTCCTTGTATAGTAAATGTAACACAAACCGAAGACAAGCGCTCGATACCCTGAGACAGTAATTAAGTCTCATAAGCCCAGTTGTTTCACTAGGTGATAGAAATAACTATTCTACAAGTGTCCGTTTGGGTGGGTAATAACGCTTTGCTCGTGTAATCTCTCGCCAAGCAGTAATGTGCAAGCATTACTGTGTTCCTGTTCGATGAGCCAAGTAGTCAGTGAAATTACTTATGAGACTTAATTACTGTAAAGTACAACTATATCCTAATTTTTTATATTGTGTTAGTGCTGAATAAATTGTTTTCTTTACATCAACAACTCGTGCTACAAACGAAGCAATTCGTCCATATTATAATTTATAACACAAATCCAAAAATTTCCTTTAAAAAACTATCTTTACTAGTGGCAACATCTTAACAATAACAAACATGGTACTTATAAGTAGACGTGTAACAACAAATTAATATTAATATAATATATGTATACGTAATATTATAATATACATCACGAACAAACAGCTGCCTTATCAGCTAACAATCTCGTGTTCGTTTACAATACCAAACCGATGAAAACCAGCGGTCACTAGTTTTCGTGTGGAAGGAATAGTTTAGAATTTTCGCTGGTTATCATTTTCGAACGAACGTTATTAAAGAAATAAGCTCTTACAAAACGAAAAGAAGCGAAAACTATTGACAACTCCTTCCACCTCAATAACACCAGCACGCGTATTCTAAACTCAATCCGACAGGTTTCCATTCGCATCCACATTCTTTGTCTCTGTTATCTACATTCAGGATGACAGAGACGAAGAAGGTGGATCCGAATGGAAACTTGTCAGATTGATATTAGAATACGCCTGCTGACGAGTGTTGAAACTTTGAATTAATTATCAGAACAACTACACTAGTGTACAGAGCAATTCAGACTACTTTGCACACTGATAATTTAGCCATAACCTCTTTGTTTACTAGTGTAAGTAAAGCCGCGAGAAATGTGCATTTTAAAGCATCTGCAGCCAAGTTCGGATCTTTTAGATCGATAAAATACAGTTCAAATCGATAAAGTGGGTTTTATCGACTTTTTATTTAATTTATCGAGCCTTGATACAGTCGACTAAAGTTATCGAATGGCTAGGTCGAATCCAAAGAGAATATAGAGCTACTACAATACTTTATGATCAGATTTCGGTACTCGCGACATGCGATAAATTTATCAGTTTTATCGATTTGACAAATTTATCGAACCGACTTCCGTACTTGCGCCGCTGTTCAAAGTTTCAACACTCCCGCGCTGCGCCATCATTGGACACGTTTGCGGGGTCTATACGTGGTATTAACGCCAGCTGTTTCCGTTGCTAGGACTGCCCGGAGTAGACATATTCGAGTCGTGGGCCAGCGAGTCTTCTGTATCGTCTTCCTCCTTAATTTCCTCAGGCTGGTGGCGGCAGAAAAGGCACTGGCCTTTTGTTAGCATCTGTATTTCGTAGTCTTCGAGGTAGAACAGCTGGAAATGGTAGTTTTAATTTTTTATTTATGTTTTTGGTAACAAGATTAGCTGGTCGTTTGCCTGATGGTAAGCATAACGCCGGCCCATAACAATTGCAGTGCTACTCAGAACTTTGAAACAAAAAGGCCTGCGCGGCACTACAGTGCGCTCGTTACCCTGAGACATTAGGTATTAAGTCTCATAAGCCCAGTAATTTCACTGGCTATTCTGCTCATCAAACCGGAACACAGTAATGCTTGCACACTACTGCTTGGCGGCAGACTTCACTAGCAAAGCGGTGGTAACAACCCAGACGGACACTCGCAGAAGAGTTAGTCCTACTAGTAACAATACGAGTACAACATTAATATAATGCGGTGCTTACATTACGGCAATGCGGACAAGATGTAGCGGGCAGCTCGGGCAGCATATTACGGTACATGAGAGGGGTGAGGGGCGGGCGGTGAACGACCACAACATTCGCCGGATTCAGTTGTAAGAGGGCGCTGCGACTGCATGACACTACACCGCTGTCGTCATCCTGAAAATATTACAAATTGTTAAAAATACATAAAGTAAACACTGTTTTAAACTATCACGGTTATTCATAATTTTATACATTACTAGCTGTGACCCGCGGCTTCGCCCACGTAGCTTAGTTACTTCTTGTAACATCAGCTACTTGCCAGTGAACGTTCCGTCGAAATTGTTCCAGCCGTTTCGCTTACGCGGAACAAACAGGCAGACAAAAAATTTAAAAATACTTATTTTGTTATATGTACCTTATATACTTTCGTATGCATTTAGTAAACAGCTATTATTTTTATATTACAAACAGACACTTCAATTTTATTTATTTGTGAAGACTTGACATTTCATTGTTTACGCACCTCGTCAACTTTATCTAAGAAAGGGTCCGCTGTGTCTACATCGTGATCTATCCTGAGCACCTCAGCGCCGCCCGTATCGTCGTTCTTCACCTCAGGTAACGGCATACGGTTGATCAGGTCCAATGCTTCCTCGTGGGTGATGCCTTCTGATGGAACGAACTGCACCAGTGGTAGTACTTCTGCAAACATTCATACATAAATTTGAATGGTGTACATACTTTAAGGCGATCAGCGGCGCGAGTACGGAAGTCGGTTCGATAAATTTGTCGAACCGAAAAACTCGACAAATTTATTGAATGTTGCGAGTACCGAAGTCTGATCGTAAAGTATTGTAGTAGCTCTATATTCTCTTTGGATTCGACCTAGCTTTTCGATAACTTTTGTCGATTGTTTCGAGGCTCGATAAATCCCACCTTATCGATTTGAACTGTCAATTTTATCGAATATTATCGAATTTTATCGACCCGAATAGATCCGTACTTGCGCCGCAGGGCCCTTACCGGCTAACAATCTCGTGTTCGTTTTCTATTCCAAACCGATTTAGAAACTTTTATTATAGTTTTATTTAAAATAACAATCTTGCAAAAGCTATCCATTCAATATTTTTCAATAATTCAAGTTTATCATGTTATAGTTTAAAATCAATTAATAATAATATCTATCGTCATATTATGGATTGCACAGTTTCTATCAATTTTTTCGTTCTGTCAACCCCTTTGTTTACATAAGATATCTAAGATTTTGGACCGGGTTTTATATAGTTAACGCACCGTGCGTAGCGAGTGAGTGGGCGATGTCGTGGTTGCAAGAGGGACAGCGCGCGGCGGCGAGTGGCGTGGCGTGTCGGCGGCAGCGCCAACACAGCGGCGACACGTCCTCGTCCCGCGCCACATCGTCGCCACTGCCGCCATGCGCGCGCGTCTTCACTATCAGCAGCTCCACGCTCTCCTAACACACATAAAACCCCGAGCACGCGATATGTAGGTACTCAAAAACATTTTCACTCCTACTATATTATAAGAACAATACTTCCTTTTATAACCCAGTAATCAGAATGTGTCGCCAATATAATGAAATCGCAAAAGCACACCATAGCTCAATTGACATTTTTGACCAAAAATTAACAAAATACAAAACAAATTTAAAGAAGATTGTGTTCACTGCTTATAATAAATAAACATATTTCTTATGTTATTTGGTAACGAGACGAGCTGGTCGTTTGCCTGATGGTAAGCATAACGCCGGCTCATAACAATTGCACACACTGCGCGACACTGCAGTGCACTCGTTACCCTGAGACATTAGGTATTAAGTCTCATAAGCCCAGTAAATTCACTGGATAATCTGCTCATCAAACCGGAACACATTAATGCACATTACTTCTTAGCGGCAGACTTCACGAGCAAAGCGGTGGTAACAACCCAGACGGACACTCGCAGAAGAGTTAGTCCTACTATTAACATACCCATAAAGCTGCCGCCTTTTTTTAAATTTTAAATACAAATGGTATAGTCACTATAGGCTACGCTGACGATCTAGCCATCATGGTTTCCGGATTATTTGAAGCGACTCTCTGCGATAAAATGCAGACAGCGCTTCGGACTATAGAAAAATGGTGTGACAGCCACAGTTTATCTGTAAATCCACAAAAAACAGAAATGGTCTTGTTTACTAGGAAGACAAAACCAGCAACATTAAAACCTCTAACACTCTTTGGTACAAGACTGAATCTGAGTAAGGAAGTAAAATATCTAGGAGTCTGGCTAGATAGCAAACTTTTGTGGGGGAAACACCTAGAACACATAACCACAAAAGCAATAAACATTTTATGGCAAACCACAAGAGCAGTCGGGAAAGACTGGGGTTTGAAACCACAGCTATGTCGATGGCTATACACCGTGATAGTACGACCAGTACTCACGTACGGTTGCATTGTGTGGTGGCCGCGTACCAACCTAGTGACTGCGATCACCAAACTACAACAGATTCAGCGACTAGCATGTTCTTTGATAAGTGGGTGCTCAAAAACTACACCTTCAGCTGCTCTGGATATTATCCTGGGCCTGACGCCTTTGCATCTGCACATACAGCAGGAAGCAATGGCATCTGCTCTAAGGATCAAAGCCACAAGTCAGTGGAAGGGCTCCGGGCCTGTCACAAACCACTGTAAAATAATTGATAAAGCAGTGAAAATCGTCCCGGAAGCTAGCCGGGGCACGGACAAAATAGCCAACACACACCTCGATGGTAAGAGGTATGAGATGGTTACGGAGGACGGTGTCTTGGAGGGCCTCGTGCCTTCTTGGAATATATACACGGATGGTGCGAAGAGCAAGACAGGGGTAGGTTGTGGTTTTTACTCGCCGGAACTTGGTATCTCAGAGTCCAGGGCCCTAAGTAAGACTACAACAGTACTACAAGCGGAAACTATGGGTCTACTTTTGGCTGCAAAAGCATTTGCATCCTTAGACCCAAGTACTATGCCGCAAGGACAAAAGGAGGGCGGTACCCTGGTTTTCACCACGGACAGTGCCGCCACGATCTATGCACTCAGAAAACCCGTAACAAGGTCAAGGGTTATAGCCGAATGTCATGACACACTGCAAAATATATCAGAAAAGTGCAGAATAATAATAAAATGGACTAAGAGCCATGGTTCATGTCCAGGGAATGCCATGGCAGACACACTGGCCAAAGAAGGAATACGGAAACAGGTAAGTGACGACGCGAAAGATCTTTGTAAACCATCAGCGATGGAGATACGAGATCTTTTATGCCGTCACTCTGAACAAGAACAACAAAACATGTGGGAAAAGAGAACGGATTGCAAACATGCAAAGATCGCTTTTCCCACACTAGACAAGAAAATTACAAATAAGTTATTAAAGTTACAACGACAAGATCTACGACTACTGGTAGGCCTTATCACAGGCCATTGTGACTTAAACTACCATTTGCACAAAATAGGTGCTACAGACAGTCCTCTATGCCGGGGTTGCTTGCAGGAGGAAGAAACGGTGGAACACGTAATTTGGCATTGCAAGGCCACAAGCGATGTAAGGGCTACGGTCGGTTTGCACGAGCAACTAACTCAGGAGCACATTTCATCATCATTATCATTAATAACATCAACATCAACCATACCACTGGAGCAGCTTTGCCAGCGACCCAAGGCCATCCTCAGCTACATAAAGGAGCTGGGTTGGCTTAGGTAGACGCAGGCAGGGGGAAATGCACAATACACCCCAAGCGGGACGTCAGTGCAGGCCTAACGCCCCCATTTTGAATAAGAATAAGAATAAGAATAAGCTGCCGCCTTACCGGCAAACAATCTCGTCTTCGTTTTCAATTCCAAACCGATTAAAACCAGCGCTCACTAGTCTTCGGCTGGAAAGAATTGTCTAGAGTTTTCGCTAGTTTTCCTTTTGTAACAACATTTTTCCTATAACGTTCATTCTAAAATAAAACCAGCGATGTTTCTAGACAATTGCCTTCCAGCCGAACAACTAGCGACCGATGATCTTAATAGGTTTGGAGTTGAGAACGAACACGAGATTGTTAGCAGGTAAGACTCCAGGAAACATTATCGGCCGCGTCCGTAAGTCGCGGCTGACTACCTTACTCACCTGGAACTTTTGCGGTGTTTGGAGTGCTTGTATTTTGTCCAACATTGTTCGTGCCAAGTTGTAGGCATTTAGAGCTTTGGCCTGTTTTGCTAGACATAGATACAAGCAGCTGGTTATAATGATACTAAGGTTTCATTACTTGTATGTTTGAAACATTAATCTTGGTAAATATTTTACTGCTGCCATAAAGATATATTTAATACTTTGTCAATGATGATGATGATCGTCCTGCGACTATGTGCAACAGTGGACTAATACAGGCTGATTTTGATTGGATGATGGATATTGTTGTTTTTTACATGTTATTTAGCAGAAGATTGCTAAACTCGGTGTGCCAAACACTACTTTATAAAACTATGCTTTCTTGACATTTTACCCATAAAATAAGGTCTCAAGTTTCTTACCCTTTTTCTCGGTCGCCTGTATATTTTGAACGGGCATGCATTTTTTGGCCGTGAAAAACTACGTTTAAGTACATAGTCATCATACATTTCTTTATTCATTGAAATGTAAAGAATCTGATGGTATCATTAAAATTACTATTGGATGATAAAAAAAATCGTTGATATCGTGAAACTTTTAGACACAGTATCTTTGCGGAAATTATATATTTTTTTGTAAATTTCTTTTTTATTGTTTTAATGTGATGTGCTTAAACCTGTATAAAGGGAGTGATTATGTATTTTGTGTTTCGTGCAACATGCGTATTGAACTTTTAAAAGGATACAACATAGAGACTCCAGTCGGTGGTTCATCGTCCAACAACGCTAGCACGTATCGCGCCGCGTTTAGCAGCGAGTCTGGCTGCGCTAGTGAGAACGGTTCGTGCACGCAGCGGTGTACCACGTCGTATGCGTGGTAAATACGGGCGAGCCGCTCGTTTTGAGCGTACTGACGAAGGCATGTATCACGCTCACTGGAATTATCATTATTACACAGTTTTTTTGTTTATGTTTGTCTCCAAAGGATCCGCTTATTTTCTACTAGAAAGAAGAAAAGAAATAGAATTTATTCGGCACTCTCACAACAAAGTAAATAAAACATGAAGAGAACATAACAAAATAAAACACCGTTCCTAAAAGGAACAACGGAACACTGAATTGACCAGACAAAAAATTATAAAAAAAACATCTACCATGATGCGGGCCGAAAAGGATTCACCTCAGCATAAATATAAGAAAGAAAGAAAGAAAGAAAGAATGAAAGAAAGAAAGAAAGAAAGAAAGAACGAAATTATTTATTTCAGAACTAGATGCACACAGCTTAAGCAACTTACAACAACTTACAAAAAACATTTATACATAATATAATAAGAAAGAAATAAAGAAAGAAACAATAAAACGGACAAATAAATACGTGATAACAATACATAATAAATATATTAATAAAATTCATATGTGAACCGCTGCCATGTGCGGAGTTCCGAAAATGGTCTGAGCTCAGCATGTGCTGTGAACAGTGAAGTACACAGCGCTGATTTTCAGCTCCAACCAGTAAGTGACGCACGGACGTCGGACAATAAAACAAAAAGTCTATTAAAAATTCAGTATAAATATCGCTTCTAATTATTATTTCCAAATTTAAATGGGACCTACCTAAAAGTATCCAATGATAAAATAATCATTAAAATCAAGCTACACTATAAACTGATGCGTGATCACACATAAAAAAAATGCGAGTCGATTTGAGAACGTCCTCCATTTTTCGGTCGATCAAAAAATAATCAGCAGGCATATTCTAAACTCAATCGGACAGGTTTCCGTTCGGTTCCAAATTCTTCGTCTGTCATCTCCATTCAGGGTGACAGAGACAAAGAATGCGGATCTCAGGTCTCCGGCCCGACCACATATCATTATACTCACTCTTTGACAGCAACGGTGGCGGTGTCCAGACACTGTGTGGCCAACAAGTGGTGTAGGTAGCCTGCGTCACCGAACCTCTCCTCTGCGACTGCGTTCCCAACTAGAATCGTAAACACACGCATCGCCGTCGCCGTCTCACCTGCCATATGGTACGCTGGAAACATAGAAAACATAGAAAACTATCAGCATCAGCCTAATTTTGTTAGTGGTAGGACTAATTCTTCAGCGAGTATCCGTCTGGGCTGGTACCACCGCTTTGCTCGTGAAGTCTGCCGCAAAGCAATAATGTGCAAGCATTACTGTGTTCCGGTTTGATGTCTCATAAGCCCAGTAAAATTACTGGGCTTATGAGACTTAATACCTAATGTCTCAGGGTAACAAGCGCACTACAGTGCCGCGCAGGCCTTTGCCAAATACAAAGGCCTGCGCGGCACTGCAGTGCACTCGTATATGTCTATTTGCAATATGCATACCTTTCTGTGCCTCGACGAACTTGTTTTCTTGTGCCATTCGATTTGCATATGGCAGATACACGTCGCTCTTGCATTCTGGATGCTCGCGAGCCAGCGCGAACGCGCGCGACCATTCGTTCGCCGATACCACCACACTTGCAACTTTACTGAAAACATGATAAATTACTCATAAATGTATTAATTAATCGGCTAAGAGCGAGATATATCTATACAAATAAATAAAATTGAAGTGTCTGTTTGTAATGTCAAAATAACAACTCTTTGCCAAATGCATATGAAAGTATATACGGTACCTATAACAAAAACACAATTTTTAAAATGTTTGTCTGTTTGTTTTGGGTAATATCCGAAACGGCTGGACTGTTTGGACTGGACCCGATTTTGACGGAACTTTCACTGGGAGATAGCTGATGTTATAAGGAGTAACTCAGGCTACTTCTATTTTAGAAAAAGAATTAGGGTTCCGCGCAAAAAAATAAAACCCAATATCTCCAATAAAATACTACGCATAACAGCCGTAAGTAAACTGGACGACTTATAATCACGGTTGTCTTAGCTAGGACGGCAGAATACCTGTAGTCGCCCAGCCGTTGGTAAACATCAGCAGCCGCGATGGGCTCGCCTGCTTGGACCAAAGCCTCAGCGACGTGCCGCAAAGACTCACTCGAGCCTTTGTCTAGCTTGCGAGCTAGTTCTATCAACCTGAAACGTACAATTGTTTTCAAATGATACAATAATTTACCTTTCTAAACGTACATCTGGAGAAAGTTTTATGAACTTTTAGCAAGTTCAATGTTCAAACATGACCCTATTTTACGCACTAGTTCTGTTAACCTGGTAACATACAATGTTCAAATGTGACTCTGTTTAGCGCACTAGTTCTGTCAACCTGGTAACACACAATGTTCAAATATGACCCTGATTTGCGCTATAGTTCTGTAACCTGGTAACACACAATGTTCAAATATGACCCTGTTCAGCTCATCACATTGCGGTGCACCAATGATTTTGCGATGCGCCATCGCACCGCAGTGTAGTCCTACCCCCTGGTAACTGATATGGTATTGTAAGCGGAAAACAACTTGTATGTGTATATTCTTCTCATGTATGCTTTTCTCTGTTTACTTTGTATGTGCTGAATAAATGTTTTTCTATTCTATTCTATTCTATTCTATTCTATTCTATTCTATTCTATTCTATTCTATTCTATTCTATTCTTGTTCCTGACGCCACTTGAGCTGCGCAGTTTTCGCTTTCTCATGAGAATCAAATGTCTATATCGAAAAAACTGGAAATCGAACGCTAGAAACGTCAAAAATGAGAGTCAAAGTCGGACGCAGGTATATACTAAGCGCCAAAACGCCCATTCAAATTGGACAGAACATTTGACGTCACTTGTTCTACTCGGCCCGTAAAACTGTACTAAAACATGCATTCTGTTGATTTGGCCGTGAAAAACTGCGTTTAAGTACATAGCTGTCATACATTTTTTTATTAATTAAAATGTAAAGAATCTGGTACCATCATTTAAATTACTAATGGATGATAAAAAAAGTTTTTGAATTTGGGAAACTTTTAGATGCAGTTATCTTTGTGGAAATTATATATTTTTTGTGAATTTCATTTTTATTGTATTAACGTGATCTTCTTAAACCTGTATAACGACAGAAATGTATTTCATGTTTTATTCAGCATCCCAATTTAGTATGCATCATTGCTACTGCGCAGGTCAGGCGTGGTTGCTGGTTCAAGTTGTGTGCCGCTTTGTATACTGACATGTCCCGGCGGCCTGTCTCGGCCATGAGCAGTGCTGCGCGGCGCACGTCCCCCGCCGCGAGGTACATCTCGGCGGCCGCGCGCGAATCGTTCACGTGCCGCGCCCACTCGGCACGCCGCCGCGCCAATGCCGCCAGGCCTTCACCCTCACCCACGTACTCCTGGAAAGAAGACCAATGGGGAGACGCACTGCTTATTTATCCCGATAGGTGCCGCATGGTGTTATTCGCTATCTATGTCCTTGTTAGTGGTAGGACTAACTCTTCAGCCTGGGTTGTTACCACCGCTTTGCTCGTGAAGTCTGCCGCCAAGCAGTGATGTGCAAGCATTACTGTGTTCCGGTTTGATGAACAGAGTAGCCAGTGAAATTACTGGGCTTATGAGACTTAATACCTAATATCTCAGGGCAATGAGCGCACTACAGTGCCGCGCAGGCCTTTGTGTTTCAAATATTTGAGTGGCACTGCATTTGTTATGGGCCGGTGTTTATGCTTACCATCAGGCAATCGACCGGCTCGTCTTTTTACTAAATAGCATAAAAAAATCTTCTTTATGAAATTTTAATAGGTAAAGAAAAAAAATCGTCTCTGCAATAAAGTATGCCTCTGCGAAGTGTATTTCAGAGTAAAAATAAAGGCACACACGTTTCCCTTCTGACGAGAAAAAACTGAAATTGTAGATCAAAGCATTGCGCATCAAAAATTATGGGAGACCAAATTCTAGTTATACTTTTCAAAATGACCACACAGTTTAGAAACCTATAATTAGTTTCATTGATGCAGCATTTCTGCTGTCACTGTCAAAAAAGGCATTTCACTACCTGAAACAAGACTCATGAAGTCACTGTGAAAAAGCTACCACAAGCACAAGTATAAAGTATACAAGTATAAAAAATACATAGTGACAATACAAAACTGACCTGCGCTTTGTTGAACATCCTAAGGTCCACGTACATATTGAGCGCTCGTTCTTCCCGCGTGGCTGAAACAAACGCGCGCGCCGCGTCTGCGTACCGGCCGCGATACGCGAGCACTTCGCCCGTAATCACGGCGCGTTTCTCGCCCGCTTCTAAACGTTCCTGCGAAGCACAGATATAACCTAAGGTCAGGATACCCCACGCCATTTTCTCGCTCGCGCATCTCACCCTTTTTGAAGATAAACAATCACTTAATATGAAAAATCGCTATCGGTGAAGTTGTTGACAATAACATCACAAAAGTTTAACAAAAATTTCAATTTGATCTATTTCAAACCTAAAAATGGATTATGTTTTGCCCATTTTCATGTATGAAAACCTGATCGGTTTAAAATGATACTTTTGTCGTACCTTTGTAACGTTATTGCAAGCAACTTCACCAAATGAGATTTTTAATAATTAAATTACATTATTGATTATCTTCAAAAATGTTGAGATGCGCGAGCGAGAAAGCGGCGCGCCGTATCCTGCCCTTACAAGATTCAATAGTAGCTACTCGTATTACTATCCCCTACCCGATATTCGTCGTCAGACCAAAAGCGTCCACTGCTGAACATAAGCCTCCCCTGGCGTTCTATCCACTTGGATCGGCTACTCGCCTCTTGCATCCAACGACTCCCCGCGGTTTTGATTCGGTCGTTGCTCTACATACCCCACATTAGACTTTAGCAAATCATAAATTCATCCCCACATTCCCCTAAAACAGTATTTTGCTACGGACAAAATCACAATATTTACCACGTATATTATTTGTACTGGGTAAATAATACACATAAAAGTCGCAGTGTCGATGACTACTTGGTTATTTTATGTAAATATACAATGATATATTTCCCCTTCCAGTATGGGTTAACAGATAAGATAGATTAGTTCAATTAGGTACTTATATCGTTTCTTTCCTCTAAATATTACCTGTAAATGATCTATCAGAGAGAGATAGACGATGTTCTCACTCCGCTGGAAGGCTTTCCTAGCTACTTCAAAGGAGAGTTCTTCTAGCGCCGCCACACCGAGCCTTTCCCACTCTAGAGCGGTGATGCCCAAACAAGCCACTGCGTAAGCTTCGCTGTTGACAAGACACCTTATTTAAACTCCACTGTTGACAACATTATTGAATTATCATCATCAGCCTTTTACACTCCCACTGCTGGGATAGCGGCCTTCTCTGATTCTCTCAGAGATGTGTCCATAATCCAACATGACGCGGGCCCAGTGCGGCTTGGCGGATGTCACATGTCCTCAAATTTTGTGGTATCATTTGACATATTATCCAACTTCTGTAGTATCAACGAAAACAAGACTATCGACTAATTTCAAACATAGTCCATTTCAAATAGTTGACGATTCAATCAGCTAAAGTTATTGCTAATAACATGTAACTATATTTGATGGAATCATGTAACTAATGTACAAAACAGTTACGACGAATTTCGAGACGTTTTTAAATTTAAAGTTTGAATGTAGGTGTACTACACTAGTTTCTGCCCGCAAACCCACAGGAACCGTGCATTTTTCCCGGAAAATAACTATACCAAAAATCACGTCAATCCATTGCTCCGTTGCTGTGTGAAAGAAGGAGAAACCAGCAAACCAACCAACATACAAAAACACTTTCGCATTTATTATAGTATGGATTGTATAGATACTTCACAGACCAGAAAACGTAGACTCCGCATAATAAAAGTTTTGCATGAGAACACAATCGTAGAATGTTGGCGAGGGACGAGGGAAGACGGCGTTTTGCGATTGGTCAGTTTAAAACTCATACATCAGAAGAGTGAAGACGGCGTGTTGTGATTTGTTTACCGAATTTGCGATACGCAGTGATAACGCATAACCTTGGCCTTGGAGGTGTCCGGCTAAACGGAGTCTATAGGTTTAATGGTCTGTGAGATGCGTATACTCACTTGAACATTTTTTGCTGCGTGTACTGATGCACCGCATGCGACAGCGGTACTTGTACGGTTTGCATTGCGCTTGCTTGTAAACAGAACACTCGCCCTCCCTGTAATATACCATTATTTCTTGTATTTTACGCTATTATCATATCTATATTACTGATGCTATGTGGACTAGATAAAATATGCAATCATTTCTAAATTTGAATTTTAACAAACCAAGATGATATTTAGGTAACGCAAATAGTTGAAGAGCGTTCCACGAGGTATCAAGCAGAGAAATTATTTTGCAAACTCTTCGTAGGGTATCCTTTAGATTACCGACGGCGTTCGTGATTCTGGAACAAAGTGAGTTTTGGCCTCCGACACCAGACACCGCCAACGTTGGTAGCGATGATGGCCCAGTGGTGGTAACGTCGGCTGCTGATCTACAGGTCGACGGTTCAAATCCTACATTGATTCACGGAAAAGGAAAATGAGGAGGTTCTTTTTAAATCTTGACTATCCCACTTCTTATGTTTTTGCACAATTTGAGAAAATAGTAATTGGTAATTATTATTGAAGTGGAATAATCTACTTTTGATGAAATCATGCGTTTCATTCTTTTTTTTACTGGTGTAATTATGCTATCTAAGTCTGGCACGATATCTGGGCCCTATTTAATAAAGCTGACAATCCGACAAGTCCGTCATATGTCAATAAGTGACAATTCGACAGTTATTCTGTTTTAAAACTTACAGGCGATAAAATTGTCATGGTGGAAAATTGACAAATTTGTCACGACAATTTTCTTATTGTCAGATTAAAGACTGTGTTTATTAAACGCGTTTCTAGATGACAAATATGTCAAGATTTCACCGGTCGATTTTTGACATATTTGTCACTTTTATTAAACAGCCTAAGCGCGACAATTCTACAATTATGTCATTTTTTGACATATATGTCGAATTGTCAGCTTTATTAAATAGGGCCCTGGTAACGATACCTATAAGGCATAGGTATCGTTAAGAACCCGAAGTATAACTCGCCCAACTCCGTGATGGGCCTAGCGCCGAGCGGTAAATATTGTTCCTGTTTCACCACGAGCAAGACGGGGCGCGGAAAAGAGCAAGACAGCACGTCTAGTCAAAGATCAAGAAGTTGGTGAAGCGCAGATGCGAATTTGACAGACAGGCCATAGAGTAATAAATAACCTACGCCTATGACGATGACGACATTATTATAATTTGAAATAATGGTTACCTACTGAAATAATGGTTAGTCATATATTGTAGGTATATTAATACTCTACTTATTGGATTCTACCTATCCGTTGTCCACCATGGAGATACAATGACACATTGCTTTTAATAAAATTTTAAAATGAGTAAGTATATAGATTTTTGAAAAAATCATGTTCATGTCCGTGACCTGGGAACTACAGTTGCTGGAAACAGGACTCGAAAGCTGAAGCCCCAGCTCAGTGGCGTGATCTTGAATAATTTGCCTTCGTTCAGCAATCGACAAGAATATAAGTTGATGGTACTATACCTATAATTCATGCAACTACATTCGACAAAGTTGAATCATGACCCACCTATTCGATTTTTTTTCATATATCAATTATCGAAGTATAGGAATTATAGGATAGGCTTCGGATTGCTTCTGACCGATTTTGACCTTCATTATGGACGTGTTAGATTAACAAATTGGCTATAAGATCATTCAAAACTTTTCCGATGAGGGAAACTGAAAGATAAAGTCCAACTTGTCAATTATTATTACGCTATAAAGAAAATAAAATAAAACCTTTTTACAGAAATAACGTTGACTTTTTTGATCGTGAATATTTGTTCTTTTCTTCACCTGACTGACTTGACACTTATCACATCTATATCAATACTAGCTTCTGCCCGCGGTTTTCACCCGCGTTCCCACAGGAACCGTGCATTTTTTCGGGATAAAAAGTAGCCTATGTTACTCTCCTGTCCATAAACTATATCTATACCGAAAATCACGTCGATCCGTTCTTCTGTTACTGCGTGAAAGAAGGACAAACCAACAAACACACTTTCGCATTTATAATATTACTAGGATATATAGTAGGATTACTAGGATAAAGAGATAAAATTTGTTTGTTTGTGAAAGAAATTCCACCTGGCTACCATTCCAGATGCACTCCGCAGTTTAGGTATAAAGCTACAAGTACGCGGCGCGCGGGCTCGTACCGTCGGGACGAATTCAGCGTGTTGCCGTGCGGCCGGGTCGCACGTTAGCAGTACCTACGTAATCACTCACGCGGAGCAAAAGCATATTGCTTCGCATTCAGCTGCGAGGATCCAAACCGCAAGTTTTTGCAGTTTTAGAATTTTTATCGACTTACAATGTTTTTATGTACAATGTACATATAAACAACACAATATTTGTGTAATATAAAAAAATAAACTATTTTATCATCAGTCTTATTTAATAAAGTTAAATTAATCACTTCAAATAAGCTATTCTTGCATAATTATACTTTAGGGGATAATGTGAAATGAAGACGCGGCGGTGGCCTAAGGCAGCCCTTACACCTAATTCATGATTGATAGATAAGCATCAATCGCGGATCACGAGAACACCATGAAAAAACCACGATCCCCGTTTGACGCATATCGTATCGTCTATTGTGGTTGTGGTTGGGGCTTGATGGAATGATCTATTCCGAGCACGGTACCCGCTTCTACCTATGCAGCTAAGCTTCTACGACCTCTATTAAAAAAAAAATGGTTTCACAACCACTGCTTGCTCAGTGCAGACGCCGCGGTAAATAAGCGGTAGTGCGCTTGATATGTATGTAGCGTAAAGCGGAGCAGTCGTTGCTTTCATCCCAGGCAGAGCTTCGAGACAGACGTTCTTGTTAGACGTTCGCTGTTAGAGTCATTTTAACTTTCATAAGTGCTCCTTTGGGGCCTATTTGAATAAAGACTTTTGAATATTGAAGTTCTTGTCTATTTAGTGGTTTTTTGATGGTTTTACATCCAGTCGCGCTTGCTCGTGTATTATCTCGTAATCTGCGCTGGATGCAAAAGCATGGTTATTTTGATACCAAAACGCATACTTGCATAAGTGTCAACGGTCTGCATTATGATAGCGCGGACTAGTCAGCTGCAGCACCCGTGCTGTGCTTGCGTTATGTTTGGTACGCTCAGCATAATAAACGGAATAATGAAATTTTGTTATCTAAATACGAGTAGAATAGATGTAGTAGTTTTATCCTGATTTCACATGAGTAAAGCCGCGGGGAAAAAGCTAGTATATAACGCATTAAAAATATTGAAGCTAAATTCATTCTAATCCAACCAATCCTACTTCCTTATAAATACGAAAGTGTGTTTGTCTGTTTTTTGGTTTGTCCTTCAGCAACGAAGCAACGTATTGATTTTTGGACGATTTTTGGCATATATATAGTTTATGGACCGGATAGTAACGTAGGCTAATTTTTATCCCGGATAATGCACGGTTGCAGTGGGAACGCGGGTGAAATCCGCGGGCAGAAGCTAGTATTATAAATGCGAAAGTGTTTGTTGATTTCTTGGTTTGTCCTTCTTTCACAATATAGTAAAAGTGCAACGGATTTACGTGATTTTTGGCATAGAAATAGTTTATGGACCGGAGAGTAATATAGGCTACTTTTAATCCCGGAAAATGAACGGTGCCTGTGGGAACGCGGGTGAAACCGCGGGCAGAAGCTAGTTGATATTGTACAGCCTTTGATTATCTAGTTTATCACATAAAATAGCTATGCAAAAATAGCTATTTATCTGGGTCAGGATTCAAATTTGTAACTGCTCCCTGTAATGTCTTACACATTATACACTTATCAATCGTATATTATAGCGTACCCATACACGAGCACACTGTTTGTAATATCAAAATAACTGGTTTTTCACTAAATGCATATGAAAGCATATAGGGTACCTATATCAAATCAACCATTCTTTAAATTTTTGTCTGTCTGTCTTTCTGTCTGCCTGTCTGTTTGTTTGTTCCGGGTAATCTCCGAAACGACTGGACCGATTTTGACGGGACTTTCACAGGCAGATAGCTGATGTTACAAGGAGTAACATAGGCTACTTTAATTTTAGAAAAAGAATTAGGGTTCCGCGCAAAAAAATAAAAACCATGAAATCCAAAATCTCCACGAGGGTGAAACCGCGGGGCAGCAGCTAGTCTATGGAATAAATCTGAAAGTGTATCCTTTCAGACAAAAAAAATGAATTTTACAAATCAGTTTGTAAATAGCGGAATATACATTAAAAAATACAACCGAATTGAGATCCTCTTTTGTTTTGAAGTTGGTTCAAAATAAAATAATTTATTTTTTCCATAACATCGCAGTGGAAACGAACCGTAGCGCACAGTCGCTCGTGAGCAGTTATCGCTTGCCTCATATTATTATTTGTGTTCTGTTTTAACCGAATTAAAAAAGGAGGAGGTTCACAATTCGTCTGTTTTTATATTAGGGTTTATATCATGGGTGGTTTAATAAATTTTATGAAAGAATACTCCTTAGAATGGAATTTAATCATCACGATATTTTTAGACAGTGTCTAAAGATAAACATCTAAAATGATTAGAAATGTCACAACAGAATTAAGTTAGACAACGGTTAGATACTACATAAATCAGGATTTGTGGTTGCTCATATTTAAACACGTGACTAAGGCATGTTTAGGAGTTAAACACTGTTTATCACAGGTTTAATGTAATAACAATATTTTTTGTGGTAAGACCGTAGCGTAGGTAGGTTTCTACTCTCCAACTAGTCATAGATACTTTCGCGTTGAATCATCCATTTTTCATACCTCCGAAGTCCGAGAAAGTACCTAAAGGTTGAAAATGTAACTTACTGATACGAATCAATAGGTTCCTAAATACCTACCAAATCAACTGTCAAATACGTCTCTATAACGTTATAAATATTACCTAATCTGTGTCTCAGTTACAGAATACGAGTTGATAACTTCATCAATAGATACACTCTACGAAATTCGAAAGAATAAACGAACATGCCGCGTACAATTTGAGTTGTGAATTATTGTGTTCGAAGCGTAGACAGAGAAATAGTCCGTCGACGGTTCGAAGACTGTCAGGGCTAGATCGGCAATTGTCGGGACTCGGGAGTTTCCGTAGCCTCACTGCGTCTCCCCGTTACCTCACCCCGCGTGTGACGAAGCGGTTGCAAAATGTCGACAATATTTTACATTTTTTTGATAACTTTTCGAAGTTCCTTTTTCATTTTGAATGTACATAATCTATTTCAATTATTATGTATTATTTTCAAAGTTGACTATATTACCGAGGGGTAAGGTGCAACAGTTTTTTGATTAAACGAGTTTATTATATGAAAATAATCAGTTCAAAACGAGTCGTTTTAGTGGTGGAAATATTGAAAATTCACTTCGCTCTAATTTGATTTTAGTTGTGTTTGAACCAAAACGAAAGCGTTTTGCCCCTAGATACTGCTTATCCGCTTATACATGCAAAATTTCATTTAAATCTGACCTGTAATTTTCAAATGAACAGGGAAGTTCGTTTGTATGGGACATTCGGTTTACGTACCTCTGTTAAGTCGTTCGGTTGTGTCCGATACGCTGTTTTCCATGTTCTAAAAGTTACCTGAAATCCTACAGCGGAACCGGTAACGGGGTGCGATGCCGGCGGGAAGTTGCCAGCTTTTATAGCCAGCGTGCCCCCACCGGACATGCTCAGAAGCTCGTCGAACCACAAATTCCACGACACTGAGGACACGTTCTCTTCCTAAAACGTTTATGGTATCAAACTAACGGTACTATACTTTATTCAAACTAAGAAATACCTTTCGACTGCAAGGTTAAGTTCACACTTTGTTAGTGGGAGGACTAACTCTTCTGCGAGTGTCCGTCTGGGGTGTTACTACCGCTTTGCTCGTGAAGTCTGCCGCCAAGCAGTAGTGTGCAAGCATTACTGTGTTCCGGTTTGATGAGCAGAGTATCCAGAGAAATTACTGGGCTTATGAGACTTAATACCTAATGTCTCAGGGTAACGAGCGCACTGCAGTGCCGCGCAGGCCTTTGTGTTTTAAAGTTCTGGGTGGCACTGCAATTGTTATGGGCCGGCGTTATGCTTACCATCAGGCAAACGACCAGCTCGTCTCGTTAACAAAAAACATAAAAAAAAACATAGGGTACAAAAAATAATATGGTATAAGGGCTATATAGGCATGATGTGGACTGAAATCGGTCGATTTCGGAGTCAAACATTGAAGCCAGCATTGCACAAAACCGTGCAATGGAAGAGAAGGACAAGGAAGGCCGCCCCTGTGTAAAAGGGAACATGGTCTAGGAAGAAGTAGACTAAAATCGGTATATTACGTTATATCTTCATACATGTATAGACATAGATATTGATTCATTGGAAGTACTCGTAATCGTTTACATATCAATTAAATAAATAAACGCTAACACTCATACCCCCCGCACTAGGATTCCCTGTGTTGCAGGTGGCATGGACACACACAGATACACATCACATACATCCAAGACCCGAGAACAAACTTTATGCTTACACAAAATCTGCCCCGGCCGGGAATCGAACCCGGGACCCCTCGCTTTGCAGGCAGGGTTACTACCAACTTAGCTACGGAGCCGCCGATTATTTTAATATTGGTTATGTAAAACACCAGTTAGAACCGTAAAGTGAATAAATAGACTTTAAGTTTCATCATAGTTGATGGTCTCAATTCTGTCGTCTCATACCTAAACCTAATTTTAGTTTTATCTCTCTTTCTAAATACGAACATGAGAATGAGATGGAATATATTTTAGACCTGTCAAATTAATCCACTCGCTTGTGTTTAGTGTCAATTTAACGGTAATGAATTTAGTGGCGTCTAATTTATCAAGGATGGAAGATATTTGACACCTCCAAAACTAACTTTAGATCTGTAAAACATCGTCCATCTCTTTCTCATGTTATGTTTTGGAAAGAGAGAGCGAACTAAAATTAGATTTAGGTATGAAACGACAGAATCGACACCAATGTTATCGTTAGCGAGACTGAACATTTTTAACTGGTTTGAAACAATGAGTTTAATATTGAAATCGAGCAGAGCCTGTCCAATAATGTTACTATTGTAGCGACCCACCCCGACTTCCCGCGGCTTTCTCACTTATCAGCCACTTAATTTGCTCCTTCCGTAATTATATCTTCTCATAGCAAACACATAGTGAACAAGACGAATGCGCATTGCGCATGCCCAATTTCACCTTTGCAGGTCTTGTATTTTGCAAGATTTCGTGACCAATAAGTATTTCACTTTCAATTATATAGAATAACTTACAGTGTACATCAATTCTCCGGTAGACAGGTTGTACACGCGACAAATGGAGGCGTCGTCGACAACCGCGAGGCTCCCTCTTGAAGCGCTCACGTCAAGGCACCGCACACTCGCTGGCGTTTGTAGTACCATTTTCGATTTACCATCGACTGGTTCGACTTGCCATATCTGAAAAATATTTTTTAATATAGACCATTCACTTTTTATTTATTGCTTTTAATTAGGTTTTATAAAAGTTAAAAAATATGGATCTTACCACAAAAAAATTAAACACACGTTAAACCTAAAACATGCCTTAGTCGCACCTTAGTAGTAGATCCTTTTTCGTAATACATAATTGGGATAATATACAAAAGGAGACATACTTTCAATTCCAAAATTAGTCCCTATGTACTACATAAATACTATATCAGTTCTAATATGATGTTGCAGACCCATAATGCTTCCTTTTCAAACATTACATACACACGGGTCGAATTGTCATCTCTTATATGGAAACCAGTTAAAATACGTTGTTTACTAACCTGTCCATTCATTAATCCTAAAAGTAGAACTTCTTGAAAGTACAGCGTGGTAACTTTGACATATCGAATGGGCGCAGGCATCGTCCAAGTTTTTGGTATCCGTCTGCCAATCATCGAGAGCTTGGTATCCTGAAATGATATCGTGGTGAGACTTTGACGTTCACCAGTAAAACAACATCGTACATAGAAAATGTAATATTATATTTACTTAAAAAGCGAAGCTTAATGTACCGGAGACAAACTGCCTCTTTCAACCTTCACCAACTTCAGTTCGAACCTTCATAGCGTAGATGTATACGAGGCACCATATTGGACTAGTCGAGATAAGATTGTTACTAGAGAGAGACTTTTAGAGAGAACCAGAAAATGTGCCGTTGTCGATTTTGCATTATTTACCTAAGCCTGTGTTTTTTCGAGTGTTTATATTGTAATACTAGCTGCTGCCCACGGTTTTACCCGCGCGGAGATATTGGATTTAGAAAGAAAGAAAGAAAGAAGAAAGAAAGAAAATACATTTATTTCAGGACATCACACAACATTACAGTTTTACACAAAAATAAAAAAATGAAAATAAGGGACAGACAAGTACATAAATAAAAAATAAAACCCAATGTTGCGTGATGCCATGATAAGGGTTCCGACTCAGCATGCAATTAGGGTCCAAGGACCTTAATAACTGATTTTCAGACGGAACCCACACCTATGACATCACGAACCTCCGGACAGCGATACGTCAAATAACCACCGGGCGGACAACAAGGATTTCATGTGTTTTATTTTTTTGCGCGGAACCCTAATTATTTTTCAAAAATCAAAGTAGCCTAAGTTAATCCTTATGACATCAGCTATCTGCCAGTGAAAGTCCCGTCAAAATCGATCCAACCGTTTCGGAGATTACCCGGAACAAACAGACAAACAACACTTTTAAAAATGGTAGTTATAGGTCCCGTATATACTTTCATAGCATTTAGTAAAAAGCTGCTATTTTTATATTACAAACAGACACTTTAATTTTATATATTTGTATAGTTTGGTGGATTACTAACCATTAAATGTTCGTGAACGAGCACAAGCGGAAGGCAAATAGTATACAAAGACGAAAATAGTGTATTCTCGTATTCTCTCCAAAACTCGATAGAAGCATGCAGTAAAGTATTCACCGCTTTACTGAAGCGTGAGTTTGACTCGACCGTGACTAGACTGAACTTAGACATGGCTGTAATTAGTTTCATGCACTCAAACTCGGAGTCGGTCAACTGATACAGTCCTTATTTACTCCAAATGCTTAATTCGTATATTATATACCTGACAAATTAACAACGCATCACTGGTCGCGACTAGAAGTGAACACTCGTTCTTCTGAGGTAGTTTCTCTTTGACTCTGTACAACATTCCTTCTACATCTCCCTGTTCGTATACGACCACCCTTTCCGGTAACTGGACCTGCAATGTTGCCATAGTTATTCATTAATTTAGAGAAATAAATCATAAAACTACATACCAAGGTGCTACTTATATTCTTGTAGTTTGAAAATACCTGAGTAATTTCCAACTAAAAATTGCCAGTAACTTTGTGCAGAACGAGGACGGACAATGCATACAATTACACTGTTTAGTAAGCTTTGTCAATAAATTGTTATGCGTATCTAACGGTTTGAGCACTTATTTGTTAGGTTCCGAACGTACACAACACAAACAAGACACGAAAACCGACTTTATGTCCATTGCACAAAGTTTGTGCCGGCCGGGGATCGCAAACCCAAACTACCAACAGTACCAATTAAGCCATGAATCAGATAAGAATCACTAAGGGCTGTTTTTGTAGTATCGGGTAACGAGGCTAGCTGGCGTTTGCCTGATAGTAAGCATAATGCCGGCCCATAACGATTGCAGTGCCACTCAGAACTTTGAAACGCAAAGGCCTGCACTGCATTGCGCGTGTTATCCTGAGACATTAGGTATTAAGTGTCATAAGCCCAGTAATTTCACTGATTACTATGCTCATCAAACCGGAACACAGTAATAACGTGCAAGCATTACACAAGCAGTAGCTTGGCGGCAGACTAGAGCAATTTAAGACGGACACTCGCACAAGAGTTAGTCTTATCAACAATCCGAACCGAATCCGCGTCAAAGGTCATGATTGATGCTTTCCTTGCTCTCTTGTACTCTTCTTCTACCTTTCTCTCTCTCTCTCTCACACACACACACACACTTTTTGAGAGATGGTTTGAATGTACAGATTCTTAAATAAATGTTTTAATGATGACATCACAACGTAGTGCTGTGACTTTAATTAATATGGAATATAATTAATTCTATACGTGCAATTCTATTTCTAATTCTAAGTGCGCAATAACTATATATTTATTTTCAATTACAGAAGAATAGATGCTGTTTTAATTACTGTCTTATAAGTTATTCGTGAACTGGTTAAAAGCCTTTATGAACTAGGTAGGTACGACATAAACACTAAATGTAACCTAGCTACAAAACAGTTGGGTAATCTGCAAGCCAATTCAGGCCTATAGGTTTTGAAAGTGAATTGACAAGTGTAACAGCAGCTGAATATTGAAACTAGTTTAAATTGGATTAAAAAAGCAGTGTGTCACTTATTTCTATATTAAAGTCTATAAGTAGATAGCATTTGTATTACATTGGCAAGTGTTGTACAACTACTTTCGGTTTACTTCACTTATGGTGCCTACATAGGATAGTTAGTTTTTGCATAGACTCAAAAAACAAACTTAAAAACATCCACAAAAATTAAAATAAAACTAAAACATTTTACTATTGTGGTTTGACTATGCTCACGGCGATAGCTCAGTGGTCTTGGGTTTGAATCCCATAAATCTAGATTTACAGATTTGTAGGATTAAAACCCAATTAACCAGCAAGGTATCGGACGTTTGTTTAATAAATTATCAGAAGCATGCAAAATAAATACCAAAAATAATTATGAAAATACTATACGTATACGTTTGTGTTTCCTTCAGTTAGAAAGACCTGTTTCCGAAATCAGATTATTATTGCATGATTATACACAATTTAGCAGAACCGTTAAAAGTAAAATAGTAAAAAACAGCAATTTTTTTTATTAATTTCTTCACATATTGGACTGTATATTTTTCAAATAAATTGTGACAAAATAACTAAGTTGTCGTTTGTGGCGTTTCAAGCCCAAACCAAATTTTAGTTTTACCCTCTCTTTGTAAATAGGAACATGAGAAAGTGATGATATTAGACTTGTCAAATTAATTTACTCTCTTATATCTAGTGTCTTGCTTAAATTTAACCGCAATAAATTTAGTGGAGTCTAATTTGTCAAAGATAGAAAATATTTGACAGCTCTAAATCTAAATTTAGACATGTTATCATCTTCCATCCCCTTCTCATGCTTTTTTATCCGAAAGAGAGAGCGAAACTAAAATTAAGATTTAAGTTTGACGCCAGAATCGACACCTAGGTCATTGGACTGGTAAGCATCACTCAAGCACATAACAATAGGGTCACCCAGCTCTAAATGATGTTCAGGAGGCCTACCACCATCTCTTAGAGCGATTACTTTAACCTTACATAGAAAATTCGTACTACAATGTTCAATGTAAGGTTAAAGGTAAAAGGGGTTAAGGGTTAAACTAATATGTAAGATAGAAGAAGATTGGTGGTCGGCCTCCAGGTGCGATGGTCATGTCTGATGTTACACTGCTAGCAAACATGCTCCTGTTCCGCAGATGCAACTCAAGTGATGAATGATAGCGGACGAATCGTAGTTCAGCACACCCCATAATATACGAATATAACTAACTGGAAACTATATAAACTAAACTTATCATTATAATGCAACTCACTGAATTATTAAGTAAATAGATTTTTAAGCGAATACACACATGTGATGTTTATGTAAATGACATCTCAAAAATTTCGCTGCCAACAGGATTCGAACCCGCGCCTTCTGGTTATCTAGACCAGACGCCTTAACCAACTAGGCTATGGGAGCCATAGATGATGACTCCGAAATTCTTGTGATCATGACTTCTTTCGGTTTATATCATCGAGATACTAACCCCCAGAGATGAAATAATGTACTATCCGATTACACAACACTGTATTGATTTTGCTATAACTAATATCAACAGCTTAGCGTATCAGCGCACGGAGAATCGGCGCGAGGCGGTGGCTTAGCCAATCAGAGCGCATTATGTCTAGGCCAAAATGGTGGAATTTATTTCATGCAAACCAAACATCACTGCACCTCTTGAGGTTAGTATCTCGATAGCTTACATTTACGTGTACTTCCGCTAGTGTCGGTAAACACTTTATGACACATTATCATTTAATAAAGTAAATGAGGTCGTCGGAATTGGTGACATATTTGATGTTACATAACTTACTGAATTTTATCTTGCCTTTTTACTATTGATATGATGGCGTTTCACCACTATCTTACCAGTCTGATCTTAAAGTGAAGATGGGATAAATAAGCTAAAGTTAGAATGGGAACTGTGTCTCAAGTCTGGCCCTTAGTTAGAAACAGGGTTTGTGTGCGTTCAATTTAGGTATACCCTAAAGTTTTGTTTATAAGATGGCTAGCTTAATTTGATGGATTTTCCAATGGGTTTCAAGCGCACTGTTTATATAGTTTTGCCGGTCTATGTTATGTAATAAAATAGTCGGAAATTATTCAGTACAATACTAGAAAGCTCTAAGAAAGTGCTTACCGCCAAACGATGCTTGTATATGGCGATCTTGTGCACTTTGTCGTGGCATTTGATGCGCACTTTATTGCCGGACGTCAGATGTTGTATGATCACATCCGTCATGTTCTCTCTGTACGCATAGCGTTCTCGGTACAGACCGTGGACCGTGCTGAATACCACCTGATAACACCATAGCGTACCGTCTTGGCATGCTACTGCCTGGAATTAAAAAGAAAAGATTTCAGACACATTCATACAGTAGGCCAGCTTGAAATCCTCTTTAGTACTTATTATGATAACAAATTTGTTCAAAATCAGAACCAGGGCACTGTCGCGCCAGGACTTAATTGATATGGAGTGTGAGTTGTGACCAAGCTTGAAATGTAATGCTAAGTTCTACAAATTAAAATTACATTATATTATTCATATCGACCCCAAGAAAGTGCTTCTGAAAGTTAAATAAGTCCTTAAATTCCCTTTCTAATTGCAGGACCGACCATAAAGTAAGGTATTTAGGTATCTCATCGGTATTTTTAATCTAAAAAACTACTCACATATATCCTTTCTTTTCTCTTGGGCTTACTGTTCAATCATTCATCATCATCATCAGCCTTTACGCTCCCACTGCTGGAACACCGGCCTTCTCTCGAAGAGAGAGCGAGAGTATGGGCCATAATCCACTACATGTACCCAGTGGCGGGTGGATGTCCCATGTCCTCGAATTGTGTGGTTCTTGAACATGCGGGTTTCCTCATGTTTTTCTTCACCATTTTAGTACAAGTGTATTAGAGCATGATAAATTCGCACATAACTTGATATATAAGTCATTGATCGAACCCAGATTAAATTCGAACTACTATGGTGCGTCGGGTTGAAAGTCGCACAAGTTCTTTCTCCACCACACACGCTCTCAATCATTCAATAATGCTGTAAGGCACACTAAGATACTTACGACCGTGTTGAAAGACGGCGATGGCGCGATAGCCCAGACCCAGTCTTGAGGTGTAGTCACAATAGGCACGCCGTCCGCCGTGACCGCCGCCCAGCCACCAGCGCCGCCCACCACTAGTATTGATCCCAGCTGCGATATCGACAATGCTGCTATACCTGTGCACAGAGTGTTTCTTTCATCAATATTGGACTTGGCTAACTTATTTATACCCCACTATCTGAAATGGTCGTGTTTTTTGACGCTATACATTTATTAGTTTCTTACTTGATGTACCCGGTTATTTTCATTTTAATATATAAGTTGACTTCATCTAACTGATATTATGAAAACATACGTTTTTTATACAGAGTGACTTTCTTCTTTTCGAGTCAATAGTTAAACCTATATTATCCTGGCTAGATATGTGGCCAGGGCAACCGCATCATCTGAGGCAGCGGTGAGGTCCTCTAGTGTACAGGTACACAGGGCACGTAGGGCATGATAATAAATGGAGCATTGTTTGTTACGGGGCTCCACAGCAGCAGTGCACCAAGGATTAGTCTATAAAGCTCCATCTGGCTAAGTTATGCCTGCAGCAGCCAACCTGGGTCCGAAGGCGATTGAGGGATTTCCAGATTGGCCATTGCAGGTCATGACCTAGCGGGAGGGCCTCAGATGCTTGTACATAGGTGGAGGGTACAGGGGTGTTTCTGATCGTTTATAACTCGGAAATGCATCTCGACCGAGAAATGTTGTCGGGATAGTATCCGTATTTATGCAGCTGAGTTGTCGTATCTAAACGGGAAATATATCTGACAGGATGCAATTCCGAAATATAAACGATCGAGACAGTCGCTTCCGACACGGATATCATTCCGAGTGCAGAATTTAAATAACCCTGCTGGGCTAACTTTGTGGGGCGCGCATAAAGATAGTTCTCGGATATTTGGTGTTCGTGTTGTGATCTAAACTAATCGCGGGCCATATTTCAGTCTATCCATGCTGACAATCCGAGGATTATTAATTAGATCGAGGCAGGTCACTTCGATCTTACCTATATTCCTTTCTTTGTAAACCGGCTGACCCATTATATTGTAAAAAGATAAGGTTTCGTTCCAATCCGTGACTAGAAGAGTGCTCTTTGAGAATGTCACCGCCCAGACGGCAGCGTCACGCGTCACTCGATGGATCTCTTCACCCGACTGAAAACCAGTGTTTTAAATATATAGATAATTTAAGAACAATAAGGCAATATACAAGAGATTTACAACCACCGAAACCAAAAAAAGCCATTCAGAAACAAAGCGACTACAAAATAAAGGATAGGTAAAAAATGCAAAAATAAAATTCGCTACGCAGAAAATAAACAGTTTTAACCAATTAATGGACTGAATATAGCAGAATATTTTCAAGTGTAATAGAATAGAATAATACTTTATTGGATAACTGTAAGATTACATTATGTGAGCTGTGTCTAGTCAAAGGGCACATCCAGTTAGAAATATTATTGTCACATAATTATATATTTTATTGTATTTGCTTAGTTTTTGTAAATATTGAGCAATTATTGTGGTAACTTTGAAATAAAAAAAATTTCTAGTTTCCGTGATGTGACATCACTAAATAATTCAAAAGGAAGACCAGAGCTATACTGTTCACAACCAGTATTATACTGAGTTTGTTTTGTAACAGTTAACATATTATGCTAACTAATATACTTAAGTGCTTGTCATCCGGTATTAGTATTTAAGGTTTATTGTTACAAATAAATATTTTTCATTTCATTCATGAATCATGAATAATAATTAGATAATGGGATTTTTCAACTTATCTTTTGCAGATTATGAGCCAGTATTGTTTATTCGGAAATCATCTAAGTATTAAAAATATGTATGTGGAAATTGTTCGCCTTGCATTACAAATTACACAGTATATTTCAATTTCTCTATTCATTTGACTTCATTTCCCCAGCAAAACGGAGTGGATTAAATAAATAGGAGTAATTAAAGCGCAAAAAAATCAATTACATATTAGAGTAATATCAGACTGAAGCCACAGTAAACAGCACAGAACATCCTTAATACCTATTTAAAATGTAAATAGTGTCATACCTTATCTCTTATTGACACCAGTCCACTTGCTAGGCCGATAGCTAAATGCTGACCACTCCAAGACCATGCGCAGCTTGTGATTCGTCCAGAAATCCGGTACTTTTGCACTGCTTTGACATCCATGGACCAGAATGCAAAATCAGTAAGAGCACAGGAGACCAGGTAGTATGTAACAGGGTTATAAGCAAGGCATTGTATTGATTCGCTGTGTCTGAAAAATGAGACAAAACTTTAAGTGACTGTTTCATTTCCTTTATCTTTTCTCTTTAAAGTTTATGTATGTAATTTAGTAACAGTTATCTAGCTGAAATATTTTAAAGGTTAACATCTCCTAACTGTTTCAACCAAAATCGACATGCTTAAAATGTAGACATAGGTATGGTTTAGGATGATTGATGAATTGTGAAGAAGAGATGAAGAATTAATGAACAGGCAAATAACTTATTTGTGATAATACCTATGTTTCTACATAGGAACGTTAATAAATCGACATAAACTAAGCAAACTAAACAAATTCATCAAAATAAACTAAAATGAATATGAAACATATTAAGGTTTAAAGTACCAGTAGGTATGCCATGGATTGTAAATGATATTAAACTGCACACTTACGAATATTTCAGCACACCTTCCATCTTTGATGTCCAAATAATCACATTTTTATCAGCACTACCACTTGCAAACTTCTTGCCGTCTCCACAATAGGCCACTGCATGCACAGTGCCTTTGTGAGCCTGTAGCAGTTGTATAAGAGCCCCATCTCGAGGGTCATACACCATGACTTTCTCCCCGGCTCCAATAACCAGTTGTGTCCCATCGGGGCTGAAGCATATGCTGTTTACACTAATGAATTGGTGTTATTAGTTTCATGATGTTATGATTCTATATACTTAATCTACACAAAACAAAAAAAAATACATTTCTATTTCTTCAATGAATAATAAAACCCATCTTGTTAGATGACTAAAGTTAAGAAAACTTTTTAACTGTTCTATAATTATTATCACCCTAACCTCTGGGTTTTAACTACATTTCTGATTATTTCATCGTATAGTATGATTATTTAATCATATAATATGCTGATTTAGTTGTGTGAATATAATGATTTTGATTGTTTTTAGGATCCTTTACGTCCAAATGAAGAAATGGAACCATTATCGATCACTAGTGTGTCTCTCTGTCTGTCATAGCCATTTTGCTTGAATCTACTGTACCAATTAAGTAGAAATTTGGGGAACATGAATTTCTTAAGCCAAACACAGATGAATAAATAAATGAATTTTTAAAATGGGGGTCATCTTTGAGGGGCTGTTTTGTAAGCATTACATGCAGCGATGTAATGCAATCTGACATATCTAATAAAAGGACATGTTGTGAGGGACTCTTTATTACAATTTTAAAATAAGTAGTTTGAAAGTTAAGTGAAGTTTGAAAATTAAGAATATCCGAAACCCCAGAGCCTAAAATTTTGCAAAAAAATAAAAAAAGACAGAATAAAGTTCTTTACTTATAGATTAAAAGAATATCTATAAGATAGGTACTTACATTGTGCGTACCACACATACATTTGCGGTTGGAATGAATGGGAGTACATGTTTTCAACAACAAAGTTAAGTTTGTTATTGGGACAATAGTACGAAACCGTCTCCACGCGAGTTCAAATCGTACTTGTCGAATTTTTTTTCAAATATGATTATTAGTTAGTTCCTCGAGTGAGTTAGCGACTATGAAGGGATCTTCTTACAGGGCGCAAAGGATATAAATATATTCTAATCGACTCACCTGGAAAACTCAACTTTGTCAGCCTCATGGATTTTGTTCACCCACTTTGGCACTGTTCTCATATTGAATGTGCTTTGAGTCTGATATTATTAGTGATGATTTTCTTCTTGTTCAAACATTTGCAGGCACATTTATAAACAAATTACAAAGTAAAATTAAATGAGAAACAAAACTGGGTTCTTTTCCTTGACAACGGCGTCTTTAAAACTTTAAAAATGTAAACAAAACAAATGTCATGTCAGACGTCAGTTTATTGCTTTACTGTCAAAAAGTCAAAAGTCAGTTTGCCATCCATCCGATAATTCAACGTCTCCAGTCCAAGCTTAATGTTTGGTACTTAGATGACGGAACTCTGGGAGGCGATGTGAACACTGTTCTCAATGATTTGCGTATTCTAATAGACGAATTTCGTCTTATTGGTTTAGAGCTAAATTTTTCCAAATGCGAACTTTTTGTTTGCGATTCTTGTTCGGATAAGGATTCGGTTTTTGAAAAAT
Organism: Crocallis elinguaria; assembly: GCA_907269065.1. Lineage (NCBI taxonomy): Eukaryota > Metazoa > Arthropoda > Insecta > Lepidoptera > Geometridae > Crocallis > Crocallis elinguaria. The sequence goes on from OU026077.1 coordinate 11,978,534, forward strand.
TTAATAGTCTGGCTCCTAATATCAAATCGGTAGATAGGTGTTCCCTTCGTCTTTTGGGTTCACCGATTTTAGATGAAGCTTTTTCATCTTTCGTTGACGAAAAAATTCAAAATTTTATGAACACTTCCGACAGATTGCTCAAAATTAACGCCCATATGGCTTTTACAATAATTAGATTTTGTCTTTTCGTTCCTAAATTTACCTACGTCTTACGATGTTGTCAGCTGTGGAAACACAGTGAGCTCCTTACGAGCTTGGACAATATTGTAAAACAAACTTTAGAGTCGGTTTTGAATATTGACATGGATGACAGGGCGTGGTCGCAAGCTTCTCTACCTGTGAGGTTTGGAGGACTAGGGATACGCAAAATTTCGAGTGTTGCTCTACCGGCGTTCTTGTCCTCTGTCCATGGTACGTATAAATTAATAGAAAAAATTTTAGCACCATCATTAGATTCTTTAGGTCATTTTGAAGTAGCTCACTTGACGGAGGCCAAGAATGCCTGGGGGATGGCTTGCCCGAATACTGATTTCCCTATGGTTTTGTCCTCACAGAAGTTGTGGGATCGACCGATCTGCGACCTAGCACGGAAAGGTCTTTTAGATACGTGCCTTAGTGTCGCAGATCGTGCTCGTCTTCTTGCAGTTTCTGTGTGGGAATCAGGGCTTTGGTTGCAGGCCGTCCCTTCTTTTAATACAGGTAACCTATTAGATCCATCCGCTTTTCGTCTTGCTGTTTGCTTACGTTTGGGTGCGAGGTGCTATGTTGCCCATCGCTGCCAGTGTGGTACTGCTGTCGATCAGCTCGGTCATCACGGCCTCTCTTGTTCCAGAAGTGCCGGTCGAATTTCCCGTCACGCCAGTCTTAATGACATCATCCGCCGGGCTTTTACCAGCGCCAATGTAGCAGCCATTCTCGAACCGAATGGTCTTATGCGTGACGATGGTAAAAGGCCTGACGGAATGACGCTCGTTCCTTGGAAATTGGGGCGGCCCCTAGTGTGGGACGCTACTTGTGTCGACACTTTGGCACCGTCTCATATTTCCGAGACACAAATTAGGGCTGGCGCCGCGGCTTCTTCGGCTGAGCGACTCAAGCGGCGCAAATATGCTAACCTCGGGAGCGGTTACATATTTGAGCCGTTTGGTGTTGAAACATTGGGTCCGTGGGGGCCGGGAGCTCATAATATTTTCAAAATTTTGTCAGAGCGTTTGATTGATGCGACGCGTAACCAAAATGCTGGTAACTATTTGGCTCAACGGATCAGCATTGCGGTTCAACGTGGCAATGCCGCCAGCATGCTGGGTACGCTTCCTACTGGTAGTGGGCTAGAACATTTGGATTATCTATAGGCCTACTAGGGCTTGTAGATTATCCAACTGTTTTTGTAGCTAGCTAGGTTAGATGTAGTGTTTATTTATGTATTAGCTAGTTAATAAAGGCATTTAGCCAGTTAAAAAAAAAGTCAGGGTCTGACGGTAACGTCACGTTACGCCTGGGTCTCAAAGTTGTTTTTATCGTTGTTTATCGTATGCATTGGTTTCATATGATTTGCTTATTTAATCGGTGTTTTATCACAGATTTAGACGTAATTTTTAGGTGTGTGTGGTCTTTCCGGGAAGTTTTATGCTACGTATTTAACTGGAATGATCACTGATAACAAAAACGCGGTCCGAAAGAGACTACTATTAAGGAGGTGTGTCACTTTCTATAAGGGCGACCTTACTTTATGAACTAAACGGGTCAGATTTTAGACGATTTCTGGTAGTATGAATGATTCTATTTCATTTGAATTATTTAGTACAGTCAGCAATATAAGTACTTAAAGGCGATACCTACCGAGAAAAATAATCACTGTTCGAAAGAAACAGTAATCAAATACCAGTGAATTAGAGATAATATTGCTATCTATTTGATCAGAAGGAACTTTCTCTTGGTTGATTCTTTAGGTCGCATATATACGGGTAGTGAGTCAAATAATTACACATTTTTATTTACTAAAAACAGTTTTATTAAAAAAAATACATAATGTCCTCCAATTTGCAATGAAATTTGACTATAACTTCAGAACTTTGAAACACAAAGGCCTACGTGGCATTGCATTGCGCTCGTTACCCTGTAAGCCCAGTAATTTCTTGTACATTACTGAATGGCGGCAAATTTCACGAGCAAAGTGGTGGTACCCACCCAGATGGACACTCGCAGAGGAGTTAGTCCTAACACCTAGTAATTTTTAATCTACGCTACGAATGTGCTTATATTGTTTTCGCTATAAACTTTATGCAATGAATCTTTAGAACAGTATTTCAAACTAATTTGATCTTCTGGCATTGCTCCCATTGATATACAGTGTCTGGATTGCCTATACTTATTCATTCTTCTAACAATTAAACAAACTCCGTTTCTCATATACCTACCTACTTAAAACCATCGGTAGCCGGGAATTTATTTCATCAGTCTTTTGCCCATCTTCTTAGCTTTAATTTTATTAACAAATATTAACCCGGCATACAAAATACCAAGTCTTTGCAATTCGCACTACACCATCTCTCTCTAAAATGCATAAGCACATAAGTAAACCAAAGGCGTCAAAGCGTATTGATTCTTAGGAGGGGGGACCCATACCAGAAAACACGCCCGCCTCCTTTACCTAACCCTACTTTGCACATCTGCACACAGCATACAGGCTCTTTGTACATCAAAGGGGTGCACTGGATCAATACTGCACGGAAATAAGCTTATTGAATATGAAACCCAACTAATTTCTTAGTCCTTTGCTTATTTGAAACGATCATGGTTCAGTGATGTAGTGGCGTTGGCCGCCGATCTTTAGGTCAGTAGTTAGAATCCAATAATGAACTTGAGCTACAGCTACCTTCTAGGCAAGCGTGCTATACCTTTGACCGCAAAACATCGGACCGGAAAACATCATGATGCAATCGCAGCAGCACCATGTCTTGGTGATCACAGTAGATTTTGAACAAATCAAATCATTTATTGCCTCATACACTTCACAAATTACGTAAAAAAATAAAAATTATAAATAGGGCAATGGGAGTAGATTCAGCATGTGCTGCGTACACATCTTCATGTGCACGCAGCGCTGCTTTCCAATCTATCCCCCTGCCAGCAATTTCAGGAACTTTTTGATGCAAGCGTTTGCCAATTCCATAGAAAACACATATAATGCCTAATTGTTGCAACAATAATACGAGTATAACTCACTACTAAACTTGGTATGCACCAGTATGCACAATTAATCATAGATGGTGTTAGGGTGTGTTTTCTGTTGATGATCATGTTACAGCTTTTTTGAAGCGATGGACATGAGTCGTGAGCGACGATTCTCTAGTAGGTATGTCTGTAGCAAAGATACTCGTAGCTAGTAGCAGAAGCACAGTCGGAGCGTCATCACTGCTGCACCAGTGCTAGTTTTCCTATTATTAGTTACCCTATTAGCTATTATTAGTCCTATTATTAGTTGTATTTGGTGTCTATTTTCTCGTATTAACAATAACGCCATCTATCAGATAATAATTTATTTTGGAAACGTCCAGTCAGTCAATAGGGCTGAGACCAGGGCGAGTTCGAAACAATATTTGCAGAGGGAGCTAGTGCGAAGGGAGCTAGGGTAAACGTCCCATTACTCGTCAGTTTCTGAATTTAGCTGTCTTTGCAGCTTTGCCTCGTCTCTGTTTGTTAACTTAGAAATATCAAATTTTTTGACGTGATTACTTATTTATAACTCTTTTCGGTAAATATATTTTTAATACGATAAAAAAACCACAAGTTATTAAAATAATTGAAAAACTGAAAAATAAGTGAATTGTACCAGTATCCGTCAGATTTGTCCTAATTTTCGTCAAATTGTCCCAGAACTCGTCAATTTTTACCACTATTTTGAACTCTTTAACCTTGGTATTAAGGTTCATTATTAAATTGTTTTTTGGCGATATAACCCTCAAATTAAAAATATAGGGCAAAAATATACCCAGAATAAGCAAACGCGTCGAATGCCTAGGACAAAAAAAGATTAAAGAATATTATTTATTGCACCAAATGAAACCAATTTAATCAAGCTGTTTTTATTTTAACAAGTTTTTTTGTGAAAAAATATAAATAAATATTCAAATATATTATTCCAGAAAAGCTTTTTGTAAAATACGTAATGGGTTCTGTAGTCTCGTAGCCACCTTCCGGCTCCATCATCGGCATCCTAAATATCGCTTAAGGTTCGTTTGATTCTTGTAAATACTCAATGGGGTTATGTCATTACGTTACAACGTTACTATACTATACGTTACTTCCGGCTCTGTTATCAGTCCAACTCGGTGATATAATTATATTGCATTGTAATCCGATTTACATACACACATCAAATAAAGTTTGAGATCACTAGCAAAAGATGTTTTTTTTATTAATTTTACTGTTTTAAAAGAATGTTGCTTTCGTAACATCTTTTTATAAAAAAGATACACTTGTTGGAATAAACAAAAATAATTATTTTTTAGTAACTAAAATTAAATTTAAAAGTCCTAGTGCAATTTTGACTACTAAATAATCGAAAGAAAAAGAGGATATAACTAAATATTATCAACATTTATTATTAAATTGTTTTTATTTAGTATAAGATAACTCCTCCCCTGGCTCGAACACATGCGGCAATCCTTCTTGGCATGCTGAGAATTAAGTTATTCAGCATTTCTTGCGGTAACCTGTCCCATTCTTGAATAACGGCTTCCCTGATCTCTGGCACTGTCTGGGGAGGTGGCTGACGGTTCAAAACAGCTCGCTTGACAGCATACCACGCGTGTTCTATCGGGTTTAAGTCAGGCGAGCCGGCAGGCCAGTCTAACCTGGTAATGTCGTATTCACGCAGAGCAGCGTTGATTCGTTGAGCTCGATGTGCTGGGTGCATTATCGTCAACCAATACGAATCGAGGACCATGGTTTATTCTAAATGACCTGACAATTTCATCAATAGCAATAGTTTGGTACAAAGCTGCAGTCATCCAGCCACGATACGGGATCAATGTCGTTCTAGCACCAATCATTATACCGCCCCAAAAGGATACCGATTTCCCGCCTTGTTGAACGGTTCCGGTGGCAGTTCTTTGTCTTTTGACAATTCTGCCAAATGTTTTCAGCGCAAAAGCTTAGGTCTTCCCTCCTGTTCTCGTACACGTCCACCTCATGATTTATGGACGCTTTAATGCGGCCGATGTGGTCAGCGACTTCGCCTTTTTCGTACTCGACTGTCATTGCGTGTAGACGGTCAACACACCCACAAAGTGAGAGTAATCTCACTTTGTGGATGTGTTGACCGTCGTTGTCATGGTTGGTACCTGGTTCGGCCTCTCCGAGTTTTGAGAGCTTTGAGAGATTTGAGTTAGAGCGAGTTTTGAGAGATACCTGAGCAAAAGGAGTCTTCTCACCCCATTCGAATAGTGCGATCGTCGTTTCTTGACCGCATTAAGAGGCTGCTACATGCCGTACTTTCCATACAAACGCTCGTACGCGATTATAGTGTCCTAATAAATTTTTCTTTAGATGTTTTGAGCAAATAGGTAACATGTGCTCTATATCTAGGATTCCGTGGGAGCAAAAATGTAAAATTTTGAGATTCCAACTCAGTACAAATTTTTCCTTGACTTTGGCCGTTCACAGTGTTCTCATAAATGTAAACTTCAACAAAACATTTCCATATAATCCTTGGACGTGTAATGGAGATTCTAAATAACAAATATTTTTTTCACAAACTAGTAAGGCATTTTCAAAAACACGTATTTCCTAGAACACGTTTTAGGAAAGTACCACGCACTAATTGTCTTCGGAAATTTTCTTTGAAAATTAATTTCCAAATTTTCAGAATGCCAACTGAAGGCTCTGGCGTTGTCTTTCTTTTTCCGTAATGCCTGTTTTTCTTCGATGAACAAAAAATGGCCTTTAGGCCATTTTTGCGTTAGGTGGGTCATGAAGCGATGCCTTAATCGATATTGGTGGTCTGCTATTTCCGTCACAGGTAGCGCGTTATACGTTTTACGTTTCATGCTCGTTCGGGTGGTGCTTCCGTTTAGCAGAGAGGCTAAGCTTGGCGACATTGCAACATGTTTCCGTGCTCCCGCATTGCAGAAGCTTATGCCGAGTCTCTCGGCGCAATCGTCCATGATATTGAATATTATATGTATTACTTAAATAACCTAAAAATAAATATGGAAAACAGTAATTTTAATCATTAGTTATAAAGTAATTTCATATATATAATATTTTATAAAATAATTTGATATTACTCATTACTATACTTAAAATATTACTTTTTTTTATTTTATTTGGTAACGAGACGAGCTCGTCGTTTGCCTGATGGTAAGCATAACGCCGGCCCATAACAATTGCATTGCCACCCAGAACTTTGAAACACAACAGTGCGCTCGTTACCCTGAGACATTAGGTATTAAGTCTCATAAGCCCGGTAATTTACTTAATAAAATACTAATGATGGGTCAGGGAAATAGATGTAAATTTTAGTGGTCGATCTAAGTGTCCTATATTTGGGCTCAGTCTACTGGGCAGGGAAAGTCCTACGCACGAAGTTACGTCATATATTGCTTTAACTATGCCATACAAAAACATACGAATAAGAGCTGCCGTACGGGCACGCGGTTGCAAAGTGGTGGTACGACTAACGCCAAATTGCGCGTATTGCCTCGCTTGCAAAATATCAACCTGCAACGCATGCCCCTACAAAATATCCAAAAAAGAAAAACCGAAAACTTTTTATTGTATGTACTTATTATAACTATAATTTTATATAAAAAAATAGAGGCGGTCTTATCGGTAACCGTAATTCCATACTTGATTATAGAGGTAATTATCTTTAAATAAAATAAAAGTAATAGTTTTGCGAACCCTCAATTAATATACTCAAATAAAAATCTGACCGCCACCGCCCCCTTATAATAAAACCGTAAACCGTATCACTGCACAATAAGGTTCAAAATATACTCAATGACGATATTACGCGCATTTTGTTAATCATGTCCCAGTTACCGTCAAAATAATATAAATACTGACGGGTATTGGGTCAGATAGGGTATTTTAAGTACGAATACCTGTCATACGCATAAATAAGAAACTAATAATAAAAATAGCACAATTTTATAGGTTATATCGTTAGAAAATTAACTTTAGCGTTTCACTAAAATATCACACTTATCAAACCGGCCTCCTGGTCCTGTGAAACTTGAAAACAAAAGTGGTGCGCAGGACTACACTTTCAGTTACTAAACTTCCCAAAAAACACAAATTTCAAAATCGCTAACTTTGATAGCTCATTTCTCCGGAACCATTATAGATATAACTAAATGGTGCCATTTTAATTATGAAGTATATTATTTTAAATATATTGCTATAAAAATCTTTTATTAAGCTCTCGTTTGAAATAAGTAACTGGCCTTTTTTTACAATCTGACGAGTATCGGGACATTGACGACATTACCAGCGTTTACCCTACTCGTATTTGTATTCTTGGAGCAGCAGCGCAGCTGTAGTATCCCTTAGTAGTTGTGCAGCAGCGACTCATTTGTGAAATAACGATACCTACGCTTGAAGTTCTCCTGAGTCTCCTGACATGCGACGGAAGTCATGATATGCTGCTCAGTATGCGTAGAGACATCGCGTCTCTTTGCATCTTCTATCGCATTTACGACGGGGAGTGTTCTGAAGAACTTTTTGACCTGATGCCGGCATCGGTTGAAAGCTCATCCACACATTATTGAGACGTGGACATCTCATATCGTGCGTTTCTCGCGATCTTTTCTGCCGAGGACGTGCAAATTGTGGAATGACCTCCCACCTGCGGTCTTTCCGACATGCTTCAACATGGGGCTCTTCAAAAGAAGGGTAAACAGAGTCTTTAAAGGTCGGCAAAGTATTCGTAATACCCCGAGTGTTGCAGATATCCATAGGCGACGGTAACTGCTTACCATCAGGCGGGCCGTCTGATTGTTTGCCAACTATGGCATAAAAAAAATGATTGCATGATGCATCATGATATTTTTTTAAACTGAACGCTCAAGCTTATTGTACTATTCGAACAGCTTATTGTACTATTCGAACAACCAACGAACAGGGGACAGATTTTTTAATTTCACGAGTGATTTCGAAATCACTGGTGACAAAATTCTCAGCGATGACTTTAAAATCACTAATTTGCAACTGTCATATTTTTGAAAGTCATACCCTGTATTACCAACTTGCAATTATTTCCCAGCTTTGATCGTATAGATAAACTTATGATTGTGTTCTATTCAATTTTATTTTTTAAGTTGGAAATTGTTTTTGTCAAAATTGGCACTAAATACTCTTACCTATATATAATGGGTACCCCTAGGTACTCGTAAACTATATCAAAGGTATGATATTTATAGTCACCTGCTTAGATTAAAAAATACGACTTTTTGTAAATCGGTGATCATATCGCTGATATTTAGTCACTCGGTGACATTCAAAAATTGCACCCGAATCTACGCCCGATTTCACTACCACTGAGCCATAATTCATTTCTTTTTCTTTATATCACCGCCAACAACCCCAAAAGATGAAATACTGTACTATCCGATCTCACAACAATGTATTGATTTTGCTACAATTAATATCAGCGCTCAGCGTAACAGCACACGGGGAATCGACGCGAGGTGATGGCTTATCCCATCAGAGCTTATTATGTCCAGGCAAAATGGTGGAATTTATTTCGTGCAAACCTCTTGACTTGAGGTTTGTATCTCGATGGTCACTGCCATAGTCACCGCCAACGCGGAAGGATAGACAAACTCATATCAATTGTGGTTGCAGTGACGGTATATATAGAGAAGCCCTCGCTAATCATAGTTCTCTCCCGATCCTCCCTTTCTCACGGCGACGGCCCAAGCCGAGGTCCGTACCGACGTGGTTCGATCCCATGCGGTGCCCTTGCGCTAGTCGCCAAAAACACACTATTTTTCGGGCTGAGCGCCTTCTGCTCTCTCCAACAGTCCGGTGACGCTGTAGAGGTCGCAAGACAAACAGAACGGTCCTTAAAAAAAAATCATAGTTAGCATAGCCACAAAATATGTTTTTTTTTTTGCAAAAGCAGAAAGAGAATGTTATCACGTTTACCCACGGAGCGTGGCGCGTGTCTCTGCGCCTCGTGTTCTCGTATTTATCAGAGCTCCTGGGCCCCATTTACATTTTAATTGAAGCCGCGGGGCTCGGCGGGCCAGTGCACCGGATAAATTTCGAATGGATTAATTATGCTCTGACGTCACTGTAGCCCAACTCGCAGCTTAGGCTAAAAGTGTTTTCGCAAGGTAATTGAAATGGGGCTTTAACGTCTGCTGTTTTGATGGTTACAACTCGAGAGATCACAACATTCACAACGGCAGTTAGTTATTTATTTCTATATACAAAGTAACAGCCTATGTCTATAGGTACGATATGGTTTTCTTTTGAAAGAGCTTTTATTAGATACTATTTTTGGTACGTACCTCGGTATACTGAGTGCTAATAGAAAAATAATATGATTATTACATTCTTATATCTATTATTAGCTGTGCCCCGCGGCTTCGCCCACGTAGCCTAAGTTTCTCCTTATAACATTAGTGACGTCACACTATGTGCATAATCCGGTGAACAAAAATTCAGACGTTTCAAAATTTTCGCTGAAATTTTGTGAGTAGGTATGTATGTTTCCGACTACAACCAATGTAAAAATGGCGCTAGGTGTTGCAGGAATACATTTTGTTGCGGGGAAGTGGGGGTGAAAACTGAATACGCGCGACCGAGATCTGGCAAATATAGAAAGTTTCATCACTCTAGCTTGAAGGGAAAATCTCCACTCTTTACAAACTTTACGATACTATTTCACCCCTTTAGGGGATGAATTTCGAAAAACCTTGTTATCTCTCGGGTCTTTGCCCGGATCTCTTAGAGCCGTGGCCTAAGAGGCTTAAGAAGCTTTTTTTTAAATAAATCATAGCAGAAGCAAGAAGCAGCTCTTTTAAATTAAAATAGTGGTTGGGGAGATAGTGTTGAGGTAAACTGCTGCGTATATAAGTGGAATTTCTGGACTGTTTAAATAATTTTTGATGTATTAAAACTGGTCTAGGTTAGTCACTTACACAGTAGGATAAGTTTTCACAGTTTTCTGACTTCAGGCCTCGCGGTTACCATCGTCTCACGTTTTGCTTGAATTTACCACCTCCCCATAAATCACTAATTATGCCTGCTTTGATTGTATTCTAATTTGCGCTATACATTTTTGTTATCATTATCGTAATCCGGAAGGCGTCTTGTTTTGCAATGGATCGCAGTAGATTTTGACGTTGAATGAGGAGAATACTGCTAGCCATTTCCCGGATATTCCCTTATGGCATCCAGCAAGGGAAACGCTACGGAATAGTCCTATTCAAATGCCATGACCGGACGGTCCTGTACGGTCATGTGTGAGATAAAACCAAGTCACGAAACACAGCAGTGTTTGAAACTCTGGTTTCGTAGACGGCCGAAGAGGTATCAAAACTAAGCTCTAACGCGAATTCTTTGAAGAAACCGCTTCTTAACTACTACGCCTTGAAATTATCGATAGTTTTGACATGAGTAGGTACTTATTGAAATAATTTGATATTTCCAAAGCACCTTAATGCCTTCCTTCTATTGAGTGTTACGAATTATTATCCATACAAAAAAACATATTTAGCGTGACAGTCTCTCAAATCGCTCAATGAGCTCGATTTCGATTCTAGCAATTTAACCAGATGTAGTATCTATAATAGGTACTCCAATTTACCCGTATGTAGCTATGTCAAAATGTCAATGAATCAAACTGCTGAATTATTTTGTTTCTTTTACAATTTCTTTAATCTCAATAGGCCCCACACTTCTATTGGATCATTGCATTAGAAGAATTTTTAGTTTCTCCGATTGTGATGAGAAAGTTAGAGCAAAAGTTAGTCTATACCTACTACAAAAAGTTCCCTAAATTTAATTGTTGGGAACCAGTGCGGTTGCTAAGGCTAGATTGTGAGTGAGAAGGGCGGGGCTGCCGCTCCCCTTTTGTTATACGCTGTCTCGTTCTAGCATTAAGGTATTGACTGGGGTGGAACTTCCAGTATTTTACCGATATACCACAAGCCGTAGAGCTATACAGTCCTCTGTAATGATGATATAGTGTAGGGATTAATCTACGTATACAGGGTGGATTTTTGAGACGGGGTGTAACAGTAGACAGTAGCCATAACCAGTGTACTTACTTGTAGCTACAAGAAAGCGCCCTTGAAGATCGACTCTAGCTTCAGAAGATATTTTGATCTGCAATCACAGTTTTCAGAATTTTTTTACAATCATTCAAATTCAATAAATACGCTTTATTCATAAAGGCCCCAAGGGAGCACTAATGAAAGTTAAAACAAATGACTCTTACGGTGAGTTTCTGTAACGTTTGTTTACCCCAATCACAGACTAAAACTAATTCTGTCCTTATCTAGAACATAATAAATGACAAAGACGTCAACAGACCCAATCCGTGCTCCAAGTCAATGAAATATGATTGATTGATGTGAGTCAATAAACTTTCCATAACCCCACCGTGTCCGTTCCAGATTGGTATAGGCCGATCAAGAAGAAGGGGAAGTAACTCGACTCGGCATTCTTTTTAAAAATAATTTTTAAACGTTAAACTTATAACACCCATCTAATAAAAAAACTTTTCTTACCTCTTAACTGTAGATACCATGATACTTCAAGGTTATTAGTAATTACCTCTACTCTTACAGGTACCCTACCTTCATTGAAATAATCTAGGTATGCATGATTTTTTTCAACGGAATACACGCCTTTATTAACTAGCTAATACATAAACAATAAATCTAACCTATCTAAATGCATCCATAAAAATTTAATTTTTCAATCATTAATTTCTTTATGGATTTCCAACGTTTATAACTAAATGCATTAAATCGATTAATTAAAATTTCATTTCCTACCTTACGTGTAGTTTTCGACATTTTAATAGAGTTAAGATGCCTACTACTCGTACAATCATTTTTGTGTTAGCTTATATTATAATAGGTAAGTTCTTGTTAGATAAATTAATTTCCACTACGTAGGTAGACCGACGAGTTTTCACACTCGAGTTGACTAAAGTAATTTGTTTCGCTTATATTCTTATTTGCTGCTTTATTATGCTGCTGCCCGCGGGTTCACGCGCGTGGAGATATTTGATTTCATGGGTATAATGATTTTGCGCGGAACCCTAATTATTTTTCTAAAATTAAAGTTCTCCGTAACGGCTGGACCGATTTTGACGGGACTTTCACAGGCAGATAGCTTATGTTACAAGAAGTAACTTAGGCTACGTAGGCAAAGCCACGGGGCGCAGCTAGTATACGCTATATTACTGTAAAGTTTCATAAAAATCTGTTCAATAGTTTTTTGTGTAAATGAGTTACAAACATCCATCCATCCATCCATCCTCAAAAACTTTAGCGTTTGACATATTAGTGTAATTAGTAGAATAGGAAGTACGATTACCCTAACACAATTATCATAATTATCATCTTATCCACGCCCTTTAAGGTGTTCCATTGGACCTCTCAGGATCTCATAAGCCAACCCTAGTTGCCATGGATTGTCAAAAGACAAATCTAAAGAGTCCAATCATGATAGGTATTTCTTTGCATTTCACTCGAATTAAATCGGCAATTATCATTTAGCTAAATATTGGTATATAACGAAAATAGCCAAAATTAATTTATTGCCTGGCAGAAATTAAGACCTCTCTTCGCTCGATCAACAATAAATACCTACAATTTAGTGAATTATCTGGAAAATAAAAAATACCTATTTATAATTATAATCGAATCGATAATGCATTATGGCATCAGTAATAATACAAATAAAGAAATGGAAAAGGATTACCATGTTAGCTAAATCACAAATCCTCTCAATGTGTATAGGTACTATATTAGATGCGTATTAGGTAAGTGTGTTCAACGTTTTATTGGTGTAGGTACTTAGGCTAAGGCTAAGATTCTAAGCGTAGACTCTGGCTTCCATATGTCAAAACTGTATAGAATTTTGACGTATGGAAGCGTAAGTCCACGCTTAGATTCGTCTCTGAATCTCAGCCTAAGATTCAGAGACGAATGAAAGCGTAGACTCATGCTTCCATATGTCAAATATCTATACAATTTTGACATACGGAAGCAAAAGTCCACACTTAGACTCGTCTCTGAATTTTAGCATAAGAGATTCTAGTGCCGTTAGCAGCAACATACTACAATAATATACCTTAACAGTTATCGTTTATTTAACAAATTTACATCAAAATAATCTATTTATATTGTATTATTAAACATGTGAATATATTTGTGATTTCAGTGTTTATAAAGACATCCAAATCTAATTACCTAGACAATACGGCGAGACGAACTAATAGCAAAATAAGACCTCAAAATTATGAACTCTTATACGACGCAACTTCCAAGCATGGACTAGCTGTAAAAGCTAGGTTGGCATCCAAACCGTCCAAAGCATACCAAGCTGGGGTTATAATTTTCGATATCAAGCAAAAGCAGAAAAAAATGCATGCGCTCTACAAAGAAATGCAGGAAGAACCAAATCGGAGTGCAGTAAGTGAAGCAAAGTGACCCTTTGTATATATAAGTTGTTATAGTAAGTGCATCACCTGAGAATTTTTTTAAAAGATGCCGACGTGTTTCTTGACCTTCTTCTTGATCGATCTATACCAATTTGGAACAGGCACTTCAGTAATTTATTTTAACTTTTATGAGTGCTCGCTTGGGACCCATGTGAATAAAGAAATTTGAATTTGAAGGGATAGAACTATGCGAAGTTTTTTTTTAAATGTTTGCATTAGTATATATATTACGTAGGTATTACGACAGTTAGAAACCCCAGAAAAACTGAAAGTTTCTTCTGAGGGATTTGATAGCTTACTTTGCTTACACATTGCCAACAGCTTTTCAGATAATAATAAAGTGATCATGGACAGGACAACGACTGTCGGGTCATAGTAAGATATTATAATTACTTATTGTTTAATTTTGTTGTTTAATTTTGTTTTTAATTGATAAATTCTTAGTTTTTTAATTATCTTATTAAAAAATTTCTTATTGTTAGGATAATTACATAGAATCCGAAAGCGATTTACACTTTTAGCAATTAATCCGCCCGGTGTACTTATTTACAAACTTTCAATCCCAGTAAATTGGCCACCCCGATAACGGGGCATAGGGTGCCAAGCCACTCCAAAGAAGTTTCTCTCTCCAAGGAAACCAATACTCCAAGGAACATTTCACTTTAACTATACATGACACTGACACTTACATGGATGCCCTACCCCTGAGCGCGGTCTCAAAATATACCCCGTATTACTATGTAACTACGTACTTTAGAGCCGAACGGTATTTCACGCGACGATGGCAAGAGGCCTGATGGTATGAAATTAATTCCTTGGAGTCGTAGGAGACCGCTGCATGGTGTGGGACGCAATTGTGTCGACACACTAGCGCCTTCTCACGTCCAATTTACATCTAGGGCAGCGGATTCAGCAGCAGAAGCAGTGGAAAGCCTCGAACAGAGGAAGTATGCATCCCTTGGTGAGGAAACATATTTCTTCTTTTTTGGGGTCGAGACTAGGGCCCCTGGGGACCAGACGCGAGGCTGTTTTTTAAGGAGTTGTCCCGACGCATAATAGATGTGACAGGTGATCAACGAGCTGGCGCTTACTATGGTCAACGTTTTAGTCTAGCTATTCCGCGAGGTAATGTCGCCAGCTTTTTGGGCACCCTATACCTGCTATTATCTATAAGGTTTTGTTTAATTTTGTGATATGTGAGGTTAGTATGGATACATAGACATAGTTTTAAGTAATTTCATTTTAGGTGTTTATTGTAATGTTTAGATAATTACGTATAGTCTATGATGTTTAATTACAATGTAGACAAATTTTATATTTATTTGGATCAAATCTTGTGATCGAATTCAACCGATTGATTGCATTGGTTCCCGTGAACCTATTCAAACAATCGCGGGGACCAATGGCAAAACAATATTACTCGTAGACATGTATGGTAGTAAGTACTAAGACGCGATGTTAGAGCACACATTGAGAAGGCACCGAATGTACCTATGTTCTAACAATCGTAGACCGCACCGCGTTGGGGCTCGTTGGAATTAGAAAAGTTAGGTATAATACGAGTATATGTAATGTAATGTGTGCGCAAGTTTTTAACCTACGTTACAGCGGTTGATGTTGTATGAAAAAATACAATCACTAGCACTAGACATCGAAAAAAGTACTAAATATGCGATGGAAGCTGAACATGAAAACCGAGGTGGCTATAAGGGCTTCTTGAACGATGGTCTTCGGATGGGCAAGCGGAAACAGCAGCGGGTGGTTAATGTGAAAAATGATACTGGACGTCTAAAAAAGGTGAAAAGGTTTTACTATCCTCATATACACACTCAAACAAACACACGACTCCTACCTACACATTATTATGTACGTAGGCATATTTTTTTTAATTGTTAACTACTTAGTGAATATATTATGTTAATAGGTACGTTAGTAATAAATGCGGTTATGTAATGTTAACAATTACCGATCGTGGGAAAGTGGGGTTAAGCCAATTAACTAAGAAAATTTTTAAATAAAAAATTGATATAAATTAATAGGAAACTAATTATCCAAACTCAGAATTCCCTAATACACCATCTTCTCAAAGGCTATGGGACCGGCCGCTTTGCGAGCAAGTACGGAAGCAATTGTTTAATACGTACTTGAGCTCTGCAGAGCGAGCCCGTCTGTTAGCCGTTGCCGAGTGGGAATCGGGCTTGTGGCTTCAGGCTCTTCCATCGCAAAACACTGGAACTCTTTTGGATTCCTCAGCTTTCCGCATCGCGGCATCCCTTCGCTTGGGCGCATCATGCTGTGCTCCGCACCGCTGCCAGTGTGGTAGTGCTGTTGACCGGCTCGGTCACCACGGTTTATCTTGCCAACGAAGCGCTGGCAGAATTTCACGCCACGCCAGTCTTAACGACATAATCCGTCGGGCTTTTGCCAGCGCCAACTGCGCGGCCATTTTAGAACCGAATGGCCTCGTACGTGACGATGGTAAAAGGCCCGATGGAATGACTCTTATTCCGTGGAAGATGGGGCGACCTTTGGTATGGGACGCTACCTGTGTTGACACCCTTGCGCCGTCACATCTTCCCGGTACTCAAAATAAGGCTGGTGCGGCAGCTGAATCCGCTGAGAACCTCAAAAGGCGCAAATATAGTAGTCTTGATAGCAGTTACATATTTGAGCCTTTTGGGGTTGAGACACTTGGACCGTGGGGACCTGGAGCTCATAGAATTTTTAAAGAACTTTCAGGGCGTCTGGTCGAAGCCACACGTGACCAAAATGCTGGCCTCTACTTTGGTCAAAGATTAAGCATTGCCATTCAACGTGGCAATGCGGCCAGCATTTTGGGAACGTTGCCTACTGGTAGCGGATTATTAGATTAAGATTGTAAATAAATTAGTGTGTATTTTATTTAGTTATTATAGGAAATATATTTGATAATAGGAACTTTGATACATTTTTAGAATGTAAAAATTATGTAGATACCTATATAAATTAGATACTTATATTATTTTTTACAAATTATAAAAGAGATTATTTTCTACGGTTTTGCGCCGTGGATGGTACAAAACCGGGTAGTATAGCATGTTTTACCCTCAACGACGTAAACAATAAATTCGTTCAGTTCTTTCGTCCAAGCGATTCGTTGATTACGGGACGTTTAAGCTTATACATAAATAAAATATATATATATATATATATATCCAAATTTTCCTTCAACAACTTCGATTGTGACCAGTTTCATATGGTTTGTTTCGATTAGACTAAAAAAAAGATGCTACTTTTTTTCTAGGGCTAAATTCCTGCTACTTAGCATAATGTAACTTGGCTAAAAACATATATAGATAATCCTCAAGCCAGAGGCCTACACATAATACAAATGTTCAAACCCTATACCAGCCGGTGGCGTACCCAACAAGATGAGGGTATTGCCACGTTGAATTTAGATTATTTTATAATCTGTTATTTTAAGGTTGCTGAAAAGACTGCTGAAAAGACTGCCTTACGCGAAAAGATGAAGAAGATAAAGCACCACGATACCGCACCTGCGATCAAGAAACCACAGAGTAATAGTACTACGACAGATGGATTTGAATTGGATTATGACAACCTTCTTGAATTTTAAATAAACAATTAAAATATATATTGGATTGTTTGTAGTATAATAATCCCTCGTTTATTTATTTCAACTACTATTAAACAGTTTCTAGAAATATGTCTGCTGTGCGTCACATCCATTTCTGATGGGGTCATCAGTATCTTCATGATCCCTGAGAAAATGGGTGAAACTGTCGTAAAAAAAAACTAAAGAGTAAATAATTATAACCTATTTATATTACTATCACGGCATAGTGGAAGTTTCTGAGCAATATTACACTTACGTAAACATAAAAGTATGTATATCATGTGTCAAAAAATATATCTAAGGTAACTAATGAGAATGACTCCAACCACCAGGGTAGGTGTAACTTTTCTGCGGGTGTACCTTTCCATCGCTTTGCTCATTTAGTTTGCCTCCAAGCAGGAATGTGCAAGCATGACGAGCGCATTGTTGTGCCGCGCAGGCCTTTTGTTGCAAGTCCTGGGTGGCTCTGCAATTGTCGTGGTCTGGAGTTATGCTTACCATCAGTCCACCAGGCAAACGACCAGCTCGCCTCATCACTGCATAGTATAAAAAATGACAAAGTTACAGTTATGATTACAAAAGTACCTGCAATCTACATATATTTTTTTTAAATCTGCTGTTTTTAGATACTGAATATCTACTTCAGACCATCAGTCCAAGGTTGAAAGAAACAAAAGCAATCTAAACTACTTTATGCCATTTCAGCGCACACGCATGCTGCTCCAGATCGGGACGGCGGGATACATTAGTTTACTTTTGGTTAAGAATTTGTTATTGTAAGCCATATGGGCGCAGGGCGGCGTGGTGCGGGTTTTTTCCCGGTACGACGAATTTAAGGCCATTGTTAACTATATGGCACAAGCTTGCTGCCTTGTAAAGCTATAACAAGTTGGGATACAACTTAGCGCGACTAATATATTACAGTCATTGCCTCATATAATGTTATGCCAATTTCAAGTTTCTATAGCTCTGTTATAGGATTACAAAATTGCTTAATTTCATACTACATTTTCGTATCATCAAACTTTATAAAAAGTTCTCATGACCTTCATATTAGGCAGGACATGTTTTCAAATTCAAATTAAAAATATACAGTGTCACTGGGAATAACAATTGCACCAAGAACTGGCAAAGGCCATATGCGCGGCACTGCAGCACGCTCTTTACCCTTATATCTAAGTACCTATACGTAGTATTAAGTATCATAAGCCCAGTAATTTCGCTGACTACTTTTCTCGTCAAACCGGAACATATAAGTTTGCACATTAATTACTGCAAGGCGGCCCAGGTAGTCGTGGGGGCTCCGAATTGGCAGCAGACTACGTGAGCAAATAGTGGTGGTAGGTACCCATTGATGACTAAAGGATACTAAGTATCTAGACCCACCCAGCGGGACACACAAAAGTTAGTCCTGCCACCTGGTAAAATTGAGAAAACAATCAGCATTTTATATCATGGAATTCCTTTTCTATTTAGAGTTAGAACATATTTATAAATTTCCAGCCTAACTTGAGCTTTCTATGGAAATTACGAGCTTTCTGTGAGTTCAACATATATATCTATTTCCCGGCGTTATAGAGTCAGGCAGTTTAGTGAGCAGGAATTTATAGAAATGATGGAGGGACCAAAAAAATTGTCTTTTTACTGAATACACAGACTTTAGATATTACAAATAGATCAATAGTAATAATTATAGCATTACCCAATTACATTTAAAGTCTTGTGAATCGTGACAGACTACTGTACCTATATCCTATACCATAAATGTGTTTTTTACTAAACGCAAAAGATACTAATACGGGTAATATTTGGTGCTAAGAGATCTGTGGTGCTAGTCATCACTTAATATGTTTCGAAACACTGCCTTTTTATTACCTATATTATACTTGCTTTGTCTCACACCGTTTTGCAAGACGATTAAATTTAAGCCAAGCATCAAAATCCGGCTGGAGCATAAAATCATCATAATAACCTCCGCAAGGTGTCTATTTCAGACAACTTTATTAAAAGTATTAGCTTTCCCAGCCAGAGTATAATCCTTACAGATCTCTGTTGAACAAGTTCGCCGGACGCTTAATGAATATCGAAATACCAATATTCTGAGAGAACTTGGTTGCTGAGCCCCGGGGTCATCGCATACCGACTTAACTCCACAAGCCCTCAGGAATCTACTTACGAACCAATCGATACTTAATTTATTCTGAGTGCCCCTCCGGTCGGATTAGAGCCAATCGTGTGCTGGCACGGGCATCCTATGAAGAATAGCGCGGTTGGTTTTAGAATAAAATGAGTTTTTACTACTTTTAAATTGCGAGTCAAATATCGGTTTCAAATTTCAGTTCCTCTTCTCTCGATCTCATTGCAAATAGGATTAAATTAGGTGAAATATATAGCTCGAATTGAACTAGTAGGTTAAGCGAACATATGAAATTGCTGTTATGTGGAATTGGTACTTTAAACTAAAATATCTACGGTTAAAGATGTTTTTTCGTAAAGGACTACTAACCTTTATAACATAACAAAAAAAAGTTGGATTAATATCTGCGTGCCATTATGTGAACCTATAGATAATCCACATGTTCTAGCCCTATACCCGTTGGCTGGCAGTGGTTGCTGATGGCGGCATTGCGATCCAGCGTTGAACCCACAGATCTCTTAGTTGAACCAGATATTATGTACCAGCATTTCGATTACGCGTCGCATCAACCAGGCATCTGTTTTTCTACGGCTCCAGGCTCGTTTTCATATTTCAGTTGAAATTTTGAATTCCAATTAGCACATAATTATCCAATGACCAGTTATTCTAGCACCTCTTATGTTGCTTTTTTAATAATTAGAGCACTGCCACCATTGTGTCCTCAGAATAGTAGAACTTTTATATGCGAATTCTTACGTGGAAATAATGCGTCTCAAATGGCTCGCAAAATTCTCGCCATGTATAGGCCAAACGCCTGTCACCACCCAAGACGATTGATCCAATAGCGCAACGTTCACTACATCTTATCTATCTACTCTTATCTCTCTCTCTCTCTCTCTCTCTCTTAATAATGGAGTTTTAATCCTTCAAATTAATCTCGAGGCTTGAAAAACAATGGCTATCACAAAGAAATAAAGAAGATATTATAAACAGATCCATCCATCTTCAATTGCGGCTGAGTTTGCTGCGGCCTACATAATTTTTTTAACAATATTTATATATATATTATTTAATAATATTTATTTCGGCTGATTTACTCTCAGACATACAAAATACCTTCCTTTTATGTAGATATCATTCGTTACCGACTATTAGCTTGGTTAAGTTTATAACATTTGGTATCTTTTAAATATGTAATCAGTGGTGATCCCAAACAAATCCTTTCGTCTCGACTTCACCTCAAACCTTGTTCGATTTGAAGTAAAATGATATATCGTATTCATGCACTACAAAAATCTGAAGAAAGGCGTGGGCTGTTCCAGTGACGAAGCTACAATACGTGTAACAAATTAACCACCTTAGCGTTTTAGGAATAAGAGTTAGTTTTGCTAATATAAAGGCAATAAGAATATTCCTAAGGCACTTCACCACGAATGTCATGGATTAAATCGACAATAAATGTCGAGTGTATTTACTTTACATTTACTCTTTAATTGAGCGGCTGCATCGAGGGACCTGGCTCGGATTCTGTAGATGACAATGCAAGTCGGTAAGCGATGTTATTTATATATAGCATGGCAACCAGCGGTGAGAAGCACCATTCATTGTAAGTAGGTACGTGCATAGTCATAAATCTAGCTGCTTAGGTAACGACATAAACGTAGATACTTGTGTAGATCAAAATATTGTTGATGTTGATGTAAACAACTATCACACAAGTACCACTATAGGTGGTAGGACTAACGGACTTCTGCGTCCGTGTCCGTCTGAGTTGGTACCACCACTTTGCTCATATAATCTGCCGCCAAGTATTAATGTGTTCCGGTTTGATAAGCAAAGTAGGCAGTGAAATTACATGGGCTTAAGAATACCTAAAGTCCGTAATCCGTGTAGGGTTGTGGGCAATCCAGTTGTAGTAATTACACACAGAGCAATAGGTAAATAAATACAGCACCGAAACTCGCTTCCGACTATACAATAAAGCTGTACTGTAACTAGGTCGGAGAAATGTCTGTCTGTCTGTCTGTCTGTTTGTTCCGGGTAATCTCCAAAACGGCTGGACCGATTTTGACGGGACTTTCACTGGTAGATAGCTGATGTTACAAGGAGTAACATAGACTACTTTAATTTTAGAAAAATAATTATGGTTCCGCGCAAAAAAATAAAACCCATGTATTCCAAAATCTCCACGCGGGTGAAACCGCGGGGCAGCAGCTAGTCGATAATATAATGAATAAGGATAATTTTTCTAGTCCCCAGAAGCTCATCTGATTTTGCCAAATAAACCCTTTACACGTTGATAGGTTCACTAAGCTATTTAGCTGCTATATAGGGTAAACGTCCCATTACTCGTCAGTTTCTGAATTTCGCTGTCTTTGCAGCTTTGCCTCGTCTCTGTTTGTTAACTTAGAAATATCAAATTTTTTGACGTGATTACTTATTTATAATTCTTTTCGGTAAATATATTTTTAGTACGATAAAAAAACCACAAGTTATTAAAATAATTGAAAAACTGAAAAATCAGTGAATTGTACCAGTATCCGTCAGATTTGTCCTAATTTTCGTCAAAATGTCCCAGAACTCGTCAATTTTTAACATTATTTTGAACTCTGTAACCTTGGTATTAAGGTTCATTATTAAATTGTTTTTTGGCGATATAACCGTCAAATTAAAAATATAGGGCAAAAATATACCCAAAATAACCAAACGCGTCGAATGCCTAGGACAAAAAAAGATTAAAGAATATTGCACCAAACGAAACCAATTTAATCAAGCTGTTATAATAACAAGTTTTTTGTGAAAAATATAAATAAATATACAAATATATTTTCCAGAAAAGCTTTTTGTAAAATACGTAATGGGTTCTGTAGTCTCGTAGCAACCTTCCGGTTCCATCATCGGCATCCTAAATATCGTCTAGGATCAGAGTACTTGCTTTACAAGAATCAAACGAACCCCAAACTCAATGGGGTTATGACATTACGTTACAACGTTACTATGGCCACCTTCCGGCTCTGTTATCAGACCAACTCAGTGATATAATTATATTGCATTGTAATCCGATTTACATATGTATGTAATTTTTCGGCTCAATCGAACATCGGGAAGTGGGCCAAATTTAAATTGCAAGATTTGATTTGCTTTGCTGGTCAGGGATTCCTTTTCTTCCAGGGTGTTAACCAGAAACAGGGGGTTAGGAAGAGTGATGGGTATTTGGGCATCTTTATGCATTTTCAGCTTCAGGGAGCGCACCTGAGGTCTTGAAGAGTATACTGGAGTCTCACTAAGGTACGCTACATCCAATAGATTCAGGTTTGCGCACAATAACTCCTGGCTGATGGTTGCTACCAGGCTTAAGCAATTGTACCTTAGCTCGAACAGGTTTTCCCTGTCGATATAAGGCAATTGGTTGTGATCTTTGACGAGTGCATCTTTATTAACATCTGACGGTCGAGTGGCCATGAATATGCCCCAAAGTGGTTCATAACAGCCTCATCAACCATTAGAAGGTTGCATCTGACCGGCTCCTTAAACCCATTTACTAAGATCAAGACCATAGTCCGCACCTTGGTTTTTACATAGTGTCTAATGCAGTGCGCAAGCTTCTCTCTTAGATCTTTATTTGCCTCAGTTGTAGTGGTGACTATTCCGTCATTTTCTACGTCGAAGTTCCCAACCAGCCCTATTGTTTTACCGCATCCTGGAACCCCATGTACCCAATTGATTTTCGGTACTACCCAATTTTCCAAAGCGTCTTTGAAATGATATCAGCCATCTTCAGAATCTTATCATCCAGCGTTATCTTCGTGCACCGGGCTGTAACTACTATGGTGTCATTTCAATGGACTCTCGTTCCAGCGTACGGCGAGTCAACGCCCTGAGGATGCCTCGTGTAGAGGCGAAACACGTGTCGAAGGTCGGTCTTAGTTCGGTCCATGCTGAGAAATGTCGCGTCACTAACCATACTGACAAAGGATATTGCAGTTCAGCGTTGCGAGTAACTAACATTTTGTATTAACAAATTGACTAACTTTTTTGAGTTCTACGTTTAGAGTTCTAGCCGTGCCGGAGGTGGTTCACATATTCCAACCAAGGGTTTTTAACAAACTAAAAAATACTAATTGCTGGTTTTAAAGTCCATCGTTGCGAGCTCAAGAAAGTTTTTTATTTTTATAACAAACTAACCCAGGTTTCGTTGTCCAGCGTCGCGCGTTACGTTTGGTTAAATTCAGTATAGATTGAAATTAGGCCATTAGACAGTCTTTATCGCGGAATTAAAACTATAAATTACCCACATTATATAATCTTATTTAAAATGGACTTCCGCAAAGTAACGCCTGATTCCATCAAATATATTTCAATGGACGTTAAAGCGTAGTCGTCCTGCTAGAAGGACTTCATGATGTTCCGGCAGGCAATATAATTAATCTCCTTACTTGCTCTTACGATAGCCTGAAACTCGATAAAAGCGTTGATTGCGTGGTCTAAGGGCGTCGACGCTGATATGTGATTAGGTGGACTGACCTCTTCCTTGTCGGCTCTCGTTAGTGTGTCTTAGGGCTGTTTAGGACCAAGGGGGATTCCTCAAAAACTGAACCAAAGCGGCTGCCTGTCTTTCCAGTGGTTGGATAGCTCTTTATCTCGTTCCCTGTGTTGCTACGCTGATGAAGATCATAAAACCTCTGAATCTCCTTTCCCGGTTCCTCTCTTTAGGAATGCCTCTTTGCTGTTCTGAGGCTATCACAACTGCTACTTTCTGTTGTAAGAGTTCCGAGTCACTCTGAGTAGTCAAGTTCATCGCTATAGCTGTGTCGTGTTTCGGTACTTTGAGTATGCTTAGGTCTTCTTTCCTGTTCTCGTACACGACCACCTCATGATTTATGGACGCTTTAATGCGGCCGATGTGGTGAGCGACTTCGCCTTTTTCGTACTCGACTGCCATTGGGTGTAGACGGTCAACACACCCACAAAGTGAGACTACTCTCACTTTGTGGGTGTGTTGACCGAACCTGGTTCGGCCTCTCCGAGTTTTGAGAGCTTTGAGAGATTTGAGTTAGAATGAGTTTTGAGAGATACCTGAGCAAAAGGAGTCTTCTCACCCCATTCGAATAGTGCGATCGTCGTTTTTTGACCGCATTAATGGATATTAGTGGTCTGCTATTTCCGTCACAGGTAACGCGTTATACGTTTTACGTTTCATGCTCATTCGGGTGGTGCTTCCGTTCAGCAGAGAGGCTAAGCTTGGCGATATTAATGTTTCCGTGCTCCCGCTTTGCAGAAGCTTATTCAGTCGTCCATGATATTGAATATTATATGAATTACTTAAATAACCTAAAAATTAATATGGAAACAGTAATTTTCATCGTTAGCTATAAAGTACATAATTTGATTATAACATTTTATAAAATAATTTGATATTACTCATTACTTTGCTTGAAATATTACTTTACTTAACAAAATACTAATGATGGGTCAGGGAATTCCATGTAAATTTTAGTGGTCGATCTAAGTGTCCTATATTTGTGCTCACTCTACTGGGCAGGGAAAGTCATACGCACGAAGTTACGTCATATATTGCTTTAACTACGCCACAATAAGAGCTGCCGTACGGGCACGCGGTTGCAAGGTGGTGGTACGACTAGCGCCAAATTGCGCGTTTTGCCTCGCTTGCAAAATATCAACCTGTAACGCATGCCCCTACAAAATATACAAAAAAGAAAAACCGAAAACTTTTATTGTAAGTACTTATTATAACTATAATTTTATATAAAAAATAGAGACGGTCTTATCGGTAACCGTAATTCCATAATTGATTATAGAGGTAATTATCTTTAAATAAAATAAAAGGAATAGTTTTTGGAACCCTCAATTAATTTACTTAAATAAAAATCTGACCGCCACCTCCACTATAATAAAACCGCAAACCGTATCACTGCACAATAAGGTTCAAAATATAGTCTATGACGATATTACGCGCATTTTGTTAATCATGTCCCAGTTACCGTCAAAATAATATAAATACTGACGGGTACTGGGTCAGATTGGGTATTTTAAGTACGAATACCTGTCATACACATAAATAAGAAGCTAAAAATAAAAATAGCACAATTTTATAGGTTATGACGTTAGAAAATTAACTTGAGCGTTTCACAAAAATATCACACTTACCAAAACGGCCTCCTGGTCCTGTGAAACTTGGAAACAAAAGTGGTGTGCAGGACTACACTTTCAGTTACTAAACTTCCCAAAAAACACAAATTTCAAAATCGCTAACTTTGATAGCTCCTTTCTCCGGAACCATTATAGATATAACTAAATGGTGCCATTTTAATTATGAAGTATATTATTTTAAATATATTGCTATAAAAATCTTTCATTAAGCTCTCGTTTAAAATAAGTAACTGGCCTTTTTTTACAATCTGACGAGTATTGGGACATTGACGACATTACCAGCGTTTACCCTACGCCCTCTGTACTTGAGACCCAGTTCTAATCTAGGTCTAGCACATACTCCATCACCGACCACATCATCGCTGATAAGGCGAGTTAGTGGTCAGATGCTAAACTTTATAGTTAAAAAGCGTTGTGACAAGTAATTACCACGTCCGTAGTAACGTATAATACCCCCTATAGCCTACTCTGTGCTACCTTCGACGTTCGTAGTACCTCGATACATAAATCGCGGGCACCCACGCGAATGTTCGTAGCGTTCCACGTCTGTGCCCGCCCTATGTACAGAAAGTACATAAGTGGTATATTGATTGTTGGTTATACATAAGGGTTGGGGAGGACCGCTCGATAAACTGGAGGGTAAGACGCATGCGTGCTGCCCCGAGCTGCGACCTGAAATGAACGGTTTCGTGGAAATGGGTGCAGATGGTACACTCACCATTTAACCATTCGCCAATAAAATAATATTCTAATCGAAAATACAATTTTTAATGTCTTGTCTAAGATGGGGTGCCAAATTTCATCATTTTTCCTAGTTTTTCAAAATTTTTCCAAGTTTGAATTAGGGTTTAACATATTCAATGTTATTTATTCATTTTTTCAGTGTGGTTCGTATTTTTTTCTCTAAATTGATAAAAACTATTTCAATATACAATGTTTCCGGGTATGAACTAGCAACATTGAACAACATTAAATACCTACATACATCACATCAACTATTTTAAAAATCATGCGCCACTGTGAATTGAAATAGTGAAAAAATTTGGGGTTTGGATAAAAGAAAGTTTCACTAATTAACTGGCTTTAATAAATTCTGCAAATAGCAGTCATTAACAGAATAACGGTAAAGTAAGTAAGACCTATTGAATCTACCTAGTAAAGTGATAAACTATCCTTGATTCTGGAGTGATGAAAGTGGGGCATCTGTAACTTATCTAACACGTGTAACGGGTGACGTTAGATCTGCAGGTAGAGGGTGTGTGATCTAGGTAGACCTCTCAACTCTTTGTTTGAGATCGTAGGTAATTAGCTCCTGCACTGTAATATTTATATTTACTAGTTTACGTGCAGGACCATTTACTATATTGATCTTTCAATTTTCTAGACGAAAGATGATCTTATCTTTAGAAGTAGCTTTTTGATCTAAACCCAATAAAAACATCAATTCTCGGGGGGTCTGACCAAAGAACGAAATGTTATAAGTAGTAACCCCCCATTCAAAATCAATTAACAAAGGGAGGTTCTCCAACCAAAATTTATACAACTAAAATGCAAACTTACGCAGCTGTAATAAAGTGTATATTTAAATACAAATGAAAGGATGAAGGAAGAGTACTTCAATATTTTTTTATAAATTTTGTTAATGCACAACAATAGACCCGTTTATTGGCCGTTTTGTAGATCAGTAACTGTCACAAAACGTTTAGCTATCTCATCGCTGCTCTGTCGACTGTGTAAACATTTCCACAAGAGAATCAGCCGACCTACAAAAAATCTTTTGGAGCGACAGTTTCAGTTGATGTGTGGGGGGGTATAATATGTTTCATGTGCAATGTGCATGCTTTCAGATTACTTTTTTTTCTTCAAATGTATTTGTGTAGTTGTGCTTTTTATATGACACTGAATTTTATAGTGCTAATTGATATATGGATGGTCTCTAAACAATATACTTACCTAAAAATACAATTATCCCTAATATTAAAAATGCGAAAGTGTGTACCTATGTTGGTATGTAGTTCTTTCACGCAGCAAGGACTTCTAAAAAGCTTGACTTTTCATCGACATTCAAAGATTAAAATAGTATAACTCATGCTATTTCCAGCTTTCAATCCAAAGAAAATTCCAATCAAGATAGATCAGGTTCCATTTTTTCAAATAAAAGCTATAAGTACTAAAATCTACTCATTTAATTGGAATTTTACAAACAATATTAATGTTTGCATCATCATCGACCGAGGGTAGGAATTAAGTCAAGTCCTAAACTAAAAATGAGGAAGTAACGGTTAAACTTATAGAAGCCGATGGGAATAAGAAGTTAAAAATCCGTTATCTTCCTTTAGAAAAAAATAAATAAATCCTTTTACGAACTATTCACTGTGACGCCTCCATTCAGTAAGCGCTAACTATGTTATCTAAGTCAGTTATACAATTGCAAAAAAGTCGTATCTGAACAGGATGGGCAGATCTCACCAGTCACCATCACAAGCGAAGAGCTGAAGTCATTTGAACAAATAAAGCTTAATCTCTATTGTGTCGTCAGTCGCAATAACACAGGACAGTGAGTTCGTATTCCAACAATGGGAATTAGAAGTGTGGGCCATTGTGGCAAATTGGGCATTCCCTCGTCCGTGAAATCGTCGTGAAAACTGACAGCGGGCGTTAATAAAAACATGACAACATGTCAAAACTGACCAGATTTGGTCGACGACAAGTGAGGCGCATTGTTACGAGTTCTATAGAATTCCGTGTGGCCCGTCCTCAACTACGTGGGCCGTGAGGCCCAGAGGTGTTGAAGAATGAAGACATGTTTGCGCATCGGATTGTTCCTTTGGATAATCTGGAGGGCTCAAAACGAAGCACGCCCACCATTCAAGAAACTTGACGGAAACGTGAACTACTCTAATAGATCTGTAATTAAAAATTGAAATGGTATCTAGGTCGTGCAGTCACGTTTCTAATTATTATCATCACAATAGGAACCGATTATAGGGGATTAAGATTTTTTCAATATTATATAAGAAAACGAGATGGTATGGGCATAGAGAAATAAGTATATTAGTCTATGGCATGGGTAAAAATGCCTCTGCAGTGGGAATAACGCTCGAAATGGACGGCTACGGACTGTTCATTATAGAAATAAAGAAAAGAAATTGATGATTCTTGAGAATCTACTTACGCTTTCTTTGTACCTGTATTTTTAAAACTTTTTGAATGTCGGTGTTCGTGGTTGTACAGTGGCTTGTTGAAATCAGCATACGTCTACGAAGCAAATGACTCGTGACCACCAGAGTACTAGAGATCACTTCACTCGGTGCTCACGTGACTCCAATACCAACTTTCAAGCCCATTGCACCCAAGTTCTTATCAGCCAAGGTACCTACTTTCCCTTTATCTAGTTAGCTTTAAAACTTTTATAAACAGATTAAAGAAAATATTAAGCATATTTTATTCAAATTCTTAATTCTTTATCCACATCAAAAATGGAAGGTATCACTCATGATAGTTAAAAATTGGTATGTATAGACCGATCAAGAAGAAGCGAAAGAAACTGGTCGACGTTCTTTTGAATAAAGTTTCTACAATGTTTCTAATTTTAACAATCATGTTTAAAATTTAAGGCCGAGTAATAGAATAGCCGCCAGGAGGCTCCTGATGAGCTGTTTGCCTCCATGCTTCTTTGCCATCTACATAATTCTATTAACTATTGAATAATACACTATTCATAACACGCTTTTTTAATTATATCATTCATATGTGGTAACTCAGTTATTGTTTTAGGAACTTTACTGTAGAATCTAATACCTTTAACGATCGATCTAAAACCCAGGTACCTAGGTACTACACTTTTGTGTATTTATATTATATAGATACATCACTTATCAGCAAAAAACGTATAAATTTCTGTACGTCGTTGTAACATATAATAATTATTGTTCTCATTACCTAATAGTGATACTGAGTGATTTTTATCTCACTTTCCAAGTGAACTCATGTGCCAGCAAGTGTGGCGGAACGTCATTGTAGTGTGTATTATGCAAATTTGGAGATAATTTTACGCGAGTATACAACTATTATAATACAGTGCGTTTGGGGTGTGTGGAGAGTGCAGCACCACGCGACTGTAAGTTTAGTGTTGTCGTGGCTTAACTGTCGGGTATTTGTAGTGGCTTCAGCGGGAAGCTGCGAGTTTACTTTTCCCGCACCTGGGTGACGAAGCTTCTGTCACAAATTACTCTGTTTTGTGATTCTGTCTCTAAATTTGACTGCTTGTCACTATAAAATAAAATTCTAAACTTTTTATCGTGTAACGTTAGAGTTTAAGGTTATGAAAATATAGGATATAAAAGCGCAGTTAAGCTCTCTATATGACGAAGCGACCCAATTAGCGGCTGTTAATTTTCTTTTACCTATATGATTATAAACCGTCAGTCCAGTCAGCTATAGTGTAGTTAGTTTTCGTGTTGCATTTATCGTGACGCATTGAATAGTTCTTAGATTAAGACTATAATGCCTGCCTAGCTCTACGTTTATTGTGATAATGGAACATATCTTCGTGGAGAAAGACTCGGATGTGGGTCAGGCACACTGGGGCAGGCATCAAAGTTATTTTTTAGCAATGTCACAGTTTTGTTTCTACGCTGACAGATAACATCCTATCCTTCTTATTCTATCCTACTTTCTATACTATATAATATTATAAATGTGAAAGTTTGTTTGTGTGGGTGTTTGTTACCACTAATCTCCGTAAAAACGAAACCGATTTTGATGAAATGTGCTATGTAGTTAGTTAAGGTTCTGGAATAACAAATAAGTTATGAAGATAAATACCACGCGGGTGAAGTCACGAAGAACCACATTAGCGGCCAGTGTTGATGACGTATATTGCGCTATTGGTGGATGTTGCGCTGCACGTTGCACGCACTGTTTCCCGCTGTCGCTGCGCCTATGCTCATGGTCGCGGCCATACGCCCGCATCGCTGCTGCCTTATCCAAACACGCGGCTCTAAGTATAACCGCGGCTTAACGCCAACCACTTCACGTTTCGAGTGACAAATTTTATTAAGCTCGGTTTTACGGGAGACTTTACATAAATATTTATGTACAGAGAATTTTGAAGCGCCGCTATGTAAGTACTCAATAGCTGGTAGGTATAGATAGGTACGTCCTACTAAATATTGGCTACTTTCATGTACACTTAAGTAAGTAATTAAAATATTATTAAGTAAGTTTATGTAATTAATTTATCTATGACTAAGATATATAAATTATGTTACAATACAAGTATGTCTTTTACCGTCCCATGGCAAAATATATTAGACTACGGTCTGCTTTTCTGTACTTGTACTATAATGTAAACAAACTCGCCAGTTGCTAACCATTGTTCTTCCGATCGCTAATCATTTGAATTTGTATATATATCTATGTCATTGGTCTGAGCCACCATATTCATTTACATTGTTGGAGCACTAAGAAAATCTCCACAATACCTAAAATGTTTATTACAAGGAATAAAAACTGCCAGTTTTTTTCCTTTTTATATACTTACCTTTAGCAATTTTCTTTAGAATTTGTTGTAAAGAAACATACGAGATCAAGACAGAGAGGAAAACGGAAGATTTTTAGCTGCTGCTGTGGTAGGTGGTACGATAAAAACTCACTGCTCGTCATACCAACTTGACCGATGAAGGTGACATTACATTATCTAGGAAATACGTATACGCGAAGTAGGTATGTTACTAGCGTCGATTACTTTGATATAATTATCGAACTAACATAAGGCAGCCCATACAACTAATGTATGATTGGTGGATAAGCATCAATCAGGGACCACGCGAAAGCCATGGAAACACCCGATCCGCTGGACGCATATCATACTGTATATGGTGGAGAAATCTAATGGAGATATCAAGTCCGAACGGTATAACCGTATCACGGTTATAGGTAGTGCAGTTAGGCACCACAGCTGCTATTATATAGGCAAGAGGGGAGTGTTTTCCACTATATAGTTATGCCATCATTGTAGAGTTTTACACCCACTGATCAGTCAATGGGTTATTGATGATCGTCATCATCCTCATACGCTCCGACTGCTGGGATATCGGCATTATATCAGACAAAGAGTATGGGCCATAATGCAGCACACGAACCCATACAGCTTGGTGCATGTCACATGTCCTTTAACTTTGTGGTTCTTGATCATGCGGGTTTCCTCACGATGTTTTCCTTCACTGTTTTAGAGCGTATATGATAATGTATAACTTGATATACTTAATTGGTGCGGGCCCAGTCGAGATTTACACATTCCCGCTCGGCCACACTCGCTCTTTTGATGACCAAAGATCATCATTAACTCATATAACCTCCAGCCGTAGTAAGATCACGACATACTAGTATTATACCTGCTTATAGAATATCTTGAAAAGTATATATCAAAATAATATTTTGTAAGTGTTTTGTAACTAAGCCTGTGGAATCTAATGAAATTAATTTGTTTTGATGTCTTTGAAAATTGGTAGCTAGTATATATAGCTACTGTGGAAAGATAACTGAAAAATAAACTACTATCTCTGTTACTACCTCGGTTCGTTTATTCGTTTATTAATCACAGCCAACAGAACCATAGCGACAGCTATAAAAGATATATTTTCGTAAAGGTTCTTCGAAAGCCACGAAACCTCGCTTAACAACACTGAGAATAAATTTTCCCGTTGAACAAATCCGATGAAAATCTACGCGAAAGTTATCTTGTCCATGGAAAGCTGTTCCCAGTAACGTTCCAACTCTCAGCAGTTATTAGATAAATAAAGCGTTATTTATCGGAAGATATAAACAAAAATAAACACGAATGAGGAGTCAGTGGCGCGCCTGGGTGCTACTGCCCTGACACCGCTCTGTTTATCTTGTATTTTAACCATATCGGGCACAAATAACAGACAGCAAACCTTGGAGTGTGGTATCGTATAGCCCATGTGCGTAGCAAGGGGATATAGATAGAGGAGAGGCGTTAGTTGGCGTAAGTCCCAAATCTTAACTTGATAGTTAAACAGTTTTTTGAGAAAAAACTTTTGACACAAGTTTTTTCTTATTTTTCTGAAATGCCTTCCATGTACCTTATATAAAATGCATCATAAGATCTTGTTCAAATCTAGATAAGAAAAATATAATCTACGAGACTCCTCTTAGAATACCTCTACAATGTTGTTACGCAAGGTGTGGAACACAAATAATAAATCCATCTAATACAAAAACTTGCCCTTTAGGCTTCCGCGTTTACCTAATCATAATATTATATAGATACAGACAGTATTAAAATCACTTTGATATTATTTTAACTAGTTTCAGTTACGATCAACTCATTATCAACGTAATGTATACATAATTAAACAGTCAATAAATGTTACATGTGGTTTGGAATGATTTTTAATAATCACCTTCATAAAGTAACAGCACCTATGATGCGTCTGAAAATATCAAAACCCATGAACGAAGGAAGCGAATTGAGGTAGTTTCGAGGTACTTACAAAAATACGAAGGTAGACACGTCTATAAAATTATTCACAATTACCTATACCTATTTACGAGCAGTGACTAATATATGATATTTTTTAAAGTATTTATACATACTTACTAATACTATACTTATACAGGATGAGTTTGAATTGGTATGTTATCCAGGAAGGGGGTGATTAGGACCATAGTTGACCAAAAGTTGTGAGAATCGACATTTCTAGATTTACCTACATTTTGCTTCCATTTCTCTCTATGCTTAATTAATTCTAGGTTTTATCGTCAAAACTAAACATAAACTACCGTAGAGCTAGGGAACTAAATTCCTATAAAGAATGATAATCTAACATACTATTTACAATTCAGTATCAATTCAGTTCGGGTAGACGAATGTTGCAGAGGCCCGCAATTAGAGTCATTTTAACTTTCATAAGAGCTCCTTTGGGTCCTATTTGAATAAAGACTTTTGAATTTGAGTAAAATATGCTTCTCCTCTAAAATATGGCTAAACAGATTCTTCTTACAACTAGATTTGTGTAAAGACATAAATTATGTATTTTGTGTTTCTTGCAACATCCCAATTAGACTTTTTATGTTGTTGGAAGGCATATGGACATCCTTGACGATGGCGTGTGCCAGTGGTAGGGACGTCGCAGCCAATCTAGTTTCATGGTTTGTATTCACTGCACTTGAACTTTCAGTGAAGGAAAACTTCGTAATGCCACCATAGCTTGGTGGAAGGTCATCTAGTGCTCGTCTGGGATTTCACCCTCTAAGTAGGTGAAACCTTTGGCCACGCACTTATCGGTGTGTTCCGGAAACTGCATTCTCGAGCCAATCCTAACACAAGTTTAGCCGTGTAGGGGAGAGAGGGGCTGGAAGTTCCGATTTTCAAACAACATGAAGTTTTATTATGAAAATGAAGGATTTGATTTTCGAAATGTGAAAATATTAAACCGATGTTTATCGTGTTTTGTATTAATATAGTCACTTCTACTTATATCTCAATAGTTTTTTTTACAGGAGAAAATTTATAACAAATTTCGGAGCGGAACATTCAGCCCCACTTTGGGGCGAGTTGTTCCACCATTGAGGCAAGTTGTTCCGCCTAGATTATGACCATATACTGTCAGAATAACATAGGTTTTCTTAAATAAAACAACCATTTTTATAATTGTATGTATGTAACGCTTATAGTATGCACAAATAAACATTAAAAAACAAAAAAACTTTACTGGTAACCTCCAGATAAACTTTTTTTATTTTGTTAAATTATAACTGAGATCTATTAACTTATAGATCTTATCAGATACATAACTAAGCTTATAAAAACAACAAAACATAACTGTAGAGCTCCAGATAAACTTTTTTATTTAGTTAAATTATAATTGAGGTCAATGATCTTCAATATCTTATGAGATGCACAACTATCTAAACTTTAAAAAACCATAAAACACATCTGGTAACCTCTAGAATCTAAATTAATTATTTTTATATAGTCCCAAGGTAAAAACTAGCTTGGGTTTATAACCATTGGCAGGATATATGCCAGCTTTTAATTTTGTAAAAAAAATCGATGTTACTTCATCTGGCAAATTTCAAGTTCTCTAGCCATAGTTTTAACAGGTTTTCCCTCCTTGATGACACGGCATTTGCAGCTTGATGCAATAATGTTTCGGAGGGTTTGCCTCTCTTTGTCTTACAGTTGTAGTTTTGCAAGCTTAAAAAAAGAAAAATGGTCATAAGAATTGAAAATACGACTAAAAGTATGTAAGTTACAATGGGGTAAGTTGTTCCTAGGAACAACCAGCCCCTCGAAGGAGGAACTTATGGCCCCAAATTTCGTTTTTATAAGAAAATTGACATACTGGCAAAGTAATAGAAATAATTAAAAATTACTCAAACTATAGGATACCTTACTAATGCCACTATAATTTAGAAAAGTTACGTATGAATCGGTTCTTAATAAACAGAGATAGACCAAAAAGTTTAGACATGAAAATATTTACTTACGTGATGTTTTGACAGCACCATGTACATAGCCAATTAACCGACGTCACCGGAATAACTAAAAGGGCTACCAGCGCGGCACGTCACCTGACGCTTTAATAACGCCCTTCACATGAATCGCTATCTCTTTTCCTTACAAAGTTATTGCCGTCGGAACAACTTACCCTGGTAACTTCCAGCCCCGCTCTCCCCTACTATTAATTATTATATGGTTTAGCGTACCTGTTCACTATCCTCAATCAACCATATCGTCGCTGAAGACTAGACGAGAGAGTGGTTTACCTTTTTCATACATTGTAACGGGATATTTACCGTGATTATTGTTGAGCGATGAGCACCCGATATTTACTGTTTAGTGAACATGATGCTTGCAACAGCCTCGACCATATTCCGTTAAATTTTTAAAACAGTAAATAACCATGAAAGTTTAAAAACCCTAATAAATCCAGTATAATAAAATCAGATGAGATCGTGGTAGAATATAAGCTTAAATCGTTCTCCCCAACCACCTGCTTCCCATCTTCCCTCCTGCGCTTATATCCTAGAGCTCATTGGATGAAGTCATGGTAGAGTAGGTACCTAAGCTCATTTATTATTCTTCCCAACCCTTTCTTCCCTCTGATACCTGCGCTTACATCCTAGAGCTCCTCGGATGAAGTCACGGTAGAGTAAGCTTATATTGTTCTCCCCAACCCCTTTCTTCCCTCTGATACCTGAGCTGACATCCTATAGCTCAAAAAGATTTGCACATACTATACCCACCTATAACTTAATTACTTATCACCCTACAATTTATAACCCGCTTATTATTAATAGTTAATCCTTCTCAAACGGTGGTTAGCCTGGTGGTCAATAAATCGGCCTTAAACGACTGTTTACGTTTACACTCAGTAGATGCTGGCCCCATGTGCAAGCCAGATTGCAGCTAGCGGGTAACCAACCGCGCCCAACGTATTAAAAGGTAAACCCATACTGTCAGTTGTTTTGTTTTTTGGGAATTATCAAGCAAAGGTTTAATTTACTTGTTCTATAGATAGCCTGAACTAAATCGAACACACAATTCTATTATATAATATTTTGTGTATATTTACGTTTTTACAAGTAATAAAACTAAGTAGATAAACATAAAAAGCAAAATCTTTATCTAAATAAATATTTCATCAAACTCGTAACAGCCGTTTGCGAAATAAATTTATGTATATAGGTACTACAGTATACATATGCTTATATAATTATACAAGAATTGCTCGTTTAAAGTTATTGGATATAACTATTCATGATATAATATTGTATAGTCTGTATGGATTTTATTATACTAAATCGATGTCGTTGTTACTGAGATACTTGATAACACACATACCTACACAAACTTTCACATTTATAATATTAAGTAGTAGGAGTAGGATAGGAAGTAGGATGTGTTCATAATATAAAGGTGAGATATGAAGGTCGATACGTTGGTAGGAGTAGGATAGGAAGTAGGATGTGTACATAATATAAAGGTGAGATATGAAGGTTGGTACGTTGGTAGGAGTAGGATAGGAAGTAGGATGTGTACATAATATAAAGGTGAGATATGAAGGTTGGTACGTTGGTAGGAGTAGGATAGGAAGTAGGATGTGTTCATAATATAAAGGTGAGATATGAAGGTCGGTACGTTGGTAGGAGTAGGATAGGAAGTAGGATGTGTACATAATATAAAGGTGAGATATGAAGGTTGGTACGTTGGTAGGAGTAGGATAGGAAGTAGGATGTGTACATAATATAAAGGTGAGATATGAAGGTTGGTACGTTGGTAGGAGTAGGATAGGAAGTAGGATGTGTACATAATATAAAGGTGAGATATGAAGGTTGGTACGTTGGTAGGAGTAGGATAGGAAGTAGGATGTGTACATAATATAAAGGTGAGATATGAAGGTTGGTACGTTGGTAGGAGTAGGATAGGAAGTAGGATGTGTTCATAATATAAAGGTGAGATATGAAGGTCGGTACGTTGGTAGGAGTAGGATAGGAAGTAGGATGTGTTCATAATATAAAGGTGAGATATGAAGGTTGGTACGTTGGTAGGAGTAGGATAGGAAGTAGGATGTGTTCATAATATAAAGGTGAGATATGAAGGTCGGTACGTTGGTAGGAGTAGGATAGGAAGTAGGATGTGTTCATAATATAAAGGTGAGATATGAAGGTCGGTACGTTGGTAGGAGTAGGATAGGAAGTAGGATGTGTACATAACATAAAGGTGAGATATGAAGGTTGGTACGTTGGTAGGAGTAGGATAGGAAGTAGGATGTGTTCATAATATAAAGGTGAGATATGAAGGTCGGTACGTTGGTAGGAGTAGGATAGGAAGTAGGATGTGTACATAACATAAAGGTGAGATATGAAGGTTGGTACGTTGGTAGGAGTAGGATAGGAAGTAGGATGTGTTCATAATATAAAGGTGAGATATGAAGGTCGGTACGTTGGTAGGAGTAGGATAGGAAGTAGGATGTGTTCATAATATAAAGGTGAGATATGAAGGTCGGTACGTTGGTAGGAGTAGGATAGGAAGTAGGATGTGTTCATAATATAAAGGTGAGATATGAAGGTCGGTACGTTGGTAGGAGTAGGATAGGAAGTAGGATGTGTACATAATATAAAGGTGAGATATGAAGGTTGGTACGTTGGTAGGAGTAGGATAGGAAGTAGGATGTGTTCATAATATAAAGGTGAGATATGAAGGTCGGTACGTTGGTAGGAGTAGGATAGGAAGTAGGATGTGTACATAATATAAAGGTGAGATATGAAGGTTGGTACGTTGGTAGGAGTAGGATAGGAAGTAGGATGTGTACATAATATAAAGGTGAGATATGAAGGTTGGTACGTTGGTAGGAGTAGGATAGGAAGTAGGATGTGTACATAATATAAAGGTGAGATATGAAGGTTGGTACGTTGGTAGGAGTAGGATAGGAAGTAGGATGTGTTCATAATATAAAGGTGAGATATGAAGGTCGGTACGTTGGTAGGAGTAGGATAGGAAGTAGGATGTGTACATAACATAAAGGTGAGATATGAAGGTCGGTACGTTGGTAGGAGTAGGATAGGAAGTAGGATGTGTACATAACATAAAGGTGAGATATGAAGGTTGGTACGTTGGTAGGAGTAGGATAGGAAGTAGGATGTGTTCATAATATAAAGGTGAGATATGAAGGTCGGTACGTTGGTAGGAGTAGGATAGGAAGTAGGATGTGTACATAACATAAAGGTGAGATATGAAGGTTGGTACGTTGGTAGGAGTAGGATAGGAAGTAGGATGTGTTCATAATATAAAGGTGAGATATGAAGGTCGGTACGTTGGTAGGAGTAGGATAGGAAGTAGGATGTGTACATAACATAAAGGTGAGATATGAAGGTTGGTACGTTGGTAGGAGTAGGATAGGAAGTAGGATGTGTTCATAATATAAAGGTGAGATATGAAGGTCGGTACGTTGGTAGGAGTAGGATAGGAAGTAGGATGTGTTCATAATATAAAGGTGAGATATGAAGGTCGGTACGTTGGTAGGAGTAGGATAGGAAGTAGGATGTGTTCATAATATAAAGGTGAGATATGAAGGTTGGTACGTTGGTAGGAGTAGGATAGGAAGTAGGATGCGTACATACCTAATATAAAGGTGAGATACGAAGGTTTAAGTGAATAAGTGTTTAAGATTGATTTTGGCGTAAATTCCTGCTACTAGAGATGAACCTGACTGTACAAAGTGGCAGCATATCCCCTATCAAACAGAACAGAAAGCCGAATAGAAACATATTTCAACGATATCTGAAACAAATTGTGTGCGAGATAAAATAACACAAATCCTTTATCTCTCTGCGTTCTTACGCCTTCGGCATAGAGGCGAGAATACAATGCAAAATAATAATTATCCTCTTTCTTTCCACGGGTTGCCAATATTAGGGGCGTTGTGTTTGTACAAGGGATATCTGTGTGTATTTAATGTTAAAATAAGTCGTCCGAAATTAGGCGTGGAAGCTAAATCTAAATGGCAGCTGTTTGCTTTTAGCTGACGGTAAGGCACCACTTGAAGAGAATGCGAATCAAATTGTTGAAACTATTTATCGAAGACTAACTGAAAATTAGCTTAGTTCATTTAATAGTGGTAAGTTAAAAACGTGTGCATGGTGCCGCAGAGGAGTGTTAAAGCTTGGAGATGGAACGAGAAATATTCCTCAGAGTGGTTGAGCAACACTGAGGCCTCCATGTTGCATTGGCTGCCTACCTACTTATATAATAAAAAAACTAGCTACTGGCCTTCCAGGGAGACACTGCGTACTTGAAGTGCTCATCAAGCGAAAAAGGTCGACAATCGTTCAAGTTTTGGAACAGAGTTTGCTCATCAAGCATCAACTAAATTAATCTCCTGGTGGAGCAGGCTGGGACTTTCACCTGTTAGCTATCGTCTTTGCTCCAACCGATACCTTGATATTTTTCATAAAGAAAATTCCATGTTGGAAGTTATATTTTCACCTACAGTCCGAAGTTAATGTTAATTTATCGCAGTAAAGTCTCTAACGTCATACGCTGGCATTATACTAAAACAAGCAAAATGTTGGTGTTGCCACTAATCGCCCGTGTGACGTCACGCGCCGCGCGGCGTCAACGCGCGTCTTCACGCTGTGACTGCTCAATTAATCGCCGTCTTTGATGTGGCTGCCGCTCGAGTGAGACGTCCGCGATTAAGTATTGATGCACCGCCACAGAATATAATAGATAGTTTGTCTTTAGTAGCCTTTGTTGTCTTATGTAAATTCTGAATTAATTGTGTATTGCGGAGGAAAGTAGGGTAAGGTAAGGGTAGGGTAAGTTCTGGGCGGCACTGCGATTGTTATGGGCCGGCGTTATGCTTACCATCAGGCAAACGACCAGCTCGTCTCGTTACAAAATAATATAAAAATAATTTGGGTGTGATTAAGACGACAGGAAAAAAAATCAAATTCAAAATGCTTTATTCATCTCGTCTTTGCTCGTGAAGTCTTCCGCCAAGCAGTAGTGTGCAAGCATTACTGTGTTCCGTTTTGATGAGCAGAGTATCCAGTGGAATTACTGGGCTTATGAGACTTAATACCTAATGTCTCAGGGTAACGAGCGATCTGCAGTGCCGCGCAGGCCTTTGTGTTACAAAGTTCTGGGTGGCAATGCAATCGTTATGGGCCGGCGTTATGCTTACCATCAGGCAAAGGACCAGCTCGTCTCGTAAGCAAATAAAAAAAAAAAAAAAAAAAAAAAATTCATATCGGAACGGAACACTTATGAAGGTTAAAATAAATGACTAACAGCGGGCCTCTATAACGTTCGTCTACCCGAATCACAATACCTAGGTACTCTGGTGCTACTACCAATGGAAGAGTTGTACCTACTGTTCATACGGTAATTGTAGTACGATATAGTGACGTACCTAAGTCACTACGTAGTAATTACAATTTACAAGATTGTAATTTAAATCCCTTACGCTGAAGTTAGTGGAATAGAAAGACCGGAAATGATTTCTTAATAATATTACTCGCAGCTGTTAAAGATTGACTAAATCATTAATAAAATTCACAGAATCATTGAAAAGGTATAATAAATAAGGAACGTCCTACCTAACGGATGTAACACCTAATAAAGCTCTTTGATATAAAGTGCGAACGTATCGGCGCATTGAGTCAGGTGTCATAAGATCTTGTGACGCAGTGATTCGCGACTCACGTTTGATCGCCCGCCATATGGAGCCACGTCAACGTTTGATCACGCCCGCTTCTTGATAGATTGATGAACGGACCCCGTCCAGAAATCGATCCTCTGTTTCCGCTTCAGGTTATTTATGCGTTAAATTTGGCAGACGGAGACGTCGAAATGGCATCCGTATCCGCTCAAAATAAATATCATAATGAATCCCTGAAATTATATCTGATTTGGAGATAAACTCTTTATTAGCACACTACAATGATAAAAATAGAAAACATTGCTAAATAAAGATTCGTAACTAAACATAATCTAGCTGGTATTACAAAGGGCCTTATCGCTTAAAGCTATTTCTTCCAAAAAACAAAAATAAAGGGCGTTGTGATTTCTGAAGGTCTGTAAGTAGCGCATCGCAAGAACTACATTAGACAGGTACAATGAACAGATAACTACAAATATAGTTAGTCATGACTAAAAAGATTTTACAAAAAAGTAGGTTAGGAATAACATGTTATTCCTAACCTACTTTTTTGTAAAATAACCCTTACGTCTAGCATAGTCTAACTACAATAACAGATAACATATACCATCCTACATGGAGATGAAACAGGCAATCTATATTAGTATTTAAAAAAAATAAAAATTCAAGGGAAAATACGGCTCATCCCTGACTAATTTATTGATAACGCGTTGAATTGAAGTCTGTTACAAAGGAGGGTAGGCACATGAAATGTAAAGCAAATTATGCTGATCCGAATTGAAATGGAATGGAGAATGAGGCTGGAAGGGGTCGGTGGTCGTGTAGCGAGGTGATAACGCGGCAAGCCGCGGGCGCCGCCGGTGCGTGAGCGCCGCTCTTGCGTGGCACGACAACCGTGCGGCACCGTGAACATTCAAT
Organism: Crocallis elinguaria; assembly: GCA_907269065.1. Taxonomy (NCBI): domain Eukaryota; kingdom Metazoa; phylum Arthropoda; class Insecta; order Lepidoptera; family Geometridae; genus Crocallis; species Crocallis elinguaria. The sequence continues at coordinate 12,020,266 of OU026077.1, forward strand.
TTGTAACAATGCTACAATGGGAGCAGACCTGCGCCCTACGCTAATCCCGGCATTGTGCAGAACCCGGACCCGCCGCGATATCACTTGCTGCGAACAATTAATTCTTAAAATTGTATTACGACAAGCGCAGTAAAATAAACTTAGACAAAATTATGTTTTAAACGATGTACCTACTCATTAAGTTCAGTTTTTTTTCTTTTATGTTATTAGGTAACGAGACGAGCTGATCGTTTGCCTGATGGTAAGCATAACGCCGGCCCATAACGATTGCAGTGCCACAGAGAACTTTGAAACACAAAGGCCTGCGCGGCACTGCAGTGCGCTCGTTACCCTGAGACATTAGGTATTAAGTCTCATAAGCCCAGTAATTTCACTGGCTACTCTGCTCATCAAACCGGAACACAGTAACGCTTGCACACTACTGCTTGGCGGCAGACTTCACGAGCAAAGCGGTGTAACAACCCAGACGGACACTCGTAGAAAAGTTAGTCCTCCCACTAACAGTTAGGGTCTGTTAGGGATGATACCCCACGCCTGAAATTAGTTGCTGCGCATTCGGATTTTTATTCATCCATCTCTATTACAGTAGGTAGGTGGTGCTCGTTGAATTAAACTACAGGCAGTTGCGGGAAAAGACGCTCTATATGAATGCCCGAGCAACTTAGCTGATACCAGCCTATGAACTTATAAAAGCATCTTATACTCACTTTTTAATGGTAATACAAAACGTTCCTTAAGTTTTTTTTTTTATCTGAAATTGGCTTATGTTTGACCACGATCTCACCTGATGTTAAGCGGCGATGCGGTCGACGATGGAGCACGCTTGCCTAGAAGAAACCTACCCTTCCTTAAGGACGTTCTCCAAACATTCTCTCAATCGATATATTTTTTAGTCGCTATTTCGACACTTCTCTACTCAGGATGCGGCTGTGGTATGATGTCATGAAAGGAATTTATTATTAATTTTTATTTACAATAAATTGAAGGAAATTATTGTTTTAATGTGGGCGGAGCTTCAACTTTCATTGTTCGTACATTTTTATTATTTTTTATTTATACAGCCAAAGTCAATGACGACAAAAACACAAAAACGTCGTTTTTCGTTTTAAATTGTTTTGAACAGATGTCCACTGTGGTTACTCAGAAACTTTCTTTTTATTATTACGGACTTGAGTATGGCATGGAGATAAACGAAGATTCCGGTCGCGATCTTGAGTTCTTTATTACACTCGAAATAGGAGAGCCGTCCAGTAGAAAGATTTTTTACGAGTAAAACTACCGATTTCCTTAAGTATGATAGAGTGAAGGTAAGGAGTTTATATTACGATTAAGAATATGAGTGTTAGACTCCAGCCAATTCTCTGCGCCCTTGTTCAAAACTACATATACGACAGCCTTGAGATGCACCTTAAGTAGAACCTGATAGAAGCACCATAGATACCTGAACGTAGTTACCAAAACAAATTACCAGCATGGTAGGCATGATTTTACTTATTTGAGGTCATATGTGAACTGATTGTACAGTAGAAACTTGTTCTATAACGAAGCTGGTATTCTTATAGAAAGTAAGTTTAATAAATACCCAGTTGCTTACATTTTGTTTCTCTCATATTCAAAATCCCATGCCTATAAAACTACCGACCGCTGACAGGACCGATCTCCTTATATAATACTAGCTTCTGACCTCGGTTTCACCTGCGTGGAGATTTCCACAGGAACCTTGCATTTTTCTATAACCTATGTTACTCTCCGATCCATATCCATGCCTAAAATCACGTTCATCCGCTCTGTTGCTGCGTAAATGAAAGCCTAACCAAAACAAGTACTTTCGCATTTACAATAATAGTGCGGATTAATAAGCTTATATAATACAGCGGCCTTTTCAGTTGTGTACCTGCTAAATTCTAAAACGTATAATATATTATGTGACCTTAATCTACAAAAACAACACAAATGAGTTTGCAATATTTTTTAGAACCGGATTTATTAAATCTTTTAGTTCCTTTCTAAAATATCGCTGAAAATTAAATTACAAGTTGACGAAGGTCTTTGTTTACACAGGGAATGACATGAATGGATGGCAGAGGGATTCATTAAGAAATATTGCTGAGAAAACCTTCTCGGTCGACATTTAATATAGGAGCAACTGGACGTTGCATATTGAACTCTGCAACTTTACTATTAGAGATGAAAATTGAAGATTTAAATCATGTCTTGTACAAAAAACGATGTCCGGACGTGGACGGCCGGGATGAATGGTGTCAAAATGACAAGTCAGTTTAATTTTTTGCGTTGACTCATCGGCGGTGTCAGACCCAATGTCGGGAGAAGTAGGACCAGCGAAAGGGCCGAAAAAGCATAGCCCGATTTTACCCTATTTAGGTACAGAGGTACTTTTGATGCATGACGACGTGTAGAAATCTATTCCAGAAGAAGTTTTAGAATTTGACCATGTTTTTATATACATTCTTTTTACGATACATGCGCTTTCTAATGTTTTCAACTACTACCTTCAAGGGAAAATCTCTCACCGGATAACTGTCGATGCCAGTTATAGCTATTTTTAATACGCACGATTTCTTTATTTTTCTACATGCTATTGATTCATGAAAGTTATCTACTATTTAAACTTAGTATATAATACGGTTACATTTCCGTGTACTTCGAAATCCAACTCTAACTATAAAAGACGGGCCAAAAGTTTAGAGGGTTATTGGCGTTTGATGCGATTTGGCTTCCGAGTCTCAACAATCGTTGCGAAGTTAACAGGACACTTACAAAATTGTTTGAAGATATTCGATGAAATTACACATCATCACATTCTTTTCCCATTCGTTATATATATTGATATCCATTATTCCACCTTTATCATGCGAACTGCGCTAAGAAGTGGAATTATCTGCTAGCATAAGTATATTTCCCGATTAAGTTTATTACCTACTTATATACTGTACAGATATATTTTAGGGAAAAACTAGAACTTTTAAAACGAAAAGAAGACTCTTTAAAAACTAGAGGTATCTTCAAAAAAACAGGAAAATGCTATCGAGGCTTAACACCAGGTGATCAAGGCTGATATTACGGTCATTACAAAAATGTGTCTATCTTTAATTTAAAAAAAAAACAGTTTTCAAACTATTAAAAAGATTTAAAAATAGGTGAATCATAATTGCTCTGTAACATTGATGTAGGTAGCTTGATATGGACATTGGCTTATCTTCTACAGCCGAAAACTTAAATCCGTTACAAAACTTTAAAATGTGGATAAAAAGAGCAACCATTGCAAGGCCCAAAAAACTTCGATCACTTGCCATAATGCCAAAAAGATTGAGACCACCAACAATAAAGTAAAATAGTCGTTTCATTGCTAGCAAATTGAATTAAATCGGATGCGAAAGACGTTACGTTTACAAATCGTAAATAAAACGTTTTACCATAAAAAAGTCTGTGAACCAAATAACTGATTACAATGATATTTTAGTAAAGTAACTCTTATATAGTTGTAATTAGGTCGAGAATATTTGAATGTTGTGAATAGTGCTGTTTTGTTAACTTGGTGAGATGCTGCCAGTTTTTGCAGATTATAGATATCCGTATATTGTATGGCCCCGCAGGCACAGTGGCGCGCGAGGTGGATTAGCCGCCACATTACCTCGGGGTCGATTCCTGATGTGGGCTCTATTATTTGTATTATTGAAACTGTTGCACATTTTACAATCGATTTTTGTGAGAGAATTTTGAACCTGTGCAAGCTGTGGTTTCATTTTGCCATTAGCGGGAGCGCTTTGCGGGTCTTCTGATAGAACTGAAGATTCAATAACTTTCTCATCCCCAGGTTCTCTGCCCTTTATATTAGTAGTAGGTAGTGCACCTCTAAAGACTTTTCTTCTTCTAGGAGCAAATTAATGGTTCTATGTCGCCGGATGGCCTCAAGAAGTATCTGTGTAAATCTTCTTTCAAAAATGTTTTTATAACGTTTCTAATATTAACAATGAATCCTACTATTATTACTAATAATTTGAAAATTTACGACATACTATAAAACACTACTTCGATAGGTACTTTTATTGATACTTCGACTGCAGTCGACTACTACACAAAAGTATCAGTCGCCAGGGGGCTCTGGAGCTGTTTGCCTCCATACGTCTGTGTCATACCCAGTTATCTATTACTTGTCTCAACATACCTACGTGCTAAGGCTGAGATTCAGAGACGAATCTAAGCGTGGACTCACGCTTCCATACGTCAAAATTCTATACAGTTTTGACATATGGAAGCCAAAGTCTACGCTTAGAATCGTCTCTGAATCTTAGCCTACGAGTAGTACCACATTAGATTAATACCTACCTAAGTTAGTGCGAGCCACAACGGTCGGCTCCGCCGGCGGTCTGGCGTACTTACAAAAATACCAGAATGTAATTAAATGTGGATAACTTGCGCTTTATAGACGGCTGCGCCCGCGCCTTGTTTGTTTTCTTTCTTATAGACGTGTTTTTACGCAATCTGGAAGTCGTAAAGCAGTGAACACCAAATTATGTCGTTCCGTGGAGTGACTGCCTTTCCGTGTTTGCTCTTCGTAGATTAGGTGGTTAAAGCTGGGGATAGCTTGGAATATATTCCACAAAAAAGTTTAGTTTTATTTACTTTCAGAAAATTGTATTATATTCAGATATTTGTAAAGTAACACGAGTTGGATTAAAGACATCTCATCAAGTTTACTTGGAAAGTATAATACTTAATTACTTGTTATACTGCGAAAGGTCTTCTCTACTTTGAATAAGTATGTTTTCTAAAATTGCGGGAACCGACTTCGTTGAAGATGTTGCGATATACAGCCTGATTCTAAATTGGTATGTTACCCCGAAAGGTATTCAATGTACTCATGGAGGTCAACAACATTTGTTTTAATAGTGTTTGAAATTCAGAATTTTTCATTGAAGAAAAGGCATTTAAAGTTTACGTCAAAATTCTACTACAGAATTTCAGGGCGGCCCTAAATCAGCTGATTAACTTGAACTGTGTTGAACTTTGTCAAATGATAATGTTGAATAGAAGAGAATTAAAAAAACAGAAAATGCCGCGCAATTCCGGTTTGAAGTCTTTTTCTTTTTTGTTTAGAAATTTTGAATGACGTTTTTCCAAGGGAAGTTCTCACAACTTCGCGACAACCATAGTCCTAATCACCCCCTTTCGGCATAACATACCAATTCAAACTGACCAATTGACCATATTTATGAATGAAATTTCATCCCCCATTTTTCCACCCTCAGTGGTTTTCTTTCGTACAATTTCAAACCTCAGATATAACCTACTCAAGAAAAACATAATCATTTAAATCGATTGACAATAATTGGAGTAGAGTAATAATATAGATGAATTGAGAATCTTCTCCAATTTTGTAGTTTTTTTTTATTATTTGTTATAGGGGCCTACCTTTGACCGCGATCATACCTGATGTTGAGTGACGATGCGGTCGACGATGTAGCACGCATGCCTAAGAAACCTATTCACTCTCGTCTTGAAAACTTCCAAATTATATAGATATAGCCGATTAGAAACCAGTTTATTTGTTGTACGATGCAGAGTCTAGACTCTAGATCGCAGTTCGATAGGTCCCGAGAAACCTAAGCACAGCTCGGCATCTAAGTTTCATAGATAGAATCGCTGCGAGTCGTTGTGGATGCATTCCAAAATACCTACTTACTTCAAGAAAAAACTTTTTTGCTTCATCACTTTTAAGGATTCCATTATTCAATTTATCAAAACTTTCAGACGGAAGATCAACCCAGTCTATCCTAGAAAGTCAGCTCTCACGATTATGACAGTGCCATAGTCATATAGCAGAACCTGAAATATTTAATAACTAGCTTCTGCCCGCGGTTTTCACCCGCGTTCCCACAAGAACCGTGCATTTTTCCGGGATGAAAAGTAGCCTATGTTACTCTCCGGTCCATAAACTATATATATGCCAAAAATCACGTCGATCCGTTGCTCCGTTATTGCGGGAAAGAAGGACAAACCAACAAATACACTTTCACATTTATAATATTAGTAGGATGACCGGAATGTTAGCTGGTAATGAAATCAAAGACTAAGTTAGTCTATACATCACGGCTATGGATTATAAACTTCCAAATAAAAAAAACAAAAGGTATTAAATCACTTTTAACGCTTAATTAATTTATAACTCTAGCTCCATAAATCTGTGTATTCCGTTAGACAATCCACAGTTGTTCGAGTTCCGCGGTCAAAATCACGAGTTGTTGTTATAAAAGATATCAAAACATTGTCCGACCGTTAATCTCCTGTAAAACATCATTCGGACTAATCTCAGCGTCACAACATAATTTAAACCTTTTACTTGTTAGTGTTTTTTAGCAAGCAGATGAAAACTTAACTTTGGAAGTCTATTTAATCCATAACCTGTTGTAGTACTTATGTTGTTTTTAAATCCTTTGTAAATCTGGCGCACTTGCGACGTATAAGTGACGTGTAAGTACAGAATAAGTGGATTAACTGAAGGACTAACTCTTCTGCGAGTGTTCTTCTGGGTTGGTACCACCGCTTTGCTGGTGAAGTGTGCCACCAAGCAGTAATGTGCAAGCGTTGCTGTGTTCTGGTTTGATGAGCAGGGTAGCCAGTTTAATTACTGGGCTTATGAGACTTTATATTATGTAATGTCTCAGGGTAACGAGCGCACTGCAGTGCCGCGCAGGCCTTTATGTTTCAAAGTTCTGAGTTGCGCTGCAATTGTTATGGGCCGACGCGGGCGTTATGATTACCAGGCAAACGATCGGCTCGTCTCGTTTTCCAATAGAATAAAAAAATCATTACTAACACATTTTTTTACTTTGAATAGGCTTACGTTTGACTGCAATTTCACCTGAAGTTATAAGCGACGATGAGGTCGAACTAATTACGTTTTCAAAAAATAGCTTTTAATAAGCGAGAATCACATCGTTCCCCCTTTTTTTAAACCTACGAGGATTTTATGAAATTTCATCGTATTCTTTCATAAAAAGACGTTTTTTAAATTTATTAAAATAGATATATCCTAACCTGATGAAAAATCAATTATTTGGATCGATTGAGAATTGCCGAAGAAATCAAGTAACATCTCCACGAAAAAAATACAGACGAATTAAAACCTCCTCCTTTTTTGGAAGTTAGTTAAAAATGAACTAAGCTTACTTCTTTGGCAGTGGACAAGAACGTTCGCGTATACGAGTATATAGGTAGGCCTAGTCAAAACGGAAATTGACGATTACACCACACATGCAAAGAAGATGTTGTTCTATTATTTTTGTATGTTTACACAATAGGTAACGTGCAAAGGCGCGTCATAAACGAATAATTTTCTGCTTCAAATAATGGCAAGTCTACATTGACTCGCTTTAATTTGATGGTGAAAACTGTTTGGACTGATTTATTTGAAAATCTGCTACTATTCAATAAGTCCCCAAGTCTGATATATCTAATGGGAAACTATGTTTTATCTATTATTATCTATTTAAGAGGTTATTCGTTTGTTTTCAGATCTTGTTCTATGTGTTCAAGGTAAGAAGTGTAAGCCGAAAGTGGTCAAAGGAACTACTATATATAGCTAAACACATCTGTAGTATAGGGTTGTTTGTTTTGTAGTATAGGGATGGCTCTACGAGTAATTTGTTTCAAAGATTTAATGATCAATTTCAACGTTAAGTAAACCATAAACAACACGTAACTGATAAATGTAAATTGTTTTGTACCTAATTCCATTTCCTCCGATACCGATGAAAAATGAAATTTAATGGACATTTAGAGTTTCGGGGAAGTTTATCCATTGCTGGTATATAAAGGGAGAGTGGGCAAACATTTGGTAAACGGTAAACCATTTCAAACCATGCCCGCAGCATATTGGAGGGTTGGCGGGAATAGGCAAATATTTGCCCAAAGGGCTGGGAAGCAGCCGACTAATTGTTCTTTAAATACCTCCCACCCTTCAGCAAACAATACCCAAAATCGATTTATTGGTGCCGACTCCCAGCTTTTTACCTTTTTTTAAAGCATTACAATGTTGATCGTGCAGCGACGGCTCGGTTACCGAGTAAACATTCTTCCGTCTACAATAAATATTTGGGCGACTCGACGAATGATTTTGAGGATTTAAAATAGGAGAGCAAGGAGTAATAGAACGTCGAGTCACATTGACGTGCCCGCTGCCCTCTGATTATCCCGTGAATGTAAATAATGAATGTATTGAATTGAAAATTTTTACGTTATTAATAAAATTTACGCCTTTGCTTTTTACTTTAAAAATATGGAACGTAAAAAAACACAAACAATAAGCAGTAGCTCAAGATGTCCTAAGGGGCAGTGTAGACGCTTATGCAAACGTACGTTTGCTTATGTCAGAATAACAACGCTTTTGCGTCAAGCGCGGATTCCTTGATACTCGAAATGCGCGCTTGGCGTAAAAGCGTTGTTATTCTGACAAGCAAACGTACGTTAGCATAAGCGTCTACGGTCTTCATAACACCCAAAAAGTCTTTGTAGTGTGCGTTGACATTGGCACCCAACACGCTTACGGGTTACAGCAAACGTCTGCATTGTTCACACGGTCGCTCGTATTTGGCCTCCAATGCTAATTATATTACAAGAAAAGGAACTATTTCCTCCCAATTTTATATTTAACATGAAAAATGGAATGCTCGACCGGCATTAGCCCGCGAACAAATCGACGTATGTTCGGTTGTCAGCGTTTCTATTTCCACCGTCTATTTGTCACGCACGTCTAATTTGTGTTAATGTTGATGTGAAGATTTATTATTGCTGTGTCGTGGAGCGAATGCCGCATTGTCTCGAATAATCGGGGCTTCTCAATGATCTGTGTTTCCTATTTTACGATTTGATTTTACGTGGTGGATCGTTCGGAAGAGAAACGGAACATGCAACGTTTGCAAAAGGTAAGTTTTAATACTTGATACTTGGATTATGTGTAGGCCTACAAAGCTTTGTAAAGCACCCAAATGTTTTTGTAGCTATGTTAGATGTAGTAGTAGTATGTAGTTTATGTAGTATCTAATTGATTAAGGCTATAGCACGAAAAAAACGTTCCTAACGCGGTAACCACTTGGTGTATCACATAATCTATACAAATAAATAAAATTAAAGTGTCTTTTTGTAATATAAAAATAACAGCTTTTTACCAAATGCATATGAAAGAATATACGGTAAAAATAACAACGCAACCATTTTTAAAATTTTTGGCACGCTGTCAGTCTGTTTGTTCGGGGTAATCTCCGAAACGGCTGGGCCGATTTTGACGGGACTTTCACTGGCAGATAGCTGAAGTTATAAGGAGTAACTTAAGCTACTTTTATTTTAGTAAAAGAATTAGGGTTCCGCACAAAAAAATAAAAACTATGAAATCCAATATCTCCGCGCGGGTGAAACCGTGGGCAGCAGCTAGTTATATAAACTCTAATTTTCGTTGTATTCTTTATGTATATTTATAAAGTCCAACAATCATATAAATGTGATCCTGAATAAGCAGACCCCTAATATTTGTCCTCTTTGTTGCTCAAATATCTGTCCGGCGGTGCGAGTACGGAAGTCGGTTCGATAAATTTGTCGAACCGAAAAACTCGACAAATTTATCGAATGTTGCGAGTACCGAAGTCTGATCGTAAAGTATTGTAGTAGCTCTATATTCTCTTTGGATTCGACCTAGCTTTTCGATAACTTTTGTCGATTGTTTCGAGGCTCGATAAATCCCACCTTATCGATTTGAACTGTCAATTTTATCGAATATTATCGAATTTTATCGACCCGAATAGATCCGTACTTCATATCCTATAGAAAAGTCTATCGACCTAGTACGACTTTACTAGTACCACAGAGGCTGCCAATCCTGGGAATTAGAAATCAACTAAGTAGTTATTACATAAGTACTTACTTATTATTATAAGGGACTTATAATTAGGTATCTATACGAGATATAAAAACATTAAAAAAAAATTATTACACGACTGTCCAAAAAAGGAGTATAGTATTTTCAGGACTCATGTATGTATGTGAGGTTCTTTATTCTACCAAAAGTTATAAATGCCTGTGTTATGCCAAAAGTTATAAAATCTGGATGTGTGAGGTTGTGGTATATCGTTATAAAATCCTTACATAATCCCAAATGACACAAGCTAAGGCATTCGTGTTTTTATTTTTTTATTAATTATGCTTGTTTACTATATTTTCTTTAGAAATTTGTATTTTAACCCTATCGTTATCATAATAGGCAACACATTCTATCATTTAATTATTAGTTTATTAGGTTTGGTGTTTAGATTTTTATGCGGGTACTTATAGGTAGGTAAGTAAGATAAACATTTTCGTTTCAAATATTTTAGTGGTGAAAACTATATACTTGGTAATATTTTTTAAAATAATGATGCATATAAACCTACTTACTGTCTGAGGATTGAGGAAAAGCACTTCATACTTTACCATCTGAGCTACACACTTCTTTAAATAGTGAAATAGCGTTGTCGTCATGTACATATTTTTCCTTTCCAAAATTAAACATAGGTTTGTGAGATGTTTTCAATCTTTATTGAGTGCTAATTTATCTGATGTAATTAATTAAATTATAATATCAACAAATAAAGTTTACCTACATTGGTTGATCGGAAACGCATGTTTACAAAACACGCAAATACCGGGTTATAATCACATCTTTGATCAGTTCTCGCCGATCATTGTATTATTTTCTGTTATCGACGGCTGCTGTATTACGTACCTACGTACTTATTATAAGTACGTACTTATCGCTCGGAAGGCCGAATGTAGAATGTACTGTGTAATGTACATTTATTACACACATTTTAAACGTTTAAAAATCTGTATTTTTTACATGACTGCCCAAAAAAGAAGTGTAAGGTTTTGAGGGTTCATGTATATAATTATGGGAGTTTCTTTATTCCAACGCAACTTTTAAATACCTGCAGCGCAAGTACGGATCTGTTGGATCGATAAAATTCGATAAAACAGCCAGTTAAAATCGATAAAACGGGTTTTATCGACTTTTCATACGAGCTTCGATACAATTGATAAAAGTTATCGAATAGCTAGGTCGAATCCAATCCATACTACAACTTTACGATCAGTACTACTCGCAACATTCGATAAATTTATCAGTATTATCGATTAGACAAATTTATCGAACCAACTTCCGTACTTGCGGCGCTGAACGGATTTGGAATTATTGAATCCTTACATCATCCCGAGCGACCTGGCTAGAGCAGTCATTTTTTTAATATCGGTTCTCCCTTTGCATTAGGCCTGCTTGCACTAGTCTTATTAGGTCCGTGTTTTTATACTTATCTATAATAATGTATTTATGTAATAGTAACTATGACATAGATATAATATAATTATATAATCTATATCATTGGTTGGTGATTCGCCATATTTGTGTGTACTATTATTAAACACGTATCTTAATTGTTTAGTCACTGTTGGCTCTGTCATGAAGTTTTATCCATACTAACATTTATAAATATGAGAGTATCCTGGTCTGTATGTCTTTCCTCTACGGCTAATCTATTTAGCCAACTGAGTTCAAATCTGGCAGAAATGTAGGTTACCTATAGCTCAAGGAAGGACATAGAATACAAGCAACAACAACGCAACACAGACAACGACAATACAACACAAACAACGAAAAAAGCTTTAGTCTTTAACTGAATCGAATTTTTTTTTTAAAATAAAACGTTGTCTCTGAGCTAATACTGAACTTGAACTTATCTTGAGTTTGTTTTGTCATTGTGTCGTTGAGCTTTTCTTAACGCCGTTGAGCCTGAAATCCCGAAAAATATTTCATTCACAAAATTCTTCAAAAAATTCAAAAAATTTTTATTCAAGAGTTCATTGTCCCACCCAACCTCTACTCGGGACTATTCTACAACACGGGGCAACAAATTTTACAAAACTTATGCATTATTAGATACTACTTTCACATATCAGTTATAATATTTAACTTAATATTACAGATGTAGGTAATAGTTACCTATATGTATACGTAAATCTTCTCTGAAAATCTGCAACAGATAGATCATTAAATGTTTTAATGGGAACAGATAACTATTAATCAAATGCAACTGGAAACTCGGTCTAATTTTTCATATATCCTATTCAGCTACAAATGGACAAGAAGCCGTAAACGTATAACAATATTACACAATCGATAATAAATCACCCGTCTGTTCTACGACACGAAATAAAGAAATTAAAAGTAAGAGGAGTGCGTCGTCGCGCCACAGAAGAAATAACAGTAGATAGTCGCGTCCATATGGGCCGTGTCTCACTACCCTTTCTGGGCCCACTATTTTTGTAATGACAGTTCGCAGGCGGTCGACGAGAGCCCCGGTTTCAGGGAAACACCTAATTGCGGCCGGCGGCGTGCGGCGGCGCGCGGCGGCGTGCTCGTTGCTTGATGAATGAACGCGTTTACATTTCGTTTCATACCTAGTGGACCGACTAATATGGCTATTAAATATTTTTGCATTTGTGGAAACCAATAGGCTTTACTAGAAACAGGCTTGATGGTAAGAGAGTAGGTTGTGATGCTCCCGTTTTTAGATAAGACTTTTTTTATAGATAAGTTATGCTGATAAAAAATTCAACATAACTAAACTATAGATGTATCATCAAACATATAATATCGATTTAAGTTTTATAATATTGACATACAAGTTTAACTATACAGCCTGAGTTTTGATTTGGTATGTTATCCGGAAAGGGGGTCAGTGTACTTCTGGAGGTCAACAACATATGTTTTACGAGTTTTAGAAATTCGGAATTTTTCATTGAAGAAAAGACATTTAAAGTTTAGTTCAAAATTCTACAACAGAACTTCCAGGCAGCCTTAGATGAGCTGATTCACTTGAACTATATTGAATTTTCTTAAATGATGATATTGATTAGAAGATACTTGAAAAATATCTAGACAATGCCGCGCACTTTACGTTGGAAGTGTTTTTTTTTTGTATGGAAATTTTGAATGACGTATGTCCCGTATGACATATTTTTGAATGACGCAGGGGGGTTCGCACAACTTGTCGACAACCATGGACCTAATCAGCCTCTTCCGGGCTAACATACTAATTCAAACTCACCCTGTATAGGTAACCTAGAATTATACAAACAATGAAATTAAAAATCCAAATGATGCATTAGGACCAGTCCTCTTAAAATTACCTGTGTCATCGATTCATGATTGTCTTCTTTATTGGAAAATTTCCTTTTACTCACAAACTCCACCGCAATCACCCTTTAAATCTTGATATAAAATTTACGACCAGATAGTATTATAGTAATTTACTTTTAATTTAAGCGTGCATAATGACTTGCTAAACAGTGCTCAGACAAGCTGGTTGCAAGCCGGCGCGAGCGCGGTCTCAGTCTCACGGTTATGTAAACGTTACAAGTCAACGATTGATAGTAAAGTTTATTTTAAAACGCCTTTATTTATTTACTCAACAAGTGCTTAGTAATGTAAACGTAAACTAAAACGTGTCTACGCGATACCCGACCCGTGGCCGGGATCCGGGTGGCGCGTCGCTCGCCGACGGCGGAGGCATGTCATTTCCGACATCTGTAATTTTTTATTAGTTCATACTTTTTTTCTCTAATTCCATTTCGTGTCGCAAATTGGCACGTCAACATTTTAACTGTACTGTCAATATTTCTATATTAAGCACGGAAAAGTAGTTATTCTCGTATTTACATATAAGAAACTGATGCACATTATAATCGTTAACGAACAATAAAATAAATAAATACGTTATTGGACGGGTACAGAAACAAACTTGTAATTTTTATATTAATACATATTTTCGTACTTCATGAGCTTGGCAATAGAGAATATTATCAGAGCCTGTATATTTGGTAGTGTATAGTATAATAAAGCGTGCCCAAGTTACCAAACACGCTAGAAAATAAATGCCCTGCAATTTTCACGCACGATATGTAAGTAAAATAAAATTAAAATTAAATAAAATTTCCACAATATAAAGCTTACAAAAATAATGTGAGCCACAGTAAATTTTTTTATTAGTACCAAGTGGAAGGGCAGCTTCGGCCCACCGGCACAGAATATATAATAGTACAATTACCACCGGCCACCGTAGTAACCGCCAGTTGCGTGCCAAATTAGACTCGATAAACTAAATATTTATCTAAGTTTCAATATAAACGTGGTAGGAGGTGAGATAACCGTCAAATCAAATGGGTTTCCGAATAGAGCGCGGGTGGTGGCCGCCCGCCGTCGTCGTCCGCTCAGATTTCCAGAGCCGAGCTTTTAGATAATTGAGAAACTTTACGGACGTTACTGATTTAATGCGGAATAGAGACTGATTGAGAATGATGAAGCTTAATGTGTGTATGTGTGTGTGTTACAGGATACGTGACTGGTAAACTTTTTAACCGATTTCATATCTAAAATATCTTTGTTACTATGCAATAAGCTAACAACGATACGAAAATCGACACGAATCAAATGGGCCTAAATACTTCCGCTTCCGTTCCACTACAATTATTTTCATTGATCATCTTTCATGCATTAAAAACTTATCATTATATATAGTAAGCAGATTTTCATTAGATCTATGCGGTTTTAAATTTTAACTCAATAAGTTAACTTGAACTGGGAAGAGTTGATAGTTTGATAGAAAGCAATAAAACTAAGTATAATAATACGTTTCAAAACTTTTAAAGCCAATTAACATTGATAATTGCAAATGCAGATGTTTGTACGGCCAGGAATATAAAATATGGAGACCATCTACAAAAATCGCGGTCATAGTGTTATCACTTTTGTAGATGGTCTCCATATTTTTGTGTTTGAATTTTTTCTAGTGACAAGAAATGGATCCATTCCAAAAATGAGCTCCTCATTTCTCAATTCGGCGCAATTTTGACTATGAAATAATAAAAATCCTAAGATGATCGATCCCTATAAATTTTATTTATTTATTTATACACAAAACAGTATACGCAACCAATACTAAATTCATTTTGGTTTGATTGCTTATAGCAATAAAATTGTTTAACCATAATTTATTAAAAAATTCTTTGTTCACTGTATGACATTACATGTTTTTGGTACACAATAAATAGTTTTTGTATTGTATTGTATACAATGTGCTCTTACTATATGTTGTATTTTACCTATACAGAAGCATCCTGCTTTGCTTGTTTTTCGTATCCACCCGTAAAAATCTACATATCGAGCTTTTACCGTAGGCGTACCTATCTCAAATGATGTTGACGATCTATACTATGCCTATAATTTGCCCCTCTTAATCGTCAGGCACGTTCCCCTTGCCACTTTCCGTTTAATTTAATTGTTTTCTAACAAAACCCAGCGTGATGAAATGACAGTTATGACAGAAGGGCGTGCGTAAGGACGATGCGATGCCGAAGGGTGAGACGCCATTTTGGTTTCGGTTTACCACCTACCCTTATTGTCACGTCGGTCGTTGTTAGTACGTCATACATATGGAGTGTCTGACATGTTGCTGACGGTACAGCTACATTGGTGGAGCTCTGTGGGGTAAATTGTGTGGGGCATACAATGCGTAAGTAGTACGGCGTATGGCAAGCTCGTATGATGTGCGCTAGGCAGCCCTCACACCTAATTCATGATTGATGGATAAGCATCAATCGGGGACCATGAGAAAACCATGGAAAACCACGATCCCTGCTTGACGCATATCGTATCGTGGTATCATGTGGTTGTGGTTGGGGTTTGATGGAAATCTAGTCCAAGCACGGCACCAGGCCCTAAGCTACTACGACCTCTATTTAAAAAAAATGTTTGACAATCACTGCGTGCTCAGCGCTGACGCCGCGCCGTGGTAACATTCATATTACGGTAACGTTCGTGTTCATCACGTGCGCAAGTGATGAATGTAGCGTAAAGCGGAGCAGTTGTCGCTTTGTGTCCAGGCAGGGTTTCGAGACAGCAGCAATCTGGCCGTATTGCCGTTTTTGTTGAAGCAAAACGATAAAAAACAGCGAAATAGACGGCTTGATATCCGCGCTTGCGCGTGTATTACCTCTTAATCCGTGCTTGATGTAAAAGCATGGTTATTTTGGCAGCAAAACGTATACCTGCATAAGCGTCTATAACGGTCTGCTTTAGAGATCATAGACCATAAGATAACGAGACGAGCACGTAGTTTGTCTGATGATAAGTATATCGCCTATCTATAACAATTTGCAGTTGTCATATGCCTAGTAAATTCAGTGACTATTTTGCTAATCGAACCGAAACAGAGTAACGCATGCACACTACCGCTTGATGGCAGAGTAGCAAAGCCGTTGCCATGTACTCCAGCGAAGTACCTATATATTACTTCGCTGTTGTACTCACCCAGATAGACACTCGCAGAAGAGTTGGTCGTATCACCTAGTACCTAAGTCCATATCTGTAGGGAATAAATACATTACATCGGACTATCTAAACCTAGGCCTATCTTTCGATTATTCAACTTTATACTAACATTCTGTTAACTGTATTTAGCTTTAATAAGCAGTAGCAAAAAAAATATTCTGATCGCAAATAAATGGTCTACAATTTTGCCTATACTTTTAATTTTTCTACGAGGGTGTTTCTATATTAATTCCGCAGTCCGTAGACCCCGCGTAGACGGATCGTCGTAGAATGCGCCTAGAAGATAGCAGGAACTACGCTAAGTCCTACGCTTTTACAAAAATAATTATTTATCCCGCTAGGTAGCGCATTATAGCTGGTGTTGTTTTGCTGTGAAACTCCATCAATAAAAAAATCTCTGCAATAAAGGAGTATGACTCTTCGAAGTGCAGTGCGTGCAGCTTCCAAGATTAATGTGTCATGTCAAATCGTTAACAATGCGCCCCATCATTATTTCTAAACCGCTTTTTCAAGGAACTAGTAATCACGCTTATCAAAGGGTCACGCTGGACTGCTGAAATTGATGATGCTGATTCTTCATTGATTATGAGGTGGTAACATTCGACTTAAATAAGAAAATATATGGAACCCAATATATTTTATGCGTCGTTCGACACTCATTTTACTAATTTTATTAATCGTATTATTCAATGTGACTGCAGTAATGCGAAGATTCTGGAAGCCCAACTAACTTGCTAAAGTAAATCCAGAACCACAAGCATGAAACAAGCAGCACAAATTCCCCTAACCTATATTTAACTTTCCTCGGCTAGTCATAACCACAATTTTTTTAGGATCTATATGTTATCTTTATAGAGACTCGCATAAAAGATTGAAGATCGTTGTTTTATCCCCGGTCGTAATTCACGTCGGCGGATTATTTTCTTAAACGTATGAGTATGATACATTACTGTGCTCGGATGGGTGGTGTTCCGGTGCAGCGGGCCTATTAGAGGCATTGGATAAACAAAAGATTAAATTATCGAGTTAAGACAAAGATAATCCATACAGATGAGATGGTTGTTGACCTTCGTGCTCGGGAAAGTGTGCCGGAATGAGTCAGCGCGGCTTATTTTAAAGTAAGACTTCCATATTGTTTCTGTAACATACTGCTCGTAAAAATGGTGAAATGTTTCCGCCAATTTTGGACGTTCAAAAATGCAATGTGGTGAATGATCATTTGTTTATAAAAAGAAAAACATTTGTCATGCTTTTGCGATAAAATTATAACACGCTATTAACAGCGTGTTTTATTTGTAACCTTTGAATGGACTTTAAATGAATTCACGCCATTAGAACTAAAACTAATATTTAGAAACTAAATTGATTAAAAAAAATACTTAAGGGTGCCGTATATCTCTAGCCTATTTTCAGAATAGAGCGGTATTAAAAAATATAGTATATAATAATGAACAATTACGTAAATCATAATACATTAGGTATTCCTGCTGCGGCTATAAGGTTAAGTAACACAAGGCCGAGCATAATAATTTGACGTATGAAATTTTAAATTTTATTTTTAATGCAACAGTTTTACACCTTTTTCATTTAATTTTATGCATCATATGCACTTAGTAATATACAGAGATATTAATATAATCTTCAAAATTTTTTTCAACGGGCTAATAGTCTTAAATACATAAATAAAATATATTATATGTTGTATGTATTTAGTAGTCTACATACATACAACATATTCTATTCAAGCTACAAAAACGGTTGGATAATCCACAAGCCAGGCCTACCTATAGATAATTCAAATGTTCTAGCCCACTACCAGTTGGAAGCGTACCCAGCGCAATGGCAGCAGTATTGCATCGTTGAATTGCAATGTTAATCCGTTGAGCCAGATAAATACCAGAGTTTTAGTTATGTGGCGCATCATAAACAAAAATAGACAAAATTTGGAAAATATTATGAGCTCCCTGACCCCACGGGCCCAATGTTTCAACATCAACACCATATTTGCACCGCTTGAGTCGCTCAAGAGACAAGCTGCGGCTCCAGCCCTAATTAGTGTCTCAGAAATATGAGACGGCGCCAAAGTGTCGACACAAGTAGCGTCCCACATTAGAGGCCGCCCCAATTTCCAAGGAACGAGCGTCAGGCCTTTTACCATAGTCACGCATAAGATCATTCGGTTCGAGAATGGCTGCTACATTGGCGCTGGTAAAAACCCAGGGATGATATCATTAAGGCTGGCATGACGGGAAATTCAACCAGCACTTTTGGAACTTCTAGAAGAGAGGCCATGATGACCAAGTTGGTCGACAGCATAGTAACACTGGCGAAGAGCCACATAGCACCTCGCACCCAAACGTCCCAAACGTAAGCAAATAGCAAGACGAAAAGCAGACGGATCTAATAGGCTACCTCTATTAAAAGAAGGGAAGGTCTGCAACCCTGATGACAACGAGCACAAATGCGACACTAGGACACATTGGATCTAAAAGATCTTTCCGTGCTAAGTTGCAGAGCGGCCGATCCCACAAATTCTGTTAGTATAAAACCATAGGCAAAACGGTATTCGGGTAAGCCATTCCCCAAGCATTCTTGGCCGCCATCAAGTGAGCTACTGTTCAAAATGACCTAAGGAACAATATTATGTCTTTAATGAGTATTTCGGATTCATAGTACGATTGCGTTAATGCAACGTTAATGTATCGATTACGCAAATGGTTTGTGCTATGACTAGTGATTACAACGAAACAAAAGCCTATTTGTACAATTAAAAAGCGCAAGTATTTCAAGATCAAAGACAACGAATTCGTCAACTTATCCCGCGGATCCACAGTTTGTGGCGGGATCAGCTGATGTAATATCCCAATACTTCCATGAATACAAAATTCTATCGCTAATCGCTTGTAGGGTATTTCAGTTTGTAGGGTACCTTTAGGTACCTACATGTACCTAATGAAATTGTCTAACGACAAAATTAAGTGTGACAAGTAGGTATAATAAATACGACTTTTTGTTTACCGTTTTTACCCATACACCATCCTATATAGTGTAAGTAGGTATCACCAAGCTTCATGGCAAGACTGAGTAAGAACCGTTCTACTTCCACTCCTCACACCCCTGTACTCTCTCGCAGGACCTATATATTATTTTATTTTATTTATTTTTATTTCTATTCTATTCTATTTGTAAGAAATGTATGGGTTTTTTATGCCTGAAAATAAAGGATTATTATTATTATTATATATACAATTAGACACAGCGCACTTGCGCAGGGCTCTCACCAGCCAGAAACTTTGGTTATACCTAACTTATCTACGACAATTTTGTATACTTGTCCAATAATGTAAACGAACTCGGTGGATGCCAACCAACGTAACAGCAATTAGTGATCCGATCGCTAACCAATGACATGATCCGAATTTGATTTTATATGTTATTGGTTGATGAACCGTCAAGTTTATTTTCATTAATGGACAACTAAGAAAATTTCCACCGTATACGTAGGCCCTTTTCCACAAAACCCCTTTCATCAACCCGTTTTCTATCATAAATCCACATGTATTATGCGTTATACGGCGTACCTCAAAGTACGACCATACGTATTTACCGAATGGAACTCCTTCCCTGAGTCTGTGTTTCCCGATAGCTTATAAGTTATAACCTGATGTGATGTTATATATGTATTATAGGTAGGTATCGTATAAGTGCTACATTTTCAACCGCAGTGTCGTTTTCAAGTAGGTCAGATAGACATAAAATGCAAAGCCTATTCAGTATCAAAAAAATATTGATAGTCCAACCAACGGATATGCTCCAAGAAATCATCAACTCACCAATGCTGGTGCTTGTCGCTGAGCGTTCCCGGTGACCACGTCGATCACTGTGACGCTACGTTCGTACAGAGGAACAGGTGTAGTCGAATCTGCACTCTGCATTCTCCACACAGAAGACTTTCTGTAGTACCTATCCATACATAAAATATGGTTAATGTATGCGGTGACAACAACTAGTGAACATTGATAAGCGAAACGGGGGAACCCCTGCCGCCGCGCTAGAAAAAATATAGGTACATGTATTTGTTTATTACAATTATTATGTTCTTTCCATTTTGTAGGTAAATCAGAAATGAATGATAAGGATGTGATTAAAAATAGAGTTCTCAAATTATACAACCTCAATCATTCATTGTAAGCGTAAAAAGAATGAATGAGAGTACATCCAACACGTACGTACATCCATGCTTATTATTATAAGGCCATGGTTACGCATCCCTACCTGTTTTGCGAGACTTACCATTTTAAACAAATAGAGTTTGTGCCAATACCAACACGGGTGTTTTAGAAAAACAATAAACATGTGAGTTCAACGACCGATACAGTGGATAGTATGCGTGTGCCAAAACAAGCACCCCTTACCTTACACAATCGCTGTAGAGATGAGATGAATGAGGTGGAAATAAATATTGTTCACCTAATGAGCCGTTGATCGTCCTTGATGTTGATTCTGAATGAAGGCGTGGTTCTGTTAGCCACCAATGGTTAAACGTTCCAATGCTGAAACATAAAAAAATAATTTTAGCGAAAGACAACTTTCGATCACAGCTGCACATAGGTGCAGGTGATCATAGGATCACGCAAACCTGTTCATAGGTGAAGCTATCTAAAATAAAACAAACGGTAACTTTATCAAGAATAGGTAAATGAAAACTTCATGTTTCATGTTAGAACTTTAATTGCGATTGTGGTCAAACGTGATCCCAGGCGATTTTAAAAAAACTTTAGGGATGCACTATCATCCCCCTCTCTAGTTAAAAATTTATCTAGTAACAATTATCTAATCCTTCCTAAGATTCGTTACTTAATCTTTATCCGTGTGCGCCACTCTCTTTTATAGTCTAAAAAATGTGCCGTACCAAAGTACTCGTGCTGCATTAATTTTTTCCATTGATCAATATTCTTTTGCCTAGTCCTCCTCAGGTAAACCAGCACAATGAACAAATGGCTCAAATATGTGGCCTTATCGACCACGCGGGTGGCTTGTCCTAAGGATCTGCCACTAAATGTCGGCGTCGGCCACTCGACTCCACGTGACGAAGGCGTCCACTTCAGCAGGATCCCTGACGGCTCAACCATCATCCTGAAATAACGAACAAATAAGCTGGATCGACGGCTCCACGTGCGGTGGATAGGTACGAGCTCATTGTTGTGTCCAACTTTAGCTTCTTGAATCGACACTTGATTTTTTTATCGTCGGAATGCGAGGTCTAACATCGCCATCGGCGTCGAGTGCCATGCTGCCTACTCGACGTTTGAATTGAAAATAATTAAGGTGACGGATATTTTTGAATTGATTTTTTGTTCGTTTACATTGAAACTTGACGCAAGGTGTTTGTTTAATCGATGCATCTTGCGATTTGTCATCCGTTTAGTTGACTTTGTCATGTGGTTAATTTTGTTTTTTATTTTTGGTTTCTGTACTCAAGGTGAATCAAATAAACTTACTGTGAACATAATATGATAAAGTCTTATGAGTCCAAATACGGTTGGAATGAAAAATAAGTGAAGATCACAACAGCATTTCACAACCCCTTTTCATTTTCATTGATCAAAAATTTTTAACAGAATCAGCGTGATGATTGTTATCTACCTACTATGATCGCCCTAGGTTGGTACTATAATAGTATAGCAATGTAATAAGTTATGAGAAAAGTCAATTCCCTATCCCTATTACCTAGTTGATAACTTGACACGTATATGACTCATATATTTATTATAAGTACCTACCAACTGCATTCACCACATTGACGCAAGAGCTGCAATTCACATCATGAGAAAACAAATTGATTGCCATCATAAAAAATTGGAAACTTGATTGTGTCTGTTTGATTAGATTGAGTCAACATCCCTATTGAAAATACATTAATAATAACAGAGACGTATTTTTTCGTTGTAGGTATTTAATCTCTAAAAAGATTAAAATAAAAAACATAATTAAAATTTTTGATAAAACCCACAACGTATGAAAACGTTGTAATCGAAAAAGAACTAAATAACTTTCTTGAAAAACGGAAAGTAACGAAAGATAAGTTAAACCCAAGAAATATGAAGCAGTACAGAAAAGCTATTGAGAGAGATGCAACAATTTGTATCAATTATAGATTTATAGACTACATTAATTACGTACCTACATAACTGAGTTTCTATTTTAGTCATAAACTCATAAAACTGCAAAATTTCAGCTAATTTCAGGGCAGGTAACTACAGCCCCGGAGGATTTTTTGGGTTTAACTTATCTTTCGTTACTTTCACTTTTAGTCGGGGTTTTTTCAAGAAAATTATTTAATTATTTTTCAATTACAACTTTTACATCCGTCTTGGGTTTTTTTTTTATTTAGTGTTTGTCGTAATACGCTGCGTCACATACTACGACTATAGTGTGATGTTAGGTATCTCTGTCAGTCTAGTACAGTAAAGTAATAATTAAAAACAACAAATTTGTGCAATTAAATTAAATAATTGGCAAATTCTTCTGAGTTATTTTTTATGAAACTCCAGACATAAGAAATTAGACTTTATTAGTAGGTAACAAAATTATTTAAGCCATAAATTGAGTATTTGTGAAATAAAATTTAATATTTGGCAATTTCTTCTGTTATTTTTTATTAAACGCCTAAGGTAAGGCCTTATTATAGTAACAAAATTACTGAACCCATACATATTGAGCATTGACATTCACTATAGTGCAAATGAAACTTATACTTCTACTCGCATGAGTCTCTCAGTTGATATCTCTCGGTCTTCCTTACATGTCTTACTTTAGCTCCGAAAACAGATGTCCAAGTTTAAATGTGTAGATCACGCTGTTGTAGAGCCATGGAAAATAAACACGTTTCAATAATCGAACCCTGTGGTTTAAATACTTAATTTCTTATTCCGTAGCTTACTTAATTACTAGAAAGTGTTTTGTCTCGTTTTCACGCGTAACAGCTTCCGTCAACGAGAAGTTGACAGGGCAGTTTAAAGCACAGATTATCTTATTGAGCATTTATGAATTCCAACGATGTAGGATGCTCACATGCTGCCATGATCGTGACCTAAATACGCTATCCCGAATCGAGAGTATTTTGAAACAATGCCGGGGAAGCGCGCCGGTTCCCGGTATAGGTCGCTACCGCTTCTTCCTGCGATCTGCTTTAGAAGTCCACATCTTCTAACAACAATTGTAAACTTTCACGGTTATTTACTAATTCATACATTGTAACGGGGTATTTATACCGTGATCATTATTGAGCGATGAGCACCCGATATTTCGATGCTACGACGGGAATAGGTACTAATCATCAATACAAATCAAGGTAAATATTCCCTTACAATGTAATTTTTAAAATATGATGGTCACTACCACTACCAATATTTTGACTATAAAAATAGTCAATTTTATAGAATATAAATAATAAAAAATAATAGAAGAAATAATAAATAATAAAAAAAATAAGAAATGATAAATAATAGAAAAAAGAAATAGTTTTATTTTATAGAAACCGAATATTACCATGTCTTCTAATATTTCGGTGCGGTTGTAAACGGCATCACCACGGAAGAACCCTTGGGTAGTTCTTTCGTGATCATAAATATATCCTGCTTTAGGGGAATACGGAACTACTTCCGTGAACATGATGCTCACAACAGCGTCGAAATATCGGGAGCTCACCAGCTCATAACAACCACGGTAAATATCCCGTTACAATGTATAAAGTACTGAATAACCGTGAAAGTTTAAAACAGATAAATATCCTGTTTCTTGTGATGATATTCGTAAAACAATATTTGTTTATTTGTTTAGGTACCATCAATTTCTATTCCAGATACAATTAAATAGTACTTACTTTACTTTTTAAGTATGTTGTAGCACTTGTAGCTATATATTGGTATAATAGTCACACCTTTGCTTTGTTTATCTAGCACTAGTTTTGAAGTATTAGTATGTTGATTTGAAGGAGACTGTATCAGGGTAACGAGGCGCACTGGAGTGCCGTGCAGGCCTTTATGTTTCAAAGTTCTGAGTGGCACTGCAATTACTATGTTCAGCTAACAATAAGTAACTTTACGCTACGTTACATGCTTTAATAAAAAATCTCAAAAATCACATACAATTCTGACACGTATTTATATGATTCCCTGATTCCCGGGAAACCGGAAAATACTAATTTCCCGCAATATCAGTTCTATGTAGAAATAAAACTGATATTGCGGGAAAAGTCATACAAAAATCTTTGAGTCAACCGTGCTTCATTGATTTTTGCTTTATTGAGCACTGTAATGCATACTTAGACATTGGATGCTGATAGAATACAGAACTAATATATTGGCGATGCAAGCACAGTGGTTCGTGACCTAGAAACATTGATAGATAAATTTCATTCAATCGGTTTAGATCTAAATTTTTCCAAATGTGAATTATTCCTGTCTGATATGGTACCTACTAACGCTAGAGACGAAATTATTTTGAAATTCAACAGACTGGCCCCTAATTTGAAAATTTTAAATAAAGAGTCGCTGCGCCTCCTTTGTGCTCCAATTTTAGAAGACTCTTTTCCAAATTTTATTGACGAACAACGCACAAAATTTGAAGCAACTTCAGATAATTTGATAAAAATTCACTCTCATGTCGCTTTTCATATAATTCGGTTTTGCCTTTTTGTGCCTAAATTTACTTATTTACTCCGTTGCTGCCCTTTTTGGAATCATATTTCTCTTTTGACTAGTTTAGACGATACCATCAAAAACATTTTAACACAAATTTTAAACTGTTCTCTTTCGGATAATTCATGGGGTCAGGCTTCCCTTCCCGTTCGTTTTGGGGGCATAGGTATCCGTAAAATTACGAGTATTTCACTACCAGCATTTTTGTCTTCTGTCCACAGTACCTCCGGCCTTTACAGGAAAATCATAAATCCTTGTTTGGATGGTGTACAGCCAGTATGCATGGACGAAGCCAAAAATGCTTGGATCTTGGCCTGTCCGAGTGAGGGTTTCCCAAAAAGCCTCCATTCGCAGAAGCAATGGGACGAGCCACTTTGCAAAATTGTACAACAATCATTACTAAATAGTAGTAATGACCTTTTTGTTCGGGCTCGTCTCCTTGCTACTAGTGAACGCGAGTCGGGCTTCTGGTTGCAGGCTACTCCCTCGTCTAATATAGGAACTCTACTGGATAATACTAGTTTCACTGTTGCAGTAGGTTTGCGTCTGGGCATCTCCACGACTACGCCACATCACTGCCACTGTGGAGGCGAGGTAGACAATTTGGGCTACCACGGTCTATCTTGCCGTCGCAGTGCAGGGCGTCTCTCGCGTCACGCCGCTTTGAATGATGTCATACGTCGGGCCCTTACCACCGTTAACGTGCCGGCTACTTTAGAGCCGAACGGTATTTCACGTGACGATGGTAAGAGGCCTGATGGTATGACATTAATTCCTTGGAGTCGTGGGAGGCCACTGGTGTGGGACGCAACTTGTGTCGACACGCTAGCGCCTTCTCACGTCCAATTGTCATCTAGGGCGGCGGGTTCGGCAGCAGAAGCAGCGGAAATCCTTAAACGGAGGAAATATGCATCCCTTGGTGACGGATACATATTTCTTCCTTTTGGGGTCGAGACAATGGGCCCCTGGGGACCAGACGCGAAGCTGTTTTTTAAGGAGTTGTCCCGACGCTTAGTAGAAGTGACAGGTGACCAACGAGCTGGCGCTTACCTCGGTCAACGTATTAGTTTAGCTATTCAGCGAGGTAATGTCGCCAGCTTTTTGGGCACCCTACCTGCAGAAGGCGACCTTAATGCTGTTTTTTATTTATAAGGTTTTGTTTAATTTTGATTTTAATTGATAAATTCTTAGTTTTTTATTGAAATGTAAATAATCCTATATTGTAAGATAAATAAATAAATACTATATTAAAAAAAAAAAATTTTAAGGAAATAAATTTGTTGAATTTCCTTAACCTTCTTTCTCTGAAAAAAAAATATATAAAAGCAAATATTTAGCACTTTTGTGAAATGTTACCACTTCTGTGCTCACCCAAAAAGTGTATGGTAGGTGTGTGCCTTTATGATTGAGTGGTGATTCGATAAAACCCGTCGTCTGAGTGCCACTTATGAATTTCGTTTCATTCGGACAACAAACAAGGTTAAATTTTATTTAACTCATGAGAATTATAATATCCAGCGGTCAAACGATAATGCGCCTTAACGATTGGATTCAAGTTGAGAGCTTAATTAGTAGTGCTATAAAAAATTGAAATGCAAATTATAAAATCAAGGATTATTAGGACCTTTATTGTCTTTTATGTTTTTTTTTATCAAATAATCATTGTCAATACAATGACCATCTAAGTTTTAAGGGGATACGGGAGCGGGACCGGATTACGTTTGCATGCGGAGTTGCATCGACCCTCAGAGCAAAAATAGGTAGAGCGCGTGTTACCAAGTGGGAACAGTATGCACGGGTGAGAACATCGCACTGTTCCTACCGCAAGCGTTAATAGTCATACGCTCACTAGCGGTGTGAGCGCACGTTGCGAGTTCCTGGCGAGCATTTGATTATTTAACTGCTAAAAATAGTAAAATGTGCAATAAAAACCTGTAAAAACGATACTCGGAAACACACTAAACAGAAATCTAGCATCACATTTCGCCGGTAAACCATTTTTTAATACTTTTAAGTAAATTAGAAGTCACGCTTCGCGGGGTGGAAGGAGACGCGGGACGCAAGGCTACATGCACCGCCCGCACCGCCCCGCAACCCCTCTTGGATTGCCAACTGGGACAGTGATGTGACGCGTTCGGCGCTTGAGTCGATACGGCGAGAAATAGTTTATAATACACCGGCGCGCTATGTGCGCTTGCGACAATTACTTTTCTTTAATACTTTAATTACTTTGTAAATGATTAGAGGCGGTGAGTGTGAAAGCGTTATAGCGTTTATAATATAAGTAAATAATTCAAAAATAAATAAGATATAAGTAACATATAATCCTGTTTTTATTTCTTTGTTTCTTTTAGTTTTTATCCTTTACATAAAGAGCGGGGAAATATAAAAATAAAAACGCAATTTGACTCAATTACAATAACGTAAATTACATAAATACGATATAAAAAACCATGTCATTTGAAAATAATTGTATTGTAAATTAAAACTAAAATATATAAAATTATAACAATATCAATTCATAGGTCATTAGGATTATATGCGAGACCTATAAATTCGTACCTTAAAATAAATAAGCAGATAATAATGTTTACTTATCAAAAACTCACCCATACATACTTCTACAACATAATATAACAATAGGTCCCGTGCCGTTCAGCTGCTTTTATCGACAACTACGCTTGCAGCGCTCAATTGCCCATCCCTATCAGTCACTTACCTATCAATATAACTAGCTATAGTTCACTTGCCTACGCTGCGCATTAGGCGACCGGAGCGATGTTCGTACTCTACCTATTTTTGCTCTGAGCATCGACCGGAGCTACGCATCCGGGCTCGACATAAAAATGTACTGAAGATAAGTTGTTTGGGGAGAAATATATTTTTCCAAACAAGCTTTTATAAAATACCTAATTGATACTAAAGTACCAATTAGGCTTATTAAAAAAAGAAGCAGCAAGGTTGCTACAAGATTAAAATCTTGTTACAACCTACCTGTTCTATTTGTAGGACCCTGGACATCATCTATGATCAGCATCCGTGTAAAGACAAACCAAACGAGCCCAAACTCGATGGGGCTACATCATTTCGTTGCAGAGTTTCTGTGGCCACTTTCAGGCTCCATAATCAGGACCCTGCGGACATCATCTAGGATCAGAGGACTTGCTACAGAGTACCTGTAACCGCTGTCCGCCTTCCGGCTCTATTATCAGGCCAGCTCTGTGACATTCGTTCCTTCCTATTTTTTGTTTACCTTGTGTTCTTCTAACTATAATTAACTACACAAAAGATATTCACACCCTTTCAGTACAAACATAAAATAGAGTAGGTACCTATATTCAGTTAAATATTCTGTAATTAAAGTCAGTTCAAAATAAATGTATATATACATTTAATTATATGTATTCGATACACAATAAAGTTCGCATATTCAATACATAATATCTAGGTAATTTAATTGAAGGAAAATTTTAAAAGTAGGTGGGTTTATAAATTTATTCAACTCTTCACAAGAGGGTAATACATGAACATGAATTAAGGTTCTCTCTATGATTGGAAATGTCTTATAATTGTGTATTGTGGTTATTGTTACTCCATTCATTACTATTTATCCTTACCGCGTGATTTGAAAACCCGACCACCTGATACGGCGATCAATAAAATTATAATTTTGTGAACGCGCAGTGTGCTCTCAAGCTCTCAACGCCCGAAGGTCCTTATGTAGACCGTAAGGGGCACCTTAGACGCTCAAGAAAACGTACGTTTGCTTGAGCGTATAAGGTGCCCCTAACAACGCTTTTGCGTCAAGCGCAGATTTCGTGATACCTACTCGAAATGCACGCTTGACGTAGAAGCGTTGTTATTCTGACAAGCAAACGTACGTTTGCATAAGATTCTACACTGCCCCATACAAAGAAGATTGGAAACATACCTAAGCCACAAGAGAGCACACGCAAGAAAATATTTAAGGAGCTGATTGCAGTCGCCATGGTCCAAACAATCCGGAACTCATCATCACCATTACCGAGCTAAGTATCGTCAATGACCTGATGATTTACATAAATAAATAAAGAAGAAGAAGTAGGGCCCAGGTCCTACACTCCTAGAATAGCTCGTCCGGAAGGATTCAATTAAATAGCTTCAGAAACATAAAGCAGTACTTAGCTGTAACTTACTTGACATGTTCAACTTTACTTGAAACATCTTCTGTCGTATGCAGTAATCGATAGAGAACACATCCCAATCACGAAAAAATAATTGTTTCCAAACGCCTGAATAGTTCTGAAATTATCTCTTTAAAACACACACAACATTTCAATTTCTTGAAGCTTTTAATTCTCTGAATCCTAGATAAATAATAAAATAGGCAATGTTAACATCAATGTCACTATTATTACAATAAATACAATTACGGAATTAAACTTTACACTCACATAATTGTAATTTCACTATTTTTACAGATTTTTACAGTAGGTATATCAAGCAGTATGTATTTTTTATAGATCTAAAGAATCCGGAGAAACATCTTACAACAGACTAGAATAACGGCACATCTTTCAACTATAGTCCTTACTAATAAAATTATAACGTCGGTGTTCTACAATAATTCAGTGAAATCTATATTCTACACTCATCTATCTATATACAATTTCGTTCACTTAACATTAACCATTCAAATGCTCGTTCTATTAATACTGAAAGAATTTAGGTAGATTTAGATACCTAACTACAGCACTAAGCTTTTCGGAATAATCGGATTATCTTATTTAAGTCCACTGAACCAATATACATACTAAAATAAGTCTTGTGGCACTCGATAGTTCGTGAGGTTCCCGGAGGCACAACTATAGCGTTGGTAGCGAACAAAACTTGATCTGCACTGTCACCTGTAATGTAGCGTGCGAGATCACACTACGTCCTTGCTTTCGACGAACATTGGGTGTTCTAAGTCTATTCTTGCCTCCCTGCCTTCGCCCCCCGCTTTGTCTGACCGCCAAACCTGTAACAACCAAAATTTACATTAATTTTACAGCTAATATCTCAGCTTTTAGTTAGTGGGAGGAATAACTCTTCTGCGAGTGTCCGTCTGGGTTGTTACCACCGCTTTGCTCGTGAAGTCTGCCGCCAAGCAGTAATGTGCAAGCATTACTGTATTCCGGTTTGATGAGCAGAGTATCCAGTGAAATTACTGGGCTTATGAGACTTAATACCTGATGTCTCAGGGTAACGAGCGCACTGCAGTGCCGCGCAGGCCTTTGTGTTTCAAGGTCTGGGTGGTACTGCAATTGTTATAGGCCGGCGTAATGCTTACCATCAGGCAAACGACCAGCTCGTCACTCGTCTCGTTACCAAAAAATATTTAAAAAAAAGCTAAGAACCTCCAAAGGATCTACCAAAAGAATTGCAGAAGAATTGGAAGGCGCTTCGCACACGATAACTCGCGTGTGTCAAAATGGCTTTAAATTATGTTAATACAGGTTTACAATAGTTTCGATAAGCTGATGGAAAGTAATGGTATCATACCAATTGCAGTGTCACCACAGATTTCTTGTCACCCATTTCTTGAGGGCAATCGCGTTAAAAATTATCAACCAAACCGCTACTAAACTACAACCGCTTTACAGCTTTTTGACCGTTTCGTATCGCGCTAATAGTTTTACCAAAAGTTGAGACGTTTCTCGACAACAACTGACAGTTAACGCTGTCAAATGAACGGTGAAAAAAATTCTACACAGGTGAACCGACACTAAACTACAGTTGGAATCAAACCACAACTAACTCATAACCATACGCTGTAATTTCAAATTAACGCGATCGGGGCCCAGGTAAACTGCGACACAAATATTACTCTGAGACATTCTAATCTCACATGCCTATCTAATTTCAGAGGTTGTGAATAGGTACATGTCGTGTTATATTCGTAGTTATAAGGCTCGAATTATATGTCCGGTCGTCCGTGCGACCAATTGGTAGCTGTATTACTGCGAAATTACACGAGATACACCTAAACGCGACGAGTTATACCTAGTACACACAGATGCGCGGTCGCTCGGAGGACTGAAGTGGTTTTCATGAACGTTAAATTCGCGCAATTGTGCCGCTGGTTTAACTATGCTTTTAGATTCAGAGACTAAGCGTGGACTTTTCCTTCCATAGGTATGTCAAAACTGCATAGAATTTTGACATATGGAACCATGAATCCAAGCTTAGATTCGTCTCTAAATCTTAGCCTTATTAATAATAATACTGCCTTGTACTATTATGTACTCTGTGGCCTGAAAGTGGGAACGTTACACAGGTTCTGGCAACAGTTACAGAAAAAGGTTCGTCGGGCCGTCCCAATATTCTCAAAAGTAAGTACGAAGACTGTGTGGTGAAAGGAAAGTATCGATGACTGACTTCGAAAGATTTAAAATTGAACCCTATAATATTTCGAAAGGATCAGAGCATTAGAGGTAGATGCTAGACATGGCCATACTCTTCAATTAGGTACAGACGTTCTGATATTGGTGAAAGACACTTCCACTGGTATAGCTAATCGCAATAGCTAGCCGTACTTCCGTATGCTACCTGAGTTTAAATTGGTATGTTATAATGAAAGAGGGTCAATGTACTCCTGGAGCTCAACAACGTTTATTTTACGAGTTTTTTTAAATTTGGAATTTTTCATAGAAGAAAAGGTTTGTTATCAAAAGTTTACGTTAAAATTATACTACAGAACTTCCGGGCAGCCCTAGATCAGCTGATTCACTTAGACTATATTGAACTTGTTGATATAACTGAGTCTTAGAAAATAATCCAGAAAATGTCGCACACTTCCCTTCCCTTTCGAAGATTTTGTTTCTTCCTATTTTGGACATTTTGAATAATGTTTTTCCAAGGGAACTTCCCTTGTAAAAACAACCTGTCGATAACCATGGTCCTAATTACCCCCTTCCGGGATAACATATCAATTCAAACTCACCCTGTATATTATTATCTACTATAATAAATGCTAAACTGCGTTTGTATGTTTGTCAGTTTATTAGTTTATGGGTCAGTTAGTTTGTCCTTCTTTCAGGCAGCAACGGAGCAAGAGAGATTTTTGCCATAGATATAGTTTAAGGACCGGAGAGTAACATAGGCTACTTTTTATTCCGGAAAAATTGACGGTTCCTGTGGGAACGCGGGTGAAAACCGAGGACAGAAGCTAGTATACTATAATTTTAATCAAAATGCTGGCCTTTAAACAAAAATGTTTTTGTTTTTAACCAAAAACCAAAATCTTGCTCAACGAACTAGTACAGCACTTTAAGATAACAATGCCGCCAGCATCGTCATCGTCATCAGCCTATAATGACGCTCCCACTGCTGCTGGATACAGGTATTCTCTCAGAGAGAGAGAGAGTATAAGCCATGATCCACCACGCAGCCAGCATATAAATATCGTAGATACTAATATTATAAACGCGAATGATTGTGAGAATATTTGTTACTCTTTTACTCATACCCCCCGCACTAGGATTCCCTGTGTCGCAGGTGGCATGGACACACGCAGATACACATCACAAACATCCAAGACCCGAGAACAAAATGTATGCTTACACAAAACCTGTCCCGGAATGGAATCGAACCCGGGACCCCTCGCTCTGCAGGCAGGGTTACTACCAACTTAGCTACGGAGCCGTTAAATATATACTACCACGCGGGCGAAGCGGGTGGAAGTTATAGTAATATATATAATTAATATCTATTCAGCTATAGTATTACATAGTAGTTAAAAGCAACAACTATTCGTTATAGAGACGATTACGTGTTCTTTTTAAAGCCTAATTTGCTTTAGTCTTTGCCTTAGTATATATAGGTAGGTATATAAAGACCATAAAACTTTGTCGTAACTTTCAGTACTATTAAATGTATTAAGCGTTTCCCAATTTAATAAGTCGATATTTTAACCAGGTTTAACGTTGCGTTATTGCCTAAATTGTACATCATATCTACTATGATTTGTTAATATAGGTTACAAATACATTATTCATAAAAGATATTTCTGCAAATAACTAAATGGCATGATAGTAGAAGCAAAGATAAACGCAACCGATATTAGACCGTAATGCAGACCGTAGACGCTTATGCAAACGTACGTTTGCTTGAAAGAATAACAACGCTTTTACGTCAAGCGCGGATTTCGTGATACTCAAAAACGCGACGCAAAAGCGTTGTTATTCTGACTTTCTGACAAGCAAACGTATGTTTGCATAAGCGTCTACACTGCCCCTAAGAACTTAGTTGATGTCTGATGGAAGGAGGATTGTAATGCACTACTGCTTGGCGGCAGACATAACGAGCAAAGCGGTGGTAACAACCCAGACGAACACTCGCAGAAGAGTTAGTCCTCCCACTAACAAAATGTACTGTAAATATTAATTAATTAATGTACTTTATATTGGGACAATACGTTCACCGTGTTTGAATTTAGAAGGGAGAAAAAAAGTTAAATATTTAAATAGTTTATTTTTTAATTTGGCTACGTGCGTGGCATGGTTTCAGTTAATTTAGTAAAACAAGTTAGTACCTACCGACCAAATAAATATTTTGAAGGCCTGTTTAGACCTACATTTAAACGTTGTTAGTTACTAACAACGAAATAACGAGCTCCCGAAGCGAGCTATATGTACATAAGAAATTTCCTGCCCAGTCGGTTTTCTCTATGTACGACTACGTACCACTGGCGGTAATGAATAACGCTTAGGTCTCGCCATAACCTAGAAAAAACCAGGCCTTTTTGCAAAATGCCACTTAGTAAAGTGGTCGGCTTCTCGCGATTGGATAATCTACAAGCCAATGTAGGCCTATAGATAATCCAAATGTTCTAGCCTCTGTCATTTGGGAGTGTACCCAGCATGCTGGCGGCATTGCCTCGTTGAACCGCAATGCTGATCTGTTGAGCCAGATAAGGTAGGTTCCAGCATTTTGGTTACGCCTCGCATCAATCAAACGCACTAACAAAATTTTCCCGGCGCCCTCTAACCCAATGTTTCAACACCAAACGGCTCAAATATGTAACCGCTCCCGAGGTTAGCATATTTTTTGTTATAGGTAAGTACCGTACTACTATAGTCCTACTTCCTACTAATATATTAGGTATACCTACTTAAATGCGAAAGTGTGTTAGATTTATTAGTTTGTTGATTTGTCCTTCTTTCACGCAGTAACGGAGCAATGGATCGACGTGATTTTTGGCATAGATATATCTTATGGACCGGAGAGTAACATTGATTACTTTTTATCTCGGAAAATGCACGGTTCCTGTGGGAATGCGGGTGAAAACCGCGGGCAGAAGCTAGTACTGTCATATAATCATAATATACATTTAGTAAAAAGCTGTTATTTTGATATTACAAACAGACATCTCAATATATATAATGTTGCGATTTTTTTAAACTATAATTGCTCAATAATTTCAAAATCTATAAACCTGGAAGTAGATATAGGTTTGATAAAAAACAAAAAGATCTGTTAATTTTTTAAGATTTAGGTGGATAAGTGAGATAGAGTTAAATTATCTTCATCTAATAGTTCTGTCCCTATAGAATCAAGCTAAAAAATGGTAATCTTTGACTAACTATGGATAGGTTGCATTGATTGTAATTTGTGATAATTATTTATATATTGATTTAATTTTTAACAGAAAGTGAGGATATTTTATTCAAAAAATTAGCACGCATGCAGCAATGCCGCAAAATATTTCTGGCTGTATATTTACATTTACATGTTCCAATCTTTTTAAGCGAATAAAAATATTTTATTCTTGACATCATTTTTGGTTCATATATTCAAATAGCTTCACGTAATAATTAACCGTCTCCAGAGCTTACCCTTGTACTCGTAATACGAACCCGTCGTTACTTTATTTTTTTATGCGAAGTTCTAACTACAAGGATACACTTGGTCACCAGATGGTCAATACTATTTGTTGACTGATTCAAAGCAGAACATCGGTTAAACTCACGATTTTTTATCACTTCCAAGATTTCACATTTTGTAAACAAATATTTCACACCGCACAGACTTTTGTTTTGTGGGCCATTGAATAAATCCCACCAAGCGTGTGTGAAACGCGTCAGTCGCTCCGTGGGACCAGAGAATCAACGAAGTTAACATATAAAAAAAATATTTAAAATATATGGTTAAGTTCACAACTGCGTGGATGCAAGCTTCAGGTTGCTTGGAGGCTTACGTTTTTACTAGGTACTTAAACAATACTAGGTCCAACTTTCACCCTTCATGCATACTGTTTTCACAATTGAATCACGATCCAAGAGAGAGGGAAATAGGCTTTTTTAACCGACTTCCGTTATCTGGTTTTCCGCCAATTCTCAACTGATCTTTTTTCATGAGTATATACTTAGGGTATATCTCAAGTGGTCCTTTAATACATTTTATGAAAGAATACCACCCCTAAGGGTGGAAATATGGGGGATGATGTTTCATATATCGCGATATTTTCGTCGAAGTCGGTTTCCGCCGTTTTAACTTCAAAAAAGTAGGAGGAGGTTATGTTTCCGGCTGTATGTATTTTTATATGTACCTATATCTCCGTCAATTGTGAACTGGTTTTGTGATAAAGGGTTATATATAGTATATTCTTGAATTGGTCCCATACAAATTTTATGAAAGAACACCTAAAGGGGAAAAAATGGGAGTCGAATTTTCATGTATTGCCGATCGCGGTATTTTCATAGAAGGTGGTTCCCGCTCTTTGTAAACCATTCTATTTGATATATCTTTTATATTAGCTATACCTAATTTAACTGACTGGCTAACAATGTGATAAAATCTTAGAAGTCAATTTTAACCCACTTCTGAAATGAAACTTTGTATTTATGTATGTATGTAGTTTGGAAGAATTTTTTTCTTGTTTTTTTATATTATTTGATAGCGAGACGAGCTGGTCGTTTGCCTGATGGTAAGCATAACGCCGGCCCATAACAATTGCAGTGCCACTCATAACTTTGAAACACAAATTCCTGTGCGGCACAGCAGTGCGCCCGCTACCCTGAGAGATTAGGGATTAAGTCTCATAAGCCCAGTAATTTCACTGGCTACTCTGCTCATCAAACCGGAACACATGTAAAGCTCGCACATTACTGCTTGGCGGCTGGCTTCACGAGCAAAGCGGTGGTACCAACCCAGACGGACACTCGCAGAAGAGTTAGTCCTACCACCTAGTAATACAATAATTTGGTAAGAAGGAGCTGATCTGATCTAATGGAGCCAGGAAGCAGGTAGTGTAACTCTTCAGTAGCTACAAGTAAACTTGGGCTCATAAAGGATTCGTTTTGATGAGTCCAA
Source organism: Crocallis elinguaria (assembly GCA_907269065.1). Taxonomy (NCBI): domain Eukaryota; kingdom Metazoa; phylum Arthropoda; class Insecta; order Lepidoptera; family Geometridae; genus Crocallis; species Crocallis elinguaria. The sequence continues at coordinate 12,056,734 of OU026077.1, forward strand.
TAGATTATACTTGGAGTCGAGGGTCTGAAGATGGATATATAATTTGTGGATGGACCCAGGAGGAAGTTGACTTTTTTAAAACATATATCTATTTCTGTTACGTCTATCATTTCGCCCCTGCAAATAGTTTTTATCGCTTATACTCGTATGACAAAAATAATGTTCGGTTTCGTAAGGGTCTCTCTTAATCATAGTTCAAGCCATTTATTTTCTCTAATCTCCAATACTTATTAGAACAAAGAAATAACAAGAATTAAGATTTAACTATATAGGCCTATAGGCGTTTCTATATTCAATTGCTAACATAGGCATGTTGAGATTTACATCATCATAAAGACCCAATACTTACGGCCAAAATAAGATTAGGAGGTTAAGTAGGTAATTACATTTTATGAAAAAAAATCATAAGTAAGTAATAAGGTTGTTGCGTAAAACTTCCCGTGCAACTGCATTATAGGTTCTCATAATTATCAGAATATTTTAATTTTTTGGTTTTTGAGCGTTATAAAAGTTTCATATATATTTAATTTATAAACTTGTGTTATTATATTGTATAACTAGCTGCTGCGCGCGGTTTCACTCGAGCTGAAATATTGGATTTTATGGGTTCTAATTTTATTGCGCGGAACCCTAATTTTTTTTCTAAAATAAATATAGTCCCTTATAACATCAGCTATTTGCCAGTGAAAGTCCCGTCAAAATCAATCCAGCCGTTTAGATTAGCCGGAACAAACTGACAGACTACAAAAAATAATTTTTTAAAATTGCTTTTTTGTTTTATTATCCAAGTATGTACCTATAGGTATATATTTTCATAATTATGCATTTAGTAAAAAGCTGTTACTTTAATGTTATACAAACTGACAAGATATGAGGTAGATAGATAAGTACCGATTCCCTTAATTCATAGGTACCTACGTGTAACTATTACTATTATGTACCTATAGGTAAATAAATAAAACCTAAGTATCTTAATATAGGTACTAAATCTATCTAAAAACAAAACCTCTTTTAGATTGTAACAACAATTATATGTGCTCAAATAAGGTTCTTATTGTATAATAATATTTATGTTTAGTTAGTCAATCCAGTGTCGTATTAAGGTTTAACTTATTTTGCATTGTTTACCTATTTCCTAAGAAGACAAGTTTATAATCAAAGCATATTGCAATCACTGAAGCTATACGCCTAAGGGGCACCCTAGATGCTCAAGCAAACGTACGTTTGCTTGAGCGTCTGGGGTGCCCCTAAGACTCTGTATTACCTTTAACTTGATGTGTTAAGCTAATCTATAAATAATAGTAATAAGTACCTATAACACAATTACAACTGATCACGACGCTACCTACCTATGATTAGGTACTAATCAAGCTAATCATGAACCTCAAATGTCATTTCTTCTTCTAAGTAGTTTAGTTCTGAATAATATGAAAGACAAATGTTAAAAGCTTTTCACAATTGACAAGCTTTTGGGTCAGTCCGATGGCTGCCGCTCATTGCCGTCATCAGGTGTGCCTTATCGTATGCCAATTGCATTACGATAAGTGTGATAACTGATAATGGCTTAATCAATGTGCATTATTAACAATCTTTTTGTAGAAACCACACTGAAACAGATATTTTGATCGGATGCGTTAACATAAATTGCGGATACTGTAATGCAACGTTTAATGGTTAATGTACGTCTGTAACAACAACAAACACGTCTCCGTAACTTCCGTAAAACGGCTGATATTCAGCTATCCAGACGAGATTCACTCACACAGCACCGGAGCTGCACACACACCCTTGCAACTTAGCCACTTATTGTTACATCTAGTTTTCAAACACATGTGAATTTCCAACATACCTATAGGTGTGAACGGAGCGGGAGGCGGCAGGGTCGGCCGCCGATCTGTAAACAGTGGTTATCGACGCGCCGCCACTTGCCTCTGCGGCATCTCCGGCTACTGCGCTATATTTATCCGCCCTGGAACTGACGCGCGCGGCTAAATCCGTTCGGCGCCGTGTGATGCCGGCCTCCTGCAACCACAACCACGTCACCGAGTGCTCCGCTGCAGCCGCTGCACATCCCGACTGCCGCCGCCCGACCACGACCCACTGTCGAGTGGCAGTCGGCACGCACTCATTTCGCAACTGCTGCATTCGCCAACGACATAATAAAGATAAGTCGCAAAGCACTAGCATTCAAATGTACAAAGGGGGATCTCACCTGAGGGAGATTTCTCAGTAGGACTTGTGCGCCGGTGCCGGTGCCGCCGCTACGCAAGCCTGATGATGATAGTAGGAAGGCGCCGGCGTGCGGTAATGGTGATGCGGCGGTGAGGCTCGGTATGCGTCGGGTGCAGGTGAGCCACCGCGGAATCCCGCAAGTTGACAACTCGGCGGCTCAAATAGGTCTCGGAACGCGGGCGGCAGCTGCTCGGCCGGCGGCTCCGGAGCGCTGTACCAGCCCGATGTGGCCGCCCGGAATTCTTCTGCCGCTAAGGAATATGGCTGTGGTGAGCAATAAACTGCGGAAGGTGGTAACCGTGGCTCGCTGAAGTCATCGAGCGTATCTACAGGCTTTTCATATCTCGTGCACTCCGCGCCCGGTTCACGTTTAGGTCGACATTCAAAAATCCTCGGCTTCACGTCAGGCTTAACATCGCGCTGCTGACCGAGAGCGTCGGCCGCTGTCAGAGCCTCTTGTGCCGCGAGCGCCTCCTGCGCTTGTTGTAACTGCTGCTGCCGTTTTAAAGCTTCTTCCTTCTCTTTCAAAGCATCTTTCTTTTTGAAACGACGCCGTCGCCGTAAATATGATCCGTTGTCGAACATATTGTACGAATCGGGATCAAGAGTCCAATAACTCCCTTTGCCCGGTTTTTTATCATCTCTCGCCACTTTTACGAAGCATTCATTGAGACTCAAATTGTGTCTTATTGAATTTTGCCAACCTTGTTTGTTCTCTCTGTAGTACGGGAAACGTTCCATTATGAACTGGTAAATACCGTTTAAAGTGATGCGACGGTCGGGCGCGTTCTGTATAGCCATGGCTATTAAAGCTATGTAGGAGTAGGGAGGCTTGACCATGTCCTTGGGAGCCCCGACGTGCTGCTGGTGCGGGTGCAGGTATGGAGCACCATACCCGTATCGGTACTGCTCGTAGGCATAAGGTGTAACACCGGCCGAGTAGCCGCCGGTGGCTCCTCCGCGGTAAGCGTATGGACTTTGTTCACCGAACAACGCATGCATCTTGCCAAAGACCGTTCACTCGAGATGCATGCTCAAACCGAAAACGCGGAACCCAGAACGCGTTGCTCTTACGGCAACAAAACGATGACTGACTGATTTTGTTTAGATTCACAACAAGCCCCGTTTACATAGCGGACGCTAAACGAGAGACGAATGAGCGCTCTCGTGGGCGCTGCCGTCTAAGGAGCTTTGTCCCGCCCCTATTGGCCATCTCTGTCTGTGATAGGCACAGCGGGGCGAGCTGTCCTGCTCGCACGGCCGTTTGTAGCGCAGCGCACGCCCAAACCATGCCTACGGGTTCCCCCCACATGCTTCACAAAGCTTTGCCCCCTTTTCAAAATGCCTCACCCTATCCCTGTTCCATTTCATTGTGTCGCACGAAGTAGGTACTTTTATTTTGTGGTGAAGGTAGCTTAAATGGAACTGGATTATAAGCTCTTTTGTCAAACGCGCTTAAGTACGTACTTACTTTTATTTTTAATATTTGAACTGCGAACGCTCTTGATTAAATAATGTTAGTGCTTATAAACATAGGTACCTACGAAGTTTAACAAAACGTATACATACTTAGATTGCAAAATTGAAGTGTCTGTTTGTAATATCAAAATAGCAGCTTTTCACTAAATGCATATGAATGTATATAGGTACCTACGGTACCAATACAAAACAATCATTTTTAAAATTTTCGTCTGTCTGTCTGTTTGTTACGGGCAATTTCCGAAAAGGCAGAGCCGATTTTAACGGGACTTTCACTGGCAGATAGCTGATGATGTTATAAGGAGTAACTTAGACTACTTTTATTTTAGAAAAAGAATTAGGGTTCCGCGCAAAAACATAAAACCATGAAATCCATTATTTCCGCGTGGGTGAAACCGCGGGCAGCGGTAAGTACTTCTAATTGTCGTATCGAAATGAAACTTTGTATGTATTAGGTAGGTATAATTATGTAGTTCGGATGAAAAAACTATAATTTGGTGTCATGGATCTGATGATGGAGCCAGGAGATAGATAGCGGAACTCTTCAGTGGTTAACAATCCTGCTCGGCAACAGACTATAGGTACTTACCAGCAAAGCGGTGGCCCCTACTAAATGGACTTTCTTGGACGAGTTAGCCTGCCGCCAGTTATATATATTTATTGCTAGCTGCTGCCCGCCGCTTCACCCGCGCGGAGATATTGGATTTCAAGGTTTTTATTTTTTTGCGCGAAAACCTAATTCTTTTTCTAAAATAAAAGTAGCCTAAGTTACTCCTTGTAACGTCAGCTATCTGCCAGTGAAAGTCCCGTCAAAATCGGCCCAGCCGTTTCGGAGATTACTCGGAACAAACAAACAGACAGACAAAAATTAAAAAAATGGTTGTTTTGTTATAGGTACTTATATACTTTCTTCTTACTTAGGTGTACCGTATATACTTTCATATTGCATTTGGTAAAAAGCTGTTATTTTTATATTACAAACAGACAACTTCAATTTTATTTATTTGTATAGATGTATATAGGTATATATATATCTAGCTATGTACGCCGTACGTATATCGTCCATTAGGCCGTATGGGGCCCCAAAGAGGGCACATGATACCTATATATACCTACGTATATAAGTAGGTACCTAATGGCAAATTTAGACCTAGACACCTACTTAGACATGTAAGTTTCATCTAGGTAAGCTTTCCTAACAAACATTATCTATTCCTAGGTGATATAATCGATTGAGAAATATATTGTACAGTTTTTCTTAGAGGCATGTTCTATCGATACAAATAAATAAAATTGAAGTGTCTGTTTGTAATATTACGGTGCTTACAAAAACCATTATTTAAAAAAACTAAATTCGCCATTCTGTTTGTTCCGGCTAATCTACGAAACGGCTAGATCGATTTTGACGCGACTTTCACTGGCAGATAGGGTAAACGTCCCATTACTCGTCAGTTTCTGAATTTAGCTGTCTTTGCAGCTTTGCCTCGTCTCTGTTTGTTAACTTAGAAATGTCAAATTTTTTGACGTGGTTACTTATTTATAACTCTTTCCGGTAAACATATTTTTAGTACGATAAAAATACCACAAGTTATTAAAATAATTGAAAAACTGAAAAATAAGTGAATTGTACCAGTATCCGTCAGATTTGTCCTAATTTTCGTCAAATTGTCCCAGAACTCGTCAGTTTTTACCACTATTTTGAACTCTGTAACCTTGGTATTAAGGTTCATTATTAAATTGTTTTTTGGCGATATAACCCTCAAATTAAAAATATAGGGCAAAAATATACCCAGAATAACCAAACGCGTCGATTGCCTAGGACAAAAAAGATTAAAGAATATTATTTATTGCACCAAATGAAACCAATTTAATCAAGCTGTTTTTTGTATTAACAAGTTTTTTGTGAAAAAATATAAATAAATATTCAAATAATATATTTTTCCAGAAAAGCTTTATGTAAAATACGTAATGGATTCTGTAGTCTCGTAGCCACCTTCCGGCTCCATTATCGGCATCCTAAATATCGCCTAAGGTTCGTTTGATTCTTGTAAATACTCAATCTTCGTTTATTCCCCGATCTATCCACGCGACATTGGCGAAATTGCGGCAACCCTGCAGAAGCCATTAAGAAGAAGTTGAAGTTGAAGTAAATACTCAATGGGGTTATGTCATTACGTTACAACGTTACTATACTATACGTTACTACCTTCCGGCTCTGTTGTCAGTCCAACTCGGTGATATAATTATATTGCATTGTAATCCGATTTACATACACACGTCAAATAAAGTTTGAGATCACTAGCAAAAGATGTTTCTTTTTTAAAAGAATGTTGCTTACGTAACATATCTTTATAAAAAGATACACTTGTTGAAAAAAAAAATTAAATTATTTTTTATTAACTAAAATTGAATTTAAAAGTCCTAGTGCAATTTTGACTAATAAATAATTGAAAGAAATAGAGGATTTAACTAAATATTAACAACATTTATTATTAAATTGTTTTTATTTAGTATAAGATAACTCCTCCCCTGGCTCGAACACATGCGGCAATCCTTCTTGGCATGCTGAGAATTAACTTATTCAGCATTTCTTGCGGTAACCTGTCCCATTCTTGAATAACGGCTTCCCTGATCTCTGGCACTGTCTGAGGAGGTGGCTGACGGTTCCAAACAGCTCGCTTGACAGCATTCCACGCGTGTTCTATCGGGTTTAAGTCAGGCGAGCCGGCAGGCCAGTCTATTCTGGTAATGTCGTATTCACGCAGAGCAGCGTTGATTCGTTGAGCTCGATGTACTGGGTGCATTATCGTCAACCAATACGAATCGAGGACCATGGTTTATTCTAAATGACCTGACAATTCCATCAATAGCAATGGTTTGGTACAAAGCTGCAGTCATCCAGCCACGATACGGGATCAATGTCGTTCTAGCATCAATCATTATACCGCCCCAAAAGGATACCGATTTCCCGCCTTGATGAACGGTTCCGGTGGCAGTTCTTTGTCTTTTGACAATTCTGCCAAATGTTTTCAGCGCAAAAGCTTAGGTCTTCCCTCCTGTTCTCGTACACGTCCACCTCATGATTTATGGACGCTTTAATGCGGCCGATGTGGTCAGCGACTTCGCCTTTTTCGTACTCGACTGTCATTGCGTGTAGACGGTCAACACACGGTGAGAGTAGTCTCACTTTGTGGGTGTGTTGACCGTACCTGGTTCAGCCTCTCCGAGTTTTGAGAGCTTTGAGAGATCTGAGTTAGAGTGAGTTTTGAGAGATACCTGAGCAAAAGGAGTCTTCTCACCCCATTCGAATAGTGCGATCGTCGTTTCTTGACCACATTAATCGATATTGGTGGTCTGCTATTTCCGTCACAGGTAGCGCGTTATACGTTTTACTTTTCATGCTCGTTCGGGTGGTGCTTCCGTTCAGCAGAGAGGCTAAGCTTGGCGATATTGCACGTTTTGTTCATCACACATCAACATGTTTCTATGCTCCCGCATTGCAGAAGCTTATGCCAAGTCTCTCGGCGCAGTCGTCCATGATATTGAATATTATATGTATTACTTAAATAAAATAAATATGGAAAACAGTAATTTTCATCATTAGCTATAAAGTAATTTGATATGTATAATATTTTATAAAATAATTTGATATTACTCATTACTATACTTTAAATATTACTTTACTTAATAAAATACTAATGATGGGTCAGGGAAGTACATGTAAATTTTAGTGGTCGATCTAAGTGTCATATATTTGGGCTCAGTCTACTGGGCAGGGAAAGTCATACGCACGAAGTTACGTCATATATTGCTTTAACTACGCCATACAAAAACATATGAATAAGCGCTGCCGTACGGGCACGTGGTTGCAAGGTACGACCAAGGTACCATCGTACGACTAGCGCCAAATTGCGCGTATTGCCTCGCTTGCAAAATATCAACCTGCAACGCATGCCCATACAAAATATACAAAAAAGAAAAACCTTTTATTTTAAACTTTTTATTGTAATATGTACTTATTATAACTATAATTTTATATAAAAAAAATAGAGGCGGTCTTATCGGTAACCGTAATTCCATACTTGATTATAGAGGTAATTATCTTTAAATCCTCAAATAATATACTCAAATAAAAATCTGACCGCCACCGCCCCCCTATAATAAAACCGTAAACCGTATCACAACACAATAAGGTTCAAAATATACTCAATGACGATATTACGTGCATTTTGTTAATCATGTCCCAGTTACCGTCAAAATAATATAAATACTGACGGGTATTGGGTCAGATAGGGTATTTTAAGTACGAATACCTGTCATACGCATAAATAAGAAGCTAATAATAAAAATAGCACAATTTTATAGGTTATATCGTTAGAAAATTAACTTGAGCATTTCACTAAAATATCACACTTACCAAAATGGCCTCCTGGTCCTGTGAAACTTGAAAACAAAAGTGGTGCGCAGGACTACACTTTCAGTTACTAAACTTCCCAAAAAACACAAATTTCAAAATCGCTAACTTTGATAGCTCATTTCTCCAGAACCATTATAGATATAACTAGATGGTGCCATTTTAATTATGAAGTATATTATTTTAAATATATTGCTATAAAAATCTTTTATTAAGCTCTCGTTTGAAATAAGTAACTGGCCTTTTTTACAATCTGACGAGTATTGGGACATTGACGACATTACCAGCGTTTACCCTAGCTGATGTTATACGGAGTATCTTAGGCTACTTTTATAACGTGGGTGAAGATGCGGGGCACAGCTAGTATTACATATAACTTAAACTGTAGAGACTAGTACTTTCAAAAGATTTTTTATTAAAGTATAATTAGAGTAACAGTTTTGCCGTGACCGCACTACTGAAAGTAGATTAATTATTATAGGATTTAGTTTTAAAAAACTAAAAACACGCTTCGGCCTACTTAACTGCTTCAGACCCTTATGACACCAAATGAAATCTATGGGACGCTTCAAAACGAATCATAGGTATATAAGCCCAAACACGTGGGGTCTACTTGCAGCCACTGAAGATTTCTTATACCTACCTATAGGTAACTATCCACCTCGTGAAGGTATCATCAGCGGCGCGAGTACGGAAGTCGGTTCGATAAATTTGTCGAACCGAAAAACTCGACAATTTTATCGAATGTTGCGAGTAAGTACCGAAGTCTGATCGTAAAGTATTGTAGTAGCTCTATATTCTCTTTGGATTCGACCTAGCTTTTCGATAACTTTTGTCGATTGTTTCAAGGCTCGATAAATCCCACCTTATCGATTTGAACTGTCAATTTTATCGAATTTTATCGACCGAAAAGAACCGTACTTGCACCGCAGATCAGCTTCATGATAGATACCAAATTATTATATTGTCGTCCAAACTACATTACCTACATATATTTACTAGGTTTTATTATGCTATTTGGTAACGAAACGAGCTAGTCGTTTGCCTGATGGTAAGCATAACGCCGGCCCATAACAATTGCAGTGCCACTCAGAACTTTGATATACAAAGGCCTGCGCGGCACTGCAGTGCGCTCGTTACCCTAAGACATTCGGTATTAAGTCTCATAAGCTCACAGTAATTTCACTGGCTACTCTGCTCATCAAACCGGAACACAGTAATGTTTGCACATTATTACTGCTATCCTAACTCATGCGAAAAAAACAAAAACGTGTCAAGTTCAAATTATAATTAGGTAAGTAGCAAATATAAATCCAGTATAGGTACTTCATTTATTTGGCAGCACAGATCTTTGTATTAGGTAGGTACTAAAGTTAAAAATATAGGTACAGGCTCATAGTGCTGTATGAAATATGGTTATTATTGTTAAACTGTGTTAAACGGGTGAATAGTTTGACTGTTTTGTCTCTTTCGATTTAGTTTAAAATTATCAAAGAACAACAAAGACAAAACATAGTTTAACTATACTACTTACCGTTTAACACTGTTTATAATTAAAAGCCTTTCGGTCTTACCACAAAATAATTACACACACCCTAAACCTGCGTTAAACAGTGTTTAACTCCTAAACATGCCTTAGTCGCGTGTTTAAATATGAGAAACCAAAAGCCTTGCTTTAAGTCTTGTCTAACTCAATTCTGTTATGAATAATGATTTTAGTAGTGTTACCACAAAAAACCCATTAAAGTCGCCTGTTTAGCTAGACAGCGTCTAGAGATAAACGTCAATAATGAATAAAAATGCCACAACAGAATTATGTTAGACAATGGTTAGACACTAATTAAATCAGGATTTGTGGTTGCTCATATTTAATCACACAACTAAGGCATGTTTATTGTTTAGGCGTTAAACTGTGATTAACACAGGTTTAACGTGTATTTAATTTTTTCGTAGTAGGACCCCAACCGTTTATCTTTAGACACTGTCTAGCTAAACAGGCGTCTAAAAGTGTATTCTTTGGTAACACGGTGTATTTATTTTTAAACTGTTTTAAACACCTTGTTTCAAACATGCCAACCCTGCCATGCAACCAAGTGATACTTTATGGGTTCTGTTTTTCATTTTGAAATACGGAAATAACTTAGTTATCTTTGTATTGCCAACATTGACGCAGTAACCCTAAGCATGCACCACCGCCCTTTGCTAATCATTGAGTCAACAGCTACGCAAACAGTGATTGTGTCAACATACGCCCGCCGCCCCGTGCCCGCCTGTCCGCAGACCCTTGCTGCAATGGATGTTAGAGCACAGAGTATATATGAACATCTCCAATACGTAGGACCTACGACCAGCATAGTTATGTAGTGCTCGATAAAATGTAGATATGTACAAAGGTATACAGGTGTTATAGTATACAGGTATTATAGTATACAGATATTCAGATTTTCAAATGTATGTACCTACCTAACTACCTATCGGAATCATATTACTGAAACGTAATTAGGTAATTGTGAAACGTAACTCCATAAATACATATAGTATATACTCATAGAATTAGCCTATTAATTCTATGCACACACAATTATATTATTATTCATAAATTTGGAAATCTAAAAAAGTGTAAAAATAAAGGTCTTTATTATAATAGACACGTATAAATATTTGACGCGTACCATGCGAATAAAATAAGAATAGGACCGGCCGCGACCGGCCTAGCGCCATGTAGTGACGTCATAATTCGATTTTTGAAAAAACTAATGGAAGCACGGCGGTCCAACCCAGATGTTTCTAGACCAGATTTACAGAAGCAGGCTATTGGATCGGGGTCCAATAGCACCGACGAGATAAGTAGGTAAAGCATAAGTTAAACATTAGAAATAGAACACCCCCCCCCCTTACCCTTGTATTTCTTAGTCGTAAATGGTTGGAACCTCTTGTGTAACCACTCGTTTCGGACTGCGCAGTCCCGAATCCTCAGCTAAGGACTTACCTACCCACTAAGCTAGGCAGGCACACACATCCCTCATCGTACCTATATCTTCAGCACGGGACGATAATTTATGGACCGGATGGATTTAGGACCTGGAGGTTCGACCCCTCCAGGAAATCTCATCACAAACTAAACCCAATTTAAATATTGGTACTTATTATACGTACATATATAACATGTGACCGTTTTTATATTTATGGTACCAATATTCAAATTTGATTTAGTTTCAAAGCCATACTAAGATATTTTAAGTAGCTTCCTTGTTATTCAAGTGAATTACAAAATGTTCTCACATTGGGCCAACTTGACTACGGCGCGCACAAATCGGTGGGCGTGCCGTGTGGCTAAAATGCATGCTATTTTGTCTAACATTCGTGGGACAAGGTAAGACTCAGTGATGAGTAGTACGAAGCTAATGCTCGCGCATACATAAAATCGCGAACCTTCCGCTTCTACGCACACATGCGCGATCTTATGAATGACGATTCATCATTCAATGAAATTTCGTGAATATTCGTGTGATGCTTTTCTTACTTCTACTATTATTATTGTGTTTATTATGACGTATTCTGAGCTCTCGTTTGGTCATCGCGCCGCGTGCGCCATTTCTTGTTGTTGGCCTCTTTGAGAATAAATTGTAAATTCTATGGTTTCCCTATAGTCTGCTGCAAACATAATAATTACATACAATAATATGCTGGGTACGCTTCCAACTGGTAGTGGGCTAGAACATTTGGATTATCTATAGGCCTACTTGGGCTTGTAGATTATCCAACTGTTTTTGTAGCTAGCTAGGTTAGATGTAGTGTTTATTTATGTATTAGCTAGTTGATAAACGCATTTTATTATTACTCTTTACAAATAAATTATACCAGTAACAGCTATATGTGTAATAGCAATGTACTATGATAATTTCTGAATTAGTATAAGAACAATAGGTATATTATATGCCTATAAAAAGTACCATGACTCACTGATCTACACTGCCAGACAAAACAAGCTAAATCGGTGGAACTAGATATTTCAAATTATAAAGAGACGATCTTCCGCTCGCGGCTTCACATGTGTGGTATCAGATGTATAAGCTATATTAGTGTAAGTAAAATTTCATCAAAATCCGTTCAGTAGTTTTTGCGTGACAAAAATCTAACCATATCCATCCATCCATTCTCACAAACTTTCGCATTTATAATATTAGTAGGATAGGAAGTAGGAAGAGTAGGATAGGATTTATGTATCCATAATATGTATGTAGATATAGATTATATATCATATCTATATAAGTATATTATAATATATAGATATGTTCTATATATATTATATTTTATATAAATATGATAATATAGATTCCAATGAAATTTGGTGTGGAAATAGCTATAGGTATAGAAGCGTGAGAAAACACATAGGGTACTTTTCAACATCATCATCACTTTTCATAATTGTCGATCTATAGAACGGAAAAAATTTGGTTTAGAGATATCTTGAAGCCTGAGAGAGAACACAGGATACTTTTTATACGTGTAATATTTGCAAAAAAAACAATAAACGAGAAACCGTTCGTTTGTTTTGAATTAAGTTGAACTTTGGACCCATCCATCGTAATTCGTACGAGACTCGAATCCGGTTTCACCGACGAATGCCAGTGAATTTATTACTGGTTTTTTTGTTTAGTGATTATTTTCTGTCATTACACTTTAAATTGAATTGTTTAGCTTAATAGCTTAATTAGAATAATATAGTAATAGCTTTATAAATATACTAAACTATTTTGATGTCAAAAATTTACTTGCCCAGTGTAACACACCTTGTTTTATGGCCAATAAATAATTCTATTCTATTCTTTGATTCTGCAGCAATTCTACTAAATTGTTTCAAAATTGTTAATGGATTGTCAAAATTCAAATTCAAATTCAAAAGTCTTTATTCAAATAGGCCCCAAAGGAGCACTTATGAAAGTTAAAATGACTCTAACAGCGGGCCTCTGCAACATTCATCTATACCCGAATCACAGACTAAAACTAATGCTGTCTTTATCAGAACATAATAAATGACAAAGACACCAACGGCCTTATTACAAAACGAGTTTTAACGCTAAACTGGAGTTTAAACCGTAGTTTTGTCAAATTTCTTATTACAAAAAGCAGATTAGCACTTAGGTCTTGGTTGACTATGGTGTCAAAGTTAGTCTTGCCGGGCACCTAGTTTAGCGAAGGTTTAAGCATTTATTTTAATGGCGGCCACGTATTCTACTTGTCAAATCGTAAAAAAATTCATATATTTTGTATTAAAGTAAGAAGGGGTGGTGAGGTATTAGGAAGCGTGGATGAGTAGAATAATAGCTTTTAGCAAAATATATAGGAAATACTTAAATAATATCGAAAGTATACATAGTAAAAACAGAATATATTACAAGAATTGACAGTACACACAATCAACAAAACATGTTGCTATGGTTACTTAGCCATAGTGTGCCATTGTATAGGTTGGATATATAAGGAGTATCTCCTTAACATTTTTTTCATATACGTAAATACCTAATTAGGATGTTTTGAATTACTCGCAATGATCAAAAGTCATTTAAAAATTACCTACAATATTTTTCGATATTAGAAAATAGTATTGTGTGACAAAATAGCTACTTATATTCCAAAATAAAAATGAGTACATTGTGTCAATTCTACATTTCGTGTATCCGTAGCATAAAGACATTTATTATCTTTGGAAATAATTTCTACCATAGCTACAGTTTGGTATTAAATTGTCTTGGCTTTATTCATCTTTTGTAATAAGGTTTGGTTTATAGGTCGACTCTAAAGATAGTTGAAGACAAATTGGTTGTCGACCAAAGTCGAGTTTAACGAGTTTTTTATAATAAGGCCGCAACCGACCAAATCCGTGCTCAAAGTCAACGAACCTTCCAGAAACCCACCGTGCCCGTTCCAAATTGGTATAGGCCGAGCAAGAAGGGCAAGAAACTCGTCACGGCATTCTTTTTTAAAAAAATCGTGACTTTTGACAATTTTGGTATTCTACTACTCCAATTGTTTAATAATTGTGACAATTGAAAAACAATACAAAACTCGGTTATACTTTTCGTATTCTCTTTATCAATCGTTTATGAATTGTCTCTTGTTAAGGTGGAAAATTGGTATTCTACTATTTCTTGACAGCTCTTCCGATTGTATTTTTTTTTCTTCTTTCTTGGAATTGTTATTTGTCTATGAAAACAATTTCGCAAACATTGATTACTTCGTAGACGGACTATCTATAGACGACTGGTTTCCGTGCCGCATGTGAGATAGAACGATATTGGGTGGTGTTGCCATATCAAAACGTTTACCCTGGTTTTTAGCAATGCCAGATTTACTCCATAATTTATCTAGAGATCTGCAGGGCTAGCATGCGCGCCGCGACAAAATTTTGTCTACTGTTTTGTCTCGCTCTTTCTTTCGCGAACATGAGACAAATGCACGACATAAGCATCGACAAAATTTTGTCACGGTGCGCATGTTAGCCCTACAGGGGTGCAATTTTTGAATGTCACCGAGTGACTAAATATCAGCGATATGACCGATAGTCACCGATTTACAAAAAGTCGTATTTTTCAATCTCAGCGGGTGACTAAAATTATCATACCTATGATATCGTTTACGAATGGGTACCCCCACTCGTAAACGATATCATAGATACGAATATTTAGTGCCAATTTTGACGTGAGCACAATTTACAACTTAAAAAATAAAAATAAATAGAATACAATCATAAGTTTATCTGTGATCAAAGCTGAGAAATAGTTGCATGATTGGTATACAGACTTTCAAAAATACGACTTTTGCAAATCAGTAATTTCAAAGTCATCACTGAGAATTTTGTCATCGGTGATTTCGAAATCATTCGTGACATTCAAAAATAGGTCCCCTGTTTTGTAATTAACTAGCCTACGCGTTACCCTATAGGAACTGGATTTTTTGCGATCTAAAGTTTGCTTTCGTGGTTATAGAACTTAATGCAAATATCATTCAAATCATTCAGCTATGTACTTCAAGGGAATTGGTGACAACAATTATATTACAGCACTGCAATCAGACGGTTCATTATTAGTTCATTTCTGTATTGCATCTTTCATTCAAAGTCACATTTTCACACTTTTCTACTGGCTACTTTTTACCATAAGGTTGGCGGTTTCACCCGCGCCGAGATATTGGATTTCATGGTTTTTATTTTTCTGGGCGGAACCCTAATTCTTTTTCTAAAATAAAAGTAGCCTAAGTTACTCCTTGTAACATCAGCTATCTGCCAGTGAAAGTCCCGTCAAAATCGGCCCAGCCATTTCGATGATTAACCGGAACAAACAGACAGACAAACAAAAATTTTATAAATGCTTGTTTTGTTATAGGTACCGTATATACTTTCATACTCATTTGGTAAAAAGCTGTTATTCTGATATTACAAACAGACACTTCAATTTTATTTATTTGTATAGTCTAATCAGTGCAATTTTATTTATTTGTGTAGTAGTATTTGTATAGTGTTTATATATTTATATGACATAAAAATACGTGGTCTGGGGAAAAATAATTTCGAATGCAGGCAACACCAAACTGAGATATTTTTTGGTTGAAGGATTCTAACATTGATTGAATTCAACTTTATTGCATATTAATGAACAAAGTTCTATTCTAAATGTTGTTGTCTAGAGTGTTTATATGTTTAACAATCAATTTTGAAGCCTAAATATGATCCAAAAGTACTGTACTTACGAGTGAAAAGACAAATCGGGAAGTTTTTGTTCACTGTCACTTTTGCATCCTAACACACTGCACCGAACCATTTTCTCATAGTAAATTTGTTAGGGAAATTGTTATTCACAATTTGGAAGTAATAAAACGTGTTCACAGTCTGGTTTCAATTAATAAAAGCGTCAAAACTGCGGCGAACTCCAGAATATAGGGCGAACTGTCAATGTTTGTTTTGCACAATAGTGTGAATGACCTTGGAAAAACCGGCACGCGACATGAAACAAAAAGTCATATCGTTCTATCTCTTTTCTTTACATGAAGTATGCATAAGTGGTTCTCTTTCTTGTATGAATGAGATGCAAGCTATCTAGTCGTCTATTACCTTCTCTGTCTAGGGATTACTTTAGCTATTGTTACGTAGTATTTGTAACTTGTATTCGGATTACTTTAGAACATTGACACAAGCACTTCTTGAAATATCATAGCCTGAGAATGTGTCGCATTATACGTTGCCATATTAATCCAAAACTCTATAGAAGCATTCAATAAAATATTCACTGATTTACTGAAGCATTATTTTGACTCGACCGTGACTAGACTAAACTTTGACGACATTCATACCCCAAAACTTGAAATTAATTTTAAACTTGACACTGGCTAAATACGCAAATAGCATGGAGCCAAACTTAAAACAAACAAAAAACTTTGATTTCACACTGACATGACGTTGACTTCTGGTTTATTTTGTCTTTGATAGCCAGCTAATGCCTACCCCAGATAACCAATATAATGCCAAGCTCACACCACAGAGTACTTTTCTATATACTAATCACACTTTTGTTCACTAAAATCATGTTTTTGATTGAAAAACCGTGTGAATAAAATGTATTTTTCTTATTGCAGGTAAATATAATTTATCAAATTGAACAAGAAGAGAGAAGGGAAGAGGAAAATGAACAAACATTTAAGAAAATAAAATTTTAAAATATAGTTTGAGTTTTACTGTACCTACACAAATTGCAATAAACTTGATTTGTAATCAGCGGCGCAAGTACGGATCTTTTCGATAAATAAAATTCGATAAAAATTGACAGTTAAAATCGATAAAGTGGGTTTTATTCGATACATTTGACAGTTAAAATCGATAAAGTGGGATTTATCGATTTTAACTGTCAATTTTATCGAATTTTATTTATCGAAAAGTACAGTACACTCGCCGCTGGTTCAGTAAAAAAAATTAATGAATTTGGTTGTCAACGTTTATCGATATCGATGTATTTTAAATATTAGGCTGCATAATATCTCTATTTACATTTAATTCTTTACGTTGGTAGAAGTTCCGGTTTTACAGTCGTCAGGTTGATTTTCTGAGGTAGCCTCGTTTTGACGTTTAGTATTTTTTTTTTCTATGGAGTCCCGACTCCCGTCCTTCTTCGTTCTTACGTAGTATTTGTATTCTCACTGGGTGGCACGTACGCACATATTTTTGTAGCGATTTATTAATATCTTAATCGTATAGTCAGTCCAGTATATATTACGATAATAAACATTTACAATTATAATATCAAAATGCTTGATTTCAGCGTTTAAATCATATGTACGGTACACAGACTTGTGTACCTATTTATAATATAGTGTTCAACAACTATTCAACCCGTCTTCAATAAAGGTAAGATATCTTATTTACTTGCTAAATCAAGCAGGCTCAACAAATAGTTTATATTGTACAGAGTGTTATTTGACAACAATTCGTCTGTTTTTAGGTAACTGACGTGGAAAGCATGTGACCCCAAATATTAATAAATACCTATTAATTACCAAGTATTCGTTTAGTTGCAATATGTATTTTGACATATGTACTTGCTAAACAACAATTTACCGTATTCGAAGAAAGTTATTAAAAAAGTTTTATAAAGTTAATAATTTATTCTTGGCGGTATTTACGTAAAAAAAGCTACGCGTTTCTGAAATTAGACTTTGACACCTGGCTGGCTTGTGTGAGTGTTGCGTATTTAAATTCAACAACACCAATACAGCACCATGATGATG
This sequence comes from Crocallis elinguaria, assembly GCA_907269065.1. NCBI lineage: Eukaryota > Metazoa > Arthropoda > Insecta > Lepidoptera > Geometridae > Crocallis > Crocallis elinguaria. The sequence continues at coordinate 12,074,636 of OU026077.1, forward strand.
TTACATTTGAACATACTTGATTACTTAGTATTAAAATTAATAACTTTAGCTACTTTTTAAGCACTAGAAAAACACCTAAAAATATTAATATATAAATTGTAAATGTGCAAATGGGACTTTATTAAATAATAATTAAGACTTACCTGATATACAAATAAGTAACAATTTGCAATTTAAAGTGACACTGATTGTGTTAACTGATTGTATTGTAATTAAGATCAGTTTCACTATTTCTTTAGCTTGACACTTTGCTCCATTTATGTTTAACACAAAGAATAGTCTCATTCCTTATAGTATTACCTACTTATTTTACATCTTTTTTGACCACCTTATTTGATCACAACAAATTGTATGTGGAAGGAACTCCAAGACCTAAGTAACACCATAAAGTGCATTTTTTTAAATAGCCCTACATATTGTTGAGAGAATCATCTTCATCATGCATTCATAAGTAAATACATTCAAATTGATCTTGAATAATAAAACCTATGTAGAATGTGCAGTGAGGGTCTGCAGTATCAAAGACTAAGGTTTTACTGCTAGAATGTTGATAACAAAACTATATTTGCCACCTTTTATGGCAAGTATTGAGGTGTTTAATATAATAACTTAGTAAACGTAACATTTTTAAAAATGGTGTTAGCGCTTTTGTCTGAATTCTTAATTTTCCCAGTTCTATAAATAACATTGTTAGCACAAAAAAAATTTTTTTACTCCTGTTTATGTAGATAGTGTATAAAGACAAACAAAAACAAATTCTTAGAATTGTAATTAGATAGAAAATTACAATGGGGTGCTCACATAGTACAACTATCATGGAAACTCAGTTCTGCTGCATATGCAGTTAAAAAGATAAAAGAGTGTCAAACGTTCAGACAGCTCAAATAGTTTAGTTATTTCCATTCATTGATGACTTACGGCATCCTCCTCTGGGGTAACGCAGCCAATTCTAAGTCTATATATTTATTCTACAAAAAAAGGGCTGTTCGTTTTATTTATGGACTTGGTCGAGAGAGTCCCGGAGAGAACACTCAAAAGAGATAAAACTCACTCTAGATACATAAAATGTGTAGTTTGTATTATTTATGGCATCCTTATATTTGCAGCAGGTGGCCAACCTTTTGTACTGGAAGTACTGTACCTACCATACATAAGGCGCGCATTGTAGGTACACCGCCGTCGCTGTTATATATGTTCTTGCTTAAAGTGCAGAGTGAAGTGAGAAAAGCCTATTAGCTGGCTATCAGTAGTTCAGTACCATTCCCCAGCACTAGTCTATTACATAACAGTAGATAATAGAGCAGTAGCGAAACACCGGGTGCACTTGAGTTAAATGCCTGTGTTTAGTTGTTGAGTCAGGGTTGCCAATTACCCTTGATACATAACCATCACTATTAGCTATTACTAAAACACATCTGGCATTCTGTATACTTTCACACACACATACTTTGACACAGTCATCCATACTTTTTTAAGACTGAACTTAAGTGTATTCAAGCAAATCAATTATTATTAGCTATTTATTGGTGTAAATTCTATCATTTCATAACTAAACTAATTTTAGTTTCGCTCTCTCTCTTTCCAATGAATAACATGAGAAAGAGATGGAAGATGTCTGAAAGATCTAAATTTTGTTTTAGAGCTGTCAAATATCTTTCGATCTTGATAAATTAGATGCCACTGAATTCATTGCCATTAAATTTACACTAGACACAAGCAAGTGGATTAATTTGACAGGTCTAAAATATATTCCATCTCTTTCTCATGTTATGCATTGGAAAGAGAGAGAGCGAAACTAAAATTAGTTTAGATATGAAATGATAGAATTGACACCAATATCTTACTTAATTGCCACTAAGAAAACTAAATCTTAGGATTGCGAGCATGGATAAATTGTGAATGTTACCATTCAATTGCAATTATATGAAATTGAGTGATTATGTTAATGTACAATAATAACAATTATTGTAATGTGTTAAGTAACTAAATCTCAAGATAACTAAAATAGTGGTAATAAGTACTAAATGGATAAAAAAAAATATTGACGAGTCGTAATTTTCTTTGTCAACAGCCAAATAAACCAATATGGCGGAAGCCCATTCGGCGGTTGCCTTCTCCTTCGCCATCACCCACGACGGGTGGGACGTGAACTTCGATCGTGAGGTCCTCTACCTGGTGTGGGAATCTGGTCTGAGATCATGGAAGAAGCGCCTTGCACGTTTCAGAGTAAGTAATATAACATATTGTTCTTGCCAGTCCACGATTATGGACCATCCTAACTAAATATGAGATAGCAAAGATCTGCATTGCACTGCACTTGTTACTATAAGGCCTTAGCTTTCTAGCCTGGAAGACAAGTTGGCTTTTTAAACTAAAACACAATAATGCTTTCATAGTAGCACCGCTTGGCGTAGAATACGTAAGCAAAGCTGCGATACCCACCCAGATGTCTGAGACGGAAACTGGCAAAGTTAGTCCTACCACCTGCCGAATAAAGTTTAACAGGTACTTTACGGAAGAGTGGCAAAGTAGAGATTTTTACATTATATTTCTAATCTTTTCGTAATTTAGGGCATGTATTATATTTTATTTATTTGATAATGTATATTTGTTAACAGAACAGCGTGAACAATGGAGTGTACCCTGGCCATATGCAGACCCTGTATGTGCTTTGGTCTCTCCTCGTGGGAGCACATTTCATAGGCTTCAATATACCGTTCGGTTTGGTGCAAAAGACTTTGGTCATATTACCTGGGTGAGTTTTATTTAAAACTTTTGAGAATAGTATAAACAAATATTGAGATTTTGGTTGTTCACAAATGATTTCAATTTAATAATCTATGGCCTTTTTTCGTTTGGTTTGGTAAGAGAACGATTTTTAAATAGATCTCGCATGAAGGATATGGCACCAAATGGGGGTGGACGGTTGTTGCCGTTGTTGGCGACTGGCTGAAAATAGGCTGATTATTTTTTTTAATTTTTAGCTATGTGTGTGCCTGCGTTTAAAGTGGTGCATGATTGTTGCTTGATGAAAATCTGGATAGTTTAATTATCTAAGCGCTGACTGGTATGTTGGGAGTGACAAAGACAACACTATCTTCAGTCACTGGTTATTCATGATTAGTGGAAATCTATCACATTGTGGAGTAAGCGATTAATTTCGCTAAAATCCTGAAGCATGCATTGATGCATGATAGATTTCCATCAAGAATGAATAAGCGTGTAATGATTTACAATACTGTGATTGTTGCAAAACCATGTCAAAACTGACAGCAAAACTGACCAAACGGCACTTGTCAAACCGCGTGCCAATACACACGCACCACATGGGACAATATATTAGAATGAAATGACTATACGCTTTGAAAATACAAACCGCGTTCTCTTCTATCGTTCAATAGGCTTAGTCCAAAAATCCCCTGTGAAAGGGAATTCTGGAACTTTTGTCCAGAAATCCCCTTCCGGCGCACAAAAGCGAAGCAAAATGGATTTCTGGACAAAAGTACCAGAAATCCCCTTTTTACCTTCCCAAAAGCCGTAGTTATGAATCTCAGTTCTTGAGTTAAACCTAGTTAACTTCGGTTCAAAATAGTTGGAGAAGTGAGAACTCCGAACTCTGTGTAAAAAAAAACTTGGTATGGTATGTTTTGTTTAGGAACTTCTTGCCTAATAATAATAATTGTAACTGGGTCATTCCACGGTGACGGGCGTGACATTTCAACTTCTATTTTGTGCATTTATTCTTTAACTATTATACGAAATTGCTTAAATACTATTGTAATAGATAAGACATCGATGGTTTTTACTAAATTTACAACATTTTTTTTCTTATTCGGCTCACAAAACAAGTTACGACGATTTTAGTCGCTGTGACGGGCGTGACGCGTACTCGAACAAGATTATCGACCTCTTCGACAAGACACAATATTTCTGCTAATTACACAAGTGTTTTTTAAATTCAATTAGTCCGCCTTTTAGAATAATATGCCTTCTAGATTTACAGTGATATGTCGTATGTGAATATTTGATATTGCAGTTTTCGTGACCTGAAATAAGTTGTGACGGGCGTGACAAGACTTTGTGACGGGCGTGACGAGTTCAATTTTTAATAAGTAAACAAACAATTTTATCACCTAAAGTCATATAAGCATTAACCCAAATTCTAAATTTATAAGCGAAAGTTTAAAAAAATTCCGTTTATTAGCCGGTTTTGTTAATGTTAGGACTAACTCTTCTGCGAGTGTCCGTCTGGGTTGTTACCACCGCTTTGCTCGTGAAGTCTGCCGCCAAGCAGTAATGTGCAAGCATTACTGTGTTCCGGTTTGATGACCAGAGTAGCCAGTGAAATTACGTGGCTTATGAGACTTAATGCCTAATGTCTCAGGGTAACAAGCGCACTGCAGTGCCGCGCTGGCCTTTGTGTTTCAAAGTTCTGAGTGGCACTGCAATTGTTATGGACCGGCGTTAGGCTTACCATCAGGCAAACGACCAGCTCGTCTTGTTACCAAATAATATATAAATAAAAAAAAGGTAAAAATACTGTGATGGGCGTGATTTGTGACGGGCGTGACCAAAGTAATTTGCTCAGCATAACCAATCAGTAACATAAAAATTTATAAAAGTTATTCACATACATTCCTTTGCGACATATCCTTACTTTCGTAAGCTTTATTACAACGTGCAAGTGATTTGGACTCTTTGATGAGAACTTTTCTATGTATTTTGTGACGGGCGTGACATGCAAACTTGCCTTGCTAAAATGATTAGTAAAATATTATGTAATTATCTGAGAAACACCAAAAATTGTTCCACCACAAGCTGATATCTTGAGCACTCTGTTGACAGTTAAAATATCGCGGAATAACCCATAGAAAACGCAAATCAGTGTTTCCAACACACATGTGTTTTTTCTACCATGGAAATTCCTTGGCAAGATGAAACTTCAAATGAAATTTGATTGAGTGAATGCTAGAATTTTGTTTTTTTTTACATCATTAGGTGAAAATTAAACATATTTACTATTAGTAATTAATGTTGAAGTGCTTGTAACATAACATTTATTTTTATCTCATCTGGTATCGATTACCGTGGAATGGCCCAACTGGTATATAAAATAATGTAATAAAGCATATTTTGGTGCCTGATGTATGTTCGCCTTGAATCGAATTGTGATGCAAAGTAATACAAATATTGTATACCTATATGCTTTTGTATTCCTTGTTATCTCATCTTCAAATCTTATCAGCGCTACCTATTTGTTCTTGACAACGTTTATCTTATAATCTGAAAAACAAACAGCTGTTCAAACATAATAAGTACCTAATTGGAAAAGCCTACTACTGTAAATAATACTTATAAATGTAATTTTTTTAATACCTATATTATATAATATATACCTACTGTCTACGCTAGGAGATCCGACACTGCGAGTCTTATCAAGTTGAAATAAAACCCGAAATTTGCTTTGACTGTATACAAAGCCGTTTCGCGTAAATGAGATTGAAGCAATATTTTTATATATAAATTAAGGTAAGTTAAGAAACAATTGACGTTGATTTGGAAAAATAAATGAAACTCGCTTGTACCTAAGTATTCGCGGAACGGGAGTTTTGAATGTCTTGATGAATTTGTTGAAGCGGTCGAAGGTAAGGCCGGCGACACCTAGATATGAAAGTGTATGGACATTCTTATATAGAAGGACAATATTAAGGTACTCACATACGTTTTCGAAAAGCTTACTCTTCCGGTTGGTAGCCTAGCGCTCGGACTTTGATACTGCCGAGTTAGTGCACCTCTAAAGCTATATTCACACAATGTTCTCTTTTGTGTTCTCGTTGTGCCCGAAAACCTCTTTGAAACGGGCGAAAAGCAGAAAAAATAATTTGAGAACAAGCGACAGCAAAAAGCTATCAATGACATTCACATTTCCACCGCGTTCCCCGGGCTCTGCCACAGAGCACAGAACAGAACTCGGTTAAGCCTCTAACGTAAGGGGCATGAGCCGACTTCATACCAAATTCATCGTACTCGATATTCGGCGACGTAAGTTCGCGTACTTTAACGGCCTTTGCTCCTTTTGCAAAAATTTGGATCAGTAACTGCCATTTTTCTTGCCTTTTTTTTTTTTTAGTTTAATTTATTTTGCTCTGCAAGCTCCAGGGCTCGCACCTTTTGTTTGATATTTACATTAATATACTTGAAAAATTTCTTACTTATCATCTATTTAACAAAAGTAACTTACTTCGAAAGCCTAAGTGTCGTACACATAACATATATATACTATATATATTTCTATTCCTATATTTCTTGCCTTAGCTTTGCACTGCACACCTCGAGTGTACGCGCAACCTTTTCAGCTTCATTATACACCGCAGCGGAGATGCGCGAAAAAGGCTTTGGATGAGTATAGATTTAGTAGTTCGTTTTGTTTTATGTTGTTTGGTAACGAGACGAGCTGGTCGTTTGCCTGATGGTAAGCATAACGCCGGCCCATAACAATTACACTGCCACCCAGAACTTTGAAACACAAAGGCCTGCGCGGCACTGCAGTGCGCTCGTTACCCTGAGACATTATGTATTAAGTCTCATACGCCCAGTAATTTCACTGGATAAGTAAGTACTCTGCTCATCAAACCGGAACACAGTAAAGCTTGCACACTACTGCTTGGTGTCAGACTTCACGAGCTGTAACGGTATTGTTTCTGTGCGAAACCAACTATTATTTGTTTTGTGCTTTTTAACATTCTGCCCTCATCTTCAGTTTTATATCTACAATCGGCTTGACGCGACGGCGTACACCGGCGTTTCAGAACACAGTCTGTGCATAAATATGAAACCCTGGAGTTAACGCACTCTGATAATTTTTTAATTAGATTTCGATAACCTTAACGATTACTAGACCGCGAAGATATGAGAAAGTGTAATCATTAGGTATATGTCGTGCCGTGGCGCGTGTAATCGTATCAATATGTCACTCACAAACTCGCTGATAAAACTATAACCACGCGTATCAAAGTAATCTGTTTCCGTGTGCGATTACAATCGTCTTCTTAGGGTAATTATTCATACTTCATTAAAATTTGTTATCTATTACAAAATATAAACTCTGTTATAAGTACCTACGATTATGAAATGCATGATTTTAAGTAAATGTACATAAACATTTTGCGCTTATTAACCAGCTATCATATAAATACCTCTTACTAAAACTGTTGAACCATCTGCAGGTCGTTCTTTGAAGGTATTATTGATAATGGAAAATACCACTACCAGTTGACAGCGTAGCTAGTATGCAGGCGGTATTGCCCCGTTGAATATATATAGCAATGCTGAATTGTTGACCTAAGCTTTTAGCTTACAGCTCGCAGTCCACTAAGTATAACACCGCACCAGTCCAGAAGCGCTGCCTCTCACAATCATGAATGTAAAATACAGTTATACGAGTAGGTACCTACTAAGTATGTGACATAAAGTCCATTTTAGACAGGTAAGCAAAAAAAGTGGAACGCTTTAGATCACCGCGCTCTCTACATCAATTTTCTGCTTTGCTTACGAATCTAAAAGGGACTTTATGACACATTGTATAACTTTGTTTTTCATTCACACGATTATTAGGAGAAGCGGCGCTGGTCTGGTGCGAAGCTTGTAAATGAACTACGAGCCTTGGCTGAAGTGCCGCGCGATTATCAATTGAATATCAGGAAAAGTAATCATCATAGACGGCTATCATATGACGGCTCCGTAGCTAAGTTGGTAGTAACCCTGCCTGCAAAGCGAGGGGTCCCGGGTTCGATTCCCGGCCGGGGCAGATTTTGTGTAAGCATAAAGTTTGTTCTCGGGTCATGGATGTTTGTGATGTGTGTCTGTGTATGTCCATGCCACCTGCGACACAGGGAATCCTAGTGCGGGGGTATGAGTGTGTAAGCGTTTATGTTTATAGGTTATGGAGGCACCGATAGCATAGAGTACATAATAGTACAAAATTGTGCTTGAGGATATTTTTTCTGTTTGTTTTGAACTGACAGTACTAAAGCTGCTCTGGGGTTAGGGTCTTATTGTAGTGTATTGATACTCTTTAGTGTACAAGACATGTAAACTCTTTAGTGAGTATTAAAAAGGAACACGAGTTCCGTTCTGTGTGACGGGCTGTCTATTTTGATTTGTATGATACAAAGAGAATATATGATATAAAGCATTTGTAAAAGTAACAATGTTTTTATTCGAACAAATACGTATATATAATAATTGGCGACGAGGATAATAAAACCTACGTGTGAAGTAGAGTGTGTGATTTAGAGAAAATGGGCTCTAAAATGTTTGGAGATAATCTCACTTTTGACCATCGTTCCCAGGAATGGAACATTTTTTATAGCAGATTTTTACAGTTTTGCGTGGCAAATGACATAACTAGCGACAGCGACAAGGTTGGATTGAAGCGGCGTGCTTTATTACTCACGGCGTTAGTGGAAGATAGCTACCGAACAGCAAGAGATTTAGTGTTTCCTGAAAAATTGGAAAACATAGATTACTTGTCGTTAGTTGCGAAATTGAATAAACATTTTTCGCCTAAGAAAAGTAGTTTCGCGGAAAGATATGTTTTTTATAAGGCAGAGCAACTTTCGGGAGAAAGTTTAGCCGAGTGGGCAGCGCGAGTACGCAGCTTGGCTCAGTTTTGCAGTTTTATTTCTGAGTTGGAGACGGCTCTGCGAGACCGTTTTGTTTTGGGACTGGAAAATGTAAAAGAAAAGGAGAAGCTTTTCGCTGAAGACATTGAAACCTTAACATTAAATAGAGCTTTGGAGTTAGCACAAAGTGTGCACTGTGCGCGGGTGGCGTTGCAGTCGGCACGAGCAGCCGGCGATGCGGCTGGCGTTGTATCGTTGCCCGTGTTCTCTGTTCAAGCCACAAGAGGCGGTAGCGGTGCTGCGAGTACTACGCAAATGTTGAAGCGATGTGAAGTGTGCGGATATAAAGGTCACGGTAAAGATACGTGTCGTTTCGTTAATTATTCGTGCCAAAGATGTAACCAGAAGGGTCATTTGAAAAGGATGTGCAAAATTAAGGTCCAAAATAGGAATTTTGTGGGAGCGGATGTTGACAATAATTTGGAAGGTATTTATAGTTTATTTAACATCGCAGAATCCAACAAAGATGGGCCGATATTGCGGAGTGTCTCGTTAGGCGGTAAACAAATTTTGTGTGAAATCGATTGTGGTAGCGCTGTTTCTATTTTACCGACAGCGATTTATCGACAATTATTTGAGGGTAACAACCATCGCTTGCAAACTTGCAGTGAAGTATTTAATTTTTATACGGGAGTTAAAATTGCACCCGAAGGTTATTTGTGTTTGCCGGTAACATTTGAGGAACGCACTGTGCAAATTAAGTTTTTTGTTTTAGCAACTCAAGTGAGGCGATCACCGTTATTAGGCCGCGATTTTATGAAACTGTTTCACTTGCAAGTTAGTAGTGTTAACTGTCATAATTTGAGTACCGGAGAAGACGAAGGTCAGCGTGTACTAGAAAAGTATTCGGAGCTTTTCAGCGATGAGTTAGGCAGGTTTAATAAATACAAGGTGAACCTGAAAATAAAACCAGACGTTCAGTTAAAGTTTTTTAAACCACGTCCGGTTGCTTTGGAAGTAAAACCTCTAGTAGAGAAAGAGTTGAACAAAATGCTAAAGCTTGGCATATTAGAAAAGGTCGATCATTCTGATGTGGCAACTCCTATTGTGCCAGTGTTACGACCTGATGGTGATGTAAGAATTTGTGGGGATTTTTCTGTGACTTTAAATAAGGGGTTGTATTTAGATAATTATACACTTCCGCGCATAGAAGATCTTTTCGCAAAGCTTCATGGTGGGGTGGCTTTTTCAAAACTTGATTTGTCGAGAGCTTACAATCAGCTCGAATTGGACGAATCGAAGAAATTTACGTGTATTAACACACACAAAGGTTTGTACAGGTACACGAGGCTTGTTTTTGGATTGGCTAACGCTCCTTTTATTTTTCAGCGTACTATGGAGCAGTTACTCGGAGATATTGACGGGGTATGCATATATTTAGATGATATCCTGATAACAGCTCCAAATGAGGCTATTCATCTAGAACGATTGGAGTTAGTGTTAAGCAGGTTACAGGAAGCAGGTATGCGCTTGAAACGGGATAAATGTGAGTTGTTCAGAGATTCAGTCGAATATTTAGGTTTCGTAATAGATAAAAAAGGTCTCCACAAATCGGCGCGAAAGGTGGAAGCTATTTTAAAATGTGCCCCGCCGAAAAATGTCACTGAACTAAGGTCCTTTTTAGGAATGGTAAATTACTACAGATGTTTTGTGCCCCAAACGTCATCAGTGTTGAGTCCATTGCACAGTTTGTTGAAGAATGGTGTAAAGTGGGTTTGGGATAAAGATCAACAAGAAGCTTTCCATAATATTAAGCAGGAGTTGGCCTCGGAGCGCGTTTTGGCGCATTATAATCCTGCGTATCCCACAATAGTGACTTGCGACGCGGGCCCGGCCGGGTTAGGCGCGGTACTGGCGCAGCGGCAGCCGGACGGCAGTGAGCGTGTAGTTGCGTACGCATCTCGCTCTCTCTCTAAGGCTGAGCTTAATTATGCGCAAATACAGAAGGAGGCGACATCTATCGTGTTTGCTGTAAAGAAATTCCATCATTATCTTTACGGGAGGATGGTTCCTTTCATTTTGCGCACCGATCACAAGCCTCTTCTAGCTATTTTTGGTGGTAAGAAGGGTGTGCCCGTTTTGGCAGCTAACAGACTGCAACGATACGCGTTGTTTTTAACGGCGTATAATTTTGATATCGAATACGTAAAAAGCGAAGATAATGTGCCAGATTTCTTATCGCGTTCGGTTGATGCTTATATTTCGAACGACGTAGAAGAGCCTACGGACAGCGCGTCGTATATTAATTTTATTGGGGATTCAGTTTTCCTTCCGATTACGTTAGGAGATGTCAAAACGGCAACAGGTCGAGATGAACAGTTAAGGCAGGTGTGTGCATTTGTCACCAAGGGCTGGCCTTCTAAAGTCGACGATCCAGTTTTGAGACCGTTTTTCTTATGTCGTCACGAATTGTCTTTTGAAAACGGTTGTATTTTACGGGGTCATAAAGTTGTGATACCGGCCCAGTTCAGAGAAAGACTTCTGGATGATTTACATCGTTCTCATTTTGGAGTGGTAAGAACAAAATCAGAGGCTAGGTCTCGCATGTGGTGGCCAAATATTGATCGGGACATTGAAGAAAAAATTGGATCTTGTAGTGTTTGTAACACACTGCGTACCAATCCTCCTCATGCTCCTCTCGCACCATGGCCGTACCCAAAGCACCCCTGGGAGCGTGTACATTTAGATATGTTTACGTTGTGCAGTAAACAGTATTTGATTGCAGTTGACGCTTTCTCTAAATGGGTTGAATGTTTTTCAATGCAAAAGACTGATAGTGAAACAGTTATAGGTAGATTGAGTGAGTTGTTTAGTAGATTTGGATTAGTGCATACCTTGGTTACCGACAACGCCTCAAACTTTTGTTCGAATGAATTTGAATCTTTTAATAAACTGAATGGAATCGAGCATTTGACAATAGCTCCTTATCATCCAGCGTCAAACGGTCAGGCAGAAAACAGTGTAAAAACTATCAAAAATGGATTAAAAGCGATTATAGTGGGCTCAGATAATCAAAAAGTAATTTCAACAAAGTTAAATAAGTTCTTGTTTGATTATAGGAATTCCGTCCATATGACTACGGGATTTTCTCCGGCTCAGTTGATGTTAGGGAGACCTCTGCGGTGTCGGCTCGACTTGTTGCGAGCGTCTAATATTACGCCTTCATTGTCGTCATCCGTGGCCACTAATAATGTTGTTCGTAAACAGGAAGTGCAGAGTAAACAATTTGGGCAAAGGACGATTTCATTTTCTGTTGGAGACCAAGTTCTGGTAAAATATTATTTTAACAATGGCAATAAACATACATGGAAGCAAGGAGTAGTGAAAAAATGTATCGGGACTAGGATGTATATGATTTATATTCCAATATTAAACATAACCGTGAAGAAACATGTTGATCAGATACTGGCGTATAAGGGACGTGTTTCGGTGGATTATGAAGATGATATAAGTTGTTTCGGAGATTACACAATTCCGGAGTCGATTGCAGGTTTGGAAACGAATGCCGTTGCTGGCTCTGCAGAACCTAGTTTGATTGCAGAGGGGGAGGAAAGAGGCGCGAGCTCAGGTGACGAATTTTTAGATGCGTCTTCCGATGTTTTGCCTTGTCCTGAATCAACACCAGAGCGACAACTTATTCGCCGGAATCCTATTAGACAGACCAGGAATTTGGATGTTAACTACAGATCCTAGTTTTGATTTAGTTCGGGAGGAATGTAGTGTATTGATACTCTTTAGTGTACAAGACATGTAAACTCTTTAGTGAGTATTAAAAAGGAACACGAGTTCCGTTCTGTGTGACGGGCTGTCTATTTTGATTTGTATGATATAAAGCATTTGTAAAAGTAACAATGTTTTTATTCGAACAAATACGTATATATTATACTTATATAACCTTTTCGGGTATTAATACTTAAAAGCAATACAAATCCCTTTCTCGCTAGAAGGTTGGATCAAGGTGCGAATGCAGAAAGCAGTACTCCTAGAAACGCCGCATATGGTCAGAAAGTTCGTCACTGCAGCCTTAACTACCGGTAGCTTGGGCCCTGCCCTGCTGCCGGTGGCACCCTAGGCTTAGGTATTTTATAATATTTTGTAATTTTTATAGGAATATTGTAAAATAACTTAGATTTAAGAATATAAATGAACAAAATAATGAGAATAATAATTGTTCTATATTGTAGTTTTCGTTGTTCGCAGCGACTCAACGATGTGGCAAGTGTTTGCTTGCTTGCTGGCAGCTCTTACGATGTGGCTATCGGTCATCTTCCTAATGCGGTACATGCTTAAACTGCTCCTAATGTACAAGGTAATATATGAATACTTATTTAAAGTAATGTAATACAGATCAAAGGTACCCATGAAATAGACGAGTTTTAAGATCACGAATGCGACTACTGCTTTGATATACGTAAAATACATCTCCAGCAAAATGAATTGGAGGGTTTAATTGTCACGTACTTGCGAGTAAAGGATATTGTCTGTTACCTCTAACCGTTCGTGTTTGGATTACCTTTTGGATTCTGGATCCTAAACATCAAATTCATAACACAATCTTCTTATAACTACCGATATAGGTGGATACTGGATACAGTGTTTTGCGAACAATGCAGATAATCACGATATAACCTACTTAGACGACAATCGAAAAGATCGATGACATCATTTAACTGGGACAATAATGATACCGGTTCATGATAAGCAAATACACACGTCCGAATTCTTATTAATTGTACTAAACGTGACGATATCATATTATTTTGATATGTGTCTTATCCAGCCGCAAATTAATTAACAATCTGGTCGCATTGAAATTTGATAGGTAATATTAAAATCTATATTCAGTTTAATCCGGCCAATAATAGTTATTCTCTGTGAGATAAGGGCCCAGTAATTAAAACAATAATTTTATTAAAAATGTTTCATAATTGGGACGTCTAAATGGCATAAGCCGATAAAAAACATGATCTCTCCGGCTGCTAGCAAATAGGAAACCTCCCATCAGTTAGCAAATTTATGTCTCAGTTCCTCATGCTACTTCTATGCCGAATATTCTGCAGTGTCGACTCTCATGCCTTTTAAAAACTGAAAGAATAACCTTCTATGTGCACTTTAGGGTTGGATGTACGAGTCCCGAGCGCCCGGCTCAAAGATTTCCATGAAAACCATGCTATGGGTGAGCGTAGTGAAGGTGCTATCCGGTTGGAACAAGCCAAGACTGTACAGCTTCCAAGGGTCGCTGCCGAGACTCCCACTGCCGCCAGTCAAAGATACTATGCGAAGGGTAGGTAACATCATAGTTTCATATTTGTAGGACGTTTATTAACCGTGTGGTCCGGATTTAACCGTGTGGTCCGGATTTAACCGTGTGATCCTGGTTTAACAGTGTGGTCCCGATTTAACCGTGTGGTCCCGGTTTAACCGCGTGGTTCGGGATAAACCGCGTGATCCTGGTTTAACCGTGTGGTCCCGATTTAACCGTGTATTCCGGGTTAAACCGTGTGATCCTGGTTTAACAGTGTGGTCCCGATTTAACAGTGTGGTCCGGGTTTAACAGTGTGGTACCGGTTTAACCGTGTGGTCCGGGTTAAAGCGCGCGATCCTGGTTTAAACGTGTGGGCCCGCTATAACCGTGTGGTCCCGCTATAACCGTGTGGTCCCGGTTTAACAGTGTGGTTCCGGTTTAACAGTGTGGTCCCGGTTTAGCCGTGTGGTCCCAGTTTAACAGTGCGGTCCCAGTTTAACCGTGCGGTCTCAGTTTAACCGTGTGGTCCTGGCTAAGAATAGTAGCATGGATCACTCCATCTCTTCTCGTGGGGGCCGTGAGGGCCGGCTAAAGAAACGTTCAGGTAACGGGCAGCAGCATTTTCTCGGTCAACATCATAATGGTGATCACAGTGGACTAGATCACAAAGACGCGTGCTAAGCGTGGTGTATTATGGCACAATACTTCATGGAGAAGGTCAATGTTCAGTTTACCGGCAGTTCTTCTGTTGATGATGAGAGAAAGTTTATTGATATTTTACTAACATATTGCACGATATCCAACGCACCAGCCATTAATAATTAAAAAATGATACAACCCGACCTAATCTTGACCCTTTGTTTCAGTACCTGATAAGCGTCCGTCCGCTGCTAGACAATGAGAATTATAGAAGAGTAGAGAAGTTGGCTAAAGATTTCGAGGAGACCATTGCCGTCAAATTGCAGCGGTACTTAGTGCTTAAGTCTTGGTAAGTTTGGCACTTGGGATAAATATCATTACTATAATTGAATAAATGAGCGTAAAAATAAATGTAAAGAAATTAAGTTCACGCACACAAGTAAAATAGCTTTATTATAACGTGATTGTTGTATTTAATACAATTTTAATGTCTTTGAAAATTATCACTAGAAACGGGATATTTACCATGTATATTATTTGATTTGAGTTTCCGATATTTCGGCGCTATTGCAAACGTCATGATCACGGGAGAACTGAGAGCGCCGAAATATCGGAAACTCAAATCAAATAATATACATGGTAAATATCCCGTTTCTAGTGATAATTTTCAAAGTGTTGATGAACTTAAAATATAATAATTATAATATAATACCTTACTAATGTTATAATTAAGTTGTTAACTAGCTTCTGCCCGCGGTTTTCATCCACATTCGCACAGGAATCGTGCATTTTTCTGGGATAAAAAGTAGCCTATGTTACACACCGGTCCATAAACTATATCTATAATATGCCAAAAATCACGTCGATCCATTGCTCCGTTACTGCGTGAAAGAAGGACAAATAAACAAACCAACAAACACACTGTCGCATTTATAATATTAGTAGGATTATCGGCGTTATGCTTACAATCAGCCAAACGACCAGCTCGCCTCGTCGAGTATAAAAAAAAATACAGTTAAGAACCAATATGAAACAGAATCTGTACATGAAAAAACTTTATAGGTGGTCAAGCAACTACGTTTCCGACTGGTGGGAAGAGTACGTGTACCTGAGAGGTCGTTCTCCACTCATGGTCAACTCCAACTTCTATGGGACAGACGCAATCTTGCTACGACACACTAGTGTGCAGGCGGCGCGGGCCGGGGTAATCATCCACCTTTGCCTGAAGTTCAGGAAGCTTATTGACAGCCAGGAACTGGAACCGGTAGGTATTATTCTTATACTTTGTGACTACAATGCTGCCGTAGTAAGAAAAAAGAGCACAACTAACATTTAAAAAAATAATTATACATATTTAGAATCAGGTAAAAAAGGCGTGTCTGCTCAATTTTTTGGAGAACTTTATCTTTAAGGAATTCGGAGATACAGTACAGAATCAATAGGTTTCCGCACTATGGAGCAGAATATGGTGAAAACTTTAATCCTTAGTATCTCGGTTTGACGAAAATAATAGATGTGCCCTTCTCTTGTACGACGGCAGAATGAAAAACTCAATAAATAGCCAAATCTTAGTCAACGCGGTCACTGTCGAACGCGTTAACTTGTTGCAAAACTCACAGAACTCACAAAACTCACAAAACGAACAGAGGGCCTAGCTCTCTGTTCGTTTTCGCATGTGCGTTTATTACGAAAACAAAACAATAAATTTAATATTATGCGATGCATGAGTAGGTACTATTAGCGTAATAGAACATGCGACGCATCCCGGCAATTTGCTAATAGGATGTGGGGGAGTTCTGCACTTGCGCAGCCAATCAAGACATGTCATAATAATTTGAAGGACATCACTGGTAGCAGTAACTTTTACTGCGCCTTATAATTCATATTGATTAGTATAAATCTACACTAATTTATTTACAATCTTAATCTAATAATCCGCTACCAGTAGGCAAAGTTCCCAAAATGCTGGCAGCATTGCCACGTTGAATGGCAATGCTTAATCTTTGACCTAAGTAGAGGCCAGCATTTTGGTCACGTGTGTATAAATCTTGATCCGAAAATTTATACAAATCTATTGTGGCTTCTTACGGGCAGAAGGACCATAGCTTAGGATCGTGAAAAGTGGAAGTAGGAGAAAGAGGCAATTGTCCTGCAGACTCATAAAATGAACGGTGAAGAAAGACAACAACAAGAAAAACGAATTTTGTTGTTCAAGAACAACAAAATTCGAGGACATAATCACATCCACCAAGCCGCACTGGGCCCGCGTAGTTGTATGCAATTTGTCCAAAACATTTAATTTAATTTATATGTTTGTGTTTAGTATGTTAAGTTACAGTGTAGTACATGCATTGTTTTTTGAGTTTTGGGTGAGCGCATTGGGAGACTGTAATGCTCACCAAAGGCACGTTGTTAATAAATAAATAAATAAATATCGCCCATACTCTGTCTGTCTGGATTTTTGCATCCATGTTTCAAAAACTTTGTAGTAGTTCGACATATGATATATGAGTCCACGCTAAGGCTGAGATTCAGAGACGAATCTAAGCGTGGACTCACGCTTCCATACGTCAAAATTCTATACAGTTTTGACATATGAAAGCCAAAGTCTACGCTTAGAATCGTCTCTGAATATTAGCCTTAGACTCGTCTCTGAATCTTAGCCTAAGAGAAGGCCTATATCCCAGCAGTGAGACCGCGCAAGCGTAATAAACTGATGATTGAATATTTAAACATTGTAAATCTAATGCTGTGTTTAGTGTTAGGAGGAATTAACACAGTAGTCAGTAGTCGCTAGGTGGCTTCCATCGTTTATATAGCTCTAAATTGCTCAGCAACCAGAACTAGATTTATTTTACTCCAGTCATAAGGTGTTTAGTACAATAAGTTCTGAGTTTTTATGTTAGTTAATTAACGATAATTATTTAAGCTTTTTTAATCATCAATGTTTTTAATAATGGCAATTTTGGACTTGTTTGCATTTAATATTTAAATACCTATTGTCATGTACCTGTGTCCTTTTTTTTTTTTTACGTCGCTAAAAATCCTCATGGATACCACCAGCCGCGAGGGCAGCGTGGTGGTTATGTTGGACTCCGGCTAATGAGGCCGACCTACCAACTAAAAAACCGACGTGTGTTCCTCCTCTGCGCCATAATGCCGGGCTGCGGGCCCATGTTAATAGCCAACCGCGGCCCGGCGACGCGCTGGTCCCAGTTGTGGGACCCCACCTCCGGCGACAACGTACTCCACGTACGCCATCGCCGTATCCACCTCCCTAAGGGGCGCGCGGGAACACGCGCACGCCACCTCGAGGCCCAAAAGCTGAGGGTGGGCTCCCTCGTGTCCACCCTCTGGGCCTCAGGAGCCGAAGAAGGAGTAGAGACCCATTCTCCGACCCCACCCCGCATGCGCATCACCACCACGGGTAATGTGCAGTGCGGGGTCCCCTCCGGTTATTGTCCCGATCCCCGACCCCAACGCTCCATGCGAGAGGGAAAGGGAACGGGACAAGTCGCCTCCAACCCCCAGCCACCACGGTGCCCACACACCGCTTAGGGTGGGGTATCCCCGGTTCGGGGATCGTGCTTGGGGACATCAGCGAATTGCCCGTGGGTACAGCAGGCAATCCACCTGTCCTTTCGCACGTGCAAACGGCGGGGGGCCACCCCGCCAGCCGCAGCCTCCACGGGCCGCCAGCCCCCCCTCCCTCGCTTGCACAGCAGGCGGTGAGGTGTCGCCCCTCCAGCCGGGGCCTCTGGACCCCAGCCTCCCTGCAGGGCCGGCAACACCACCAGTGCTCCGCCTGCCATCTCTCCTCCTTTGTTTCGTCCTTTGTTGGCGCGCTGCACCAGTGGGAGCAGCGGGTTCCCCGTGGGAGCGTTCGGGGGCACGCATACCCCAGCGGTGGATCCCCTGGTTCCTTGGCGACAGCGCGCCCCACCTCGGCTTCGTCTCCGTCCAATGGTTCTGGAGCGCGCGTGTTACCCGCACGGCGCTCCTGTGCCCAAGTCTTTCTCTGCGGCCTTCGGGCCCCGCTCAGCCCATAAGCCCCATCCGCTAAGCCCTCTGCTGACCCCTTCAGAGGGGCATGCGGAGGGGCCCACCTCGCCGGGTTATTAGCTACCTGTCAGCAACCTCTCCGGGACCGAAAAGTCAACCAGAAGAGGTTGCTGACAGGTACCCAGGGTGCACCACGTGGAGGTTACCCGGCATAGCACCCCATGTACCTGTGTCCTGCCTCAAAAGCGTTTTGGTTTTAACTGTAAGTTTTTAAGTAATTAAATTAAATAAATAAATAAAGATTTCTACTATTATATTGTTATTATTATTTCAGATAATGCTTCAAAACATGGTGCCGCTTTGTTCGTGGCAGTACGAGCGGTTATTCAACACGGTGCGCGTTCCCGGCGTGGAGACTGATAAGATCGTACACTACCACGATTCTTCACACATCACCGTCTACCACAAGGGCCGTTATTTCAAGGTGCTGGTGTATTCGCGCGGTCGGCTGCTGAAACCGGCTGAGTTACAAGTGTAAGTAAAGTTTTTGTATCTTTCTCTAAACAAAGTTATAAAATTGCAGCTACTCACCATGCACGACACGTAATACAAAATACTAGCGACCCCCCCCCAGGACGCCTACCGCCATCTATTAGAGCAGTGTTATTTTAAACTTACATTGAAAATTGTTGACGATATTTCTTTTTCGTTTTATGTTCTGGTCTGAGAACACGAACTAACCACCACGCAAACGACCCGCTCTTCTCGAGTATCCACTATTCTGTAGTAAATGTAAAAAAACATTTAAAATTCACATATTTTGCAGTCGACTGTACCTATGCATTTTCATCTTGAGCATTCCTACTTCTGCCAGTACTGGTTTACTGTGTCAAGTCTTTCTTTACTTTATTTTTCCAACGTATTGTTAACCTTCCACCTTGTAATTACCCATTAATTTAATTCACCATATTTTAATTAGTACTGCAAGGTATTTGTTATGACCTATTTTTATTAGGACCGCAAGACATTCGATAGCAGATATATCAATTAGCTAAAGATACCTCTTATTGAAATCTGTGCACGAGTTGCGGTTCAATAACATGCAATGCATGCAACAATTGACATATTTAACCCTCTCAAGGCAAAGAGAGCTTTGTACTGTTTATAGAATAATTTACGTTACAAACCATCTAAGCAAAAGAGGATACCTATATGTTGGATGTCTTTGTTTGCCTTCGTCAATGCATCGTAGAAGCTAGATGCCTTTGTCTGCCTGTATATGACATCGTAATAGGTATATTGCCTTTCTGTAAGTGGGAGAACTAACTCTTCTGCGAGTGTCCGTCTGGGTTGTTACCACTGCTTTGCTCGAGAAGTCTGCCGCCAAGCAGTAGTGTACAAGCATTACTGTGTCCCGGTTTGATGAGCAGAGTATCCAGTGAAATTACTGGGCTTATGAGACTTAATACCTAATGTCTCAGGGTAACGAGCTCACTGCAGTGCCGCGCAGGCCTTTGTGTTTTAAAGTTCTGGGTGGCACTGCAATTTTTATGGGCCGGCGTTATGCTTACCATCAGGCAAACGACCAGCTCGTCTCGTTAACAAATAACATTAAAAAAAAATGTGTCAATCTATGGCGTATATCTATATCTGTACCCCAGCAGTGGGACCGTAATACGCTGATGATATACTATTCATATACAAGCTAGTAACATGTTATGCATGTTTAAAAATGCACTTCCGAAAGAGATAAGACATAATTACGCATATGGTTTAAGAGACATAAATTGATCAATTGCTCGGCCCTTACCTCGTCACAAGCAGTGTCAACTGTCAAGGTTTTTCATTGCCGAGTCCTCAATTGATTTGGCCCTGGGCCCTGCGTACAGGAACAGAGTACTATAGAGACACAACAACCGTCCTGTTATGGAAAAAAATATCGCATAACCAAAGTGACATTGGATTAAGTACATATAGGTACGAGTATGTTGGGGAAGTATGATACAACCAATTTGACAAGCACAGCTTTGATTTTCTGAGGCTACTTTTTCTTTCTCACTGTACCTAGGTACACATAATAATAATAATCATAATTTGAATTTATAATGCCTAACGTAAATTATGCGCGATTAAAAACCTAAGAAATAACTAAAGTAGCTAAAGCAATTTGTACAATATTGTAACTCCATCCTATAAACTTAATATTTCAATATTTTTTTCCTCGTAGGAACTAAAATCATTCATAAAAAGTCAGGTTGATCGAAGCGGTTTGTATTCGTAACCTTGCGACAGGGCTGACCCTGTTGCAAAATCCATTCTTAGTTGACATGAGACATCCCTACCTATAAACTACCTGACAAATTCCAGTTGCATAGATCAAGAGGTTTTCGAGATTTAGTGTTTAATCAGTGAGTGAGAATGAGTGACCTTTCACTTTCATAGATAATAAATAGTCTAAATACAGTAAGCATCGATTATAAATATTATCCGAATTAATTGGGAGACATGACAAAAAAATGTTTGTTATTAAGAATCTCCATTACATGTCCAAGGTCCCGTGAGGTGTTTTCTTTACTTTTACATTTATTAAAACATTGTGAACGGCCAAATACATGTAAAATTTGTTAAAACAAAAGTTGTTTTAAGACTTTCACTGAAATAAATTCTCAAAATTTTAATTTTAAAATATTATGATACCTATTTGTTTAAATATATAAAGATAAATTTGTTAGAACATTATAAATACCTACGAGCGTTTGTATAGAAAGTATGATGGGTAGATTGCCGTTCGGTAGATCCACGTTCGTATATATAATTAATTCCTACGTCACCCGTGAAAATTTTCTATGGCGAAGTCTATTATTTCAATCGTAGTAGATAAACCCATTCCGGCGCGTAACTATAACTCCAATATGTCTACCAGTAATAATCTAAGGTAAATACGTGAGCTACTCGAATGTCACTGCCTCACTACCTTCTTTAGTAAACAATGCGACGCACATATACGCATAATTAATTGATAATCAACCTTGGTAGAGTATTTGTAAGCGAACTATTGATAAATACGTATGAATTACACAATGAAACAGTCTGCAGCGCATTATGCACTTATTAGCAATAGCAACCAAGCGTGTGAAGGTCGTTAGTCAACTTTCGATCCGCACAATACTATACTTTCGATGCAGCATGGAATCTCTTGCTATAATTCAGTGATAGCCTTAACAGTGAAAATTTATTATAATATTTGATATTCAATGACAATGCAATATAATGATGTGACAGAGCTGGTCTGCTGGTGGAGCCGGAAGGTGGCAGTAAGTCACCCCATCGAGTTTGGGCTCGTATGATTTGTCTTTACAAGTAATCTACATCTATCCTAGATGTCCAGGGTCCTGATGATGGAGCCGTAAGGTGGCCACAAGATTACAGTACCAGTTACCTATTTTATAAAAGCTTGCCTGGCAAAGTTAGTGGGAGGACTAACTCTTCTGCGAGTGTCCGTCTGGGTTGTTACCACCGCTTTGCTTGTGAAGTCTGCGGCCAAGCAGTAGTGTGCAAGCATTACTGTGTTCCGGTTTGATGAGCAGAGTATCCAGTGAAATAGGTAACGAGTGTGTGTGTGCTGGCAGGCCTTTGTGTTTCAAAGTTCTGGATGGCACTGCAATTGTTATGGGCCGGCGTTATGCTTACCATCAGGCAAACGATCAGCTCGTCTCGTTACCAAATAACATAAACAAAAAATGTTTAACGGACTTAAAAAAAAACCCAATTCGATTGTTTTTCCACAAAAAACGTATTAACATTGTCATTACGCATGCTCTTAAATGTTACCAGCAGGCTTCAAGTCTGTCAGTAAATAGAATGCCTTTTGTATATTATATTGATATTTTAAACGCATTGTCAACAACAACGTTATCGTCTTGTTGACTAACCTTCTTAAATGTGTATGAATGTCTGACCCTCTATCTGTTCTTTATTCATTCAAGGCCAAACTACTAAAATGATTGATAATATGAACTATTAACAATGTATATGTTACCGGCAATCTTTATAATCCGGTAGTCTATACAATACCTAGGCAATGTGTAGAATACCACCGGCAATGTATGAAATATTATTTATTATATACTTTGCCCAGGTATGCTATGTCAAATATCGAATACGCAGCCGGTAATGTGAGTAAAAGACGAAAGCAGACCTTTTATATGTTGCAGTCAAAACTATTAACCAGTCAAAAGTATTTGTAATTAACAAAATCAGTCAAAAGTACATTATAGGTTGAATACTTGGTACTACAATGTGCAGTAGGTTAAGGTGCGGGGCGAGGTGGCCCTATGGCAACTCCTATAAGCCGCGAGCATGCATTTACCTTAATTATTAATTTTAATAAAGTTAGTTTTGAGCAAATGGATATAAGAAGCATGAGAATGAAAGTTATACTGTCTTTATCAGAACATAATAAATGACAAAGACATCAACAGACCCAATCTTTGAATCATACATAAAAGGCGCGATTGAAGTTCTAGGCAAGCGTGTTTCATCGCCGACCGCATCATCACTCACCACGAGGGTGAGATAGTGGCCAAAGGAAAGCCTATAAAATATTAAAAAAAACATTTCAGTAGTGACGTATTTGAGTGTGTTGAGAACAACATTTATAAAATATACATGATGTGTTTCTATTTCCAGTCAAATCCAACAAATACTAGATGACAAAACACCGCCGGTCGCGTTTGAGGAACGCCTGGCTGCTCTGACCGCTGGCGAGCGGTCCCACTGGGCTCACATCCGGCAGACTATGTTCAACAGAGGCAACAACAGGACATCGCTGCACTGCATTGAAAGGGCCGCTTTCAATGTATGCTTAGGTACGGAATTTTTTTAAAACTTTTTTGTGCTATTGGTAACGAGACGAGCTGGTCGTTTGCCTGATGGTAAGCGTAACGCCGGCCCATAACAATTGCAGTGCCACTCAGAACTTTGAAAAACAAAGGCCTGCGCGGCACTGCAGTGCGCTCGTTACCCTGAGACATTAAGTATTAAGTCTCATAAGCCCAGTAATTTCACTGGCTACTCTGCTCATCAAACCGGAACACAGTTATGCTTGCACACTACTGCTTGGCGGCAGACTTCACGAGCAAAGCGGTGGTAACAACCCAGACGGACACTCGCAGAAGAGTTAGTCCTAACACCTAGTTAAAGTCTTACTCTTATTATCTCAAGTTTTATTTATGTATACAGACTGAAGTTGTGTCATCTGATAATAGTTCAGAGCTAGTCAAAACAATTTGCGTCAGTATAGCGTCATATATATCTGGTATCTTTGTTCCCAGTTTATATAAGGAAATCCCAATGTTGATAAAACTGCCTCGAGAGAAAAATTACGATTCCTTACAAAACATACAACCAGTCTATGTATTTGTCTAGTCTTTTTTCGTTATTTTTATATATACTATTTGGATAACGAGACCGGCGTGTCCTGATAGTAAGCATAATGCCAGCCCATAAAAATTGCAGTGCTACATCTGAGCCCCACAACAACCGTTGTGTTTCAAAGTTCTGACTTTGAAACACCACGGTTACTGTGGGACTGTGGCTGCGTGGGCCTCGTCATTAACTAGAGAATTTTTGTCAGGGCGTTGATCGGTGTTCCTCGATTCTGCCTAAACCTAATTTTAATATAGCTCTCTCTCTCTTTAATATATAACATGAGAAAGTGATGGTAGAAATTTGACAAGTCTAAATTTATTTTTAGAGCTCTAAAGTCGAAAACCCTGCGCCAACACCTATTTGTTTGGATTAGGTAGCTGTATTTGAGAAGCAGTTTGATTTTGGTTTAGCGTGTACAGCGGTATAGTGTCATATCTTCGTCCACATCGTCGCTTAAGATCAGCAGTGCAAGTAGTTTTCGATAAAAAATAAATTAGAGATAGGTAGTTCTTGATTTTTTCGAAAACGAAACGAAACCGAATCTACTTTCTTCAATATGTAGTGAATATTCGCAGTTCACAATTCGAAGACTGGATTGTGGAGAACAAAGACTATTTTAACATAAATGTATAAATGTTTCTATCGTCGTTCGTTTCGTTTTCGAAAAAAAAAAACAATAATGGCCTTGTTATTTCTAATTTTAACTTATCCAACTGTCAGTTTATCGATCGCTATGGACCGCAAAGTTCCGTACTTGCGGCATAGGTTAGATTCTAGATAATGGTGCAACGCTAACCTATATGAATAAAATGTAATTGTATTCAATGCTATTTTAAAACGATTCGACTAACAATGTTTCTTTGTTATCAGATGACATTGAATATGGCTTCGATGCTGCTGATGCCACAAAGTTGGACCAATTCGGACGCGTATTGCTCCACGGTAAAGGCCACGACAGATGGTTCGATAAGTCCTTCAACCTGTGCTTTAGCACTAATGGCTTTGTGAGTATAATTATTACTATCTTATGAATAACTAGCTTTTGCCTGTGGCTTCGTACACGTAGTGTCTAGATACATACCCTATAATCTATATCCATCAGAGATAATGTACTTTTCTGTTAGTGAAGGAATTTTTATAATCGGGCAAGTGATTCTAGAGTTTAGCGGTAATAATATTAGTATGGATATAAATCTATGCAACTTTACCTCTTTATAGAGGTAAAGTTATATGTTCGCGTATATTTCGCCTATCATACATCACAACTGTCAGCTGTCAATGTCAAATATGTTCCCGAATTCCCGGCTCAATCCCGTAAGAACTATAAATTATCGCGGAGCGAGGCACTTACTTGTCAACGGTTAAATGTAGACCATCGAGCTACGACATACATAAGTCAGTGATGTAGACGTTCAGCCATCTAAATCAAAAGCTAGTTTATGGTTTTGACATTGACAGTTGACAGTTGTGATGTATGTTAGGCGAAATATACGCGAACATTATATGATTGTAAACAAGAACAACTAGAACATTGTCGTGCAACATTGTTAGTGTCAAATAAACTTACCATCGTTGCTTTAGTTCTAAGGCCTATTCTGATCGAGCGTTATTAGCTATCACCTCTTAAATACGGGCGATACCGCTCGATATTCATCTCTACCACAGCGGTAGCGAATAACTCTTCTGAATAGGCCTTTATACATCTTTTTAACACCCTCTCTCGTAAAGCTGATATAATTCCACCGGTTTTAAATATGTAAAGCGGGTCATAAAAAACGCGTGTGTTATCAAAGCAAATAGAATAGAATAGAATAATATTTATTTCCAAAATACATAGAACTAGTTAGTGGTACACAAGTATGCAAAAAATTCTTAAATGTTCTAGATGGTAATATACAGCGAACCCCAAACTAGGCGTGAGCCTGTATCTTGGGGCTCAGAGATACGATTTACATAGGTAGTGTTTTAAAAGTATGGACAATACCACATCATCGACAAGTTGAAATATTATAAAAAGTTAAGTAAGGAATAAATTTTTTTGTAACTTAACACTAAGCTTAACAATAACAATAATACGCCGTGCGCTTGATAGCACGTAAGTGTGTGTGTGTGCGCGTGTGTATGTGTGTGTGCGTGTGTGTGTGTGTGTGTGTGTGAGAGAGAGAGAGAGTGAGTGTGAGTGAGTGTGTTTGTGTGAGTGTGTGTGTGTGATTGTCGTGGCTGTGTATGTGTGTATGTTTGTCGTGCTTGTATATGCGTGTGTGTGTCTATTTAGCTCACACTTAAATGAGGCTCTCCGTGTCATCATACGATAATGTTAGTAGCCATTCCTTGACCAGTTTCTTACAGGTAAAAACGTTAGTGCCTTTGATGTCACAGCTTTTGCAGACTTTGTTATATGTATTGGTCTCAGCAAAAATAGGACTTCTGCAGGCCAACAATCCTTGTTGGCCTGCAGAAGTCCTATTTTTGCTTTAAATAGTTAGGTTAGAAATAGTTAAGTTATAGTCCATATAAATTCCATAACAGTATTATTTGCCATTTCAAATATGGAACTGATCGCCGCCGCACCACTCCAGCTAGTGAGCAGCGCGCTGTTGCTATTCAAGCGCGCTGGTAAAATGGCGGGAAAGCAACAGTGTGCATTCACAGATTGAGTTTATTTAAATGTTTTTTTTTCCTGTTTACTCGCAAGTGTGTTAAAAAACGTCGTACGATATACGTGCGTATTGGTTATAACATGCTCGGCTCAATTACGCCCTCGCCTTCGGCTCGGGCTGAAATTCCGCCTCGCATGTTATAACCATCTTTACGCACTAATATCGTAATGTACTATAACGGAGGGGTGTCATACATGCACACCACTGCTAGTCACTTAATTGCATGTATTTGTTGTTACAGGTCGGTTTCAACGCCGAGCATACCTGGTAAGTATCACTATATTAAAACTTCGACAGCCGTCGTGGCGGGATGGACTTAACTCTTATAGTGCATTAGGATTATGGATTTAATTGCCACGATATATTATTACTTTTCCTAAAAACAAACTGTACTTTTGTACCGAGATTGTATGAGTTTGTCTTTCATGTTTCAGGGCAGACGCACCAGTCATGGGTCATTTGTGGGAATACGTGATTTGGTCCGAACTGGAAATCGGGTGAGTTTAAAAAAATCTTACTGTAAAATTGACAATGATAGGGTGTGAGGCGAGAAAAGCTCAATTATTATTGTATGTGTTTAGTGTCATCAAAAACTTTTTATAATAATATATGATTCCGTTTCTTGTCATACCTATAAAAGTACAATATTGCGTATAAAATGTAATTTCAAGTGTCAGACCAGTCCTATATACGCTTGATCAGTTTAAGGCTATGCATCTGTGACGTAGGTATTTTTGTTAATCAAAGTTTTCGCTATTATTTTAGTGGACAATTGCGTCTTAACCAGCTTAATTATAAAACTACATAAAATTTACATCCAGATAAAAGAAAGAGGATTAATGATTGTATTGTATATAAGCAGGGGTGTAATGTGATTGTGTCGTTTTAGATATGCTCCAGACGGCAACACATTAGGGACCGTTACGAGCCCGCCTCCAACGCCTACCCGTCTCCAATGGGATCTGCAGGACGAAGCTCTCCAAACAGCTATCGATGTGTCTTATACAGTTGCACAGAAACTGCTCAACGACGTCGACCTCAGAATACTGATGTACACTAAATATGGAAAAGGTAACCCTCTCCCCCTCTCACTCTTCTTCTCTGTTGCCACGCAAAAACTGGCCAACTCTCACTCTCATTCTGTGTGTCTGAATAATTAGCCATCTCTCACTATCATTCTGTGAGGCTATGCAAGAAATAGCCACCCTCAGTATGTGTGGCTGTGCAAGAATTAACCATCTCTTACTCTCATTCTGTGAGGGTATGCAAGAACTAGCCATCTCTCACTCTTATTCTGTGTGTCTGAATAATTAGCCATCTCTCACTATCATTCTGTGAGGCTATGCAAGAAATAGTCACTCTCAGTATAAATG
This sequence comes from Crocallis elinguaria, assembly GCA_907269065.1. NCBI lineage: Eukaryota > Metazoa > Arthropoda > Insecta > Lepidoptera > Geometridae > Crocallis > Crocallis elinguaria. The sequence continues at coordinate 12,102,669 of OU026077.1, forward strand.
TGGCTGTGCAAGAATTAACCATCTCTTACTATCATTTTGTGTGGCTTTGCAGAACTAGCTATCTATCTCTATCATTATCTGTGGCTATGCAAGAACTAGCCATCTCTCACTCTCATTCTGTGTGGCTATGAAAGAAATAGCCATCTCTCATTCTGTGTGGCTATGCAAGAATTAGCCATCTCCACTCTTTGTGGCTATGCAAAAAATCTCTTTATATGTGGCTATGCAAGAACTAACCATCTCTTACACTCATTCTGTGTGGCTAAACAGAACTAGCCATCTATATCTATCATTCTCTGTTATGCAAGTTCTTACCATCTCTTACTCGTATTCTATATAAATTATAATGTGCTACACCACTATGTGAGAACCCCCTGCTTTATAGTACTGGACACCGCGCTGCAATAAATACATTATTGTTTTCATAATTCCAGGTTTTATGAAGAAGTGCCGCGTTTCTCCAGACGCGTTTATTCAATTGATACTGCAGCTATCTTACTACCGCGATGCGGGACGATTCTGTCTGACATATGAGGCGTCCATGACCCGGCTGTTCCGAGAGGGGCGTACTGAGACCGTACGACCTTGCACCATTGAGAGCTCTGCCTGGGTCAAGGCGATGGCTGACACGAACGCTACGGTAAACTGGTTACTACACTAACCCTTCATTTAATTCTTCCACAGACTTCTCTGGCGCGGGGGGGTAAATTCAAATTCATTTATTCATTGCGAATATGGGTACAATATTTGCTAACGGTGGTATAAGAAAAAATACAGAACGCCATATTCGACCTTTTCTGCATGCAATATACAACAGAAAAATAATGTTAGTACATAATGAATTATGATTATATACGGTAATCAATGTAACAAATTTTAATTGTATTAGGGCGGATCTTTCAAGAGTGAGATAACGTCCTTAGTCTAGCGTTAAAGAATCAGCTAAGACTTATTGCTCTGATAGAAGAAATTTGAATCTTTCAAGTGACAGTTACGAGTTAACGGAGGAATAAAACACGTAGCGGAGGTATAACTTTATCGGACTGTTTTATGGCCAGATAAGGTTGTTATTCTCTCGCTAACTCGTCATGTCAAAGCCAAACTACCTTATCCTAGTGTGTTTGTCTGTTTGTTGGCTTGTTTGTTTGTCCTTCTTTCATGCAGCAACGAAGCAACGGATCGAGGTGATTTTTGACATACTTATATATAGTTTATGGACCGGAGAGTAACATAGGCTATTTTTTATCCCGGATAATACTCGGTTCCTGTGGGAACGCGGGTGAAAAACGCTGGCAGAAGCTAGTAAGGTTATAACAGTTTCTATAGAAGTTAAATGGATAATAATTGAGGAATAGGATGATCACTGATTAGAATATTTTAGTTGTAGGTGCTAGGTGGTATGTGTCCCTATAGGTATGTGCTCACTCTACTAGATAGGAAATCATAAGCCCGAAGTCACATTAATTAATGCTCATTTATTACGACACACGTAAACATAAAAGCGAGGGCTGCCGGGCACGCGGTTGCAGGGTGGTGGTGCGACTGGCGCCAAGAGCGCGTTTTGCCTCGCTTGCTAAATATCAACCTGCAACGCCTGACCCCACATCAACACTCCTCATTTTGAAAAAAAGTTTTACAGAAACACAATTGTAAAAACGTATTAATATAATTATATACAAAACACTGTAAACTTATAAAAATCTAACATTATAAATAATATGTGGAAGCTGAAGTGATGTGACTGGCGCCAAGTGCGCGTTTTGCCTCGCTTGCAAAATATCAACCAGCAACGCATGCCCCCATAATATATTGTTCAGAATCGCACTGATCATTGGGAAGAATGCAAATGGGACGAAACTTATTTTGTTCATTGAGGAAATTTACAGCCCTTTTCTTTTCGATTTGGTAATTTTGCGTTCAGTTTTTCACTCATTTTGAATCTCACGGTAAAAGCGAAATTCTTCTTTCTTTATTTCCTGGCTTCTGTGGTATGTTCGCCACAGAAAAAGCGATATTTTAAATCCAATGAAAAAACTCAAAAAAACAACAAGTAACCAAGGAGAAGCGGTCGCTATGCAAATAACAACACGCAGAAGTGTCATAAAAACGACGTTTAACCAGATATGTTCCGGGCTGCCTCGCTCGCTTGACTACAGGATGGCTATATGTATTTATTGCAAATAAGAAAAGGATTCCAACAATATAATGCCAAGAAAAAAACTTTTCGTAAATTCTCTGAATCATCAGAGCTATAGTAACTTTTTGGTGAAGGCAGACGTAAATAAATTGTTGCCATTCTAAAGAAATAAACCTTAGGTAGCTAACGGTCCGTTAAATTCGTATTGAAAGACCCGAAAAAAAATGACAAGCACATAACGGATCACTAAAATTTATCGGTTCACTAGCAATCAGTCCACTAACGCTGCAATTGAAAGATTGGCCCTTAGAATAAAAATACTTTTTTTTTAATTAATTGGTAACGAGACGATCAGGTTGTTTTCCTGATGGTAAGCATAACGCCGGCCCATAACAATTGCAGTGCCACTCAGAACTTCGAAACAAAGGCCTGCGTGGCACTGCAGTGCGCTCGGTACCCTGAGACATTAGGTATTAAGTTTCATAAGCCCAGTAATTACACTGGCTACTCATCAATGCTTGCACATTACTGGTTGGCGGTACACTTCACGAGCAAAGCGGTGGTACCAACCCAGACGGACACTTGCAGAAGAGTTAGTCCTACCACTAACAAAAAAACGACCAGCTGCCTTATCAGCTAACAATCTCGTGTTCGTTTTCAATACCAGATAATGGCCCCGATCGCGCTAATTTGAAATGACAGCGTACAGTTATGGTTTGGTTGTGGTTTGATACGAACTGTTGTTTAGTTTCGGTTCAGGCGTGTGTAATTCGATATTGCCATTCATTTGACAGCGTTAACTGTCAGTTGTTGTCGAGAAACGTCTCAACTTTTGGTAAAACTATTAGCGCGATACGAAACGGTCAAAAAGCTGTGATGCGGTCGTGGTTTAGTAGCGGTTTGGTTGATAATTTTTAACGCGATTGCCCTCCAGACCGATTAAAACCAGCGGTCACTAGTCTTCGTGTGGAAGGAGTTGTCAATAGTGTTCGCTTCTTTTCGTTTTGTAAGAGCTTATTTCTTTAATAACCAGCGAAAATTCTAGACTTCCTTCCACACGAAGACTAGTGACCGCTGGTTTTAATCGGTCTGGTATTGAAAACGAACACGAGATTGTTAGCTGATAAGGCAGCAGCTCGTCTAGTTACCAAATACCATAAAAACCCAACAGGCACTATGTATCCATTACAACGAGTGTCCGTATCGTTCCAGATTGAAGAACGCATGGATTTGTTCGTGAAGGCGGCCCAGCGACACCAGCTCGGTTACCAAGATGCAATGGCAGGCCGCGGTATTGACCGCCACCTGTTCTGTCTATATGTCGTCTCCAAATACCTCGAACTAGAGTCGCCTTTCCTACAAGAGGTGTTCAATGAGCCTTGGAGATTGTCCACCAGCCAAACACCTCATGGTAAGACATACTTATTCGTATCTATTCGCGCGATCTGCAATGTGGCTTAAAATTGTGTTTAACCATCGCATTTGCTCGCCGTTATTTATAACAAGCTTCTGCTGCTGTTTCACCGGATTGGAGAATACCATTGGAACAGTGCATATTTCCGCAGTAAAAGGCCACTCTTAGTCTTCGGTCCATAAACTATATCTATGCAAAAAATCACGTCGATCCTTCGGTTCGTTGCCGCGTGAAAGAAGAACAAACCAACACATCAACGAGCACACTTTCACATTTATAAATAAAACTTACTTAAGGGGCAGAATTCGGCGCGCCGCTATCTCGCTCGTGCATCGTAACATTTTTGAAGATCAATTAATATAACTATGAAAAATCGCATTCGCGGAAATTTCTGACAATAACATTACAAAGGTTAAACAAAGATTTCATTTTGATCTATTCTAGTTTTCAAACCTAAAAATGGGTTTTTATGTATTGCCCATTTTCATGTATGAAAACTTGATCGGATCAAAATTATACTTTTGCCGTGCCTTTGTAATGTTATTGCCAGCAAGTTCACCGAATGAGATTTTTCATAATTGTATTAAGTGATTGTTTATCTTCAAAAATGTGAGATGTGCGAGCGAGATAGCGGCGCGCCGAATTCTGCCCTTTAAAGCTGGCGCTTTACCCATTCTAGACTTATCACTGTAAAGACATTTCTCTGGTCCTATGTGTGAACTAAGAACAGTTCGCTCAACTGCAACGACCTTTAGAGGTGCGTTTAAGTTCAGCTTTCCTAAAGGTGATCATATTTAATCTTGTCCTAAATCACGATCTGTCCAATTTATCTATTGGAATTTTGTAAGATCTGTATATATTTTTCTTTATCTGTGGCAAAGCGAATCAGTACTTCGGCGCTTGCAGTTTTAGTTTATTGTCATACCATCCGAGAAAGAACTATGTTTGCGAACAACTTTGTTTTGTTCTACGGCCTTTCTCCACCACCATTTCTCTTCCCGACAATTTATCAATCGTCTAAATTTTTTCTATCATCGGCTAGGGCTGGGTACCTGCTGGCGTTTTTGACTAAATGTTCAACAATTCAACGTGAGACTTAATACTTTTTTTATACTACTTGTAATGAGACGAGCTGGTCGTTTACCTAATGGTAAGCATAACACCAGCCCATAACAATAGCAGTGCCACTCAGAACTTTGAAACACAAAGATCTGTGACACAGTGACACTGCAGACCACTCGTTACCCTGACACATTAGGTATTAAGTCTCTTAAGCCCAGTCATTTCATTGGCTACTTTTCTCATCAAACTGGAACATAGGAATGCTTGCACAAGTTGCACATTACAGCTTAGAGGCAGAAACTTTCCATAAAACAACTTTCCATACTCCATAGCTGATGCGTTTTTGTCTTTGCAATTTTATTATCTCCTAAACCAAGCGAACAATTATTTCTCACTGTTCTAATTAGCTAGAAAATAATGCACTTTTATGCAGGCCAGTGGCAATACTTTAAATTATTATAGTGCAGAATTGAGAGTCCCTATATAGCGATGATTATAAAACGTGTGCAAATTTATAATAAGCATGTGCAGAATTTTTCAAAACGCGTGCGAATGCCTTTGTAAATGTAGTAGAGAGCCGAGTGAGTAAGGACCAACATAGCACACGCGTTTCATACGTTTTTCAATAATACACTATACGCATATAACAAACGCGTAAATAATAAAGACGCGCTAGAAGCGTAATGCTATTAGTGATACCTCGAGCATACGGGCGCTGTGCGTTCCTTAGAAGCAAATCTGTTTGTAAAGCAGTAGATCAGCAGTGGTAGAACTAACTTTTCTGCGAGTATCTTGTCTGGTTGGGTACCAGTGGGTATCCACGCTTTGTTTGTGTAGTCAGCCGCCGAACAGTAATGTGCAATTGTACATTTATAGTGTTCCGGTTTAATGAACAAAGTAGGCATTGAAATTAATGAGCCTATGAAACTATACTTACCTACCAAATGTAACGAGCGCACTGAAGTGCCACGCCGGTCGTTGTTTTAAAATCATGCAACGGATTTAGGTCGGCCTGATGTTTGAGACAGGCAGACGACTATCGCCGTCATTGGTCAGCATATTTCATTTCACTTTGTTTTGAACGCGCCTCAAAGCTTTAGAAATCGAATGTTATAAAAGCTACAGCGTAAACGTTAAAGTATATTGAACTCTTCTTTAGATTTGCCTTGATTAAATTCGTATCACCTTCTATTAGCGGCGAGCTAAGAAGACGTTGCAAAGCTCTGTGCGAATTGCTTTACTTGAACATCCTGAGACTTCAAAGTGGTTAGGTAAAATAATAAAACTGAATAGGTGCTATTTTAGGCTAGGATTTAATGGCTGTGACTATTATTAGACTATAGTCATTATAACAAAATAAACGACAGATTTCAACAGCAAATAATTTAAAGTTACGCTAAAACAAAAGTTTCAATCTGCCTCCGATTTTTAGCAGGAATTAATAATAACGCCATCTAGCGAAAAATCTGTTAACTTCAAACATACCTATGTAACTGCTCGCGTTGTTAGTGAGATTCGGTAAAGATGGCACTTCAAAAGTTTTTTTCGTATTTCCGTTAGATGGTGCTATTATCAATCTTGTTTCAATAATCATTATTACCTATTATTATAATTATTCTCCCAATAAATCAATGCAAGGCACCGCTTTATAATTTAATTACCAAATTTTAAAAAAGTCTATGTATCTACGATAGCACTACTATGTTGTTTATCTCAGAGAAAATCACTATTATCTGATATACTCTAGTATAATAAATAAGTAAAATTCACAAAACCGTAATGTCTTGTCTCCAGGTCAAACCAGCATGCTTGACTTGAAGAAGCACCCTAAGTGCGTGAGCGCGGGCGGGGGCTTCGGTCCTGTCGCGGACGACGGCTACGGAGTCTCCTACATAATAGTCGGCGAAGATACCATCTTCTTCCACGTTTCTAGCAAGAAGAGCTGTTCCATCACTGTAAGTATTCGCAGCTTTAGTAAACAAATTTACAGCAACACCGCAATACATTCGGCCAAAATAATACTAATTGTTTTATAGCCAAGTCTCTTTTGGACATCTCCCTAGGCTACTGGATCAAGGGTCGGATAGGCTACCCGTCCACACACAGTCAAATGACTGCATGGACTTGTTAGACTTAAAACCTTATAAGTAACGACCGCAATGCAGTGCCGCGCCTTTGTGTTTCTATTGCTATAGCCTGGCTTTATGCTTACCATCAGGCAAGCGAACAGTTTGTCTCATTATCAGATAGTATGAAAAGAACGCAATATTATTGGCGACAGGAATATTATCGATAACGACAAATACAGACCGCAAATCGATAAGCCATGCCGCAAACAATATCAAAATAAATGATAGTAAATAATTCACCATAATACTGTGTGTGTGCGGGTAGGATCACAAAAGGCAGTACCTGATAATAAACGTGAAGAAAACCCCGCTTATTTCACGCACATATATTATAAGTATATACCTAATTGTTATCTGCATAACATCGATTTTCACAAAACCAATATTTTTGTTCAGCTTTCAATGGATGATCGTATAGTCGTAAGTTAAATACACCCGTTATAATAACGCATTTTTATTTGCACTTCTCACTTATCCCTACATCATGGAATGCAGCTTGTTTTTCATTTTTACAATCGTTTTTATACTGGGCTTATGAGACATAATAACTAATGTCTCAGGATGTAAACGAGCGCAATGCAGTGCCGCGCATAACTTTGTGTCAGCGTTATGAGTGGCACTGCAATTGTTATGGGCTGGTGTTATTCTTACCAGACTAACGCCCAGTAGGGCTAACATGCGCACCGTGATAAAATTTTCTCGATGCTTATGTCGTGCATTTGTCTCATGTTCGCGAGAGAAAGAGCGAGACAAAACAGTAGACAGAATTTTGTCGTGGCGCGCATGTTAGCCCTGCAGCTCGTCTCGTTATCAAATAGAAATATTAAAATCGAGCATATGCAGCCATCATTCATAGCCGGAAAACATTCACAGCTGTTATATAGGCCTCCCATATAGAACGCCACTTGTATCGGCTACTCGCCTCTTGCATCCAACGGCTCCCCGCCGTTTCAAGCAAGTCATCGGTCCACGTTGTCCACAAGTGTACTAAGTAATTATTACTAAGTACATTAAGGGCCGATTTTTCAATTATATAAAAAAAATAGTCTAGAATTTTCGCTGGTGATTAAAGAAATAAGCTCTTACAAAACGAAAAGAAGCGAAAACTATTGACAACTCCTTCCACACGAAGACTAGTGACCGCTGGTTTTAATCGGTCTGGTATTGAAAACGAACACGAAATTGTTAGCTGATAAGGCAGCAGGAGTATACAAAAGCAAGTGTTACAGTATTCAAAGAATATCAAATTTCCAATTAAAAGGCATTGCAACGTAATAACGTTTTTTTTTTCTCAACAGAGTTCATCCAACTTCGTGGCCCAGATCAATCGATCTCTGCGTGACGTCCAAGACCTCTTTGCAGAATTCAACAAACTCAAAAACGGTGTCAAAAACAAGTAACAGCAGGTTTTAGATTTTATATCTATCTTGTTTTAGATTTTAAATGAATTTTGTTGTTTTATGTAGTATTTTAGTTTTGTTTTTTTTCACTTAGATTCAAGTGAAGCGTTTTGCGTTTGACGCGGTCTGTAAAATGGGCTGCCCTTTGTCCTAATGTAGGTACTCCCTTTTGGTGCTTATAAAGCGATACAAATTTACTATTTCGATCGAAGAGTTTGAATTTATTAAGTCATAAAACCTGCCGGATAATCCTGTCCGGATAGTTTGTATTAGATATGTTAATGTATACATATACGATCAAAAGGTAAAAACTTTAATTAGGTACCAGATGAATTACACATTGACAAATAAATAATTTAGCCGGTTAAGGTAGTCTTACAAGATCTACGAAAAGTAATGTAGAAGTATTCGAGCTTTACTAATGTGCGTTGTATCAGTGGGATAACAGTGTTTAGTACATTTTAGACTAAATCGAAAAAGGTTACACTAATTACTTTACTGCTACAATTGATTAGTAACGCATTTAGTAGATAAGGTAATGAGTGTTGCAACTATACGCTCCGTCAGAGAAGCTGTGCCAAATCAAAAACATCACAAAACGTATGTCACACGGATCAATACACTTCATCCTAAAGACACTACAATACTAGGGAACAGTAGGTACAATATCTGTAACTGGATAATCTATTCGAGAACCCCAATCTGGCCCCTTCACAGTAGTTTGGTTTTATTTGAAAAGATATCAGAATATTACTTGAAAATGTACACGTTATCCGTACATAATATTCATGTGTAGTGTTCAGTACCAATAACCGAACTACTTGCTCTACATTATTGGAAAATAAACAGAAATACAGCAGATACAAATTTATATATCGATCTGAGTTTTTGAACGACCTGTTACATGATGTAATGATAATGTGTGCTAATAAATAATAAGTCAAGAAAATTGTTACCTCTCTTTTTCATAGAAGATTTCTCCCAGCGCTCCTGGTAGCTGTTTAAAAACATATTTTAACTTATGTGTTTAAATTTGAATAACAACGCAAGTTTTAAGCAAGCTTTAAGTTCGCAAGCGAGTAGGTACGTAAGTTACGTTCGATCAGTGTTAAATCATAACTTTGTAAAGACTAAATAATTATACACCACATACTAACTTGTACGAATACAGGGTTGAATTTATTTATTGTATATTGTAATACGGCTTCTGCAACTGACAAGTCTGCAACAAATTATCAGGTTTTATGGTAACTCGAATAATCGTACAAACGTCTCCGACCATAGATAAAAGATAAGATATAGAGTTTTACATTTAAGCAGTCACGTACAAAAATGTACTCATTCTAATGTACATTGTACTATTAATATTTTAGTTTAAAATTAACATAAAACATTTTTTTCATTAAATTCATTTGAATTGTACATTTTTAAACGTGTCTGTACATAATTGTGTTAGTGATACAATAACGTATATAAGCGATTATTGTATATACTTTATGATAGCTATTGCGTGGGTTTTGGTGTAATGTAATCTTTTTGGGTTATAAATAAGATATTTATCCTGCCTAATATTCTTCACAGTGGTTTTGCAGTAGTGGTTTGCGAAGCGTTAGCTAATTGTTCTGATTGTTAAAAAAATATTCGAGAACATTATTTAATCGAAAGTCTATTTCAATCTTGTTTCGGATATTCCTATATCTTAAAAATATTGCGAATTAACAAACGGAAAATTAAAGACAGAAACCAGCTTTGTCTTATTATAAGACTATAAATATATGTTTCACAGTTTATAAAGAGATATAAGAAAGATTTCGGTTAGTCAATAAACAATAAATGAATAAGTCAACTAGCTGCCCGACAATAAAAGTGTGGCAATAAGTAAACCGCGGGCGCCGATTTAATTCAAACTAGGGTAATGAACGCAAAAAATCAGCCGCCACATGACTACGGTGAAGATATTTGGTTTTAAGAAATCTTGTAAAAGGTCAGGAATCGCCATCATCCATAGAGCCATATACCATATAGAGCAGGGATGCACAGACTTATTAAGACTAGGGGCCACTCGGGCAAATTATAAACTGATGGCGGGCCGCCAGAAGTATAGGTAATTAAAGACAATAAAAAATTGATAATTATGTATTAAAATTGAAAAAGAATTTATATACCGACGCATGCACGGGCGGCGCACCGATAAGCGCACTCAAGAGCGCGCGCGCGAGATTCAAATTACTTTTCGAACATATTTTTTTTTGTTTTATTCTGGAATAGAATTCAATATTTTTCGAATGTACGAGAGTATTATTTTTGCTGTCGGCGGGCCACCAGTATTCGACCGGCGGGCCGCGGTCTGTGCATCTCTGATATAGAGCCTCAATCTTTCCTGTGTTCAATGTTGCTAACCCAATAAGGCAGCTGATTTGGCAACTGTTCGCTATCCCTATCGGTTCATACTACATCGCCTAAAATATAAGCAAGTCATAAGCGTAGCTTAGTTCAAAATCCAGCTCTCTTTCGGAGAATATTCATGAAATCATTGTGTAGTTCAATTTACCTGTTTAAACGAAGCTGTCCATTTTAGAGGAATTTAAGCTTCTTTCGGCTCGCTACGCAAACTTTACCATTTAATAAGAGGGTCTAGGTAGCTAACCATAGATATAACAATGCGTTAACTAGCCTTTTACAAGATTCTTAAGTGGTATGATGAATCAATGCAATTAATCTAAGTTATCTGTTAGTTAAGCGTTAATATCGGATGACTGGTCAAGTGTCATTTTAAGGCGGTATTATTATATTTTTATGATACGATCTCTTTAAAACGCGCTAAAAAAAATGAACATATCATGCAAGCATCAAGTAATATAGACTAAAATATATGATCACGATATTAGTCTTAAGTATACATGTTTTGAATGTTTTAAAGTTGTATATATTTTTAGCAAGATTTAAAACTTCTACAATGTAAAAAATATTTTCTGAGATCCCATCTTAAAATGATATTTGAATAACGGGAACTCCGCTTTTTGATTTTTTGGTGTTATTGTAGTTGTAGCAAAAATTATAACAAAATTGTATTAGATTTATTGATTTCCTAAAACATTTTTTTTTTTTGCTTTTATGTGCATTTTATTGATCGAATGTGCTATTTGTACACCGATCATTACTATGTATTTTGAGGATTTGTTAAGCTGATTGGATAATCCCAAAATGTAATTAAACGTTAATTTTTCCATTTGGTTCTCTAGAAAATTAGAGTAAAATTATTATCTACTTTTTTCAACGTAGTATTATAGGATCCATTATGTTTAGGGTGTGTGTAGGCTCATCATGCAAAGATCTTAAAATTCAATATTTATCAATTAAATGTTGTACGAATAATTGTAGAAATGTCGTCGTGCCTTTTATCTACAAATTTCGACATTGGAGCCAATATTTCTTACAAACACATTTGCTACCAAAACTGGATCCACTTTATTGTATTGTAGTAATAATCAAGATGTAATTTAAGCTACTTACAAATTTTTACTTTTTCTTGTAAATAAAAATCATTTTTATAAAAACTGTGTAATATTTTGATCCCATCCTAAGTTTTAACAGTGTGCTGCCGAAATAGGGTCACGAATTTACCTGATTGTCTTTTTAGAGAAAGAAACCTTTAATCTGACAAACATACAGTAAAACTCATAAGTTTGCCCCTCAGATGTCAGGCTTTCCTAAAATTACAATCGAATAAAAAAGCGAGCTAAAAAGTTTCTTTTATGCTATTTGGTAATGAGATGAGTGGGGTCGTTGGCCTTATGGTAAGCATAACGCTGGCCGATAACATTTGCAGTGCCGCCCAGAACTTCGAAATACAAAGGCCTGCGCGGCGCTGCATTGACATGTATAATTTCACTGACTACTTTGCTCATCTAACCGGAACACAGTATGTAATGCTTGCACATTACTGCTTGGTGGCAGACTTCACGAGCAAAGCCGTGGTAACCACCCAGACGGACACTCGTACGCTATCAGTTTATCGGTTTTATAATTATCCAGCTTATTATTATTCAAGATGTGGCAAGCTCAGTCATGCTTGTGCTTTGGTTGTATTAACTCATTTATTCACGTAATGATCAGTGATACTGTCCGAAAATGTTTAATTCATTCAATTCTTCTCACCCCTTTTTCGGTGATCTATGGAGTTAGTGTGGCAAGTTTTGAGCGTCTATTCTTACTTTCCACCACCACTGGTGGCGACTGGGATTTCAGTTCCCGATTGCCACGAGGATTGCGGGGAAGTTAATGGTAACTGGGAATAGAGCGTTTTGAGAAATTTTGTACCTATTTATTCGCTTTCCATCTACGACACAGAACATAATAATCTACTGGTTTAGGACTAGGCACAAACCCCTAAAAAGGTTAAATAACAACACCCAATCATAATTAAAAATATAAATTTATAAATTTGAAATTAAAGTTACAAAAAATACTTTATAATTGAATGCACGTACAGAATTAAGGTATACACATACGGACGTCGAATACTTATTTTATTGCAAAATTTCTTATTGATATGGATCAATAAGAAATTTTATCCATAATGTAACAAAACTTTTAAACAAATCAACTAACATAACATTTTAAATACATACTATTACAATTTATTTCTATATAGAATAAAACAAACTTAAAATTTAAAACATCTTTATATGCTTTCCCTTCAACTAATTCTACACATTTCTAGCTAAATAAACAAGGATATCATATTATGGGGCACATCTACAGATAAATAAAATTATTTGGCACTGCATTGATCTGTTATTTATTCATCACAAAGGTTGTTTAGCCAATTAGTTGTCACCAGATAAATTTAAAAATCTACCAGAAGTGAGCAAAAATATTTTGAACAAGTTATATATTGTAAGTACATAAATGTTTTGATCAAAATAATGATTATAGTCCGTTCATTATAAGTTTCATGGGAAGCATTTCTTTATTTTATTTAAAAATAGGAACCTACAGGTAGATAAATCTTCAACTGTTACTATTACAGCCTTGCTAGAGATATTAACGCATGTTACTATCATGACACCCCAAGAAAATAAATAGTGCTGCAACTGTATGGGGTAGTTGAACTTTAAAGAAACAAAGTCACCAACGTCACCAGCTCGAGCGAACTTTTTCGGTCACTGAGGATCAGCTGGTGATCCTAAATAACCAAGGAGCTGGTTGAACATTCTTCGAATACCTAGTGAGTAGAAATTTAGAACAGCTGTTTAAAAATTAATAAATCTAGCTTCGTGCGTGAAATCTGTAACGTTTAACACGTTCAAAATTTGTATTATTTATCTGGATGGCAGCACCATAGGGAATTGCCAACCAGCTGCCTTATCAGCTAACAATCTCGTGTTCGTTTTCAATACCGGACCGATTAAAACCAGCGGTCACTAGTCTTCGTGTGGAAGGAGTTGTCAATAATTTTCGCTTCTTTTCGTTTTGTAAGAGCTTATTTCTTTAATAACCAGCGAAAATTCTAGACTATTCCTTCCACACGAAGACTAGTGACCGCTGGTTTTAATCGGTTTGGTATTGAAAACGAACACGAGATTGTTAGCTGATAAGGCAGCAGTATAAAAGTGCCACCACGGAGGTATGTAAGGGAAACGTTTATAATGAACGGACTTCACTTTTTATTATTGATGATGGAGGGACATTATGAATGCAGTGTCTTACAAAAATGACAGATTTATATAATGAAAATATAAACAGCTATACATTACTATTAAACACCTACTAATACTGGCAAGGAAAAATCTAGTTAAGAATAAGTTTAAGGACTATGTATGCAGCTACCTTATCAGCTAACAATCTCGTGTTCGTTTTCAATACCAGAACGATTAAAACCAGCGGTCACTAGTCTTCGTGTGGAAGGAATAGTCTAGAATTTTCGCTGAGAAATAAGCTCTTACAAAACGAAAAGAAGCGAAAACTATTGACAACTCCTTCCACACGAAGACTAGTGACCGCTGGTTTTAATCGGTCTGATATTGAAAACGAACACGAGATTGTTAGCTGATAAGGCAGCAGGTCAAGAAAAAAAATAAGAATAAGTTTGGATATATTGTATTATACTGTATCTGTTTGTGCTAAAATAAGAAACTAAATAAAATGCACTGAACAATATTTTTTGTACGTCAAAATCGATTAGTATGACTTATCTAGTAGTTCTGTACGATTTTTATTCAGCCGAGGGAAGTAGTATTGTGATAATCTCATATTGTAACTGGCGAGCCGAAAACTTGTGTTTCAAATATGACCCTTAAGTTCGTGGTGTTGTTGCACTCGGATTCACTAGGTTCCACGTCGATGACTCGCGTAAAGTTAGCGTATTAAATGATATGGGTCCCATTATACATCTGGGGGTGTCCACCGGATGTATGGATCTGATTACACTTCTTCGTTAATTACGTTTCATATCGACTTCCGACTCGTGACATCTTTATTTCAATTAGAGTTTCATTCCGCGTTCCAAATTCGTTTCACCCGGTACCAGTACCTGCCAGTACCGAATGATAAGAGTCAGATTAGAACTCGGATGTATTTCGGAATAAGGATCGGTTGACTTTTACTCGCACGTCTGTCAGCTCTATATTATTATCCTAAAATTAGTTTTAAAACTGGTCACTAAGAATAAAATTATCTGTCTTTTAGCATCAATCATTAGCAACAAATATAATTATTACTAAACTTCCCCCGCCTATAAATCTAGTAGACACACTCCGTCAAACATGCGTAATGTCTTACATCACCATTTTGTACTACAATAATTTAGAACCTTAATACATAACCCATAAGTATCTTGCTATGGAATAAATAAGTCTATAAAATATTTCACACTGATGTGAAGAGTTGGATCGCGTTACACAGAAAACAAAAGGTGCGGTAGAGAACCATTCATTCATTTTCGTTTTAGCATTTAAGCATCGTTGATTTAAAGAAATTTACGGCATTATTACAAATACGACATGTCCAAAGTATCGATACAATACGAAACCAAGAGTCAGTTTCGATGTATAGGCAGTCATTTTAAAAGATTGTTTAAGACAATTATTATTTAACTAACACATCTTACAGTGCCTATATAAGTAGATATTTTTCGATAGACGATTAAACCTTTCAATAGAACACCGATATAATTAGATCTAATAATACGAAATCACATATTTTTTGGATTTAATTATCACAAATTGTATCGTTATCAACTACTTTTTTTTTAGAATTTAGATGCCGAATCTCAATTTGGCTTGTGCTGCCTAAAGAGCCTGTTTCAGAATATCTAAGTAAAATTCCGGATAAGGTATTAGTATCTGTTGGATAATTACAACTACAACGTTTTTAAATTCGATAAGTAAAATAAAAATGTAAAAATAAACCCACAGAGATAATATTAGTAGACATAATATAAATATACATATAAGACATTTATAGATAGAGAAGAAGGTAAGTAATTGCTTGTAGATTATCCAACTGTTTGTGTAGCTGTTTTAGAGGTGGTCCTTATATAAATTTTACAAAAGAACACATAGAGGTAAAAAAATGGGAGTTGAACATTCATTTATTTAATACATATCACGGTTTTTTCAACGAAGTCGGTTCACCGGATCACGCTTTTTTAAAAGGATGTTAAAACTTACATTAAAGGCAGGATTTTTTTTAATATTATAGTTCGTTGACCGCGGTCTGTGTAGCGCGACCCTCCTAACATTATCAGTCTGTTAAACGATGTGGACGACGCTTCGCCTCAGTGGGTCTTTATCCTCGTCGAAGTATGGACCGATGTCGTCTGGCTGCTGCGGGACGTTAAGCAGGAAACTCTGGAAATTAGCAAATTGCAAAGTTAAGAATAGGGTATTTGACTCAATTTTTTTTATGAAATCAATGAATTCGTTTTCTGATGAGAATCAAATTTCTATGTCGAAAACACTGGAAATCGAACGCTGGAAACAAAAATGAGAGTCAAAGTCGGTTATGTCTACCGAACGCTAAAAAGCTCCATACATATTTCTCATGGTATGTGACGTCATATACCATGCGCAGGCTTTTCTTTCATTTGATTGGTCGTGAATACTGCGTTTAAGTACATAGTTGTCATATTTTTTTATTCATTGAAATGCAAAGAAACTGATATTAAATTTCTATTGGATGATAAAAAAAATCGTTGGACTTGGGAATCTTTAGGGAAGTGATATATTTTTTGTAAATTTAATTTTTACTGTGTTAATGTGATGTTATTAATCATTTATAACGACAGTAATTATGTATTTTGTGTTTCATGCAACGGGCAAGTACTATATTTGAGTATACGATTGGTCCAATTGGTCCGTCCGCACTACACAACTTCAATCTTACTAAACAAATGGTTCAAAAATGTCAATCATTTCGCAAAATAGTAATATTAGGCACGTTCGGTATTTAACACAACCGTTATTCTATGATCGCCTATGACAATGGTGGTCATCAATTAAGGCGCCGCTTCATGACCCGCCTAATGCAAAAATCCTAGAACGCAAAAATGGCCTAAAGGCTTTTTTGTTCATCGAAGAAAAACAGGTATTACGGAAAAAGAAAGACAACGCAAGAGCCTTCAGTTGGCATCCTGAAATTTTGGAAATAAATTTCCAAAGAAAATTTCCGAAGATAATTAGTGTGTGGTGCTTTCCTAAAACTTGTTCTAGGAAATACGTGTTTTTGAAAATGCCTTATAAGTTTGTGAAAAAAATGTTTGTTATTTAAAATCTCCATTACATGTCCAAGGATTATATGGAAGTGTTTTGTTGAATTTTACATTTATGAGAACACTGTGAACGGCCAAAGTCAAGGTAAAATTTGTCCAAAAAAGCTGATTTTTGAAGGCTTGTACTGAGCTGGAATCTCAAAATTTTACATTTTAGCTCCCACGGAATCCTAGATATAGAGCACATGATACCTATTTGCTCGAAACATCTAAAGAAAAAATTATTAGGACACTATAATCACGTACGAGCGTTTGTATGGAAAGTATGGCATGAAGCAGCCTCTTAACCATTGTTTTTTTTAAGTAGAAGAAGTGTACCTGTATAGACGTGTAGTAATCGCGGCAGGTCCAGGTATCGTCGTGGCCGCCGCCCGGCATTACAACCAGTTTCTTACACTGCGCCCCACATCGCATGTACAACTCTTTCGCCATCTCAGGCGGGACTAGCGCGTCTTTGGATCCGCACATCACTAGCGTCGGCGTGGACACGTGACCGATCTTCTTTAGCGACATGTACTGCATGCACATAATTTCAGTTAATTATAATAAAATGCTCATTAATTATAATAAAATGAGCGAGTGTGGTCGAGCGGGAACTAGTGAGACTTTCAATCCGACGCACTATAGTTCGATTCTCGACGCGGCCCGCACCAATGACTTATATCAATGTTATGTGCGGATGTATCACACATGCTCAAAAACGGTGAAGGAAAACATCACGAGGAAACCCGCATGTTCAAGAACGATAAATTCGAGGATATGTGTCATCCACCAAGCCGCACTGGGCCTGCGTGGTGGATTATGGCGCATACCTCTCTCTCTGAGAGAAGGCCGGTATCCCAGCAGTGGGAGCGTAAGGGGCTGATAATGTAATAATAAAGTGTTTATTCCCATAAAGTTACAAAACAGTTCGAACACAGGTTTCCGCAGTTAAAATATTATTTTAAAGATCGGTTAAAGTCGGTACAAAGCGAGTCCCAAAATAAACGATAGCCTGTGTTTTGGTACTAAGAGATACGATTAACAATATGAAAGTTTAACAAAACAACAGTTTTTTTTATTTGTAGCGAGGCGAGGTGGTCTTTTGCCTGATGGTAAGCATAATGCCAACACATAACAATTGCAGTGCTACTCAGAAATTTTAAAACAAAAAGTCTTGCGCGGCACTGCAGAGCCCCTGCTACCCTGATACATTAGGTATTAAATCTCATAAGCCCAGTAATTATAGCTGAATATAAATTTAAATGCTCGTTACTGCGTGAAAGAAGGACAAACCAACAAACACACTTACGCATTTATTATTAAATAGGATTAAATTAATAAATGAAAACAAATAAAATACATGGTATAGATTTTGTTACTTATAATAACAGTAATCCTTACCTTGTTTTTATGGCATATCTGCGGCAGCCAATCTAGACATTTCCATTTGAGCATTATCTGGGCCATGTCAGGTATACTCGTGAATGTGTTCTCAACGATGAGTGCCCATATCTTATTTCTGTTTTCTAAACGCGACGTCACATCTATGGCCACTGCCCCACCTGAAACGAGTGACATCACATTGCAGTTTATAAAAATTTAAAACTATCTTCCTCACTGCAACTTCTATAGTGGGAATTTTCATAGTAGTCCAATAATGTAAACAAACTCAGCGGACGCCAACCAATGACAGCAATAGTGATCCGAATTGATCCGATCGCTAACCAATGACATTCGATTCGAATTCGAATCTATGTTATTGGTTGACGAGCCGTCAAGACTGTTTACATTATTGGAAAATCTACACTAAGTATTAGTATGTTATCAGGTTTTTACTAGATAAACTAGGTATATTTGAAACTTTAGTTCTATAACCTTTCAGAGGAGAAAAATAGTAATGCTGGAGATATCGAATTAAAAGCACTTATAAATCGGGTCCTTGTGACTGTCCGCAACAGGCAATCATCAATTATCATCATCATTAGCCAGAAGATGTTCACTACTGGACATAGGGCTCCACCCCAATGGTTTTTTTACTAACGAGACAACCTGGTCTTTTTCTTGATGATAAGCATAACACCAGCCCATAAGAATTGCAGTGCCACTCAGATCTGTGAAACACAAAGGCCTGCATGGCACTGCAGCATTCTCGTTACCCTTAGATGTCAGGTATTAAGTCTCATAAGCGTAGTAATTTCACTGGCTATGTTGCTCATCAAAGCGACACAGTAATGCTTGCATATTACTGCTTGGTGTGTTTCAAAGTTCTGAGTGGCACTGCAAATGTTATGGGCTGGCATTATACTTACCATCAGTCAAACAACTAGCTCATCTCGTAATCCAATAGTATAAAAAAACTACAAATTATTGTAATATATCTCACCAAGGGATCTCCCAAACACTATTAATTTAGCGGTATCAATATCAGTCCTCTGTAAGATGTAGTCTAGAGCTGACTGTGCATCTATATAAAGGCCTCGTTCAGAGGGAGAGCCTTCAGACAGCCCGTATCCACGGTACTCCACCATCAAGATGTTGATTTTCAGTTTGTGAAAGAAACCAGACACATTTGAGAGCCTGAAAACCAGAAAAACAATAATTTGTAACTATGATTTGTTCTTTAATTGACTAATGCAAAATCCAAAGAAAATTTTCCCATATTGGCACCTTTCTCAAATTTTTATTTAAAAAACAGTATACAGTTACATATTTCTATCATATTGGACCTACAAGAGAGTTAATAAGTCAACCCAAATTAGTACTCTTATTGGTCACTGAAATAAATTTTATGAATCAGTAATGAGAAACGATCACCTTAGAATACATCCTAAGTTCAGCCATACAAACCTGGTTATGTTTGTGCAAAGGTTTGCCAACCTAAAAGCTTGTCAAGTTTATTTACAGATTACTAAATGAGATTCAGAGAAAATCATGCAGCACCAACCCCATTTAGTGGGATAAGGGTATGCAGTTTATGAGATTTACCTATAAATAAAAACATAAAGTGACAAGGTTATTGTATGTACCTTTGACCCATGTTTCCTGCATTCCCATGAAAGAATATCATAGTAGGTATGTGTTTACTGTTGGCAGACTGTTTAATCAGGAACATGTGAATCTTCAAGCCATCCTTATTCTGTATCTTGATGCTTTCATAGGGCAACTTGTAGTTACTCGGCTGGAGGACAAAAACTCGAGAATCTGGTGGGTCATTGGGGTAGTACAGCAGAAGGTCTTGAGCACTGTACAGAATTCCTGTTGGCAATGATTATAACTATAACAATATTAAAATAATTAATAATACTTTGAATTATTTCTTAAATAAATAAATAAAACTAAGAGTAATAAATGTTTTAGTCAAAATCAATAGTAGTAAATGATCAATTAAAAACTATCTGTAGTCACTAGTCAAAAAAGGTTTATAAACTACTAGCGGCTGCCCGCGTGGATATTGCCACAGGAACCATGCATTTTAAAGAGGTTCTGGTTAACTCCAAAATGTGTTTGGTCAGCAAACAAAGTGAATTTAGCTGTTTCTAGGGCTCAACTCCCACTCGGTCTAGGTTCCGGACAACCCGAAGAATAATATCAAAAATTTCTACTACCTTACGTACAATTTATACAGTCAAGCAAAAAAATATAAAATATCATTATTTTGAATTCATAAGGTAGAATTTAGCTGCGAATAATTTGGAAACCTACTTGTACCAGCTATACCTACGATTTACAAATACAATAAAAAATGAAGACGCGCAATTTTGGTATTTATTTTGATGTTATTTAAGGTTTAACCGTGATGGCAACAACATTTCAATCAGAAAGAATTAACGTGTTCGAAATAATCACAGTTTAGCACTGTGCATGGGCAGCGGTGCATACAATCCAAGAGGGCTTAGACAGTGAGGAACATCAAATAGAATAAAAGCTTTTAGCGTGAGTACGCGGGATGATGCATTTATTTCTATGTGGGTAAGAAGAATTGTCAATGTTACTGTTAAATTATTTGTGCATGAAAAGCGAAAAGAAGTGGTTCAAATCAGAAAGAAGGTAGTTTACTAGGTGAAATCTGTTTCCAATAATTTGTGAATAGACCTGCTGGGATGCATCTGCATCGGATACATCAGATTTAATTGAGGAGCAGTGTTGCCTTTTGTATTTGGAGAAAATGCTAGATTTTGGCGGCAATAATGCTAACTGTCTGTCTCAAGTCTTGTTTAAATGGATAACAATTGATAATAATTATTGTAAGTAATTTAATGTAATGGATTTGTAAATGGGTTTAGTTCTATCTTTAGCATGGAGTAAATATCTAACAGAGGTGTGAACATTTTGCCAATCCCATAGAATGAGTTGCCATCAGCACGTAAAAGCCGAGAAATTCTAAATAATATGCAATACATAATATGCTATGGCCAATTTTTTCATGGCAACGGGTTAAGGGTTTATAAAAATGCCAAATTAAGCATTAAGAATGCCAAAACGGCAACGCTGTTGAGGAGCCTGGTATAGTTAATTTAGTAGAGGGTAGTTAAATATGAATAGTTATTTTCTTTAACTCACCTGAAGTACCTATAACAAATACGAATAATGCCAATAGAAATCCGTAAAACCAAAAAACGATCACGCACGAAAATAAGGTTAATGTGGATACCACCCAAAGTCTGTACATTACTATCCACAAAATATGGTACATTTTTACAAAAGTTATGAATCAATAATTTTTCGAAAATAAACAAGTATTTTTAAGGTATTTAGAGAATATTTTCACACATATGTTCCAAGTTTAATAATCAGTATTATCAATGTAGCACATAAAAATTAAATAGATTGGTAGGTCATGAAAACATTACATGAAAAAATTCGAATTTTGTTGATGATTTTTTACTGAACTAATGAACAACTTTATGAGTGCAAAAGTGCAGAATGAAACTGTCAACTGACAGTCTGCTGTCTGTGTCAGACAGTCTGATAATTGTAAATTGACATTGTCAAGAGAGTTTGTTGAACTGACACTGACAATATCAAGACAAACCAAGGGAAATGTCAGTGTCGTAAACGTTTTTGGTTTTAATTTTGCAGTTTGCCTTTATCAAGGAACTTTGGGTAGAAGTTCCTTGGCTTTACTAACTTGCTAATATCTACCCTAGCTACAGGAACAATTGGATAATCTACAACCCAAAGTAGGCAGTACTAGGTAGGTAGTAGAGATAATCTAAATGTTCTAGCTCACTTATAGACTATAGTACAAGTTGGAAGCGTACCCAGCATTTTGCCTACACGATATTTTCAAGTTTATAAACAAACAAAAAAAAATAAACCAATTATGTCAAACGAAATGCAATTTGTTTCTTTTTTGCTTTTGTTGTGTACCTACTCCATTGAGCTAGAAAATATATTTCTACATCAGTGGTTGTGTTGCAAAAATTGTGGAGCCAACACTTGTTGTTGTGTCGGTATTTCAATGATATTTGAAACAGAGTAGACGAGTGACGCGCTAATAATATGGTTGCTGCGGCACCGAATAGATAATAGGTTCTAACACAAACTACTAAGAGTAAGAGATACTACGTGTCAGACGGTCATGTTTATGTTACCTACATCGACGCTGTATATAGTTGCAAAGTTAGAATATGACAGTTGATAATATTGTTTAGAACTTTAGCTTGCGCAATTAGCCAGCATTCAGTCCGTGCTAACTGCTATATATACATATTTATATACAATTTTCATAGGTAATTAATTACTTTGATATTTTCCTACTAGTCTTATTTGTAATATTATATATTCTGTGCCAGCTCCTACTTGCTACGTTATAGAATAGTAACTATAGATATGGGCATGGGTAAAGAAAAACAGAAACAAGCAAATGACTGATTATTTTTTAATATACATAATTATTAACGCGTTACTAAACAATGTTAGATATAGTGTTTATGGCACAAAAACAGTAAATACTTTGTTAATTAGTCGCACTATCCATTCGGTCCTGTAAAAGCTATTAACCACTGATTCCGTGCTTTCTCAGGAAATCTATGTAATTTAACGCCCTGTCATTGGCTATCACACTTAGTAACACAACATTTACGAAACATTTTGTTTTGCGGTAGTCAAGTCACGTTATTACTGGATATGTGCATTAAAAAGATGATTAGTCCACGGAAACACTTTTGCATCGACACATCACACAATATGGCCGCCGCCCGGCACCGGGCAGCAGTGGCTCCCGTCGGGGGTGAAGAAAGAGGAGTCGAGGCACTAACGTCATCTAAGTTTGCACCACATTCCTCACGGCTATAGTTTACATCTATTGTTTTTCTGCACACGCTACGGATAGAACCAGGGGCACACCAGGGGGATCAACTTCCTTGGGCAAGGTTGCGAACAGTCTTAGTACTGGCAAATGAGAAATAAATCTCAAATAGGTTTTGAAAAATTAAGGACACCAGCGACGCAAGTCGAATCGAAAAAACTGATTAATTTATCGAATGTTGCTAGTACCGTAGTCTGATCGTAAAGTATTGTAGTAGCTCTATATTTTCTTTGGATTGTACCTAGCTATTCGATAACTTTTGTCGATTGTCGATAAATTGAAAAAACCCCCTTTATCGATTTGAACTGTCAATTTTATCGATCGAAAAGATCCGTACTTGTGCTGCAGCCGTGCTAACATGAGCGTCGTGACAAAATTTTGTCGATGCTTATATCGTGCATTTGTCTCGTATTCGCAGGAGAAATAGCGAGACAAAACAGTAGACAAATGTCGTGGTGTGCATGTTAGTCTGGCAGGTGTCCTTACTTTTTTTTTACTTATTTCTAAGTTTGTAGCATAATAATGTAACAGCTACTGAACCGGCCTATGCCTAGTAACGGTGCCTAATTATGATACGAGGTCTGACATCCTCAACTAGGTACTTGACAAAAACCACAATAATTTCCTAAAATATTTATTTAAATATTTTACTTTCCCCCACCACAAGATGTTCACATATTGTAAGTACGCAATAAGAAACTATATTATCTTCTTGCATTAAATAATTTAACAATAGAAAAGAAAAAACAAATCAGACTTCTGACCATACATAATTTAATCAACAGTTTTTACATATGAGTGCAGAAATACAAAATATACAGTTCACTTAAGCAAAAAAACCATTGTTTTCATTTTCACTTTAAACATTGAACTTTCAAATAAGTCTCTTCAAAATAAAGTCCATATATCCACTATCAAGACTACAAAGTATTACTAGATTTGAAGTGTAAATATTATGTATCAATGTTATTATGTCTAAATATCTGGACAATGTTTACTGACACTGTATAATTGATAACAGTAATGAAAGAATCAAAATACACATTTTAATCGGCGATTCAGTCGAATCTAAGTTCAAGTTTGTAAGTTGGTGGCAGAGTGCTCGCTCGTCACTACACAGGAGTGTCGCGCCGTCGCTCACAGGAGCAGAGATTCGACGAGGCCCGCCGCGCGCGCCGTAATGCAGGTGGCGCAATTGATGATGTGCGACGGCAGGGCGGTAGCGTCGAACGGCGCGGGCGGATGCTAGCGGCGCGCGCCGAATTCAACGGCGTCATCGTCGGTGATATCGCCGTGCCGCCAGAGCGCCAGCCGCGAGCTCTTGGCGTGCTCCTGAGCCGCGCGGTACTCCGCCACTAGTGGCGCCAGCCGGTGCTCGCGCACTGACTCAAGCAGCGCAACGCCCTCTTTGATCAGGTTCTGCAAACAGTTACACTTCGTTTAATATTTCTATCGTTTCTTTGCGTCCATTACGCGAAGTGATTTTGGCAATTTTTGGATTCTGGGGGGTGCTGGGGGAAGGGTGCTGACTATTTGTATACTTGATGGTAGCCAATGATACATTACAATAGTTTATTAAGACTGAACTGTACCTTGCCGATGTCATTGGAGTTGGCAGGATCTACAAGCGTTACAGCAGGGGGTGAGCCGCGCTGCTCCACATTGAGAAACAGCTTCTTGTTCATCGTATCGAGGTAGAAGGCTGAGATAGCCTCCGCTCGGTCATCATTATCAGCCGGGAACTTTACGCAGACCAAGGTATACTCGGTGGCATATGGAGGGTCAGTCTCGGTGCCTGCTGGTAGGGCCGCTAGCTTGCTGACGTGCACTGACTGTATACAAAATTAAATTTATTTTATCCGTACTTAGTTACAATGTTTTTGGGTAATACTAACCAATAGACATGCAGGGTTATAGAATTACGTTGATGAATATGGAGCATGGACATACGAACCGTACAAGGGTGTATGTTGTTACGTCTAAGTTAGCGGTAAGAAACAAACAATCACCTTACAGTAGAGATTCCTTGTTGCAGGTGACATGGACTTACAAGAATTCAAATCACATGAACATCCTAGACCATACAGTGACCCACACCCCCAGCTCACCACAGTTGTACCCAGCCCCTCGCTTTTCCGGAAGGTTTAATACTATCAACTCAGACAGGGAGCCATCAAACAACAATTTGAATGATCTAATAGTAATGCGAGTAATTGGGAGAGAGCTAGGTTCTGCAGTGGACATTATTGATGGCTCTTTGGGTAAGTTGGTACTAACCCTCCCTCACTGTAAAGTGAGTAGTCCCGGTTTCATACGTTGGCTGGAGCTTTGTATGGCGAGCTAAATTCTGTGCTCGGTACTTGGATGTTTGTGTTATGTATTTGTGCTTTTCCGTGCCACCTGCGACATAGGGAATCCTAGTGCAAGTAATGAGTTTGTAAGTGCACTTATTTATTGTTTGCCCATGGAAACCTAAATGCACAATTTCCCTTTAATAATTTAAAGAATACACACCTCTCTGTTTCCATAATCGATGTATAAAATTTGCACAGTTTTGTCATCAGCGATTCTCTCAATTTTGCCTCTGTACCAATTGTCATCGACCGAGAAACGAGCGGCGCATACCGCACCACGACGCGGCGCGTATGACCCGGGCAGAGGAGCATTTGCGCTAAACTCCTGGTGAATCCTGTCCATCAAGCTTTCAAGCCTGGTTCCCTGATCTATATTCTGAGCGTAAAAGTGCCCCTCGCTGGTGATTTCGGTGATGATAACCTTCTCATATTTGATTACGCGGTCCTGAACGGGAGCGTTCCTTTCCTTCTCAGCTTCCTTTTCAACTTCAACGAAGTCCTTCCATATGCCGATGCGTTTTTTGATAGCGTTTTCTTCGGCAGTCTTGATGACGCGAGCGAATTCAGAGGTCTCAGCTGTGTGGTGCATAGAAGCGAGTCCGTGCTCCACGAGAGATACAGATAGGTTCTCGTTGTCGACCCACAGCCAGCCAATGAAGTTACCAGCCTTGTCCATCTCTTCAATGGTGACGATGACGTCATGTTGCAGCACTTTTTCCTTCGTGAAGTGGTGTGCTTCCTCTCCGAAGGGCTCAGCTTGCTGTATGCCACCCCCTCCACCGATAGCAGGCCGCTGTCCACGAGGGCAGCTAATGCCTGCCAGCAAGAACGTCACTAAGACAGATTCCTTCGGAATGTATAATCTCATTCGGGAACCGCTGGCTACGAACTCTACTGTCGCCTCGGTCTTTTGCGCCCTCCTCAAGAACGGGAAGAATTTCTTCGATTTAGCTGAGTCTCCGCTCGTGTCTTGTATGCGGTGTGCTGGGATGTCTTTCTTGGCGTGAACACCGATGCCGGCCTTCTGAGCCTTTAATTCTGCTTCTAGGAGTTTGTCGTAATGCGAACTGCGTTGGTCATTGTCGTTTCTATATCTGACTACTGTGGCAAAGCCTTTGGACACCAAAGCTTCAGCGAGGTTACTGTTAAAAGAAAAATTTAATTAGTAAATTTCACTCTAAATTATTGTGTTTTTATTCGAATGGAATGTTATACTTACACGCCACCTGTCACAACCGTGCAGCATGTTTTTTCAGGGAAGTTGTCTTTCGCTGGCTGTATGTAGTCCACAGTCACGTTCACTTTTTTGCCGACAAGCTTTTTCCTGAGGAATTCGCGAGCTTCATACATCCATGGAATATCATATAGCGGTTTGAATCCTTTCGGTCTCGGCGATTGTTTACCTTCGTCATCGGGGCTGTTTCTGTAAGGAAGCAAATTTTTGTGTAATAAAAACAATATCGTCTGGAATAGTACAATAGACTATTGTGCTTATTGAATAGAGTGTAACTTGCTATGTAAAATACCGCGAAAAATGTAACTTGCTCTGTAAAATACCGCGAAACTACTAACTACCATGAAACAAACTTTACAGGAGAGTGAAAAAACGTAGTATTTCCAATGAATAATAAGATATTAGTATATTTGTATTATTTTTGCGCGAATTTACAGCTTCAATTGGTCGACTTTTTCGATAGAAGAATCGGCTTCGTTTCATTTTCAAAAATTCAAGAACTACTCATCTCTAATTTAAATTTTGAACAATTTGAACTGTCAATTTTATTTATCTAAAAAAAAATAGCTTTCAAAAAGCGACGAAACTACTTCAGTGATAAACTACAGAGGACCAGCTGAATAAACTTGAGCGTCTCCAAAATTTCTGTATTAGGTTCATATTTGGATTACGCAAATATGACCATGTTTCCGAATTTCGTTCTAAACTCAAGTGGCTTCCAATACGGCTTCGTCGGAATGCTCATATACTATCTCTTCTTTACCGTACTCTGTTTCTTCCTTCTTCCCCGCGCTACCTTCAGGATCGTTTTGAATTTCTTGAAACCTCAAACCCTCGTTCGTTGCGGTCATCAGAGAATCTTTTGCTTAAAACACCTTTACACTCTTCATCTTTTTATCACAAATCCTTCAGTGTTGAAGCTGTACGCTTGTGGAATGCATTGCCCCTAGATGTAAAACGTGCACCCTCGCTAAACATATTTAAAAATAGGGTTAACGCATTATATCTTTCACGCTAGCTGCCTTTGTACTTATCTATTTAGTTTAACATAATTATTTAAGTAGGTATATTGGTTTGTGTTTTCTGTAGTTTATGTAGTTATATATGTATGTTTAGTATAATTATTTGTATATATGTAGGTATATTATAATATATATATATATATATATATATTTGTGTTAATTTAAATTCATATTGGTTTATAAGTATCTAATAACTGAGAGCCACCATCCCTTCCTACTTTTTATGTTTTTCTAGCCTTTGGGTTGTCTGGAAGAGATCGCTATGAGCGATAAGACCGCCCATTGTGACACTTAGTTTCTTAAGATTTTAGTTTTAAATATTCCTGTACTGTGGTGTTTCAATAAAGAGTTTATCTATCTATCTACTGAACCGATTTTGATGAAATTTCTATGGGATCAATCTGAAAGGTTATCCTTTCAAACAAAACAATAATTTTCCAAATCCTACTAATATTATAAATGCGAAAGTGTGTTTGTTGATTTGTCCTCCTTTCACGCAGTAAGGAAGCAACGGATCGACGTGATTTTCGGCATAGATATATTTTATGGACCGGAGAGTAACATAGGCTACTTTTTATTCCGGTAAAACGCGGGGCTCCTGTGGGAACGTGGGTGGAAACCACGGGCAGAATCTAGTCGGTTTATAAACGACAGAGACGTGAGTAAAAAAATAAATAACCACCGAATTGATAAAACGTTCTTTTATGGAAATCGGTACTTGCACTGCTCTCCTAGCAAGATTGTTGAGACTTACTTCTCACGCGGTGGCCTGATGCTGGCTAGGAATATCTTCTTTTGCGTGGTACTGTTTAGTTTGACAACAAGCGCGTCTCCATTGACCACCTCCAGTACTGTGGCAGTGAACTCTTTGTCTTTAGCGGGGATCACGGGCGCCGTGTTCACATAGTTGGCCCAAATACGCAGACGAGCATCCTTGGCGATCTTCTCTGCTTGTCTCAGCGTCGTCGGATCACCTGAAACAATGTGTACTTTTTAAAATGGAAGAACTAATACAGTGGCAGGACTAGCTTTTCTGCTAGTGTCCATCCAGTCATTTGTTTTTAATTTTATTTGATAGCGAGACGAGCCTATCGTTTGCCTGATGGTAAGCATAACGCCGGCCCATAACAATTGCAGTGCCACTCAGAACTTTGAAACACAAAGGCCTGCGCGGCACTGCAATGCTCTCGTTACCCTGAGACATTAGGTATTAAGCCTCATAAGCCCAGTAATTTCACTGGCTACTCTGTTTATAAAACCGGAACACAGTAATGCTTGCACATTACTGCTTGCCGGCAGACTTCACGAGCAAAGCGGTGGTACCAACCCAGACGGACACTCGCAGAAGAGTTACTAATTTTCAAATTTGAATTTGAAAAATATTTAATTTGAGAAACTTTTAGAACTTATATATTTTTGTGTATTGTATTTGAAACTTTGTGGAAATTATATATTTTTTGTGAATTTCTTTTTTGTTGTGTTGATGTGATCTTTTTAAAACTGTATGACGATAGCAATTATGTATTTTGTGTTTAATGCAACATCCCAATTGTTATGGGCTGGCGTTAGGCTTACCATCAGGCAAACGACGCGCTCGTTATACATTATTATAAAAAAGTATAAGCCATATTAAGATGCTAATCCGTGAAATCATACTACACTCTCTTCTTTCTTTGCCATTATACTGGCAAAAAAAAAACTATAGCTACAGAGCCATCGTTTTTCTCATCTTTTATCTCACTCGCCTATCGATACTTTGACTGACTTTAGATAAACCAATCAGCTGCCTTATCAGCTAACAATCTCGTGTTCGTTTTCAATACCAGACCGATTAAAACCAGCGGTCACTAGTCTTCGCGTGGAAGGAGTTGTCAATAGTTTTCGCTTCTTTTCGTTTTGTTAGAGCTTATTTCTTTAATAACCAGCGAAAATTCCAGACTATTCCTTCCACACGAAGACTAGTGACCGCTGGTAATAATCGGTCTGGTATTGAAAACGAACACGAGATTGTTAGCTGATAAGGCAGCTGATTGGTTTATCTAAAGTCAGTCAAAGTATCGATAGGCGAGTGAGATAAAAGATGAGAAAGAAGTTAGCTGATAAGGCAGCTGGTAATTATAAAAGCGAATGTTTGTCAGAACGGATGGACGTTCGTTGACTTTTTCAGGCAAAAATTACTGAACGGATTTTGATCATACTTACATAGCTTATCAGAATAAGATATAAGTAAACTATAATTTTTAAAGATAGGTAAGTAGTAATGACGTGCTGAGAGTCATGTGTCCAAGTATAAATTTGCTAAATATAAATTTAATTAAACTGTTAATTCATCATTAGGTATACATGTCACTAAAGATCCAATTACATCCAATGCACAAAATAAATACAATTCCCACTAACAAAAGGTAGAAATTGTCAATGTAAGCTGAAAGATGAAGCCATAATTATTATTATTGTTGCACGTATCATTACCTGCTATGTTAGTACATTTACTGTGAATCGTGGTCAAGAAATAAATAATGTCAACCAAGTCATATTATAAATGTCGTTTACATAATATACATTCGTATTTCGTATTCGTACTATTATACATATTTAGGTTTGGCATTTGCGAAAGTGTGTTTGTACCTTTGTTGGTTTGTCCTTCTTTCACGCAGCAACCGATCGAAGTGATTTTTGGCGTAGATATAGATAATGGACCGGAGAGTAATATAGGCTACTTTTTATCCCGGAAAAATGCACGGGTCCCGTGGGAACGCGGCTGAAATCGTGGGCAGAAGCTTGTAGTCAATGAATGCGAATTTTGTTGGTGTTCTGGTTTGTCCTTTCACAGCAAAGGATCGATATGATTTTTTGCATAGATACATATTGTCAATGGACCGGAGAGCGACATAAGCTACTTTTTATCTTTGAAATATAGTAGATTTCTGTGGTAGCCTCCAAGTGAGCAGATGCTAAAAAAATCTTTTGGTTTCCTTTAGTTGCTATCCATAAATGGTTATTTAGATAGATAGATAGATAGAAAATTCTTTATTGCACAATCTTGTTGAAGGAACATAGGCGAACTTAATGCTATAAAGCATTATCTTCCATTTAACCTCGGTGTGATGTGGTGGTTTTACAAGGTAGCACAGATAATCGTTATTGGATAGGTATTTAAATACGTACCTATTTTTATTTTACAAAAAAATAAACATAAACTGCTAACTAATCTAATAGCATAAATATACATACATATGTACAATTATACATACATAATCTATCAAATAAATAAAATTGAAGTGTCTGTTTGTAATATCAAAATAACACCTTTTACTAAATGCATATGAAAGTATATACGGTATCTATAACAAAACAATCATTTTTTATAATTTTTGACTGTCTGTTTGTTCCGGGTAACCTCCGAAACGGCTATACCGATTTTAACGGGACTTTCACTGGCAGATAGCTGTTGTTACAAGGGGTAACTTAGGCTACTTTAATTTTAGGAAAAGAATTAGTGTTCCACGCAAAAAAATTAAATCCATGAAATCCAATATGTTCACGCGGTAGAAACCGCGGCGCTAGTTATTATTTAAATTTGTATGTAAAAATAAAATAAATGTACATACAAAAAAATAAAAAACGAACTAATCTAATAGCATAAATACATACATAAACAAATATAATATAGGTACACTAAGTAAAATAATATAGTGAATTATCGCTAGTGCTTACTTACCAGATTTCATGACAGCAAGCGACCAATCGACGCACTTAGCGAATCCATTTTTCAGCTGGAACTCGGCGATGTTCCCGAACGGATGCAGAATCGTACCCACGAAGTTGTTGTTGTTTACTGATTCGAGTATCACTTTCACGTCGCGCTGGAGTAGCTTCGACTCGATGAAGAAACGCGCCTCTTCTGCAAACGGCTCTGATTCTCCGTCTTGTTTCACCGCTGGACACTGTAAGGACAATAACGGTTATCACTAGGCACATAAAACTTAGCCTAATAACACTGGAACAGCTATGCCAGCGACTCAAGGCCGTACTCCGTTACGTTAAAGAGTTGGAATGGCTTGGGTAGTTACTGGCAGGGGGAAATGCACTAAAAACTCCAAGCGGGACGGCAGTGCAGGTCTTACCACCCCCTTATAGAATAAGAATAAGGCTTAGCCGTTTGGTGTCGACTAAGAATTGTACCACCCCATCTCTTCCGTGGGTGCCTAAGTGCCGGCAAAGGGATAACATAGGGAATGAGCAGCCAGCATTCTCCTCGGTGAACATCAGAAATAACCTACTGCGATTGCCAAGACACCTGCCAAGCGCGCTGTATGCTGCCCTTCCCCTTCGTGGGGCGGGGGAGGGAGGATGTTCATCACTAGACGTTTACCGTTTGTATCAGCGCTATGTCCATTATATCACCAAGGAATGTTCTATCTGACAATAGAAACGAAAACCTGTATTAGTCCGTGAACTTTGCACTTCTAACCTAGTTGAAGAAGCCCTAAATAAACGAGTGGATTCGTCGATATGCAGCGGTCTATCTTTAAATACCAAACGTTGAGCGCATCTATAAATAATTTGTTCACAAATCTCATCTTCGGCAAACTGGCAATGTATTGTGAAAGTAGATCGTTAGTGTACTATTACATGTAAATGTGTTGTTGTGTTAGTGTGTCCTTACTCTTTTTACGCAGCAACGGAGCAAAGGATCGAAGTGATTTTTTGCATACCTAGATATAGTTTATGGACCGGAGCGTACCATAGGCTTTTCTTTATCCCGGAAAAATGCGTTTCCTGTAGGAATTTCCATGTTTTAGTGCCTGCGCAGATGTCAATGGAGTTAGATTTGGTGTTCGTTTTTTTTTGTTATACTTGATAGGTTGGTGTTTCACCAAATTTATACAGTAGAATACCGAAGTGCTTAAAGTGATCCTTTTGCGACGAGACCTTTGGCAATTTAAAACTATTTGTTTAGTAGAATTGGGGCCTTGGTATGATATACTTATCCTTGTACCGGAGAGCATCACTGTGATCGGTATGACGGACTTACCCTGATACCGGAGAGCATCCCGGAGATCATCACTGTGATCGGTATGACGCACTTACCCTGATACCGGGGAGCATCACGGAGAGCATAACTGTGATCGGTATGACGCACTTAGGTACCCTAATACCGGAAAGCGTCACTGTGATCTAAGTGACGCACTTACCCTGATCCCGGAGAGCATCATCGTGACCTACTTCAAATACTTGAAAGACTCACCCTGATTCCGGAGAGCATCATTGTGATCGGTATGAAGTCAGGCAGCAGACACACTCGCACGGTAGACCCGTCGCGCACGTATTCGATAATGGCCGGGATCGGCTCACCATTAAACTTGTTCACAAACTGCTTGGGGTTTTCGACTACCCATTTGATGTCCCTGGTGTGTTCCTGTACGAAGAAAATTGTTTTAGTTAACGGAAAATTAATACAAGGTTCTGTTCAGCTGATCTTTGACACTTTCTACTCAGCTAACTCAGCTGTTCAGGTATCTAGATCAGGTCACTTGTCAAACGCAAACCCATAATGGAAATAAAGAAACGCATCCAATAGTAGTTCTTAAACTAAACACTCAAGGAGCCGCTACTTCGAAATCCCTGTCATCGTCAGGCCTCGCTACGGAATCAATGCACCCTTAGAATTTATACGACGAATTCCCTTATTTAGACGTCATTATAGTAACCGCAGTCATAACTTCATTATTAGTTTAAGACTACATGTTTTGACGTCAAATAAAATGTAGTGTTAATTTTCACGATCTAATCATCATAGTGTTCCTCACGACAAATGCCGTTCTTTCATTTGACTTTCGTTTTAAAGCAATCTACTTCTTACTTTTTATACTTTTTGATAATGAAACGAGGAGATCGTTTGCCTGATGGTAAGCATGGTTATGCTTACCATCAGAATGGTATGGGTTAACAATTGCATGTCATGCACGCCTTTTGAGTTTCAAAGTCTTGAAACACAAAGGCGTGCGCGGCACGGCATTGTGTTCGTTACCCTGAGACGATCTCGTAAGCCCAGTAATTTCACTGACTATGCCTGGATCTGAAGTTTCAACTACTTAATTGTTAGTCTAGTATGATAATACACCATCGCGTCGACCGCATCAACACAAACCATTAGATTGGAGTAGTGAAATAGTGTTTTCATCGTATCATAGGTACACAAAATCACGTCTATTACGACCATTTTTCGTAGTTTGTCATTCGAGAGAGAGGAGAATCACGTCGAGAGAAACCTTTACAGCAATTTCCAGCTTAACGAGGGACTCCAGAAGTCATTTATATTACCGGTGCAAATATAACACGATAATGCGCTGTCGAGTTCGTCTCCCGCTTTTCACTAACCGAATAAACGCCTCATCTCCGTCGAGAAAAGTCAGTTTTGCTAAAGGTGCATTAAATACTGAAAATACTGACATTTACGTAGCATGGAATGTTATTCATTTTTCGTCTTGAATTTACAAAAACAAAACAGCAGTCAGCGTTTTTAAATTTAGTACGCACAACGTGGTGTTATCATCCCCACGTTTGGTGAATGTACTGCAGGACTGTCGACACAACAATTACGCGATGTGTTTTCAGGAGCCATAAGTTCATTGATAAACCGAAATTTAGTGATATAAAAAATGCAACGATAGGTTGGTATTCTTTTAAAAAGACAGTATAGTTTTTATCTTACATGTGCGTCCTCACTCCAGATGCCCTTGCCTTGAGCTTTGGCGACTTCTTCGATTTCGATGAGTTTCTTAAGCGCCGGGATGTTTCGGCCGCCGTCACGCACTTTGGCGAGACCCTCGGCGAGCAGGGCTTCCGTCACGTTCTCATCCGTTTTTGGGTCTTTGCCCGCCCACACGTTTCCATATTCCCTGGTGATATTTAGATGAACGTGAGCTTCAGGAAATGTCCTAGCAGCATGCTACAGTTGCATCACGGAAATTTCAAGCTCATTGTATGACTCGAATCATCGATCTATACGGAATGCTTTAAAGTTCAAACTGTTTAAACGAGTCTTGTTAATCTCCGTCGTGTAATAGTTCTAGTACCTGTTTAGTTTGAGACTATGCTGTGTAAAATGTCCTAAATATTTATTTATTGAAAGTTATAATATGTTCTTTATGTAATTCCAAACTAAACGTACCTGGTGGCTGAGTTGGGTGGTTTTTCAGCAGTGAACATCACTTCTTTGCCGACCAGCATCTTCCGGAGGAACTCGCGCGCTTCCCAGGCATAAGGCTCGTCTTTCGTTTCGAGGTCACTGTCAGAAAAATACCACATTAACATCGTACAAAAGGTCCCATTTCGTTCGCACGTGTTCCAAATAGGCGCAACTAGAGAGGACTGGGACTATAACTAAATAAGTGTGCTCTGAAAAGCGGCTGAACAAAACGAATCATTGCTAGGTATAATTCTGTAATTTACTTCAACACCAGAGTCCGTTATAATTACGCCAATACAACAACTCTACAACATGGAAGGTAATGGAAGGGAAGACGGTAACTTTCGTGACCCTCGCCACCATCATTTGTGGTATACAATTATACATATTGAAGCGAAAAGAAGAAAGAGCGCTTAAAAGACTGAAAACTAATTTATTGATCGTCAACGTTAAGTGACGATGTGAAAGTAGGTAGGTGGACACAAACTAAACTTAGAATAAACTCATCTCTAATTCAGCTGTTGAACACGCCGATCGATGCTTGGCGATTGATTATTTTCAGTGCTAGCTATGCACTAGAGAAAATGCCCTATCATGCTGTGCTTGGGTGATTTCGAATGCAAAATTCAAGCCTATCAGCTTATTCGATTAATTTCCAAAAATATTAAGGACAAATCCCAGAAAAAAATTTGGAATTTAATTCTTTTATAATAAGAATTAAATTAGAAATTTTGCAACATAATAATTCAGTTCGTTTGGTGTGTAAATGATGCAATTGATGACACGCTTTTCAGTTTTAACGATTGTTAACTTGAAGACCAAAAGCTCTTGGTAGACATCTTCGATGGTCTCATCACGGGGCATCATCATCATAAATATTACACCTCGTCTCACTTTCGTTACCGTCGACAGGTGCTGGTTATCATGCAACTATACCCACTGGCAGCGTAACGGGGGGGGCGGCAGGGACGTTCCGCCCCGGGTACCAAGTACAGGGGGGTGCCAAAAACACGCTTTTAATATCATAATTGTTTAACCTTCTTAGATAATACCTGTTTCTATAGGTGAAATCCGTATGAAAATCCGTAGTTTCGCATGCAACTTTCATTTGGAGAGCGGGGGGGGGGGGGGGGGGGATGTTGCAACCGAAAACGCCGCCCCGGGTGCCAGCCCGTGCTACGCTGCCACTGACTATACCTACAACTTTTCGACTGTGCTAGTTGCTTTTACCATTCACCTAAAAGCTTATAGTCAATGTTGAAATGATAAGATACCTTTATGTAGATACATAATGATATATATTTAAATAGCGTCCTGAAGACAAATAGAAAGACTTTCTAAAAAAAAAGGATTGTACGTTGGGAGTCACAAACTACGAAGATCTATATTTTAAAAAGTAAGCATTCCATCTCAAAAGCGCATGACGGCAGCGCTACATAACTGAACCACATCGATGTAATAGAAATAGGATACAAGAGCTACTTTGAAAAGTCGAGACGCCACATAAAGGCCTCAATTCTATCGATTATTATTTCCATATTTCAGTAACATTATCTCTTTCCAATTAAATACACGAGAAAAGGATGGAATATATTTTAGACCTGTCAAATTAATCCAATTGTTTGTAAAAGTTGCAACCAATGTGAATTTAACGGCCAAATAAGTAAATAGTAATGATAAAATAATATCTCCATGTATGTTTCAGTTTATTACAAGAATATACAAAAAAGAGAGTAATGTTTTAGGTATGTATGTAAGTTTATTTTTATACATTTATTCATTTAGTCGAGAATAAACAAGTGTACTTAACAAAAAAAAAACAGGACTGCATTAGCCCACTGGCTAAGGCATTCCTGTTTTTTTTTTGTTACACGGGAGTTGTTGTTGCAGTGTCACACGGGATGATGTAAGGATTGTAACACAGACCAGTAAACCTTGTTGTTGTCTGTTTTACTTCTTATCTGTTACAGTTATCTGTGCCTCATACATCCAAATCTGTTCAGGCGTTCAAAAGTTCTGGTGGTAATACATAATTTATTGATACATTAGACAATTTAGAAGATAGTCATAGGGAATAGATTTGTAGTAAATTAATTTCTATCTATTTTAAAAGAATGTATTGGGTCATAAAATGTTTGAATTGGCATAAATTTATCGTTATTTGAAGTATACCTTGTACATTTTTGTTAATATTTCATGTAAAGTAGAAGTATAATACAATTAATATAATAATATCATATAATTAACTGTACTTTTAAATAATTATTATGCATCAAATTTTTTTTTTATTTACAAGCCTATCTTGTATAAAAAAAAAAGAATCGTTATAAAAAGATACTGATATTAATAGGAATTGCTTTTCAAAAATCGATTCAGACATCAATACCGAACAAGTAATTAATAAATACTTAGTGTAAATTAACGTGGCACAGAAATCATTAATTGCTTTGCATTCTATTACATTACTTGCAAAACTTTAATATGGACGTGAAGTAGTTGTTTTGCGGTCTTTTTCTGGCAATAATTACAAGACGCGATGAAGTAATGCGAACGTAAATGCACAAACAAACCGATTCCTTTCCCTTATGATTTCTAAAATCCTGTTCTGAACTCATTACGAACTTACAAGTTGCATTTATGTTCGACGAGTACTGTAGAAGTACATATACATTTACTACGGGATGGTAAGACAAGTGTGACCATGACATACATTTATTGTTATTCACAGTGCCTAATGAAAAAAAAATTTGAGAGTCGACTTTTCGTGTATTGCAAGAACTTTCAGCTAAGTATACATATTGAACATGTTTAACTTATGTCAAGGTTTTATAATACATACTGGTAATGTTATATTGCTGAATTAAAATAATATGGTGATACTAAAAAACAAATGCAATAAGATGAAGGACAAAGAAACCTAAAGATGAGCACGGTGAGTACAACTAGTGTGGAGCTATAGCCGGCAAAATATGCTATTTTTTTTACTATGGTTGCATTCGACCATTATTTTACCAAACATAAAGTGATAATGTGGTCAAAGGTGATAAATAAGCTAAATTCATAATGGGAATTGTCACGTCTCGATTAAGAACCATACGAGCTATAGAAAACGCTCTACCATTATACAAAACTGCGCGCATATCACTGTTACTTATACTGTGCTCATGTTTAAACTTCTCTGCGACAGTGGGCGATATGCCTAATGCAGACTGTAGACGCTAATGCAAACGTACGTTTGCTTGTCAGAATAACAACGCTTTTACGTCAAGCGCGCATTTCGAGTATCACGATATTCGCGCTTGACGTAAAAGCGTTGTTATTGTGACAAGCAAACGTACGTTTGCATAAGCGTCTACACTGCCCCTAAGACGATGCAACGTGCACAACTCTTCCGCTAGGCTACGCAGCCAATATTATGTAGTTGTAACATAAATAATACATAACTATAGTAAATATTGGTTCTTGAATAATTTGGCCATTCTCAATCTACATTTGTCACACGTAAATGCTCACAGAAATAAAAATTTTTTTGGGTCTTACCCACTAACTCTTACGAGGACACTATAAAAAACAGATTATTAACTTTAAAAATGTAATTATTACACCGAGAAATGATTAAAACAAATAAAACAGTCCACCAGTAGGACTTTACAAGTTACAAACACGTAGCTATTAGCTGATATTGACTTACTGAAACCGCCTCTGGTTTTAGTTCGAACTTTTGTGAATTTTATTTATGTGTACCTAAGTACCCCGGACCGGAGATATAATCATATTTCACTAACGATTGGTTGCATATATATTTATTAAAACTCTGAAGCAGGTAAAGGAAATCATTTTCGCTTTTGTAAGAGCAAATATTTAAAACCATCAAACGAATCAAAAAGCTTCTTCACTTTCGCCCTAGTTTTATTAATAGTTACAACGTTATACAGTTGTTCTAACTTTTTACCTATACCACAGTTCAGCAATGTATTGTGATTTGTGGAGCCATTGTTATGGCACTTTGGTTATTTATTTTTTTGTGGATAAAAACTTAAGAACTCATTGGAATGTATTAATAAGACATGAGAGGATTTCATCAAAATTTGGACAGTGAAGCGAAATTCGACCGCATTCATATATCACCATGGAATATTATGTTTCGTAAGATAGAACAGCTACCTATCTAAGAACGATGAACAATACTTTAAAGGTAACTTTTAATAAGATATACCTAATATCACGTAATAGTGATTGTTACGATCTGGCCAGCTATTACTTTCACATTGAAACAAGTATGTACTCGTAATACCACTTTAAAATCTGGAGCAAACGCGCTACTTATTCAATGTTAGTACTTCGAGAACAATCTGTAACTACGTCGGATTTGACCAAAGCGAAGCATCTCTTATCGTCAACAATATCACTTTAGGTATCACCAAAATAGAGATGAATTCGCCATAATTATTAAATAATATCATATTTTAGACTATGGTTACAATAATTATTAATGTATATCTTGTATATATTTTTAATTAAGCATTAAAATAGGACGATTAAAGTTATCGACCTATCGTAAATCCAAAGGGCAGAAAAAAATCATAGTAATTAACTTGATCAAAAGCACAAATCTCGACTCGGATAAGTTGAAAATAAGATTAAAAGAAGCTAAGTGATATACATAGATTTCGTTGTTGTACTTTCTCCTTTCACTTGTATCACTGTTTTTTTAGGTCACCACTCCATCTACCTACGGAATAAATAAGGTATCGGCGGAAAGCGGCCATAAAATTCAACTATTGAATAAAAAAAACGCTCCAGGTAAACTTTATTATTAACTAGCTGCTGCCCGCGGTTTCACCCGCGCGGAGATATTGGATTTCATTTTTATTTATAATAAAAATAGAAGCCTTGTTATCGGAAATCCTCTCATGCCTATCATAAAAATAGTTAAATATTCTTACCCGTTGAGATGAAATGGGAGAAAGCTATGAAAAAAGACATGATGAAAAGCATTAAGTACGGTAAATAAAAATAAGGCTCAGGTCACATTGTTTCTATATTAAACGTGATTTTCTGTCACAGTGGACCTGAGCTTAATCTTTCTACTTGCCACACCAAAACATCAAAGGCCGTCATAATAGACGCATGAGAGTGTATGTAAACGGGAAGGAAACCTTGCACTACAAAAACGCTCAGTTTCATTGTGTTTGTGAAATGTATAAAATGAGGAGTGTCTGTTTCATAAGGTTACATTTACACTTTTTACATTTTTTCCGAAATCGAATAAAACGGATAGAATTAAAGATTTAGAGGACGAATAAAAGAAAACAAAAATTATTTTATTTTAGGTAAATGTAACCTTTTGAACAGACGCTCCTCAAATAATAAATAATGTATAACGTGCGAATTATGTAACTGTATACGATTTTTACTATAACTGATTGTTTCGAGCTATAGGTCTCCTTCACATTTCGCTGCTTTTTGTGCGCTCTAGGCATGAATAAAATTATAGCCAATTGAGTTTTATGAATAGGGTTCGGTTTTCAAAAATAACTTTGACAAAGCCTTATTTTCACTAAAAGCAGTTAAGGTATCTTAAAAATACAAACGCGATACGGAAAGACAGAATTTTAAATCTGGGAGAGCATCTCGTGTTTTGAAATAAACATGGACGAAAAACTCTCGTAAGATGCTATGTAGAATGTGCGAAGCGTAGTCTTTTTAATGATTACTTTTCAAACTCCAGCATTAACTACATTAAAAGCAATAATAATACAAACTGTAGTATTAACTAGAGTTTGAAACCACTATATTAATAACCAGAATTTGAAAAGAAGTGAAGATATATTCGAGAGCAAGTCTTGGCCCACATGACGAGCGCAACACTTATTTACATGGCTAAGTAACCCGGTCCTAGGTAACTTCAATTAAATTCCAACAATCTTTCTCGTCACGAAACGTTTTGAAGTCCAGGTAAAAATAGCAATTTTCGAAACGATACAACTCGTAATTAAATCTATGCTACCTAATAATTCCAGTTTCATTACGTTGTCGGCGATGATAATTTTTTATCGTTAAGCTGAGATAATAATATGGGCATCTCGATCGATTTTGTGCAAACAATTTGGAATAAAAATTATTATTACGAGTACAAAATGGAAAAAGAGAAAAGGTTTTTTTATATGCCGCGCTGTTCCA
This sequence comes from Crocallis elinguaria, assembly GCA_907269065.1. Lineage (NCBI taxonomy): Eukaryota > Metazoa > Arthropoda > Insecta > Lepidoptera > Geometridae > Crocallis > Crocallis elinguaria. The sequence continues at coordinate 12,143,864 of OU026077.1, forward strand.
GAAGTCTGCTAACGTGTTTAATGCCAAAATGATCCAAAATATTTAAAATTTCTGATTTTAGGAACGAGTTATAAAAAGATAAAGCACCATAATAAACATATATCTAGTTGAGATGATCGTTCATCATTACAAGCCTGTATATTTCTACAACTACACATAATACGGCACTTACTTTATATGTTTACATTAAACATCACTCATAAAACACATAAACATACACTCAACAATAAAACACCCTTCAAACTCAAATTTGGGATTTTTCGTATGTTTAGTCCGGCCTAAATACAAGTTTTCCGAACAGCATTCAAACGAGATAGCGATGTGAGACACGTTGATAAGTGACTACTTGGTGCGTGGGCTCTTGTTTGCAATTGGGCCCTTTAGCTTGTGCCAAATAAATGACAAAGATAGAACCCAACTGACACAAGTTCACGGCCAATTAGCCATGATTGATTGCCCGTCCCATATCAGCTGTCCCACTACCAATGGAGACGGCTACCGGGGTCGTGATCGCTTAGGGGGATAACTACTACTAACTGATCACGCCCCCTGTAGCCTACGGACGAAGTCATGGGACCGTAAACACACTCCCCGCGACCCCGTTAGCCATCGTCCGTCCTCTAGGATGGACCCACGTCGCGGGGAGAGGAAACTCCCCTGCACGGCTCAGGCGATGCGCCGGAACACGAGCGCATCGCCTGAGCCTCGGGAGGATCCTACGTAAGACAGTAGCGGGACGCCGGATGCCCCCACATCCGGCGCCCCAGACCCTCCAAGTGGAGACGGGAAGCGATGGTTACCTCGCCCCCATATCCGTGCTGTCCGGAGTGGGAGGGAAAGGGGATCCCTCTCTCTCTCCCGCTCTTCGGCCTCCCTTTGCAAAACCACGGCTTCGCAAAAGGAGACCACCGCCACCCAGATACATTCCACCTTTCGTAAGATGGTCGGCAACGAGAATGTCGCTTTCAACCATATTACTATAAAACATTGTTAATAAATTGATAATATTATGCATAATTTACAAATAATAAACTGATTATGCACAGATTGTTATTATGTTATGTATGTATGTTATGTTTCTAGTCTATTTATTATATTATCTGCACAAGAATATGAACCTACTCGTATTAATAGTTACAAATTATTGCTTCATTTGCTGTTTATTGTTACTTGGAAACTAGATACTTAGTTGGTAGATAAAGGGATTTTATTTGTGATTTAAGTGACTAAATTGTTGAATGGTCTGCTGAGTTTATTATTTGGTGTAATATTGAGGGGTATTATTGATTCTTCGGAATTGTAGTATTTTCTGTGGGGTCTCCAATAAATGTTATATACAACGCTGCTCCAAATGAAGGCTTGTGTAAGCGTTGATGGACTAATGTTCAATGATTTAATGTTATTCACTTAGAATTGCAATTTGAATACACAAATGTATTAAAATCATGCACAACATGACAACACCCTTGTTTATAGATGTCTTAACAATACGTAAGTGATAAATTGGCCACTGTAATACTCCGTATATATTGGAAATTCATCTTTGAGCACAGCAGCAATTGCAGTAAAATTATTTCAATTGGTATGACCTCTTTGAAAGTTTAATCAATGTACAATATTCCAATTGGATTCAAGAACACAATGTTTATTGAAAAGGAAGTTTTCCCACTGAATTGTTTAGTTAGTTTCCTAAATTTTGTTACAATTCTAAGCACCTTGATGGCCAAAGGAAAGGTTGAGACATGATAAAAACACCATACATCCATAATTTTTATTTCATTTCAATGAGCTTCTAGGATTTGGTATTGATACTTCTATTTTTAACTAGATGCTGCCCGCGGTTTCACCCGCGAGGTAAAATTGAATTTCATTGTTTTTATTATTTGCGCGGAACCCTCTCTTATTGTGACCACAATCTATTTATCTACATTAAATTATTGCAGTTATTAAGACACTGTAAATGTGAAGGAATTAAATCCTGGGTTTACAATTAAAATAGCCTATCCTAGAGGATTGGCTTATAGTAGACCATAAGCTATGAAACATCTGTTCTATCCAATAAAAAAGTTATAGTTTTTTGTCTGTTGCTATTTAAAAAATCCACAAAAAAATTTTTACTGGGTGGTAGAACTCTGGGAGGTTCGTCAGGATTGGTACCACCGATTTGCTCCTGAATTCTGCCGCCAAGCAGTAATGTGCAAGCATTACTGTGTTCCGGTTTGATGAGCAAAGTAGCCAATGAAATTACTGGGCTTATGAGACATAATACGTAATGTCACAGGGTAACGAGCGAACTGAGCGAACTGCCGCGCAGGCCATTGTGTCTCAAAGTTATAAGTGTTTAGTGTCACACAATTGATTTGTACTAATATACTTAGATTGTTGGAACAAACATAAGTTACATTCTGCATATTATAATGAATAATCAAATGAGTTAATTTATTATCTTAATGTTGAATAGAAACTGATGCTAGAGTTTTTTATATATTATATAATGAACCAGCATCTTTTTTTACCCCCCCAGAATTTGCACACATGTACACAAAGAATTTTTCGCCAGTAAGTCCTATAATAATACTAATAATTCATATATACGAAATCGCAAATGCATTTTTTATAACAAAGTAAAATCTCATAATCTAGTTACTAGTCTACTTTCACTCCATTCTCAATAACAAATTTGAAAACACAAAAAACACATCGTTAAAAATTGAACAAAAAAATGTTTCATTGTTTTATTTATCTACTTTTAGCAACTACCGATTTTATTTAATTTTTACGACTTTTTTTGCATTGAGATTATCATGCCAGAGTAATACAAATACCTTACCGAACATTTATCTTTAAATGAAACATTTTTTTGTTTATTCTTGTTACAAGTTTCGTGAACTAATCTTTAAGAACATTAATCAATTCAGCTACAATTAATTGAGCAGTGCCATTAAAAACCTTGTGTCTATTTAGGGTGGAGTGAAAAAAATGTTTTTATAATTTTAAGATCCCTGTATTATCAATCGATGATACGTAATATTAGAAGTGTTTATGCAAAATTTCACTAAGCCAATATATTAAAACAGCGTGTTAGGTTTGAATATTAGAAGGAAAAAAACAATCTTGGCTTACAAATAGAACTTTATTTACGAATACAATATGATCTTTACTACACTAATAATACTTAAAATTACTAAAGTAGTGAATAACAATAAAATATATGTATAATTCCCGACAAAATATGTTTTAATGTTCTAAATTGAAAGTTCAAGCATGATATCTTTGATGAAAATACTGAAATTTCGTGTCAAGTAAGTCTTGCCTGCCTTTTATCCTTGTATGAATGAAACCATCTTTTGCTTCTGGTCAGCAAATAGGTAATGAAGCTTCTGTTGCAAACTTTAACCTCTCTACTGCCTGAGTGAGGCAAGCATACTTTTCAATTTCAAAGAAATTATCTCCTGCGGAAATGATTGAAATTTCTGTGTCGATGTATGTCATTGTAATTGAAGGTTCAGTTATCTTTTCTTCTTCTCAATCTATTAAATCATAATAACTTGGCACATCAACCTTAAGTTCTGGAAGTTGTCATTCGTGAACTTTCTTCCCTTTGCACTGATTTCATGCCTTTAAAACTCTCTGAGCAGTCTGTTCCCTTAAATGTGACTCATCACATCTTTTAACACATTTTCTGGGTATGCAAAGATGGCATTTATTTGAATAGTTTTTAAGACAATGCTTTTCAGGTCATCTTGCAGATTCAAACCCATTTTAACCATGTTAAATAAATGTATCAGACCATATTCAGAAGACGATTTTATGTTAACATCAAAAAACCCAGTTGGAGTGTAAATGTTTCATGATAAAAGTGACTAGTTCCTTAAAATGTTTTGTCCGTTTAGCTGTTCCAATATATGTCCCGTTTGCAAAAGTCAATCATCGAGAATGTGCCTGTTTTCCTGGGTTTTTGTTAGTCAAGTTTGTTACCGTACAAACTGAAACTACGGAGCACATCTGTTACTGGCATTTTTAATTGCTGCTTAACAAGTCAGTATTCAGATCTAGCAATTCTATGGGAATGGGTTTCAAGTGCTCCTACTTTTGTACAATATGTTGGTAACTTAGTTTCAGTTGATCACAAAAACACAGGGCACTGCAAAGCTTCCTGTTTTAGGATTATTCTTTAACAGAAAGTTCGCTTTTTTTTCGGCAATTATTGTGAAGAAAAAATCCTAGTATGCAGTATATTTGCATACTAGGACCAATTGTTGATATTTCACTACAAAATTATACTGGAGATAAGGTTAATAACACAGTAACAGTCGTATGTTTATGAGTAAAAATTACAAAATTACTTAAATTTTGAGGCTAGAAATTTGAACTAATGTTAGTTTTTTGTAAACTACCCTAACGGTGTGCCACCTTTATATGAAGACTTACATTTTTGTACAAATGAAACTTTCCTATCAGGTCATCGATTAACGATACAGGAGATGAAAAGATAAAAAAAGATTGCCTGTTTTGCTCCACCCTAGTGTTTATCATCAGTTTAGTTCCTTGTCACATTATTATTGTATTATCATCAAAACAACACAGGAGTTCAGTCTCAACTCAGTTGGTTAACAAGTAATGGGTTAAAATCCAGTATTTTGATGAAAAAAGTGAAACCAAAATTGGTTAGAAAAATTAGGCTTACCCATATTTTGATATACTATGGTTGCTATGAAAAAAAAATGTGATGTTAATAGATTAAAATATTAGTACATATATATTAGTTACATATGTACAAGCCAGTGTGACCTGTTACATGACAGGCAAGGTATGCCATTGTATGCAACCTGTCACAATGTATAGTACTGGTGTATGGAGTTACAGGTGAAGTTATAATAGAATTTATGACAGAAAACTTATTTCAAATTATGTGCTGCAGGTATCAAATATAAAGAAGAGACTTACTTGTTTGGTGTTCTTTGCCGCGCGAGTTTAGGTGCAGTGATGCCCGACAACGCGATGACTTTCTCAGGAGGAGGACCACCCTGTGGCTGCTTTCTTATCACAATTGTATCTCCAGACAACACCTGGATCAAAGCATTACCACAACTTAAATATCGTTCCTACTACTCCAATAGGAGCCGCTAAAAGAGGTAACCAATGTAATTTCGAGCAGATTTGACCCTATTTATTTTTCCAACCAAATTCCAATGTGATTGTTTCCAAGGAGAATGCGGGTATAATCTGTTGCTTAGATACAATGCAATGTATAAATAAATAGTTGATGAAGCTACGGAAACGCATCTTATTGTACGCCGTGGGGTGCCAACGAGGCATATGATGTGAGACTCGCACGAGGCCTCACAAGCAGTGGGCCATACTGTTTACAAATTTAATATAAAAACAATATGAATTGTATTACCTGCTTGACAATTCCATTTCTATAAATTGGTGTTGGTGCTGGAACACTCATTTTCACGCGGATCTTGTTCTGTTATCCTATTGAAAGGATAAATTCAGTCTAAAGTGTATCAATGATGACTGAACTACAACAAGAAAGACTGGCGAAACGTGGCGGGCGGATAATGTAGTGTTTCCACATATGAAAAGTCACTTGGGGGTGACAGGTAAAAAATAAAACTTTCTTCTCGAGCATTCTACCTAACATCCCAAATAATATCGATAATTTTTATAACAAAATTAACGAAAGTATTTCTTGCATTTTGCAACTATTTTAAAATAACAACTGGGAGATTTCATAAAAAAAAACGACCACCTACAAATTGGGCTGTACGACAAGTACAAGTTTTTTTATTTTTAAACCTGTTTTTAAATTGCATATTTTGCTGATCATTTAGATATTTTAAAATTATAGTGAATTATGCTTATTTTGTGACTATATAATATAAGTAAAATTAAACCCCGTTCAAAACAGCAAATAGCGAGGAGCTAAACTAAAAAAAAGAATCTGTGGTTTGTCTACCATTTCACCTGTCACGTCATCGTTTACAGCCACAGACCTTTACTATGTAAAGCACTACTAGACTTTGGGGTGCGTTTACGGAACTGCGGCGCGAGTACGGAACTATTCGATAAATAAAATTCGATAAAATGGACAGTTAAAATCGATAAAACCCATTTTATCGATTTTAACTGTCAATTTTATCGAATAATACCCACTTTATCGATTATTGCTGTCAATTTCATCGAATAAACTCACTTTATCGAATTTAACTGTCAATTTTATCGAAAAGATCCGTACTTGCGCCGCTGATGATTTATTTTAGCGAATCACAGACATAATCTGTGTAGCGAATAGGTTAATTGTTTCATTAGCACTGACGTAGAAACTAGAAAATATATTTCAAGTTTCCTAAAAATCCTAGCGTAGCGGTATGGGGAGCCACACTGCTTACTTATCCCGCTAGGTGGCGCATTATCGCTGGTGTTGTTTCACTATGAAACTTTATTATAAAATTTTAGTAAGTAAACAAAAAATCATCTTTGAAATATAGTATGCCTCTGTAAAGTGCAATTGGGATGTTGACTGATTTTGGTAAAGTGTTTAAAACGATGCGTATGCGCATGTATGGGCCTAAAACCCAAAATATTTAAATTTACTTTTTAAAACAACTAATATTTTAATTTTCATGTATGTATTTTAAATGCCGTTTTACTTTCCGCTCCAAAACGCCAATACTGGTCACGTGGTTGGTGTGACGTCACGTGCTCAATACCACAGAGTACTTTTCTATAACACTGTAAACTGAAAAGTTGATCGATGTTTTCTGTTTTTCACGGCACAGATAAATATTCACAGAAATCACTCTAAAATACTATAGTGCATAAAAGATAGCTTGATCTCTGCGACAGCTGGCAGTAAAATCACACCTATGAAGTCCTGAATTTCTCAACAGTACAGACAGTACCTGTCAATGTCATACTTTATGGGCATGCTGACCTAATTAGTGATGGGCGATGAATCATCGTAACCACAGACTGTAATCTATCGATATTTTAAATAAAACTTAATTTAAAATAATTTATCATTTAATTTTATTGTATATTTTAATATAATAACATTATTTACATGTGTACATACTTGATCTAAAATAATAGTGGGTAAATAAAATCCAATTTCTCACCTACTCATGTAAAAGTGCGGTCGACAATGTATCTGCAGAAACCAGAAGGAGGTGGTAACCAAATGCAGAAAATTAATCGAAGAAGATTGGGAGCGGGATGTCAGATTTGATAATATTTGCGAACAAGAGTTCATAATAAATTTACAAGATTGTTCTATCAATTCAGAAACTGATTCAGATGTGGATTTGGGGTGTACTCCTTTAAGAGAATAAATGTATTTTATATTAAAATATTCGTTAAATTTAGTAACGTTTGTAATTAAATTAAACCCAATTTATATGTTACATTAGCATCGATAATAGAAAAAACGTCGATAATTACTATCGACATTTTTATATCCGGACAACCCTAGCAATGTCAGTTTGACATATGTCGCAGAGATCAAGCTATGTTTTATGTATTATAAGCATAGCGAGCAATATACTCATTCCGATTGAATGCGTGACGTCATGCGCTTTGATTGGCGTTTGCTGTCACGTGCCTTCGGAGTGATGTATTTTCATTTTAATTATTGAATTAAAATTAAATTCTTTAAAAGTAAAGAAAAATATTGTGTTTTTTAGGATTTCTGTCACAGAAACTACCGTTTGGTGGCAAAATTATATTTTTATTTGAATGCAGTTAATATCCCAATTCAGTGTAAAATTAAGGTACACAAGTTTCCCTTCTGACGAGAAATAACGGAAATTGTGATCAAAGCATTGCTCATCAAAAATTATGGGAGACCAAATTCTTCTTTTAGGTTATATAAGGTTATGTAATGACCATTTCAAATCTAATGATTTTTAAGAGGTTATAGTTTAATTCATTACCCCTCAAAGTAAACATCGTCATCATCATACATCGTGGCGCCATCTGAGATTAGCCTTGCCTGTGCCTCCCCGTTAACACAGTTTTACAATCCATGCAGTGGCGCAACGGCGCAAGTACGGAAGTCGGTTCGATAAATTTGTCGAATAAAAACCCAATAAATTTATCGAATGTTGCGAGTACCAAAGTCTGCGGCGCAAGTACGGATCTTTTCGATCGATAAAATTCGAAAAAATCCGATAAAATTGACAGTTCAAATAGATAAAGTGGGTTTTATCGATTTGAACTGTCAATTTTATCTAATTTTATCGACCGAAAAGATCCGTACTTGCGCCGCTGATCGTAAAGTATTGTAGTAGTTCTTTATTCTCTATCGATTCAACCTAGCTATTCGATAAGTTTTCTCGATTGTATCGAGGCACGATAAATTACATAAAAAGTCGATAAAACCCACTTTATCGATTTGAGCTGCCAATTTTATCGAATTTTATCGATCAAAAAGATCCGTACTTGCGTCGCAGTTGTGAAAAGAATGTACTTGCGCAGAGCTCTAAGCACATAGGTAGTCTGTGCGCAGAGCAAAGGCGGGGTCCTTGCGGGGAGTCGGGTGGCACGGGCCGCGGTACACAATCTCCTCTAGTTTGTGTAGTCGAATTTTGAGGGTAAACACGAGCGATTTTTTAATATTTATTTTAATGGTTTACACCTTTAAACGGTATTACGGATGTAAATGTGCGATGTTATTTTACAAACAGATACTGCAATTTTATTTATTTGTATAGATAAAACTCTGTGGGACGGTATTTCGATGCTGTGAACCATGGGCCGGACATAGTCAGTCGAACCGACTAGAACACGCGGAATGATTTATGTTAACATCGCAGATTATATCGCTATCGTTTCAACGGAGGAACTAATTTGGAAACTATTACGGCAACGCAACGGTACAACACTATTCCACTACTTTTTGGCCACAGATATGTATTAAAGTCTGTGTTTTTGGCCAATAAATTGGCTGCTAAGGCACTTAGCTAAAACTGTCACTACATCACAATTCACAGACTACTTGCACTACATATTACTGGTCTGTGGTCACTATGTATATAATAGGATAACACGGTACCTCCATGTATTTCCTTCCTCCATGATAGCAATTAATGATTAAAATATTGGAATTTCTTTGATAGCGATCGATAAATTGACAGTTCGATCATTTTTTTTTCGCCATGTTTTCGCAGTGTTTAAGTCATAGGGCCATACCGCCTACACAATTAAGTTCAATTTTCATTGCATTGACAGAATAACTAATTTCGCGAAGTTATATTCGTGTGAAAATCGTGGCGAACGACGATAAAATCAATTAAACGTTTATATTGAAATAGTCGTCGTTCTATAAAGCAGTCTTCGAATTGTGAGATGCGAATATTAACTTCATATTGAAGAAACTAGATTCGGCTTCGCTTCGTTTTCGAAAAAATCAAAAAACTACCTATCTAAATCCCTAAAAAAATCTCTAATTTAAATTTTTATCGATTCGAACTGTCAATTTTATTTATCGAAAAGTCCGTATTTGCGCCACTAGTGGTAAGCGATGATGTGGTCGAGGATGAACCACGCTTGCCTAGAAGATACCTATGCCCTCGCGCCGTTAATTAGGTTAGGTTAGGTATAGCGAACGGGAACACATACTCGGGCAAGAACTTCTTAGCGGTACCTACGCATAATAAATGTGGAAACGAAATGCTTCGTGCGGTAAGGGTGGAATATCCACCATGTAAAGATGGAAGGGGGATGATGGAACCAGGTCGTGTAACTCCTGAGCATACTTGCCGAAATAAACCCTATAAAAACTGACAAACTGGTGACTCTACGGCGGTGCTCAAGGCTCTGAAGCCTAATAGCCTCAACTAACGAGTCATGGATAATGAACCCCTTGGCTCGTTTCGAGATTGCCAACACTTAATGCTGGTATTTGGCTAAGCCGTCCCAGAGATAAGAACAATACTCCACACATGAGCGAATTTGTTAGAAGTTGAGCAGCGGTTCAGAAATGAAATATTGTCTCACCTTAGCAAGGATATAGTACCTATCTTTTTGGCAACCAATTTGGCCTTGGACTCAACCACAGATCTTTAGACTCAACATATAAGCCAAAATTGAGTGTAGTAGACAGAGAAGCGCCAAAAAACTCCAGGTGATTAGTTACTGGCACGGAAACATCTCGGAAAGAAGGAGCCAGCTAAAACGCGCTCCGTTTGGCAGAGAACAGATACGCCTGGGTCTTAGTGGCATTGAATTTGACCAGGTTGGCATCGCCCCCATCTGACTGTCTTTAAGGACAAGTTCATGCGCGCGACCATGGCCTCCCAAAAGACTGTATCTGAGCCGCACTAGTGCGTGCATTGGATATGTAACTCTCTACAACTGTGCTATCGTCTGCGTACCCAAAAGTACCGGATCTTTGATGTGTAGCAGGAAAAGGGTTGCAGAGAGTACTGACCCCTGAGGAATTCTGGCATTTATAGCTAATTGATCGGACGAGCAGCCATCTATGATTACTCGAATTGATCGGTCTCTCAGGAAGTCTGAAATCCAATTAGGTACATAAACTAGAGAGCAAGCTAAAAGATGGAAGCCTGCTAATAAGACTTTCGTGCCAAACCCTGTCGAAAGCCTTCGAGATGGGAAGCGCCTTGCCATATTTTTCGATGGCCTCACTCCAGATGTGCGTGGCACAGGGAAAATCCCCAGCAGGCGGGTTTCGTCGAAATCCGCTGTCAGTCACTGAGGAGATCATTTGCTTTGATGGTTCGTTCCTACATTGAGCTTGAACTCTCGGCGAATGAAAACATCGTGATGCAACCGACAACATCGAGGAACGCTATTTTTAGTACCCGCCAGGCTGACTACCACCCTGACGTCTATATTTTTATATATACCTCTGAGTTTATGTGTGTGATTATTATGCCTAAATAATAGGCGAGTGGTCCCGGTAGTAGGTAGGTTAGGTATAGTACCACCCACCTAGCTTTTGTCGCTGTAATGCAGAACGTAGACGCTTATGCAAACGCGCGTTTGCTTGTCAGAATAGCAACGTTTTTACGTCAAGCGCGCATTTGGAGTATCACGAAATCTGCGCTTGACGGAAAAACGTTGTTATTCTGACAAGCAAACGTACGTTTGAATAAGCGTCTACACTGCCCCTAAGAGCCAGCTGCGGCTGACTAAGCCAATAAAGCATGCAGGGAAATAGATATCAGAATTCTCCTCGGCCAGTATCAAAATCTACTGCGATCAATCGAGATACTAACCCCGAGAGATGAAATACTGTACTATCCGATGACACAACAATGTATTGATTTTGCTATAATTGATATCTGCGCTCAGCGTATCAGCGCATGGGGAATCGGCGCGAGGAGGTGGCTTAGCTAATCAGAGCGCATTATGTCTGTAAAAAAATAGTGGAATTTATTTCGTGCAAACCATACGTCACTGAACTTCTTGAGGTTAGTATTTCGATGGTGATCACTTAGACACCTAGCGCCTGCCAAGGCGGTGCGGTGCTTATTGGAAAACCACCCCCAATGGAGGCCTATGTGGAGTAGTGAATTAACGAAGATAACTTTTGTATTAACTTTGTCCACCTCTTCGTACGCGTATGTGTTTGCCGTCATACAAAGTACCTTTAATATAATTAATTAATTTAAAAAATTTATCTATAAGTTTAAAAAAAATATCTATTGTCGACCTAGACAGGCCATGGGGGGCCTGGGTCATGACCCCACCTTAGATCTGTAACTCTACTGGAACAACTGCCAGGCACCAAAGCTCGATTTTTGGGATTATTATCAAGGAGAATTCTTGAACAGTACATAGTACCCACATCTCTTTTTCATTTTTATAACTTTGAATGAAAGGGACAGCTTCTGCTATTGGGTATCGAGAAATCGAGAATCAGGTCCCTGAATAGTAAATCTTTTTTCGATGCCGCTAATGAGGTCAAACGTCACAGTTTCAGCCAACATGTCATACAATTTCAAAATTTCAAATTACGAATGAGAAACAAACAAAGGCTGACAGTTATTCAAAAGCCTCATTTATTGCTATCAGTCATTGAAGTAAGATTATGTAGTATTTTCCAACGGCTGTAATCACGGTAGTTCATGATTTTTTTCAAAATAGTTTATTTATATATCCCAGTTTCAAGTTGAAGACGTGTTAAAAAATGGCTAATGCAGATTTTAGAAAGGACGTGACGATGCCTGTGCGACCGAGAAGTGTCTACACAGCACATTCTTATAATCAGGTGACGTGTTATGCATAGAATTATAATCAAAGGTGTTATGCAATTTCTCGGAGGCTTCTTCGCAATGAGTAAAGGAATAGCTAAATTGATAAGGCATAATAATTGTACGGTCTCGCATTACAAGATAAAACCTGTAACCGATACCTAGTTACTTTAGATATTAAATATAGAGGTAAACGTAGTTGCCTATTCTATTCTGGTATTATACGATTTGGTATGATTTGCTTTTACTTTTTCTAGGAGGAATCCAACCTCTCTGCTTTTCAAGACTACAGCAAGTTTCTGGAGGGAGGTTTGGGACAAGCGGAATTGGTAGGCGCTACCGGGTGGCAGCCACCGTGGCGCGCCCCACTGCAACGCAAGGCTCCTTTCTATCCGGGAGATGATATCTACCACGCGGATACTTGGAGAGAACTTGAGGTAGGGTGTCCAGACGACCTTTCGACTAGGACAAAGAGTGGAGTTCACGTTGAACTGAACTTTTAACTATTCAGTTATCTTAGGATACATTATTTTGAACAAAGAGCTCGTACTGTAACCGTCATTTACACGGTACGCCACATTTTGGCATTTGCTGTCATTGCGTGTTCATAGTTTTCGAACTTGCACTCCCGCGCAGGCCTTTGTATTTCAAAGTTGTGCCACTCTTGACTATATGAGTTGAAGCGGCTGCTCCTAGCTTCATTTATTAGTGTTGTTGCAGGTTACGGATGTGGTGGAAGGAGCAGGCTACAATGCTTCGGTGACTCCTCATGGTACAGTTTGTCTTCGGCTCAGGGACCGAGTGAAGTAAGTGGTATATGTTGTGATTTCTTAGCGGCGTGTGTTCTCCACGTTAGATAAATAATTAACTATGTATTGCACATAGTATTATTATATGTTCCGTGGTACTGTATCGCCAATGACAAAACCATCAAGAATTAAAAATAATAATGCTATCACTCAAATGCGAATAAATTTCGCAATCTTCCAAACAAAAAAGGATGGATAAACAAAAACTATAGCTACCTACGTTGAAATTAAAACAATAATAATTTAGGGGCAGAATACGGCGCGCCGCTATCTCTCTCGCGCATTTAAACTTTTTGAAGATAAATAATCACTGAATATAATTATGAAAAATCGCATTTGGTGAACTTGCTGTAAATAACTTTACAATGGTACATATGGCAAAAGTATCATTTAGATCCGATCCAGTTTTCATACATGAAAATGGGCAAAACATAAAGTCCCATTTTTAGGTTTGAAAACTAAAAAAATTCATTTTGATCCGTTTAGGATCCGAGGAGGAAATTTTTGTTTAACCTTTGTAATGTTATGTCAGCAATTTCTCCGACTGCGATTTTTCATAATGATATCAAGTGATTGTTTATATCTTCAAAAATTTTGAGATGCGCGAGCAAGATAGCGGCGAGGTGCCCTTTATGTACACATACTTTGATTTATTTTTTATTTAAAAATGTGTCGTGCTTAGTTTTCAAATACAGCGATGATGGCTCAGTGTTGCTGAACTTGCGCGGTGCGCCGATCTGTACGTCAGTGGTTCGAATCCTGCAGTGCTATTTCAGAGCTTTTGGGGAAAGAAAACCTCGTGGTGCAATCATAGCATGGAGTCATGGACCCACCGCCGGCTACCAAGCCAGATGGTGCATTTCCTACTGCTCTGTCGGCTAGCTAGCCTGTAGAATTATCCTTAATTCCTGATTAAGATTGTTTTGTTTTTGTAAATTAGTAAAATTTTTAGTAGTAGGTACATACAGTTAGATGTAGCAGCTTTGGCGTTGGGTTGCCAATCAATTAGGTTTCCCACTTTCCCGTCTATTGATTGTATGAATGAAAGGCACATCGTGCAATAAAATGCACACAATGCGATTTACGCGAGCATCGTCCTTTCACAGATAATACAAGCCGATGGTATTTATTAGAGTAATTAATTAAACGACATAAATGTAATCTATAATGCGATTCAAATAAGAATAGAAGTGGCCAAAGAGTATCTAGCCAAACTTCACTCAGTCCAATGTTTTTCTGTGTCGATTGTATTGGTACCTTTCTATGATAATTTGTTTCTGTTATAAATTGTGTTGTTTTCTAATATGATATTTATAATAGAAAAATATATTTTAAATAAATATAATTAAACTATGTTTTGACAATTGACAAACTGAATCGAAAGAGACAAAACATAGTTTAAGGATTTTCCATGAGTGGCGGGAAATTTGAATAAAAATACTACATTTTTGTGATTTTATCCAAGTTAAGATAAAAAATTTGAGAATATTTTGTAATTCACTTGCATAACAATTAAACTACTTTTAATATCTTAGTTTGGCGTTGAAACTAAAACAAATTTGAATATCGGTAAGTAACATAAATATGAAATATAAAATCACAAAAAAGTAAAAAATTATTAAATAAATAAAATAAAAATTAAATAAAAAATTATTAAATTTTCCAAATTTACCGCCACTTCACGGACCATCCACCTTAATTATTCAAAAGTAATAAGATGTTTTATTTTTTACAAAAATCAAGTCATGACGTTCGTCACTACATGGTGCTAGCCCGCGGCCGGTCCTATTCTTATTATAAAATCAATTATACATGTCTATTATTATAAAGACGTAAAGTTTGTTGTGAGTTTGATTGTTGGTTACCGATAATCTCTGGAACTACTGGTCCTGTAGTGAAAATTATTTCTCTAATAGGAAGCTACATTACCCCTGAGTACTATAGACTAAAATTGTATTTTTATTCCACCTATATGAAGCTGCGAGCAGTCGATAGTCTTCTGTAATCGCCAACATATAGTATACTTATATATTATATAAAAGAGCGATAACAAAATGTTTATGAATATATTTTTGCTATCCTACCTATAATCGTTATTATATAATTAACGTGTACGTATCCCAAAAACGGGTAAGTTATGTCGGAGATAGCAACACTACGCGGGTGGGAAGTGAGGCGGGCGCGGGGGACGCTTGTTTTGTATTTCGGACTCAGAGCGCGGCTTGCACACTTGCACAGTGCACGCGCAGCTTTTCTGTGCTTTTGTAATTCTGTGTAGCAGATAGTTTTAGAAATGGCTACTTTTCACTATTACTCTTTCGAAGAAACGATTAATATCTCCTATTCTTTCACTAGTACTAGGTGAGGTGATAGTTTTTATATGTATTTCAATCGAAAACTTACACGCAAGATTAGTATTATTATATGTTCTTTATCAAGGCTCAAGATATTGAGTGTTATGTTGACGTCTGGCAACATTTACCTAGATGCCATACTACTTCCCAGGTAAATATTGCCGGACCAGTAAATATTGCCGCGTTTGGTAGAAACGGGTAATTATCGGAATATTCCGTGTTTCGGCATTACCCGAATGCACCTTACCTTTTTTTTAAGAGTGGACATGACTATTGATGGTGCCGTCCGCGTGACCAACGTTAAGAACAACATCATCCTAGCGCTGTCGCGCTCTGGCGCGGCTGCCGCGCTCATCCATCCTAACGGACGCGTTTACCATTATGGGTCGCGGGTTGAGATCCAGGCGCGGCATCAGCAAGGCAATAACAAGTAAGTCGTCTATATTTTGTTGTACTATTGGATAACGAGACGAGATGGTCGTTTGCCTTATAGTAAGCATAACGCTGGCCTATAACAATTGCAGTGTAAATTAGAACTTTGAAAAAATTCCTGCGTATACTATAACTATCAAGCGATGTCACTGTATAGATAATAATAAGTACAGAGACTTCTTACCTTGTGTAGCTCCTCAAAGCGTGTGATCGCGTGTTCAGTGAGCGGGAGAAATGGCTTGGGGGTTAAGTCTCATAAACACAGTATTTTCACTGACTACTGGGAACACAGTAATGCTTGTACATTACTGCTTGGCGGCAGACTATACAGCAAAGCGGTGGTAGGTGGTAGGGCACCTAGACGGACACTCGCAGAAGAATAATTAGTCCTACCACCTGGTGAAATATTTTTGAATTGGCAAAGCGAGAACACACTTCTCGCTTTGTTTCAAGTTAACGAAGGAAGTTGTCAAGGAAGTTATCTTGTCTTTGGGCTCACTGCAGGCGTATTCTGAACTCAATCCGAGAAGTTTCCGTTCGGATCCACATTCTTCATCTGTCATCCTGAATGTAGATGACTGAGACGCAAAATGTGGATTCGAACGGAAACCTGTCGGATTGAGTTATGAATATGCCTGCTGATATGAATGACGCTGCCTGTTGCCAGTCTATTGTAAATTGCGGCAGTTGTCAATATTATAATAATGAATCCTGAGCGTAGCGAGGGTTTCAAAGGAACGAGACGCAAAATAATGTTGCTGCCGAGCGAAACATACAATTTCTTACCTCACAGCGAGGAAAGATTCTGTTTATCCTCTGAATTTCTGCGTGCAAAAATGCTATTTCCTCGCTGCTGGCGCGCAAGAACTACCCTATCCACGCTAGCGGAAGCAGCGGATAAAATTTTGCACGCGCATGATTCGAATGATAAACACCGTTTCCGAGCTTGTGAGGTGAAAATGTTTCTAAAACTAACAATTGTTAAGTCGAGTAGTTGCCAGGAGGCTTCTGAGCTGTAAGCCTCGGTGCATTTTTGTCATTGGACCTATGATTTTAATTTGCAGGTACGCGAAGATGTGGTACAAAGGCGTCTCGTTCACGGCGGAACAGTGCGCGCTGGTTTACCTGGTGGACGCGGCCGGCACGCGCACCACCACCGATACTTTTCTCGACATGAGCCAGGACTTCACGCTTAACGTCTTCTACAAGTACGTGCCCAGTCTTTTTTCTTATCATTCCACTCTCAACAAACAGTACAAATATGACTAATAATGTTCCTACTAATACTAGTAGGACTGTTACAAGAAAATGATTATATTGTATGGGCGTTGGTTCCTACTGCGATCAGTAGGAACCAACGCCTATTTTAAAATCTGTCTGTCTGTCTGTCTGCTTGTTCCGGGTAATCTCCGAAAGGGCTGGACCGATTTTGACGGGACTTTCACTGGCAGATAGCTGATGTTACAAGGAGTAAGTTAGGCTAGTTTAATTTTAGAAAAAGAATTAGGGTCCCGCGCCAAAAAATAATAACCATGAAATCCAAAATCTCCACGCGGGTGAAACCGCGGGGCAGCAGCTAGTTTATTTATAAGGACACAATTATAACACCAATACAGTAAAAACATACCCAATACGATGTTATAAGCAAATATATAAATTACTACAGAACCACTAATCATTTTCTATAAATTTCTGAGCCACTTCGGTGAACTGCGGCAGGGACAAAATAAAATATATCGACGTTATATAAAACATAATCATTAGTTCATTATTTTTATTTCACCACTTTTATTGTATAAACTACAGTGAATCCCGCCACGGACCGTCTTACGTGAACGAAGCAGTGTCGCTCCTACAGGCAGCGCAATACTGGCTCACCGATGACGGTATCGACAATTGGATCATCAACAACGTGCGCGTCAGCCAAACCGCCGACGGGCTCGTCAGGTGAGAGCGGCTCTGACCTGTAACAGCCAAAGAAGCACTACTATTTCGGCTTTTTTCATTATGCGCCTACAGTATCAGTCCACACATAGCCTCTGAACAGGCCACGGTTTTAGGTCTTGCTTCTCCAGTCAGTAAGCAACCCTGAGTAATATCTGGACTGGAAAGGATCTGGTATGAACATAAAGAGCAAGTACATCACTAATCGTCATTTTGCCGATTTTTTTTATGCTATTTGATAACGAGACGAGCTGTTCGTTTGCCTGATGGTAAGCATAACGCCGGTCCATAACAATTGCAGTGCCTCTCAGAACTTTGAAACAAAGGCTTGCGCGGCACTACAGAGCGCTCGCTACCCTGAGACATTAGGTATTAAGTCTCATAAGCCTAGTAATTTCACTGGCTACTCTGCTCATCAAACTGGAACACAGTAATGCTTGCACATTACTGCTTGGCGGCAGACTTCACGAGCGAAGCGGTGGTACCAACCCAGAAGGACACTCGCAGAAGAGTTAGTCCTGCCACTAACTATTTACCAATAAAATAAATTTCAAATATACATTGGGGTGCTTAGATTTGTTGCTTTTGGTCATCATGGGTCATCCTCACCTCGTCCAGTCGAATATGCGTCTAGTTATGGCATGAGGCTAATTTTCGTACCCCGGCGCACAAAATAGTTAAGGACGGACTGTACGTTGCAGAATCCACCGCTGCAGCCATAAGTACCAGCTGCGCACGAGCCCAACCAACGGGTCGGCTTCCATCACCAGCCCTTTCCTGCACTGCACAGCTTCTCTTGGCCAAACTCAACATCTCTTCGTAAGGTGAGCACGAACACAAGTATTTGGGAACCTGTATAGGTACAATGTTGTCATGGGCTATCATGTAAAAAAATTAAGGAAAACCCTCAACGGACAGCTATCAGATTCAACGAGGCAATGCCGCCAGGGTGCTGAGTAAGCTTTCAACTTGTAGTTGCTGGAACACGCCTACAACGACTTGTAAATTATCCAACTGCTTTGTAAACAGCCAAGGACTAAAATATTTCATTATAAAGTAGCACACTGATTTGAATACACGAGAGTGTTCCGTATCGTATCTTCGTTGCGTAACGGACAGATCGCGCAAATCATTTTGACCCCTGGAGCATGGGTGGCAGCGCAGTAGGTACCTATACATATTTTGTCAGAGGTAAGCTGACCCGAGCAGCACATTAAAGCTAGCTAGCTTCTTGCAGCGACGCCGGTAAGGGTCAGCCTTAGCCCCTACCTTATAACTCACCGGTTTGCCAAGTGACGGGACGGGGACATCTCCAGCTACCTATCCAAACAATTCATAATTTGAAATGTATGGTAGCTATTGCTATCTAACTCATTTGGCGATGGTTTGGCATCGTCACTGTTTTGGAATTTATTATATTGCGACAGATTTTTGATTAAATAATAATAATATATAAAAAAAAAAGGACTGGTTTTCTTGCTTATGCTTGCGTTTGACCGCTGTTTCACCTGATGTTAAGCGACGATGTAGTCGATGATGTAGCACGCTTGGCAAGATACCGCTTCACTTGTCTCTTGAAGACTCGAAGATTGTAGTGTTCAGGAAAAACAGACCTTCCGGTCTGTCGGACCGATTTTTATATCGTACTGATTTCATTATGAACAAATCCCAAAATAACCTATTCCCAAAATGACTGGTTTTTTAAATGTCTTTGTTTATGTATGTCCGAAATAAAACAGGGGTACAGTCAGTTACACTTTATTGATAATCTCTAAATTACTTAACAAAAAAGATAACTAATGCAATCGGCTCGCGTGAGGCGTGTCTTATGATGGTATTTATTTCAGCATTCAACGTGACCGAACCCGATCATTCAGTTCGATTGAAATACCTCGACATGCTAGAGCCTGATTTATTGTTATTAGAAAAGTTATACCTGTGTCCATCATGCACTAAAGACTGTTTCCCTTTGTACTTATCTATAAATGTCAGGGTATTATTATTCACTGTAACGCAGAACAGATAATTGTTTTACAATAAATAGCAAAAATGTGAACGCTGTTGACAAAGGAGTGGTAAATAAAATTGCACACGCGTAGGTTGATATGACGATAGGTCTCCACACCAAAAAATACCGGGCTTAGGCAAATCATTTATGTGGAGCAGAAACAGTGTCGCAGAGAGAACTAACCCCTGAGAAGCCCCGACATTCATTGTCAACTGTTCAGACGAGCAAGGACTACTCGAATTTATCATTTAGCATGGTAGGAGCCTCAGGGCCTATGCTACATCAGCGAAAAGTAACAATTCCATGGCAGGAACGTTCCTCCTCTCGTATTTGTAAAAGGCGTATGTTGCTCACAGGCGCGGCGAGAGGCGGATGCACTTCGATGGGAACTCATTCATCGTCCGCAACGCTGGACACTCGGCCGGCTTCGACGATAAGAACCAGCTTAAAGTGTACTGAACCGCCAACCTCGCGGGCTAGCAGAGGAGTCATGCCATTCTTAAATACACTTTTCTTCTTCTACTCTAGATTTTAACGAAACTTGGGGAGAGTCGTTTCCAACGTTAACATAACAGTACTCGCTTTTAAGTGTGTAAAGCTTAAGTTTTTGATGTTTTTATTTCTAAATACGATTCTATATACTTTACCCGACTGCCGAGGTACCGGGGGTTGGCTAGACAGCGCGGTAGTGATTAAGGTTACAGTCTCATGATCAGTGTTAGATCATCAACTTTTCATAATTAATTGCTGGATCCGATGATTTTGTAGCTTTTTTTGTACTTCATCGTAAAATAGTCGACGATAAATATACCTTCTGTATTTTTATTATATGTATCTGTTTTTATAATCTTTGTTAAGATGGTGCGGTGCTATGTTGAACGACAAAACAAATTAATAACTCTGTTGATGTGGGCTGTTGAATTAGCAAAGTCAACTCAGCTCTGTGTTTTCAAAAAGCATTATCAGAGGCGGACTAAAACTTTCTAAGGCCGTCATAACGGAGCGTTTCCCTTGAGGGGAACTCAAAAACAGAAAAAAGATATCAAATTAATAAACTTATACATATCAGTAATTCTAGCCATGCATATAGTAGATACCAGAAGTAATTCTTCTTGCGTCCGCACAATCAGTTTTTCAGTTATCCAAAGGTGGGTCCAATGTCCAGGGTCTTATATATATCAACAACTTTTATTCACTGTTGCTTTTCAGTTAAGGTCTGTACCTCCTGTACGGCTTTTGTTGCTCCTCACCCATGTCTCCATTTATGATTTAGTCCGCTCTTATTCTTACCTTTTAATAGTTACTTGTCACCAGCTTAATAAAGTGCGATTTCAGTGGAATTACTTGTTTATATTATATTTTTAAAAGTAATGCAGGCAATGAAAGGTATCGGTCTAGTCGAGTCGCCTCGGCAGCAACCGTCTCGAGATGCACTCGTGCAGGTGTCAAATTGAATCACGTTCGCGACTCTACCCATTGGTTTCTAGTTGTAACTAAATGTAACAAGTGTTATAATGTGTTCAAAGTTGAATAAAGCAGCGTGTGCTATTTGTGTAACATGTTGTTTTATTGGTTTAGGGTACCGCCACAGCAATCCGCAATCGATCAATCGATGGCATCGATCGGGAGTTTTTTGGGATCACGACTCGTCCGCCTACTGGGCCCTTTGTTCCGTAACTTACCGTGGCAGTAGTGCTTCGGGAACTGCGATTCCCGTTAGCACTACCAGTTATGCCAAAGGTATATTTTCCCAATGACACAACCAAACGATGCCAGTAGTGCCTTGGGGAACTGCTATTCCCGGTTTAATTGAATTTGATTAAATAATTTAAAAAAAACTTCCCTTTGACATACTGGTAGTGCTTGGCAAAAGCAGTTCCCGAGGGCACTACTGGCATCGTTTGTGTCATTGGCAAAATATTTTCCCTTTGGCTCAACTGGTAGTGCTATCGGGAATCGCAGTTCCCCGTGGTAGGTACTACTGGTAGTGTCCGCAGTTGTGCCACGTGTAAATTGCGCTTTGTTCGGTGTAGGACTAGATTATGGTTTGGACAGATTCGTAATTGTTACCGTCAGGATGGCTGATTGCCGGTGGCATATGTCAGTGAAAGTTTATATTCAAGAATTGCTATGTACTTATCACAAATTATTGCTACCTATGATATATTCTTGGGAATCGGTATTTATTATCGAGTTATCCCCTTTCTCCCCACCAGATTGTCCCCCACAGGTGGGACAATCTGGTGGGGAGAAAGGGAATAAAAAATTAATTCCCTTTCTCCCTACTTATACGGCATTAATGTTTTGGCAGTGGGGAGAAAGGGAATATAAAAAATCGTATTCCCCTGCTCCCCCACTAGACGCAATCTATGGTATACTATACCTATTGTATCTATTACGGCAGTCTAGTGGGGAGAAAGGGCTACTCGAATGTCCCACTGGACTTGATTATTATAGTATAATTTAAGTTTTTTTTTTGTAATTTAAGTCATTTTTTTTTATCTTTTGACATTTTTATTATTATTTTCTACACTGAAGATAGATTGAAAATATTGTAACACGGCTTACATTATTTTCCTTATGGACAATAGTGTCAAAAATAAATACCTAATATTTAATTTAACTAAGTAATTATAATGTCTTGAAAAATTATATTATGATTCATCTATCTATACATTATCTCAATATATAGATCGAGTGATTGATTTAGTTCGGTTATTCTACATCGAGCAACTGAACGGATCAACTAGTTGTGCTGAATGGAAAATGTATAACTATAAGGTAGTTGCATTCGAAGAGGTAACTCTAACAGAGAGTCCTCGCTCGGCGGCTCGGCGCGGCGTGGCGGCCGGCACCGCGGTATCGCGGCGGGCGTGCGGCAATGCCACGGCTGCGCCGCGGCGCCGCGCAGCGTCCGCTGCTGCGTATTGATCGCGGCGGTGGCGCCACGCAGCGGCCGCCGGCTTCGCCGCTCGCCGGCTGTCAAACACGTGACGTAACGATAGGGCGGCGATCACACCGCCGCCGGCATTCGCCCGCTCAGTACGTCCGTGTATCCGCTCTCGGTCGCTGCTGTAGTGCACTCGTCGTGGCCGCGGTTCGCTGCACGCTCGACGCAGCTACGCGACAGGTGAGGTCGCGGCCGCTGGCTCCGGCCGCCGCTCGCGCTCCCTAGCCTCCCGCGCGTACGTTCAATGTTTATAAACAGCCGGTCGCATCCACTCGATCCCTCTTGTTGTTAGCGTCCTGACAGCGCGCCCTCCAGCCCGCGCCGCCAGCCCTCACTACTCGCTGCACGCTGCACGTATGTACGCTTGCACTTATTCCAAATTTATTTTGTGCCATTTACGCACACGCTGACGACCGAGTTTACGTGGGCCTAAACACGCATCACTATAAATAAGACGCGTATCATTGTTTTCAATGATTAAATTCTCTCATACATGTAAGTAAATATTGAATTTTGCTCGTTTCAGAAGGTTTAGGTGCTCTACATTATTAAGGATTTGAGCAACATTTTAAAACTAACCAGGGAATTAGTGAAAAAGGTACGCATTTGTCAAAAAATGCTACGTTGCGCATATTGTGGTCGATTGCACAGTTACAGATAGGTACCTACATCGGACGCAGCGCGCCGTGTATGTACGTGTACCTACGTAATGTAGAGCTGCTCCTAAGGCTGCGATAAATTACGCAACCGAAATCAACTCGTTTCCAGAACTTGTGACATTTCATTTCCGACACTTGCAGCGAAACGAGTATATTAATCAAACTTGAGTAAAAAGAAACTGTGCGATACACACCGCAGAACAGAATGAAAACATATGTTCGTAGTAGAGCAATATTATTGACGGCTGAGATCTGTTAGTAACGTATCTGCGCGTTGTTTACAATGCCGGCTGTAATTATCCGCGCGCGCGGCTGCTTGCGCGCTAACCTACTTGCAATTGTTTTTACATGGATTTTAATTCATCCTCATATTCTAACGACTCTAGGTAACAATTTAATCTACCACTTTTGTCTAGGCTCTCAATCTGCATAATATCGTATCTTTAGCAAACACTTTGCCTCTTCATCTTTGGCAAAGGTCGGAACTGTCGGGTGAATTATTTATGTGATTGGTTCTTATCTCCCCCTCTACTTATTTTGCTACGAACCGTATTAACAAAGGTCACGGTATGTTTTAGTTAAGTAACGGTGATTTTCACACTTAGATTCACGACTTAGATTGAATGAGTAACTAAATTATGGACCTATCTGAAGAAAGTAGAGTCGTGAGATCTGGTTTTCAATAAGGTTGGTTTTACGCTATTATTTACATTTAGGCTATACCCACCTTTCGGCACTCGGAACAAGTGATCTAGAAACAATAAAAAGTTTCTTCTGAAATTTGGTGGCAGAGGCGAGATCGCCAAGGTCTGTCATGCCATTCGTTAAAGCCGAATATATTATGTACATCCATTAGGTATGCGGGAATAAACCGCGACCTACTTTTTGTCGTTGATTTGGTGAGGTCATGTCCCAACCAATTTCTAGGTCTGAGTGATGGCAGGAAGCGTGCATTTTCTTACGTTCGCTTCTACAGGCAAATCGCTAAACGTAGGACATCCTGATTTGGCAAAGCCGACCTGTCTCGCTGGAAGCTAATAGATGAAAGTAGGATGACAAGGACGTTCATATTCTGGTTACAGTCAGTAAATAGACCGAAATAACTTATATTATTATAAACAAAAGTAAAAGAGTTCGAGTCCCAGAGAATTTGCACAATCATCTTGAAATAGATAACAGACCCAAACCATGTTAAGATGATCCAAACATGGTGAGCTCAATGCGGGCATTGAACCATCTCTCGGTTTGAAACCGGTAACTTAAACCGTGATGATCTTTATACCTTTGTTGTCGTCATTATCCTCCAAACTTTAGCATAAAGCAATAAAATATGCAATCATGTAGTAGATAACCATCGGTAGTGAAATAATGACCGTAGACCATTGACATTAATTACAAACTTTGTTAAAAAATATGCTAAAAACGGGATAAAAACAAGAATTTTATTTATAAATTGGGTCCGCTAAGTTTTTGCTCGATTTCCTCGGAAGAATTAGCCACAGTCCAGCTCCTTAGTAAGATATAATGCTCGGTGTCTAAATAAAAGATCGACCTCGATTGTGGTCGGGCAGATCGGAAATAGAAAGAGTCACGAGTCTCAAGTTCAATGGTATCGTAGCTTTGTTGGATGCATAATAGAAGCGGCTTCAATATTGCACGGTGACATTTCTAGCTAATCACAACATCTGCGCGTACAAAAGAAGTAATATTTCTGTCTGTATAGCGATGGTATCGTGCTATGTCGAGAGCGCAGAACGACAAAGCTTAGTGGCTCGACACTCCAGATTCTCGATAGCACTGATTTTAATAACGAGCGCTGGCTGTTTACGGAATCATTTATAGAAACATTTGTTGGTTTCGACGGAAGTGGCTGTTCAACTTATTACCGTGTATGTGGTTTTATTGTTTCGGGATTGAATCGTTCGCGATGGGAACATGTACCGCATGCCAACAAAAGTCTGGGCGTAGTTTGATATTATTATACCGATTTGTGCTGTTGTAATATTTCACGCCACATTGTAAGGCACTCTTCATCGTCACACGAAATTTACTTTCAGACGAGAAATGTTTTGTAATTTTCTACTAATTATGAAAGTACATATATGGACGAGTACTTAATTGTTGCAAAATCAAAAGTTACTTGCATGTGTTTATTAGTATAGCACAGCTAAGCAAAATTTCGAAAGTAGTTTCAAATATCAACATCGTGCATTACACCGCGGGCCGCGGCAAGAATCGTAGCGGTGCAATTTATATAAAAAACAATTATATTCTGGACTCCCTATAGTTAGTAGAGTTGGGGGTTATCAGTTCAGGAAATATGTATATTTGTTAGTGGGAGGACTAACACTTCTGCAAGTGTCCGTCTGGGTTAGTACCACCGCTTTTCTCGTGAAGTCTGCCGCCAAGCAGTAATGTGCAAGCATTACTGTATTCCGGTTTGATGAGCAAAGTAGCCAGTGAAATTACTGGGCTTATGAGACTCTCAGGGTAACGAGCGCACTGCAGTGCCCCGCAGGCCTTTGTGTTTCAAAGTTCTGAGTGGCACTACAATTGTTATGGGCCGGCGTTATGCTTACCATCAGGCAAACGACCAGCTGACCATTTTGTGACGTCAATTCTGAGTTTTCGTGGCAATAATAAATACTCTGAGTGTGACGCTATATCGCCCATTTCCCATATGGGACAAAGGGAAAAAAATGAATTCGGGTGATTCCTTTAAAATTACCTAAATTGGTAAACCACATTGTTCTGTTGACCGTACTTTTATGAGTTAGCCGAGAGGCCGAAAGCCCGTCTTATTCTTATTTTAATCGCACTAGGATCTATTACTATAGGACTTACCTATATCTAAAATTGTACTTAAAAATTGAGTACACCCAATACACGTTAAATAAACTAGCGACAGATAATTATGAAATTGGCTGCTTTTTGAGATATTCTGTAGGTACCTACCAAGTCCTAAGCGGCCTCGTGCTCGCATAACAGGTAGGCGAGGTATGCCACATCGCTTTTATTGATAATCTCATCCAGATAATGTTTGTAAATAGGGGACTGCATAAATGCATCGTCCCGTCCGCCGTCAGCCGCGTTGATGTCATCACCACATCGCACATCAGAGTTTGACAATAGCGCCCAGCCCTACAACCACACGGGTACATAAGTAACCTGGGCGCGCCTCGTCCATTTCCACATGCCTTTATTATGCCTATATTCTTTGTTGACCGATAACTGCTGCCCTACAGAACTCTCAACATGAATACATGTTGACAATCATCGCCGAGCTGAATAGCCGTTCAATTTAGACGCGGGCACGGATTTATTTGTCGGCCCTCGTCAGCCGCCTGTTACCATTGCCATATCCGCGTATGACCTAAATCTAGTGGTATAGTTAGCAGTTAGTCGCCTCAATACAATTTTAAATCAATACTCTATGGGTAGTCCCAAAGTAACGTTTTTGAAGTCCGAGAGTAATAGAATCCAGTTGAGGTTGAAAATGTTGAAATGACTTAGAATATAGAATTGATATTATTTTAATTAAATCCACGAAGACGTGGATTTAATTAAAAATAATGATGTTTTAACAATTTAGGGAATGTATATAATATGTTAGATAACTATAGTTCCGATAATGGGTAATTAAGTAGATACAATGAGCGCGCGTCTGAAATTCTATAGTTATGTACGTACCTAGCTACAACGTAGTTGTTACAACTACTACATTTTGATTTATTTAAAATATTGAATCATTAACAATTAAAATTACTTACATGTCAAATTTGATGATTATAGTAGCTATAGAAAAGAATTTCAATAAGCTATAGCTTCTATTATCATGAATATATAAACCATAATTCATTTCAAAAACATATCTGTTCTATACTTGAAGAATGGACGGATGGCAGTGTGTATTGTACATGTTCACGGAAAGAAAAGAAAAACAAACACGTTGCTCAGAATGGAAATAAAGAAATTTAATTGAATCAAACTGTATTGAAGCTAATGCAGGCGATAGCTTCTCGGAAGATATATTATAAATAGTACCTAGTTATAAGAGTAAGCAGTTTATAACTTAGCAAGCGTTATTTTCACAGACAAAGTAAATGATTATAGGTTACATTAATTATTTTTGATTTACCTACACGATACAATTAAAAGTTAGCCAACAGCCTAATTAACGACAAAACCTTTAAACCAATAAGTAAGAAGACAGTAAGTAATCAGGAAGAAATAACAATATATTTATAGGACCTTATAGGTAATTCTCAAAGATACAGGGAATGAGGTATCGTAAATCTGTAATTTACTTAATAATTAACTTGATAGTTATAGATATATAGTATAGTATAGCTATCAAATCACATCAGATTTACGATATTTTCGTCTCCGTCCACTTGGCTCCCCTGACACGGATCCCCTGGGGGATTTATTTCGATTTCTCTCCACATAGATCACCTGGATGGAGAATGCATATACACATGATACACTACACACTACACACTACATACTGGTGTGTGTTATACAGCACACATCATGTGTGGTGTGTACACACAGTTCGATCAGTTATTCCTAATACCTAAAAACAGGTAGGTAAATAAGTTGAAGGCATCTCAATATTTATTAGGGAAGAGACTAGAGAGTAACGTGGTCAGAGGTACAGCCACCGTAACTGCAAATATTTGAATTAACGGGACCATTGAACAATCTCCATAATTATAGATTAGGGTCGATTTGTTCAAATCAATACAGCACTAACCAACAACCGAGTGAATTAAAAATATTTTGTACAATAATATCTGTAGAATGGCATTTTTTATTCTGAGACAACAGTACATACAACAGCATAATAGGTATCACGAAATAAATTGCATACTCAATCGAGCGATCGATAGTTTGTTATTCAAAACATTTATTCGAACAGAAAATGAAATTGTATAACGGATCTGCTTTGAAATCGACCATTCAAAACATTTACTCAAACAGAAAATGAAATAGGACGACAGAAACTGCTTTGAAATCTGCCAGAGACCCTGCGAAGATCCGTCACTTGGAAATATGGTAATCAGCGGGAAACACAATATTATTGCTGGCTGAGTGTTATTTTGTGGTAACACGGTAAATTATGGATTTTTATTCTAGTGCCTAGAATATAAATCCATTCGCACTACAACAACATCATACTAGTCGAGGCGAATATGAGCGGAAACTGTTCAGTCGCTTGTTAATCTCCCTTCCCCTTTTTAACTTCGTAATCTACCCTCGGACGAAGGGGACGTCTCTGAAAGTAAAAAAATATCTCGTTTATTTGCGCATCATTTTTAATCCGAAGGGTTGCCAAGCTTTAACTAATTTACAAAACGGCAAATGTCTGTGTGTAGGGGGAAATTTGTAGGTACTGATATTAGAAGATAAATTGTGATGTTTGAGATTGGTAAGAAAAAAAGGGGTGATTGCCTCTGCCTGTCTCTATACTGTAATTTTTTTTTTTATGTTATTTGGTAACGAGACGAGCTGGTCGTTTGCCTGATGGTAAGCATAACGCCGGCCCATAACAATTGCAGTGCCACCCAGAACTTTGAAACATAAAGGCCTGCGCGGCACTGCAGATCGCTCGTTACCCTGAGACATTAGGTATTAAGTCTCATAAGCCCAGTAATTTCACTGGATACTCTGCTCATCAAACCGGAACACAGTAATGCTTGCACACTACTGCTTGGCGGCAGACTTCACTAGCAAAGCGGTGGTAACAACCCAGATGGACACTCGCAAAAGAGTTAGTCCTCCTATTATTATTTATTGTTATTACCTACTGTAATTATTGTTATTATCTACTGTAATTCGAGACGGATATTAGACCAACCAAAACATGGTATAGTTAGAATCACATGCTCTTTGTTTAGAATATAATAGAAACACGTGGTAAAATATTTTGCCGTCTCAGAGCCAAAGGTCACACAATTTCAACCTGGTTGGATATCGGGAAGTGACAGAATTAAATAAAAGCCTTTAAAAAGAAATGAAGATACATAATTTGTACAGGAGACTTGCAAGACCATCTATTCCTGTAATCTGAATATAAGTTTACTACGACCCAGGTCTATAATGAAATTGCTATTTGCGACCGTAAGAAATAAGTCTCATAAGGTCCAATTTAATTTTTACACGAGAAAACAGCAACAAAAAAAAAATATAACATTCAAAAATACGTTGAGAGAGTAACGTATAATGTTCTTTTCAACAGGAAGTGAGCTAGAACATTTGGACGACCTATAGGTCTACAATGGCTTGTAGATTGCAATCATTTTTGTAGCGTAGTTATATGTAGTAAGCAGCAGTGTTTATGTACTTATTAGCTATTAGCTAGTTCAAAAACAGATTATTATTGAATTCGCCCGTAAAATAGGTCCATCCAAATCTTACCCTCTGAATGCAACGTTGAGTTTTATTAATGCATTGAACAAATCTTGTACAGGGGTCAAGTGGAACGACATTGAATTAAATAGATTGTGCTGTGCTGGGCGTACGGTACGGGCTAGATAGAAAAAAAATACCTTTGACTATTAATAACAAAAATGTTGCAAAATATTTTTTCTCATATTTTCATATTCGAGTAGATAATTATAATTTATAAAATTATGATTTAATATATTATAAAATAACAGGGTGTAGTTTTTAGACGGGGCTATAAGGGTAGGTACTGGGTAGGCCGTTTGAGCTACAGGAAAACTTTCTTAGAAGATCGACTCTAACTTTTGATGACATTTTCATCAGCATTCACAAATTTTGAAACAATAAAATGCAGCACAATGTACTGAGATGCAGCAAAATAATGAGCAGAATTTTTTTTTGATACCAACTATCCTGTTTCTTATATAGGGATCAAAAGACTACCGGCCCAACTAAGGTTTTAAGTACTATAATTATCAAAAATTGCAAAAAGTGTCACATACATTTAGTAGGGAATCTCTGTAGCTGCCGGAAAACATTTTTAGGAGACTACTTTGAAGATGTTTGATTACTCATACTACCTTATATGACTACTACACTATCTATATATCCATGTCCTAATGTTAAATATTTTTTACTCGTTCGTTGTTGTGGTCTGCAAGTGCTAGGTCAGCGTTTATTGAAATTTGGATATTCAGGTATTGAAATTGATCAAAAGACTACCAAATACTAGTTATTTTTAAAGCTTCATGTTATCCATGGAAAGCTATTTAGACAGATATAAAACCTACACCTGCTTTTCTCTTATCACTTTAATGAAATTTCATATTTCATAGAAATTTCATAAAAATTCATAATTACTATGTCGTAAATGTCGCTTACACTCTAGGTATACTATTATCTACTCTGTGGTAGAATGTCTCTCTGCTAAAAAATCTCAATATACACATGATGAGGTTTGAAGTTTCAACTAACAAAATAAAAATTAAAAAAAAACAGTAGAATTAAAGTACTTACTTTAGACCTTTGGGATTAGTTACAATGGTTGTAAAGTAGCTCTACCGTCGTCTACTATGATTATAATAAGCGGTAAACAACTCAACACTTGTAGAGTTCCAACGTATCACGTGAAATCCGCAGTAGCAAAATTGTATAGCTAATCTCGTGGTACCATGTCGGTGCTCAATTTGCTTGCCCACACCAACTTCTTTATGGATTTTATAACACAATTTCTTGGACAGCATAATTATATAAGTTTGTGATTTTTGTCAACCATTTTATCTGACCTGCGGCGCAAGTAGGGTAGTCAGTTCGATAAATTTGTCGAATCGATAAAACTGATAAATTTATCGAATGTTGCGAGTACCGAAATTTGATCGAAAAGTATTGTAGTAGCTCTATATTATTTTTGGATTCGACCTAGCTATCTGATAACTTTTGTCGATTGTATCGAGGCTCTATAAATTATATAAAATGTCAATAAAACTCATTTTATCAATTTGAACTGTCAATTTTATCGAATTATATCGATCATAAATATCCGTAATTGCGCTGCTGCAGCGCTAGTACGGATCTATTCGTACGACAAATTGTATAATAATTTAAATTAATAAATTTAATAAATTGTCCATACATACATTAGGGTGTCCCTTATATGACAAAAAAAATTTTTTTTTCGAATTTTGAAACGCATACCCTCTATATTTTTTATAAATGTAAAAACATAGTTAAATGTGAAATTTTATCTTTCTACGATGATTGCAACCCGTGCCGACCGAGCCGCAAAGTTTATCAAAAATCATGTTTTGCCCTAATATTTGGTTGATCCTACAAAATTACTAAAAATGCAATAGATGAAGTGAATAAAGGACAAAATGAAATTAGAGAGACTTATCTTTATTTAAATAACAACAATAAATAACTTTATTTTAATAAAATAACAACAATAACTTCTCTTGGAGGTATGCTTCGGATACAAATTTCTAGGCGCAGCGCAACCGGAATTGTTTTTGCTCTTCTTCAAACGTGATGAGTCCATGAAAAACGTAAAATAATTTGACATCCCTTTCGGCAGTGTCATTTACAACCTTCAAGAGTTATTCTTGTTTTAGCTCCCAGAAAAGAAACATTTATTCGTCTTTTAGCTCCCAGAAAAGCAACATTATCTTCGCATGAAGACACGTCTTCCTGAAGAAAACTGTCATTGATCTGCTGTCGAGAATTGTTTGCTCTTCTCAGATACAAAATCAGTCAGTGCATCCGCACCGCACTGTTACTACATCAGGTAAATTGTTCTGAAAGTCAAGTTTTATTGCTTCTGCCCTGGATTTTCTTGTCTGAGTACGAATGCGCTGAATCGAGGATTTGTTAATAGGGAAATCATCGCTGCTCAGACCGAGCGCGTCTGTGACCGCATGGAGAATGTAAACAAAGTCTCTTCTGGTTAGCTGGTTTCAATCTGCCATCGATCGAGCTGGCATCGATCTCAAAGCTGCGACAAGTTTAGGTGTTATTTAATTCTTTCTACCTCTTTACAAACTTGTTTCAGGACAGGAAATCTATAGCAAACTGACTTCAGAATCTGTTTTTGGTCTGAATGTTGTGGATGTTCCAAGTTACGTAGTACGTAGTTAGTTCCAAGTAGAAGTCGATGCAACAGACAATAACTCTCATTGTCTTAGTTTTCTTTCCTCTTTGTCTGCCAACATTTTGTCTACACCAGCTAAGAATCCCGGCTGACCTATCTTTCTCTCTCTAAGTTCATTTATAAATACTTTGTCTTCCTCTATTTTTATTACTGCAGAGGCATCAGCATGTGCTACATTGAATAAGTTATCAAGGTATCTTTCAAAATTAATTTTACGGTTACTATAATTGACTTATCAATTTTTCTGCAGTTCTCTCCTAACATGATATAAATCAACAAGTTTCTTCACGCAGTTACGAAATGCCTTTATGGCAATTCTTATTTATTTCCAAAATATTATTCACTCGCTAATCACAAGATTAGCACTTTCACTGACAGTCAGTTTGATTTCGCGAATATTACAGTATAATTACTGGGCTTATACCTAATATCTCCGGTTACCGACCAACAAGCGCGCCTATGGACTTATGCACTTTTGCGCAGGCCTTTGTGCCCTTTGTGTTTAAAAGTTCTAGGTGGCATTGCAATTGTTGTTATTGCAATGTGCTGGCGTTATGCTTACTATCAGGCAAACGACCAGCTCGTCAAGATACTCAATGGTATAATAAAAAAAATTTGTAAAATAAGACTGCGAAAACTTGTCGAATAGATGGTATTTTTGCAAAATTGGCCTATTTCATGGTAAGGCTGCCTAACCTATAAAAGGAAATTTACCACCTTTAGAAGGAAAATATTTTGGTTATCACTCGGTAATTCAACCGAAATCTTTGCAATAAAAACAGGTAGGTACTAATAATCTAAAAAATCACATATAACATAACAAATGAAACACGTAGTTACAGGCCGCAGTGCAGTACCGGCACAATTTGTATGAAAAGTTAAAATCGCAAGTCGGCACGGGTTACCGTTCTTTAAATGGGTTAATATTTTTTTCTAGCCTATTTTGGGTTATTTCGAAACTTTTTAGAGGGTATGCGTAAAAAAAAATCGAACTTGAAATATAAGGGACACCCTAACATACATATATAAATAAGTCCATACAACCTTCTGTACTTAGTCATAGCCTTTGTAGCAACTACTGCGCTACCGACCGGAATAGAACACCTAATGGAATTATAAACTTATTTCTAAAATTTAATAAAACCCCATTTGCCGCCACTCACAAAGGATTATAATTGTACATCTGCTGGACACGCAGGCACAACAACTTTCTAGTAAGATAATTCGATTAAAACTATATTATAACATTGCTCGGCAGTTGTACGTGCATGAGTTTTATTATTATGGAATCCTTGTAGGTACTCATATACCTAATAAAATGTAGCATAAGATTATATAAAGTGAGTAATTTATAGTTTCAATTCCGCGATAAAGAATGTCTAATGGCCTAAGTTCGATCTATACTGAATTTACTTACTGATGGCTTTGCCATATACTCAATTACTTACTGATGGCTTTGCCATATACTCTTACTGGTTAGTCCCAGTTACCTAGTATAAAAATGTAGATGCAAAGTCGCTACATCCGAAACCAGCATGTCTATAATTATTATCACTTGCACTCTAGTTACGAAACTCTGAAATCCTCTAACGTTTACTTTAATTTTCTAACCTGACCGAATGTTATCTTGTTTCATGGAATTGCTCAATATTGTTCAACTGCGATGTTTAAGCAACATACAAACGTGAGATAAGACAAAGTTTTGTCTATAGATTTTACTCAGATGCTCAGGGGAGACGGCCCATATTGCTATTGCTTTCATTCGCTCACACTTTTTAACTTTTGCTGGCTCGTATACGAATATATGAAGACCTTTGAAGATAGTGATATCTGTTGTTTTTTCAGATAGATTTTGTGCTTATGTATAAATAATTAATGGGCAATCCTGGGGCCCAAGCACACTAAACCACAATGGTCAAAATTGTAATGGTTTGTGATCATTGTGACGGCAATTGACACTTTTGGTAACGCACTAGCCACAATTGTGTCCGGCCATCACTATTACGCTAATTTGGCAGTTTGCTAAATAATAATGATATCAATTTCCCTCCGGTGATAACAACATAGTTGACAGACATGACATTACCGACTTTTGGCACTATTTCCAGTTGAGATGGATAATGGCACTACTGCCATCGCAATTTCAGTTGTTTAGCATGCTTGGCCCCCTGGCGTATTGTTCATGTGGGTTTGTTCCGAAATTTTAAAATTAATGCAGAAACCATACACTCTAGAGTATTCATAGTAGGAATCTCCCACGACCCACGGCCTTTCAATGGTTAGTATTCCACATTATTGATTTTATCAATAGTGTCACGGACGTAGGCTACCGGAACTTATATCAGTTATATGTTTAAGAAAGGTTATATAAAGGTATGGTACGTACTCGCAACATCACGCAACGCATGAAATTAATGTTCGGGTCGTTATTCAATGAAGTGCGAAAGCAGGTCGCTAACATGAAAATGCTGGTGAAATCAAATAATTCCTCCCCTAAAAGTTCTAATAATGTTCTGCACAACTTCGATCAACTTCAAAGGCACGTTAAAGTTGGAAATTACTTTACCTACATGCCGTGCTTCTGCTTACTATGGAGGCGCAGTAGACCAGAACAAAATGTTCTGAGGTGTGAGGTTGCAGGAGCGTAGCTTTTTGCGTCAAGCTTCGCGACGCTTCACTGACTGCTGTTGCACATTTTGTAAAAGGAGCCTCAGTTGTATCGCCACAGCAATAACTACGCGCCTAATCAAAAAGGTAGGTAATGTACGACCTGTCAAATAGGTATTGGCTTACACACGAGCATGCCATTTCAGTGGGTACGGTAGGCGAAAACTGGAGTTAGATTTAGGAAAGGAAATATATTATTCAACACGCAACTAGAATATGTAAGCCATCAGTTAGGAACACCTCTCATCATAAAGGCGTCCACAATGGACACGCTCCGGTAGACCTATCGGTGGCCTATCATCTCTTCATGTCTCAAACCATTCTGTTCTGGATATGATTTCATCTACACAATTGCCGTCATTGTCCGCGTCTAGACACGTGAAAGATTTATGCTACTTATTACCTACTAATACAATAGTCGCATTATAGTTATGAATCTTGTTTTGCGTGTGAATAGTTAGGCGAACTCACTCAGAAGTCCTTTGTGTCCGCGTCGGTTGCTCGATTGGATTTACAAATAAATTATACAGTTCAGCTTTGTAGACGCCTGACGAGACGTGAGCGATGAGTAGGCATGCTATGTATAGTTATATGCAACTTACATACACACCATCTATAATTTTATTTGTGCACGTAAATTTCACCATGGCAGTTACTTACCCAGTTTAATTTATCCTCGACCACTGGTTTCCAATTAGCTTTTCCTGACTACCACCACTTCAAGAAAGAGGTCTAACTTGAGTACCCCTACAGGCTACAGCCGAAATGAAATTAAATATGAAATCCGTTTGCTGATGTTTATTAACTTTATAGTTAAAAATTGCTTTAAACTGACTGCTTTAAACAGATTTTGATGAAATTTCTATGTGTCCACTCTGAAAGTATATCCTTTCAAATAAAGAAATAATCCAAATCGGTTTATAAATGACAGAGTTCTGAGGTAACAAACATAAGAAAAATATAGATGAATTAAATCTCTCCTTTTTTAAACTCAGTATAAGCTCGGAATACATAATAGTAGTACATGTTGCACACATAATGGAACATATTATGTATGTTGTGTGTATTTCTCTTTGAACAGCTCTGAATAATTTGCTTGCTTTTTAGAGTTTTTAGTGAGATTCCGTCTTGTGACATCTTAGAATTACCAAGGAAGGTTAGAGTGAGGCAGACGGCCGGTTGTAAAAAAATCTATCAAAACTTAAAAATACGTAAAAGTATTTTTGTAAAGACAATAAAAAAACGAAATAAACGAATTTAACGAAATAAAGAAGCAAATAAATACTATTCTAAGGAGTTAAAATAACATTGTTAAATATACATAATAAAATTAATGAATATTACATTATTTTCCTCGGTCCATTATGAATAGTTCTGTGAGCTTATTCCACTGTACATCCTAATATTCCTAATAAAGATCGATGGAGTATAGTACCCTACAAGTCTAAGCTACATAAGTGTCAAGAGTCAGATAAAGCCATTATAAAAGATTAGCGTCTTTTATAATGGCTTTATCTGACTATTGATAGTCCAGTAGTTTTAATTTCTATTCCCCACTTCGCCGGACATCCTACTCGTCTCGTTATCAAATAGTATAAAAAAAATGATAACCTACCGAGATTTAAAAAAATGTCACGATCCTAAATATCGCAGTTTAAGTACTGAGTCTCAGGAGGTACTTCAGAGTTCAGACAACCTAGTTGAAAAGCTTGTCTAAGCCCTTCCTAAGGCTTTAGAGCGAGTGCTCCCATAAGCAGCGACGCTAGAAAAGCCAACACTTAACACAAGCACCTCAAAGCATTCATTGCTTTGGGTAGGCAGGTTGTTTATGAACTGCAGGTAGCAGTTAAAGACACGTTGGCCCGGATAAACAGATACAGTAGGTTAAAATAAAAAGATAAGACAAATGAATGATGTGATGAGGTGATCGATTAATCCGTAGTAGTTGGTGATATAGAGATCAGATACTGAGGTGGTGGGTTCCAATTTAGCGATGCATTGTGTGAGATCACTGTATAAGTAATGGTCTGACACAGTGCCGGATTTATACTTTTCATAAGTATAGACCTTCATCACTCACTTGTAGTCAGAAATTCATTTGGGTGTGTGTTGGTCGAGCTCTGGACCAGACAATAATGGTTAAGTTTATTATTGGCGACAGCTCAAAAACTATAAGTGATAGCGCCCTCTGAAATCTGCCGCCCCCATTTGATGCTGCCGCCCCCATTTGATGCTGCCGCCTCGTCTAGGCCGCGGCCTATACGGCCTATTGACAAATCCAGGGCTGCTGTGACATCTAATTAGGTATCTATAAACATCTTCTATACTGATAAATAAAATTGAAGTGTCTGATGTCAAAATAACAGGTTTTTACTAAATTCGCATGAAAGTATATACTGGACATACTTACTAATAGTTTAAAATTTCTTTTTTTCGCATGGTTTCGCGTTTCAGCTAATCTCCGAAATGGCTGGACTGATTTTGATGGGGTTTTCACTGTAACATATAGTCTACGTGGGTGAAGTCACGGGGCCCAGCTAGTGTGCAATAAAATGAAAGGATGAGCGCTGTCACTTTATGGGGAAACAAAGTTTGTGGTGCTAAAACATATCTACTGAAATAATTTTGTATGGATCTGTTAAGCTAAGAACTTGGATTTTGTTGGTCTACATTGTAAACCGTAAATTATGATTTTCATGAACTAATGTTACATTTTGACAACATCTGAAGTACAGCTAAGATACATCTTATAAAAAACCTTAGACTGTATGTAGTCTAAGGTTGGATTTTTTTTAAACCATTTAGCTCTTTTTATTTGATGATGCCTGAAGCATTTCAGCCTGCTCTTCGACTATACTCTAGGAGACAAGTGTCAAAGCCTAGCTATTTAGTGAACTGCAGCTATAGGTATCCGTAGGGTAGTCATCTGTCAAGTGGGTGCTTTTATAGGCACTTCAACGTTGCGCAGGTGCCTTGGTGTTATTTCTGCGAGTGCTCCCGCAGTTGCCTTTGAAGTAGCTGTGTATTCTGACAGGTGATTATGTAGAGCCACATATCTCATATCTCTATATATATCTCCTACCTTAACCTAAGTAAACCTTATTACCTTACGCGCTGTATAAAGAAGTTCAGTCACACACAAATCTCCACACCTCTATTGCTATTCTGTTCTTTTGTACTACTATTGTTCCTTCACCAATTCCGTTCGATTCCGGCCGGGGCAAACTTTGTGTGAGCGTAGAGTTTGTTATCGGGACCTGGATATTTGTGTTATCAATTTGTATCTACGCCACCTGCCAACGTAGGGAAACCTAGTACAATAAGAATGACACCGCTGCTTTTTTATTTCTTACATTTTGGCTGTGCTGTTTGTCTAGCGACCTCAACAGCTTCGCACAGTGTGGCACAGTCCCACCATTCCGTCACCGTGAAAGAGCGCAGAAGGCGCTCAGTCCTAAGTTAGCGCTGTTTGTTGTTGTTTACATTTGTGTATCTCCACTATTTCCTCGTTTGCCTCTCTCCACACAAATATAGCTATATATAAACCAAAAATAAAGTTCGTGATTTCGTTGCGGTGCACAAGCGCATAGCAGTAGGGACGCCGCCCGTCCCAATTCCCCACTGTCCTACTTTTAATAGCGCCCGAGGACAGGAGGGGAGTGTTAGATACGACTGCTACCCACATTGGTGGTTCCCAATTGCATAATGAGTCATAAAATTCGTAGAAATTGGCTTATTTCGTGTTCAATATTATTTTTAGTGCGAAAATAGTGCAATTTATAACAAAACTGGACATCGAATAATAATGCAGTTTGTACAACACTTCAATATCACTTTAATTCATCAAGAGCTCGTTTCCATATTTTATTTTTAGTATGTTTTGATCATAACAGATTATTGATATAATTAAATTATTAAGTTACTACACACGGTTGCGTACACTGACCTTAACATAGTCACATATTAAATAATAGTATATACAGGTACTATAGTTGCAACTAGCACGTCTATTGTAAGTAGTAGTATATATTAAACTTTGGAAAATCTGAAACACATGTATAATTGTTTATTGTATCTCCAGTCTAAATTAAAAATTTCGATGAACAGTTTGGGTAAAATTGATGTTTTTCTTAAAATTTTGATCCCAATTTTGAACCCCTCGGGATGAGATTTTCCAAATCCATGGTTGCCCATCCGGGTTGTCAACGGAATGGTTAGTATCGTGATTTATGATAGAGAGCCATTAACTATTATAGAATAGAGAGTATTAATTATTCGTTTTGAAATTGAGACAAACATTCGAAATATCAATAACAATTAATACTCTAAGTTTTCATTGAAGAGTTCTTGATGAACAAACAAGATTGATTTTGCTGGGGTTTTCAATTAAGTGGGTCTCAAGGTACATACAACGAAAAGTTGTTCATTGCGATTTAAATCACACTAAAACACGCACATAGGTCACTAGAATAATAGCTGGCACAACATTTATATAGATAAGTATAGGTACCTAATAAAATTTCGCGTGGCGCGTTACATAAACTGAATATTTTTAATGATACCTTGTTTGGTTACAATCTTAGCACTTATAGGTTTTTAAACGATTTTTGTCATCAATATGATTCACCGCCAATAATGCAAGTTCTAACTCTAATAAACTTACATATTGACGCCGATTCTGTTATCCGGCTAAACTAAACAAAAGTAAAAAATATCTGAAACCAATAAAGTAAAAAAAGTAAAAAGTTATTTATTGACATAAATAAATATTACAACAAGTAATGAATCCATAGGCTCCCGAACTAGTAACAATAAACATTCAGTTGAATTCAGTGGCGTATTTCAGAATTCAGCGCCCTGGGCCTGCAGGCTCCGGCGCCCTTTTTTTTGACAATTTTAAACTGTATCGAAAGAGACAACACACAGTTTAACACTGTTCATTAATAAGAGCCTTAGTTACGTAGTCTTTTGTAAATTTCTTCTGCTTGCACCGCCCCTGGCAGTCTGCCGCCCCGGGCCATGGCCCTTTTGGCCCTAGGGTAAATACGCCCCTGGTTGAATTTTCCTGGACATGAAGTTTCGTTGTGAAATAAATAATTTTTCACATGTGAGTTTAGTCATAGTGTATCTACCAGCAGAATCGGGGCCATTGCCGAACTAGCAACTATGACAAATATTGTATTTATTGTATTATATAGAACATAGCATTGAAATACTGTGCTTATTAATAACGTGGTCTTGTCATTCAGTCGAGGTATTGTATCAAAATAATTTTTAAATTTAATATTTAGAAAAACGTTCGAAATAAGCATTGTTAAGCAATTCTCAATTATTAAGTTCAAAAAGAAAAAGCTAATTTAATTTTTTATTTCCCCATAATTACATATTTCCATGTCTAACTGAATCCATTAAAGGTCTAATATGTATAATTGGTCATGGGAGCCGAGTTTTTGCTACGGAAATGATGATATCGCATAAGCCTCTTCTATTTCACTTCTCATGTGAAGCAAACTACATACGTACAACTAGTAAAATATCGAGTGAATTCTATTGTTCGTTTAAAAGCGGAGGATGTTAGTGCCACTCGTGTTTGAAGAAAGTTCCTACAATATCTTCCTGTTACGTCACGGATGACGCTAGAATTCTGCAGATCCTTGTAATTCTTGTAAGGTTTGCAGCAAAATATATAATTACTAGCTTCTGCCCGCGGATTATCACCCGCGTTCCCACAGGAACCGTCAAACCGGTTTGTCAAATTAAATCAACTTGTCAACATTATAAAACTTTATTGACAGCTGCTGTCAATGTCAATTTTATGTCACACTAACTTCAGCCCGCGGCTTTCACCCGCGTTGCCACAGGAACTGTGCATTTTTCCCGGATAAAAAGTAGCCTATGTTACTCTCCGGTCTATAAACTATATCTATGCCAAAAATCACGTCGATCCGTTGCTTCGTTACTGCGTGAAAGAAGGACAAACCAACAAACACGCTTTCGCATTTATAATATTAGTATGGATATGGATTAGTATGGATATGTAGGTAATGTATATGTATGCAGCAAATGCAGGTATTCTGGAACGAGGAAATGGTTTACCACGAAGCTGAATCGTGAGACAATATTATTACTATCACTGTAGTGAAGTGGCTGTGACATACTTTGATGACATGTAGATTGTATGAGTCTGGTCTGTTTCCGTTTTCCAAGCAGTGGTTATATTAAGTCGTGTAGCTAGTAACTAGATTTAAAGTGTCGCGGCTCCTCCATGGCAATTTTCAAATGTCAATTTCTAAACGCATACTCAGGTCGCAACATCTGCTTCTGTCACATTGCTACATACCTACTGTGATGACGAGACTGTACCTACATTATTACATTTTACCTGAGCAGCGGCGCAAGTACGGAAATCGGTTCGATAAATTTGTCGAATCGAAAAAACTGATAAATTTATCGAACGATGCGAGTAACAAAGTATTGTAGTAGCTCTATATTCTCTTTGCATTCGACCTAGCTATTAGATAACTTTTGTCGATTGTATCGAGGCTCGATAAATTATATAAAAAATCGACTAAACCAAATTTATGGATTTGAACTGTCAATTGTTTCGAACGAAAAGATCCGTACTTGGGCCGCAGAAGTGGTAGTACTTAGTAATATGTATGATAGAAAGTATAAAGACATGGTTGAACAGTTCAATACATCAGCTATATTAATTGAATATTACTTAGTACCTTTGTAATTAAACAACCTGAGTTTAAATTGTTATGTAATCCTGAAATGGGGTCAATCTACTCCTGGAGATCAACCAAATTTGTTTTACGAGTTTTTGTAACTAGGAATTTTTCATTGAAGGACAGCTATCTAAAATTTACGTCAAAATTCTACTAAAGAAGTTCCGGGCAGCCCTAGATCAATTGATTCACTTGAACTATGATGATCTTTGTTTAATGATAATGTTGATTAGAAGATACTTAGAATCTAGAAAATTCCGCGTACTTCACGTTTGAAATGATTTTTTTTTATATAGAAACGTTGAAGGACTTTTTTTCAAGGGAGGTTGTCATAACTTGTCGACAACCATGATCTTAATCACATCCTTCCAGGATAACATACTAATTAAAACTCACCCTGTATACCTATACTATTTCCACTATGTAGGTAATAATAACTACACTTACTTATCAGGAACCAAGGACATACTACTCATTTTCGTTATATAAGTCTGTTGCAAAAACATTTCATCGAGTAAACATCGTTCAATACGATATAAATAACATTTAAGTCCTACCTCAAATATGTTTTGATATTAGAGCTATATCGATT
The DNA here is from genome assembly GCA_907269065.1 of Crocallis elinguaria. Classification (NCBI taxonomy): domain Eukaryota; kingdom Metazoa; phylum Arthropoda; class Insecta; order Lepidoptera; family Geometridae; genus Crocallis; species Crocallis elinguaria. Next base: position 12,186,331 of record OU026077.1, read on the forward strand.
ACTCTTATAACCGTAACTAGAAACAATCCTTGGAAGCTTGACCGTGGCCTACACACTACTAAGTAAGAGCTATTGGGAGCAAATACAATTGGATATCAGCGGCGGGAAGTACGGAAGTCGGTTCGATAAATTTGTCGAAGCGAAAAACTCGATAAATTTATCGAATGTTGCGAGTACCGAAGTCTGATCGTAAAGTATTGTAGTAGCTCTATATTCTCTTTGGATTCGACCTAGCTTTTCGATAACTTTTGTCGATTGTTTCGAGGCTCGATAAAACCCACTTTATCGATTGGAACTGTCAATTTTATCGTATTTTATCGAGTGAAAAGATCCGTACTTGCGCTGCAGATGGTAGGATTAATTCTTCTGCAAATATCCGTCTGCGTGGTCACTGTGAGTACTTACCACAATTTCTGTCGTGTAGTCTGCTGTCAAGCAGTTGTGAATAGCTAGTCCTACCTAGTCAGTGAAATGACTGAGCAATGAGCATAGGTGAGTCTTAATAAAAGCTGATTTCTCACAGTATTTCAGGGTAATGAGCGCACTGCAGTCCCGCGCCAGGCCTATGTGTTTCAAAGTTCTCTGAGGCACTGCAATTGTTATGGGCACGCATTACGCTTACCATCAGCGAAATTAATTTTCCAGTTACGTTAAGTTTCTTCTAATAAAAAAAATAAAGATATGAAATAGTTTTCTAAACTGTCAAAAATTCAACTGAAAGAAAAATACTACCTTAAAGCTCGATTCTCTTTACGTTTACCCATTATCTTCTCACATCAACTAACAAATATGTTAGTAATAATAATAATTAGTTATGTTATTTGGTAACGAGGCGAGCTGGTCGTTTGCCTGATGGTAAGCATAACCCCAGCCCATAACATTTGCAGTGCCCCTCAGAATTTTGAAATAATATGTAATTTAAAATAGATACTAAATTGCGCAATATTTACTTCACATCTGGGGCACGCAATGTTTTGGTGGGACGTCATAAACCTCGTTAAAAGCAGTAAGTATATTTAGCTTTTCTTGGTAACGGCACCGACAAGGTCATAAAGTGACGTTGCGGCGCCAGCTCTAATACCTACGTAGATTTACAATTTATATAATGCTGGACTAAGATTGTTCCCACACCAACGAGAACAATTACCTCGTCTCAAACAAAGTAAACGAAAGTTATGCAGCAACAAAATAGTTGGGCGGTGGTGTACAGAAATATCAACACAGTAAAGGAACTTGACAGTCTCAGTGGTTCCTTTAGTTCGGTTGATGGAACTACACAGACAAAAAGGCTCAATAGTTCCTTTAGAGTACGTAACTGCTAAAGGAACTGCTGAAAAACAATAAATAAGTCCCTGAAGTTAGTTCTATAGCATCTTATCTAACGTTTTAACGGTACATATTAAAACGTAACCTACCTTTACCTATCCCAGAATATTCGTAGTGACTGTACCTATACAGTGTACCCATTTCCTTTGAAGAGGGAACCATATTACAATTAACGACTTTATGACATCGGGATAAAACACAAATTACATTCGCCGACATCAATTGAATCCATTTCAGCTATCTAAATTGAATTTTAATAGCCTACGAATCATTATGACTCACAAGATGCGTCGTAATTACATAAATAAGTAGTACTTCGGCAGCATTCTTTGAAAACACGATATTTTACGTCCGAGCTATTAAATGATGATCTATTATTATCGAATTATCTAACTATTGCCTTTTTTGTTGCAGATCTTGTGGCGAATGGAAGTCTCAGAGACATTTGATTTGTGAGGATGAAATTATAATGAGATACACGTATTGGTAAGTGATTTACTAACTTTTTTGTAATCATTATCGCTTATTATATGATATCGTGTAGATAGTAGTTACATTGCTGACGATGTCAATACTATAGGCTATTATAGTATTAAATTAGGGTATAGGCTATAGTTTTAAATTAATAAATTTCTAGAACAGTTAATACTGTAAAACTATAACTATATAGTATCTAGTGCATTATTTAAAGCTAGGTGGGTAAGATTTAAGCATCGATTGTAAGTAAGTAAACAGTTTTTGTTTAACACTTTGTAATATCTGTTTTTTAGCTATTATACTTTTATTCGTGCGCTGATTATACAATGATCCTTATAAATCTATAGTGTTCACTTTAGGGTGTTCGCACATTTAAGAGGACAAGCTAGGATGAATAATCGAGGCGAACAAACGTAGGTACGCCTTTAGTAGTAACGTACGTTTTTAGTATGGTGTTTACTAGACAAACGCGGTTGCTCGCGTAAACGGATTTTAACTGAGAAACTCACACTAAATACATGTTGTTGATCACCACACCTATGAATAACATTTATATATGTATATATCTTAAATATACGTAAATCTTAGCCGTTGCAGTTTCTTAGCGACTGTAGGTATCCTTACAACAAACTGTATATTCCTTTTACTAACCTTCATAAAATTAACTAGAATTATTATCTATATACTATAATATATTTATAGAACCCACATTTTCTGGAGCATCTAGTTGACAACATAATTATAGAGCAATCAACGTTAGACCTTGATGGCATGCAAGATCAAACGGCGACTGTGGCGTGCATTGAATCTACAAACGCGACTCAAATGTATACTATACATATTTCGAACTCTAAATGGTGCAATGCCCTAGGGCAGGTCATTATAGTTACAACCTCTTCTTTCCTAACTTATAAGCGTATTTATGAAAACGGTCAAAGGTATGTTTGTGGGAGGACTAACTCTTAGCGAGTGTCCGTCTGGGTTGTTACCACCGTTTTGCTCGTGAAGTCTGCCGCTAAGCAGTATTGTGCAAGCATTACTGTGTTCCGGTTTGATGAGCAGAGTATCCAGTGAAATTACTGGGCTTATGAGACTTAATACCTAATGTCTCAGGGTAACGAGCGATCTGCAGTGCCGCGCAGGCCTTTGTGTTTCAAAGTTCTGAGTGGCACTGCAATTGTTATGGGCGGGCGTTATGCTTACCATCTGGCAAACGACCAGCTCGTCTCTTTATCAAATAACATAAAAAAAAGAAAGGTATATGTTTAACATTAAATAAAAACAGTAGGTAATGTTCAATGACCACCTGCGCGCCCAATCGATATAATACCCAGAAACATGGATCTTATATCAATGCCCAGACTTGACCATGTGCAAGGAAAGATTTATACAAAAGTCTGCCTAAGTGCGAGTGTGACTCGCGCACTGAGGGTTCCGTACTAACTTGTAGGTCTGTAAATAGTTCGCCCGGGAATCGTTAGGTAATTGTACAGATACATTCACCAAAATATTTTTTCTTGTGATGTAACAATAAATTTACAGTTTTCGGATTTTTTTCCTTTATTTGTTCTATACGACACTCCTTCTTGCCAAATATCATGATTCTAGGTCAACGGGAAGTACCTACCTCATAGCTGCTTCCCGATATTCCCTTGCGAGTGTCAAAATATTCGGCATAAATATTCGCTGGTAGCATGGACACGCAGATATACACAACACAGACATCCAAGACCCTATCACAAACTTTTTGCCCACTACACTTTGCCCCGGCCAGAAATCGAAGCCGGGCCTCTTGGCTTTGTAGGCAGGGTATATACCCCTTATCCATAGGGCCACATATACTGCTGCATAATGCACAAATTGAATTTGATTTTATATTTATGCATAAATTACTATTTTGTTAAGTAGACCAATGTCCGTATTTTTATCGATCTTGCCCATTTGGCATTTATCAACAAAAGGTGACCTTTGCAAACAGACATTATGGCCATGACTCATATTATGTAAATAAAGATTTTATTGCAACTTTAATCAATAAAAATTTACTCTATTAGAAATCTAATAATAACTACTTTGACATAGTAAATAATATTCATATAGGTTAATTTTTAATAAGCGCGAGAATTTAAAGAAGCATGGGAGTAAATATTTATATTCTTTTCAATGTTCACATAGCAAAGAAAGTTTCATAGTAAGTACACAAAACTTCATTAGAAATTTCAACAGAAAATTTCATGGTACTCAAAATGCTTTTTCTTTAGATAAATAACCCTTGCCAAATTATAAGAAAATAAAACATATTTTACTAATCCATATTTTCGATCGAACTAAGCTGTCGGACCAGCGGCGCAAGTATATACGGAAGTCCAAACGATATATTTGTCAAATCGAAAAAACTGATAAATTTATCGAATCTTGCGAGTACCTACCGTAGTCTGATTGTAAAGTATTGTAGTAGCTTTATATTCTCTCTGGATTCGACCTAGCTATTCGATAACTTTTGTCGGTTGTATCAGCAAGGCTCGATAAATGATATAAATAATCGATAAACCCCACTCGGATAATATAAAATGTTATGCACGTCAATAATGTTGTAAATTGAATCCGTAATAAAGTTACTTTGACTAGTGACATATTTGTTCCTGTCCATGCGTTTTTTGCAATCACGTAGATCCCGTTAGAACTATGTAGTGAGTAGGTACGAGTATATAGTCCTTTACTGTTCAATGGTTCAATAACAATAGTGTGGTGCCAAACTTTCCACGTACTCAGTGTTGTGTTGTCGGTTCCAAATCCGAACATTTTCTTTTTAAATTTAGACTAGTTCATTGAGGTGCAGTTCTATATTAAACTAGGAACTAAGTAAACACGAGCGTGGGCGAGTGTATTTGAGAATTTTCTCAGTTCATTCAAGATCTAGGGCGTCATTCTGAAAGCGCGCGAGTTTGAGATGCTTCTCGTTTAATTCCGACGGTATGGCATCTGTTAACCGTCTATAACTAGAGATATACATACGATGCCTACATACCTAAGGCCTGTGATCAATTATCCAATAATGTAAACAAAATTTACCTTAGATTTACATAGCTTAGATATTGACAGACACTGGCATCTCGCGTACTAATAAAAATGCGAAAGTGTGTTTCTTGGTTTGTCCTTCTTTAACGCAGCAACGGAGCAACGTGATTTTTTTCAAAGATATAGTTTATAGACCGGAGAGTAACATAGACTACTTTTTATATCGGAAAAAATGCCCGTTTCAATTGATATTTATCTCCACAATACTTCCACTAGTGTGAAATTCTGTGGCACTAGCTACAATATGTACCTTTTTTAGTTTCTACACAAATTATAGGACTTAGTACTGTGTTGCGAGTGTCTGTCTGGGTGGGTACCGCTTTGCTCTTGTAGTCCGCCGACAAGCAGTAATGTGCAAGCTTTACTGTGTTCCGGTAACAAAGTAGGTAATTAAATTATCTGGGCTTATGTATAAGTAGCTAATGTCTTAGGGTAACGAGCGTAATGTAGTGCCACGCAGGCCTTTCTTTTTGTTTCCAAGTTCTGGATGGCACTGCAATTATTGTTATGTCCTTGCGTTTTGCTTACTAACAGGAAAACTTACTATCAGGTCTGTTCGACTCATTATCCAATAACATTAAAAGTATAGAGGTAAAGTTTCAAGCATAGTATTACTTACACTTTAATTCTACTTTTTTATAGTAGGTACTAAAAACGGAATGTTGCGAGCGTCTGTAAATAAATTTAATGTGAAGGTGTAATTCAAGGTCAAGGCGGGCTTTTACGACTCGGTGAGCTTTCATGCATGGGCTGAAATCGGTTTTTAACCGGTATAAACTAATCATAAGCACGTACTTTTCATTACACTTGATTGATTTTGGCAAAACACAATATTTTATCATCTATTTGGAAATGTCATAATATAAAAAATATACTATAGTTGTGCCAACCGGATCTACCTCTCCATTTGAAAAGTATTAAAGAATACAAACACGCATACAAACAAGCATCCAAACTTTTGCATTTATAACTTTAGTAGAACTATCAACTAGTTTGATGTACAGTCGGCTGCAATAATATGTATACAATTTCAGATTTTCAAATGGATGTATTAACTAAATTTGTAAAAGTAAATGTATTGAGTTACGTTTTGTAAATGTATACCTATTGACGTCATGACCCATGACGTCAGCTCCTTCGCACCGAATTTATCATTAGGTTATTTGGTCCGTGTCTATTAAATCGTTGTCTTACTTCAGTTTAAAATACGAGTTTCATATGAGTCAACAATTTAATTATTTATTTCTAAATTTAGAATGTGCTCATGTTCCATGGAGCAAATGGGAACTATCCACTTCTGTTGGCAGATTTTCCGTGGAACTTTAAATAAAGTCCTTTTTAGAAGCGCAGCATGCAACTTAGGCTTGCATTGCAATGCGTACCGCTTTTTGTCGATAGAGTAGATCCACAGTTCCTTCAAATGAGAAAAGCAGTAAGCTAGCTATTTATCTGCTTTGACCACAGATTATTTATAGTCTTTGGCTTTGACGGCCTTTGTGGTATACCCAGCTGATAGTTCAATGGTCTTGATTTATATAAATCAAGTCCATCTACCTATCCTATATACTTAGTATACTATACTATATATATATATATATATATATAGTACGTATCTCAGTCATCTCCTACCTGTCCTTGTCCTATTATTGCATGGGGTCGGCGTATTATGTCTTTACAAACGTACCTACTGCTTTTTTTAGGTTTGGCATTTTTTGTACGTATATTTATAAGGAAATAACCTGACCTGACCTGTAATATTTTCCGTTAAGAAATATATAAATATAATAAATTTAGAGAAACTAATAATATTCAAAAAACACTTATACCTACTAAAAAGTAAGAGTAGAAAAAAACTTACAAAAAGCTAAATTTTTCAACAGTTGTTTTTAGCTACTCTCTCAACTTCCGCTAACTAATTCTATTCCAAATATCTCTGTATTTGTTAATAAGCACGTTGGCTTATTTTGGTGGATTCATTAGCAGATTTCTAGTGTTCCGTCTATTTTGTTCAGACAGAATAGGTACGCCCGCAGGCCGGTGTGTCACCAGACTCGATTTACGCGCCACCTTCACATATGTGGAAAGGTCGTTTCTACTCCAACGATGCTGAGTCATGTGTCATACGGACCATTCTGAATTTTATCTAAAAACGGGACATCTTATTCATGTATCTTTTTAGGACCACGCTTAAATTTTTATGTAAATGATTAGCAGAATAATATCTAAACAAAAATATAAAATCTGATGAATTCTTTTGTATTCAAACATTTTAAGCTTTTATGATTTTAATATGTTAATTGAATAACCGTTATAAAAACATTTTAGATAAATAGCGTTCCTGACACAACACGAATCGTCTGCCTTAGAAACCTTTCTATGTCCGTCTTAAAGACAGTCATAAAAAGTAATGGACACGTTTCGACATTAGCTTCTGAAGAAACAAAATGGAAATGAACTTTTGTGCATATGATTCTTGACATGGAGCCTTAAAAAGATCACCTTGTCCATCTGTCAGTCTCTCAAGTTACCTTAGACATTACTGTAACAACTTTGTTGATTGTTACACCAAGTCCTAACGCTAAGTATCTTCTGGTATAAGTCCAGACTTATATAAGTTTTTATCTTGGTTGACTTTAGGGCAGACGGGCATAAGCTTTGTAGTCTTTAGAATAAAGGCAAGCTGCGAACAGCCCCCTTAAAGTGCTGCAAATTATATTTTTATACAAAACCTAATTAGAATAAATGTTTTGCCATTCCGATGCAATAAAAATTTAACTACGGAAAAAACTTCAAACTATAAAAGACCATGGGACATTTTGTTTGGAACGCGTCGCCACCCTGAACAGATCTGAATGATATCTCATTCGAAGCGTTTTTGCCACTGTCCTTTACTAAAAATGTTTTGGTTCGGAACACAAATCGCAAAGTTCTACTTCAGAGCTCCTTTATTAAATTATATTTTTATCTGATTAATTTCCATAGACGCTAAACTATCTAAACACGACGTCGACATTATGGAGGAATTAATGTCTTGTTTAAAACGTTACAAATATTAAATGGTACAGTTCCCATCAAAACATAACATCTTATAATATTCACGTTAATCTAAATAAAATTTAGATACGAATTCCGTGCTCTACCTGTAGGTACATATTTTTAATAGGAAGGATGCTACTATGCTAACACATTCTACGTTGCAAGAATAATTAATTACTCGTATGTGCTCTAAGAGAAAAAAAATGAAAATATCACTGAAACGATATGCCGTTACAAAAACATTTTTTTGTTGCAGATCTTGAAGTGTCAAAATCAGGACAGTGGAAGTGTTCGTGACATGAAAAAGTATTAAAAGCACTGTTTAATAACAGAGACAGAGTTTGATGTGAGTGAAGATACGCGAATAAGGCAGCGATGCTGTCATACATGGTACCTGTTGACGAGAAGCCGCCGCCGGTTCCTGGCAAAGGGCGGATGGCTCTGGAACTGGTTGGGAGCCCGGGGAGCCCCGAGTCGGCGGCGCGCCGTGCCAGGAACAATATATCGAAGGAGTCCTCGACCAGCTCGTTCGCCAGCGACCTGACTATGTCGTCGTCGACGCCGACCGGAGCTATCGACAAGCCGAAGCATAAGCTGCTCGGGAACGGTACCAAGCATACTACGCTGAAGAGGTGAGTCCAAACTTTATCGTAGATATTACTATTCTAGGTTGATCCATCAAGATTAGTATGGGAAAGTCTGGAACTATAAAAGATAGGGAAATTTATACAAAGACACTACGTCGTTGATTTTAAAATTGTTAGTGGGAGGACTAACTCTTCTGCGAGTGTCCGTCTGGGTTGTTACCACCGCTTTGCTCGTGAAGTCTGCCGCCAAGCAGTAGTGTGCAAGCATTACTGTGTTCCGGTTTGATGAGCAGAGTATCCAGCGAAATTACTGGGCTTATGAGACTTAATACCTAATGTCTCAGGGTAACGAGCGCATTGCAGTGCCGCGCAGGCCTTTGTGTTTCAAAGTTCTGGGTGGCACTGCAATTATTATGGGCCGGCGTTATGCTTACCATCAGGCAAACGACCAGCTCGTCTCGTTACCAAATAACATAAAAAAAAAAAAAACGTTGGAATGTCCTTGAGAAAAATTAAAGCATCCTAGAGCAGGGTACTCACTTAGATGTGTAGCACGTAATGTATCGGATACTGTGTCCTATATGCAACCTACACTACATGTGTCGCGCGTTCATACTCATTTGATACAGTATCAGATACATTTATGCTACACCTCTAAGTGTGTACTTGGCTTAATAGGTGCTTCGCAACAGATTTTCAACTCGAGGGTTGTAGCTGGCGAGCACCAAAGAGTATACATAATATAATCACTACGTTTAGCGAGCACTAGAACAAAAAGCTAAATAGTATGTGAGTGGAAGCGCATGGTGTGTACATTGCATTATACTGTGCGTATTGCATTTTTCTTTTCGTGAGTTCAAAATTAACCTCTACCATAGCTTTCTCACAAAACAAGTCCAAACTTTGTGTTACTCGTACTCTTGGCTTCGAGGAATGTCTTGATAGTCTCGTACCAAATGTACTAATGGTACTTCAGACATTATTAAAGTAACGGTAACCGAAAAATGAGTGTTTTTATAACTTGCAGTGCATGTTTTTGTTGAAATAATATTTTCGGTGAATTGGATGTACAATGTACATGCTAATTTAATTTGGCACAGCGTTTCCGATTCAAATACAATTATTACTGGGTGTTCGAAATGTTGATTTACGAGTAATATGTTTTGTTGTGTTGTTACAATGAGCTATGTTATGTAAATTGTGTCCCTGGCTAACCAGGAAATACCTTAACCGCTGTAACCTAAGTTAAGGCCTTGCCAAAATGTAGGTATAATCATGAGTAATAAAGTTATGGGTATATAATGTATCCGAATATATTATTATTAAGTCACAAAATGCCAGTTGTATCGATCTTATCTATCAATAATAATGCTGGATGAGCAATAAGTTGCAAAATTAGGATTCTTAATGACATTACACTACCAATATTGAACGAATCCTAAAACCTGACCAACAACAAAAATTGCCTAACTCGTTATTGGCAGAGAAAGAACATATCAAACAACAACAAGAAAATATCGAAGTTGTCACAACTTGTTTAGTTATTAAACTGCATTGCTTTTTGATATAGAATATCAAGAATGAATGTGGGATCAAAATTGATACGCACAAATTTAATTGGAATGAAGCCGATTATATCGTAATCCGTGCAATTATTACAGTTCAATGCTCCATCGGAAGCTTTATTCTCGTACACAAATCAATACAGATAAATAAATACAGACCAAAACGTAATGGATTTGATCCAACGTTCATTTTATTGCATTTTGTAAATCGTTTATGAAATGACCGAGCAAATTTTCATGGTAAAAACCAGAGATGTAATCAGGAGAGTGCTCTGCCCCGGTAGTCAGGAACCAAGAACTTTGAATAACATAAAAACACATGTCCCTTGTTACACTCGTGTCTCAAAACCCTAATGATGAGTAGCAGGTGTCCAAACATAATCAGCCTTATCCATATTACGAGCACGTAGGCCTATCTCAAAAAAATATTCGAGCAATACATATGATGAAGCATTCGAGTGACTATTTGAATTGTGACGACCTATCGTTTTGTAGAATTTTATTCCAAGCTACAATTTTAAACGCAAGATTTTCTATTGATATACCCTAATATCCAAAACAAACAACAAAATTCACTTCAAATATCACATCCATGAGTACCTAACTACCTATGCTTCAAGACTGCAACGCCGTTTATCAGATTGTGAGTTAGTGCTGAAACGCAAACCAAACTAAACGTAAAAACACAAGTTTCCCTTCTTAATTAAATTGTATCATTACTAATACACAGGTAACTGATTTAAGTAAAAATTAAAAGCGTACTAAGTGCTTCGTAAAATGTCCCATCGGATTGATGGCAGTTGTGGTTATTGTGTGTTGTATAATTGTTGGACCAATTAACTCGGCGGCAACTGTTACGTTACAAATTGTTACACGTTTGCACGTCACTTGTCAGTCACTACGTACGGCTTGTTGATGTTATTAAAGGTTTTTATTCACTACTTCAGCTGTTAGTTAGTTATTTATTACGGTCACAGCATCGCTTAAAATCGGGCGAGATTGTGGTCCAATCCTTCCTTAATATTATCCTTCGTTAATATTCTAACTTAGCTTATTCAATAATCTTAATATGGCTTATTCACCTTCTATTTTCGTACTCCGTGTCACACCTCTTCATTTTGTTTCTCGTTTCAATTCACTGTAAATAGTTTTCAGTCTGAAACTTGAAAATAAACTAAAACCATTGTTGCGTGTACATAAGTCCGTATAATACATACATAAACTAGCTATTACTAAATATCTCTACAAATAAGCCTATCAATATGTTTACAACCGAATAAAAAGCCAATTATTATAAAGATGATAAGAATCGCTATTATTATTTTATTTAATTCATGCATAAAATTTGACGCGGCTTAATGCAATTTTTATTAAGAGTGGTGAAAAGGAAATACATTAATTATGAGTGGCTAACGTATTCTTTGTACTCCCACGCATCATGTAGACGGACAGGGGGTTTGTCCAGCCATGATGTATAGATCTCTAGCTGGCAGTCTGGCCTGAGGACAGAAAAACTGTTTGAGTATAAAAAGGCTATAAGTCAAGACTTCAATCTTTAGACTTTGTCTCGAAACTACCTCAATTCGGGTTCTACCTCTTTTATATGCAGTTTGGCATTTTGAAAGTTAGAGTGTAAGTGTGTTTGCATGTGTAAGAATGTTTGTTACCACGTGTCTCCGTAACAACGAATCTGATTTTAATGAAATTTGTAATGTAAATAGTTTAGGTTCTGGAATAACATATGGGCGATAAAGATATATACCGCGGGCAGAACCTAGTCATTTTATACACTGTATACTTTGAGTACAGAAACGCGCCCTTATTTCTACTATAGTAGGTTTCATATTTTTCAGAGGACATGGGACAAAGTCGTGTCTTGTGAAAGTATTTCTCGACTCAAAGTGGCCTTTAGACAGTGTTATAAAAGTACAGTTGAAATATAGACTGTTTCAAAGGCTCGCTGCTCTCGTACTCTCGCGGTAAGTATTCAGTAGAGTTCATAAACACTAAGTTGTAAAACCTTTCGCGCACGTGTTTCGTGCACTGAATGTTTAAAGCGGAACCCGGATTTAATCCCACAGTTTCATTTAAGGTCCGCGCACGTTTTGCGTACACAGTTCAAGAACAGTGCAGTTTTATTACGTTGAAGAAAACTAAATTTCTGTTTTTAATTTAACACCAGCTTCGCCCAACTGAGATGCTTAGTTTAGGAGAAGTTATACCATGGTTACCATGTTATCCTCTTTTCTTCATCGATACTTTGATACGATTGTAGAAAATTAGATGAGAGACCCCCTGCGATGACCATTCGTCACATATGAACAACTAGCGTCTGCCCGCGGCTTTGCACGCGTGGAAACAGGATAAAATGTAGCTTATAGCACTCCGGGATAATATAGCTTCCTATTAGTATTAAATAATTTTAGAATCGGACCAGCGGTTCCAGAGATTAACGGTAACAAACAAACAAAACAACTCACAAACTTTACTGCTTTATAATATTAGATCCTACATAGAAGCATCGAATAACAGCAAACAGATTAACTTTTATATATACAGCCTGAGTTTGAATTGGTATGCTATCCCGTAAGGGGATCAATCTATTCCTGGAGGCAACGACATTTGTTTTACGAGCCACAAGAACCGTGCATTTTTTCGGGGTAAAAAAATATGTTACTCTCCGGTTCATAAACTATATTTATGCAAAAAAATCACCTCGATCCGTTGCTCCGTTGCTGCGTGAAAGAAAGACAAATCAAAATAAACAGTTTCTTAGTATTACTAGGGAAGTACCTATATAAATTAAGCAGTGGTAAATTGTTTTTTTTTTCTATGAAATCTAGCACAGATTACTTATATATGAATAGAGGAAGTCGCCAGTGCATCGTTCTATAGTCCCGCAACCCTGACCGTGAATTTGAGCCAAACAAAGGTAAGGGCGAGGCCGCACCACGTGGCCTCGGTCACACGTAGCGTTTGGAACGAGGAAGGCGAATTTATGAATAGATCTTAAGAAAATAAATACGGCAGATTAATAAATCACGCCAGAGATTTTGTAGCTGCGATGCGATCGCCGCCTGAAAATCAAAGGTCGCAAAGGCTATAACATTGGACCTGCAGTGCAAGTACCGTATTTTCGATAAACAAAATTGACAATTCGAATGGTTAAAAATTTAAATTAGAGATAGTTCTTGATTTTTTCGAAAACGAAACGAAGCCGAATCTACTTTCTTCGCATTATTGAATATTCGCATGTCACAATTCGAAGACTGGTTTATGGGACGAAGACTATTTTAACATAAATGTATAAATGGTTTGATCGTCATTCGCCACGGTTTTCACACGAAAATCACTTCGCTAAATTAGTTATTCGATCAATGCAATGAAAATTGAACTTCATTGTGTAGGAAATGCAATCGATAACAGATTACAAGTAAAACTTGACGTCGGCGTCGTCGCAGAATTAGTTTCGGAGATTAGTTTTCGTTCTCGGGAAAAAGGTTGTGTTTCGTTTCCGACCTACTTACTCATTTCTAATTAACTGTCAATTTATCGACCGCTTTGTATCTCAAAGTTCCGTACTTGCGCCATTAGCTATGAGCGAAGGAAAACATCGGAATGCAATCTTACAACGCTTGTTTGCATTTTCTAGTACTTGCGTGGCTAGCTACCACGCTCAAGTTGGTAATCTGTCGCTAAGCTTTCATTGTGTAATGGTTGCTGCACTTGAGAGCCTATCTCCATTCTATGATTAGGGCCTACGACCGCATCCTTAAAACTGAGATTATATAAAAATGTAACGCCCAGCGCTTACACATGCGCTATTCAAATACAAAATTTATAATCACAAGCGGCCCAAGGGTGCACTCATGAAAGTTTAAACTAAATGACTCTAAGCGCCCGTTCCAAATTGGCATATATAGAGTTATAGACCGATCAATAAGACTATTCTACGACCCCTACATTAGGATCCGCTATATCTAAAAATAATCTAAAAATAACATAGAAATTTTAGTCCATACTAAAATAAACAATGATATTTCTGTTTTCTGCAACTAAATATGATTTGCCGCAAATAAAGACCAATAACAATCATTTCAGTGTAAAATTATACTCTCTTCGCCTATAATTGGAAAAATACGTTAGTATGAAAATCGGGTGGGTTTCTGGAAAGTTCATTAACTCAGCATAGATTAGGTCTATTGACGTCTTTGTCATTAATTATATACTAGATAAGGATAGAATTAGTTTTAATCTGTAATCAAAGTAAATAAGCGTTAGGGACACCTTAGACGCTGAAGCAAACGTACGTTTGCTTGACCGTTTAAGGTGCCCTTATCAGAAACCCGCCGTAGGACGCATAGAAATGGAAAGCAATGAAAGTAATAAAAAACTGGCCGGGGATCGAACTGCGGGCCTCTCGAGGTGCATGCAGGGCTACTACCAACTTAGCCACTAAGCCGATGATAAAAGATTACAAAAGCGGCATCTGCCTCGCCGTCATTCATGTCTCACAGCGACCTTTCAATGTCATTGACCTATCTGGCAGGTGGCGCCGAATTTTACACTAACCCTAGATTAGGGTCAGTGTATAGCTATATTTACTTTGATCGCGACGCCTCGTGTTGTAATTCTGATCTCGTTATGGGACAATTTTATATGGATGAGGATTAAATAGACGGAACCAGATTTCTTGTCATATATCTTATCTTGTATGTGTATTTTAAGTCATGTACCACTCACTGTTTATAGCAGAAAAGCATTCTTTGTGGGTAGGTACTTCACTTTAAAAAGCTTTTTGGATGAATTGAAACTATTAATTACTCTATGATTGAAACCCTCAAGTTGACTTTTATCATTACTTTGTATACTATGTAGGACTGTAGGTACCTTTTGCATTATATATGTATACAATGCGAATAAAATAAGAATATGACTGGCCTAGCGGCATGTTGTTATGTCACAATTAGATTTTTGCACAAATAATGTGTTACAGAAATATATTTTTCTATTTCTTCCACAGATATGTATTAAGTCTGTGATTTCTTCTTATAAATGTCGTGATAGCACACAATATATGATTAAAAAAACATCTACAGGTGTTTTGTAATCAACATAGAAAAATATTGCACTTCGAGTGAAGCTTGACTAAATACTCTTTGGCCAGAACTATTCTTTATTTAATCGCATCGCTGATTGTACAGTCGCAGTAAGAAAAGGTTCGTCATTAAGATCTATTTTTGTTTGCGCAGTAGTTGTTTTGTGACGTATTTGTCCAGTCTATCAGTACTTATTGCATTACCGTGATCAAGATTCTGTTAAACAAAGATAAAATTAAAGGGGATATGTTCTGGCGTGACGGTGTAGCAAACATCCAAACTTCCGCAAATATAACTAGCTGTGGAATGCGGTATCACCCGCGCGGAGATAAGCAATAGAACTGGCCCATTTTTTGTGTTAAGAAGTAGCTTACGTCACTGTCCGGTAAACTATTTCTATACAGAACATCACGTCGATCCGTTGCTCAATCGAAAACGGACAAAACAGCAAACACACTTCGAATTTAACAGTAACTAGCCGTGCCTCGCGTCTTCGCCCTAAGTTACTCCTTATAACGTCAGCTATCCGTCAGTGAAGGTCCGGTCAAAACCTGCCCAGCCGTTTTGAGATTAAATAGCCGAAACAAACAGACAGACAGAAATAAAGAAAAAAAAAAATTAATAAAAACATTTTGTTATGGTATATAATTTCATATGCATTTAGTAAAAACCTGTTATTTTGACATTACAAACAGACACTTCAATTCTATTTATTTGTATAGATAGTAAGATAGTAGACAATATAAATATAGTAACATATAGAGAGGTAAGTGGGTACAATGGAAGTTATTTTCCGCAACATATCCTCGACCAAATCTATAAAATATCGAAGCCCTTGATATTGTTCAGCTTATCCACACGTTGCCACTCCAGTTGACGTTACCGGTTACAGTCGGAAATAGAGCAACTCTAATAATAGGCTGCGGTCAGTCCATTGCTATTACTTTCGCTTTTATTTGAGGACGTGGAAAGTGGATAAAGGTTAAGGCGCCTGGGCGTGGACGTCGCTGAACGATTTTAGTACCTATGTGCTAAAATTGTAGCTGTGCTTTTTCTATCAGACGAAAATTTCAAGATCGTAAACGTGCCATGATACTGATCCCGTTTCTCTTTTTTAAACAATCTGAATATGATTAATTTGCAAATCTGCATTTAATTAAAGGAATACACAACCTTGGGACGTATACCAACAGAATTATATAGACGGTGTCCGCTAAACTAGCTACCAAAGTAAGCCGGCCCGAACACAGGAAAACAAACCTTACGGACACATCAAGATTAGTAGTATACTGCCACTGTTTCCTTCATATAACTTTTATATTGCATATAATATAATTTATTCTGATAGTTTTTTATATATCTTGATTGAAAATTGATAGAAAATTGCAACTAAATGCAGTACTTAGTAGAAATTTGAATTATGTCTTGTTACTACATAAACTATTCGACCTCAAGTACGAGAAAAATTGCTTTAAAAAAGCGACGAACCCACTTCAGTGACAAACTACGGAACCGATTTTGATGAAATTTCTATGGGACCAATCTGAAAGTACATATACCCTTTCAAATAAAAAAAGAATTTTCCAAATCGGTTTATAAATAACCGAGATCTGAGGTAACAAACATAAAAAAAACACCCGACGAATTGATAACCTCCTCCTTTATTGGAATTCGGTTAAAAATACAAAAAATATTTATTGTACCTATATAAAAGGTGTACAAGAAAAAATGTTACAGCCCTACCTGCTGCTTTAGTGTAAACAGTGTTGCAGAAGCGAATGATCACTATCAATATTTTCCTAAATACATGCTGGCTTATTTCGATGGCTTCACTAACTACTTTTAAGGGAACCATTTATATGGTACTGCTAGTTTAAGTCTTTGGGTTTCTATCATGGATAATTAGGGAATGTAACCATGGCGTATCTGTCGGTTGAAAATATTTGACGAATCAACGCCTATGTCTCGTGAAAATCCTATTTATATTATAGATGCAAAAGATTAGATATTTCATACTCGATCAGGATGAAACTATTGTACCGATTTACATAACACGTGTTATGAAGATGGATATAAAAAGGAAGGTAACAAAAAAGATAAGGTTTTATTTCACCTAGATTCAAATGGGAGAAGCTACAAGGCGCATGATAATTCCAACGGTCTTTTTATACAACTAAATATGGAGATGAGCAGGTTGTTCACATGAAGTTTGTGAAACTTTGGCATATGGTAATCTATAATTAATCTGTAGATAATAATGATTATCAATTACTATTTATCGACTTACTTAGTAGAGAGCCAACCGATGAAACCGGTGGAGGTAACAGGCACTGGTTTCAGGCTCTTATCAGCGTCCAGCTTGCTCACCTTCAGGGGCAGGGAAGCTGCAGCCTTTCGGCGGATGGCTTCAGATTCTTCAAGGGCTTGTCTGCAAGTTATATTTGACTGTTTTTTAAATTTATTTGGCCAGTATTATTGAGTAATCACCTTAGGGTTTGAAGATCTTAAGAGCTACACGGTACGCACGCTGTAAGTTCACCCAGCTTCGCAAGTTCACCACAGCTATTTTCAGTAATGAAGCTCGTCTGCGACCATCTGCACCCTGCAGCTATCGTCTGACTGCGTTCAACTTTACGCGTAACGATTAGGCTGCCTAAAGTTAGCCACAGGCGGCTTATAGCTCGGTCACTCATCAGCACAATTACGTCTGTTTTTGTTTCGATCGAATCCTCGGCCTGTTCAGCATGGTCTAGATCCGTTGTGCTTGAGTTTGTCATGTGGAGTGTTATCACAGAGCCATGGGTTCTTATGTAATAAGATTAATGGGGATCGCCTTACATGACCAGCGGTGCAAGTACAGATCTTTTTGATCGATAAAATTCGATAAAATTTACAGTTCAAATCGATAAAGTGGGTTTTATCGTCTTTTTATATAATTCATCGAACCTCGATACAATCGACAAAAGTTACCGAATAGCTAGGTCGAATCCAAAGAGAAAATAGAGCTACTACAATACTTTACGATCAGACTTCGGTACTCGCAACTTTCGATAAATTTGTCGGGCTTATCTATTCGACAAAATTATCGAACCGAGTTCCGTACTTGCGCCGCAGGTGTCGTAAGTTCGTAACACGCTGATAGGTACTTTGCAAATTTTCAATCGCATCAACATTGTAGCTCACCAGACGAGCTTCTAAAAATACGTAATCGCAAGTTTGTTGTAGAGAAATTCAATACTTCGATCAGCGGGTAAACCACCATCGCTTCAAAGTTGATTAGACATTGCTATTAATACTTACACATATTTGGACGGGTGTTTGTTTGTTACTCACAGTCGGGCTGAATAGAATTGGATTTGCATATGTTCTAGAAACGAGTTATCATCTTGGAAAAATACACATAATCCGCGGGAAATTGGAAAAGTTGTAGGCGAAAACTACAAAGAGAAGAACGCTACACGGCGCAATAGTATATTTACATTGTAAAATTTTTTCCTCCACAAAATAGAACTATTTTAAAGCTCTGTATTTTAATTTGTATTTTTTTATATGGCTTTTTAGCTTTGTTTGTTTGAAGTGTTTTATTTTAATTGCAATGAAAATGTAGAGAAATTTTTTGTAGGTTTCATGTATTTGCATTTAACGTTTATTTCCCACTAAGAAAATGGCATCTGTTTTTTTTAATAAAATATGTATTATGTGCTGTTAATCTTTGTTTACTTTTGTATACAGGGTGAGTTTGAATTGGTGTGTTATTCCGGAAGGGGGTGGATTAGGACCATGGTTGTCAACTAATTGTGAGAACCTCTTCTTTCTATAAGCGCTTGGCTATACTACTATGTATGAAATATATTTTATAGTGTTAACCGACACTAGCGGATGTTCACATAAATATATACATCACAAAAATTTCGCTTCCAACAGGATTCGAACCTGCGTCTTCTGGCTTGCCGGACCAGACGCTTTAACCACTAGGCCATGGGAGCAATCACTATTGACTGCGAAATTCTTGATATGAGGTATTTCTTTTTCGGCTTACAAGCCGTAGCTCCATCTAGCAGACCCGCTTTATAACTACTATGTATGTTTTTTGCTTGTATATAGATATCCGTTTTCATAGATGAAAAACAGGACTTTTTCGGACGTTTTGCTTAGCTCCACTTTAATCATTTTCAAAGCTCAAGAAATGACATCGCTTAGTATATAGAAACAATCGCTAAATACTCGAAATAAACACAGAAATATGCGAGTATAAATACACGAAAACATCACTTTAGTTAATGGTCCATAATTTTATTATTCTAGAAGTTTCCTCTCGCTCATTAGTATTTACGAATTCCGAACAATAAGACATTGTTCCACAGTGGTCTACACATAATAGCAGTAAGTATATTATTATTTGTATGGCATCTGCACTGGAAATATGTACATTTTTAAACAAAACGTTTGCAAATTATGAAATATTGATGAATTTTCCAGTAATTACTAACTTAAATGGTATTATGTAAGACGTCACAATAGCGCAGAACAATATTTTAGAACGTGAAAAGAGGCTAGATATTGTTGCCTAGTTCTATGAGTACACTTAATTATAATTATTATGGACATAAAAATAAATATGCACAAAAACACTGAAATGTAGATTGCAACTACTTTTGTTTTCAAATAGGTTATCGTTCATTATCTCACCTTTAGGATCATACTATACTTGCATCGGTTTAGCTCTTTGTGGGAATTATAGTTAGATACACCTAATCTATGGCTAAGAAAACTAACCCATAATAAGCAAGCAAGGGTAAGCATAAGTGCCTCAAGACCAAGTTTTTTTATCATGATAAATGTCACCGAAAAAGTTCTAAACCATTTTCACTACTTGTCTTTGAATCTTAGCCTTAGATAAGCGTAGATAGGTATCGTAAGCGGACAAACTTGAGTTAGCTACGAAACTACGCAACTGTCCAGTTTGCTACAACTTCTACAAGCTTTAAAGTCTATTAGTTTTTAAGTTTATTAGTGTAGACCTGTAGGAAATCGATAAAGCTCAGTTATAGCTTTTAAAATCGACATTCCCATAAAATAAAACGTTTCAAAATTCGCCATGGCTATGACGCCGAGCAAAGCATAATCGTGAGCGGCTGTAACGATCGTGCTCGACATTGGATCCGCATCACTCTTGGCTCTCCAGTATATACACAAACAAGCAGTAGCCAAATTCTCAACAAGCTAAATTTTCCCATGCCTTTCTCAGATTGATAGAAAAACAGTTTCTGGGAACCTAGCGGTATGAGCAGTTTCCGATTGTGCATATGAACACATGAGAACACATAGATTACTCGCTAAGCCATTAGAACAAAACGAGCATTTGAGCCAAAAAAAATCTCGATCCGTTCAATAACTTCAAACATTTTGTGATCATCTTCCATATTGTGCAAGCAGTAAAACTAATACACATAAATATAAACATACAATGTTCAAGAAACAAAAACCCAGATGTTTCCAAATGTATAGTTACCAAGAAACTAGGTAATATAAACAAACCATAATTGTTCTAGAAACTCATTACTATAGATACAAATACAAATTTCAGTTTCAGTGATCTAGTGGTATCAAAAGTTAGTGCACAAACCAAATTTCAACAACAGCACAGGGACAAAGTGTATGTACCATATTGAGACCTATTAGGCAGCAGCGAACGGAAAGAAGCAGTCGATAGAGAAAGTATTATAATACTTAGAGGAGATATGGGCTTAAGACAAAGGTTATATAAACATGACTGTCTGCACCACAAAAAAATGAAACACACTTTAAACCTGTGTTAAACACGGCTTAACTCCTAAACATGTCTTAGTCGCGTGTTTAAATATGAGCAATCACGAATTCTGATTTAAGTAGTGTCGAACCATTGTCTAACACAAACGTCATTTCTAATCATTTTTAACCGACTTCCAAAAAAGGAGAAGGTTCTCAATTCGGTGTGTATATTTTTATGAGTAATGCCTCAGATCTCCCTCATTTATCAACCGATTTGAATTTATTTTTTTATTTGAAACGATATACTTTCAGATTAGTCCCATAGATATTTCAATCAACATCGGTTCAGTAGTTTGTCACTGAAGTCGGTTCGTCGCTTTTTTAAAGCAATTTCACTTGTTGACGTTTATCTTTAGACACTGTCTAGCCAAAGAGGCGTCTAAAAGTGGTTATTTGTTGTAACACGGTAAATCGGTAAATTTCTAGGTCAGGAGATATCCTAGCCTAGAAATTTACTGTATTACTGTGGTATCCCACTATAGTATAGGGTTACTTGAAATAACTTCTAGAAAAACAGCTGGCCGTATGAAAGCAAAACGACGGTGTGGTCAGCATCGTTACTGCTACAAAATGAAACTTTCTATTATATTGTCTTGTTAATTTCCTTACAGCCCTAACCTTATAAGATTAAAAATTACCCCCAAGCATGACCCGTTTGACCTGGAGGCCTACCACCATCCCTAGAGCAGTTACATTGATAATTGTAGTATGAATTTTCAATGTAAGGTTTTTTTATGTTATTTGGTAACGAGACGAGCTGGTCGTTTGCCTGATGGGAAGCATAACGCCGGCCCATAACGATTGCAGTACCACCAGAACTTTGAAACACAAAGGCCTGCGCGGCACTGCAGTGCGCTCGTTACCCTGAGACATTATAGGTATTAAGTCTCATAAGCCCAGTAATTTCACTGGATACTCTGCTCATCAAACCGGAACACAGTAATGCTTGCACACTACTGCTTGGCGGCAGACTTCACGAACAAAGAGGTTAAGTTAAAAAGGTTAAAGTAATACTGCTGTAAGAGGTGGTGGTAGGCCCCCAGCTATGACTAACACGACATTCCTATTTTGAAGTGAAGCGAGGATTCTGGTTATGTTTAATCGTGGTAGGTATAGATAGCGCGATACGTTTAAATTCCGTAGCGAATGCCCTTTGACTCGGTCCCGCCTGCCGACTACTGTACTACAAGTATTAAGGCTAGGCCGTCTGTGAGTAGCAAGAAAACGTATTAGGTAATATCGCACAAAGCTTTCTTCGCACAAAGTAATTAGGGCTACACATATATTGTATATATATACAATTACTATTGGCGTACAAGCGCTATATAACTACTCCACTCTGTAAGGCTTTGAATTGGCAGAAAAAGATGTATATACATGTTATAAGCTGCGATCGGTACCGCTTTATTAAGAAAACATACTTTTCTCTTCCTACCATGGCTATATCTTAAGGTGTTTATATATCAGCTAAATAGCTTCACTTAAAAGGTTGTTTAGCAAATCAGATGAGCTTCTGGCTCTGGAAAAAAATGTATATCATTATTCATCATATTACCGACTCGCTGCTGCCCCGCGATTTCACCCGCGTTGAGATTTTGGATTACATGGATTTTATTTTTTTTGCGCGGAACCATAATTACTTTTCTAAAATTAAAGTAGCCTATGTTACTCCTTGTAACATCAGCTATCTGCCAGTGAAAGTGCCGTCAAAATCAATCCAGCCGTTTCGGAGATTACCCAGAACAAACAGACAGACAGACAAAAAGTTTAAAAATGGTTGTTTTGTTATAGGTACCGTATATACTTTCATATGCATTTAGTAAAAAGCTGTTATTTTGATATTACAAACAGACACTTCAATTTTATTTATCTGTATGGATATATCTTGTTGTGACCAAATAAGCTTTTACCAAATTTACTCGATCAAAAGTCAAAGTTACCTTAACAAATGAGTTTGAAATTAAATATCTCTGCTATTTATAAATTTACATTGATAGAATTAACAAGACTTACGTAATATACAATAATAAAAAACTTGGTTGTGGTACATTTTCGATTAGGCATCTAATTTAGAAGTGATTACGCATTTTTTGGACTTTTACTCAATTTTAGTGGCCCGCGCGGTGTTCCTTCTCTTTTACACCAACGCAAAACGACAGTGTGTGCAAAGAGGACAGAATGATTAATGTCAGCGACTTGCGGTACCGCCTTAAGCCGGGAACAGATTATTTGCAAGACCATGCAATGCAATTTTAATGTGTTCCCAAACGCAATAAAACGTACATTGGCCCATACATAAATTCAAGTTGCATAGCATATTGTGTTGCAAATAGTCTATACAGGGCTTTAAGCCGCACCTTTAATAAACAAACTAAAAGGTGTACCTAGTAATACTAACGCTGTTGTTATAACAAAGTAGGTATATTACAGAAATAGGATGGCGAACGCTAATTCGCGAGCATGATAGCTGTAACGTGATCTTTATTTAGAAAAACCTAAAACAAATTATTTCAATCAGTTCCCTTTTTAAGACTGCGATACTTAATAAAAGTTCATTTCAAATGTTTTCGTCTCAAGTGAACCGAGGAAAGCAAAGAAAATTGCAGCGGAGAGCCGAGGTATTAGATGTCAAGCGCCTTCATGCGAATCGGTTCCGATTCCGTTGAGAACTCGGAATTTAAATTCCTCATTCGCTACAATCTCGAAATACTTAGACACGCTGTAATATAAGTACATATATGTAGCTTACCTATCAAATAAAATAAAAACTCAAACTGTTTGCTTTGTCGCACAGATACCTCCTCTTGACATCCACGTGAATGCACTTTTTCCTATCCAAACAAAGAAGAGAGCTGGCTACGTTCAAGCGGCGTTGACTGGTGGCCTGGCTGGAACCGCTCTCGCAAATCGTTACTTTGATAAACTGATAATGTTCTATCACGCCAGAATCACACCCACTGACTATTGGAGGATCAAAGAAATAAGGAAATGTTACTTTCGCTCATCCAGAAGCCAGCTCCAGTTGTCGTACCACTGGTTCCGGCAGATTTCGGCCTTATGCCACTGAGCACGCATTTGGAATGCCTCCGTATTGGGGTCATACTTCTGACACTTCTCCATCTTGTCTGAAACAATATTAGATTAGAAAATAGGTTGTACACAACAATAACGTAGCTCCTAATAAAGTAAATAAGGCTTATGGTCCCCTAACTAAAAGAACTAAAAGGACTATGGTTCCACATTCCCTACATATACACGGGTGACGGGACTAACCATAAATCGGCCTGTAGAAGTACGAGTCCATCAACCCATTCCTGTACCTGGCTTTTCTATATGAGAAACAAAAGAAACGACGTTTCTTTTCGTCCAGAACATATTTGGCATTCTATTCTAACTAAAAAAATTATCTATTAGACTAGGTACCTATTAGATAATGTTCTGAAAATTAATAATAGGATTTTGCTTCTGTCTAGGCCCGGGTTTGTAATACCGCTCCGAATACTCGACCACCCTCGTAAATTCTTGCAGAAAAAAGAAATCCTAATTCTTCTTCTTACCTAAAACCATATATTGCTAGTATAACAAGGAAAATATTTGACTGTAAAATTCTAACTAACAAAGTCAGATAATTATCTGACGTTGCTAGTTAGAGTTAACTCATAGTTTTCATAACAGCAAAAAAAGACAAAATTTTAATTGACTCGGATTTGCAAGCACACGCAAATTCATCATGCAAATCCGTCCGTAAACGTTATACAGAAAAAAGAGTTTTCCTAGTCAGTCAAATTTGTTTATTAAACTTAATTTACCTCTTATCAGATTGCCTAATTATTTCGTCCATTACCTTCAGCGCAATTTATTAAATGTTTGCACACTAGGCGTGGCAGCATCTGGCAAATTAGTGGTACCACCCAGATGTACCCTCGCCAATGGCCTACCATCTGATCAAACACGAAAGGCAAATCTTCACACGACTGTGAGGTTGTCGTGCAACAGGACGATTTGGATTACGACTGGCTATATTATAATGTGGTGAAATTACATAGGTCTTAAACTTATACAATACTTCGAGTATAATATGACAATATTCTCACTAAGTATTATTAGCATCCTATTTCCTACTAATATTATAAATGCGAAAGTGTGTTTGTTGGTTTGTCCTTCTTTCACGCAGTAACGGAGCAACGGATCGACGTGATTTTTGGCACAGATATAGTTTATGGACCGGAGAGTAACATAGGCTACTTTTTATCCCAGAAAAATGCACGGTTCCTGAGGGAACGCGGGCGAAAACCGCTGGCAGAAGGTAGTAAATATATAAGCACCAATAGTTGAAATGAAAAATGAGCTGCATGTAACTACTAGCTTAAAATAACCCGTTACGTATCCGTATTCAAATCTGTAGCTAGATGTTTATTTTCATTACCTACATATGGATAAAAACGGAAGTCAGTTAAAAATAGGAGTATTTAATAAAAAAAAGTTGGCCTAAAAGAAAGTCTTCAGAAAAACATTAAAGCAAGATTTAGGTACTATACAAATATAAATAATAAACTATAATCGAGTAATAACTTATGGTCTTGGACGAAATATTAATCACGCAAATGCATTTTGCACTAGACCAGCGAAACCACGGTATTTTTATTCCGTGAGCAGAACAATAGAGCGAGCACTTCGACTAGATGAGTAGGAAAGAAACCAGTAAAGAAACCTACTAACCTAGCCAATTTTTAAAATTAAACTCGCATTAAAAGAATTCTCTTTACATTTATCTCGAAATAATAAAAGTTGAGCCATAACTTTCTCATATTTCTGGCTGAATGGAACCACCAATAGAACTAATGGGAACTGATCGACTTTACTCTAAAAATAGATTAATCTTACTCTACAGTAGCAAAGGTGACAAGTGCCAGTATACTACGAGTATAAAACTTATGCGAGTTTGTGTAAAAAGTTTCTAAGCACCAAGCATAGAATTAATAATCAAAGGCGCAAGTTTCATAAAGTAATAGGACGAATTTTCTGCGAGTATCCGTCTGGTGGCACCGCCGCTTTGCCCAGGTACCGTGCCGCCAAGCGGTCTGTGTTCCGATTTGATGAGGAAGGTACTTATGAGATTTAATACCTGATGTCTCAGGATAATAACTGTATTGGCGACCAGGCCATCGTAAAAAGTACATAATTATTTTAAAAATAGAAATTGACTGTCTTCCTTAGCCTATACTATACCTACGAGTATATGGAAGTCTGTGGCGACTGGCGTGTTTATTGACTTTTCAAGTGCAATGGTCGAGTGCAAGTAATGAGTTAATTAATTATAATGTTCGGCCTCTTCAGCAAGAATCAAGATCCTTATACATTTTAGTTGCTAATTATAATTCGAATCTGCTAAACTTTAACTTTTCTCCAAGCAGTACCGTGAAGCATTTCGGAAGTGCTTGCAAGTGGGGAAGAGCACTGTAATGGAACACTACATCAGCTGTTCACTTTGTGTGATTAAATCAACAACAACCAACAAATATTTAAAGCGATTATAGCTTACTGATGGTAATGAGGTTGGATGCCTATCTGTAGGTCTCATATAATGAGCGTAGGCTATCGGTGAAAGAAAACATCGTAATGCTACCCATAGCGAGGACGTTGAGCATTTGCTTGCATACTAGTCTGTCTATTCACCACTTTTAAACTTCTACTAACCTACCAAAAATAAAAACGCTACAAAGTCGAGTGAGTCGGCGAGTGTTCTAAGTGCTGCCGCACGTTGGGCCAGCGAACGCGGCCACTAGACGCAGCCACAAGACGGGGCTACCATAGGGGCCGGCTGCAGCCGCTGGTAGCCACAAAACAGAGAGAACAGAAGGGGTGCTCGGGCGCTTAAGCAGTCCTTATGCGCCCAAGTGCCC
Organism: Crocallis elinguaria; assembly: GCA_907269065.1. Taxonomy (NCBI): domain Eukaryota; kingdom Metazoa; phylum Arthropoda; class Insecta; order Lepidoptera; family Geometridae; genus Crocallis; species Crocallis elinguaria. The sequence goes on from OU026077.1 coordinate 12,213,213, forward strand.
CTTCTGTGCGGCCGGGGAGAAGCCGACGTTTGTGTTGTCGAGTGTGCGCAGGAGGCGAGCCACAAACGCGGCCACTGCCTCAGCTTGTGGCCCGGCCGCAGCCATTAGAACACTCACTTTGCGCCGATGCCATACAAAATGTATGAAAAATTGGATCCCCAGCTTGTGGTCGCGTTAGTGGCCGCGTTCGGTGGCCCATTTTACGACTGCACTAAAAGTTACGCTGAGCTCAAATTCTCAGCGCTTGACCTGGCTTTGTCACTGCAGACTCAAGGAATGCTAGAAGATAGTCCCCAGAATAATATAAAGTAGTTTGAACTAGTGCCAGATATGGCAAAGTAGGGCAGGCATAAATGCGAATATTAAGTAGCGTCTGCCTTTGGTAACTAAGTTAGTAGGCATCGTGAGTTAAGCAGCCATTATACAGCCATAACTGGCGAGTAGAAAGTCCGGCCACGTTATTATTATTTTTTGTTATTTGGTAACGAGACGAGCTGGTCGTTTGCCTGATGGTAAGCATAATGCCGGCCCATAACAATTGCAGTGCCACTCAGAACTTTGAATCACAAAGGCCTGCGCGGCACTGCAGTGCGCTCGTTACCCTGAGACATTAGGTATTGAGTCTCATAAGCCCCGTAATTTCAGTGTGTTTGTTAGTTCGTCCTTCGTTCACGTAGCAATGCAATGGACATTGATCGGCGTTGATTACTTACATAAAGAGAGAGAGACTGGAATAAGCTACATTTTATTCCGAAAGAATGGACTGTGAGAATCTCCACGAGGATAAAGCAGTAAGAGCCAGCTGGTTTGAAATATGTCTGAAGACGTTCATCAAGCTTGGAAACGTGACAACTGATCAGTATCCAGTACCAAACGCCGATCACGTTTCTCTAAGAACTCCGGGAGCTAACAACGCTTTAACCGATATCTGTTGATGTTCCTGACATATGTCCGACCCAGGGGATTTAAAATCGTTTCGTCTGCAAGTGATCCCGTTTCATCTACTAATGACCGTTAAACGTTTATTGCATTTGAAGGCTGATAAAATTATCATCCCGCAACGTTCCGATCAGATTATATATATATATATATATACATAGTGGGAGGACTAACTCTTCTGCGAGTGTCCGTCTGGGCTGTTACCACCGCTTTGCTCGTGAAGTCTGCCGCCAAACAGTAGTGTGCAAGCATTACTGTGTTCCGGTTTGATGAGCAGAGTATCCAGTGAAATTACTGGGCTTATGAGACTTAATACCTAATGTCTCAGGGTAACGAGCGCACTGCAGTGCCGCGCAGGCCTTTGTGTTTCAAAGTTCTGGGTGGCACTGCAATTGTTATGGGCCGGCGTTATGCTTACCATCAGGCAAATGACCAGCTCGTCTCGTTACCAAATAAAATTTTAAAAAAATTACCACTTTTCCTCAAGTAGTAACACAATCTAAGAGTCCAAATTCAATGCGACCAAACATGCTTTGTATCACTAGATAAAAAATACAAAATGAATGTAAAAAGAGGTATATTTATGGCTGACAGATATGGTTATGGCTAGTCGACCAAATGTAGGTGGTCGTATGTAAAAAATCATAAGGGGTTAAAATGAGAATCGTTCCTTTCAAGAACAGAAGGAATATAGTGTATCTCTTGACAATAACCCACTTCATTTCTATATAGATCATTTTGAAAGTAAAAAAAAAAACATTTTGTATTTGGTACATTTTTCATTACAATGTGCAAATAAATAGTTTTTTCTATATATTTATGTAAGACAATGCAATATTCACAAGTAAGCACAAAGTTGAAACATAAGGTGTTCAGTCCCATTTGGAGGGGTTTAAAAAATAGTTACGCGGGATATTCTTCCGGAATTATAGCTTAGCTAAGTCAAAGCAAAACCGACTTTATTGCTTTTGGTTACCGTTACTTGTTTAAACTTACGTATACATATATATATTATTCTAGTCACATTTTTTTTGTTGTTTGAAATAGGCTAAAGGCGTACCTTTACGATCACGATCTCACCTGATGTCGACGATGTAGCGCGCTTGCCTAGAAGAAACATATATTCACTCTCGTCTTGAAAGCTCCTAAATTACATGGCTACCGTTTAATTAAAAAGCTACGTAACTGGCAATATACCAGATTTCCATCAATAAAACTAGAACAAGAAGCCTCTCAGAGTCTGAAAATTAATTTCAGTCTGAAAACGACGACATAGCAAGGAAGGTAATGAAGTCATCGGAACTTAATTAGATAATTTTTAAGAAGGAATGGTAGCCTTAAAAACTTTACCGATGTTAATTATATACTTACCCCGTGTAAAATTCACAGGTAGATGAATTAATTAAAGAAGACTGTGAAGTTGTTTATAAATAACCGCTAAAATTAGTTTCTTTTGTAAAACTTGAAACCAATTACGTCGCGAAAATAGGAAATATTTTATTTTGTTTGACTCGTGATTTTTTTACTAATGAAATGTCAAATACCCAAATAGGTTTTAAATGTGGTTTTAAAGGTGACCGCGTTTTTTTTTCTGAACTCTTAATTTTCCGAATTCGTATCTTTTCGACATTCTTAATTAGTAAATTTTTATTTTTCCAAAATTTGAAAACGATTGCTTTGTTAAAAAGTATGTTTTAGTTTTTAGTCTCTGCGTAACCGTCCAATATGAGATCTTAGTAGAGACCACAGACTAGACCTACGGCACAGGCCTCAACATAGATCAGTAATATGTAGCTAGGGCCTCAAGGTCTACGGTAAGGGACGAAAGACCTACAAGAAAGGAGAAAGTATGCTTATGTCGTAGAAGAAAGTATGCGTATTTCGAGGTATTCCAATTTACTGCCGCTCCTCCCAAGAGTACATTATACTTGCCTATGTGAACGAGGCTAATGTTAGATTTATCTCCCGCAGGGTATCATTCGGCAGTTCTAAAGGGTCCATGGTGGAAACCCTGATCTACGAGAGCCCGCTACAGGAGGAACCAGAGAGCAGCCCTCCGCCCAGGGTTCAGGAAACGAGCTTCCCATACACGCCCGTTGAAGACGAGTACGTTATATTCATTTCATGAGTATGTCATTTCAATTTTCATTTGGCCATATTTTGCGAATGATTTGTATTTATTTGCGCTTCTTTTTTCGAATATTGTCGTTGGATCCAAGATGCTTCTATCGAGATTGATTTTTCCTATTAGAACCAATTTTTTAAATATTTGTGTAGTTAGTTATTTAAGTTTTTATACTATTTGATAACGAGACGAGCTGGTCATATACCTGATTGTGAGCATAACACCGACCCATAACAAATGCAGTGCAACTCAAAACTTTGAAACACAAAGACCTGCGCGGCACTGCAGTGCGCTCGTTATCTTGTGACAAGTATTAAGTCTTATAAGCCTAGTTATTTCACTGGGCAACTCTGCTCATCAAACCTGAACACAGTAGTTAAAATATTTTAATATTTATTATTATTTGAAAAAAAAACATAATTAATAATGTACTTAGGTATAGATATTCTTTAAATGATGACATAAGATTTTTAATTAAGCGCAGTTTTTAGGAATAGATATAGTTTACTAATTGCCGCTTGCGGCTTTTCCCGCGTCGTATATAACTTTATAAATTGTAACCTATGTATGTGTTGTTCTGAAGTATAAGATATGTTACTGTAAAGTTTTAAGGTTCAGAATCCGTTTGGTAATTTTTGCTTGAAAGAGTAACAAACTTCCATACATGTTTCCACTAGATCGTCCTAAAACAACACCCGCACGTTATTCCCGCACCGTTGCAATAGGTAAGTATATATAAGAACCAAGTGAATTTAGACACGACCCCGTTCCTTGTATTTCTTACAGTTAATGTTAACAGTACTTAACCATTTAAAGTTCAATTAGATACTTGATCAAACCAACACACTTTAATACTCAGACCAACACCTGAGGTAGTTGGCCTCTCATAAATGTGGCGCCAAAAGTGGGACCCGAACCTAAGGTTTAAAATATTTAAGAGTCTCATGCTCTTAGACTTAGCTAGCCGGCACTCTCTCTCCCATTGCTGCGTTTATCAACATGAAAATAAATAAGTCATCTTGGGTCTGATAAAATTAATTTTCGAGATAATGTGATAGTTTGATAACACAATTTTAATTAAGTAATCTTTTTATAATATCCTGAAGATACCTACTTTCCTTCGAGCATTGTACAGTAGCTTTGAATTTGAAGTAGGTTTTTTTTGTTTATTTTTTTTTCATGTTATTTGGTAACAAGACGAGCTGGTCGTTTGCCTGATAGTAACCATAACGCCGGCCCATAACAATTGCAGTGCCACCCAGAACTTTGAAACACAAAGGCCTGCGTGGCACTGCAGTGCGCTCGTTACCCTGAGACATTAGGTATTAAGTCTCACGAGCCCAGTAATTTCACTGGAAACTCTGCTTATCAAACCGGAACACAGTAATGCTTGCACACTACTGCTTGGCGGCAGACTTCACGAGCAAAGCGGTTTAACTAGGTATATGTCTGTTTTGACAATAAGCTGATAGTAACATCATTTCACGGCAAATATTGATATGTTATTGTTGTTAATGAAAGGTAATGAATATACTATGATCTCTGACCGGAAGTAGATGCCAACTATATTTACTACGTTATTACTTCTAATCAAAATTAGATATGAAGATACATGTACCGAGGAAGAACATTATGATTATGCCTGAAATAGGTAAGTACCTGTAGAAACAAAAACAAGTTCTAAGTATATACCTCTATACCTGTATTATAAGAGTAAATTAGTAGGTGGTAGATGATTTCTAATATTTAGACCCGATTAGAATAATAAAAAGCCTGAACGTGTAATATATAGATATCAAATATTTACACTCAATGCAATGAACAATAATGTAATGGACGTTGTCATTGGAAGTGTTGGAACCGATCCAATTTATTGATAAAGGTTACTCTGAGAAGATTTATTTTTTGCGTAATACACCGGACCGTACTGGCCATATATAGGTACTTGGTACTACACGAACTCTGTCTTGTGATACTCCATGTCTGTCACATAATAAACAAAATTAGATCTGAAACTGTTTACCTACCTAAAAGTGTATTTTTGTTTTGGTTAAGACGCTGGTTAGAGTTAGCTAAATGGAAAATGAACAATGTTCGTGTGATCGGCAGTCCCAATCCTAGTTTAAACTGAAGTTGAAATATTTGCTGTTTAGACTGAAGTTAGTTTACACTGAAGTTCAAAAGTTCCCGCGTAAATTCGTTCAAATCAACGTTTCACGAATCATTCAGTGCTAACTTTGGTCGGAACAAACAAAACAATCGGAAGTTTAAGCTGTATGAACAACAACAGGTCATGAATTAAACCTAGTTCATATTTTAACTTCGGTTTAAAATGGTTGGTGAACTCCCACTGAAAAGAATTAATGTGTTAATTTAAACTCAGCACGTCACTGAAGGCAACGTGTAATAATTTAATGAGGTGCAAGCTAGCTATAGCTTATTATGGCTGCATTTATATTGGGACTTTTTAATGTATTTTCTGATACAGATTCTGATTCATTTTTTTTTTCTGATAAAAAGTACTAATTCTTTTTTGGCCCTGATTGCTAATCCTATTAATAAACGCAGGTTACGGTTTCACTAAGTATTTGTCACCAGATGTAAGTGACGATGGTCAAAGATGATACTTTAACACGTTAGCTGCGGCACCAATTTTTGCAAACTTTCCGTTCCTGCGGCACGAGGTATTATCGGCCCGCACCGAGACCAGACGTTAGGGCGACACGCGGTCTATTAGACCCCACCTCCTTTAACAGACTAAAATCCATTTTCTGGCGCGAAATCAAAGATAAATGAAAATTTTGGTCCTTATCGATATAGACAGTGAATTGATGAACCCTAATGTACCGTCGCCCCGGGATCAGATACCTAGTTTATTAATTATTGGCAAAACAAAATATGGTATCTTATACACCTCGTAACGCACTGAAAAAGGGTAAATTTTCGCTAAGATTAGTGATGAGAAAAATAATATCGACGCAACGACGTTTATCTATTTTTGTGTGAAAGTCTTAATGCGGTTCACAGAATAGAAAAAAAAGAATGTTGTTTTCGCGGCTTGCGTTGCATTTTTACCTTTTTTGTAGTAAAATTTTAAAATGTATCGAATTTCTTCATTAGATTCACTCATTTTGACAGTACGAAAAACAAATGAAAATCACACATTTTCCTAATTTGAATTTGGAATTATGTTCTTTAAAATTTAAACTTTCAATGATACCAAAACCAGCCAGATACAAATAGTATAGCCAAAGAGATTTTATTACAAGTTCATACATACTATAATGCGAAAAGACTTTTTCCCCTACCAACATCTTTCGATAAGGAACCCTAAAAATCGTTAGGTAATCTTTATTTACTTTCAAAACCTAGACAAAGAACTACTGAATTATTAATTAATTACTTACCTGTTTTGTCAACGGCTGCTTTGCGTTTTTTGTGGAGTTTTTCACTACCTACAAAAATATCAATTAAAAAACTTACCTGTTTTGGTTCTGTTTCTGGGTTTTTTAAAATTAACTTCTTCCGACATCGTTTAGACATGTTCGGCGATGTAAAAGGACGTGTTCTCCAATCGACGTGATGCACAACACTAGTCGCGGGAAGCTCGCGTTGGGTGCGGTACGAGGTCCGAGGGGATATGGGACGTTTTAGCCTCGTTCCGCACTGCATTAAAATTATATTAATTCAGTGCGGTACGAGGCCTAAGACATCCGGTACCAAGGTAGGTATACCACCGAGTCCGGGACCATTAGCGCATCTCAAATATACATTTATCTCTTTTCTATACTGGACCAAACCAAAGCTATGCCCTTCGCACGACAGAGATGTTCACGTTTTTCCTTGCCGCACCACAAGGAAGTTGCATGAGGGGTGATTTAGGCCTCGTTTCGCACTTAACGTGTTAAATAACAGGTAATGTTTGGTATTGTTTCCAACTTTTAAAGGGGTTATCTATTAAGAGCATTGCAGTATATACATTATACATGCTCGTATTACAGGTAGGTACTGCTCTCGTAGCCTGGCTCATTGACCTGTTTTGTATGATTACGCTGGGAAAATCGACCAACCGGACCGTGCAAGCTTTGTTGTTGCAGCTAGGTATCTCATTATTTTATACTAGCTTTAAAAATAACAATCTTTCAAGTTTCATATTGAATAAGTATGTACCTACATTGGCTTAGTTCTTCAAAACCTTTCAGGTCAAGATGAAAATTGGTCGCCAAACACTTTCCAATGTGTGGGCAGTCTCACTGGAGAGCCGATCACCGTTCTAGGCTTACTATGACAACACTTATAGGACTATACTTAAACAGGTGTACCTACGTCCACTCTTGACAAACTTTCTTGAGCAATTCACCATTTATATGTAAGTTCTTTTACGCAGTTTAAACAACAATTAATATTTCATTTCATCATCTCATCAAATCTCTACATTTGTTGTCTACAGTTGATAACATTCGGTAAAATTTTCTAATTGAAAGTACAGCCATTGACTAGAGGTAGTCTACTACATTAGCTATCAGGTACTCTCTGCCCTACATAAAATTTAAAGAAAATGACCACTGTCTTTTCTAAGTAGATTTCAATTGTATTGCTGCTATACAGCATGATAACTGCCAACTAGCTAGAGTATTCGTATTACGCATCCAGATTAGTACTTATCTCGATGGTATTACGAGTAGTAAAGCTAAAGGCCTCCACTACTTAATAATAACAATAATAATAAACGCTTACACTCATACCCCCCGCACTAGGATTCCCTGTGTCGCAGGTGGCATGGACACACACAGATACACATCACAAACATCCAAGACCCGAGAACAAACTTTATGCTTACACAAAATCTGCCCCGGCCGGGAATCGAACCCGGGACCCCTCGCTTTGCAGGCAGGGTTACTACCAACTTAGCTACGGAGCCGTCAAAGCTAATGTAGACGTCGTAGGTACTACTGTACTACTACTTACTGTAGACGCTCGAATCGATAGAATGGAATGTAGCGATGAGCTAATTCAATTTTACGTCGTTTGTCTCTCTATATTCGTTCAGGTCATTGCAAGCTGAACTGGCTGCACGGAGCCGCAGTTGCGTAATCGGCACCCGAAGCTAGCGGAACGGGCGGCAGTTGTAGAAAAACTAGGGATGAACGCTCGGCTCAAGCGGTCTGCCTCGACAATGACCGTTGAATAGGTTTATGCCACTATGTTCACTTGAGTGAACAAAGTGGAAATTATAGTGTGTTTATTTCCCCTACATATGAATCATTGCACCTAGGTCATATCACCAATGAATTGATTCGACATAAATAGTGTCATTTGTTCACCTTGGAATTAAATCACCCAGGTGAACAGAGGCAACTTTTTTATTATTCTTCTTCACTTTAATCCCATGCACATTCAAAATGCTTAATACTGAGTAGAATATAATAGTTTCTAGGAATCTAGTTGTACTTGCAATAAAATAGTTTTGTTCAGGAGTCTATGATCTATAGGTATATAGGCATTGAATGGTTTCAGTTAATGTTAAATGTAGTGTTAGGTCCAGAAACGAGACAACTTGGTTTCACGCGTGTATTTTGAATGATAGTTCAATGAGGACTGCTGTCCTTCCCCGCGTCTTCCCTTGCGTAGCGCTGGGAAGACTACGGCGTAGCACTGACTTCCCGGTGACGCTGCTGACGTCATAGCGTAGCACCACACCATGTTCTACCTTTATTTATACAATAGTTACTAGAAAAAAAAACTATTAAATTATTGCTATTGAAACCACTATTCGTTTGTTGATCATGCAACGCCTATACTCGGAGTTGATATTGTTTACAACATTACATGAGACATCAGTTCTTTAGAACTGATGTATGAATAAATATAATGTTGTACGAATGTGCGATCAAACCATCGAGATTTGTGATGGATCAAACGGTCAAACCCATCAACGAAAAAATCCGAAGCCTATGGTCAAACCAGTTTTGTTAGCTGAGTATATGTATATACTTATTAAAATGGTCACAATTATTTTTTATCCTATTCCTGGACCAACATTATTATATACATTTATTTTTTATACCGGCAGTGCTAGCCGTGTGAATTCTTCAGTTCTCACAAGCGTGTGAAAAGAAAGGAAAAAAATGAAAACCACGTTGAAGCATGAAGCCACGCTTGGTGTAGGGTTCCGTATGGTTTGCTACGTGACTTCTAACGGTTAGGGTTACCTACCTACTCTTACTACCTCGTCTAAAAGACGCGTAGCTAGGTATTGCTAAATAACAGTAAACAAAACGTTCCATTGTTCCAAATTGAGGCTGAATTGATTGTTATTTCCGTTTCGATGCCTCCCCCGGGAATTTGATCCGTTCTTACTATAGAATTGCCACGTTCTTTCACGCTACCTGGGATAATGTAGGCAAACAAAACCACAATCGCGTATCTATCCCTAGGTACATTTAACGGACGAGTGGGTACAAAGGGTAGTATTATTATATCGACGATGGAAAACAATAAGGGCGTATCCCGTTAAAAAGTCGTAACTAGACTAAGTATAAGGTATTAATCAGTTTTTTTTTCTGCTTCGATTGGTCTGGGTCTCATATCTCTACGACGACATGAAATTCAAAAATTGGGCATAATTTTGAAAAATGTGCTTAATTTTTTTGGCGTAACTGCCCAAAAAACTGGGAATTTCAACTTTTTAGAGATACAACGAGTAGAAGTTTGTGGGTTTAATAAAACTTTAGTTACGCTGTACCTTTTTATATGCACCGTAGCTGTTACGACCTTCTTGCGGGATGCATTTTTTATACTTAACTGCTTACGACATTTTCACGTATCGTATTTTTTTAGGGATGACGTTTAACCACCAAGATACTACAGTTTTGTGGGTGTTTGGAATCAACCAAAACCATGTTAAAACAATATTACCAGAATCAATATTTTGTACTTTAGGTAGTTAAGACGCATCATAGGTCCCGTCATTTCTAACGGACGCTGTAATGCAAGGTTGTATCCATTTTGCCTCAGTGAAATAATGTTGTGAAAACTTAAAAGTTTATAACGTCTCTAAATCAAGGTATGTAAAGTCTTAATTACCTACTGATAAGAAAATGGATGGATGATTTTAAAGTAAAAAATGACGAGGAAAACAGAATTAAGAAGATTAATGTTTTTAGTGAAGAAATTTATTTAGACGGGAAACTGGTTAAGGAAACTTAGATTAAAGAAGATAAATACGACAGTAGTAGTAAACACGATTCGAATTCCCAAAATATTAATTCTAAGGATAGTGAATGGCTTTCATATATGCTTGCCATTGACACCTGACCTGAGAAAACGAAACGACATTTCTAAATCCAATCTCCAATATCATGGAAACAAAGAAATTAAGTAGGTATCTACTAAAACAGTTGACATCCCACAACTTGGCTTACGCGGCTAACCAAGTAGAAGATTTGGGTACGAGTGAAATTGCACATGAATTTAGTATCATTAACTTCAACAAGCTAATTGATTTTATATTAATGCCAAAATGTTAATGACAATAATTAATCTTTCTTAATCCGTGTTTCTTTTGATCACTTATCGGAAAATAGTTCTCAAGATATCTAAAGCACATTTGATAGCGTACCCCGAACTCCATCTCCTTGACGTGAAACAAGCGACGAATCAGTTACCTACTTACCGAGCTGCCAGCGTGCCCCGAACTCCCATCTCGTCGACCTGTAACAAGAGTCAAAACAGTTACTTAGCTAACTTTCAGCGTACCCCGAACTCCATCTCCTCGACGTGAAACAAGCGACGAATCAGTTACTTACCGAGATGCCAGCGTGCCCCGAACTCCCATCTCCTCGACTTGAAACAAGAGTCAAACCAGTTACTTACCTAACTTTCAGCGTACCCCGAACTCCATCTCCTCGACGTGAAACAAGCGACGAATCAGTTACTTACCGAGCTGCCAGCGTGCCCCGAACTCCCATCTCCTCGACCTGAAACAAGAGTCAAACCAGTTACTTACCTAACTTTCAGCGTACCCCAAACTCCATCTCCTCGACGTGAAACAAGCGACGAATCAGTTACTTACCGAGCTGCCAGCGTGCCCCAAACTCCCATCTCCTCGACCTGAAACAAGAGTCAAACCAGTTACTTACCTAACTTTCAGCGTACCCCAAACTCCATCTCTTCGACCTGAAACAAGCGACGAACAAGTTACTTACAGAGTTGCCAGCGTACCCCGAACTCCATCTCTACGACCTGGAACAATCGACGAACTTATCGAATTGCCAGCGTACCCGAAACTCCATTTCCTCGACCTGAAACCAGTGATGAAATATTTACTTACCGAGCTGCCAGTGTAACCCGAACTCCGTCATCTCGATCTGCAAACAGCGATGAACTAGTTACTTACCGAGCTCCCAAGTACCAGCAAACCCCGTACTCCATCTCCACGATGTGGAACAAGCGACGAAGAACCTCGCGATGTCCCCCGCAGTCCGCAAGATTGTCCTTTACAACAAAATGTTCAAAGCAAAAAACGGCAACCCAAACTAAAGGTTAAGCACACTATAGTACAAAACGATTACTTGAATCTTATACGGACTTTGTTTTTGATAAAGTAGACCGTGCTACTCTATTACTAAATGAAACTTTTTCTTCAGAAGAGCCCGATAGCTGGAATGATTCTGCATAAGATGAGTAAGATGAAAAACCCAAGAAAATAATAAAAGTAAACAACATAAAAATTACATAAGTGCTGACAAAAAGAAACCAAAAAGATAGTAAAATTTTGTCAAAAGTCATACAAATAACAAGCGTATCACAATGGAAGAAAAAGCAATGAAACCAATTCCTCGTACAGTAAATTGTAGTAATCGCTGTAGTGAGATAATAACCTGCTTATTTAGACATTCTGGAAACTCGAAAGCAAGCAAATGTGAAGGGGCTGGATTTGTCACAAATCTTCTTAGTTATTCAGATAACCGAAAAGATTTGTGACAAATCAAGGACTGTAAATAAGCCTGAAGTGCATCGAGACGCAAAGTTGGTTACCTACACATATTTCATAAGCTATATCCCGGAAAAAAGCTTGGTTCTGTGGGAACGCGGGTGAAACCCATGGGCAGAAGCTAGTTTAACATAATCACATCCCACTAATGATGTGTATAACTGCTAGTGCTAAAGTAGAGTAGGTTATTTGTTAAGATGTTTGATTACATTGATTATTATTCTTGCTGTTGTTTTAAGATAGAAGTTTTTAATGTGTACATACCTATTGAAGTCCATTTTCTACTAATTGTGTCATAGGTATTGCCAAATTAAAATACGATTTACCACATAGAATTTATGAAAAGTTCAATAAATTTACGTTCATTAAAGCTTACGACATTTTATTAAGATCATTGAGTTTATAGAGGTTTACATTACGACCCATTTTCTAGCCATTGTACGTATTATGAACACGTTTACACCACGTTCCTGACAGCAAATTAAAACCAAATAGTAGTTACGACCTTTTTGAGGTCACCAATTTTGCTATAATTTTCTGATTTAGTACAAACGTTATGCTAAGATACGACATTTTTGAGTTCTGTAATTTTTGTATGCTATGGTCGTAACTCGAAAAAAACGTATTTCTAGCAATAGGAAATTATTGATTTGTAGACCATTTAATTAAGATTTGTATTTTATAGTTATGGTAAAAAAATTACGTTCACACGACTTACCGTTAAAAAGATATGAATTTTTTTTCCAATTTTTTTCTGTTTTTTGGCTCTGGTGTAAAGTTGGGTTTTCCAGGGTTACGCCCTTATTGTTTTCCGTCGTCGATATGTTCTGTGACAAAGGTTAGGTTCCTATCGTTATAAGTTGGGATAGTCAAACTATTTGTCCACTGTAAAGTGAATGTTCCTACGGGCTACGAGCACAGAATAATTAATAGTGCACTGCGAGTCTTGCGCAGGTACAGAGGTGACAGTGAACAAGAGCGAGAGGAGCGGACTACTATGCGTAAATTCAAGTGCTTATAGGTATAAGATTTCAAAACACTAAGGCGGCCCGTACATCTAATGCGTGATTGATGGATAAGCATCAGTCACGGTTCACGCGAAAACCCTGGAAAAACCACGATGAACCGGAGAATGAAGAAGGGTAATTAGCTGTCTCGCTCGTGCTCGGCTTTAGCTAAAGGTGGTATTCCACTCATCAAATATCTTAGTCCAACGTGCCTACATTTGATCAAAGAAATTGGATGACTTCATCAAGTCACCTAGCAACACCGATATTTGATTAAAGAATATGACAACGATAATAGCAGCTTATAAGATCGAAGTTCCTCCTTTTCTCAAACTACGCAAAATACTGTCCAAAATCTATACAGATAACTAAAGTTGAAGTGTCTGTTTGTAACGTCAATATAACAGTTTTTTTAATAAATGCATATGAAAGTATATACAGTACTTATAACAAAACTACAATTTTTAAAGTCTGCCTGTCTGTTTGTTCCGGCTAACCTTCCAAACGGCTGGACCGATTTTGACGAGACTTTCAATGGCAGATAGATGATATTATGAGGCGTAACTTAGGCTAATTTTATTTTAGAAAAAGAATTGGGGTTCCGTGCCAAAAAAACCCCATGAAATGCAATATCTCCGCGCGGATGAAACGGTAGGGAGTAGCTAGTATGCTATAAAATCTTAGACAAAGATGTTGGGTGACAGGAATGGGCAGATCAAATATAGGACAAAAATATTTGATGAGTTGAATACCACCCTAACAACACTTTTCGCATCAAAGAATAACAATTTGATCTCGCAGCAAGTTTGGCACTTATCATGGTGAGTATATAGAAATTAATAAACAGTCATGTTTTCATTACAATTAGGAACCTATTATTGTACATATTATAATGTAGATAGGTCCTACTTACATGTATGCAAAGCTATAGGAGCGTCTATTTCCGTTACCTTACGAACAGATGTCCTCGTCCCAATAGGTCATAATATGACCTATCTACTTACCATAGACAGATAAAACCATATGGGGTAACCATATAAGGTCATATTTTGACCTATCTGCTTACCATGTAGGTCATTTACCTTAAATCATAAGGTACAGGACAAATATGATTTAAGATACAGGACCACATACAGGCAGACAGGAACTGGAACGCCTAAGATTTTTTCTCTTCGTCTCACTTATCCTGTTAGTGGGATGAACCGTAATATTATTTTACTTTTTGTCTTAGCCTCTTTTATTTATTTATTTTTATTGCATTCATACATTGAACTTATAATTAGACAGGATATAATTATTTATATATTAATAGATTAATTATTTTTGTATAAGTTTAATTTATACATTTATATGCCTCGAAGCACCTAGACAAATAGGTACGCCTACTGTGCTCTACGTGCCTCTAGCATTATAATAATTATAATTCCTTCTTTAATATGGTTTGAATGTAGCGCGTTACGCGATAACGTTATTCCGCTGCCGCTTATAGTGATGTTGCGCGGTCATATCATTACGTCACTGGGCGAGTCCAACTCCGAACCACGAACATCGAACACAGCGAGAGCGAGTGAATAATGCGTGCGCTCTACGTTCGGCACTGGCACTTTTCGTTCGTTCGTACTTCGTTCCATTCCACAATTCTACGGAGCTCCGAGCTGCCGTCACCCGCCACAGAATACATTTACTGTAGGGCCGCCCCGCGCCGCGCGACTTCCGAGATCGAATCGAAGTAGAGTGAGTGGGAAACACTGTTGATGTCTGTTGTGGATTGTAATTTGTAGAGACTAGAGCGTCGAATGGACTGAACTCTCCATCGCTAACTACGCCGATGTTTTTATTCCTTTTTTAAAATTCTACTAAATTAATTGTAAAAGTGAATAGATTCGTGTGCAGTGATCAGTGAAATTTATACAAAGTGAACGCGGAAAAGGTAAAGTATTTACAATCACGTCATACTTGCTAAGTTGCGAAGGGTGTTCCTTCGCCGATAAGTTTCGTTTCTGATTTTGTGGCGACATTGGCGACTGGCGTACTTATGGTAAACGTGTCAGGTTTATAGAGAAATAATTTGCCATCTCACGTTATGTGGTTAGTCTTTGCATCAGTGTCGGAATGCCCTTTCAGAATTTGTGGGTTTGTGTGGATAATTCGGTCACAATGACGTCACGAGAACTGATTTATAAACATAAAACGACTTTCAGTTCCATCCAGCATTCGGGAGCGCAAGGTCATTAGTCGGCTCATGCGAGAAGTAAACATGCATTGGCAATGGTTTTGAAAGCTCTATTTTTAATGTGAGGAGTACCAGCGCGGCTTGAGGACCCGCCCTGCCCCGCCGCGCCGTTGCGGGCATTCTAATTGAACTCATTAATTTTTAACACCTTGGTAGATGTCGGTCGTATTACTGCGTGAGCGTCACACCCTCAGTGTCTGTGTCACTGTAGGTTCATAGCACTGAAATTGTTCCCACACTGTTGTCATAAAACAAACATGTTTTAGTAAACACTATTTGGTAGAGTTCTTGTACTTTCACTACAATAATTATGCAATTTTTTTACTATTACAAACTTTTGTTTTTAAATCTATGTTAAAACAACTTACAATATTTACAGAAGGCGACCTTAATGCTGTTTTTTATTTATAAGGTTTTGTTTAATTTTGTTTTTAATTGAAATGTAAATATTTATTAGTATGTACTTATTAATTATAAAAAAATATTTACACACTAACAGCCATTATTATTAATAAACACTATATAGTATGTATTTGGTTGAATAGTTACACAATGTTTTGTCTCTTTCGATTCAGTTTAAAATTGTCAAAGAACAATAAAGACAAAACATTGCGTAACACTGTTTATTTTATATACAAACTGTCTGTCAGAGTACATTTCGGTGCAAGTCAAAAGCATTGCTTTGCATGTTTATATGAAATTTAACGTGCAAGGCATTATCACACTAGGTCTCTGTCTGGATAAACTTGGTCATGTTTTGATTGTGACCTATGCTAACAACCAACACATTATGAATCGTCAGCTGTAATGACAAATTTCAAACACAAAACATAATGTTCGTAAACACCTACCTACATAGGTATCCATTTTGTGATCCCAAATATTGGAACCGATTAAAACTAAAAACAAACAATCTTGGGAGTTTACTTTATTGTTAGAGATAAAGACAAATGCAGTCTAACTTTTTTACCCAGAGATTGAATATTGGGTTGCAGTAAATTAAAACATATCTTACATTTCTTTACACAACAAGTTTTTATGACATCCGGTCTAACCTGTCATTACTGTCTACAATAATAGTGTGATTACACAGTGATATGTTTCACAATCTTTAGACCCTGATATCACATTGGGATTCCCTCTGTCTTATTTATTCAAAGACCACAATTATTAATACTGAAAATTGTTGCATTATATTCTTGATCTAGTTTAGTTTAACCGCTTATGTGCTGGAATGTCAGATACAACATAAAATCTATTGTTTGTCGCATAGAACCACACTCCAGCATATGTAAAGTTAAAACATTTGTTTTGCACTAGGGATGTGCTTTACTGTAACAGACTGTACCTGGAGAATGTGCACACAGGGGCAGCATGACCCACATTCCACAGCCCACATAGAGATAATATTACTATTGTCAATCAATTAAGCATTGAGGGTGCCATCATTGACATATTGCTGCATCATCATCCTATAAAATTTGTTTGAACATTCCCTGCTCTTTATTTTTATATATATTCTGTTCAAATCTTTATTTAAGTAAGATTAGCTGTGCGTGTGTGTCCTCTATAATTTTGTTGTTATGTTTTTTGTCATTTCTTGTCTCCAAATGTTGTTAGTGTGCTATTTTTACTCAATTTTTTCAGTTGCTTACTTAAAGTACATGTATACTTGCATTAAAATTGTCATACAACATGTCTTATTATACTGTACATCATAAAAAGTTTTAGTAAATTATTATTTGTTTTCTAGTTAGTTTTTTTTCTTAGAAATTGATACATTTATTGTTGCTTTTTCTGCATTTTTCCCATTTTTGACAACATTAAAATCAAATAAGATGGTGTTCAAATCCTAAATTAACAATTAAACAAGTTAATGTAACAAAAGTTACATAAATAATAAAACATGACTGCCCGAGCCTAGAGTCACTCAGTATGATGAATGTAAAGATTCTAACGACCCCATGTACATCCATATCTGTTCAGGCATATAAAAGTTATGGCGGAATAAAGAAACTCATGTAAATGCGTACATATATATATATACATGAACACTAAAATCATTATACTCCTTTTTTGTGCATTTGTGTAAAAACAAACTAGTTAAAAGCTGTTATTTTGACATTAAAACAGACACTTCAATTTTATTTATTTGTATGTATACACAAAAATCTATTCTATAGAATAGGTCCGTGTTTTTATTTTTGTCTAACAACATAACAAATATGGCGGATCACCAACCAAAGGCATAGGCAGAAATCACAAGTTGAATCATGTTGGCGATCATGACATAATTATGTCATTGGTTGGCATCCGCCATATTTATTTTAGACAAGTAAAAAAACACAGACCCTTAGGTAGGTATTTTTATTTTAAATAAAACGCTTGGGAAACAGAATGGCTCATCTCTAACAGGGTACCTATGTAACCTGTTAGCCACCTACCTCTCTATTTAATTACGGCTAAGTAGGTAGCCATACATATTGGCGTCGCTAAATCGCGTCTTGCGCTTGCGCGACAGTTCGAAAGACCTGTTTTCGGTTTGTCCATTGTTTATTTCGTTTCAATTCGTTACTCTACTCTCTCCGAAGAAATGGAGGCCGTAAAGATAAGGAATACGCAGGGCTGGGAGCGGTTCAAACTTTTTTGGAAATAAAAACTTACACGTATTAAGCTGTCAAAACTTAATATTATGTTAGGTATTCTCTAAGGTAAAATAGTAAAAAATAGCCATGTATAAATTGGTTCACTAATTTCACTTGTGATACGCTAATCCACAGCATTAAGAAAAAACCGCTAATCAATAAAATAGGGTGTTATAAAAAATGGAGAGAAATACAAATCTGAGCAAAAGTGCTGCTCTACATCATGGTCATCAAGTTAGATTGCCTACAAGTTGCACGGCAAGTCGGCAACTCATCCTCCTGAGAGTAAAATCGCCTAATATTGAATTATACATGGGAATATTCCATTCAATTTTTTCTTGTGATACATAGTTTAAAAAAGGAACCCGGCGGACAAGTCGGACGATATCAATGCCCAATGCATTTGCTGACAATGTGGCACAACAATGACGGGCTAGTCTACATTGTGTGTGACCTTGGAATCCATGACAATTAAGCTGGCGATGATATCTCTCTATTTTTGCCGTTGAATCATCTGTTAGTAAGGAATGTGTGATGTCAGATTTTTATTCCAACGAGTACGTACTAACTCCTTAATAGTATGAAACAAGTTGTGGGTGTAAATTCTGTAGCGTTGTGTGAGATCAAACAATGTCATTAACGTCTTCATCTTCAATTGAGATGGTAAAATTAAAATAAGTATCTTATATTAGACCTTTTGGATATAATTATGTGGGACGGCACAGACGACCAATTCGTAATGAATTAATTAATTTAGCTTACAAATTAAATTTGAAGTACCTATCTATAATTAGTAAATTATATAGATCTATTATATTATACTCCCGTGCTTGACGTACGTTTCTCATTTAAAGTGATTCACCATTCCGCGGCGCAAGTGCGGATCTTTTTGATCGATAATATTCGATAAAATTAACAGTTCAAATCGATAAAGTGGGTTTTATCGACGTTGTTTATAATTTATCGAACCTCGATACAATCGACAAAAGTTATCGAATAGCTAGGTCGAATCCAAAGAGAATATAGAGCTACTACAATACTTTACGATCATACTTTGGTACTCGCAACATTCGATAAATTTATCGGGATTTTCAAATTTATCGAACCGGCGGCGCGAGTACGGAAGTCGGTTCGATAAATTTATCGAACCGAAAAACTCGACAAATTTATCGAATGTTGCGAGTACCGAAGTCTGATCGTAAAGTATTGTAGTAGCTCTATATTCTCTTTGGATTCGACCTAGCTTTTCGATAACTTTTGTCGATTGTTTCGAGGCTCGATAAATCCCACCTTATCGATTTGAACTGTCAATTTTATCGAATATTATCGAATTTTATCGACCCGAATACATCCGTACTTGCGCCGCGGATTCTGTACTTGTGCTATTATGTTAGTCGGTTATGTAACATAATTCAACTTATGCTCACACATTCCTTTATCACAGCAATTTCCAACAAGTCAAAATGTTAACAAGGTGTGCAGGAGCTAGCTAATAGCGCGTGGGCAGCTAATATAGTCATCTACTAATAAAGGAGGTTCTCGATTGAATCACCTTCAGTTTTAATAACGACGTGCACTGCCACGACCGCTGGCGTGCCATCTCGCAAGGCGAAATGTTGCATAACTTTACATAAAAACAGGTTCTGAATGAACTGATTGTGATGAAATGCTTGTGGCAAAGAATGTCACGCTCTTCGCTTCAACTTGCCGGAACAATTTATCTTCCGAATATCGGATCACAGTCAGATAATTTTATTTCATGTGTACCGCGCGTTGCTTTTCGGTTACTCGCGATCGCAGACTTTACCTATATAATCATATTATTTCTCTGATATCAAAGTGTATTTTGTTGGTTTTCTCATAGCTAGGGCTTCATTTTTACTCTCGAATTGTCGCAATAGCAAAAGTGCTATTGAGTACTACCTATGTAATTTCTTTTGAGAATATTTCGTGAATGAGCGTCGTTTTATCTTACCGTAATTGCATTACCGATATGTTTAAAATCTTTCATGGTCAACAGCCCAACATAGAGTAACTTTCTATATTAATAATTAACGGCTCCGTAGCTAAGTTGGTAGTAACCCTGCCTGCAAAGCGAGGGGTCCCGGGTTCGATTCCCGGCCGGGGCAGATTTTGTGTAAGCATAAAGTTTGTTCTCGGGTCTTGGATGTTTGTGATGTGTATCTGTGTATGTCCATGCCACCTGCGACACAGGGAATCCTAGTGCGGGGGTATGAGTTTGTAAGTGTAAGTGTTTAATTATTTATTTGATGTAAGTAGGTACTTATAATACTCTTAGCCAAGGTTTTATCTGCGTGTCTTTACTTTTTACCACTTCGTATATTCCATTTACGGGTCCAAGGGATTATTTCTTCTTCGAAGGGTGAGTCGGTGCATAGAGTCATTTCTTGCGATCAAAAATGTTAACCAATGCTGTTAAAGCAATAGTTAAAAAGAATAAAAACAAGAGGGTAAAAAGAATATCAGTTGCGAAAAAGTGTGATAACACAATGCTAAGGAAAGTATTCCACTCATCAAATAACTTTGTCCTATGTACATTGTACATTTGATGAAAGGGATGGGATGACTTCATCAAATAACCTAGCAAGACCGATAATTGATCAAAGATAATGACAATAGCAGAACATATTATAGTGGAAGTTCCTCCATTTTCTCAAAGTACGCAAAATTATGTGCAAATTATAACAAGAAATCATGGACAAAGATAGGCATTGGACGAGTGGAATGGGCATCTGTCAAAGATATTTGATAAAATATTAGACATAGAAAATGGACAAATACATTTGATGAGTGGAATACCACCCTATTATCAATTTATCTGTTTGACTACAAGAACAGTAATCTATGATGAACGGGAAATTGCTGATGCTTCATGAATAACAGGAAATAGAAGCTATCTGTAGTTTGAATATGAAACCTTAACCTAAATTAAAATATATAGGTATCTACAGTGCGTGTTCCTATTTGATGATATCTTCATGTGAAACTATCGTATTGAATCGTTCGCCATAAACGCGCAACTTGGTTAATAAATGGCTGATCAACAATAATGCTAATAGGCGCCTGTTACACGGTCAAGCATGGTTGATGGATATCCATCAAACATGGACCATGCACCAACAATAGAAAATCACGATCACCGCTTGACCCATATCGTACCGTATGGTGCTTAGTGGTAATCTTATAGTATCTATAATCATATAATAGTGGCTATAGAGTAAAGTCTTGAAAGAAATAACATTAAAAAAATGCAGTAGCAAAACGACATATTTTAAGTCGCAATTGCTCGTAACTCGGAACGCTTTATAAAATGAAAGCAATTCAACAAAAGAATTTCAACTTTACATCATTTGCCATGACAAAAACATTAGACGGCATTAATTGCCGTCAAATATTTTTGTCAATACTTCGTAATTAATATTTTATAGCAAATTATTTGATAAATTCCTACGTATATTATATTTATGTTTCACGCACCTATAAAAGAATGCGCTATGAGATCATCCCACCATCATGTGGTTAAAATATGTTTGTTTGTATACAATGTACAACATACGGGAAACAGGTTTTTTATACAATTCTAAAATTATGATAGAACCGCGCGCTACCTGTTTCACATTTGTATTGATAAGATAGGATACGTTATCAGTTACATAACACAGGTTCTTAAATCAACTACTTGGCGTTTACCGAAACAATCGGACAGATTATTGAAATTTAAACGAATATGGTCTAATAACCGAAGTAACTACTTACTTCGGTTTTTTTCCATAGACTGTCGTTAGTTTCAATCCTGCAATAATTATACGTTTGAGATTATCGGTGAATGTACACGTAGTGATGGAACCTTAGCACGGTGATAGAGCATAATGCCAAAATCGTAATAAAAAAAAATTGAAAACGCGAAATTTGAAAAATTGGCCACGAGTGCTCATCACACGTAGCACGTAGTTTCAAGTTGTGGCAATCGGCAACTCGCAACTAGTTATTTTCACGATTTTCATATAATTATGAGCGACAGCGCACACGAAGCAACTCTAGTTGCGAGTTTCGGCAATTGGCAACCATTACTGAAAACTTGTAAAAACAGCTAGTTGCAAGAAGCCGATTGCCGCAACTAGAAACACGTGTGCTGAGCGCGAAAGAATTTCTACAGCGGCTCCGGCCACCAGCCAATTTATATATTTCTAAATTTAGCTTGGTCCTTCGACCATATTGTAACTATCGTAAGCAATGTGGTCGAAGACAAAGAGTATGTCGAAGATGAGGTGAGATTTTGGACAAACGCTAACGGAGTTCGCCAAATGTGAAATAACGACATTCACGTGATCGGCAGTTCGATTGATGTCTGCGGCAGTTCAAGAGATAGCTTTAACAGCAATAGTCAAAATTCTATTTAAAAAAAAGCTATATGAACTTTTCATGAGTTAAACCAAGTTAAGTTAAATATAACGCTAGGTACTCTAGAACTTCATAGTTGAACTTCGGTTTAAAATGATTGGTTAACTGCGCCCATGAAGGAGAACGATGGTGAAATAGCTATAAAACGTTACTGTTCATTACTACGCAGTATTGCGTAGGTTCAATAAACTCTGTCCTTACTTCTAGTAAGTACAGAAGTATTAAAACGCAGTAGAAACTGAAAGGTGACATTTTTACGGCCGTGTAATTTAATTATAAGGTTTTCAAAGCAAGCAGTAATAACTCACAGTACCGTAACATCCAGTGCTTGTGTAGCTAATTCAGCAGCTCAAAATTGGCGTTCCGATACACCTGGCGTACCAATGTTAGGGGACTGGTTAATGAGGGAGTTAACTAGGTCGGTCGTCATACTCAGCTGGGCTTCATTGAAAAAAAAAACCAGCGTAACACTAGTTAACCAGTTATGTAATCAAAATGTGTAGTGTCTGGTTTATCACTTATCAAACATCTGATCTTTTGATAAACCGGAATTGTATACATTTTGTTAAAGTTTTTTTATATTCTGTGTATTCTCCCTGCAATACAGATTGCAAATGCAGGTTTGGACTACCTTATTGCTCAGAGCAATCCGTTCAAGATAACAGTAGAATAGAGGACAATAAATGTAACATAAGCGGGCGGTGGTGTATAAAGTGGTTTTATTGGAAATGTAAAAAGGGTTATATCGGCTGGAGAAAGAAAGAAAACATTTATTCAGACAACACTGCACAGGACAACATAATACAGAATAAAAACACGGTGGAAAAAAATAAAAAATAAAAATTAGCCTAAAATAATTAGCCTAAAAATAATGCAGGCACAAATAACACAAAGTAAAGTAGAAAATAACTAAAAATAAACAAAGAAAAATTAGCTTACAAACAATGGACTATGCCTACATTATACTCAGGTTGCTGCAATGTACAGTGATGTCTAAAAAAGAGAATAATCAATGCCGATGCATTCGAAATCTATACAGTCTGAGTTTGAATTGATATGTTAACCCGAAAGGGGGTCAATCTACTCCTGGAAGTCAACAACATTTGTTTTACGAGTTTTTGAAATTCGGAATTTTTCATTCAAGAAATGGCATTTAAAGTTTACACCAAAATTCTACTACAGAACTTCCGGTCAGCCCTAGATCAGCTGAATCACTTGAACTATGTTGAACTTTGTTAAATGATGATGTTGATTAGACTTAAACCACAGAGATATACCATGGTCCTATCATCACTCCCATCCGGGATAACATACCGATTCAAACTCATGTATAAGTTTTAGTTTTATCTAACGACGATTTTTGGGTCTAGCCGCTAGGCCTTGATGGTATTGGAAACTGTCTAGTATTGTACATGGGTGGATGGATAATGATAATAGAGTTAAGGACACAGTGCCAAACGTTGTGGCCAAAATCACAATGAAACTTAAATAAATAGTAGCTGCAGTTATATATAACGTAGATTGCGCTTGCGCCGTTTACATTGAAATACAATGCGTAATTGACTGTGAAGCTCGAATGTTACATATTAGTATGTTATATCCTGTACTATTTTACCTAAACGTAAAGTAATTTATATCTTCGTGATTGACACGCACCACGATTATATTAATTTTGTCGATACCAGTCTATGTAATGACAAACTTTATGGATACCGATTATTTCGTGTGTTGAAACAGAGCTAGTTCTGCTGTGCTATTTGATTTCAAGCTAAACTTATTCACCATGCAAATCTTGTTATATGTCCCAAAGTTATATTGATAAATGGTTAATAGTTTGATATTTGTGTATTTCAGTCAGGAGCGTTCCAAAGTTCGAGTTTCGTTCTACCAAGGGGCGCGGCCGCAGTGCTTGTCCCCTCCTCCAGCCCAGCCGGAGTCGCACGTATACTACGCGACTCTGCTATCTAACGCTGCTCAAGATATGGCTGACCACGCGATGTATAACCGACAAACCAGGTAATAATATCCAGAGCTATAATAGCTCTGGATTAGTTTTGAAGAGATTGTGGGTGGGAGAGACGCGCTGCGGCGCATGTGTCTGTACAGTCTACGATAACCTTTAGTAGTGTGAACAAACTCATAATTGCAAATTCTGGCGAAGTACCACGTTTATGTATACCACGAGAAGGCCGGGATCCCAGCAGTGGGAGCGTAATGAGGCTGACGATGACGTAGCTACAATTTAAAATTTGACTGCTAAGCACCAACTGTTGTTAAAAACCACTTCTCGTCCTAGTATGCTGTGGCATTTTAGATTGTGTCCCTTAACATATATATTTTAAACATCGGCTTGCGAGACATTATCATACTCTCTTGTGCTTAGGTTAGAAGTGACATAGAACTGAATACATGTCTCGATAGACCATCAAACAAACTTTTCGGATGAGAATTCTGGAATGAAAAAAGACAGACGTTCTGTGCGCAGGTGAAAAATCAGTTGGTTTCTTTAGCTTTTTTTTTCTTTTCTTTAGCAATTTGTTTTGTTGGTTTCTTTAGCTTTCTACAAATCGAGAACCGTGACGCCATTATTGATGATTAAATCCCCATTAAGTTTGCCTTGACGGTAATTCGACTTGAACATTACTTTACGTACGTAATTTTGTTCGGATTAATGAAATATCATATACATATAAAGGAAGGAGAAGAAACTTCAGAAAGGCTTCTACGATTACTCGACTCAAAAAGCTAGTTACTTTTTTTAGCTAATTATAAAATAATTGTTAGACAACATCAAATGTAGAATAATAAACAAACCAGTGCACGGGTGTGAAATTTGCTGTTTCCAATCCCGAGTATTTTCAGAACGAAACCGTATCATTTATTATCAGATATAAGTGCGCTAAATAATGATTTGAGCTGCCATTTCCTTACGAGTGATAATTGAATGATAAACATTTCATCGTCAACTTTAGTGTTTTTATAACATTAGCTTCTCGTTTGCCGCCGTAAAACTATAGCTTGGTTTAGTTTATCACCGATGTGGTGATAAACCAAGCAAATGGACAAGGATATCAGTTATGCAAGCATAAACAAAACACCTTCTCTGCGAGTTTAATCAAGGTGCAGGGAAAATTAGTCGTTATTTTTTTTGCACAGGACGAAAACAATACTGGAATTTTTGTTTTTCGTTTTCACTTTGCATGCTTTACTGAATGAACGACTAAATGCATAGTAGATACATAGAAGTATGTTATTTTCACTGAGCAGTTTCGAACGGACAATATCCATTCACAGCGCTGTCTTGGCAGTCGGAGATTTGCCCTTGTGCTGCTTGCATCATACAACCGCGCACACATACACGCCGCATTCGGCAGCCCTATATGAAGAGCAAGAAAATAACATACTTTTCCGTTTCTACTATGCTAAATGTAAGGCCGTAACGTGTGGTATAGGTATATCATATTGTACAGCTAGTTTATATTCTATTGTGTATCTACTTCGAGTAATGATGTCACCTCACACATGTTCTCATGAGCATCAGTGTTAACCATATTACTGCGGTAGCTGTTTTATATAGATATACTCAGTAACTCTGTATATAAAAATATAATTATAGCGCCTGTCTAAGACGCCAATATGTTGTAAAATGAGTCACCATTCTAATTACATCTAATGGTACGCTCGCAGTCTCTTCATGAAGAAGACTAGATGTAAGATCTATGTAAGCGCTACTAAAAACATCTATCTAGGTACAAATCGGTATGTTCCGGCTGATGCACTTGAGAGCCAAGTGCTATTTCTTAACTAAGCGAGTTCGCCACATTCAAACACGGAGTCACATACGACCTACCTTACGATATTGGTCAAACTCTAACTTAACGAGAAGAACAAGTCCATGTAACTAAAGTTACATAAAAATACGCGACTGCCCTAGCCAGTGCCACTCGGTATGATGTAAGGATTCTAACGATTCCCCATACATCCAAATCTGTTCAGGCATTTAAAAGTTATGGTGGTGTTAAGAAACTCACATACATACGTGAACCCTAAAAACATTACACTCGTTTTCATTCAGTCGTGTCAAAATACATAAAATGCATTTATTCCCAGTTGGTACCACCTTCTCCGCCATCACTAGTGGCAGTCGCCACCAGTTTTGGCCATCAGGAATAGACAGTCGCTACTATGAAAAATATACTTAGTCGCACCTAAGAATTCTCCTAGGGTTGGTGAAAACGGGCACTAATGTCCTTCCCTACCTTACATATGTATTACCCTAGCATCCAACCTTAGCATCGTATAAAAAGTCAATAGGAATACATTTCACTCCGCACCCAGTAAAATGTAATCAAACCCATTCTGAGTCTCGAAGAGCAATTGAAAGCGAATATTCTTTATTGTTCCCGCGTAATCATGCGCGTTATGGCTAATCATTGTCGGTGTAGCTGTCCGATACTTTTTGTAGCTTTGTATAACGACGGATCATAATAATCCTACTAATATTATAAATGCGAAAGTGTGTTTGTTGGTTTGTCCATCTTTCACGCAGTAACGGAGCAACGGGTCGACGTGATTTTTGGCGTAGATATAGTTTATGGACCCGAGAGTAACATAGGCTACTTTTTATCCCGGAAAAATGCACGGTTCCTGTGGAAACGCGGGTGAAAACCGCGGGCAGAAGCACTAGCTTCTGCCCACGGTTATATATTAATAACATAATATATATAATATATAGATTTATAGATACTATATGGTACTTTGTTGGCAGTACATGTTATGTCCGTACCTAACAGGGGTACTCACTGACACTTTATTGGTGTTTATTAAATAATACTATCCATGTACCTACACAAAATAAATTTAACGATGGTCTATTATTATTCTGAAATCGGTTCGGTATATAAAGAGTTCTTTGACATCAAACAGAGAGTTAGATGCTGATACGGAAAAATTATAACCCTAATGGTGGCTGCCGCCGCAGACAATTCAAAAGTGGTAAGCCATGTGCTGCCAGTAAACTAAGATCATTGGTTACTGCTTAACTTCAGCATATAAAAGTAAGCTCAACTTCATACAATAGCTATAGTTAGGTATTTTGTACCCGAGCGTGCTTTATCTGCGAATCGCATCATTATACTTGTGATTGTTGGATCGATAGAGGGAGTGGCAAAAGCCTGTTTTATGTCTAGAATATTATCCTTACCTAGTTTCTGTTGCGTTACTGTTTTCCTATACCTATACAAAACTGTGTAGTGGCGCATCAATTTGGGAGCGTCCATTAATTATGTGAGGTGATTTTGGCGATTTTTCGACTACCCCTCTCATTAAGGATGTACGTACTTAACCGTTTCAGGCCATTTCAGCAATGTTTTTTTTTTATAAAATAGTTGGTCAGTATTTTTACAACAACTAACAAGATGCGTCATTGATCCGCAGCACTGAAAGCGGCTGGGACAATCCGTTCCGGCCGGACGGCGACCTGAGCCGCGAGGCTGATGAGATTGTGTCTCTGATCAAAGGAGGGAAGCCTATCACCCCCACGCCCACCGCTCTGCCTCAGCTGGCGGTCGAGGAGAAAGAGGAGAAGACGCATGCGAACAATGTTACCGTGAGTACTTCTACATTCCTTTTCCCTTTACCACTTAAAGCACGGATATTTGTTGAAGCCCTGTGGTCCTCAGATCTTTGTAGTGGTCCATGTGTCCAGATGTCCACAAAGTTATTTATACTTGAGCATCTAGATCTGTAAAGAGATGGAGAAAATCTATTTTTGACTACTGGTGTTTTTGGTCTTTCCAGTTCATTTGTTATGATGTCTCCGAAGTCCAAAGTTATTTGCACATGTAGATTATTTCTGAAGAGGAATAGTTATAAAAACTTTTTCTGACTATTGGACCCATGCTGGTCAGTGTGCTATGTTACCGATAAAGTTGTTGACGCGTGGCTTGTAAATACATGTAAATACACATACACACTTGTAAATACATACATGCAAATGTTTTAATTGATTACACCACGCTAAAGATTTCATTTCAAATTGTGGGGACGCTTCAAACCAAAACTTACGCCAGTCATACACTTGACAGTATACTTGAAGTTTGAGTTTGCATGTGCTGTAAAATTTGAACAAGTGTACCTATTTTAGCACCTTCGTGAGTATAATATAATACTATATGCAATATCATGAACTGCTATCGATAATAATATGAAGGTTAAACTTTTACCAGTTCATTACTCTCTACCTCGCTGCCACTTATGAAAGGTACATAGACGGTTCAATAGATCCGGTGAGTGTGCGATGGAATTACATAGCTTAATTGTTTCAAATCTATTCTATCAACGGACGACCAGACGCTCAGCAATGCGCCACCCTTTTATAGTTGATATCCCTCCTAGGCGCACTAAGCGTTTTGCTTCAACCTTTAAAACACGCACTGCCAAGGAGTGGAATTCGTTGCCAGCGTCTATTTCCCCATAAATATAATTTGGGAGACTTCAAAGCGAGCGTGAACAGAT
This sequence comes from Crocallis elinguaria, assembly GCA_907269065.1. Classification (NCBI taxonomy): domain Eukaryota; kingdom Metazoa; phylum Arthropoda; class Insecta; order Lepidoptera; family Geometridae; genus Crocallis; species Crocallis elinguaria. Next base: position 12,242,095 of record OU026077.1, read on the forward strand.
ATCGTCTAGGCAATCATGCTGCACTTTCGACCGCGTCGTCACTTACCATCAGGCAGGCAAACGTGAGCCTATCTAATAAATAAATAAAATGACTCGACGGCCGTGAAACGACGATCCCTGAGTTGTAATGAAGTCTCCGGCTGATGTACCATTCGACCCGTTTAAAAATTATCAACAACTGATTCAAACTGTGTTATCACTAAAAACATCTTTTAGTCGCCTGTTTTCTAGACGACTGTCGATACTATCGTTTCATGCCTAGACCTAATTTTAGTTTCGCTCTCTCTCTCTCTCTCTCTCTCTCTCTCTCTCTCTCTCTCTCTCTCTCTCTCTCTCTCTCTCTCTCTCTTTCCAATACACAACATGAGAAAGAGATGGAAGATGTCTCTAAGATCTAAATTTAGTTTTAGGGCTGTCAAATATCTTCCATCCTTGATAAATTAATCGCCACAAAATTCGTTGCCGTTAAATTTACACCAAGCACAAGCAAGTGGATTCATTTGACAGGTCTAAAATATATTCCAACTCTTTCTCATGCTCTCTTTTAGAAAGAGAGATTGAAACCAACAATTTCTAAAGATCTGAAAATGATCACAAATGTGTACAACAGAATGGACTTAAATAATAGTTAACACTACTTAAACAAGATTTGTGGTTGTTCACTTGTGCCTTAGTCGCGCGACTAAGGCATATTTAGGGGTTAGACGTTGTTTATCACATGTGTAGAGTTCGCTGACTTGTGTAAGACCGTAAACGTCTCAGTTGCAGGCAAACGCTCCGCCCTCGCCTCCGCAAACCAAGACCGCGAGCCCCGTGCAACAGAGCACACCTAAAGCCATGAACGGTACGAAGAACGGCGCAGCAGTACCGGAAGCACGCCCGGGACAGGTGGAGGTCCAGCGCACCGTGCCCCAAGAGCCGCAGCAGCCGGAACACGTCACCATCAAGAAGAAACCCAAGTGCAAGTGCTGCGTCATCCAGTAAACACAAACCTGCCAAGCTTACACGCGGCGATTGTGAATGACATACTGGCTCGTATTATTTTAGAGAGCAGTTACATCGGTTTTGGTGATTATTCAGCGTCTAGCGTACGGTGTGACCATTTCGTTTTGGCTCCGCCTTGGTTGTTGTCACATCTAATAGTGTTACCACAAAAAAAACACTTTTAGACGCCTGTTTAGCTAGACAGTGTCTAAAGAGAAACGTCAAAAATGATTACAAATATCACAACAGAATTGTGTTAGAAAACGGTTAGACCCTAGTTAAATCAGGATTTCATATTTAAACACGCGACTAGTGCATGTTTATGAGTTAAACACTGTTTAACACAGACTTAAAGTGTGTTTAATTTTTTTGTGGTAAGACCGTAAACATACTAATTTCATATTGTTTCAAAAACCTAAACAGCTAAATGAAAATTGTTGAGCTCTAAGATTATATTTCTGGTAGGAACTACCTCTTAGCGTTGCTTAATTCTACAGCAGGTCAGGTAAAGGATACATGACATTTTGAATGTTTGTATACTGTGCGTTTACTGTGACCGATAGCTAAGCAATGCCACATTTTTTCTGGAATATAAGGACGGAAAGTTTAGACAGTAACTTTCAGAAATACGCACTTTTCTATTGGGCATCGCTTAGCATGCTGTAGAATTGACAGGTTATAGGTTATAGCTATTACAACTCCCGTTAACTCCTGAGACTATCAAATAAATATATCCTTAGTGGACATTCCCAACTGCTAGTGTTATAGTTAGATGGAACAACAAACCTATCACCCTAACAGGTGTTTTATACACATCTTCTAGAATTCATAGAGCGAGTATAAGTAATACAACAGTTATAGCCTGTCCAGAAAGTCAACCGACACCTAGTTAACGACAGTGGCAGTCAGTGACCCTTAGCAGTACAAACCACATGTGAATGCATGTCTTATCTTTTTTTTGGATAGTAGTAATATAATTGGGTTTTACTGGCTGCAACTATCGAATTACTTCACCTTCCGTTTAGCTCCGCATGTTAGCTGTGACATTATACATAGGGTCAGACCACAAAAAAAAAACATTTTTAGTCGCCAGTTTAGCTAGACAGCGTCTAAAGATAAACGTCAAAAACGATTAGAAATGTCACAACAGAATTGTTTTAGACCACTGTTAGACACTACTTAAATCAGGATTTGTGGTTGCTCATATTTAATCACACGACTAAGGCATGTTTAGGCGTTAAACAGTGATTAACACAGGCTCAATGTGGTTTTAATTTGTTTGTGGTCAGACCCCCAAATGTCTATTGCTGTTTTAATATTATACGAGTCGCTATGCTTCCTGAATAAGTTTTCAGTATACTACTTGCCTTTGTTTCAGTCTCACTCTTTAAATCTTTGTAAAAGAATTACAGAATGAAAGCATTGTCGCTATGAGACTAGCGCCCTTATTCATAAGCTCAATAAGATAATCTGTGTTTTAACGTGCTCTGTCAACTTCTCGTTGACGGAAATTGTTACACGTGAAAACGAGACAAAACGCTGTCTAGTAATTAAGTAAGTTACGGAACGTTTATGAATAAGGGCTTAAGTGTAAAAAAGCAATGTGGGAAGAGAAATCCATGTCAAGTTTTATTTGAAGCAGTTCATGATATTTGTGTCGCGTCACAGCAAGCATGCCACAGTTTCCTGACCCGTTGATGACGTCACTCTGTCTAATCCCGGGCCGTTTGTGTTAATTTCTTCTGCAGTTTGTCGTTCACGGTCGCTGTCCTCTTCTCCGCTGCATAGGCCACGGTGTTTACTCGGTGCTATATCATTTTCAAACCTTACATCTTACCGACATGCCTACTTATGTGTTCAAAGCACTGTTTACAAAGTGCATCGCGAATTTGCTACGTATTTCTTTCGTGAAATTCCACACAATCTAATTCGCCTGTAGCACGGCATTTCATATTTCATTTTTTATCTGTTATATTTTATATTAAGAATGTTTTTGATAATTTTATGTGCTAAGTTTTTATTCACATTTTAGGGTACAAACGTGAAAGTATTTATTTTCGTTTAGCTAGTCCGAAGGGAAATTATTTTGGAAGTTATATAAGATGCAGAGGTAGAAATATTGTTCAGCTATCATTGTGGATTCAGCGCTCTGTGCAAATGAGGAAAAACAAAAAGAGAATCTCAGGAACTACTAGAGCTGACTAGAGATTAACTTGGAATGTACCATGTCAGTCATTGAAATTACAAATAAAGTGGGGAACCAGCAGCCTGGTTTGTTTTAAATAAATTGACATAAATATATTATCATTGAAATAATATTTACTTTAAAAATGTTACTTTTAAAGTTGAATCTGTGTTGAATAATGTTAAATTACATAATTTAAATGTATATTTTTATATCTTTATTTATATGAAAACAACAAAGTATTATGAATCATGCAGAGTAGCTAAAATAGATTCGAATGATATCAATGACCGTTATAGATGAATGCATCAGATATATTTTGTGGATGTTGTGACTCTTGGAAGCTGTTGAAGAATCACTGTTAAAATATTAACTAAAAGGAAAATCATATCCATATACTCGTACATAGAATATTGTCAACTTTTAACTGTTGGTTACATTAGTAAATATGATATATAACAACACACATTTAATAATACATACACATTTTACTATTATTTCTGCTCGGAAATGAAAGAATTATAGTTCACCAGCCATTATAGCGCCCGCGTATGTAAAATAATAATTTATGATTAAATTAATCTTGAATGTATGTCAATAAAATACTTATATGTTATTCAACAGCGTTCAAGGGTGGTCCTAATAGATAAATACCTTTATATTACGTGTAGTTAAATGTAACTGTTGTTAGTTTTAAACGTAGCTTCCTACATACAGACACGCTTGCGTCCAGTAGAAATGAAATCAAATTCAACAATTTTCGCAATAAAATAAACAGATCAGACATTATGAAGAACGGACCTATTTCATTATTTATTAATATTGATCGCAAAATAGTTTTCATCTATTGGGGAATTGCAGTGACCACTGTCTTTTAGCACTGCAACCCCAACTGGGATAATTGTAATGTATGTTCGTGTGTGTGATTCCAATTTAACCGCTTCTTCCTACTGTCTCTTCTGTTCTCTTCTTTATGTATCGTATCAGTTAACGTGATCCATACGAGCCTATTGAAGTTTTGTAATAGTTCCAATATAAGACTGTATTTGTTCGCTTATGATTCTCGGGCGCTTTACTAACGCATTCGACTAGTGACGAATTGAGGCGGTCAGCGTTATAAACAACTTAATGCGTTATTTGTTTATAACGCTCGGCAGGCAGGAAAGTGATATGGTTCTAATGCGATAATAAGCTTAGTGAAGCTGGATACTTTTAATAATCTTACAAAAATATAACCAGCTATTTTCCTCTACGATTTTGGATAAGCTGAAATGTAATAAAAGCAGAGAAAAATGTAGGTGCGGAATGGTCATAACTCATATTATGTGTATAGAATCGGTCGGGAATAAGTCCCTTCTAAGAGAAATAGCTTTGATAAGGTAGCTAGGTGTAATTAGTGAGGTCAATAGTTAGGGTGTCTGCATTACTTTGTTATTAAACAGATAAATTATTTTTGACTTTGTTTAGGTTTTGTATGAGTAGGGTGGCGCTTGCGTCGTGGATCGCGCAGATCCGATTATTAAAATGACACAATCTCGTGAGAAATAGATTCAGGAGTGTGGTAGGTAAGCATTATCGTGCAAGGTCAGGCAATACTAAATGGCCTGAGGAGAATTGGAAATTGAACGAGTGTTTAGTTTAGCGCTTCACTGTTGTTATTTTTTCTAATAATTTCGTGCGTTGCTCTGGATTTTGGCTTGAATCGTCAGGCTATCGTAATGGTTTTCATTAGTCGATTAATTTCACGTTAATCAGCAGAATGGAACTCATTGCGTGTGTCTGTTGACGATGCGGCACAGGATTGCTCGCGGTGTAGAAAAACCACACGTTGGCTTTGCATAATTTTTTCATTACTAGGTGGTAAATGGCTTCGTAACAATGCCATTGAGTTAAAAACCGTTTCAATAGTTTTCAAATACATAGCATGATAGATTTCACTATATACTTTAATAAGTGCACTAATTGTACTGTTGTCATCGTATAAAGTCGTATACTATATATACCTATTAAAATAGTCTAATGCGTTCACATCTTTCTCAAAGATATGCCAGAATATCTTACGCATTTCACACCCAACTTTGCATTCTTAATAAATCTCATTGTTCACTTATGCCCTCAAATTATACGATAGTGCTTGTTGATGTCTTGTTATAAGTACTTTATTAGATACATCATATTTATAAGTGCGTTTAGTTGGGCACAAAATTACGTTCTTGGTGTCATTATTTATGCGGAGAGATACAGACTGTGTACCTACTTACTGCGGCGCAAGTACGGAAGTCGATTCGATAAATTTGTCGAACCGAAAAACTCGATAAATTTATCGAATGTTGCGAGTACCGAAGTCTGATCGTAAAGTATTGTAGTAGCACTATATTCTCTTTGGATTCGACCTAGCTATTCGATAACTTTTGTCGAAAGTATCGAGGTTCGATAAAAGTCGATAACACCCACTTTATCGATTTGAACTGTCAATTTTATCGAATTTTATCGATCAAAAAGATCCGTACTTGCGCCGCTGGCCTGAATCAGTACTGCATTATTTGCATTGTGTTAGGTGCTAAGATAAACGACAAATCGAAATAGTAATCATAGTTTTTATTTAACACCCATATTGTGAACCATATCCTTGTCACGAATAGGTACAGTTGTATCTCTCTTGAAGTAATGTAGAATGTACTGTATGTATAATTATGCTGTTAGAATACCTGTGTCTCATGTTAGTGAAAGTATGTTCCTTAATGGTTTTTTATTTTTAAGTAAAATACTGGCATTAAGGTCCTATAATTTCAAATCATAGATGTTCAAATCGTGCAACAAGCTTTGGTGGTAAAATTTGTTAGTAAAATCGTCTATATTAATATTATATGTACCTATTGATTTAATCCAGTCTAAATTAGATAATACATATTGTTCTTATTTCCAATGTTATTACCTACCTAGCTATTATGTGTAATAAAAAACTAAAATGACATTATATTTGTATAAAATCTTTACTTTCTATTAAGTATATTATTGTCAATCAATAAATATGTACAAATCGATGACATTGTAATTATTATTTATATTAAATCTTTAAAGGCGCTTTGGTAGTTTTTTTTATACTAGATATTGTATGGTATACTACATACAGCTGTTTGTTTGCCTGATGGTAAGCATAACACCAGCCCATGACAACATACTACTCCTAATTAGACAAAGATCTAAAAAGTCTAAATAAATTTAATGAAATGTGGGCTGCTAGTTTCAAAATAAAGATTAAAATTCTACCCATTAGGTTGATGACTATTACAGTGAGGGAAATCAGTGAGAAAACAAATCTAACGGCCCAACTCTTTGCCCGAGTGTTTCCTGATTGTTATAACCTGGGTTTCTTCAACTCCAGAGTGAACAGGTCTCTTCTAGGTAAGCGTGCGACATCATCGACCGCATCGTCACTTACCACCAGGTGAGATAGTGGTCAAGCGCAAGCCTATAACATATATGTTTAAACTATATAGTATATATATATAAAAAAAATCTACACCATAAGTTAGGACCACAGGATTAAGAAGGCAGGAGTCAGAACATATCTAGTTAGTTGTCTTTCCACCACACACACGGGAACAATAACAAAATCGTCTATTCCCAGTTGCCACCACTGGTGGCTGATTATTAGTATCACGATCAAGAGGCAGACTGAAGCGCGAGGATGATTTAATAATAAGATGTGAATAATCTGAACCTACCTATCATTATGTTCTGTGAATAAGTGTTGGAAATTTGGAATGATATTTCACCTCAAGTCCTACTTACATCAGTGATTTTCTTTACTAATTAACGAAAGCTAGTACCATAAAATAGGGTTAGATTGATTAGTTTTAAAATACAAATGGTATCATGTAATGACGACTCGGTTAATACATTTTTTGTCACACGTAAAAAGTTTAGGACTTGTACTTTCAGTGAAAAAAAAAATTATGCTTATCAACTCTATACAAATGATTTGATTGACCCCATTTTTTGATGGCAAAGCATAACCGTTAGGTCCATAAAGAAAAAATATTATTACTGAGTTCATAAATATTTAAATTATAGGACCTCAAAGTTAATTGGAGTGTGTTTGATTATAGGGGCGAATTTGATAAACTATTTAGAAATATCTGGATCTTCTAAAATATAACTAGTTTTAGGGAAATATAGATCATATGTATGTAATTAATAAACACAAATATTAAAAAAGAAATGTTTGAATAGGTATCCGTTTTTCAACTGTGTAATATCAAAATAGATGGTTATAACATCATTATTTCGATGGCCCTATTTCAATTTGGTGGTCCAAACCTATTGATGCTAAATGACAAAAGAGGGGATTCATTAACTCCACAACAAACTGGTAGTCTGCACCATCAAACAGGTCACAGCTATTGAATTACTCTACTCCTCAATAATTATGTTCTTACAAGCCTGGAACTGTGTGAAAATGAAGTCTGAGTAGGTATACTGACTCCAGACTTTTAGAGCAATAATTGAGTTGAGAGTGAGCCTTATTTGATATTATCTACATTCTACATTCTACATGTTGAAGAGGGTTTTGTAAATAAGAGACTTACAACAATTCAAAATTTCAGGCATTTATTATTCTTCCTTAACTTAACTACTCACAATAACCAATATGATAGTTGAATATAATAAGTATGTAATTAATTTTTCTCATTGTCTGTGTATGCACACAGACAGTAATTATTGTGATAAATACCAAAACAAACCTACCACCTACCTACCAGGTTTGTTTACTTTAAGAATGTTGTTCTAATATTTTCAAATTGCAAAAATTTAAGTAAATAAATTATTCCATTTTTGTATCTATCAATGCAATACCATTGTCATTTACTGTGCCTCCAAATACTACAACATACAATGATGCAATAGGAATACTTTCCCAAATTGTTTTGATCCACTTATCAATAGTTTTAACCTTTTCTTCTTCATCATCTTCACTTAGATCCAATTTCAAGTGTGCCATGTTAAAATTAAAGTCATTAACATCTTCTGAGAGAGTGGAGATCACCTCTTCATTATTATTAACAGTTTTTAATGTTACTTCCCGTGGAATTAATTTGATGTGTTGAGCCGGTGAAGTTTCCTTGGCTTGAGAAAAATAGGTACAGTACTCACCTGTAACATTATCACATCCAACCACTATAGAAGTTTCCTTCTTTTCTGTTCTACGGTCAAAAAAGGATAATGAATTCCCACCTGTAGTCATCATTTTTGTGACCATTTTTTTGTAGTTTTCTCTCTTAGTGTGGACTGCATCACCGTAAACAGTAGATTCTCTTAGTTTTAGCTGAACTAATTTTAATGCAGTGATTGAGTCTTCCTTAGAACAATGTCCCTTTTTATCTGCCTGGATATGTTGATGTAGAAACTCATAAGCAAAAGTTTTGAGTTTTGACTTACTACATCTAACACCGGTGAAATTAAATATTAAGCTTGTATCTATGACATAAGGATGCATCATTTTAAGAGCATGAAGATCTGCATTTAGAGACTGACCTATTAATATTGCATCTGCTGGTAAAATTTCTTTCAAATCATTCTGGACTTCTGCAAGCCTTTTCGTTACATTCTCTAGAATAGCTTTTGTGATTCCAGAGTACTTAGTGTAATAATTTTTGATATCATTGTATGGTTTCACAAGTGTTTCATACACAACTTCATGTTTTTCATTAACAACTGTGACTCGAGTTAACTCTGAACCAGCAATAGTTTCGCACATTTCACAGTCCAGCCCAAATAATGGTGACTCAGCGGTTACTGGTTTGTATTTGTCTTTTGTCAAAACATAATCTGAACGGGTATTTATTAGTTTTCTTTTCAGAGGCATTGGATATTGTTCATCTAACATTTGCCAAGCTGGACATACCAGTTGAGTTCTAGAAAATTTGTCTGCACTAGGGTTTTCTATATTTTCTTGAACTTCATTTTCAATCGGAAAAATAGCTTTTATCATAGCCATTAAGTCTCTCTTCTCTTCAAGTGCTAAATTAAAGCTTCCATATTTTTGAATAATGATCTCCTTTTCAACTTCACACAATGGCACTAATGCAAGCTCTGGAATTAGAGAGCCATTATAAACAGAAGGAGTTATTATTTCAACACAATGGCTTAAATTCTTCTTTGCATTATCAAATTCATTTGAGTATTTTATCCAATGGTGAATAGAAACTCCTTCTAGTATGAGGCAAGTAGTTTGTTGGATACATTTTATTTTACTTATAATATACCATCGAGGAGGTATTGCCAAGTTCTGATTTCCCAGCAAAGAATGCAGCAATAAATGTTGTATATCAGTTAGCAACAGGGGGACTCTGCTATATTCAGAATATGACAAAGATGCTATAGCTCCTTTACGGCTTAAACTAAATTTTGGTGAAGGCCCCGTCAATACCTCAATACTATGCTTTGTTTCACTCCTTTCTACTTTAACACTAAGCAAAGTTTCCAAAGTGTCTATACCTGTATGACAAGCAAAGTTTATATAAGTAGGTTACCCAATAACACAAGGTTATTATTGTTCATTGAAGATTTGTAGTTGTTAATATTTAAACATGTGTCTAAGAGTTAGATGCATTTTAACACATGTTTAGGGTGTGATTAAATATTATGTGCAAAGAATAATTAGTGTTACTAAAAAAAAACATTTTTGTTGCTTGTTTAGCTAGACAGCATCTTCAGATAAACATCAAAAATTATTAGAAATGTCACAACAGAATTGTGTTAGACAATGGTTAAACACTACTTAAATCAGGATTTGTGGTTGCTCATATTTAATCGCGCAACTAAGACATGTTTAGGCGTTAAACAGTGATTAACACAGGTTTAACATGTGTTTAATTTTTTTGTGGTAAGAGTTGTACCATAAAAAAATTTGTGATTAAATACATCCTAAACCTGTATTAAACAGCGTTTAACTCCTAAAATTGCCTTAGTCGTATGTTTAAATATTATGAGCAACCACAAATCTTGATCTATCTAGTGTCTAGCCATTGTCTAACTCCATTCAGTTGTGACATTTCTAATCATTTCAGATGTTTATCTTTAGACACTGTCTAGCTAAACAGGCGACTAAGTTTTTTTTGTGGTAACAAGTGTTTTGATGTGGCCAGTTTGACCGGTAAGTTAAAAAATGTAGGTAGGTACCTAATATAAAATAATAAACTTACTTTGTTCACAGCGACGCTTTTTAGGCGACGGTGGTCCATCTATATCAGCCATTTTAGAAGTCTTAAAGTCCTAAGGATTATTTTTCTTTAACAGTACTTATACTCGTATTATGTATGTATTACCTACATAGTAAAACTTTTAAATAATAATTCGATCTAATCTAACATATTTATTACTGATCTGTGAATTCGATTCACGTCACAGATTAATATATAATCACTATATAATTAGTGGTTACTGGTTAATATCACAGACTACTTAGAGCATAGAGGTAGTTAATATGTAGCTCTATCTAATTCACTTTCACGCGTTGACAGATGGTGTGTTGCCACTTTTTGAGGAAAATTTAATAGTAACGTGAAATTATCACTTACTTATTATGAATTAGTTTTAAGTTTATTCGATCAATGAGTAATTTCAAACACGAAAATTATAGTTTTTCATTGGTAATAAAAATCATTCCTTTACTCAACATCAACCACATCGTGTTATCCTACTTAATCCTTCTTAATTATATAAATGCGAAAGTGTGTTTGTTGATTTGTCCTTCTCTCACGGAGTAAGAGAGCAACGAATCGACGTGATTTTTGACATAGATATAGTTTATGGATCGGAGAGTAACGTTCCATGGTTCTTGTGGGAAAGTGGGTAAAAACTACTGGTTACTACTGGTGGCTTCATCTAACTTAAAGCTCGGTGACTGCGACACGGTTATAGATTTCTTAACCAGTCATTTAGGTCCTCTGACAACCCTAAGTCAGTAGCAGTATAGTTCATTGCCTCATTTATAATGCGGGTTTTTTCATTCCCGTCATACTTTTTCTTTGCCGTCTTCTACTAAATGAACCAGAACATATTCTTACTCAGCTATTCCTCAATTTCATATTCATTTTCATATTCATTTATTTCGCATAACTAAGTGTATGTACAAAGGTCTTATTCTACTTATTTGAGATCTTATAACTTAGTAGCCCTTTTCAGGCATCGCAAAGATGGTTATAGCGACAGCTAAAGCTTAAAAATTAAAATTAAAAGTAAATGGCACATACCTACTATAAAAATATTAAAATTAAAATTAAATGCTAGTCTTATTTAAAGGAAACCCTACATAAATTTATTTTTGCTGTATTCAAAATATTCGTCAATTGAGTAGAAACATTTGACAGTTAGGAATTTTTTTAGTTTATTATTAAATGCGTTTAGTTTTGTTTCATTTTTAATTTCTGTGGGTAATTTATTATATATTTTGACTGCCATGTAATATGGGCTATGGTTCAACATTTTTATTCTAGAATATGGTAAATATAATCTATTTTTGTGTCTAGTATTTACATTGTGAGTCTCCTCTACTTTCATGAAAGTACTATTGTTTTTGTGTACAAAAGTGCATAAATCTTGGATGTATATAGATGGTAGTGTTAATATTTTATATTTGGTAAAGTAGGGTCTACAACTTTCTTTACGTAACGCTTTATTTATCAACGATAACTCCTCCATTTCAGCGTGAGCACTTTCTAGTTGCATTTTCAAAGATTCTACAAGCTTCTTTTAGTTTTCGTTGAAGTCGGTGGACAAGTCAGGTAGACTTGGCGCTCTACGCTCTAATATCTCATAGTGTTGAAATAAAAGACTAGTTGATGGAATCATCCGACATTCTCCTTCTTTGAGTTCAAGTGATATAACTGAATCAGATTGATATTACTTATTGCTGTATCCATTATGTACGATGTAGTAAGTAATTTAACTTATAATCCATAAAGTTAACTGTGGTTGGAACAATAAATTGTCGATTAGCTAAGTCATGAAATTGTTAGAGTGCATTACCAATACCAATATTATTCTTTGTTATGACAACACGTCATAAAAATCAAAATAATTATTTTGTTTAAAGGTATTCTGAAATAAATTTTATGTATAGTCACTCATCCTTGGTGCAGCATTTTCTTAGTGATTGCTTTGAATTGTTACCCCAGTAATCCAAGTTTGCGTTATGATTTGTTCGTGGTATTTTAATTTATTTAAATCAATAGGTCATTACACTACAGTTATTTATACGCGTTTAGCGAAATTATGCAGGTATGTTTCTTATTATACAAATTACTAATAGTATTTATTTACGAATGCTTGTTGATCAGGTTTACAATTGTTTAATCATTTATACAGCAAAATAGCTATATAATAACATTTAAATGTAATAATTACAGATTCAATGTTTACGGTTCGGCAGTCCGAAGTGGCTCAGACGGAGGCCTAAACGGTCTTACTCCCCAACATTTCTGCTCAGCGGCGCAAGTACGGATCTTTTTGATCGATAAAATTGATAGTTCAAATCGATAAAGTGGGTTTTATCGACTTTTTATATAATTTATCGAACCTCGATACAACCGACAAAAGTTATCGAATAGCTAGGTCGAATCCAAAGAGAATATATGAGCTACTACAATACCTTACGATCAGACTTCGGTACTCGCAACATTTGATAAATTTATCGGGTTTTTCGATTCGACAAATTTATCAAAACAACTTCCGTACTTGCGCCGCTGTTCTGCATAGACAGTTTAGTAAACCGGATGTTGTTAGGGCGGGTTAACAGCGACGTCACCGAAATTTTATATTGGACTAATTTATGTGCCCTTATCAAAAAAGATGGCGGCTATTGAAGTAGGAACCATATACCGTCGCCTCGCGGCTAAAGTCAGCTGTAGGAAAAAGGTTGCTTCTTTGAGCAATCTTTTTCACCCAACACAGCTCGGCTTTAGTTCTCGTGGTAGCTGTGAGTCTGCAGTACATTCGGTTCGTACATTTTTAGATAAAAATTGTGGTGAGGTGCTAAAGATGGATAAAACATTTTTAATTCAGTAGACTGAGGCGCCCTCTTGACACAAGTGAATGATAAAATTCTTGAACTTTATAGCTTTTTCTTTTAATGCTACGGCAATCCTTCCAAATTCAGTTATCGAAACAATGTAATATATTATTCACCGTCGGGTGTCAGCAGGGTGACCGTAGACAGAGAAAGGTCTACGAGGGTGACCAGAGGGTCAAGACCAAGAGTGGTCCGGCCATTTTTTGCCTTGCCTGCCATCTGATAATTCAACGTCTCCAGTCCAAGCTTAATGTTTGGTACTTGAATGACGGGACTCTAGGAGGCGATATGAACACTGTTCTGAATGATTTGCGAATTTTGCCCTCATCTCTCCAAATCTGTTTATCCACATATTTATTTATTTAATACTTTATTACACAAAGGAAATGTACAAAAGGAGGACTTAATACTATTCAGTAATAACGTGACTACCGCAAAACAAAATGTTTCGTAAGTGTAGTGTTCCAATTTGTGATAGCAGACGACAGGGCGTTAAGGGGCAGAATCCGGCGCGCCGCTATCTCGCTCGCGCATCTTAGCATTTTTGAAGATAAATAATCACTTAATATAATTATGAAAAATCGCACTCGGTGAAATTGCTGGCATTAACATTACAAAGGTACGGCAAAAGTATCATTTTGATCCGATCAAGTTTTCATACATGAAAATGGGCAAAACATAAAATCCCATTTTTAGGTTTGAAAACCTGAATGGAACAAAATGAAATTTTTGTGTAACCTTTGTAATGTCATTGTCAGCAATTTCACCGAATGCGATTTTTCATAATTATATTAAGTGATTGTTTATCTTCAAAAATGTTGAGATGCGCGAGGGAGATAGCGGCGCGCCGGATTCTGCCCCTTAAATTACATAGAATTCCTGTGAAAGCACGGTACCAGTGGTTAAAATGTGTTAACTAGGAAAAAGTTTTTATTTATTGAACGAATGGACAGTGTCATACAAAGTGTAATACTGTTTGTGGGCCATAAACACTATATTCACAACTATATTATCTAACATTGTATAGTGACGGTATTATGTATACTAAAAAATAATGAGTCATTTACTTTTTTCTGGTTTTCTTAACCCATGCCCATATTTTTATTTACTATTCTATAGTGTAGGAAGTAGGAACTAGCACAGAACAGATAATATTACAAATAGCACTAGTAGGAATATATAAATGTACGATAAACATATTACGTACTTATGAAAATCTTATTAATATATATAAATTACGCGTCACGTTGTTTGTCTGCGATGTACTCCTAAACTACTTAACAGATTTTAATCCAATTTGCACATCGTGTGCAGTTTGATCTAACTTAAAAGATAGGATAGCTTTCATCTCAATTTATAGCAGCAATATTATTTTATTGCAAATTATTTGTTTATTATTTGACTGTCACAATTATGCAGTTAGGTAGTTTATATGTAGGAAACGTTAGCTAAGACGAAAATTAAGGGCTATCGTAAGTTTATATGAAAGTCAACTACTACCCGTGCGAAGCCGGGGCCGGTCGCTAGTCTGTGACTTGAAATTGGCAAAATACACAAACCGTGTCTGGCCACGAAAGAAAAAAAAAAGTAATCTGTGGTGTCGAGTGTCGACCTGTCAAATTACGTACATAGTATTTATATTTTGTAATTTTTGTATTCTCTTTAGCTAGCTTACTAAGCACAGAGTACTTTGTAATATACGGAACTAAGTTCACGCCTGTTAATCTGCCTAGTAAAATCTATAGCCGTAGGGAATTGAGGTGCAAGATTAGAAAATGACGTCAGTGTCTCGTCTCTTCTCTTTCTTCACCCCCGCGGTTGCCGTCGCTCCCGCCTCTCCTCGGTGCCGGCGGCCATATTGTGATTTGTGTTTGTGTCGATGCGAAGTGTTTGCCACGTGTTTGCGTCGATTAATCATTTTAATCCACATAATATTCAGTAACAACGTGACTTGACTACCGCAAAACAAAATGTATCGTAAGGGTTGTGTTCCTAAATGTGATAGCCAACGACAGGGCGTTAAATTACATACGATTTCTTGTGAAAACGGAACCAGAGGTTAAAATGTGTTAACTGTGAAAAAGCTTTTATTTATGGATTGAATGGACAGCGTCTAACAAAATGTGTACTGTTTGTGTGCTATAAACACTATATCTAACATTGTTTAGTGACGTTATTATGTGTATTAAAAAAATACCGAGTCATTTGCTTGTTTCTTTTTTTCTTAACCCATGTCCATATTTATTTACTATTCTATAGTGTAGGAAGTAGGAACTAGCACAGAATAGATAATATTACAAATAGAACTAGTAGGAAAATATCAAGGTACGATAAACATACCTATGAAAATATATACAAATATGTATATATAGCACGGCCTCAACTGTCATCTTCTAAAATTGCAACGATACATCGTCGATGTAGGTAACATGACCGTCTGATACGTAGTATCCCTTAGTAGTTTGTGACTAAGTTACTAAATACTAGCTACATATTAATGATCTGTGATTCTCTTTGCTATCAAATCAAGTATCAACAAGCAAGCTAAATAAAGTTTAAAACTAAATATAAATCGGCTGTTGGGGAAAGTTTAAGACAATGAGTTTACATAAAGCAAGGTAGCAGTAGTCTTTTGAAAATTATGTTTCAAAACTTGCCTAAGTACCTATGTAATATATTATAAATTATACCTACCTTCATAGTACCAACGACTTGTTCACTCAACTTACAAACACCTCAAAAATAAGACAAAAAAATTAAACACAATTTAAACCTGTGTTAAACACCTAAACATGCTATAATAGCGTGTTTAAATATGAGCAACCACAAATCCAGATTTAAGTCATGTATAACTGTTGTCTAACAAAATTCTGTAGTGACATTAGCCTACTATTACCTTTATGATGGTAAAAACAGTGATATTATCATAGCCTAGTGGTATTATTTTGCAGTGGTAGGTTTGGCATACTCACCATGCATAGCATATCAACAACATTTTCACTTGAGATCTGGTTATAATATAAGGTGATAGATAGCGGACAAAGGTCAGAGGTTAAGGTTTAACAGTATGAATATTAGGAGTGAACTGATATATTAGGATCCACTGTATCAATAGGCTGAAACGATAATTGTGTAACCAATTACATCTTTTGTTTGTACATATTATGTTATAATACAATACAATTAAAGAAGGGTACTACTTATATCATGGAGAGCCATCTCTTGTTATCTACCATAGAAGCTTGTATGTAGTACATACACTGATTTTTTGTTATATTATTTCAGGATAAAAGCATTTGAAGAGCTGCTAGAGCAAGATGTCATTGACATGTCAAACCTTCAAACACTGGCTTTCAATGGTAAGTATCCCCAAAGTGCATTATTTGAATTTACTATACTTTTTAGAATGTTTAGCAATGTATCCATACTCAAGCGTTGTAACACTCCACAACATTCAGTGCCAAAATTCCAAAAACCGTCTGTGTGTTGGGAATTCTTACGAGATGATTGACTTGATTACGAGGAGTGATAGGAATATTAGAAATCCAAACATTCCAAATCCAACTTTCCAACTCATTGTGTGTGGCCGATAAAACAATCCATTTCATGCACAGTTGGTAGTACTCTAGATGCAGAATGGCCAAAATATGGAGCGCTGACGCGCCTGGAATAGAGTGACCATCTGTGTGCTCGAAATTGGACCATCTCTCCACTCAATCCACGACGTGCGAAGCGATGGATTGGAACAGTTGTGATTGGGTGGCCATTAGAAATTTTAGTTGCAGAATGGAAGCGGGAACTATATATAAATATTACTAGAGAAACATTTTTGGTGGCATTTGACTACTAGTTCACCTGACCATAAGACAATGTGAATGAAGATGGCAAATTATGCTAGATATAGACTCACTGGCTCTTAAGTGAAAACACACAAATAGGCGCTTCGTGGCCGATTGTTAACTTGAGGCTGGTAGCTCTCCAGGGAGTACTAAAACTGCTCTACCACCATGTTGTAGTTGCACTTGCATCACAATGTTCTCCTTTACTGAAAGTTTGAGCTTGTTGTAGGATTTGAATCATCGACTTACAGATCAACAGACAACTCTGACTGAGCCATCATTTCTTCACTATTGGTCAAAGCCTGGATTGGGTGCCATGGAACAGTAAGACTTAAGAGTTGAAACTTCACAAAGTTTACTTTGATATCTCTATTTGGCAAATTATTGATGTAACTATCGAGTTAGATTGACACTTTTTTTTACTACACAATAATATAGGCCTGCCTAATGGATTGGATTGGCCTATTGATTCATCCAGAACTTTGAAGAATAATGGCATGCATGCCACTGCCGTCTCCTATTCCTATCACATGCTAGGTCGCAGACTTCACGAGCTTATTGGTGGGACCAACCCAGATCAGACAATTCCCAAAGGTCTCAGCATTTGATAGTTCAGTAAATTTCATACTATAATGTTACTATTTCTTTTATTTAGGATATGCTCCTTTTAAATGCCTTGATAAGACTAGTTTTTCCCGGTTTGTTACAAACTTACAACATATATAGAATAAAATATAGCTATTTGATTAATTTCTTATCTAAAATGGCATTTGAATCGCAAACTAGTTTGAATCAATTGGTATTGCTAGTTTTAGACAATTATTACAAATTAATATTTATACTCAATCTGAATTAACATAATTGTGGCTGTTCACAGAAACCTACTTGTATAGTTTTTGCAGTTTATTTTAATAAAATATAAGGTGGTCCAACTTTGAAAAAAGACTACACTATCATATGTGTTGTTTTATTGTGTGGAGAGTGAAAACGTTAGGACGTTCGAATATTAGGCATCGTAAAGGAATAGTCGTAAGTAGTGGTAGTCGAAAAGAGTAGTAATAATGAAGCCTATACATTTGACTGGCGGTTGGCTTTTGTATTTTTGAAATTAAATGACTACTTCTACTGTTAGAGTAGAGATCATTGCAATTATAATGTTAGATGGTTGATTTGAAACATCCACATAAACTAAGGACAGCGGTCATGTCTAACTAATCTAGTCTAAATTCTGACTTTTATATTCATAAACGCTAAAATAACAACTTATTTATTTTCAGGTATTCCAGATGACAAGGGACTACGGTCGTTAGTATGGAAGATTCTGCTCCATTACCTGCCACAAGAGAAGACGGCGCAGAAGGCTACCCTCATCAAGAAAAGGCAACTTTATAAACAGTTCATTGGTAAATTCCGATCCGAAAAAAACAATTGTTACGAACAGTAGGTCTAGATAATAAAGCAACTGATTCCAATTGTTTCTCTTTCTACAATTGAAAACAATTATTGCAGATTACACAACAAGTGAAAATTAGGGAATTTAATTCGAGGGATACAAAGACCGAGATGAAATTTTTTGACCATTGGCTGCGAGAAAATAAATAGTAGTATAGTATTTATATTTCTCAAATGTATAGTTGTTCGAACTACTTGAAGTTTTCTTTCCATGAGCCTAAGCGGTCACTATGACGGTGCCTTCAGCGATGATGTTTTCATTGATTTTAAGAAGATCTCTGGGGATCTGCCGCCCCGTCATATACAAACGTTTTAAATTCTATACGGTAACAAGTTGAAAAAACTCTTGCTTGCAAGAATTTGGAAGCACTATTATAGTGCGCTCGCAAATCTTAAGAGAAATCTCGAATTGTCTGAGAAATAAATCTCGCTGACCTATCGAGAAAAAATGAGATTATTTTTAAAATGTCACATGTTTGTAAGTAACCGGTTCGATGAGCAAAATAGTCAGTGAAATTACTAGGCTTATGAGATTTAATATCTAATGTCTCAGGGTTAAATGACAGCACTTCAGTGCCGCGCAGGCCTTTGTGTTTCAAAGTTTTATGTGGCACTGTAATTATGGACCGGCGTTATGCTTACCATCAGGCAAACAATCAGGTCGTTGCGTTATGAAATAGCATAAAGTGTAAAAAGAACTTGTACCTAATTCTAATTCCAGATGAAATAATAGTAACGCCTGGTGACCCGAGTGACCACCCGCTAAACATTAGTCCAGATAGTTCTTGGAGCACTTACTTCAAAGACAACGAGGTTCTACTGCAGATAGACAAGGACGTGCGGAGGCTGTGCCCCGACATCTCTTTCTTTCAATCCGCTACTGAGTTTCCCTGCCCAGAAGTAAGTTGTATTTAATCTCTTAATCTGGGAGGGTATGAAATCTAATTGTGATTTACCGAGGGGCTCAACTTTAGTTTTTTCCCGGGAAGCTAGCGCATTAAGTTTTTTACAAATAGCCTATATGGATATATGTGTTTTATCGGAAATGCACATTTTAAAATTGGCTATAAGTACTATATATATGTGTCTCATCGAAAATGCACATTTTAAAACTGGCTAAATTTATTTTCTTCTTATTGGCGGCAATAAAACTTTGATATCGTTGTTAACTGTTGTTATTGCGATTGTTAACAATGGATGTTACGAAGGAGCAACGCTTTTTTATCTTCTTTTTCATTTCTATTTCAGATTGTGAACAGCAATGGCGTGAAACGTTTACACAAAAGAGTTGAGCAATCGGTACTGAAGTTCTCTACTCTGGAGCGCAGAGGGCTTGGAGTGGCTACGGTGATTACTAACTTCTTTTATGCACAATTTTATCAGATTTATTGGGTTCCCTAGAGGAAACAATTCATTGAAAACCTGAATCGTCTTATCATCAATGTCTTTATAAGTATTTTAGTAAAAGTAATCTTATACCGTTCAGACGGAATCTCGCCAGAAGAGTGAGTGTCAGTTGTACCAGTTCACCGCCGCCGTTACTATAACTAAGACGATAGTTATTATCACTACCCTTCATAATAATTGCAATATTTTCCCACGAACGATTATTTTTTCGTGAATTCTGCCGCCAAGCAGTACTGTCCAAGCATTACTGTGTTCCGGTTTGATGAGCAGAGTAGCCAGTGAAATTACTGGGCTTATGAGACTTAATACCTAATGTCTCAGGGTAACGAGCGCACTGCAGTGCCGCGCAGGCCTTTGTGTTTCAAAGTTCTGGGTGGCACTGCAATTGTTATGGGCCGGCGTTATGCTTACCATCAGGCAAACGACCAGCTCGTCTCGTGACCAAAAACGTAAAAAATGTCTATGTTAGGGAAAAGAAAAAACAATAACCACAGCAGGATACGAACTCTCGAGCATCAGCGAGCGCCTTACATGCGACTTCTTTATTAATTAAAGTTAGGATGCTTCAAAGTTCGCTTTGCAGCCACCTTTAAATTCCATTTGCTTCCAGCTAAGCAACGAGATCCGAAGATCAGACAGCGTTTCGAGCGGCGACTATGCACCCCTGCATGAAGGGTGTGAGGCGCACTGGGAAGTAGTGGAGCGCATGCTGTTTCTCTACGCGAAACTGAACCCCGGCCAGGGATACGTGCAAGGCATGAACGAAATCATCGGCCCCATATACCACACATTCGCCATTGACGCCAACAAGGAGTTTCGAGGTGTGTATCCGTGCCGCTTGTGATATATTTTTATTTTTTATTTTACTTTAATAAGACACACAAAACAGGATACTTACAGTAAAATACAATCTAGAAAAGGTTTAACTTTTAGGTTACGAACTAGACTATATCCCAAAATATGTGTACACAGCATGGTTAAAATTGAGCAGTATGATTGTATAAGCATAATAGTATCTAATTACTTATTTATTGCTAATAATAAAGCTATCTTGGATGCAAAAACTAGCGTTTAGGGTTTCGACGCCAACACATTCCTCTTAAATTGCGACATTAAATTCGAGTTAAAGGTTTTAGGGTTAAGTTAAAGGTTAAAGGTTTCATTGCGTTCTATATCAAAGCGAAGAAAGCTGAGCCTGGCAATTTGTGATTTGCGACTAGCCGAAAATGAGAGATACTGTTGCTTGCTATTTAAAAATAGGGTTAACGCATTATATCTTTCACGCTAGCTGCCTTTGTATTTATCTATTTAGTTTAACATAATTATTTAAGTAGGTATATTGGTTTGTGTTTTCTGTAGTTTATGTAGTTATATATGTATGTTTAGTATAATTATTTGTATATATGTAGGTATATTACAATATATATATATATTTGTGTTAATTTAAATTCATATTGGTTTATAAGTATCTAATAACTGAGAGCCACCATCCCTTCCTACTTTTTATGTTTTTCTTTAGCCTTTGGGTTGTCTGCAAGAGATCGCTATGAGCGATAAGACCGCCCATTGTGACACTTAGTTTCTTAAGATTTTAGTTTTAAATATTCCTGTACTGTGGTGTTTCAATAAAGAGTTTATCTATCTATCTATCTATCTTGCTAGCTATAATGCAATGCGATGTAACTGCTATTGTATACTTGTTATGCGAAATGTTGTACTATAACAGGATGCAAAATGGATAACGTCAAACATGGCTGTGCGAGCGAGATTGTGTTCGTGATTGAGTGATACTAATATTATAAAGAGATAAAGTTTGTTGTAGGTTTGTTTGTTTGTCACCCCTAATTTCTAGAACCAGCGGTCAGATTCAAAAAATTCTATCACCAATAGGAAGCTACAGTATCCCTGAATGCCATAGGCTATGTTTAATACTGATACAAATAGTTTTACAATAATAAATTATAATATTTCTAATAATAGTCGGAAAGCCTTCGTCTGATTTACCTTCCTACCATTACCAAACAGTAGCGAGCCGCGTCTCGCCCCATGCATGGCTTATTTAGAGATGTATATCTCCGGAACAATTAAATCAGTCTTTCACTGATAGAAAAGCTGCACAATCCTTGAGTGACATAAGGTCATCATGTTATATTGTGACGCTGACTTCAACCTGCAAATATACTTGCATTATGTTTCATTACGAATAATTACGAACTCTGTAATTATTCAAACATATACATCACAAAAATTTCGCTTCCAACAGGATTCGAACCTGCGTCTTCTGGCAAGCCGGGTTAGACGCCTTAACCAATTAGGCTATGGGAGCAATCGATGTTGACTGCGAATTTTGCTATGATGTATTTCTTTCCGACTTACAAGCCGTAGCTCCATCTAGCAGACCCGCTTTGTAGCGATTGCATTGATGTATATATTTGTGTGAACATCCGCTAGTGTCGTTTAACACTATAAAATATATTTCATAAACTCTGTAATTATTATTGAACGGATTTTAATGAGATTTTGTTATGTAAATAGAGTAGCCGTCGTACTAATACTGCGTCTTACCCTGAAACTACGCGTGCGAAGCCGCGGCCAGCAGATTCTGTCAAATTTGTATGGGGCGTATTAGCGCTCAGTAGATACGCCCGACTTTGACTCTCATTTTTGACGTTTCTAGCGTTTGATTTCTAGTTTTTCGATATAGACATTAGATTGTCATGAGAAAACGAAATGATTAACATCATAAAAAACTTTCAACATCCCTATTGTGTAACGGGACCAGCGGGTCTTTTGCCTGATAGTAAGCACAACACCAGCCCGTAACAATTATTGCAGTCCCACTCAAAACTTTGATAAACAAAGATCTGCGTGGCACTTCAGTGCGATCCTGAGGTATTAGGTATTACGTCTGATAAGCCCAGTTATTTCACTCACTATTTTGATCACCTGACCGGAACACACTGCTTGCACATTTCTGCTTGGCAGTAGACTACACAAGCGAAGCGGTGGTGTCCAACCAGCGGCGCGGATAAATAAAATTCTTTAAAATTTACAGTTAAAATCGATAAAGTGGGTTTTTTTCGATAAAATTGACAGTTAAAATCGATAAAGTGGTTTTTATCGATTTTAACTGTCAATTTTATCGAATTTTATTTATCGAAAAGATCCGTACTCGCGCCGCAGATGAACTCTCGTAGAAGAGTTAATTCTTTCAAAGGGTAAAAATCTGCCGCCAAGCACCTCTCTGTAAATATATGTTCTGGCAGCCGAAGTTGAGAGCTTTTTTCTAATCTGGTTTTAGCATATTCATAATCTTCAACCATAACGTCGCTTAAGCCGCGTTTCCATTATGCAAGTAGCCTGCATGCAAGGCGCAAGTTGCATGCAACTTGAGTAGTGGGAGCTTAAGTTGCAGGTTCCATACAAGCCGATTTCAACCTACACGCAAATGAGACAAACTTGCAAGCAAGAATTGCATAATAGAAACGCGGCTTTTATATCAGGCGATCTTGCCTGATGTCAAATGCTAACCTATGCAGAGTATAAAAAAAACATGCCTATACGAAACAATAAAATGTTTATCTAAGTATCTATTTATATAAACCGGAATACCGCTTACTTTCAGAACACGCGGAAGCTGATTGTTTCTTCTGCTTCACTAACTTGATGGCTGAAATCAGGGACTTTTTCATACGTACCTTGGATGAGACGGAGAGTGGAATTAACTATAGGATGATGAAGCTCAGCGCGTGCCTGAAAGAGAACGACCCAGCCGTGTGGAACCTGCTCCAAAAACAGGAGCTACGACCGCAGTACTATAGTTTCAGGTACCTGCTATTTATAAATAAATAAATAAATATACAAGGCCTAAGGGCAGGATACCGCGCTCAGCTTTCTCGCTCGAGCATCTTAAATTTTTTTGAAGATAATCAATATTTTGATATAACTTTAAAAAATCGTATTCGGTGAATTTGCTGGCAATGGTCGGCGAAGCCGTGGGCGGAAGCTGATCCTACTATACTACTAAAATTACAAAAGCGAAAGTTTGTGAGGAATAACAGAGGAATTATGTTTGTTAGTCTTTCACACAAAAACTACTGAACGCATTTCGCTGAAACTTTACAGTAAGTAAAGCTTACGCATCAGAATAACACATAGGATACAATTTATAAAGATAAGAAAAAAGATAAGTAGTACATAATTGTTATTGGTACTTGCGTTTGTGCTGTAGATGGCTGACGCTGCTTCTTTCGCAAGAATTCTCGTTGCCGGATGTGGAGCGGATCTGGGACAGCCTGTTCGCTGATCCGTTCCGATTCAACTCGCTTATCCACGTCTGCTGCGCCATGATTTTGTAAGTAAACAAAGACATGAAGAAAGAAATAACTAACACTTATTCCTAACAACACAACATTGTTAGCGGGAGGACTAACTCTTCTGCGAGTGTCCGTCTGGGTTGTTACCACCGCTTTGCTCGTGAAGTCTGCCGCCAAGCAGTAACATGCAAGCATTACTGTGTTCCGGTTTGATGAGCAGAGTATCCAGTGAAATTACTGGGCTTATGAGACTTAATACCTAACGTCTCAGGGTAACGAGCGCATTGCAGTGCCGCGCAGGCCTTTGTGTTTCAAAGTTCTGGGTGGCACTGCAATTGTTATGGGCCGGCGTTATGCTTACCATCAGGCAAACGACCAGCTCGTCTCGTTACCAAATACCTAACATAAAAAAAGAAAAAAAAACTTTATATAAGGAATATGATGAAATTATTTTGTACATTATACCACCTCGATCTTTCATCCCTATTTTGAAATTGCGTTTAAAGCGACTTTACTATTTTCTTCACGTGCAGGTTGGTGAGAGATAGCCTGCTCAATGGAGACTTCGCTTCGAATGTTAAACTCCTGCAGAACTTCCCGCCTATGGACGTATCTCTGATTCTTCACAAAGCCGTGGAAATCGCCAATCGTTAACCATTCAAGTCACTCCATACGTGTTACATTATAGCTTCAGCAGGGTTATTTTATTTCACTCGGCATGATTCCGTGTAGGAAGCGACTTTTTCTGATCGTTTCAATTTCGGAATCGCATCGCGACAGAGAAAAACCGTCCGAATTTTATCCATGTTTATACAGCGTTGAAGACACGGGAATTTTTTCTATGGAGATGCAATGCGATTCCGAAATAGAAAGATCAAGACAGTCGATTCCGACACGGATATCATTCCGAGTGAATTATAATCACCCTGCTGGTAGGTCAAGTCTCGGTACTTACAGGCGAATACAATCTAGTACGACATGACAGGCACGTGTTTATAAAGCCGGCCATACACGCTACGGTACACTGGAGCGTGTTACTGCGTATTATCTACACAGGTTTCCATACACGCATCTCTGTTAGCCTGTGCTGGACACCTGCACAGCCGTAGCACGGTCGGCTTAAGCTGCGCAAATATTTTTGAACTCTGAACCAGACCTAGAGTTGAGAATGATAACGCGCAAGTTATAGGTTACTCAAAACTTAATTCCTTTAAATTCTCTCTATTTATATTTCTGTAAAATCGTCCTTTTTTGGAGACGAGCGAACTTTTACTCGCCTTACGCATCGCATTCCTTCAGTATGACATTGAAATGCAGTCTTTATTGCTTTCTAATTTACCTTTGCGAACTTGCCTTTCTCCACGAACGTAAAAACACTATTCATTCTTTGTGCTATCGTTCAGCCTTCGTGCGCCTCTGTAAGGACTTGTTTACACCCCTTTTTGGCTCGTAACTATTTCGTACTGCATACAGAATATTTACAATGTCGCACCAAACTTCAACTCGCCGCTAAAATTTGCAAGAGCATACTTTCTATGTATGTAGAATACATAAATACGTATTAGAACACGTATTCTCATCTTTGTGTATACAAAGACGGGAATACGTTTTAGTCATCTTGTATCTTGCTGCTGTGCTCAAACCAACACTCGAGACGTGTTTTTGTTTGACACTTATTGTACTATAGGCTATGGTATTGTCGACACGCGTGCTAAAACACAATAAATTAGTTCCTAAAGTATGTTGCATCTAAAGAGCCAAGGGTATAAGGATAAAAGGTTATAAAGGTATAGGGATTATTGACCCTCGGGTTTGTTTTCTCCAATTTCATCTGCTGTTCTCTTTTCCATACTTCTACCGCCACGCTGAGTCTGATCTGAAATCTCTTTGAATATTGTTTTGAGTGCTCTGCTGATATCTTTCTAGTATTTACTCGTATGTTTTCAAATAGGATGGCTGATTATAGGTATAAAAGAAAAAAGTTTATTTTTTTGTTACCTAAATGTCTCGGTTAAGTACTTTTTTTAAATGACTTAATAGATTTTTAATTCTTGTTTTTTTTTATAAAATTAATTAAATTAAAATATAGGTGAAAACACAAATAAATTTAAGACACAGTAGTTTTTTATTTTCGGTTCCGATTGTGCCATCGCTCTGTAACGCCAAGGCTCATTGAAATCGCAGCCATGCAATATACAGAATTAAGTTATTAAGATCTTCTTATTTTAACGCTTTTTAACTGTAACTTTAGTTGGTAAATAATTCCACTCATGGCAACAACAATATTTTTTCAGTGAACAATGCCCACCTAGCTTGAGTTTCGTTGCCATTCCATTTCACGCGAGACGTTTGGTTGCTGAACTTTGAATAATACTGGTTTCTGTTCGACCCGATATTTGGTATATTACCTGCATACTGCAAGTTTGATAAAAATTCGTAAAATGTAATGTAAGTTGGTGTTTTTTCATGACGATAGCAAACTGACTCCGACGCTTATGTCTCACTACTTTATCAATGTCATCGTCAAAACACTTCACATTATATTCATAGTCAGAGTTATCAGTAATTTTCTGCTGGACTTATTATTGACTACTTGTATACGGTAGACTAATTGGAAGTATAGTTACGAGAAACAAGATTGACACTTTAGATGTTCTTACATGCGAGGCCCGTTCGTGTTTTGTCTATACGCACAAAATTTAAGGCTATTGTAACATTTATTGGGTATTGTAATGTGAGGTAACGAATAGAGACGACAACTATTTTTGTAATTAGTTCAATATTCGAATTTATGCATTTAATCGTAGTTTTATAAAATAAATCATTGTATGTCTACCCTTATTACGTATTGAAAATGTACACGTAGGCATATGCTCTTCCAATCATTATCTAATAATGTTTTTTAAATATATTTTCCCTACTAGTAGAAACCTATTATTGTTTTGTACTTGTCAAAAAGGCCACTTGTACGGCAAAATGTAACCTTACGATAAAATCTTTTGATATTATTTGATATTATACACTAGACAGAGTGACTGCAACCGTAATGATGAGACTATGTGTAACGTTGTAATTAAGATTTGCCATATTATAGAGTATTTTACATTCATAACGTTTTCGTTTTTCGTGCTGTAGAAATAAAATTAAGGTTTTGCAAATATGATCTAATTAATGTATGTACTGACTTTTTATATATATTTCAAAAGTCAATTTTGTATTATTTACTAAAGTCTTGAGTAATTTCGAGTGTCATAATGGTGGTGAACCATTAAGTGTTCGTGGACGTGCACGAGTGCAATGCAAATAATGCAAAGACGGAAACCGTGTATTTACTTTTTCTTTCCACAATTCACACCATCACAGAAACATTCAGTAAAGTATCCACCACTTTACTGGAGCATTCACTCAGTTTCAGTGTTAATTTCTGTTTAGGTTACCCTCATTATTAACTCGAAAAAAAATCACAGATTTTAATGTATTTGTTTGAAATCATCATAGAATATTTTTGTATTTCTCCATTGTTCTATATGAGATAAGTAATAATGAAAATTTACTGTAATAACTAGCTAGCTCAGATTCTGTCGTAAACTTTACTTAAGTATAAATATGTCGCTTTGCAACTAAAAACATGGGAAAAGGCAGGAAGTCATATTTTAATTTTGTCAATTTCTGCCATACTTATTCTCAGCAGTACAATTATAGATGACACTAAATTCTTGATTAATCCACCATTTTCTCTGGTTTTTAATTGGAAAGAGACGCAGTGATAATCATCTGACATCAGAATGAGGACATCAGAATCTGATATTTAATACGAGCCACGGTTGTTTTCTACCATCATGTGAATTAAAAATAAATAGAAAACTACTTACTATAGAAATAATACTTCAGTATAGATCATTTAGTTTTCTATTTATTGTTAATCAATAATTTTTTTTGATTGTTAATTAAATTTAGAAAAGTTGGTAGAGTATTCATAGTCTACCGACTTTTCTGTAATAATAAAGATAGCAATGATTTATTACAAATAATAATATCTATATACAAAGGAAAACTTCATTTAATTAACTACATACTGATTTACAAAAATAATAATAAAAATTACATACTACCTATGTGCAAACATACTCTAACAAACCGCTACCAGCAGGCAACTTACCTAAAATGCTGGCAGCTTTGCCACGTTGAAAAGCCATACTTTATTTCTGAGCCAAGTAAAGGCCAGCATTTTGGTCGTCTTGCTTCGATTAAGCGTTCCGAAAGATCTTTTCTAAAATAACGTGTTGCTATTAGCGATTCGCTAATATGATACATACAGGGTTGAAATTTAAGAATTATCTCTCAGGTTTGCTTACAGGGTAACCTTATAACTTCCTGAATATTACCTTCATACACAAACACATCACATAATCTATCAAACTGCAATAATTGATATTTATTATGTATTATATAGTGTTTAGGTACTTAAACGATTTTCATTGTGACAATAATTGAAATCATATATCTTCTCTCTACCCGATGTTCTATACAACGCTTAACTACTGTAATCTTTGTTACAATTATGTTCCCATAGTTTAAGTACATTAGAATCTAGTTTTGAATATTAATAAATAATCGAATTAAATATTGGACTGAAGTTCATATCATTCGTAAAAAAATGATTTTGTGTGTAAGATTTTAGTTGACGGTGGTACGGAATTATAAGGATTGGTTATGATAATTATCTGATCATTTCACTGTCGCAGCTTAATTGTAAAATCCGCCGTATTCACCATAAAAATATCCGCCAGATTATCCATTAATGGTTCAAAAATGACAATGGTTTCGTCGAAAAATGATCACTTTAGGCGCTGTCTGTATTTTATAGCACAGTCGTATTTCTATTGTCGCCTATGACAATGGCAGTCATCAATAAACCATTGTTAATTTTCATATGCTCTTCATCAAACTCATCAAAGCTATCATGTTGTGACGAAACCATTGTCATTTTAAAGCCATTCGTTTGGTAGAATTGGGGCCCGTGATCACTAATTAGACAAATTTAATGGTCTATTCCAAACACTCACTCACACACACTCACTCACACACACACTAACACACATTCACACACACACACACACACACACACACACACACACACACACACACACACACACACACACACACACACACACACACACTTTAGTGTCCATTTTTCACCCGTGAATATGATCACCTAAATGATATAGGCGACACTATAAGTGTCCTTTGATCATCCATGATCATCTAGGTGATCATAGTCAACTCCATTCAAATTATTATTTCTGTATCCCTAAATCACCTGTAATGTAAAAAGAAAATATTTCAAATACACAACGTGTAAATTACTTATGTAGGCATAGTAGCATTTTTAACCTACCCACACCGGGATGGTAAAAGATGTGATGATTTAAATTTTATTTGTAACATTTCCTGTTTCAGGAAGAGTAAACGCTTGATTATCAATACTGTAAGTAATAAATAAACTGTGCCTATATATAGATACGTAAATGTTGTGTCATCATATTCTTGCGCTTATCCCAATTTGGGGTCGGCGCTGTAAGTGTTACTTTCACTCTCCCCAGTCAGCCCTCAGGGTCGTGCACTTCTAATTCATTCATATTATGCGCCTTTACACCATCCCTCAACAATCATATTCATCACTCTCATAGTTATATCCTCATAACATGCCCCTACCAAGTCAAACGATTCCCTTTCAACTTCTCTGTCACTGGTGCTACTTCCAGACTCCCTCTAATATACTCATTTCTTGTTTTATCCATTCTCGTTACTCCATACATCCATCCCAACATTCTAATTTCCAATCCATGGAATCTTCTTTAATTCTTCTTCAATGCCCAGCATTCTGATCGATGGTACATGACGAAAGGTCTTATTATGGATTTGTACATTCTGCCCTCAATTTAGTGGATAGAATGTTGTTGCTGTGACTTCTCGCCATTACATCCATTTTATTCCTGAGTTGATCCTACGCGTAATATCCCGGTTGATCTCACCGTCTCCTTGTACGAGTCAAGAGACGAGACACACGAGACCCAAGCTACCGGAAGTTGGAGCAGACTAGTAAGGGCATTCCAGAAACAGTTACTGGCTGAGGACCGGAGTGATATAATGCACAAGATACCTAACAAAAAAAAACAAAACATCTAAAGAAAAATTTGTTACAACACTAATCACGTACGAGCGTTTGTATGGAAAGTATGACGGGTGGGGTGTTTTTAAGGCGGATGCTACAATTTGGCTGTGATAAGTAACTAGAGCGAATATTTTTATTTGATTATTATTATTGTAGATGTAGATGTACTTACAAATCGTGTAAATTTTTCGAATGTGAGCTATTTTGTTTTAAGTGTAGATTTTAATAAAATTTTAATAATGTACGAATATTACGACTGTTTTATTTCCTGCCATTGTCATCGCGCAACTGATTTAATTCTACAGCAATATTTTCTACAATACCTAAGTATAGTACCTAAGTTCTTTATGCCGGGCGCATGCTGGCTACACTGCTCTGCTTATACTGGTAGTTACTAGTATTTAGAACAACCTCATACCAGTCATACCTTCATAATTCACCATCAGCCGGTAGACGTAGACCTTCCCCATAGCACGCCACCTGGATCGGCTATTCACCTCTTGCATCTAACGGTGGTCGCCGCTTGAGAATTCTTCTTCACCATCGGTTATCGGTTCTGCGATCGTTGTGGCCTGACCATTGCCATTTCATCTTGCTGATTTTGAGAGTTATGTCGGTGACTTCCGGTTTCGTGCGTATCTCCTCATTCCAGATTTTGTCACGCAGGTGAACTCCGAACATAGTTCCTTTCCATAGTTTGTTGCGCAACTTTAGAGTTTTCTAATGAGGCCAACAATAATAGACCAGGTCTCAGTGCCATCCTACTGTATATATTATTATATATATAATAATATTACAAATGCGAAAGTGTGTTTGTTTGTCAGCAACGGTTTGTTGTTAGCAACGGAACAACGGATCGACGTGATTTTTTGCATAGATATAGTTTATGGACCGGAGCGTAACATAGGCTACCGTCTGTACCGGAAAAATGCCCCATTACTGTGGGATCGCGTGTGAAGCTGCGGGTAGAAGCTAGTCTGTTATAAAGGTTGGTACATTTGTAACAAATACATTGTTAGAGCATAATTTTTACATAGGTATATATAGGAATACAATTCAAGATTTCTTTGACTCCAAGGATAAATAGGTAGTGGTATCAAATTGTATTAGGACATATCTTTGAAACAGGCACAAACCATTCGACGTGTTTTATTTCACGATATTACACTGATCTCAGATCTGAACATATTAAAGATACTCTTAAAGATTGTTCACAATTATTTTACACAAACGGAAAACATGAAATCAGCAAAGTATACCACTGCGCTAAATAAGCACACAAACCCCATATTCATGTTATTCATCGCTTCAGTTTTCTCGTAGCCCCGACGGACATTCGAATAGTCCATCTCCACAAATGACAATATAGCGCATGTTAAAGTTAAGATGACCGCGCCCAAGAGGAAAGCAGCCACAACGAATATGTCTGATTGTATCTTTAAGCTACTTTCTACTAGCAATCCCAACGTTACGATGATGTATGATCCGTACACTCCAGACATGAAGAAATGGCTGGTCTTAGAAAGATCGTAGCACTGCCAGTTAAAGAACAGTCCAATCATCATCAGGAGCATAGTGACACTGCGTAAACTCATCTGAACTATTCTTTGGGGCATTGTATATTATAATACAGTCACAAAATTAATACTTTATAAATTAAAAAAATAATTATTTAGGTTTTTAATCAGTGATGAGGAATGTAGTAACGCGTTTTATTGCAATATTTGTACCTATATATTCTCTTTGATTTGTATTTTCTTGATAGCGGCTGGTGCGCGACGTCAACGTACGTCACGTGCACAAATTTTATAGATCACGTGCGCGCTCACTCAGAATATAACCACTTGCGCTCACTGTGCGCTGGGTTGGCGGATAATCTATACAACTAAATAAAATTGAAGTGTCTGTTTGTAATATCAAAATAACAGCTTTTTACTAAATGCATATGAAAGTATATACGGGATTTACACCAAAACAGCCATTTTTAAAATTTTTGTGTCTGTCTGTCTGTCTGTCTGTTTGTTCCGGGTAATCAACGAAACGGCTGGGCCGATTTTGACCGGACTTCCACTGGCAGATAGCTGATGTTACAAGGAGTAACATAGGCTACTTTTATTTTGGAAAAAGAATTAGGGTTCCGCGCAAAGAAATAAAAACCATGAAATCTAATATCTCCGCGCGGGTGAAACCGCGGGGCAGCAGCTAGTAAATAATTATAATATATAATATTATAATAATATTGGAATCTCTTTGCGGTTTGCGCTCAAAGAGCTAGGAAATACAGTCACTGTACCGGGATTATATTCTCTTTGGTCACTGTCACAGATCAGTTATATGTAGCTAGCGTCACTGTTGGCTCTGGATACTACTCTATGGCGCTGGTCAGACGCAAAGAGTATATAAGGTCAAATGATCAAAAACGTTAGCGCTCCAGCGGGATAGTGGCCTATATAATATAATTATGATATAATATTATTATATCATAAATGAAGTCTACCATTCGTCTATGATATACATCATTTGTACACCTGTCGGTTTGTGCCGATTTTAACTAGGAACTTATCATTTGCTCGACTCGTAAAGACTGCCGCCACGCAGCAGTAATGTGCAAGCATTACAGTCTTCCGCTTTGATGAGCAAGTAGCCAGTGAAATAGGGGCAACGAGCGTACTGCAGTGACGCGCAGGCCTTTGTGTCAAAGTTCTGGGTGTCACTCACAGATTAGGTACTATATAATTATGTAGCTAGGTGTCAGTGCTGCTGTTACGGGCCAGCGTTATGCTTACCATCAGGGGCCTGTTTCATAAAAAATATTAGTCTAATATTATGAGTCTTTTTTTCATACATAATGTGACACTAATACTCATAATATTAGAATAATATTTTTTATGAAACAGGCCCCAGGCAAATAGCTCGTCTCGTTTTCTAATAGTACCTATTTAAAAATAACTATATGCCTACTATATTACAAATCTGTGCTAGGGTTATATCTTTGATTATACACCTTCTATGGGTTATATCATATAATATTATGTGATCATATACTATCTTTTGTTTGTGGTTTTACGTGGTTGTCAACAAGTTGTCAAACAAAACTGCTAGGAGGCAAATTTTTCTACGTATCATTTGTTTATTATTTTTTTGCATCAAAATGCGCATTAGTAATTTTATTTTTATAGGTTATTTCTTTGAAGTTGTGATGTGTGACAAAGATAAGGTTACCAAGGCAGACTCGTTTGATTATTGCTCCCATCCCGATTGTTCTTTAAAATACCAGCACACCCTGTGCGTCGCCAGTAACAAACAGAGCCCTAGGCTATACGCTTCCGGAATGACTACCTGGATGCGATATGCCATACTCTTGCTTCACAACAGGCATAGAGACAATATAGCCATGGGTCTCGAGCCTGGGCAGCCGCCTGCTACTAACATGCGCAAAATGTATTGGGACTACGAGCTAGAGCAGATGGCTGAAGTTTGGGCTCGTCAGTGCCAGAAGCGACACGATGAATGCAGAAACACAATCCGCTTTAACGTACTCCAAAACATGGATGTTCGTCCCGCTCTACCTAGAGTGACAGAGGCGCAACTGCTTGCAGATGCGGTTGGGGCCTGGTTCTCGGGTTCAAGGGCACTACCTGTAGAACACGTATCGTCATTCAGGCAAAGCAATTGCAGTGCTCCTGGTGGATGTAACGCTCATTGGTATTCAGCGGCAGCTTGGGCTTCAACTTGGCGTGTTGGTTGTTCCCAGTCTCTTTGCACAGCCAAGAGGAGTGCTTGCGTTGTTTTCCGCAAGCGGCGACAGTTGCGCAAACGGGTTGTTTCTGATAGCTTCGTGAACGTATCGAGGACCACTGAAAATGTACTCCGTAGAACTAAGTACATGACCACCGAGAAAATTACGCGGATTGAAGACTTCACTGCGACTCAATTGATGAGCACAAAGAATTCTCCTTTGCACCGAGGGAGGTTGGAGCAGAATGAGAGGGAACAATTGAGGTATCGAGAGCCTACAATAATCGCTTTCACAGTTTGCAATTATGGACCTGCTGGCAATATAGAGGGTTTCCCCATATACGAGGCTGGAGTCACTTGCAGCAACTGCCCTCAAGGAACGAAATGCGGTGACCAAACGCATCGAGCGCTATGCTCTGTCGATGGGGACCCCGAAATGAAGGCTAGACACTAGTCTTGACTCGTGACTAAAGCAGTACGCACTTTAGCTAAATAGTTATATTGTAGTTAAATACAATACTATACATATACATACAATTTGGATATATTAGACTTAAAAATAGCGAGCATAATTTTATATAGTATTATATACATTCGGTAAAAGTTTTGTTTTTAGCATTACCCACTCATAGTTATACCTGGTTATACCTAGCCGCCAAAAATATACCCAAGCACCAAATGTTAAAAAAAAAGCCGAGCCGCAGGTCGACGGCTCAAATCAATAAATTATCATTTATTGATTTAGCGAAACTGTTGAAACCTTTTAGATTATATCTAATCTAAAAGGTTTCAACAGTTTCGCGTAGAATGGGTCAGCAAAACAGATCTACTAGGTGGTAGGACGGTTCATCGCTCGCGTGGTCCTCCTTCATAGTCCTACAGGTACGACGACGTGCAAAAAAATTACCCATGGTCTCAGTAGGACTATGGACAATGCTCATTGCCCGTACTAACTCTTCTGTGAGTTCTTGATAGTAAGCATTACTGTGTTTCGGTTTGATGAGCAATGTAGTCAGTGAAATCTTATGAAACAACAACTATAATACCACAATCTGCACAGTTGTACTCGTCTCCGGTGACGGCTCCGAGTCGTACCATGATGGTACAATAGACACGTACGCCATCGAACAGAGGTGCGCGCCACCTGCAGGCCTGAAACTAAGCTTGTAAACTCCCCACCCTTTGGGCCTCAGGAGTCGAACAAGAGACTTTTTTCATAAATTCCAACCCTACCTCGCATGCCCATCACCATCAAGGGCATTTTGAACCAGTCTAACCAGGTCTAACAAGTCTGTAAAACGATTTAATTTTCTAGCGTAGCGTAATATTCTCTTTGATCTAATTTAACAAACCGATTCGACCACGGACACAATGACAGAGCTTTATGCTTCAAAGTTCCGTGCGCTGGAGAACCTCTCCTCAGGAGAACGCTGAACGACCCGTTCATTTCATTAACCAATAGCTGAAAAAGGTGTCCTATCATCATGTTATCGTGGCACAGCGATATTTTCTTTCACGGGAAGCTCAAGCTCATTTTCTATGTACGAGTATGACCTCAAATACCGTGAGAGTTATAATCGAAGCGTTCATCACTTGCTCATCACCTCGATTATAACTCTGTGTATTATATTATTTCCTATACTATATTAAAAAAAAGAAAGAAAGATAATGAAAACTTTATGGCCGCTCTACACTCGCGCCGCGAAAGCCGCGAACCGCGAATGTGGATGGATTCGCAGATTCGCAGTTGCTGTTCGCGGCAGCGACTCGTGAGCGAGAGCAAAGAGAATACAAATACTTCGTAGGCGAGAGTAGCGTGGCGAGCCGCGAACAGTGAGGTCTGAATAATAATATGAGGTGTATGCGTGTATGGGGATGGTTCCCGGAATCACGGCTTCACGGCTAGTATAGTAACGGCCGCGATTCACGGGCGAGTGTAGAGCGGCCGTAGTGTAGCTGGTATATTCTGTTTAACAACCTCATTGTATTCTATTTTCCAAAGTCTGATTTAAACTTAATCCTCATTGTAATTACAAAATTAAAAAATATATGAAATTTGTCAAAATATTATATAACTTATGTCAAAGAGTATTTAAGTTTGACTTATGTATGTATGTATCTAAAATAGTTTTTTTAACGATTTTGGTGATTTTGTTGTGATAAAAGTTCCACTTAGGTAGTTGTACAAAAATGTTGTCAGCAGCTAAGCTTCGCATTCATGGAATGCAAGACGAGAACTGGGTTATAAAGGACAAGATTAATCAATATCGAGGTCTTATAAAATTATACGGTAAGTAAATAAATGCAATAGTCGTTTATCTTTTTGTTCGTTACTCTCTAGTGTATGATAAATAAATCTAGATACATTCATTAGAAACGGAACAGCATTACAATTTAATTCGTATCACAATCAACGCTGTACATAGGTATTTCAAGGTGCACTATTATGGAGACAGGTCTTTGGCTCTTCTTCTACAGGGAGTGATTCTGGATATACTTACAATTTAAATACAATAAATTTAAAAGTATTAGCTAAGTCCAGTTGGTGGTTCTATTTTCATACTAATGTATTTTTCCATTTATGGGCGAAGAGAGTATATTTTACATCAAAATGATTACCTATTGCTAGCTCTTATATATTGGTCTTTATTTGCTGTGAATCTTATTTCGGAACTATCGGCGTGCGAGCATCACACTGGACGATCTTATTTCCAAAAACCTTAAAATCGGGGCATAATGTTGTTTTCACGGGAATATCACTATTACAAGGTTCATAGGAACAAAATAGTGTTTATAAAATAAGTACCTAGTATTGTTTCTTCCTGGAAATATACACGGTCTCTGTGAGAATTTCGAAGCGGGTGAAACCGCGGACAGCAACTAGTTTTATAAATGTACAAGAGAATAAATCGTTACTAGGAATCCTCATAAATTTTTTCACAATACTGACTAGAACGCGACCGCAAGATCCATGAAGGTGACTTGGCAAAGCAGAAGAAGCGCTACTCCCGGGACATCAGGCAGCTCCGTAAGGACATCTCTACCAAGCGTCTGGAGCTTGGCGTGGCGGTGTACGGTGATAAGCAGTTTTTGCGCAATGCCTTCCAAGAACACCGTCGTCTGCAGTTGACGTACATGAACAGCCAAGCCGATGTTAGTATCCATATTTATTCATTCTGCAATTGTGTTGTCTATACATAACTATTGGAAGGTATGTTTACCAGAAATTTTCGAACGTTTCCATTCCGGTCGCGCTATCGCTAAATTTTCCGGTCATTCTACGTCTCGACTACTGTCAACTGAGCGCGAAATGGTTCGTTACAACGCTGACTTGGAACGTTGGATTTGGAACGTTTAGATTTCGAATATTTCTATCACTCCACGTGTGTGGGGATTACTCCATCTGAGATTCCCCACACACGTGCGGTTTTTGTAACGTTGGCTTGGAATGGTAGCGCTCGTATATGAGGGGCTTTACTCCGGAATCCGTTTTTGGAACGTTAAATTGGATTGTTGTGGATTGGAGTGCTTGTGTATGTGGGCTCTAATGCCACCATTTACGATCGTCCCAAATCCATCGTTCCGCGCGTCGTGGATTGAAAGGAATGATGGTCCAATTTTGAGCACACGGACGGCCACTTTGATTGCCAAATTTGGTACATATAGACTAGTACTAGCCACATTCAGATTGGTTCATTCATCAATCTACGACTTCGATAAATTAATCGCGTACTCATCCTAATTATTATCAGTCTAATCTGATGTCATTCAATGATCTACGAGTATATTGCGACTGCCGTAACCGAGAAGTGCTTGGGACCGATTTTTTTTTTACCTGAAGGTGATCACTAGATTTGCTAACTGCGAAATGCTTTGCTGAGGTTGCATATTTTTTTTTTATGTTATTGGTAACGAGACGAACTGGTCGTTTGCCTGATGGTAAGCATAACGCCGGCCCATAACAATTACAATGCCACCCAGAACTTTGAAACACAAAGGCCTGCGCGGCACTGCAGTGCGTTCGTTACCCTGAGACATTAGGTCATAAGTCTCATAAGCCCAGTAATTTTACTGGATACTTTGCTCATCAAACCGGAACACAGTAATGCTTGCACACTACTGTTTGGCGGCATATTTCACGAGCAAAGCGTTGGTAACAACCCAGACGGACACTCGCAGAAGAGTTAGTCCTCCCACTAACATTTTTGCATCACAATAAAGCATTAATTGTGACGTTTTCTTCGTAGAGAGTCCTAGAGAGTATCCATCAAGAGAACTTTAACAAGAGGAAACAGCTTGACAGAATTAGATACACGAAGAAAAAGAAGATGGAAAAGTTTCGGTTGACTCAGGTTTGAAATTTTGTAAACGTTTCTATATAGCTATATACACATATGTTAATACTCATTAGCAAATCTCTTTCACTACAACAATAATTATTATTTTTATGTAACAGATAAAATATTATTATAATAAGAATATATAAGAAATACTGATTAGGATATTTTGATGATTTATCTAAACTTCACAGGAAAGTTTTTTTCCTAAATATCTTTAAGCGATCGCCAATGTTTCGGATAGATCTTTCACATAATAATAAACAACCTCGCTTATCACGGGGACGTACCTATGAGGAAAAACTTTGGAGCTGACTTCCGGATTGCTGCATAGAGGCTGGAAATTGAATAGAAACTTTGGATAATAAAAACTAAGTCAACAAAAAAAAACGCTACAGTTAGTAAAATATAAGTCTCAGTAAATTACAAATGAATATAATAGGTGGCACTGAGACGTGGTCTCTTACAGTTGACCTCATCAGCAAGCTCAAAGTTGCACAACTAGCTATGGAGAGGGATATGCTCGGAATTTCCCTTCGTGATAAAATCCGAAACGAGGATCTCCTCGTCATGCGGATCTCCGCAGCAGAACGAAAGTCACCGACATAGCTCTTAAAGTTAGCAGGTTCTATGGGGGTGGCCTATGTTCAGCAGTGGACATCTTCCGGCTGATGATGATGATGAATGATAACAAGTACTATTCTATACTAATGAATACACATATTATTATGTATTATTATAACGTTTAGCTAGAATCAGCAGAGCTTCGCGATCGTCTACTGTTCGAAGTCGGAGGTAAGCTACCAGCTGAGAAGAAGGAGCAAGCTGTAGCAAACTACGTCCAGCGAGCAAACATCAAGAAAAACGCCGCGCTGGCCATCAAAGTTATGTATAAGAAGATTTTGGATATTTTGAAAAAGGTTACTATCCAATCTCACTCATTTGAAACATAGACCGGACGCTTCGTTAAAACATTTCACTGGCTCAGATGTCGAACGGTTAGGCTGTTAGAGTGGACATAACTATTTTCACACTAACGTATTTTTCCATTTATGGGCGAAGACAGTATAATTTTAAACTGAAATGATTGTTGTTGGCGAATAAAACGCCCTTTTTGTAGTGGAAACGGTAAAAAAATATAATGCATAGCATTTATCAGTGTGTAGCGGTTGTTCCGATAGTTTTCAATTGGGACGCAAAGTTTGCATTAAGTTTCATTTTGTTCAACATCAAATCATAGCATTTATTGAGTAAACCGAGTTGATTACAACGGTCTCTTGTGAGCATACCTGCCCGATTGGTTTATTAATACGGCAAACATGTTTCAGTGCACCGCCACCGTCACTGAAATCACACTAGTCACCTATCCGGCTCTCCTGCCACTCCTGTCCCTAGTTCTTTACTGGGAGTAATAAATTTAAAATCAAACCACTTGTTTATTGTTTATTCTATACGTGTAACAACTTTATATTTTGAACAGACTCAATCCAACCCTGAAAGATTTAATACTACCAATACAGTAATGTTTTTCTCATACTCTACGAACAACTTTGGGACAGTAAGGTAATTAATCAAAGCAAACAGTAGTCCGCGTTTTCTCCAAAATGGTTGTCAAAATAGACAAACTATTTCAAAATGTCTCTTTGGCTTATTTTAAGTTTGGTGTCCATTAGTTACTTGGCATATTTGACTTAACATTTATGTCTCAAGGTAACTGCAGTGCAGTGCCACGCTTTTTGTGTTCCAAAGTTTTTGGTGAAAGTTCTACCGCCAAGGATGCTACATGCTCGTCTTATTTTGTCATAATATAAAAAAAGGAATCATAATATCACATGTTTACATTAAAGTTAGTAAGAGTATATGGCAAAGCCATCAGTAAGTAAATTCAGTATAGATCGAACTTAGGCCATTAGACATTCTTTATCGCGGAATTGAAACTATAAATTACTCACTTTATATAATCTTATTTAAATTTCTTCTTCTCAGGACTCTTCATATTTCACGGTGGTGCTGGAAGCTCTCAAACTGGACTGTCGTGCCCAGGGGAAGTGCCTCATGGGCGCCACGGAGATGGGGCAACTGGCGATGGAGTACCTTGACGACAGGAAGTTCGAGTTCAGCAAACTGGAGAGGGAGGTTAAAGTGAACATGAAAGAGAGGCAGAGAACGCTGAAGCTGGCGAGGAGAGAAGTCGCTTTCCTGACTGACTCGTTCCCTGACTTGATACGCAAAGAGGTGAGAGCGTTACTTCGTAACAAGTTTATGGTGTAAGATAAAAAATTAGCTAAATGGATAATCAACTTTTATGCGTTCATTTTCGAAGATCTTTGTTTTAATCAGAGCTATATATAGCTTGGGGATTGTCACCTCTCATATGTTATAAAATGTAGTCAATACTAGAGATATTAGTTAATATAAAATAAATAATAATGTTATTTAAAAAATATTTTCACTTCTTTTAATAGCCAGTCTTATTTTACAGCGATGCGATGAACCTCTTCAAAAGTAGTCATTTTTACCGTAATTTAGTTCTCATTTTTTCATTTTTTTTTGCAGTCTGTAATTCATCCCATCCTCATGTCTCTTTCCTCATTGCACTAACTTTTGTGCGAAATAAATTTATCAACAAAATAATGCTATCGAAAATGACGTTCTATTCCAGAATATCTATAATATATCTATAATATATATATACATATATCGAGCATTACTGGATTTTTTTTATTAAATTATTGTTTTACCGTGTATTTAAACTATTTTTTATGTGTCCTTTTCTAGACTTTTTCAGTTTTTTTCCACACAAATACCCTATTATAAAAAATGTTGTAAACAATTCAATTCCTGCGAAAAATAAGGCCAATTTGGCATCATACCATATTGAATTGCACTCAGATGCAACTTATTACGGCCAACGAACGTTTGATTTGTAACCAGCCCGGCCCGGCCTGCGTGATTGATTACAAGTATTGGAGTTGCAATTTAAATCGGTACTTCTAGTCAATCGAAATGCATCGATCAGAGTTCACGCGTTACATAAATATAACTAGGCCACCAATCCGACACCAGTCACCAAGTAAACAATGGTGTCGATTCTGGTGTCTCATTACGAAATTAAATAACTAACACGAGAAAGGGATGGAAGATGTTTGACAGGTACGAAATTAATTATACAGCTGTCAAAATATATTGTACATCTTTGACGAATTAGGCGTCACTAACATCATGGCCGTTAAATTTACACTAGATACTAACAAGTGAATTTAATATGACAGGTCTTAAAAATATTCCATCCCTATCTCTTGTAGAAAGTGAGAGAGTGCACTAAAATTAGGTTTAGGTATGAGACGGCAGAACCGACACCAATAATTACTCATTATAAAAATGCGATACACACCACTGAATATAGCCGTATATATGTTATGAATGCTTCATCTGATCTTAATTGTTTTTATGATGTCACTCAGGTATTGCGATTAGGTCTAAGATTCACACTGTGAAAAAAAGATTTATTTTTGAGCTTATATACATGTGGAAAGTGTTTCGAACGCAAGTTGCCGTTGTAAACTTGTTGCAGTGAATTAAAATTGAATATTTGGGTATATAAATTTGATGATTATAATATAATAATAAGATATAATTGATATGAAACTGATGTACTTACGTTATACAGAGTTTTAGTTACATTTACATAATAGTCACCTTGCGTCCTGCACAAAAAAGTTTGTATGAGAATGTTGTATATGCCTCGAGTAAAGTTGTCTGCTAAGCGATCTAATTGTCACCTTAGGCAGCCCATACACCTAATGCATGATTGAGGGGTCAGCATCAATCACAGATCACGCGAAAACCTTGGAAAAACTACGATCACCGCTTGACTCATATCGTACCGTCTATGGTGTTACTTAGTAGTAATCTAATCCGAGCGCTAACTGTACTGCAGACCGTAGACGCTTATGCAAGTATGCGTTTTGCTGTCAAAATAACCATGCTTTTGCATCAAGTGTGGATTACGAAATAATACACGCGCAAGCACGGCTTGAAGCAAAACCATCAAAAAAACACGAAGACAAGACAAGAACCGCGCTTGTTGCAAAAGTGTGATTATTACTCATACTTGAATTAGCGTATATGGTTGGCCTTATTGTTGCCTTGGTGTACAAGCAGGAGTCCTGCTTGAACACGTTGCATTTACAATTTTATTCAAGGCGTATGCGTAACTGCAACATTCTCCTACAAACTTTTCTGTGCTTTTTTATGCATTAAAGTTTGCATTTGACCTCTGTCACGCAATTGTAATAGGAGAATAAATAGAAACGAGATTATGAACTTTTATGGTGTGCAATAACGCAACTCTCGAATGAGTTATTGTGAATTTGTATACTTTTGCGTAGACGTCTACGAAAATTGTTAGTTGCTGTAGCAAATAAAATTTCTCGTAGCCAGTCTACCGACAGTCTACAGACCTCTACGAAGCAGGAACGACGAGTGAGAGCTGTTCATCAGAACTTATAACTAGGATAAATCGTGTCGATTCTGTCATTTCATACCTAAACCTTATTTTAGTTTCAATCTCTCTTTCTAAATGCGAACATGAGAAAAAGATGGGATACATTTTAGACCTGTCAAATTAATCCACTTGCTTGTATTTAGTGTAAATTTAACGGTTATGACTTCAGTAGCGTCTAATTTATCAAGGTGGAAGATATTTGACAGCTTTAAAACTAAATTTAGACATGTTAAACATGTTCCATCTCTTTATTGGAAGAAGAGAGAATGAAACTAAAATTATGTTTCGAAATGGAATGACAAAATCGACACCACTGCCTAGTATAGTGCCGTGTGTTCCCTGCCTAAGCGTGTGGATCCAGCCTAAAAATAGTACCATCTGTTCCCGTGGGCGCCGGGGTGTTGGGAGGTGGTAAGAGCCAGCTAAGGGAATATTCAGGATAAGGCTGCAGCATTCTCCTCTGTTAATATCAAAATTTATTGCGATCATCCATTTTCCTGCCAAGAGGAGTGTATTATGGCAAATCCCCTTATAAATATGGGGAATGCCTATGTTCAGCAGTGGACATCTTCTGGCTGGTGATGTGATATTAAAAACTTTAGAAGCCACAACTATTATAGAACAATACGTTGTAGTATTTGAGTCGGAACATTTTCCATTCCCGCTAAATGTCTAATTGTATCTATTGCCTATTAAGACCACTGCTTAACGTAAGATGTCAATAGTAGCTACACGACCTTAGACAACACGATACT
The DNA here is from genome assembly GCA_907269065.1 of Crocallis elinguaria. Classification (NCBI taxonomy): domain Eukaryota; kingdom Metazoa; phylum Arthropoda; class Insecta; order Lepidoptera; family Geometridae; genus Crocallis; species Crocallis elinguaria. Next base: position 12,285,865 of record OU026077.1, read on the forward strand.
AATTGATCACGCGAAACAATTGTTAAAACATACACATGACATACTTACTTCCATTCATTTACAACAATTTATCAAAAGTTCAAATTTATTGACCTATTTCATGCGTTGGCGTTGTAGTTGACAACAATGTGCCTGATGTGTTCGATGCAAAATCAAAATATTGGTTCGTTTTGATTGGTTTGAATTGGAAATTTTTGGAAGCCAGGAGTTGTAGTGAGAGTAGGCGACTGTAGCGTCGCAGTTTTGTTAACGATTAAGTAAACTATTTGTCCAGGAAGCTACAAACCTTGATGACTTATACGAAGATGAAGACGTCCATAGTCAGCACTCGGTACACTGGGAGTTAGAAGAAGTATTGTCCATCTGCAAGAAGCTACAGAAAGCCACGCTCGTCTCCTCTTTCGATATGATTTTGAAAAGGTATTTACTAATTTATAAACACTACTCGTCGTTGAAGATTGGTATATCATAAATGGATTGATAATGCTTGTTCCAATTCTGGCAAGGTAAAGACATAACATCATCTCAAACAAAATAGTTTAAAGAAACTAAAAAATACACTTTCACCACCTGGCTCCATCATTGGACTCGTCAAAACGAATCCTATGTAATGTCCAAGTCTAGTAGTTTACTTGTATTTGTGTGTTGTATAAGTATTATTAACCTATAGACAAAGATTTGCTGGGCACTGCAACGCGTTCAGACTGTTTCCAACACTACATGCGACGCAACGCAAAATAATGATTTGCCTCTCTCTCTCTTCCAAAATGACTCACGCCTGCACAAATCGATTTGTTCTAGGCTCAAGGAACAACACTATCAGACAGATAGGCTGATGATGCAGCTGACCCTAAACAGCCTCAAGCGTGACCACCTTATTGAAGATCGGAAGCACGCAATATTGATGCTTGACAGCTTGAAGAACGTTGGCCAGGAGCAAACAGCTGAGTAAGTACCTACTTATCGTTTGAGAACTATGTATAGAATTAGATGTAACAACATACAATTACAGGCATATTTGCCGCGTGGACCTGGCAGGTGAATTAGGATCACACTTTGGGTGTCGTATATACTCTTCTCTGCCTATCACTTTTTTTAAATGCTATAAGAACAGGCTAACAGAAGAAATGGGGAAAGAACTGCTCCATTCTCTTCTGTCCATACTAAAAAGACCAAGACGCCTAAGTAAATCCAGGCCTCCCTATGCCTAAGACCGCGGTCAAACGCAAGAATAATTCAAATAAAAAAAGTTCAGCTTAATAGCCAGGTCAGCTTGGCCAACACGTCCGAGGGTCAAAGTGAAACGTCTAAAATTAATATTATTTAGCCTTTTTTCTTGAACTGCAAATCTAATTAACGTATTATACCTATGTTAAGTAACTATCATTATCAGCCTATTACGCTCCAATGCTGGGACATTCTCTCAGAAACACAGAGTATGGGCCATCATAACCAACCAAGCGGGCCAAGTGCGGCTTGGTGGATGTCACTTGATTTGGTGCGTCGGATTGAAAGTCGCACAAGTTCCCGCTCGGCCATACTCGCTCAGTTCTCGCTTATAGACACTATATCTGCAACACTATACTGCTAACAGTATCTAAACAATATAAATAGTGATAACTTTGTCATTTATAATTAATTGTTCGAGTGAGAGACGCCAACGAGGTCTTTGCAACAACTGGTTGATTTTGCTTTCATCTGTCTGGATGTTGGTTCTCGCGCACAGGTCGTATTTTTTTCATCTAATCTGGATGAAACTTGGTATACAGTTTACCAGCTGATTTTGATAATATTTGGCATTTCGGTATCCAATTTTAAACAAGACTGTGTGAAAAAATTCGAATGGGGTTAAAAAATCATTTAATTTTGGCATGATGTATTGAATAATTACATTCATACATCATCTTAAAATACACAGATGGAATATGAGATGGTACCGCCTGACATGCACAGACTGAACACAACTGTTGCAAAAAGCGTGTTCGCGAGGTCTAAAGTTCGTAGAACTACTGATTATTCAATTTCTTTAGGAAGACGGAGCAACCTTGCGCTTCGTAGTTCTATTTTCAAGCAAGCAGATTTTATCATTGAAATATTTCAATATATACCTAGTTATCTATATTCTAACCTACAAATAGTAGCCAAGATTATAATAAATGTAGGTTTAAGGTTTATTTTTTTACTATGAGGTAGGTCTACTTTGTTGTACCTGTTATTACAAATTACGTTAGTTATGTATTGTTGAATAGTTCGTGGAATTGGTCCCGTATTTACAGAAATCTTAAATAAAAATGGTAACGGTTTGGTAATTGTAATGTAATTGTAATGGTAATTGCGCAGGTCGTCGTGCCGCGTCCCTAGCTGCATGAAACAGGAGCAGAAAGTTTTGATTAATTAATTTAGAGTTGCGACGGTGCCGAAGTAACTAGCGATGACCTTTAAAGATAGCCCAGAACTTCGTCCACTCCAACTTCCAGGCGACACAGTTTTGTTTCATGAATTACCAGATTTTAACTTTAATATTAATACTTTATTAATAAAATTAGCAGGTTTTATCCAGTATGTCAGAGGTGTAGCTAGGGTTAGTCTGATATGGTCCGTGCCAGCAGCACCTGTGCCAGTTCTGCCATTATTATATTTTTCCGTTCGATTTTTGACTGACTCCGGTCCCTGATCATAAGTGAGGGTATCACAACAGACACGAACGCAATTTTTTGAAGGTGTTTCTCGTATTGTAGATAGCCTAACAAAATGATATGCTATTTTTATTTACTTCACCGAATGTGATTTTTCATAATTATAATAAAATATTGATCATCTTCAAAAATGTTGAGATGCGCGAGAGAGAAAGCGGCGCGCCGTATCCTGCCCTTAATATACCTACTATAGAAGATAGAAGAATAAAAGAAAGATAATAGAAAGAAATGGTTTGTTTTTTCTAACATGATTATCATAGGCTCTGTAATAGGATTGTAAGCCCATTTTACAATACCTATCAATTTTGCTTTATTTAACCTACCACGAAAATAAATGTGAAAGAAAGTCAAGTTTGTAACAAAAACTAAATACTAAGATAACGGTTTCATCAGGTTCAACGTTTTAACTCAGGTTTAATAATATAGACATGCTATAAACCAGGACTTCTTATAATGAATTTATAGTAAAAATAAATTAATCATTAAAGGTTGTAATTTGTCACGACAATTTCGTATAATTTCTAAATCTCTAACATTTTATGATTTTACTGCGTTTGCTACAAGTAGACGTTCAACACAATTAGAACAGAACCAAACGCTTCTTCAAAAGTAGCACTCAAGTAAAAACTTTTCCCCGAAAATTGGAATGAAATTTGAATTTAATGTATAATTGCCACAATCTTACAAACCCACGTAATTTTCTCGGGATTGCAGCTTCCATTAAACAACCCTACCAACAATTCAGCCACATTTTACGTTTCGTGTAAAATTTTGTAACTCCGTAATTTTGATGTCTGCAATAATTATTTATTCATACAGTGGATGCTTGCAGCGGCAAGTATATAGTGAGCAGGATCCTGTGTGGTCATTGCAGAATTCATTTACAGCTCAAAGTGTACTACATTGAGTTAAAGCGGCTAGAACAATTATTAAAGTACCTACAAAAATAAGTAAACCAAAGATCACAAGAATAAGGAAAAAACTACTTGTTCTTATTTAATTTGGGTTTTTGTAAAAAGTACGCGATGGATTACACTAACTATAGTAGCAGTGACTCAAAATGAATCTCTGTCAAAATAAATCTTGTAAAGAGTAGTCACGTCGTTCTCTCTTACGCCACGTCCTGCCAATTTTCAAATTGGAGTTCGCAAAAGTCCTTGCCAACCTCATCACTTCAGGCGGCACCTACGCCGGCTTTTCCTAGGTGCTAGTATGCTTGTTTCACAGCCCGATATTCTCCCATTCTTTCGAGCTGACCTATCGATTACATTAAATTGTTGTAGACATGTAAATTTTTCTTAAATTTAGATAGGTTCAAATACGCAAGATACTATTTATTTTGTTAAACTAATATCGCTACTAATTATCCCAAACATAAACAGTTTATACCGCTTGGAATAGATTATCAACAAATTGTATGTTACATTTTCCGAACCAATGGATTAATGCGTTTTCATTCATATGTTTTCATACATATAGTTATTTTATTTAATTAAGGGACCAGTTTATCAGTATATGTGGATTCATACACGTTAAGATTTGATGGGGATGGTTACATGTTTTACGGGTTTTCAAATAAAAAGCTATATATAGGTACCTATGGATATAAATTCTCCTTTTGTTTTCCTGTTTGTTTCACTCTGCAACCCCCACTTGAACAACATCCACTGGATCAAACGCCGATTGCACTATCGATTTTGTTAACTGTCTAAAAATCCATGTACCTATGTATACCGTACACATGGTTGTATCATTATTAACTTTAAATGTAGGTATTTGCACATAAACTATATCTACGGAAGAGTGCATTAAAGTCACAATAAATAATTTTCTCTCTCTAATATTTGCGCGGCGAGAGGTAATATTTGAGTGATTGTCAGTCTTCATCTCATTGAATATCTGCTTGATTACCATCTAGGTTACGTTATAGCTACACTTTTGAGCTAGTCTCCATTTAAAGCTTAGTCAATCCATACTTTCATCCTACTTCCTACTAATATTATAAATGCAAACGTGTATTTGTACGTCTGTTGGTTTGTCCTTCTTTCACGGAATTTATTTCGTGCAAACCGAACGTCACTGCATCTCTTGAGGTTAGTATCTCGATGTTATACGCATTAGATACACCAGCGGCGCGAGTACGGATCTTTTCGATAAATACAATTCGATAAAATTGACAGTTAATATCGATAAAGTGGGTTTTATTCGATAAAATTGACATTTCAAATCGATAAAGTGGGTTTTATCGATTTTAACTGTCAATTTTATCGAATTTTATTTATCGAAAAGATCCGTACTCGCGCCGCAGTTTGAAAGGATTTCATTTAATGATATTGGCTATATATTACCAAGTGCTATTTTCAATAAGACAGACAAGGACGGCCATATTAATTTACTTTCATTTCATTTTCTCTTCCGTTTATATAATGGATATATGAACTGCGCTATTTCCGATATTGCATCTAGGAATGCGAGAAATGAAAGAAATATTTGCAATAACAGTGGAACGGAATAATATAGATAGAAAGGTACGCGAATGGCACGGAACTGAAAAGCAATGACCGCAGAATTGCGTGGACAATAATCTATTGTCAACCCATACAAGAATGTATGGCGGATTAAAGACGATAAAAGTTTATCACGGCTCCATTGCTAAGTTGGTAGTAACCCTCCCTGCAAAGCGAGGGGTCCCGGGTTCGATTCCCGGCCGGGGCAGATTTTGTATAAGCATAAAGTTTGTTCTCGTGTCTTGGATATTTGTGATGTGTATCTGTGTGTGCCCATGCCACCTGCGACACAGGGAATCCTAGTGCGGGGGCATGAGTGTGTGTAAGCGTTAGCTGTTGTATTGCGATAAATTTAAAATTGCATGTATTAATCGTCAGCTATAGTCATAGCAATGCATTATGACGAGGCATCAATGTAGGAAATATTTTTTTTTATGTTATTTGGTAACGAGACGAGCTGGTCGTTTGCCTGATGGTAAGCATAACGCCAGCCCATAACAATTGCAGTGCCACCCAGAACTTCAAAATACAAAAGCCTGCGCGGCACTGCAGTGTGTTCGTTACCCTGAGACATTAGCTATTAAGTCTCATAAGCCCAGTAATGTCACTGGCTACTCTGCTCATCAAACCTGAACACAGTAATGCTTGCACACTACTGCTTGGCGGCAGACTTCACGAGCAAAGCGGTGGTAACAATCCAGACGGACACTCGCAGAAGAGTTAGTCCTCCCACTATCAAATTTTAAAATCAAATTTTAAAAAACTAAAAAATTATACTAACGTATAACTATTACAAAAAAGTACGGTAGGTACCGTAGCTATGAGTCATGGCAGATATTAAAAAACTTATTAAGGTGAAGTATCTCAATTTACCTCATAAGTACAAGTTATTAATAAATGAAGGAATTAGGTAAGGTAGGTACTTACTGGACATTAATTGTTAATATTTTTAATCAATTCTGTTCCTTTGAGCTCACTAATTTAATTAACTGTGTGCTGGATTAAATTTTCATTTTGTGATCAAAGCAGAAGACAAGTTGCAGTTAAATCATCTTTATCTATATATCATTAAAAGCAGTAAAGTTTGTTTTTTTGTGTGTTTTTTACCCCTAATCTCTGGAACCGCCTGGTCCAACTCTAAAAATTCTTTAGCTACATTATCCCCGAGTGACATTTAGGTTAAATAGTGATAAAGAAACAAATATATTTCTAATTAAAGTCGTTAAAAATTAACCTCTATTTAAAATCAACTCTTAAAATTGAAAGGAGGATTTGCGTTTCTACGCACTTATTAATATTTTTACTTTAGGTATTTCTTTTTACTACGTACAAGATTTTGTAACTAAAATTTTTTCCTTGAACGAAATGATGATAATGCACCGCGAGAATAATGCGATGAATGGCGGCTTTCTGACTTTTATAAACAGCAATTATTACATCAATAGCGTTAAGAAGCCGAAATTGGCCGAAATTCGGTCCTGCTTCCATTGTGTTGAATCTCAACGTGAATTATTATTTTTCACAAAGTCTCGTTTCCTCGTCAAAGCACAAAGGGACATATTAATTTGTTGTCCCTTGGGATACTCCACGAGGTAATATTAATTTTGCTCAGTGCATACAAATATTATATGATACCCTGGTAGGTACACAGTTTGTGTTATGTTTCAAAGTATTGCATATTGTAGCAAATTTTTTAACAACTAGGTGTAGTTGCCTCATAGACATTAACTTTATTTCCTTGAATTCGAAAGCAGTTATTTGATATCGGGTAAACATCACAAATACCCAAAAATGTATATTTGTATAGGTCTCTTGATTAGGCAAGTGACCTACTAAAAATATTACAGGAATATAAACAAATAAAAAGTCAAATGGACGATACCTCTTTCTGAAATTATATTTTGTATTTTATAAAACTGCAACTTTATGTTAGGTAAGTAGTAAGTAGATTTTAGTAGATAAGTACTATGTAACCGGTATATATATTTATAAATAACGAATTAAAATAGTTGTTTTACAACTTCAAATTGATTAGTTGAATAAAGCCCGAATGGAATGATTGAGTTCGTCACGCCTTTATAGTCATTATTGTTATGGTGTCCGATTGTGTGTTTAACAATCTATTGAGTCAACTAATCGCAAATATTATCTACAGTAGTCGTTTTAATATTCACGACCAGCTGTTTCAAATGACGAAGAGTAGTCTCTGGCCAAAGCTGTGATAAATTTGCTACCGCTTGCACTATTTCGAACTTGAAATAGACTATCAAAGTAAAGCAATCTAAGTAAGTGCATCTTCCACAAATCGTATTGCGAGCTCTTAAGCGTTGCGCCACTTCCAAAGGAAATTTCATTTTTGCTTTTTGAAGCTTCGAGAGCCACTTCTATTAAATTCTATTTTACACAACTGCAATGGGAAGCTAGTCGCTAGTAAGGTCTGTTCACATAAAAGTTATGAACGTCAAATGCGAGACTGCTATGGTGTGTGATTTAAGCACCGTACTGCATTTGCGTTAATGTGTTAGATGTTTTTTTAGTTACATACTTTAGTTACGTGTACTAAATTGATTCTAAAGTAGAGTTACGGAAATCTGAGCGGAAAAGTTACATGAGTTTTCCTAGTAGGTAAGGTAGTTGCCGGCATGGCCGCGGTCGAGGCAAACTTTGTGTGATTAGTATAAAGTTTGGACTCGGGTCTTTTGTTTTGTGTGTGTCCATGCCATCTACAACACAGATAATTCTGTACTTCAGAGGTTTCAGTTTCTAACTATTTATTTATTTATTTTAAGGTACATAAACAATAAGAAATTGTTAGTTGCCAAGTTGGAAAGTGAGCGGAAAGAGGAGATCAACTTGACAAAGTCGCTAGATGAAAAAGGGAAACTCATCGTCGAAATGAAGACCTCTTTGCAACAAATGAACCAGCTCTTATCGAGCGTAGGTAAGAAAATTAACTTAGTGATGGAAGGTTTGCTATTTCTAGGAGACGCTGGAAAGTCCACATTTTTTTTTTATGTTATTTGGTAACGAGACGAGCTGGTCGTTTGCCTGATGGTAAGCATAACGCCGGCCCATAACGATTGCAGTGCCACCCAGAACTTTGAAACACAAAGGCCTGCGCGGCACTGCAATGCGCTCGTTACCCTGAGACATTAGGTTTTAAGTCTCATAAGCCCAGTAATTTCACTGGATACTCTGCTCATCAAACCGGAACGCAGTAATGCTTGCACACTACTGCTTGGCGGCAGACTTCACGAGCAAAGCGGTGGTAACAACCCAGACGGACACTCACAGAAGAGTTAGTCCTCCCACTTTAACTAAGCCATTGTAATAAAACGCTTGTCATGAATTGTGGCCACCTTAACTATTACGAGTAGTATTTTTACTGTAATGATTACTTTTGACACATCAATTTTTAGCAGAAAACATCAAAGTTATTTTGTGCAAACAAAATTAAACTCGCTTACTGGACAGTTAGTGTATTTAAGCGATCGATATCGGGTTCAGCAGTGGACGTCTTCCGGCTGATGATGATGATGATGATCTATTAGGGTATAAAGGGCTGCGGCCACGTGCTATAGGATTAGCATTGCGATCCGACGAGGCAATGCCACCAGCATGCTGGTTGGTTCCTCTACCAACTGATAGTGGGCTAGCAGATTTTGATTATTATCTATAGGCCTACATTGGCTTCTCCATTAATCAGTTGGTCTGTTTTTGTAGCTAGGTTGTTATAGATATATGTAGTTTTTATGTAGTAGCTAGTTAATAAAGCATTTAGCCTGTTAGAAAAAATACTATGATTTAGATATTGTATTTCATTCACAAGGGAGTGGAATACCTGGCTCCGGCAAGGGCCTTCTTGGAGCTTCAACGTTTGTGTGTGTTTCCCGATCGATACATCGATGTGTTCCACCAGTTACACTTTCATTCCACCGTCAGCCGTGATAGTAGTCAAATACTAACTTATGGAGCATTTATGACATACTAACTGCTGCCCGCGGTTTCACCCGCACGGAGATATTGGATTTCATGGATTTTATTTTTTTGCGTGGAACCTAAATTATTTTTTCTAAAATAAAAGTAGCCTAAGTTCCTCCTTGTAACATCAGCTATCTGCCAGTGAAATTCCGTCAAATTCGGTCCAGTGGTTTTGTAGATTTCCCGGAACAGACAGACAGACAAACATTTTTAAAATAGTTGTTTTTTATAGGTACCGTATATACTTTCATATGAATTTAGTAAAAAGCTGTTATTTTGATATTACAAACAGACACTTCAATTTTATTTATTTGTATAGAATAGATAACAGATAGTGAAGAGATACATTTTTAAGCCCGGATGCTCCATTTTTGATTGCTGCTTCGTATAAAAACAGATAAGGTAGTGGTCCAACGTATAAAAAGCAATCAGTGAATGGTAAACATATTGGAATAAAATTGCAAGGAGATCTGTTGGTCTATAAGGAGCCAGACTGTCACAGAAGAGTTAAAATGGCTGAATTGCTAAAATAGCATGTTACATGAGCAGTGTTATCGTAATTCAGGAGGCAATCATGTTCGATTCGTTTATTAAGCTCTATTCGCGTGGCCACTAACAAGCATGTGACAGCCCTAATGGACTGCATATATATAGCTGCTGTAAGAGACTTGACACTCTCATTGTAGGTGCACCCAACGCGCCCAGACCTCTCGACCGCGTCCCGCCAGCGATCCAATACGCACTCGAAGATATGGTGCAGCCGGTACCGGAGGTGGAGGGAGACTGTGAGTTCCTCTATATGCATTATTTAGAACGTTTCCTACTACAAAGTCAACTAGTTCTCAAAATCGTAAAATAACATATAGTACTTTTTAATTTTTGTACTGTGGTCGCATTTTCCTTTCTCGTTTTTCCAGTTATTTTGTCTTAGGTTTTTCTTAGCAAATAATATTTTTTTCCTGAATTTGTTTTGGTTTTATTACAAATTTAATATTTGTTCTATTAATAAAATACTGACAGCTATTATAATATAGGTAAGTTTCAAATAGCTGGCGTACAATTTTTTTCTGAAAGATCTCTGTACCGCTTAGGCGCTAAGCATAGTTTGAAATGCTAAAGATAAAAAACATTTAAAAAGATTCAGCTTCAGGAAATAAATTTAATTAGAAAAGACTATGGAGGTTCTATTAACCAACTCGGTGTGGTCGTGCATGCTTGCAAGCTTTGAGTAAGTAAATAGGATGCCTCCAAGGAATGCGATTGTAGTTTAACATTTTGTTTTTCTTTTCAGATATAAAAAGAAAAACAAAATATTTAATTTTACGTGCACATTGCTTTTAATAGGCACGTTTAATAATCACGTCATGTCACCTTTTACCGCGTATAATCAGTTTTTTTTATATTTATCGTTGTTTTTTACAGTCGATAAGTTGATACAGACGGCAAAGCAAAAACTGACCGTGCTCATCCAAGCGGTGTCCAAAATGGAAATCACTCCGGAGCTTCGAACCAAAGCGGGCCTCTTCTACCAGAACATCCTCTCCAGGTTCATGCGTGAGAGCTACAAGGACGACGTGGTGGTGGAAGGAGGTAAGTGTCACGACAGAAACCTTATTGACTTACCCCCTTGTGTAATTATAGAAAGCACAGAGTGAGACAAGTACCTATTTGTGGACTTAAAAAAAGCGCAAGTGCGAAATCAGGTCTCTATTCAAGTATCAACAGTAAGGTATAGAAATTATGGCATTTAAATCTAATCATTTCGATATAGCCACAAAAAGGAGGGCAGAAGATGGATGGTCCGTGAAATGACGAGGAAAATGAAAAAATATAGGTATTATTTTTTTATGCTATTTGATAACGAGACGTGCTGATCGTTTGCCCGATGATAAGCAGAACGACGGCCCATAACAATTGCAGTGCTACTTAGAACTTTGAAACACAAAGACCGGCGCGGCACTGCTTTTTGGCATAAATATAGCTCATGGGCCGGAGAGTAACATAGGCTAATTTTTATCCCGGATAAAATGTACAGTTCCTGTTGGAACGCGGGTGAAACCGCGGGCAGAAGCTGGTTACATATAAAATTGTTACGGCGTCAATGATTTAATTTTTATATTTATATAAAAAAAATTATTTAATACTTTGCTCACCTTCATATATATTTTCTACTAATACTAACGTCCGGATTCATGTTATTGCCATAGACAAGCAAAACAAGTCTAGACAAAGCAATCATTATTCGAATAATCCGATCCATAACGTTAAAAACACTGTCCAGTTGCCTGTTATGAAGCTCATGTAACGCAATGATTTTCATAAAAGCTGTTTTCATGGCTCACTTATTAAATGGTCTCTAGTGGCCGCCCACATCACAAACCTTGACCTACCTCTACGGCGAAATTGTGAGAGATACCGAACCTCCAGCATCGAATTAGCGATAAGGAGAGATGTAGCGCAACGGAACGCTGTGGGATAACATGTTAAAACGTGTTGTACAACAAGGTTTTTGTCTGAATTGATTTTTTTTATGTTATTTGGTAACGAGACGATCTGGTCGTTTGCCTGATGGTAAACATAACGCCGACCCATAACATTTGCAGTGCCACCCAGAACTTTGAAACACAAAGGCCTGCGCGGTACTGCAGTGCGCTCGTTACCCTGAGACATTAGGTATTAAGTCTCATAAGCCCAGTAATTTCACTGCATTGATTATAGTATGGATTATTGAACACCACATAACTACCGTTTAAACTGTTTATCATCTTGCAAACCGCAAAACACAAACAAAAGTAATTTGACACGAATACAAAAGTAAGAAAAAATATATCTTTATATATCAAGCAGGTTATTACAACTATTTTAGTATCCTTTAGGTTGGATGAGCAAAGGCTCATCCAACCTTTATGCAAATAACAAAAGCATACCAAGCTAATTTTAAAGTAAGGAAAGGCATAGTTGCGCTACCGCTGCCGAAAAAGACATTATTTAAAGTCAACGTCTTCAATTATTTCGGAAATCTCGAATAATTCGAGTTTCTAGGCTATTCTTACCGAAACGTAAAGGCTCCTTTCACTTTGAAGAACAGTTCGCTATCATCATTTGTCAAGTTTAACGTTTATTTTGTTTAAGGCGTAGAATTTTTAAAAAGGGCTTATTTTTGACCTGATTAAAGATAAATTCGTAAAATAATGCTATGAATGCATCATTAATTGTTTTTTAGGGTGAAAGAATGAAGATGCATTTGTTATTGGCTTGTTCGACTTTGTCCTTCTTTCACGCTGTAACAGAATAACGGATCGTCATGTTTTTTTTTACAAAGGGATAGTTTATGGGCCGGAAAATGAAACCTAATTTTTACACCGAAAAATGCTCTAGGACTTTATACGGCTGGAAACCCGGGCTGGAGCTAGTAAACGATAAGCACTTAACCGTTCCGTAGAGATCCCGTTGTGTAGATTAAATCCTAAGCCGAATAAAAATCAATTTATTAGTACCTATAAAATAATTTTCAATACGCGTAGATCTAAAGACTACCGTTCACATGGAAAGGATACTAAAGTAGTGTAATAACCTGCCTTACTTAAGGTTCCGTTGATATATAAAAATATATTTTTTCTTACTTTTGTATTCGTGTCAAATTACTTTTGTTTGGGTTTTGCGGTTTGCAAGAGGATAAACAGTTTAAACGGTAGTTATTTGGTGTTCAATAATCCATACTATAATAAATGCGAAAGTACGTTTGTTGGTTTGTCCTTCTTTCACGCAGTATCGTATAGCAACGGATCGCTGTGATTTTTGGCAAATATATAGTATATGGACTGGAAATTCACATAGGCTACTTTTTATCCCGTACAAATGCAAAAACAATTCTGAAAGGGTCTGGGTAAACATTTCTGAAAGATAATGTCTAAAATGATTAGGTAACAATAGAATTGTGTGTTAGACAACGGTCTTTAGGAATTAACACGCTGTTTAACACAGGTTTAGGGTGTGTTAAACAGTGTTTAACTCCTACACGTGCCTTAGTCACGTATTTAAATATGAGCAACCACAAATCTTAATTTAAGCAGTATCTAGCCGTTGTCTAACTCTATTCTGTTGTGACATTTCTAATCATTTTAAATGTTTATCCTTAGATGCGGTTTAGCTAAAGAGGCATCTATAAGTGTTTTTTTGTGGTAACACGGTAATTTGATCAAGGTTTGTGGTTTATTATATTTAAACACGTGACTAAGACATGTTTCAAAGTTAGACCGGGAACCGTATCTGTTTTAACACATATTTAATTTTTTTGTAGTAAGACGAATTAGACGTGGATTACACCTGTTTAATACAAATTTAGGATGTATTATTTTTTTTTTATTGTAAGACCGATAGAGTCTTGATCAAGAGATCACATATTATGTGGTTTGTTTAATATAGTAAACGCGTGTTTTCTATTTGTTCAGGACTAATCGAGTTTGAAATGGAAGACCCCAATGTTCCGGGCCACGCCGTAATTAAGCTTCGAAGCAAGCAACTCGTTGATGCACAAGTCAGCGAATTCGACGTACCCGGAGAAACCAAGAAATAAAATAAAAGGATAGCTTTATATTACATGGACATTATATCTGTTTCTATGTATACTCTTTATTTGTATTGTTTCTATCAAGAAATTGATGCTCGTAATGTATACAGGAGGCTTTATTAGTGAATGGTTTACTGAGGTACTAGTTTCTTCTAGCTTCAAGAATTCTGTTTTAACAGATAATAGTAGTCTAGTACTACTGGGTATTTGACATCTCTAAAGCTTCTTATGGGTAGACAATGGTGGACAATCGATACGTTAAATTTGTGCACTTGTGGCGTGTAAGCGTGTGTAATAAAGGAACCAAATTTTATTGGACATTGTGATGGTTAGCATTCACTAAAAAAATTGAATTTTGATTATCATCCGCACGTACATCGAGATACTAACCCCGAGAGATGAAATACTGTACTATCCGATCTCACAACAATGTATTGATTTTGCTATAACTTATAACAGCGCTCAGCGTATCAGCGCACGGGGAGTCGGCGCGCGTCGGTGGCTTAGCCAATCAGAGCGCATTATATCTATGCACAAATTGTAGAATACATTTCGTGCAAACCAAACGTCACTGCACCTCTTGATGTTAGTATCTCGATGTCCACATATAACTGGGCATTGCTGGTCGCAAGACTTTTTGATTGCACGACACTTAGCACGACTCACAGTTATGTCCTAACTGAAGCACATGGAACTCATAAACAGCGCAAAAGCATCAGTGGTGGTACTCCCCATTATAGTTTCCTAAAACTGTATCTACAGGTTGATTTCTTAAACATGCTGGTTGAGCAACATGTCCGTACCTCCTATATAAACTACTAATTGATGTGACACCTCAGTGAACATTCTAATAGATGCAGGTAGCTATATACAGAATCCAAGACATATTAGACTCACTCGTCATGTTGTGATTTGTTATACTATGACGTAATTATGCTATTAATTGAAAAAAGATTTTGATTAGAATTAAATTAGTTGTGACAAAAACCTTGTTTCATTTTCAGATCAGTGTGTATAGTTACAATTTACTGTTTTGCGAGAGGCCGTTTAGGAGAGTACGCAAGGACGTTTTTGTACTGTATGGTATTTAGTGCCGTAGTGGGGAGAAAGGGAATAACCATATATTGTACATTGAACTGTGGTCCTAGCACTTATGTGCCAGACACAGACAGAGAGAGAGAGAGCAAAAGGGATAGTTAGTAAATGACACGCTAAGCGGTGAGGTGAGCCTACGTTAACCGCCTAAAGGAAACGTATCAGATTGTTACAAAGGGAGTCTTTTGGGCAAAAGGGTGGTCCTACTTCATGGGTAGCTCTCAGTGCGGCTATTGAAATGAAACACCTTGTTATTCGTTAGCGTCAGGATAGCGGGTTGCCTGTGGCGTTTGTCTGTGAGGATTTATTCAAGAATTGCTACTTATTTGCTATCTATCACAAATAATTGCTACCTGTGATATGTTCTTGGGAATCTGTATTTTTTGACCAGCCTTTCTTTTTTGAGCATGGCTGGTCTTCGCCATCTGCAGCAAAAAAGCGCGGAGTTTCAAGGTGTCTAGTTCCTATAATTGCTACCTTCAAGTATTTATGCTTTAGCTTCGTACGTATATTCGGTAAGAAAATATAGCTATGAATAAAATTTGCTCTAAAAGTGCCTGAAGAATTTGTAAAGGCAAAGTTTTTTCCGCATTTCATTTACCTAAATTATTCAGGCATCCATGATAATTACTTTTTAATTATAGCTTTATTCCTTAACGAATGTGCATACTTAAGGTAAACCTAAAATACGTGAACGTGGCAACAAACTTTAAGAAACTGCATGTTTTTTAATGTGATGTCAAAACGGCTGGTCAAAAAATATACCGATTCCCAAGAATATAATATCATATGTAAAAAATATTTGTGATAGGTAGCAAATAGTAACAAATAGGTAGCAATTCTTGAATAAACTCTCTCAGACAAATATACGCCACAGGCAACCAGTCATCCTGAGGCTAACTTTTATTCTCGTCCTAAATTTTGGTGAAATGGTGGTTTGTGATGGTGAACGCTCCCCGTTTGACCACCATCTCACCAAAATTTGGGTGAAGTAAGCGCGGTAAACTTATAATAGAACGAGATCTCAGACGCAGCTGTCAGAACACATCGATAGTTTTGCTGATTTTCCTTCCCAGAAATCTCAAGCTCATTATAGGAAGGAAACGCCCAGGACCGTCGACTGCATCATTGCTTATCATCAGTTAAGATAGCGGTCAAAAGTCACAGATTATCTTTATCAGGTGTTAGGACTAATTCTTCTGCGAGTGTCCATCTGGTTGGGATACAAGCATTATTGTGTTCCGGTTTCATGAGAAAATTAGTCAGTGACATTACTATAATTGGGCTTATGTGACTTAATACCTAATGTCGCAGGGTAACGAGCGATCCAATGCCGCGTAGGCCTTCGTGTTTCAAAGTTCTGGGTGGCACTATAATTGTTATTGGCTAGCGTTATAGGTACTTAACCTTGTCTCGTCATCCATTAGTATAAAGAAGCAAATTTCTCTACAATGTAATTCTGTTTTGCTGACTATGTAGGTTGGTCATTATGTGGACAGCTAATGAGCGGAACTCTTTACGAGCATCTGTTTTTCCTCCACATCGTCGACCACATCCAAATCTTTGCTATTTCAACATCGTGTGAAATAACAATCAAAAACTGGAAATCGAACACTAGAAACGTCAAAAATTGAGAGTAAAAGTCGGGCGTATCTACTCAGCGCTAAAACACCCCACAAAAATTGGGCAGAATATCTGACGTCACTTGTTCTACGCGGGCCGTAAAGCTGTACTAAAAACATGCATTTTGTTGATTTGACCGTGAAAAACTGCGTTTAAGTACATAGTTGTCGACAATTTTTTATTCATTGAAGTGTAGAGAATCTGATGTTATTATTTAATTACTATTGGATGATAAAAATAATCGTTGAATTCGGGAAAATTTTAGATGCAGTATCTCTGTGGAAATTATAAATTTTTCGCGAATTTCACTTTTATTGTGTAAATCGATGTTCTTAAACGTATATAGTAACAGAAATTATGTATTTTGTGTTTCATGCGACATCCCTATTAAAGAGAATATTATTGTCGGTAAACTAAAAGAGATCAATTAAAGAATAGTTATTAAGGCTGAGATTCAGAGACGAATCTAAGCGTGGACTCACGCCTCCATACGTCAAAATTCTATACAGTTTTGACATATGGAAGCCAAAGTCTACGCTTAGAATCGTCTCTGAATCTTAGCCTAAGAGTCTCCAAACTTACCTATATAGAATAACTATGAATAAGTACGTATTTTTTAGCCAACACTATCTCAACAAGGTACTTAGTATGTACTGATTATAAGTATGTATATTCTCTTTGGTCATGGCAGCAACATTTTCATATGTTTAATAAATAAGTCTGCACTTAAAATTCATAAATAGGTATAGGTATAAACTATACTTATCTCTTTACCTAAATACAAAGAGTATTGCCTGATTTGTAAAGACATAATAAAACGAAATATTAATATTTTAGTGTTATCAAATAGTCAAATATTTATATAACGAACACCCATTTGTGTGCTCTAGCTGATAATATAACTATTTAGGGTATGTAGCGGTTTAATTAGATTGTAAAGATATTTTATGTGTCGACATTTTTATAGAAGGACAAGTTTTTATAAGTACGTATGTACACATAATGAGATAATACTATCGGAGATTATCTCGACCGGTTGATATCACGAAGTGAGCGATACTGTCAGAAGAAGCCATCTATCCTAATCAGGAACTTTGCTCGTTCCGCAATATATTTATGTTTACCTACTTTGAGCGACATCACATCGTTTCGAGTTGTCACAGTTAAACGCTAGCAAGTAATGTGATAAAAGTCAATAAAAGAATTACGATATATTAATGATCGAGTCACTCGATAACGATGTTCGAGTACTCCTCTATTCGTCGCTTTATTGGCTATGATTCGATACAGTTTCGACTTTGTCGATAAATTGTTATCGTAAAATTTCCTTCCCTACGTATGAAAGATTTGTACAGGTGTAAGACGTGTGCTAGTTACTGATAATAGTTTTTAAAGAAGTCCCTGAAAACGAGTGCTGTTTTGGTGATATGTGATTCCATTTAGTTAGTGATAGTGTGTAATATTAACGTTTCCAGTGCTAAATTGTTTCAAAATGGAAAGAACCAAACAAAAATCAAAAAAAGAAAAGCCAAATAAGTATGTAGATAAGGAGAAATCTACATCGTTTATAGCAGACGTCAAGACCTTGAAGGAAAATCTCAAGATCAGGGAGATCTTGAGGACTGTGAAGATGAATAGTAGCATGCGAGTAAAAGCTCCTCGAGGGAGTAAAGTAATGCAAAATAAGGACTTTAATGATAATGAAGATATTTTTGAGGATACTACTAGCAATGAAGGCCAAGATTTGTCAGAACCTCCGAGCGCTACCAACCCTCTTGTAGTTAATAATAACCCTGATGTAAGTGATACATCTGAAGATGACTGTGTAGATATTAAAACATCTTCACAAACAGAGGTCAACGAATCTGACGAGAACACTGAAACAGATATAGAACCAAGCTTTCTTACGAAGTCAAAGAGCCTCGCCGAGGGCTTAGAGGAAGCTGGGACAGAAAGAGTCAGCACCCCAAATAGTCCAGCGACACCAACAATTTTACCACCACTGGACTCTCCACTTTTGAGAATTCGTGAAAGGAAGCTCTCCTTAGATCATACAATGTTATCAAAACGAGAAGGCCTGTCTCAATCGGAAGTTGACCTCCATTCTATAGGGAAGTCACCTCTAGAAAGAAAATCTTCCTTTTTTAGGAAGAAACTGGACAGTTTTTTGAAAAATACCACAGAAGTTTTCAAAAAGCAGTCTATGGGAGGCAAGTCTTCACAGTCTTTACAAAGAAGAGGTTCGACAAGTTCTCGCATGTCCGTCTCAATGCAATCGTTGAATGAGAACGAAGCTTATAATGGAGATTACGATGATGAAACCTTAGATAAATACAATGTAAGTACGCCGAAAAGGTTAAATTTTAATATAAGTATATCTTTATTACCTGTGGCGATTTAGGAACTGATACTCGTTAATACCTACTGTGTGAACTATAATGATAGTGCAATGTATTCCTAATTAGCTTACTATGCTGGCGATATTAAGGGAATATACCTAACACTTGCATGAAAATCTTGAAATACAATGCGTCAGATAAATGATAGATATCTATGAACAAAGTCACAGTTAATGATATTAATTAATTAATTAATATATTAATTACTATTATTAGTTGTTTTGTGTTTTCGATATGTCGCCGCTGTTACAAGCGGGAGAACTATTCTGTTCGTAGCATACTGGGTATATGGTACGTAGTATGACCCTGACATGTTTAAAACCCTAAATCATAGATAATCCTATGAATAAGTTGCCATACCTTCGCAGCATAAATAAAATAGATTGTGTCATGCTTTCCTGTTGAATCGCCTATTTGGACACCTGGCACAGAATAGATAATAGCACCGTCCCCTGGGTAGTCCACTATCGTAATTAAATTTAAGAAAATGCATACATTAGGCATGTTTTTTTATGTTATTTGGTAACTAGACGAGCTGTTCGTTTGCCTGATGGTAAGCATAACGCCGGCCCATAACAATTTCAGTGCCACTCAGAACTTTGAAACACAAAGGCCTGCGCGGCACTCCAGTGTGCTCGTTACCCTGAGACATTAGGTATTAAGTCTCATAAGCCCAGTAATTTCACTGGATACTCTGCTCATCAAACCGGAACACAGTAATGCTTGCACATTACTGCTTGGCGGCAGACTTCACGAGCCAAGCGGTGGTAACAGCCCAGACGGACACTCGCAGAAGAGTTAGTCCTACCACTAACAAAAAATGTTATACCGACCCTTCAAATGTCACGTGAAATTGATAGCGTGATTAATTTTTCCATATGGTTTCATTTACTCTCTGCTAACTAATGTAAGTGGTGGAGTTCTTGCGCTCTGTGATATAATTCTGTAAAACACCGATTTTTGCTTGCGACTTCACGATGAAGTGCCAAGCATAGGGCTTAAAGACGCTTATACCCTTTCACTAAGTTAGGTCATCGCATCATAGTGTGCTGAAGAAACTTGGAACAGGAGGCTATTAACTGGCCCCACTAGATGTGTGCAATTTCTGAGCAACGACGTTTTAGAAAAGAATACATTTTCGCAACATTTGTTGTGACTAGATTTAATTTGTTTTCTTTGATACCTAATTACTTATAAAAAGTAAGCTAAGCGTAGGATAGCGAAAGACCAGAGCGAACCCTGATGAATCAATTTGCTACTTGGTCTCTACCGATATGGATGATGATCATAACCTTATCGACTGATCAAGTACGTATATATGAATTTACACGTAGTTATGTTTAATATTTATGTGGACTTGAGATCATCCACTACTGATTGTTGAGTGTTATTGATAAAATTTGCTGGCGTCCTTTGATAATAATGTTTATAAATTGCAAATGAAATTTTAATAGGTAATAATGTATAATCAAATACTCAACAATAATTTTAAAAATCAAATAATATGGTTGAACGTCGTTTTAGCGATAAAGGCTCTGCCGTCAACAATTACTTTATGTAATATCAATATATTAAGTACTATATAAGCAACCATGTTGTGTAACGATACGTATTAGGTCTAGCACATGTTATTATTAAACTTTTGCGAATTGTATCCTTGTATTGAAGTAGGTAGGTATCAAGACAAAAACCGGTCAACTCTTTTTTTTCTTTAGCTTTCGGTGTAAGCGTTGTGACCCTTTAGATCGTTAGCAAGATATGTCTTTGTCACTGATCAGAAAACCTAGATAATCTAAGTTTTGCATGAGAATACAATTGTCAAAAGTTGGCGGGGGACGAGGGAAGACGGCGTGTTGTGATAGGTTCGGCTGGGCAGCGTTCCCGGCAAAGTGGAGTCTATAGATTTAATGGTCTGTGGTTCTAGTGCTCGCGTAGCTTGAGAGTGGCTGAAGTCCAAAACCTGCACGTGCCTTGGCGTTTCGTTGTTAAGGATTTCACCGCCCTATTGAGCCTATTGAAAAAAAATCACCACTTATTTTTTTTATACTATTCTTTTTTTACTATTGCGTAACGAGACGGGCTGGTAGTTTGCCTGATGTAAGCATAGCCGGCCCATAACAATTGCAGTGCCATTCAGAACTTTGAAACTCAAAGGCCTGCGCGGCACTGCAGTGCGCTCTAAGCCCAGTAATTTCACTGGCTACTCTGCTCATCAAACCTGAACACAGTAATGCTAGCACATCACTGCTTGGCGGCAGACTTCACGAGCAAAGCGATGGTATCAAAATAGATGGACACTGTTTTGTTTATGAGTTGGTATAAATTTGATGTCTGAATAAATGTAAATAAACAAAGTTTACGAGATGTTTTCTCTACAAAAAATGACCTCTTATTTATGTGTCATACCTCAGGAGGAATTACGGGGAAGCGTGACGAGTCTCCGATCGTCTGTAACACCAGCTCGCAGCAACTCCAGTCTCTCCGCCTGTCAAAGCGATAGAGCTCAGCCAGACCAATCAGAAGATGAGAGCCTCGTTGGCAGCCGACCAGCGCTTGAGGATATGTCTTCCACCAGCATCCATAGTAAGTGTTGAGTAAGCTTAAAAACGTTACGAGAGAGTTTTCTGCTGCGCGACACTATACACGTTTTGTATAACGGTGTGGTCTAGCTAAGACTAGCACCACCCTATTGGTTCCCTTGGGTGCTGTAAGAGTCGGCTAAGGGAATATCCAGGAAATGGCCAGCATCATTTTCCTCAGTGAACATCATAGTTTACAGTGACCACCAAGATGGTAAGCGCGGTGTATTATAGGGCTAAATCCCCCTTCAAGCGGGAAACCAATGTTCAGCAGTGGACGTTTTCTGACTAATGATGATGATGATACAATATACTAATGCTTTGCTTATTTGTGGACTGGAGGGACCTCAGGTGATCCATGTCGATACGCAAGCGAGGTTGTCATGGTTCTTTGTACTTCCTTCCTATATCAATAATAATTTATGAAAGCGTAAATTGATACCCAAAAGAATATTCATGTTATTAATTTCATTACTAGTTTATTACACGACTGCACAAAAAAGGAGTGTATTGTTTCTAGGTTTCACGTATGTCTGTGAGATTGTTATTCCACCGTAACTTTTAAATGCCTGAACGGATTTCGATACATTATACTTGTTTTATGGATTATTTTTCATAGTTCTGTTTTATTCTACATGTCAAAACAATTTAACATAAATTTAGTACCCTATCTAATTGTATTTAGATTTCATAGCAAAAATCTTACAACATTAGTTAAGTTACTACAAATATAGTTTAAACCAGTAGAAGAATTTATAATCAAAAAATCTGTGGCTTTTTCACATTAATTTAAATTATTTACAATGTAGATGTAATGAATGTAGATATTATGTATGATTTGTATTTAAGGTACCGGAAAGGGGAAGGTATAGGATGTCAAAAATTGCTATCTAATAGAAAAGCGGAACGAAGTCGAAATGAACATGTTACGTCTTAATACGGCCAATTTGAAGAGTCAGCTAACCTGCTAAACATTGCTCGATTTTGCCTATTTTATAATGAATTTTCTGTTGTGTATTTAAAAAAATTAAGTCCTACAAGTCTAAGTAAGGTGCATCTCACACGAGTACAACGACTAGTGCGATTTCTGAGACTAGTTGTGCGTACTACTTCAGTCGTTTATTAGCCATCGCACGTGATCACCAAGAGGTGATCACAGATCAAAGATGCGGTGGTCCTTTTTATAAGCAGGGACCACTCAGATGTTACTTAGAGTTCCAAAATAAACCCATTAGTTTACTTTGAGAAAATGATGAATTTTGTACGTCTCCAGCGACATTTAAAACACCTGTACAAATGTATATTTACATTAAGATCTTTTTGTCATGTACTGGCGACGAGAATCTTTATCAGTACAGTGACTTTTGAAACGATACAAAAACAGGTGCTCTTTCTTATTATGGCACCTCACCAGGTTGGCCAAAAAATGTGCCAACAAGAAGAATACTGACTACTGACGTAAAATCTAAAGGCCGCTGAAAACATTGGGCCAATACGTGGCCACGATATCCGTTTGGTGCCGTTCTACACCGACACATCAAAGGATATTGGCGAGCATTATACGCTTTTTGGCGTCCGCTAGTGTGTCTGCACATTGGCCTGGCGTGGATTTATACATTGCAATGTAACGATGTAACGACACGAGCAGGTTTGTTGCGTGATAGTAAACCTAACGGTTGCCTAAAACGATAGCAGTACTTTGAAACGCAACGGCCAAAGGTACTGCAGTGTGTTAGTGACCAGGAGACAACCCGAGTCTTTTATGCCCAGTAATGTCACCGACTGCTGTGTTCATCAAACCGGAACATAGGAAAAAGTGATACCCACCTAGATGGAAAGTAGTAGAAGAGTAAGAACTAACGTAGGATTCTGTGTATTGCTTCCAGGTCTAAATGAGAACTACAATCAGCAGCAATCCTTTCTGCACTCTCGAGCAATATCTATGAGCTCGGGGCTGGACACGGCTCACGGGCCTCGGAGACGGAAGACCTCTAGATCTAACAGGTGGAAACTTAAAATTTTCTTCCTATTTTCACTATTCTTCCGCCTATATCATTGAATCTTGATAGAGACTTAGAAGTAATTTTACCCTAATTACTTTTTGTTGTGGCCTGCTTACTGCTTGGCGGCAGATTACACGAGCAAAGCGGCTGTATTCACCCAGACTGACACTCTCAGAAGAGGTTGTCCTACCACCTGGGAAAACATACCTACATGACGACAGAGGAAATAAGTAGATCTTAAAAATATTTTCGCAACTAATATTTAGTCGCATGTAATTTTAAAATCTAATTAAACCTGCCACAAATGCTGGCAAAGAGTTTGCCTCCTTAGCTATCCGCATGATGAAGGTTCAACTAAAAAACTTAGTATAGGAAGAATATCAACCATAAATGGATTTTAGTATACAATATAATAACGAATTAGAACATGTATATTCTTCTATATATAAATATGTTTCTAACGTGAGTGCAAGGCATACTTCCTCACATCAGGTTGCTCTCACGTAACGTGTTTATAAGGCTAATACATCTTCACTCAGATTATTCATCAAAACATTTCAACAATATCTGATCGTCACTTAATGCCGTTTCCAGAGTAACGTGGGTAGCAAGCGAGAGTTTGACAGACTACTTCCGCCGTCTGATCCAGGATGAAAACGGCAAAGAGATGCAGGGCTGCCATTCCTACCAGGACTTCTCAACTATACCTGAAAATAACCTCTGTGGAACTCCCATGACTGATTCTAAAGGACGGAGATTGTCGTACCAGAGAGCGGTTTCCGGAGAAGATCCAGTTCTACCCACGAGGTACCAGGACTCGAGTTTTAGAAGAAGAAAAATACCTGAAAACTCAGAGGTAAGTGCAGTTTTATACATTGATTTGGATCAGCTTTTATGCAAAGGGAATAAACAGTATGGTGAAAAGTAAAGGACAATTTACTGTATTTGTCAGAATTAAATGCGTCTAGGATTAAATGAGATGCTGAGCGATCGAATTAGTCATCTATGAGCACAGTGAGTGTGTCCTATGTGTGCACGTATGTGCACTGTGGAGTGTAGTAAAAACAGGCTCATACCTTTCACTAGCCTCTTCTGTTTTGTTTTCATAAACATTTTTCTGCGTAACTTCAAGAGTTCGGAGATGCACAGAATTTTTCACATCATACTTCTACTTGAGTTTACTACACTACAATTCTTTATATTCAGGTTCTGCCACATAAACGTTGCCATTACGTCGGTAAAACGAGTTTTTAAATTTTTGGCGATTGGTGAATAACTATGATACATACTACATACTTATTATATTCAAAAATTAAAAATCTTGTTACTTATATATATTTCAAACGTGAAAAATGCAAGTTTCTGCAAAACTTTAGCCCTAAAGCGGATACGTATTGCCCAATAAAGCATTGTTCCTCATGCGTCACTACTTTCATATGCTGCAGAATTTTGGACGGCATTGCAACCGTCTACAGCACCTACTAGTTGAAGTTGAAAACTTATTACAAAGCATAGACGAGTTTGGCTGTTCGTACTTGAGTCCCTGCAATCCTGTACCTAGAGGTTATTTAGTGTGCACAATCTGCTTCGACTAATAAATGCCATGCTAAGAGAATTAAAGGAAAAAGTTAACGTACTTGTTACTATACAACATATTTAGTAAAACGGACAACTATACTCTAATCCCTTCCGCCTGAGGTTATAGGATCCCAAAAAGGGTTTTGCACGGATAAAGTTCGCAATCTATAGAACCTGTGAGCCGGACACGTGTTTGGGGAGGTATGTGTTTTGTCGTTTTGCCATCGATCTATATGTGAAAGTTTAGTTTCGGGTTTGGGCATGTGATTAATTATTATAATTAACGACGGAAGGTTCCGTGGTAAAGTTGGTAATCCTGCCTGCAAAGCGAGGGTCTCTTGGTTTGATCTCCAGCCGGGCATATTTTGTGTGTCCACGACAAACAAGCATAAAGTTTGTTCTCAGGTCTTGGATGCATTTGTGTGTGTCCATGTCACCTGCAACATGAGGAACTTTAGTGCACTATACATGGGTCACGTATGATTGTGTAACAAACATACACATTCATAGTTACATAAATTCCTGCACTAGAGTCACCTATGTCGCAGGTGGCGTAAACGTAAGTTTAAATGTTAGAAATCTATTGCAAACGTTTATATCTATTGCAAAATTTAAAAGTCCTTATTTCATTTAGCCTACACTTATGCATAGGTAATATTGTTTTGAACACGATCATATGTTTACACTTTTTCCGTTACACTTGAATTTAGTAATGATGTGCCTCGTAAAAGACATTGAAGTGAAGCAAGGACATTTTTCAGCTCAGGATTTATAATGAGGGTTCTCTTTTGTCTTTAAATTTTTTTTCTAATAAGCCATGATAAATTTCATTATATTAATTAGTAACAGCAGACTCGACCACAGAGTCCTTAGCAGTAACTACGCATGAATGGCTATAGTAAGAAGACTGTGTGCGTGAAATGAAACCGAACATTGAGTATTGAGATTGCGGTTGCCTATAGGGGGCCGTTACTATGGTTTTGCAAGCCAAAGTCACAACTATGATAGACGCATAACCTGCTGTCTAATATGGTGAGTGACTGATGGTTGAATGATGAAAATCTGGATTTTGTTTGTATGACTGGTACTGATATGACTGATGGATTTTCATCAATCAAGAATCGAATAATGCAGTATCCATGCTCTGGAAGGTACATTCACTCTTCGGTCGTAGACAACAATAGTAATAAATATGAAGAACTTACGAGCAGCCTGAAAAATCACGTATCTGCTTGTCAATTGCTCAAAAGGATGTAACTCAATATAAAGTAGGATCTAATTGAGCATAGTTTTGTTCAGCAAACTGCTGTAGTAACGAGTAAAACGTTTGGCCTATTCGTAGAGCCTTCTCGTTCTGCCGTCACATCAGTTTATGTGAGAATCGCGTGATGCACGCACTACGTCTCATCGGTCTTTGAAAACGCGTTAATCTCTTTTCCACTTAATACTAGATGTGGCAGAAAATAACCTGACCGTAGCGTTACTTTGATAAGAAAACTAAAACGATCGTACGCTCACAAACGTGAGCAGCACGTCATCTCTTCTGTATTATTTTAGTTTTCTTTGAGACTGTGAGTGGGTAATTCAAATAGTCGTCTATACAAATAAATAAAATTGAAGTGTCTGTTTGTAATATCTAAATAACAGCTTTTTACCAAATGTATATGTAAGTATATACGGTACCTATAACAAAACAACCATTTTTATAAAATTTATCTGTATGTCTGTTTGTTCCGGGTAATGTCCGAAACGGCTAGGCTGGGCCGATTTTGACGGGACTTTCACTGGCAGATAGTTGATCTTACAAGAAGTAACTTAGGCTACTTATATTTTAGAAAAAGAATTAGGGATCCAAAAAAATAACAACCATAAAATCCAATATCTCCGCGCGGGTGAAACCGCGGGCAGCAGCTAGTCTTTACAATGAATTCCATCGACCTAACAGCTACCATGGAGCCTGCCAAAGTTATAAGGATTGCATGGTAAGCGAGACCGTAATTTTGTTTTAAATATTTTGAAAATTATAAATTATAAAGCGACATGACAGACTCATGGACCTATAATTTTATTATTACTATCCATCGCTCTGTCAAGTTTATAACTCAGTAATAACCAAGTTGCGGACATGACCAAATTAGCTGCTAATATGTTATACTCTAACCCCTTGCAACCTGGAATGTATCGTACATCCCTTTATGGCCCTTTATTGGACCGACGATTTGATCAAAATCACTGGGACCCATTAGAACCGTTAGCAAATGGCAAAGAGCCGTTCATAGGTCTCATCTACAGAACGCTTCTATATGGGTGAGACCTATGTTTCGCAGTGGACGATGATGAAAATAAGGATTGGAAACAAGTCGGTGTAGCAAAAGTTACATAAAAAACAAGACTTCCCTAACCAGTGTTACTCTGGACGATGTAAGGATTTTAACGATACCCCATACATCCAAAGCTGTTCAGGCATTTAGAAGTTATGGTAAAGAAACTCGCGTACATGAACCCGAAAAATATTACAATCCTTATTTGTGCAGTCGTGTAAAAATCAAATCAGTGTCCCATACAATTTAGGGAAGCAGTGGATGCTTGCAAACCGAGTTTTGAAGTCACATCAAAGTCTGTTCAAGCGGAGGTCGCGTGAGGCACGCCACCCTGGACCCTTTTAAACGCTGTTAATTCATTTTCTGTTGAATATTTTAAAATTAGCAAAATGTCTTATTCAGATTTCGTTGTGAAACTTTCTCTTACTAAAAAACAAATAGGTAAACATTTCTTAATTTAATTCCAAATATTTACAATTTACTACACAAACTTTAAAAATAACACTTTAATTACAAAAACGGAACCTATAACCTGGTTTTCTAGTATTTTGGTTAAGGCCTAAGCCGATCCTTGATTATCTGGTTTGGTCTAGTAGGTTATTATTATAATCAGTTAAATTATTAATAGCAGTATTACAATTCAAGTAGGCAACTCCGCCAGCGTGCTGGTTACGCTGACTGGTACTGGGCTAGATCTTGAATTATCTATAGATGTACATTGGCCTAGGATTATCCAACTGTTTTTGTAGGTAAGTCAGATGTGGTATTTATGAAGTAGCTCGGTTAGTAAAGGTTCTATAGATACTTACCTGTATAGTGTCGGGCTACAAACTTTACACATTTATAGCCAGAAACTATACAGGTAAGTATCTATAGATTCCTAGAAATATAACAGCAAACTGCAGCTAGCCTGCTCTTTTCTGTTCCTCCACCAATAGGAAAAGAGATTTACTTTGTGCTATTATTTTCATGGCGTGCCGTTGGTTAATCGTACTGCGCTTCCACCGAGCAAAATACATTCAAAATTCGTCTTAGTTTACCAAAAATATAAAATAATGTACTAGATACTAAAAGGTTGCGTCGAATTCAACGATATTAATAAAAGGGTTTCGTAATGTTCCTACAATAAAGTTTCAACTGAATTGCATGCGGTGTGGGTGGCGAGGGGGTAGGGTGGCAGTTTTCGTGCGCAGGTGCTCGCGCAATGGATTCCAGTGCTATAAAAGCAGAAGCATTTGGCGCTGAAATTCAGTCCACGGGAGGCCGGTAGAAAAGGCGACTAGCCGAGCTACCTTGGCCCAGCTCTCTCATTCATTCTCTTTCTTTTCCTCTCTAAGTTGAAGTTTTTTTGCGGGTAAATTTATTTTAAGTTCTGTTTTGTATTGTTTAGCTATAGGTATCCTGAACTGCCCGTTGTGTGCCGCCGAACTCATAATTTAGTTTTGTGCGCTATTAAACTTTCGGTTTTTTACTGTGTCAAAAATATTACTTCGAACGCGAAGATCCTTACGTAAGTATTCTTATTAATAATAGTCGTTTATATAACTTATATATTAGCTATAGAAAAAAGTATTGGCTGGATTATAACTATACTGATATAATTTTGTAAAGGTTTAAGTTATTATAAAATAGTTAAGTTTTCATAAGTTTGTTGTACTTTATATTCTTTAAATTTCTTGCCGTTATTTTAATTACGTCCTAATCATAATTCCTAGTTAGACTAGACGTAATTTCTTAGTTTAAGCTTATTTTTAGCTTACATCAAAGTAAGTTAAGTTTTTAATCAAGGTACCCATAAGGGTCACGGCTTGAACTACACGTCAGAGGGTATGATAAGATCTAGCCTCACCTTATATAGGTACATTGATTTTAGATACGGACTAAGTTGTTAAAATACCTACTAACATTTGAAATAAGAATACTTATATACATAATATTATAATATTTACCTGTTGTTTGATACAAAACAATTATGAATTTATGTTCAGTAAAAACTAGTTTAATAATACAGAGAATTTTTGTAAGTGCATGGTAGCAATAAATAAATAAATAAAATGATTCCCTTGAATTAAAAAAATAATTAAAAATGTATGCCAATGATTACTAGTATTCATCGATCAGAAGTATTAAAATATATTTTTTATGAAATATATTAACTATCCTTAGTTTGAAACTATTAAATATATATATATAGGTATATTATGTCTTAATATGTCGTATAAAATACAAATATATTTTTTAACTTCTGTGCAATTTTAATAACTTTTGTTTATAACGCAAACAAAAAGAGACAAATTCGATTTTTATTTTTGAAAAAAAAAAATCTACTCGTAGATCTAATCTACCGAACTTTTATTTGATAAAAAAGTAAGTCTCAAAGTTATAAAACCCCGTTGTGAATGATGAAAATAATATTGAATCGAATTAAATACCCGCGAAGGCCTGCTCCAAGTCCCCTGCCGATAATAAATCCGAAATTTAGAGATACCTATCACCTTTCCTTAGGTATATTAAGCTTTGGGTTGTTTTATTCGAGTTCCAACCCGGAGACTTAATAAACGTTTTACCTTATAAAGTAATTTCGTGGATTACGATATAAATTTAATTAGTTTTATAATTAAGCTCTCAATTCGCGAGTGGATAAGGAGATTTGCGCGCCTCACCGTCGACCAGTGTATGTCTAAGTATATGTATCATTGAGTTTTCATTTTTCGAGCGTCTTTCTTCGTACGAAATATCATTATTTATATATTTGAGACTAGCTGCTGCCCCGCGGTTTCACCCGCGTGGAGATTTTGGATTTCATGGTTTTTATTTTTTTGCGCGGAACCCTAATTATTTTTCCAAAATAAAAGTAGCCTATGTTACTTCTTGTAACATCAGCTATCTGCCAGTGAAAGACTGGTCAAAATCGGCCCTACCCTTTCGGAGATTACCCGGAACAAACAGACAGACAGACAGACAGACAGACATACAAACATTTTAAAAATGGCTGTTTTGGTGTAGGTCCCGTATATACTTTCATATGCATTTGGTAAAAAGCTGTTATTTTGATATTACAAACAGACACTTCAATTTTGTTTATCTGTATGGATGTATGGATTAATAAATGACTAAATGACTGATGATGATTTATGATTATCGGTGTACAGTTTATCGTCCAATCAGCATTACTTATTACCTACAATTGAGAACAGCAAAATAAATACACAGTATGTCATTTGCATTAGACGTCGTCGTGAAAGAGTAAGCAGGCCCCTTTTTATAGTCACAATTTGGTGGCTTCCATAGTGCAGCAGTTGAGTGACTCAGCTCAAAATTTACTGCTTGCTTTGCTTGGCAAAGTGTATTTGCAAGTAAAAAAGGTGCTAATAGGTACATCAAGACAAAGGGCACTTGATTGCTTACTAGGTCAAATGGTCACTAGGTCGCTAGGTCAGTGGTTTACTTAGTCACTTGAGTGTGTGGACGCTCAAACATTTGATTCCTGCAAGGCTGAAAATGGGCGGCTGATGATAGCGCTTATGCGCTTAGCCTCTTAAACGGCCAACGCTTGTAGGACGTTAGGAGCCCAGAGTGCTCCTACACTCGAAAGACCGAGAACCTTCGAAGCATATACGAGTAGTAGGTACT
Organism: Crocallis elinguaria; assembly: GCA_907269065.1. Taxonomy (NCBI): domain Eukaryota; kingdom Metazoa; phylum Arthropoda; class Insecta; order Lepidoptera; family Geometridae; genus Crocallis; species Crocallis elinguaria. The sequence goes on from OU026077.1 coordinate 12,316,850, forward strand.
ATTAGACCCTCGATGCTCATTGCTTTTTAATACTCTCACGCTCGTACGCTCAGAGATTCGAGTATTCAGCTATTTGGGCGCCCGTTTCGATGCTTTACGCTTGAGCCACTCGGATGCTTCGAAGCTTCGACGCTACATGTTCAGAAATTCACACAAACAAGCCGCGTCTCGTCAATCCGCGTTGCGTTTGTGTTAGCGTCGGACGCCTAATGGAAACAACTCGAAACTGTCGCTCAGACATTTAGACGTATATGCAATGCGCACTCCGGAAAGCGATGCGTTGACGCAGTGCAAAAATGTCATCGTTTAGGCAGATCGTAGACACTTATGCAAGTATGTGTTTTGCTGTCAAAATAACTGTGCTTTTGCATCAAGCGCGGATTACGAGATAAGATACGCGCAAGCGCGGCTTGATATGCAAACCCATCAAAAAACCACGAAATAGACAAGAACGGCAATACGGCCAGATAGTGCTGACTCGACGCCCTGCCTGGGCTCAAAGCGACGACAGCTCAGCTTTACGCCACATACGAGTACATCACTTGTGCACCACACTTATTTACCGCTGCACAGAGCACGCAGTGGTTGTGAAACATTTTTTTTGAATAGAGGTCGTAGAAGCGGGTGCGGTGCTCGGGCTAGATTTCCTTCAAGCCCCAACCACGACCACAATAGACGATTCGATATGCGTCAAACGGGATCGTGATTTTTCCATGGTTTTCTCGTGGTCCGTGATTGATGCTTATGCATCAATTATGAATTAGGTGTGAGGGCTGCTATGCATAGTAGTGCAGTGTGTTGATGTATGCGTACGCATGCACTCAACATGCTTGTTCGAAATGTTGACAAATATTGATAACATCATCGAATCGCAGATTTGCAAGGTGCGGAACCGCATCGGAAATGTTCACGATGTGTTGTGCGACACCATAGATTTATACGGTACTTGTCGCGCCGCAGTAATATAGCCTCGCCCTATCCCATTGGCAAGCTCGCACACTGAAACGCTGTGCCACTCAGACATTTGGACGTTATCAGATTCGGAGGCTTGTTCCATGTTTGGATGCTCGAACGCTTGGATGTTTAGTTGCTCGGATGTTCCGGCTTCAAATGCTCTTAAACGTGGGCCACAAAAAATTATCACACTTTTATCGTCCGGTCCCCTATATCCTATAATAGAATCAAATAAAGCATGAACTTTAGGCATTAAATTACTGATGCATATTAATTATAGCCGACCGCTTCAAATGAGTTATTATTGATTTAGAATTCTTTCGAACATTTGTTTATGCCTATCAAAGATACCTATACTCGTCAGGCCAGCCGACGCTCGCTGATACATTTGTATTGATCGCTCAATGTTCATGCTTCGAGTGCAACGCAAAGTCGTTTGAAACTTCGCGGCTTGTGTAAAACTTTTTTTTTTGGTTGCACGGACGCTCGAGCTTTTCGACACATAGACGGTGGGATGCTCAAATATTCGATCGCTCAAAGTCTCTCACGCTTGGGCACTCCGAAGCTCTTACGCTGCTATACGCTTGGATCCTCATGGATTGCTGGTGGTTCTAATATTTCATAGAATTTTTAGAACTCATTAAATCATATTAGCGCGACCGCATCTGTCGATGCTTACGTTTGTAGCGTAATGCAATTTTACTCGAAGCGACGTGGTCAGCGTGCTTCCAATGGTGAGAATATCCTTTATATTACAGATTATTCAAAATAGGTATAATATTTTATTCACACAGCAAAAGTTCAGTCACTATCTAAACACGAAATCTCGATATACATATAATACAATACTGAAATTCAGGCAGGTAGTTAGTTTATAGATAGAAGTCGTCAGCTAAGAACGGATTTTGTGACAGGGCCGAGTTAAGGAGGTCTAAGAGGTATCATAAGTTTATAGAAGAACACTCTTGAAAAGTAATCAACTCTAGGTATTATTAGTAGGTCGGTATTATTTGATATTATCTGCTATGAAGTGAAATACCAAAGGCTTTTTTTACTATTTATTAGCTGTAACCACAGCTTCGCCCACGTTATTTTCTAAAATAAAAGTAGCCTATGTTACTCCTTTTAACAATAGCTATCTGCCTGTGAAAGTCCCGTCAAAATCGGTCCAGCGGTTTCGCAGATTAGCCAGAACAAACAGACAGACCACCAAAAATTTTTAAAATTGTTTTTAAGTACCGTACAGTAAGTACTGTATATACTTTCATATTCATTTAGTAAAAAGCTTTTATTTTGACAATATAAGGAGACATTTCATCTTTATTGATTTTTATAGATTCATTAGGTACGGGCAAGGTTTGGAGCCAGAACACATACCTAAAATGTATACACAACATGATCGGATACAACAAGAAAAAATAATATTGAATGAAATTACAATGATTGAAATAAGTACACTGTTGTCTAATATGTTGTCCAACCAAACTTTTATATACACAAAAAATTTTATGAGCAGAGGAATATAAACAAAAAGTATTCAATTATGTAGTTAAAATGGATGGAGCCTTAATTTCCCGGATTCTTCATTATCACAAAATACAGCGCAGGCGCAAATAAAAGGTACCTACAAGTTTATTTATTGGCAACAACAACGGGTGAATACCAATAACATCTTTCACAAACCAAAGCGTGCTTATGAAAAAATGTAGGATAGCCATCTTTCTCAATTTTGTATAGGTACCTAAGTACTCTCATTGTTGACAAAATGTCTTACCTTTTAAGACGTATAAGAGAAGTCAAGATTAACTTAATTATCGAGTACCCTATGATGTTTTTCAGATTCCTTATGAAATAAATCCCGAAAGTCGCAAAAGGGTGAGGCTCAAAGGCTAACTCACAAAATGAGATTGATAATTGACTTTGTTTTTCAACTTAGATTCGATGCTCTACAAGTTGTATAGGGCCATTCATTTCTGTTGAGTTTCTTTGATTTTGGATGGAAGCTATAAGCCATGGTAAAAAAAACCGTTTATATTTTCACTTTATTTAGAATATGCATCAGCACGGTTATTTATTAGACACAATTAATAAAATAAGTAATAATATCTTGTGTATAGATTCTTTTTATTTAATTAACATGGATAGTTTTAACAATTCAATTCTTTCTTTTGTTTTATTTTCAAAATTACTTGACATAGGAAAAATATACCCATTTTCTTATATTAGTACCTAGATCATAGCAAATTATTGAGGTAACCACTTAATAACCTCAGGTTTTTCTACTGACATTTGATTATTTATTTAATTTTTGTTAACCTAATGATTAAACAATGGTTTTTATGTAGAAATTAGTATGATTAAAACAATAGATGAATTGTTTCTTCTTTCTTTACATAAAAGAATTGGTCACGAATCACGATCAATATAAATCTACGTACTATAGTAGAGTACAGAATATAGGCACAAGGAGGATGGCATAGACAATGAGTTGCCAATAAATACAAATTTAGTTCGCTACAAAGCTAAAGCTACTTGAAACGGAAGTCGTAGCCTTCGACTACATACCTAATAAAAAGTTCGTAGCTTACTCTCGCTAGAAACATAATGGTCTGAAATTGTGTCCTAGAACATGGGCCATGGACGTGGTCTAAAACCATTACGTCAATGAAAATCTCTAGAGAAACAAAAACTTATAAATAAAATATTCCTAACTATTTTACCTATTGATAAAACTTATACAAAATACATTAAAATTGGGTCTTTATTAATTTTATATGATACAAGTAAAAAGCGACACGTCTACACAAATAGCAATTTTGATTAGCCAAATATATTTCTCTTCTCATATAAAAACACTGGTTTCGTAGCACCTCGCGAGCCTTGTGTACACAATTTACTCCACACGAATTTCCGTTGGGGTCAGACCACCTCGCGATATCGATACGAATCTAACATTCAATTTCGCCTTGTTAAACGATTATGAGCTCTACACCCCCGTGATAAATACCAAGAAACTTATCTAAATATCGCCAGGTAGCTTTGAAATGTTTCCTCATTTTCGGGTGACGTAGTCCCATACCACCGACCGCTCCGCCGCGAACTCATTTTTTCAACCCACACTTTGCTAAAACACGCCGATTTATCTGTTAAACGAGAAACATTACTGAGATATCTTCAGTATCAGCGCTTTTTGGAGATTAAATGTGTAGAAATATATTACAAGCCAAAACGTAGCTATAAAGGTCAGAGGTAAAAATAAACAGCGCTTTTGAGAATTGTGAGATCTTCAAACTAAAGGCGTATAAATGTAGATCAATTGAACAGTGTAAAATGCGTTAATATCATTAACTTTTAAATTTCTCTCCATTCCTAAAGGAAGGAACTCCTCTCGACACTGACTAATGATCCTAACGTTAGTAACACTATTATTCACGAGAGAACGTGCAAAAGAGAACATAAAAAGCTGCCTTCAAGTATTCCTTTATATTCGAACAGCGTTGCGATTTAAACTTATCTACCAATTAACTAAGAAAACACGCTTTCACTGCGTTATAATTATTTTGGAACAAGATTGATTGCGATTTCGTGAAAATAGATTTGCTTTTTGCATCCATCAATCAAAATGAAATTTCTACGTGGTGTTATCCAATCTTTGAGGTTTTTATTGCGAAGGTTCGACTCTGTGGTTAGGAGTTTAAGATATGTTTTTCATTGCGTAATGTTATAAAGGTAAATAAAAATGATGTCACATAACGAGCCCTCAATTATTAAAGGTGATTCACGAACAAATACCTGATCACATTCGTTCTAAACAGTCGGGCATGGAAATTTATTTTTCCCAACCTGCCTGCCGTTCGTGCATGTGTTCAGGTTTCTCAGTTTCTCGATGAGTTTTGCCACAATTTTATCTAATCACGGCTTACAACAGATAGTTTTACTGCTAGCGTGAATTAATATCTTTTTCCAATTAATATTATTTTTAAAATATTTGTAGCAGTTTTGCTTTTTAATTATAATGCACGTACCTTTTTTGTAGACAGTTTCAATAAGGTGTTAATAAAACTATTGTAGACGCCCACAAATAAATTTAAGAGGTTTAACAATATGACGTAGTAACTTCCTAATGTTCTCTTTTTATTTCCGCACAGGTCTGTTCCAATGGAGTTGTTTATTATCATATCGATTATATTCATTTATTTATCGTTGAATTCGAAATATTCCTCCAAATTGTGAACTACGAGTATATAATTAATAATCTAAATCTGTTAGCTTTTTATTGTTTTGTTTTTTTATCCATTACACATCATGGCGGGGACACAGACTCCCGTTGCGACTCACACTCCCGTGAGCAGCCGTGCTGACTCCGTAAGTAATAATTAGTATAACTATATATTTTATGTATAACGATAAACACTATTGTACAGTCATCGTTGTAAAACTACTTATATATTTATGTTTATTTTACAGTCAATATTCTCCAAGATATATATGAATGAAAATTTCAGTTGTACAAGTTTATGACGCTGACTGCACTAACACTGCACCCTAGAATTTTTATTAGATCGTACACTTCTACTATCTAGATTCCAATATTCAGTCCAGCACGTGAACTTTGCCATGATATAATACCATAAAATATTTACTAGGCACCTATAGTAAGTTTGCGGCGCGATCCTTGGCAATATACTCAGAGAATTCATAGGAAAGGAATCGCGTCATATTGATATTTCGTGATCTTTTCAATGTTCGTCTACAAAATCAAATTTTATTACTCACCTTATAGCATGCATAGGTGAGATGTTTTGCATAAATTGATCCTCGTCTCATGGCACGAACTGCGATGTTTGGATTAAGTTCAAACACTACCTATATGCTTTTACTTAGCTAATACTTTGATATAGTTGTACCTTGATTAGAGTAGGTATCGACGTATTCTGAGCCTCAGTTGAAAATCTGTCCTATCGATGTAGAATTAGCTGCACTTGAGAGTCAGTTCTATTCCAGGTTATACTATTCCCAGGTGATCAGCATCTTCAACGATATCGTTATTAAGATTCGAGTGAGATATGCTAAAAGGCTAGCCTATAAAGAAAACCGTATTAGCACAAAAACAACTTTAAGTCGCCTGTTTAGCTAGTCAGTGTCAAAATATAAAGTAAGTAACCCACTAAACCCACTGACAGTAAACCACTGTATTGCTTCCAGGACTTTCAAAGCACACAGGTCAGTTAATTATACCTACTCCCATGTAGTTCTGGATACATTATGACCCAGTGGTTTGAAAAAAGAAGGAAAATTGACTAGAATCTTGTTTTTTTGTAAAATATAGGTATATAAAGTTAGCTTTTAAGTCTATGGACAAGGAGATATGAATCAATAATATAACACATTTTTAAAATATTATTATTTATGATCTATGTTTTCCTATTAACACAGCAAAGTGACATATAAGAAAAAGCCTCGAAAAGTAAGATTACTTGTTAATAACAATGACGATCTAGATATGCGTACAAGAAAACCTCCTATGAGAAAACACAATGGCTTATACCTTCCGACTGCAAAAACAATGATTTATAACAAAAGTGCATATGCAATAAGTGTTCGTGTTTTTAATCATCTGCCAAAGAATGTACAGGACATTGTTTACTTTTAAGAACGGGACTAATCGCGATAAAAACCCAGGGTTGGACCACAAAAAAATTAAACACACGTTAAACCTGTCTTAATCACTGTTTATCGCCTAAACATCCCTTAGTCACGCGATTAAATATGAGCAACCACAAATCCTGATATAAGTGGTGATTAGACAACGGTTAAACCGTTGTCTAACTCAATTCTGTTGTGACATTTCTAATCATTTTTGACGTTTATCTTTAGACGCTGTCTAGCTAAACAGGCGACTAAATATTTTTTTTGTGGTAACATTATCAGGTTTTAGGAATGGGTCTTAAAAGTAAACAATGTTCTCGAATCGCGAAAGTTTAAAAGTTACTAATATACATGACCTTCCTTGGTATAAATGTAAAGTAGCGTTATAAAATTGGCTTATTGTTAATGTATTCTAAAAATGAAAACATGACATTTGTTATATTTTATTATACTGATTTTATGTTTTCTATTAATTATTGTTTAATTTTTCTATTAGATCTTTATTATAATAACAGAAAAAATAAACAACATAAACTAAAATAACTAAATAAAATGCACACTAATTTATTTACAATCTTAATCTAATAATTCGCTACCAGTAGGCAACGTTCCCAAAATGCTGGCAGCATTGCCACGTTGAATGGCAATGCTTAATCTTTGACCTAAGTAGAGGCCAGCATTTTGGTCACGTGTGGCTTCGACCAGACGCCCTGAAAGGTCTTTAAAAATTCGATGAGCTCCAGGTCCCCACGGTCCAAGTGTCTCAACCCCAAAAGGCTCATTATTGTTGACATTTGTACCTGAATTATCGAAATTTATTTTGAAAAATTATCCATTGCACCTTAACGTTGTAAAAAAATATTGCTGTGCTAATAAGGAATTATATCATGACTATTTGCGACACCCGAACTGGGTATAATGTACGTAATTACATGAATATTTTATCGGTCCACCAATGTACATTTATGCAAAATAAATTATGAATTATGATACCACGCCAACTTAGGTCATGACCTAACTTGCTATAGCACCTATGAACCTTGTCTTGTGCATGCCTGATGCTAAATGGGGATTCACAACTCTTCTGCGAGTATCCGTCTGGGTTGTTACCACCGCTTTGCTCGTGAAGTCTGCCGCCAAGCAGTAATGTGCAAGTATTACTGTGTTCCGGTTTTTTGAGCAGAGTAGCCAGTGAAATTACTGGGCTTATGAAACTTAATATCTAATGTCTCAGGGTAACGAGCTGTTATAAATCCAATTTGTATGTAAAAACTACAATTGGTGCAAAAACCCCCCGCGACCATGTGCTTTTACCGAGGCTATAAATAACCTCGATCTTTGTTAAATAGTCAGTCAGCCGCAAATTATCGAGTTGTAAATCACATTAAAAGTTTTCCAGCAGTAAAAAGTGTTTTTTTTTTAAAAAGGACCCACGGAGCGCCATCCTTACAGAGCGCACTGCAGTGCCGCGCAAGGCATTTGTGTTTCAAAGTTCTGAGTGGCACTGCAATTGTTATGGGCTGGCGTTATGCTTACCATCAGGCAAACGACGAGCTCGTCTCGTTACCAATAGCAAAAAAAATTGATACAGGATTCTTTCTACAAATGTAATTTATATACGGACATTCATATTTTGCAACTGCACAGATTAGAATGTATGGGAGATAAATGAAATACCTACTAGATGAGTCGGGCGTGCGCGTTTGTGGCCTCACACGCACATAATTTTACAACATAATAGCGTCAAAGCCTTTGCTGTAGGTACATCACATCTGTATGCTGAGTGACGTCTATTTTTTGTACCTAACTACCCGTTTCTGTTTGAGTGTTTAGAGTTATAATCTATTTTCAGTGTATTTATAAAACACTAGCTTCTGCCCGCGGTTTTTACCCGTGTTCCCACAGAAACCTTGCATTATCCGGGGTAAAAAGTAGCCTATGTTACTCTCCGGTTCATAAACTTATATGAAGTAAGAAAAATTTTCATAACATTATATAAAGTATAAGTTAGTATCCCTATAAGTGCAAGTAATTCTTGTTTAATAATAAATAATCACTTTATAGTATTCCTGTACGTAATTGACCTGGACGCGCAATAGGCTATGGCCCCGTGCAGGTCAATTATTGCTTATTATGGCCTTATTTATGCATAAAGAGAATACTATAATATCTATTTTTAATTTTAAATATGTTTTTATAGACTTGTCGCGGAAATAAAGCGCACAATAACTTCAATTAGTATCTTCATTGAAATATGCAAAGGGTGATAACGTTTTCACAAATTTGTCTACACAAAAAGTTCAACGCCATCCCATTTTCGTGACCCTTACCCGCGGGAACTGTTGTCCTCACTTCGTCAGGAATATAATTGTTCCTCAGTAAGTGACAAATCGCCTTTAGGGACACACCTGTGCTCGACACTACATCACCGGAAGTTTTGGCATGACTATGGTGGCCCGTCTGATGAATGAGAGAACCCAACTGAAGGTAGCCAGTGAAATTACTGGGCTTATGAGACTTAATACCTAATGTCTCAGGGTAACGAGCGCACTGCAGTGGCGCGCAGGCATTTGTTTTTCAAAGTTGTTTTTATCTATGTCGTAATATTTTAACATAAATCTGATTATTTTTACAATTCTGTTACTTGTTTGTTCGACTACGCATGCAGTCTTCACCTATAACTGCGATGACATTTATCTTTTATCTGTACAGTGTTTCTTTTATATTGCTGGTTTTAATGTACATCGTGTTGGTGATCAATATAATAAATAAATAAATAAAATAAATAAAGTTCTGAGTGGCACTGCAATTTTTATGGGCCGGCGTTATGCTTACCATCAGGCAAACGACCAGCTCGTCTCGTTACAAAATAGCATAAAAAATTAAATAAAATACAGGTCTCAAGGCGATGCGTATACTCGTTGCAAGAATGTAGCGTTTCGGAGGAAATTCTTGTCTTTTTTATTTATCAGCTTATCTACAGGCCTTTGAGATACAATTGTATAGTGGGCCATCCTCTACCAATGTGGATTAGTGAGCATTACAGTAGTTAAGGACATACACGTAGGCTATAGCGTGGTTTTTAAATATGCCAGTTTTCACACGATGTTTAAAATACCAACGACGATGTGTAAGGGGTACCTTAGACGTAACGTAACGCAAACGTACGTTTGCTTGAGCGTTTAATGTGCCCCTGACAGCTCCAGATGAGAACTAGAATTTACCGTACGTGCAATGCCCTACAACCTTACAATCTATAAACTTACGAGAACTTACGAGGATCTACCTGATTATAACACATTTAGTGATATGTTAGTATTACCTGAAATTTTTTGTAGAGAGATTTCCCAGGTAATTAACCAGATTCTCAATTTTGTTAAATTATAGACATAAGATACCGTCACTGCTACAGCTAGGTCTCTTCTGAGAGCTGTCAGAAATCCTAAGGCTGGCCCAATGGTTAGTAGATCCCACTGCCACAACAGACTCCTTTTTATTACCTATAAGTATCAACGGTTTCTCTCAAAAGCCAACTATATTACAAACATAACAATAATATTCACTTACATCGCACTTGCTGACCTAGTTATATCTCCGAGTCAGAGGCCTGCAGGTCTATTCGGGTTTGAAGGTCCGTAAATAGGCAAATAACAGCGAACGACCGTGCAGAGTGCTTGATGTTTGTTATGGAAGCCGCTAAAAGGTAGGGAAGTAGCAACTGTGTTAAAGAAAGGCGAGGCTCGTCGAAGACTAAAAAGTAACAAAATTACATCAATTCCATTATTTGTAATAGCGCAATTGAGCTGTTTCGTTTATTGATTAGTTATTTTTACTGACGGGATCATGTAATAACTTATGCAGAAGTTTCTTTTGCTCTGTTGATTGATTACCTATCTACATCCAGATATTTCTTCCTAATAAATGCCTATATCTATAGAAAAACCTAGTATTGTTTATTAACAGCAACGTGGTGTGAAAGTTGGATTGATGTATCAAACAAATGTTGATTTAAAAAAACTTGTCGTCGTGACCTCTATAATTTTGGATTAAGATGACGTCACTTAGTATCTAATCACTGGTCATCGTAGTACATAGTCATTAAAACGTCTAAAACCAAGAACATATGCAAACTATCAATCTGTATGTGGTTTAACCCCTAACTTATTAGGGTGAACGGGTTTAACATTCAATTGAAATATTTGATTCCATACTTAGGAACTGACAAGCCGAGTAAAATAATGCTTGATAGTTAAATAAATGACCGTTACCTATTAAAATAGATGATATTGCAAATAACTCTTGTTAGGAGTTTCTGCGGGATAAAAAATAGGAATGAAAGTATATTTTTAATTTTTTTCAACAGTTACGCACTCGTATAGGAATAGGAATCCATCAATCCAACTTCCAAACCACGGTGCTGTTTATAAACGACACGTTATTTTTCCATAAAGAATGTTTTGCCAAAGATGTCTTCTCAGCTTTACAGTTAATATTACCCGAGCTGTAGCTTTGTTGAACACGAACTATTAGGTTGGGGAAAAAGTCTTTTCGCATTATAGTATGTATGAACTTGTAATAAAATCTCTTTGGCTATATTATTTGTATCTGGCTGGTTTTGGTATCATATGAAAGTTTAAATTTTAAAGAACATAATTCCAAATTCAAATTAGGAAAATGTGTGATTTTCATTTGTTTTTCGTACTGTCAAAATGAGTGAATCTAATGAAGAAATTCGATACATTTTAAAATTTTACTACAAAAAAGGTAAAAATGCAACGCAAGCCGTGAAAAAAATTTGCGATGTTTATGGACCTAGTGCAGTGTCTGTGATAGTAGCACAAATTTGGTTTAAGCGTTTTCAATCCGGAAATTTTGATTTCAAAGATGCACGTCGCTCTGGTCGCCCTATTACGGATAAAATGGATGCCATTTTTGAAAAAGTGGAACAAGATCGGCATATCAGTAGTTACGACGTAGGTGAAGAACTGGGAATTGACCACAAAACAGTTTTGGCGCATTTGAAAAAAACTGGGTACACAAAAAAGCTCGATATTTGGGTACCTCACGAGCTCACTGAAAGAAACCTAATGAACCGTGTACTCATTTGTGATTTTTTACTACAACGTAATGAAACCGAACGAATTTTGAAGAAGCTGATAACTGGTGATGAAAAGTGAATCACGTACGACAAGAACGTGCGAAAAAGGTCGTGGTCAAAGACCGGTCAGGCTTCACAGACTGTGGCGAAACCCGGGTTAACTCGCAACAAGGTGATGCTGTGTGTGTGGTGGGATTGGAAGGCCATTATTCATTATGAGCTGTTACCACCAGGCAGGACCATCGATTCTGAACTCTACTGCGAACAACTGATGAGATTAAAGCAAGAAGTTGAGAGAAAGCGGCCGGAATTAATCAACAGAAGGGGTGTGGTTTTCATTTTCATGGTTTTTCATGATAACGCTAGACCTCACACATCTTTAGCCACTCAGAAAAAATTAAGAGAGTTTGGCTAGGAGGTGTTAATGCATCCGCCGTATAGTCCTGACCTTGCACCTTCAGATTTCCACCTGTTTCGGTCTCTTCAGAATTCTTTAGGCAGTGTCAGGTTAACATCACGAGAGGACTGCCAAAATCACTTGTCGCGGTATTTTGATCAGAAGTCCCAAAATTTATCTAGCAATGGGATCATGTCCCTACCTACAAGACGGCAAAAAGTTATCGAACAAAATGGTACCTACATACTTTAGTTAAATGTAAATAAACTATATAAAAAAATGTTTTGAATTTTCTTAAAAAATGCGAAGAAACTTTTTCCCCGACCTATTATTTAAGTGAATAAGACCTTTACGGAAACAGAGAAAGCTTGAGTTAAAACAGAAATAAAGGTTAAATATCTTCGCAAGAACGGTGGACAATAAATCAGTCACGACAAAGCCTTTAGGACTACTTTTCTAACCAGAAAAGTTGTTAGAGATGGCTAGTGTAAATCAATGGATGTCCTATGATCTGTGCCGCGTGCCTAAGTATAACATGCACGTGATTGAACTACAATGTAAGTAGGTACTAGGTTATATAAGTTCTTGGGATATATAATTATAAAGGGTTCGTAAAAAGATTGAACTCGTAGAAATAAACGTAGAAAGACTTCGCTTTGCCCTTACATAGTCATACAGAAGAAAAGAAGGTTGTTTACTTGGGATGATATATATTGAATTCTTATTTAGCTTGCAAACACGAAATATTATGTTCTATCTATGTCTCTGTACACACAACACTAAAATAAGAAAAGCTTTAGTCAAATTTTAAGTAACTTTTAATTTTTTGTGATATTAATAAACCTAGCCACTGACTACATCCACAGGATTAACTGGGTAAGATAGAAACCGCGATGCAAATACTTGCTTTTCACTAGTGTTCTTGATCCAGTAAATATTAGTCCATAGTAGGTTATTTTTAATTTTAGCCGTTTTACATACGATCCTGGAGTAGTTACTATTAGTATGTCCGATTTATACACCTGGCATAGTTTCTCACTACAACAATGTTTGTTCAACAAGGTTTAAAAACATTTTTAGCGCAATTATAGTCCCGTGCTAATAAAGTAAACAATGAAGATTGAGTACGTGTGTATATTTATGTTTAGTAAATGAGGCACAGTCAGTTCATTGAGTGGCGAAATGTCAAACAGAAAGGCCGCGCAGCAATAAGGTCAATATTCTAGTGATCGTAGTAGGTACGTGAATCTACCGTAAACAACACAAAGCTCAAAGCTCTTACAGTTCATCATCATCTGCCCTAATAAATTCCCAATACCGAGATAAAACCCAGATAAAGAAAGTATTGTACGTAATTGACTAGTTGCACCCCACAATTTTACCCACACTTGACCCTCCCGGAAGCAATGTATTTTTTGGGATGGATGAAAAAGAACGAAATGGAAATAATGGACGAAAAAGCTCCTATTAGCGAGCTATTTTTACGTGTCGATGAATCATATTTAAGCAAAATTCATTTCGAAGTTTCGACAGACAAATAAACAAATATCCTTTATAATTTATAATATTAATTAGTGAGATTATCCATCACCACAGTCCACTCCATTTAGGTTATTGTCACATGTCCTTGTTAATTGTGCGTATTGGATACGCCCCGATTTTGTCACTATGTTTTCCACCGTTTTTAAAGATCGTAAATTTGTACTTAATGCAAGCAAATGAGGATGGCAATTAACCAGGCGAACTTCATTTCACTAAAAAAGTTAGACCACAGTTTTATTTTACTAAATAAATCAAAATCTCCAGTGCTATTAAGATACGAATAAACCCTGAGTTAGGATTCCAAGTGTCTTATAGGGGGCATGAACACACTCAAACACACAACATAAACATCCAACACCGGGGAACAAACATTTTGCTCACCACACAAGATCTGCTCTAGCCGGTAACCGAACTCCGAGCCCGGGGCTCTTTGCTTTGCAGGCAGGTAACTACCAACTTAGCCACTGAGCTGACAATAAAGTTTCGATCTCCACGAAAAGGACAAATATCTGGTCCTGTAACTGCATCTGTAGTCCAGGATTGTAATATTCCTCGTAAGATTCGGGATTTAAATAATTAAAAAATGTAATTTCGATCACACATCTTGAGAATCTTATAAATATTATAGCAGTTTATTGCAATTATTTTCTCTAAGAGACCAGCGAGATATAAATGTAATACATCTTCTGATAAATACAAGGCGAAATAAAATGTGAACGGAATGGAAGCTATTGAAACAATTTCATCGGATTGTATTACTGCGTTAAAAATACGAGTATATCTTCAAGATACAAAGCAAAGTCTTTAAAAAACAAACAGTTCTCTTATACAGAGAACGATGACCTTTTGCAATTCTAGACCACAGATTACTATATATGTAGAGCTAGCTATTCTAGACGTTGTTCAGAAATAATAAACAGCCCATTGTAGCACTACAAAACAGCATGTGAGTTAGAAACTTTTTTGTATTTAGAGAAGTTACTTCCTTTACCCGACAACCGCGAAGCAAAAACAAGGATTATGATTTTGACCGGTATGCCACTCTGCCCTAAAGCTTATAATCGCTTACTGTTAGAATGTATTGTTTTGTTACGATAAGTAGTTGACATACGACCACGGCTATCCACTAAAGTCTAAACATTACTATGAATATGTATTTAAATTCATTAAAATATATTAATGCGTGCAAGTGTTTTATTTAATAGACGATAAATATTCATTAGTTTGTACATAACACTTTCAGATGAAAATATTTTCTTGTTTCATATTTTTACAGCGTTAATTTTCAGTAGTCGGGTTTTAGTTTAGACTACTACTACTAGTGAGGTTCACTGACTTATTTCATTCGCTGGTCCAACGTACTTACACAACAGGAGAAAATTTCTGACTCCGTCCCTCTCTGATTAAGAAATCATACATAAAGAGATTGATTGATCGATTAACCAAGTCTTATTCGTCGAAAGTTAGCCAAGAAAATAATCAATACAATACGTTAAAAGAGAGCATCGGGAACGCCAGCCAGCACTATCTGACTGCGTACTTTCCGAGGGGATCCATAGATAACTTAAGCGCAAATAAATTACCAGTCGTTAAGGTAATACGGTGCCACAGTGGACAGTCAAGAAGCAGGACATCTCGGCTTGTTTATTAACCGCGTTAGTAGGTTCAGATAAAATTCAATTCAATTGTTTGTGTAGTAAATAGCTGAGTATCGAATTTGTTTTACACTGATGTAGCGGGGTAAATGGTAAAGATAGAATTTACTGTATTACACAATTTTAACGGTGATCAGCGGCCATACCGGTTAACAATCTCGTGTTCGTTTTCAACTCCAAACCGATTAAAACCAGCGGTCGCTAAGTCTTCGGCTGGAAGGAATTGTCTAGAATTTTCACTGGTTATCATTTTAGAACGAAAGTTAATAAGGAATCAAGTTCTTACAAAACGAAAAGAAGCGAAAACTCTAGCCAACTCCTTCCACACGAAGATTACTGACCGTTGGTTTTAATCGGCTTGGAATCGAAAACGAACACGAGATTGTTAACCGGGAAGGCCCCAGTTTAGATGCCATTTATCAATTTTTTATTTGTAAGGCAGATATAGTTTTCTACGCATTTGTAAATCAGTAGAATAAGTAGTAGAATTACTTCATAAAAATAAAAGGACAAAGCTTGAGCTAAACATGTGTAGTATAGGAAGTAGACCCGAAAAAGAAAGGGTTAAAACATATAATGTACTCGTACAGAAAGACGTTACCTCAACTTGTAAATTACCTTCTGGTTTGTTCTTTACTAGGACGTGAAGGGGGCGACTTGATAACTTCGACGAAGCTCGCAGCGTTTGACCTTACTGTAATAAGTCAAAAAACAACTCTCTATTTTAAAATACTGATCTAGTTAAATGCTTAACATGAAACGATTTGGCCAAATATCAGAAACGAAGAATCATTTTAAACTTTCTTAGTGACGTTTCCAAAAACGATTTTTTAAATTAAATGTTATCAGACATAATTTTAAGATACTTAATACCGGATAGTTACCTGCTTATTTCAAAAACGCTTAAAACAGCAATTATTACATTTCTATGCGATAAAAATAACATTTTGAAAGTAAACGTTACTGGTGTTAAAAAAGGTTACTGGTGTTGGATCGCAGTTTTCCTACCATGAAAGTGTGTTAGTGTGTGTTTTGTTTTGTGTCTGATTCGATGTTCGTACTTGATATTTTGTTTTTCTACACGTAGGTGGTAGGAAAACTGCTATCCAACCACCTAAGCTTTGACGTTCGATTTTCACAGTAAGGCCCCTGAGGACAGCGTAGGTACCTACTATTTATTATAAGGCCCAGTTGCGCTAAACCCTAGATTTACAGCTAATCCGGATCAATAAATTTAAAGAAAGGAATCTAATGATGCAAGACAAAATGGTAATTTATTCCCGTGTTAGCAACTAACTCGATTTAAATAAGATAACTCGGGCTGACGTAAGCGGGCCTAACAGTGTGTATATATATATATACTCTGTGGCATCATGTAGAAACGTTAAATCGTAGCTCACAGCGCGTGCGACATCAATAACTACTCCCATACGTTTATTGCTAAGTAAGTTCCTGGCAAGCCTTCAATTTATGGTCGGCTTGCTAGATAACAGCCTAATATATAATGTATATATGCATAATACAGGCTGTAACTTTACAGCCACCTGCTCAAATATATTGACGTTTGTGCAAGCTACCGGTATTGGCGAGTTGTCACTGTATTTCTTACTTATTTCAAACTAGCTGCTGCCCGCGGTTTCACACGCGCGGAGATATTGGAACTCATGGTTTTAATTTTTTTGCGCGGAACCCTAATTATTTTTCTAAAATTAAAGTAGCTTAAGTTACTCATCGTAACATCAGCTATCTGCCAGTGAAAGTCCCGTCAAAATCAGCCCAGCCGTGTCGGAGAGTACCCGGAACAAACAAAGACAGACAAACAAAAATTTTAAAAATGTTGTTTTTTGTAGGTACCGTATATACTTTCATATGCATTTGAAAAAAAACAGTTATTTTGATATTACAAATAGACACTTCAATTTTATTTATTTGTATATATATTCTGGAGAGTGGATCAGAATTTATTTCTATATGTTTTGTAAGATAAGGAAGCGCGTTTAACGTCTTTCGTTGTTTCTTTGAGATGACTTTAATCGACTTGTAATAAAGGAGGTTTTCAATTCGTCTGTTTTTTTGTGGCGATATGTGATCGTTTTCTCCGCCAATTATATTGTCAAACGATTTAAATGTTTTGTTTTGTTCTTTCGTTCATAAGTACCTCAAGGCAGGTCGTTTCATTTATTCGCTAATTTAATTAATGAATACCAACCCTAAGGGTGGAAAATGGGGCATACAATTTCATATGTCGAGATATTTGCGTCGAAGTCGATATTTTTAAATATCAAAGTTGAAAATGACGTCATCTCTTCGAGTTGTAGTTATTTTCAACTGTGGTGATGCAACGCTTGGTCCTACGAAGCAGTATATATTTGGATAGGCGACTGCTACTGATATTTACAAATAGAATGTTTCTGTTTTTCTGCATGTGACTTTTTATTATAGGCATAATTAAGTGAAATTCGGGCAAATATTTCAGAATATTTCTTTAAAAAATTTTTGTAATGGGCTAAATGCCTTTATTTACTAGCTGATACATAAATCAACACTACATCTAACCTAGCTAGCTACAAAAACAGTTGGATAATCTACAAGCCCAAGTAGGTCTATAGATAATCCAAATGTTCTAGCCCACTACCAATTGGAAGCGTACCCAGCATGCTGGGTAAATTAAAAATCAAACTATAAATATCAGATATATTAGGTTCACATCTAACGATAAAACGCTTACTGCCCCCTATTCCTGCACTAGGAGTCCTTATCACAGGTATCATAGGGGCACCTTAGACGCTCAAGCAAACGTACGCTTGTTTGAGCGTCTAAGGTGCCCCATAGAAATACACAGAATAACACAACACAAAACATCCAAAACCCGAAAATGCTGTTTCCCTTAAATAAATGGTGCATTAAGTAAATACTGTATGTTACAGTGTAATTGTCGATGGGAAGCCTAAAAATAAACAAAAATAAAATAAAAACCCGAAAATAAACTTTATCCCGCTAACAAATTTAACTTTAGCTCACCTCACAATATCTGCCCCGGCCGGGAATCGTACCCGGGATCCCTTCCTTTGCAGGCAGTGTTACTACAAACATAACCATCGGAGCCAAAGCAATACCTATTTATTGCTGCTCTAAATCTTCTCTAAAGCGAGTCTGCAGTCGTATTACGAACTTATATAAAGCCAGGCAAGTTCCAGGCAATCCAATTGATGCTGGTAAGCTGGCTTGTTTTTGTTTTGGTTTTGGAAGTGACTTTTTGGCAGCAAAATACGTTAGGTAGCTTACGTCAAATGGAAGCTTAGGTATATTAATACGGCATGTATCCTTCGTTTATGTAATACGGATATGCCGATTCCAGGCAGTGTCACTGACCGCTAACTAATACGAAATTACCAGGCAGTTCAACTTATGTCGTAAATTGACTGGAAATAAAGTTTCCTATACAGCGGCTGGCATAGAAATTCCGGGTCCATAATCTAAGATAAAAATACCATGGAGAGTAGCCAAGGTAATACGATCCTACTGATTAAGTCAATTGTGTTCGAAATACTAAAAATAAAATAGAAGTTTCAATTACAAAAAAATTATATAAATTTATTTTACATTAAAAATGACTTCAAGTACAAAACGGTACCTAACCGTCTTCATAGCCCTTAATCAAGTATGCCCAGCTATATAGTGTTCCCCTGATAAAACAACGTTAAAATACTAGCTTAAATACCTATTGCTTCATACAATTTAGCCACGCTACGTCATTGCCATTTGGGAAAAGACGGTGCAATACGAGTAAAACTGCTAAAAATTTATTACGTACTGAAATTTTCATGCGCATTGCAAAGTGAAATGCATTTGATAAAACCAAGGAAAAGTTCAAGGTACGCTGAGAGAAAACCTAAAATATATAGCGACGGTTTAATCTATAACTTAAAGAAATCACATAAACTAGCAATAGTTTATTACCACAAAACGGTCATTAGACAGTTCAATATCGGATGTCCAGCATTATGTCCTAAATCACTCACTGATTTAATTAACCCGCTGTAGGTATATTAAATTCAGCAGGTACAAGGTGTCCTATTTCAGAACATGAATTGATAATAGATCAAGATCAAAATCTATAAATACATATATTTATTTGCAGGAATTCATTATGTATTGTATAAATAGAGCAGAGTATTCCATAAAATGAAATTTTAAAGGATACACTTGAGATAAAACAACTCTTTGGGATTATGAACAGCAATCTTCTGCCTCTGCTTTTAAAAATACATAACCTTCCGCGCTTCTATCCAGCTTCAAATATTAAAACTAATGTTACAGTTAACGCTTCGGTCTACCAAATTTTATAGGCAGCTAAATTATAGTTCTTTTATAGTACCAGGGCTGACGCGATGGCTCCACCGTCGTAAAACATTCCAATATAGCTCAATAAAGCACTTAATTGCTAATAGTAGTACTTTACTTCGAACATAAAACTTATTCAGACCGCAATGCTGAAAACGCTGCAGGTAAGAAACAAAGAAGCATCGTAATGCCGCGAATATACGGTACCTCTTATGTTGCCTCACCAGGTGGTAGGACTAACTCTTCTGCGTATGTTCGTCTAGGTCGCTTTGCTCGTGAAGTCTGCCGCCAGCCTGAGTTGTTTGAGCCAAGTTTTGATGCAAAATGTAGTTAATGAAATTATTGGGCTCTTGAGACTTAATCGAATGTCTCAGAGTTCGCAATGCAGTGCCGCAGAGGCCTTTGTGTTTCAAACTTCTGAGTGGCACTGTGATAATAGAAAGGAATAGGCAACTTCTAGGTATAAACGTGCTCCATCGTCTGTTACATCGTCATTTACCATCAGGGGATGTCAAACGCGAGCCTCTATGTGCGGTATTAAAAAAATCTTCAATTTGTTCAATGCATACAAAAAAATGTATATTATTATTACTTCTCAAAATTGATTAAAATACTGCATGCAATCCGGGAGTCTTATACTCCCAAAAACGATAACGGTATAATCGTCATGAGATACCATATATCTATTTTTTATTCACTCATTTGGTAACGAGACGAGCTGGTCGTTTGCCTGATGGTAAGCATTATGCTGGCCCATAACAATTGCAGTGCCACCCAGAACTTTGAAACGCAAAGGCCTGCGCGGCACTGCAGTGCGCTCGTTACCCTGATACATTAGGTATTAAGTCTTATAAGCCCAGTAATTTCACTGGCTACTCTGCTCAACAAACCGGAACATAGTAATGTTTGCTCATTATACTGCTTGGCGGCAGACTTCACGAGCATATTGCTCCGAATACATCGAACTAACCCTACTATAACAAATATTCCTACGACAAAACTGGTATCAAAATAAACTGATGATACGTGCCAAAGTAGGTACAGTTACAATAGTTAGTTGTGTTGTTGTAATAGGTAGTAGTTAGTTGTACACAAAGGTTTGGGGACGAGCATTGACTATTATGGACAAAGAGAATACAAACACTAATTATGGGTACCTAACTACCTACACTCGCAAATTCTCCCTTGTCACCTTTCGTACCTCCACACCTACAACCTGCAGCCGCAATACGAATGTTGAATAACAATTTGAGCACGCAGGGGCTTAATTCGGTGCCTACATCTACATGCCTACTACTGCAAATACAATTTGTATTCATTGAAGTGAAGCAATAAGATTTGGCAAACTTTACATATCTAAGCCCGTATCACTTCAGAGCATAATCATGTTTGATTGCAGCTCTTGAATCAGGAGTCATAGTGCATTTAAACTATCTTTAGATATACATAATCACCAATACAAGATATTTGCAATGAGGTATCGAAATATATTGTTAGGTCGGTTGCCTGATTTCAAGCTGTACATAACAATTCCTGTGATTTTAAACACAGAGTCCTGCGCGTCAATGCTCTGCGTTCGCCTCAGATGGCAGTAATTGCTGCGCTATTTAGTTTTTTATTAAATTACTAGCTGCGACCTAGCTTTCCTACAGTGAAATTACTGGGCTTATGAGGCTTAATACACTCAGAAATAAACGAGTCGACAAATTCACAATAAATGCTTTGCTAAAAATTATTCTTGGTGCAACTAAATACTTTGCTACTATAACAGAAAGAGCTTAGTTGAGTTTAACAACTTTTTTATTGTCAGTTGTTTTATTGAGCTACCAACAATGTAGCTTTGTCTTTACATCAAAGTTTATAAATATTTGGATGTGGTAACAATGGAACGTTGTTGGGGGGCCAATGTGAACATTGTCAATAAATCTAACAAAGTAATAGTCATAGTTTAGGTATTAGGTATACTATATACTATAGGTATACTATAGGTATAGTTTAGATATGAGACATTAGGTATACCTAATGTCTCAGCTAAAAACATACGATTTTTTAAAACTATTTTATAACGAGACGAGCTGGTTGTTTGCGTGATGGTAAGCATAACGCCAGCCCATAACAATTACAGTGCCACTCAGAACTTTGAAACACAGAGGTATGCGCGGCGCTGCAGTGCACTCCTTACCCTGAGACATTAGGTATACCTACAACCAGCTCGTCTCGTTATAAAATATAGTTTTAAAAAAATCGTATGTTTTTAGCTGTCTATAAACAAACTGTCCATATGCAAAAACCCATATCGGCCTGTGTTGATGCTTGAAAGAAGGATAATCAAATTTATTTTCGCATTTATAATTTTAATAACATATTAATAATATATTGGTTGGGGAAAAAGTCTTTTCGCATTATAGTATGTATGAACTTGTAATAAAATCTCTTTGGCTATACTATTTGTATCTGGCTGGTTTTGGTATCATATGAAAGTTTAAATTTTAAAGAACATAATTCCAAATTCAAATTAGGAAATTGTGTGATTTTCATTTGTTTTTCGTACTGTCAAAATGAGTGAATCTAATGAAGAAATTTGATACATTTTAAAATTTTACTACAAAAAAGGTAAAAATGCAACGCAAGCCGCGAAAAAAATTTGCGATGTTTATGGACCTAGTGCAGTGTCTGTGAGAGTAGCACAAATTTGGTTTAAGCGTTTTCAATCCGGAAATTTTGATTTCAAAGATGCTCGTCGCTCTGGTCGCCCTATTACGGATAAAATGGATGCCATTTTTGAAAAAGTGGAACAAGATCGGCATATCAGTAGTTACGACGTAGCTGAAGAACTGGGAATTGACCACAAAACAGTTTTGGCGCATTTGAAAAAAACTCGGTACACAAAAAAGCTCGATATTTGGGTACCTCACGAGCTCACTGAAAGAAACCTAATGAACCGTGTACTCATTTGGGATTCTTTACTACAACGTAATGAAACCGAACCATTTTTGAAGAAGCTGATAACTGGTGATGAAAAGTGAATCACGTACGACAAGAACGTGCGAAAAAGGTCGTGGTCAAAGACCAGTCAGGCTTCACAGACTGTGGCGAAACCCGGGTTAACTCGCAACAAGATGATGCTGTGTGTGTGGTGGGATTGGAAGGGCATTATTCATTATGAGCTGTTACCATCAGGCAGGACCATCGATTCTGAACTCTACTGCGAACAACTGATGAGATTAAAGCAAGAAGTTGAGAGAAAGCGGCCGGAATTAATCAACAGAAGGGGTGTGGTTTTCATTTTCATGGTTTTTCATGATAACGCTAGACCTCACACATCTTTAGCCACTCAGAAAAAATTAAGAGAGTTTGGCTGGGAGGTGTTAATGCATCCGCCGTATAGTCCTGACCTTGCACCTTCAGATTTCCACCTGTTTCGGTCTCTTCAGTATTCTTTAGGCAGTGTCAGGTTAACATCACGAGAGGACTGCCAAAACCACTTGTCGCGGTATTTTGATCAGAAGTCCCAAAATTTATATAGCAATGGGATCATGTCCCTACCTACAAGATGGCAAAAAGTTATCGAACAAAATGGTACCTACATACTTTAGTTAAATGTAAATAAACTATATTAAAAAATGTTTTGAATTTTCTTAAAAAATGCGAAGAAACTTTTTCCCCGACCTATTATTATTAATTATGCAGTGGACGTCTTCCAGCTGATGATGATAAATAAAATATGATAAAGTTATTTACCGCGCAATATTTTTGTAGGTATTCCTATGACAGGCATGCAGGTATTACATCCATTGATGGATTTGTGTGGAACAAATCCCGTCTACCGTCAGTTAGGAGCGCAAAGTACGCTGAGATTATTTTAATAATTAAAAATATAAACAGTGATAAAAATTGCATTATGTGTAAAAATATGTGTGAGTAATATGGTGAATTTTATTTGTAGATTAAACTAGCAGACACAATAAACTAACAAGAAGAAATAGTGAAATGAAAATTGGCAAGCTGTTGGCAAATTCTATGGTATGTTATGATTTTAAAAGTGGTAAACAGAGCAGTAAATAAGTAAAATGTCTGACTGATGTCAGGTACAGTTATTAAATGCATGGATATTGCTTATTTACGTGGACTGAACTCAGTGAAGTTAAATGACCATTACTATGTTAATTGAAAATGCAGATTTTATGTCATGATCTAATGATCATAAACTACCTTCCATAAATTGAAAGAATTATTTTAAATAAAAATAACCTACAACACTATTTCGCCGTTTCCCGGCCCGCCGAAGTATAGAACGCAAAAATGGCCAACAGGCTTGTTGGTTCGTCAAAGAAAAACAACACTACGGAAAAAGTGTGACAACCCCAGAGCCTTCGGTTGGCATTCTAAAAATTTTGCAATAAATTTTCTAATCTCAAATCTAAATCTAAAAGCACTAATGTGCTTTGTAATTTTCTAAAACATGTTCCAGGAAATACGTGTTTTTTAAAATACCTTACAAGTTTGTGAAAAAAATGTTTGTTATTTAGTATCTCCATTACATGTCCAAGGATCCTATGGAAGTGTTTTGTTTACTTTTACATTTAAGATAATGGCTAAATTCAAGGTACAATTTGTTTAAAAAGACTGTTTTATAAGGCCTTTACTGAATTGGAGTGTCTTAAATTTTTGTTTCCATAAAATCCTGGATCACGGATTGCGTACTGACGGGACTGGTATCGCGCCCACTAGAGTGTTGAGTTTTAGCACAATAAAATATTTTCAAATAATCTTCACGATGGATCCCCAACATAATAACATTACTATAAGACGCAAATGACGTCGATCAATGTCTGAATTGGAAATGTACGAATTTAATTCTTCAAGCATTCACCAACATAGTATTCAAAGCACCTCATTCAATACTTAATGTAATAAGTAAGAATTATGAAAATTAATTGCTGACACTGTAAAATCTATTACATCCCTAATATAACGTACTATGTTGTAAATGAAAATGAAAACTAAGCCGCAACACAGCCTCTTTGAACTTGACATACAGATACCACTACAACATAACGCACAATATACTGCAAGTGTTCGGTTTTTGCCGTAAAGATTACTACACAATAGTTCACCGGTTGGCTGCGTCCCCACCGTAGATGTCATTGTTCCCAACTCAGCGTACCGAAGCATTGCGCGCTGGACACGATAACGAATTGTCGTGTGTTTTAGCGACTGGAGCTATTGTTAATTCATAACGAACCTCACTTACTTTATCGATACACGTATCATTTAATTGCTTGCTTATGTTAGTTCGTCATTTATAGACTTTTTCCTTTACAATATTCGATATGTCGTCGTCAAAGAGAGTTTTTATATTTGTTTTTACCTACCTCAAGAAGGCAATTCATCTGTACTACTATGACGAAAGAGTCCTGGGTTCCATAGTACGGGTCTTGAGCCTAGTGTGGGAACCAGGTGCTCCTCTACCCTCAAATTGTACTACTTTAAGCCTTTTACCAAATAAACATTTTTTCATTATTTTTTTTTTTATTATTAAGTAGTAAGGTTTGTAATCACACACAAAATCAAAGATAAACACACACTGCTATTCAAATATACTTCACACAATCAAACACACATGCACGCACACACATACATACACTTACATATCCCTTATACTATCCAGGCATCGCCTATCAAATTTTTAGAATAAGAATCTAAATTTACACGCTTGTTTTAATTGTATGCATTTTTTCATCTGTCATAATAAGTGCACTATTATAATGTTACAAGGTAACTTGCCAGATAGTGACAGGAAAGGGTGGCTGTAGTCCTGCCACACAGGCTCTGAAGAGACCTAGTGCAGGGTACAGAGACTCACAAGGGTACTAGTCTTAGTTGCTTTATAATGTAGAAACCCTAAATTGTACCTACACCAGAATTTTTGAGCTAATAAACAATTTATTATTATATTATTATTCACTTTATTTCATTTTAAACTTAAATCTAAGTTTTTTACAATATTTCTATAAAAACAAAATATTATAAAAAACCTAAACCTAGAGTGCCGCCGGCAGCGGGGCAGGGCCCAAGCTACCGGTGGTCAGGGCTGCAGAGTGAGGAACCTCCTGACAATACGTGCCGTGTCAAGGAGCACTGCCTTCTATATATTATTATTATTTCAGCCGAATTAATTTATGCTACATTTGCGATGAACAGAATAGTTTAAAAAAAATTAATACTAGTACAAAATGTCGAAAACCTATTAGTGAAATTGGCCTGTATATCATGTTCTTTTATGCCTTTATGTACTATCTCACCAAGTATTGGTAAGGTAGTGTCAAGCTTTGCATCCCTGTGCCATATCCGAAATTTTGTTTGTTGGTTTGTCCTGCTTTCACGCAACGATGGAACAGTCGATTGAGCCGAATTTTTACATGCATATGTAAATCGAATGACAATGCAATATAGTGATGTCACAGAGCTGGTCTGATGATGAAGCCTAAGGTTACAAGATTACAGACCGATAGTAGTTTGGGTTCGTTTGATTTGTCTTTACAAGTCCATGCAACATTACAACTCTGATCCTAGATGATGTCCCGGGTTGTGATGATGGGGCCAGAAGGGGCCACAAGATTACACTACCAATTACGGATTTTATAAAACCTTGTCTGGAAAAATATGTTTTTCTACAAAAAACTGCTAATAAAGGTCAGAGAGTGATACCTTATATGTGATACTGTGTGTATGTGTGTGTGATTTATACCGAAAAATAGCGTGATTCCTGTGAGAATTCAGAAGCGGGACCAAAAACGTGTCACACCTTGCAGATACCTAGATAAATAGATAAATCAAATCATTTGCTGTAGGTACAATATAAATTTCCAAACAAAAAAATAACTTTTACGAACTAAACTTAGTACTTAGTTATAAAAAGACAGTCCTATCGTCTGAAAATGTTGTCCAGACAACAATAATTAATTTGTAAAAAACTATATTGCACTGCAAAAACTATTTAACAATAAATATAATCATACCTATACGTAGGAAAACAATATATTATTATAGGCTGTGCAGTGAAGCTATCGTGACGCATGAAATTAATTATTGTTAGGTATCGAGTGCGAAAGGCATGAGTTAGGTCTCTATTTTCTAATAAACAGAGAATGACGATGGTATAGTTACCAAATATGTTGTCTTTGTTATTCTTTGACAACTTTAAAGGGTATCGAAAGAGACAAAAAATTGTGTAACTATTTAACCGTTATACTCGTACAGTCTTTATTAGTAAGGCTGTTAATGTCGTATGGATTTATAGCCTTCGCAATAACCCAGTATAGGGAGGTACAACAATAATCAATAACTATAAAATTTGGGAGATTTCAATGTCACTCCGACCTTAGGTATGAATTTTTGTTTCATTTTTAGGATTTCGTCGTAGTTAGAAAGAAATCCCTATAGTGAGACTTTGATAGTTGCCTGTCCGTGTGCCTTGGCCACATCGGGTGCACATTTCATAAATCAGGAAATATGAATAAAACTACAAATGGGACGTTGAAGGTTTAATTTTAAAATACTTCTTTAACATTAAAAATTGGTTAAAACGAACGTAAAATTGTTTATTAAACCAGGTAAGGGAACCCGCATGTTCAAGAACCCCTAAATTCGAGGACATGACTGTGACATCTAACAAGCCGTACTATGCCCGCGTGGTTGGTTATGGCAGTATTATTGCCAACAAAACAAAAAAAAAATATATTTATACTCTGTCTGACAGAAGACCGGTATTATATCTCAGCAGTGGGAGCGTAAGAGGCTGATAATGAAATCGAGTAATAAAATGAATCGAATCAAATCAAAATTATTTATTGTACACCAGTTTATAGAAATTAATCATGGTGGTGATCTTAAATATGGGCGGAATTAACGATAAAAGCGACCTCGCGAATAAGTTAATTAAATGTAATAATAAATAAACGCTTACACTCATACCCCCCGCACTAGAATTCCCTGTGTCGCTGGTGGCATGGACACACACAGATACACATCACAAACATCCAAGACCCGAGAACAAACTTTATGCTTACACAAAATGTGCCCCGACCGGGAATCGAACCCGGGACCCCTCGCTTTGCAGGCAGGGTTACTACCAACTCAGCTACGGAGCCGTCAATAATGAATAAATAATGTGTTGTTACAAGTAATCTCTTCTTTCTTTCGTTTACCTACACCGTAAAACTCAATCGTAGAATTTTAGAATGTTTGTTCTATTATAGTTGAGTAAACATCAAAATATGTTAATACTAGTATAGCACGTGATTTGATTCAGCAAAATAAAAATTGTTTTGTTGAATTATGTTGTTTCTACCATAAAAACAGATTAATGCAACAAAAACTTGTACAAAATCAAAGTAAATATTTGTGTTACATTTACCTATAATATGTCCGATGGTAGGTGCTAGGTATATTAACTCTAAAAATAGGTTGATAAAAGGTTGATACAACCTCTATGGTTTTTCATTGTATATACCCAAACCTATGTAGGTACCTAGTTAGTACAAGTGGGCTTTGCATTTTTGTTTGCTACATTTGTTACATTTACTATATTCTCGTCGAAATACGTATCTTGAATTTTTATATCTCTAAAGATGCTAAGTAATATTCTGGCGCGCAAAGGCGATAAGACCCGACCCGGGGTACATTCGTTCGCCCCTCGATATTAAATAACTTTGTAAGAACCACCCTCGATTCGGCAAAAGAAAGCAAAGTATTAAAGAGAGCTTAGATTTTTGCCTTCTTGCTCCTTCTTGCCCGCAAGGGTGAGGAACTGAGCGATCTTATGGCCGGGTACTGACTGAAAGCCTCATGCTCATGATGCGATCCGCGACTACAAAAACACAACTACAATTTGTGGTTATATCTATTACGTGCCAACAAATTGCAAAATAACAACAGTATATTAACAAAATTAGACAACAAATTGTAAATGAAAGAGAACGAGTTAAGGCTACATTTACTTAAAAAAACAAACAAATCTGTGTGGACGTCACGCTGAAAGCAAGCGAACAAACGGGGGCTTTCGCCTTCGGCTGTGCTTGCTGTTTGAAGGAAAAATAATAAATGATCAACGTACGAAATCTTACGATTTGGCCTTCGTTCGGTCGGTCTGTACACGGTATTAGACATTTTAAGGTGTGCTATATTCCCATTTTCGTAGTTGAGTAGGCGCACCGTAAAACTAATTTCCTCTGAAATCGCGTTAATAAATGATTTTTTTTTGGCCCTGTAGTGGAAAACGAAGACATTATTTATTACTAGCTTCTGCCCATGGTTTTCACCCGCGTTCGCACAGGAACCGTCAAACCGATCTGTCAAATTAAATCAACTTGTCAACTTTATTGACAGCTGTCAATGTCAATTTTATGTCACACTAACGTCTGCCCGCGGTTTTCACCCGCGTTCCCACAGGAACCGTGCATTTTTCTAGGATAAAAAGTAGCCTATGTTACTCTCCGGTCCATAAACTATATCTATGCCAAAAATCACGTCGATCCGTTGCTTCGTTACTGCGTGAAGGAAGGACATACCAACAAACCAACAAACACACTTTCGCATTTATAATATTAGTATTGATTAGTATGGATTATATTGATTACGCATTACTGCGCTGCGGTTCCAACTAATGCGTTAGTTCTGCTGGCACTAATTTGGCGTATTTAATTTCCTTTTTGAGATCCTCAGTTGTCACTGGATGGTTCGTAGAACTTACACATTTTTAGAAAATTAACCCCAGAGTAAATAAGGCAAAAAACTTAAATCGCAATTTAAATTAGAGCATTGTTTAATTGTTTATGCTATAGTTATTAGTAAATAGTTTGCTGTTATATTCTTGTGCTGCTTAATATGCATTCACAGTTCGTAAATGTACATGTATTCTAGTTGTGTAATCCTTTCTTGGCCTTATTGTTGTCTATGTTGTTAAAATATAAATAAATTGTAATTAACGCTGTTGGATTATCGAAATAAATAAAATAAAATAAAATAACCGAAACAACAAACGCAAACCTATCAAAAGTAAAAAAAACAACATTAGGAACTACGTACATAACTCCCTTAAAAATAGCGTAATATTATTATCTAGCAGTTTCTTGCACGTTAAGGGTTAAGGTACCAATATAAAGTAGGTAAATTGTAGGTCCCTTTTGGAAACAACTCACTTCCGTATCCTTTAACACAGCCCACTTTGTTCCGTAGTGTCTTCCGGTACAGGCTTTGTATACTAAACGTCCTCCTCACGCATAAAAATGTGTTTATTTTATATAAAAAATAATAATCTCGCACGACTAAGTTTTTTTAATCCTACTTCCTAGTTATATTATATAATCATATAATCGTATATATATTATATGATTTTATTATTATCTAAATATATAAATGCGAAAGTGTGTTAGTTGGTTTGTTGGTTCGTCCTTCTTTCACGCAGTAACGGAGCAACGGATCGACGTGATTTTTGGCATACATATAGTTTATGGACCGGAGAGTAACATAGGCTAATTTTTATCCCGAAAAAATGCACGGTTCCTGTGGGTACGTGGATGAAAACCGCGGGCAGAAGATAGTTAATTATAAAACGAAAATAAATCTATGAAATAATTTGTCACGTTTTGGTTTCGCTCATCATCATCGTCAACTGCAAATATGCCTTTATAACACCTATTTTGACGGTATCTTGAATCGAATTCTGGAAAGCTATTGTCCCTGCAATTTTGCCTAGTAGGAAGCCAGCCTACGTCACCCTTGGTTTTCTATAAATCAGTGTTACTTTGTAGTAAGAATTTGTGTGTGAATTATGATTGGATTGAATTCTGAGTGATTAAGGTTAAGGTCAGCTAGTTACTTAGGGTCTTACTAATAAACAGTGTATAAGAGTGGTAAAGTTACAAAATATTTTGTCTTTGTTGTTCTTTGTCCATTTTAAACTGAATCGAAAGAGACAAAACATTGTGTAACTATTCAACCGTTGTACAGTGTTTATTAATAAGGCTACACTACATACTTATACAGTACTTAGTATCTGATACCTAATTAGGGTTCCCTGTAGGTACTTCAGGGATAACCATTACGGTTTTCCAACACGCAAACACATGATCAGTTTATTCCAAACAACACCATGTATTGATTTTTGTATTATCATCGTATTTCATAGGAATATATTCCATTGAAATACGCTTTATCTATTACGCCAGCTTTTATTTTTTTTAATTAAAAGCTAGTTCATTTGTCACATAAAACCTATAGCTCGGCAAAATAATTTTACGTTTCATGGTTCTGCACTACTGATACTCTGGTTATACTCCTGTTGTAGCGACATAAACAATAAATGCTAGTTAGGTAGTGGTAGGTGTGTCTGATATAATTTTATGACTGCAATACGTGGTTGTGACGATGTTCTAGTGCCCCTGCGTAGACGTAACTTTGTATTTTGGTTAGCACCGAGCTGCCCTTTAATAAGGGCATTAAAGTAGCATAGTGATTTTCATTTCAATTGCGATGTTGACTCCATTTCTTTTATGATGTCATTATATTCATTTTCTCATGAGAATCAAATGTCGTTATCGAAAAAAAACTGTAAATGGAACGCTAGAAAAGTCAAAAATGAGAGTTAACGTCGGGCGTATCTACTGAGCGCTAAACCGCGTCATACAAATTAGACAGAACATCTGACGTCACTTGTTCAATGCAGGACCGTAAAGCTGTATGAAATACTTACATGTGCATTTTGTTGATTTGGCTGTGAAAAACTGCTTTTAAGTACATAGTTGTCATAATTTTTTAATGCATTGAAATGTCTAATCTGATGGTATGATTTAAATGATTATTGGATGATAAAAAAAATCGTCATCGTTGAATTCGGGAAAATTGTAGATGCAGTCAGTCTTTGTGTAAAATATATTTTTTTTTACGAATTTAATTTTTATTGCCGCCTGCAACGCTGCCAGCTCTTAGTGGGCTAGAACATTTGGAATATATAAAGACCTACCAAGGTCTTGTAGATTATCCAAATGTTTTTGTAGCTAAGTTAGATGTAGGATTCATGTAGATTGTATTAACTAGTTAATAAAGGCTTTTAGGGCGTTGAAGAAGAAGAAGTTGCTAGATCAAATTTATATCAACCGGCTAACTAATATGGAATTTTCAATGTACAAATTACGCATAGAAAATAAGGCATGCTAGCTGGTTAAAAAAGATAGTAGATCTATATTGGAAACTTTTTGTTAGTTTCTTAGTAGGCTTTTAACAAAACCTAGCCTCATCCGCCATCACAATCGAGTCGTTGTTGATAATGCGGACATACTGTTTAATGATTTTTAGGCTGCTATAGGGATGTTGACTGTATTCAAATATAATTTGTCGTGAAACGGTGACGAAACGTGAACGCGAAACATGATACAAATCCTAAAAAATTTTATACCATATTTCTTTTTTTTTTTTCAAAAAATCGTCTTTTATATAATTATCAAAATGCAATCACACCACTCCGAAGACACGTGCAGGAAAACACCAATTAAGTCACTCGTTCGCAAATATCATAGCTATCAAAGCTTACGTCGCGTACGTTGTTTGGTTATAATTTTACTTGGCATTTTATAGTCTTCCGGAACCCGTGACGTCACATCGGCCACGTGACCAATATTGACGTTTCAGAGCGTTTGCAACGTTATTTAAAACACATGAATATTAAAGTATTAGTTGTATTAAAAATATTTTTAAATAATTATGTTGAGCTATATTAGGTACTTATACATACCCATTGTTTTAAACACTTTCCCGAAGATGGTCAACATCCCTATTCTGTGTCAACCCAGTCTTGGTTATAACTGCCATGACCACGACAATAGTTGCTCGCATTGTATCGGGGAAAAATCCCCAATAATTAGAAGATAATTCTTCTTTGATCATTTCAATTATGAAAATAACTTGCATATTAATTTTAATTTTTTTTATGTGCAGGGCAACAACGAGTTATCGAACTGTCTCACCGAGTTCTCAAGATCTGGGGTCCCTGCGCTAGTCGGGTTCCAGATAAGAACTGTTCCGGACGACGCACTTGCATACCTGTTATGGGCAGAGAGCGAGGCCAACCTTGAAGAACATTATGACTGGAAAAGTAAGTACTCTTGTATCATTGTATTTTTTAACAAGTGGTAGGACTAACTCTTCTGAGAGTGTCCGTTTGGGTTAGTACCGCTTTGCTAGTATCGGCGGCCGTCAAGAATTAACATGCAAGCATTAGATGCAGTGTTCCGGTTTTATGAGCCAAGTAGTACCTAAGTGAAATTACTGGGCCTGTGAAAACTGATACCTACTGTCGCAGGGTAACGAGCTCAATGCAGACCTCTTCGGTGTTTTAAAGTTCTAAATGGTATTGCAACTGCTATATATGGGCTGGCGTTACATCCTCTACTGAATGTAGGCGTTCCCCATTCATAGAACGCTAATAGGATCCCGCTTAGTCCATTCATGAAAATAAAAAGCTATGACGGCCGTCATTTTACAACGTCACCAAGATATTTGAATCACTTTTGAAAGTCATCAAGAGGCTACTGTTACAGCGCTGGTGCTACGCGCTCATTTTGAGAAAAAAGCCTCGACCCTCTACAACGTAGCACGTAGCACGTAGCATAACGTAGCCGTAACCATATCGGCACCGCATGCAAACAAAAATTCTTTGAATAGATTTATTATGCAACGCCGCGAACAAAACCATTACGTCACTGTCCAATTCTGGAACGTGGCATGACTGGACCGACATAAATTCAAAACGAATAGGTGTTTTCCAGATGATCAACGCGTTGTAGCTGCGTATCGATATAGGTAGTTACAGAGCTATTATACCTTCGTGTAGACCGTAAGCACTAACTTATTAGACGGGTATGATACGCTCACCCAACGATGAAGAAGCCCAAGAATGAGCAGTTGAACTTTTCTGGTTGTTTTTAGTGCCTATACGCTAATAGCATTCTCATAGTTTGTTGCAATGTACTAGGTGGAAACTTATGGTAGTGTGTCTGTTGTATATTTTGCGTGTCTGGCAGGGCACGCATATGCAAGGGAAATAATTTAAGCTTGTCAAAATTGTCACTAATTTAGGCTCCTCTTCGCATCCCGTATAAGTTATTTTTAAGTGCTAACTGCGTAAACTTAGCCAGCGAATACGCTTACAATAGAAAGGGTAGCTCAAGGCAATCGGCCATCGGCTTGAGGGCCTCTCCACCATGCGATTATCTAACGGGATTTCCATGTCAAGCAGCCTTTATCGACCCTATTTAACAGACAATGAGCTTGAAATTCTACAGTTACGTAAAAAAAACTGCTGTAAGAACGAATATTTGTGAAGACACGACCTTTGGTTCACATTGATGGTTGCGTAAGGTCGCAGTAAGACATGATTCATGATGGTAAATAAAGTATTGTTTATTTTACAACACAGCACTTAATCGCGATGTAAACGTTATATTTTACTTATCTCAACCTTGAAGCTTCGATCGAAATGCATTGTCGGTGGTGACTATGCAAATAGCGTAGTTAGTGATAGAAAGAAGTTTTGCGCCTGGTTAATTTCTAAGTTGTAAATTAAACAATGTGTTTCTAATCGCGAATGTTTGAAAAAATTAAGCTTAAATATTTCCTGGATGTTTAAAATGTCGAAAAGTTTGTCCGTGATTGCCGAAAAATATTTGCCACACGTCGTGTAAGAGGTACGTGACATTTTGGACTATTATGTATAGGTACGTTGTGACACGTTGTGAGTTGATATGGATCGTAGATATAGAGAACTGACTCGGAAATATCCTTACGAAATTGACCACTCCGTAGAAAGAGACAAAGTGAATATACAGTCAATACCTCTTTTCTATAAGTCTGATGTAGTGAAAAAGGCACTGTAACAAGGCAAGTGACAACAGGCCTGTGACATGGACCAATAAGAAATCTATAAAAAGACAACTGCTGACCAGGAAATAAAGAAAGAAGAAGACAACTGCTAACTGCGAGACCGCTTATCTCTCTTGAACTTCACAATTAAATAGGGAACGCTCAGTCCATTCTCTACGTCTATGCTATGGTAAAACATAAAATTGCATTCTAATTTCGAATTTAATGTAAATTTTTTTTCTTAAATTTCGTGCAGCTTTGTATATATTTGAAAGGATTGAGTCAAAGTGCCAATATAATTTTATGTAGATCTGTAACATTCTTAACATTATTGAATTGCTAACTCGCTATGTGTATCAATATCGTGTATCCCTGTTTTTTTTTAAATGCAGTAGATGTAATACCATAGATATATTCTGCGAGTTTTTTCAGTTTACTATGATCAAAAAGTACTTATTGTGCCTTTGCGACAGTCTATTGTTATTATACTTACTTTGGCTTTGGCTTTCGATGCGTGTATGTGTTTTCCCCTATGTATATACTACTCAATTGTATGTATTATTTAGGTATCTTTGAACAAGATATAATTGTAGTGAGGTTACCTTGTGTATTTTATAAAATAATACAAGTAATTATATGACAGGACAGATATAAAGAAGGAGGTGAAATGTAAACGTTCTAAAGTAGTTTTAGTTAAATTTAATATTTCTGATTTTATTTGCTATTATTTGAATATTTCGAAGAGTTCAACTTTTGGTTACAAAATAACTTAACCGTTAGACAAGTCCAAAACTATGGTTTATGGAACGAAGACTATTTTAACATAAATCTAAAAACGGTTTTATCGTCGTTCACAACGGTCTTCATACGTTCCTTCGCGAAATTAGTTATTCGGTCAATGTCATGAAAATTGAACTACACTGTGTAGGAAATGCAATCGATAACAGATTATTAGTAAAACTGGTTGTCATAGTCGCAAAACTGATTTCAGAGATTAGTTATCGTTTACGGGAAGAAGGCTGTGTTTCGTTTTCGAAAAAATCAACAACGACTTACCTACTTCTATTCATTTATCAAACTGTCAATTTGTCAACTTCTAAGTTCCATACTTGCACCGCTGCCCTCTAGACAAAATCCATACGCTTCTTTCTCTCTGCTCACGCTAACACCAATACCATAGGGTATAAAGATAAACCCAATTACCAATATGACACGGACTTTTTATTTATGAAATCAAGCATTGCATTTTATGAAAT
This sequence comes from Crocallis elinguaria, assembly GCA_907269065.1. Taxonomy (NCBI): domain Eukaryota; kingdom Metazoa; phylum Arthropoda; class Insecta; order Lepidoptera; family Geometridae; genus Crocallis; species Crocallis elinguaria. Next base: position 12,352,664 of record OU026077.1, read on the forward strand.
CAAACAGATACTTGGATTCTGTCCGGTCTTATGAGACCAGTAGATCGTATTTTAATTTTATATGGGTCCTCGAGGGTATAGACACACAGGCGGAAAACAAACTGATCCAATAAGGGCTGGGTTTTTGATTAATTTCTAGATATTATGGATCCTTTAAAATCCACTGCCATTTTTACTCTAAGCACATTCTATGTTGGTGCTTTCATTCGCATTACGAGCGTCTACTTTTCAGAGCATCTCCAATGAAAAGAATTTCTTGCTTGCAAGTTTACTGGCTTGAAATTTTGAACTTGGTTTTTAAGAAATGCCCGGTATTCATTTCCAGGTATTTTCATGTTTAAATCAAGTTTTTTAAAAAGCAGTAGACTATCAAGACGAAGTTTAAAGATCTTTTTGTCTTTATACTTTTTAAGCACTTTGCTTTTGCTAAAGCTTGTTGTTTGATACGTTACAAAATTTTAACAAACCTATAATATTGTTAGTCATTACGCGAAAAAAAAATACAACGTTTTCTTAATTTCAATTTGGTATTACAAATTATTTAAATCATCTACTAACTTGAGGTTATAAGTTATGTGGTATTTAGTGTAAAGGCTTATGTTATTATAAATCTCAAAGCTACAATAATATCTGCCTGTATTTTTTTACATTGTCATGTTAAATTACGGAACAAAATTTTGAAGTTAAAATTTTGCAGAGATATATTAGAGCCCAAGTATCTCGACATGGGCACTTTGAAAATGTTAGAAATAGGCTAACAACGCGACCATAGACCAATCGCTACTTAGTCAAAACGTTTATTTGAAATGACATTTAAGCATAATGTGATTCAGCCACAATGCGTTTTAGGTACGCAGAGAGCAAACTAAGTAAGTTACGGACAATGGACATACCTTAAGTATATCTTACTACGTCATAAGATAACAAGTATAGTTTTATATTATTTTTTTATTTAACTAGCGGCTGCTTACGGATTTTCCCATGTGGAGAATATTGCATTGCACCGTGAACCGCACATTTTAAAGAATTACTCTATTGCTAAGCGAAAAGAAGGACAAACCAACAAACACAGTTTCGCATTTATAATATATTAAGTATTGACTAGCTGCATCTCGCGGCTTAGCCAACATAGCTATGTTACTCCTTATAACATCAGCTATCTGCCAGTGAAAGTCTCATCAAAATCGGTCCAGCCATTTCGGAGATTAGCTGGAACAGATAGACAGAAACAAAAAAATTAACTATTGTTTTTATAATTACCGTTTTATACATTCATGTGCAAATGTACTAATTTTTAATAAATAGTAAAAAGCTGTTATTTTGGCATTACAAACAGACACTACAATTTTATTAATTTGTATATATGTTGTACCTATAGATAATATATAGTATTTATTTGCCAACCTATTACATTATTCAAATAGGGACTTATGTTATAACTTAGTAGTTTACTCAGTTAATTAGTTTTGTATAACCTATTTATAGATTTTTACTTAAATAAACGACCTACTTTGTATGTAAAATGTTTACCAAGTCTGATTTTTCCTTGTGCCCTAAACGATGACCCACTGAGCGGTAAAGATAAGAATCCCTTTGGTGTCGTTACTTTACAAAGTAAAAGCCCAGCACCTGAGTACACAAGGCTTTTTCATACGGGAAAACTTAAAATACTATAAATATACTTACTGTTCGAAATTGTCTCACTTATTCATTCATATATCTTTTTTAGATACTAGACTGGTATCTATTGGTCAACCTCGCTTCTTCTAATTAGACTTTCATGTTATGACATGTGCACTTAAAATTCTTACAAAGATCTGAAGTACTTTGTCTAGCAAACGAATCTTATTTTATATTTATATTTATTCTATTCTAGATTTCGAGATACGTTGTCTATTTTATTGCTCTTTTTCTTTGATGAAATAACAAGATTTTAGGCCATTTTTGCGTTGTGCTTAGGCGGACAGTTAAGAGCCATCCTATGTCGGTGACGTTGTTATCATAATTTCATACTGTTTTTGCCTGACGTATGTTGACGCATGCGGTCCTATTGAACAGTATTACTGACGTACGTAATGAAGTGTCTAAAGTACTTGTACTTTTTCTTATTCTGTGCTTATAGTGTGTTACATATTTCGATTACGCCTGCCGTAGCGTCATAAGTAATCTAGTCTAGTGCGTATCTACATAACTAGTGTGACAGCTTATAGTTGGATATTATTAGTTGACAGTTGAATACATTTTTTTATAGTTTTTCTATTTAAATTAATTTTGAAATCATCTTCGACATAGCGTATTTCGTTCCTTTGGATTTTATACTTACCTGCAACCTGGAATGTAAAAGACGAAAAGCTTATGAATAATGGTTTGAAAGTAATAGGATATACCTAAGATTAAATTAATTTTTCGTAATATAAGAGGTTATGAGGTTAAGTACTTTGGCATGAGCCAACATTAAAATATATGCTTCTGAAGCTGGTCATAGATGCAAAGAACATGACTTTAAAATACATTGTTAAAGAGCAATGGCCACCTCACTCCCTCGTTTTCGTTAATTATTTACGTCATGTTACTACAATGAATTGTACTTACTATATACTAAAATACGAGTAAAATAATCCGTTTGCACATTCTGCTAATTTCGAGGCTCGTTTAAGTATGGCGCGTGCTATAGTCTATTAGGATGCTGAAAATACTAGTTTTACCTATTAGGTAATTGATATCATGTGAAATTCTTGAAACAGTTTTGTCCAGTACATCCTTTATAACTGACCTGATTATTTCTGACTCTATAGTCAAGGTCACTATAGTCAACTACTACCCGCAGTTTCATCATTGCAGTGTGGAGATTCACAAAGGAAGTGTGCAATTTTCTGAGAAAAAAGCAGCCTATTATTACTTCTTGGAACCATGAACTATCTCTAGATACGCAACTATATATTATATGCAAAAAGTCTCGTGTATCCGGTGCAACGCTACGGCGTAAAGAAAGACAAATTAACAAACACAATTTTCAATTTACTATAGGTATTAGGAGAATTTTGGAAGTGCCCTTCTATTTACAAACTCATAATTAGCAAATGCAGAGAGGATTAATTACAAGTTTAATTTAAACGCTTTATTTAAATCGTCACTAAGGAAGTCCATTTGGGCCGAATTACCTTCATTTGAATTATAGATGACTCGACTGTTAACTTTTGACCCGTCTCTGCTTCGACCTGTCGTCTAAGTTATTCCAAGCTAATTGTTTTAATATCCTCTAGGAATTTTGTCCTAATTGTTTTGCTGACAGGTGACAATATAAATATCAAGGAGAGTGATTTTACTTGCATATATGGAGTCTATATAAGGGCGAAGTGTACTCCTATAGATTTGCATGAGACCACACTGCCACCGAACCATCACTACGGATAGATTCATCAGGTGGTTTGGAAGGCGTTTTGATTGAACCCACAATTATTTCTTCTGTTTTAGAGATAATCGAACTTATTTTACTTTAGAAAAGCGTCAATCGTTCCTTACCATAGCTAATCACAAGTTACGGTTACTGGTTACGGTATAGCGGATCACCATTCTAAAAATCTGTGGTTTAAGCCTAGACATGCGACTTTTTGCAGCTAATTCCTGAAAACTTTTATAATCGTATTACAGTTGATTGTTAGTACAAACTATCGACGGAACACAACGAAACAAAAACCACATGCGTTATAGCTTATTCAATACATACATTTTATGTCTATGTCGTTGATGTGAAAAATCCAAAGGTATTAAGAAACATACACCCAAAAGCACACTTATCTAAAACAAGTTTACTAAACAAATGATGCCAGTTAATTTTTGAATAAAATTTCATACCGCGTAGTTTTATAACCATTCGTTTCAATAATTATAATAAATACCGCCCAACTAAAACATTACCTTCAGATAAAACTTTTACAGGCAAATAATTTACATTTTTGCTGCGAGTTCCAAACGCTTACACGTTTTTCGTATACATATTTTAAATACAGGCCTGTAAAGTAATCGGCACCGCACAAACACCGCAAACGTACCCTCCGAACCGCTCTAGAGTCGGTATGAAATGTGAACCAACATAGCTAGCTGAATGTCCAGTGGCAGCAAAATTATCCATTTATATGGAGAGCAGACATTAAAAAACTTATCTTTTACCAAGTGGTAGAGGACTAGCTCTTCTACAAGTGTCCGTCTGAATAGGTATAAGTTGGTACCAACGCTTTGCTCGTGTAGACTGCCGCCAAGCAGTGATGTCCAAGGATTACTGTGTTCCGATTCGATGAGCAATGTAATCAGTCAAATTACTGGGCTTAATATGGTACTCAATGTCTCAGGGCAAGAAGTTTACTGCAGCATCGTGCATGCCGGTATGCTTAAGACCAGCACGTTTCGTTGTCCAATTGTATGATGTCAATGTGTTGTCAAATTGCAAGCAATTGAACTGCACATGTTTTTTTTTAACTACACAATCAAAATTCGAAAATGAGAACAGCTCTAAACAAATGCTGATTATGTACTACTCGTATTATGAAATATTTACTGCTGCCCGCAAGTTTACGTGGTTGTCGAGATACCCACAGGTGCTTTTGCTAATGGGAAAAGTAGCCTAGATATGTCATTATCCAATCCTTAATCTACCTCTCACAAAAAACATGTCTCTATGTAGATACCTCCTGAATTACAAATAAGTTGGATCGTTTAAAGTTTAGTTCACGGTATCTTTAAGAGGCTTCAGGGCTCTTTCGACAATTGAGTATCAACAGTTCAACAGTATTTGAAGAAATAAAATGACTGTTTAGAATTTAACAGCTGTTGTTTCAGCCTAGTTATTTCAGAGTTTTTTTATTTATTTCAGAGTTTTTTTTAGTTATTTCAGAGTTTTTTTATTTATACACGCTTGTTATTAATTTAAAAAGCGAATGCAGTAAGCCCAACGACTTATGACATATTATTATTAATGAAAGCTTGTTTTACTCTATAATATCCTCACACGACCTCAAATATTTAAAGCTGCAGGTGAGGAGTTCCCTATATCGAATCATACGGGATCCATGTAGGATTGTTTTGCCAAAAGCACCAAAAACAACTCTGTATAAAAATAATTGTTGATGTGTGGTTAAATATACAACGCTATTACGAAGGACATCAAAGAATTACCCCGTTGATAGTAGATTTGCACGGACACTTAAATAGTGGTTGATAGATAAAACATTTTATTCACTCTCAGAATTAGCAAAATAATGTTCAAAATATGATTTTCTTTAAATTTACATGTTAATTCTGACATATTGGATTATATGACACCTTAATCATTGTAATTATTGACTAACTGTAATTTCCCATTTTTTATTTTCAACTGCGGAAGTGGATGGTACTGGCCAATGCGAGACCGTATTTTCATGCCCAAAAATTTTCACGGCACTCGCCGCGCCGTACAACACAATATTTCTGGCGCTCTGTATCATCACATTTTACCATCTTTAACCAATATTTTATGCAAATAAACATATTCTATTCTAGTAAATAAATAAAATGTATTTTATATATTTTATGATAAAATACATGCATTCGTAGATGTTAGGCATTCGATAATACGACGGAAAAAGCAGGTTGTGTAATTTGAATACCTAGGTACTCTTCGTAGTGTTATACGACGCCTATAAGAGAAGGTACAATCAACGAAAGAAACGAAATCGTAAGGTATTGCATTTCTGCCTGATAAATGTGGTCTAATTTCAATGCATTTAAAAATTTAATGGATACAACCCTATTTTCAAACAATAAATACACAAATCATAGTTCTACTCTGCTCTCTGACATCCAAACTTTTGATTCACTCATCGTGTAAAAATGATTTTTATCATACGACTTGTTGTACTTAAATGAAATAACCATTATTTTAACAAAATATTGAAAACCCGAACTGTTTATTGTTTTTCTCAAAATCCAAACCACAAACCCCCACCCTTCTACGTCTATGTGTTGTTGACAAAAACAATGGCAGTGCCAGCAATACGGTCGTCGTATCAGGTCGCAGAATGGGCAAAGGTATTTGCTCAAACAGTCCTTGCCTGCCGCCTTATGAATGGTTATTAAGGTTACATTTCGCAACTAGCTTGGATGCATGGTGCAAGTTGAATGCAGCTTGAGCAGTTGAAACGTAAACCTGCTTGCAAACTACAGATTGTATACCGGCAGTTTTGAAGGCAACTTACATTGTGCATGCAATCTTGAACAATGGAAACGCCGTCTTATAATTGTTAAACATATACGTGGTTAAATATAAGATTTAAAGAAATAAGGCCACGGTTGTACTCGTAGACAACAGTTGTGAGCAAGCGAAATAAAAAATACAATAGGACGGACTATATAGCCACAAAACTGGGACAATAAGGTAACAATAAGTACAGTAGCAGGTATTGGCATGATGGCGAAGCCGTGCCCGCGAGCATTTACCGCCGCCTATGACTGATAACGGTAATAAAAGAAGAATTACCGCTCGGTAATTACCAAGCAGCGATTACACAGCGAAATTGAATGGAACGTGTTAAGAAACTCATGGCTTAGATTTTCATTAACTTGACGATATATTTTACACAATTATAACGATGCTTCGTTTGGTTTCTACACTGTATTTCGTCCTTGTTTTTTTAAGTCTTGAATAGAGAAGGAGGTATCAATTCGGTTGTAATTTTTTTATATTTTTGCCCTCAAAACTCAGTCATTTCAGTCAACGATTTGAAAAGTACTTATTGGCCCCATAGAAATTTCATTGAATCGGGAATGATCCCGATCAATGATGAAGTCGGTTCCCGCTTTCCAAAAGCAGTTTTACTTGTCTTATTGTTAGGATGGTCACGTTTGACCGCAATCTCATCAGGGGCGTATTTACCCTAGGGCCAAAAGGGCCATGGCCCGGGGCGGCAGGCTGCGAGGGGCGGTGCAAGCAGAAGAAATTTAGAAAAGACTACCTAACTAAGGCTCTTATTAATGAACAGTGTTAAACTGTGTTTTATCTGTTACGATTCAGTTTAAAATTGTAAAACAAAAAGGGCGGAGGGGCCTGCAGGCCCAGGGCGCTGAATCCTAAAATACGCCACTGAATCTCATGCGATGCTAATGCGGTCGACAACGTAGCCCTTTGGCCTAAAAGGTACTTGTATCACTCTAGTTTTGAAGACTAATTCTACTAATATTATAAATGCGAAAGTCCATCCTTGCGAAGTTGTCCTTCTTTCACGCAGAAACGGAACAACGGATCGACGCGATTTTTGGTATAGATGTAGTTTATCGACTGGAGAGTAACATAGGCTACTTACAATGCACGATTTCTGTGAGAACATGGGTGAAAACCACGAGCAGAAGCTAGTCAAAATATATATAATTATATTGATATGCTGGTAATGAATGCAGTTTCCTTGGCAGTGAGAGTGAGCACTATAAAAGTCGAAGCGGAACGCTTAATGCAAATAGGAGGGAGGGATATCAACCATAAAAAACTTGACGCAATGCTGATCGTCTGGTCATCCGATGAAAGAACGGAGTCGAAAGAATGTAAAATAAAATCCTGTCCTGTAAAATACTGACTAGTAACGTTGAGGAACAGTGCTGCACAAGCATCTGTGTCAAAGTTCTGGATGGCACTGAATTTCTTATGGGCTGGCAGTATGCTTACCATCAGGCTTACGACCAGTTCGTTTCATTAACAAACAGAATAAAAAAATATTTTACTTACAAAGAAAACATCGGACAACTTTAATCAATCCCTTTTTTAGAACTCCGACAAAAAGGCTATTCAAAACTCCCGAATTTATAAATCGATTTCATTCAAGCACTAGCTGCAGTGTAGTTCGGTTATTTGTCCGGTTAATTAAACTTTTTTTTTTTTTTTATCGTGAGGGGAATGCATTTACGCACACCCCCGCCTGAGGTGCAATAACGGGGGTAGTGTGGGACTCGATCCGGCTTCCGCCACCGGCAATACCCACTAAACCTAACTCACGGATTTTAACGTCTCGCCGCTTTGTCAGCAAAATCACGGGGACGTAACACTTCCGCAAGTTAATTAAACTAGTTCAACTCGCTCCGAGCGGTCCAGACTATATTAACCGGCAACTTTATCTGTCCACCTGTCTTTCTTAGGTACCAATAAAAATAGTTGCCAAGATATAAGCACCAGACATAAAATATACCCTAAAAAATTATATTTTTGTATTATATACTTCAATGATTTGAAAACTTCCGTGTAGTAGTCGTGTTCCGTGTAGTGAGATAATGTCGAAAACATCTTCGAAAAACAACACAATAATACTTAGTAAAGTATTTATAGCAAACTAACGATACAATGCTGCCAGCATGTCGTGTGCGCTCCCAACTATAGGTATGTATAGGACTGCAATGGCCTGAAGATTGTCCAACTGTTGTTGTTGTTTGTAGCTAAGTTAGATGAAGTTAGAAATATTAAATAGTAACTTTTAAACAAAGGTTTGGCCTTTGTTGCTAAAGGCGTTCAATTAAAGTATAAGTATACATAATTATGCTATAACCTTGAGATTGGTTACATATTTGTAACGTGGGTCCGTGGGGAATGGGAGCTCCTAATAGTTTCACAGTTCTGTCAAAGTGCCTAGTACCTAGATTAGACAAAATGCTGGTAGGTATTTATCTTACTCAACGGATCAATTGCAATTCAACGAGGCAATGCCGCCAGTATTGTGGGTACGCTGCCAGCTAGTGGGTTGGAAATTTGAATTATCTATACCTACAACAGCCTACAACATTGGCTTGTAGATTATCCAACTGTTTTTGTAGTTAGGTTAGATGCACTGTTTTAAAAGGCTTTTAGTCCGTTGGGAAAATAAGTAGGTACATAATTATGATATATCTTACATTGAAAAAAACTCCTAATCAGGGTATCAATTTACATTTACTCAAGATCAGGTTCTTTAGAGAATAGGGAATTTATTATTTATAATATTTTTTTAATCTAAATTATTAAAGGTGCTGTCTCTTAGCTATTTCCATAAGTTTTGTGGTGTTGGCAAGTCAGATAGATTGGAAAACCATAATGCCCAGCGTTCATGAACATTCTTCTTTTACCTATATAAATTCGAATCCATACCAAATAATTATACGTAGGTTAAAAATACTAAAAGACACACTTCCATCTTCTGGCTCCGTCATCAGAACCTCTACGCCAAGTGCAATCTCTTTTTTAATACTATTTGATAACGAGACAAGCCGGTCGTTTACTTGATGATAAGTATAATGCCGACCTATAACAATTGCAGTGCCACTCAGAGTTTTCAAACACAAAGGCCTGCGCGGCACTGCGCGCTCGTTACCCTGAGACATCAGGTATTAAGTCTCAACCGTCCAGTAATTTCACTGCGTAGATGGACACTCGCAGAAGAGTTAGTCCTACCACCTAGTAATCTACTGAAAATGAATCATATAATAATAGGAGCCCAAACTCGAAGTCTTTACTTGTCTTTACTGAAGAGTTCCACTATCCAACATCTAGTACCATCATCAGATCAGCTTCATGATTCCAAATTATTGTACTGTTATCCAAACTGTATATAGACACAAAGTTTCAGCTCGATACGACAATCAGAAGTAGGTAATAAATTAAAAATTATTTCTGAGATTCCATCACATAGTTACAAGTGAAGTTAATATAAAAGTGTGTTAAAAAATAAATCTCTGTTCGAACACTGTATCCGTGAACAATAGTTCTAGATTCCTAATAAGAACCAATAATTCCAAGTCAATCTAGCTTACGATGATAACTTGTAGGCAATAAATTACGGGTATAGAAATCAAAAGGAAAATTGATTTAACGAGGGCTAAAACAAGTCGCGCCTTCCATTTACTTAATTACTGGCAGAAATAGAATACTGTAACGCTGTTGTAAAATCAGGTTTAGTTTGACATGATTAATCATTTAAGTGGAAAATATGGAGCTTAGGAAAAATGATGCTATCTTCAATTAGATTTTATGAGATACTCGCCTCCGCCCGCGGCTGCACCCACATAGTATATCTACATATTTAGAAGCAAAAGGTCATAAATCTCGAAAATACTTGACCTATGAAACTGAAATTTGGCAATTACTTAGCACAAGTATTCTTTGTTTTGTGTACGTAGGTAGTTTATAGGTAGGAGACGTCAACTAAGAACGGATTTTGCGAACGGAGAGGGCCGAATTAACAGGATTTAAAGGCTGTCGTAAATCTATTGTGTATGTAAGTCTTAACTATTACCCGTGTGAACTGCGAATCCAGGGAGGATCACTAATATCTATCTAGTAGCGATCTTCTGTTGTATGTAAGCTATATTACTGTAAAGTTTCATCAAAATCCATTCAATTGTTTTTGCGTGACAGAGTAACAAACATCCATATTGATGATGGATGTATGGATATAATACTATCCCGGATTGGATAGGAAGGACTATAGGATAAGATTAGTAGGAAGGAAGTAGGATAACTTCGCGTAGGGTCGGTTGTTTACCTGCTCGATTTAGGTGACTCACCTGGGCCGTGGTTCTCAGCAGAAACCAATATTTGTTTATTGATCAAACAATCGTTATGGCTTGTTATAATCGAAGCACCCCATCTCTGTAAGCATTCACCGACTTCTTTGAGATCAGTTCTGCCGTGCCGTCCCTAAAACGCAGTAAGTTAAAAAAGTCGGTTTTAAGAAAACCTCGATTAACCTTTTTATTATTAATCATGCCAGCTTGATGCCAATTTTTAGCGAAACCCTTAGGGCGTTGAATGAGATGGAAATAAGAACTTTTATTGAAGTAGTTTCTTCTTTACAATTTTTTCCTCACATAAGGTATCCTTTTTCGGTTCTGTTGCAGTTAATTTTTAGAAAATTACAGATTATAACGCGGAATAAAAACTTTTTGCTGCATAAAACGAGCTATTTATTATCCGTGGACCCTGTATTTCGACCCGTTGACGGGTCCACGGGTAATTTTTATTCCCCGTAGTCCCACTACACTAGAGATTGAATTTTGACCAGTTTCAGTGAGTCCACGAGCTTTTTATCCGTTGACCTATTATTTAGCTTTATGGCCAGCGTATATTTTGAAATTATAACACTTATTGTCAATTAATTATATCTATTACTATTTATTCGTAAGCGTAAAAGAGGTACCTAGTGTAAGATAAACTTGGAGACTTATTCCCTTTACTCTGTGATATCCTGGTACAGTTTTGAATTTGAAAGTACCACAACTGGGGGACAACGTTACTCATTTAAAAACTTGTCATACTTTTTCAAAATTGAGCCACGGTCCATCATTGGTTGACAGGACTCAGGTCCTGACCATGGATGTAATTAAAACATTCTTGGTCACGTAATTAAAAAATAGTGGAGATTTTCTTAGTTGTGCAATACTTAGTGTCAACAAACTCGGCGACTCACCAACCAATGACATAGATAGAAATTAAATTTCGAATCATGTCATTGGTTGGCGATCTGATCACTATAATTGATGTCATTGGTTGTCATCCGCAGAGTTTATGACGATTACATTGATTGCATAGACTCTACGTCTGCTTTAGCAAAATATTAACAATGTAATGAAAAGATCGGATCACACTGTACATTGAACAATATTTCGTGAGTTAACATCGATGAGATAGATTAGCCGCACGCTATCAGACCTCACGCGACGCACGTACCTACGCCTTCCCTCCAGCTGGGGTCTAATAGGTTGCTAGACACATCTAATGCAGTATGCTGTCACTGTTTACAGTACAAAGGTAGGTTACCTACACAATCATAATCGTAATGACAAAAACATTTTTAGCCGGCTACAAAAATAGAGGAGGTTCCACGAAGAAGGTAGCATCGACACGTAGGTACCTGTTGATTTTTTAATGTATTTTTTTTAGTAACGGCTTACCTCTTCTTCATTATCATCAGCCGGAAGACGTCCACTGCTGAACATAGGCCCCCATAGAACGACACTTGGATCGGCTACTCGTATCTTGCATCCAACGGTTCTTCGCGATTTTGACTAGGTCATCGGTCCACCTAGTGTCTCACTACGTCTTGCGGTTCGTGGTCGCCACTCGAGACATCGCAAGTTTTTAATCTGATATACCCAGCAATTTCTCTGACTATTTGCTCATTTAGTCGAAACACAGTAATGTAAGCACACTAATGCTTGATAAACGAACACTTGGAGGAGATTCCTACCTATAGTATAGGTAATATGCGTATCTATAATTAGCTACTTCGCAGAACTCAGATCAATATTCGCGCCGACCAAAATAGTTATATCTGTAGACACTATAGTATGCTTAAAGATTCTTAAATAATAGGGACTACAAGATAAATTCTTGTTACCCTTATACTCATCGTAACCCAAGAGTTACCGGAAATCCTCTCAGCGCCCTATAGGGTAAGCGGTGCTTGGCTAGTTATGAAGGCACATATTCCATTATTGCGATTGACCCGGTGATGATCCATTATTTTTTAACACCGGTATGAATGCTTGGTGCTTTTACAAATAGGTTTGTGTTGACCATTGAGATAATAACAATACGAATATGCAGGTTGCACGTATTGTGTACCTAAAACGTGCTAGAGCTCATTTATGTTTATTGGTTATTATTTAATGATCTAATTCGTCATTTTCCGAACACGCTATAGCGATGGTGCTGACGACAATGATCTGTAAAAAAAATTATTATAAAACTACTTACTTACTAGCCTACTTTAATTTCCCGGCTACCCTTTTATCTATATATACTTTGACTTATCTCTCAGCAAGAATTCGTATTACGGCTTAGTAATAAAACAATTTACACCTGCAGTCTGGTAAAGTGGCATAACATCTTTTCATTTATTAACAGAAAATTTATAGTAAGGTAATAGGTAAAGTTTAATTTATACTTAATATATTAATCCCACTTAAGGTGGTTCGATTTTCATACTAACGTATTTGTCCATTTATGGGCGAAGAGCAAAGACTATAAATCTGTGGCGAAGAGACTATATAATTTTACACTGAAATGACTGTTGTTGGCTTTTATAATTATTGGTCTTTGTATGTGGCAAATCATATGTAGTTGAAGAAAATAGTGGTTTAATAGTGAAAATAACATAGACATTTTAGTTCATTCTAAGATAGGTAAATAATGCAATTTTCGCTAAAGTTTGTAAGCATGGATGTATGGATGTTTGTTACTCTTTCACGCAAAAACTATGCAACGGATTTTGAGGAAACTTTACAGATATATAGCTTATATATCAGAATAACACATAGGCTATTTATTAATGTATGCACTATAAAAGAAATAGGTATTCTAACCCTGCCTTCGCTATACATTTTGGAAAATATAATGTATGTACGGAAGAATATTACTAAATTTAACTTAAAAAGTGATGTACATGAGTTAAATACTAGAAGTAAACATAAAATTGTTGTACCCGGGTTCAGATTAAGTAAAACTAACAAATCGTTCCTGGCAAATGGTGTCAGATTCTACAACAAAATTCCTAAAGTATTAACTGAATTACCACAAGGAAAGTTTAAACGTATAGTCAAGAGTGTATTAATTAAAAAAGCGTATTATAAAATTAAGGATTATGTAGATGACAAGGATGCATGGAGGCAAACGGCTCAGGAGCCTCCTGGCGACTACTAAACTTTAAATTGTTAGTTGTTAGCATTAGAATCATTGTAAAAAAACTACTTTTTTTAAAAAGAATGCCGTGACGAGTTTCTTGCCCTTCTTCTTGCTCGGCCTATACCAATTTGGAACGGGCACGGTGGGTTTCTGGAAGATTCGTTGACTTTGAGCACAGATTGGGTCTGTTGGTGTCTTTGTCATTTATTATGTTCTGATAAAGACAGCATTAGTTTTAGTCTGTGATTCGGGTAGGTGAATGTTGCAGAGGCCGGCTGTTAGAGTCATTTTAACTTTCATAAGTGCTCCTTCGGGGCCTATTTGAATAAAGACTTTTGAATTTTGAATTTTGAATTTTTTTTGAAACTGTAATAAAAAACTGTATAAACTGCAGGTTGCTATTGACTGCAGCTTGACCGCGCGGTCAAGTGCGAGTTTGAAGTCGAGTTTGCAAATGCGATAAGTGTATTAGCGCCCCAAAACTAGTGATTAATCGAGGACACTTACAATTGAAACCGTGGAAGCCTCAGCCATTACTCTCACTTAATGCTATTTTTATGACGAAAGAAATAATTGACAAATTGGCCCGTATTACAGAGACTTTAAGGTTGAAAGGTATCCTTAACGAACTGTCTCGACGGACATAACGAACCCGGCACTTGTTTCAGAACACAATTTATTGACACATTAATATTCCTTTTAGTGAAAAAATGAGTACAATTAATAATCATGATATGTATCGCCGAATATAGTAATCATCTACCAGACTACTTAGGTACTGACCTGTCTAGCTTTCTTACAACTATTATATGGGAATTTTCATTCAAGAAAACAAAATCATATTAAGGATATGATTTCCTATATTCGTTTGGAAAACAGTGGGTAAGTTCTGTAAAAGTTACCAGTAGGTCATCATTATCATTATCAGCCTCTTACGCTCCCACTGCTGGGTACCGTTCTTCTCTCAGAGAGAGAGCTATGGGCCGTAATCCTCCACGCTGGCCCAGTGCGGCTTGGTGGATGTCACATGTCCTCGAATTTTGTGATTCTTGAACATGCGTGTTTCCTCACGATGTTTTCCTTCACCGTTTTAGAGTGAGTGTGAATAATCTGCGCATAACTTGATATAAGTCATTGGTGCAGGCCGAGTCGGGATTCGAACAATGGTGTCGGATTGAAAGTCGCACAAGTTCCCGCTCGGCCACACTCGCACCATTAGGTATGATTATATATTTATCTATAAAATTAATTTCGTAGCGTCAGGTGCACTCAAGCCAAACTAATAGGTAAGTAGCGTGTTAGAAGAAACACAAAGATGTTGGCAATCTGTCTTAATTTTTGGATGTTACGTGTTGGAATTCACTAAACCATTGACTTTCTTTTTAGTTCACATGCTTTATTGAATACTAGTCTTTGTTCTAACGTAGTAAAGTCCAAGACTGACTGTATTTAGGAAAGAGTTGAGCAAAAACCATCTAAATAATGGAATAAGGCTTCGAACGCAACAACCGAAAGATTCTCGAGTACTTTAGTATTTATACTGCCCAGTGGCACAACGATTTGTTTCTAGAAACTTGGGAAAGCGCTTACTATCATAATATAAAATGCGTAGTGAAAACTTAAAAAAACATCTGAGTTTTTCTGTACTTGGACAGCAGGCCGAACTTGATCTGCGCTTTCATGCCGCGGTGCTTTCAAACCATGTGAGATGGGACAATATAGGATGTTATTGTTTTGGACTGACTGTACTTTACTGCTGCACCGACATGCAAGAATTTAGTAGTAAGATCCTACTATACGAGTAAATGCGAAAGTGTGTTTGTACGTTCGTTGGTTTGTATTTCTTTCACGCAGCAACGGGGCAACGGATCAACATGAAATTTGGCAAAGATATAGTTTATGGACCGGAGATTATAGGCTACGCCTTATCCCGGAAAATGCGCGGTTCCTGTGGGAACGCGGGTGTAACTCGCGAGCAGAAGCTAGTATTTTACACATACGTCATAACTTTTGTGTTTTATTTTTAGGATAGTTAAACGAATTTTTGCGGAGACTGAATAAAGAAAAATATTAAATTAAGTTACATTAAAATAAGATCACGTGAATTTCAAAAATGTAATATATGTATCTAACGTACTCCAAATACTGTAATCTACGTGTTACGTTACGTACTACATGTCTAAGGTGTTTGCTAGAAAACAATATAGTTAGATAGAGCAAGTATCTATAGGTGGCTGACCGTCATCCATTCTTGTCTTGGCTTAATGGTTTATCACGATCTTCTCATGAGAATTGTTAAAAATACGGCGGTGAAACAATGCGGCGCGACTAAGGCAAAACGTCCGAAAAAGTCCTGTGTTTGGTCGCAAAAATCTCCATTTTCAGAGATATTACAACCAAAAAAATAAAGTATAAATGCCAAATGTATACAGAAAAAAATTTATCTATATATATTATAAACAAATTGCTCAAAAACTTTAAAAAAAATCGCAAAAAAGGCTGAAGAATTTCTTTCGGCTCGAAATGCTCTTTGTTATTTGAGCTAACAACTTACTTTGACAACTAATATATTTTTTTTAACCAAAATAAGGGAATTTAATCATGTACAGACATAATATGTTCAAATATTTAAACCATATGGTTTCGAAATAAGCTTCAACTAAAAGCAAACGCGTCGACATTTCCAATCTTATTTCAATACAAAATAATTATACCTGAAGGTTGTAAAACGTCCTTCATCATGTTTCCGTTGACCACGACATTTATACAGTAACATGCAAAAAACGTATTTGGTGTGTACCGGTAGATTTATTTCCCTTCTCTTCGATGGTGTAAGTTCGTACCGAGGTTCTCTTCAATGTCC
This sequence comes from Crocallis elinguaria, assembly GCA_907269065.1. Classification (NCBI taxonomy): domain Eukaryota; kingdom Metazoa; phylum Arthropoda; class Insecta; order Lepidoptera; family Geometridae; genus Crocallis; species Crocallis elinguaria. The sequence goes on from OU026077.1 coordinate 12,369,196, forward strand.
ATAAGCGCTCACTTCGAGCATCTGTTGTCAAATGGAAGCGGTGTAGTACTTTTGCACCAAGGCTACTTTTCTGCTCCATAATTGACAACGGCTCTCACCGAGGGTCGTACTAAACTGTACCTATGCAGTGCCCTTGAGCTGATTGAGCGCCCTTTGCATTTCTCTAATGACTATGATTCATAAGACAGAAAGCAAGGTCGTACAGCGGCTCGTACACCTAATTAATTAAGTCAATCAATTCATGTATTTTTGTTTTGTTTCTATATAATTAACTCAATTGAAATGTAGGTTGAAGAATTAAATATTCTTCCCTAGTGTCACACCCCTAATTATTATTTTTCTTTCCCAGAGCTATCGCCAGTCGACGAGGCGAGACAGGCGGTAATTAAAGAGCTCATTCACACTGAAGCCGACCACATTCGACACCTCATGAACATCGTTGAAGTAAGTCATATTTTTAACCGTCTATATATTATATTAATCCAATCGTTGAAGAGCCTGAAATAAATGACGTCAATTTCACACTCTAAAAAATATTTTTAGTTTCCAAGGAAAAATAAATCTATACAAATAAATAAAACTGAAGTGTCTGTTTACTAAATGAATATGAATGTGTATAAGGTACCTATATCAAAAAAACAATTTTTAAAATTTTAGTCTGTTTCTGTCTGTTTGTTCCGGGTAATCTACAAAACGGAGGGACCGATTTTGACGGGACTTCCACTGGCAGATAGGTGATGTTATAAGGAGTAACTTAGGCTACTTTTATTTTAGAAAAAGATTTAGGGTTCCGCGCATAAAAATAAAACCCATGAAATCCAATATCTCCGCGCGGATAAAACCGCGGGCAGCAGCTAGTCATAAATAACAATAATGAGTTACCTAATAGAACCAAAATGTAATAGAAATCTTAATAAATCTTAGTAGTTATTCCAAAAAAAAACAATGACGACCGCTAAATATAAAATAAAAGTCTGTATACCTCCGCAGTCCACACGTACCTACCTATTGAAGGCATCAGGTGCGGCAGAACATCAGTACTCCCTAAATTAATACTTGGCTCAAAGAGAATAAAAAGTTGGTCTATACACACACAGATGGTACAGGTACGAACGTTTTGGGATTATAATAGGGATGTTGACTCCATTTTTGTATAATGTCAATTAATCCGTTTTCTCATTAGAATCATATGCCTATACCGAAAAAACTGGAAATGAAACGCTAGAAACGTAAAAAATGAGAGTCAAAGTCGGGCATATCTACAGAGCACTAAAACGCTCCATAAAAAGTGGACAGAATATCTAACGTCACTTGTTCGATTCGGGCCGTAAAGTTGTACTAAAAACTTGCATTTTGTTGATTTGGCCGTGAAAAACTGTTTTTATATACATACTTGTCATACATTTTTTGTAAAGGATCAGATGGTATCATTCAAATTATTACTTTTGGATGATAGAAAAATCGTTGAATTCGGGAATTTTTCGATGCAGTATAGTTGTGGTAATTATATATTTTTTGTGTGAATTTCATTTTTATTGTGTTAATGTAATGTTCAAACCTGTAAACTGATGACTGTAGTTATTATGTATTTTGTGTTTCGTGCAACATCCCTATTCCCGGATTACCCATAAATCTGCTGGAGCAAGGGAGATTTTACTCGACAAATGGGCCTGCTTGCTCCTAAACCAGTTTGTCTTTTTACACCATCCTCACCGCAGTCCGTCATATCAAAAGATCCGGTTTATTCTCGGGAAAATGGCCTATCACAGAACGGATATAGGAACAGATGTTTTCGTATGAAAGTTTTAAGACAACGGTAGAGAGAAAAGTGCCCTTTCGCATAGCTTTTACACCCAGGCTTTTCGACGGAAATGGGCTGAGTCTGGGTGACGGCCACGAGCCGTTTGTATACTACAATACATGTATACTCACAATAACACCTCTGGGTGTAGTACACCTGGTGTACCTAAAATAATATGTAACAAAGCGAAAGACTGAATATTCTAAATATTGTCAATCGTGCGATATCGTTATTACTGCTGTTGATTTACATTTATGTATTGTAGAGGCCGCCCTAAAAATACTCCAATTATTTCGAGAATACTTCTGATACGCTTACCATTCAGGTGATACTTAACTTTAGCTCTGTTATTTAAACGAATATCAAACAAGTTTATTATTGATGCATAAATATTTATAAACTGGTTTGGTTACCATAAGAGCTGATCCTCGAAATAATGACGCGCTGAAAGCGTTTTAGAAATCAACCAATTCATTTAGCTTTGATAACTCCGCTGACCTTCGATTGGGCTTGTAGATAGAAGTAAGTGTTGTCTTGTAGCCGCGCTTGAGTTATAAAACAGAAGTCAAGTATAGTATAAGTGTACCGATAGTATCTATAATAGAAATTGCCTCTCGTCGATATTTAATGGAATGGATAGATGTTTTAAAATTGCCTTTCGCCGGTATTTAATAAAAGGATAGACTTTTTTAAATATTTATTGATGAAATATGGATTATCGGCATACTCACAAACTATTTTTTACTATTATCGTATGGAAAAGAAAAACAAGAAGACACAACTCTCATAAAAGCTGAGCTAAAGTGTAATTCAGTAACAAGACAAACATCCTGACTTTCACATTCACTTATAAGTTATTACGTTAAAAAATATTTGTATGAGATTTTACACAAATCTTAAATTGATGTTGTTTGAATCGATATAATTTACACATTAAGAATTATTTCAAACTAAAATGCTGTTTTACCGGGTTATCGAGTCGGCTCATACATTTTTATTTAGGTATTTTATTTTATGCATGATCGCGTATAGCTTTTTTGCAGAGTAGGTATTTCGATTTTGATGATTCTTTCTTCATCGAGTAAGTGCATTCCTTACTCGATGAAATTCCTTATTCGAAGTTGATCCCGTTTAAATATTAAATAAAAACTACTCTTAAATTATTATTATAAAAGGGGATGAGTGATTTTTCAAGCACTGACCTTTCACCTGTGAACCAATTCTTTTGAAGCTTTTCATACATATACATTGTCTTGTAATGTTCGTGGAACGAGTAAGGCCAAACCATTAACTCTGTTAAGCTGATCCGATAATTGAATTCTACATGCTATAAAAAACATACTGTTTTGCTACTTCCGCGGCCCTTCGAATAAGAACCGCTCGGATTAGCAACCTTCTTTAATAGACTTTAGCGTTACCTGATAAGAATCTCGATGAATGAAGTATATCGTCAAAAATCTAAACGAGTTCACCTTACAATTTTAGCGCTTATTGTTAAGCAGATAAAGTCTACGAGTTTTTGATAGATGCTGGTATATAAACTCCACAACGGCCATTGAATTTTGCATTGCAATTTCAGCTTTTATTACTAAGGTAGTAAGGTCTATGAATTTTTGCGGTAGCGTCAGGGTCGAACATATGAATAAAGTAGACACAAATCTCGATCCCAAATTACTTTCGCTGTTTAACAAGAAAATCAGATCCGTCCTTCTGTCTAATATCCCGTGTAATGGATTCGAATACACCTGTATCGGGTTTTTTAAATTGACAGCTTTATTTCGTTAGTCCTTTTGTACATTAATAATTTCGTTTCTCTGTGAGAAATGAAAAACAGCTCTATTAAATATGGCTGATAAAGACCGAAGCTTATTACTCTAAAGATGTAGGACGGTTTAATTTTTTACATTTTTAGGTATACATCGCGGCAGCACACGCACTCCAGGACGTGGATAAATTACTAGACCTGGACACAAGTCGGCTTTTCTTAAACATCCCTGATGTGCTTAACGCCAACATGAAGTTCTGGGAGCTAGTAATGTATCCCATGATCGCAGACTCATTCAAGAACCGCACGGTGTAAGTAAATAATTAATTGAAGTAAAAAAAGCTCTGTTAATACTTCAAACAATACTACTCATCATCGCACTTCTTACAGCCTATTGCCGAAATAAATTATATAATTCTTATCATCACTTGAGTTCTAACTCAAGAATTTTACGTATAAGACTTGCAAGTCCACTAATCTATTAGTGGACTTGCTAATGTTATGGGTGGGTACAAAAATCAAGATTAAACTAGAGTTATGACTCTAGTTAGAAAACGAACAACAGACTTAACACGCCACCAGAATTACCATCAAACTCAAATCTTTGGGTAGTACTTGCAAATGTTATGAGCTGACATTATTATCTTAAGAAATTGACCTAATTTTCGTGACAAAATCTTCACTTAGTAACAAGATAAGGCAAAAATACTCCAGGGAGCAATGTGACAAACAAAGAGACCCAGAAAATAATGAGATAAAAACGCAGCCTTCGTAATTTTCATTTCCCCACATACGAGTCATCATCTCAAGAATTTGAAATGAAGAGGGTCTTCAACTCACTCGGGTGGCAAAAACACCAAATCGTCTGCATTTGCATATTTATTACAGTATCCAAATAGGTATTCAACTTTTTGTCATTCCGGTGTCATGTAAAGTACTGTGTTGCGAAATTACGGAGCACTTTCATTCCGAACCCAATACTTATTTACGTAGTTCATTCAGATAGTACCTATGAGTGGTCAAACTGTATTACTGTTACTAGGTATATATTTTTTTTACTCTTATAGAACTTGGGCACGACGTCTCTTTAAATCTGACACCGCTGCAAAATCAAAGTACCTATTGGAGATTTTTTTTTCTATTACTTATTCCTTGATATTCTTAAAAATAATTTTATTTCAGGTTCAACACTGACCTAATGATACCTGGGTTCGCTCAGTTTGCGGAGATATTTGAGCCTTATGAAGATTACGTCTGTGATCAGTCAAAGGCTGTGGATTACTTACGTGCTCTTTCGTCTAACACCGAGTTTATGACTTATTTAACATGGTGTCATAGTAAAAATCCGGGCAACAGGCAAGTTTCGACAAGTTTTAAAAATAACTTGTACCTCAGTTGAAATTTTGATTTATTTAGGGATAGTAAATATAAATCGGAAAGGGACAGCTTGTTTTCTTTTCATGGGCAAATTATTGAACTGACCGAGTTTAAAGACAGATGTAGCTTAGAGCCCGAGGAAGGATGTAGAGTAACAACTAGTTATCTAAATAGTTATAGGTATATGGTATACACTTTTGCACTATATCATCATGATGGCAAGCGTTGGTAACTATGGAAAATGTATCAGGCTGAAATATAGTAGCTTTTACCGGAAGTATCACTAACTTAAATCACGACTCTATTTATAAATCTATCAAACCTCTTCCGTAAACCGATCCCAGCGAATTCTGGCCTTCTCAACAATACGGAAAAGTTGAGCAAAATGTGGTGCAGTCTATAGCATAGGTTGCTTCTAGCATATGTAAACGCGTCCATCCTTTGGAAAACTCTTACCATCGGACGCCTTGGCTATACGAAAAACAAATTGTAGACTAGTAAATACATGCACTTTAGATGGTAGATCGTTAAAGTAAAATACATCATAATATTGCAGATATTTTTTGAACCGCAGATCACAAATAATTAATTAAAAATATAAGATAATAAATAAGCTCATTATTTCCATACACATACAGACATAAATATCATCGACTATATACGTCATAGATATACGGTGTTACCGCACAAAAAGAGATCTCTTCGGGATCATCATAGTTATTTATGTTTTCTAAGTAAGAGTCTTACCCATATTCTAAGTGGTAATTAATATTTAATCTTGTGGCCAAAAAAGATTAGAAATTATTTCTGTTCACACATTTGTTTGAGTTTTGTATACCATATACGAGTATGTAGCATAGTATACTAGAGGAAAATCGCAAGTAATAGTTTTGTAAAGAATTACTCTTTAATTCCAAAAAAAAAGACACAAAATATACAAATATGAAATATAACTGGACAATCAATCTGTTTACCCCAAAGAGGTCTTTCGAATTTGTAACACGTCTCTTGTTTCAGACTTCAGTTGGCTGATATATTGGTGAAACCAATGCAGCGGCTGACCAAATACAGTCTCATAATTCGGCGCATCATCACATATACAGAGTCAGATGGATCCAAAGCTTCCCTGGACAAAATGGTAAGATAATTGTTAGATATCTCTATCAGCTGTTGAACAGCTTATCAGCTGTTGATATAATTTTAGATTCGGGTTTTGTAGTTCGGGTAGAAAACATCAAAGGACACTCAAAAACAGGTGAATGTTGAGATGCATTGAATTGGTTGGGTAACCCTTAACATTTTATGGAGCTCGAATAAGCTGAGAAAACTCCTTGGGCGTTAGGCTTTGAATACCAATCTTGATCAAAGAGATTATTTCCACTTAACTTATTGCCTTCTGATGACAATCTTCAGAAAAAGAAAGCTTATTCCACCTCTCAATTTGTACGCCTAATTAAGTATTATGATATTAGGTAGTATGGTGGTTTTTTTAATGTATCACATGAATGAACCTGCGTAATTTCATCATCACTCATGCATCTTCAACTCATGTTTTATACAAAACAAAATATATATATATATATAATATACCTCATCCTTCTAATTGGCAACTACTAAAAAAACTGGGAAACTATCCTATGTCGTCATATTTTCGAAGGCATATAAATGAGACTACTATATCACCTATTCAGAAACTAAAAAAACCTTCTTATAGGTTTTTAAATAGAAATATCTTATAACAAACTTAGAAGAGGTTCTAATTAAGAACTCTCTTTTTGGAAGAAGTTTAAGAACCACATCAAATTTAAATGGGTTATATAAGTCCTCAGGCTCTGACAGTATGATTGCTTGTATTGTACAGAATAGACACATCCTGTTCAACGAAATGCTTGAATAAAAAATTAGCCTGGTTACTGTTTTCAGACAATAGACAAGGAAAATTTTCTGAACCGCACATTTTTAATGTCATAGCTAGTTTTGTTTGTTTGGTAAGGCAATGGATATTCTACTTAAATAGGTAATGTACTGGACGTTGTTTCTACGAATATTTTCTTTATTAGGAAACAACTGCTGTTACATTCGTCCATCGTGTAAATAGAGCAATACGCCAAAGGGAAGAGATCGGAAAGCTGGATGATATGGAGAAGACCCTAGACTCCTATGATGTCGTAAGTAATTCTATGGTGTTAGATAACTATACTTAGTTGTGTGATGTATGCATTTTAATTAATCGTGTTTGACTTTGCATAACTTGTGTCTTTTGGATAAGTCTGACGCCCGAATACTGAAACGCCACTTAAATATTTAATTTGGCGTTAAAAATTTAAGTCCCAGTTATCCTTCAAAACCTTATACTGAAACCGTAATTAAATCATCAGTTAAAATATAATACGTCTATGGATTTAAGCGGGAGATAACTTAGTTAGAAGTATATTCTTTAAATGATCAGATGGTCATTAGTTTGACTATCCTGACATTAGTTTGTGCGTGGTTAGACCCGTCTTTGTTTTATTAATAAGTTTAAATTAATTAGTCGGAACAGCGGCGCAAGTACGGAAGTCCAAACGATAAATTTGTCAAATCGAAAAAACTGATAAATTTATCGAATGGTGCGAGTACCGAAGTCTGATCGTAAAGCTTTATATTCTCTTTGGATTCGACCTAGCTATTCGATAACTTTTGTCGATTGTTTAAGGCTCGATAAATTTATAAAAAATGATAAAGTCACTTTATCGATTTGGACTGTCAATTTTATCGATCGAAAAGATCCGTAGGTACTTACGCTGCAGGGCCTGTTCGTTTCCCGACGCTCATTGAGATTGTTCTAAAATCTTTGTAAACAGTTTTTCATAAATCTAAAATTTACGACTTGATTCCTGGAAAAAAAATTATCTATCTCTTATAATTCATGACTTCCCCATATTCATTCATCCTGCGGAACAAACTGACGAGAACAGGAAAATATATCATACTTTTACTTCTTTCCATATGCAAAACAAACGAATGATTTTATGATCTTTACAATTTGTTTCATTAAATTTACAGGATTTCAAAGACGAAGATCTGGACAGGTATTTCCACATGTTGAATTACGTAAACCTGAAAACTCCGATGGTTAACTGTGGTCCTGATAATTGCAGAGCAATTATCTACCAGGGAGACTTGCGCTTCAGGGACAACATGAAGGAGGTACGATTTGTCTCATCGGTTTGGAACAAAGATAGATAGAATGGAACATTTATTTTTTAATTAACCATATAAATAAGTAAAATAACACACACCACTAATTGTTTAATAGTAACAGAAGAGTATTACCTATATACCTATACATATATTCTGTGAATTGTAGAGCATCATCCTGATCGCAACTTACTAACTAACCTAACTGGAGCCATAGTACAAACCATTTGCATAATCAAATTCTTTACTATTATTATGAAAATGATCCATTCAATAAAGGATATTTTATTAAAAAATAATATTATTTAAATATAAATTTGATTGGTACGTGCAAAATTGATTCTGTAATAGTAATTTCTTTTTTTTTTTCAAAAAGAAAGCTTTTCTATTATAGCCTTATATCTTATAGCCTTCATATAGTTATAATATATTGCAATATAAGTACCTCAGAATATTTTAATTGGTAAAGATTAATAAGTTTGGTTCAATATCTTTGATCATTTTAAATATGGATGGTATAATATAACAATATCTTTCCACAAATTATTTAGTTCCTGCAGACAAGATTTAAACTACTTATTGTTATACAAGGATAATCTTTAGATGTTTGAAACATTACCAAACTCCAATTATTATTCCTTTTGAAAATAATTAAAAAGCATTATGTACATACTTTGCAACAGTTTACAAATTAACGGGTATCAATTTTATCTTTGTAAAAAAGCTCTTAATATTTTCAGATTGAAGTCCAAGCTATACTTTTCACGGATATGTTACTAATTTGCAAAAAACTCACAAAAGGGAGCCCTTTTCTGTACAAAATGATAAGGTTAGTAAAATTTGAGTATTTTGATTCGAATCGATCTTCTGTTAGTTATCAACCTGAGCATTGCATGATAGCAATTCACTGTGGCAATGGTTAGCGGAGAATCATAGGATGCAAGAGACGAGTAGCTGATCCGAGTGTCGTTCTATGGAGACTGGTGCGGCATATGTACAATGTGAACGTCTACCGGTCTATCTGTATGCCTACAATGGCCTTCAGCTATATATTATCCAACCTTTTTTCATAGCTGTAATTATAACGTAGTACTTAACTTAATAATGAGAGACAAGTTTATTTTAGACCTAAATACATGTTGGAGAGAACTTTACCGTTCGCTCGGTACGGCAACCGGAACAATCCTCACGAAGTCACGGGTCTCATCCACGTTGTCATGGACGAGCACGGGACGGCGTACACGGCGTTCTGTCTGTCCGAGCCGGCTAAAGACCCAAATCCGCAGCAAACTCTAAGGGTGAGTGTATAAAGCATATTTTTCAATGACACGGCGCTGTGTGATAAATTTATGGTCCTCGTACTTCTTGTATGCTTGAGCGCTGGCGGGTCACCACGTGACCTGCGCATTACAGTACCTATTTTTTGCTACTGCGCGTGTCACGTACTGCGTCCCCCACCCTCCATCTCAGGTAGCCTTAATTTCCGGTCACAGTATTAATATATCTATTTGTGAATACTAATTAAGGGAAAAAAATATGAAAATTGGAAGTTAATAAAATTTTTTTTTTAATTTTCCTCATTGTTTGTATCTAGAGACACTACATGTCAAGTGACAGATAATTTTAATTATGTGCTATAGTCGTAAGACTAATCGCGAAGCACGACAAGTCTTCGAAGTTCGACCACATTCAATAGTTCTCAAACGCTAACCTATGTATCTATGTACCTATGTATGATCGTAAAAATACATAATCTTCCTATACTACCCTGGCCCTTTGTGATAGGTTGTGTCCCATACACTATCTTTCTCTCTCTCTCTCTCTTTCTCTTAGATAAGGCCGGTATCCCCGCAGTAGGAGCGTAGGTAAAAGGCGGATGATGAACCTACCTAAAAAAACATCTACGTGGTGGTTCAAAATATGCTTTAAAATAACCCTTTTGTTATTCAGAGCAGTTTTGCATCGCAGCTTGCAATTAAGCCTTAATCGAAGATATGGCACGGATGCTTAGAAACCGTTTATAATTCATCACAGACCTTTGGAAATCTTTCTTCCTCATATTCCGAAAATGACATTTTTTGAATTGGAAACGGTTTTAAAATGTAAAATATAGTAATAGACTACACGAGCAAAGTGGTAGTGATGTTGGCTGCCGATCCAAAGATGATTACAACGAGCTTATTTGTTTGATGATGGAAAACATTATGATGCAACCGTAGCATTCATCAACGTCAGCCGGAAATTGTCCACTGCTGATTGTCGGCCTCCCTATGAAAGAGAATTTTGCCGTAATATAGCAACCTTGGCAGGCCTCTAGATGATTGCACTAGATGGGATGACCGAAGGGAATCCAATTTATTTTCGCTAAGGGAATAATCCAGGTAATGAATAGCAACCCATTACCTGAATTATTCCCTTAGCCAGCCCTTAACACCCACAGGAATAGGTGTGATGATACAATTCTCAGGTAGCCTTATGGTAGCCACTGCCGTACCATTCTGGTAGGGCAATAAGTATAAACAACTACTATTTGGTCGTTTACTTAGATCTGGGACCAGAAGATTCGTGAGGCGAGACTGTCGTACGAGCTGAGCGTATGGTTCAACAAGAACCCGGTGAAAGACCTGTCGGAGGTGGAGGCGGATTACAGTTCCGAGGTTTTCAAGGTGAGTAGGTAGTCTTTGCTCTTTATTTTTTTATGCTACATGGTAATGAGACGAAAGGTTAGTTTCCCTGATGGTATAATAGATACCTACCCACAACAATTGCAGTGCCACTCAGGGCTTAGAAGGCTTGCGCGGCACTTCGGTGCGCACGCTACCCTGAGACATCACGTTTTAAGACTCATACGCCCAGTTTTTTATTTTTTTATGTTATTTGGTAAAGAGACGAGCTGGTCGTTTGCCTGATGGTAAGCATAACGCCAGCCTATAACATTTGCAGTGCCACCCAGAACTTTGAAACACAAAGGCCTACGCGGCACTGCAGTGCGCTCGTTACCCTGAGACATTAGGTATTAAGTCTCATAAGCCCAGTAATTTCACTGGATACTCTGCCCATCAAACCGGAACACAGTAATGCTTGCACACTACTGCTTGGCGGCTGACTTCACGAGCAAAGCGGTGGTAACAACCCAGACGGACACTCGCAGAAGAGTTAGTCCTCCCACTAATTGCTCGTCAACCCAAAACACAATAATTCATTGTCGTACTGTGCACGAACAAAGTGGTGTTACGTTCTATACACCCAGAGGGAAACTCGCAAAAGAAATAGTCATATATATACTACCTGGTATAATGGGAGCTGTAACGCTTACCTCTACTATCATCACACGGATCTATTCTGGAGTACGCAGGGCCACTTCACTAAACTAATACAAGCAAGGTACACATGGCACCTGAAGGTATATTGAATACCTATATAAACAACTAAATTGTTTGTCTTCTACACTTTGCTATTAGTTTCGTTTGGTACATCCAACGGGGAAATTACAAGCAATGTTTGCTGTTATTGCTTGGAGCAGCTTGGCTAGGCTGGCTTAGCTTGTCAAAGTCATCGTCGTTCGAATAGGAAAACTAGGTACCTACAGACCTACACACAAACAAATAATATGCCTAGTAATAAATTTGGATCAATTTCTTATAATTGCAAACAGTGTAGCGTCTTCATAGTTCGAAAATATTTTTTACGTTGAATGGGTTAGGATAATACATATTGCCTGGCTAAAGTATTGCCATTAATTTTTGAAATAAATATTTCACTAAAGCCCTTTTGACTAGAGGTCCCGGCTTATATACCTTATATGTACTATTTAGCCGTTTGTTTTCTAATATCTGAAGAAATATAGATTTTTTTTTGTGGAAAAATATATTTTCCAGACAAGCTTTTATAAAATACGTCAATGGTACTGTAATCTTGTTGCCATCTTCCAGCTCCATCATCAGTTACCTGGACATCATCTATGAGCAGAGTACTTGTAAAGACAAATCAAGCGAGCCCAAATTCAATGGGGTTACTTCGTTTCGTTACAGAGGTCCAATGGACTCCTTCCGGTTCCATCATCAGCCAGCTCTATGACATTATTATATTGCATAGTCATCCGATTTACATTTGTATGTAAAATTTCGGCTCCATCGGACACTTGGAAGTGGGTCAAATTTAGCTTGCAAGATTTAGCCTAAATAAGCAAACATATATACAGGGGCGTATTTACCCTAGGGCCAAAAGGGCCATGGTCCGGGGCGGCAGGCTGCGAGGGGCGGTGCAAGCAGAAGAAATTTAAAAAAGACTACTTACTGAGGCTCTTATTAATAAACAGTGTTAAACGGTTGAGAATAATTAGTTAATTGGCAAAATAAATAAAAGCTTGTAATAATAATAAAAAAGAAAGAAAGTAGTTTAGTTAGTATTGAAGTATTTGACTCTTCGTACAGAAAGAGTATCCTGAAGAATGGATCATAGAACGCAGAGCCCGTGAGCGTGTAGCAGCCATGATGCACCCCAACAGAAGAGCATCCACCGGCCAGGAGATCACAACCATGCGAAGCGATTCGTTTGACCGTAAGTACTTCTTTCTTTTTTTTTATCTAACCCACTAGCTTCTGCCCGCGGTTTCATCCGCATTTCCACAGCAACAGTTTTAGTGAATTATACGGCATTTTATTTATTATTTCGTGGTTTTATAGGCAAAAAAACAAAAGTCATTCAATACTAAAATTAGCTAGAAAACACTGCTCAATACAAATCCAAACTACATGTAAATACAAACTTTCATAATGAAACGACAGTTACAAGTAGGTTAAAATTAACTTCCAAGGTCCCATTACATAGGTAGGTACTTAGTAAATAATAAACTTTCTTTGCGCATTGTCACAATTGTCGGCCATTAAAAAATTCAGTCAAGATATAGTATAGTACCATTTTTTATTTATTTAAGAAGATCTACACATTTTTTTAATTCTTTTTTTTGCTGGAATTGTTTCTGAGATTTTGTTGCATATATTCGCAAAGCTCGTGGCCCGCGACGCTTACTAACCGCGCTGGTCAAAGCGTCACTGTAAAACCAGTAATGTACACTCGTCAGTACATTTCAATTTGATATTATCATGAATATGAAGCGGTCGTATGAATGTTAAGGGGTCGTTTTGATATGGTGTAAATTGTATTTTGTTTTTTTGTCAATTGGTCAAACGCTAACCTATATCGACAATAAAATCGTCAAACATCGCCGGCTCGTAGTTACTTAGGCTAGCTTATAATTGAAGCAGAGTCAGATACAAGCCCTATTTATTGGAAGAAAGAAATGTTAATGACATAATGTATTGTTGGGTATAGCCGGACGAGGGCCGCCCAGCCTGCGCCACCCACTGCACCGGACTTCCACGGGAGGCAGCTCGAGGAACTCGCGCCTATCAAGTTTCCATCAGTCGACTAGGTAAGTGCACTTAATCTTAGTAATAAATCTACCAGAGCATATAACAGTTTTCTTACTAATAGTGACAATATTGGTTTCACGAACTGATGCCGAATCAAGTACCTAACTTTTCATTGAAATTAATCAAACGTATTTACGGTCTGGTTTTCTATACTTGTCCAATAATGTAAACAAACTCGCCGGATGCCAACCAATGGCATGTGATCCGATCACAAACCAACAACATTATTCTATTTTTGTATTATTCATGATTAAATTGTATTATTCTTTTTTTTATTATTTTTTTTAGTTTGTATGACATTACACTCTTTGGACACGTGGTCCATACTCTTATAAAATTAGGTCATGATGGTAACAAGATATAAAAAAACACCAAGATGGGAACTGTGGTCTTAAAACTAAATAAATAAACATTAGAACTAAATTACAAGTAGATAGAAGGATTACAACTGGAGTGGACCAGACACAACAGGCGGCGCCCGTTCACGAGTATGACCCATGAGCCAGTCATCGCCCTCCTCAACCATTACTGAGGGAAGAGGGCTTTCCACCACACAATGCCGACGCGAGCAGAATCTTTTTCGTGATCATGAATCTCCACCGTATGTAGTAGGTATACATACTTTATCTAAAAAATAAACTCTTTTGTTTACTAAACAAATATTTGCTTGCAGTTCCAGAAATTCTCGGCTATCAAGTTTTCACCACTCAACTAGGTACGTATTCATGTTTCACCAAAAGTTTGAATAAAAAAATAAGCGAGTGTTTAACCACTATTTCATCTGATCTTAAGTGACGGTGGGAACGAATGTGGTAAATACGCTAAACCTTAACAGTGCCCACTTTATTGTTCAGGTTTAGTAGAAGGAGCGGCCTACAAAGCTATGTTGTAATTGCTTTCGACCTATACTGCCACTTAATTTCACATCAGGTTTATTAACATTCAAACGCTGACCTATTAATAAAAGATCATCGAAATCCAGTGCATAAGAGCCCACATATACGAGCACTCCAATGCACAATATTCCAATCCAACGTTACGAAACCACCCGTGTGTGGGGAATCGCGGATTACGTGGAGTGATAGAAATTTAAGAAAACCAAATGTATCCAACGTTCCAAATCAACAATGGCCGATATGACGATCGATTTCGCGCTCAGTTGACAGTGCTCGAGACGCAGAATGACCGAAAAGTGGAGCGATGGCACGCTCGGAATGAAGTGACCGTCTGTGTGCTTTAAATTGGACCATCGATCGTTCCATTCAATCCACGACGCGTGGAGCAATGAATTTGGAACGCTCGTTTACGGGGACTCTGAGGTCACCAGTGGCGTATTTTAGGATTCAGCGCCCTGGGTGTGCAGGCCCCGTCGCCCTGCCATGCCGTCGCGGCGCCGCCACGCCTTTCAGTATACACGATAGCGCGGCGTCCACACAACTACCTTACGAGATTTGGGCTCTTATCAATAAACAGCGTTAAACGGTGGTTTAGCTAAACTATGTTATGTCTTTGTTGTTATTTGACAATTTTAAACTGAATCGAAAGAGACAAAACACAGTTTAAGTATTCAACCGTTTAACACTGTTTATTAATGAGAGCCTTATTTAGATAGGCTTTTTTTTATTTATTCTGCTTGCACCGCCTCTCGCAGCCTGCCGCTCCGGGACATGGCCCTTTTGGCCCTAGGGTAAATACGCCCCTGGAAGTCACCAATAGTTAGAGAACTGAATAATAATTAACTATTGCAGTGCCGCGTCCCATGACGAGCCGCCCAATGTCCTAAAGTATTTATACAAAGCTGGCAGCTCGGTTGAACACCTGATACCTCCTCAAAATCCGGACGACGGTGAGCTAATTCAATTTCTACAATTGTATTTTTAAGCGCGATATATTACGAAGTTATTCCTTATCATTAATTTTCCTATGCTATTATAATGTTTTGGAAATGTAACAGGGGTTTTATAATAGTATAAATATATTTACAGTGGCGCGCTCAATTACTGTGAACGTTGTAAGTGAGAGTGAGTGCGAGACAGTGGTGCCCTCTCGACAATCAACGGTAAGTACCTACTGTATGTAGACTAGTTAGTAGTAATTATCAACTAAGTTATCTACTTGTACATATGTATGCATTCCCATTCTTATGTTTCTGTTTCTACGGGTACCATTTAAGTAGTCCTAAATTTCATAAAATAGCTCCTTACTTAACAACTTAGAGCCTGGAGGACAAAACGAATGTACTGTTCATTCATTGTCAGTAGCTTCTTCATTGCTTTGCTAAGTAAACGCTATTATGCAAACAGTAAAGACGCGTAAATTAAACTGGTGACCAAGCCGTAGTTGGATGAAAAAATACGCTTTTTTGTAATTAAGAAACTCAAATAAAACCTATTTAAAATTCTATGTGAGTAGTCTAAGAAAACTATGTGTAAAATCGAACCGCATGGAAGTCGCTTTCCAGTGCCTGAGTTTGTTCTGAGATATTTCATTCTTTTCAATTACCTAGTCCTTTGTATATTGGAACTACCCAGATCTAGATCCATAACTTTGTTTATGGTTCCAATTTAGCATTGAACCAGATTCGCTCCAACTCCTCTTTTCCCCGCAGCCGCCATTGGTGGTACTCCAGCAGTCGTCGCCACACCATACGTCAGGCCCTAGAAGCGCGAGTGCTGGAGGTAGCCAGAACACGCTGCGAGTATCACCACAGCATTCAGTGACCATGGTCCATAGCCTACCAGACCTGAGCATTGAACAAGTCCATCAGAAACCTGCACCGTGAGTATCGAACTTGTATTTTAATCTATTTAATAATAACATAAACATAAACATAAAACATAAACGCTTACACACTCATACCCCCGCACTAGGATTCCCTGTGTCGCAGGTGGCATGGACATACACAGATACACATCACAAACATCCAAGACCCGAGAACAAACTTTATGCTTACACAAAATCTGCCCCGGCCGGGAATCGAACCCGGGACCCCTCGCCTTGCAGGCAGGGTTACTACCAACTTAGCTACGGAGCCGTCAAATAATGTCCTTAGTTATAACAATTTGTACCAAAATTTTAAAGCAAAAAAATTAGTACGAGTATAATCATCAATACCTATTAAGGATTATACTAATTTTAGCCTGCCATGTCAAATTTTTAATGTATCAATGGTATTGTTTTGTTCTTTTTATGAATCAAACTCTGTATAAAATTTCTACAGCACACAAATACAACAATCCGCTTCAGAGAAGTTGTACCAGTCGCACCAAGAGCTTCTACAGAGGAACAGGCTTGCCGCGACTCAGCATCATCAGTACTTAAGTCCAGATCACCGGGGCATAAGCTATCCACCGCCAAGTCCCACCAGGTAAGAGGGTGCAAAAATGTGCTACGTTTTAAGGCATGGTCCACAAATAATCATAGACTTTTTATACTTTTACAGGATAATATGTGCAAGTAGTTTATCTCATAGGAAGCATTACGCTTGTCCAAAACAATTGCAGCTTTGAATACAGAGACTTCTGACCACCGAACTTTTTGTTTGTTTTCTTGACTAACTATATACCACACTGTTCTTTGCAGAGCATCATTGAAACGAGGGCTAGCTTTCTCTTACTCCTTCAAGAATCCACCGTTGTCGAAAATGGGACATGTTAACAGTCTATCACAGTTGCATATAGATCAAGCGCAAGCGTCGACGAGTCATATGAAGGTACGGCTTTCTTCTTTGATAAGATTTTTACCTCTGGTTTCGGAATCGGTGAGCTTAAATTGTGTCGTAAACCATGGTCTCATTGAAATGTTGTTTGTAGGTACCTGTGGTAACACAAGTATCCCAAGAGCCCATACCTACCACGAGTACGGATAAAGGAGACAAAAAGAAACAATTGAGCAGGTAAGAATATTACCTTCATGTTCATTTATTCTTTGTCGTAAGGGTAAGGGGACTAAAATATCATTGTGTTGCTTTGTGACCATGCGTTTGTCAGTCCTAGGTTATGTGCGTTAGTTGCTATTTAACGTAACTTTTGTAAGCAAACTGTTTAACTCTTAACATCATACAATAGGTCAACCACCGCGCTTCTCACACGACAACGGCTAGTCTTTTAGCATGATTCTATCTATTTTTATTTTACTTTAATTAAATAATTACGATAGCGTTTGTTGGTACCGTTTCGTTGTGAAAATGTTATTGAAGGTAACGTTCTAAACGTAAGATAGAATATTTACTGATACCATATAGATTTATGTGCGAAGTGTTATTTTATGGTCTCTGGGATATGTTGATTTTGTTAATGTCGCGGTTTTTAGTAACAGAGATTTAAGTCCTTAAGTTACAACCATTAGTAGACAAATTGCGAAGAAAGGGCTTAAATTAACAATCGATTTAAGTAATTTATCATTGGGGTTTTTGTAATCAACTTTGTTATTTTAGATATGCGGACGCCACATGCTTTTCTAAATAAAAGCACGCATCTGTTTATCCTTTGTGCTATGGGTTTTCGGGACCTTTTAGTGATAGTGTATTTCTATACTTTCTAAACTAACATTAAAAAGATCTAATAAGAGTGGAGTTCACTAATTATTTTGAACCGAAGTTAAGGTATTCAGTCAGTGATCAAACGCATTTTAGTGTTCTCCACACAGTAAAAGAGATTAAGATAGCTTAAACTTCTGCTTAAACTAGGATTGGCAATTTGACTGCCCATCACATAAACGTCGTTTATTTCACATTTTGTGAACTTCACCCTAAATGGTAATAATTCTATTGTTTATCGTTCTATGTTTGTCTTAACTCTAAGGTTTAAATGTGGCTTCGCTTATGTCCGTCGCAGCTCTTTCTTCAGCTCTGGTGGATGGCATTCCAAACTGGATGGATGACAATTAAGGTGCTGGAAGCTCATGACTTTTGCACGGTAAGATAACAACCATAATTTAGCTTTCCCATATGGTTTTAGAAACAATTAGCTTAAAATCTATTAGGCTTAGATTATAAACGCCAATATTTCATTATCATGGACACAGAAACCAGCGAAAAGGGCCAACTACACATATGTGACATTTCAGGCAACCATCAATCGTAGTAAAAATCTAAACATGAATAAACTTATTTTGTACAAAGTAATCTTTGGAAGATTTGTGTAGGTATCGTTGTGAGTGATTTTGTCAGCAGTTAGGTACTACGATTAAAGTTATGTGCTTCGCCAACTTTTGTGTTTCTGAATTAGTGCGAATATGTTAGCAATTTCTGGCCATTCCACGCCTTGTCACTCAGAAGCAAAGATACCTATAGGTAACACTGCCTTAGTATTTTGTCAGCTCGTTAGTGGTTGATGAAGCTCGGAACGGCCGAACGTTGAAACCCTAAAATTGTCAAAGTGCATAACATAAATTTAATCTTAGTAGGTACCTACTGTACATATACATAGCACATAGGTACACTATCAATTAACTAACATTTATTTGACAGGAGTAAAACCGCTGCGAAGTCTTCCAGCCCAGAACCAGCTAAGGATGTCAAGTGTGCCCAAGCAGATGAACCTTTAAAAGTGGAGGACGACAAAAAAAGTCCTAAAGGCAAAAGTGACAAAGTAGGAAGTAAAGTGAAAAGTGAGAGGTCTAGTCGACGTGACAAGGAGAAGGGTGAATGATGCTAAATATTCCGCCTCATTCAAGAATCCTCTGTAACTACTTACGCTTTCGCAATGAATATGGTGCTCTTTACTCAGCAACTGACCATCGAATAAACAAAGAAAAAGTGCTTTAAAGGACCTCTAAAAACAACGGTACAAATCTTTTGTAGAAAAATTTATTTACAATTTAGGTGTTCTAAAATCTAGAGAGAATTAGTGTAGAAATGGGTTTTGTAGAAAATGTTATTATACCTAACATTTTGATACTTTTGCAATTTTATACCAATGTTAGGCTACCTTTAGAGCCATAGTTAGAGTAATGCTTATTATATAGTGTTCGTAGATATATTTTTTTAGCTATTAGCTACTTATACCTATTCCAGCTTGTTAAGTAGGTAATTTTAGTTTTTGTTTAGAATGGGGTAATAGTAGGTTAGGGGAAAAAAATAAGCAATTTAATGTACCTACACATATCCTATATAAGCAAATACTGTAAGAATTATTATTTATAAAGTAGTAGTAGTTATAATTTATATTAATCTTAAGTCTTAGTTTAGCTAGGTTTAGCTGAGCCGTTTCTAATCATTGAGCCCGATTAGAACGGCCGGTTTTTAGGACCTATTTTCACCCTGGTTAAATACAATCAGTCGCTTTTTCTTGCAATATAATTTCTGGAAGAGGTCACTCTGTTGGCTGATTCAGCCTACATTCCAGATATTTGAGATGTCTGCTTATTTTTTGATCTGACTAAGCCCTACTTGAACGTTTTATCAAATAATGAGCAAGCTGATCTGCAAAAATGCCTGTGAAAATGGAACCTAAAACAGTTTTACCTTTTTAACACAAGGTTAATTAACAATAGATTAATTTTGTTAGAAATACATTATCTTTAAAAGAAATAGTTGTTATATTTTGTGTTACTAGGTTTATAAGGTTGATGGTGAAGGTGTTAAAAGTTAGATTATTTTATTCAAATTATTTATTTATTACATAGTATTTAAAGTGAATGAGTAAAATGTGGGACATTTCAAACCGTGTGAAACTGTTTTTTAAGAGCACGCTTAGATTAAATATGTGTAGATACTGTAAATAAATTTTTATTTGTATAGATTAAAAAAATTACATTACTAGTACTTATTAACTAGCTAATACACACTACATTTAACCTAGATAACTACAAAAACAGTTGGATAATCTGCAAGCCCAAGTAGGCCTATAGATAATTCAAAAGCTCTAAATAAATTAAAGTAGTATATTTACAATATCCGATATACCTAGGACCTACGTTCCCGTAAATAGAGAAGTTTATTGTTAGAATTTAGAAATCAGTACATGTATATATACTGCAGTATGTATACTTTAACAATTGCAAATAAAATAGCAATACAGCATTGCTGATGGTTACTAACCTAGTGGCCCAGTTTTTGGTCGTACAGGGAAAATGTGCTCAGGTGTCCCTGACGTTACTAGTTTTAACCACTCAGTCAATCGATATATCACAACGAAAAGTTTATTGTTTTGTTTAAAAACTTTACATATAGGCAATTTTACTAAAATAGTTGAATTTTATCCATAAACTGGTTATGAACAAATATAAAGTATTAGTAGAAATGGCGCAGAGCTTTAAAAAGATTATTATTATACGATACGCAGGAGAAGCAGGCTGTAATATATTTTGTGAAAGAGGTTTTGGATGATTGGTTCGGTCATGTATAATAATAATTAATTAATGTAATATAGGTTCTCACTAGAGAAATGGCACTTCTATGTCAAAGCAAAAGGAAGAGTAAATTGGCCTTAAAGGTCATGCAAAGTTTAAGGGGGTGTAACAAAGTAAGTGCCATTTTTCCTTCAAAATTTTAAACTACTATTATTGTAAATAACTTAACAGTTTATTTATACTCTAAAAAATTTAAAGTGTTTGTCAAGAAAAAGTTAGCTAGCAGTGGCTGCGTTAAGTGTTGGAAGCTTAAAATCTGGTCTACGCTAAGAATAAATAAGCTAGAGCGTGTCTGTAAGTCATTACGTAAACCACTTCATAGATTTTACTAGATGTTGGGCCTATAGGTATATATTGACTAAACTTATAGTCATGTCTTAGCTCTTCACAATAATCATGGGGACAGCGTAAGCTTATGAAGTGTTGTTTTTAGTTTAAAAGAAAAAACTTTGTATGTTTTAATGTTTAAGGGCATTAAAAATTGTACTGACTTCATCAAAATAGATAATTTGTTAAGGCAATTTCTATGTATACATATGTGAACAAGTGTTACGTTTTTTAGGGATTGAATATAATAGAGGCTGTGTTTGACATATTTCTTGCAACAAACCAACAAAATATTTAAATTAGTGATAAAAATGATAAGTGTAAATAAAATAGTATTTAAGAGGATCCATTGCAAAGCATATGTCAGCACTAAGAAATTGATAAGAAAAAGCGAACCAAAAACGACTATGATTTTTTATAAAATCGATTTGAATAATGTGGCCGAGACTGCGCGATATTTTCTGCCAAAACTACGAGCTAACAGTCAAACTTTAATAGAAACAAGAATATTAAAGGAATTCCTAAATGCTTGTAACAAAGAGGAAAAGGCAGGATTGACACTGAGAGAAGTATTTCTATAAGTGCAATATCATAACTTATAAAAATGTATTTTAATAGTTGTTAATAGATCAGTACATAATTTCAATTACCTGGCATCAAATAGCACATTTTCAATAGAAATTAAAGTAAATGTTCAACCAGTTGCAAGCAGCAAAATCTTTAAATAAGTAGCATTACTGCTCAAGAAGGCAGTGCCATGTGCTGCCAGGTTTATATTATTATCTCAGTGTTTACAATATTAATGTTTCATTAGTCAGACACCCAAACATTTAGCAATAATTCTTTGAAATAATTTTTATTTGAGAAAAGTGTACCTACAGTATATATTTAAAACAATCACATTTTTCAGCCTTGGCAAAGAGCTACGTTTCCAAAACCTTATTTCAACACGCTACAGATGCCCGTGGAAGAACTAGAAAAACGAATGGTTCTTAACTAATAAGAGTATGCCTCAAAATGAATGGTCACTCTCTATATATAAAATCTATTTCGGCAAGGCCAAGTAGTACAGCTGATAAGCGCTCGATGTTGGCGGAGTCGGAAGGATAGCAGGTATAGAGGGAGAGGGTCTTTAATTTTTATTTATGCTTTTAATACAATTACCAAAAATAAATAAAAATGTTTTACTTGTTCCTATATTTGTAATGAAATGAAATTTCATTTAGTTTTTGTTTTAAAATGACTGCTCAAATATTTTAAAAGTTATCGTTACAATTTTTATAACCGAGTCGCCGTCTTTGCGGCCCAGCGTAATATACGTAATGTTGAGTAATTTCTCCACCATTGAAAATGCATACAGATTGTTTCAAAGAAATAATGCAAATAGCACGTAAAATGATCTCCGGGTGTTATAAATACAATACAATGTGTTCGTCGTTAATGTTGTGTCTTCTTGTACTAGTAGGTGTTCAACATAGGTATACTTAAGCCGTTTCCATGAGCGATAATATCACGGCGACAAATTCGATATGTCACTAAATTTAATAGTACCTACCTAACTGTATGTGCTAATAATAATATTATTGCCGACCCGTTTCGTAGACTCGTCGCTGTACACTCCTGGGGACGGTGATTGTCAATATTGGCGTATAGTTCCTCATAATAATTTACATATTTACAAAAATATTAACCCAATATCAAACATTAGCTTTGCCTACTTTTAATGCGCTGATGTATAAAATGTCACACAAATCGTGTTTGTATCTTAACTACATCTCTTATTGAGACTTTCAGCAAAACATTGCACCATAAAGGTAAAATAAACATACAAATTCAATAAACAAACAAAAACCAAGCTGGTAGGACCATTTGTACTGGGTTTGTTTGGGGAAGTACGACCGTCGACCACCTTACCAAGTCCGTAACTAACATGTTGTTTGTAACATATGTCAGATCTTGATCAGAGTAGTCACAGAAAACAAGCACACGGGGCTCTCAGTTTTAGGATCCCAGCAAGCATTTAACAGCATCTCAGGTGCTGTTGGTCAGGTGGTGTGCTGGCCTCATGAGACTGAATACCTCATGTCTCAGTGTAACAAGCGCACTCCAGCGCCTCGTTTGTGTTTCAAAGGTGTGCTATACAGTATACTTACTGATAAATACAAACAATTCTGTATCAAACGGGTTTTATTTCATAGAAAAAATTAGCACGTTAGCAAAATTAGAGCGTTAGTAACAAGTTTGACATTTCACATTTCGCCACATGGCTATTATCTATTTATAATTGTTGACGCCTTGTCAAAATGGGTGGAAATAATTCCTACGAAAACTACTACCAGTGCTTGATGTTTCGCTAAGCTAAAGGATTTATTCGTAGATTTTCGACTACCTGATTGAATCTTTCAGCTGTATTCCCACGTGGTTGTTTCCTGTAGTTAAGTTGCAGGTGACGTATTGAGAATAGATTTGCTGAATAACATCAACATGAGTTGCGTTATCTCTTCCTTAATTTCATAGTGTAAATTACATTCGTCAATATTTTCAATGCGTTCTTGTATGCTGTCGAACTTTTCTTCATACTTTTGTATCGTCCCAAGTCTTATTATATGTTCGTACTCAGAAATGTTCCTCGCATTTTGAAAGTTTTTGTAAATTTTTGTAAACTGTCCTTTGATTGTGCTTCTGGCTCCCTCTACGTAAGTAGGTACCTACTTAAATGCATTTAACACAATAAAATACAATATACAATACTAGACAGTAAGCCATTTGCTAACAATATAATACAATAAAAGACAGTAAGCCATTTGCTAACAATCCCAATATTACTTCAAATCACAATCGAACTGCAACTTGCATAATTAGCCCCACTATAAGACAATACTTTTAAAGATTCATATTATAATATCAACATGTAAAAGGTAGATCTACCAACGCAACTTCTATATTATATTGAGTATTAATGATTCTGAGCGGTCAACAACTGCATCTACCCAGTTACCCACGGTAAGCTGAATAATTATGGTAATTTTACGGCCGCGGACGATATCTTTTGGAGTCCGATATATATATTTTCGTCCCCATACGGAACACCTACTATACTGTAGGCCTTGCGCGAATTATTTAGCTTATCGAATTTGAAAAGTGAGCGACTTTTGTAATAATACAAGAGTTCTATAAATTTTGTTTTAATTTTTTGCATCATGCGCAATTAATAATGGGCAAAGATAATCAATTTATAATCGTCAAGTTAACTTAACATTTATATCACTCATATTCTTAATCGAAACAGCAAATGTTAATTACCTTCACTCTTTCACACTTACGGAAATCGGTAGTTTTAATCGTAAAAAAATCCTACTACTTGACGACTTTCCTACTTCGACTGTAGTAAAGGAGTGTCAAACTCAATCGCGATCGCGACCTACATTAAGGAAGCTTCGTTTGTCTTCGTCTCTCTCATATCGGTAATAATATAAAAAAATGGTTTCTAAATAACCTCAATGGATATCCGTTCAAAATACTTGATAACGAAAAATGACGTTTTCGTGTTGTCATTGTTGATTTTGTCTGTTTAGATAAAAATGAATGAAAAATGCACGAAAAACATGAATGAAAGTTCAAGTACCACCAACATTAAAAAAACGTCATGCCTCTGCCGCATGCTCTGTAGAGGAGTGTCGATATAGTGATAAAAATATCGCTCGTGAGAATGTTTGAATAACGTCCCTAAGGAAGGCTTGTGTTAGGTCTACTTAAGAAACGTTTTGTATTACGATTAAGAATATGAGGAAATATCTCTAATGAGTAAGTATTTTGCTAACAATTCGATTGCGCAAATGTTTTTAGGGCTACTGTCCATTATGCCAACTCTTGACGTACTTGTATTTTTGCACCTTACCCACTTTTTATATGATTCATTGCCCGTGGTCCTACTGCATAGTCCTACTAGTAGGACCATGGGCATTTTTTTTGCCTACTAGTAGAAATACGGACCATTTTCTGCCCTTGGGCCTATCCAGTAGGTCAACGGGTAATAAGCTTTGCCCATAGTCCCACTAGGAGCAATAAAAGCACTTTTTTCCCGATTCTACTGCACCTCAAAAGTGTTTACATATTCCGACTGTGTAAACTTCCAACTAACTTGTTACTTTTTATGTATATACCTTGTACTTTTTAATCTCGTATTTGTAACTTTTTGTAAAAAACAGGCTTGTTGGGTTTCAATGATTTTTTTAATAGTAACTGTAGTAGCGTTTTATCAATATCAAAGTATCAGGAGACCAGAACTAAATAGCATGTCAAATGGTGAACAAAAATCTGCCATGGATCACATCTCTTTTTATAATTTTTTTTATATATCATGAGTAATTTTCATGGAAGCAACTGTACCTAACTATATATAATTGTTCACTACCGGAAGTACCAGGCTATCATAGAATAAAGAAATAAGTCTCCAATTGTCTCCCAATACCACTTACTTATTTCACGTTTATGCTCGCCTAGTACCAATGCCTCGCAATAGTAAAATTTTTTGGACAGAACCGATTACTTAATATTATTGACAGTGACTGTACTACCCGATCAGTAGGACCATTGCCTATACTATATTTAATAATTTTCTTGTAACAGTCCTTCTGGTAGGACCATGGGCCTATTTCCCGTGGTATTAGTAGGACTATGTAGTTGGACCACGGGCAATAAACTTTCTGTATACTTATATTTTTATAAATGATTATACAAATAAATATGTGTTCAATCCTTGACTATGTTTAATGAATATCTTACCTGTAATTGTATGTTTCATGTAATGAGTATAAACAATAATTAGGTACTATCTGCAGAAATTTCCTTTTCGCTTTTTTTAATTTCGCTTTTGCATAATATAAACATTAGATATAAAACTTTGTTTTATTTCTTCGCCTAGATACACATAATTTGGATTAGATAGATATGCTACTAACTACACTTAAATGCAGTTCTGAACTTCGAAGTAGTATTACTTTACAAAAGATACCTACATGCTGGGGTGTTGGCTATTTCGGTCCCGCAATCATGGAATCTGATCACGCAGCTTATCTCAAGGTGACTTTATGACTCAAGGTATCTTTATTTTCAAAAACGTCAAATGGTGGACCGGATGACCGGACTCGGTCAAAACCGCGAGGAGCCGTTGGATGCAAGAGGCGAGTAGCCGATCCAAGTGGCGTTCTATAGGGATGGCCTATGTTCAGCAGTGGACGTCTTCCGGATGATGAAGATGATGATGCCAAATACGATGGCTGGCAATCAAGTGATATTAATGGGGGCTGCTTGTGGGGACTGGCCAAAAACAGCCTCAGAACCTTTCTTTTAATTTTTATACTATCTTTAACTAGCATAAGCTTACTATCTCGCAGCATCTTGTTGCAAAATCATGTTAATTTTGACAGCCAAACGCAAACACGCATAAGCGTGTATGGCTGGCCTTAGGGTGATAGATAGCCATGCGAGCACTAGAAAAGCTATGGTTGCGTCGTGATGTTTTCTTTCACTGAAGGTTTTGTTCATTGTGTAGGTAAATACGAAAACCTCGGAACGCCATTCTGTGGTCATTCCGATAACAGGACAAGGTACCGGCTAGCCTGATAATGAAACTGGAAGGACGGTTATATGTAACGCTGGAATTTAATTCGTAGCCACTAAGTAAACAACAGTAAACGTAAAACTAATACAACAGATCCAAAATAAAAATACTCATTCAGACGAATCTAATACATATATATATGTATTTAACCGGATTCACTTACGTGGTACAGCCGATAGCGACGATTGCATCGATTTTATGAGTAATACTGACGAAAGTTTTAATCAAGGAATCTAATACAACATACAAAATTTATTTATTTTATAAAATAGTTATCAAGTAGGTAAACAGTTGAAGCCCTGTCTGCTGCTTTAATATAAAATGGCTTGCAGAAGGCAGTATTTCCTAAAAATTAAGTCATTTACAATATCATAAAACACAAATTAATGCTGCGTGGATGATTGGAGGCACACCGCTCGCTTGTAAAAAAGATTCGTCCATGACTCGCCCGAGAAAAGTGCTAAGTTTTCTCCTGCTAAAAGTAATCCAAGTGAATTTCACCCAAAATAATATAGACAGAACACTCTTGTACTCGTTACAAGCAGTGATGCGAGCTGTGGTGTCGTGAAATTCAAAACAGTAACAGTGAAAACTGTGTATGACGCCGCGTAACGCAGCTACCTATTGCCGCACCAGGGACTGATCAAGGACGTCGCAGACCAGTCTGGATAAACAGGCCTTGCAGCACAGGAGGGCTATTTCCTCGTATCCTAACTAGCAAAGCAGTAGCACTTCCAACAAGGTAGGCGTGCATTTCTATCTCCTCTACCTATAGATTCCTTCGGCTGCCAACTTCAGGTTTAATCCAAGATCTACCTTCGACTCGTTTTCAATCGCCGCCCGCACTGCAAACTAGCCTATTTTGAAAATTAATAGTACCTAAACCATAAAACACAGGCCACACCCGCTGGGGTCTCATAATTCTGATTATTGACCGCCCGCACCAGAGTTCTCGAAGTCTGTCCCATTTCTCCATACATACGCACCCGCTTCCATATGGACGTGGTAGCTATACAGCCATTAGGGCAGTTAGCGCCTACGCATACCTACCTTTCAGCTGCTTAATCAGATCCTGATTTTATGGCTGGACTGAGTACGTGCACGCTCCGCCCTTGTCATGCTTGTACACCTGCGATGGACCAACAAACTACTTAGCTACTATTTTTACATGTGCAGTAAATTAGGAGTGATAATGTTTTGAAGGTTCATGTATGTAAGTTAGTTTGTTTATTCCACAATAATTTTTAAATGCTGGTGTTAGTGGTAGGACTAACTCTTCTGAAAGTGTCCGTCAGGGTTGTTACCACCGCTTTGCGCATAAAGTGCGCCGCCAAGCAGTAATGTGCAAGCATTACTGTGTTCCGGTTTGATAAGCAGTGTAGCCTATGAAATTACTGGGCTTATGAGACTTAATACCTATATGTCTTAGGGTAACGAGCGCACTATAATGCCGCGCAGGCTTTTGTGTTTCAAAGTACTGAGTGGCATTGCAATTATTATGAGCCGGCGCTATGCTTACCATCAGGCAAATGACCAGCACGTCTCATTATCAAATAGTATAAAAAAATATATTCAACCAGTTAAGGTTAAATATATTTAACCAGGTAAGTTTGATTATATCATTACATAATGGTTACACAGCAAGTTATGTAAATAAAAGTTTGTGAAAAGGTATGTTGTACTGTAGGTAGATAAGATAAAAAGCGCCATTAAAAACTTAGATGTTTTTGTTTGAAAACACGTATGTACAAGGTCGGAGACTTGTCAAAGCACCTTTTTCCCCTTGACGCGCAGCTCGCAGTCTACATTAAGTATATCGGTCGAAACACGCAATGGGTGGAAGCTATTTTCCCACGCTGCTGTGATTTTGACCGAAGCCTACATTTTCATGTTATTTTGTGACCGACCTACGTCGTGCCGATGCGAAAATTACGGCTATTCTCGCTTTTGTTACCTCTAATTTGAGGTTTTATTTATATGTTTATTATTGGAAAAGTCCAGCCTAGCACGTTTTGCCGAGCATAGCGAAGGGTTCCATTTAAAATTCTCCAAAGTTTTCATATACTTATAAGCATACAATCTTTATAATTCCGAATATAATCCAAACTCTTTGGCGGACTTCGTCTTACCGAAAGTGGGGCTAATAATGTCAAGGATTCACTTCTAAAGACTTCTTCAACGATACCAAACACGATCACGAAGAATTCAGTATAAAATGTAACAGATAACTACTATACCATTTAACAAAAGGAAGATGAATAAATTCAAATTCAAATTCAAAAGTCTTTATTCAAATAGGCCCCAAAGGAGCACTCTAACAGCCGGCCTCTGCAACAATCATCTACCCGAATCACAGACTAAAACTAATGCTGTCTTTATCAGAACATAATAAATGACAAAGACACCAACAGACCCAATCCGTGCTCAAAGTCAACGAACCTTCCAGAAACCCACCGTGCCCGTTCCAAATTGGTATAGGCCGAGCAAGAAGAAGGGCAAGAAACTCGTCACGGCATTCTTTTTAATTTTCATTTCTTTTTAAATACAGTTTTGTTTACTAATAAATGTAGAACTTATGCCGCAACAGTTATATTAGTGAGTTAGCTAGCGCCAAGCACATCAGAGGATCATTGTAGCTTCCGACATGTTTGTCAGTTATAAGGTTGCAAGAGCTTTTGTGTGTCAAAGCTATTTCCTGATGGATTTCGGAGATTGAAGAATGTAATGATCAGATTTCAGTTTATTCTGTCTTCACACACATTACAAACTTTCTAAAGTGCTGATGACGATCATGTGAAAACGACCAGCTCACTCGTTATCAAATAGGATAAAACAATAATGCTCCGGCTCTTTCGCTGGGCCAGGTGGACGATCTTATTATACATTCGTTTTGTTTTTTTACATACGTAACCCTTAAAAATTACTTCCTTTGGTGGTTAATATTAACCCTCAATAAAGAAATATAAAATTATCGTTACATTAGTAGTTTTCATAGAGAGTACTTATAAATATAAATCGGGCAATTTAGGATTTGGAATGACCGGACAGTTCATGCCATTTCTGGATCCTTAGTCACTCACTATTTGCTTTATTTAGAAATTAAAAAGTAAGGCGTCGAGAAATAACATTCACTTCAAAGCGATTGTTGTTAATGTTTCTATCAAATTCAGAAATAGATTACTTCTCCATGGAAATAGATAAGTTAGCGTGGTGACATAAGGCATGCTGCATTTTGTACCTGCATTTTTTAATTTTGATCTATCGATAATCGCTTCGGTGCGAATGCCATTTGTCGAGACCCTGTTTAGCGCGGTTTAGCTTCTTTTAATTCAGAGACTTCAGTCACTTCTTTCAGTCGCAATTTTTTTTCTATTAATTCAGAGACTTCAGTCATTTGTTTCATCGCATTTTCTTTTAATTCATACACTTCAGTGACTTGTTTCAGTAGCATAATGTTTTCATTTAATTCAGAGACTTCTGTGGTCACTTGTTTCAGTCGCATAAAGTTTCCTTTAAATTATAGACTTCAGTAACTTGTTTTAGTCACAAAACGTTTTATTTTAATTCACTGACTTCAGTCACTTGTTTCAGCCGCAAAGTCTTTTGCTCGGAATTCACCAAATGTGAAATGAACGATTCACTTGATCGGCAGTTCAATTCCCAATTGGGTTGTTGACTGTATTCAAATAAAAATATAATTTTGCCGCGAAACGGTAGTTTTTGTGACAGAAATCCTATTAAACACAATATTTTTGTTTATTTTTAAGGAATTTAATTTAAATTAAATAATCAAAATGTAATCACATCAATCCGAAGTCACGTGACCTAAAACGCCCGTGACGTCACTGTTTCAATCGGAATGGGTATATATATTTTTTTTGTTTTGTTTTTGGCTCCACGTGATTTGCGCATTTAACTAGTGTCAAGTTATATAAGTAATAATATATAATAAATCTCTAGTTTTGGTGCATGAAAGTCGTTAAAGTTTAGTCTAGGCGCGGTCGAGTCGAAGTGACGCTTCAGTAAATTGGTGGATAGTTTACTGAAGCTTCTATGGAGTTTTGGATAGAATACGAAAATACACGTTTTTCGTCTTTGTACTATTTGCCTTTCACTCATGCAAGTTTACGAACACTTAATGGTTAATAATCCACTATTATTACACATTAACACTCTATAAAACAAAGGTTTTAGTAAATAACACAAAATCAACAACAGCACATTTTCGCATTCCCGCCAAAACTCCAATGAGTATATAGCTCGTTGCGCTTAACTGCTTAGTATTTTAGAGTGATTTCTGTGATTATTTATCTGTGCTGTGAATTCCGCGCCTATTTTTCTAAATTTATTTCTACTCTTGAATATTCTCCCATGATGGAAAGTGGCTTCATAAAGGCAAATAATTCCAATTTGCCGAGAATTGATTGTTTTACGGTGGCCAATTTTTTCTCGACAAACGATAATTTCTGTTCTGCTGAATTTAGAAATGTGAAGACCTCCGTGTAAGTACCTACTTATTATACCAAAAATCATTATTTCTATAACCAACAATGAATATATAACAGTAATCGTAGATTCTAAAATCCAAAGTGTATTAATTAACCAAAGCATATATATAAATCAATAAGCTCAAAAAACTTAGAACTCATATTTTAATACTTAACAATACATACACAGAAAGCATCGAATGAACTTGTCACTAAACGTAGCACAGACTAGGTAGTAGTGGTTATATTCTCTTTGCTTGTCACTTTACAGTGTTATAGAAAATTACTCTATGGTAATTGAACACGTGACGTCACTGCCGTTTTGGAGCAAAATTTAAAACGGCATTTTAAATACATGATAATTAAAATATTAGTTGTTTTAAAAAGTAAATTTAAATATTTTGGGTTATATTAGGCCCATACGCATCGTTTTAAACACTTTCCCAAAATCAGTCAACATCCCAATTGAGAGCTAGCTTTGACAGCAGATATCAAAATGCTTATTTGAAATAATTTGAAGTTTATGCTTTGTGAACCTCGTGATTAAACCTAGTTCATAGTTGAATTTCGGTTCAAAATGTTTGGGGAACTCCGACCATTTCTATTTTGAAAGAAGAAAAATAGCGAAATCTTCTTTTCGTAATGATAGAAAATTTAAAACTTTGAAGTAGGAATAATGTTTATTTATTACAGTCTACCTACATTGCTTACAGCAGTGTCCCGCAGGAATGACTATGAATACTCTATTTTTTCGGTCTTTAGCGTAGATAGTCCCCTTTTCTGCCCAAAAGCCCTTCCTGATACACGGAGTCCACAACGCGACGAGGGCTGCCAGAAGTATAGTACCATATATCATGTTAGTTCATTCCTGAAAACAAAAGGATATCTACTATACCTAATGCTGAGTGTTTTTCTTATTGATAGGATCACCAATTAAACTAAATAATACCCAAGGCAACACAATTAACATAAAAAAATTGTGAATACATAATAGCGCAAGCTCGCGGCAGCGCCAGGACATCTCTGTTGTACATCTGGTAATCCCAGCGAAGTATGGGTAATCCCACACAATAATATACCCAGTAATTACACTGACACAGGTCATCAGAAAATCTTAAGCTTACATCATCTTTCTCTCACGATTCCTTCACTGTTGACGTGTTCCCTCGCTAAACATTTTCAGAATCTATTCATAGTACGAAATAGTTATCGTATACCAAAGGTACGCATCTAAAATCCCGGGAGCCAAGTTTGTGTGCGACCACGTAAAGTGTACGGTTCAGTAGGTAGTTTTCACTGCATAACTCGGAAAAGTTTTCAATACAGAATACCTAAAATAAATTCCGTTGATAATATGATTAATTAACATTCACATCGCTGAAGTAGCAGTAGTACAAGTCGTAAAGTATTGGTAAATTTGGGCTCAAAAGGACAGAAGATCGGAAACAAGCGAAAAGTAAGAAAGGCATGATTTCCAATTTTGGTGATTTATGTTTTTATTTTTTCAATTTATCATTACCATTTGCAAGGGCGGCCTATTGTATAAACTGACGAGACATACGTTTTAACGGTCCCACGTCCGGAATAATAGGTACCTGTGCCTAAAAGGTCAAGATACCCTATTTATGAAGAAGTTGGGTACTGGAAGCCGCTTCATTGTTGTACATGCAGGTAGCAAGGGTGACTCTATCGCAAATTCTATACTGGTATACCTACAAATCCAAAGCAAGTGAAATTAGCACTTGAAGATGACTAATGAAAATTATAGTATATATAAGACGCTGTCTTATTGGATGCTGCAATTATGCGCTTGGAGTACAGCAGTAAAAGCTCAAATTATACTGTTAAGCGTGCCCAGCATTTAAGCTGTTTTAAAAGTGCTTCAATATTTACCCTATAAGCACCCAACAACAGCAGTACACACGAATGCAAACGTTTTATCAGTAAGAAAATTATATATCTACGAGTGCCTCCGTACATATCATAAAAAAGTTGTACCAACATTACTAGAATCTACAAAAAGACGCGACCATTACCCCGTTCCATGAGGAACTTGATGGAATTAACATGAGTTAAGACTAGATTTGCGCAGATATAAAATTATCTTTACTTACTATTCGTTTTACTGTCAATTACTTAATACTTCTACATTGGTTTTTCCAGCATTTTTTTCCAGTAAACATAATCGAATTTATGATTTCATATATACCAGATCTTGGCCGAAACTTACGAGCTGCTGAGCTTCAGCACAGCAAAGTGAGTTATGGTTTTATTGCATCACCAATTTATTTCGAGGCACACTGTTACATTACACTTTGTATAACCATGGTAGCTGCATCTAAGTTTGATACTTCAATTAAAAATCTGGTGCTTTGGTTAGCAGACTAATGTAATTACGTAACGACTTTACATAAAACCTTTAAAAATATCTGCTACAACCAATTTCGTAAATAATGAAGAAGACCCGCTTCAACACACCGTGGTTCTGGGCGGCATCAAAGTTGCCATACAATGCATATCACTCTTTTGCATATGGTGGACTATGACTTATTTTAAGAAACCGAATAGAAAGAACAGCACCTGCCTCTGTGACAGTTTTCTTCAAGAATGGCTTCACTTTCTTGTCACAGCATCTCATCTTCCAGTAGTCACAAGCAGTGTACTTGCTTTTTGCCCGTAGTACGGGTCAGTTGTCCGGTCAACCGGCCATCATGCTCGTCTTTTACCGAAATAGTATAAAAACATAAATCATGGATATCACGTGCGAAATGTATAACCGCGTGGCGTGCCTCGTGAAGTTGTGATTTCGCGGCCAATCGGCATTTACGCTCAATGCAAGGCTGTTCAAACTTTTAAGAAATTAAGTCTATTTTATCGTGCACTCTGATAAATTAATTTCTTAATTTCTTTGTGAAAGGTGAAGGTGCGCTTGCGAGCCTCTTGGAACAACTGTTAAAAGGTTTTACACTCTCATGCACTCTACGCCGCAACCGCAACGTTCGCCGCGTTTGTATTTACCGTAATCGTGTTGAACAGCATAGCAGAGTTCACAGTTCAGTAGGTACTTGGATCATGGATCAGAATCTGATGTATGGTCCAAGGTTCAGTAGGTAATACCTACTATTGCATTGTGATTTGCGTGGTTGGACTTTCACTTTCAAACTCAATTCTGAAACTATTAGAACTATACTATAATCGATCATGGCCTCATGTGTAGAGTAATATTCATTTAGTAGAGGATTTTTTTTATTACGTTATCTTGGTGTTTTACTGTTTTATGCTCTCCAGAAATACAATTTATCATTGTTAGAGATCAGAGCAAAAAGCTCTGGGCCCGGTCTCCTTAACCGTCGGTACCAAGGATATCGTCAATAGTTTCTTGAAGGGCGCAGTCCCCGCTTTCCTGCAGGCTTGTAAATCGTATACCTCTCAGTTTATCCTTAATTTTAGAGAATAAAAGAAATCGCAGGCCTCACTACCTGCGATCGGTTCTGTACCTACGAGGGATCCGACATTAGTTCCACATTTGAGGGTCCCAAAACCCTCTTGTTAATTTAGGGACATGTGCAGGCGCATTGTAGTGGCGAAGACCCTTCCTGCTACAGAGACCCTTTCCATAACTTTTCTCCAAAACAATGAGCAAACCATTATTGGCATACAAAACTGTAGTCATAGTTCTTTGATTTTTGAAAACAATCGTTGTGTACTTGTGTAGGGTCCGGATTTACCGAAAAAATAAGCAAATATTTTCTTGCCTATTCTTTGATCTTTCTTCATTTTCGTTAGCAAACCTGCATAATGAAAACGCATTATGCCGATGGCTTATTCTCTCTTGTTTAAAATTTATACCCTCCTTAACTATACATGTGGCGTTTAAAGAGTGGATAATCCTTAACAATATCGTAATTATTTATATATTTAATCTTTATTTGTGTATTCGTTATTTTATTTTTGAGTTATGTATGTAGTTTATAATAGTATTATTTATTTACTTATTTATTTATTTTATTAGCATGTATATATAATTATATATACCTGGTCTACTTATAAATGCTCTTCACATACAAATCTTGTTGATGTTTGAATGATATATAATAAAAAGCTCTTTTAGACAACTTAATTACCAAATATCTAATAATTAACAAATCTCACGCCAAAGAAGATTTTTTCTATGTTGTAAATTTTGCGATAAACCATTTTTCTATCCCAGCTTTTTTTTAGGTTTCCGTACCTCGGAATGATAAAATGGAACCCTTATGGGATCACTTTGTTGTCTGTTTATCTGTCCTTCTGTCTGTCAGCCAAGGCTCTTTTTTACCTCAAAACGGGCTCAGGATCTCAAGTTGAAATGAATATCGTAAGGATACCCTTAATTACGATTAGCCATGTATCTCTTTAATATTACTGAGGTAGTAGGTTTCGTAGTACTGTGCAAAATTTTGTTTTTAGCCCGACGCAATTTATAGAAATACCCACAAGCTTAATTTCTTAAAAATGTCATCGAAACCTTAGAGCTTGCCTACTTATGATAAAGTTGAAATATAACAAGTAAAAAGGTATTTTACTATTAATAACTACGGAAAAATCGAAAATCAGTTGTGATTGTATACACTATTAATACACTAGCGCCAATAACCAATATTTTCTGATTATTATTTTTTTGCGGAACCCTATTTAGTTTTCTAAAATAAAAGTAGCCTAAGTTACTCCTTATAACATCAGCTATCTGCCAGTGAAAGTCCCGTCAACATCGGTCTAGCCGCTTCAGAGATTACCCGGAACAAACAGACAGACAGACAGACCAAAAATTTCAAAATGGTTGTTTTGTTATAGGTACCATAATTATATACTTTCATATGCATTTGGTAAAAAGCTGTTATTTTGACATTACAAACAGACACTTTAATTTTAAATATTTGTCTAGATCAGAAGGTACCTATCAAAGATCTGTGGTACCTATCATAGAAGATCTGTGGTAGGTACCTATTCATACATCGTGATGGATAACTATATAATTTGTGATGGATAACTGGTATAAAATATTTATAGTAGGTATTCAAGTTGTCCTTTCTCCTTTTGTAAATATTTTGTGCGTTACTCAAAGCCATAATATGTGATCATTATTGATGATTTCTTTATTTATTTATTTAGATAGATAGTAAGCTTACAGTTTACACCAAAACACGAACTACCTTTGATTAAAACTTAAATATAATTTTAAGCTAGTAACAATTGGCATGCATATTATCAGCAAACAAATCAACCTGTTGGATGATGGATCTCATGCGTAAAAGAGTTCAATAGTGATAACGCTCGCGAAGTAGGAGCGTTACCAGCGTGCTGAGTTCGAGGCGCGGGACAAGCGAACAACTGATGCTGAAGACACCCAGCACGGGTATAGTTATTGGGGACAAATAGCGCGAGTGCATCCAGCACAATCGGATTGATTACCTTATTGCGAAGTATGTGACAGTAATGAATAGCTAGCAGTAATTTGCGCCTAAACTCCAGCGTATCCACTCCAATCATTCCTGATACGAACAAAGATGGAAAGAGGTACAGGTAATAGTTATACAGACGCTTGTAGATGTACCTTGCAAATATTGATGATAATGATATTGATGATTATGTAAAATTGATTCAAGAGTTATTTAAGTGACGTTAGTTAGGACGCCCTCGCCCACTCCCAAACGAGACGCGTAGAATGCCATGGAGCGTACCGCCACCATGTATCAACCGGTGCGGCCGTCGATGTCCTTCCCCGAGGTTCGGGAAGAGGTTGTTCTCATGCCCCAGCTTATGAGCTGCCGCAAATGTGCTCTGAATCTCTATCTTCTGTCGAAGAGGACGCCGAGCGATCTCAGCGTCGACCCAACAGAGATGGAGATTCCGTCCGCCCACCACTACGGTAGCGAATACAGGTGGTTCCCACAGAGGCCCTTTGAAGAAGATGGCATCAGATTTGATCAACGCCCGGGTTCGATTCATGGCCGGGGCAGATTTTGTGTAACCATAAAGTTTGTTCTTGGATCTTGGATGTTTGTGTTGTGTTTCTGTGTGTCCATGCCACTTGTGACACAGGAAATCCTAACGCAGGGGCATGAGTGTGTAAGCGTTTGTTTATTTATTTAACACGCGGGTCGTTGGCGTAGGTAAGTAACGTAGCCGACACTAGGGAAGTTAACGCCCAGGAGCTGAGAACCCAATCATACCGGACGTTCCATAATGGGAGAAGAAAGCGTTGGCGATATCAAATACACCGCCAACACTGCGCCTCGCGCTGCACCGGTGGAGCAGGCCGCCTCGGATAGATCTACTATTTTTCATCCATGTTTTAATATAACAAGCTGGCAACTTTCTCGTATTTTATATGATTATAGATTCCACCTAGGTAGACAATATTACTTCTTCTTTCTTTATTTCCTGGCTTCTGTGGAATGTTAGCCAGGAAATAAATTTTAAAAAACTTTTTATTTTATTTAAAAACGTAACCGTAGATCTCTACACCAAAGAGAATACCACAGATTACTATATATGTTGGAGAATACAAATCACAAATTATATAGGGTATTCACAGTAAACTCTTTGAATCACAGCTTGATCACAGCCAAAGAGTTTATCACAGCAGGGCTATTCGCTAACTTTGTCATTTCTAGTGATCAATGTGTCAACTCATATAATCATAACTTTGGTATTGCGTATCACATTGGGTGGATAACTGTTTACGGCGACTAACGGTGTCTTTTAGGACGTCAATTCGAGCAACATTCGATTAATTACTGTTTGAAATTTAGTAAAATATTAAAAATTTGGTGATAATCAATAAAGTAAGTAATATGTACCTAATTCAATAAAGCAATTTAATAAAGAATGTAAAATGCAAAATCTATACAAATAAATAAAATTGAACTGTCTGTTTGTAATATCAAAATAACAGTTTTTTACTAAATGCTTAAGAAAGTATATGGTACCTACAACAAATCGACCATTTTTTCAATTTTTGTCTGTCTGTCTGTTTGTTCCGGGTAATCTCCGAAATGGCTGGACCGATTTTGACGGGACTTTCACTGGCCGATAGCTGATGTTACAAGGAGTAACTTAGGCACAGACTACTTAGAGGTACCTACTAGAACTTAGGCTACTTTAATTTTAGAAAAACAATTAGAGTGTTACCACAAAAAAAAACATTTTTAGTCACCTGTTTTGCTAGACAGTGTCTAAAGATAAACGTCAAAAATAATAAGAAATGTCACAACAGAGTTATATGAAACAACGTTTAGACACTACTTAATTAAATCAGGATTTGTGGTTGCTCATATTTAATCGCGCGACTAAGGCATGTTTAGGTGTTAAACAGTGATTAACACAGGTATAAAGTGTGTTTAATTTTTTGTGGTAAGCCCCTTAGGGTTCCGCGCAAAAAATAAAAACCATGACATCCAAAATCTCCACGCGGGTGAAACCGCGGGGCAGCAGCTAGTAATAAAATATATAGGCAGCAATAAACACTCCAGCATCACAATCACAACAAAATCATTGTTGTCGATCGATGGTGTTAATCACTCGACTTTATAAAACACTGCTTTTGAGTAGTGTCTTTCACAAACCTCGGTGATTATCAAATTTGATGTCCACTTGCTTCAACTTGCTTACATAATCGCAATTTTAAACTATCGATATCAAAGACTATAAATCCTGTTGACTAATGATACAACTTCCCCTCATACGAAAACGACATGTTTAAATGCACTTCTCGCCACTGCGAGTACGAGTGCAGACTTATAACTTATCGATATTCAATGTATACTTTACAATGAATATATATACTATTGTTAGGGACGTCTCTTTTTCATCACAACGGACCTACCGTCATCTATAAAAGCCGAACGCCTCGATAAGAACGGTCACTTATCTTTCTGCGCTCGAAGCGAACGGACGGCTGCTAGAATCCTTGTCGATCGTTATAAAAGGTCACGTCAGTCATTTTATCGTGATTAGTGTTGGTTTTACAAGTGTGCAATCGTTATTTGAATTATGTGAACTGTGAGTACTTTTCCTTGGTTTAAATGTTTGATTTAATTCATGTAATAAACGGAATTCTTGTTCTAACTTGTTTTTTCTTAAGCAAATTCCATTTCTGATTCTAACATCAGAAGTGGGATAAAGGACTAGTTCGCCCACTTAAAACAAAACAAGGAAACTTGTTGAATTTTCGAGGGAACAAGAAAACCGTTGTTTTTTTAATTGCGTAACGATTGCTAACCTTGTTATTCGATCTTGTGATTCTTATTATGGGGCGTACGTCACGTAGTCCTAAAAGACAAACCACTCGAGATGGTCGCGTAACCAAGAGTGACGTAAATCTCGGAGTAGGAGAGATACGTGAAGTAGGTCGCATGGTCATGGTGATTCGCGGCGCATCATGAGCGATAAAAGTCGTGCCTCGCGAATAGTGTCATGTGTCCGGGATCGACGGGATTCTCGCAGTACTGAAGGGCGTCGACTGCGTGATAGGATTAGGCGTAACGATTCTCATCAGCGTAGTCGCTCGCGAAACAATAGGTCACGGTCCCGTCTACGTAGGGATTCGCCTAGTTGGGGGCATCCTACCCTCATCGTATACGAGCCCGCACCCGTGACTCCAATTGCTGTACTTC
This sequence comes from Crocallis elinguaria, assembly GCA_907269065.1. Taxonomy (NCBI): domain Eukaryota; kingdom Metazoa; phylum Arthropoda; class Insecta; order Lepidoptera; family Geometridae; genus Crocallis; species Crocallis elinguaria. Next base: position 12,409,201 of record OU026077.1, read on the forward strand.
TTGGTGCCAGTACACAGTATTCTGTGGAGTCGGGTACTCCCTGTTCTGAGTTACTTGTGTTTGTCCAGGTATTCTAATGAGCGACGACTGTTAGGCATTTGTGAGCATGTCCAGGGTCTCTTAACGCGTGGACAACAGTGGATGCAGCCAGCGGGCGCGAGGTGCGCGATGTGCAGCGCGCCAAGCAGCGTGCAGACGCGCGCCAGAGTGCGTGCAGCACGCCAGGCAGCGTGTAGACGCGCGCCAGACCGCGTGCAGCGCGGCATACCGCGTGCAGACGCGCGCCAGAGTGCGTGCAGCGCGCCAGGCAGCGTGTAGACGCGCGCCATACCGCGTGCAGACGCGCGCCAGACTGCGTGCAGCGCGCCAAGCAGCGTGCAGACGCGCGCCAGACCACGTGCAGTGCGGCAGACCGCGTGCAGCGCGCGACAGACAGCGTGCAGACGCGCAACAGACTTCGTGCAGTGCGCGACAGACTTCGTGCAGCGCGCGCCAGAGTGCGTGCAGCGCGCGCCAGACAGCACGCCTGCAGCGGGTCAGCAGCGCGCGTACCAGGCCACGAAGTCAAAACACGAGTGTTTATCTCGCGCGGCTTCTTGCTTAAAGGGTTAAGGTTCTTCTGCACATTTTAGTGACTGAGGTTTAGTATTTGGGAAATTAGTAAGTCAGGGTCAGGTTAGACCGAGTCCGTGAAAAGTAGCCTTAGTAGCCTTAGTGAACACTTCATCTCCAGAAAATGTGAATCAGGTACGCCAACTTCTGGGCTTAGCTAGCTACTTTAGGAGATGCATAAAGGATTACGCCACAAAAACTACCCCATTGCTCATCCGACCCACAATGATGTAAAATTCAATCGGACTAGTAAACCAGTTCTTGCCATTTTTGATCCAAGTCTTCCCACCAAGGTTCATACAGACGCTAGTAGTGCCGGATATGGTGCTGTCCTTTTTCATGTCTACCCCGATTCCTTAGTCTTATTCGAGAGTTTCTAGAGTTTTGGTTGACTAACGTTGCTTTGATGCGAGAGTATTTGGTTTTCTGAAAATAATCGTTCCATGGTACTTGGACTCTGAGGTTTTTAGTTTGATGCACGGTACCTTCCAGTACTTGGACCGCGAAGTTTTTAGTTTGACGCGTGGTACCTTACAGTACTTGAACTTTGAGGTTTTTAGTCTGACGTGTGGTATCTTGTGATACAGTCGAATCTTTGCGTTCCTGTAGGGAAGCGCGTGTGTAGCAATTGTATTTGCTGTAGCTATAGCAATAGCTGCTGAAGACGAATGATGTAGCTGGGGTTTTGTTAGACTAAAATTATTTTGATGTGAAACTTATTTTGTTCTTTAAAGATAATCAATGGCACTTGAGCTCGGAAGTTTTAGTTTCATGCGTGATATGGTAACACAGCTGCTACTGTAACTGAGGTAGTTTATACTCTGTGTTTCACGTTGTGGTACAATTGGATCTTATAGCTAAGACCATAGTCAGGTTTAGCCGAGCGGAAACTGTGCTGTGTTTTCATGTTTTTCATATTAACACACGAGGACGTGTGTCATCGCAGGATGACCGTGTCGTTGACAGCCATATTTAGATAGTCTGTGGTAGTGGTTGGTTGTCTATTAATTTAATGAAATGGCGACTCAGTGACATTAGAGAGTAAATGTCACGTTAGCTAGCTGTCAGAAGCGATCTGTTATGTTTACAAGCTGTCTTAGTGGCGAGGTATATAGTCGGTGGCGTTATGGCAAGCTGAGCGGACCTCTCCTACAACTGCTCTTAGCTCTCGGTTCTCAAGCCGAACAGACCTCTCCTATAGCTGGAGGTATTTGGTAATGTTGTGTTGTCTTGAGTTGGCTCTTTAGTGCAACGGACGTCTCCTGCTGTGCTGGCCGCTATGCTGCGCGGTTAGTCCCACGTGATGGAGTGCTGGGATCCGCTGGGCGAGACGCGCGCACCTCCGGCCGCGAGCTGCGTGTTCGCTGTTCAGTGTGGTTGTGGAAGAGACGAGGCGACGAGGGTGTCGCTGCTAAGAAAACTATACTCTTCGCCTGCTTATACATATCTAACACATTTACATGCACACACGACACACACACACACACAAACAAACATACACACACATACACACACACACACACACACACCCACACACACATCCACAAACACACACACACACACACACACACACACACACACACACACACACACACACACACACACACACACACACACACACACACATACACACACACACTTGGCTAGCCATAGCCAAGTGTATGGTGCCGCCGAAGGGAGAGTGGTGTCCCGACACTTGCGCTGCATTCTTTGAGCGTGAGTATTACTTTCATGTAGAGGACGGACTGCGGGACGATCCTTTTGGCAACAGACTGCGGGATGTTTGCCCTACATGAACATTTGGTGAGATGAACTGCGGGGCATCTCAAGGACGGACTGCGGGACGATCCTAGTGGCAGCAGACTGCGGGATGCTTGCCTTACATGTTTACTGATAATGTTATGTGAGATGAACTGCGGGGCATCTTAAGGACGGACTGCGGGACGATCCTAGTGGCAGCAGACTGCGGGATGCTTGCCTTACATGTTTACTGATAATGTTATGTGAGATGAACTGCGGGGCATCTTAAGGACGGACTGCGGGACGATCCTAGTGGCAGCAGACTGCGGGATGCTTGCCTTACATGTTTACTGATAATGTTATGTGAGATGAACTGCGGGGCATCTTAAGGACGGACTGCGGGACGATCCTAGTGGCAGCAGACTGCGGGATGCTTGCCTTACATGTTTACTGATAATGTTATGTGAGATGAACTGCGGGGCATCTCAAGGACGGACTGCGGGACGATCCTAGTGGCAGCAGACTGCGGGATGCTTGCCTTACATGTTTACTGATAATGTTGTGTCATGTGTGTGATAAACTAAAAATGGTGAAAGTATGAAGACGGTCTGCGTCAAGTGTCTGTGTTTCAGATCATGCTACCGGTGGTGGACGGACTGCGGGACGTTCCTATGGCAAACAGACTGCGGGATGTTTGCCCTACATGATGTGTGATGATGAATGTCACTTAGTAGACGAACTGCGGGACGCTCTACGAAGTGAGTGGTGGACGGACTGCGGGACGTTCCACGTCGGGTTGCCAGCCTCAAGGGAGGACGGACTGCGGGACGCTCCTATGGCAGACAGACTGCGGGATGTTTGCCCTACATGTTTACTGATAATGTTATGTGAGATGAACTGCGGGGCATCTTAAGGACGGACTGCGGGACGATCCTAGTGGCAGCAGACTGCGGGATGCTTGCCTTACATGTTTACTGATAATGTTATGTGAGATGAACTGCGGGGCATCTTAAGGACGGACTGCGGGACGATCCTAGTGGCAGCAGACTGCGGGATGCTTGCCTTACATGTTTACTGATAATGTTATGTGAGATGAACTGCGGGGCATCTCAAGGACGGACTGCGGGACGATCCTAGTGGCAGCAGACTGCGGGATGCTTGCCTTACATGTTTACTGATAATGTTGTGTCATGTGTGTGATAAACTAAAAATGGTGAAAGTATGAAGACGGTCTGCGTCAAGTGTCTGTGTTTCAGATCATGCTACCGGTGGTGGACGGACTGCGGGACGTTCCTATGGCAAACAGACTGCGGGATGTTTGCCCTACATGATGTGTGATGATGAATGTCACTTAGTAGACGAACTGCGGGACGCTCTACGAAGTGAGTGGTGGACGGACTGCGGGACGTTCCACGTCGGGTTGCCAGCCTCAAGGGAGGACGGACTGCGGGACGCTCCTATGGCAGACAGACTGCGGGATGTTTGCCCTACATGATGTGTGAAGATGAATGATTGATGTGAGGACCTGTGCAAGTGATGAAGTATGTGCAAAAATCTATGAAAAGTTAAGATTATGTCCTAGCGTTTCATGGAATCAACCTATCGGGTGTGTTTGTTTAAGTGAAAGAGGAGCATGAAACATTGTCTAGACCAAGACAGTGCTGAAGCATCAACGTCATGTCGCGGTGACGTCACGGCGCCCCCTTCGCGTCGTGGAGATGTCACGCCGCGCCGTGCCAGCGACGTCGCGGTGCCCTGTGAAGAGGATGTTGCTGCCGGTGCTGCTCCGTCGGTCTTCGAGTTGGCTGCGAGGACGCCGCCGTGTCAGGAGAGGCCGTGTTAGGGACGTCTCTTTTTCATCACAACGGACCTACCGTCATCTATAAAAGCCGAACGCCTCGATAAGAACGGTCACTTATCTTTCTGCGCTCGAAGCGAACGGACGGCTGCTAGAATCCTTGTCGATCGTTATAAAAGGTCACGTCAGTCATTTTATCGTGATTAGTGTTGGTTTTACAAGTGTGCAATCGTTATTTGAATTATGTGAACTGTGAGTACTTTTCCTTGGTTTAAATGTTTGATTTAATTCATGTAATAAACGGAATTCTTGTTCTAACTTGTTTTTTCTTAAGCAAATTCCATTTCTGATTCTAACACTATTATTAATTATTTTGGAAAAATAATAACCTTTCGTTTGGATTTGTTAACCGACTTCGAAAAAAGAGGAGGAGGTTAAATGTTCGACTGTATATATATTTTTTTAAGTATTTTAACTGATTTCTCCGTCAATTGTGGACCGATTTTGAAAATTATTTTTGTTGTTTGAAAGTGTATCATCTCAAGGTGGTCCCATATACATTTTATGGAAGAACATCTAAAGTTGAAAAAATGGTACCTACTTGAATTTTCATATATCGCGATATTTTCATCGAAGTAGGTTCCCGGTTTTTTTAAAGTATTTTTGCTTTTTGTTGTTAGATTTCCAGACATCCCAGAAATAAAGGAAAAGTGGATAGAAGCGACTCAAAAAGAGAATTGGTTCCATACATCGCAAGTCATCGAATCCATTCAGTAGCTTCGACGTGATGCGTTGCCAAAATACAGACTGACAGACAAAAATAAAAATACAGTTTTGGCTTCAGTATAGATAGGAGTGCCATCCAAAAAAATGAGACCTGGAGTTTTATTATAAGTAGTATTATAGATTAATTTATAAAGTAAGTATGTATTGTCTAGGTTTTCCATATAATAGGTAATTTATTATTAATCGTATATGTCAGGGAATCAAGAATGCGATGCTAACTACCTATTCAATTTTATCGATATTATTCTGTTCAGTAGTAGTCGTACCACATCACTAAATTACGTCATCCAAATGATCGGCCAATTGCAAGCATAGAATATTACCTCGCCTCCTGCCCGCGCCGGTGAGATATGTTTGTATGAGGAATTGTGTTCATGAGCTATCAACAGGCTAAATAATCTGTGATCGATATCGATACAAAACATCTGTCAAAATGAGTTATGGTGACTAACAAGTGACTAGACTCCGCGCCACGAAAAAAATCCCGTAGATGGAGCGCTGTAGTAGCTCAGAAGTATGAGGCCAACGATATTTCCGATTTTCTCTTCCACGTATTTATTCAAAAGCAGAAAGCTTTTGTATATTTAGCTAGTATCAAGTGGTAATCTTAAGATTTAATTATGAATGAAGGAGTAGTGGGCAACTTTAGGTCCTCTTTATTCCGTGGGACTTCTTTCGTGGCGCGGTCTCTAACCGCGAAACTCGGTGCTCATGACGTCATCCAAGTTGGTAACTGAGGTTAGCCAATACGAAACTAGTTGTTTGACAGTTCATCGTTGTACACTCTGCCAAGTGATCATCAGTCATCACCACAGATCACTATGAGTTGTCAACCGAGATACGGAATAGTCTGCTGCAGGGTTATTCCTTCCGTATCTCGGTTTGCAATGAGTTACTAGCATATTGTCATCACATTACAGATGACAGCTAATTCATTTAGTTGCATATATAAAACGATCTTTCTACGGACTTTTTAGTGAAATTACGTTATTCCCAATATTCCTGTTGTTTCTACCATGCCAACTTTAATTAAATGTTAGCCACTGTGTGGTGTGTGAAAGGGACATGGCGACTAAAAACTGAGATTCACGAGACCGTTTTTAATTAAAACTAAATTGAATAAAAAAAGAACGTTATCTAGTTGAGGTAAGGTTCAAAATAGCTTTTCTATTAAGGTGCAGAACCCGGCGCGCCGCTATCTCGTTCGCGCATCTTAACATTTTTGAAGATAAATAATCACTTAATTTAATTATGAAAAATCGCATTCGGTGAAATTGCTGGCAATGACATTACAAAGGTACGACAAAAGTATCATTTTGATCCGATCAAGATTTCATACATGAAAATGGGCAAAACATAAAATCCCATTTTTAGGTTTGAAAACTTGAATGGATCCAAATGAAAATTTTGTATAACCTTTGTAATGTTATTGACAGCAATTTCACCGAATGCGATTTTTCATAATTATAGTAAGTGATTGTTTATATTAAAAAATGTTGAGATGCGCGAGCGAGATAGCGGCGCGCCGAATTCTGCCCCTTAAGGTCGAGTGTACGTTCTAGTTACGTAGTATATAAATTCACGTTATTTATTCTATAGAAAATTCATAATCCTTAGATTTATTATCTGTAAAAAACACTTGGCTGTTTTGATAATAGAAGGACACTGACTTATATTTAAGGACTAGAAATACCTACCAAAAAAAGGTGAATACCTAAAACTCATATTCATGAATAAAATGGCTACCATTGCTAGGGTTGTGCCAATCAAGATACATAGGTGTTACCTTAACGAGTATCGATATTAGATACGAGCCTGAAAGATATTTGTTTCACAGGAATCACATCTAATCGGAAAAACTTACTGTAGAAAACAGAAACGATATAGCTGTGAAAACGTATTCCTCCCACTCATAACATCGCCAGGTCTGAACCCATATTATGCTCTAAATCCTACTTTCAATCACATTTGGATTATAATTCAAGTATTTTAATCAATAAATCGTTTTGGTTATAGCTGCAGCTAATATGGAACTAAAAGTCCCGCCAAAATCGGTCCAGCCGTTTCGGAGATTACCTGGAACAAACAGACAGACAGGCAGACAAAAATTTTAAAAATGGTTGTTCTTTTATATGTTTCGTATATACTTTCATATGAATTTAGTAAAAAGCTGTTAGTTTGATATTAAAAACAGACACTTCAATTTCATTTATTTGTATAGATACAACCCTGTGGGACAGTATCTCGATGCTGTGAACCACGGGCTGGACATAGTCACTCGGACCGATTAGAACACGCAGAATTATTTATATTAACGTCGCAAATTGTATCGCTATCGTTTCAGCGGAGGAACTAATTTCGGAAACTATTACGACAACGGTACAATCTACTCCACTACTTTTTGCCCAACAAAATGGCTGATATGGCACTTACTTACAACTGTCACTACGCATAGAAAAGAATAACACGGCACCTGGAGTTTTGGCGGGAATGCGAAAATGTGCTGTTGTTGATTTTGTGTTATTTACTAAAACCTGTGTTTTATCGAGTGTTAATCTGTAATAATGGTGGATTATTAACCATTAAGTGTTCGTAAACGTGCATGAGCGAAAGGCAAATAGTACAAAGACGAAAAACGTGTATTTTCGTATTCTATCCAAAACTCCATAGAAGCTTCAGTAAAGTATCCACCGCTTTACTGAAGCATTACTTCGACTTGACCGCGCCTCGACTAAACTTTAACGTGACTTTGACGACATTCATGCACAAAAACTAGAGATTTATTATATATTATTATTCATATAACTCGACACTGGCTAAATACGCTAATAACGTGAAGCCAAAAAAAAAAACAAAAAAAAAAACAAGGCACCTCTATGTATTTCTTACCTCCATCAGTAGTCTGTGCCTCCATGTAGCATGGACTAAAAAGTAAAAGTGCTCTATGGCCAGTCCCCAGGCTAAAAATATTCCTGTCTATATTCTCTCTCTCTTTTACTCTCTGAGCGTTCAGTCAGACATCAGACAGAGATAACTAACGTCTGACTCCTAGACAGAGAAGGTAATAGACGACTAGATAGCTTGCATCTCATTCATACAAGAAAGAGAACCACTTATGCATACTTCATGTAAAGAAAAGAGATAGAACGATATGACTTTTTGTTTCATGTCGCGTGCCGGTTTTTCCAAGGTCATTCACACTATTGTGCGAAACAAACATTGACAGTTCGCCCTATATTCTGGAGTTCGCCGCAGTTTTGACGCTTTTATTAATAGAAACCAGACTGTGAACACGTTTTATTACTTCCAAATTGTGAATAACAATTTCCCTAACAAATTTACTATGAGAAAATGGTTCGGTGCAGTGTGGTAGGATGCAAAAGTGACAGTGAACAAAAACTTCCCGATTTGTCTTTTCTCTCGTAAGTACAGTACTTTTGGATCATATTTAGGCTTCAAAATTGATTGCTAAACATATAAACACTCTAGACAACAACATTTAGAATAGAACTATGTTCATTAATATGCAATAAAGTTGAATTCAATCAATGTTAGAATCCTTCAACCAAAAAATATCTCAGTTTGGTGTTGCCTTCATTCGAAATTATTTTTCCCCAAACCACGTATTTTTATGTCATATAAATATATAAACACTATACAAATACTACTACACAAATAAATAAAATTGAACTGATTAGACTATACAAATAAATAAAATTGAAGTGTCTGTTTGTAATATCAAAATAACAGTTTTTTACCAAATGCATATGAAAGTACCTATATACGGTACATATAACAAAACAACCATTTATAAAATTTTTGTCTGTCTGTCTGTTTGTTCCGGTTAATCATCGAAACGGCTGGGCCGATTTTGACGGGACTTTCACTGGCAGATACCTGATGTTACAAGGAGTAACTTTTATTTTAGAAAAAGAATTAGGGTTCCGCGCAGAAAAATAAAAACCATGAAATCCAATATCTCCGCGCGAGTGAAACCGCCAACCTTATGGTAAAAAGTAGCCAGTAGAAAAGTGTGAAAATGTGACTTTGAATGAAAGATGCAATACAGAAATGAACTAATAATGAACCGTCTGATTGCAGTGCTGTAATATAATTGTTGTCACCAATTCCCTTGAAGTAGCTGAATGATTTGAATGATATTTGCATTAAGTTCTATAACCACGAAAGCAAACTTTAGATCGCAAAAAATCCAGTTCCTATAGGGTAACGCGTAGGCTAGTTAATTACAAAACAGGGGACCTATTTTTGAATGTCACGAATGATTTCGAAATCACCGATGACAAAATTCTCAGCGATGACTTTGAAATTACTAATTTGCAAAAGTAGTATTTTTTAAAGTCATACCCTGTATACCAATCATACAACTATTTCTCAGCTTTGATCACAGATAAACTTGTGACTGTATTCTATTTATTTTTATTTTTTAAGTTGTAAATTGTGCTCACGTCAAAATTGGCACTAAATATTCATATCTATGATATCGTTTACGAGTGGGGGTACCCATTCGTAAACGATATCATAGGTATGATAATTTTAGTCACCCGCTGAGATTGAAAAATACGACTTTTTGTAAATCGGTGACTATCGGTCATATCGCTGATATTTAGTCACTCGGTGACATTCAAAAATTGCACCCCTGATCTCTAGATAAATTATGGAGTAAATCTGGCATTGCTAAAAACCAGGGTAAACGTTTTGATATGGCAACACCACCCAATATCGTTCTATCTCACATGCGGCACGGAAACCAGTCGTCTATAGATAGTCCGTCTACGGTCTGACTGATGTTATCATGTCTGTGGGATAGGAGCAGCGTGGCGGGCAAAGATACAAACACCAAAGATAATATAAATTATAACTCTACGCTACAAACACTAGCATACATATATAGTAATCTGTGAACACTAGACACTACGTAGTTGTCAGTAGTGGTTGCTTTTGGTGGCGGCGGCATATTGCGAAATAATTTGCCATTATATATTTCTTTGAAATGGCTCTACTGCAAAATAATAATCAATGGTGCACGCATTAAATTTAAAAAGGTTAAAAGCTGTAGGGAATTGTGTGACTTGGTTGTTTTGGGAAAGTGAAGTGTGCGGTAAGTGACATGTGTTACATTACGAATTCATCATACGATTTTATCAAGTGCTTATATACATTAAATATTCGACATTATCTGATGCGTATTGTTTTGTTCGCAGTTCATGAGTAGTACAGAACAAAATGGCCGCCTGGTTTCGGCGGAACAAGCACTACAGGCAGCGCCACCGACAGATCCGCGAACTAGAAATGTACCGCCGCCACCGCCTGTACCCGATTCTAAAAGAATATGTCGAGATTTCGTCTGGGGCATTTGCGTTATGCACACTAACTGCAAGTACCGTCACGAGTTAGAGTTTGAATCTATGAAGTCTATTTTGAAGTTTTGTCACGACTTTCAAAATAGAACTGGATGTGCAAGACCAGATTGTACGTATCTACATACTAGTCGAGAAGAAGAAAATGCATTTCTCGCTAATGGACAAATTCCTCGTGTTCTGGCAGAGAGATATGCTTCAATAGGAATGCCATTAGGTCAAGCACTGGAGCCAGCCCCGAACATGGCATATGATTACATGCCACAGCCGCAGTCTCAACCACAGCAGCCTCCTCCTCCGCCACTTCCAAGCACTAGTGGCCTACCGCAACCCCCTTTGCCCGGGTCCATAACGGCACAAATGAGTGGTGGACATAACATGTCGGATTCATCATCAAATATTTCTGGAGGTCTGCCTTCTCATAATTCTAGTCAAATATCTGTGCAGATGCCAGACAACATATCTGATGCAGTAACAAACCATATGCCTGTGCATATTTCTGCACCAATGCACGGAGGTATAACTTCGCAGATGCCTGGATCCATGTCTTCTCAGATGCCTGGACCCATGTCTTCTCAGATGTCTGGGCCCATGTCTTCTCAGATGCCTGGGCCTATGTCTTCTCAGATGCCTGGGCCCATGTCTTCTCAGATGCCTGGACACATGTCTTCTCAGATGCCTGGGCCTATGTCTTCTCAGATGCCTGGACCCATGTCTTCTCAGATGCCTGGACCCATGTCTTCTCAGATGCCTGGACCCATGTCTTCTCAGATGCCTGGACCCATGTCTTCCCAGATGCCTGGGCCCATGTCTTCTCAGATGCCTGGACCCATGTCTTCCCAGATGGCTGGATCCATGTCTTCTCAGATGCCTGGACCTGGACCTATACATCCATCAATGCCATCATCCATGTCGCAGATGACCGTGTGTGGTATGATGCCCGGTCCCATGATTATGGAACAAACTGTGACACAAGCTGCAATGCCAATGTCTATGCAGGCAGCAATACCTTCACTTGGGCAACCACCCTTGCCAACGTTACCTCCGCCGCCACCGCCTCCACCACCCACTATCTCCCCAACGCCTGCTCGGATGACCGGACCTGTATATACAGGTAACTGATTATATTCATTAATATTAAATTGCATGTACAATAAACAATTAAACACTTCACAATTCTTTGAAATAGACGAGTGACAAAGCGAGCACTCATGAAAGTTAAAATAAATGACTAAGTGCTCTTTCCAAATTGGTATAGACTGATCAAGGAGAAAGTCAAGAAACTCAATGGCATTATTTTTAAAAATAGGTTTGACAATGATTCTAAGCTAACAATCATGTTTAAAATTTAAGTCTAAAGTATTACAGTAGTCTCCAGGAGACTCCTCAGCTGTTTGCCTCCATGCATCTTTGTCATCTACATAATTCTAAACTTTATAATGTGCTTTTTAAATTAATACATTCTTTACAAAGCATTTACAGTCCTACCACAAAAAAATAAAATACACTCTAAACCTATGTTAAACAGCATTTAACTCCTAAGCATGTCTTAGTAGCATGTTTAAATATGAGCTACACAAATATTGATTTAAGTTAGTGTCGAAGTACATTCTTTTGTGACTTTTCCAATCATTTTAGACATTTATCTTTAGAGACTGTCTAGCAAAACAAGCATATAAAAGTATTTTTGTGGTAACACTGTATAATTTTCCTTATGATAATTCATTTACTATTTTAGCAATTTTATTGTAGTATCTGACACCTTTGGCCAGGAACGATTTATTAGTTTTACTTAATCTGAATCTGGGTACTGCAATTTTATGTTTATTTCTAGTATTTAAATCATGTACATCACTTTCTAAATGAAATTTACTAATATTTTTTCATACATACATACATACATTAGATTAGATTCATACATTAGATTAGATCATACATTAGATTTTCCAGAATATATGGTGGTGCAAACCACCATATATTCTGGAAAATCTAATGTTTAGGATGCCTATTTCCTTAAAAAAGTATCTTAAAGAGTCACATGGGCCCACATACTAGATAGGGCATACTGCTCTCTTTTGCTATATGAAAATGGTATCTATGTCAGCAGCAGATCCCCAAAGGCTCAAGCAATGAGTTCCACTCTTATCTAGCTGTCTGCATGGTGAAGTTTGAAGCAAATGCTTAGTATGGATAGGAGGAATGTCAACCATAAGCGGATCGCGATTTTTGTCTGTTCATTTCAATACATTTGTTTTGGATGTGTTCCATGTCAGACCTGTTGTCCCACTCTTCATTGCTTCTTGTAAGTCTCAGAAGCTTCCTAATAAGGCTAAGATTTAGAGACGATTCTAAGCGTAGACTTTGGCTTCCATATGTCAAAACTGTATAGAATTTTGATGTATGGAAGTGTGAGTCCACGCTTAGATTCATCTCTGAATCTCAGCCTAAGGCTTGTGTCAAACTTTGTTGAAGGGTAAAACCCTATGAATGTCAACATAAACCAAATTTGATTTGAAAACTTAGGCCAATGCTTAAGGAAATAACAACATATGTCATATAATTCTCGTTTATCTATTTCAGTGGCTACAACTACACCACAAAATCTACCTCTTATATACCCCTGTCCTCAGCTCCAACAACCGCAACATGCGATTTCATACCCAGTTGTGTAAGTATAAAAAATATTTTTTTTCTTGTTGAAGTACTACAAAATTGATAATATATTTAAGACCATTGAATTTTTCCAAAGATTTATAATATATTATAAAATATGTATATAAAACATTTTTTTTGCACTTGCTGTAATCGTCTTTCTAGCGGCCAGTTCATGCAAGAACTCATCCACAAAATGAAGAGTTTTGTTAAGTTGAAAAGTATGTTGGAGTATTATTTTCTATGATAAAAAAATGTATGGGAAAAGTTTTTTAGGTAAAAAAAATATTTAAAACTTAAGTTTAGTTATATTGTTAAATAGGTAAAAAGCTGGCGATGTATATTATATTGTAACTTCCTGAAAAATTTGTAAGTTAAATTATATGTAAGTAAACTGCTCATTTTAAAACAGCTGAAAAATTGCCTTGTATTGTCTTCCGGGTGCTTCATTGGGTCTTGGCAAGATGTTTGTGGACACTTGGGGATAAATATTACATGGAATTCCCATGTCATAAACTACATATTAAATAATACACTTAAACCGTTACGAGATTAAAATTTAATCAGTTTCGATTTTTTTAAAGATTATTTTTTGTAGATACTTTTGATAACACCAAGTATCTTAAGGTAGGCAGAGAGAGGAATGTGTCTTTTATCTGTTCTTGGGTACTTGGGTTATTTGTTTCTTTCCTAGAAAAACATGATTCAGTCCTTTTTTTGGGTGCTTATTTTAACCCTAAGTGCACCCAAGGCCATGTGCGAAAATGGGTCCCTCGCGACCGCTGCTAGTGGTCGTCTACCTGATGCTCGAAGCGGGTGTCTACTGGCGGGCATTGGGTAGCGAGAGCAAAACTGACGAAACTGCTACACTCTCACTTTTACAGTTTAGTGTACAGTTTACAATTTTATCTATTGATATTTTGATTCGATTGCAGTTCAACTGTACGACCTGTTTGTTCTACACACCTAACGATTTATCTGTACAATCCGACTTTACAGTTAAATAGCACAGTTAAAACTGAAGGCTTGTAGCGGCCTTGATAACGACATCATAGTTTTATTTGTGCTGTGCTCGATACATTTACGGCGACCACTTTCCAACCCAAACCATTTTTAAACGGTATTATTTAACTAAATTATCATTATCTATTATCTATCTTAATTATTTTCATTGTTTCGTCAGATTTTTTTACCACTTATTCGTCTGTTTCAGGCCTATTCTTATGAAACTGCTATCTATCCATGACACTACATTTGTTTGGTTTTTAACCGATTTATATATATCATATGTTGGAATGTATAATATTTATTTATGTATGCCAGTGTTCACCCACCGATTTCTCCGTCAGTTGTGGATTGATTTTGATTTTGATTTTTTCGGTTGAGAAACTCTCGAGGTGGTCCCATATTAATTTAATGTAAAAACGTCTAAAGGTGAAAAAGTGGAGTTGAATTTTCATTTATCGCGATATTTTCATAGAAGTCTGTTCCCTTTTTTTAGAAGCAATGCTACTTTTGGTTCATCATCGTATGTACCAAAAAACAGTTTCATTTGATTTTTAAGTGTCTTTTTCATCCCCTTTCGGTATCACTGCAAAGGTCGCTTGTGCACCACATTCCAACCAGATAGTATGTGGCGAGGCTAACACGCTAAGAATCTTATCAGTTTATACTCGCAAGATTCTTACACAATAATTGTCTAGAAAAAATGTGACAGTGCAAGATCTCTGCTGCACACTGTACTGTACGTATTATATAAATTAGTACCGGTAACGTAGAACGCAGTTTATAGTGATTGTGTTCATCCTAATTATCAGCCTCCTACGGCCTCTTATAAGCCATCCAATTCGCCGGCCCAGTGCTGCTTCGAAGTCACTAATCCTCGAATTTTTGTGGTTCTTCAATATGCGAGTTTCTTCACGATGTTGTCCTTCATCGTTTTAGAGCGAGTGTAGTAAATCCGCGCATAATTTGATTTAAGTCATCGGGGCTCGGCCACACTCGCTCTGATTGTGTTACTTGTTGATTATTTTCTTTATTTTGTATCATACTCTTGAGATTCATAGAATTACACCGTCAGCTTTGTTTCCTTAAATTATTTGGTCTTACTTGAATTTCCATTCTCTTTTATTTTAGGTTTGACCCCAGCCGACCACCTCCCCCAATAAGTATCGGACCGTCCAATAGTACTCCGCAAGGTCGCGCTCAAAAAAGATCAGCAAGTGATTCTCTAGACGGTAAGTTTCATACTAATCTCTACAACATAAGAAAGATTCTCTCACTTGAATTAGCATACAAAGCAATAAATGTGCTCGCGCTAATAGAAAAGAATTCATAAAGACTGAACTAAAATAAATTCACATTACAAAACAAAAAGTTAAGTTATGAAAAGCATATAATTTAGCATGAGCGAATGGTTAAAAAAGACAACTCAAAATATAATTTGTATCTGACTAGAGTCAATTAAAGTGTGCATTGAACAAAATTCTATCATTAACATTGGATATGTCTGGTATTGATAAATTGAGACCTAATATTTACATCTGGCGACCTAGTTAGTTATTGCAAATTCTAAGAATATGTTTATTTTTAATTCCAGGCCTTATGTTTTGCTTTATTCTTTAAAGCGCCACTTACTATACATCTGTGCTGAGTGTCCACATATCTTGAAAAATCTTTACTACATATTAATTGTTACCATATTATTATGTCATATGAATCTGAACTGACAAATGTCTCTCTAGCATACAAATATTGCAGAGTTAACTTGATATATTGCAACTAATCTAGTCTTAAATCAAAACAGTAACTATAATGTTGGGCTTATAAAAAATTGAAGTGCTCCAACCAATCCGTTGCAGTTGACTTGAAATGCTGGCGGTAACAGTTTGTATATTGGTATTCAAAATGTATAAAGTTTTGACATTAGAACACCAAGAGAATAATATTTACTTGGATTATTATGTCATCAATGATGTCATAAATTATAATTAGATTAAGAATTCCTATGAATACATACGACAGTATTCTGAGGCTGTTTTACACTCATTAATGTAACTAACACGTACAACTGATTACTAAGAGACATGTGTTAACAAGTTAGGTAGTGCAATAAGTATTTGTATTATTTTTGTTAAGCCTGTTTATCTTTTGGTGGACAAGCACTTGAAAGTATCGTTTATGTGGTAATCAAACATGTAATCACTCAATCTTACATTACAACTGTGGGGCAGCTGGCTTAGAATTTAGTAATGCACCTTGTTTCCCCAAACATATCGCCGGAACACAAATAACTGTTATAGGCTAATAGAATATCATTTTATCAATACCAGTCTCCATCTGACATTGAGAAATATGCATTTTGGAAGTTGTCAGCTGTTCGTCACATATAGGACTCTAATGGTAAATATCTTAAATGCATAGATTTATAGTTGATTTAGCAACATCTTATATCTTTTTTCTTTAATTTGGATGTTACCTATACCCATTTTTTTATAAGATTTACTATAAATTTCAACTATGATATGATTTCTTAAATGTGATTCTCTATATCTGATTTATTCATTACTTTCTTTTTAATATATTTAAATAAAACTTTTTGTGTATATAAGGTGTTTCTTTTTTGGCCCTGTGATCTGCTTCCAGTTGGTTATTATATCTGGTCATTAAATTGGTATCCCGTGGTTGTGAAATTATCACAGTCTACCTATTACTGTAAAGCGATTCTACTAGATAGGGCCACGGCTTTAAACCAGAAAGAAAAATTACAAAATTTTTCATCTGCCTTACGGGCTACCTCAGCTCAGCACGCAGAGCTAAAAGACGTGTTGTACGTTTGTTTGTTTTTTTAGTAAACAATTATGTTTCTTTCGCATCTTACTATATTTATTTACCATTGGGGAGCCTAAATTTTTAATATGACTTGTGTATAACTATGCAACGACTTCTGTGCTTCATATATTCTTATACATTACTCAAACTATAGTATTCACAATTCCGGGACAGACATTGACGGGAAACATTCCGTGTAACTTTAAACCAAAGTAGAAACGGTAATTTTAAATTTGCTTAATTCACGATATTTGTATCTTAGTTATCAAAACAAAAATTAGGAGAATATATAACCTGTAAAATGTTATCATGCGGTAGTGATCTAATTAGCTGGAGGCACTAACGCCAATTAAAAATCTGTTGCACGGAAGTCGTACTTGCTGCATCGTTATTTATGTTTAATTTAAATTAAGTATCTGCTAATGTGTTTTGCTTTGCGACCATTGATTTTGTTCTCAGCGGGGACAAGCAAAGTGAGGAAAATCGACGGCTCCAATGACAGCTCCTGTGAAACCTGTGTCCAGCGCGAACTCAGGTTTGAAACTAAAAGATTCATCTTTTTAATTGTTCGGCATGTTATTTTATTAAATGAAACGCCAAGTGAGCTCCGTCGAAGCGCGCGCTACAGCCTGCCTTCCCTCCCGAGGATGGACGAGTGGCAGCAAGCGATAGTATGAAGCATAGCGCGTTTCTACGTGGATTTTATAAATATTCTGTTTTCAGCGAATTTATGCGTTCAAAACTTTTGGAATGGCTATTACATCTGCTTGTTACTGCCCTTCAAAGAGAAACGTAGCTTATACCCTATTTTTATAAACTTTATATAAACATTTAAATATACATATTTATATATACAATTAAACAAGTTGCGTTAGTATAGTAATGATTTGTGCGACAAAATGCAGTCTCACTACCGCCGGTGCTAAGATTGTCTACCGACGCTGTGCGTAAACAAAGAACACCGGAACTAATCATTACCATGCTAAACATAAAATATATTAGCTGCTTATGATATAATATTATGTATGATATACGCCTATTATTTATGTATTGATATTATTTCGAAATTAGATTCCTGATATTTGGTGTGAAATTCGTTTTGCAATTAAAATCAACATAGCGAAACGAGAAAAGTGAGGTGCGGCGACCTGCGCTGCGAGTATATACTGACACATGCGCTGCCCGGATCTCTACCACGTATTTAATCCGAATATACGTAAAATGAACCTCTCTTGGTGTAACAGTAATGTGCTGCGCAACGGTAAACCTACACTGTACAAATATATTATTTGTAGCTTGTAGTTTGGAACCTAATTGGCTGTTTATCTTATAGATGCGAACTGTACCAGCAGCAAATTGAGAAGCTCCAGCGTGAAGAGGATATTAATCGGCTCCTGCAAAAGAAGAAGAGTGAGGAGTTTGACCAGGCCCAATTGTTATTGCAGTCGCTGATTTCATCAACTCCCGATAGATTTAGAGCAATCCACGAATACCTTGATTCTAATGTGAGTAATTTTTTATAATCTTTTACGTTCTTTTTTTTATGTTATTAGGTAACGAGACGAGCTGGTCGTTTGTCTGATGGTAAGCATAACGCCGGCCCATAACGATTGCAGTACCACCCAGAACTTTGAAACACAAAGGCCTGCGCGGAACTACATTGCGCTCGTTACCCTGAGACATTAGGTATTAAGTCTCACAAGCCCAGTAATTTCACTGGATACTCTGCTCATCAAACCGGAACACAGTAATGCTTGCACACTACTGCTTGGCGGCAGACTTCACGAGCAAAGCGGTGGTAACAACCCAGACGGACACTCGCAGAAGAGTTAGTCCTCCCACTAACAACAACAACAACGTGTGTTTAGAGACTGAAAGAGTTGACACGCGGTCACGGCTTTGGTTTTAACGACATGTGGTGGGACGCGGTAGATCTAGGGAATTCCATGCCACGTGCCCTAATGCCTGTCTGCACTAAAGTTTTATAGCGCCCAAGTCGACATTTATCTTTCTAGGAGTTACTTAGGAATGCAAACTTTATGAAACCTATTTTCCTATAACGCTAAGCAGGCGCTTATATAAAGTGTCGACAGAGTCAAACAAAACGATCATGTCAATTAATTAAAATTTGCGCATGCGCAATTCGACTTTCAGTGTCAAAGCCAACTAAACCTCAGAGTAATACATAGAAATGTATCAAACATTCGTTCATGTCATTCCCTTACTTACGAAACGTCACTTGTAGGAGTATCGTAACGTAAACTAGTTGGAGCAGATGAAGTTCGTGTTTAAGCCAAGACTTAGTTTAAAAGTTGCCTACATAAGTTTTAGCTTAGTGCAGACAGGCATCAGCGGCGCGAGTACGGATCTTTTCGATAAATAAAATTCGATAAAATTGACAGTTATAATCGATAAAGTGGGTTTAATTCGATAAAATTGACAGTTAAAATCGATAAAGCGGGTTTTGTCGATTTTAACTGTCCATTTTATCGAATTATATTTATCGAAAAGACCCGTACTCGCGCCGCAGTACCGTTACCGGCGTCGACAAAGACGGACGTATTCTGATAATATGGCGTTATCTAGTTATATAAGTATCACTTTTAAATTTTAAATTAGTTCGGTTATTACATTTATTAGTACGGTGATCGAATATGTTGGTACGAATAATGGCTAGAAGTTTAACGTTTATATCTAATAGTAGATACACAACTTATGTCGGAGTTCACCAAATGTGAAATGAACTACGTTCGCGTGACCGGCAGTTCAATTACCAAATGTAATTTTTAAACTGAAATTCAAATATTTACTCTTCACCGCGCAAATTCGATCCAAGATTTTCGACACCGAAAATCGAAACTGGCGGCGGCGGTTCACGAACCATTCAGAGCTGGCTTTGACAATAGATGTCAAAACGCTCGTTTAAATTATTACGAAGTTTAAGCTGTTTGAAAACCTCAGTTCTTGAGTTAACCCTAACTGAATAGTTGAACTTCGTTTCAAAATAGCTGTTGACATTCTACCTTATTCGACTAGTATTAAATTCCAAAATCAAATCGATTAAAAGATTTAAACTAAACTGAAACACAGTTTGCCCATTGAGCCCTTAATTTTGCTCTATAGAATCGCAGCCACATGCCGAGTGCAACGCTACAGGTAAGTCATCGCTATTATTGGTGGGACGAGGGTCAGATGACGTTGTATCTAATTTTTCTGATTAAAACTATATAAATTAACATCCCCATCTATCTTTTTTTTTATGTTATTTGGTAACGAGACGAGCTGGTCGTTTGCCTGATGGTAAGCATAACGCCGGCCCATAACATTTGCAGTGCCACCCAGAACTTTGAAACACAAAGGCCTACGCGGCACTGCAGTGCGCTCGTTACCCTGAGACATTAGGTATTAAGTCTCATAAGCCCAGTAATTTCACTGGATACTCTGCCCATCAAACCGGAACACAGTAATGCTTGCACACTACTGGTTGGCGGCAGACTTCACGAGCAAAGCGGTGGTAACAACCCAGACGGATCTATATAAACTTCTATACAATACAAATAAATATAATTGAAATGTGTGTGTCTAATCACAACATAACAGCTTTTTTACTAATTATAAAAAATTTATAAGTAATTATATTTTCTATAAAAATAAATAAAAGTGAAGTGTCTGTTTGTAATATCAAAATAACAATTTTTCACCAAAAGCGTATGAAAGAATATACGGTACATATAACAAAAGAACCATTTTTAAAAATTTTGTCTATCTTTGTTCCGGATAATCTCCGAAACGGCTGGATCGATTTTGACGGGACTTTCACTGGTAGATAGCTGATGTTACAAGGAGTAACATAGGCTACTTTAATTTAAGAAAAAGGATTAGGTTCCGCGCAAATAAATAAAAACCATGAAATCCAAAATGTCCACGCGGGTGAAAACGCGGGGCAGCAGCTAGTTATAAATATAATTTTATAAAACTACCTACAAACTTTAGGGTAAGCCCACAAACTTTAGTATCCAGGATTATTCACACTTAATGTTTTGTTTCAGAATACCACAACACCTTCAATTTTGAATGACTTGTTTGAAAGCCCTCAACCGACTCATAACTCCGTAAGTTTTTAATATTTTTGAAAAATTTTGTATTTTTTTTACGAATACGTAGTTTATTCGGCCATACTCTGAATACCAAATATTCTGCAAGCCTCCTAGACGAGTAGCTTAATATCCGATAGAAGTATTCAGCCGGCTCGTGGCGCCAGAACTTTTATCGACATGCTTGTTCAAGTGCAGTTAACTACCCCTGCGCCGTTGATGTTATAAGGAGTAACCTTAGCTACGTGGGCGAAGTCGTGGGGCACAGCTAGTTAATAATATAATTAGTAGTAAGCAACTGAGTTTTAAAAGGAAGTAGAAATTTTATTTTTAATAAAGTAGAAATATTCCATTCTGTCCCACTTCCCAGATTCAGTTGTCGTCTCTATCTAGAGTCTAGACCCACACGCCAAATGTGCATATATGTCATACAGGTGAATAGGTACGCAACATTAACAATTATTGATATAAAAATACTTATTAATATGACAAGTACAAATATGATCCGCGTCGCAACGGGGTTTACCTCTTTGTGCCCAACCTATCCCGGCCTAAATCACTGCAGGTGAACATTCGTGCTATGAGAAGGTAGGTTCTTTGAACTTGAGTCATCACCACTGTTTCATATAGCAAAAAGTATGTTGAAACAAACAATGTCAATTTTTGAAAAGAGAGTAAATAGTATAATTACCTGGGTGCATATTGCAAAACACAGAACTTTTTCGATGACTTGATAATTTCCTAACAAAACACACTCGCACGCGGACTTTTCACACTCGCACGCACTGCATATGACGCAGCGCATCGAAGAAAATACGGCACGAGATATACACGCGTCTCAGTCACTCAATAGCGAAAATGACGCCACTGTCCCGTCCCGCCCCGTTACCCTGTTCCGAATAGTAGATATTCGGCCGAAAAGCATAAAAGTAACCGAAAACACGGAACAGTAGCCGAATATTCGTTGCTTAAGCTAATTTTTTTTTTACTTATTAACTAATGACACGTTTTATCATTATTAATTATTATTTGTACGTTTTGTTTCAGGGACATTCTACTGTTCCAAGACAGTTTCTGCTTCAGCTGATGGAATACGTGCTAAACACTCCGAAGAGTCCACCAGAACACCATGTATGTTGGTATATTATTATTACAAAGCAAAAAACCAGTGCCATCTTGAAGCAAGACCATTTTATGTTATCTATAATAATGATAATTTATTTCATAAAATTACAACTAATCATGCTAAAATAATACAAAAACTTAATGTAATAACATAAAAAGATGTAAAATTGATTAAGCTGTCAGCTTATCTATACTAATAATATAAATAAGCAAAGTTTGTGTGATTGTTTGTTTGTTACCGCTAATCTCTGGAACCGCTGGTCCGATTCTAAAAATGTTTTCTCTAATAGGAAACTACATTATCCCTGAGTGCTGTAGGTTACATTTTATTAAAATTACACGCGTGTGAAGGCGCGGGCAGACACTAGTACATCACATAAGCCTATCTGAAAAAAAATTGTTTTCGTTACAGTTTCTCTGAATATATCAATAATTATCCCCTTGCTTTATATGGTAAACGGAACATGATGGTGCAGTGAAAATGTTCACCTGATGGTAGGACTAACTCTTCTGTGTGTGTGCGTCTGGGTGGATACAGCCACTTTGGTCCAGCCAGCCGCTGAGAAGATAAATGTTCCGGTTTGATTAGTAAAGCAGTTTGTGAAATTACTGGGCTAAAAAGGCTCAAAAGATTTAATATCTAATTAATATATCAGGGTAACGAGCGCACTGCAGTACCGCGCTGGCCTTTGTTTCCAAGTTCACTCAGAACTTTGAAACAAAGGCCAGCGCATGGCAATTATTATGGGCCGGCGTTATGCTTACCATCAGGCTAACGACTTGCTCGTAACGATTCGCAAAAGAATGAAAAAACCTTGTAACGGCTGTTCACTAGACCACTGAACTTGTTGTATCGTTGTATCGAGGTGAGACGTCGAATAATGTATCAGATTGTGCCCATATACATAAATAATGGCTACTTTTGTTTGTATTCCAACAGATTCCAGCGCTAGAAACGCTCACAAGGAGAACAAACCCGCAAGCCGATGTGATTGCATCAATAATGGAGCTGATTCGGAGTTGTAAGTAATGTAGATGCTAATGGCAGACTGCTGATGCTACAAGGACTAACTTGGCTACTTTAATTTTAGAAAAAGAATTAAGGTTCCGCGCAAAAAACATAAAACCCATGAAAACCAATATCTACACGCGGGTGAAATCGCGGGCAACAGCTAGTCAAAACATAATAACTGACAAAGACATATAGAGCAGAGAGGTGGTATGACTAACCTCGCCTATCAACCAGCTCATATTATATTCTCTATTCTCTTCAGCTGAAGGAGTAGCGGGCAGCTCACGCGCGTCATCGTCAGTGGAGTCAATTAACACAAACGGGATGAATCGTTTCGCGAACGGTCTGTTGGAAATGTCGTCACCGGGAGGCGCTGCGGCCGCGATGGCGAGATACTCAAACGTGCTCCCGGCGCCGCCGCCGACAAGCGCGCCGCGCTATCCTCCGCCGAGCGTGCAGCAGCCGCGAGCTTTCCCTTCTACGGGAGAGCCGGTGGGCCTGCCGCCCCCCGCCCCGCCCGTGGCCCCCGCACCACCTGCGCCACACCCCTATATGAATATGAATTATTCGCCCGGGATACCACCGCCTCCGAGCATACCTTTCTATCCAGCGTACCCCGGGCCTGCCAACAGTGAGTTGCTAACGTGGATTTATTGTTCTTATTCGACACCGGATCCTATTTTTAATTAGAGTCTTTCTAACTTTTTTCAGTTATTAAATTTTGTTCAGTTTCAATATTAGTTGTATGCGTTGCCCAAATTTTATATGACAAATGCACAGTAATTTTTTTAGGCAAAATCTAAACTAACCAGTGTTCGTTTTTTGAATTCAAGCCGATCTGTAACTTTGTATAGTGTCCACTCTTCCAAGATCTTTGTCCAAGGTGTATTTGATCTAAGAACTTGGATGTATATACCCATATTTGATTAAACTTTGATCAAAGATTACGACAATAGCGGCACATAAGGCCGAAGTTCCCACATGTTTTAAACTACTCAAATAACTGCAAAATATTCTAAGAAATCATGGACAAAGACCTTGGGCGACGTGGAAGTGGCTTCTGTCACAAAACTTTGATCAAATAAGTGACACCGAACCTGGACAAAGATCTTTGATGTGTGGTTTAACCAGCCCAAAATTAAATGTCACTGATTATAATATAGCATGTCCACTGATTATGATACCATTGCCTAAGTCTATCACGTTAGACGTCTAAATAAAAAGAATAGAAGAGTTTGTCACAACAAACCTAAATAAACTTAATTCTAGTTTTACTCTCTCTTAGCAATAAGTCACATGAGAAAGGGATGAATGATGTTTGATAAATTTACAAGCTTACAAGCAAATGTATTAACTATGCAAATCTAAAATATATTCCATCCCTTTCTCATGTTCACATTTAGAAAGAGAGACACTAAAATTAGGTTTAGTTTTGAGACACCTGAATCGACATTGATGCGACGGTTCGATAGGTGTCGTAGGTTTCATCCAACCGACCAATGACCGTTGTCGCTTTCCAATAGATATGTTTGCAGGTTAAATCATGCCGGCCAGGTTTAAAGTTTGCTAATGGTTACAAAGATATATTAAACCGGTGCCTTTCTTTCAGATGTTCCTTATAATAACCCTGTGTCGCCGCAAAACACAAGGCCGTCTACATCGGTGGCGCCACCTGCCGCGGTCAACGGGCAGGCTTACGCGCAGTATCTCGCACGGATGCCGCACCAATACTATCCGCCCTTTCAATAACCCTTGAGGTATGTTGGGCTCGACAAAACCCATGGAGGCTGCAACTACGTGACAATAACGTCGACTGAGATTTAAATATGTTACCAACTCTCGGTTTACAATTTTGACTTATACATTCTTTTAACGCTTATTAGATGTAAAATTTCCGAATTTTTAATTAGTTCTTAAGATTGACTGATTGATTACGGGTTTTTAAGTGTTAACTCAACTTTACTACTATTTTAGCTTTAGGTTAATTTTTTAATGTTGACAACTTTAAATAATTGAACGCAATAATTATTGTATGTGATTTCGTGAATTTTAAAGGCGAAATCCGTAAGACTGATGAAAGGCTGATTTAGAATTTAGATTAATAGACGTATCAGTCATCAATTTTAAAAGTTTTATTAACTGGCTATATTACATGCAAGTTGTAGGATTAGTTTGTGTAATTTTAAGATAATGCTGGTGCTATACGTAAAACGAATTTTAAACGTGACGGCACGGTTTGGTACAAATCGATTTGTGCCAAATCCAGTGTAAACGTCGCTCGCTTACGAACGATATTGAACATTCCAAACAAAATTGAGGACAGAAGTTAATAAAAAAAGTGCTATTAACTTAAATTATTATTTATGTCTCTTAAATATTTCGTGTATGTTTTTGACATAGTGCTTCTGACATACTGTATAACTATGTAAAATGACGGTGAAACATCTAGACAAGTTTTCAGCAACCACATCATAGTATAAATCATACTGCAGTTCGTCATTTAACCGCACTCGTAAAACACTGTCGTCACAGACGATACTACTACGTATTTTTTCTATTTTTAGTTTTGTGCTCGTCGATGTATTGTCGAAGAAAATACTGGTTTAGGATTTAGCTATGAATTTCAGTCTATGAATTTTTCTGGGAGACTATATTATACATTGGGTGCGATTCTAGGGCGCTATTTTAAACTTGATCTAAAGGACTTTTACCAAATTTGTATGGAGCTTGGTACTTTATTCTCAGAAAAAATGAACTAGCCTCAAATTTTTTTCTAGATATGTGCCTGAAATGAACCCAGCAGAACAATAAAATAAATTTTAAGGCCTGCGTTTTTATAAAACTAATTTTAAAAAAAGCATACTAGAAATGCAAAATTAATTAACAGCAACACTGCGTTCCTAAAATATCCATAAAGCAGCAACATTATAAAAGTATGGCGTCATCGCCACGTCATTTTTGACAGTTTTGATAAATAATAAGCTGTGTTGTCATCTGTTCTGTCAAATGTCTTTTTATTGTCTATGCTCTTTATCACATTCAGCCAAAAAGAAGCTGAAAATCCGGTCCGTTTTGAGAAATTGCGTTCCGTTTCACGTTACGTACTAAAAAGAAACTATGTATTTTCAGGAAATCGCAGGCCTAGAAAATTGTGATTTCATATCAGAATATCTAGATTTTGAGACCTCTTTCCAAAAAACCAACTGATAGCCTGGTTCAATTTTAGTACCAAAACGGAACAACTCTTTTTTGTGAACATTGTCCCTTTCACCTGCTAAAAGACAAAGATGGCCTTCTCTAAATTTTTGTATCAAATAGCTTCCCATAATCACACTCTATGTTTAACTTGTTTAATCTTAGTCATGCACTACGAAGGTCCCTACGCATAGTATAAAAAAATCTAGCCTGCCAAAAAAGTAATTAAGTATATTTTATGTTTTAAGTTTAGGTACCTATAATTGCACATTGATCTAAAACAAAGCCAAAGTATTATTAATTTATATACTAGTACTCCATGCTTTTCGTATATAAACAAGTTCAATGTGAAATCCCTTTTTTCTTCGGCATACATAATTTTTAAGTTAAGTATTCTGTGTTATTCTGCATGTGCGATTTGTATGCGATTGTTTGCTTATTTATACTCGGTATAATGTGTATTATCTTAAATATGGCGATATTTATGGGCTGCATCTAGAATTAATATTACATACAGGGATTTTAATTAGAGAGTATCTTAATTAGAAATGATTCCAAAGACAAGTTGAAATGTTTTAAAACCATACCTTCTCTCCTATAGCAATAAAATAGATTTTTCATTAGAAATATAGCTCCTATAGTTATTCCACTCCACCCCCCCCATATCTATTTATTTTTGAAAAAATAGCTCCAATAGTCATTCCAGCCCACGTTTCTATTTATGTTTGGAAATATAGCTCTAATAGTCATTCCACCCCACATATCTATTAATTTTTGGAAATATTGCTCCAATAGTCATTCCAGCCCACATATCTATTTATTTTTCGAAATATAGCTCCAATAGTCATTCCACCTCACATATCTATTTATTTTTGGAAATATAGCTCCAATAGTCATTCCAGCCCACGTATCTATTTATTTTTGGAAATAACGCTTAATAATAAACGCTTACACACACACACTCTCATACCCCTGCACTAGGATTCCCTGTGTCGCAGGTGGCATGGACACACAGATACGCATCACAAATATCCAAGACCCGAGAATAAACTTTATGCTTACACAAAATCTGCCCCAGCCGGGAATCGAACCCGGGACCCCTCGCTTTGCAGGCAGGGTTACTACCAACTTAGCTACGGAGCCGTCTATACCGTATATAAATATAGCTCCAATAGTCATTCCAGCCCACGTATCTATTTATTTTTGGAAATATAGCTCCAATAGTCACTCCACCCCAGGTATCTATTTATTTTTGGAAAAATAGCCCCAATAGTCATTCCACCCCAGGTATCTATTTATTTTTGGAAATATAGCTCCAATAGTCACTCCACCCCAGGTATCTATTTATTTTTGGAAAAATAGACCCAATAGTCATTCCACCCCAGGTATCTATTTATTTTTGGAAATATAGCTCCAATAGTCATTCCACCCCAGGTATCTATTTATTTTTGGAAATATAGCTCCAATAGTCATTCCACCCCAGGTATCTATTTATTTTTGGAAATATAGCTCCAATAATCATTCCAGCCCACGTTTCTATTTATTTTTGCAAATATAGCTCCAATAGTCTAGCCCAATAGTCACTTATACATTTATTTGTATTGGTTACCTGATAGGAGCTATAAAAATAACATTATGCCAAATCTAATAAGCACTCGCTGGTCAGTAGGTATAAAAGACCAATAAAATACAGTCCTGTACCTCTCTCTCTATATCTGATCCCTGAATCTAGTAAATCAATAAGTTTTATGAAGCCTATATTTGACAATCAAACATAAGTATAAATTTAGTAAAACCCATAGGTATATCTAAATAGTGATAATTGGGATGAAATTTATCATGAATACCGGGAGATTTATTTCATTATAATATTCAATACCTCACTTCATAATTGCTTTATATCGCTATTGCGAGGTCAGGACGATATGCGTCATCTTCATTACGATGATGTGATCCGATGCAATCTCAGGGAATAGCTATCTCAATCCGGAAACGGTATTTTGACTTTGTTGTCGCTGCACAAACGATTTATCATTTGCGCTTCAGCCCTCGATGTCCCAACTGTTATAAGACTACTTATACTCATATACCGTCCAATCACAGGGTACTTAATCAAATTAAAATATGTCTTTACCATATAATGAAACTCAGCGTCCCATATACATAGCCATATTTAAAGCCTAATGATATTAAGATTCCGCCTCGAAGTGACTGGATGCCGGTCAATGATCTCTATTTATTATAAATGTACTCGTTACATTATATGGCTGGGGTTATCTATTGTGTTTGTACTGTCAATTTGTGAACAAAATGTCTCCTGTCCTTCGGGCGGACGTGACACATGACACCTATTTTATTCTTGCGCAAGATTATCTTTATAAATATAATATTCGTAAAGGTGAAAATACACGGTTCACTTTTGTCTTTCAATTTGGATGAAGCAACCAAATTGATCCATGTAAACTTATAAGTGAATCATTCAATGTCATTGCAACAACAGCATTCCTTTCATTTCTGCTCCATTCAACCAAAGTGATTCAATTTGGTTGAACCGTGTTTTCACCTTAAGGGAATATTTAGATGAGTGCCTTATTCAACTTTAGTTATATATTTACCTTTACCGCTGGAGCGCACAGTGCCTTAAAAAAGCAAGCTTTATTATAATCAGTCTAAATAGTTATTAACCAAATAACTTAAGTGTTTTGCTCCATAGATATAATATACGAGCCCCGATGCAAAATAGTTCGTCTAGTGTGAAATTTTCTCTAAGATTTTTTCTAACTTCATTATTTTTGTATATCTATATAAAATATTAAGCTGTTCTACTATCACATGTCGCGTTACTTATGCCATTTTTTAATTATGAACCAATAAACTATTTTAGCGTTTTAAATTTATACATATCCTGTTTTAAATTCGAAGAAGTTATAAGCAAAATAGTTCGTCTAATTGTTAATCGATGCATAATAGTTCGTCTACTGGTGAGTTAAATAAGATTATTCCTTCTTTGTACAATTATGTTGTATAATTTAAATTTGTAAAAGTAATTCTGTGTCATTTGTCAAGTGAGACAGTATAAATTCTGAAAATTTCAGTTTTTTTCATTAGTTTTCAAATAACAATGGGTCGTGGCAAACCCGTGTGTGAAGAGCTTCGAAAGCGAATAGTTTGTGGGGTCGATGCTGGCAAATCATGTTACCAAATATCTAAAGACTTGATACTTCCCAGGTCTACAGTCCAATCTATCATTCAGCACTATAAAAAGAATAGAACGACTTCTTGTTTGAAGAAAACTGGTCGACCACGCATCACAAGCGCACTAGAAAACAGAATCCTGAAAAAAATTATCAAAAATAATCGTCGTGCTCGAGCTGGAGAACTCACGGTGCAATGTTAGGACATGATTCACAAAGACGTCTCAGTTGATACTTGCAAAAGAGTCCTAAAAAGAATGGGTTACGGATTTTACACCGCTAAGGAGAAACCACTGTTGACTACTGTACAAAAGAAAAAGAGGTTGAAGTTTGCTCGTGATCATTTAAATTGGACTTCCGATCAGTGGCGTAGTATCATTTGGAATGACAAGTCCAAATTTGAAGAGACAGTCGGCGATGAAAAGAAAAAAGTGATTCGGAACAAAAATGAGGCATTTCATACTGATTGTCTCAAACGCAAAGTGAAGTTTCCGGGGTCTCTTATGATATGGGGCTGCATGTCTGCACAAGGTGTAGGTGGTATGCAGTTTGTGGATGGTTCTATCAATGCTGCAAGGTATCAAACCTTTTGGAAGAGAATTTACTGCCCTCTATTCCGTCACTTAAGCATCAAGATTCCTTCATTTTTCAACAGGATGGTGCTTCCTGCCATCCTGCAAGGACAACAAAGACGTGGCTACTGGCGAAAAGCATCCCTACAATCGAATGATCATCTAACAGCCCGGACTTGTCCCCGATCGAAACCCTATGGAGGAAAATGAAAAAAATTCTCCGTAAAAATCCATCAAGATCGAAGAGCGACTTAAAGGCTAAACTCTTGGCTGTCTGGGAGTCAATTACGCCTGAGGAGTGTGCACTAGTGTGCAGCGTCGGTTGCAACCATGCCTCTTCACATTAAAGCTGTCATTGAGAGCAAAGGCGACACAACTAAGTGATAGACGAACTCTTTTGCGTGAGTGACAAGGGTAGACGAATACTTTTGCGTTATGTTTTTTAGAATATTTTTTAATTTTTTTATGTTATGTAAAGTCATGAAAGAATTTCAGTTATGTTAAAATAAACTTTAAAATGTTCCTCAAATTGTGGTTTACTTTTTATTAAACGTTCTTAATTATTTTACCAATATTTACTTTCTATATTTTACGCTTTGCACTACTTTCCATACTAGACGAACTATTTTGCATCGGGGCTCGTATAGCCCCAGCCTAATGCAATATTAAATGTTAGAATAAAACACTACGCTTTCAAGTTGACGTCAATTTAGTTATTTAGATGAATAACATTCGTGAATTGCAGAAAACTAAAAGCAACATGCCATATTTAACTACGACAAAAATCACGTTAAAAAAATTGTATGTAAATATTTGATTAACTTGGTATTAAAATAAATTTATTGTTTTTTTTTTATCGAATTGTTCGTTTTTTGTTTTTATCCAATTTCTGCGTTTTATCTTAATGGCCTTCTATTAATTAAATTTCAGTTTATTTTTGCATCTGCAATTTTCGAGGGTAAATATTAAACTGTAAATATATGCGCAACATAATTCGATTCGCAGCCGCTTTAGCGTTATAATACTAACAAAAACACTAAACACTTTCAAATTTACAAACAATATGATCTCTACTAGCTTTACATCTTTATTAATATTAATTAATAATAGAAATAACGAAATTGACGTTAATGCTTGCGTACCTTAGTGCAGTCAAACTCATATAAGTTTGCTCCTCTGATGTCAGGCTTTCCTAAAACTCACGCATATACAATCGAGTAAAAAAGTGTTATTGTGTGAAAAAGTATTTCTAGGTTATTGATAATATCGAAAATTAAAATGATTTTGTTACAAAAAATAATGTATTAATTCACTATAAAAGTGAATGGATGATAGTTAGTCAATGTCACTAGAGATTGCAGGACTCCTACAATAAAACTTTCTTTCGCCTCCCATTTTTAGTGTTCTTTCATAAAATTTATATGGCACCACCTCGAAAGTATACCCTTTGAAACAATAAAGATTTTTCAAAATCGATCCACAATTGACGGAGAAATCAGTGAACATGCATAAAAAATATAAATAGTTGAAAATATTATAACATTCTCCTCCTTTTTCGAAGTCGGTTAAAATACACAGATTTACACAAAATCGACAACATAACATTTTTGTGTCCCGTCAAAATTCATTCCGTAATGATTCTTAATTCCATTCGCAGGTTCTTCATGCATTTTTACACGAAATAACTAAAACAAGAAACAAAACGGTTAATTAATAATAGAAAAATGATAGAAACAACTACATACCTAAGTATTTATTTTCACCGTATAACACTTTTGGCATTGGCTGTTTATTATGCTGAACGAGCGAGACGCAAGCATGCATAAAATGTATTCGAGTGACTGAGACAGAGGTTCCGCGCCTCTAGCGTTGCGCAAGCGCGAGAAGCGGGTTACTGAGCAATTGCGCATGCGCAATGCTGATTTGATTCGATTGTTGCCAACTGCGCAGTCATTTACTTCAGAGCGGCAAAGTTATATGTGTTTTACTGCATCTTATAATAATGATCTCAATAATTTCGATAAAAAACCTTCTGTGTTCCGTCGTGAGTAACATTTAACTGTAAGATATATTTATACAATTTGCCAATGGTACCTGATATGTATTATCTTTAAATAATTAAGTCAATAACAGCGATAATTAATAAGTTTACCAGTCTTCCACATTTTGATATAAATTAGAAGTGTATACAAATAAATATTTACTACTTTAGTAGACTGTTGACAATATACCAAAGCTGTCAGATATAATATGCTACACTTTTTGGCCTATTATCCATGTTTTCGTTGTATTTCCTAGTCGTCTTTTCATGTTACCAAGATTGTCGTTATATTTAATAATAAATACAAAATAATAATGTTCCTATAAATAAACAAATAAATGTAATCTAAAGATTATCTTTTATTTATACCTACAGCGTTATAAAGAAACTGCGAATGCGAACAAAGCGAATATGATGAAATTAAATAGGTGTAATTGCCGTCGACTCTGTCATCTTATACCTAAACCTAAATTTAAATTCAATCTCTCATTTAGATTTATTTTAGATGTGTGATATTAATCCACTTGCTTGATTAGTGTAAATTTAACGGCGATAAATTTAGTGGAGTCTAATTTATGAAGGTTGGAAGATGTTTGACAGCTCTAAAACTAAATTTAGATCTGTGGAACGTCTTCCATCTCTTTCCCATGTTATGTATTGGAAAGAGACAGCAAAAGTAAAATTAGGTTTAGGTACCTATGCAACGACAGAATCGACACTATTATTGTGTTTGTAATTGACGGGGTTGCTGTGTTAATAACAACAAAGCAACAGTCACCGTTGCGGTTTGTTTAAGATGTTCTAGTAAACATTTTCCAAATAGTTGTAATTTATAACTCTGGAAATGTCTGGCTTTATGACACATTTGCAATGTGTGCTTCAAATAGGCCTTCTTAGGTAACGGTTTCTAGACATGAAAGCGATTATCAATCAATCATCCCAAACCAAGCCAAGCAAGCACGTATTTCGTGTTTTAAGAAAATTGTCTTAGTAGACAAGAAAGTGAATTCAATTTGGTTTATCATTTTCTATATGTATGAAAAATCGTCATTTGCGGAACATACAAACCTGTTCGAAGATACGTTTTCTTTTTGAATCGCTACAATCACAGAGACGTCTCAAAAACAATAGAACAAAATCTGATAAACAGCGTTCTTATCTTTCAACTTCTCAGTTTTCGTACTACTCACCATATGACGACCTAAAAACCTTTTGAGACCAATTTAACATTTCGTGTGCCGGGGGCGTGGATCCGCGCGACAAACAATAGATTCATTATTGTGTCTGGAATTCCGGCATACGAAAGGTTAAACCCAAGCCGGAGAGTTTGAAAAGTGTCCCTTGTATTGTGTTGCGACCGTTCTACCTTTGATAGTACGACGCCTCTGTGCTGCTGTGTGATCTAAGACTAAACCGAACTCGGTACGACAAATCCAACTTCCTATATTATAACCTCTTTGTTACTTGCTACTGCAATCCTTAATTTATGAAATTCTAACTAATCAAGCGTCCATCAAATAATTACCAAACCATTTCTCACATAAAGTGTCTCGCACGTGATCATCATAATAAATTTATATCATTGCGCATGCCTACGCGAAAAAGTTGTAAAATAAGGCGATTGACGCCAAGCGCGCTTTCCACTGCCATTCCACACAGACTGTTCGACTCGCAGCCGTAGTGGCATTGATGGAATCGATTTAAAGTAGATAAAGTTTATTACGAAACTTCTATAAAAATGTAAGTAAAATAGAAGGAATTACGAATATCAATAAAAAATTGCTGGAAGGGTGATTAAGACTTTTGCCCAACAGTGGAACACAATAGATTAATAAAAAAAGAGAAAACAGCGCTAGCGTCTTCTTGACCCAACGAAATTATAATTATAACGGTATAATAAGGAAGTGGGCAAAGTGATAGGGCTGCGCGCTTCTGCCAAATTGACGACTGACCTAATACATTTGCAGCAAGCGAAGGTAAACACTTTAAATTATTACTAAATTGTTGCCTGGCTTTCTGAATTATTGCGCGATTGAATAACACATTCTACGGACGTATGAATAAAGTGTTTTTTTATTTCTGTTTCCAGTTCACCGGCTCCCGAGCCGGGCAGCCCCACTGACAGCGCAGCGCCGGCTCGGTAGCGGTGGGGCCCTTGTTCACATAACGTGAACAACCTGTATATACGTAAAGTTACATTTGAGTCAGTATAATTTAACATAGTGACTGCCTTTTAGTTTTACATTATTTTAAGTGTTAAATAGCTATATATGTGAGCGTTTGTGTAATTTAGCTAAGTAAGTAATTACTAATTAATAATAATATTTTTATTACCATATGCGTAGTACGAAAGATAATTTTATGTAATTTTAATTCTAAAAAGGCGCCTCGTGGTACAAGATGAATTAGATATTGTATGAAGATAATTTATACTTTTATATATTGACTTTAAATTTATAATAATTATACCATCTGTATCATATTGAGTGGAAGCTACATTTTATATAAATTTATACATTCATGTAAATACATGTTATTACTTATACTGGTACATCGATTATAGCAATACATAACATAATTTTTAAAATATAACTTAGCAACTTGTAATGTTAAAAACACGCACCATTTGTTAAATGACGTTTGATATAATGTGTATATAAATGGCAAATACAAAAAGGATGCCGTCTCAACTGTCGTATATACGCATCAGTAAATTTTGACTCTTTTGACTTTGTGAATACTGTGAAGGCCTAAATACGAACCATCAGCTATAGAAGGTAGAGCCGAGCAAAACCGAAAAAATACAGTGGGTTGGTACATACAGTAATACTATATTACGCACGGGTGAGATCCCGCTAAACTGGTGCTTTTTGTTTTTTATTCATCACTAAGTGATAACTTAGACTTTTATTTGTTGTAAACATCTCTAGCGACTGCCCTTATTTAATTTAATCAAACTGTAGCGAAACTAAACCGATTCCGTTGTAGCTTGTTTACACATCGGCAAGGGTCTAGGCAACATATGACTTTCTGCAATTAATGACAACAACAGAGCCAGTACCGATTTTTCGATAAATAAAATTGACAGTTCGAATAGTTAAAAATTTAAAGGTAGTTCTTGATTTTTTCGAAAACGAAACGAAGCCGGATCTACTTTCTTCAATATGAAGTGAATATTTGCATCACACATTTCCAAGACTGGTGTAGGGAACGAAGTCTATTTAAAACTAAAAACGGGTTTATCATCGTTCGCAACGTTCTTGACACGCTCCTTCGCGAAATTAGTTATTTGGTCAATAAATGAACATTGAACTTCATTGTATAGGAACTGCAATCGATAACAGATTATTAGTAAAACAGCGTCGTCGTTGCAAAACTGGTTTCGAAGATTAGTTAGTTAACGTTTTCGGATAAAGGCTGTGTTCGTTGTCGAAAAAATCAACAACGACCGCTATTTCTAATTTTAACTAATCGAAATGTGAATTTTATCTATTGCAACCGATCGCAAAGTTACGTACTTCCACCACAGGTTAGGTAAAAAATGTACAGAATTGGCATAAAGATTCGTTAATTTACCATGCCATACTAGCGAATACTTATGTAGGCAAATCCCGCGCATACTGATTTTTTCTGCTATCATTAACGATTGCCGGAAGTCACATTGTCTAAACCCCCGATCAACTAGCGATACAGAGATACGCTAATCTAGTCAGCTTTTCAACTCACATGATATCTAATGGGGAGCCACACTGCTCACTTATCCCGCTACGTGGCACATTATCGCTAGTGTTGTTTCACTATGAAACTTCATTATAAAATTTTAGTAAGTAAACCTAAAATCGTCTTTACAACAAAGTATGCCTCTGTAAAGTGCGATTCAGTGTAAAACTAAAGGTACACACGTTTCCCTTCTGACGAGAAAAAAAAGAAACTGGGGATCAAAGCATTGCTTATCAAAAAATATTGGAAACCAATTATTCTTCTAGGTTATGTAGTGACCATTTCAAATGTAATTATTTTTAAGACGCGAGCCTGTTTACTGGTTATAGTTTAATTCATGAACCCTCAAAGTAAACATCAATGACAAGCACCAGCGATGGTGGCGCCATCTGAGATTAGCTTTGCCTGTGCCTCCCCATTGATATTGTGATACCGTATGCACGTTCCCTATGCACTATTACAACTATGAATTATTACTACTTACATATTGATTTGGAATTGTATCGTTAAAAAAGCTTATATGAAGTCAATATCAAGATTTAAGTGGTAATAAAATTATTTAGTCAGATTGTTGTACTTTGCAAACTAGAACATTAGTATGCAATATGAATCCAGCTGTACATATGGTGGAGATTTTCTTAGTTATCCAATAATGTAAATAAACTGGACGGCTCACCAACCAATGACAGATAGAAATTCAACATCGAATCATGTAGTCATTGGTTAGCCATTCGGTCACTATTGCTGTCATGGGTTGGCATTCGCCTGTTGTTCACATTATTAGACAAGTATTTAAAACCAGGTCATAATAACAACTGTCGTGCTTATGGAACGTAGAGCATAGATGTTTTATCCTGCAGATCCCAGCCGGTCAACTAAAATAGTCGCAAATATAAGCAAGATAATTATTGTCAGTTCGTAGCTATACAATTCCTTGATAGCAATTGTACTTGCAAATTACATAATTATTATATATGTGTTTATTTGGATATGAATCGCTTGCCTAACGTGGAGATTCAGTGCGACCGCTTAAATCGGTGGACTGTCTGCTGCTGCGTAAATAATAGAGTGACCACTTTCTGGGATTTGTGGGAGACGACAAACAAATAATAGGAATATTAAAAAAACATAACTATCAAATGTTATGTAATTCGTCCAACGAACTTGAAAGGGTTTTTTATTCGACTACTAATAATTTTTATGTTTCCGCGGGATATCTAATGTCCTTCATTTTTCACCACTAGTTTCGTCTTGGCTCTTTTCTATAGATCACTTCGCTTGCGCTTCTGTAATGTTTCGATATTTTCTGACGAGGAACTCACTATGCTCGATAGTTATAACAGTCTTCGTTCTCTAATATTTATGATGCTTCGCTGGCGCCGATCGAAAATAGGTAGGTATTTGGTAAACCAAGGCGCGAAACCATTTATTCTCGTTTTATACTAAGGGTGTTTTGTATTATTATTATTATTTTGTAACAACAGAAACTTATTATACTTACAGCAAAAATATCTCAGATCAGTGACAAGACCTGCATCCGTTCTGATGAATATAAAACTAGATGCTAACAAAGCTTAATAGTTAAACAAGTCAAATTTATATCCCTGTGATGCTGTATTAAAGCAAAATGTCGTTTGTTGGGAGTTTTAAATCCTAACAAAGTAGTCCATCTGCTTAATAAATTCGTCATCTTAACGCCTACGAAGTAATTATACTCAGTACGTACTCGAATTATTGTAGTTATTATTAGTAACTAGCGCAATAGCCGCCAGTCTCACAAGTCGACACCAGTGCCTAAACAGCGTTTTCAATCGTATCAGTTAAATTCAAGGGGCAAAAAGTAACTGCCACATTATAACAAGTAATTACGGTTTTGTTGTTTAATTAATAAGTCAAATATATCGGATAACTTCTACGCCTGTGCGCAATGATTTCATTGAATTGTACTTCTATTCTACTTTGAAATCATATGGGCTGTCGTGGCGTGTCTCGTGAAATGCGCATTGCACTAATATCACGATTCTTTTTTTATTAAAAATGTACAATTGTTTCGTAACTACCACAACGTTATATGAGTGAGCATTTTACCGCACGCGGTGAATTAGTTGTACACGCCATTGCATGCCTTTTGTAAATAATGCTAAGTACTTGTAGATTTTTTAATACGCCTGAGAAGCAATAAAAGTGTTATGCACTTCTTACATGTCAACTTGGCGTTACCTTTGAAAATAGCAATAATATACAAGTTAAAATTTTTACCACTTTTTATGCATAGGTATAAGGATTAAGTTAACGCCATGTTGAACTAAAATAGCTGTAGGTAAACGAGATCCCTTGGCATGATTCTTCTGCACCGACCGGTACTTATGACGTGATGCAATTAATAAGGTTGATCAATAGGATAAAAACATCGGGACTTGTTCGCTTAGCGAAAACTGATCTGTTCCCTAGGCCTTACAACTAAATTATAATCAAAAAAGTTTTAAAAAAACACAAGCTTATATAATTATTAAAAACTATATAACTCACAAGTAAATAGTACCTGTGAACCTAGATTAGTATAATATCATCCCTATAAATTGCATTGCATCTTTAGCAAAAAAAAACATATCCTGTATTGGCATCTCGTATTAGATAAAACCATTAAATAGTGTGGTTTTGCAGTTTTAAATCCAATATCTAGTCAAAATTTTCCTGTTTTTGCGGCCGCAGAGGTGCAGACACATATTTAGCATGCTATAAGTATATACCTGAATAGGTTCTTAAATCGCTTTTCAGTTGTTTAGATTCTGCTTTGCCATAATGTTTACTGTCCTTGTGCTAACATAAGATCGTTTCATCTTTAACTACTATTCTTAATTTCACGAGGCTAGGTGAAAGACGGTTAATTGTTAGTTAAAATGTTGAACTATAATGAGAATAGATTCTATTGGTGAGTGTATATACGCGGAATTTTGGATGTAAAAAAGCTGAGAAATTGCGATAGAGGAGCTGCGACCCGGATTTTGGTTACAAATTAAACCGTAATGCTAAGTTTTTAAAATTGATTTTAGGTTTTAGGAAATCGAACACGTGAATTCTAAAAAATCTATGATTTTGTTAATATTGCAAGGTAATATTATTTCTCAAAACAAAGGAAATTGTGAAGTTTGCTTCAATTTTCGTGCATTTTGCATAATCGGTTAGCTTTCTATAGAAAGTTACTTAGAAAATATTGAAGCATAAAAGGAGTGTCCCATATTTTCAATTCTTCATACGGTAAAAGAACTAGTAATTCAACCGATATTACTGACAGCTCAATATTTATATAATAAAGAGCACAATTCCTTAAGATTGTGCTGTGAAAAGTAAATAATAAATGTATGAACTTTCCAGAAAATTTCATAAACTGAGCCTTGCCTTCGCTTTACCGCATAACATTGCTTTGCAAGATTTGATCCACATCACTCAAACCATAGGTTAATGCAATTACTTACTAGTTAATACTTCAAAATTGGGGTCGCGTCTCTTGTTATATATAACATATAGTAATACATTTTTAATTTTTTTTATTTCGTATCGAGCCTCACTTATTCGTGAGTGGCCACGGCACACTTGGATTGCTTGGCTTGCGCTCGTCGTCGCATGTCTATAAAACAACCTATTTTGGCGAAGTTCCTAACCCTGTGGTCTAACCACAACTGACCGGTCCTATAATCGTCTTTTTAGGCACATTTTATGGCAAACTATTTACAGCGAATGACTTTGGGATAGTAGACATTATGCTTAGAAAAATATTTCGCTTCCATTGTTTTCTTTTTTTAGCTTATTGATTATGCTTATTTGATTTGTTTATGTTGCAATAGTATCAAGTTAAAATTTGAAAAATTATATTGTAGTATGTTGACATGAATACCAAAATTAAATTTACCTAATAGCATATATTTGTATTCCGTAACTTTAATTTTAAATGAAAACCCTTAACCATACAGTACCTGACAAAATACATGAAAGTTGTAAAAATTATGAATTCTGCCAACTTAGTCGTTTTGTTAATCGTACCTATTTTCGCTGAAACTGTAACTAGGATTTAGTGCATAATAATTTGTTATATATGCTGTAGTAGTATCGATGTATGGATTTTTTATTATTCTCAGTTGAGATAAATAATAAAAGCCATGAAGAATATTCTATGTTCGTTAGGGGTCCCCAAGCTAAGCCGCAAGCAAAAGAAAATACAAATGAAGAACCTATTTGCCGATGTCAAGACTCCGAGGTTACCTGTTACGTGTTTTTACCCATTGTTGCTATACTATAGTATAAAAACCAAGTGTTCACATGCCACCACTGCATTCCGAAACCGTATGCGAATGTGTTTTTGGCGTCGAGAATTTAAATGTGCTAAATTTTGCCTCTTCACGAAAGAGTTTTGATAAAGGTATTTATCACGGTCGCTTTGCTCGTTGTTTTACAATCGATAATCTCAAAACGAATTTCATAGTTATATATATTAAGCAAGAGCGATTGAGAATTTCATATACACTACATTACCTACTTTTTTTACTATAAAATTCATCTATACAAAAATATTCTTAATTCTTGGCCCTAACAGTTATGCTTATGACTTAGACACTAAACAGGGATGGTAGCTTCATAAAGTATTCAGACTAGTATCGCTGCTCCTAGTGTCAGCTCTGTATCTAGAGCATCACAGCCGGCCTCGTTCGATAGACAATAAAATGTGTGCAGTGCCTACCGTTGAAAGTTACACTGCAGTAAAAATTCATTCATTTATTAGCTTTTGACGGTATAACTATGTAGTCGGAGCTATCTGCATATCCAAAACATAACCATTGAAATGTCGAGATTAAAGATTTCGTCTTTATTTTTTCAGGCGAAACAGTTTGCTTTGAGAACCACCCGCTCCGTATTGGAAAAATTGTACTTGACTAGAGTCAAGCACAGTTATAATAATTAACCAAATACTAAATTAGACTTCAGTATTTGGTTAATAATCAAAACATTTAAATCCATTTAAAAATATTTTTTTTTTTCTGAATTAGCCAAAATGCTTTTTTAGTATCGGTTTGGATATATTGGTGGTACTTTCCGTGTCTCTCTACACTGCACTGCGCGCACTGTTTTAGTAAGTCGTTTTATTTAGTTATGTCACAAAAGACATAAAAAATCTATAACGGCTATATTGGGTCAGAAGTCATTGAAAATGTGGGGAGCCCCTACCGTAATGATATAGATAGTACACTGCCATTTGTAATAATGTAAGATCAAGAAAAACTTCTCTTAAAACAATTCATATAATTTTATTTAACCTAAATATGCCAAATAATAAAACCACTCAACATTATCTATCGTTCACCTCCTGATTCCTAATTTATTAATGATCTTATGTTTATAAATAAATGAGTTAAATGCGCCTTATTGGTTATTGACAGGCTAGCTTTAATTACGCAGGCATTTGGTACTACAAGAGCCTTTGTACTATTTTAATAATTAGGTATTTATGTTCTAGGTGATTTTTCCGCGAAAACAAAATGTTTTAGAACAAAAGTATCACCCATATTGATCACATGGGTTCACCTAGTTATAAGATGCTGTTTGCAAAATATTAGTACTAAACACTTTCATTGTAAGTCATTTTAAATGCTAAGTTCGATGATATCGCAACTGATTGCTGGCCTCATTCACGTGACCGTTACGTGGTATGGGTAATATTATTATTTTTTATCTACCGCTTGCTTAGCCAAAACAAAAGGTTATTCTGTTTTAGCGTTTTGCCCGCTAGATGGCGGGCTGGTCTGGTGGCGCAGCCCTTAAACGACGGAGGTGGCTGCGCAGACGATCTCATGAATATAACCACTTTTTATGAATCGACACTTATTTGTACATTTTGTTGCTAATGTTGAACAAATAAAGTTCTTAATTGCATTGAATAAATAATGAGTGTTCGTTCTTTTTAACCAGATGAATTAATCTGCTGTCTGTGTAAAACACAAATAAAATGCTTTTATTTATTATAGAGCTGAGCGTGTTTTGAGCGAGCGGCCCATTTTGTGGTGTAAAATTGCTGGTTGTTAATATCTAGTTTTTCCGTGCCTTTGGCTAAGTACAAATCTGCACAAATCCACACGAGGACTGTTTAATGTGCTCCGTAACTATATTATGTAGTTATTGTGAGGCAGTACGTTGAACGTTGGTCCAGCGTGACAACCGGTTGGCCGGGTTTCAGCAGACTTGTTATAACGCCTTTCACTAACTTGGGTCTCAATATACGCTCAACATTTCCATTTTGTAAGCGTCTTTATTTTAAGGTGAAATTTATTGTTGTTTTCTAGTTATTATATTTTGGACTATTATTAATACGAATGGATTTTTATGAATAAATTAATACTCCAGGCGTCTTTACTAATATTATTTTCCCTATTTTTCTTTATACGTAACCAAAAGTGACAATGCGGTTAGAGGAACTAATGGTAGCTACCAATTATCATTAGGATGATTAGCAGCGGTACCACTTGTCAGTAAGATTTTTAATTATACGAACTGTAATACTGTATTCAATGTTTCCTGTTTTATGAATCCCTGATCCCAGTTGTGTAAGGATAACCAAGCAGCGCCGCACTTACGCTGGCATCTGGGCTTTTAGAAATGTAATTTTACTGGGCTACGGTACTTTTTGGAACCAAAATTTAGATTAAGATGCGAACTGTAATTGTGATCCGGATTGAAGTTTCAGTGACTAACCACGAACCTGTAATATTTTCTAATAAGAACCAACACTGTGCTTATGACTGATGGTCCATGAGGTGGCGTGAGGTGTAAATTTGTCTTTAACACTGTTAGTATAAAAGTTATAAGAATAATTTGTAAATTGCGTAAATAACAAGCAATAAAGTCAGTTTTAATGTCTTAATTTGGCTTTGAAACTAAACCAGATTTAAATATTGGTACTTATTACAACATACATATTTTAAGATACCAATATTTAAATTAGGTATAGACAAATTGTTTGTTATTGACGCGGATTACAAAACATTCTCAAAAGTTTTTTCTTAACGTAGTCAAAATCACAAAAGTGTGATTGTTTTTTCAATATCGCGTCACTTCATAGACCCTCCCTCTTAATTCTATTCGTGTAGAATTAGATATTTACTACACGTGTCTTAAAAGCCTATAACAAAACGATTCTATACAGCATTGTCAAGAGATCAGAAAACATCACCCTCGTTAGAAAAGTATTAGGTACTAACGAAGTCTAGCAGTGTGTGACGGTCCATAAATGCTGCCTGCATATTATCTACTTTGTCACCTTATTTATTTTCTTTTGAGATATATCTTTCCAATTTGTTATTTTTATTGCATTGTGAGCGATTAAACAATTGTATGATTTACACCTTTCTATGTCGTACTTAGCCATGGTTGGTCTGCGGGCTGGCTGTTTAATACTTTTTTCTACTCGAGTGTTGCTCGCGTTCCACCTCATCGTCACCCAATGTATCACTTTTT
The DNA here is from genome assembly GCA_907269065.1 of Crocallis elinguaria. Lineage (NCBI taxonomy): Eukaryota > Metazoa > Arthropoda > Insecta > Lepidoptera > Geometridae > Crocallis > Crocallis elinguaria. The sequence goes on from OU026077.1 coordinate 12,452,454, forward strand.
AGATTCTTTGTTTTAGCGAAATAGATAACAACAAAATTCATTACCATCTTCACCACTCAGTATTCTGACAGACGAAATCCTTCGTATTCCAGCGATTTTTCTATTCCTTTAGTAGTGTGCTGCCAAGCAGTAATGTATAAGCATTACTGTAATCCGATTTGATGAGTAAAGTAGTCAATGAAATTACAGGGCGTATGAGACTTAATATCTAATGTCTCAGGGTAACGAGTGCTATGTGCCATACAAGCCTTTGTTTCAATGTTCGAATGGCTCTGCAATTGTTATGGGCTGGCGTTATGCTTACCATCAGGCAAACGACCCGCTTGTCTCGTCAAATAGTATAAAAAAGCTACCCTCGCACTGCACACGGAAAAATATGGCGGAATGTGCTGTGTTGTTTTACCTAAGGTGCTAGCTAATCAATTTTACCTAAAACAAGAAAAAATATTAAATTTCCCAAATCAAATGTTTATTGTCCCATACAAGATGTTAAGTGATCATGATTCATGACACATTGATTTGAGAACAAAACGATATGAAAATGAGCGAAATTAAAGCAATATCCAAGCTAGGCCGGCTCGCAGATTGCACAATCAATAGAGGTTAAGGTTGCAGCACAGTGGGCCTAAACTTAGCCTAGCCGTAACTTCAGTTTGTGTTTCACGTTCGGCTTTCATTCTAGGGAGCTGACAAATATATCTCGTGCATGAAATAAAGGTAAGTGACTTTTCATGTTATAGATGAAGATTTTAGATAAAAAAGCGTGTGTTTGATGTGCGCATTCGTATGCTGTCTCCAAGCCACTACCTCGTTGCTTGTCAAAATGTCAGACGAAACGGTTAGTCCATTACTACTGCTTTTGGCCATCTACGTATGAATGATAAATAATGATGCCAAAATTGTCTCCGCGTAACTAAAATGGCTGAAACATAAATGCTCGTCTACTGCGAAAATAATCATGGTACCTTTAGGTACCATGATTGTTCGCCAGTCTGCTGCTGGAAGGAATGGTCTAGAGTTCTCGTTAGTTTTTGTTTTGGAACCTAAGATACTAAGGGAACGAGAGGTAACAAAACGAGAACTGAAGACAATTGTTTCCACTTCAAGACTATAGCGATCGCTGGTTTGAACCGGGTTGGAGTCGAAAACAACAACGATTTTACTAGCTGGTAAGGCAGCAGGTCCGGCTCAGGCGCCAAAAAAGGTATAATTAATCCTATTACCTACATTATTTTGATGTTTGAAATTCCAGAGTATTACCCTTTTAGGTTGGCCGAGGATGTCACGGTTAAGCATGAAACTCTGATTGGATAATTGAGCAGTACCAGTGCTTAAACGGCCTTGCAGACAAGTGCCGACCGACGCATCCACATCACACTGTACTTTAAAATAACCACAGAGCTTACACAAGAAATAAAACAACATTTAAATAAGTATCAAAACATATATTATGTATTTATACTATCAAAACTTTTTTAAATATAAGCATCTCTTTTTCACATTATAGCAATTAGTAAAAACATCAATTGCGTCAGCTAACATACAAATTCCGTATCCATAATAAATTAAATATACAATTTCTGAACCACACCAAAAAAGGAATGTTTTGAACTTTCATCACCATAATGCAATCACTAACTGGAATAAAATGTTCAACATATACACAAAAAAGAGCAAGTATTCTAGAATTTAACAAAGCTGATCATACCAATAGTAAATTCACCGCACATTGTATACAATAGTATAAATCAGTGTATAATGCATGTATATAACCCAAGCTTGGCACTGCACATTGTGTACGCAGTATTGTGGAATGTTCCTCCACCCTTTTCCGTACTTTGTCATTAGTTAGTGTAAGTGGAAGCGGAGACGTTGCCGCCGTGCCCAGTCCAGTTGGTGTGCACGAATTCGCCAGGCTTGGTGAGAAGCTCGTACGTGTGTGCACCGAAGTAATCACGTTGCGCCTGCGCATAAATAATTATATATATAGATTTATAGATAGGTATATTACTTACTACAAACTCTCATTTTTGACGTTTCTAGCGTTGGATTTCCAGTTTTTTCGATATAGACATTTGATTCTCATTAGAAAACGAATTGATTGACATAAAAAAATGGTGTCTACATCCCTATTTGCATTAAGATAGCTGGCAGCACAGGCGAAGAAGTATTCTACAGGAATCCCAAATTAAAAATATGCGAACTGTCACTTAGCGAGACGGGTTAATTTGAGATAGCGCGGCCTGAAATGTGTGATTGAGACAGAAGGCCTTTAACTCAACTTCACAAACACCTGTAACAGGTATTAAACAGACCACATATTCGCATAGGCGAAAAGGTGTGTTAGTGGTAGGACTAACTCTTCTGCGAGTGTCCGTCTGGGTTGTTACCACCGCTTTGCTCGTGAAGTCTGCCAAGTCCGCCAAGCAGTAATATGCAAGCATTACTGTGTTCCGGTTTGATGAGCAGAGTAAATTACTGGGCTTATGAGACTTAATACCTAATGTCTCAGGGTAACGAGCGCACTGTAGTGCCGCGCAGGCCATTGTGTTTCAAAGTTTCTGAGTGGCATTGCAATTGTTATTGGCCGGCGTTATGCTTACCATCAGGCAAACGACCAGATCGTCTCGTTACCAACAAATCCCAAAAAATGGCGATTTTTAGCTGGCAAATATAAGCCTTGCGAAGTCGCAGAAAAAGTATAAGTTGCGTTATTTACCTGTAACAAGTTGGCGGGAAGAATGGGCGAGCGGTACCCATCGTAAAATGCGAGTGCGGCGGAGAAGGCCGGCGCAGGGACGCCAACCAGCGCCGACTGAGCCACCACTTGCCGAAGCGACCCTTGCGCCGCTGATATCTGCTCGCGGAAGTAGGGATCGAGCAACAGATTCGATAACTGAGGGTTCTTTGTGAATGCATCCTGTAGACAAAATAATAATAAATTATTTATTGCAGGCATAACAGTCCCATAAAACATACCAGACAGACATTACAGACTAACATACACCTACAAATAAATAAAATTGAAGTGTCTGTTTGTAACATCAAAATAACAGCTTTTTACCAAATGTATATCATACGATACGACGTTCATACGTTACCTATTACAATATTTGGAACGGGCACTGTGGGTTTCTGGAAGATTCGTTGACTTTGAGCACGGATTGGGTCTGTTGGTGTCTTTGTCATTTATTATGTTCTGATAAAGACAGCATTAGTTTTAGTCTGTGATTCGGGTAGATGAATGTTGCAGAGGCCGGCTGTTAGAGTCATTTTAACTTTCATAAGTGCTCCTTTGGGGCCTATTTGAATAAAGACATTTGAATACAACCATTTTTAAATTTTTTGTCTCTCTGTCTGTTTGATCCGGGTAATCTCCGAAACGGCTGGGCCGATTTTGACGGGACTTTTACTGGCAGATAGCTGATGTTATAAGGAGCAACCTAGGCTACTTTTATTTTAGAAAACTTAAAAACCATGAAATCCAATATCTCCGCGCGGGTGAAACCGCGGGCAACAGCTATTAGAAATATAAAAACACTTAATTATTATATTAGCTGTGCCCCACGGCTTCACCCACGTAGCGTAAATTACTCCTTGTGGCATCAGCTATCAGCCAATGAAAGTGCCGTCAAAATCGGTCCAGCACAGTTTCGTATATTACCCGGAACAAACAAACAGACAGACAGATAAAAGTTTAAAAAATGGTTGATCTGTTATAGGTGCCGTATATACATTCATATGAATTTAGTAAAAAGCTGTTATTTTGTTATTACAAACAGACACTTCAATTTTAATTATTTGTTTAGATTAATAGCACCATTGATGTCCTATGTTAATAGATGTTTATACATCTATTGCTCGTCGACCGAAGCTCAAATTCAAATATCCGTCCGTCATGTCGTTTAATTTGGGAAATTTGGAAAAACAATATGGGAAAGTTTTATTTGTAAAATTTTCCCATATTGGATACTGCTTCAGTGGACAGTCGATATTATTAAGGTAGCGTGGTTACGCTACGAGTATCTGGAATGTGCTGGCGTTCTAAATTTATTTTAGAAAGTAGTGTTTCGGTCTGTCATGAGCAGTATACCTACTTGCCGACATCGAGTACACCTAACTTGCTCATAAAGTGCTTTATCACCCACGCTTAGCATTCTTTTTTAGACAGGTTTTCATCTCAGCTGGCGACTCTCAAAACACACTGGGTTAGATCCGTTTTCCGCGTCACATTTGACGTTAACGAGATGAACAAACAAAATACATTCTTACCAGTGAAAGTAGTAATATTTCAAGTTTTGATGAAGTCTTGAAAGTTTTTAATCTTTACCAGGGTGATCAAGTCTGCACTACGATTAACAACAAAAGTTCAACTGATATAACATAATGCGAAAGTTTAATTATTGGGAAATGTTAGCCAAATATTATGGGTTTTATCAACAAATAAGAAATTTCCAGAACAGTAGCAGACTTACGTGTTTGAGTCAAAAAAGTACTTTAATAATTGTAATACATACATCGTACAATCTTTCAATATGTCGCTATATTGCGAACAAATACTCAGAGGACTTTGAAAAATAACCAATCACAATTTTCTTGCAAATCATTCTTGTAAAGGCTTGGGCATTATGCCGTACAACGATGAAATGAATTCCTAAAAAACAAGGTCATTATTATCATCGCTGTTATCATTTTAAAGTAGAAGAATACCGTCGAAATTGATATGGATTAAGGCCAGCATTAGTAATGTGAATACTTCGGTTGGTCTAGAAGAATAAACATATGAACAGAAACTGTACTTTCAGGATGTAATTAGAAATAAGATCATATATTTTAAAAGCTGAGAGCGTGACCTCATAAAATTGTTAATACAAACTTGGCGCTCAGTGCCGATGAAATATCATTAAGCTGGCTTAAGTAAGCCTGGAAAAAATCTTTTTAGCGCAAAGTAACATAATGTCCCGAAATGTTTACGACAAAGGTATAGCTTCAATTTTGTCTTATTAATTTACGTTATAGACTAATGAAGGTTTAGAATTAAATGATACAATATGATTGCACAATGCGATATAAGTTTAATATTTTTCTTGTCGGTCACTGAGTACTTTCAACAAAAGTTGTTTTTTTATGCATCATGATATCGCAATCTTTTATATCAAGGTAGGCAGAATAGATAATTATAATCGTAACAGTGATCGTCACGCCGCGGCCGCCGAGTTTTGGACTCGCGCAACGATTCTCGAGCAAAGAGGTCATTCGTAGAGGTGAGTCTGTGTATAGGTAAGTATGATACTTGTTGTGACCTTGATACTACATTTAGCATTATTGAGTAGGCACACATTTATACCTCTACTTATTGTTGGTATGTAATAATGTGGAGGTATATATGGTAAAGGTAAGTGTGATCGAAATTGCTGGTTTTTAATTAGAGTTGGGAAATAATCTCATGAATATGATGCAAATGGAGAACGACTATTAAAGAAAGAAGAACTTATATCCTCTTAGAACAAGTGATCAGGATTAGAAGGAATTACAAGTTATAGTTAGCAAGCTCAAAATATCATCACACTGTTACACAGTATATACTACGTAATCACGAAGTAGATACGGTACCTATAACAAAACAACTATTTTTACATTTTTTTGTCTGTCTGTTTGTTACGGGTAATCTCCAAAACGGCTGGGCCGATTTTGACGGGACTTTCACTGGCAGATAGATATTACAAGGAGTAACTTAGGCTACGTAGGCGAAGCCACGGGGCACAACTAGTACTGAATATACTTTCTATAGTTAGGTACCTTAATATTGCCAAGGAAGGCACTCCTGATGATGCAGCCGCCACGCCACATTAGAGCGATGCTGCCGTTGTTCAGGTTCCAGTTATTAGCCTAAAAACAAATATGACAAATTAAGAAATCTTATGGAAGGTGTAACATGACAAAAACTGATGAAACTAAGAAAATATCCGGCAAAAAGTACTAAATTATTTCCTTGAGAGTGTGCTCGTTCGCAGAGCCCATTATTACAATGCACATTGAGCAAATGCAGTTGCTTACATCCAGGACCAAATGAACATGAAATAGGAGTCCGTGATTGACTACCATAATATCTAAAGCTATTTATATAAACTATTACATTATCAGCCTCTTACGCTCCCACTGCTGGGATACTGGCCATCACTCAGAGAGAGAGGTATGGGCCATAATCAACCACGTGGGCCCAGTGCGGTTTAGTGGATGTCACATGTCCTCGAATTTTGTGGTTCTTGAACATGCGGGTTTCCTCACGATGTTTTCCTTCGCCGTTTTAGAGCAAGTGTGAATAATCCGCACATAACTTGATAGAAGTAATTGGTGCGGGCCGAGTCGAGATGCGAACTTTGCTACGTCGGATTAAAAACTCGCACAAGTTCCCGCTCGGCCATACGCTCTATAAACCATTAAAACAGCAAAATTCACGAATAGAAATTATCAACTTAATTGTGTCAAGGAACTTTTATATGAATAAACATTAAAATACAGTATCTGTAACGAAAACGGGTCCACTAATAACTGTGAATTACCTTAGCAGCTTCCCTAAGCAGCATGAACCCTTGTGCATATGAGATGAGCTTGCTGGCATATAAAGCTTTCTGGAGGTGGTCCAGGAACGCCTTCTTGTCACCTGTGAACTTTTGGGTCGGGCCGGGTAACGCGCTGCTGGCTGTCACGCGCTCATCTGATAACAGAAAATGATGATGTCAAGGTTCAAGTCGTGATTTGAGGCTGATTAAAAATAGTTATATTTAGGTATATTCGTGATTTTTTTTTTTTTTGGCGGGCTAAAATGCCTTTATTAACTAGCTAATACATAAATAAACACTACGTCTAACCTAGCTAGCTACAAAAACAGTTGGACAATCTACAAGCCCTAGTAGGCCTATAGATAATCCAAATGTTCTAGCCCACTACCAGTAGGAAGCGTACCCAGCATGCTGGCGGCATTGCCTCGTTGAACCGCAATGCTGATCCGTTGAGCCAAATAGTTACCAGCATTTTGGTTACATTAGTTATTCGTGATTGTTTGGTTTATTGTCAATGAGTTCAAGATTGCTTCAAACATTTGCAAGCTACGGTTTTAAGAGAAACGCAGATCTTTTAGCGCACAAATTTGACTGATCTCGAGGCTTCGATCAACGCAACTACTTTTAAAACTATAAATATAAGACGATCAATCTAAGTCTACATTAGATACTTGTTCTATTTCCTTGATATTGATGATATTATACCACAGAACATCTTCTACTATCTAATATTCGACATAGCTGAATTATTAATCTACCTATACTGTACGACGTGCATCGTGCTACACAGCAAGCTACGGTCAGAGAATGCTTCGACACTACACATTGATTGATCGAAAATAGTAATAGTATGCACTATTTTCGATTGACAGCAACCTTGTCTACGAGACGTGAGTACCTATGTATGAGGGGCGCGGTGAAATATGATTTTTGACATCAGTAGATATATCCTAGGACAAAATTCGACACATTCGAATCAAGTTTGTAATCGATTACCTATAAATAAGCAAACAATTTATAATCATAATAATATTGACAAATCTATATTTCTCCGTACCCATCCTTTATGAAAAATACAAAAGGTAAGTTTGCGAGTGACGTCTAAGCAAGATTCAGAGCATGTCATGTCTAACATCTAATGAAGAAAATATCGACGGAAGCTTCTTCAGGCTTGATATAGATCAGAATGAAATCGAAGTGCATGAAATACTCCATGCAGATAAACCCCATACAGTTGATAGCTCAGCATAAATGTCGAGTGCATGAAACACTCCACAGTAGATTCAGATAAACTCCAACAGTTGATAGATATAGCTCAGCATAAAAATCGAGTGCATGAAACACTCCACACTGGATTCAGATAAACTCCAACAGTTGATAGTTATAGCTCAGCATAAAAATCGAGTGCATGAAACACTCCACACTGGATTCATATAAACTCCAACAGTTGATAGTTATAGCTCAGCATAAAAATCGAGTGCATGAAACACTCCACACTGGATTCAGATAAACTCCAACAGTTGATAGTTATAATAGCTCAGCATAAAAATCGAGTGCATGAAACACTCCACACTGGATTCAGATTATTTTCACCATCGTGCCTTCTGTTCGTGTCATAATAAGCCTCTAACGATAGTGCGGTCGTGGGACAAGATAGTTAGAGCTGAGCATATAAGCCAAGTGCAAGAAACAATCCCGACTGTTTTCGGATAAGCTCCAAGAGTTGATATAGTTAAATGCCGAGTGTATGAAACACACCAAGTACCAATGTATACGGGTTTCACATAAAATGTAAGAGTTCATATAAGTTCCGAATGTTTGAAACACTCCAAACTGGTTCCAGATAAACTCCGTGGGTAAATTGACCTCAGCACAAAAACCCAATTGAACGAAACACTCGGTACTGATAGATGACGGATTTTGTAAAGGGCTGCGATTAAGAGACAAGCCTTAAAGTGTGAATCTTGCTTTCTATGTCATTCCATACTACCTAAATTCGTCTCTTAATTTTATTCTAATACCCCTACCAGCACCCTTCGAAACGGAGCATAAAAGACGTACTCAGAATAAATAACAGTAGTGATTAATATTTTTCTGCCCGCTACTATAACATTAATATTTATTTTAAATATGTACCACTTTCGTTTTTGTACTTATCCATTGTAAAACCTAGTATCGCTTTACCTACCTGTCAAGTAGTTAGTACTAACCTTTAAGCGCCGACAGGCAGCGAGCGAAGACTGCTTCTCCGATTAGCGTGACTGGGACGCCGTATTCCAAAGCAGCGATTCCAGTCCACTTGCCCGTCCCTTTCTGGCCAGCCGTGTCGCGGATCTTTGGCAAAAGGTACTTGCCTGTAAAGGGATGTTCCATGTAACACCAAATACGTAATTACTGTCGTTACACAAGTTTAAGAACATCATGTTAAGACAATAAAAATGAAATTCACAAAAAAATATATAATTGCTACAAAGATTCCCGAATTCAATTTTTTTTTATCATCTCCTTAATACCTGGTTGCTTTCTTTGTCAAACTAGATCCTTGGTGCGAATGTTTTTACTATTGATGATTTTTTGCTTTGCTCTAATAAACAAAAGTTGAGTATGTAGTCGTAAATATAAAATAAAAAAACGATGAAGGTAATTTCCTGTATTTAGAAGACATAAACTTTGCAACTCACCGTCAGCACCCTTGTATTTCAAGATATCCCTTGTGATCTCAATAAGGAAAGAATCTAGGCTTCCTTTGTTCCATTCCTCGAACACTGTCGCCATCTCGCCTTGTTCTAAGCCTGCACAAGAAATCATCTGTAATCATCGTTGGACAGCGCGTGCGCTTACTCGGAACGGTCATACTAATGAATTAAAAATACTGACCGACAATGTCCTTCATTAGGTTATAAGCCTCGCAAATGAGCTGCATGTCTCCATACTCGATGCCATTATGCACCATCTTAACAAAGTGCCCAGCGCCGTCTTCACCAACCCAGTCACAGCACGCCTCATTATTCACCTTCGCGGAAATGGCCTGGACAAGCGTTACGGTACAAGATTAGCGTATTGTATTAAGACAAAAACGGGTCTCTTCGCTCACAAATAAAATCACTAAGTCAAAATTATATTTTGACCAAAAATAGTTTCCAAGGAAACTATTTTACTACTTGAGTAGGTAGTCAAAATACTGTCTGCAGAATTCACCCTAGGGTCCTGTGCTATCAGAAACTAGGAGGGACATAATCTCACGACACCATTTGACAAGGTTCAATACCCATTTCAATGCAAAAAAACTTGTAAAGTTACTGACTAGTTTATCGCTTCTCACATTTGAGAGGTTAGCATAAAGTTTGCTCTCGGGTCTTGGATGTTTATGTTGTGTGCGTCCATGCAGAGGTTTAGTGTGTTAGCGTTTGTTTGTTTGACAACTTCCGGGCGGATACCGGACGGCTGTTATGATCATTTACCTGGAAGATAGGTTGGACGTGCGGCCACGCCGCCTTGTGACCGCCAGGCATCAGAGAAGGGCCGTAGCGCGCCCCGTCCTCACCCCCACTCACCTGCGATAATAACACATTCATTTAACGACATTATCATATAAAATATACATTCAATCAAATGTATAAATAGGTAGGGAGATTTGTATTCAAATACAGCCTGAGTTTGAGTTGGCGTGTTATCGCGAGGGTCAACCTACACCGGGAGGTCAATATTTGTTTTACAAATTTTTGAAATTCGGAATTTTTCATTAAAAAATGGCATTTCAAGTTTACGTCATAATTCTACTACAGAACTACCGGGCAGCCCGAGAAAAGCGTTGAACTTTCTTAAATGATGATGTTGATTTGAAAAGACTTCGAAACAATTGCAGAAAATGCCGGCGCGCACTTCGCTTTGGTAGTGAATTTATATTTTGAAAATTTTTTATTGACTTATTTCTTATTTCTTATTTCATCAGCAAGCAACATTCCCAAAATATTAGCAATATTATCACGTTGAATGGCAATTTCTAATCCTCCCCTTAGTAAACGAAGACATAACTAACATGTAACATGTATCTAACTCTCATGTTAGTAACTATCTAACCTTGGACATTGCAAAGTGCAACGTCGGGAATTCAAATAATATCATGAATAAATAAAATAAACATAATTTGTAAGGCTAGACCATCAACAAAAAGCAGTGGCGTGTTGTTGATTTTGAAATCTTGATAGCCTATAGGATCTACTATACGTGTTTCTTTGCCTTACTCTAAAGTTACCAACTACTATGCCACCTCTCTGGCGGGCGCCAAAATACACGAAATTTCTATCGTTATTCCTAAGAGACAGACAAGCCGATATAAATGAAATCTCGAGTCTCTTGCTTAGTTGACACTTGACCGTACCGTAGAGCTGTTATCGCTATAAAACCCAACCCAGATTTAAATAGGAAATCAGATAACAAACAAGCCAAGATAATCGGTACGATAATGCTAGCTGTCGTGATTCAGCAGAGCCTTGTTCCATGTTGATAAGGAGTGCGCCGCATTTTTACCAAGTTAATAATCGCAGTACTCGACGTCACAGTATTATAAATTACAATGCAAATTTTGAAAGTTGTGCAAAGTCATCGTGTATTTTGTGTGACGCCTGTTTAGATAGACAGTGTTTAAAGATAAACGTCTAAAAAGTATTAGATATGTCACAACAGAATGGAGTTAGACTACAGTTAGACACTACTTAAATCAAGATTTGTGGTTGCTCATATTTAAACATGCAAGTAGGGCATGTTTAGCAGTTAAACGCTGTTTAACGCGGTTTAGGGTGTGTTTAATGTTTTTTGTGATAAGACCGTTTAAGGTAGATTACTAGATATATACCTACACACATTTCAGTATGCTACACTTATTTTGCTATTATGCCCTAAGAGATCTGTGTACCCAATCTAGTTTGGCCGTACATTTTTGTTTCTAGGCTGAGCAAGTAATATTTTGTATAATGCTTTGCAATGTTACCGATGATCCACATGCTTAGCGCATACCTGTCATACCTACACAAATACTCTTATCAGTCTATCACTTACAGCCTAATGGTTTGATAAGTTTATAACGGTGTCAAAGCAGTTTCTATATCGATAATTGATAAGAAACATTCACTTGAGACAGAATTTGCGAGCTTGTTTGTTAGATGTAATCACTAGTACTAATAATCGGAGTTTAATATTTCACTAGTTAAAAGAGTAGGCAGGGCCCCAATTCTCGTTTTAAAATTATTTGTGTATTAGAATTGGGGCAATGGACTTTATCTACTTACATCTAAGTACATGGATGGATACGCGATATAGTTTTGAAAAATTATCTAACTGCAGTTGACTTGCTCTGGAAACTAAAGCTATTTATAATTTTTGGCTATTGGTTTGTTTATTGTTACATAAAGTTGTACAAGTCGGGTTTGGACGCGGTTTTATGGGTTAGATAAAATTGGTCTTATTAATTGAAGACCAATTTTATCTTTAAACAGGTATGTTTTATCCCAGCGTGTAGTAAGAAATTGACATTAATCCGCACTATTATAAAAAAGAAAGTGTGGCTGTTAGTTGATCTGTTTATTTCACGCAGCAACGGATCGACGAGATTTTTGCATAGAGATCATTTACGTACCGGAGAGTAACAATAGGCTACTTTTTATCCTGGAAAATGTACGATTTGTAAGGGATTTCGACGTGGGTGAAACCACGGTCAACTTCTAAGCTACTAAACAATAGTATTCCCTAATGTGGGGATCGTTAGATAAGACGACTTTGTTACATAAACATGTACCTAATGCATAAGTATTTAAACTTGTATTGTTGTTATAATTGTACGTCGTTTATGTAGCAATAAATATTTTTTCATTTTCATTATTTCTCCTGGTAATTTTCAAAAGATTTACTGACCCCCATGCCAATGTAGTAAATGCCGGTAGGCGCCAGCTCCTTGCACCAGCGTTGCGTGTCGAGGTACTGCGAGTTGCCGCCATCGATTATGATATCACCTTTCTCTAGAAGAGGCACCAGCTTCTTCACAAACTCGTCGACTGCGAAGCCAGCTGGCGAAATAAAAAATAATATTTAGTTAATTATTAGCTTTATTTTGCTTGTAAAAGAGGTAAAGATATTATCGAAACCATAGCTAATTGGTGCAACATCTGTAAAGATTGTTGCGGACTGATCCGGAAATCATCGGTATGTAACATACAGAGAAAACCTAGGCCCGGCTTCTATCTGCTACTCATCAGCATACTCGCGTTTGCCGAATGCTCGCAGAAGCTATATTAAAAATAATATGGTCTATGATTCCTTACACCCTGAGAAATCCTGTCTCCTCTATTGCAACTTAGTAATGGTTACCGAATTTATTTAGGAACAGTTAATAATAAAAAGTAATAATTGCAACCTTTAACTAGCAGCATGACCTTTCTCGGTTTCTTGAGTTTAGCCACCATGTCTTCGAGCGATGTCGCTCCAATGACTTTGGTGCCCTTGGCTTCGTTTTGCAAGAACTCGTCTACCTGTGAAAATTAGAAATGTTTGCATTAAATCTTCAATATACCGTATTCACTGTCCTATACTTGTAAACATAAGGGCTATTATTAAACTATGTTAAAAGGTTGATCAGTTTAAATGTGTTTTGTGATAAGTTCATTAATTAGTTCGATTATTTAATGACGAATTATTAATGAACTTGACATGCTAAAGTTACAATGGAGGAATCCTCAAATGCGTGGTAGCCTCGCAAGCAGGCAACCATGCCAACAACAGACAGTGGGCAACCCAGAAGCTGGCCAAGAAGACATGCCAAACAAAAGAGAAACGGCAAGCGCTTCTCCGTGTTTCTCGATGGCCTCACACCAGATGTGTGGCGTACGCCTGGAGATCCCAGTAGAGCGTTTTCGGCGAAATTCTTCTTCAAAGCTACTTTAATAGGTAAATGCAATATCATAACAGTATTTTATTTATTTATGCTTAAAAATATGTAGTTTATTTTGATCCTTTTTTACCAAGGGACTATATTTGACCTCATGGGAATTTCCAAAAAGGATAAAGTTAACCATGAGCAAATATTATATAATTATTGTCCATTTTTATTTATTTTTTTACCATTTTGAATAATGAGATGAGTTGGTTGTATGCCTGATGATAAGCATAACGCCGGCCAATACAATTGCAGATACTTGTAGAGAACTTCCAGTTTGGTCTGTTGACAAACCGGACATATTGTCCCATACAAAGTGCGAGCTTATGCTATATGTACAAATACAAACTTAGATTGATTGCAAAATTAGTTGATCTCTGATTGCATGGACAAGTCCAAGTTTACAGTATAATATTTAGTGAAGGGGGGTGCATTTTTAGACCTCTACATCTATTTGTAGAGCAGAAATTTGATGTAATTACCTTAGCAACAGTTCTGTTGAATGCACAGACAACAAATCCATGGTCATTCATGTTCAGAATCAGGTTCTGGCCCATGACAGCCAGACCAATAAGAGCAATGTCAGCCTTCGGTCTGAAAAAAAAAACAATAAAATTATTACAGTTTTTTATTTATAGACACACACCTACAACCACAATACATATCTAATTAGACCAGTTTGTCTTGTTATCAAACAGTATAAAAAAATTAGTAGACACACCAAGTACTTAACAAAATAAATTATTAGAAATAACAAAGTAAATGTACATACTTATTGAAAAACTTAGTTTACAGCGAACTCAAATGATGGAAGACTACACAAGAGTATTACGAATCATGTAATATATCCTAACTAAATGTGTGGTACATTCTAACTAAAGGACTGATAAGTGGGAGCATGGTTTGCTAGCAGGGGATAATGTAATGTATATATACATATATAAATCTCAATTCAAGAAAGTTGCAATTTGTTTTTATTCTATGTGATAACAAGACTCTACCTGTGAATACAAGAGGAGCTGGTTGTGGTCCTATTTGATAACAAGACGAGCTGGTCGTTTGCCTGATGGTAAGCATAACACCAGCCCATAACAATTGCAATACCTCTGAGATCTTTGAACAACAATGGCCTTTGTGGAACTGCAATGGGCATTAGATATTAAGTCTTATAAGCCCAGTAATTTCACTGGCTGGTAAATCTAAGGCTATTTATGCTATTTTCCACTAACCCTTGTGTCTTAAAGTTGTGAGACTACTAAAACTACATGCATGGTTTTCTTCTTCGGAAAACATGAAACAATGTGTCTACAAGATTATTCCATTTAGCTATGCACTTTTCTTAAGTCAAATATTTTATGATTGATCAAGAGGCCAACATGACAAAAAACTATTACTTACACATTTTGGAATGTGACACAAAACTCACCAAAAGTATTAATTAAAATTTATTAACTGAAGTCAAAACAAAACTTAATAGAGTAATGATCAGTGGAGATTATTTAAATTACAAATGTATAATATTATAGTTCAATGAATCTAATCAAGAGTTTAGTTTGCCTTATATTAAATTAAACATGCTGATTTATTTATCATGAAACTCAGCACTTTACCTGACGTAGGTACATACTTAAGTCACCTTGAAATAACCTTGTTGTAACTTAACCTTACAGGTTTCAATAAAACCTTTTAGATCACAATTATTAATTATTTAACAAGTACAATAAACAAGTAATTGTTGGATGTACCCTATGGTAAAATGCCCTTGACTTTGCACTTGAAGTACATAATATAATAAACTTTTAAAAACTTTGAATTTAGGTTAGAAGTTATTCGAATTTTAAAACTTTTTCAGTCATATTTTATGAGCGTTGCTAAATAAATTTAAATGTCAAATGTAAAAAAAAACATGAAAGTCATGCTTGTATCGCTACTAATTCCATTATAAATTAAATACAAAATAGAAAACAAACTTACTGTGCCATTTTTGTAGTGTCCAAAATAAAACTTTATAAATTTTAAGTAAATAATAGTTTTTAGAACTTTAACCGAGCGGTGCTAGATTGTTAAAATAAAGTACTTTGATCGTGAATATATAATCTTTTGTAATCACACGACCACCACCACGCGCGCGTCACTCAAAGAGAATCACTTATTCACTTATCACAGAGTACTTTTGTAGATAGGGTAGAACTGTTACAAGCCGTATGTATTCGTTACCGAGTAACGAGTACATCGCCAGACACGAATTAACGAATCACTACTTTCAAATTCACTTCATTACTCGTACGTTTCGTATGATGTAAGTTCGACTAGCTGCTGCCCACGGTTTCACCCGCGTGGAGATATTGGATTTCATGGTTTTTATTTTTTTTCGCGGAATCCTAAATCTTTTTCTAAAATTAAAGTAGCCTAAGTTTACTCCAGCTATCTGCTAGTGAAAATCTCGTCAAAATCGGCCCAGCCGTTTCTGAGATTACCTGGAACAAACAGACAGACGGACAAAAATTTTAAAAATTATTGTTTTGTTATTGGTACCGTATATATTTTCATATGCATTTGGTAAAAAGCTGTTATTTTGATATTACTAACACTTCAATTTTATTTCATTGTATAGATTCATTATCCGAACAACGCATGATGCTGAACAGAAACTATTCGTCCAGCGATAGAATGTATGCGAGTGAGAGATAAGCATCGTGGTTTCGCATTGTTCATATTTTTATCAGACTTCAAAAGATGGAGGAGGGTTCTCTATTCACCTGTATTTGTTTTGTGGCGATGTTACGCGATATCTCCGCTATTTGATTGATAATTTTTTTCATGAGTAGGGTTTTATAAATTTTATGAAAGAATGCCTTATTTAAGGGTGAAAAAATGGGTGATAATATTTCATATTTCACGAAATTTTAGTCAGGCGGTTCTCACTGATTTTAAAACCTTATTTTTATATAATATATATCCAGGGATTGCTTTCCTTACTATATTGTTATTCTCAACTTTTTGATTTCATTAGTTTAATAAGGATTTTTATGGTGTTTCTTTGTGCTAATAATGTCATTCACTATATCTAAATGTATAACAAGACGACAATAGTTCATAAATTGTACAATACATATATACATTTATATATTAGTTATTTTACGAAGTCAGATAAACGTAAGTTCGATACGCGATGCGACTTGATACGATACTTCATGCCAATACTCAATTGTATCAGAAGTAACAAGTAACGTTAACGTAATATGAAAGGGCAACTCGATACGATACTTCATGTCCGAACGGCGCGGCGTACGCAATTGTTTTTATACATGACATAATAATTATTGTCTTACGTTTTACATAACGCGTAAGCGCTTTGAAATTCGAGGCGCTTTCGACTTTTTGGTCGGGAGAAAACTACATCTTAGACGCAATCCAGCGCTACATGTTTGATTTTTTTGGTTTGATGACATAATTATGGTTTTATCGCTGCAGCGGACTTTAGCTTAGACTTGTTAAAATGTAACAAGACTTGTTTCACATAGCTCCTCTAGTACTTACTTAGTACATATTACTTCAATGGTATAGGTAAAGTTTACGTCAAAATTCTACTACAGAACTTGCGGACAGCCCTAAATCAGATGATTCATTCTTATAGCTTGAACTTTCTGATAATGTTGATGATTACAAGAGACTAAAAAATCTAGAAAATGCCGCGTACTTCCGGTTTGAAGTTTATTCCTTTTTTTAATTTTGAATGACGTTTTTCCAAGGGAGGTTGTTCTCACAACTTGTCGACAACCATGGTCCTAATCAGCCCCTTCCGGGATAACACACCAAGTCAAACTCACCCTCTAGAAAGGGATGCACATAAGTAATTGAAACGAAACTACAAAAAAGCTATAATTATGCATAGTCACAGATGACTACTATACTCATACCTATGTACGTCCTACAAAGATATTATATCGTTTAATTTAATTTTATATAGTAAAAAAAACAAATAGAGGTCCCAAACGGTTCTATATTGTGCTAGATGGAAAAAAACATAAATGATTTTTATGAAATAGATACATTCAGGATCTATTCCAAAATCAAATTGTGAACGTGATTAGTCAAACGGGCGGTTGCAGGGGTGCGGGCGGCTGCGCGGTGGGCGAGCGCTGCGCCGCGCCCGCCGCCTGCGCTGGCTGCTCCAACGGCTGCGCTGCCGCCTGCGCCGCCGCCTGCGCCGCCGCTTGGTCGATGGCGTGGTTCAGGAGCTCGATGTGGCGCAGCTGGTGCACCACGAGCCGCACGTGTGAGTCGCGCAGCGCGCGGACTCCACCCACTAGGAAATGCAGAATCAAATCGAAATGAAAATCAGCTCTAGAATCGATACTTAGTATCATCATCAGTCTTCCGTCAGATAAACAAACAAATGCTTACACATTCATCATACCACACATGCATGGATGTGCGCACACATACACATATAACACAACACAAACATCCAAGTCCCGAAAGCAAGCGTTATACTTACTGCAAACACCGCTGCAAAGGATCAAACTCAACAAAAAATAACATATAGGTAGTTAAGTATTCAGTTACTGTAACTAATAAACAAAAATAATTTAGGTCTCCGAACGAGACCATTTTATTACTTCTCACAAGTTTTTTTATGTGTTGGCTTGCGTTTGGCCGCGATCTTTATGCAACGTTGTGGTCGCAAGCTTAGCACGCTTGTCTAGAAGAAACCTATTCACTCTAGTATCCTTAACTATGTGCTTTGATAGTTTGGCAATGAGTGGTCAGTCAAGGTGGTATCGGTTTCCTCGTCCGCAAGTTTCTCATAAACATCGTCGTCATAGTAGATAGCGTGTCGGCTAGGGTAGCGTACCTTATATATTGAGAATCATGAAACGGTATTCGCTGAAGGTCATACAGGTATAGGTACGCATCTACCTACCTCGACACACCCAGCTTAGATTTTTGTATACCTACCTACCACACAACAAACTAAACTGAAAATAGGTGTTAGTTTATATTAAAAATAAGTCTGTGATATTAACCGTCACACTTCATCGACGCGTTACCCGTTTCTTCTGTTCTGTAAGAAATAACAACAATTAATTAAGTGCTAAGACGTAAGAGTAGGTATATAACAACGAATCCTGACATGATTATCATTACCTACTTACTTAGGTACCTACGTTTAGGTGGTCCGATTTTCATATAAGTACCTAACGTATTTTTCCGTTTACGGGCGAAGAGCTTATAATATTACACTGAACTTATTGTTGTTGGCTTTTATATTGGGCTTTATTTGCTGCAAATCATATTTAGTTGAAGAAAACAGAGGTTTATTAGCGAAACTAACATTGGAATTTTAGTCTATAGTAATAATAAAAATATTATATTTTATATTTGGTCAGCAAGAAAAACCAGCTAAAAAGTTATTTTGATAGCATATTATGTCTTTGTCGGTTGTAAAAAAACACCAGCAGTAGGTACCTACATGCAGGTCAGCAACTAAATTAAGGATTATCAGAAAAAAATTAGATATATACTTGGTTATATATTATATTATTATATATTAGTATAATTACGTGAACAACTGAACATACTCTTGCGCCTGTACGGCTATGCTGCGTGGCGCAGGGGCGGGGCCGGTGGCATGGGGGAGGTTGGGGGCGGGGGCGCTGGCACCGGTGGCGGCGGACGCGGACGCCGGCCGCAGGCGCGCGCTGCGCCGCGCATGCAACCAGACGCATACATCAAAGATGGATCAAATAAGTATAATCAAATCTGCAACCGTTGCTCATTTAGCTCACCCGATGCAGTCCAGTACTTGCCGTGGAGATATAGATGATTGGGAACCGAAGATGAGGACGGTGGGCGTCCAGGCGCGTCTGCCGCTGTCCGCTCCGTCCGCTCCCGTGTCCGGCGGCAGCGCGGCGGTGAGCGGGAGCTCGGATATCAAGTCGCGAAGTATGCATCGAATTCTGCGGCGGTGTCGCATGGACACATGCTTCTAAATTTAAGGGAAAATACTTTTATTTTGACGTAGGTAACTTATTCAAGTTTATTTACATACCTACGTAAGTTTTCCAACGGAACAGACTTAACACCATATTTACAGCCTGATTGTGAATTGATATGTTATCTCGAAAGGAGGTTAACAACGTTTGTTTTACGAGTTTTTGAAATTTGGAATTTTTCATTGAATAAATTCAAAATTCTACCACAGAATACCCGGGCAGCCCTATATCAGCTGATTCACTTGACCTATGTGATGATGTTGATTAGAAGAGACTTAGAAACACCTCTAGAAAATATCGCGAATTCCAGTTTTGAGGTACTTAGGTACCTATTATTAGTATGGAAATTTGGAATGACATATTTTCAAGGGAGGTTCTCACAAGTTGTGTATAATCATGATCGCATCCTTTCTGGATAACATACCAATTCAAACTCACTCTGTATTATAAAAAATACGGTAGTCAGTAACCTCTCGCGAGTGTTGGAGCTTGCGTGGCACGTGCACGTCGACGGGTCGCAGCGAGCCCTCCACCACTAGCCAAAGTGGCGCGGACGGCGGTGAGGCCGAGAAGTATGCTGCCCCGCTCCCATGAGGGACGGCCCCGCTCTCGCGAGCCGCGGCCCCGCTACACAGCAACGTGGACGTGGGCAGCGGCGATACGGGGCGGACGTGCCAGCTCTCGCCATTGCCTTTCTCTGTTATTTTCTCCCCGACCCTGTAATTCGACGTCGATGTCTCGATTTATGTCGTGTTAACTTTAACATACATAACCTACAACTCACGGCAGAACAAAGTTCCGAGTTGCGACTCACCGGACCGGAGACGAACGAGAACGTTTTCTCTTACTGCAGCTGGATTCTGAAAATCGAATACAAAAGTGATGCTAAAAAAATATAAAATAAAATACATAATTACCGTCGCTATACAGGTTTAATAACATCACATAACACAATAAAACTGAAATTCACAAATAAAACCAAAAAAATTTCATGGGTTTTATTTTTTTGCGCGAAACCCTAATTATTTTTCTAAAATTAAAGTAGTAAGTTACTCCTTGTAACATCAGTGAAAGTTCCGTCGAAATCGGTTCAGCCGTTTCCAAGATTACCCGGAACAAACAGACAGAAAGACAAAAAAATTAAAAATGGTTGTTTTGTTATAGGTACCTACCGTATATATATATATACTTTCATATTATGCATTTGGTAAAAAGCTGTTATTTTGACATTACAAACAGACACTTCAATTTTTCTTACCATTCCGCAAAGAAACGCCTGATTCCAGCAACTATGCAGCTGAGCTTCAACTAGCGAGTTGCTGTTGATGAGTTTTTTAGCTCGTCTCTCAATAGACTCTAGCGCATCAAGCTGGTACTCGGCTGAGTCATCCCAGAGATGAGAACGATACTCCATACACGTGATACACGACCGAACTTATGCTTGATAAAGATCCAGTGAAATTACTGGGCTTATGAGACTTAATACCTAATGTCTCAGGGTAACGAGCGCACTGCAGTGCCGCGCAGGCCTTTGTGTTTAAAGTTCTGGGCCGGCGTTATGCTTAGGTACCATCAGGCAAACGACGAGTTCGTCTAGTTACCAAATAACATAAAAAAAGAAAAGAAAAATGCTGTGAAACCGTTCCGGTAAGAAGTCTACTGCCTCACCTTGCCAGGATAGCCGCGATGTGATCGAAGATGGCGGATACGCTAAACATAGTTTAGGGAGGGGCAGCTGGCTCTCAAGAGCAGCTGCCCCTCGGCACACACCGTCGGGTGGTTGGCGGCAGACTTACAACTCGAGGGAGGTCGCCCGGCCGTCTACTACCCTGTTTGCATCACGATGCTTCTTCCCAAAACGATCAATGAGAATGTTTACACCTCCAGCTTTTGCTTTGCGCGGACTTTCTGATGAACTTTATTGTTACGGTTTTCAGGTTCGCTCGCGACACGCAAGCGGGGTAAAGTCGAACATGTAATTTGCACTGCAGAATCCCCCGCGCACCTCCATCCTCCGTCAACGTTCTTGGGTACCTCTCGCTAACGTGTCGCAAACAAACTTGATCATCGCTCATTCGGACAACGTTCAAGACGTAGGTAAGTACTTTTTTTCAAAGAGGCATCCAAAAAGACGTCGTTGTAGCGGCGGGCGCGCACGTCTGGCGGCGCCGCCGCGGTTCCCCATCCGGCCGTACATTCGTTGGCACAGCTGGCGGCCCCTCGCCCGCGCGCGCTTCTGCAACACACAGTCCGTCGCATAATGTGGCAGAGAGTCGTGACCGCTTTAGCGACGGCATGGGCAGTACGGCTATCGTCAGCTTACAGTAATTCATTGCATTTTTCATTTGGTACAAATTCACAAGCAGCACGCATTAAGAATTTTAGATTTTAATTCGTTTCCACAAAATATAGCAAAGTGACAATTATAAATTTTTAATATTTTTAAAAGAAGGAAAGTAAATATAACGCTATTTTTAACGGTGACACCACGCATGGAAGTAATATATCAAACATAATAAAAAATAAATTAATCCATTATAAAACCCTTGGTACCACGCAAGCACAAATCAAAGGCACAAATTACACGCAAGGGCACAAATTATATAGCAAAGAGAATATCAAAGAGTATATAAGAGGAGAATATAATATAGTACCGGGATTATATTCTCTTTGTATAGGGTATCGCAAGGGACTTTTGATTGGGTAAAGATATAATTTGTAGGGTAAAAGTTCCTTGGTACCACAGAGGAAATAATACTATGGTACCACGCATAGAGTAGTACTATAAGTACCACGTAAGTACCCAAAGAGAATATCTAAGTACCTAATATATCTCAAAAAATCTTTGGTTTTCTGCAACACTCTATGATACTACCTATAGCATGGAGCTAGGACAAGCCTAGAAGACAACAAGACTGATAACTCCATGACCTATAACATTCTGTGGGAGAACTATGCGTAGTTGGTATAAACCTAGGTATATACTACTGTTCAAAACACAGACCTAATATTACGCTACGCTATACTCGTATCTATGGTTTGAAATCTCCTACAAGATCCAGCCACAAACTATATTCCCGTGGAACGACAGCCATACATTTTCAAATTTTCATTTATGTACGCCACGTGGACCGATGCAGTCCGAGCGAGATGTTTTTCCTGTTTCCTTAGGGGCAAACGTACGTTGGCATAAACGTCTACGCTGCCCCTTACGGGCACACGTGGGGCCGGTCGACTAGCTGGTGATTAAAAAGATAATTAATTATGTTTGTACCTATGTAGGTAACACATCATATATGTAGGTATATAGGGAGATTTTACTAGGTGGTAGGCATAACCGCAGACAAGTGACGCACGGTGCGGCACGATGGTGACCTTGAGCAGCGCTTCAGCAGCCAGCCGGCAAGCCCGTGCCCCTCCTCGTGGTACGCCACCACGCGCCTCTCCGCCGCGCCGGCTACATTGCGTGGCTGCGCTTCTCAGTACCGCCTGCAACAAGGCCGCGCGCCGGGCACTCACCCACCACGCGCTCCACTGTGTACTCGAGCGGTACGACATTGTATCCTACGTTCTCGCAACTTCTATTTAACGTAAAACCGGTACGCAGTCGGAATCTGAGTAGACTGATAAATTGTTGCTAGCAAAATTTAACCGTACTGTCTGCCACTGAAAGTCCCGTCAAAAGCGGTCCAGCCGTTTCGGAAATTAGACGGAACCATAACAGAAAAATAATTAAAATATTTTGCTTTTGTTATACCATACTTATATAGGTAATTTCATATGCATTTAGTTATTTTGACATTACAAACAGACACTTCAATTTTATTTTATTAGTACCTATAAATGTAAGTGTCACTGGGTAGATAACATTATATGGTTTATGCAGCGTTGAGGTATTTACGCCTAAAATAAAACGGACGAATACCAATTCGAAATAAAATGTTTTATTGTGATGCTCCCCACTTCATACACATAGACAAAATAAATTATTTACGCATAGGAACTAAAAGAACGCACGAAACAACAGATACTTACATCAACCGTGCAAAACAATAATCGGTTATTATTGCATTAATACCTACATTAGTATAAAATAAATCTTTCTATTTACAATAATTTTCTCATTTAATCATATCAAAATAATCTTTGTTAATTATACATAACTTTTGAAAGTATTACAGCTAATAATAATAACATAGTTTTCGTAAGAGTTACAAGCGGATGCATGGATAGGCAGCGTTTAGTATGCCGCCAGCGACCCGAATCATTGGTCAAATAAGAAGCCCAAGCATCGTATCTGAAAAGAGCGTTATTTTAAGCTTTCAAAGCATTAGTTTCGTACAAATTTCTAATCCAAAAAGTCCGAAATTAATGACCCCTTTTTAAATAAACTTTATACACGCAAGCGAAATACATAGATCAGCATAGTAGGTGGAGAACAGTGTCGGAAAAGAGAATATAAACCAAAATGAGTGATTTTAAGTTTTACATAAAAATATGAAGATTATACACTGATATGTAATTATATTATAAACAGAATATAACAATTATATTATAAAAATTATAAATATGGTCTTTTAAGATTTTAAGATCTATATTTTGCTTATGCTTATGTTTAAATATATGGGATACCGAGCTTCGCTCTTTGTTTTCAGTTATTTTAGTAGTAGGACTAACTCTTCAGCGAGTGTCCGTCTGGGTTGTTACCACCGCTTTGCTCGTGAAGTTTGCCGCCAAGCAGTAATGTGCAAGCAATACTGTGTTCCGGTTTGATGAGAGGAGTAGTCAGTGAAATTACTGGGCTTATGAGACTTAATACGTAATGTATCAAGGTAACGAGCACACTGCAGTGCCGCGCCGGCCTTTGTGTTTCAAAGTTCTGGCAATTGTTATGGGCCGGCGTTATGCTTACCATCAGGCGAACGACCCGCTCGACTCGTTACAAAATAGCATAAAAAAACAATAAAAAAGAACACCCAGCATACAAAAATGCTCGTTTAAAGTTATTAGATCAGATTAAAACCAGTACATTCATTTTGTAGTCTTTGGAACTTGGAAGTGAAGATTTGTATGAAAGCTGGTGTGAATTAGGTAAACTGGTCGCGAAGTAGTAATGACTTTTTCAACACATTATGTTGTTTGTGATTTACTGAAGATTAATAAGTTATTTATCTGTAGATAATAATACGTCATTCTAAAAAAGGTACATCATATAAATATTATGCTTCAAATGCAACACGTTTACAACCACGGTGTAGGTACGCAGGCTATTTATTACTACTTATGATAATAAGGCACAGCAGGCAAATCGACCAACTAACAGACTAGCAGCAGTTATACATAGCCGCTAGAGCAGAGGTTCCCAGACTTTTTTTTCTCAAAGACCACTTACAAAATTTAGCTGGTTCCGGTGGACCCCCTGCAGCTACATTTGTACCATATTCCCAAAACTCAACAAAAAATGTGAAAGTTAGATCTAACTATGGAAATTTGCGTGCTGATCATATTCCATATTACTGAATATGGAATATGCAAGTTTTTACAAGTAACAGTCGCTTTTCTTAAAATATTATCTGCCTACATTGATAGGTGAAGTCAAGCCAACATTTTAGTTCATCACTATCGAAAGCAGATAAATATTCGTGAACCCCGCTTACGAAATGTGAACCCTCATTTTTTTGTCACTCTCTTTTTTGTCCACCTAGACCACTTTGGGAACCAATGTGCTAGAGGTATACTAAACACTGCCAATTTTGGAAACGACAATTTGACTCCTACAATGAATATCACCTTATCCTACCTTTGATCGACGGCACGCAACACATCACAAATCATCTAATATGCTACTTAATAATCCAGTTAACAATACGTTATATGTACAGATATGGTTTTAATACATAAAATAATATTATCGTTGATTTTAAAAACTTCCACAAATACTCCCTCCTTAGAACCAAGGTACCTACTTAAATAAAAATATACTCCCGCGTTCACACTTTTCTAAAATAATTTAGTTTCGTCCCTTTTCTAATCAACTATTTCTGAATTTCAGTACAGCAAGGGGAACGGTAATACCATAATATTCCATCGCATAACACGCCGTGCTCCGCGCACACTTATAATAACATAGACTATAAGGGGGACCTCAGACACGTATGCAAACGTACGTTTGCTTGTCAGAATATCCATGCTTTTTCATCAAGCGCGGATTACGAGATACTACACATGTAAGCGCGGCTCGTGGGTTTTTGATGGTTTTGTATACGCAAAACCACGAAATATACAAGAACGGCAATATTGTCTCGAAGGCCTGCCTTGGCTCAAAGCGACCAGTGCTCCGCTTTACGCTACATACATCACTTGCACACCACCGCTTATTTACCGTGGCGTCTGCACTGAGCACGCAGTGGTTGTGAAACAATTGTTTTGAATGGAGGTCGTACAAGCGGGTGCCGTGCGAAGCAACCGTCGCCGACTAGATTTCCATCTAGCCAAAACTACAACGACACCAGACGATACGATATGCGTCAAGCGGGGATCGTGGTTTTTCCATGGTTTTACCATGAGCCGCAAGCGTTGTTATTTCGTCAAGCAAACGTACGTTTGCACACGTGTCTGGGGTCTACCTAACATGAACATTTAACTTAATCTTCCTGGTACTGAACTAGAGGTGAGTTTTATCATGAGCTCGGACACGAAATGTAGATTCCGTGCATTATATGTCAGAACAAACGAATAGTTCTAGATGAAAATGAAAGCATGTTATAGAAATATATCAATTTGTATTATGTCTTCATCTTAAAAGGGGCAAGATGGGGACGAAAAAAAAAATTACGACTAGGCTAAGATTCAAACTGTGATCAAGTTATTAATAGAGCATTAATTACGAGTTTGTGACTAACTTTATATTTTTGTCCCCATCTAAAGCAACCTCTAAGTTACCTATGCTAGGGATCTGTAAAGTGTATATGTTAGTTTTAATTGAATACGTAGTCTTACTACGTGGTCGTATAGGGTCAATAAACCGTTTAATTATGAACAAAAAATATGCCATCAAAATCGCAACAAAGACTCCTTTAGAACTATATTTGCTTTATGCCAGTGGCGCCGCCCATATTTTCTCGATTTTTTTCATGTAGTTTAAGGCCAGGATTTCCCCCGCACCGCTTTCTCGCTCGCGCATCTCAATATTTTTGAAGATAAACAATCTCTTAATATAATTATGAAAAATAGCATTCGGTTAATTTGCTGACAATAACATTGCAAAAGTTTAACAAAAATTTCATTTTGATCCACTTAAGTTTTCAAACCTTAAAATGGGATTTTGTTTTGCCCATTTTCATGTATGAAAACCTGATCGGATCAAAATGATATTTTTGCCGTATCTATGTAATGTTATTGCCAGCAAAATCACCGAATGCGATTTTACATAATTATATTAAAATATTGATTATCTTCAAAAATGGTGAGATGCGCGAGCGAGAAAGCGGTGCGCCGTATCCTGCCCTTAATTGTATCTGTATGTATTCGTTGACATATTTTCGAGATAAAATCAATAGCACGTGTACTTTTGAGCTAGACTTTGGCAAATTTTAGTGAAATAGATCCTATTGTTTAGTAAAACAAACATTTCGGACTTATATATAAGTTTAGTGTAATTGATATATAAACAACAGAGGTTATCGTTCGGAAGATGACTAACATCATAAAAAGACTAATTATTGCTTTGATTTATTTAACATCCTTCTCAATTAAAACAAAATTCACGAATATCCCAAACAAGCACTCGAACGCACCTAGTTTCTTTACACAATATACATAAACACAAGGTTAAACATAAGGTACTTATAACTTACTTACTCTTACAACATTAACATCTATAATTTAAAGGTCAAACTAAAGGAAATCTAAAACGATGTCGTATAAAAACAATAAAATTATTCACAGATCAATGTCAGACGTCAATTGAGTGCGCTTTCTTAGTTTATAAGCAATTTTAATTTTCGATCATAAATTAACATCTTTGATTGCGTTTTATAAATTAACTAACCTTTTGCTTTGCGGTCATACAAGCAGTCTTCACGATTCCTTTACTTCTAAAAAATCAACAGGGGCCTGTTTCATAAAAAATATTAGTCTAATATTATGAGCTTTTTTCTTCTTTTTTCATATAAAATATGTGGCTAATACTCATAATATTAGACTAATATTTTTTATGAAACAGGCCCCAGGTCTACAAAAATATAGCACGCCTTGTACACATCGTCGTCACAGGTCGCAACGTAATCAAAATAATGGAACATTTATATAACAAAAGTGAAATAATAAGAAACCGTTTTTTTTTAATAAAGGGAATGTTAATATATCATCGTTATTGAAACTAGCGGGCTTTTAGACTTCGAATTTAAAATTTGTACGTAATCTAATGCGTTCTCGTCTCCGAATCGCATTGCATTATATGCAGGCTCGCTCTCAAGCTATAACAATAGCGAAAAATGATTTGTGCGTCGAGTATCATAATAATCGCCCTTATCCATAAAAGCTCAATAAGATAATAATAATAATCATTGACGGAAGGTGTTACGCGTGAAAACGAGACAAAGCACTTTCTGGTAATTAAGTAAGTTACGGAACCTTTAGGAATAAGGGGATTATGATTTATTTTTTTATTCACAATAATTATTAGGACTCATAACGTACAGTCGGCGCAATAATATGTATACACTTTCCGCTTTTGAAATGTATGTAACTAAATGATTTTGCAAAACGTACTGGGTTACGTTTTCCTACTACAGAATGCGTAATTATTATGAAACGTTTTATTATAATGTTATTATTACACGTAATTATTATTACTAGGTTAGTACACTTAATTATGCAAAATAATTTGGTTACATACATTTGAAAACCTGAAATGTATACATATTATTGCAGCCGACTGTACAAACAGCCAATACATTATTATATAACAATAGATCGACTTGTGCACGCGCACGTTCCAAGACATCGAAAGTAACACTACCGGACACAAATCGACACGTATTAAGAGAAATAACTTGGACTAGAACTAATTCACGGACAAGATGTTAAGTTATGATATCTCGTCGTGTTACATTCTCTCACGCGAAATAAAAATAAATAGATTACAACCAACATCACTTACAGACTACGCCTTAAACACTAATGCTTTCCATTTGGCTTAAAACATTACAATAATATATACAAATATAAATCTAAGCACTTCAATACATACTTTCTGTAACCACAAAACATATTTAAATATAAATCTTTCTTTAGTAATATTGACATTATATGTTAGTAAGACACTGAGTAAGTCTATCGTTTTGGAGTTGGTTTTATAGCGATGTTACTATGTAATTAGTCTGTCAATTTGTAATTGGTTTTAATCAGTTGTTCCAATACCCACCTAGGCTCGACCAAAAGTGTAGTACAATGCAAAAGGCGCGTACATTATTGACTACATACGTAGCTTTACTTATAATCAGTTTTTGGTCAAATTAAAAATGGATTTAATAACATTTATTTTTTACCATGTTATTATCACCTTAGACTTTATTGATACGAATCCCATGAACACAACCACGAGAATGCAATAACTATCAACCACTGAAGAGTTACTTCGATAGGTTTTTTCAATCAGTTAACAGATAATCTGTGAAAATTTGACACAGATCGTTAGAGAGCAGTGGTAAATCCATGTTTGTCCTTCTTTCACGCAGTAACGAAGCAACGGATCGACGTGATTTTTGGCATAGATATAGTTTATGGACCGGAGAGTAACAAAGGCTACTTTTTATCCTGGAAAAATGCTCGGTTCCTGTGGAAACGCGGGTGAAAACCGCGGGCAGAGGTTAGTGTGATATAAAATTGACATTGACAGCTGTAAATAAATTGATAGCTGTCAATAAAGTTTTATAATGTTGACAAGTTGATTTAATTTGACAGATCGGTTTGACGGTTGAACGCGGGTGAAAACCGCGGGCAGAAGCTAGTAAATTTATAAATAAACAAATTTTGTTAATTGAAAACTGTAAAATAATTCGAAACTCTTCAGAAATCAGGCTGCTTATTAAGATAATACCTTGTTTGCATTATACTGCACTTTATAGAAACACTGATATGTAGAAGTGTTTTTCACGCATAATTGTCTCAAGAAATAAGACTGCAATACTATGTACGATAAAATCGGGTTTATTATATCCAATTTTTTTCGTATAAACAACCAACCCAGTATGCGAGTTTAAAAAATACTTAATAATATTCTAAAACTACGTTAAAGCACCTCCATATTTCGACACAATATAACCCGTGAGATGTTACTGATATTTAATTCTCGCTGTGCACATAGTCTAATATGGGCTCGTGTGATATTTCCATGTCAACTGAATTCAACTCATTCTCACTCGCAGATCACACACAGTTTATCCTATAATTATTCGTTCTTCATGTCTGAAAGTTTGGATACTAGCGGAAAGCGAACGATGCGTAACTGGTTAGCGTAGTCGCACACTATCGCATCTTTTAGCGGAAGTATTTGTCGCACGAATATGCAGCCGTCGGTTTGTCCTGAAATAAAGTTTTATTTAGTAAAAACAAATCATAGTAGGTACGCTTGCTGTGCGCCAAACTTTGATACACATTGAGTGGCGTGAATACGCGGTTATTAATAAGCAGTTTAGGTTTGAAGCTTGTTTCTTACATGCATCGTATTCATTATTTTGTGCTGCTTTCAAACTTCCGTTCCCATGGAACAGATTCCACACTCTGCCATTCTTTGAACTCGTTTTCATTAAGAACATCTTTCGACCACCACATGTCTATCACTATGTGTGTTTCCTTGTCTATCATTGCATTTATCCATTCTTTTCTATCGGCGTCAATTGCTTTATTTTTTGCGGCCTGTAGGGCTAAGATGCGCGCCTTTTGTCTTGTAGATATAGAGAATATACCTCTTTATGTCTACTGGATGCTAACATGCAGCGCAAAGAACTCGCGTGATGTCAAATGAAGAGATATGGGTGTCGATTCTGGCGTTCCGTACCTAAACTTAATTTTAGTTTCATTCTCTCCCTTTCTAAATAAGAATATGAGAAAGGGATGGAATATATTTTAGACCTGTCAGATTAATTCACTTGCTTGTATCTATTGTAAATTTAACGGCCATGAATTTAGTGACTCCTAATTTGTCAACGACGGACGACATTTGGCAGCTTTAAAACTAAATTCAGACCTGTCAAACATCTTCCATCCCTTCTTCGTGTTAGTTATTGGAAAGAGACAGCCAAACTAAAATTAGGTTTATAAATAAGACGCCAGAATCGACACCATTATACAATTACATTATATAAAGAAAAATAAATAAATAATCTTATCCTACTTCCTATTATCCTAATATTATAAACGCATTGTGTGCCAGGATGGATGTATGAATGTTTGTTACTCTTTCATGAAAAACTACTGGACGAATTTTGATGAAAATTTACAGTTATATAGTTGCGAATTAAACGATGGCGTTCCTTTTAATTATCTTTTATTTTCTTTCCCCCTTACTCTTATTACATTTGTCTCCTATCCCTTTCATACTGATTCTAAATTCGCTTACTCTTTCATACTCGTAGTTCTCTCGCATCTAGCCATCTTACACTGACGTTACGTTCCATTCATTAGTTCCTAATACTTTCACTCTTTCTAACATAGGTAATTCTCATTCATTCCTTCTCTTTCTTACATCTTAAGTTGCATTTCACGCAATGCTAAATATAATACTTACAATAGCTTATACATCAGAATAACACACGCTACAAATTGTAAAGATATATACGACGCGAGCGAAGCCGCAGACGGAAGCTAGTAAATAATATGAACGAGGCAACCAACCCAATAGAACTCGTCGTATGATATCCCCACTGCTGAGGTCGTAGGCTGTGAGTCCACTGCGATCGCCCATCACGAGTAGAGTGTGAGTGAGTGGCAGCATCCGGCTCATGTAGTTTAAACCCTGCGAAAAATAACATTTAGGCATTATATTATGTAAATAGTTTTATTTTTGCTTTACACGGCTAGGTAATTTGTTAGTGGTAGGACTAACTCTTCTGCGAGTGTCCGTCTGGGTTGTTACCACCGCTTTGCTCGTGAAGTCTGCCGCCAAGCAGTAATATGCAAGCATTACTGTGTTCCGGTTTGATGAGCAGAGTAGCCAGTGAAATTACTGGGCTTATGAGACATTAGGTCTCAGGGTAACGAGCGCACTGCCGTGCCGCGTAGGCCTTTGTGTTTCCACGTTCTGAGTGGGACTGCAATTGTTATGGGCTGGCTTTATGCTTCCCATCAGGCAAACGACCAGCTCGTCTCGTTACAAAATAGAATAAAAACGTAAAATTGTGCAGCCATTGTCAAATAATAAAGATTTGCGTGAAAAAGGCATTCGGCAAAGAAAGTCGGTAAAGAAAAAGGCATTCGGCATATAAAATTGTCCCTAAAATGTTGCTAGCTTGGTTGATACAGGTATAATTTTCCCATCACAACTGAATGACACGCAAAACATAATCGTATATAGATAAGGTATATTCCTACAATCATCTATCTATCTCACGTGATTCAGCGATATCTATGAAGATAAGCGTATTATCGGTTATTTCACAAAATTACACATGACAAGTACTGCTTTATAAAACGTGGAAATCTACTTTAATGCCAAACTATTTTGATGAAATTTATGCATGCCAATCTAAGTCTTTATTTGAAAGAATATCTTTCAAATCCAACTTATTTATATTTCGAGTCCAACGTGTAGCGTACCTATATAGTGCGCGCTAAAACGCCCCAAACAAATTGGACAGAACATCTGACGTCACTTGTTCTACGCTGTAAAGCTGTACTAAAAACACGCATTTTGTTGATTTGGCCGTGAAAAACTGCGTTTATAGTTGTCACACATTTTTTTACTCATTAAAATGTAAAGAATGTGATGGTATCATTTAAATTATTAATGGTGGGAAACTTTTAGATGCAAAATCTGGGTGGATATTTTTTAATTTCATGTTTATTGTTTTAAATCTGATCTGAAAACTGTATAATGAAATTATGTATTTTGTGTTTCATGCAACATCCCAATGGGCCTCCCCACAGGCAAAGCTAATCTCAGATGGCACCACCATCGCTGGTGTTTGATAATTTCTAAGACGCGAGCATGTTTACTGGTTATAGTGTAATTCACCCTCAAAGTAAACATCAATGACAAGTATACAGTAAACATGCTCAGGCGTGAGCCTTAAAAATCATTATATTTGAAATGGTCACTACATAACATAGAATAATAATTGGTTTCTAATAATTTTTGATGAGCAATGCTTTGATCCACAATTTCCGTTTTATCGTCAAAAGGGAAACGTGTGCACCTTATTTTTGCACTGAATTGCACTTTACTGAGGCATACTTTATTGCAAAGACGATTTTTTGTTTACTTACTAAAGTTTTATAATGATGTTTCATAGTGAAACAACACCAGCGATAATGCGCCATCTAGCGGGATAGGTAAGCTGTGTGGCTTCCCATTGCAGTGTCACTCTGAGCTTTGAAATACAATGACCTGCGCGGCGCTACAGCGCGCTCGTTACCCTGAGGCATTATAGGTATTATGGATGCTGTCCAGCAGTGGACCTCTTCCGGCTGACGATGCTGATGATGATGATGATGATGATGATGATGATGAGTACTCACGATGTGTATGGAGTTGAGCATGTGCCCCTGGAAGCGGTCCCAGATGCAGAGCCGCTCGTCTGCGCCGGCCGAAACCACGTAAGAGGCCGTATACGCGAGTGACGTC
Organism: Crocallis elinguaria; assembly: GCA_907269065.1. Classification (NCBI taxonomy): domain Eukaryota; kingdom Metazoa; phylum Arthropoda; class Insecta; order Lepidoptera; family Geometridae; genus Crocallis; species Crocallis elinguaria. Next base: position 12,485,790 of record OU026077.1, read on the forward strand.
ACGGCGCCGTCGTGCGCCTGCATACTGTACAGGCATGCGCCTGCGCACGGAGCTTACGTTAAGGGGCAGAATACGGCACGCCGCTATCTCCCTCGTGCATCACAACATTTTTGAAGATAAACAATCACTTAAAATAATTATGAAAAATCGCATTCGGTGAATTTGCTGGCAGTAACATTATATAGGTCAGCCACACTTAAAGTGTGCACCCGCAAAGCCAAGATATAGGTTAAACAAGAATTTCATTTTGATAAATTTATATTTTCAAACCTAAAAATTAGATTTTATATTTTGTCCATTTTCATGTATAACTGGCCTTTAGAGTTCTCTTGGCACAAACTTAGAAGCTTCTACACCTACGACATAAAACAACAAGTAAACATAGTAAAACAATGATTACGTACCGGTGTGTAGATCCCACACGCAAAGTAGGCCGTCCTGTGACCCGCTGCCGGCGATCGTAGGGGTCGCATGGTCAATGAAACTACTCGTAATGGGCCCGCAGTGCCCATGTAGCGTGAATAGGGGGCTTAACTCCGAGCTTGAGAATACCTGGAAATATAGGAAATCATGTAAGGATTGCTTTTCACATGATTGCTGAGGTAAAATTGGTAATGATAAACTGATTGCGTACCTTAAGAACATGGTCCTGGCCACCAGTGAGGATGCGACCACCCTCACACTGCATCTCCGTAATGGGTTGCTGGTGTGGTCGGCACTGAGACACTCTGGCGCACACTACCTCTGCAATAACAGTAAATGTCGCTTCAATTCGTGAAGTCAGCCGCCAAGCAGTAATGTGCGAGCATTACTGTGTTCCTGTTTAAATAAATAATAAATTCCACCATATTTGGCTAGACATAATGCGCTCCGATTGGCTAAGCCACCGCCTCGCGCCGAATCCCCGTGCGCTGATATTAATTATAGCAAAATCAATACATTGTTGTGAGATCGTATAGTACAGTATTTCATCTCTCGGGGTTAGTATATAGATATCGTGTCCTTACCATCGCCATCGCTGAGTTCTGAGGGTGACTCGTGGCAGAACCCGCGGCTCCATGCCGCACCATCGTGCGACCGCAACGACCCCGCCGATCCCGTCCGCTTGTGCGCTGCGAGAACGCACGACTATCCCTTATTAGATTACCCTACTATGGATCAAGATGGTTCGGCCAACATACAGGACGCGCAACGGGTCTAAGCCCTTGTTGATGAGACGTCTAATGCGCGTTTTCCTGCAGGAATTTGAATTTCGAACAGGAAAACGAGCTATTGCTTGTGGACGGAATGTATAAGCTCTTAGGGTAATATTCAAAGACAACAGCTTAGAACGATCTAAGAACTATCTAACGATCTAAGAGCAAAGCATCGGCTAAGCCACTCAATCAAATTCGTATTCAGAAATGAAAGTTCATGTACGGTCTAAGCGAAGATTACACTCTGCTATATTCTATGGCTGTTAAGTTTTTAATTTTTTCACTGGAACGTTTATCGGTTTTATCACTTTTGTATGAATAGCAATACAACAAAGATAGCGATATACAAAATATCACTGGAGTGAGTGAAACAACAATATTAATGCTATAAATCTATTTTGATATTATAATAAATGAAACATTTTAGTTTTGAAGTTTGACATTTCAATGTTTGGTTACTATGGTTACTGCCGTTATCATTTGGTGGCGCCACTTCTGCTTTGAGAGCGGCTAAAGTAGTCGATATTGCCTACTCAGGCTTTGCTTAGCATGCGCTTAGTTTAAGTAGTGTTCCAAATGTCTCTGAATACAAATTAGTTTAGTTTAGCACTAATTTTTGACATAAGGAAGACAAAGTCCACGCTTAGACTTGTCTCTGAATATCAGCCTCAGTATCTCACAATCCCGCGATCTGCTATCCTCGAGTCGATTCTCATTTAGAAATGGTCTAAGCCAACAGTGTGACACATTCGATGGAGAAATTGAACGCGCTGCTGATGAGTGCTAATGTAAGAGTTGTCAAAAAGCTTACATTAGCCACTCAAACAGCAAATTAATATATTCGTATTGATGACTCAACATTTTAAAGCAAGCCGTAAGATGTGTGGCGCAGTAACCGACATTAGAGTATGCGCAAATCTTTCTGAGCCCTCTGAACGTAGGCCCGAGAATGAACCGCGAATGGTACAGTTGATTGGCTAACATTTGCGCATGATTGATCACTCTAACTGAGGGACGCGAGTGTGGGGCGTGGCATTGGAGCTCTCTCCCCCCCCTCCGAACATGCGTACTGCGCATGCCCACAAAGAGTTCGAAACGTCGGGAATTAAAACAGAGTAATAAGTATAATCCTCCTAATATCATAAATGCGAAAGTGTGTTTGTATGTTTGTTGGTTTGCCCTTATTTCACGCAGCAACGAAGCAACAGATCGATGTGATTTTTAACATAGATATAGTTTATGGACCGGAGAGTAACATATAGGCTACTTTTTAACCCGAATAAATGCATAGTTCTTGGTGGGTGGGCAGGTGAAAATCGCAGGCAGAAGCTAGTGTAATATAATATAAACATAGGTTAACTTTTCCAAAAACAAGATTAGCAAAAATCGCAAAAAGCTACTTGTTTATCTCAATTAAGTTATATAATAAGATTCCTTTTGACATTAAAAACAAAACTGACATTGAATTTATGAACTGTATAAAGAAAATTCTTCTAGCTAAGAGTTATTACAATCTCGACGAAGCGCTTGCTGATAATGACATATTTGTTATCAATTGATATATCTACCTACATGTGTATTATTTGTCTTTGTTAAAACTTTATTATTTATTACTTATGCTAATTTTATTTGACGATACTTTTGCAGATACATATTTGCTTATTTCAATGATTTATGTACCTAATTTTATTACTATTGGTTTTGATTTCTCTATTTTATGAAATTATTGATTAGACATCGGAATTATGACTGATGATGTACGCTTCACGTAATTTAACATGCATTAACCTGTTTGTTTTGACCAGTCTAAGTACATATTATATGTCAAAAGATTTGAATAAATGAATATGAATATGAATATAAACAGTTAAAATTAATTCAAAGTCACAAGGATTTGTTAGATCTATACTCACTCCGGCGGTGCGCCGTGCTAAAGCGCCAGTCGACGTGCGCGCCAGACGCAGCGTTATACGCGTCGAGTCGCAGAAGTGACAGGTGCCCACTGAGCGTCGCCACACACACGCGCCGACCACCGGAAAGCGCGCGGGCATGTGTCACACCCGCCGAGTCGCGGTTGCGTGACTCAGTGCTCCGCCATATACACTGTGACAATATCACGTATTTTTCACTTCAACTATACTCGGATAAGACTTTTTTTTTAATATTTTTTATGTGCTAATTGATAGAGACGAATCGGTCGTTTTCCTGATGGTAAGCATAAAGCCGGTCCATAACAATTGCAGTGCCACTCAGAACTTTGAAACACAAAGTCCCTCGCGGCACTGAAGTGCGCTCGCTACCCTGATACATTAGGTATTAAATCTCATAAGCACAGAAATTTCCCTCTGCTCATCAAACCGGAACACAATAATGCTGGCACATTACTGCTTGGCGCGCAGGCCTTTGTATTTCAAAGTTCTGAGTGGCACTGCAATTGTTATGGGCCGGCGTTATGCTTACCATCAGGCAAACGACCAGCTCGTCTTGTTACCTAATAGCATATAAAACAAATTTTTTTTATCCATTTTGTGTGGCATGCAACATCCCTATAATTATTGCTAAAGCGCCAACTCACCATCAGTTTCCCTGAGCTCGCTTCCCACAGTTCCAGCCTCCCATCCGCGCACCCCAGGATAATCAAATCGTTGCAGAAGTCCATACACCACACCGGTGATTCCTCCACCGCTCTGCCCTTCCAGTCCAGATTACTCACAGGCGCTGGCGACGCATTCAGATCACCGTTCATGTATGAACTATCCATTTTGTCGTTCACTTGATCGTTCGTTGGATATACGCTGCCGTCACGTATGGGACTGTGCTTTTTGCTGGGTGTTGAATTGGTGCTGTCGTTTTCTTTGGTTTCGTAGCTATAGACGTTTTCCTGTGGTTCGCTGCAGTATAGATCTCTGAACGACAGAAGAGGATGCGTAAGTTATGTTTCAGTATATAATTTAAAAAAATCGTTAGTAGTTTAACGAAGCATTTTGGTCGTTAACAGTGAGGCCACGAGTTAACTGTTCGACCTAGTAACGTATAACCTTAACCGTGTTTTAATGACCTAATAGCGGATGGATTTATCATTTATACCAACACAAGCTGTGCATTTTGCTAGTTGACAAGTGGTTTATAAGTTAAAAGTAAATATTCGTACCAAGTTTTTTAAATTCGTAATTTTTTGCCTTTTTGTACTCTCTATTGATGTGTTACAGCAACTACGCTTGTTAGACAATCCTATAAAAACGCTTACACACACAAACATCCCCTGCACAAGGATTCCCTATAAACACAAGAACAAACTTTACGCGCATTACACAACGCTTTCCCCAGCTGGGTTCGAACCCGTGGCTCCTTGATTTAACCGTTACTATTCGTCATACGTATAGTCAGAACATAAAATACTTTACAATAAACAAAATGGTACCTGTAATTTTTGGTGAAGTCATATTTAGTTGTTTCCGCGACTGAGAGATGCGCAGGAGTTTCTCTCACCGATGGGCGAAAGCGGAGTCCACTCAAATGTTCATCCAATCCTCTGCGCAACCGATGTATGTTCTGCAAATTTATTTTTCAATGATATTTTGTGCAGTAGTATTTAAACTCTGTTCAACTTTATACCGTAGCATGATTGCAATAAATGGTTTAACAGATAATGATGTCAATTCTATCATTACATACCTAAACTAATTTTAGTTTCGCTCTCTCTCTCTTTCCAATGCATAACATGAGAAAGAGACGGAAGATGCCTGACTGATCTAAATTTTGTTTTAGAGCTGTCAAATATCTTTCGATCTTGATAAATTAGATGCCACTGAATTCATTGCCATTAAATTTACACTAGACACAAGCAAGTGGATTAATTTGACAGGTCTAAAATATATTCCATCTCTTTCTCATGTTATGCATTGGAAAGAGAGAGAGCGAAACTAAAATTAGTTTAGGTATGAAATGATAGAATTGACACCAATAATTAGTTACTACTCACACATACGGTTTGTTTATGTACCTACATAATATAGCGGTTACCGTTAAGGTGCAGAACCCGGCGCGCCGCTATCTCGCTCGCGCATCTTAACATTTTTGAAGATAAATAATCACTTAATATAATTATGAAAAATCGCATTCGGTGAAATTGCTGGCAATGACATTGCAAAGGTACGGCAAAAGTATCATTTTGATCCGATCAAGATTTCATAGATGAAAAAGGGCAAAACATAAAATCCCATTTTTAGATTTGAAAACTTGAATGGATCAAAATTAAAATTTTGTATAACCTTTGTAATGTTATTGTCAGCAATTTCACCGAATGCGATTTTTCATAATTATATTAAGTGATTGTTTATCTTCAAAAATGTTGAGATGCGCGAGCGAGATAGCGGCGCACCAAATTCTGTCCTTAATGCGGGCTTGCATTTTAATCAGCTGTCTCTAGGGATTGTAATGCATGCGAGTGGAATGTGTCAGTCTTTGAACAATAGGCACACGAGTAACTTGTCAATTAGAGGATAGAAATAAACCAGTGGATCTTTATCTATGAACTATCAATAATAAACCCTATTCAACTATACGCACAAACTGGTTAAATATTATTAGCCAAGTATAAAAACACGGACCTTACGTAGCTAGTTAGTTAGTGGGAGGACTAACTCTTCTGCGAGTGTCCGTCTGAGTTAGTACCACCGCTTTGCTCGTGAAGTCTGCCGCCAAGCAGTAATGTGCAATCATTACTGTGTTCCGGTTTGATGAGCAAAGTAGCCAGTGAAATTACTGGGCTTATGAGACTTAATACCTAATGTCTCAGGGTAACGAGCGCACTGCAGTGCCGCGCAGGCCTTTGTGTTTCAAAGTTCTGAGTGGCACTGCAATTGTTATGGGCCGGCGTTATGCTTACCATCAGGCAAACGACCAGCTCATCTCGTTACAAATAACATAAAAAAAGCATTATTTTAAATTAATCGCAATTATTTCATAATTATAAGCATGCCATATTATTTTACCGTAAAATGAATGCATGTAGGGTAGGTACTAAAAAGAGCATGCCATTGAAATCACCACTTGAAGGTCGTTCATAATTTACAATGTCAATAAAATTCTTACCGTACTATTTTTTGGTGTGATTGCTTCAACATAAGGCGCTGAAATATAAATTCCAAAAATAAATATATAAAAGAAAACCTAAGTAAATAGTAAATATAATGGCAAAAATTAAAACCAACAAAGATCTCTCTGAAAGTGAATCTATATTATATTACCTTCTAATGTAACTGTTGTATTCTTTTTCGAGTTCACCTTTTCATACAATTCCTTTTGTAATTTGAAGAAACTGAAACAATATAATTCAATATTAAAATAGGTAACTTTATTATAATATTCTCATTTTTATGCATCACAGAACAAGGTTACCTATAATAGTGATATTCCAATTTTCGGCCACAACAAGGGCAATGCAATTTAACACCCTAATAACCAATTGGGTTGTTGACTGTATTCAAATAAAAATATAATTTTGCCGCGAAACGGTAGTTTTTGTGACTGAAATCCTATTAAACACAATATTTTTGTTTATTTTTAAGGAATTTAATTTAAATTAAATAATCAAAATGTAATCACATCACTCCGAAGTCACGTGACCTAAAACGCCCGTGACGTCACTGTTTCAATCGGAAGGAGTATATATATTTTTTTTGTTTTTTTTTTTGGCTCCACGTGATTTGCGCATTTAACTAGTGTCAAGTTATATAAATAATAATATATAATAAATCTCTAGTTTTGGTGCATGAAAGTCGTCAAAGTCACGTTAAAGTTTAGTCTAGGCGCGGTCGAGTCGAAGTGACGCTTCAGTAAATTGGTGGATAGTTTACTGAAGCTTCTATGGAGTTTTGGATAGAATACGAAAATACACGTTTTTCGTCTTTGTACTATTTGCCTTTCACTCATGCAAGTTTACGAACACTTAATGGTTAATAATCCACTATTATTACACATTAACACTCTATAAAACAAAGGTTTTAGTAAATAACACAAAATCAACAACAGCACATTTTCGCATTCCCGCCAAAACTCCAATGAGTATATATATAGCTCGTTGCGCTTAACTGCTTAGTATTTTAGAGTGATTTCTGTGATTATTTATCTGTGCTGTGAATTCCGCGCCTATTTTTCTAAATTTATTTCGACTCTTGAATATTCTCCCATGATGGAAAGTGGCTTCATAAAGGCAAATAATTCCAATTTGCCGAGAATTGATTGTTTTACGGTGGCCAATTTGTTCTCGACAAACGATAATTTCTGCTCTGCTGAATTTAGAAGTGTGAAGACCTCCGTGTAAGTACCAACTTATTATACCAAAAATCATTATTTCTATAACCAACAATGAATATATAACAGTAATCGTAGATTCTAAGATCCAAAGTGTATTAATTAACCAAAGCATATACTTATATAAATCAATAAGCTCAAAAAACTTAGAACTCATATTTTAATACATAACAATACATACACAGAAAGCATCGAATGAACTTGTCACTAAACGTAGCACAGACTAGGTAGTAGTGGTTATATTCTCTTTGCTTGTCACTTTACAGTGTTATAGAAAATTACTCTGTGGTAATTGAACACGTGACGTCACTGCCGTTTTGGAGCAAAATTTAAAACGGCATTTTAAATACATGATAATTAAAATATTAGTTGTTTTAAAAAGTAAATTTAAATATTTTGGGTTATATTAGGCCCATACGCATCGTTTTAAACACTTTCCCAAAATCAGTCAACATCCCTATTGCAAAGGTCACAGTTCTAATATCTGAGCCATAAAAAGAGAAACTCTACTAACTTAACCCCAAAACCGAAAACGACCCCCAATAAATTGCAAAATATATTATATTATATACTAGCTGCTGCCTCGCGGTTTCACCCGCGCGGAGATATTGGATTTCATGGTTTTTATTTTTTTGCGCGGAACCCTAATTCTTTTTCCTAAATAAAAGTAGCCTATGTTACTCCTTGTAACATCAGCTATCTGCCAGTGAAAGTCCGGTCAAAATCGGCCAAGCCGTTTGGGAGATTACCCGCAACAAACAGACAGACAGACAAAAATTTTAAAAATGGCTGTATGGTGAAGGTCCCGTATATATACTTTCATATGCATTTAGTAAAAAGCTGTTATTTTGATATTACAAACAGACACTTCAATTTTATTTAGTTGTATAGATTTATACTCACGCGCCTCGATCAATATTGGTGATGATCTCGCCGTTCTGCGAGTCCCAGACCTTTATGTTCCCCTGAAGACAAGAGGAGACGATTTTCTCTCCATCCGTCACCAGACATTCCACCTCCTGGCTGTGGCCAGCTACAACTAAAGGCACTGCTTCCATTACCAGCTGAAAATTATATAATTTTTCTAAAACCCTTATAATGAAAGTGACTATTTTAAAAATTTTGAAATGTTTATTTTGTTAATATTTAAAAAACCACACAATGGCGGCATTTTCGATTCATTGAAATCATGGACCAATTTTAAACAATCCATAGACAATTTAAGCAGATATTTTATACCATTAGATGAAATGACGAGGTCATTCGTCTGATCCTAAGCGTCGTCCGTCTGTTACAGTACATTACGAATTTAAAATCCAGCAAAATTTAAAGATAGCAATATTTAAACTTCGATTCGACATTACAGTATGTAGCATAAATATCATTCATATAAGGCAATGAAGAGAGATAGGATAATACAGATTTTTTATAGGACATCATAATAAGAAATCTCTTATTTAAAAAAAATTAGAATCTTTAAGGAGCTATTTTTACTCTCGATAGGTTATTGTTTTAGCAAATATGTCACCTATACCTATGCCACTATGTATGATAACGATAAGCGATGTGGTAACACGTTATACCTAAACTTAGTATGAAACCCAGCGAGTACTCTAATCGAAGGTGAATCCAGTTTAAAGTCGAACATATTGATCTCATATGCTTTGTCTAGATGTTGTACCTGTATAGCCGGTTGTTTAGCGATGATCTTCCTGTACTCTTCATCGTCATTCCAGGAAGCACGCCACTCTGCATAATGGCGGGAACATATGCACCTGAAGAACGTTTAAGTAATTGTAAACCAAGGCTTAATGGAATGGGCAATCTGTGTTCTATCCACAATGTCTCATACAAAATATAATAAAACTGTAATGTTGTGTGATGTCCTGAAATAAATGTATTTTCTTTCTTTCTTTATTATTTTGGCAATATAGCCTGAGTTTGATTGGTATGTATGTATCCGAAAGGGGGCCAATCGAACGCTGGAGGTTAACCACTTATCGTTTACTATTTTTTGAAAATCGGATTTTTTAATTGAAGAAATGGCTTTAAAAATTTACCTCAAAATTCTACTACAGAATTTCCGGGCAGCCCTAGATCAACTGATTCACTTCAACTATGTTGAACTTTGTTAAATGATGATGTTCATTAGAAGAGACTTAGAAACAATGCCGTGTCATTCTCTTTTAGAGTTAAATTATTTTTTTGTATGGAAATTTTGAGACGTTTGTACAAGGGATGTTCTCACAACTAGTAGAGGAACCATGGTCCTAATCATCCTTTCTGGAATAACGTATCAATTCTAACTCATTCTGTATAGCGTGCCCCGCAATGTTATTGGACTACTTGCTTGCTTACTACTACTTACTGATAACGGGAAACATAGACTAACTTTCCCGTTAGCTGTATCTTGGGCTGCTTAAAGGCACGAGTGAATAGGTGTCTTCTAGGCAAACGTGCGTCAGTGGTTTAACGCAAGCCTATTATGTAGGTATATAAAAAACAGCCCTCAATGTGTAACATCGTTATCATATAACGTTAATTTTAGGTCGTTCATAGAATGTTTGTCCGCACTGAACCATAATCAAGCGTCACTGTGGGTTCAGTTTGACCGAAAAAATATCTCATACAAATCATGATATCATTTATAGGTATTTCAATGAGAGTTCACCTGTACAGCACTACCATCATGTAGGCGATAACGGCGACGCTGATGGTGCACAAGATGGCTAGCAACAGGATCTCCATAGGGGTGGTGGGGTAGATTGGCAGCTCGGAACCCTTGCCCCACTGGTGAGGCTGATTCTTTCCTTCTAGCAGCTCGAAGTCTGTAAAGAAGATTGCGATAGTAAGTAATTTATTAGATAACAAGACGAGCTGGTCGTTTACCGTAACGCCCGCCCACACCTATCGCAGTGTCACCCAGAACACATCAACCATCAGCAGGACATAATTTAAGATCAGAGTACTTGCAAAGACCAATCAAATGAGCCCAAACTAGATGGGGTTACGTCGTTTCGTAGCAGAATTCCCATGGCCTGCTTTCGGTTCCATCATCAGATCAGCTCTGTGATATCATTATATTGCTTTGTCATCCTATTTACATATGTTACTATTCTTATATCCTATTTACAAAATTTCGGCTCGAAGGAACACCGGGAAGTGAGTCAAATTTAACTTCCAAGATTTGACCTAAACAAAAGATACATAAACATTGCAGGTCAAAAAATATATTATGTAGTTTAAATAAACTAAAAACACACTTCCACCTCCTGGCTTCATCATCAGAACCTCGACACCAAGTGCAATCAATTGGACTCGCCAAAACGAATCATATGAGCCCTAACCCAACGGGTTTACTTGTAACCATTTTAAGTTCCACTATTCATCTCCTGGCACCATCATCAGATCAGTTCCATGATATCAAATTATAGTTTTGTCATTTGAACTACATAAACATACAACATTTCATTTCGATACGACATTTAGAGGTAGGAAAAAATTGACATCTAAATAGATTTCTTAAAATTTTATTACATTGTTTATTAGTTAGCTATTTTGTTACAAGTGAAACTAATAAAAATGTGTTAAAAAAGTGAAAGAAGCGATGGAGGAAAGAATAGAAGGAGAAGGAGAGAGAAGGAGGAAAGAAGAGAAAGAGGAACGTTACCGGGTATGATGTCGATAGGGTCAAGCGCCGCGGCGAGCGCCTGCCACCGCAGCGGTTGCGGGTCCCGCTCATCCGGGTTGCGCACTCCTGCCGCCATCTCCGGCGGCACGCGGTGGCTCAACAGCAGCGGCGGCAGCACGGCGGCATAGCGGCCCGCCGCCGACTCGTTGTACTGAGACAGGATTCCCGACCAGTGGTGAGGGGAGAGCCTGACGAAACAACGACACTTTATAAATAAATAAGCATTTAAAAAAAGCGGGAAATGAATGATTTTTTTACACGTCTGTCCAAAAAAATAATGTATTTTATGTTATGTGTATTGTATTCTGCCTCCTAGTGTTAGGCCTTGGCTGAAAATCAGCGCTGAATGTCATTTGACAATCCGCCCAAAACTTTTAAACGCCTGGACGGATTTGGATGTTTCGTTTGGGGGTTTCGTTAGAATCCTTACAACATCGCGAGTGACACTGGTTAGGGCAGTCGTATGGCACGTTATTTTATTTTTAACTAGCTTCTGCCCGCGGTTTTATCCGCGTTCCCACAGGAACCTTGCATTTTCCGGGATAAAAAGTAGCCTATGTTACTCTCCGGCCCCTAAACTATATATATGCCAAAAATCACGTCGATCCGCTGTTCCGTTGTTGTGTGAAAGAAGGACAAACCAACAAACACACTTTCGCATTTATAATATTAGTAGGATTATACTTGTTTATACTTTCAGATAACCAGACGAGCTAGGCACAACGCCAGTCCAAAACAACAGCTGTGCAACTCAGAACTTAGAAACACAAACGCCTGCGCGGCACTGGAATGCAATCATATAGGTATAGATATCGTGATTATAATTTTACAAAATATTTACCCTTAGGGGTGTAGGGTATGCTTTCATAAAATTTACTAAAGGAGCTCCCTTGATACATAAGGACGTAGAATACTTATGAATAAAAAGTCGAATAAAACACCCAAAAACGTTTACACACAAAACATTCGCCATTTACGTCTGTCGCGCCACTTACGTCATTGCCCTGATCTATGATTCTCTTCAGATCAATATTTTCTTTATAAATAATTCAACATTAATAAACTGACACCAAACAACATATTTACAGTCACCAGACTAGCCACTTATCTATGCCCTCTATATTACAAAGAGCTCGCGGGTATTTAACATTCATTCCGGGTGCTAATATTAATGTATATATTATAATATATATGCTAATATTACAAATCTGAAAGTAACGATGTCTGTCTGTTATCTTTTCACCGCTTGTCGTACCGAGACCAATAAAATAACATACTAGCTGCGCAGTGTCACCGAAGTGGATATCATCCACTGTTCAATGTTGTTCTCACAGGAATCGAAACTTTTTCGACATAAAAAGTCTATGTCACTCTCTCTATCACTCATAAACTATCTCTATCGCATCTGTCCGTTAGTCCGTTGCTGAATGAAAGGAGGACAAACCTACCGAGACACTTTTTCATTTATACACTAAAAATATAGATTAAATTAATAACAAAAATAAGTTTAAAAGTTAATCTTTTTACTCTCAACAACAGATTTCTAGGACAAGAATAACCTCAAGTAGTAACGGGCACTATTCCATCACTAAAATATTTTACAAGCAGACTGGATAATTGTAATTAAAAGAGCATACTTATTCATAATTTACAAAGGTCAAAACGTGTAATTGTTACGGTGGCAATTATATATAATCTCAGTCTAGTTGAATACAATTGTGCAAAGATTAGGTATCGTATTATTTGGGTACTAAACTAATAAAGGAGTATAATATGTACTCCTGACTTTTTACTAGAATATGGGACCTATGGATATTTTTTTTTAAATAGAGTCGAGTTTTTTTGCCTTTTACATTAAGGTTAAATGTTTACCATACAAACTTTGCATGACCTTCTTACGTGTCCTGCTGTTATTTTGAACTCATAATGACTTAACATAGCCCTAATTTAAGCTTATATAGCCGCAAAATCAGTAATATTATGATTTAATAGCCTGGAAGTACATTTTTTTAGCCTAATATTTCGAAATATTTTACGATTGTAGTGGTACAATATTATATAGCACGCGCTCGTAGTGTGAGTTACATTTTCATGATGTGCGTGCAACGTGCGTTGTCAGATTGTGCGTGCAAGCGAGAATACATTACTTTGCGAGAGCAGAGCCGCGCTATATCGCAACGTGCGACGTTGCCGCTCCGTGTGACATAAAATCAAAACCACAAAAAACAACAATTCAAATAAGCGAGAGTTATTCAACTCAGTGCTGCCAGACCTTGCGAGTGTAACATTTTGAGTAACTTATGACATTATCGCGTAACTCTCCTGCTATATGAATGTTTTATTTAGGACCTTTTCATAGAGATTACCATTAATTTGTATTATAGACGCGTTTGCTTTAAAAAAATAGGGGGTTTCAAGTTCATCAACAAAGAACACGTTCAGGGTGATGATGGGGATAATAAGTAATTAATTATTATCAAAGAAAATTTCCTAGCAAGCTTTATCGGGAAACACAGCTATGAGCTCAAGTGACTTAAATAACAATAGAATTTTTTATTTTACTGTAACAATACTCAGTACGCGAACCTAATCAATCAAGACACTACTTTTGGCCGCAGTAGACTGGCCAAATTGAATGTAACGTACTGGCAACACAAAATACAAATGTTGTGTTCTCAGTTCGCAGTTTTTAGGTTAGGTTAGTGTTTGTATTTTGCAGCATAATGTTTGTATTCATCATCCAGCTGTTATAACAGCAAAATTAATAGACCTAATAAATCAAAACCGTGTTATAAAACTCATTCTGTCCTAAAAGTAAACCGAAAATAGGTTCGTGGTCAGCTCAAGCGTTTCCATGGCGACGAAGTTTCGTAAGTATGGAACCTATGTAAACAAACATGGAACAAATTTTATGAATTCTGAGATACTAAGCAGGTACTTATTTCATTTTTACAGACGGGAAGACACATGGCGAAAAACATCTTAGCTAAGCTCAGCTTAGATTTTTTTGTCAAACCCAGTTCAAGTTCTGAAGTGTTACCTTTGACAATAAAAAATGCTAGAAAATCAAGACGGATCCATGTTGAGGTTGAATATAACACAAAATAGACCAGTAACACAGCAAACCATGCCTGAAAACGTCCAAGAAGTAATTGTCAACGGATATGGTGTTCGGTCAGCAAAATGAATCTAAAATGAACTAGTTTTGCTGAAAATTTTCAAAAGCAGTTCGTCTTTCTGGATTCTATATCAACGAGGGATATGGGTTTCTAGGAGCAAGCCCAGATGGCGTGATTACAAATGAAGAAGCGATTTTAGAATGAAAGTGCTTTCCTTCGTTGATGGTTGATCGAAGATATCGAAAGCGCTGCCAAGGAAAATAAAATCCACTCAAAGAGTATTCAAAGAGGGAAGATAAAAAAAAATCACACTTTATTATTACCAGATACAGAGCCAGCTAATAGTCAAAATGAAGAGATTTTATTTGGAGTGCTTTATCTCATCAGCCCAACCCACAAGAGTAGTAGAAATTGAGAGAGATGAAGAGTTTATCCTGGCGGTGGTTGTCTCACTTATTCTAAAATCTATGTAATAAACTAAATAACAATAAACAACTTAGGCGACATGCTTCATCTCCAAAATAGACACACGCAATAAATCTTTTTAAATGTTACCTAGTCTTTCATTTTACTTTTCAATCTAGCACAAAAACTAGGTAATTGTTATTATTACTAAGTGCAATAGATAACCAAAATGTCTAAAAAAATATTCTTCAGCACAAAATGAGACTATAGTATTCCAGATTCGAACTCTGGTTCTTCAAATCGCAAGTCTGCCGCTGTGACAACTGCGCTAAGTCGGCCAATTTTAGTTATGTACCGATAATACTGTTTTCCCATTTGCATGTGTGTGTGTCGTTCATTTACATATACAGGAGTGCGGTTTTGATTAACATTTTCTCAAAAGTGTAGTTATCAATGGGTTCAACTATGTTTGATATGTGCTAAGAACAAATTGATAATACGGCAAAATCACCTAAAATGAGTTTATTTCTCGCTACTTAAAGTAAAATAAATAAAAACATGTTTTTGGAGAAACAGCGCCATCTCGTGGGATAAGTTGCTTAGCGACACGAGATGTTTGCCCTTAACTGCTTCTTTTACGTCATTTCATATTGTATTTATAAAATGGAAGGTTAAAATAGGAATGACGCACTTCGCCTTTAACAATAGAAAATATCTAGAAGACAGATCTTTTAACGCTTTATTATTTTTTTATTGTTTGAATTGTTGTGTGTAGCATTATCAATGTCGTGGCTGTAGTTACAAGACGCGTTTACAAATAATTATGATGTTATGCGAATCGAACCGCAACACTTACGCGCTACAGACGTTTCACGACCTCTCTGTTGCGGTGCCGAAAGAAAGCAGACAATTTGCAAAAGCCAAGGAGAAAATTATAATCAGCACTAGACAGTAACGGGGCCTGTTGAAGATATACGAGAAGGAAAAACAAAAAAAAGTCTAGCATCCTGGAAGAGAACTAGCTTTAGCAAAGTCATGGTATCCTACCGTGAGAGCTAGGGCTTTTCAAATCTGTTAATTTAATCTCTAGTTAAGTTCTAAGTGTTATTATTTACACTCACATATAGTGATATAATTATTTTGCTTGTGAATTTTTTTATGCTATATGGTAACGAGACGAGCTTGTCGGTTGCCTGATGGTAAGTATATCGCCGGCCAGTAGCAATTGCAGTGCCACTCAGAAATTTGAAACACAAAGGCCTGCGCGGCACTGCAGTGCGCTCGTTACCCTGAGACATTAGGTATTAAGTCTCATAAGCCCAGTAATTTCACTGGATACTCTGCTCATCAAACCGGAACACATTTGTTAAAGTAACGCAATTTTGGATCAATAAATGATTACTATTATTATTAAAAAGAAACTCACCTAGACCAAGGCCGCGAGTGGGGCGAGTGCTTCAGCATTATAGTCTCATTGGTATCCACACCTACTTTCTCATCAGCCATATCGAGCATCGGAGGAAACACGAGCGTATTCCGGTCGCTGCTGTTGTAGTACGTGTAGGTTTGCTTCAACTCGGGCTTATTGTTCTTCTTGCTCGCCTCCGCCTTATGATCCGATTTCTCGGTGTTAGTGATGAAATAGTCCACCACTCCCGAGTTGTAGACGATCATGGATATCCAAACGAGCATCCACACCATAAAAGCTCGCTGGAAGAAGCGCGTTCTCGCCCAAATGTTGACTAGTCGTATCCGCTTGGGGACGCGGTTGTCTTGATGCGCGGGACTAGAATTCCGCTTCGCGACCACATCCGTGGGACTTTGCGCGAGACCGTTCAACCGCGGGTGAGATTTGGACTTCCGCATTCGCTGCGGAGAAAAATCCTCATCCGCACTTTTATTGAAACGCCAATTCAACGCGTTGTTCGCATTGAAATACTCCTTCAAATGCAGTTTGTTCTGATCCTGAAAGTACTCCATCCGACGCACTTCCACGCCGAGTATAGTGGCAAAGAACGCCATTTGTATGAAGTAATCCGATATTAAACTCACTATCATAAATATCGAGAACTCCTGTATGAACGGCACGAATGTGAAGAAGCTGACAGTCAGTATTGTGATTTCAATGAGCAGGTTCTTCGTTATCGACCAGCCTTCCTTGCTAAGGCCCTGAGCCAGTCGTATCTTGACATCGAGCCGCGAATCTGTCGACGTGACGCTCTTGGTCAGTACGAGAACGTTTTCAAGTCCTACGATGATGACCAAATACGGGAAGATTTCTTTGCCTTGGAGACTCAAAGAGAATCCGAAATAGAAGCAAATACCTATCGACATGGACAGGCTGCCCGCGATTGTTACGACGGCGCACGCGGCTAGGCCCAGCTTAGACTTTATGAACTCTATTTTCCTCACGGAGAAATAGACGTATAGAAATAAACCGACAAACGTGATGGTCAGCGGCACCAGTTCGTGATAGTTGAACTGACCCGGATAGTAAACTAAAGTTACGTCATTCACCTCTGTGAATGGTTTGTCTTGGTAAAGTGGGTACATTTCCTTTAACTTAAGTGTGAGAGATTTGATGAATCTGAAACAAAAAATACTTGTTTTGAAATTACATAGTTAAGTTTGTATTTACAATTAAGAAAATAGGAGCAAAATATGATATAGAAAACATTTTTAGAGACTTGAATTTCCTTGTAACTTTGAATAAAACGGGTTTAAAGATTGTTTATTTTTTTTCTCAATATTCTGAGACCAAATATTCTGAGTGTTACATCTGACATAAAATTGACAGCTGTCAATGAAGTTGACCATTTGATTTAATTTGACAAATATTTTTCTTTCAAATTTGAGATTAAGTCTTAATGGGTTTGCCTGCTGGTGCTAGTTAGAGCGTACATTTCTCCTGCAGTCCTTACTTATCGTCTGGGTGTTCGTAGAATAGGGTGACGGCGTATTGGAGCACCCTCGGGCGCGCTCGCAGCGGGTACCGCTTGATGCCGGTATCGCGGAGCTGCATCCCGAATGCCATCTCGGCTATAGAAGCTTTGGCTTTTTGGAGGTTCTGTAAAATAAAGTATTATATAATGTCACGCAAGGCTAAGCTCTTGGCTATATAACGAAAAATGACAAAGTGTTATCTTATATCTAAGCAAGTGTGGCTTTTGGAACACACCAAAAAGCTTGACGACTGGGTCTATGGGCTGTATCACGGTGTTTTTCTTCACTGAAATCTATATGTAAGATTTGATTCTTCGATCTCGATTCGTAATGTTCTTATAAATTGTAGTGTACATAAATTGAGTGAAAGGAGTTTACTATACTTTACTATTTTACGTTATCTTTTGATTTCAATTCAATAAATGTCTAGTAAAACCCTGAAAGTAACAATAGCCGGCAACGAAACATAAAATCTGGTGAGACACCAAGTGACGTGCGCACTATTTATTGCATTTTTTCGCTACTACGCAGGTAACGTGTTGCGTCGCCAGCGCCCAACTATCTTACCGGGTATTAAACCCTTTATAAATAATGTTGACGACTCTGGGAACTGGTCGCGTTACAGATTAATGGAGACAGCTCTAAACAGGAAAGCATCCAGTCATCAGGCATTAAGCATCGGCATCATAATGTTATCAACTCGAAAGCATTATATTTAAGGTTGTACCTGGTAGTTGTATATTGTGTTGACGATACTAGAATCCAAGGAGAAGGTCTGGAGATTCTGCTGCCAGAGGTTGGCCGGGGAGAGCAGCAGGCAGCTGTACTCAGGAAGGACCCTCTCGACGCTCGCCTTGCTGTCACGCCGCTTGATCCCTCCTATTTGGTAGCAGTGCTGAAGCAGGGTGGTTTTCCTGTAATTGATTTATCATGGTAGCCCTTACTATAAATTTATTACAATTTTATAGCACTTTTTTTTTGATGTTCTAAGTTTAGCCTTAACGCGCTACCTCTGTCTTTGCGACGTTTCACGTCTGTCACTATTGTAATTCTATACTATTGTAATTATTGTGTTCTAATGTAATTTTTGCGGTGCACTACCTTCCTTCAACATTCATTCTATTCCTCTCTCCATTTGGTTGTCTGGAAGAAATCGCTTTAAGCGATAAGACCGCCCTTTGTACTACTAGACAGTTAAGATATGTTTCTTTTTATTTATTTGTTTGTATTTCTCATTGTAGTGTGCAAATAAAGAGTTTATTTATTTATCTATCTATCTACTGTTACTTGAAGTTAAGTTGCCATCTCGCTCACACGCATTTACCGGCGCTTCTACCCATCCTTGTTCTACACACTGCCTACTTGAGTAATCGGAGAGTTTCGGAATCATACGTGCGCCGCCGCAACGCCTAGTCGTGGCCGGTCTTTGAAACTGTTATCTATTCTGTGCCGCAGCGAGCCCAAGTTTTTAGATTATTAGGGCGTCACTCGTCTATCTCTTTCAAAAGTCATTGGTCTCAGTGCCATAAGTCATCAATCAACTTATCATTGGCTATGGCAACACACGCTGGTTAACAGCCTTGGTTTTCAGGGTGTGCTGTATTGTGGACAAAAAGTTAGGTTTGACACTGGCAGAAAAACGTCAAGCAGCGTTTAAAAGCCATAATCTGAAGAAGAAGAAGTTAGTTTGGAAGTTTCGCGAACGCTGTCCCAGCCGAGTTGGTTTTTCGTGCGACCTCTTTGTCAAAGTTGGTTCGACACCTACTCGTCAGCAACTTCAAGAGTATATACATAGCTTTGCCGACAATTACCGGTATAGGTGGAACGTAGATATTGGACATAATTTTCGTCTTGTTTATGTTCATCTTAAAACCAACCTGTTGGGAAACTTTACTGAGGTCGTTGAGCATGATACCGAGGCCATTGTCCTCGTCTGAGGTGGCGTTACATGTTATACGCATAATAACCTAAATACTTATACACGAGTAGTACATTAAAGTTGCGGTTACACTAGTATAAAACTAGATCACTTCTAAAAAATGACTTTGATTACATATCAAGGAAAACAATAAACACCGCATGGGAATTCTGATCGGCACAATAATTATAAACTTCGCATTGCGTACCTATCTAATTATAGTCATAGACAATAATAACGCGATGACGTAGGTATGATTATAAGATCCAAAATAAAAAAAATGTGTACGCCTACTCGGTATAATGGGATTATTTCTCGATGTTGAATTTTTTAGATAACTATAATAAAATAGAAAAAAATCTAGTTACCTAATTATAAACATCACAAAATTAAATTCAGTTTATTATAACATACTTCGGTAATAAGAATAATAGTCCTTTAATTGTATTATTTAATGATAAATTAAATGTTTATAATTTAATATGAAAATTTAATCATAATAATTTAATATAAGATTAAAATTTTGGCGATTTAGAAAACACTTTAAAATACTAATATTATTAGGTATTAATCCCCTTAATGTTTTTAACTAACACTAAAACTTTACTAAAATTTTTTTTTAATTATTTTTATATTCTCTTATTCGCGTTGATACACAAAATGTTAGTTTTATATTGTGTATTTACACATTTTGTGTATATTATTTCACGTGAAATGGAAATGAATGCACGTAAAAAACGGACAAAACAAAAAACATGAACTGGTTTCGCCTACAACCATAATTATTACAAGAAAAATGCTATATGTTTGGTAAGGACGGGTTTTTTACATGACTCAACTATAATAAAACCATAAAAACGCATGCATCTAACGCGTTATCTACCCACATGGTTGCCTACTAGATAAACTTTGGACAGTAATAATAAGTATACAATACATTATTGCACAATAAGTAGATACAATAGCACGTGCTTGCAGTGACGTATTCTGGGCCTGCAGGCCCCGCCGCTCTGCCGTCGCCGCGCCGGTCAATATATACGATAGGCCTACCTCTTGATGTGTATCAAACTCACACCGACGAGCCCCCACAAACACCTTACGAGATTTAGTATTCAACCGTTTAACACAGTTTATTAATAAAAGCCTTAGTTAGCTAGGCTTTTTTAATTTCTTCAGCGTGCGCCGCCCCTCGCTGCTTGCCGCCCCGGGCCATGGCCCTTTTGGCCCTAGGGTAAATACGCCCCTGCGTGCTTGTCGACGTCTGATTCTGACTATTTCGTTGTCCTATAGGTATTATCATAATGTCCCATCATTTAATAGGTAGTTGAGATAAGAATTATGTATTTTTAGTGTTTGTATTTCATAGATTACATTCGTGTATTATAATAAGTCACAGTCCTAAACACAGCTGTTTAAGTCAGATCGACGACGGGTATAATCAACAAACTCGACCGGGTTTTCACATTTTGCCTCTTTCCTTTTCCGTAACAAGATTTCTTAGGATCGTGTACCCAAGGTTTTTCCATTCCATAAAGGCTAAATCACATTTCGATTGTAATTAGGTATCTATCAGAACTGATATTTTAACCGGAAATAATTCACATACCTATACGCGGGTAAACCCCCCATTAGTTATTATTGCACAGCTAAAGAACTACTAAGTACGTATATTACCTGTGTAATCACTAAACGAGCTCGCAACTTATCGCAATTTTGATTCAAGTTAGAAGGGATCACATTCCTGCAATTAATAACATTAAACGCTTTGAAAGAAACTTGTTTTAACCTTTCCTTGGTCTCAATGGTTTGTTATCGTGACTTTACTACTGTACACATGTTATATGTTACGCAACTAAGTTACGAAGGACGGTAATCACGATACGGGGAAATAAATGCAAGTGTTATTATAGCCTTAATCGTATTTCTGAGTAGACCGAGTATGATTCACAAACTAAATTCGTTATCCGTTTGGAGTAGATGTCAACATAATAAACACACGATGTCACTATTTAGGGCAAACCAAGCTAGCTAGCCACTACGTTCTAAGGCAAAATTGTATATCACTTAAATACTTATACGAGTGCTTTTACTAACGTATATTCAAAGGATTTCCGTAGCTGGGAAGAGTAAAAGCACATCAGTCGAAGAGCTATAAGGCGATCTTATCACATTCCTTTATGAGTTCATACGCGTTTGGTGACTCACGCAGTGATATAGACCCAGGTCTTATTCCTAAAATATCGTGAAAACTGCGTTTACAAACGTTATCATAAATAGTTGTCATAATTGAAATGTAAATATAATAATGTAATGATGGTATCATATTTTAAATTACTAATGGATGATAAAAAAAATGTTTAATTTGGGAAGCTTTTAGGTGCAGTGTCTTTGAGGAATGTATAGTTTTTGCGAATTTATTTTTTATTGTGTTAACGTGATGTTCTTAAACTTGTATAGCGATGGTAGTTATTTGTTTTATGTTTCATGCAACATACCTATTGTTGCCAATCTAGCATGACGGTAAAACGTTGCATCGAATGCAATAAATAATATAGTTTCTATTTCAGTTTCAATAGTTAGCTATTGCATTGCTTCCGAAACCCTGAAAGGGAGCCTAAAAGGATATTATTTACACTGTCTCAATTGTTATTTATCGCTCCATTATTCTCTGTCTTGTTCTAATATTTTAAGCGAGATTGACTAGCCGCCCCAAAACATAAAAACATGGGGTAAATTACAATATACAAATACTTACGTATCAGGGTCCTCGTGGTTCCTTATACTTTCGAGCAATCGGAACACTTCTTGGAGCGGAGCTCTGAAAGCGTCCCACATTTTGAGGTTGCTGTTCCATGGTGATACGCCTGGAATTAGACAATGTTTATTTAGTTAAGGTATATTTACGCAAACTAAATTGTACCGGTTAACCTAAGGAAAGTAAAATGCCTTTGTATAGATACCTATGTCATTAAAGTAGATTACCAAAATTATCCAAAATATATGAAGTATGGCAGTACAGAAGTATATAATCCACAAGAAATATGTAATGCTTTCAATGACTTTTTTGTAAAAAACTTTATAATAGTCTCAAAATATTGCAAATATTCTGAAAACTTTAGTAGAAATTCAGTGGCTCATTTCGTTTAGATAGATGGCAGATGCCAGTCGGGAAGACAGAATTGGCACAGCATTAAGGTGTTTGGACCCTTCCTATTGCGGAAGCCTGAACACGAATGTTATTGCCTACTTTATTACCTAAGCAGCAGGCAGGCTAACAAACTCGTGTTCGTTTTCAATTCTGAACCGATTAAAACCAGCGGTCACTAGTCTTCGTGTGGAAGGAATAGTCTAGAATTTTCGCTGGTTATCGTTTTAGAACGAACGTTATTAAGGAAACAAGTTCTTACAAAACGAAAAGAGGCGAAAACTCTAGACAATGAACTCTTTCCACACGGAGACTAGTGACCGCTGGTTTTAATCGGTTTGGAATTGAAAACGAACACGAGATTGTTAGCCGGTAAGGCAGCAGGACAGCCTATGTTATCTTACTGTCTAACGTGAGTCATATCAGGGGAGCGGTGGCGTGAGCTATTTTTATCTTCCGAACCAATTTCATAAAGTTATGAGGTTATCTATTTGACCCGTCAGTTAATCAATTGCATCTTTCTTTCAAAATATAACGCGGTTCAATATCTAGTAAACAAGCTGACGAACCGGTTTTTTACTTTTGTCAGTGAAAGGAAATTATTCAAGACAACTAACGTAAGAGCGATGGCGTAATAGTCTTGGTTGTAAAAGCTTGAGTCATTAATACCTATCGACTATTTTGCAGAAACTGGGTAAAAATAACACACAACTACCATTACTATATAACCCGTTTCCTACGCGACTACGGATGACAGCGTCTCAGCAGTTGCTGACTATGTTTATTGTGTGTAGGTTAAGGGATATGTAATTTCCTATATGCAGACCGTAGACGCTTATGCAAACGTGAGTTTGCTTGTCAAAATAACAACGCTTTTGCATCAAGCGCACGTTTGCATAAGCGTCTACGGTCTGCAATACAGCAGATCCTATTTCTACCCGTTAGCTAGAAGGTTATATTTTAAACAGCCTTCCAATAAGAAGGAATTTCTCAATAATTCGACCCGTTTATTCCTTATTTTTATTCTGTATTTAACTCCAATTTTCATGGATTAAAATAAAATAACTTTTTTTTAAAGCAAGAACCATTTTATCAATTAGAATTATTGGAAAAAAGAGCACGTGGACAGGTGTTTTATTATCAGTGTCGATCAGAGACAAGCAAGCAGGCGCGGATCCAGACCTCAAAAAAGATTGTGGGCACGGCCATCCACTTGAATGAAATGAAAAAATAATAAAATAAAATGTTCATATGTAAGTTGTCCGCTACAAAATTTGCAAGCCATTTTTCGACCACTTATGATTGAGCTGAAATCTGGCATACTTATGTAAATCCGGTGACAATTAATGCAATATTACGATGTCAAAGAGCTGGATAATGATGGAGCCGGAAGGTAGCCAAAAAGCTTGTCTGGAAAAATATATTTTTCCCCAAAAATCTTATTAATACATCTATCGACCTCAATTAGGATTGTGGGCATGCCCACCGTGCCCACAAGGCTGGATCCGCGCCTGCAAGCAAGCTTGTATGGTCAAGGTCACAGGCGATAACGTTACACAGGCGAGACGCGCCATCGACCGGCGCGGGCGCGACGGCGACGAGAGCATATATCAGACTCACAAGTCAACAACCAACGACTCCGCAGCCGGAATACCTATTTCGTATACATGTCAATTGAGGGGTTAATTCCATACAATACCGATTACAATTCTATTTGACAAATTTCATGCTATCGTTCACTAGTTATTGGATGGTCTGATACCGAACACGTAATGCATTATGCACAATATTCCAGCACAGTATAATTTTTACTATGCATTATGTGATAAAATGATATGAGAAGCTTATTCCTTTCACATAATGCCGATTATCATACAAAATCTAGTTTACTTTTACCGTTCAGAGATGCAAAGGTCATTAAATGAAACCAGTATTATTACACTACTGCACAAAAAAGAAGTGTAATGTCTTTAGGGTTCATGTATGTATGTGTGTATATGAGTTTCTTTATTCCACAATAACTTTTAAATATGTATTTATATTTATATTAAAAATTTTATATTAAAGATTACCCTACATCAGGCTTACCTACTGCCATACTTTCTACACTTGCAGCCAAATTGCCTATGGATCAACTACACTCAAAAATGTTGCATGCGACGGAGACTAATCATTGTTTTCTCCAAATTAAATTCCGAAATGTTGCCAAGCAGTAATGTGCAAGCATTACTGTGTTCCGGTTTGATGAGCAGAGTAGCCAGTGAAATTACTGGGCTTATGAGACTTAATACCTAATGTCTCAGGGTAACGAGCGCACTACAGTGCCGTGCAGGCCTTCATGTTTCAAAGTTCTTGGTGGCACTGCAATTTGTTATGGGCCGGCGTTATGCTTACCATCAGGCAAACGACCAGCTCGTCTCGTTACCAAAATTCATAAAAAAAATACTTTTACAATTTTATTTAATAACATGAATAACTTGGGTAAAATTCTTGCAGAATTTTCTATTCTGCCAATTTTTTAGGTGGTCGGTTAGTGGTGCAATTTATACTAATACATACCTATTTTCATAATAACCTGTTGAGCATAGAGCAGTGGTTTGTCCTTTGCCCATACATATGGAAGTCTTTGTGTTTGATTGTACAGAAGATCCAGCTGTGAAGGTCCATCTGTAGCAAACAAAAAAAATTAACCACATTCGCTCATGTTTATAAAAGTGCTGAGTCCTTGTTTTCTTTACATTTGGTGCAAGTTCCTTTTTGTCAAACAACATTAGAAGTCTAGAGCCCTAATTGAATTTAGAGAATTAGACACTATGTCATGCAAGTAACACCTGGTTAGTAGGCATCATTTTGGTAAAAGGATATCAATTATTTTTACATAGTTACATTAAAGAATGGAATATGATAGTCCATATCTTGACACAGGGTATCTGTTACTACATTCTTTCAAGCAGAAGAATTGCCAGAACAAAAGCTGAGGCTACCAAGGATAACATGCAAAAAATTATCAATCTTCTACTTTTTTGACTTTTTGAGATTTGGTCAACTTGTCTCCTGTTCACTTACTTGTATTTTATGTTGGCCAATTTAACTTTACTTGTCTACTTGATCTTTCAATCGCAGCATATAAAATTGATTGCTATTGAATCAATAAATTTAACTGCTCCACTATCTGCTTGGCGTTTTTTCGAGTCTTTCATTTCGAAATTAATACTGTTAGCTAACTAAGGTTTATTTCTTTAGAATGGCAACAATTTATTTAAATCTGTCTTCATCACATAACAATTGCAGTGCGACTCAGACCTTTGAAACACAAACACCTGCACGGGACTGCAGTGTGCTCGTTACCCTGCGACATAAGGTATTAAGTCTCATAAGCCCAGTAATTTCACTGGCTATGTAAAATGAACACTTGAAGTTCATCTAATTTTCTGTCAGGATTTTGTCGAGAAGACACTAACCTTGTGAACAATTATCTCCAAGACATTCCAGTTTTGTTGTATGGACATCTGTATGCAGAGGAATGTTGACAACCGTTGGTATATTTCCTGGCAGTGGTACATTTAGTAATGGATAGCTGTAAAAAAATGCAACAGTCCTGATATAGATACTCCCAAAAAATATGCAATCATCATCTCACACATCAAAGAAAATTAAAGATTTCTCTAAGCTCTAATAATAAAACTGTAAATTGTTGTATAAAGGTGTGTAGATATTACCTGCTAAAAAAAATTAGTAAAAACCTAAATGTCTAAGAAATGTTTTATGATTTATATCATCATAAAACATTATGATGATATAAATTATGGGCTTATGAGACTTAATACCTAATGTCTCAGGGTAACGAGCGCACTGCAGTGCCGCGCAGGCCTTTGTGTTTCAAAGTTCTGGGTGGCACTGCAGTTGTTATGGGCCGGCGTTATGCTTACCATCAGGCAAACGACCAGCTCGTCTCAATACCAAATAACATTAAAAAAAAAAAAAAAAAAAAAATCATTATCAGCCGGAAAACATCCACTGCTACTGCTAGAAAAATTATATAAGAGGTTTAAAATGTCCTAGAAGAATTTATATATCTTTATCTGAGGGAGTTTTGGCGGGAATGTGAAAATGTGCTGTTGTTGATTTTGTGTTATTTACTAAAACCTATGTTTATTCGAGTGTTAATGTGTAATAATGGTGGATTATTAACCATTAAGTGTTCGAAAACGTGCATTAGTGAAAGGCAAATAGTACAAAGGTGAAAAATGCGTATTTTTGTATTCTATCCAAAACTCCATAGAAGCTTCAGTAAAGTATCCACCGCTTTACTGAAGCGTCACTTCGACTCGAAAATTGTTTCTAATATTGCAACTTAAGGACTATGTCTCCAGGTCAAGAAATAAATTATAAAAAAAAAAATATCTGAGGCACTTCCCCTGTTATTGCTTATGGCTTAGATCATTTATCTAATGAATAATAGTCATGAATGTTTTGACTTTATTATACAGTGAGCAGTAGTAAGCTTGAAACTTCTCCCTGAGTGCAGTTGGCGGCTAAAATTTCCATTATGGGCCGTCGATTTGGAAGTTCACTTTTTTACTGTAGATAGTACTTTTAAATAGAAAGCTTTTTACAAATATCTCAATGTGCGCAAATTCACGGTTTACGAGATATAATTTTTTAAAGTTTCGATATAAATTGGAAAATAACACGCCATTTGCAAATTTTTATGGATAAACTGTCATGGTAGACGTCAAAGTTGACATTTCACGTTCCGTTGGTGGTAGACGTGTATTTTATTAAATATTATGTTTTCGTTTTTCTTAAATATAATTTTATTTTATTTTCAATTATTAAATAGTGTGTAATTAATGTGTACAATAACCCGTGCTGTATTATACAATTACATTGACTTTTGTGAATTTATGTTTATACTGTGGAATGGAACGTGAAGCGACGCCATTTTGTTTTATAGCGTCTTTTTATCTGTTAGCTGTCAGTGTCAGTCATCGTTTGTTGCCCGAATAATAATATACAATATACTGGCTCCGAACACTAGGTTAGGTTAGAACAGTGAAAATGCAAAAAAAAATACTGTTACACAATATACTGGCTCCGAACACTAGGTTAGGTTAGGTTAGAACAGTGAATATACAAAAAAATACTGTAACACAATAATACTGGCTCCGAACACTAGGTTAGGTTATGTTAGAACAGTAAAAATACAAAAAAAATACTGTAACACAATATACTGGCTCCGAACACTAGGTTAGGTTATGTTAGAACAGTGAATATACAAAAAAAATACTGTAACACAATAATACTGGCTCCGAACACTAGGTTAGGTTATGTTAGAACAGTAAAAATACAAAAAAAATACTGTAACACAATATACTGGCTCCGAACACTAGGTTAGGTTATGTTAGAACAGTGAAAATACAAAAAAAATACTGTAACACAATATACTGGCTCCGAACACTAGGTTAGGTTACGTTAGAACAGTGAAAATACAAAAAAAAATACTGTAACACAATATACTGGCTCCGAACACTAGGTTAGGTTAGGTTAGAACAGTGAAAATACAAAAAAAAAAATACTGTAACAATATACTGGCTCCGAACACTAGGTTAGGTTATGTTAGAACAGTAAAAATACAAAAAAAATACTGTAACACAATATACTGGCTCCGAACACTAGGTTAGGTTATGTTAGAACAGTGAAAATACAAAAAAAATACTGTAACACAATATACTGGCTCCGAACACTAGGTTAGGTTATGTTAGAACAGTGAAAATACAAAAAAAAAAATACTGTAACACAATATACTGGCTCTGAACACTAGGTTAGGTTAGGTTAGAACAGTGAAAATACAAAAAAAAATACTGTAACACAATATACTGGCTCCGAACACTAGGTTAGGTTATGTTAGAACAGTAAAAATACAAAAAAAAATACTGTAACACAATATACTGCCTCTGAACACTACGCTAGGTTAGGTTAGAACAGTGAAAATACAAAATAAAATACTGTAACACAATATACTGGCGGAGGGGGGGGGGGGGGGGGGGGTAGCCCTACTCCCTCCCTCCTCTCCCCGCCCCATAAATCGATGGATATTTATGGAAAAAGGTATTCTAACCTCAAAACTTTAACCATGGATATCTCCATAACCATGGGGTTGCGCGGGGTGGGGATGGTACAGGGGGGTATACTTCCTCCCCCCCCTCCCCCTCCCGCCCCCCGCCCCCCCCCTGAATCGACGGCCCATAATGGAAATTTTAACCCAGTTGGCTGCTGCACATTTGAAATTAAATGACAGTAGGTAGGTACTACAATATGTTACAGATGGAGGACACAAAGTAAAGAACATATTATAGCCAAAATATATTCTTGCCTCTCCTTGTACACTAATATTGTGGCTTGCACAATTACAACAAACTTTAGACTCATCAAAGATCAAAAGGCTACCAAGATTCATTGTACATTATGTTCATGCTCATAGAAATCTCAACACCATAATGTGTAGAATTTTGTAAGTTTGCTCTTAAGATCAAACAAGCATTTCGTCTAAATAATCTACAAGTCTGTAGTCAAGTTTGAAAACACACTTGCATCTTATAACATCTTACACCATGTTCTATTGGAGGCTACTAATCTCTGCACACAAGTAAACAAACATGTTGACATGTACTAGTACGTATGCAATTACGTCGTGAATTTAAAATCTATTTCGCCTTCTACTTGGACAAGTGTCTTAGACAACTAGGGAAATATTAAATATTAATAACTTTA
Organism: Crocallis elinguaria; assembly: GCA_907269065.1. Lineage (NCBI taxonomy): Eukaryota > Metazoa > Arthropoda > Insecta > Lepidoptera > Geometridae > Crocallis > Crocallis elinguaria. The sequence goes on from OU026077.1 coordinate 12,515,296, forward strand.
TGTACTAGATAATATTCAGATATATACCGTTTAATGAACTAGGCTAATAATTAAGATGTACACTTACCAGCATAATAGTATGACCGATAGTGCGACCGATATCACGGTAGCAGGATAGGACGAACAGAACAATCCATATGTATAGTAAATTTGCGCTACTCTCTCGGGTAGAGCCATTGTAATCCACCTTCAGCTCAACACCTCATGTAATGTCCAGGTTATTGCGTTTAGAAAACTCATCAACCTATTGCACGATAATCACTACACTAACAATTAATATGGTTATGTTTATGTACGACGAGTTTGTGTTACTTAAATTTGAATTTATCACGGTCGATTGCATGTTCCGTATTTAGGAAGACTACTCGGTTATTTTGCATCATGCAAAAGCACGCCGCTCTATTCCACTGTGGTAATATTATTACATCAACCAGAAAATTGAAAATGAAGCACAGAAATGAAGACAGACATTACATTTCACAAACAACCTCAACCACAGAATACTACTTAGTCTATGACCACAGATTAGTTTTTTTTTTTTTTGTTTTTGGCTCCACGCGATTAGCGTATTTAGCCAGTGTCGAGTTATATGGATAATAATATATAATAAATCTCTAGTTTTCGTGCATGAAAGTCGTCAAAGTCACGTTAAAGTTTAGTCTAGGCGCGGTCAAGTCGAAGTAATGCTTCAGTAAAGCGTTGGATACTTTACTGAAGCTTCTTTGGAGTTTTGGATAGAATACGAAAATACACGTTTTTCTTCTTTGTACTATTTGCCTTTCACTCATGCACCTTTACGAACACTTAATGGGTAATAATCCACCATTATTACACATAAACACTCGAAGAAACAAAGGTTTTAGTAAATAACACAAAATCAACAACAGCACATTTTCGCATTCCCGCCAAAACTCTCTTTACCAACAACTAAAATAACTAAGCGTTCAATGCTTCGATTAAAAAAGCAATATGAATTGGTCCTAAACTTTAAGTCAAATAAGAATAAGTGGATTCACTCTGAAAAAAATTCTAATTAACTCCCAATACGTTGGTGTTGTTCCAATCCATAATCAAGTTCAAGGAATATACTAATCTCTAGTTTTTATGTGGCTACACTATATAGTTTATTGCGACTAAAGCACTATGTATCCAGGCCAAGAAATAAATTTAAAAAAATCTTAGTACATAGTTTGTGCAGAGAATAATGATGCATTTTGGCATCGTGTGCAACTGGAAAAGAGTTAAATAACTATAAAAGGAAAAGAGAGCCGTCTTGCAGAATCACAGACTTACATGGACTTACAGTAGTGCAGAATATTTTTGTCACAGTTTGAATAGTGGCGGCATCTATTATCGTGCACAGAAACTAAGATGGCTACTGCTTACGTATAGATATTATGTATGTATATATTTATGTATAGATATGTATCTATATTTATGTTTTATTATAGTACTACTCTATGATTTATGTATAGATACATATATATACGTGTGTCTACAGTAGGAATAATAGAATTCAAATTCATTTATTTGCATAAATATAACCACAACAAACAATTATGTATAGTCATAGTTGGTTATTACATAATTATATACTACAAATAAATAAAATTCAAGTGTCTGTTTGTAATATCAAAATAACAGTTTTTTTACTAAATGCATATGAATGAATATAGGGTACCCATAAAAAAAACACAATTTTGAACATTTTATCTGTCTGTCTGTCTGTTCCGGGTAATCTCCGAAACGGCTGGTCTGACTTTGACGGGACTCTCACTGGCAGATAGTTGATGTTACAAGGTGTAACTTAGGCTACGTGGGCGAAGCCGCGGGGCACAGCTAGTTTCCAAGTATATTGATTACATTATCAGCCTCCGCTGCTGGGATACCGGCCTTCTCTCAGAGAGGTAATGCCATTATCCACTACGCGGGCCCAGTTACAGTGCGGCTTGGTGGATGTCACACAAGTCCTCGAATTTTGTGGTTCTTGAACATGCCGGTTTTCTTCACCGTTTTAGAGCGAGTGTGAATAATCCGCACATAACTTGATATAAGTTATTGGCGCGGGCCGAGTCGAGATTCGAACTATGGTGCGTCGGATTGAAAGTCGCACAAGTTCCCGCTCGGCCACACTCGCTCTAGTATATTTATTAGGTACTGCAAAATAGATACTACATACCCCCGCCCCCGCCGTGGCTGGAGGACGTTTGCTAATCTCTGCGTATATTAATTCCAAAATATTAGAAATGTCGGGCAAATCTGTGGAAACTGCAATCCGTGATCTTACTAAAACCGTGCTTTCAATGGAGAATAGAATTGTTTTGCTAGAAAAAGTTATAGTGGATCAAAATAAGCTGATAAAGAAACTGGTTAGTGATAATGAAGATTCGAGTGCATCGGCGAAATCCATTAAAATAAGTGAAGATGAGGGTAGGAGCGCCCCACAACTGACTCAGCGGCCAATGCGTGAAGCGCGTGTTCGCGCAGTATCGGCCCTCACCGTCGCCGCTCGGAAAACAAAAGGAGCACACAACACATCGCCTACTCCTTCTGTCCACGTGATATCTCCCGAGCCGATGGCGTCATCAAGCCAGAGCGCGCCTCATTCACCGACCGCACTGGCGATGCCGCAGCTTGTAAACAGTGCTGCGGTGAGTCATGCGCAACCGAATAAAGTAAATAACAATGCTCCGGACTGGGTTGAAGTCAAACCTCGTCGATCTTTCCGTGCACCCAGCAATGTGTCCCGGGGAACAGCCATCCCGGGTTCGACTGTATGTCCATTATTGGCTGCGGATCGCAAATCTTATTTACATTTGTACTTCGTGATGCTCGGAACAACGGCAGAACAAGTTGTTGCTCATATGCGGAAGATCTGTCCTGATGATCTGACCTGCACGGCTGAGGTCTTAAAGTCGCGAGGCGAATACGCATCATTTAAATTAACTGTATCAGCTAAAAATGTCGAAATATATTTGAAACCTGAACACTGGGCAGAAGATGTCTACATCAAACCTTGGCGGAGTGGATTTCGTAACCCACAACAGCAAGAAGGCCAATAACAGCCGTCAATGTAAAACATATACGTTATTCTATCAGAACGTTAGAGGTCTTCGTTCAAAACTGGACGTGTGTAAAAAGGCTATCTTAGGCGAAACAGCAGATTTGTTTGCTTTCACGGAGACTTTCTTGAAAAGCAGCATCAGCGACGCTGAAGTCTTCCCTCCGGGGTACACTGTGCTACGAAAGGACCGCGCGGGCGACGTCGGCTGGGGAGGAGTGCTGCTGGCGGTGCGGAACCAATACAAAGTGCAACAGGTGGTCGACATTGACGGCTATTTAAATGATATCGAGGTAGTTATCGGGATCGTCACACTTAAATATAAGAAAATGATCTGCTGCGTAGTGTACATTCCACCTAATTCGAATGATGAAAAATATGTTAATACTTTCATTGTATTGGAAAACCTTGTTAGTAAATACGAAAAATTAGATCTGTTACTGGTAGGTGATTTTAATTTGAATTCCTGTAGTCACAATGTTATTATGCAATATAATTGTTTATTGTCCTATTGTAAATTAAAGCAGCATAATCTAATATTTAATAAATTTGGTAATATGTTAGATCTGGTGCTGAGCAATCTGGGCGGTGAGTGGGTTGAGGTGAGTGGTGACACGGAACCTGTGGTCCCCGCGGACGCATACCACCCGCCGCTCGCGGTGAGCGTGCGGAGCGCGCGCACGGCGACGCGGCCGTGGGGCCGTGCGGTGCGCGTGCCGTCGCCTCACCCGGCCCGCGATGACGCCGAGCCCGTATGGAATTTCCGTAAGGCTGATTTTCAATCTTTATACGCCGAGTTCCATTCTACTAAATGGGATGATATATTTTTAGCAGTTGACGTTGATGAGGCGGTTACTTTATTTTATAATAAGTTGAGGGCGTGTTTTGATAAACATGTCCCCAAAAAACAGATACACATTCATAAATTTACGTATCACTATCCGACGTGGTTTACACCCGAGATAATTAAAACCCTAACAGATAAGTACTTTCATTTAAAGAAATGGAAGCAACTAAAATTAGATTTCAATAGAGAATTGTTTAAATATTATCGGCAATTGGCTAAAGAGCTTATCGATCTGGCGTATGACGACTACATCAGACGAATAGAGGCTGGTATAAGTAAGGATCCCAAGAATTTCTGGAAGTTTGTTAAAGAGCAGCAGGGATTCAGGCAAACTTGTACAGAATTTCAGTACGACGGGAAAATTGTAACTGGGCTAGAAGCGGCAAATGCGTTTGCAAATTATTTCAGTTCAGTGTTTTTGCCCCACGTTCCCGTATTATCAGCTGTTGATGCTGAGCGCGAAACACCAGATGCGCTAAGCTCATCAAGAGTTGCGCTGGATGCTATCGATTCAGCCGACTTACTATTAGCAATTCGCCGTCTAAAGGCTCATTCATCCGTGGGGCCTGACGGAGTTCCACCTTATATTTTAAAGGATTGTTTATCAGTTTTGGAGGAACCACTCCTATTTGTGTTTAATTTAGCTCTAAAAACTGCTACTTACCCCAAAATTTGGAAAATATCCAGAGTGACTCCAGTACCCAAGGATGGCTCCAGGTCAGAGGTAGAAAACTACAGGCCTATAGCGGTTCTGTCAGCCTGCGGTAAGGTATTTGAGTCAATACTCAATAGCTATATCAGCAGGCAGGTTCAATCTCAGCTATCCGCGAGTCAGCATGGGTTCAGAGCTGGCAAGTCTACTACAACGAATCACATCAATTTTGTTGATTACGCGGTTAGTGAAATGGACAAAAATAAGCAGGTTGACGCGGCTTATTTTGACTTTAGAAAGGCATTTGACCGCGTCCATAATGATGTTCTACTTAAAAAACTTTCTTCTATAGGATTTACGCCTAAACTCCTCCAGCTGTTTTCTAGCTATTTTACTAATCGTCTGCAATATGTGCAACTTTTTGGATACCGATCTGACCCATATGTGACATGTTCTGGTGTCAGTCAAGGTAGCACACTGGGACCAACCCAGTTTCTAATAATGATTAATGACTTGCCGAAGGTTGTCAGAACAGCTGAGTGCCTCATGTTTGCCGATGATCTGAAGTTGTATTTGGGTATAGGTAGCTTGGATGACTGTGAGGCGTTGCAGAGGGATGTGGATAATGTGGTAAAATGGGGAGAACGCAACCACTTGGAATTCAACAGTTCCAAGTGCAAAACAATTACCTTTACCCGATCACGTGCACCCCTACAGTACGTTTATCACATATCCGGTAGCCCTCTGGAACGCGTCACACAAATTCGAGACTTGGGAGTGACCTTGGATGCGGAGTTGACCTTTAACCAGCACATATCCGACATATGCAGCAAAGCTTGTAAATCTTTAGGTTTCGTAATGCGTCAGACGTCTAGATTTAATGATCGGAACGAGATTATAACCTTATACTTTTCGTTTGTTCGCAGTAAATTAGAATATAATTCCCTCGTGTGGGATCCTCATGAACAGGAATATAAAATTATGTTAGAACGTGTTCAGAGGAAATTTGCCCGGTATCTGTATAAAAAAATCTACGGATACTATCCTTATTTATATCCGTCACTGTTCGTAGCTGGAATGGTAGGCATCAACACTTTAGAGCTGCGACGGAAGTGTGCGTTACTGATGCACTACTACCTCCTCCTCAATGGCAAGCTTGATAACTCACCCGCTCTGGCTCGTTGCGCTCTGTTCACGCCGGACCGGATGCGACAGACGCGCGCGTGCGCCGCCCGCCGCCTGCTCGCAGCGCCGCCGGTGCGTACGCAGACCGCTCAATATGCTCCTACAGCCCAGGCTATAAATTTGCTGAACGCCCTGATTGCTCAGGAACCAGATATAGATATTTTCTATACAAAGTTTCATGACTTTGTTACCGTATGTGTTAGTTTCATAAGTAGCACTTGAAACATTTTCTATTATAATGTACTGTTCTACCTACCTGGCTGGCTGTACGCTTTGGATTTTTCTGTAAGTGCAGCAAGCAATTGTATGAAATAAATAAATAATAAATAAAATACTACGATAGAAAACTGTACACAGGAAACCTATAAAAACCTAAATGCCGCAAAAACTTGCAATAGGTACTTAGTATTGGTTTTCTTTATACATACTATTGGAAACCGAGACGAGTGGATCATTTGCCTGATGGTATGTATAAAGCCAGCCCATAATCACTCAGAACTGAAAAACAAAGACCTGCGCGGCACTGCAGTGTTCTCGTTACCCTGAGATATTATGTAGGGGTTAGTAAGTTACGCATCATAGTTCAAATCCTGGCACGGTAACGCGAATAGGCACACTGTCTTTTAGATACGCAGAGAGCAGACGGTTTTTATTTTAACATAAATCTTAAAACGGTTTTATCGTCGTTCGGTACGGTCTTCAAACGTTCCTTCACGAAATAATTAGTTTTTGGGTCAATGTAATGAAAGTTGAACTTCAACGTGTTGGGAATGCAATCGACAACAGATTACTTTACTAATAGAACTTGTCGTCGCGTTCGGCGCGAGTACGGATCTTTTCGATATATAAAATTCGATAAAATTGACAGATAAAATCGATAAAACCCACTTTATCGATTTTAACTGTCAATTTTATCGAATAAAACCCACTTTATCGATTTTAACCGTCAATTTTATCGAATAAAACCCACTTTATCGATTTTAACTGTAAATTTTATCGAATTTTATTTATCGAAAAGATCCGTACTCACGCCGCAGATGTTAAACGGTCGACACTGCAACATGCTTGCCTAGAAGAATCCTATGGACTCTCGTTTTGAAAACTCAGATTATAGCTATTGCGAAACATAGAGGCTGGCAAAGAATTCCACTCTTTATTATAGCCGTCCCTATAATGAAGGTTGAAGCAAAAAGCTTGGTACGGACATGAGGGTTAATAACCGTATAGGCATGAGCGCCGTAGTGCTGTACCTCTGGAGCCCAATTCTCGCGCAAATGACATCATGTCGGCGGCGCGAGTACGGATCTTTTCGATAAATAAAATTCAATAAAATTGACAGTTAAAATCGATAAAACTCACTTTATCGATTTTTAACTGTCAATTTTATCGAATAAAACCCACTTTATCGATTTTAACTGTCAATTTTATTGAATTTTATTTATCGAAAAGATCCGTACTCGCGCCGCCGACATGATGTCATTTGCGCGAGAATTGGGCTCCTGGTCGTCTGATGGTAAAATTGAGATGTTGGATTCAAGTTGTTTTCTTTGTGGTTCTGTGACCATTTTAAAATGAATCGAGGTTCATATATTCCACCGTTTAAGACTGTTATTTAATAAGAGCCTGTCTTTAGTCTAGTAGTTTTAGATCACAAGAAAACACGTCAGTCTTGTCTTTTAAAACATAATTATCGACATACCTAAGGTATTCACACTTAACTAATTGATGGGCGAAATGGATCTTTTCACTTTTTGTTGCGGACGTCATATTGTGACTGAAATTTCATTCGAGTCATAAATTACCTGTCTCTAAGAGATAAAATTACGTTATTGGACTACCTACATGCCATTATAAAGATAAAACTGTATAGGTACATGTAAATATTTTTAAAGGTGCCATGAAACGTCCAAACATGATTAAAATAAACTAGATACCTACAGTCACAGAAACGGGAGAATCGCTTAAAGTTGGGACAAATTAGTACTTAGCTAAGGACGTCTTTAGAAACAACACTTAAGCGTAATATTAAAATCCAAACAGTTTGCTCGACGCAGGGGTGCGGAGGGATGAAAAGCGGCTTCTTATCGCGGGCGATGCGGAAATGTTGCGGCCACTTGGTCGCGCTGTGTCACATCACAGGACAGCTGTGGAGCTGCCAAACAGCAAGAATTTTACTAAGGGATCTAATCTCACCACGCCACAGATGGTGGTGTAAAAGCAAAAATGATTGAAGCTGATTGTAGTTGTATGGCGTTCAAGCAGATATGGACTATGGATTAGCACCAGTCGACGTGTGCCGTTTTCCTTTTCAGAAGCGACATTAACACCTACATTATTGATATGCCTCTTTTACGCACGTAGCTGAAATGTTTTCCTTATAGATAAAAGATTCATTAGTCCTACCTCGTATTACTAAGGAGCGGAACTTCTTTCTTGTCTGAGTCTGTTTCCTGATCGCTATAACATGGGTTTCATCAAGTCACAACTGAATAGATTACCTTTTAACGCGCTTCATCGTCGAACACATTATAACTTTCCAGCTTAGGTACCGCCAGTTGAAATAGTGGTCAAGCGTAAGTATAACATATGAAAAAAGCCTGAACTCAAGTCGGCAGATCACTTCATATGGAAGTTGAAGTCACCAATTAAAATTTTTTATGTATGCGTAATGTCATATTAGGATATTGGATTAAAATGCGTAACGCCGACTACTTATGGCAACTCCATGGGTTTCTTATTCCGGCTTCTCACTTTTTAACAGCGTTAATAACGGTGGAATTAAAGCGCAAGAGGCCGCCGAGGACGATTTAATTAAACCTTAACGAAGATCTCTCTCCCTTCCCCACCCTCCAGCCACCTCTACCTGTCCAACGTTTTAATTACTGGAATCCTTGTTCTAAATTTTTGGGAGAAAACTAAGATGTTTTTGACGTAGTCGCGCGTCGGGGCAAATAGTTCACAGACGTTAGACTATATTGCACTTATTTGTAACTCATTCCAATATTTTTTATAATTTGACCATCTTTCTTTTCTTGTTGCTCAAAATCTCCGGCAAAAGCTGACGGTCTTACCACAAAAAAGTTAAACGCACTCTAAATACGTGTTAAACAGCATTTAACCCCTAAACATACCTTATAGTCACGTGTTTAAATATGTACAACCACAAATCTTGATTTAAGTAGTGTCTATAGTCTTTTTCAAATAGCAAGTCACCTGGGACACTTCCAAAATCTTGTGTCTTTTGCCATTTATTTTAGTAGTTTTTCTCGTAAGTTTGCTTAATGTTTTCACTGCTAAATAGAAAATTTATTCGGCTATTGGTGTGACGTCACAGGAAATGTTTACCTAGTATTTTACGGTCTATGTACCTGTCCCAGGTGACTTGCTATTTGAAAAAGAGTATAACCACTGTCTAACTCCATTCTGTAGTGAAATTTCTAATCATTTAGAACGTTTATTTTGAGACACTGTCTATAGCTAATCTGGCGCCAAAGACGTTTTTTGTGGTAACCATCAAGATATGGTGGTACGGCAGTACGAAAGTGCGCCAGGTTAGGTTAGGTCCACTTTGAGAACTAATTCTTTAAGCTATTAACTTTAGGTAGGTACTATAACTGTATTGGATACTAACGGCCTAGCATGCAAATTGCCCTTGTCTTTTAAAATTACTGAGCTTAAGGTGAGGTCAGACTTAACAGCGATAGTGGCTTGACGTAGGTCGCGACGCGACATGTCAGATAACTGGCGATCCGGCGTGATTTACGAGTGGCCGGTGCACAGAGCTTTACCGCAACACCGGCCGTCGACAGGAGGTGCGATATTGCGGAACGATGATATGCACAGACTGCTGACTAATGTTGCCGTGATGACTGGGGGATTTCGAGAAGAGAGCTTCAATCCTGGTGTGGCTTGCTCAATTAGTTACAAAACGAGAGATTCGGGGCCTCCGAAAAATAACGAGAACGAAGTGGGTGGCGCTCGTGGCGGGTATAACAATATATTGCCTGGATTTTAGCTTACGCCTCTCAAGCACTCTTAATATGCTCGTGCTGTCCAATGAAATTATGCATAAATACATTTTAACTTGACAATGGCTGTCGCTTCTGAAGCCAAAACAAAAAAAATTGTTAAAGGTACAGTTAAGCTAGAGACATACTGGTCCCAGGTACGCAACGTATGCAATGCATTATGATATCTGGTCTCTTGATTTTGTATGAAAACTATACAATAGAAACAAACTTATCGTATGCAAAGCAATCAGACGCCAGTATGTTTCTATTGCATAATTTTTATACAAAATCAAGAGTCAAGATATCATAATACGTTGCGAACGTGGGACCAGTGTGTCTCTAGCTTTACACACATAGATCATACTTCATTTACGGTTAGACAACATTTTTGGAATTTTAGTTTGCACCTCTATGGTTTGCACTTGAAATACATAGGTAGAGGTATATATTTCAGTAACATACTTTCATAAGCAAAAGGGGCTGGCTAGTAGGTATATTATTCAGTTTAACTTTGAACTAATTGAAATCGGCTGCTGTTCTCTAGCATAACTATTCGACTTCGTAAACCAAATGTTTCCGCCCAAGGCGTAAAACATTTCAAAATGCCTAAATGTAAATTACTTGACTTAAAAAATAAAGTGTACATACCTATTTATAACAAGGTGTACCATTTAGTTAGAAAAATACCATAGCTTGTAAAAAATAACCATTATTCTGTAAAGGTTAATGGTAATGGTTCGTTCAAAGTCATCGCTGAGTACTTTGCCACCGGTGATTTCGAAATCACTCGTGAAATTCAAAAATCGGGGGCCCCAGTTCTATTCTTATTTTAATCCCATTCACTCAAATATTATTAGACACTCGTCTAATAATATTTCATATTGCATAAATACCTACTATTTATGCAATATGAAATATTATTAGACGAGTTTTCCCTAAAGTAAAGACTGCGACAGAGCTTTGAAGCAAAAAATTGAAACCAACGTTTTCATTAAGGTGAGACTGCTCATTTGCAAAATGATAAATATGGCATAAATTATTTCATTTAATATTCAATTCGGTTCTTTCGCCGTTATTACGGGTAGGTAACGAGTAGATACTTTGAGTGCGACACCCTTTTCATTTTTTTTCTGTTCGCAAATGATACTGTTTGTTCGGTGCCTCTTAATTTTGAGTTTAAATACGGGGGAGACACATTCAAAAGAGCTCTCGACAAATCCTAGGTAAAGCACGCAAACGGAGTGCACCTGAGGTCTTACTATTTTTATTTCAATGTGATTTTTTGCTAGTCTAACGAAGGTTTCGATGTAGTTTACGTCGATATTCATCACAACAATTTCTTAAAAACTGAATCAGAACCTACCACTATTTACCCAAAAGGTTCTAACTAATCTTTCTTCACTCCAAAGCAAAGTCGTCTTTTTTTACTAATAATATAAAGAGATAAAGCTTGTTAGTTTCTCTAGTAATCCCTTGAAAATTGGTGTGATTCGAATAAAAAAGAATTAACTAATAATAAGCTAGGTACAGTCACGGTAAGAATACCTTCGTCAGTTTTCAAATTCCTCCCTATGTGACGTAAGAACACTTAGCACCTTTTGATCTTACGACAGCAGACTATTGTGTAGAATAATATTATTTAAGGCAGTGATAACAAAGGTTCAAATAGCATTCACCTTCGATCAATGTCTAGTTTACATCAACATAAAACCTTCATAAAGGCCTGGCTATTTAGATAAAAAATTTAAATCTCAAAGTCGGTCAGTATCACTTGCATCTCCCCACGATAACGCAATAAATAATATAAATTATTGTTATTTAGGCTTTTTCATAACGGGACATGATGGTAAGTATAACGCCGGCCCATAACAATAGCAGTGCCACTCAGAACATTGAAACACAAAGGCCTGCGCGGCACAGCAGTGTGCTCGTTACCCGGAGAAAGCCCAGTAATTTCACTGGCTACTTTGCTCATTAAACTGGAACACAGTAATGCTTGCATATGTCTGCTTGGCGGCAGACTTCACCAGCAAAGCCGTGATGCCAACCCCGTATGGGTTGGTATCACCGCACCGACACTCGCAGAAGAGTTAGTTCTACCATCTAGTAATAGATTATACATAAATTTAATATACCTATATTACAACGGTTATTTATGTATTTCCGCGTACAATTTCCGCGTTTTCTCCTTTATTAAGCGCGCTGAAAGCTTAAGTCGCGCGCGTCATGAAAGGATAGTTTGCGAAATTTACGACATGTTATATTATAATTTAGTATGGCTACAGCCGTAAAGTTCGGCTTAAAAGATCAGGGCTCCAGCCAATAGAAGTAGGGAGACTGCGGGACGTCGGCCACTTGGCCTTTTCACATATAAATTGTAAATTGTCGCCATAAACATCTAAGTTAAGTATGTGTAAAATTGGGATCAAATGTGTCAATTTACTGTTGTGTATATGTTGCAACTTTCGGTTGTAAGCAGTAATTTTGTTTTATCTTCAATGTCGAACAAGCTTCTAAAGTATATTCTAGAAGCATGAGGATCGCGAAGTTTAAGATTAGCTGCAAGCTCGCTACGTAAACAATGTATGACCGTATTAGTATAGTACAAAAACAATAAAATTAATCAAATGTTAAAGGACAATTTTGCGCTTAATCCGCACTGATTGCGTCGTAAAAATAAAAGAACAGACTAGAATCAGTTTAATAAGTTAATGCCCTGTCGTCACCCTTAGGTGCCTACACTCGAAGGCCCACTCCGGGTTCCCGCCGCTGCGAATTTATGAAATTTAAAAAGTTCTCCGCCGCGCCCGGGTAAAAAATGTGATTAAATATGTTTTGTTCAAGAGCAAGACATTAAAGCGATGTTAAGGGTGTGATAATGAGGGTGTTGATAAGCGTTTATTAGCCGGCGGGCCGGGGCCGGCGATCTCAATAGCATAGCGCCTCCGTAACGCTATCTGAGGGGAATTAAATCATTTTAACGTAGTTTGCGATGTAACTCCTTTAAGAAAAAACTCGTTTGTTGACTTCGGAATTGCGCCCTCGACACTCTGCGAGGAGTTTGGGGCTTCTTTGTTTCGCAAGGTTATTATATTTTTCAACAATGATTTTTTGATTAAAGTTGCGGTGCTGTTATTCTTTAGTTTTAATGGCTTCTGCGAAAATAAGAGTTTTAAAGTTGTTGGTTACTTTAATGTCGTAATTTTATGTTTTGCAAGTTATTTCCAAAATGAGCTCGTCATTTTTACTATGAACTGAAAACGTCGGCCTCACGACCTGGCCAAGTCATTTTGTAAATGTCGTTGTATAATCCGATACAGCCACGGACAATGAATACATTTCTTCAATGATTAATTTTTGCAATGCACAGAAGTGATAGTAACATCAGTTTTTTTCACTCACCCCGCCGCCGTTCGCTAGGGTGTTGAGTTGTAGGCTTAAGTCACGAGCGAGCGGGCTCAGGTGGTCCTAAATCCCAGCTTACACCAGTATTGATGGCCCACCTCAAATGATATGTATATACTTGTTAAAATATGTTTACCTGGGATACGCAACTAAATAATAACTACATATAAAACCCTAACCACTTTTCTTGCATGACCTGGAAATGTAGTAGATTATATGCTACTTAGCATTAAGTTATTCTATGTAAGTTTTTTTTTACGGTTTTTGGTAACGAGACGAGCTGGTCGTTTGTCTGATGGTAAGCATAACGCCGGCCCTTAACAATTGCAGTGCCAGAATTTTGAAACACAAAGGCCTGCGCGGCACTGCAGTGAGCTCGTTACCCTGAGACATTAGGTATTAAGTCTCATAAGCCCAGTAATTTCACTGGATACGCTGCTCATCAAACCGGAACACAGTAATGCTTGCACACTACTGCTTGGTGGTAGACTTCACGAGCAAAGTGGTGGTAACAACCCAGACGGACACTCGCAGAAGAGTTAGTCACTTGCCGACACATTTCCAACTTGAACGTTGCAAGTCAAACTAGTTAATAATTTTGCTTTTCTTCAATAACGTTCATTATTATTACCTACTTACTTATCTTTAAAGCCATTTACATGACCGCGACCGTTAGGTAGAACAAGGCTAGACTAGCGTAGTCACTGTCATAACATGTAAATATTTTGCAGTTGCTTTTATTTTGTTCTGACATCTGTGACAATTTACCAACTAATATATTTTTATAATTCGGTATTACAGGGTGTTATCGCAGGCTTAGCCCAGAGTAGCGCTAAGCCCAGAGCAGCGAGCGCAGGTGCGCCTATAGTAAGGTTTACCACACTATTGATGCTACATGCTACGTCTCAAACATATAGTTTTGTTAGATTTCGGAATGACGTCATGCTTCTAATTGTTACACTGGTTACATTTATAATAATCACTTAAAATTTACATTTGTTACAATAAAGGATGATCCAATTCGAGTTTTCTATGTTTGGAATATTGCAAATTAGATAGGTGTCAATATTGGCTCGTATTTCAAACGCCAAATGTTAGTTTGAAACTACGCATTTACGATATGCATCACTTAACTACAGCTCAACGTGTTAAAATTGCTAAGTTGTTCTACAGAAACAACAACTAAGTAAGAGCTGAGTAATGTGTGTAGACATAATCATAGACATAGATAATTTATTGGTCAATCATTAAAAACGGTGCACTTTCTGAACTCTCCATAATGGACAAAGCAAAATTATTATTAGTAGATTTAGCTGAAAAGTACAATAAATTAAAATCAAACGTATCAAGGTACAGTTGCACCGCAATTTTAATCATCGTTTAGTCACGCAAACGTCACTGCAACGTGGTTTAATCCTGCTCGTCCCATAAAACATGTCAGCCGCAATTAGTGCTCTAAAATTTCAATTTGATTGGTGTAATTGCATCTCTTTGGCGGAGTAAAGCCGCCACAGTTGTTATTAAGCGTTTCTAATTTAATATCATTTGCATAGACGTGACCTGCCGAAGCTGCGGCCCTCGTTCTCTGCGGTACGTTTTTATGACCATCGGTGTGTGTTTACTTGCAATTTAAGCTAAACTAATTTGAGCTTGAAATATAAATGTATAAGGATGCTAAATTTTTCTGTGACTTAATGAAACAATTGTGTGTTAACGTTGGCTATTTGCTGTATGTGTATAAAAGCTGCCTCTTTTACTTTTTGCTTAGTTAATGGTATTTCACTCTGTATTGTAATTTTTTCGTCATATTTTATATTGTAGGTATATATCGTAAATATAGTAGGAAAGTAGAAACAACGTGAGTGATCCAGCGGAGTTGAGGACCGACCTGTAACGTTGTATTTAATTGCCATTGTCACCAGACAAAGTAACGAGACGAGACGCTAATATGTGTTACAAAAATATCTGTCAAATTAATTGTGAGAACAAGCGGGAGGGGACTAGGGGTGCAAAAAGGGAGAGGGGGTTGCCCGCACCTCCCTGTCACAGATACAAATCGCGCGGATTTACGCGCACTCCAGCCCCAACGGAATTTATCTGGCGCTTCTATTTACGTATCCTTTTATTTGTTTCGCTCCTATTAGTCCCGATAGAGAATTTTTATGTTTGCATGGCCCCGTCGCCTGCCCTCGTAAAGCGGCGACTTGTGAACGCTTTACAGCGACGATAACACAATTTTCGAGCGAGCGATCTGCGTTTATCGGATTATATGGCAATAAGTTAGCGCAGACTGGAGTAAATATTTTCGTTTGCGTTCGAGCGGATTACAGTGAGTAATTGCGCGCATTTGTCGCTGCGCACGCCGTCGGGTCCAGGTGTGCTGACGGCGGTTAATCCCGCGCTAACCGACGCCAATGGTTCATATGGCCGTCATCGATTGCTAAGCTGTCCTTACGACTTGAAATATTATGCTGTCAAAATATCAACAGCAACATATTACGTATTGAAGCCACGAAGTAATTTTTTTCAAGGCAATTTTCTTTTATATTCCTTTTTGATTTATTTGTTTATACCTATATCAAAGAAAATAATCAAATTCATAAAGTAAACTACAATATTACCTACTTTTAAACAAAATTAATAATAAAAATTAGAAACCACCTATGTACAAACCAAATCTAACATACCGCTACCAGTAGGCAACGTTCCCAGAACGCTGGCAGCAATGCCACGTTGAATGGCAATGTCTCTGAGCCAAGTAAGGCGAGCATTTTGGTCACGTGTTGCTTGAATGGTGTACACAATAAGTTAGTCACGATGTGGTCGAAGAAACCCTATATTGAAGATTCATTCGTGATTTCAAGACGACGTTACCCTTTCAGAAGCACACAACTCATTAAATCTCTAAAAGAATTTCTATAAATATTCAGTATAACATACAATCTGAGCCACCGTGCCATATCCCGTAAGCTCGCAGTAATCGACACATTTGTCCTAAAGCCTGTACCCACCGGCTCACCGCTCACCGCCCGCGCCGCGCGTTCACCGCTCGCTCGTCATGTGGGGGCGGTGGGATCCGCGGCGCAAACATTTAAATTAATGTAATAAACAGCCGTGAAATGCCCGGCTTTGCGGATTAGCGCTACACCGCTGTAGCTTCGCAACGAAAACTTTTCATCGTAGCCTTCTAGCACGCTACGCACAGCTACATTCAAATGATATTTGAGAGCTAGTTCACTGTTTCTTTTGCTCTGTCATTTTCTAAAGTAGCAACAAACTAGGCTCATTGTCTAAAAGCATCTTTCGGTATATTTTCTATCACATGATATCTATATACACTAATCACTTTATGAATTATGTTTCTGAAATTTTATCTTAGCAGTAAGTGATAAAAGGTTTTAATTCCTATGCATGAAAATTGGACTTAATATTATTAAAAACATGTTCCTTTGCAACTCAAGGTACGTATTCAAGCTGTTGAAAATACGAGTCAAGTGAAAGGTTGTTGGTCCGTCAATCGTTAGGTAAATTCAGCACGGGGAATTACTGAAGCTTAGAAAGCCTAGCGAATTAGGGGACATAGTGGTGAAACCGCGGACAGCAGCTAGTTGTCTATAAAAGCGGGCAATCCCGCCTATTGGCTACTACACCCACTCATTAATTACCTGGCATTAGGGCCACTGCAAACGGTCAATAGGTATCTCGATCGCAAATTACGCCTGTAAGCATAAATCGGGGCCGCTGTCACCTCGGCTTAACGCGCTAAGCCCGCTCAGATAATGGGGTTAACGCGTCGGAGATACTTAAACTCTTTGCCCCTAGTATAACTATAATTCGTGTGGTAATATTAACTGTGCGCTCTGATTTTAGGGACAAAATTCTATATAGTAAATGTACTAATCTATACAAATAAAAAAAATTGAAGTGTCTGTTTGTAATATAAAAATAACAGCTTTTTACTAAATGCATATGAAAGTTTATACGGTATAACTAAAACAAAACAACCATGTTTTAAAATTTGTCTGTCTGTCTGTTTGTTCCGGGTAATCTTTTTGACCGATTTTGACGGGACTTTCACTGGTAGATAGCTGCTGTTATACAGGGAGCTACTTACTACTAACTTACGCTACGTGGGCGAAGCCGCGGGGCACTGTTAGTGCAAAATAAAGTCAAAGTAAAAAATGGCATTAATTTCTTTTCACTAAGTTCATTTTTAAGATGTAACTTTCCAAACTTCACTATTTGCGGGAGGAGTAAATGGTCTGAACGCTGCATCAGGTCGAGACGCTTAAGGGGCACGCACTCGTTTCATCTCTTTTAAAAAAACATTTTAGTATACTACTCAGATAGTTTTTTGTATTGTGCTAGCATAACTTCATAATTGCAGCTTTTGTATTTCAATAGGTTAGCGTTTGACCACTAATTCAACTCGAATAAGTTAATAACATTCTAAACCTAGAGCAGGACTTTATGTCATGTGCAAGTTAATTACAATTATAAAATTAATGTTTGGGGAGTACCTAAGCAAAACAACAGCTATAGTTTGTCCGATAAGAGGAGACATCATCTGTGGCCAGGAGTGCGTGACAACAGTTCAGTTATTGCACAAGTTTGACGACGTGCCGTCACTCAGCAACACAGTACGTGACCGGAGAAAAACTACTCGCCTCCCCCTACTACGGGTGTTATTAAACATGCGGGCTGTAAACAATAGATATCTTCGTAATGAGGTAATTATTATTAGTATTATTAATTTAGAAGAGCCAGGTGATCAACGAGCTGGCGCTTACCTCGGCCAACGTATTAGTCTAGCTATTCAGCGAGGTAATGTCGGCAGCCTTTTTGGGCACCCTACCTGCAGAAGGCGACCTTAATGCCGTTTTTATAATAAGGTTTTGTTTAATTTTGTGAGATAATTACGTATAAGTAGTCTATGATGTTTTCAATTAAAAATATTTTATTTTATTTAATATTAAATATCCTTTTAAATGTTGAATATTATTAGTCGGAAATGTATATTTTAAACTGGATAACATACATTTTAACATGACATGGCAGTAATTCACCTGGTACTTATTAAGTGGTAAACACGCTAAAACTAAAACGTAACTGTCTCAAAAAATCATACAAAGAATTGTTTTCATGGCGAAGGTTAAAACTTTCAATGCAATTCTATACTTTAACACCGCTATCACTGTGAAAGAGACAAATTACAATTTTAACCATAAAAGCGATCCATTTTAATCACATTGTCACCTAAACGGGCGATAAATTCCACATCAAAAGGAAAAACATACATCATACCGGTCTCATATGTTCCGAGGGTCGTGTGAGGCATTCCGATCACGTGGAATCGCTTGTTTTACAAACCGAAACGATGCGAACCACTAGTGCTACCATAAAACAGCAAACGATTTTATTCTTTATTTTCAGAAGTTTAAGGTTCTAATTGTAAGTTTAGGTTACAGGCCACTAGACATGACAATGCAATCAGCGGTGACCGGCAGGGATTTGGCTCATACATGAGCGGATTTGCAGGATGAATAAGTTTCGACCCCACAAAATAACAAAGGCCTTATTGCCAGTAACGCGTTTTATAAGGCCGTTTGCAAAATTCTTTCCTTTCATCCGCGAGGTCTCGGAAGATTGGGCCAGCATTACAATAAAGTACGCGGTATTACATTCAGATGCGTATAGGTATGTTTTGTTATTATACTTTTTACTAGTATTTTATTCTTTATTCGACGTGCATACATTTATTAATATCTAATCACGTATCGTGTCAGTAGACGTTTATTGTGTGCTGTTTCCTCCCAAACAAATTTGAACCCAGCCATAAAATGCCGCATGGACAAATAGGCAATCTATAATTACCTAATTGTTGAAGGTAATGTAATCGTCATGATTACACGTTGCTATATAATAAGTCTCATGTTAAAGGAATCATAGGATCTAATTTATAGATCTAATTAACAAATAGAATTGCTTTTAAAAAAGCGAGAAAATATCGCGATATATAAAATAGCTGCCTAAATAAACTCTATAATCGTTCTTAAGCTTTTAAAGGACGCAATTGAATGGTGACCCATTCCTGACCGCTAAACGAACGATTTGCTACAGTCCCGTCGCGAAATACAAGCGTCCTAAAGTTGTTTCCACGTCGTCGCCCGGAACTCCGGAAGTCAGTCAACGGCCGGATATGGTGAAATGAAAATGGAGGCAAACCACGGTTTTGCCACGTTTTGCTTTAGAATGGGCTTTTTGATTGCACGCTTGCGTGGTGCGGTGCCGTGCTGCGCTGCGGTGACGGATAAATGACGCCAATCTAACATTATGACAGGTGCGGTCGCAGCCGGGAACTTTTCGGGAGTGTAAGGGGCACCCTAGACGCTCAAGAAAACGTACGTTTGCTTGTCAAAATAACAACGCTTTTGTGTCAAGCGCGCATTTCGAGTATCACGAAATCCGTGCTTGACGCAAAGCGTTGTTATTCTGACAAGCAAACGTACGTTTGCTTGAGCGTCTAAGGTGCCCCTAGTTCGCTAATATGAAAATGACACTGTGACCAAAACTTGTGACTTTCATCTAGTGATAATATGAAATTCTGGTCGATTAGACGTTTGCACAAAGATTATTTGTAACGCAAAACACCGTCACTGTCAAAAAATTAGACATAGACTGTTACTTAATTAAAATGTATATTTAAATATTATGTTTTCTTTTTTTCTGTTATAGTCATGATAGATGTAAAAAAAATTTGAAAACTTCTTATAAGTCTTCTGTAATTTGGTAATTTAATTGCTTTTATTGTTTTTCAAAAAAGTTAAAATATAATGTATTATTTTTAAGTTAAAAAAGAGTGTCAGCGTCACAATTCCAAGTCTATTTATACCTAATTTCTAATATAAAATTACCAATTATTCAGTCAGTTTGCAACCACGGATAAACTGGCCACATTTTGTTGTGAAACGTCGACTCACTATTGTAATTACAGTGCTCAACTTCCCACTTCTCATTGCCGATAAATATCGTATTCGTGAGGTATGACAGCTGTCGCTAACCGCCCCTTCACCCCGCACCCCTGGCATTAGTGAGAGCGCGGGAGAACTAAAATTTTCGCGAAACTTTGGCAAACACCATTAAGTCAATCTGCTGGTTTTACAGATGCTAGCCTGATATTAACCGGTCGGGGAACACTTTCACTTTATCGTAGAATATATAATGTAACTGTGTATTTCAAGTAGTTATCTGGGATATGTAACGTTATCTATTAGTTGCAAATTAGTAAACAAAATAATTGAAAGCCACCATGTGTATATCATGGACCTTGGGAATTATGGTAACACTGGCTAGGGCAAACGTGTTTTATTAACCGACTTCCAAAAAAGGAGATGGTTCTCAATTCCGTGGGTATTTTTTTTGTTTGTTACCTCAAACCTTCGTCATTTATAAACCGATTTGCAAAATTCTTTAGTTATATGAAAGGATATACTTTCAGATTTATACCATAGAAATTTCATCAAAATCAGTTCAGACTTGTTATTATAGATATTCCTAGTAGGTACGTGTCAAGTCTTACAATTTAAATTTGTCGCACTTGCCGATGTTCGAAATTTATCATACAAATGTAAATCGGATAACAATGAAATATATACAATATATATTTTATATACTATTGGATAACGAAACGAGCTGGTCTTTTGCTTGATGGTAAGCATAACGCCGGCCCGTTATAACTACAGTGCCACTTAGAACTTTGAAATACAAAAGCCTGCGCGGCACTGCATTGCGCTCGATACCCTGAAACATTACGTAAGCCCAATACCAAGTAGGTACAAAGGTATGATATCTATTACCCTTGTTGCATCAAGCCTATCATTAACAAACAACAGGAAAGGGTACAATTCCACTGGATATAATATTAAAGAGCCGTTACAAAAGCAGCGGCTAATGCTTTCAATTAAGCCGAGCGGCTTGAATCATTGAAGGATCTAATTGGCAAGAGCGGCAATACTCGTTTATTACAGGAACTTTTCGTAATCACCATCTTAACAAAACGACTACTTCCGAGTAAAGATAATTTCAACAACCAATGCAGGGTTAGTATAAAGCTCGAATTTACTTTCTTTATTCCAAAAGGCAATGAATGGCTTACATTGCGCGATTAAATTACTTAGTGCTGTAGGGTACGAATTGACCCTTCGGGAATGTTTTAATATAATTTGAGGTATCACGACAAAATAATAACGAGTAAAGCAAACTGTCCGCTGTTTTGTGGCAGATATGCATGCGGTATTCTGCATTAATAATTAATTTCGTTGCATAATTCAATGTTCAATGATGCAGATTTAATTTGCATCAAAAAGCTTTTCATTTGATCTGTAGATGGAAACTAGGTTCGTTACATTGGTGGTTAAAAAAAAGTTTTAGTAATCTATGCCCTTATTCATAAACGTTCCGTAATTACTTAATTACTAGAAAGTGTTTTGTCTCGTTTTCACGCGTAACAGCTTCCGTCAACGAGAAGTTGACAGAGCAGTGTAAAGCATAGATTATCTTATTGAGCTTTTATGAATAAGGCTAACAAACTTTTGGTAATATCATTTCATAGTGTCAAACACTTACACATTGAGAATTAAAAAGCACAGCCAAAAAGTAGCCAATAATTGTTGTTCCAGTTTTAAGATTCTGTTGTATAACTATTCTACGTTTCAAACGGTCAAGACACCTAATTTTCAATTTAAGATCATACACAGTTTAATAAAAAACATCTGTTATGTTCTATACAACATAAGCTTCATAGACATTTTAAAGACGAACAGTTGAATCATTGTAACCACTGGTTTTATTGAATATACGAATAGTAAAATTTTCCAAACGTTTCCAGATAAGTGAAAAACAAGTGGGTCATAAGTTCTTGCGGGTCCTATTTTCAATTCCTCGCGTTTTTTCCTCGCTCGTCACATCTCACTTATTTACGAGCTGCGTAACGCTCGCAGATGTCGACATCGGTGCTCCCATAAACTGTAAAAAAAACTATTTGTTTATAAGAAAAAATATTTTTTTTTCTGTGTTTCACTTTTTTATTCTATAGGCCTTGGGCTTGTAGATTATCCAACTGTTTTTGTAGCTAGATTAGATGTAGTCTTTATTTAGGTATTAGCTAGTTATTAAGGCATTTAGCCCGCTTGGCGCAGTGCATTTGTTTTTCAAAGTTCTGAATGGCACTGCAATTGGTATGGTCCGACATTATGCTTACTATCAGGCAAACGACGTCTCATTATCACACATTATAAAAAAAACTTTATAAGAAAACTCAGGTGTCTCAAATCGAGAACATTTTTCTTTTGTCCGTGACTAAAATGCAATAAAACTTAAAAATATAATTCGTATAATACGTAAAAAGTGAAAGTGAATTTTCTAAATATTAGCATCGACTTTACAACTTTCGTAACCGCAGCTACGCGGCTAAGCGCTCTGTAGCGGCGTAGCGCGTAGCACCAGCTGCGTGCAAATTGCTTCGACTCGATA
Organism: Crocallis elinguaria; assembly: GCA_907269065.1. Taxonomy (NCBI): domain Eukaryota; kingdom Metazoa; phylum Arthropoda; class Insecta; order Lepidoptera; family Geometridae; genus Crocallis; species Crocallis elinguaria. Next base: position 12,537,987 of record OU026077.1, read on the forward strand.
ATGGCGTTTTCAATTTGCGGGGATTTACAAACTTAGCTTTTTAACATACATTTTATCGGGCTAAATGATTAATTTCAATACTCACAATATTTTAGATGTTTATAACGATGTATTAGATTCAGTCGAACCCACAATACAACACTAAAAATAAACTAGTTCATCATAAAACTGGGATTAGATTAGTGATGATAAGTGAAAAAAAATGTAATGAAAGTGATCCTTTACTTGACGTTTGCTGTATAGACAAAGCTAGCAAAGGTGTAAACATGACGGCTTTTCCATTGCGATATTTTTAACAAAATATGTGCGATTTAAAAATGTAATCATAAAGTAACGCGCTACATCGCGAGAGATGTCACATAAAGCCGGCGTACGCGGCTCCGTAAAACACGCTGATACGGATAATCCGCGCCGACATAACAGAGATTGTATTACGGCAATAAGTCCGCCGACGAGCTCGATAAACGGGGCCTTAATCCCGCCAAGACTTTTTCACACGTCGACCCTCGCGGCGCGCTCCTTGCAAAACTAATAAAGAAACCATCTAGCAGCCAGCTGAAGCTTGAAATGTATTTTTTATATAATTTACCACGAATTGATTGCTCGAGACACATTTGAAATCGTCTCAGTTGCATCTAAGGGTATTAGCTTCCGGTGCGGAATTATTGTTGGCTGATATACTCGTAGGTAGGTTTGTTACAGAAAGTAATACTTTTTCAGCAGAGTGGCAAATAAAGCGTGTTTAATTTTCACTAATTTGCTTCAAATTATACAATTATATTTCATATTATTTTTAATTATTTATTTATTATTTCATTATATAATATAATATTTAAAGCTGGCTATCAGCAAAAAAAAAAGTTTCTATCATCAAATTCTGAGTCTCGTATCGCTCTATCATAATTAGATATAAATAGTAATATAACAAATAAGAGTCAAGTCATGCATTACTCGTATTATAAGCACCCTCCGTTTTAATTCAATTTAGCGTCATAAACATGCGCTAGGTATGCTAGTGCTGTGACACGACGCGACGCGGCGTTCAGCGGCACGGCGGTGCACGGGTGCACAAACATACGCGGCGCGGGGCTGCTGCGGTCAAGCACTAATTACGCCGTCACGTGTCACCCGGGCAAAACACGTCGTCGCCACGCCACCCGCAGTGACGCGCCTAGATTGCACTCTGATTACATTTGTCGATGAATTGTTATACTGAATTATTTTAATTGCCACCTTCGTTATTTATCCCCAATATCCGTTTTCTGGCGTGTCTCAACTTCCAACAGTCAAACAACAACGTTATGGTGGTTTAGTTGCGGCTGTCTATGAATGGTTCTGCATACCTACGTGTACCTACTTCTTAGGTTTTAGGTAGGTGATATGATTTATGTTAAACGCTAATTATTAATTAGATTAGAGTCCTTTTAAAACTTTGCCCAGTGGTGCTTTGAATACAACCGTTTGCTATAACATGCTTAGATCAGTCTGGACAGAAAAATATGTAATGTTGTTGATATGGGATGAAACTATACGTGTGCTAAATGAATTCAATAAAATAAAATACCAAAGTTGTTGAAAATTCTACTTTGGCTGCAGTAGGTACACGTTTGGTGTTTTCACTTTGTTTTTCACGGAGTTCTCAGAGTTCTCTCGTTTATAGGTCTCTTCCTAATGTAACTAAACCTGTACCTACTAAAGCATGCAACTCGCACTTAGCTTTAACAATGATTATATAATATGCCAGCGCAATCGATATATTCCATAGCATTTATTATTTCACATTAAATTCATCAACACAGTATTGGTACTTTGAATATTTCACATCCCTACGCGTGTTTGAGCGGTCAGCTCAGTTAGTCCGCAATTCCGGGCAAAAACTGTCGGCAAAACGCTGCCGCCGCCCGCTCCGCCGGCACAGTCCGGCTCGACCGCAAACTGCAGCGGACTGGCACCGGGCACATTACATTATTATTGCGGTTAGCGCGTACAAACAAAACTTATTTGTACGAATCATGAGAGCAATCGGACACATTACGAAAATAATACACGTAAATACATTCTTTATACAGGAGGGCAATCGCGTTAAAAATTATCAACCAAACCGCTACTAAACCACGACCGCATCACAGCTTTTTGACCATTTCGTATCGCGCTAATAGTTTTACCAAAAGTTGAGACGTTTCTCGACAACAACTGACAGTTAACGCTGTCAAATGAACGGCAATATCGAATTCCACACGCCTGAACCGAAACTAAACAACAGTTGGTATCAAACCACAATCAAACCATAACTGTACTCTGTCATTTCAAATTAACGCGATCGGACCCCAGTAGTATTTTATAAGCTATACCACCGTCCAAGCCCAATCTGTAATAATATCCATCCGAAAGTTGTTTGAAAGAGATACCTACTACTACCGATATTTCTTAGTTACTTTTTGTATTCTTTCATCTTACCAGATTTCTTGAATAATAAATGTATTATTACGATTAAATAATTATAATAACGTAATTTCTAATTATTGTCACGTAAACTAACGGTTATAATTAATGATCTTAAAAATCCGCGTATTTTCAAAAGCAATATGACTTATCAGAGCTTATGTATTTTTTCACCACACCACGTCAAAAAATATTTTGTTGTTACTGTTTAACATCTACGTATTTGCTTTCGGAGTTAAGGTTGTCTGGAAGAGATCGCTGTTTAGCGATAAGACCGCCCATTGTACTCTGAATTTTTTAAGTTTGATATGTTACATTTATATGTCCTTTTGGTGTGCAATAAAGAGTTATTGTATTGTATTGTATCACTAGACTGAGGTACACCAAAATTTAACGAGGTGCCTTCTGAGAAGAAGCTGTGTTGTTCAATCACATTTTGAGTCCATGTAAAGGACTGTCATAAAAGTGTCGCAGCCTGTATTTTGTAAATTTAGCGGCGGATTACAAACATCAATTGTAACCACAAAACACGACCAAATACGCCGTCGTGAAAATTGGCAACTGGAGGTAGCGGTTTTTAGGTTCTTAGATTCGGTTTTCTTAGATTGTGTTATTAGGTAAAAGTGCTTCGTAATTTCTATATTACCTATATTGCCTTTTAATTAAAAGCATCTCGTAAAAAAGCTCGCACCCCACGAAACAAATAGTTGAATGTTACTGTAAGTACATATTTAAAAAATCTTTAGCGCATTTATATCGTTCAAAATACGCTCAAAGCGAATAAAAACCGTAAACAGCACAAAATGAAACTGGATTCCACAATTTTCTCCCGCGGGGATGAGCAACCGCTTTGAATCTCACTTGAAATTGCATTACAGTTCCCTGAAACGGCTGTCTCAAAGCCTTTGCCCGTTGCACCACTGTCGTTTTATTCGATGACACTTGTCGGAGGGCAATTATAGTTGGGATGGCGTATTTTTCTGTCTGTGTAGTTTTTACTCATATTTGAAGAGTACCTAGCTCAGTAAAGTGGAGCAAGTACGGTACTGTTTTCGATTTTCATTCTAGATGGAATAATTAGCTACGGGCAAACGGAGCTCGAAAAGAGAGAGTGTGGACGAGCGGGAACTTGTGCGAATGTCAATCCCACGCACTATAGTTCGAATCTCGATTCGGCCCACACCAATGACTTACATTAAGTTATGTGCGGATTATTATACCTTATTGCCCACCACGAAGCTCCAAATTTTTGCGTGTCATGCAGTTACTTACTAAATTTAATGGGGTTTACATGCGTGTATATCCCAAATCTAGATTGAACAGAGGTGTATATAGAACTTTTACTTATCTACCTTTTTTTAATTAAGGCGCATTTTCCTCCTGCGTATAGATATAAATCTAGTACCTACATTTTGTATACTGTATTTGTTTCTGTATTTGTATTTATTTAACACATGTCCGAATTAATTCCCAGCATTCAGCACGGGCCCGTCAGATTCAATTACACCACACCAACGGGGCGAGTGGACAGAAAAACGGGAAAAATGTCGCCATTAGATCTCGTTGATAAGTGGATGACTTTTCGCATGGTTTGGCGGCAAAGGGCGCGCAGCGAGGCGCGAACGCTGCACGTTTGCCGCGCGCCCACTCATATCAAAGGCCAATGTGTGAAACGTGTTTTTACGTAAATCCTGATAAAAAAACGTGTGGTGCTATTTGATTTTATTAACTGTGGAATCTTGATTGGGACCATTGAGAATGTGTGGTACGTGTTGAAGAAATCTGTAGAGATGGTGTTGGCTTTTCACAAATATGTTTTTGTATCATATACAAATACCTTGTTGATGAGTTACAGCCTGCTTATGGCGTTAGTCATGTGTCCTCTAATAAAGCTTATGACCAAGAAACTTGTAATCAGTAGCAATAAACTTGTATGTACCTATTTCTAAATGTTATATGATTATTGGTTTAGGGCCGACTTTTCAATTGCACTTTAACGAACTGATTGCTATCCAATGAATTAATTTTCGTGATTTTAGTGTGTTTTTCGGGTCTTTCATTTCAAAATTAATGGACCGTTAGCTGACTAAGGTTTATTTCATTAGAATGCCATAAAGTTTATTTACGTCTGTCTTCACCACAGACTTAGATGATTCAGGGAATTATCTAACAGGACGCTATCTGACTATTGAAAAATCGACCCTTAGTATAATAAAAATATGTAAAATGTGTAGTGTTAATAAATGGCAACAGATGTTTTGTGATGCAAACTTGTCACGTATTTATATAATAATGGGGTGGTAACCTACAAAACCTACTACTACGCAAGGAACGACCGCGCTTAATCGATAAACGAGAGTAAGGTAAGTAAATGAAGTAAGTAACAAGTAACAAATTATGGACGCAAATAATATTACCTAAATATTAAAGATGCATGGAACAATAAAATAGATTTTACCTAAATCCGCGTGTTAGCAAAAACTCTGAAAACATAGAATTCCACATATTAATATACAAATGTCCGAAGAACAGTTTCTCGACAACTACCCTTCACGAACTATAATCTGTAAAAATCTATTTAGCTGCTATATACGCCTTAATTTTAAAAAGTTTGACTATGAGAGACTTAATACCTAGCGTATCAGAGTAAAGAGCACACTGCAGTGCGGCGCAGGCCTTTGTGTTTCAAAGTGCTGGCACTGCAATTGATATAAGCAGCCGTTAAGTTTACAATCAAAAAACGACCCACTCGTCGGGTTATTCAATAGTATACTATTGATAATTGATATTGAAAAGGTGACCAAGTACAACAACAATAAAAGTTCAGTAGCTATGGACTGTAAATGAAGTCAAAATTATCTATTCCTAGTTTGTGTTTAAAATTTTATCGAACTTCCCTAATCATTACCTTATACGTGTACTAACACATGATAGAACAATCATATAACCAAAAGATATTTAGAAGAGAATTAAAATTTTAAAATTTTGTACAACGGATATAACCGCATAAACTTTTTATAGCTGTTACTTTGTAACCAACATTACTTCACGCGATTGGCTAATATCGGAGATCCGCACACCCTAACCCCGGCCGGCCGTAAAGCAAAGCCTTTCTAAATTGCGGGTCCCACACACGCCACGTTCGATATTTTAAAGGAACATCACACGGTGTAAAAAAGATACGAGAGTTAGGACTTAGTATCCATTTGCCGAAATTGGCCTCGTTGGCGATAACAACAAGTTTTCGCACCCTCGTCGCTAAATGTGCAATTCATACATGTGTAAATCGGTACAAATGAAATCCGTTTTATATCATATGTGCTTTGTTTTAGGGTGTATTTCGCCGAGGCAAAAAAGTTTTAGCATATGTCATTGCGGATGCTTATCAGGATGTTGTTGGACAACGTGCGGTGAGCACCAATTCTTTATCGTTAGTGAAATATTCACGCGGAAGTGAATTTCAGTTTAATATCACATATTTGGAGGGAATAGGCAATGCTGTGTAATTTAAGATGATTTGCCTGAATTTAATGCAAATCTAAAGTAATTGGATAAAAAATTATTCAACAGTGTGCTTGGAACATAAGGTATATAATATATAATATAATATATATAAATATATAAACGCTTACACTCATAACCCGGCACTAGGATTCCCTGTGTCGCAGGTGGCATGGACACACACAGATACACATCACAAACATCCAAGACCCTAGAACAAATTTTATGTTTACACAAAATCTGCCCCGGCCGGGAATCGAACCCGGGACCCCTCGCTTTGCAGGCAGGGTTACTACCAACTTAGCTACGGAGCCGTCTCCGGAGGTGTGGTCGAATCCTCTTTATTTTCTATAGCCAGTGAAATTACTGGACTTATGAGAATATCTAATGTCTCAAGGCAACGAGTGCATTGCAGTGCCGCGCAGGCCTTTGTGTTTCAAAGTTCTGAGTGGCACTGCAATTGTTATGGGCCGGCGTTATGCCAACGACCAAACTTCTTCAAGTTAAAAAAATAAATAAAAAAAGCTCCGTTGATGTATTTGATGGGTATGGATTTGGACTAAACTTTAGTAGCGCCTATTACCTATCTATTCTGTGCTATAGCGCGTAGGTCAATTTCCGCAATGGGACAATCTATTATACCTATTTGTGTTGTGTAACTGTAGGTGTTGTAAGACAATACATTATTCAAAGTTTATAAAATTTCCGAACATCAAAATAATTTCAAGATCATTTGCTAGCATTCGTCTGGCTACTATCGTTAAGATGATCACCATCACCACCACTGAGATATAGTCAAACGCTATTCTATACAACAAGTGCGGATGACGAAGCTTCCGAAATAAGAAGAACTGGTTAAAATATTTTGTTTTCTCTTGATTGCACACAAGCAACTCCCCGTTTGAAACGACCCTGCACGTTGTCTGCCGTAAACTGCCGGCATCTCATTTCGTTGTGCATGTGATTATACGCTCCGGTGAGTGCGTCATCCCGCCTTCTTCGGTGGAGGCATCCTTTGCAGGATACCTTTATTGCGTTCGTTCGGTAAGAATTAAAAGTGTAGCAAAAGGGATGGTTTTCAGAAAGGGTTTTAAAATACAACAGAAATTTTGCATACATATCACAGGGCTTGGCCCCAATTCTACTAAACAAATGGTTTAAAAATGACAAGGGTTTCGTCGCAAGATTATCACTTTCTAGCGTCTTTCGTTAATTTTCGTATGCAAGAGCGGGTTTAGCGGTAACAAACAAACAAAAACTTACCAACTATATTGCTTTCTAATAATAGTAGTAAGTATTTTAAATGTTTTGTCGTCGTAGTATTTCTATTTATAACGGACTAAGCCTTTATTAACTAGCTAATACATAAATAAACACTATTATTAATTATATTTTTTGACAGAAAACTTTGGTAAGTAAACCGAATAAATTATTATCTGGAGGTTGTTTCATCACAAATCGAAAGGTTTAATAACCAAATACAATACAATACAATATTTCAATATGCGGCAGTTTCCCCCAAAATCATCTAATTCAATAACTAAGATTGTATCTGAAAGAGTATCGCTGCGATAAAAAATACGGGAGGCGGCCATAAACGAGTTAACAGGGCATCTGAGACATATGAATAAGTTCTCAATGTTGCCAGTAGGCAAAAAAGCATTTCCAATACTAACGAAAAAAATTACAAAAATGTTATACTTGACAAGAATTATAAACTGCAGGTAGTAAAACTCTTTACTTTTTTATAGATGTTAGAGCTATAACTTCTACACTTCTACTATTATGAATTCTGTGCATAAGCACACAGGATAACATGCATACATTTTATTAATCAATTATTTTTAATCAGATGGTGGTACGTAAGTTTGTCTGGGTATTTTGGCAGGGGCGTATTTACCCTAGGGCCAAAAGGGCCATGGCCCGGGGCGGCAGGCTGCGAGGGGCGGCGCAAGCAAAAGCATTTATAAAACCCTACCTAACTCTTAAGGTTCTTATCAATAAACAGTGTTAAACGGTTGAATACTTAGTTAAAATGTGTTTTGTCTCTTTCGATTCAGTTTAAAATTGTCAAATACCAATATAGAAAAAACATAGTTTAACCGTTTAATACTGTTTATTAATAAAATCTAGTAAGGTGGTCGTGGGTGTGCGGCAGGGCGGCGGGGCTTGCAGGCCCAGGGCGCTGAATCCTAAAATACGCCACTGTATTTTGGTTTATAGATATTAAAGACGCAAAGCAATTGGCATGATTTCAACATCCAATATGAATCGATTTTTAGAGTTTCGTACCTCATATTGAATAACCCCCTAAAGGAATCACTATATTGTCCGGTGCATCTGTCGTTCTGTCGCTTATTCTCTTATACGTCCTAAATTATAAGATAGAAAACAATCAACGCAATAAAGAAATACGGCCTTACAAAGACACTTTTGAGCTTTTTATTTTCTCTCGGCTCGTCTTGTTCTATCAACGACATCAAATTCATGGGGTATATCCTTTTTCTGCACTTGCACTGCTGGTAGTAAGTGACGAAGCGGTCGACAATGGAGCACGTTTGCATAGAAGATACCTATTCACTCGCGTCTTGTGGCAGCCCAACGGGGAACACAGACTCAGTCAAGGAATAATTATAGCCTAGGTAGTACCAGTTACTAACACCATTTAATTATAATGTTATAAAGCGTTATTTTAGTTAAAACTATGTAGAAGACAATTGTTTTTGTACGGAACTAAACCAGATGATCGAATTACCATATTTTTTATTGCAGCGATTTGCATTTTTAGAGTAAAACCTGGCAGCACTGGTCACGCTTCTCAACCCTCCCAACGTCGCGCCCGGCACTTCTATCTTTCCTATAACTGTCATCCTGTCAAAGTATAACACGCCAAATCCCTCTATTTTCATACTGCCATATTTTACGGCTCGCGAGAGAAAATAAATAACAACGATAATATAAATATGAACATTTTCCGAACCTTTAAGTCTGACGGAATTTACATATCAGTTGTTGACGGAGAAATCCCTAACACGAGTTAATGCTAGTTTAGGGTGGAAATATATATTTTTTTGAATATAAAGTAATATTTGCGTTTATATTTTTCACTAGGTAGGTACTTTAGTTTTACGTTTTATGCATTTTAATGCATATAGTGTAGGTACTTGTACGTTTAAGTTAGTACCTAATTTATTTATTTTTTTTACTGGCTAAATGCCTTTATTAACTAGCTAATACATAAATAAACACTACATCTAACCTAGCTAGCTACAAAAACAGTTGGATAATCCACAAGCCCTAGTAGGCCTATAGATAATCCAAATGTTCTAGCCCACTACCAGTAGGAAGCGTACCCAGCATGCTGGCGGCATTGCCACGTTGAACCGCAATGCTGATCCGTTGAGCCAAATAGTTACCAGCATTTTGGTTACGCGTCGCATCAATCAATCATCAATACCTAATTTATTAATCATACGAGACCTGAAATAAGAGCACGTGAATTACATGAAACGAAAAAAATAAAATTAAATGCTAGTTTTTATTTCGCTTCGAACAAACCTAGAAAAAACTTTTGGTATTACCATCAGCATGCTGCATCAATGCTGGCTGGAATATTCGTAACGGACTCGTGTCTTCCCTGATTGCCCCCCTCGGGGAGACATCATAATTTTTTAAATCCTGGTGTCTCCCCTAGCCCAGGTGAGATAACAGAACTTATTTTAAAATAATATTTTAAGTATTAGTATTATTTTATGTATCCCCTGTCAAGTTTAAACATTCTGGCCACTCGAAAATAAATAATCCCGTTGTCCAATTGGGGGGTCCACGGATAATTTTTATTCCCCGTAGTCCCACTGCACTAGGGATTGAATTTTGATCAGTTTCAACTGAAACTGATCAAGCTTTTACCTAGCTTTATGGCCAGCGTATATTTTGTAATGAAAGATGTTTTACTGATCTTAATTTAGTTTGAAGAGGTGTCTATCATCATTGATATATTAGATGCCACTACACAAATGCGAAAGTGTGTTTGTTGGTTTGTCCTTCTTTCACGCAGTAACTGAGCAACGAATCGACGTGATTTTTGGCATAGTTAATGGACCGGAGATATAGGGGGTACTTTTTATCCCAGAAAAAATGCACGGTTTCTGTGGGAACGCGGGTGAAAACCGCGGGCAGAAGCTAGTATTAGTATGAAGGATATATAGGTTAGTGTTTTATAACCAGCTAGCTACGACGTTATAGCTAAGTACAAGTTGCATAGCAATTTCCAGTATCAGTATGCGGGCAGTGGAATTGATCTGTCTGCCTGTAAAGCCGGCGGGTGGCGGCGTCGATCGCGGGTGATAAATGGCGCCGATTTGTACCGCGCTCCGTGCTGACAGAGTAATGACGTCAGCGGTGGCTGGGACGTACAGCTGTGCAGATGAAGGCATTACCACAAGAGTGTTCCGTACTAGTCGCTACGTTGCAGGCTGTCCCGCTAAGTTCGTATTACTAATTATTTGTAATGATGATTAGCGCAAGACGCACAAGACTAGCTCTGGTAGCATATAGTCAATAACGACTCAGCTTGAGATTTGGGTACTAGGCGATAATGTTTAAAATACTAAAAGTGACAATTTTTTTTTTTTTCACTTTTAATGGTAATTCTTTTGGGAACGTTGCCTACTGGTAGCGGATTATTAGATTAAGATTGTAAATAAATTAGTGTGTATTTTACTAAAAGTTAACAAATATTTTCAGTATGTACTTGTGAAACTTAATGGAGGTTGCCACTTTTATTTCCGCTAAGTGTATTTTTTAGTTGCCATAGAAAATTTGAAGAAAAAGCTATGCACGATATGACGATAGATCTTTATTCATATAATAATGTCAATACCACATACCTATACTACTATGAAGATCTGAGTTAAGCTATCCTAGTAAAATGATATCGTTATCTGCCTATAACGTTTCAGTCGGGATAAAGTTTTCTTACTGAAAAAGGATAGCTTCATAATAATTCAAAGTGGAGTAGGAATCCTATTTTGTACTGTTCGTATAACGATAGTGAATATTGTATATCACGGTGACTTGAGTGCAGATATTATATTCTACGATTGAAAATGTGTAAAATTATAATAAGTAAGTATTATATGCTTCAAAAACTTTGTATATTAACACGGTACAAATCAGAAAACCTCAATAATGCATCAGTTACTTAGTAACAAACATCTGTATAAATTTGTGGTCCAGAGTACCTTGCTTTATTATGTATAATGAAATGTTGATCTAACAGACAAACACAAAATTTTCGTTTTGTGCCTGGAAATGGCGGGAGGGCGGATAATTTTCTGCTGGGCGGAGTCTGAGAGAAAAATGAGTCCGCCTTGCGGCAGCCACGCCCCCGCGATATTCCACATTCTACTTACAGAGCCTTTATTACTAGTCGTATGTGTAAGTATGGGTTTGTGTTCAGCTCACTCGAGGATATATACCTACTATTAGTATGTAGGTAGGTAGCGACACACACAGCACACTTCCATGTCAAACGTATTGAACGGGTCTCGACGATTGTGTTAGTCAAAGTTGGGGCCATGAGCAACCTTTTTTACTATGGGTAAGCTCAAACTTTAGTTTTGTTTTAGATTTAGGTACATACCTACTTAAGTTTGTGTAAGTAATTACAAGGGACAAGATATTTTTGTAGTAACAATAAACTATTAATGTTAATTTTTCTTTAACGTAGGCACCTCAATTATTGTAGAATGAAGTGTTAGATATTGTTTATGTAACCCAATCTCTGGTTTATAATTCCCCCACAAGCATAAATGCGGCTTAGGGTGTTTACTGTCTTATATCGGATACGGCCACCACGGCCTTGGGTGGCCAACTGCATGCGGACAGAATCCAAAGCCGTAGTTCACAAAATTTTTTTCTTGCCGCGCCCGGCGCCCGGATGCGAAGCGCCTGTCGATGCAGCGGCGCAAGTACGGAAGTCGATTCGATAAATTTGTCGAACCAAAAAACTCGATAAATTTATCGAATGTTGCGAGTACCGAAGTCTGATCGTAACTCGATAACTTTTGTCGAAAGTAATCGAGGTACGATAAAAGTCGATAACATCCACTTTATCCATTTGAACTGTCAATTTTATCGAATTTTATAGATCAAAAAGATCCGTACTTTCGCCGCAGCTCCGCATGCAGATGTTATCCGCACTCGCGCACCCGGCGTATCCGCATAAGACAGAAAGATGACGAATTGAAAAAATAGGCCGTAGGGAGGTCGATATTTCTCAGCAATTATTATTTTCATTTTACAGGTAATCTAGATCAATTCGTCATCCTAAGACACAAGATATAATAATAATAATAATATAGCCTTTTATTTCTGTGTTAAGGGTTTTATTACATTTTCTTACATCTAATTATCTAACTTATTGAGTAAAGAACAAAGATTAATTTATATAATGTACCTAGTCTTTTTTCTACAAAATGTCCCTCAGCTCAGTGTGCCTTTTGGTCCCTTACTGAAGACACAAGATATAAGCATACAAAACTTCGTGACTCTCTTTATATGGAGCTTTCCATGACTTGAAAATTTATGTCACAAACATTTTTAATAAAGATATGATTAAAAGATGTCTAAATAAAATGTATTTTTCTTATTGCAGGTAATTTTATCTAATGTTATCAAATTCAACAAGAGAGAAGGGAAGAGGAAAACGAACACAGATTTTGGAAAATAAAATATTAAAATTTACTTTGTTGACTTTTTACTGTAAGTACCTACCTACAGTTTATTGCAATGTAGGTAACATTGCAATAAACTGAACCTGATGCCACATTGTCATCAGGTTCAGTAAAAAAAATTATTGATGCTGTTTTGAATATTTATCGGTATCGATACATTTTAAATATTAGGCTTTACATCTCTATTTCTATTTCATTCGTTATATTGGTTGGACTTTCGGTTTTTACAATTTTCAGTCGTCAGGTTGATTTTCCGAGGATTACTATATATGTAGCTACTAGCTAGCTACAGATGCGACAGTGAGTTTATACGCTTTGTTTCCAATTGTTCCGTTTTGGCGCTGTAATCGCAAATTATGACATTTGTTCCCACAGATGAGCAGTACATAGTGATTGCTGTAATCGACAAAAAATACTATCGATACTTTAGTGATGCACTAACTCTATCGATATTTTATGGTAAAAATAATATAGGATTTAGTATTGCATTTTGCAATTAATTTTGAAATAAAACAATTTATTTTTAAAGGGTTTCCTTTATTAAATACTTTCTTCCTTAATTTCTAACTTTTAAATGTGATATCTGCCTATTTTTGTGGTCCCTCCATTTTGGACCTTTCTACTATGATGCTCTTTAAAATGTTATCTATTATATTGCACCACTTCTGCACATGTAACCTTAAGGTGTTTTTATAAAAAAATGTTTTTTAGCAATATGCTGTGGCTAGCATAACCCAACCTAGAAAACCTCCTTGTGCTCAATTTAGCTTTAAAATTTGTGCGAACTTGTTGCAATTTATATTTAAGTAATTGTAAATTAACATTAACATTCCTCAAAAACATTAGTAAAAACTTAACATAAACGTGTTTGCATCTGAATTATTTCTTTGGTTTTTCAAGTGGGTCTTATTTTGGATGTCTAGGATAATAATAATCCACACAGTATATACTATTCAAATAATAATTTAGAAGTCCTAATAAAACTTTCAAGGTTTGTGATCCACCCTTCTAAGGATGGAAATTGCACAAGTCAAGGTTTTCCAGCTTTAACAGCGAGTTTGCTATCAGTCTTCAAATTTGTAACATTATAAATTTTTAATGGCTTCAGTCCAAAATGAGTGCAATGTGGCCAATTTTTTTATGGCTTTCCGCAATTTTCCTCTCTTCGCACCGCCATCCCGAGTAACCATTGATATTGTCAAAAAGGTTGTCGAAAAATTCAACAACTTCAGCAGTTACAGCCATGGTATTTCCTTCAGTGTTTCCTCCGGAGTGCAAATTCTCTGAAAATGAAATATAAGTAAATAGGTATGTATGTACAATTGTTTTATTTTTTATATTGGTGGAAAAGGTGGAATAGTATCTTGGATTTTTAGTGCCTTTAATATACAACAGAACAACTGAACATTTATTTATGAATCATAGCTAAGAAGACTCAAAATCAGTTCATACTCTTGCTTGTTAGGTTTGGTCCATTGAATGTGGTTCTTCAGACTGAAAGCCGCACAAGTTCCCAATTGACTACATTAGCAAAGATGATGGAAATGGCACAATACAGAAACTGGTAATGTGATGAAGAGAAGGCCTATACTCAACAGCAAGATGATATAGGCTGATGAAGGTGGGTTCCATATTCATATTCAATCATTTATTGCATCATATGTACATTACAGAAAGGTCTTATATTAGTAGGTGAGCTTACATATGACCCTAGTTAGGGTATAGCAACATAGGTGACGAGCGGGCCGGTCCATTTTACAAGCATAGTAGCAAAATTTTCTTTATGAGTTGTTACTATTTAATTGTGGGTCATTAAAAAAATCCGTCAAGCTATAATAACATTTGTCATTTAAAAAGTCCCTTTAATTTTTTTAAAAAGGTTGTTTCTTTTTCTTGTGCTAGTATTGTTTCCGGAATTTTATTATATATTTTTACCGACATTACATTAGGACCTAGACTATGCATTTTTAATTTTTTAATAAATAAGCTTGCTCTGGGCACTGATTTTATTACTAGTTATAAATGTAACGACTTACATATACAAACCAGGCATATAGTATACGAGGCAAGCAAGCAGTGATGTTTGAAAAAAAAAATGGTTAAAAATTACCTGAATCAGGTGTAGGAAGAGGTTCACCGCGTCTTATTTCTTCTTTAGTAAACCAACCAGGATAGGAAAATCTTAATCTTTTTCCATCCTCGCTAAACTGTTGTTTGTCGAAATGTTTGTCACACACACTTTTCCAATTGTTCTTTCGCGAGTGTGATGAGGGATGGATTTGTTGCAACAAGAAGCTTGATAAGAAGGAAATCCACAAATTTCTTAGTGAATCTTTCTTGGGAATATTGAAAAGCCGGTGCGAAGCACTTGTGGCATTGCAACCACCAACACAATACTTTAATGTTCCCATGACGATATTACGAGTAGGGCACCAACAAATCAACGATACAACAGCACCATACGAATATATTGTCTCAAACAACGAAGAAATATTTGGATCTCAACTCAAAAGTAATCCGAGGAAAACATTATTTTCAAATCAAATAAATTCGTTTGAGCCGGCTGTCAGGAGCACATGACATGACAGATCAGTAATATTGTCATGACGTTTCAACAAAGATGGCGTCGATGACAATGGCCGATGGCAGCGACTGCAGCGCCAAAACGGAACAATTGAAACTAAGCTGTCACACCCCTGCGAGGTAGGCCCGTTTTGACGTTTAGTAAATTTTTTTGTTTGTTTGGAGTCCCGTCTCTTAATTAATTTTCTAAATTTTGTTTTTGGCTCCGCGCTATTTGCCTTTTTACCCAGTGTCAAGTAAATCTCTAGTTTTGGTGTGCAAGTCGTCAAAGTTACGTTAAAGTTTAGTCTAGGCGCGGTCGAGTCGAAGTCACGCTTCAATAAAGCGGTCGATACTTTACTGAATCCTTCTATGGAGTTTTGGATACAATACGAAAATACACGTTTTTCATCTTTGTACTATTTGCTTTTCACTCATGCACGTTTACGAACACTTAATGGTTAATAATCCACCATTATTACACATTAACACTCGATAAAATATAGCTTTTTAGTAAATAACACAAAATCAACAATAGCATATTTTCGCATTCCCGCCAAAACGCCCAGGTATTTGCATTCTCTTTGGACTAGTATGGTACCTGTATTATATTTGGTGTTATGTGTTAGTAAAAGGAATAGAGTATTGGAATACTCTTTTGTCTATTTCACGTGGCGATCAGCGCCATCTACAAAAAGGCGGTCAAAATGAAACTACTTTATTGTCGATGTGTGCATTCTATACAAAGAATTTATTCACTATAACCTGTTCCAGAATCTTAGATCTTTTATGTAAACAAAGGTGTTGACAGAACGAAAAAATTGATAGAAAACTATGCAATCCATAATTTGATGATAGACATTGGTGCCAATTCTGTTGGCACAACTTAAACTAAACTAGACTAAAATTTAGTTTAGTTATGTCAAACGTGGTTTTCTATTCAGGAAAGACAAGATTAAACTAAAATTTAGTTTGACAGCACTATAATTAATTTAGTTACTTAATTTAGTCTAAGCGGTCATTTATCTATTCTGTTGTACCAAATTTTCGTCTAAAATTAGAGAAAATCCGACTAAGTTAGTTGGCATGAAAATGAACGTGGACTAAAATTAATTTAGTTATTTCACCGCTATTCATACGAAATTTTCGAGTAGTTTTATCGTCATACGTGTTTATGTTGCCTTGGAACAAGTAATTTTATATATTTTGTAGTAAGTACCTACTCTACTACACATAATGGAGGAGTATATGATGGTTGTTGGTGGCTCTTGTAGATTCATCGGAAAGATAAACTTTCGCTTACATCTTCACTTCAACTCTTCAAGCGAAAAATTCCTTACTAGTTAGGTAGTTACAGATTATAATATGTACAACAAAATATTTTACTGAAAAGCAATGGTACATATTAAAAATACATGTACTTACTCTTCTTATAAACTATCAAGAACGAATTCGAATGGAAGGTTTGCGGGTTTGAGTTTGGATGAATACCAATCGAGTTGTGTTCAAATTTTTTTTCACAGGTAGGTCTTTTTATAAGAAGTCTTTAGGCCAAGTTTCAAATTGCGAAAACAGATACTTTTGGAGAAATAATTTTTCAAAAGTTGAAGTTAAACAATTTATGTTACCTATGGACACAACCCTTCCGTTTTACCTGCTATAACACTCGTAATAAATGCGTATATCGTAAAAACCAACAAAGGAGTACCGACGAGTATACTATGTTAATTAATTTGTGGTAGGTTTTAATTAAAGTAATGCTAAGATTTATTATTGAATCTGCCAATCCTGAATTAGGTTAATTACAGTCACATATTATATACACGAACGCTTAAAAAATTACACTCCTTTTTCGTTAAATCGTATAAAAATGATCGGTCCGTCAAATCCATCAATTACAATGTATAGGTATTAATTAATATTCGACACGCTGGCAACTCTAACAATTCAATTTAGTGTAAATTTGGTGATGTCAATACGGTGACTAAATTTAGTTAGACCGTTAATCAGAATAGCTTTTAGAACTCTCTAAACTAAATTAAGAAATTTTATAGTTTAGTTTAGTTTAGTCAGGTGAACAAGAGAATTGGCACCATTATCATTAATTGATTTTAAATTATAACATGATAAACTTGAATTATTGAAACATTTTAAATGAATCGTTTTTGTAAGATTGTTATTTTAAACCAAACTATAATAAAAAAGGAATTTTTTTTCGTGTAGTTATTTTTCTTAGACTGGGAACACAGCAGAGATTTGAAACATTTGGTGCACTCGTCGCCATTTTCTAGTTCTGTTTGTTGATTTGTTCCAATCTTCAAACTCGAGGGTGTGTTTACTCGAACTCAAATATGCTTAATGCTTTTTTCTGTGTTTGTGCAATTGTGCTTTGTTGTTAGACTTGTTGGTTATTGTTGCATCTTCATAATACTATCTTACTTTTAGAATTGAAAAATCCTACTTCATATACTAATATTATGTATCCAAAAGTTTGAATGTTTGTTTGTTAATCAGTAATGTTGTAACTCTTAAACACATAGAATAAAATAACAATAAAGACCACAATTAACATGTCTCCCCAAAAAAAGGAGTATGTATTCTATAGAATTATATGACATATCTATATTCTATATAATTTTAATTATTTAGTACAATCAGCAATATAATTAAAAGCGTTACCTATCGAGAAAAATAATCACTGTTCGAAAGAAACAGTAATACCAGTGAATCAGAGATAATATGACTATTTTGTTGGTTATTTAAGTAGTAAGTTAAATAATTACATTTTTTTTTACCAAAACAGTTTTATTAAAAAATATACGTTGTTTTCAAACGACCTAAGGCGGCTTCTTTCAAATCAATCAATCGATCGAATAGGTCAAAAAGCTCAGTGGTTCCATAAGAACGATCGAACGACACATGGCTATATTATTATTTATTTATTATCGGTTTCCATAGTACTACGTACTAGTAGTGTTCAAAGTTGCTTTATGTCTATAACTTGCTCAATGCTATTTGCTTTATTTTAAAAGCATGCTATTTTTCGTGCTTTTTTTATAGCATGCTTTTTTTAAAAGCATATTTGTTACGCCAAAACGGGCGGGCACAAATAAAGCATGCGAGGAGGTGACTGTTAACTCGCAGCTCCTACCTTATCGTTGGACAGACAGCATGCTTTATAAGAATATTAAGTACGTATATCGCGTATATGAATTTATTACGATAAAATAGAACAGTAAAAAAGAAAAATGAACTTTCCTTCATACTTTCCAGGCTTAGGACTGTCTATAATTGATTAAGTGTTATTATGAAATAAAGTATATTAGTATGTAAGGATTGTAAGGCGATAATAATTATAGTCAATATTTCACTTAAAAAGCACAACGCAAAATAGCGCGTAGATCGCAAATTCGCACGCGGGGCGTTATACGATGACGCACGGCGGCCGATAGCAATCGCTAGCATGCGACGACTGTCCACCGACACGCCGCCCGGCGTGCTACTTGCTTTGCGTTGCTACTTGCTATTGCTTTGCTACATGCTTTGCATTGCGACTTGCGATGCGCGATGGACAGATAATATAAGAGAGTGCGAAATAAAGCAAATAGCATCATGTGAGAGCCACGATAGCATTTGCTATATGATATGTATAAAAAGCACGGTGCTTTATTTTGCTATATGCTATATTAACCACCACTACTACGTACAGATGCCATGAAAACTATTTTGACTTTGAAGTAACGTCAAAATAGTTCCACGCACCTTAGAAGATGGCGTTAGTTTCTGTGTCTCGGGCTTGCCAAAGGAACTGTTATAAAGTGTGCCCTGGTATTAGAACTATATGCATTCATGTTCATGTTTATTTATTTATTTCAACTTTTAGCTAAACTTATATACTCTTTGCTTTTAGCCAAGAATGAAGGCCAACGTGACAGATGAAATCGTAGGATTGTAGGTAGAATCGTATTTTTGTGATATTTTTTTTTAGTTTATAAGTAGGAAATAAAATGCGGGTAGATATTTTCCCTAATACAACGTGGAATAAAAAAAAAAGCGTAGAATCGACTGGAAGCATCAGTGACATAGCACATTCGCGCGGGAACAAAAGACCTTCTCTAAAGTTCTTCAGAGTTTGTAGAAATGGATTCACCTAGTACTTCTTCATATTCAGCGTTGAATCTGCCACATTGGATTGCGAGGATTTACTTGGACGATGAGTACGAAGGTATGTGTTTAATTTGCGTTTTACAAAAATGTGTCATATTTTAATATATACCTATTGGTACTTAGGCCAAGCTAAACGCTGTACAATTACTACCTATGTAAAAATTAGAAATCGTCTTCTCGCGTCGCATTAACTCGAAATTTGGCCCACCTTTCGAGAATCAATAATTACAAAATAAGTAATGAATATTACAATGAGTCATCAGGCCATGCACCAAACTGAAAATGTACCGTCCGCGTCATAGACCATAGCGTTAACCAGAGTAGGTAAATATTCTCAATAAGAAGGATTAAATAGTCGAATTTCAGCTCGTAATGATCAGATAGGTACGCAAAAAAGAATTTAAAACTGCTCAAGGTTTGAATTGTTGCCGATGTCTTCTATTTGGGGTATTATCCGTGGTCCTACTTGTTTGATCCATTAGTGCATCCACCCGTAATTTTTATTCCCCGTACGTCCGCTACACTAGATATCGAATTTTAAACAATTACAGTGTTTTTTTAATAGAAATAGGTGACAAATAAGCATGCGGCCCACCTGATGTTAAATGGTTACCGCTGCCTATGAATGTCTGCAATACCAGGGGCATTGACAGCGCGTTGCCTATCCTTCTCAGAGATTTCAGATTCATCCTTCTCTTAAAGATGGGCAAATTGTAGCACAGGGGGAATATCTCGGGCGAAAGTCCATTCCACATCTTGCAGGTATAAGGCAGAAATAGTAGAGTGAAACGAGCAGTAAGGGACGTCTACAATACGCGGATGAGCACTCTCGCGATTGCGAGAGGTTCTGTGGTAAAATCGGGAGGCCGAAATAAGATCAAAAAGCTCATTTTCCATTGTAGGACCTATAAAATAAGCAAAGTGAATCGATATCTCGGCGAGGGCTCACTGGTTCTAATTTATCGAATAAATCGATACGGTAATCTACGAGTACGGTCCACGGTTATTCCCATCTTTTTATCCGTGGACCCATTAATCAGCTTTATGGTCAGCATATACTATTTTGTAATGATAACAATTATTAACTATTACTATTTATCTATATCGCCATCTTATTCTGACTAAACATTTGTGCTATTACGAGGAATTGGTACTCGGCGATCATAAGCGTAAAAGAGATAAAATTTTATTAAAATATTTTTGAACTTATCTATAATATTACTCCACCATTACTCTATTATTCCGGATAAAAGATTAAAGTCTCATATGCTCAGTAATTTCCCTGGCTATTTTGATAATCACACAGAACACAGTAATGCATGCACATTATTTGGTTTGGCGGTAGACTACACGAGTTTAGTAGTGGTCAGTGGAATCCATTCAGTCCAACACTCCTTTAATGCCCTATTTAGACTCGCGCCTCGCCTCGCGCTTGGCAGCTCGCCTCGCGTCGGTTCGTAGGAAGCCCGTGATACTTACCATTTATACTCGCGCGGACCCTCAGTCGATGTTAAGCTATCAAGCATGGCGGACGTCAAGTTTTTTGCGGCATCGAATAGATCCGACGATTCAACGAAAGATGCAACGTTCAATGACAGAACCCTATGTTACATTGACTATTTTATTTAAACCTTTCCTTATTTTCATAATCCCAAGGTTCAAAACAACGGAGATACGATGTTTTTTAAAAAAAGGCCAAAGCTGCAAAAAGTTCTATTACTAAATTCGGGCAAAGTTGTACGGTTTCACGGTACCTAACATCGATTAAGCAATTTCGCAGTATTCATCGAAAATGCACTAACTAGTATGTATTTATATCGTAGGTAACGTATCTGAAGGTATACCTAATAATTATATTTCCTACATACTACAATTTTATTACTGGTACCGCAAGTCGAGCTCAAAATGCAGAATTATTGTAACAAGTAGTACCTATTATTTTATCAATAAAATATCCTAAAATGTAAATATAATCCTAATGTTTCAGAAGCTGAAAATAACGCTAATCGTTTGGAATTGATGGATCGCGACGCGCGCCAATTTATCTGGGGCCTTACTGTAAAGCTTCTCGGCATGCAGCCCACTAAAGGCCTCGCAGGCCAGGCTTGTCAGATTTTCGAGAGATACGTGGCCGTTTATGTTACTCGTATCTGCGAACATGTAGCCCTTGGTGAGTTACTTAGAGGTAGTTTCATCTGATTCATTGAAGCAATGATGGTTGCAAATTTTTCGAGCTTCCCGGAATGCGTCTTCCCGGAAGACTAACAGTCTTACGGCGTGGCTGCACAGTGCCCAGGCCTAAGGTCCAAATGTGAAATGAACGACGCGTTCACTGCTTTTACAGACGGTTGCCCCCGCCTTACAGCAATCCTTCTCTTACTGTGGATTTTTTTGTGCTAACATTAAAATAAGGCGCTGCCTAAAGCAAAATGTTCCGTTTTTCGTCGCACAAACACCCCTCTTCACAAGCAAATAAAATACAACTTCAAGTGTTTAATGAAAAGACTTACTCAACAATAGTTTATAAAAATGGTCCCGAATTTAAAACAACATCATAAAAAAAACTTTTTTGTCTTAAAATACTCAATGACAACTATTTAATTTTTTGTAATAAAATAAAAATAAATTGAAATCATCTAAAGAGAAAAAAATATTAAAATTGATGTGTCTCTTTTTCTTAATTAAATAAAACTACGAAATAACGTTCAAATAAAAGCAATACCTATATAATAACAATCTCCTATTTCAAACTTATTTCGATACAAAATTATTATAGCTAAAGATCGGCTTGTTACAGGGTGTTAAATAAAATAGTAATTAAATTCATTCTGAAATTTTAGATAGCCCCGAGTGGCACAGAAAGAAGTGGGAGTTAAGAAATAGAATGCTATTGCTGGTTGCTGTGAGCATTCAACTGGCTGCCAAGATGAGTTCAGGTCATTTGCTGAACACTCATTTGCTGAAGGAAACCCTTCAAAAGGATGGCATTATCTTCACGCTCCAAGAGATCAACTCGGCTGAGGCAGAAGTGTTTGCGGCGATCGGTGAGTCATCATTATTTCACGCGTCGTATTGGATGAGTTTGCGCCATGGATGCGTCAAGTCCTTAACTTATACCTAGGCTTTGACGAATAAACTCTAATATAACTTCGGCAGACTTTAACAGACGGCATTGATCTTGACCAACGGCTTCCTCTATGAAGGGGGATTTTGCTATAATGCAGCACGCTTATGGCAGCTAGGTCTTGGTGCTCGCACAGTAGATAGATCTTTACCGAGGAGAATGCTGCAGCGTATTCCCTGTATATTCTCTTAGCCTAGCTGTTATATTATTATTCCCTTAGTTTAGCTCTAACTGCTTCCACGGGAAAATATGGGGTGATACTATTTTTAATCGGGACTACCAGGGTGATTTTAATTCACTCGGAATGATATCCGTGTTGGAAGCGACTTTCTTGATTGTTTATATCTCGGAAACGCATCCCGACAGAGAAATATTGTCGGAATTACATCCGTGTTTATGCAGCTGAGTTGTCGAATCTAAACGGGAAATATCTCTGACGGTATGCGATTCCGAAATATAAACGATCAAGACTTTTGCTTCCGACACGGATATCATTCCGAATGAATTACAATAACCCTCCACAAGTCCAATATAACTTACAAAAATATGTAATTTAAGTAGTAGGTAGTTAGTATTGATTTGATACAAACTGAACATTTAAGAATTCTTCCCTACGTATACGACATTATCAAATTATCCACCATACCATACCTATAATTGAAGCGAGTATAACAGACCTGAAGCAATATTCGTTAGTGGTAGGACTAACTCTTTTGCGAGTGTACGTCTGGGTTAAGGTTTTGAGTGTACGTACCACCGCTTTGCTCGTGAAGTCTGCCGCCAAACAGTAATGTGCAAGAATTACTGTGTTCCGGTTTGATGAGCAGAGTAGCCAGTGAAGTTACTGGGCTTATGAGACTTAATACCTAATGTCTCAGGGTAACGAACGCACTGCAGTGCCGCGCAGGCGTTTGTGTTGCAAAGTTCTGAGTGGCACTGCAATTATTATGGGCCGGCGTTATGCTTACAATCAGGCAAACGACCAGCTCGTCTCGTTACCAAATACCATAAAAAAATATTGAACTTCGATTCAATACTATCAACAATTACTTATTATGTAGAAAGCCTTCTATACTGTAGCGACGTTGGTGAAAATGATAGTCAAATATTTTCCAAATTCAGATTACCGAATACCCTCGTGGACAAACGTGGACAAGGCGGAGATGTTTTCGATAGAATTAGGAATGCCGATCCACTTTTTGGAGATCGTGGTCTTGGTCATGGAGATTGCAAATTATAACTGCAAGCTACTCCATGAACGAGTGAAAAGAATTGCACTCGATACATCGCCGCCGTGTCGTGCCTGCCAGCGAAGTGAGTATAAACAAATAATATAAACGTATCGCAGTTCTTTTTTCAATACGTCAATATGTTTCAATTTTCAATTTAAAATAAATCAAATTTGAAAACCTACGCCCTTATTCATAAAAGTTCAATAAGATAATCTATGCTTTAAACTGCTCTGTCAACTTCTCGTTGACGGAAGCTGTTACGCGTGAAAACGAGACAAAACAATTTCTAGTAATTAATTAAGTTACGGAACGTTTATGAATAAGGGCTCTTATCTCTGAAAATCGAACGTCGATATTTCGACTGTCGGATAGCAGTCTTCCTACCACGAAAGTGTAGAAAAACAAAATATCAAGTACGTACATCGACTCAAACACAAAACAATACACACACTAACCACAGACACTAACACACTTTCGTGATAGGAAACCTGCGAACCGACAGCCGAAGCTTCGACGTTCGATTTTCGTAGTAAGGCCACAGATACTTATTAGGCTATTTTTAAAAATGTGAAAGTTTGTGTGATGATCGCAGAAGTATGATCGTAGCATTGTTTTCGTGTGTAGTATTGGTTTTTTTGAACTACACCGTGACCGAGCAATTCGTTTGCCTGATGGTAAGCACAAAACAATTGCGATGCCGCCCAGAACTTTGAAACACGATATGGTTTGCGTGGCACTGCAGTGCACTCGTTGCCCAGAGACATCAGGTATTAAGTCTCATATGCTCTAAGTCTTATAATTACCTACTTGCTAAGCCTTAATTAGTTTTTAGTTCTTATTTTATATTATTAACTAAGTACCTTATGTAAGTTTGCAATGCCCTCCTAACAGGTTGCATATGTTTACTCTTAAGTATAAGTTTAAAAATCAGTCAATAAAAAAAATAAATCACGGAATACATCAGTCATCAAGCCACAACAAATTAATGTATGCACTGTACTGCTTGGCGGAAGACTACATGAGAAAAGCGGTGGTGTCCACCCAGATGGACGCAGCACTGTCAGAGAAGTTATTCCGACCACCTGATAGTTTCATATAAATTTGAGCAAGAACTAATATCGTAAAATATAACGTAATAATTGAGTTTCCTATTTGTTGATTATTACTTCTGTCGTATTATTACTAATTTTCTTGTTTACTATTGTTATGTATTTTCAGTTCAGTTTTTTTGTAAAGATTTTTGTTGATTTTTCCTTAGGCATCACCGGCATTCGTGAGATGCACATCGTCGCCGGTGTAGTGTCCGCCACGGCTCGATTGCTCTTTTATCCGCCGGGCATAACTCAGGTTCTCTCCGTATGGACTAGAAGCCATTTAGGATTCATTAAAACCATTTCCGATGTCATCGTTGATGAAGTAATCTGTTTGGCAGAACTGAATGACGAGCCAACAGGGTGGCGCCTCATTCAACCAAACATGTTCTTGTACTAGCTCAACAGTCCGTACTATTGATCTACCTAATACTAATGCTAAGATTCAGAGAATTCGATATCGATCTGTCACATCTATCTGGATTCAGTGACCTGAATCCAGATTTAGGCTAATATTAAGAGACGAGTCTATGCGTGTAGGTAATCTTGCTTCCAAATGTCAAGAGTCTTGCAAGCACGAGTCTAAGCTTAGATTCGTCTCTAAATCTTAGCCTTAGACTAGTGTCAGAATCTTAGCCTAAGCGTAAACTTCTGCTTTCATAATATGTCAAAACTGTATAGAATTACGACATATGCAAGCTTGAGTCCACGCTTAGAAGCGTCTGTGAATCTTAGCCTTATTGTTTGCCAATGGTCGCTTTTACAATCTACCGACAAACGGAATGATATAGGCAATAAGAAAGAAAATGTTGCTTTCCTGTTGTAGCGTGACTACGGAAATCATTGATGAGGGTGAATTCGACGTTATTTCAGGTGAATATTTCAGTTAAAAAAAGAGATTAATGTGCCAATTTATCGATAGCAGGTGATGGAATCAAACTTTCTTTTCGATAAAAAAAATTGTTATTTAAATTTAGTTTTAGTAATTCTAGGTAAATATAATGCAGGCATTGGTTTACCCGCTTTACTGTAGTTATAGGTACGACTTGAAGATAACACAGAATCACCTCGGCAAACGTACTAATTATATATCTGCCCTTGGACAAATTGCAATGGTTTTAAAGATGGTATGCCATACCTTTTTTATTCCTTGGGCCAGTAAGGATTTATATATATAGTTAATTATTTTTTATGACTGGTACCTACGTCTGAGTGTTAGATTTTTAGTTAAAAGTAAAGCACGTTTTATTTCTAGCCACCTTCGTTATAAATATAGGATGGCTACCTACAATACACATTATTGTAGGTAAAGTCAAACCGAGTAATTCCACATTGTCGAACCATACTTTCCCACTGGTCCTCACCAGTAGTAAGTAGTGTGCCATGCTCAAAATTTCAACTCCACTTTGCTCCACTAATTAATTTTGGTGATATAATTACACTTGTACAAATTCTTGGTTCACTTTCACCCATTACATACATGGGCTAATTATTTTCAAGTATATTTTAAAATTAATTAAGATTAATAATATTTTTTAATTTCAGAGGGAAAGTTTGGTGTGACAATGTGGAATAACTCGGTTTGACTTTACCTAAAATAATGTGTATTGTAGGTAGCCAACTAGCCATCCTATATTTATAACGAAGGTGGCTAGTAATAAAATGTGATTTGCTATAAACTCGAAATCTACTATTCAGACGTACGTACCAGTAACGAGTCTTTATAAACAAGCAAAAAAAAATTATAAATCCTTACTGGCATTAATTATTATTAATCTTATGTATTAATAATATTCATTAATATTATTCCAATGGCTATATCGTTAGTGTTTTCAAAACTGATGTAGTTTTTTAAGGACACGAGAAAGAATGGAGATCTGTGTTTTCTCAACAGTCAAATAATATTGTAAGTAGGTAAAACAGCATTTTAAGAAGTCAACATGCAATGGTATGATTCTCTGTAAACATTGAAGAATTAATTAATTGTGTTCGTTATTAAATTTAATAACGACGCCGATTTTCTTTATTTGCGTTGTCAATATTCTGTCAGTGTTAAGTTAAAACATATACAGATAAGTAATTATTATAAGAAGTAATTCCTGGGATGTTAAATATAAATAAAAAATAAAAAAAAAAAAAAATCAAATACATATAAAACAAAATAAAATATTCGTAAATACGTTACCTATAAATATTAATTAGTTTATTCTATTGTTATTCTTTTTCTAGTTTATAAAACAGCTGTTACGTCATGTAATCGAGTAAAAAGTTTCTTGTAAGGCTAATGAAGTGGTGTTTGACCGATCGCTTTTCAATTCCTTTTTCTTAGATAGGACTTTCGATAATGGTAGGTACTCATTTCATTCAGTTAAGGACCATTATTTCCTATAAAGTTACGTTACCTATAAATGTTAATTAATTTATTGTTTCTTATTATTTTTATCTAGTATATGAGACAGTTAAATTAGTTTATTCTATTGTTATTCTTTTTCTAGTTTATAAAACAGCTGTTACGTCATGTAATCGAGTAAAAAGTTTCTTGTAAGGCTAATGAAGTGGTGT
Source organism: Crocallis elinguaria (assembly GCA_907269065.1). NCBI lineage: Eukaryota > Metazoa > Arthropoda > Insecta > Lepidoptera > Geometridae > Crocallis > Crocallis elinguaria. The sequence continues at coordinate 12,565,405 of OU026077.1, forward strand.
TTGACCGATCGCTTTTCAATTCCTTTTTCTTAGATAGGACTTTCGATAATGGTAGGTACTCATTTCATTCAGTTAAGGACCATTATTTCCTATAAAGTTACGTTACCTATAAATGTTAATTAATTTATTGTTTCTTATTATTTTTATCTAGTATATGAGACAGTTAAATTAGTTTATTCTATTGTTATTCTTTTTCTAGTTTATAAAACAGCTGTTACGTCATGTAATCGAGTAAAAAGTTTCTTGTAAGGCTAATGAAGTGGTGTTTGACCGATCGCTTTTCAATTCCTTTTTTTTAGATAGAACTTTCGATAATGGTAGGTCCTCATTTCATTCAGTTAAGGACCATTATTTCCTATAAAGTTACGTTACCTATAAATGTTAATTAGTTTATTGTTTCTTATTATTTTTATCTAGTTTATAAGACAGTTAAATTAGTTTATTCTATTGTTATTCTTTTTCTAGTTTATAAAAAAGCTGTTACATGTAGTCGAGTAAAAAGTTTCTTGTAAGGCTAATGAAGTGGTGTTTGACCGATCGCTTTTCAATTCCTTTTTTTAGATAGGACTTTCGATAATGGCAGGTAGTCATTTCATACAGTTAAGGACCATTATTTCCTATAGAGTTAAATATTATACGGCAGCAAAATTACATGTAATATTCAAATTCATTATTAATTGTAAAAAACAACTTCAATTGGAGTACGCGCAGCTATGAGATATGTATGGTACCTATCTCATAGCGGCGCCATATTTGTTGCAGACAATACTTAAGACCAAACTTCTTTTTTTACATAAGCCAAAACTTAAGATTTCTTGATTCTAATTACCGTTAAGACTAATTAATATTCAGAGCCGAATTTTAGGCGTGGACCATAATATTTACTTCATTTTTCTTTATTTCCTGGCTTCTGTGGAATACCATAATATTTAATTTCAATACACGTTTGACAACTTCCGGGTCTGCGTTCACTCGTCGCTGAATCTTAGCAGTGTCATATTTTCATTTATGTTTCTAATAACAAAGATATTTTCAAATATTTTTCTAATTTGTTATATATGTTTAACTTTTTGGTTTGAAATTGTTTGTAGCGTGCTTGTTTTGAATAGATATTGAAAATTTCACTATTCACTTCTCGCTACTTTGCAATTAAATTAAAAATAATATATGTAGCTCTGCGACTGTAATTTCGCCTTAGATGTAAGTTTAAGATAATGAGTTGTAAAAAATGTTAAATTTCTATATTTAATAAAGTATTGGTTACATAAACTTCTTTCGTTTTATTACTATTTAGTCCAAATTGGAAAAATATAAATTAATAGGTTAGCATCTGAAAAGCGACAAATGTTCTAACTTCTATGAGGGATTTAATGGAGGCTACAGCCAAGGCAATGGACTTGTTCACCGAATGTTGGCATTTGGTAGGTACCATTTGGGTAATACCACTAATGATAACATTGACAATACTTTCTATCGATAGTAGGTACCTTTCCTTGTGGTCTAACTGGTTTGGCTACGAGGAACATGTTCAACTACTATGTTATATAATATGTAGTTACCTGTGATGCCCAATTCATGGTACTAGTGACACTATTATGTATCGTTAGTACTATCACAGAATAGATAATAGTACTGTTAATTGTGCGAGGAAAAGAGATTTATATTACTTTGTATCGCTGGTACCATTAATCTGTCCATTGCCCGTGGTCCTGTTGCGTATTCCTACTGGTAGTAAGTATAAGTATCACTTGCATTTTTTTTGTTCGTGGTCCTATAACTGTTCTGGTAGTACAGTAGCCATCAATACAATTATTCAATGTTATCGATTGAGTTAAAAAAAATATACTATTACGAGGCATTTGTACTAGGCGACCATAAACAGTAAAGAGGTAGGAGTGTTACGAGAAAATCGGAGATTTATAACTGTTCTAAAGGAAGACGAAGCATCTGAAAACTATACATACATCAAAAGTACTGTAGACAGTACTATACAATTAAATATCAAGTAGGTATGTATTTTAGCGCTAGCCAGATATTAAAGTGAGGTGCTTTGATCATCCAAGTGTGAGATATGGATGCGCCCGCGGAACTCAAATGCCCTTCCCACAGTTTAATATCGATGCCAATAATAACAGCTAGTACGTGGTAAACAATGCCCATGGACGAGCTTCAATATTGTTTACTTATTGCAATGTTTCTCGGTACAACACTTTATATGCGATAGTCATAGTGGATTTTATGTTGGTAGTAACTAGTAATCCTGCCTGCAAAGCGAGTCCCCGGGTCGATCCCGGCCGGGAAAGCTTTTGTATAGTGAACATTAAGTTTGTTCTCGGGTCTTGGATTGTGTTGAGCACTGTGTGTCCATGCCACCTGCGACCTAAGGAATCCTAGTGCATGATATTACCGTTTTTAGTCTCCATTACTATTACTTAGGTACTTGGATATATATGGATATATATTATGGTATTATAGGATATAATGGTGTCGATTCATGTCGTTTCATACCTTAACCTAAGTTTAGTTATGCTCTCTCTTTCCAAAACATAACATGACAAAGAAATGGAAGATGAAAAATACAAATGCTTGAAAATAGTAACTTTTGGAACAGCTCGATGCAATACGTTCTCTATAAAATAGCTGGCTAGATAGCCAGCTATTTCCTAGGTAGAAATCCTTCCATGTGCGTTCCTTCAAGTGAACGTGAACTGTTATTCGACAATTAAGAAGCGTCGTGTTTCATACATAAGAATTAAGTTCATATTATTTTGAATGGTAAAAGCAGACTGGGTACAAAAGTATAGGTATCTCTCTAACACGCAATCACCGTTTCAAACATTAAGAAGTTTGAAACCTTAGCGACGCTTACCCAGATCCCCACGTACAAAAATAATAAAATTTAATTAAAGCAATCGTAGCGACCACGAATAATCCACAAAATGTTAACAAGTTATAAAAATTATAAATTAACGTCACCGAGACGAGGGCCGCGAGAGCGAGGCGAGAGGGTCTCCAACAATGGACGATGCTTTGGGGTGCCCAATAAAAACTTGACAAATGACGTTTCATAATCGCATCGCATTCCGAGCCTCGTCACCGGAGCCGTCCTCCCCGACAAAATATGTGGAGAATTACGTAAACTGTCTGTTGGTATAGGATCCCGCGTTATGTCTTTAATGCGACCGCAGGCCGTATCCTGAGTAGCCGCACTGTCTGGAGGTCGCTACTGCCAGCCGCCGCTATTATCGGCCACTTGCACGCACTTGGCTCAATTAACATTGCCACGGCCGGTAGTTCTAGGCTCGTGCGACATCATACACTAATGAAGGATAACGTTGCCGATGCAATGCAAACTGATTTGTAATTGCGTCATGTCAATTATAAATATAGGTATACGTAATGGGACGGCTAGCTAGTAACAATGTGTGTAAATAACCTGTAATTGCTGTGGTGATAGCACAACCTATAACTACCGGTTTTTGGGGAAATGGGAGATGTATAGAATATATTTTTTCTTTTTGCAAATCATGTATTAAGGAAAAAATAATTGTTCATTTTATCTATTGTGTTATAGATTTTATTGATTTTACATTTTTAATGTTTTTTCTTTCAGCAAACAACTTTGTGGAGACATTAATCATTCTTGTATGGTTTATTAAATTTATCATTTTTTATGACTGATTCATCATTGTCTCTTTTATATCAGAAATTTATTTGATTAAATTAAAACGGCTTATTCTTTTATTTAAGTTTTCTGCCTGATTTCTAACTACGGTACTCTAATTCAAAGGGTTAAATTAGAATTGTTTGCGTTTCTTGATTTGTATATTTTATTCATAAAACATAACGTAAAATTTACACAATGAAAACGTCAAAATTCTAGACGATCACGCTAGCCAAAGTTAAAAATAAATGTATAGTAAATCCAACAGTCAAAAATAAGAGGTATGTTCAGGTTACTTTGTCATTTTTAATTAATATTATATCTATAAACTTCTGACCTGTACATACCAAATAACCAATCTTACAAAGCTATTGTATTTATTATTATAGGGTTGTCTGTTGTGATAAAGGCAAAAGTCACATTTTATTCTCGAGTAAAACTGATAGGTGGTCGTAAAGTAACTGTTGCAACTATTATTACGCACTAGGCCTGGTAAAGAATGTTCAATAATAAGGGTAGGTGAGTGAACACAGTGTAACACAGTATCTGATGTCAGGACGACCGACAACACTTTCAAACACGCACATTTACATCGCGTCCATATCAACAACCGACTGCATTACAAATCCGGCTTGTTGAGCAAAGTAGTCAGGGAAATTACTGGTTATTTAAGACTTAATACCTGATCTCTCAGGATTATAAGCGCATTGCAGTGCCGCGCATGGCCTTATGTTTTAAATGGTTTCAAAGTTCTGGATGACATGGCAATTGTTGTGGGCAGGCATTATGCGTCTCATCAGGATCCTCAGTAAAATGCACTGGATCTTACTGGAAGGTGATGAATTAGCTGGTGGTCGACATCTATCACCCCATGAAGATATCGCGAGTAAGCTCCGACCACTAGCGTATCAATATATCTGTATTTTAACTAAATCTGCTTCTTGTTTTGTACCAGCTTTTGCCCGGCGGCTCGAATGCGTGGAATCAGGACTTTTCGTCGAATTCATCGAATCTGCGGCGCGAGTAGTATGGATCTTTTCGATAAATAAAATTCGATAAAATTGACAGTTATAATCGATAAAGTGGGTTTTATTCGATAAAATTGACAGTTAAAATCGATAAAGTGGGTTTTATCGATTTTAACTGTCAATTTTATCGAATTTTATTTATCGAAAAGATCCGTACTCGCGCCGCAGTACTTTTTGTAATCAGGAATCATTAGCTTAATATTAATTTAAGAAATTTTAGTATCAGATAAGTTCGAACAAACAAACAAACTTTACCTTTGTGTAATATTGATAATTCATTAAAATAATATAGTACCTATCTATAGAAGAATCAGATGGCTCTGATTGACGCTTGTTTAGAACTCATCTTATCTAGAAATATTCATCGTCTTGATCTTCTCGTTACCACCATAAATTAAACTTATTTTTTATTTATTTTTTAAATCTAGTTTATAACAAGACGGGTCGGTCGTTTGCCTGATGGTAAGTATAACGCTGGCCCATAACAAGGGCAGTGCAACTCAGAACTTTGAAAAAAAAGGCCTACGCGGCACTGCATATGCGCTCGTTACCCTGAGACATTAAGTATTAAATCTCATAAAGCCCAGTAATTTCACTGGCTACTTCTCTCGTCAAACCGGAACAAATTAATGTACGCACAGTACTGCTTGGCGGAAGACTACAAAACGGTGGTGTCCACCCAGATGGACACAGCACTGTCAGAGGAGTTATTTCGACCACCTGATAGTTTCATATAAATTAGAGCAAGAACTAACATCGTAAAATTATAAACCGGTACCAACCCAGACGGTCACTCGCAGAAGAGTTAGTCTTACCACCTAGTAAAAACTTGAACAAAACGTCGAGGTAAAGAAAGCGCTTTTAAAGTCAACATTCACATGTTATCATACCATCTAGTGCACTCAGTTTAATTACATTGTGCGGATATCTGGGTAGTGAGAACGACGCTCCGCCCCGCCGCGTTATTAAAAATAATTTCTCATTTTTATTACCGCCGCTCAACCAGAGTGGCCTAATAAATGATTACGTGGTTGTGGCCCTTTAGTTGGCAACACTGATTTATTGCCATACACATTTTTGAACTTGTTGAGATGATTTTGCTTTGTTATTAGATAGGTAAGTGTTCTGCCTATCACTTTTTAACAAACAATTTAACCGTTTAACCGACGGGTTTTATGTGTGGCATGCGTTAATACAGGATTGGAACACAGGTGAAATTCTGTGGTTGAACTGATCGCTCAACCACAAAATTTTCAGCAACCCAATTTGAATCATCCCTTTCTTTCTACGAAGGGCTTCTTTACAAATTTATACGGACCCAACTTTGAAGTAAACCCTAATCAATAAAATAAGTATCATCAAAATAGGACTATCTGTAAAAAGTTTTCGTCATCAATGATCATATATAAAATACCTATTTTAATAAAAATTATACGGGTTGACTTGAGAACCTCTTCAGTTTTTTCTTCGGTTAAAAAGTACAACCGTTGTTCAGAATCCCTTCATCTATGTAAAGAGCGAAAAAATTGTACTGGTCTCAGCCCAGTTAGAGCTATTTTATTATTATTATATTGAAAAAACTATGTATGATATATTATGTTTGTATTCTTTGTAGGTTTATGAGTCATGTAGTAAATAGTATGTATTAGCAATTTTCTACTCATTGAAATATTTTTTACAGTTCACTACCATCCTTAAGTAGCCATCCCTTGTCCGAAAGAAAACGCTATAAGCGATAATACCACTACTAGCCTAATCTAAAATAAGTTAATTTTTAATTTTGTCTTTTATTTGTAGTGTGCAAATAAATATATGCGTTTGTCATATGTTTTTCAGTACCTTTAGTTCCAGTTCGTAATTATATATTGGATCTACACCGGATCCCGTTTTTATAAGTCGCGGCGGAAGGCACTCTTCGCATACATTTTGCACACTCAGATCCCCGCTCAATCAGAAATTCGCATCAGTTTTGAACGTTTTTTTTTGTTGTAATGTTAAATTCCGTAAGCAATTTGATTTTGAGCAATAATTATGGCTTGGCCAACCCAGCGTAGATGTTTCGTAGCAGATCCGTAGCATTTCGCGTAGCACGTATATTTTTTACCTGCATTTTTTATGGCAGAGACAAAAAGAGGTTCGTTTACGTCACACACACGTTTATTATAATAGATGGAAAAGTGTGTTTGTTGACTTCTCCTCGCACAGCAACGATAGACTTGATTTTTAGCATTTATTTATTCCGAAAAATTCGCGGTTCCTGCGGGAATCTTCCCGTAATTTACCACTTTGAGCAGCAGCTAGTATAATATATACAAGGTGTATAAGTAAAAGCTATCAATTTTTAATGAGGTGAATATACAGGTGATATACTACACGAAATAAAAAAAAAATTTTTTTTTACCTCTAATATCATCAAAATATCCTTAATTATTACAGAGCAGAGTCACCACGTCTGCCGCAGGCTGGACGCGGGCGCAAGCTGCGCAGGAGGTATAGACAGCTGGCTGTGTCGTGTCATTGACTCTCATTCTCTCGTAATTACCTTGCAAAGTGTAATGACATTTTAGTAGCTGTTTTTTATTGATATGGATTTATAATCACTTCCTATACTTTTTAAAAACCCAATGCGACAATGTTGCCCTTCATCAAACGTATTGTAAGAATCTAACCATCGAACTACGCGATACCTCAGCGACACTTATCTATAATAGCTGGGCGATTCATACAATTATAAAACTGAATTAAAGAAAATTTTCAGGTGTATTTACCCATATTTTTCGAAACCCGCATAGATATTATACATTAATTCAATCCTACTTTACATTCTTTGTAAATGTTTATGCGTGACTGTTATCTTATATCAATTTAAGTTTGCCTCCTTTCAAAATCACGTTTCAATTATATTTTAGAACAGAAACGAGCGCCGCGAGCTTACATAATAGGTATACTTACATGTTCAGAACGATCCACATTTTTGTTGAAAAAAGAAAACAAATTCCGCCGGGATCCATTAATTTCCGTGATCCAGCTGGGAGTGGCTGGTGCTCCGCCCTATCTGGTGCCTTCTCTTCTGCTCTGTTCGCCGTCACACTCTGACTACAGCACTTCTTTGGAAACGCTAAAAATAGCTAGTCCTATCATATCATTTTAGAGCACGCAACTTGCTTCTAAAGGCAATTTTACCTGTTAGTGACGAAACAAACAATTTTAAAATGTCTCTTTTTGTCTTACTCAAAACTTAAAAAGTTAACATTTATTCGATACCTCAATTGCTGTGCCGCTTGAAATAATTTATAAATGAATAAAAATGTTTTCTTTTATGTATATTTTACATTAAAGCACTATTAAAGTTAATTATAATTAACTCTTGGAATATCGAACCCTTTGCAGTATTCATGGGTAGACTGATTTTAAATTGGTTATTTTTATAACATTATCTAAAAACTTTTGTTTAAAGAAACCATCCCGATTGAGTCACAGAATAGGTGTATTTGTTTCACAACTTAATGTGTCCAGACATAGATGGCAAGTGCACACACGGAGAGTTTTACGTGTGGGTTCGTAGAGGTTTCCAGATCTTGATGGTTGTGGCGAGTGGTGCAGGGCGGGAAGGCGTGTCTGCTCAGCGCCCGCCCAGCACCACTGCCGCCGCGACGTCAGTCGTCGTTGAGTACTCACGTCGTTCGAACGTAACGCGAGTTTCAGTGCCGTGTACCCGCCGTGAAGTGAAAGCCGACGCGAGATTCGGTAAGTTATGCTTTAGATTTTTAGAGACGATTTAAACTTAGTTTCGTATTTAGGATAATATAAGAATAACTTCTTTTACCGTGCTACGTATTTAAAGAGTTCATATTTATAGTTCTTTTGTATAGCAAATTATTTCTAATTTTTTTTTCTGGTTATCGAAACGTTCAAATAAATATAGTTATAAAATATGTAGTTTAAGTTTACGATATTCATTTGTTACTTAAAAAAGTAATCAAAATTAATACCAGTTACAAAAATAATTTTGGTTTAGAATTTCAAGGTATCCTCATTATTTACAATAATTATTCACTGATAATTATTTATTGATAAATATTTATCTATGCAAATAAATAAAATTGAAGTGTCTTTAATATCAAAATAACAGCTTTTTACTAAATGCATATGAAAGTATGTACGGTACATATAAGAAAGAACCATTTTTAAAATTTTTGTCTGTCTGTTTGTTCCGGGCAGGAATAAATTAAGCTACTTTTATTTTAGAAAAAAAAATTAGAGATCCACGGTTAAAATAAAAAGAATGAGATCCAATATCTCCGCGCGGGTGAAACCGCGGGCAACAGCTAGTTGAGTAATAAAAGCCAATGATTCTTGTCCATAATATAACTCGTCGTTAATTTTATTCCCAATAAACGCGCATGAAAAAGGCAATGTAAATCATTTATTGTGCTTAATTTCAATTTTTGTGATGTAACATATTGATTTGTTAAAATAAACCAAGATATTTTTCGAAATACGATGTTTGTTTAATTTTGTGGTAGAAAAATTAACATTTAGAAAAAAATAAATGGTTAAGCGCTTATCTCATGACTGATAGTATAATTAGCTATATAGGTTAATTTTAATATTATGTTTATTTAGGTATGATAAAAGTTAAAATATAAGTTTTTACTTTATGAAATCTTATACGAGCTATTTTCATACACACGATTTTTTACAATATATTAATTGTTTTTTGTTTCGTTATTACCTTAGATTATGGGAAAAAGAACAATAAAATATCAAAACGGCTGCATTAGCGCTTGTTATTTTGTAAACGTTAAGTATTATAAAATACACCAAAAAATGTTTTAAATGACTGTGCTGTTGTATATTTTTTTTGTTATGATAGGATCTCTAACAAAGAGTAGGTACACATTACAATACAAAGCTAAAAGATGAATGATCGATACAATTTGTGTTCATTCAATTATAATGCTTCCATAGCTTGCTGTTGTTCTGGAACGACCTTTACCGCATCACTATTATTGAATTAGGATGTTGACTGATTTTAGGAAAGTGTTTAAAACGATACGAATGGGTCTAATATAACCCAAAATATTTAAAATTTCTTTTTGGATACAGCTAATACTTTAATTTTCATGTGTTTTAAATGCCATTTCAAGTTTCGCTCCAAAACGCCAATACTGGTCACGTGGTCGATGTGACGTCACGCGCTTAATACAATTCATGGCACAGATAACTATATTCACAGAAATCACTCTAAAATACTAGGCAGAAAGAGCAATATACTCATTCCGATTGAGCGAGTGATGTCACGCGCGTTTTATGTCACGTGACTTCGGAGTGATGTGATTACATTTTGATTATTAAACTAAGATTAAATTCCGTAAAAATAAACAAAAATATTGTGTTTTATAGGATTTCTGTCACAAAAACTACCGTTACGCGGCAAAGTTATATTTTTATTTGAATACAGTCAACAATCCAATTGCCGCATACATTTTTTTCTTCAAGATTTTTCAAATCTTTTTCGACAAATGTGCAATTTCAACGTTTTCTTTTAACTTTCTTTAGTTTTATTTTTAACAATACGTAATAATTTCAATTCAATTTAATTCCACTCTAAATTTAAAAAAGGCCGTACATTTGTCTTTTCATATTTTTTCTATATTAATACTGTATATAAGTAATAAGTAACTATTGGTTTTGCTGTTATATTCTTGGGCTAACTTATGCAGTTATAGTTCGTAATTTGTACCAACATGTGTATAGTTGTGTAACCCTTTCTTGTCCTTAATGTTGCTTATATTGTTTAAATATAATTAAATCGTAATTAACACCGTTGGAGATCAAACTTCTTTGCAACAATTCTGTTCAGTCTGTGCATCATGTATTTTATAATTTACTTGTATCAGCATAATTCCATCATAAAACGGTGACTGCGTGGGAATACTGACAGTAAATGTATAATAGCTACTCGTACTATTTCTTAACGAATGTACATACGAAGCAAAACTTAAAAACGTGAAGATAGTAATTAGTTAGCAATTATTGGGACTAACACTGCGTGGTTTATGCTGTACAGGGAGGTGACCAGCCATCCTAAAGTCAGGATGGCTGGTCGAAAAATATACAGATTCCCAAGAATATATCATAAGAGCGTCCCATGATAGCCCTTTCATTAAAATGATCCCTGATGTATATGATAGCTCAGTTTTATGTACGCTTTTACAAAATGTAAAAGCAGGTTACAAATGCATATAGTTAAATATAGTAATTTATCATAGCTTCACAACATTAGTAGTAATTAGTAGAATAATTTGAAATTGTAGCTATATAATGACACAAGATAATATGGCAATCTATACCCGTGTTAGCAACTAACTTAACTCGGACTGGCGCAAACGGGCCTAAGTGTGTCTAATGCACCAGTGGCGCGAGTACGGATCTTTTCGATAAAAAAATTCGATAAAATTGACGGTTATAATCGATAAAACCCACTTTATCGATTTTAACTGTCAATTTTATCGAATAAAACCCACTTTATCGATTTTAACTGTCAATTTTATCGAATTATTTTTATCGAAAAGATCCGTACTCGCGCCGCAGTTACGACTTATTATTACTACTCGATAGGTACGTTAAAGTTTCACCACTTATATTTCATCTGATTCCCTTACTTTTACTTTTTTATATATGTTTATAATAGGATCGAAATCAACGACCTACTTAGTGTCGGCCAACTCCATTACAGAAATCATGGCTTCTATTAAATGATAATGTATTGATGGGGAAGCCACAACATCAATGTCCTTGGGTGCCACGCTTTACTCGAAATGTACTGTAGCATGACGTGGTGACGAACGACAATCTCTTATCGTTTACGCGCGTTGTTATCTTAGGTGAGGAACCAGTTTGAAAGCCAATTATCGTTTGGTAACTTCTCCATGTCTTTATAATAATAATCTGATCTTTTTACAAGAGTGCATAAAAAGAAGAGTGTAATGTGTTTAGGGTTCATGTATGTATATTTGTATGTATTTATGTATGTGAGTTTCTTTGGTACACCATAACTTTTGAATGCCTGAACCGATTTAGATGTACCTGTCGAATATCGTTAGAATCTTTATATCATCCTGAGTGACATTGTCTATGGCAGTCGTGTTTTTTTACGTAACTTTTGTTATATCGGCTTGTTTTACGTATCGTATCGTAAACTGTAGAAAGTCCACGCTATGACAATTCGCCTCATGTGAAGATCACGCGGTTTTAAGTACCAAAATGCGGCGGCACTCTCGTAGATTCACTAAAACTCAATGTATCATCAATCCATCACTCAGTATACTATATGCAATCGCTCTAACGTGTTTTTGTGACCTGTAACGCTTGGTATGGATGTGATCATACCAAGCGTTACAGGTCACAAAAACGCGACGTTTCGATGTACTTACAAGATATTATTATTTATTAGAGGTATTGCGTGTAATGTACTGAAGCCACTCAATCGAGAGATCCGGGTGGCCCCGACTTCAAAAACGGAGGAGGTTCTCAACTCGTCTGTTTTTTTTTGGTGCGGTGTTTACTATTTTTCTCCGCCAATTATCAACCGATTTAAATGTTCTTTTCCATATCTTTTGTATAATGTGGAATGAAACTTTATATAACGCGATATTTTCATCGATTTCTAAAAAGCGATGTTTGTCTTACGTTTCTCGCGTGTTGATAACGTCGCAATTTGATAGCTGACATGACACTACAGATGCAGAACCACGCACCTATTGATTTTCATCACTGTTCCGCAGCATCCGCCGGCAGTACTCGAGATGTCCAGTTTTAGTTGCAGTTTAAGAAATGAGTAGTGAATGGTAATATTTTAATTAGCTTTAGCTGTGCGGCCTAGCGAAGTTTTTTTTTCATTATCATTTAAAATCGTTTCCCTATTTGTGGCTTTTGGGTGATTAAGTAATGGAACCGAATTAAATACACCTTGAATGTATATCTATGTATTTGTGATACCTATACGTTGTAGTATCCCACCAGGTCACAATTATGCGCAGGGTTAGCTGTTTGCCTTTGTAATTTGTATTCGATGATTGTGTTAAGTGTGGTGTACAGACTTATTTAGGTACCTACTTAGTTTGTTCTGTGACTGAATTTTCTATTTATACGTTTACTGTTCTCTAAAATATGAACATCCTACAAGATGTTTAAGGTATTAGGTATTAAAGATATCTTTGTCATTTTTAGTATTTTTATGAGTCCTTACAAAGCTAAAAATCAGAAATGGAATGGATGGTATCTATTTACCGTCCATTTAAACGGTTTTTTTAAATACTCTTTAAATTCCAACGCACAGTTCAACACCTCCTTTTTTCAATTTAAAAATATTTAATTGCATACCGTAGGTGCGATCGCAATGATTTTATCGCGCTTAGGGCTTATTGAAAACGCTGGGGCGGGCGGCGAGCGGCGTGGGCGCGCATTCCTTTAACGCATAAATCAGGAGTCGACGCTTTCTTTCTACGCTCTCCTTTTTATTGCCCACTTATTGGCCTGCAGCTACTGATATATTAGGTTATTAGCTCTGATATGAGGAGATTAAAGATTTTATCGGGTTGTTTATTTATTGGGGAACCAATCGATTTGGGAGGAAAAATGTTGAACCAATTGTTTGTTACGTATGAATTAACCAATCTCTTTTGAAATATTGTGATCTAGCTGTGGCCTACGGTTTTACCGTGTGGAGATTTTCACAGAAATCGTACATTAACGTACCTATGTGCAAAAAGTTACATCAATCCCTGTCGGCAAATCAATAAACACATGCACTTCCTTATTTATGTGATAGTAGGGATTATTTAGGTAGTCCAAAAAGGTTGCGTCACGCTAATTTGTTAATGATGCATAAACATCATAAATTAGCATGACGCAAAATTGTAGCAAACGCCTGCAAATATCTCCGAACTGTGTCAAAAATGGTATACTTAATTATAGCATTCAAGTCGATATAATTATGTATTAAATCCACGAGTCAAAGTAAAAGAATGTCCAAACTTTTATAGAAACGAAACAACCGTTATTTATTTCTTTAGTAAAACAGTAAGTTCCTACAGACGAATTTCTAGAAGTCATAACCCACTTAGTAAATACATCCGTCCTTACGAGCGCCGCGTGTGCCATCTCATAACATCGCGTTGTTTATCGCCTACTGCGCACCGTGCTATTCTTTCCATTCTGTTTACACGTACCGAGCCTGCAGTGTTTACACTACAATAGAACGATAGCGGCGTGTAACGAGCCCCAACTGGCGGAAAGGAAAGTGGCGCATGGTTGTGGAACAGTGACTAAAGTTGGAATAAACAACACTAGACCTAACTCAGCATGTTTTTATTTCGTCAGGTTAGTTATAGATAGCATGATGGATTGATGATATATTAATTTTATTGTGACTTGTATTGTTTTGTCAAATAAAATCAATTGTTTTCCCTAGGAGAAACAATATATAAGATTTTTATCTAATTTCTTGCGTTTTATTTCATTAACCCATGTTTATCACATATTTCTTATTCTATTGTTGGCGTATTAAATAAATAGTATTTATTAAAAAAAAAAAATATTAAGTTACTTATTAGTGAGAGGACTAACTCTTCTGCGAGTGTCCGTCTGGGTTGTTACCACCGCTTTGCTCGTGAAGTCTGCCGCCAAGCAGTAGTATGCAAGCATTACTGTGTTCCGGTTTGATGAGCAGAGTATCCAGTGAAATTACTGGGCTTATGAGACTTAATACCTAATGTCTCAGGGTAACGAGCGCACTGCAGTGCCGCGGCAGGCCTTTGTGTCACAAAGTTCTGGGTGGCACTGCAATTGTTATGGGCCGGCGTTATGCTTACCATCAGGCAAACGACAAGCTCGTCTCGTTACCAAAAAACATAAAAAAAATAAAAAATAAAAATAAATTTAAAATATGGCCACATACTATAGAATGTCTCTAATTAATTCATTGTTATGATAAGAATATAATTCACAAACGCTATATTATGTCTTGAAAAGGTTTTTAGCCTTACACCATGCTCGTATCCATTTTCGCATGAAAATCAAATATTTATAACAAAAAAACTGGAAATCGAGCACTAGAAACGTCAAAAATGAGAGTCAATGTCGGGCGTGTATCTACTGAGCGATAAACCCCCCATACAAGTTTGACAGAACGTCACGTGTTCAACGTGGGCCGTAAACCTGTACTAGAAACATGCATTTTGTAGATTTGGACGTGAAAAACTGCGTTCAAGTACATAGTTGTCTTACATTTTTTTATTTATTGAAATATAAAGAATCTGATGGTATTATTTAAGGTGCAGAACCCGGCGCGCCGCTATCTCGCTCGCGCATCTTAACATTATTGAAGATAAATAATCACTTAATATAATTATGAAAAATCGCATTCGGTGAAATTGCTGGCAATGACATTGCAAAGGTACGGCAAAAGTATCATTTTGATCCGATCAAGATTTCATAGATGAAAATGGGCAAAACATAAATTCCCATTTTTAGATTTGAAAACTTGAATGGATCAAAATGAAAATTTTGTATAACCTTTGTAATGTTATTGTCAGCAATTTCACCGAATGCGATTTTTCATAATTATAGTAAGTGATTGTTTATCTTCAAAAATGTTGAGATGCGCGAGCGAGATAGTGGCGCGCCGAATTCTGCCCCTTAAACAAATTATATATTTTTTGTGACTTTCATTTTATTGTGTTAATGTGATGATCTTAAACCTGTACAAAGACCCTAATTATGTATATTGTATGTCATACAACGTCCCTATTGCCGTTATAATCGTATGTATAATTCGACGACGAACGAGACAATAGGCAGCTTCTTTAAAAAAAAAATTGTCTGACCGTATTTAGATTTACTTACTTGCTCGAAAAGACTATTTTTATTATTTATTACTGCCTATTATATAGCTTTATTTCAGATTTTTATCTAAAAATTGCGAAACCTTTGGTACTGTTTCGAAGCATGTATTGTGGTTATAATGGCGTTGTTACATTTAATTTTTGGAACATCTATTCCGTGGTGAGGTTACAATGGGAAATGTCACAGTGGCTATCTCTTATTTACTTTTGATGTCTTAAATTGCACGATTCTCGGTAACGTTTATTTTTATTACGATAGCTGTAACAGGGAATGGTGATATCATTATTGTATTACAGGCTGTTTTCATATTTCATGTTATTATAAGGGTGGAAAAATGGTGCTTGAAATTAGGAGCTCAGTTAAAACGAGAGTATGTACAATCGGTTATGTATTAACTTTCAGATTTTTAAATGTATGAAACGAAATGATCTTGCGACAAAATGTATACGGCATTAGGTATGTTTCATTCCGTATATGAACATTTGTAAATCTGAAAGTGTATAACTGTATACCTGGTCTACTTATTATTGCAGCCGACTGTACGTACGAGTTATCCAAAAGAGTCATAACTTATTGGAAAAATATCATGTTGATATGTTTTGCAACTCTGTGAATTTCACTTTGAAATACGTATTGTAATTTAAAACTCAAAGATTTTTGCTGTTTTCAAATTACTTATTTTAGTTATTCAGATAACACTAATTTTTTCTAACGTGTTTCTAACGTGTCGTGATCATCTTTAGAATGAAATCTTTCGCTAACAACCTATAGCTTGCTGTGATTCAGCAGCCGCTCTTGGAAGTCTGTTCCCATTTTAGGGTTAAAGTGCTTAGACTATATATCGACTCTTATAATTACTAGTGCTATATATATATATATATATATATAGTGGTCAAATCCTAGCTAACCAACGGTTACTATCAAAAAAGCTTAAATTATAAAACAAAGCATTTTTAATACTGGAAACAATAGAATGTCGACGAGGTTATGGCTCTTCATATCATCTCGACCATGGAACGACGTAGGTGTACGCTAGAGACCAAGTTAATAGAGCATTCAGATTTTGGATTCACTAATGTAATCTGCGTAAAAGAGCGTATAGCAGTGCCACGCAGTCCTTTGTTTTTTCCAAAATGCAATGTGGCATTGCAATTGTAAAAAATAACACTGAAACAACCGTAACATAACTGTCCTAACATATATTTTTAAAGTGTCATGGTCATCAGCAGTACGAATAAAGTCACAATTAACAAAATATTTTCGTGGCGGAGCCCGGATGGTGCTACTAAAAACGAGATAGACTTTATTATGACGGACAGTAGGCATATATTCAGAGATGTCTCGGTGATTAACAGGTTCAACACCGGCAGTGATCATCGTCTCGTCCGAGGCACTCTGAATATCGACTATAAGCTTGAGCGATTCCGCATGATAATGTCCACGCTCAGACCAAATCCACTCCAAATTATGGCTCAGTCCGAACAATTCCAAGAAAACTTGGAAAAACAATTCTTTTCTTTGGAAACCACAACGGACGTTGACGAGAAGCTCGACAGTGTGGTGAAAACTCTGAGAGAAGAAGGAAAAAGATTCTGTCATATGCAGCGTGTGGGCCAAAACTCCAAACTCTCAAACGAGACTCTCCGGCTTATGAAGCAACGGCGAGAGAACACGCAAGCCCCTTTGTCAGAGCAGATGACTCTCAATAAGAAAATAAAGAAGCTGACACGACGTGACCTTAGGTGCATTAACACACTTCTTATTCAAAAAGCTATCGAGCAGAACCGAGGGTCAAAAGTTTTCGTTCAGCAACTTGGGAGAAGTCATCTGACAAAGCTGAAAAATGGTAATGGCAAAACCGTTGTGTCAAAACCGGAGATTCTTGCCGAGATCGAGGATTTCTATGGCCGACTGTACACTTCTAGTGTTCGTCGACTGGAAACTGCATCAAAAGACTCAAGAGCCACTTTAACCCGCCATTACACCGATGAATTGCCAGATATCAGCCTAGAGGAGATGGAGATAGCCCTGAGTCAACTAAAAAATGGAAAAGCCCCTGGTGAAGACGGTATTACCTCTGAGATCCTTAAGGCAGGAGGGACTCCTGTCCTTAAGGAACTGCAGATACTGTTTAATTCCGTATTACACTCTGGGAGAACTCCAGACGCATGGAGCAAGAGCTTGGTAGTGCTGTTCTTCAAGAAAGGGGATAAAAACTTGCTCAAGAATTACAGACCTATCTCACTCCTGAGCCATATCTATAAGTTGTTCTCAAGGATCGTCACAAACCGTCTAACTCGAAGGTTTGACGAATTTCAGCCACCAGAGCAGGCCGGGTTCCGAGGAGGGTACAGCACCGTTGACCACATCCACACAGTGCGCCAGATTGTACAGAAGTGCGAAGAGTATAATCGGCCACTGTGTTTGGCTTTTGTGGACTACGAAAAAGCTTTTGATTCCATCGAAACCTGGTCTGTTCTGGACTCTTTGCAACGATGTCAAGTAGACTGGCGGTACATCCAAGTGTTGAGAAGTCTTTATGATACCGCTACAATGTCCGTTCAAGTACAGGACCGGCAAACTGAACCAATCCATTTGCTTCGGGGAGTAAGGCAGGGGGATGTAATATCCCCAAAACTGTTTACAAACGCAATGGAAGACATGTTCAAGACTCTGGACTGGAAAAGGAACGGCAATAATATAAACGGCGAGTACATCTCACACTTGAGATTCGCAGATGATATCGTTCTTATGGCGACATCGATGCAAGAGCTGCAAAAGATGCTGAATAGCCTAGCTGATGCTTCACGACTAATTGGCCTCCGCATGAACATTGATAAAACAAAAATTATGATCAACGCTAACATTATACCGGAGCCAATAATCGTCAATGGTATGCTCCTCGAAGTTGTACAAGAGTATGTCTACCTCGGACAGACTCTTAAGCTTGGTAGAAACAACTTTGAGAAGGAAGCAGATAGGAGGATTCAGCTGGGCTGGGCAGCTTTCGGAAAACTTCGGCAGGTTTTTCAATCGTCCATTCCACAAAGCCTGAAGACAAAAGTCTTCAACCAGTGCGTCTTACCCGTAATGACATACGGGGCCGAAACTTGGACACTGACTGTGGGACTAGTCCACAAGTTCAAAGTCGCACAGCGAGCTATGGAACGAGCTATGCTTGGTATTTCTCTGAGAGATCGAATCCGGAACGAGGTGATCAGGCAGAGAACTAAAGTAACCGACATAGCCCGAAGGATAAGCTCGCTGAAGTGGCAATGGGCTGGTCACATTTGTAGAAGAACCGACAACCGATGGAGTAGACGAGTTCTAGAGTGGAGACCACGTGTAGGCAAACGTAGTGTGGGACGCCCTCCGGCCAGATGGAGCGACGACCTGCGCAAGATAGCTGGCAGCAATTTCATGAGGAAAGCCGAAGATCGGGTTCTGTGGCACTTATTGGGAGAGGCCTATGTCCAGCAGTGGATTGATGCAGGCTGATGATGATGATGATGATAACAAAATATTTACGATAAGAAGATCGCATGCCCAAAATTATTCTCCTGTAATTATGGCGCTTGCTGGCACTGTTGCAAGTAGATATCGGAAACTCGTAATGAATAATACACATACATGATATCCCCATATTTGTATCATGTATATATGTGTATTATTCGTCGACAGGAGCTTAGGGGCAGCGTAGACGCTTATACGAACGTACGTTTGCTTGTCAGAATAACAACGCTTTTGCGTCAAGCGCGCATTTCGAGTATTAATTCTGACAAGCAAACGTACGTTTGCATAAGCGTCTACGCTACCCCTTACACATACCGTCCTCAGCAATGGTATCAGTGCTGCGGTCACGCTGATGCTAATTCCACAGTGCGAGATCAAAGCGTGTTTACACCACTTAAGTAATTACACTACACTGATTTGGAATTCAAAGACGGTAACTAAGACGAGCATGATATCAGTAGCAGAATACACTGGACCGCCCACAATTGTGTTATTATCTTTGACTCTGACTGTTGTATCTAATGGGATGGCTCGTTATTGTGACAGTTGATAGTTGCAGTACCTATAGACGCAGATATGTTCGCAACTGTTTTTGTTTGTATAAATCAGGACATTGGATACAAATCACTTCCGTACCTATAGACGTTATATTATGGAATTATTACGGAGTAGTTCCTCAAAGATTATTACATTATTTAATAGACTTGCGCTTGCCCATTTACACTACCTCACCAGTTACTTTTTATACTATTGACTAACGAGACAAGTGGGTTATTTACCTAATAGTGAGCATAATGTCATATTCATATCATCCATAATAATTATTGAACTGCCTCCCAGGACTAAGAAATACAATAGCTTGGACGGCACCGTAGTGCACTCGTTATGCTGAGACAGTAGGTATATTAATTTATAAATAAATTGTACTCGTCGAGATATTACTTCCTAATCAATGATTGTAATGGGATATTTTTTTAATTCTTTTATTTAGACACATAAATAAAAATATAAATAGACACCTAAACGGGATATTTATAGCGTGACTATTATTGAACGATAAGCACTCGATATTTCGTCGTTGTTGGAAGCATCATGCTCACGGGAATGCAATATAGGTATTATTCATTATTTTCATGACATAAGTTTCTTTGTTTATTCCCATACATTCATTGCTATCGCAAATAGACGCGAGACCGGCCCCCTTCCCTAGTGCAGTTCTGTCAAAGAGGTACCCAGAGTAATTGGGAAATCAAACAACACCCTTGCCTGATGTGTACGCGACCGATTACCTATAGGTGTAGTTAGTAAGTTCGTTGGTCCTAATTAAGTACCTACGTATCGAGCTTATTGAACGGATAGTAACAAGTATAGGTAACTCGTACTTTATGCATGGTTAACACGTTAGCTGCGGCACCAATTTTTGCAAACTTTCCGTTCCTGCGGCACGAGGTATTATCGGCCCGCACCGTGACCAGACGTTAGGGCGACACGCGGTCTATTAGACCCCACCTCCTTTAACAGACTAAAATCCATTTTCTGGCGCGAAATCAAAGATAAATGAAAATTTTGGTCCTTATCGATATAGACAGTGAATTGATGAACCCTAATGTACCGTCGCCCCGGGATCTGATAGCTAGTTTATTAATTATTGGCAAAACAAAATATGGGATCTTATACACCTCGTAACGCACTGAAATAGGGTAAATTTTCGCTAAGATTAGTGATGAGAAAAACAATATCGACGCAACGACGTTTATCTATTTTTGTGTGAAAGTCTTAATGCGGTTCACAGAATAGAAAAAAAAGAAAACCAGAAGTAGAAAAGAAGCTATCCTATTTATTCTGCCTCGGGCTTAATACTTACTAACACATAATTTCTGTACTTTTACCATCGTACAATAATATACCTACTCCGCCTGGTGCTCTCTTCCGACCACGTGACTGACACATGCTTACGTCATCATATGTCGTGTAAAATTTACATAAGTCGAATCTAACACACTCAACAAACTTGGTGATTAAAAATAACCCTGTACATATTTTGTTGTTTTTAACGTTTTAGTATTGTTGTTATAGCGGCAACAGAAGTACCTACTTAATTTGAGAAAACTTCAACTATCTAGTTATCGCGATTCTTGAGATATCTGGTGACAGACAAACGGACAGACAGCGAAGTCTTAGTAATAGTCCTGTTTTTATCTTTCGATACGGAACCCTAAAAATCGTTAGGTAATCTTTATTTACTTTCAAAACCTAGACAAAGAACTACTGAATTATTAATTAATTACTTACCTGTTTTGTCAACGGCTGCTTTGCGTTTTTGTGGAGTTTTTCACTACCTACAAAAATATCAATTAAAAAATTTACCTGTTTTGGTTCTGTTTCTGGGTTTTTTTTAATTAACTTCTTCCGACATCGTTTAGACATGTTCGGCGATGTAAAAGGACGTGCTCTCCAATCGACGTGATGCACAACACTAGTCGCGGGAAGCTCGCGTTGGGTGCGGTACGAGGTCCGGGAGGATATGGGACGTTTTAGCCTCGTTCCGCACTGCATTAAAATTATATTAATTCAGTGCGGTACGAGGCCTAAAACATCCGGTACCAAGGTAGGTATACCACCGAGTCCGGGACTATTAGCGCATCTCAAATATACATTTATCTCTTTTCTATACTGGACCAAACCAAAGCTATGCCCTTCGCACGACAGAGATGTTCACGTTTTTCCTTGCCGCACCACAAGGAAGTTGCATGAGGGGTGCTTTAGGCCTCGTTTCGCACTTAACGTGTTAATTGGTTATATGGCACGAAGAGATGATACTTAAATATAGAGAAAAAAGACGTCAGTAATGAGAAATTGACGTGGGCGATCAACGTATATTATATTGAGCGAATTTAATTTGGTGGCCATGTGATATTTTCACAAAAAAATCAAATCACTCATTCAGGTATTTAGCTAGGTAATTAGCAATCTACTTTTTGTCCTAATATTTTACAGCATATTGAGTATTTATTGAAAACATGAAAATTAGAGATTACTTCGTTAGTTTTTACCATCGAGGCCTTTTTATAATTGTGGGTCTTTGATTCAAGTGAATTTAACGAATTGATTACGATTGAATTAGACCGTGTAAAATCCCATTGAGTCACAATCCGAGATGAACTTTGCTTTATACGCCCTCTTAAGTGGCTAAAGGACAACTTTACTGCTGATATATAACTCGTAAATTATGGTACCTATACGGCTGTTGAGACTACCAAGATCGGTACAATAACTGTAACATTGTTTATTGTTCACCGCTGATGGTCACTTTTATTCTGGCCACCGCGCGCCGTATGGCCGTATGTTAGACAATGAAACGTTGGTTCTCAAAACAAACAAACTTTTTTATTCCTGTAAGTGCCCATCATTCCACATTGTTTGTTTGTGGTGGTAGTTTTACAGAACCGAGCTCAGATTTTATTAATGTTTTAATTTGTTTAGTGAGGTATAAACAATGTACCTGGTTTCATTGTCGTTTATACTTGTATGTGTGAGATAGTACTCTTAACGCTATCGGGTATAAAAATGAACATCAATCCGAAGTTTCCGTACCTATTTTATTATATATAGGGTGTGACGTAAAGAGTAAATAGCCCTTAACTAGTGGGTGGGGGATGTCATGACTGCCCAGAAAATTAATAATCATGTTTAGTAAAAGTCGCATGGATTTCGAGATTTGGACAATTAGTAAATTTTAAAAAATCTCCACCTTTGCGCTGTCTTTTCGGTGTCCTTATCACAAATTACGGATTTTTTTCGGTCTACTTTTTGAATAGTATTGTTGGATAAACGTGCTATTAAATGTTAACTTCCAGGTTGGTGCAGCAAGTTTAGTTTTTGTTTAGTTAAGTGTTAAAGTTGAAATTTGTTGTGTTTTACGTCCACTGCTGAACTATTCTACCTATTTTACAAATTAAATCACCCGTATTTGGGGTTTGCCATAAAATATCATGCTTTGCAGGTGTCCTGGAGATTGCAGTAGAAATTGATAAGAATTTATAAAAAAAAGAAATTGGAACAGCTTTTGGGTCTGAGGCAGTGCCGTCGGCCGCCTCTCTGTATAGGTCGGGGCTCGGCTGACTAGCTACAATAAATATTTTATAATACATATTATGACTTAATTTCCTTTTTTTGGTTCTAAAATAATGATATTTGTCACCCAAAATATTGAACATTTCGAGACAAAAGAAATTTTTGGCAATCTTTTTTGCGATGTTTTTACATTATTCTGGGCTATTTCTATATAATATTTTATAGATGAGTTTTTTATATAAACACTTTTAATATCTTTGAAAACGGAGATTTGTGCGACGAAAAACGGGACTTTTTCGGACGTTTTGCTTTAGCCGCCCCAAACAGAGCCACCAAGTCTTCCGCAGGCTTGACGCGTGGGCGCGAACAGCGCGCGCGGGACGTATAGACAGCTGGATCGCGTGTCATTGACCGACTACCGTTAGGGTGTCTATGTTATCTCGTAATTACCTTGCAATGTCTAATGACATTTTAGTAGATGTTTTTTATTGATATGGATTTACAATTACTTCCTATATTTTTTTAAAACCCAATACGATATTGTGTTCGAAGATTGAGCCCATACATAATATACATCCTGTATAATTATTACCGTACTACTTTATGATTAACGCTCATTGTCACCTAAACCCCGCTTGCGCATTCTCTAAGACATTATCTGTTCTGACTCCCAATTTTGTACAGCTACCCTGTCATCATGGAGGGTTTTCTGCACCACATGGCGCCGCAGTTCCTGCATCCTGCACTGCAGAGCTTCGGCTGTGGCGCGTTCCGTCCTATAGGTGGCGCCTTCCATCCCTTGTACCCTGGAAAGGCATTCGCTAGGCACCTAGGAGAACAGTACGCACTTGGGCAGAGCGTCGGACAAGCACTCAGGGTAAGGACATTCGTGGTATGTGGTAGTTTACTGATTTCATACTTACAGTGAGTAGATATTGTCGCATTGTTGTTGCATAGTAAACTGTTTTCCTATGTACTTTGTAGCATTAGTTGTAAAGCTCCTAAATAAATAAAAATTTCTTAACCGTTTCCCGGGGTGTGTTGCAGAGCGTGCGTGACGACACGAGCACGCCACCGCTGTACCGGCACGCGTACGCAGCGCGTGACGACACCAGCTCACCAGGCTCCGCGGCCTCCGGATCCCCGCGGCCCTGCAAGGACGACGAGCCACCTACCGCCGCACCCTGCACTGACTCGCACGACTTCTTTTCTCGTGAGTACAAGAGTAGTACTTACATGCAGCGGCTAACAGTAGGAGGATTCACAAAAATAATTTGGAATCAGGAAATACAACAAGGCCAACCTTAAAGCTGTAGCATGTCTGTAAAGACGTACTCCGCTGACATCATGTGAAATGGAACAAGGGTAGGAATGAGAACAAGAGGGGCTATAGATAACTATTGGAGCTAGTATATATATGAATTACGCGTCACGTTATTTGTCCGCGATGGACTCCTAAACTACTTAACCGATTTTAATCAAATTTGCACACCGTGTGCAGTTTGATCTAACTTAAAAGATAGGATAGCTTACATCTCAATTTATAGCCGCAATATTATTTTATTGCAAATTCTATTAGGGTTCCGCGCAAAAAAATAAAAACCATGAAATCTAAAATCTCCACGCAGGTGAAACCGCGGGGCAGCAGCTATTATAATATATATACCTACTTCGTATATACTATGTGGTCCCGGCGTGAGAATAGGACCTTCACATTTCTTCCCGTAGGTGCTATAAGATCCGATTAGGTAAGAGTACATCCTTGGTCAACATTATAATCTACAGCGATCACTTTGACGCGTGCCAAACGTGGTGTATTATAGCAAACCGTCATATTAATAGTGAGGCATTTGTTCAGAAGTGGTCGTTTTCCGCCTGATGATTGTGACATGAGTTCAGAATTGACGCTTTAATTAATAATCAATGAAATTTTTTAAAGAATTCCTACATCCTTCTTGTTCATCATCGTCATCACCATCACCCGGAAAACGTTCTCTGCTGAAAATCGGCCATGATTTTGCATTATATTGATTTTGATTGATTGATTTTGTATTATACACCACGCTTGGCAGCCGTCTTGGCTTATCCTTCTTATATACCTAGTTCTGCGTAACTTTTCGCAACAGCGGATGGCGAGCGCAAGTCGTCTTGCGGCGTATGCGGCACGCGGCTGGGCCCCGGCGTGGCGCAGGCGCACTTCCTGCAGGAGTTGCAGCACCTGTACAGCCTTAGTGCGCTACCGCGGGACCCGGCGGCCGCCACTCACTCCATGCACCACCAGGATGAAGACGCGCGCTGGGAGGTCAGCTCACTTCTATGCCCAATACTGATCATAAGAGGTTTAGGAAGGATGTCTTAATTTCAATTATAGGCTATTTGTCTGTAATTTAATTAAACTAAACAATGAAACGGGAAATGAATCAACGCCTTAGGTATGTACCGTATTAGTATATGATTTTTCCAATTTTTACTATTTTAAGCAAATTACTTTTAAGGAATTCAGCAAATATGGAAGATTTGAATGTGCAATCCAGTGAAATCGTCAAACTTGACGAAGTAATGTTGAACCGTATCAAAAATGTGTCACTGTCCACCAGTGGTGGACAAGCGGGTGGGAGTCCACGGGAATGATCGTATTTTCTTTGGCCACTCATTCCCCTATAGTACATTAATTGTTTTAACTGAAAGGTGATCCAACAGTAGGTACCAAGCATAAAAGACATCTATACCGGGCCGGTATTACCGGCATGGCTTATGTGCAAGAAAGTCTTTATAAGTGAAGCACCTATAGATTTTTTATTCACGTAAATCGCTGAAACTGTAAAAGTGAAATCATATAATTGTTCCAGTGTTTAAGATTCAGCACTGGTTGTTAGTATTTCAATGCTAAATAAATAGAGTTAAAGTTACCTGAACTAGAAGGCTCATGAGGCACTCTCCGCAGACATACCAGCGGATTCGCGCAAACCGGCAGCGTCGGTTAAAGCTGCGCACTCGCAAGCGCCACCACACTGTCGAGAGCATGCTGGGGTACGACTTGGACGACGAGCGCCGCGAGGAGCGCCCGCGCGAGCGTACGTATGACGCGGAAGATGAGCCGGTCGACGTGGAGGGAGACTCGCTCGGATGGCCGGATGCGCCCATCAACGTCGACGGTAAGTCATATGTCGCAGTATGTATGTACATCAAGTGCAATGTGTATGTGTGTTACAAGTAGATAGATGGATTAAAATGTACTATATCTACTGGAAAATGAGGTTATTTATGAATATTTCATCGGGGTTACTGATAATAATTTTTTATACTATGTATTTTGAAAGGATAGTATTTTGTAGCGAGACGAGCGGGTCGTATGCCTAGAGCGAATAGTAAGCATCGTAACGCCAGCCTATAACAATTGCAGTGCTTGAACATTACTGCTAGGTGGTAGACTACACGAGCAAAGAGGTGGGTCCCACCCAGATGGAAAGTTGATCTTACTACCTGGTAAAACTACAACTTACTGGGAGATGCAGCTATTGTGAGTATTTAATCGGGGTTACCGGCGTATTACATTACTAATACCCCGGTAACGCCGTTGATAATAATTTGATGATAATATAAATAATCATGTTATTTATTTCTAGTGTAATTTAATAAAGTCTAATTTTCAGAAAAAGAACCACGCAATGAGGGCGATAAGCTTCACTTGGGGTATGCCGAGGACCTGGAGATCTCCAGCACCAACGACGCGATGCAATCACCAGAACGCGTGAGGTATTTTTTCACTAGGTGTTAATCCTATAATTTTTTCAATACTAATTAATGCATTTACAATTCTGTTGAATCTTTCTCTTTGTCACATGCACTAAATGCATAATCACTAACACTTGCTAATTTTGTGGCATGTTTCTTGTGGCCTAACTGGTTTGGAAAACCAGTTAATTCCTCGACTCTACAAATAGGCTACCGAACCAATTAGGCCACAAGGAAACTTCATTCCTCGTAGTCAAACTCTACAAATACGTTGCCCAAGCCTAGTCCTCACCATCAAACTGGTTTGCCAAACCAAAAGTAAAGCGGACATTATGGATAACGAAAATTTCAACATTTTTAGATTTCAATAATTTGTGATCTAACAATAAGTATCTGATATAAAATTAATTTAATAATTTGAGTTTGGCTACGAAGACTTAAGTTTCCTTGTGGCCTAATTGTGGTGCAAGTACGGAACTATGGAATCCTTAGCGATCGATAAATAGACAGTTCGATAAGTTAAAATTAGAAATATGTAGTCGATGTTGATTTTTTTAGAAAACGAAACACATACACTCCCTTTTTACGAGAACGAAAACTAATCTCTGAAACTAGTTTTGCGACGATGACGAATTTTACTTGTAGTCTGTTTTCGATTGCATTTCCTACACAATATAGTTCAATTTTCATTGCATAACATGCACTGAATAATTCATTTTGCTAAGAGATTTTCGTGTGAAAACCGTACCGAACGACGATAAAACTAACATTTATGTTAAAATAGTCTTCGTTCCATAAACCAGTCTTCGAATTGTGACTTGCGAATCAAAGAGAATATAATCCCGGTATGTTGCGAATATTCACTTCATATTGAAGAAAGTAGATTCGGCTTCGATTTGTTTTCGAAAAAGTCAAGAACTATACCTATCTCTAATTAAAATTTTTAACGATTTGAACTGTCAATTTTATTTATCGATACTAGCACTGCTGTTTTGAAACCTATTTATAGAGTTTGACTACAAGGAATTAAGTTTCCTTGTGGCCTAACTGGTATGGCAACTTATTGGTAGAGTTTGGCTACGCGGACTTAAGTTTCTTTGTGGCCTAACTGTTTTGGCAAACAAGTTTGGTTCAATATGAACATGCTAATTTTGTTAAGATGGTATAGCTCAAAGGTCTCCAAACGGGGCGTTAATCTTTGATTTCAAGGGACTCGGAGCCTAAAATCCCCAGCCAAAGCATGAGTAGTCGTGACCAAACAATTTTTATTTTAGCTGGGAAAACAAATAATTTGAAGACCCGCTGACATACCTTATGTCGCCGTTTATTTAACATGAGCTTTCGAATGCGTTCCATAATGTTTTTCTTCTTATTGTATGAGTTAGTACCAGACGTTATTTTTCTTTGAGTGCCTGAAATTACGCATTCACATCTCAAAACGATATCTTCGAACGTTTAGGATTGAGACTCCCAAGCCACTGTCGCTGGAGTGCGGCAAGACAGGCGAGGCTGGTGAGCGGCCGGCAGAGGTGACCACCACAGACCCCTGGGGCGCCGCCCCCGCTCCGCCGCCGGCAGACGCCTGGCCCGCACTGGCTGCTGAGGCCTACATCCAAGCCACGCGCCACAAGATGGAGGGCGAAAACCTTCCGTCTTCTACTGACCCTCGCAACTAAACATTACCAGCAGCAGGAAGTCGCGGATTTATTCTTAATCCAATAGTTTGAACCGCACACATCTTTACAATCTTTTCGCACAATGTCTTTGAATGTACATAGGAAAGGTATTTCATTTAAAACAAGATTATTAACAATTAAAATCAGTTATCAATCCATAAGTAAGTAGTTGCTCGGTTAATGACACCTTTATTTCTCGAATTTTATATCAAAGACGTTTTCTAGGACTTAACTAATCGAACTTGTGCTTGCTTTCTAATGATAAGCTCTGAACAAAACCTGTAGCAGTATTTTTGGAAAAAAAATACTGCTACTGTTACTTTTGCAGTATAGTATACCTTGAAGTTGAAATGAAATGAAAAGTACAACCACGAGACAAGTGAATTTAAACTATCTACGCATATTCCCATAGATTAAACAATTGGTGTTAGGAATTTTCCAAAAATCAATAGTTGTTGTATATAGATCTATACTAAGTATCGTTCTATGCCATATTTGTTGTATAAGTAGTTATTTTTTAACTATTAAATTTATTGTAACTAATAATTAGATTTAAGATGAAATTTATAATACTCTCACTATTATTAAGATTATGATTTTTTACTCCAAATGTAATGTCGTCGTCGTTGTTAAAACTTAATTGTGTAAATATAAAAGTACCCATCGTTTAGTAGTTAAAGAAACATAACTTTAGTCGAAAATTCTGTTTCTCTTTAAGTAAATGTATATTCTTCTGAGAAATAAATTCTTAAACCAGTTGTACTAAAAATTACGTACGTTGTAAACTAGCCATTATTACCTAATTCATATATATATGTATTATAATTTATTCTATAAAATTCATGTTATTTAACAATTGAAAAAATTGAACCTATTTTGACAGACATAATATTGAAAAAATATTTTTTTATTCTATTGTATAACGAGACGAGCGGGCCGTTTGTCAAATGGTAAGCAAACCAGCAGCCCATGACAAATATAATTATTTCAAATTTATTTAGTTACATAGCTTGTTTGACATAATATGTTCAATTTTTCGACTATATGTAGTGCAATTGCATGTTAGATGTATGACACCATGCTTTGTAGATACATTTTATTCTAATTATTTGCGTAATATTTTGGTGGCTTCAATAAAATACAATTTATGTCAAAGAATATCTTTATTTTAAATCCATTTAAAATACATAATAAAACATTTTCAATTTATATTCGACGCAGTGGCGTATTTTGGGAGTCCGTTTTTTTAGCTCCGTGTCACTATAATACTTACGCCCACGAGCCCCCACGACCGCCTTACGAGTTATCAGATTTGGGCTCTTATTAATCAACAGTGTTAAAGGGAACTTTCTTTTGTCTTTATTGTTCCTTGACAATTTTGAATCTAAAGAGACAAAACATAGTTTAGCTAAGTATTTAACACTATTTATTAATAAGAGCCTTATTTAGGTACACTTTTTTAAATTTCTTCTGCTTGCACCGCCCTTCGCAGCCTGCCGCCCCGGGCTATGCCCCTTTTGGTCCTAAGGTAAGTACGCCCCTGATTCGACGTAACACATTTATGGCAAAATAATACAGAGCAACGAGATGAAATTAATTTAAATGGTATTAAGGCGCTTGCCTTAAAATAAAATGGAAGTAATTTTTATCATCTACATTTTCTTACAAAGTAGATCATACAAAAGACTAGTTAAATAAAAGAAGACTTACGTAACAGAATCTTATAGGAAGACTACTGAATAAAACGATTACTGATAATATAGTGTTATGAAGTGGCAAAATACTGCCTAGGTACCTATATGTTGCAAATTTAACTAAACTGGGTGCCTAAAGTCACTGGGTAAACAAAGTCTGTACCAACATAGTAAAATAATTTACGAGACCGAAATAGCCATGTACAAATAGAATTAAAATATAGAACATTAGTAGGTACTTGGAAGCAATTTAAGTTTTATATCCATACTAATCCATAGTAATAGATATTATAAATGCGAAAGTGTGTTTGCTGGTTTGTCCTTCTTTCACGCAGTGACGAAGCAACGGATCGACGTGATTTTTGGCATAGATATAGTTTATGGACCGGAGAGTAACATAGGCTACTTTTTATTCTGGAAAAATGCACGGTTCCTGTGGGAACGCGGGTGAAAACCGCAGGCTGAAGTTAGTGTGACATAAAACTGACATTGACAGCTGTCAATAACGTTATGTAATGTAATTGTTACATTTAGTATATTGAAATTTAGTCCATACTAAAATAACTACATACTGTTATTTTCGCTTTTATAATGTTGACAGGTTGATTTAATTTGACAGATCGGTTTGACGGTTCCTGTGGGAACGCGGGTGAAAACCGCGGGCAGAAGCTAGTTTTTTTATAATCACTACCTAAACAAACAAAACTTTAAAACACCTAGATTTTAACCAGTTTATTTGATTTGTAATTATAATCGCTATTACAACGCCATAATCAACTTTTCATATTCTATACATACCTAATACATAATATAGGTATATTGAATACATAGTATAAAAGTTTATAGTCTAAAGAGTCATTAAATTATTTGGTTTAATATGAATATGAAAGTTGTAGGTATATACCTAATATATAATATAGCTTTTCCTAGTCTAGATAGTCATTAGATTAGTTAATGTAAATATGAAAAGTTGTTTATGTATTAGGTATATACCTAACATATAATATAGAATTTTATAGTCTAGATAGTATAGAAGAACATAAGAAAGCTAAATCTGAAAAGTTGCTGTGTCAATTATTAATGATATAATATTTAAAAGACAATTGGGCAGGCCTGCCAGGTCAAACTAACGTTTCAATTCTTATTTCTTTAAATGGGTTGGTCACCGGATGTTGATGTTGTTGGTCTGTAAAGGGGGTGATCCTTATCCACTTCCGCCCCATACAGAGGACCTTTCGGGAAACCAATGGATACCCCCAACAACCGATTGCATTCCTCCACCATCTAGAACAAATCCAAATGTTACAATGTATGTATGTTATATTTGGCTAACACCTGCGACCACTACAGCCACTACACTACATACAATTCATAATTATTTATGTCATTATATCATTATATCATTATTATTCATTATTTCATTATATTCATGAGATTTTTTTTTTTAGTGGTAGGACTAACTCTTCAGCGAATGTCCTTCTGGGTTGGTACCACCGTTTTGCTCGTGAATTCTGCCGCCAAGCATAATGTGCAAGCATTACTGTGTTTCGGTTTGATGCTATAGAGTAGCCAGTGAAATTACTGAGCTTATGAGACTTAATATACCTAGTGTCTCAGGGAAGCTAGCACACTGTGCAGTGTCGTGCAGGCCTTTGTGTTTCAAAGTTCTGAGTGGCACTGCAATTGTTATGGGCCAGCTTTATGCTTACCATCTGGCAAACGACCAGCTCGTCTCGTTACAAAATAGAATTTAAAAAAAATTTAATTGATTTTTTAGTGATACCATCACAAACAGGTTTTGACATACAAAGGCAAGTAATGGCAAACATAAGACGTGGTATTAGACACAGTATTGTTAGCCGGTAAGACCCAGATTTGATTAGATAGATATTATGCAGATAAGGATACGCCTTAACCAACAAACGAAGGGCCGAGACTAACTTTGGTGTGGAAGTCTTCTCTCGCGTCCAGCTCCGCCAGCAGTTCGTCACGTTTGAGCTCGAGCTCAGGCGTGCTGTTAGTCTTGAGTTCTTGCATCACCTCCAAGTAATTGCGATACAAGCTCAAATATTCCTCTTGTTGCTCTCTTGCGTTCGGGCGGAAAAGACGGCGTCGCACCTTCGGTGTGGTAGCACCGTCCCTGTCGCCACGTTCGCTCCTCATGCTGGTACTGTAAACAACAACTGCATTGGCGACGGGAGTATAGGTAGATACATGATATACATTTTTTTAATTTTTTTTTTATGTTATTATGTAACGAGACGAGCTGGTCGTTTGCCTGATGGTAAGCATAACGCCGGCCCATAACGATTGCAGTGCCACCCAGAACTTTGAAACACAAAGGCCTGCGCGGCACTGCAGTACGCTCGTTACCCTGAGACATTAGGTATTAAGTCTCATAAGCCCAGTAATTTCACTGGATACTCTGCTCATCAAACCGGAACACAGTAATACTTACACACTACTGCTTGGTGGCAGACTTCACAAGCAAAGCGGTGGTAACAACCCAGACGGACACTCGCAGAAGAGTTAGTCCTCCCACTAACAAAATATCATATTATAATTAATCATCATATTATTCAGTGCTGTTCAGCATGCCTCGATGGATGATTTGTCTTAATTGGTGTGCAAAGAGATACTTACTTGTTCGGTGTTCTCGAAAAGTATTGTTTAGAAGGGCGCTTCATGGCACGAAGAAATCGAGGCACCATTCCGTCGCCCTCACCGTATAAACACAAGAGCCGGTTATAAGACACCTTCGAAGGCAGCTTCAGGAGCCGCTGGCCCAGTTTGAGCGCGTTCATCTTCTTGCTGTCGATTTGTGGGTTCTAAAAGAACATACAGCTGAGAGTTTGGTTTGCCACAGGCGTCGTTGCAACTTCGCTTGTGCATTACTTGCACTAGGTATACCTGATGCCGACTAAAGTGGATTTGAGCCAAAATCTTACTCTAGGTATGTATTCCAAGATTGACGCACGTTGGTGGTGAGGTGAAAGCAATAATTTATTATGATGTTGGTGTCGATTCTGTTCTGTCTAAACCTATGTTTAGTTTCGCTCTCTCTTTCCAAAATATAACATGAGAAAGAGATGGAAGATATTCTATAGATCTAAATTTAGTTTTAGACCTGTCAAATATCGGTGTTCATTCTGTCAATAGTACATAATAGATAATAGTTAATAGATAGTTATAGATAATAAGTAAGAGATAATAAAATATAGTTTAGACCTGTCAAATTAATCCATTTGCTCGCGTGTCTAGTGTAAATTAAACGGCAATTAATTTATCAAGGATGGAAGACATTTGTCAGCTCTTAAATTAACTTTAGATCAGTCAAACATTTTCCATTGCTTTCATATTTTATGTTTTGGAAAAAGAGAGAGGCAAACTAAAATTAGGATTAGGTGTGAAACGACAGAATCGATACCATCTTCCACCCTTGATAAATTAGATGCCACCAAATACATTGCAGTTAAATTTACAAAAAAAAAAGTTTAAACTGTTCCGCGTATCGGCCACTAACGATGAGTTGGAGCGTTGGATTTGGAACGTTTGGATTTCTAATATTTCTATCACTCCACGTAATCCATCTGAGATTCCCAACACACGGGCGGTGTTTGGAAAGTTTGATTGAAATTATGTGGATTGGAGTGCTTGTGTATGTGGGCTCTTAGGTATATGTATATCATCGCGCATATCGGCGAATATCGTCTTAAATAACATAAACACAGAGTACAATTATAATTCGAGTGTTGTACTTACCGTCTTCTCGCTCCCCGTACCGTTCGCTGGGACGTGCTCTAACCCTGATGAAAAGAGAAAAAGTATCGACATAAGCTAGCGAAGAACAGAAAATTTATAAACGCGCTTTAAAAAGCCCTTAACAAAGTAAAGATTGTTAATATAAAAAACATTCAATAAAGCAAGCTGGATCCGACTTCCACGACGCATCGCTAAAACGACACCGCACTGCAATGCGATGCGATGATGCAACGCAAAAAATTTACATCGTACGGCATCGTACGTTTGGTGCTGCACCGCTTCTGAAACTTTCACGATATCTTGTGCGACATCGTAGATTTTTACGGTACGTCGGTCGTTAATTAATATTAAGAGCAGGTGTGTGTGTGTGTGTGTGTGTGTGTGTGTGTGTGTGTGTGTGTGTGTGTGTGTGTGTGTGTGTGTGTGTGTGTATATGTCTTATGTGTGTGTGTATGTCTGTATGTTAGTGCGTGCGTGTGCGTGTGCGTGTGCATGTGCGTGTGTGTGTTTTTTCAATACATAATAATAATTTTTTCAATACCTTGTGTATATGTTACATACTGCGGGCTCCATACATTATAATAAATAATAATAATAATAATAATATTCTATAGCAGTATTCAAGAATACTCCTGACAAGGCTACCTAAGGCATATAATTTTTTTTTTAATAATAATTGTACAAACATGTACTTACCCATGTGGTGAGCCATGGTGGAAGGGATGCCTTCTAGAGGCTGCTGCACCTTTATACCGTTAAGCACCTGAAACAAAACGGTAAATCACAGGAAGGATTTGCAGTAATATAGCACATGAGTAAAGAAACAACAGGGACAACGCTGAGCACTGGCCGAGCCGGTATAAAAGTAGAAGTATTGCTTACGCGCACACGACCCTCAAGCAACTTTGTCACTGTTCCTTAAGGTCACTCCCAATAACCACACAATAATTATATATGCTAAAAATTGAGGAAAATAATCAAAGGTAAACGATCTAAGTGCGACGACTGTATATGATATAACTATATGCGCAGCGCGGCTGACCTATGATTTCCACCGGACGCTTCAAGCATGGTACAGGCAGGAAGCCGGTTAACTAGCAACTGGGAATCCTACTTTAATGACGACTTGTCAGACCTGCAACAAGATTGTCCATCTTCTTTTTAGAAACAGACGAATCACGTTATAGTGTGTTGTGAAGATAACTGACCTTTGCATGGAATACACCGCAGCAGATACCACGCTACCTTACCTTAGCCACCGAATTGAAAGACTCAGCGTACCCCGGCCCCCACTAGATTATGCCGGATCGACGACCTGGTAAAAACTGCGGGGAGCCATTGGATGCAAGAGCATCCATGGCTAGCCTATTTCATAAGTGCTCCGTTGGGGTTTATATGAATAAAGCATTTTGAATTTGAATAAAGCCTCTTGGCTAGGGCATGAAATTATCGATGCTAATCATCGAAAATCTGATACTTTTCTTTTACTTTCAGACATACCCTACCGGGGTTCTTCATTAATATTGTAATATTATACCTATGCAATATGCATGTGGTAACGCCGTGTTCCTGCTGTCACTCCGCCCCTAATGATCACGATAGATATAATAATAGATAACGATAACTTTAAAGGATGTTATGAATGTTATGTTACTTGTTATGATTTATAACTTCTTTCAATAAAACTGTTATAATCCGAAAGGTCACTGAGACGCCGATAAATTATCTCTTATCGGTTCGCATGCCCTAGTAGCGGCTGATGATGATGATAAGGACGAAATCAAAAGTTATAAGCTATGTACCTGTTGTATATTGACCCCGATGTTGTGCGAGGGAGCGGTGCTCTTGCTGACCACAAACGGTATATTGGCGCAGTTGCCACTGAAGCTTTCGCTCCGGAAATCCACTCTTTTCATCTCAGAAGCCACGGTCGGCATCTCGTAACCGTGGCTCCGGTACTTTACTAGGTACGGGGAACGGTCCTGCGCAATAAGAAAAGTGCTAGAAACCTTAGTGCCATTTAGCCGAAGACTGAGCTAAGGTTCGTGTTTTCATACCTGTCTAATAATATAAACAAATATTTGGCGGATCAGCGGCGCAAGTACGGATCTTTTCGGTCGATAAAATTCGATAAAATTGACAGTTCAAATCGATAAAGTAGGATTTATCGAACCTCGAAACAATCGACAAAAGTTATCGAAAAGCTAGGTCGAATCCAAAGAGAATATAGAGCTACTACAATACTTTACGATCAGACTTCGGTACTCGCAACATTCGATAAATTTGTCGAGTTTTTCGGTTCGACAAATTTATCGAACCGACTTCAGTACTCGCGCCGCAGTAACGAATGACATAGATAGAGATTCGAATTCGAATCATGTCATTGGTTTGCAATCAGATCCCTATTGATGTCACTGGTTGGTATCTACAGAGATTGTTGTTTAAATTATTAGAAAAGTATGAAAAATCGGACGTTACAGGCTAGACACTAACCACAAACACATAAACATTCTTTATTACATTTAATATTAATTTTAAAATATTTTGCTTAAAATAGATGCAGGAAGTATATACAGGTACACACAAAACTATAATATAGGCTGGATTTTTGAGACGGGTCAACTAAGGTCAGGTACCTTAACCGTTATAATTAGAAGAAAACGTTCCTAGGAGACCATCCATAACTTTTTGAGATATTCTGAACTGCATTCAAAGATTTTGGAAAAAATGTACAGTTACCAAGTAAATTGATATTTTACACAAAAGCTTTTTTTATGCCAATTGATCCTGTTTCTTATAAGGATCTAAAGTATCTACTGGACCGACTGAGGTTTGAGTACTAGAAATGTCAGAAATCGCGAAAATCTTTTTCCATACATTTCGTTAAAAGAATCGAACTTCTACATTGGCCAAACTTTTTGTTCTGGGTATAGATCCGCTAAAATCCACAGTAAGAATAAAAATTTAACTTTCACAAACTTCGATTCGAATATCTTCAAATCATTTTTATGTGTGTGCTGAGAAAATTCTAGATTGTTAGTTGCAATTTCTGAACTTCTTGTTAAAAAATGTCTTCAAATCGCGAACGTATTTTGTAAATAATAGAAACACGGAAGCTGCATTGGTGTGGTGAAGACGGAAAGAAATCGGATGACGGAACTTTGATCTTGTGCGTAAGCAGTAGGTATCCGAATTTGGTCTCAGTTTATGTCCACGGAGTCGGATCGGATGCAGTGGTCAACCGCTCTTACTGTCCCGTCGCAAAAATCCAACCTGTATATCCAGCTATTTCAGCGCAGGCAACCTCACATTTACCCGATCCACAGCGAAAGCCACTACGTCCTCATTAAAATTATGGAACCTTGACATTGGTATTTGAAAAAAGTAAAAGTTTTCGAGAGCTATTTGTTGTAGGAAACATAAGTTACAATTGTAATAGGAATCCTATTACAGCTGCTACTATTTCTGTAGTTTAAGATTTAAAATGGCGTCAAAAAGAAACTAGACCCTAATTTTTATTGAAATATGTAGGTATGGGAACGTTAGTTCACAATTTGGCCGCGACGGCACTTTTTCTGAACAGACTGCCTACTGATAAAGGGTATAGTGAGGCGGCACGTTTGCTGTAAGCAATAGGTAGTCGGAAACGTACGTTTTTGGACGACGAATACATTTTGTCTCGTGAAAACATCTCTGTTCCATAATCCACTTGATCTGTAATGAAAAGACGATAACACTTGAGAACCACAACATTTCAGAAACTTCAACCGTAGTCTAACTCCATTTTGTTTTGACATTTCTAATAATTTTAAACGTTTATCTTTCGTCTAGCTAAATATAGCGTCTAAAAATGTTTTTTTGTGGTAACACAGTAATGGTTTACCCAATGGTCAACCCAAATTTTAGGTAGACCAGTAGAAAACTAAAATGGGAAGGTACTGAGTAAGATAAAAGGTTTTTTTTATTTTTTACTAGCTTTTCTCGCGGTTTTACCCGCGATCAACAAACAAACACATTTCCGCATTTATTATAGTGCGGATATGGATTATTACTGTACGGATTTTAAAATAGAATTTTAAGGTAACACGCAAGGAAATTGTAACATGCTATAAAAGAAAAAACCTAACCCAGTCGCGTGAAGCCACGTGGTTCGACGCGTAGTTCGATCAAGGGTCATTTTCAAAATTTTTGTAGAGTTACAAAAATGAAAACCGTTACAAAATGAAAAAGTTACAAAAAAATAACAAAAATGAAATGTTAGGACTATTTCACATAACGGACGATAAAAATTAAAAACCGTAGGTAATATTTATGTTACATTTATTTTTATTAATAATCAGGCCCAAAAATCTACTTATTATATCTAAACTAATTATAGTAGGCTCTTTAAATTACTTTGTTGTTTAACACTAAAATACCATAACTTTTCTTTCATAACAATTATTCTTTAAACTTGTGCAGCGTCCAATTATCTCTAACTTAAGTAACAGAAATAGAAAATATCAACAACAAACAGTAGTATTCAGATATTACCTTTTTAATCCTATTACATTTTTTTTAAATTAATTTTTATGTGACAAAGATTCGTGACGAATTGTAACCAAAAAGAAAATATTCGACGTGTTGAAATATAACCTGAAACATTTTATAAGTGACGTCTAAGTTTCTTGGATTTAACCATTTTGTTTGTTTGTTTGTATTCGGTACAAATTATTACATTAATATACGAAAAGCAAGTGAAAGATGTACTTACCATTGTTATTACACACACAGTGACAAAAATGAAGCTTTTTCGTTGAAAAATTACGACGTGCACTCAAACATGCTTTCATCGCTGGTAATGGACGTTGCCAAAATGGCTTACACACACTGCTAGAGCTCTGATTGGATGGCGGTATATACAAAATTTTGCCAATTAAATAATAAAAAATACAACCAAATACATTGTGTTATAAAAGGGAATAACAAAAATGAACGAAATGATGGACATCAATTAATGTTATGTTATTAGTGTGTTTCTATATTCATTATTAAAGCTTTAAATTATATATAGATAAGTAAAGAGTTTTATAGATACTATCACCTTTTATTTACAAACAATGTTACTAGTTTTCTTAGAATTTCGAGTTTAGTAACGCGCATGCCCTTGGAGACATCAAATAAATGTATGGGTTCAAAACCGGCGTAAAGCAATAAAATTGAATATTATTTAAATCATAATAAAAAATTAGTTTGAAAATAATATTACCCATCTATAATAATTGTTGTTTATGCATGTTAATATACTTTTATCAAAGAATTATGTACCTACTAAAAAGGTACAGTTCAAAATGTACAAAAAAATTTGAAAACGACCCTCAATTGGACTAGCATGTGACCTTTGTTCGAGTTGGCGACAATAGACACGCGCACTTTGTAGTCATGGGGGTAAACCGCGTGGTTTGATTGTGAAATTGAATCAGCTGAAAAAACATGTTGCTTAGTCCGATCGATACGGTCGAACCACGTGGCCAGAGGGAACTCAAACATGGGTGGATAAAATTAATGAAATAAGAAGAAAAAGTCATTAATAACTATCTACTCCATACCTTTTTTGGTTCGTTTGTCTTCTTTCTTGGACTGCGGCCGCGGCGTCAAGGGCAAGTTGCTCGTCTTGTTATACAGCTCGACTATAGGCCGTTCCTCAACCGTCAGCGAACGTTGTGCTCCTATCATATGAAACACTCACTGGTAAAATTAACTAAATACCTCTGAGCAAACTGGAGTTAATGAAATGACTAAGTACACAGATTTATACACTTTGGCGGTAGCAACGTCTAAAAATAATCAATACCTAATGCTGTTTAAATGATATAATTTTTCATAATTGAGTTATTTTTTTTTTTATGTTATATGGTAACGAGACGAGCTGGTCGTTTGCCTGATGGTAAGAATAACGCCGGCCCATAACAATTGCAGTGACACCCAGAACATTGAAACACAAAGGCCTGCGCGGCACTGCAGTGCGCTCGTTACCCTGAGACATTAGGTATTAAGTCTCATAAGCCCAGTAATTTCACTGGATACTCTGCTCATCAAACCGGAACACAGTAATGCTTGCACACTACTGCTTGGCGGCAGACTTCACGAGCAAAGCGGTGGTAACAACCCAGACAGACACTCGCAGAAGAGTTAGTCCTCCCACTAACAAAATGATATAATTTTTCATAATTGAGTTGTAAAGATAGTAAGATTGGTGTCATAAACATCAAGTTATGAAATGTGTACATCTGCTGCTATACCAAAACAATAAAACAGGAAAGTTTCTCCAGTAGAAAGCCCTCTTCTGATACGATCGCTCAAAATACCCACATATGACAGCACAGATTTTTTGGCTTTTGGCTTAAAGTAGGTAATATATTATGTAGGTAGCTTAATTAATAACTTCGAATTGGTTGACTGACCTAGTTTGTTAATATTATAGCTTGATACGCGGGCCAGCTGACCGCTGTAATTATCATGAGCATGAAAATCCGTATTTTTTTACGGTCAAAATGTAAGCAAGACTGAGAACACATACCTTTAATTTCTTGGTGTTGGCGACGGTGAAGCCGGGGTACTGTATTTTTTCTTTTTTGGGGTTGATTAGAAAATGTTGCATCTATCCACTTTGGAACTGTAAACGAACAAACGCAAAAACACATTGGTTAATAAAAAAATAAAATGAGACTACCTACCTGTCATGAGAAAGGAGGTGATTTGGCAACATTTGAAAAAAAACCGTTTATTATTTGATTAATTGTAGATCTATTGGATAAAAACTTTAAAGCAATACACATTTAAAAAATTTCCTTGGAAGAAATATGTTTTTTTTTTCATCTATAAGTTATGCACGTGTCTAGTAATCAGGAAATGATAGGTTTAAATTTTACTATCATGCATGTGATCTGTAGAGAAGTACTGTAAAAAAGGAAATATGACCTTATGGCGGAAGGTCATGCGAGCGGCCTCAACGGAACATCGAATGGCGGCACATGCTAGTTGGAACCGGTTCGTTGCGATCTATCCTACGTATCTATAACCTTTATTATAGTAAAAAAAAGAAAATTGATCTTTTTACAAGCACTATTTTACCAATTATTACATATTTTAAACTTTTACGGTTAGGCACTACCGGGATACTTACCTTATTAGAATCGCCTGATATTATTAGCCACTATTTCAAGTCTATTGCAAGCGCCACGTTCACTGCAACACTGGCGAGACTGCGGGCGGATTGTAGACGAAATTACGAGCAGAAAATCTGTCTACCCGCTTTCTTTGTCTTTTACGCGAACTACTGGAACTTAATAGAATGTCACGACAAAATACCCTCATGACATCACTGCGTTGAGAGTCATTAAGTGGCTGTTATTTTTTACACTAATCACCGGATTCCACATATAGAACAATTTAAAGCTTCTCGATTGAAATTTTTGTATTTTGATATTTCTATTGCTTCCTTGTCCAGTCTCGGTATTTTATCATTCCGTTGACAGAATAATTCACTAATACACACAGTTGACAGTTAATTCACATATTATATTACTTTATAAGCAGGACTACTGCAATTTCCTAGGTTAGGTATGTTACTCCTTCCTAAACTGTATCTTCATGTTTAAATTATTGTACCATCTGCTGTTTTTTTGAGAAATAAATGAATATTATCTATACAAATAAATAAAATTGAAGTGTTTGTTTGTAATATCAAAATAACAACTTTTTACTAAATGCATATGAAAGTATATACGATAACTACAAAACATAACGACGATTTAAAAAAAAAATTCTGTCTGTGTTGGTTCCGGGCAAAGACTATAAATCCTGTTGACTAATGATACAACTTCCCCTCATGCGAAAACGAACTATTTAAATGCACTTCTCGCCACTGCGAGTACGAGTGCAGACTTATAACTTATCGATATTCAATGTATACTTTACAATTAATATATATACTATTATTAATTATTTTGGAAAAACAATAACCTTTCGTTTGGATTTGTTAACCGACTTCGAAAAAAGAGGAGGAGGTTAAATGTTCGACTATATGTATTTTTTTAAGTATTTTAACTGATTTCTCCGTCAATTGTGGACCGATTTTGAAAATTATTTTTGTTGTTTGAAAGTGTATTATCTCAAGGTGGTCCCATATACATTTTATGGAAGAACATCTAAAGATGAAAAAATGGTACTTGAATTTTCATATATCGCGATATTTTCATCGAAGTAGGTTCCCGGTTTTTTAAAGTATTTCTGCTTTTTGTTGTTAGATTTCCAGACATCCCAGAAATAAAGGAAAGCGAGTGGATAGAAGCGACTCAAAAAGAGAATTGGTTCCATACATCGCAAGTCATGGAATCCATTCAGTAGCTTCGACGTGATGCGTGGCCAAAATACAGACAGACAGACAAAAATAAAAATACAGCTTTGGCTTCAGTATAGATAGGAGTGCCATCAAAAAAAAATGTGACCTGGAGTTTTATTATAAGTAGTATTATAGATTAATTTATAAAGTAAGTATGTATTGTCTAGGTTTTCCATATAATAATTTATTATTAATCGTATATGTCAGGGAATCAAGAATGCGATGCTAACTACCTATTCAATTTTATCGATATTATTCTGTTCAGTAGTAGTCGTACCACATCACTAAATTACGTCATCCAAATGATCGGCCAATTGCAAGCATAGAATATTACCTCGCCCCCTGCCCGCGCCGGTGCGATATGTTTGTATGAGGAATAGTGTTCATGAGCTATCAACAGGCTAAATAATCTATGGTTCCGGGTAACCTTCGAAACGGCTGGACCGATTTTGACGGGACTTTCACTGGCAGTTAGCTGATGTTACAAAGAGTAACTTAGGTTACTGTTATTTTAGTAAAATAATTACGATTCCGCGCAATAAAATAAAACCCATGAAATCCAATATATCCTCGCGGGTGAAACCGCGGGCAGCAGCTATTTATTATTATAAGAAGTGTTTAAAACTATTTTCCAAAAGTTGTCAACTCGCCTATTACGAGTAGTCCTAAAAAGTGTACCTCTTCATCTAGCGGTTAACCATTTTCTATGGCAAAACGAATAGGTGCAAAGGATAACTGGAACAAAAAAATACGGTAATAATTAATATTATCCATTGTGTTCGTTTTTCTAAGACATGACCAACGTTGATATTTCGAAAAACGTAACAGATCAAATTATAAATTACAGAGATACATTTTTTTAGAACAAATACGGACGAAATCTTCCTTTTCATACATTTTTCTATAGGACATGGACTTGGACAACCGTCAAAATGAACGTACTCATAACTATGTTTAGGTAGGTTTAACCATGGTTTTCGCGCGGTACGTTATTGATGATCCATCAATTATGCATTGCGTGTATGGCCGGCCATACACGCTTATGCATCTTTGCGTTTTACTGTCAAAAGAACCAAGATTTAGCAACAAGCGCCGATTATGAGATAACACACGATTTGAATTTATGTAAAGCCATCAAAAATTCATGAAATCACAGACCTCATATTAATAGACTTTTATATTATACTATCTGTGCCACCCGGCTTCGCCCACGTAGCCTAAGTTACTCCTTGTAACATCAGCTATCTATCAGTGAAAGTCCAGTCAAAATCGGTCCAGCCGTTTCGGAGATTACCCGAAACAAACAGACAGACAAAAATTTAAAAAATGGTTGTT
Source organism: Crocallis elinguaria (assembly GCA_907269065.1). NCBI lineage: Eukaryota > Metazoa > Arthropoda > Insecta > Lepidoptera > Geometridae > Crocallis > Crocallis elinguaria. Next base: position 12,609,180 of record OU026077.1, read on the forward strand.
TTGTCTTTCATATGCATTTAGTAAAAAACTGTTATTTTGATATTACAAACAGACACTTCAATTGTATTTATTTGTATAAGATTGCCATAACTTCCAACTAACTTGTAACTGCATATTTGTATACTTGTACTCCTTATAAGTTGTAACTTTTTATAAAAGCTAAGATAAAACTAGACCTTTACCTACTCAAGACTAAGTAAAAACTTTCGAAAGTAATTATTGCCAAATACTTGTTATAGATCCTTACTCAGTTTGTAATAAATAAGAAAAACCTTTTAAGTACCTTCTTTCAGATTCTTCTCTCTTAAATAATTTCTTCTCCGAGCTGCCATCATATTTTCTTGATCCTCCATCGGTATGGTTGTTTGAGTTGTTCCAATACTGGAATATACAACGGTATGGATCACAAAGTATCAAAACAATAATAATTACTGTAACAATTCAAACAATATCTATAGAGTAAAGCTGTTTTACTATAAGTAGTTAAGTACATTATGTTTTTATTATTTTTTTATCCCATTTTAAACTATTTCTCAGAATAAAGTGTATTCGACATGACAATAGTTATTATTATATTTTATTCCATTTTCTAGCCATATTTTTAGGTCCATATTAAACGTAGGTATATATATTGTAATTTTAAATAAATACATATGTTTTAGGCCCCAATCATTACTAATCAATTCAAGGTCAAGAAACCCGTATACGTACAAGTCCTCTGTGCTGTGGTCGAACGGTTCATTGTCGGAGTAGCTGCATTGGTTATCTTCTTGACTGCACGTAACCTCCGACTGGACGACCGGGTTCTCCGAGAGTTGTCCTATCAAGCCATCATAAATAAATACAGTAAATAATGAACAATCGTTATAGCACAGAATTACAAATTGTAAAAGTGGGTGTATAGTCCTTGGACCTCTGACGAAATAAAGAGGATCTGGAAGCATAAAGACTATAATAAATGTATGTATCCTACGTAGAGTAAGTATAGGTACGTATACATTACTTGCTTGCTTTACCCCAGCTTGTATGTAAACACATGCTGTTAAATTAAAAAATGTTAAATAAACATATGTATTCAAAATGAATAACTAATTTATATTAGAGTAGTTTTTTCCAGACCTAGTGACCAGGAATAGGCGAACCGTCAATTTAAAAAGCAGTAGGAAGACATTTCAACCGCACTGGAAATGTCGGTACTGTCAAGTGATTCTTTAACTGTACCTATATAGATAAATAAAATACATATCATCTTGTTCATCATTAGCTACCAATACGCTTTGCAATGAGGACTAATGCAGACTGTAGACGTATGTATGCGTTTTGCTGTCCAAATAACCTTTGCTAAATGCTTTTGGATCAAGTGAGGATTACGAGATAATACACGCGCAAGCGTGGCTTGATGCAAAACCATTAAAAAACCACGAAATAGACAAGAACGGCAATACGGCCAGATAGTGCTGTTTCGAAGCCCTGCTTGGGCTCGAAGCGACGACTGCTCGGCTTTACGCTACCTACGTCACTTGCCCATCACCGCTTATTTACCGCGACATCTGCACTGAGCACGAGTGGTTGTGAAATAATTGTTTTGAATAGAGGTCGTAGAAGCATAGGTAGAAGCGGGTGCCGTGCTCGAACTAGATTATCATCAAACCCCAGCCACAACCACAATAGACGATACGATATGCCTCAAGCGGGGATCGTGGTTTTGCCATGGTTTTCTCGTGGTCCGCTTATCCATCAATCATGAATTAGATAGATAGATAAACTCTTTATTGAAACACCACAGTACAAGGAATTTTTAAAACTAAAATCTTAAGAAAGTAAGTGTCACAATGGGCGGTCTTATCGCTCATAGCGATCTCTTCCAGATAATCCAAATTAGGTGTGAGGGCTGCCATATTAGGTACGTTTAGTACAGGCAGGTTCACAATGATGGGTTGCGTCGGGGCGCTTTGTGTCGTGTCCATAGTAAAGTCGAAGGCACAGATATGTTTACGCGCTAATATGAAAGAGACACATTATCATAAAATGTTGCGGTACTATTTTCAGTGAATGTCGTTATTCAAAAAAATAACATGTTTTCAATGGAACTGTAAAGATTTCTTTGTAACAAAAGATGTAAATACATAAATGTAAATTAAAAGATTAACTTTGGAGTGACGTTTTTAATGTATACAAATTTATAGCACATGGACAGGAAATATTATCATTTAACGTGTGATACAATCAAATTTTTGTCATGACAATTATTCTATGAAAGAAAAGTCGTATAACATGACTATGGAGCATTGAGTGAAAATAAGAAACTGTCATGTGTTTTATCAACAAGTATTTATCACATTGTATGTAAACTTATTTAAATGTAAAGATATTTTTTTAACGCTCAAATGTAAACATATCTGTGACCTCGACTGTACCTACTAAATGTATGAATTCGATATATTTCTGTCACGGCACACCATGCAGGCACAGTAATCTGAATCCAGATTTCGATTCGTCTTAGCTTGAGTACAAGATAAGTTTATCACTTTTTTGTTTTTACCATAAATAATTATTATTCTAAGACCATATTAATTTCTAAAAAAAACTTACCGTCTCCATCAGGATGATTGCGTCGAGGCCTCAGCCTGGAATACGGTTTCTGCTCAGGTTGGCCTTCAATATTCTGCGAGATCGAAATTACATTAAAATATAAGTTAATTAATGATTACCATAATAAGTACATTTTGAATATAGTTTTCAAAATACTAGAATATGATAAAGTACTAAATTTTATCTCGAAATCAAACTTATATAAAATGGCGTGCATAAAATTTGGCCATTTAAAAATAGCTGTATTTTCTGTGACTTAAAAAATATTTTGTAATTTTTTTTTTTAGTTTTAAATAAAATAAAATGCGTTTCATGTTAAGTTGTCTTTACACGAAATAGGTATTCCGAAAAATGACGAAAATCGAAATCTGTAAATTGTAATTTTTAATAAGTTGTAAGTAGGAGGTATTCCCTCCTTATCATTTTGCTCTTTGAATGTACCTATCAGCTTTATCCTCGTTAATCAACAAGTTACGACCGCGGTCGCAGTCGTAACATTCTTAGATAACGCTTTTCAAACTTAATCAAAGCTTTTTCTTACTTTCTACGCTAGTTAAAAACTGCAATTATGAACTTAACTTTGTAAAAAAAAAACTAATTATAAACAATCCGTAGGATCATCTTATAAGGATGGCCTTTATGCACGCCAGTATAGTTACAATAAAACATATGCTATAAACATTTTCCCGAACTTTGGCGTTCCATTCCTAACAAAAACTGATTGTTCGCTCGGTGGTAAGCATAACGCCGGCTCATAACATTTGCAGTGTAACTCAGAACTTTAAAACACAAAGTCCTGCGCGGCACTGCAGTGCGCCCGCTACCCTGAGACATTAGGTATTAAGTCTCATAAGCCCAGTAATTTCACTGTGTAATTCTATTAGTTTGTTCTCCGTTTCGATGAACATACAGCTTACTGCTAGTGACCTGATTGTGATTTTGCCCGTAGCCCCACACCTGGCCGAGCATGCGGTGCTGCTCCACGGTGGCGGGGTCCAAGTACCCACGCGTGGGGTTAGGTGGCACCTCGAGCCGCCGCAGCCGCGCCGCTTGTTGGCACATTTCTACAACCATCAACGATGACACTGTTATTTTCAATTACTTCCTATGTTCAAAAATAAGATATAGTATCTATTTGTAGTACAGACTGTCGCACTGCTCGTTTTGTCGACTTTCCGGGATTTTCCCGAAAGAAGGTGTTCATGAAATTAAACGAAATCGCTAAAGCCGGTTTTGAAAAAGAAAATATAAATGGACCACTTTCGACCGCAACTCGTGGCTTGTCTACTAGCCAGCACCTGTTGCACATGTGCGGCGAGTACCTACTCACAAAGATATGTAAAGCGTTCTGCCGTATTACACGAGAGTTTTGAAACGAATAGATACTTATTCCAAAACGCACGCGTATGGATTTGAACTCTGATGCGCCAGATTGAATGTCGCGCAAGTTACCGCTCGACCAAACTTGCTCCTAATCAGTCAAATTAATATAATTTAATTTATCGACTAGATCATTAGATAAATAATTCAAAAATTAAACTCACTCTTTTTAGGTTGAGTACGAACTGATATAAACGGTACATTTTCTGTTACTGTTGGCTGTTCGTTCACACGAGTCATGCTGAAAATTAAATTGTATAATTCACATGAAATAAATAGGTATCCTTTAACATTAATAATATATTTAACTGCCACACAAGGAGATGAAAACCGAATAATGATGTTGTAGAATAATTGTTTTGATTTGCCGCGATTTGTATTCTTCATATATGTAATGTAAGAGATCTGTGTGTAATGGATGGTCGTTGTCCATTACAGATAGCCGGAAGGAGAATAAAATAAAACCACTAATTCCATATATACCCACAGAGTTTTCTAACTTATACATTTTTAAAAGAGAACTTATATTTGAAATCCACCGCCAAGTAACAGAAAACAAACTATTCCAATCATAACAGAAGTTTAACTGCATCAGCCCAGTACGCTCCAACTGCTGGGCAACAGGCCTTCACTTAAAAAGCATGAACGTAGGCCATAATCCACCACGTCCCCAGTGCGGGGACGCTTGATGTATGTCAAAATGTCCTCAAATATTGTGGTCCTTAAATTCACGAGCGTTCCAAACCCATCGCTCCGCGCGTTGTGGATTGAGTAGGACGATGGTCCAATTTCAAGCCCACGGACGGGCACTCAATTCCGGTCGTGCCATTTTTCGGTCATTCTGCGTCTCGAGTCCCTCAGTACAACTGAGCGTGAAATAGATCGTCGTATCGGCCACTAACGATGACTTGAACATTGGATTTGGAACATTGGATTTCTAATATTTCTATCACAATCCATCTGAGATTCCTCACACACGGGCTGTTTTGAGAGCGTTGGAATGTTGTGGATTACAGTGCTCGTGTATGTGGGTTCCTAAACATGAAGGTTTGCTTACGATGTTTTCCTTCACATTTTAGAGCGAATGTCGAAATTAAACTTACCTTCTTTTATTAAATTTCTTTTTTCTTTTTAACACCTTAACTAAATCGATTTTCTCTTGCAAATCTTTACATCGTGACTCCGCTAAAATGAAATGGTCATCCCCTTCAGGTATTAATGCTGCAAAACAACAAATGATTTATCATTCATATACCTACTAACCTAACTGTAGATGCACTAGGTGAAGATGGGAATCAATATTCAATAATGTATCCGCTTGTAGTTTCATAGTGTAGCTCTTTTAAGCATAAATACTTTAACATGGCGCAGTCGGTAGGATCGACTAGAAAATATATTCTCCAAGTTCGAAAGCGAGTGAATATTTGATTCATTTTAATTTTCCAAGTGAGATGAATAACCACATATGCCGCCAGCTGGACCACCTCGACAGAGTGAGAGAGAACAGGGCTACGAAATGAGCTTACCTGAGTGCAAGGAATACTATATCAACAATTTCAATTATACTTACCTCGATGTTTTTTTTAAATATCTGAAGCGTAGCATAGCCATTAGGTACCTTTGTACTTTGGATACATTTGACCCACCCATCTCGTTACCAAATAATAATAAAAATATAGATAAGTAAAATAAACATCACCATACGGTCAATAATAAATTCAAGTCGTTATTATATATATACCAAACTCCGTCGCGAAAAAGTGAACAATTCTTTACAGGACTACAGAAAAATTAATAGTAAGTAGGTAGTCAGTCAAACTCACTTCTTATGTCCAATTTTCGTTCAGAACGCGTTCCCTCTAAACCGGCTCCAGCAAGGCTGCTGGAGCTCTTATGACGCTTATCTAAAAATATAAACACGCAAATACAACTATAAAATAAATGGTTACCATTTTTTTTAGTTTAGGGTTTTTAAACATATTTCTAAACCACAACAGGAGCTCCGAAACTAGGCTCGCGTGCTATAGGGAGGCGGCAATATTTCAGTACATCAGCGGCGCAAGTACGGATCTATTCGGGTCGATAAAAATGACAGTTAAAATCGATAAAGTGGGTTTTATCGATTTTAACTGTCAATTTTATCGACCGTAAAGATCCGTACTTGCGCCGCAGGTTGAGCTAAAATTAGCCTTGAAAAGATTACGTTCAAGCTAACTATAGCACTCGCTAAAACTAGCCTCTGAAGTTTGTTTTGGGAACTTTATTTTAGAACAAGTATAAGTGAGTAAGGGAAGCGGCTGAAAGAGTTTTGACTGCTTTGATCGCGGTCTCAGGCTAGTCTTTTTTTATACTAATTGATAACGAGACGGGTCGGTCGTTTACCTGATGTTAAGCATAACGCCGGCCCATAACAATTGCAATACCTACCTCTCAGAATTTTGAAACAAGAACAATGGCCTGCGCGGCTCTGCATTGCCTGAGACATTATAGGTATTAAGTATCATAAGCCCAATAATTTCACTGGCTACTTTGCTCATTAAACCGGAACACAGTAATGCTTGCATATTACTGCTTGGCGGCAGATTTCACGAGCAAAGCGGTGGTAGGTACCAACCCAGCCGGACACTCGCAGAAGAGTCATAGTCATAATATATTGCGCCTGGATTCCACAACACGTCACGAGTGGCGCTGCTAACTTCACCCGAGGCCTCCCATTTTAGCCTCCACTTCAGTCACTTCACTCCTCTTCCAGCCAAATAACACAAGGTATAATCTATACAATTTTAGATATCTAAATGATAGATTTGAAGACAATACCAGATTTCCTTGAAATGTAATAAATAATAGACTAGTCTAGTCAGATAAATTAACCTTTAGATAACTTCAAACCGTCGCCCATTATTTAACTTGAAATTTTCATAGCACAGCACTTGAAAGTTTGGTGCTAATTTTAAAATAAACAGATCGACTGTGTTTAATAAATTAAAAAAGTGTGTTATTATAGTAAAAGCACTAAAAAATCATTACGTCAAAATTGTCAAAATGATAACTTTTTGAAAAAGGAAGTACCAACATTTTACGTCTGATCTATAAGCTATGGTGGCGTTTCAATTGTACTGGCTGTTTTGTATTACAATAACCATAACGCACTCAAAGAACAGTCAAAAAGTTTGTCATAGTTTACAGTTTCCGCACGTTTTTTTTTTATGTTATTTGGTAACGTGACTAGCTCGTCGTTTGCCTGATGGTAAGCATAACGCTGGCCCATAACAATTGCAGTGCCACCCAGAACTTAGAAACACAAAGGCCTGCGCGGCACTGCAGTGCGCTCGTTACCCTGAGACATTAGGTATTAAGTCTCATAAGCCCAGTAATTTCACTGGATACTCTGCTCATCAAACAGGAACACAGTAATGCTTGCACACTACTGCTTGGCGGCAGACTTCACGAGCAAAGCGGTGGTAAAACGTGTCGGCAGATACGACATTATTTTTCTACCAAGCAAAGAGAATAATTATAATCCCGGTCTACCAAGCTCCAGACGGTACGATATGTGCCGTTCGGTGACGCTGTAAAGGTCGCAAAAACAAAAGTACGGTCCTACAAAAAATAATATCAGCAACTCTAACATATCTACTGTTCAAATGTATTAGAGAACCTGTTTGACACATCACAGCTACAGATCTCTTATACCACTTACGAACATAATTTTTATAAATAATACAAAACCAATTTGATCTTATTGCTTTTATTACTTCAATATACACCTATATCTACGTACTTACTGACACAAAGAAAAATATAGTAAATCCAATAATAATTTTAATAATAATTAGTAATTATTTAATTAATGACAGTCGTTTGAAAAATAGTTCTTGGGATTGAAATGGGGAACTTGCATGAATTTTTTAATGAAAAATCACGTTAATATTATTGTTATTGAGCCGCAACAAGTTTATTGTGGAAAAATATATTTTTCCAGAAGAGGTTTTATTAAATACGTAATTATGGTACTATGGTATGGTATGAATCGAAAACGAAGACGATCGTCGTTAGCCGGTAAGACAGCAGCTCTGTGACATCATTATACTGCATTGTCATCCGATTTACATATGTATGTAAAACTTCGGCTCAATCGAACACCGGGAAGTGAGTCAAATTTAGCTTGCAAGATTTGACCTAAACAAACAAACACACTCATGCAAGTTAAATAAAAGCTTGTAAAAAGCGTACTCGTTATTTATTTAATAATTACTCATTCTCAGTCCCCCAAATTTTTTTTTGCAAATATATTCAATGTACAGACACGCGAAATGTATAAGTATTCTTTAGTTTCAATTCACATTCCACGTAACTTGGAATTGCGGTATTTTGGAAAAGATAAATAAATATTAAATAAATTCCTAACGAGTACAATTTTTGCAATACCTAACATTAAAAATTCATGGAAATTCCCCATTTTATTTTAAAGATCTTGTTGTGAATTATTATATTACTACTGCAATATAAGACACAACAATTATTAATAAACCAAATTACATAATGATAATAATAATGAATATTTCAGAAAACTTGTTAATCGTATAAAAATCTGACTTTATATTACATACATTTTAAATATAATATGAGGTGTTATTCGAACGCACTTTGTTGGTTTAGATATATTGTAGCGTAGCTGTTTGACATTAGATTTCTGTTATAAAAGTATCACTACTTGTATAACTTCACATAACTATTTGATTATAGAACTTGTCTAGAGCGTATATATCGCTAATGTAAATACAATAGGAACACCGAGACAAAGTCTATACATAATTGTTTCCATTATAGTGATACTCTTTCTCCAAAAATCCGGTCAAAGGCCTTAAAATCATTGCTCAAAACTACCAATGCTTCTTTGTTTGTTATATTTTTCTTCCGTTTAGAAAGATCGCGAATCAAAAAAGCGCTTTACATAATTTAAAATTAATTTTATGAAGAAATAATTTGCTATTAAAATTTCTGAACAGCCATAGTGGATAGATACAGAGTAAATGGTTCCCAAATTACATACACGTCAGTACTGTTCATGTACGACATCTTCCGAGTGCGATGCACTCACGCACAGTGCGGTGTGAAAAACTACTGAAAATTCATAGTATCTCTAAAGATGTACCAAAGATATTTTAAGAAAATATACTCTGTAAACACGCCACATTCACTACCAATTTTATCTGAAATCATGAGATCGACATTCAATCAAATGACTGCATAAAATATTATGCTAATTAATACATTTTTCACAAACAAGATTGGTTAAATATATAAATTACATACGACAGTAACAAGATATGAACCTTTAAACCTAAAAGTAGTGTCTGTAAAGACGTAGTGTGCCGACCCCATGTAAAATGGGAAAAGGGCAGGAGTAACAAGATATGATCCTAGGAAGACTGCAAGTGTGCAGATATCTACATAACACATTTATTTGGGCTGGGAAGCTCATAGCATGGCGTGCAGGGCCCGCTATCGCTGGGCACGTGTTGTTGACATTGACGTTCAAAAGATTAACATCAGAGCGCCCGGCTGATGCATAGCGTGATTAAAATGGTACGCATATGGCAAAATAAACTCATCATTTCACAATGAATCATTATTTAAATTTAACAGGACATAGCCTGTATTGGTAGCATAACCAAGTAGTAGACTAGAAAATTTTTTTCAGATTAGTGACTTTTTATCTATAGTATCAAGTCGATTATAAATGAATAAGACAATTTTGACTGTTAAAAATTTTATATCAAGAATAAGAGTCGACTACCACAAACAACCCTTTATTGGCTACTCTAAATGTTCTTCCTTGGATCATAATGTAACCTTTCCTAAGATACATAACTGAGAGACAAACACACCAATACATAAATAATACACAGATATGGACGGCCGTCGTAAGCGACAGGCGTTACAATTACAATACAATGATTTATTACAATTCAACATTACCAAATAATACTTATTAAAATGCATAGTTTGCACTGTGCATGTTGTTGTGCATGTTGTAGCTACATTGATACCAGCGCGATCCGCCTCTGCTGGGCAATGATACTAACTGCCACTTTCTGAACATATAAAATTTAAATCTAGTGGTGTTTAAATACATTGTATAAGTAATTATGTGAAGCATTATTAACACATCCTTATATAGGTAGTTACTTTCGAATTTCTCATTTATTTTACCATAATAATAATGGCATTCAAAAAGTCAAAATGCTTTTAGGAATACTTCTACACTTAAAGGTACGCTTTAAAATTGAATATGAGTGACAGTAAACTTAATGCAAAAATAATATAGTAAATGGTAAATATGACTTAATAATCATTATAAATAATAATTTCAAGAAAATACCTGACAAATATACGAAGTAACTAACTGTCTTTAGCTCTCTATATAATAATATTAATAATATAATTAAATGTAATGATAGAAGAGAACTGAATAATGAATGGAATACATTTTTAATATAAAAGAACCGTATATACGTTTTAATATTCATCATAATTTATATGGCGTAATAGGTGACGGTCATAAAATAAAATACGGTGAATATTACGGTGTTATTGTATGCATACGTTTAGCATAATGTTGAATATTATATATCGACTAATAACTTTCCCAAGGTCGTATCTAGTTTTTTTGCTAATACCTGATTTTTAGCTTATATATATTAATTCTGGTCTGGACATTGTATCAAACTTGTATGTCGATATTTAAATGCAAACATGTACAAACAATGAACATTGTATCAAACTCGCATGTCGATATTGAAATGCAACATGTACAATCAACCACAAAATTTCATGTCATCAATCTTATATTTTTCAAAAGGTACATAACTGTTTTCTGAAAATTCATACAAGTCGAGATACGATTTTCCGAAAGTTATCAGTTGATATACGATGGCGCGAGGGCGGCGCGTGTAGCGCCTAGCCGAACTAGGGTGCTCCTTCTATTACAGGAGGATGCATTTCTTTTTCCTGGCGGGTTCTGGAGGCTCCAATGCAGCAAGTATAGCCTCATCAAACACATTCTTCAGACCTTTCTGTAATTACATAAACAACTGAAATTACAATCTAGTGGGAAACATGACAACTATTACGACTTTGGATTAGTTCGAAAAAGAAATTGGTTTACTACGTGCTGTACCCTATTTTCCTTTCTTGAGTTTTAAGCTAAATCTCAGCCATAATTTGAAGTTGATTGTTACAAAGTGGCAATAGTAACAATTGTAAGCCAGCCATGAAGAAGTAATAATTAGAGATATAAAATGGTGTGGTGTCTAGCTAGCCTGAGCAAGCATAGTTTGTTCAGTCTGCTGGCAATATATTTTAAGAATTACTTTTTCACATGGCAAAGAATGGTACCCAGTAACAATACTGTTGGTTTAACCATCTGCAATGGAATAATCCAATAATGACGTCCACACCCTGGCGCAGACTAAACAAAGGTTCATCTTCCAAAGTTAACAGCGGGCAAGGCTTAAAATGTGCACAAAACAAGCAACCATAAAATTTCCAAGTATCAGTTGGTATTGCATAGTAGCATCACTATTGCCTGTTATAAACTGTGAATAACACTATGTTTAGCCTTCTGCACCCACCCAGATTTAATAGAAGATGAGCCAAATCCTCCTCTATCCCATTTAATAAAGAAGAAGTGCAACATGTTCTCCTGACTGTATAGCCAACCCATCTCGAAATAAATTGTTATGGAATTATTACTCAAGATCTTTAGAAATACAATTTACTGACCAAGCCCAGCACTAGCTAATTAAAACAATGCCAGACTGTCCAAACTCTTATACTTTTTATTCAATAAACAAAATTACCTGTGTGAGAGCAGAGCATTCAACATATTTGACTGCTTTCAGTTCCTTTGCAAGTTTCTCTCCCTGTTCAAGTGACACAGGCTTCTGTTTAATCTTGGCTAGCTTCTCCATTGTTGCCGGATCATCTCTCAAGTCTATTTGCGTTCCCACCAGAAGGAATGGTGTCTTTTGTTGATGATGAGTGATTTCTGGCACCCACTGTAAATTTAAAGAAATTCATATAATTAGTACTTCTATATATAATTTATGATGTCCTTACAAGTAGACGAAATCTCACCATTATAACTAGCACAATATATCCCACAACTGGGCAAAGAGTTCTCTACTTTAATCATATTACTATTTTTACTATCATTGTTGTTAAAAATGACCAATCCTCACCTTTTCTTTCACATTCTCAAAAGAACTCGGGCTCACTACACTGAAGCAAACAAGGAAAACATCTGTCTGTGGATAGCTGAGTGGCCGTAACCTGTCATAATCTTCCTGACCTGCAAACAACACACTTATTTAGTAACTATTACATTTAAAAAAAAAAAACCAAACATGTGAGTGGAATATTACCAGCAGTGTCAAAGAGACCCAAAGTATAGGGCTCTCCGCCAATCATGACAGTGACAGCATAGTTGTCGAAGACAGTGGGCACATACTCTGAAGGAAATTTGTTTGTTGTGTAGCTGATCAGCAAGCATGTTTTACCCACAGCTCCATCACCTACCACCACACACTTGATAGTCTGCATTTTGTATATTGACTTTAGTTTCTTGTGTTGATTCACTCCTTATATATGTTGGGTTGGCGTGACCATAGCAATTACAAAGGTGAAGTCACTGGAATAAATAAAAAATTAAATTATAGTTAGAATTTTTACTGTTTGGACACTGAAATATTATACATATATTCAATTTTGAATATTGAAATGACAGAAAAAGAAATTGCACTGCTCTACAAAGATATAAAAATAATGTTTGCAAAGCATAAAAAACAACTTATATTAACGCACATAATCCTATACTCTTATTAAATCCATAAGCTAGCGAATCAGGGAAAATATAAACATGTTCATTCTACAACAACACACACAGGACTCAGTTTTCAAGTGATCAGCACATTGTTATAACCAGTACCAACTTAAAGTAATTATAAATTAAGGGCCGATCTTTCAATTACATGTTAACAAACCGATTGCTATTTCATTAATAAATTTTCGTGTATTTAGTGTGTTTTTGGTTTCTTTCATGTCGAAATCAATGGCTATTAATTAGCTAACTAAAGTTTCATTCTTTTCACCTTACATGATGTTATTTGCCTATTGAAAGATCGGCCCTAAGAAATGTAAAGAAATAGATAATAATATTAGCACAGCACACTTGTCAATGGCACAACTAGTGTAAAGTAAAGAGGCAAAAGTAACCATTCTCTTTATAAACACCGAAGGAAAAGCCTATAAATAAATGAATATGCATAATTATTATGGATACCAATTACTGATTTGAGTAATATGAGACTTGATTAAGTACATATTGACAAAACAAAGGTTGTTTAGACAATGTTAATTTGAATGATATTATACTAGCATATCAATATTGATCTGAATGTGTGTTTGACAGTGTTTAACTCTTTAACATGTCTTATTTGCATATTTAAATATTAACAACCACAAATCTTGATTTAAGTAGTGTCTAGCAGTTGTCTAACACCATTCAATTGTGACATTTCTAATAATTTTAGATGTTTATCTTTAGGCACTGTCTAGCTAACCAGGCGTCTAAAAGCTGTTTTTTGTGGTAACAAAGTGGATACTCAAAGCAATCTAGTTAATATTAATTTGTTAATTCTAGCAATACTATTTCCAAGACATAAAAATAAATATTCTGTTTGATTAATTATTTTCGTAACTTGTCTATTTTCATTTTACTAGTTCTTATGCAATAAATTAACAATAAGCAAGATGGCTGCTGTAGAGCTTCTTAGATTTTATTATGAAATTATATTAGATAAAGAAGCTTCTTTAAAACAAACTCTATTTTTGAAATTAATTCTGACTAGTTTTCATAGATATAAAGCTTGAGTTCTATGGTATTTCACATTGTCTTTCTTTCAAAACAAGTTCTGTAACTTCCATACAAAACTGAGGCATCTGCTACATATAAAATCATATGAATCATCCTAAACATTGTCATAACCTGATCATCTCTTTATAGTATACATCTATCTCTTTACAATAAACAAAATATATCGCAAAAGCAAAAAAAGAAAGATAAAATAAACCTCACCCAATATTAAGTGGTAATGTGGGTGTAGTCGATGACAGACTAAGCTTATAATGGAATATTGCTTTACATACAACAAAAACTAAATCATAGATATCTATTACATAAAATAGAGCATGTTTTTTTATTTCAGGAAGGTGTAGACTAGTTTACAAAGCGTGGCTCATAACAGGAAAAATATTGCTGGATAGTTCTTTTCCTCTTGACAAAAATCTTGAAATCATTTCAGTTAGTCAACATCAATTCTCTACTCACTTAAACAATAACATGTAATACACAGGCTCAGAGCAGTCACAACAAAAGAATCTGAGAATTGAATTTCAGGATGCGTCCATATCATTCAAAGTTGATAATCTAACAAAAACTGTCCATGAGAAAGTTACGAGTGAGAAATACTTTTACACTTTACTTTTTAATTTACAATGATTTATGTATTTGTATGCACTTTTGATTTGTTATTGATTTATGAAAATGAGGCAATTTATAAAATTATGTATATGAAACTAGTGAAACTTTAGTATTTGTTAATTACCTGCAAGCTCTGCTTGTTAACTGTCATTTACTTAAAAGGTGGACATTGAATTGATGATTTCGCAAAGTATACCTCAGCTAACAACAACACACTCAGCAGTTTATGGGTACACATTTTTAGCCGCATGGACAAGGTGTTGTTTTACACATGCATCACACTATTCTGCTACCTTGGAATAACAATAAATGTTATACATATGATAGCAGTTTTTCTGCAGTCTATGTTAAAATTACACTATCAAACACTATCCTAGATACACCTACACCTGATAATGTATGTATGAAACACCATGTAACTCAGTGTGGTATTCCACTCATCAAAGATGTTTGTCCAAGTTCTATGTCTCTTATTTGATCAAAGATCTTTGACAGAAGCCCATTCCACTTGTCCAAGATCTTTGTCCAAGTTTTCTTAATATGCATAGTTTGAAAAATTGAGGTATTTCAACCTTACATGCTGCTGTTATCATTGTCATAATATTTGATCAAACCTTTATGTTCCTACAACTTTGATAAAGTAATCTATGTATGTTCTTTGATCAAATACAACTTAGACAGAGATCTTTAAACAGTGAAATACCACACTCAGATTCAACTCATGACATTGATCAAAACATAAAACAAAATAATAAAAGAAAACAACATACTGGCAGTGCCATGACCAGTTTCCTTTTGATTTTAGTTTTTATTCTAATAGGCTTTTGACCACTATTTGATCATAATTACTTACTAATCAAAAAATACAGCACTACTCGCTAAGCAAATAATTTAGAATACAACATCTAGTAAATAAATTGGAGGACAATGACCCTAAAGCAGGTCATGTAAATAAAATGTGCTGAAAATCTCACTTATCACGAGCTAAAACCAAAGAGCGCTAGATCGCGGCTGCTCGTTCGATGGGTACGTGCCTATGCGCCGCTCGGCATCGGCATGCCTTCCTCCTGACTCGCAGCACTGGAGAACATGCACTCTAAGAGCTCCACACGCCACATGCTAGTATCACTAAATTGGGTACAATGCAGCACTCAATATCCCAATAATTCAATTATGGCAACAAGTGTATCCTGAATAGCTACCTGTTTTTTTACATAATCACGTCACAATACATTTGACGTCCATTTTGTGACGAGCACGAACACCACCATCATTGTGATCGCATTCCATTACAGTAAATATAAACACATGCTTTATTCGCACTTACCTTATTTCGATGTATTTAATCCAAATGAAATAATTTAGCAACAGCTTGTAAATACAGTCAGAAATTACAAATTGCACGTAGCGGGTTGGGTCAATGACGGTGACGCCATTGATTGAATAGTGATGTTCTCATTTTTCGCATGGTGTTATGAAAAAGTAACAATATAATGACAAAATTAAAATCGATTTTACAATCTGTGTTGTCTAATAAAAAGGTTCAAAATATTTTTACTTTATTTATTTTTTATTATATTATTACGTAAAAAAATTTCACTCTAAATTACCCAGTGGTTTGATAAAATCCTACAAGATAGATCTAAGTTTGTTAATAATCGTCATAAACAACCATAACAAAGCTTGGGTATGAAATACCCTAATTTTTTTAACAGTGGTTCACTATCCATTGAGTCCTACTAATGGGATACAGTGGACCGACCTTACATAATTATATTGACTCGCCAATGAAAAAAATAAAAAGCCAAACACAAACACATATTTATGATTTAAAAGTGAATGCATGTAGATAACATGAAATATTTAAAACAGGTAACGGAGGCAGATTTCAGAATTACTAATCATGATCGAGTCCGACATTGTTATCTTCGCCCAACACTACCCTGCTAGACAGTAATATATTCTCACTTGACAGTGACGGATAATAAAAACGATATTAATGTCAATGTCAAATTGAAATCGTCCAAGTGTGAAGTGTCATAAGCATAGTTCTTTCAAAAAATGCAAAGTTGCAAACCAAAACAATATTTTTTCTGTATTTTTAATTTTAGGTTACAATCTTAGTTTTATAGTACATATTAACAATTTAACATAATGATATAAAAACTGGCTTAAAAGTTGGCAGATAGAAGTCTCCCTGGGTTGCACAAATTATATAGTTCTATGATTCTAGCCAAAATCTGGCCGGCAAGAACTTTGTAATTAGATAGAATTTTAAATTCAGAATCTATGGTGTTGCGTTAATCATATTGACAATCTCTATTGCAGATTTTTAATGAGATTTCGGAAATACTAATCCACAGAAGGCAGGAAATAAAGCAAGATTAAGAAGAAGAAAATACTAATTGTTTTTGAGAACTTTGCCAAAAGTTTTTAAGCTTCCCAAGATGCTTCTATTGGGAGATAAGTTTCCCAATTTCTCTGCGAACAGCACCGAAGGAGAGATTAACTTTCATGATTGGCTTGGTGATTCGTAAGTATATACCAAATTCTAAAAAATAAACAAAAGCTGCATGGCTGCTGAAGCGTATGTAAAAACTCACAGCGGCTTTAATAAGTTAAGGTTACATTTCCAAGAAACCAAAAGCCAGATTTTTTTAAAAAGCAATGATTACTTCAGATATGTATTTGTATGCTTCAATAGAGCCCTATTGAATAATGATGCCTGTAGCCACAGGCATCATTATTGGTATTAAACACAAGTTGACATATTTAGCTAAGAGTCATAACTATGAAACTTAATTTACGGATCATACATTGTATGGTTACAGGTGGGGAGTCTTGTTCACGCATCCCTCTGATTTTACTCCGGTGTGCACAACAGAGCTTGCCCGTGTGCTGAATCTCTTGCCAGAGTTCATCAAACGTAACACAAAAGTTATTGGACTTTCCTGTGATACTATTGCATCACACATTGAATGGTGCAAGGATATTAAAAATTATGCAGGTACTGGTAATATTAGGCATGGTTAGAAGATTTCAAGTTTTAATTTTTATCTGAGCTGAGAGAATTGTATAATTGTTTCACCTGCATCTCCACAGGAAGTCACATAAAAAGTAGTCTATATTATTCCCCGTTGTATAAATTATATACCTGTGCCAAAAACGTACATTGATCTGTTGCTTCGTGAAAAAGAAGAAGGACAAATGAACTGACCAACAAACCTACAAATACAATTTCGTATTTATTACATTATGGATGGATGCTATAAAAACCTAATATAGGTGTTAAATTCAAATAGCAATTACTAAACTTATATTTCGGTACAGTTGACCATGACTATAGTAAATAAAACCATATTATATCATACTAAACAATTTCTATCTAATTTTCAGGGCAAAACGAAGATGAGGCGTTTCCTTATCCCATAATTGAAGACAAGGATCGAGCTCTTGCTACAAAACTAGGCATGGTGGACAAGGATGAAGTGGATAAAAAGGGGATGCCTCTTACTGCTCGTGCTGTCTTCATTTTAGACCCAACAAAGAAGTTCAGGCTGTCTCTCCTGTATCCAGCTACAACAGGGAGAAATTTTGAGTATGTATTTTTAGAAAGAGTGTGTATTATTGAGATGGGTTTAAATTTGAACCTAAGCTATTTATTTATTTATTAAATGCTGCCCACATCCACATAGAAGAAGAACTGTGAACAAGAACTGCATTTTTCCTGGATAAAAAGTACAACTTATGTTATTATCCGGTCTATAAATTTTATTATATCTATCCAAAAATCATGTTGATCTGTTGCTGTGTGAATGAAAGACATATCAGTAGACACTCCCACATTTAGAATAGAACGAAGTTTGTAGGTCTCTTATCACAAAAAAATTAAACACACTTTAAACCTGTGTTAAACACGGTTTAACTCCTGAACATGCTTTAGGCGCGTGTTTAAATATGAGCAACCACAAATCCTGATATTAGTAGTGTCTAACCTTTGTCTAACTCAATTCTGTTGTGACATTATAAGAGGTCCAGTGCCTATGATTTTTGAATCCTCAATTTTTCTCCATTGTTAAGGATCGATGTTCGATGCGTAAGGATTCTAACTATACCCCATACATCCAAATCTGATCACATTTAAAAGTCATGAGGGAATATAGAACCTCACATACATACATGTATAAACCCTAAAAACGTTACACTTATTTTTTGTGTAGTTGTGTAAAAAACGGAATGGAATTCTTTTGCATGGATAAATATTGCACATATTATATTGTAACACTGTTGTTCAGTTTACTAGTAGGTTCCTCTCAATTTTATTGTTTAATTTTCTTCTGCTGTTCATACAAGGACAGGTATTACCTTTTGTTTTGTCAGATTTCGTTTTGTTTTCGACTTGTTATTTTGTCAGATAACATCCTGTTATAGATAATTCCCTGAATCATCACAGCCATACTAAGTCTGTGAAGAGAGACGAGAATAAATTGTTGACATGTTAAAGAAGTAAACCTAGTTAGCTAACGGTCCATTAGTTTCCATATGTAAGACCAAGATCATCAACACTATGAAGCACCATGATCACCAGCTTCATGAGTCATGAGAGGTGACAATTCTTCTGTGATCATGGCGTTAACAGTGCAGAAATATGGAAAACTCAAATCAAATAATCTACATGGTAAATATCCTGTTTGTAGTGATTTTAGATTCTAGTGTTAATTTTCAGTGTGAAGTCGGTGTTGCATTTTTTAAAGATAAACTTACCTATCATTGTAACTATATTTTTAGTTTCAGCCAGATAAGGTCACACTCGTAGATTGAGCAAACTATAAATCAATGATTGGCTTTGAAATGTTGTAAACATCATTAGGAATTAGATAAGTCATGCATAGCGATGCGATGGGTAGCAGGTATGAATCTTGCACCCTGCTGAAGTATCAACCAGCGCTGTTGACTAGGTATAGATAGATAGATAACTCTTTATTGTACACCAACATAATACAAAAGTGAACATAACTAAATAAGGTATATACATATATATATATATATATATTAAGTACAATGGTATATATATATATACCTACTAGCAGACCCGGCCACGCGTTGCTGTGGCTAAGGTTTTTGTTATATTACATAGTAGTAAACTATTATACCAATAAAATAATATTGCGGCTATAAATTGAGATGTAAGCTACCCTATCTTTTAAGTTAGATCAAACTGCACACGGTGTGCAAATTTGATTAAAATGGGTTTTTTTTTTTTATAAATATGTTATTAGGTAACGAGACGAGCTGGTCGTTTGCCTGATGGTAAGCATAACGCCGGCCCATAACGATTGCAGTGCCACCCAGAACTTTGAAACACACAGGCCTGCGCGGCACTGCAGTGCGCTCGTTACCCTAAGACATTAGGTATTAAGTCTCATAAGACCAGTAATTTCACTGGATACTCTGCTCATCAAACCGGAACACAGTAATGCTTGCACACTACTGCTTGGCGGCAGACTTCACGAGCAAAGCGGTGGTAACAACCCAGACGGACACTCGCAGAAGAGTTAGTCCTCCCACTAACAATTTAGGATAATAAGTTAAGTAGTTTAGGAGTCCATCGCGGACAAAGAACGTGACGCGTAATTTATATATATTAAGATATCGCTGTAATGATGAGTCAACTCTACCTACTCGTTCTATCTCGTATTACTAATGCATCAACATGTTATCAACACCGACATACTAGTTGAGCTTCACCATGATAGGAAAATTTAAATTTCTTCAAAACAGATGAAAACCCTCTAAGGCTAAGATTCAGAGACGATTCTAAGCGTAGACTTTAGCTTTCATATGTCAAAACTGTATAGAATTTTGACGTATGGAAGCGTGAGTCCACGCTTAGATTCGTCTCTGAATCTCAGCCTAATAGCCTGAGAATAAGTAATTTGTATTTAAAATGGTTAAAGTAGTTGATAAGAGACCGAACACTCCCATACAGGGGTCACAATTCGGGATTAAGAAAAAGTGTTCTTTCTTCTTGATAATAAAATAAGTAGCAGTGTTAGTTTATATAAAGAAGAAAGAACACTTTTTCTTAATCCCGAATTGTGACCCCTGTATGGGAGTTTTCGGTCTCTTAATAAAGTTGCCTATCTTCCGTATATCAGTTGGCAGGACACATGCAAAATCAATGGCAATGCTTACTCAAAACTCATTTTATCATGAGATATAGGTTTGTTATGAAATTAAATTACTTCATTATTTGAATAATTGCCAAAAGATTTAACATAATAATTATGACGTTTCCAGTGAGATTCTTCGCGTCATCGACTCCCTGCAGCTCACCGACAAGGCTAAAGTGGCTACACCGGCTGATTGGAAGGTGGGTTATAATTCTTCATTTGAAAGCTTTATCTCACTCAAGCAGGCGTTTCTTCGACTTTTGCTGAGATGTCTGTTGAGTCAGCAACAATTTCGTTACTTTATTTTTATATGCTTTTGAAGAGATGCTCGGCTCACCGCACCGGAAAACTCATTCAGCGCGAGTTTTAATCGAAACACTGAAGACAATAGTTTCAGAAAAACTCAAAAGTGTGGTGGCAGTCAACACGAGCAAAGCGGTGGCACCCAACCTACCCAGACGAATACTAAGGCTGAGATAAGTCTAAGCGTGGACTTTTGCTTCCATATGTCAAAACTGTATAGAATTTTGACGTATGGAAGCGTGAGTCCACGCTTAGATTCGTCTCTGTATCTTAGCCTAAGTGTCCGGTGGTTTACGAAACCGTCTAATAAGTAAACTGACGAATCAGCGAGACAGGCGGAGAAGGAAATTCGAGTCGTTTTCGTAAAACAATTCGCCTATTTGGTGCTATACCGATAGTCTACATAATTAATATTAGTCCATCAAGTCAGAATATAATAGCCGGAACCGAACCGGGAAATTAAATCCGTTCTGTTAGACTGCCTGGGATAACAATTTGGTATATTTATTGATGTCCGTTCTGGATAATTACATTGCGATCGGCTAATATACTAAGATTTATTGCACTCGATTTAGATTTAGCATGACATGAGTATACGGATTCTAACTAAATCACATAAACACATTGCAGGTATGGTGTTCGCTAAAGTTTATGGCTCTTTTCAAGTTTGTTGGGAGGACCCAATTGAAATTCAGTTTCTACGGCTAACACGCCTTTTACGATTTTTCATATACGAGTAGATAAATAGATAAAATTAACAGCAGATAATGTAGGTTTGCATGAAACACAAAATATTTAATTTGTGTCGTTATCAGTTTTAAGATGATCACATTAACATAACAAAAATGAAATTCACAAAAAATGTATTGTTTCCACAAAGATCACTGCATCTAAAACATTCTCAAATTCAACAATTTTTTTATTATCGTATAGTACCTAATTTAAATGATAACATCAGATCCTTTAGATAAAAAAAATTATGACAACTATGTACTTAAACGCAGTTGTTCACGGCCAAACCAACAAAATGCATGTTTTAGTACAGCTTTACGGCCCGCGTAGAACAAGTGACGTCAGATGTTCTGTTTAAATGGGGCGAATTAGCGGTCAGTAGACACGCCCGACTTTGACTCTCATTTTTGACGTTCCTAGCGTTTGATTTCCAGTTTTTTCGATATAGACATTTGATTCTCATGAGAAAACGAGTTGATAGACATCACAAAAAAAATTGAGTCAACATCCCTATGCGGTTTTCGGTCCTCGTCTGTTATCAAGGACGCAAAAACTTATACAACGTATTCAAAATGCCTGTGCACGCTTCTGCTTCGACATCCCGTTCAGAGTCCATGTAACGCCATATCTGAATAATCACTCCGTTCTCAAAATGAAGCACCGTCGCAAACTGCATTTGGCATGTCTTCTTTTTGGTGTGATTAATCAGAAGGCACCAACTTATCTGTATGAAAAATTGTCCTGGGCATCAAGTCAGAGATCTCATGGGTCCCGGCAGTGTGTGATGCAGCTGGCGACACAACGGCATAGCTCAGCCGCTTTCAGAGGTAGTTTTCGCTACGCTGCATCCAAATGCTGGAATAATATACCACCGCCAATAAGGAACCTGCAATATATTTACGTGTTTAGAACAAAACTGAAAAAATTTCTTTACATTCATCAAAAAAGCCAGGAAATGCAAAAACACGACACAAGTGCCATATAGAATACAGCCATAGATAAATGTTAATACAGCTATTTTCTTTCTTTTTTTTTCTCTTTTCTTTTTTGTATTGTAATAAATAGTTAGTTTAGTTTAAAATTGCTCACCGTAAAATGTTTGCTCCACTCTTGTAACTTCATATATTTGTTATATTTATGTACATTATATAAAATAGGATTTTACCCTCGCCTCAGTGCCAGTATTGGTTTTTAATTTAATTTCGTATTTCTTTTCATTTTGTTTTGTTTGTTTTTTTTTAACATGTCGCACTTTTGCTCGTGCCACAAATCATACTTTCGTTAGTACATATTAAACTAGTATTTGTTATTATTGTTACATACTGTTTCTATATATTTTTCATATCATGTATTATTGTTATTATCATATTGTGTATTTTAAGTCTCTGTTATTATTGTGGTCACCTCAATGTAACAAAATAACTTTTTTTTTAACTGTTTGATGTATACGTGCCGTGACGTCACTAACCGGTCCACACGGAAGATCAGCGCTGGTTGTCAACCAGCATTTATGCTGAGTTTGGACCGATTTGTAACAATTACCTATTGTAACAATTTCCGTGTTTGTGATTAAGGTTCAAGTGGTTGATTGTTACAAATAAATGTTTTTCATTTATTCATTCATTCCAGATGGGCGACGACTGCATGGTGCTCCCCACTGTGACTGAAGATCACCTGACCAAGGCGTTCCCCAGTGGAGTGACAGTGGTTCCCGTGCCCTCCGGGAAATGCTACCTCCGAAAGACAGCCTGTCCCAAGCCCTAAGGACACTGAGGTCACTAATTTCTGTCTCAAGCTCTGAGGATGCTCTGAGACTAAGCCAATTACTATAGAACTGTAATAGCGGTTGAATGTTTAGCAACATTTTGTTTCATAGTAACCCACTTGTTTGTGTATTTTCGCTTTATTGAAGTAGGTTCATCTGTTTTGTATGGTAGCTACGATGGAAAACAGGTACAGACAAACTGGCGAACAGGCTCAGGAGCTTAAAGACTGTTCCGTGTTTAAAACGCGACGGTTGCTTGCGAGTTTTTTTAACTGTCGCGACTAACTTTATATGTGTTTACTTGTCAACCAAGAAAAAGTAGCTTTAGCATAAAATATAAACCTTATTTTAATTTATTAACAAGTTCTTGCTACGGAACAGGTGATTCCAAAGTTGGGGATAAAACTCTACACCACCCTACAAGTTCAAGATAGTGGATTTTCAAACCGGTTCTTATTTAAAACGCATTATTACTGGTAATTTGTTCGGATAAGAATCTTACTGGGACTAAGCTTTTTCGCGCCACCTAGCGATATATCCTAGGTCTAGTTAATAAATAGGGATGTTCAAACTGTTTTTTTGAAATTGACATAAACACTAAAAAATATTAGTTATTAAACTTTATTTTAAAAAAAGTGATAAATTAGGGTAGATTTGAGATTTCCCGCTAAAACGTAAACTAACTGTCACTTGGCTTTGATTACGTCGTTAACCACAAAACGGCGATCTGTCAAAGGAAGTTAAAGGTTTTCTTGAGAAATAATTGTTTTTAGGCTAATGAATATACAATTTTGACCCTGTTTATGCCTGTCTGCACCGTAGGTACTATACTAGTCAGTGATAACAGCTGATAAGCACACTGGGCCACTCGCCGCTGCGTGTGTTGGAACGCCACGCCGTCTGTTGTTGCGCGTTTCGTTCCAACGGTGTTTACTTGACCGCTGGGTGACTTTCTCGTTTATTTTCTTGAATTCTGGTTCGTTGTAAAATAAATTTAAATTATTTTTATTTAAATTTAACAAAAAAAATTTGGTATTTAAATATGACTATTAATCGTTTAAATATAGCGTATTGTAGACTTAGAACTACTTTCGGCATGCATATTATCACATTGTCAGTAGGTACTTAGGAATTACCAAAAATATTCTTTATTATTATGTACAGTTCTATAGTATTGGCTACGATCTGTTCCTGGGCTGGAAAGACGGCGGGTCTATTGTAATTACGTGCTATTTTTCCACATTGTTATATTCTATGGTTAAACACGCATTTATGCTTTGAAGAGTTATTTTTTCAATAAAGTAATATTCCGTATGTTTATACATTTGTATTATTGTTTTTCCGGGGCAGAATCCGGCGCGCCGCTATCTCCCTCGCGTATCTCAACATTTTTGAAGATAAACAATCACTTAATATAATTATGAAAAATCGCATTCGGTGAAATTGCTGACAATGACATTACAAATATTACACAAAAATTTCATTTTGTTCCATTCAGGTTTTCAAACCTAAAAATGGGATTTTATGTTTTGCCCATTTTCATGTATGAAAACTTGATCGGATCAAAATGATACTTTTGCCGTACCTTTGTAATGTTAATGCCAGCAATTTCACCGAGTGCGATTTTTCATAATTATATTAAGTGATTATTTATCTTCAAAAATGCTAAGATGCGCGAGCGAGATAGCGGCGTGCCGGATTCTGCCCCTTAAGGTTTCATAAGTTATAGGCCTAAGAAGGAATATACATTTTTTATTCCGATTGGGCCGGCGTTTGACCGCAATGTCAACTAACAATGACTAACGTAGCGTAAATTCTAAAGTAGTAGTAAACGCGGTTGGAATTTAGTTCCCAAGTGCAGCTGTCAGAACTTACCCGTAGTAGGGACAAATGGTCGACTTGATGGTGATAGCTTCTCAGGCGTACACTTTTCGTGACTAAGGTAGTATCTTTGTAGGTAGACTGGGTCATTCATTAGAGGGAGGAAGTCTGAATCTACAACATACAAAAAAATAGTTCTAAGGACTCTTTTTCTAACAAAAGTTGTCACTTGTTTTATTGCGGAAATTTATATTTCAGTGCTAAGGAATAAATGTTGCTATGAAAACATGCGTCTAAAATTAAAAGAAAACGCTGAATTTCATTACTTTATGCTATATGAGCTGTTTTATGTACGCTCATTTAAGAATTATACATTGTAAAACATGCTCTACCTATAGATATAAACCTTATAAAATGGCTTCAAATAATGAAATGAAGCATTTTCTGTTATTTTAAACGTACAGTTTATTTTAGTAATAAAACAACAACGACCTTTTTTCGAAAAAAAAAGCGGGTTCGTATTTCCTGGACAGGTAGGTTAAAATTTTTCCAAAATCTCTGAATAGGTTTATATTGACGAAATGGTTTTTTCTACCTGTTATGTTGGTTTCAGACTTTCGCTCACTGATTTGTGATTTCTCCTGATGGGTCACCTGTATATTGACTGATGGGAGAACAATTTATTCATATTCATTTATTTTGCATAACTAAGTGTATGTACAAAGGTCTTATTCTACTTATATGAGATCTTTTGACTTAGTAGCCCTTTTCAGGCATCGCAAAGAAGGTTATAGCGACAGCTAAAGATTAAAAATTAAAATTAAATGGCTAATTATATATAAAAATTGGATGATTGATTGATTCTTTTTATGTGGTCCTACTGCATAGTCCTACAAGTAGGACCACGGGCAAAAAAATTGCCCGTAGTACTTAGGACTATGTAGTAGGACCACGAACAATGAACGTGGAGTAAGGTCGAGCGGGGTAGAGTCGTGTAGAGTATTGGTTAACAGCAAGATACAATTTATGCGAGGTGTTGCACATTAGGTCATTATATTTCATTTACAGTTCACCCACCTCGGGCGTCCCACATAACATTTATTGGTAAAACAATGGTAGAACTTTAGAATAAGTACATAAGAAGTTCAAATAAAACACGTATTTTTTTAAATCACCTCGAGTGCAATACTTTGTATGGAATATTTTGTTCCTTCTAATATTATTAATGCGAAAATTGGTGTTTGAGTGTGCGTGTGTGTGTGAGAATGTTTGTTACCAAGCGTTTCGCGGACAAACTGAAAAATATGTAACTACTTATCTACCTATAATAAGTGGTATGTTGGTAGCCAGTAACTACGTGCCACAGTCCCGTTTTGCTAATACGTAGCGGGACAGGTCACGATAAAGTTTTGGTAGGCTAAAAAATAACGTGATGAATAGAAACTCATATAAAAATACGTATATTATATCAGCGCTCTATTTATTTTAGTGGTAGGTATGTTGGTTCTTGTAACTAATGTTCTATCCCGGCACGAGCCGCGGCCGACAGCGGCAGCAGCCTGGGTGAAAGCCCGCACTTTCATCGTAGTGGGGCGCGCGCGTTACCACAACAAAAGTGAACGTCAGCGCGCGCGCATACCGCGAGTCGCGAGCCTGCCAACAGTACGTCGGCGAAGGTGCCCCGCGCGTATCGTGCGAACGTGATGATCGGATGGTTGTTGCTTGTGATGGTGGCGGCAGAGGCGGCGGCGGCGGGCGGCCGGCTGCCGCGCACGTCGGCGCCGGCGCCGCAGCCCGCGCCTGCGCCCGCGCCGCGCCTCCCGCCCAGGAACCTCACCCTGTCCTCGCGCTCCTCCGTCAGAAACAGGTCAGTACCGACAGCGCCTCAAATGTCAAAGAAACGCGGACTTCTATGCCCTTTAACGATCCAAACTTCTTACCAAACGTTGACTATTTACTTACACGTACTTATTGTATAATGAAAAAAACTTACACATTTGTAACAAACTGAAAAATTAATAGCAAGAAAAATGAGAAAAATTTATTAAAAGTTTTAGTTACCATGAAATATTTTTTGAATGAGCATTAAGGGACTCTATAAAGAGCGCGTGTTAAGCAACTGTGTAAGCATTCAGCTTTTGTGCATAAGTTGTCAAGTACGACTAGTACAGATTGGTGCGCGAGAATAAACGAGATGTCGATAAAATGCTGTGCCCCAATTCGGTGCAGTTTATTGTAATTTGTGACATTATACTAAAGGTTATGATATCATCATAACATTATGTCCGACAAATGTAAAGTTACTTTGCAATGTTTGTTTCGTTCTTGAAACGCTGGTGCCAATGTCTCGATATTAATATTGATGCGCATTATAAATATGGTATTGATAAGTGATAAATCTGAGCATTAGCACAAAATTATGAATAACCATAAAGTTGAACTCTAGCGTGATGTTACGCGCTCGATTGCAGACGGTATCATGTTCAGTATTTACATAAAATTGCAATTAAATGCCTCTTACATTGTAGGTATTATTATGACGAAAAACAAAACATTTAGATTTGTGCCTTTGCGCAACGGAACATAAATAAATAATCTCGGAGCACATGGTTTTGTAACAATACTCGTATATTAACGAACGAGCCTTGCTCTCGCATTACTAAACTATTTCTTTATAATCGCTGTTTAGTTTCTGAATTTTATTGTTCATGAGATTTCAATTGGATGTTCGTAGCTTTTTATTAGGCACATATATATAGTGAAGTGATTGTAAATGGTTATTAGTTATTAAATATTTATGTTCTTTTTTATCGGATGATTATTTTTATTTACTGTTATAGTCATTATGTTATTACTGTTGAAATTAATGTGTTTTAAATTGTCTTTTACTGCTACGTAACTCGTAGGCTTAATTATAATGTCTATCAGTGCGTTGAAATCTATTAGTAGAGATTCCGCTCTTATACTTATGCCGAGATAAAATACGCATAGATCTCTAAGTATTCGTATAATTTGGTTCCTATGTCATAACATTATATTTTAATGGTATTGAGAATTATTTATATAATACAAATATCTCGTGTTGGGCCAATATGGTGGATAATCATCATCCTTCAGTTTAGCGTGTCATTTTTCCAACCGTAGAGGGATTGAAGTATGTCACTCTTCCTTTTTTGGTGGATATGCCGATTTTAAACATGTCTTCGTTTGAGCGAGCAAACATACAATATTTTCAAGCGTACAATATTAGTACCAGACTCAATGTTGAATATGACATTTTAAATTGCATAGACCTATAAATATTTAGATAATTCGTAATACATACACAGTAATATAGGTTAAACAAGATAAGTACTTGTTTAAAAATTCGCAATACGCCAAAATATTTCTGACTCTGATTATCATAATTACTATCTTCCATCCCAACCGTAAACAATATTTTGATTAAAAAAAGAGTTCTATTCTGTCCGCCTATGTTTGACCGAAAGTGACAAAAATGGGGACGAAACTGAAAATGTTACTTACATGGAATATTAGAGCCCAAAGCCCAAAAATGTATTTATTTATTTATTTATTTATTCATGTTTATTTTGTAGCAGTGCATGATATACACCAAGCAGTTTTCCAATCATGGCTAGGTACCTAATAAGGAATCGATTTATAAGAAGTTATTCGTTTTAAAAGTTTTGCCGAAGTGGTTATAAGTTTATGCTGGATCGTTTTTGCGGCCGACTTGATTGCAATAAGAACAGCACTTAAATGGGATTTTGACTGTTGATATCGAATCTACATATAAAAAAAAAATTGGGGACTAAAACATTGAATAGTAGATAACGCACCAAGAGGATAAAGCAGTGTCTTACAACACAGGTGGCTTATTGAAACCTGAAAGTAACGAAGGATTCTAGAGTTAACTAGTTTAGTTAGCTTTAGGCCGAGGGAAGTCAGAGAGTTTTGTAGAGTAGAGGAAGCAAGGGACCCAAGGGTAATTTCACACCTTCTGCGAGACAATAAAAAGCCAGTCAGGGCTACATACATTTTTTTGTTGTGCTTATGGTGGTCAGTTCGATTTTCGAATAAACTCTTGTTACAATGCGCGTATGCTTAGTTTTCATTCAAATTTTTACCTCCTTGGGATTTTCATACAACTTTCTCTCCTTAGGGAGGCAATGCCTTTGCTTTACATTGAGACTACGTAATATGGTCGTTGTCGAGCAGTTGGTGCAGTGAATAATATATTTTGATCTTAATTAAACTAGTTTAGCACCTGCTCAGGCAAGAGAGCGTGTATACTGTATAGTGAGAAAATAAAATACGACCACTGCTACTTTCAGGAAACATTATGTAGAGATATCAGCTTAGCTTGGTGGTCGTGAAGTTGGCTGCCGATCCGTAAGTCAATGGCTCGAATCCTATGATGAAGTTGAGCTTTCCATGCCGAAAAACAAGAAGATTCAACCGTAGTGTGGTGCATTGTAGAGAATTTTCTAGAGCTCTCTGTACTATGTATCTTTCTACCGCAGCCCTTGAGAAGCAGATCCCGATCTAGTGATATAATGACAGGATCAGGTGTAGTGACAGTGAAATTACTTGGCTTATGAGACTTATTAAGGTGATCTAGTGACAGGATCAGGTGATATAGTGATAGGATCATGCGATACAGTGATGGGAACAGGTAATATAGTGATAAGATCGGGTGATGCAGTGATAGGATCAGGTAGTATAGTAATTGACATAGATAGTACAGGTGACGCAGTGATAGGATCAGGCGATGCAGTGATAGGATCAAGTGATATAATGCTCAAAAGTCCAAACCGGAAAAAAGTAGATGAAAGGGACAAATGCATTTACTCTTCAGAGGGACAATCAATGTAAACTTTTGACATATTTTGATAGTGTTAGTCGTTGTATAATACTTTATATTCCAGTTAATTGATATATTCGTCAGATATTAAATTTCTGAACTTAACTAACTATACTTTATTGATTAATTTAAATTTAACCATTAACATAATAATAATAATAATAATAATAGTTTATTTGAGCTAACAATAAACTTCAATACATCGAAGAAATGATCTGATCTACCTAATACAACGATATTGTATTGTTTAATGTATAAATAGGTTTCACTATCGAATATATGATTAGTTGTAATTTATTATAAGTAACCCTAAATTGAACGAATAGCATCATTAGCAGCCGTGCTAGGTCGTACCTGTGTTACAGCTGCCAATGTCTACCTCCAGTGAAGTGACACATTACTTACATTAATCCCTTCACACCTTTCACACACATGAACTCACGATAAAAACCAAAAACAAGATACAACTAACTTAAATGAACGAAAACACAGTGTAACAGCAAGCAGACTAATAAATACAATGTAAAACTAATGTAGGTAGTTTGAAAAAAATTTTTTTAGCATCATAGCGGAGACACAGAATTAAATGAATAGCATTCATAGATTAACTATAATCAAGGATTGTAACTAAATTGTATTATGAAATGAATGAATACATATATAAATTTACACATTTCAGTACCTTAGTACACTTTATAATTCAAAAATAAAAAGAAGAAAAAAGAAATAACAAAGTACCGACATCAACTATATTAACATCAACTATAGTCCGGTACAGAAATTGTGGAGTAACTTATTTTCAGAACATTTTTATTCATTATGCAGCTTGCCTAGTGTTTGTGATTTTATACTTACTTTTGTGTTTAAACATGTAAGTATTTTATTGTCTAGTCAAGTTCATGTGTTAAATATATAAGAAAAATAAATAAATAATAATAATTGAATGTGATATTACGTTACATAATAATTTACGCATAAACTATGAGAAAATAAAGGTATACATAATATATAGAATACATCAGGTGTGTTGTTTGGAGAAAGTGTTGGTATGCATGTATATAGTGTGTATCTGTGTATGGGTGTGTGTATGTGTGTGTGTGTGTGTGTATGTGAGTGTGATAATTATATTTAGGTTTATTTTTGCCTAAGTTTTAGCAACAGTATTTACAATATATATGAGTGATTACCTTAGTGCTACTTATTTTTACATAACATTTTTTCAGTTTCAACGTAACTTAATGTAACTAAAAATCTTTTTAAAGCGGTTTTACACTTGCGAAAGGTTAATGGATAGATATTAATGTGTTTACAAGTTGTTTTATATAGGAATGGCCCCAGAAAACAATAATTTCTTTGGGCATATGCCGAAGCAAATCTAGAAGGTTGGACATGCTTATCTTTTCGTCTTTTGGCCCTATAGCTTACTGGGTCAAATGTGGTATTCGAATGAGTCTTTAAGACAGTTTTAAAAATAAATATTTGTCTAACAGTAAGTATTTTTGTATCTGCGTACAGTTGCTTGGTGGGATACCTAAATGGTTTCGAAAGCATCACTTTCAGCACCGCCCGTTGGGATCTTTCTACACGTAAAAGGAATGTTTTGAACGTTCCCCCCCATGCTATAATGCAGTATGCCAGGACCGAGTGACAAAGAGCGTAATAAATTGTTATTAGCAAGGATTTGTCAGCAATATGTTGTAGACGTTTGAAGACTACAATCAGTTTTCTTACTCTGCCAGTTAGAACTTTGATGTGTTCCTGCCAGTTTAGTTGCTGATCAACAACCACTCCGCAATGACCGCAATGACTAATAGCAAATTAATACGACACAATAACGATATCACATATTTTTATGTTTTATAAATATGAATATAAATATCATACACATTACCCACCATAAACATTAATAATTTATAAATATTGTTTTAAACTTTCATTTGGGTTATTCAAGACTTCATACGGTTACATTTCCGAGCTTCTGCTCGCGACGTCATCGTCACCGCGTTCCAATACGAACAGTGCATTTTCCCGGAATAAAAAATAGCCTATGTCATACTATCCGGTCCATAAACTATATCTATGCCAAAAATCATGTCGATCCGTTGCTCCGTTGCTGCCTGAAAGAAGGACAAACCCTCTGACCAACAAACGTACAAACACACTTTCGCATTTATTATAATACGGATAACGGGATATTACCAAGCATGTTGCAAATATCATGTTCGCGGAGATATTTTCAACTCTTGTAATTATCGGGGGCTCACCAGCTAATAATAACCACGTAAAGTATTTTTATTATGTCATACTATTTGCTTTTTACTATTTTGTATACTGGTTGCGCGGGTCGTTTGCTTGAGGTAAGCATAACGCCAGTCCATAACAATTGCAGTGTCACCCAGGACTCTGAACCACAAATACCTCCGTGCCAGTGCAATGCCCTCGTTACCCTGAGAGAGAAGGCATTAGGTCTCATAAGACCATTAATTTCACCGACTACTTTGCTCATCAAACCGGAACACATTATTACTTGACGCCGACAGATTACACGACCAAAGCGGTAGTAGCAACCCAGTCGGATACTCGCAGACGAGTTAGGGCTATTACCTAATAATAATGTCCCGTTATAATGTATTAAATATTAATTTATGTTAAAACCATGTAACATAATATTTATAAATTGCTTTATACTTATCACTATGGCTTTATTATTTAAGTAAATATGTGTGCGTTCAGACTACACAAATTGAAACCCGTCTGCTCTGCGACCACCAAAACCCGATCGATATATCATGGATCCTAAAATGTCTCGGTTTTTTGTTTATTGCTATATCGAGGAGCTAGCTGCTTCCAAATAACGCACTACCAGTAAGCAAATTAAATTTAAAACCCCATTATTATTTGAAGGCTTCAATTCTTATCAACTATAAATAATTATATAAGTAACTAGCTGCTGCTCGCGGTTTCAACCGCGCGAAGATATTTTTTGCGCGGAACCCTAATTCTTTTTCTAAAATAAAAGTAGCCTAAGTTACTCCTTGTAGCATCACCTATCTGCCAGTGAAAGCCTTGTTAAAATCGGTCCAGCCGTTTCGGTGATTACCCGGAACAAACAAACAGACAGACAGACAGACAACAACTTTAAAAATGGTTGTTTTGTTATAGGTACCGTTTATACTTTCAAATGCATCTCGTAAAAAGCTGTTATTTTGATATTACAAAGAGACACTTCAATTTTATTTATTTATATAGATATAAACTTTATATATATTTTAAATAGAGCAAGCTGCGGTTAATAGGTACAGTAATATTTTGTGTCGTCGAAAAATACACGACCGATTATTTCAATTTACAGGCTAAATAAATTAAAAAAGTTCAATTTACGAAGACGCCTAAAGTGCCACGTTCTCTGTTTTGTGGTTCTACTATTTTTACTTTCAGTGTGGTATAGCAGTTAGTAAAAAGTAATTCCTTACTCTACTTTAGTAACTGCGTCATCAGATACGCTGTAAAATGATTTAGCCAGTAAATAAAATAATTATGCAATTAATATAACCATTAAGACAATTTAATGTAATAGTTAGTGGTATTAGATATTAAGAGGTGCGTGTCGCGCGGCCGCTTTCCATGTTTATAATGTAGTGATGCTTGTATATAATTACGAATGGAACGCTTCGTGTTTTATTGCATTCCATTATCTTTATGATGGACGATTGTGTTGGTTTTTCTGTGAGTTTATCCCCGTCGATGTTCATTCCGTAACTCGTAAGTCTAAAACACTTCTTTCTTAACACAATGAATGACTGTGTAAACGCCACTAACGCGAACGAAGCATTCCAACAAGTCACTCATCTCAACTGTGAAATCGTGTCGAATTTTTCTTAGCTACATACTTTCTTTATAGCTTCATGGAAACTATAGTGGGTTGCTTACTGCTACATTTGTTTCTGTGGCGTTATTGTCAAGTTGTAACAAAGTAACGTATAAGCCAGATGACGAACTGCTCATAGCAGAAATCCAAAACATCTGGGAAAGGTTCACAACGCCCTGTTTTTATTGTAACAGATCTATCTTTTTGTTATTATAAGAGACTAGCTTCTGCTTACGGTTTTCACCCGCGTTCCCACAGGAACCGTGCATTTTTCCGCGATAAAAAGTAGCCTATGTTACTCTCCGGTCCATAAACTATATCTATGCCAAAAATCACGTCGATCGGTTGCTCCGTTACTGCGTGAAAGAAGGACAAACCAACAAATCAACAAACACACAATATATCGCATTTATAATATTAGTAGGGATGTGTCTGCAAATTAACGAAACTGATTGATTTTAAAAACTAAATTTGGTTAAACTGACGTATTATATTATTATACTAGCTGTGCCCTGTGGCTTGGGCCACGTAGTCTAAGTTGCTCCTTAAAACATCAGCTCTCTGCCAATGAAAGTTCCGTCAAAATCGGTCCATCCGTTTCGGGGATTACCCGGAACAAACAGAGAGATAGACAAAAATTTTAAAAATTATGTTTTTGCCATAGGTACCGTATGTACTTTCATATGTATTTAGTAAAAAGCTGTAATTAGATATTACAAACATACACTTCAATTTGATTTATTTGTATAGATTATAAATTATAATAAGGACAAAAAACTTGGTTGTGGGACATTTTAGATTATGCATCTAATTTAGAAGTAATTGCGCTTTTTTTATTTTTTTCAATCTTGGTGGCCTACGCGGTCTTCCTTCTCTTTTACATCAACGGAAACCGGCAGCACCCAGCAAAAAGGACAGAATAATGATTTTCAATGGCTCGGGGTAGCGCCTTATAAGATCTGATGATGTTTCCGATATTTTTTAAGAGCAAGTTTCTATACCTTACTACCACATATACAAGTTTAGTAGGAATTTACTGCGTGGTTACGTAAACATAACCATAATTCAGTAATCCAAAGCTTTATCTTCAAATGATTTTAAAACATTTTTTGCGAAACATTTCCAGTAAATATTTTATGGCTCCTTGAGCTTTAAGAAATACGTTTTAATAGCAAATGTGTTTGAGATTTTATTGTTGGTTTACTGCATCGTTTGCATTACAAGCTATGTGCGTAACAGTATAATATAATATCACGGCCACATTCACTTCCTCTACCAAATGACAGTAGGTACTTATATTGAAATGCATAACTGAAAGTATCAAAACAATCTCGCGCGACTGCCGTAATTTTACATATTTGTTGGTTTAAATTATTTCATCTAAACAACAATTTGATGTAACAAAGGTTATATAAAAAACACGACTGCCCTAGCCAGTGTCACTCGGTATAATATAATAATATGTATACGATTTAAGTACGGTATACGATACCCCAAATCTATTCAGGCATTTAAAATTTATGTTGGAATAAAGCACAGACTTACAGTAGAAATCTGTGGAATAAAGAAACACACACCAATAGACGAACCCTAAATTACACTACTTTTTTGTGCATATGTGTAATTAATTACATATTGATACAATCTTGAACAGCTTTGTGAAGTAGTTAATATTTTTCTTCTAATCGATGTATGTAAAATTCTGCCTATATATACATATTATATATTTACTTAAATTAAGCCATTCGTGCTAAAACCAAATTACATCAAAGTAACGCAATCTCAAGCATCAAAACTGTCCGATAATAGCTAAAACTAATATGACTTTATAATTACCTATCCGAGATTTACATAGGCATAATGCAACCACTTACAGATAAGTAGGCACATTAAAGTAGCTGCGAGCCTCTTGCTCAGGACACAGTGATGAAACTTCCAATCCGAAGGCAAATATCCAGCCAAATTGCTCTTATTAAACTGGTAATAAATGCAAGATTTTGTAGCCTAATAATACTCTTTGCATACAGGTGCCGTCTACTTCGACGACATTAATTATAGCTTGCAAATTTTAAACCATTATCTCGCGTTATAATCGGAACATTACGTATTAGTAACGAGGTGTTCACTTTATTCGGCTTTCTAGATGTTCTGTGCTCTCTGCGGTTAGACGAGCAGGTGGACGGAGGCGCGGGCTCATTCAAAAGGAGATCAAGGTTAGTCACCGGTATTGTTACTCTTCTGATGCTAATTATGAGTTCTAATGCAGCACTTAAATAAAACTTCAATGGTGCGGTTGTACAACAAATACTACAATATGCTCAGAATCGATACGCAAACATTACGAATGGTTACGTGCGCACGACAATTTGAAAATTCAAGAACGTATTCTAAGGCGAGATGCTCGCGCTGTGATCGCATGATGATTTCGAAGGGATACTCAATCGGCCAAGGACATCGCTCTGCGAATGTGAGGAACGCGCGAGCTTAGCCTTTCGGCTCCTTCATCATGCATTTCGCAGCGGCCCACAGCTGGTCCAATGCGCACCGCTACCTAAATGTCAATGTCGAGTTACATCGAAACAGGAAGAAGTGGCTGGGCGTGTTGCGACGTCGTCAACTTTTTCTACTCGTCGTTTATGTATCTATAACAAGGACGACGGCTACGGCAAGGATCTTAATTGATTGTTCCCTAGATACGGTGGCGTAGTTGCCTGCAATCAACTATCGGTCATAATGACGAGGTTGCGACTGTGGCTGTTTGCCGAACGCCTCGGATCATGTTACAGTCATTAGGAGATTCACGTTCGTTATCCTAGATGCATGTTAAAGATACAGATTGTTTAACGACCTTTACCAGTGACTATCGAATTCGATCGTCGGCCTTCTATTGCTTCATTATGTCATTGGAAGTCTCGCTTGTGGAGTCTACGCGAAGGCATGTTTTGTTACTTAATCATATATCTGTTTTAATCAAAATTATGCATTTACACAAAGTCTACTCATTGGGCTCACATTAATTTCTGTTGACATGCAACACGTATCTGTATATACCTAATTTCAGTTGTGTCTCTGTGGTGCGGCAAGCAGTGGTTGGTTCCGGGACGGTTACATCACGGGTCAGGGGCCTGTGCCATACGGGCGTTCTTATCTTATGTCGGAACAATATATCATAGTTAAACTAGGTTTTGTCAATTTTAAACTGAATCTAAAGAGACAAAACATAGTTTAACTATTCACACTTTTACCTCTGTTTATTAATAAGAGCCTATTAGACATTAAGGCTCATAAGCCCAGTAATTTCACTGACTTCTTTGGTCATCAAACCGAAACACATTACTCGCACATTACTGCTTCGCAGCAGATTATACAAAGAGGTGTAAAAATACACCATTGAAAATATTAAAATAATCATTATATCAACAGTATTCATTAAAGACATTCATAATTATATAAATCATCAAATTATACATTAGGTATATCATCGTTAAAATACGTATAAAGTTTATTACCTACATGATTATAATGAACAACAAAAACTGAAATAATTAGAATGTTCGTTAAAGTATGCTTTTGCGACTTTAGTTGTTTGGTCAACGCTCAACACAGCGGTAGTTAATAAAATAATTACATAATAAAATATTTATCTACCTACATATTTAAATTCACAATAAAATAAAATATGTTAAGTGTTCGGAATTCATTTCGTACCCAAGTTGGAATGATTCTAAAGTACATCGGTAATTTATTGACGACAAATTTTGAACTAAAGAGGGAACCAGTCTATCCTAGCGTTATACTGTCTTTGCTAGCAAGTTAGAACGGCGCTAAAAGGGCCTATATTGCTATGGCTGTGAGACGATATTTTCCTCCACCCATAGTTGAAGCTCGTCATAGGATTCTAATCCTCATATTACTATTCGATGGGCAACAGCATTACCACTAAGACATCCCTTCAAATTCTGTTCAACCAATCGATTTCTCCATCATAATTTTTCGACCAGATACAGTATTTACAAAGATATAAATAAATTACTATTTATAAAACTCCAGGGCCAAATAATCTAATTATAAGCTGAAACGCAAGTTATTTTTTATCCTATTTGATAACGAGACGAGCTGGTCGTATGCCTGATAGTAAGCATAACAAATCCAGTTCTTTGAAACGATAACGCTTGTGTGACAATGTGTGCGCACGTTACCCTGAGACATCTGGTATTAATAAGCCCAGTAATTTAACTGGCTACTTTGCTCAGCAAACCGGAACACAGTAATACTTACACTTTACTGCTTGGCGGCAGATTTCACGAGCAAAGCGGTGGTACCAACCCAGATGGACACTCGCAGAAGAGTTAGTCCTACGATTTAATAGTTTCAATAACTGTATATTGTTTAATTCCATGCCAATGTAACTAGTTACATAACAGGTGTCTGATATTATGAGGTAAGATTGTTAGACAGTGACAAGCTAGCTAACTTCCTCTACCGCACCTTTCACCCGTCAAAGGCCAATACTAAAATTAATATTTACCTATACGTATAGGTACGCGCCAAAGATGAACGCGCCCCATTTTAATCTTTCTATAATCCTACTATAGTTTCTGAATATTATTATTATGGTTTGAATATTATATATATATAATTATATATCTATAGTCAAGATTGTAAATATAAGTAAAATATGAGGCAAATGTAAAGGCGCCACGTAAAAAACTTTGTCAGTGATCCAGTTTGACTCTTACAAAATTATACTTATTTTATTTATTTTCTTCGTAAATTAGCTAAGCAGACGTATCACGTATCATATTATTTTATTGCGCAATCGAAAGAGTTTACGATCCTCTTACATTTTGGCATTAGTGACTGTAAAAAGCGTTTTGCATTAACCCCTACCCCGATCCTTTTTTGTTTGAGATATTTTATTTAAATAAGAATGATATTAACTTTTAAAATTGGTGTTATGGTTTTCATTTTTATAGACATAATCGCTAAAACATTCTGTGCTGGAAGCACTTTGCGACTACGCTAGCTAGGTATGCATATTGTCACTCAAACAGAATACAAAACAGTGAGAATTACAATGATTAAACAAAAGAGAATTATGATACGCATGTTGTTCAATGATTAAAGATAAAATCTCTTTGATGTTGTTAAACAAAGTTCGGTTTTGACATGATTGGCAATGATGTGGTTCAAACTGGTGATTTGTTACACCTTTGCCTCCTTTTGATGTTTATCGTACCTATGCACTATAGTTCAATTTTCTGTGACATGCTCGCCTATTTTATTTCGGATTTCGAACACCTCTGCGTGAGAAGTTACTCGTGACGTATATTATCATACGGTGCACATCACAGATTAGTATTGGTGCGCATCTTAGCCATGCTAGTGACAATGCAACTAAATTGTTTTTTTGTTTCATTTTGGCTCCACGCGTATCTAGCCAGTGTCAAGTTTATAACAAAGTCTCGAATCTAGCCAAGCCACGAGCGAATCAAATTCGCAACACTCAAATAGGAATTTAACCATGGAATGAAAGATAATAAGCTACAAGCTCTTCGTTGTCATTTTAGAAGTGGGCTTGAAAATGTTATTAGTCTCGTGTCCGCGTTACAAGATATCAAAGGTCAATGGTCATGAAAATCGGTTTTGTACATAAGTTACTGATTGCACTCAAAATCCATGTCTCAAAATCGGCACACGTTAAGATGTCAATTATTAACTCTTCATTAACTATATTAACTCTTAATTAAAGTACAAAAACTGAGCTTGAGAGATATTTAAAAATCAACGAATGAGAGGACAAAAAAAGGATTTGAAGTTTGTATGCAACTTCGTCTGGAAGTAGGTTTACGACTCTGAAACTTGTATAAAAGTATGTCCTCGACCATAGAAAACAAAAACCCCATTTTTATTTTTCAAGAAAACAAGATATTTAAAACAAACAACGATGTGTTTGACCTTTTGCCCTCTAATATCTTTTAAAGCGGACACGCGCAACTATGCGACTTTTAAATCAACATATATAATACCCAAACGAAGATATATGCAAGTTTATATCCGTCATCTTCCATTCCGAGGTTTCCCCCTTTTTTACCTTATTTGAGTGTACCTGATGTATTATTTGATTTAGATCCATTCATGCTCTCCACGAACACCTAATAGTTGATAATCCACCATTATTACACATGGACCCTCTAAAACTAAAATAGACAAATAGAACAAACAGCACAATTTTGCGTTCCTGTCAAAACTCTACCCCGCATTGAAACTTACAGCGTAGTAACTACTACTTTACTGTAACTTTTTACTTATTTTTTAATGTATACGCATAGGCCATGGTACGATTTGGTTTGGCATCAAAAATTCATTTCGATTTGAAATTCAAATAACTTTCCCTGCCCAAGGACTGAAAGCTCTATAGGGAGAGAAAGTGGTAAATCAAGTAACTTATAGAGAGCAAAAACGCATTTTGCTTTTGAATGAAAATTATTTTTGTTGTTAACAATAACATTAATATTTAGGTAAAACAACTAGTAAAATCAAAGGAAAGCTGATGTAATTGGAAAAATACCTAAAAATATATGTAAGAATATATTTCACCATAGAAGTCATTAAAAAAATAGCACAAAATAAGATTTTGTCAACATTGCCAGGAACAACAACAACAACATTGTCTGGAACATTGCCAGAAACCTCGACTCATTCCTGACAAAATTGCGTTCAGTTTTTGAACGTCATTTCGTTCCAAAACTGCGGGCTAAAATACACACCCTTATAAATTCTGGCAAGCGTCAGATCGATTGGTAAAGGGACGCTTTCGTGGCGGACGCGTGTCTGCAAGTGGAGCACAAAATATTACTGTGTGGTGAAAATGAGTGATTCCAAGGATGAACCGGTGTTCAAAATACCAAAACTATCAAATCGTCGACCTGATGGTAAGTTATGTTTAAATATCCTTTAAATTACTTAAATTGTACATAAACAAAATAAATGAGTTCAGCCTGAATGTTAAAGCCAGGTTTTGTCGTGGACGTATTGTTCTCATCGTTTTCCATCTTTAAATCTACTAAGAAACGCTTACTAGTACAGTTTCCTCAAAATAGATTTTTCCGATTTACAAATTGACGAAACAGGGGTGTCCGCCATTTTAAGCCATTGTGATAGATTTTTCTAGACTAAAAATTTAAATGGGTTCGAGAAGTAAATATTGCCAGTAAACTTGTCATTTACACTCATTAGTGATCATCTATTAGTCAATTAGGTCAGATAACTGCGAGATTCAGGACTAGTGGCTTGAGACCACATGAGGCCATGAAATGCAGTTTTGCATAGGATCGATCAATATCATATAAGTAGGTACCTACCCATCGCCTTTTGTTCGTCTCGTGAAATCAGGCTACTAATATGGCAAATACTACCTTTAACTATGAATAAATATAGTTTAATACAGTGTAGCTTATTTTATTTGTTATTCAAGCTAGCATTGAGGTGAATTCAAAGGGCCTGATTTATTTACCAACTATCGTGATGCCTTCGTATCGTGACGCCTTTTTGTTGACGACAGATTTGTAATATGGAGCTCTGATTCCATCATTGTTCTCATAAAGATTCGCAGTCATCGAGTAATGAGAACGCTACACTTGACTCTTCGTGAGATCTCCACTTTTTACGAAGAAAATTAGCGAGGCTCACCTTAATTTCTTGCTTTGGATATGTTAGAAGGTTAGATTTTTTAAACGAACCTACTCCATTTAGACATCTGGAGTAAATACAAAGAGAATGAGCGGAAAGCTACTGCAAAATATAGTTATGAGGTCAAACGCAAGCCAATTTAATATAATGTATATAAACATAAATATTATATGTATATTTATTATTTATATATTATTATATGTAGGGATTCGTTACATCGCGTCACGGCGATGGCGGTCGGTGGCCTAGGTTCGATCTATACAATTTTCTTAAAAATTAATTACATCTATCATCTACTTATCATGCCTTCACACGGCACTGTACTATTATTTCAAGTCTAGGACTTTTGTAAAGATGAGTGCTGTGAGCCGGCGATATGTTGTTCATTATGCAACGAGTGTGGTGCAGACTCACCGCTGCGCTAGGCCGCTGCGCGCGTACCGTCTAGCGCGATCAATACTATCCTTTGGGAGGTCATATTTAGACCTCTCAAATGGATCGCAATATTTAAACGAGGTTTAATCTTAGTTTTAATCATTTATAAGCAATTTTTCATCATTCACAGATTCAACGGATTCATCCAGTTCTAGTGGAAATAGTGCAAGTGGAAGTAGTACCAGTAAAGCTGATAAAGAAAAGAGACAATCTCGTGTAAAATTTTATTTAACCAATCAGGTTGCCAACCCCAAGGTGTGTAAGGAAACGTTCCTCGTTTTCAGCGACATTCAGAAAGTATTGCTGCACGCCATTCTTCAAAAGCGATATTTGAAACAAGAAGCCTACAAATGGTATAAGATTGAAGACATTCAGGAGATCAGCCAGGTTACCTGTTTTGTAATCGAAGGAATTTCTGCTAAACATTGGGAAAATCACCCAAATGAATTCTCAGGTACGAGGAAGATCTTCCACAATGTTGTTCGAGTAATGCCTGCATCTGTGTGTGAAGGTGCTTTGGCACAAGAATTGGCCATGGTAGCAATTTCGAATACTGATAAGGAAATTCAAATATGTGAACGAACACAAATTGCTCTGGAATCTAACAAAAATTTTAATATCATAATGAGAGCTATGTTCCCAATACAGGAACAAACTGACGAGAGTGTGCAAATTCCTGTAGGAGATACTTTTCCGAGAACTCAGCTGCTTCTATCGCCTTGGCAGTTAATACAGGAGGGGTATCCAGTACCACTGAAAGGAAAGCTAATAAACGAATACTCAGATTTCGTTCTAACAAAGGAGGAATACACGCCTGTAACGGCTAGGTCACCATTATTTGGGCTGGCATGTGAAACGCGTGTAAAAAAAGATCATAGCTCTGAATTTTTGAGACTTGTTATCGTCAATGAAAGTCATATAATTGTGTATGATTCCCAAATATACAGTGGAACAAATATGTACAAAAGTATTGATGAAGTCCAAAAAGACCTGAAGAGGATAATGTCACCGGACGCTATATTTATAGGCCATGGTCTTATGACTAATCTGGAATTGATTAAAATGATGCATCCGTATATTATTGACACCAGCATCATATTCAATATCACGGGTCGAAGAGAAGAAAAACCGAGCCTTAGGGTTT
The DNA here is from genome assembly GCA_907269065.1 of Crocallis elinguaria. Lineage (NCBI taxonomy): Eukaryota > Metazoa > Arthropoda > Insecta > Lepidoptera > Geometridae > Crocallis > Crocallis elinguaria. Next base: position 12,652,495 of record OU026077.1, read on the forward strand.
TAGCCTTAGATCATCTAAACTACACGTCAATGAAACCTGATGGTGTTTCAAATCCCATAGAAGAAGCTCAGACAGCATTAAACCTAGTTCAACTGAAACTGAGGAAATCTTTGATATATGGGAATGCAGTACTAACACAAACGGACATACATGGAGAAAGGTCATTATCAGCACAGAGAGTTCGTAAAAGTGGCGTGATAGAAAGAAAGAAAACTTCTGTCGTTATCACAAGCGCCGATCTGACACCGCATTATCTGAAGTACTGTGGCTACACCGAACTTGAGAAAGGTGACTCGCCTATCGCTTCAGTTGGTCAGACTGTGCGTACTAAAAATGTAGTTATAAAAACAGCTGCAAACCGGAAAGAGGTGGTCCTCATGCTTACAAGAACTATTAGTGAGTATAAATTTACAATGGCTCATTTAACATACATGTTAGAAGAATCAAATGAAAAGGAACAGATGAAACATTTTGATAAGTGGATTACAAGAATTTGGGAGTGTATGCCACACTCGTCCCTGTGCTTCATAATTCTGGGAGGCACAGCTACAGACGACGCCTTAGCCATGATACAGGTGAAAAACCATGGCTATTAATAACGTTATACTTCTTACTAAAGGTTTCGATGACAGGTTTCCTGATTTTTACACCCATAATGACAATCTTGCGTTGCTTTCAATATCACATTGAATTCAAACTAAAACTGACATATAATAATTGCTTCTTATCTAAAACAAACATATAGGTAGGTATGTGTTGTGTTTCATTATGTGTAAATCGCACTGCCTACATGCGTACTCGTCAACTATCTGAACTAATCATCTCCAGGTAGTTATGGATTAGACTCTAACCAAGAGCTCTAAACAGAGGCAATAAATTTACAATCCAGTTTATTCGAGCCCAAAAAATCAGAATATATGTTTTTCTTACTTATAAACTGATAACTATGAAAATTGACGTGGGACCAACGTGCCTGGGTACGTTTTGTAAGGGATTTGATAACCAGCCACTGAGTTAAGCGCGGTTAACTTAACCATTCTTGCTTACGTAATACGACGAGTAGGACGGAAATGTGTACCCATGGTAATATTGTAGTTGTGTCCATTCTCATTCGGACATAATGGGAACTGTAAGAAGTGGGCGACAGTGGGATTAGAAATAGGATCGTTTGTTACATAAATGGAGCACAAAAGTAATTGTGATAAACGTGCGTCGTTTTAAAGTTAAAGTTAAGTGTATCACTTCAAGGATTTGCGTCAATTCACTACTGAATACATTTGCTTTTGTAGTAATTATAAATTTTTTTTTAATGCTATTTGATAATGAGACGAACTGGGCGTTTGCCTGATGGTAAGCATAACGCCGGCCCATAACAATTGCAGTGCCACTCAGAACTTTGAAACACAAAGGCCTTCGCGGCACTGCTGCGCGCTCGTTACCTTGTGACATTAAGTCTCATAAGCCCAGTAATTTCATTAGCTAACATGTATTTTAACATTATTTTTTCCTTATTAAGCTCTGTTGGTAAACCCCACTTATTAAAAATGTTTTATTGTGCAATCACGTTTAAATGTAATTAAATAATTTAAACTTTATAGCATTATTTTAACCTTTTCTTTGTATAAAACTCTCTCTACCTGAAGGTATCCCAGCGTCGACGAAAGTTTATTGATCAATCTAACTTTGGCTTTTAATTATAGTTCAAAATATACAAAAAGTTATTAATTAACGAAGATTACGTAAGAATTTTATGCTAATGTTTTAATGTGTTTGTACTGAATTTGCTATCAAACCAACTTTTAGTTTCTTCTATTACTTTCATTTCAACTTAATTAACTGTTAAAATTCAAGCTTTAGTTACTATTTATATAATTATGAATATTTAAATATTATGCTAATGAATGAAAAAATGCGTAGACATAGTTTTTATAGTAAGATGACAAACGAATCGTTTAACGATATAAAAAGAAGTTTTGTTTGATGTATTTTTCTATTAATGTATTATGGTTTATAAGATTTACTAAAAAAAAGTCTTTGAAAAGAAAGAAAAATATATTTTCATAAAAGTTACTGTGATCGACTAGTTCAGACGTCTCTAAACCTAAATGTGATTAAGTGTATATTTATTTTAGAATTTTTGTGTTTGTTAAACGAACTTTAAACTTACTATATCTGATTATTTTGGTGGTTTTACTCTCGGTCTTAAGCTCGTAATTTATCATAAGATCAGAATAGTGATCTCAGTAAAATCATTGTAACCTTCGAAAGTCGTTAAACCTAAGTAGGTAATGTGAATATGACCTACTAAAAAAATTAATAAAACCGTCGTTCAACGATGTTACAAGAAGAAAGTTACCGAGGTGTCTAAAAATCGGTTGGCAGCCGTAATAACTTGACTTTACGATTATGTCCATTTACCTAAAAAATATAACGATTTACTTGTCACGTTAACACTGTTTCGACAGTAATAGTTCGATAACTATTGAATTCAATTGTTTAACTCATACTGAATTTATTTATTTGTATAGATTAAAAAATGTACATTACTAGTACTTATTAACTAGCTAATACATGAATAAACACTACATCTAACCTAGCTAACTACAAAAACAGTTGGATAATCTGCAAGCCCAAGTAGTATTGTTTAACTTGATGGTCTCACATTCAAGGACATAAAAACCATTATTTATTGTTTATATAGTGATAGAAAAAAATTACTCCCGATATTACCTTAGTCAATTTTCATCATCTTACAATCATTAACATCAAACATATAATACTGCGTTAAACTACAAGCAGCGAGTAGCGGGTCGGGTGTCGAAATGATGTCAAATATAATTTCTTAAATTGCGTTCGACGAAAGATGATTTCGACACTAGTGTTAGTGCTTAGTACTCGACACGACAAATCGTGCCAGCAGTTGTTAAAACTCAAATCCGTTTAAAACCCATAACTTAACGGCCTTCCGAACGAAGGATCTCCTTGTTCCAAACCGTAAGTAGACACAGCATTAAGACCTACAGTGACAATGTTCATATACCAGTAGGATGGCTAAGTCTGCTATAACTACACTGGCAGCATTCGTATGTATATGTGTATAGAGAACAAGTCTGCTGTAAACTCTAACATCATTAATGCACAACATTATCTTGCTGTGCCACATATTATAAAGGCGCCAATAGACTGGAGCATGCGTTTACTTGTAACATGTAGGTTCTTACCACAAAAAACATAAACACACGTTTAACCTGCCTTAAACACTGTTTAACGCCTAAACATACCTTAGTCGCGCAAATGTATGAGCAACCACAAATCCTGATTTAAGTAGTGTCTGACCGTTGTCTAACACAATTCTGTTGTGACATTTCTAATCATTTTGACGTTTATCCTTAGACGCTGTCTAGTTAAACAGACGACTAAATATGATTTTTTTCTGGTAACACTAGTAGAATCTAAATCAATTAGAGCTAAACTGAATTTAACAGTTTCTATCGGGTTTTATTACGAATTTATCACATTTTTTATTCACTGTGATGCGACATTGTGTTAGAAATGTGTTGAATTAAAATAAGATAAAATTAACGCGATAAAACCGAGAAAGTTATCTAATTCAATATATAATAATCACGAAACTGATTAATTAATCAAAATCTATACTAAATTAATACATTAAACCGGAATCAATTATTAAGACAAAATTCTCTAAAGCTTTGGTAATTTAATGATTAACTCGACACGCGCATTACTTGAGAGGTATTAAGGAACCCATTAATTAAAATCATAACAAGAACATGCCAAAAATAACATTCTGTTTCAACCAACGCGTTGGTCTATTAGCACCTTAAGCGGTCAGGTCTAAAGCTTGAGGGGATTAAAATTTCAAAACCGGTGACCTTCATATATCAGATTATCTAAACTTTTACATTCGAGAGACCGACATCTGACTGAATGGAGGCTGCTGTAGCAAATTAAGTTGACATTGTGCGGTCGACCCGATCGGCGATCGGGCGTTTGAGCAACTCACGTGTGCCTTGCATCTTTACATACATTTGCAAATGTAACTGCATTTCAAAGTCGCTTATCGTACCGGTTTGTTAAATAATTTAGTATGCACAATTCAAAATGTCTTATTACCTAAGGAGTTTTTCGAATAAACTTAAACTGGTAGCAATCCTTAGGTATTCGTGTAACAATCTGAGCGCTACTTAAAATAACGTCAATACAAGTTTAAATACCTTTAATTAGAAGAAAAAAGCTCCAAACTTTCCGTAAAAAAACAAAATCAATTTATAAAAACTGTAAATAATTGAATCGGTACCGTCGAAGATTATTATAAAAAGATGTAGATCTTCTATTTTGCTAATGACGTTACATATCATCTCGTAACGCAGTTTGTTTATAGAGCCCGTTAGAGAAGAGTCAACGTACTGTAACGTCGACGGTGACCTTTTCGCCGTAGTCAATAAATATTCTTGCGTTTTTTGCACAATGTTTCCTATCATCTTCGGATTGTCATGTGGGTGAATCTTTGATACGAAGTCGTGTAGTGGGGCGAGGGAGGCCGTGTCCGATCAGTCACAAAGTTCATCTCTATAATCCAAACGTTACACTTCTACCCTTGACCCGAACAGTTCGAGGCCGATTTCTTTTAATTTCTCACAATAACGGGATGATATTTCACATATTGCAAGATTATGATAGACGTGTGTCTACTGTCTAGTATTGTTCCGTAGGTTTGTTTGAAAATCACAAAAGGAATGTTTGTCATTGTTACCAAGGATAACTAATTATTCGAAAGTCATTTGTTTGTCACTGTATTATTCCGTCATGATTTACATATTATTATAAATAGTCGTATCGTAATGTTTTCTAGTCTTGAAATGTAAGAGTTTATTATAAAATTGATTTCCAAAATAGTAAGGTTTCCCAGTTAACGAGATAACAAACTGTGACATGTTATACTTGACAGGATTTAATATGAATCAAAACTTGTTTACTGCAGTCGTACATAAATGTTGTATTACGTTGTCTTATTATTTACTATCTTGGTTCTGATTACCTACGGCAGGCAAGGCGGCTCTGTACTCGAGCACCGACTACAGTATTCGAGCCATTGTCCTTGGTAAGGTTGTACTCGGACAACATTCACAATATTTGTAATATCTCTCAGCGTATTAATGTCGATATAATATCCGCTTAGGACTTATCTAAAATATACTCAGACAAAAAACGTCTAGAGGTCTACAATAACATGGTATACCAGTATATATCTATAGTTTTTTGTCCTGGCGCAGATAATTAGCTAGTTCGTGTCAGAACTTTACTCGTTTCTTGGATTTGTCTGTAATGTTATGACATTACGTATATTTTCGATTAGGCCTTCCAAATCATGCTATACAACCCGTATTACTGTTTTAAAGAGAACATAAAGAACAGGTAAAATTAGCCATTGACTTAAAATCTATGTACCAATAAATAAAAGTGGAGAGCCAGTTCAAAATGTCAAAATAACAGCTTTTGACTAAATGAATACGCATTCAGTATACTGTATCTATAACAAAAACAACATTTCTAAAATTTTGGTCTATCTATCTGTTTGTTCCGGGTAATCTCCGAAACGACTGGACCGATTTCGACGGAACTTTCATTGGCAGATAGCTGTTGTTATAAGGAGTAACTTAGGCTACGTGGGCACAGGTATTTATTTTAATAAAACCTTGATCAAAATACACTAAACAAAAAAGATTTTCGCTAACAAAAGTTTGATAGAATGCCTTCGGCTATAGCAAAGTTTTAATTTTTGTGTTTGATGTTAAGGATGTAAAATTGTTAGTAAGGGCGTGGGTGTTCTCTAAGAGGTACCTACTCGTGGATAAGACAGAGTCGAAGGCGGCCTCGGGCGCCGCTGTCGGCTGCTATATATATATATTATATATACCTACGATAACAATGCAATTGTTGAAAACTTAAATTATGCCCGCTGAGATACCCCGGCGAAGGTCACTCTGATTGTATCGCTATTTGAAAATTGTTAGGACTGCTTATTTGTACTGCCTATCTGTCGTTAGCGATTATGTATGTATTATTATACGATTCCCATGACGTTAACTGAACAATATCTTATTACGTGCGCTTAAATACGATTCAATGAAAATATTTTCATTGAGACGAACTATTTAGAAATGTTGTATTATGGTTTAGGAAAGGTTGAATATTTCTCACGGAAAATAAACTTTTAGAAAATAAACAAGATCAAGGTTACCTTATTGTGTGGTACTTGTAATGAGAAATAACAAATAAAACGCTTTATACGGCCTAGATAATTATATGATTGTGTATCCAAAGAGGTCCCGTAAGCCCGCAAGTACGTTTGTAACTTAAAACACCGGATGGCTTTACCGACCTCCGTCGAGCCGTTTGTTCGTAAACTCAAACAGCGCTAAGGCAACAACGCGACGTCGGCCAAACAATTTATTTGTTTGCCGTTCCACTGTAGCGTACCCATACCGACCTTGTATTGTTACATGAACGCGGATAGTTCGCCTTACCGATCATTTTGTCTATACATATGTTTTTGTTTTGCTGGTTTGGTCTCACGGCTGTGCTCAAATTTAGGCATAAGTCTAGACGCACTTTTCTATTTCCTCGTTTATTGTTTGAAAAAGTATGTTTATCACAATTAGACGTAAGTAAAATAAGGATCTCAATTTTTGTGACTAGTAGAGTATGTCTGATTATCGAGTAGCTTTATTGAGCGTCTTACACTTATTAAGGTGCCAGTTTTTTCTGGACACATTTACTGTATTATCGTAGATATGTATTGAAAAAGTGTCAATGAACGATAATCGTATTTATCGTGTATGATATCTTTATTGTAAGAGTAGTAAGTAGTCGCTTCTAAAGTTATGAACATGGTGGATAAACTTTTATTGCAAGAAAACTCGTATTATTAGTGTCTATAACTTTCAAAATGTTAGTAATAATTTTAATGATTAGTGCGTAGTGTAGTAGTAATCGTCTTCTTTCGATGCATTTACTATATTTTATAATCATAATCCTATATGTAGTAGACGTAGCAATTGTGAATTTATATAGTTGTTTCCAAACAAGGTGAGCTTTCCTTGTAGAACTGAGAAAAATCGAATTTTGAACCCCCAAAATTGTTTGGTGATATTCGTTTAAGCCTTCTAAGCTACTTCCAATTGGTGGTTAGTTGGAATAAACGTCTCTTTGGATGTACTAACAAAAACTTATATATATATACACTTCACTTTTTATGAATGTCTTCTTTATGAATATTGTAGTCTACTTAATAATGTATATATCGCAGCTGGTAGATAATAAGATAACTTATAGTCTACGTAGTTATTTAATATTTATGAATAATATTATTTTTTTGTTAGGTGTTGGTATGTATGTATGTATATGTATTAATAACTCTGTCTATAAATTATATCTCTGAATCTCTGTACACCACCGACCACATTATTTTTAATTTATGTCCTGTCGATCCTAAGGTTGTCTGGTAGAAATCGCTTTAAGCGATAAGACTGCCCAATGTTCTACCATTTTTTTAAATTTCCTGTATTATGTTTTGGTTTTGGTGTGCAATAAAGTATTATGGTATTGTAGTGATACTGGTCGACAAGCACCTTATTGATGTGTTCCGAGTCCACTATCAACAGCTGTGCGCAACTCGGAATAGAGCTGTTTGCATAAAGAAAACACAAAATATATGGTTGTCTTTTAAAAACTTGCCATTGCACTGGTTTTTTTAATTGGTAATTTTGTGAAATGACTGCTTTTCTCAGCTTAAAGTACTTAAATAGGTACTATTCATTCTGCGGGTCAAAAACTAGCCATTTTGTAAAACAGCTTAATGTCGCCTTGTAAATGGACACTTAGTGGCTGCGATATATACATACATATATTTATATACATATATGCATACTAATATTTATTAATGCATAGTTTTACTAACCTGAAAAATAACCAGAAAAAAATTAAGAAAAAAAACCGCAGTTAAATAAGTATCATTTTTTGAATCACATTTACGTTCTGCGATAAAAATTATATGGTTTGTATTTTTTCGAAGTAAACAATTTAGCAATGTAAGAACGCAAACCATATTTTAACCAATACTTTCTAAGCTTGATGGAACCCCATCTAGTTTTATATTCATTGTATGGGAATGTAGGCACAAATATCCTGTAAAGGAATTAAATTATCTAATTGTCTAATATTTCTACATTTTTCCTTACCTTTTCGATCAAATAAAGGTAATCTAAGTTTTAATTGATGTCATATCTTCTTAGAATTATTGTATTCACAACTATTATAATCTGTGTGATCAATAAAGAATAGTAAAAATAATTTATTGTTGTTTTAGTTTTGGTAACCTCTATCCTCAATGAGAGAACTTGATGAATTGAACGTATCATTTTATGCTTCTTTGTATACGTATACCTAGTTAGTAGATAAGAGTATAGTATACTAGCTTCCGTGGTTTCACCTGCGTTCTCACTTGAACTGTGTATTTTTCTGAGACTTTTTTGGCCTACGTCATTCCAATCCGTTGCTGCGTGAAAGAAGGACAAACTATAACAAACACGCTTTCGCATTTACTATAGTATGTACCGATTATACACAGTAGTTACTTATATACCTATGCTGAATGCTGGACTTGTATGAAGACGGATGAAAGAACACTATCGTTTAAGACCAGGCGAGGTTTTGGTCATATGGTAACCGGTATAGATTACTTTATTAGATTAATTTGTTAGTGGTAGGACTAACTCTTCTGCTAGTGTGGATTTTTACCACCGCTTTGCTCGTGAAGTCTGCCACCAAGCAGTAATGTGCAAGCATTACTGTGTTCCGGTTTGATGAGCAGAGTAGCCAGTGAAATGACTGGGCTTATGAAACTTAATACCTAATGTCTCAGGTTAACGAGCGCACTGAAGTGCCGCGCAGGCCTTTGTGTGTCGGAGTTCTGACTGGCACTGCAATTGTTATGGGCCGGCGTTATGCTTACCATCAGGTAAACGACCAGTTCGTCTCATTACCAAATCCTACTAATATTATAAATGCGAAAGTGTATATGTTGATTTGTTGGCTTGTCCTTTCACGCAGTAACAGAGCAACGGATCGACGTGATTTTTGGCATAGCTACAGTTTATGGACCGGAGAGTAACATAGGCTACTTTTTATCCCGGAAAAATCACGGTTCCAATGGGAACGCGGGTGAAAACCGCGGGCAGAAGCTAGTAATATTATCAAAAAATAATATAATTGCAAATCAGCTAACTTCACTCGCGCATTGGTCAATCGCTCAGCTTCTATAGCCAGAAAAAGAATACACTCGCAACGCATAGGTTACCTAAACAGGCCGCGCTGCGTGTCCAACTGTCCAGTAGTCTCTGTTACTTTTTTGTCAATGGCAATCGCGGGCGTTGGCATGCCGCCTGCGTAACTGCAACACTGACTGTGCGCTAATAAAGTTGGTAATACTTTTTTTTATGAGAAATAGAGTGGTCAACGATCGAACTGTCGAGATTTGTATGAAATCTGTTTCATATTTTTTTTATTTTATAACAGCTAGACGCGTTGAACACGATTAAAATAAATGGTAAGTACTTTATTAACAATTTTATAATATAAACATCAAAAACAAGCGGCTTTTGTTATGTTGAGCAGCTGTCTCTGCTCAAGGCACAATCGACCTACATATTATATTACTAGAGAAGACAAGAGTAATTTGCATGGGGTAGTTAAATAAACCAGGTTTAGCATGATGGGGTTGCTTCATTATCATCATCTTCATCTCCTATTATAAATTAAAGGCCTCCATCGCGCTGAGTGTTTGTTCGGGGTAATCTCAGCAACTATTGTACGGATTTTCGGAAGTGTTTCTATGTTGGACTGTGTGTGTTTAGTTATGTATGTTTATCTATTTCGCCGACAAATGTAAGCCGATTTTGAAAATTCTTTCTTTTGTTGGAGAGAAACCCTTGAGGTGGTCCCATATTAATTTTATGTAAGAATACCGCCCCTTAAGGTCAAAAATGGGGAATGAAGTATTAAATATCACGATATTTTCATCGAAATCACTTTTAAAAAGTAATTTAACTTAATTTAAAAATGTATTATTTGTTTTCTTGATACCTTAGTTAGTTAGTTAGTTTAAACAAATACACAGTGTTTGAAAAATTAAATTAATTAACTATCTACCTATAAACACATAATAATAAAAATTAAAACTATTGTTACGAGCTATAGGGTAACGTTTGATAGAAAGAAGCCGTTAAACAAACAGTTACTTTATTGAATTCAAAAGGAATCACTTGCAACACTATTCACTACAAAAATCACTAGTATATCACTATGTCACAGATATCACAATCACAATCACTAGTATTTCACTTAGTCACAGATTTCACAATCAGTACTAGTCGCTTTGAACTCACTCCGATGTGTATCGCTTGGTATCGCAATAGAAACTGTCCCTGGCCGCGTCTCGATCCGCTTATATATGCGCCGCAAATTGTGCTACCAAGTTCCCGAATGATCTAGTTCAAGGTCAAATATGGACATCTCTCTCTTACGCATACAACCGTCCCTTGTACACACATCGAGGACTTTCCAGATGGTAGTAGATTATGTCTATCTCGTTCTATCATGCGTGTAGCTATCTCTCTCTCGCATTATTCTAGAACATTCGGTTAGGTAATAGGTACAATTGTTCCTCTCTTTTGCGCATATAGCCATCCTGCTCACACTTTCTTCTGGAAGTTTTGAGAGACATGATCGAGGCTAATCGTCCCTCTCTTTCACACGATAGGCTGTCCCTCTCACACACCTTCGAGAATGTTCCGCGGACCGGAGGGGTGTAACTTGGCCTGAAACGGCCTGAAAATGGGTTTTCAGGAAATGGTGCCATGTGATTACTCGTGTCCTGAAACGGACTGAAAACATGTTTCAGTCTGCTGAAAACGGCGTTAACTAGGAGTAATTTTTGATTAACTGATATGTGTTAAGCCTTCCTCCGAAACGGCCCGAAAACCTGTTTCAGCCTGCTGAAAACGCCTGTAAGTAGCCGAAAATTAAAAAAAATGTTTCTGCGAGTACTCCTTTAACCCGTCTCCGTAACACTGCCCCCTCCTTAGACATGCTCGTCCCGAGCATCATTAGATCCATTGTAACGTGCCAATCGATTCACATGCACAATCTTAGGCTGGTTTCTGGCACTACCTATCTTCTTTATGCGATATGTTACGTCATTGATCTTCGTAATCACTGTGTAAGGACCATCCCAATCACCTTGAAGTTTGGGAGATTTTCTTTTACGTCTTACTGGATTATAAAGCCAGACTAGTGAACCTTCTTCAAAGTCTACATAGTGAATCTTCCTGTTGTATCGAGTTTCCGTTCTTTCATTCATTCTATTTACGTACGCAACAGGAACTCTGCTTGGCCGCGTTTCTGTTCCAGGCTCAATTTTATGTTTAACCATACCAGTCCTTCCGAGGTCTTCATCATTTGTGGCGAACATTTCGGAAAGTTGCCGTAATAGTTCCTTTGCTTTTGACAACTCTTTCGTTGATACGGTCTCTTTAAATCCTTCGAGCCCTTCTTGGGCTACTATCCAAGGTCCGGAGTTGTCCACTTTTTCTACTACTTCCTGTTTGCCGCTGTCATGTGTCTGTGAGTTTCCTAAAACAACCGTTCTGTGGAAATCGTAAACACCTCCGGGCAAACTACCTTTAAGAAAAACTTTCTCTACGCCACATATGAAGACGCTGCTTTCAAAATCAATTTTGCAGTTATGGTTCTTCATGAAGTCCAAACCAATGATGCAGTCACTTACTATATCTGCAATAACAACTTTATGCCGGTAGAAGCTTTCACCAACTTTGAAAGTAACGACACCTTCTCCTCGGACGGTTATGTGCTGGCCATTAGCTGTCAGGAGCTGAATATTGCCAAGTGAAGGTGAATATCTCTCAGAAAAACCCTTCAGAAGTTGGTAGCTGATTACCGTGCGCGAAGCTCCAGTGTCCAAGTTTAACTCACACTTAGTCCCGTTGACTTCCCCGTCAATGACTAACGTATTCCCGTCTTGAGTCTGAGAGATCATCACTTTTGGCACCTTCTTCACACTATCGGACAGCATCTGCCCGGCAGTCCTGGCGTAATCCTTTCCTTGACGTTGTGCTGCAGTAGCGCCCGTTAATGCATCAGCTGCTCCCAAATCACTGCGTCGAATCTCAACATCTCTCCGTGAACCTCGTTTTGGGCACGAAAATCTCATATGCCCTAACTCTCCACACGCATAACACCTGAGTCCGCCTCTTGGTTTTACTTTATCTGTTACCACTCGAACGTAGTAGGATCGAGGATCTCTACGAACTGTCTCCACTTCCAATGCGTGGGCTAGAGCATCCTTTAACGTCTTGTGGTGACCAAGGCTTACAGTTGTCCTGACTTCCCGATCTCTAATCCCATCTACAAATGCTTGCACTAGCATGCTGTCAACCAGAGATGGTAAGGATAAATAAGCCTTTCTAACCAGTTTTTCAATTTCGAGGCTCCATTTTTGCAGGCTCTCACTAGCTAACTGCACTCTGTCCTTTAATTGCGCCCTGTAGACATGTTCCAGGTGTGAATCACCATAACGCGATTCTAGGGCATCCTTGAGTCGCTCTAGTGTCACATCTCCCGACATGGAGTCTAATACGGTCAAGGCTTGATCCCGCAGCCCTAGCATAAGGGCAGTTACAGCCTGTTCATCGGTCCAACCGTTCACCTTTGATACTGTCTCAAATTGAAGTTTATAAGCCCCCCAGGAAGAAGTTCCGTCGAATGGAGGCGCTTTTAGTTTACCAGCTGGAGCACCAGATGTCACTACTCCATTAATTTTTAAAGATTTTACCTCCTTTTCTATTCCCAGTATTTGCTTTTCGTGCTTAAAAACTCTGTCATCGAGGTTCTCCACTTCTAATTTCAATTTCTCTACTTTTTCCTTGAATTGAACGCCTATCACCTCCAAGCGTTCGTCAATGCGGTGAGCTTGTTCGTCCAACAAACCACGTGTCTGTTCCTCTTGACGGCGAGCCTGCTCCTCTTGACGGCGAGCCTGTTCCTCCAATAGACCACGTGTCTGTTCCTCTTGACGGCGAGCCTGCTCCTCTTGACGGCGAGCTTGTTCCTCCAACAAACTACGAGTCTGTTCCTCTTGGCGGCGAGCCTGCTCCTCTTGGCGGCGGGCTTGCTCCTCCATCATGCGTTGCAGAGTCAGTAATAAGTTAGAAGAATCCTGATTTTCGCTCATGGTGCGGTTGGCATCAAAACTTTGACGACGAGCGGCGTCACGAGCTGCTTGTGCACGCGTCTGTATCCCTGGTGTTTCTCCTCCAGACTCCTCTTGATCGTCCCTCGGTGTTATAGGCATCTTTCTATCCCGCTTCTGACACCAAAATGTTACGAGCTATAGGGTAACGTTTGATAGAAAGAAGCCGTTAAACAAACAGTTACTTTATTGAATTCAAAAGGAATCACTTGCAACACTATTCACTACAAAAATCACTAGTATATCACTATGTCACAGATATCACAATCACAATCACTAGTATTTCACTTAGTCACAGATTTCACAATCAGTACTAGTCGCTTTGAACTCACTCCGATGTGTATCGCTTGGTATCGCAATAGAAACTGTCCCTGGCCGCGTCTCGATCCGCTTATATATGCGCCGCAAATTGTGCTACCAAGTTCCCGAATGATCTAGTTCAAGGTCAAATATGGACATCTCTCTCTTACGCATACAACAGTCCCTTGTACACACATCGAGGACTTTCCAGATGGTAGTAGATTATGTCTATCTCGTTCTATCATGCGTGTAGCTATCTCTCTCTCGCATTATTCTAGAACATTCGGTTAGGTAATAGGTACAATTGTTCCTCTCTTTTGCGCATATAGCCATCCTGCTCACACTTTCTTCTGGAAGTTTTGAGAGACATGATCGAGGCTAATCGTCCCTCTCTTTCACACGATAGGCTGTCCCTCTCACACACCTTCGAGAATGTTCCGCGGACCGGAGGGGTGTAACTTGGCCTGAAACGGCCTGAAAATGGGTTTTCAGGAAATGGTGCCATGTGATTACTCGTGTCCTGAAACGGACTGAAAACATGTTTCAGTCTGCTGAAAACGGCGTTAACTAGGAGTAATTTTTGATTAACTGATATGTGTTAAGCCTTCCTCCGAAACGGCCCGAAAACCTGTTTCAGCCTGCTGAAAACGCCTGTAAGTAGCCGAAAATTAAAAAAAATGTTTCTGCGAGTACTCCTTTAACCCGTCTCCGTAACACTATGTACCAATAATTATTACCATTATTTTCTTATTTTTACAAGATTTTATTTACTTGCAATATATGTATGCATAACGTACCTGCAGCTACCAGAACATACAGGTACGTGCTTGGCGTCAAATTAGTCATATTTTATGTTCACTTAATTAATTTGCTCAAAGCCCTTTATTGAGGTAGAAATAATAAATCTATTTACACAATCTCACTCAACTATGCGAATACTAAAAGTTTCTACGTGTACTTCGAACGCGTTGAAGTCTTTTGTTTGAATCAATAATATTTTTTGGTTACACCTATCTAAATCTGTCTATCTAGAGTCATGGCATATGGAAATAAACAATTTATTACATTAATTAAAGGTTTGGCAACATGTCTAATGTCTATGCTTTATAATATATGTCGTAGCACTAGACCAACCCACATGCGTTAGTCAACTCTATTTCGCGAACGCGCGACACTTTCTCACGGCGCGCGTTCTTAAAACGTTGTTAATTAATACTTCACATAACTTGATACTGTTTTAATGATTTATAAACACCAGAAAGAACTGAATTAAATTATTTTTATGTTCGATTTATTTCAATTTTGCAGTGGCACCCGTTGCAACCAAAGGAAAATGTGAAATTTGTCAAGTGATTTTGAACCGCAGTTCGTCGTCATTAAAGGCGATAATGTGATGCAGTAACTTCTAAGTCCGCATTGATATTATTAAGTAGCGGTACACTGGTTATTGTGCAATACTGAGATTAGCTAATTATTACAAGGTACTACTTGTTACTTGTATGTATATCCGTTTCGAGACAAGACCGAACGGATTGAGATCAAATACAGACTGATTGTTACAGTTGGATAGACGACAAACTCAATTTATACAGACATTTTACTAAACAGTCTCTGTTAAAATTAGCTAACGCCTTCTTTACGTTTTCAAAACGAACTTATCTGTAACAGTTTAGAAAAACGTTAAGTAGTAATTGATTACCGATTTCAAATATGATGTGATTGAGCTTTCTGCATGTCAAAGAAAATACCTTGTAAACAGCAAGATAATAAGGCTCTTATTAACAGTATTAAATTGTGATTTAGTTAAACAATGTTTTGTCTTTGTTGTTCTTTAATAACTTTAAACTGAATCGAAAGAAACAAAACACAGTTTAGCTATTCAACCGTTTAAAACTGTTTATTAATAAGAGCCTAAGGCTTTATCTAGCGTTTATCAGGCTAGTTACTACTGTCAATTTAAAAATGGCAACTCCTATTCTATGTTCCAGCAGCTTCTCTTGAGAGTAAGTCCTACCTAACATGTTAGGCGAAATCGTTACTGATCACGTGTTATAATGGTAAAATGCCAACCTATCGAGATTACGAAAAAAAGGACAACAGAAATAGAGTCAAAAAATAGAATAGTCGAAACATAGAGTCGTTTCAATCACAGAATTGACCTATTTTCTTGAAATAGAATCTTTTCAATCACAGAATTGACCTATTTCTATATATAGCCGATGAAGTAAACTTTCCAATTAAGTTAAGGACGAGACACAGAGCACGCGTGGCCGCGACACGAGCTCGAACCAATTCCCAATAGCAATAACAACTAAATTTGTTTTAACGCTGCCTACTCGAAGACTCATGCAACCACCGACTGATATGTACCTACAACCTTTCGAAATCCATCGGTCAAATCGTCAACATGTCATGACGTAAGTATCCACTAGAATCTAGATATGATCCTAGAGAGTTAAGCACAGACTGTTCATTGGCAGCTTGATTCCGGTGATCTATATTCGGTTACGAGTTTTATGGTTTTCTTAGCTTGATGACAGCATCTGAAATCACTATAGCTCTTAGCTCTATTGACGTTAGTTTTGAATAAATACATCAAACGGATCTACCTATAGTAACGATTTGACGTAAACTTTGGACAAGGCATCTTATACGAGTAGGAAGATGTCTCGTTAGCCTTGGTCTGTTATAAATCCACGCTGTTCTCACAAAATATTAACAATATAATGGTTTTTGTGAGTTTCCTAACGTTGCTAATATTTCAATTTATTATATCAAACTATAAACAATTAGCTGGTTATTTCACAACGACACGCATGCAGATTACTCTCTGAACTTATAAACGAACATCCAATGCTTTCAAATTAGGATATTATAAGTAATTATTTTTATTTTAACGAGTGTTGTGGATATTATTGTTTATGATATAAGTACTCATCGGCGTTGCGTCAGTTCTATCAATTTTCATAACATTTCACACTAATTCTTGCATAAATCAATAAGAATTGCACACTTATTAGTGATTGTACGTGGCGAGTGCTTCAATTTGATTTATTAATTACATAAGACGTTTAATAAATCTCAATTTGTTGTTGCACAAAAACTTAAGCGGCTTGACTCATGTGTAACGTTGATGGGTATATTAACAGTTAACAGTTAGGTGGTATGCTTTGAGAAATATATAATGTACTTGATTGAAACGATCACAAAAACTTATGAAATCTTATTTCATTTTTATATCGAACAAAACCAGTATCTATCATATTTTCATCTATTTTATAATAGCGCTTAACTGCTAACAAATATTCCAACGAACGGGACCTTGTACCTGTATTAACATTAATAACTCATGTGTCTATTGATTGATATTGCTACACATATGAATAATTTAACAATCTATTAAGTCTCGGTTTGATGACAAAAATATATACAATATATTTGCTTGTATATAAGTCAATAACTTTATAGATGTTTGTGCGTATGTTATTTCGTATCCTTTTAATTTTTAATTAGCTTATAGCTGAAATGTCATATTTTCTAACATACAAAAAATATCATTTGATTATCTATGACTACTAATGTTATAATAGTTACATACGAGATTAGCATTTGATTCGCGTTCATAATAAAAAGGTACCATGGCTACTAATAAAATTAGCTTTAAAAAACTGGCAAATAACTTCCTCCATATTATCGTTATCCTTATCTTGAGAGCCCTTCAGATCTGCAGGGTTATTAGAATTCACTCGGAATGATATCCGTGTCGGAAACGATGATCTTGATATGGATATATTACCGACGATATATCTCTGTCGGGATACGATTCCGAGATATGAACGATCAGAAACAGTCGCTTCCACACGGAATCATTCCGAATGAATTAAAATCACCCTGTTGCATCAAGTTTAAATTAAATCAACCTGCAACTGTGCAGACTATGCATTATTACTCATACGAAACAATTATTTGACCATAAATCCGTATCTGCTATTTGTACTATTCTAAATGTGAAAGTGTTGTTGTTGGTTTGTCCTTCTTTCACGCAGCAACCGAGCAACGGATCGACGTGGTTTTTATACAGATATGGTTTATGGACCGGAGAGTAATATAGGCTACTATTATTGTCCCGGAAAATACACGGTTCCTTCAAGCTACTGTTAGATTTAGCTTAAAATATTGATAAAAAAAACAGATCAAATTGAGTAACTCCTCTCTTGAAAAATCTGTGTTAAAAGAAAGTAAAGAGAGATCTTAATGCAGTTGATTAATATTTAGTTGCATAAATTAACATTTAATTATTATAATGAATACATAAGCTTAGGTATTACTGTACGAGTAAATAGTTTACATTACAGCTTTGACGCAAAATAAGTACTAAAACGAAACAAAAATTACACAAAATGAAGTGCTTACGATTGTATTTTGACTGCCAGTAGATTAGTTCACAGGTCATTGAACTTAACTACTGTAACATGTAAAAGTTTCTAATTCAATTCCCACAACGGGCATCCTCCTCCTGCTTCCTATCCCTGTTTCATTTTTACATGGGGTCGGCGCACTACGTCTTTACATATACACTACTTTTAGTTTTTGGTCATTGTTAACAGCCGGTCGCCTGCCTTACCAATCCTGCTTGGGAATTCTGAGTATGGTACACCCACGCTTAGTGGATGTCACATGGTGGATTATGACATCCACGCTTAGTGGATGTCACATGGTGGATTATGACATCCACGCTCAGTGGATGTCACATGTTCTCGAATTTTTATTTGTGATTCTTGAACATTCGGGTTTTCTCAGGAAGTTTTCCGTCAACGTGAATTTGAAATAATTAAATCGCAAATATTTTGCTTGTATATAAATATATATCTAAATCTATTTTGGCTAACTGGGAAACGTGTGTAACGATTTTGATTTTGATTTCGGGTAACTATAAAACTGCAATGTTATACAAAAAAAGTTTTTTTAAAAACACGGAGCGAAGTTCAGTCACCCAAATATTTTATGTTTTTAAATGCGCAAGTATTAGTTTCAGGTCTGGATGTTGTTAGACCACAATATTTTTTGTAGTGTTAGTATTTAACTTAAATCAGGTATCTCACCTGATCATGAGCGAAGATGGTGAACATGCTAAAGCTAGATTAGCACTGTCTCGTGAGATAAGTGCAGCTGCAACAACCTGATAAAATCAAAATAAAAAATATATCTAATTAAAAAAACTTTCCTAAATAAACAAATCAATATGCCAATCTGATCTTCCGATTCAAATCGTTTATTTATCAATTATTATAATTTCAAATATGAAAAAAAAAAATTAAACATACTAGGGTGACAGCTAGTCAGACGCGGACCACCATGCAAATTCATCATGTAATTTCTAGTTGGAAGCCACGTAAGGTTTATGCAATCCTAGTTAGATCTCATGATTTACTAAGACTCCTTTGTTAATTATTGTTTGTAATCGTAAGACATTATTGATTTAAATTAAATAATATTTTATTTTCGTAACGCTTATCCAGACTTATCAGACAATCTAATTTCCAACGATATGTTTATCGAAATTGTCAACTATTTATCAGCCAAGAACAATGAGGCTATTTCGCAACAATCCCGATCTATTTGCCCGATTTGGATCCAATTATCGAGACGATCCGAGTTATTATCGATCTCGTGACTGTCAGTTGCTAAACTCTAGAAATTGTACTGCATTGTCTGAAATCTATTAAGTACTATTCGTAGCTCCATAATTGATTAAAATTCGTATACTTTGTTCTTAGAACTGTAGTTGAATTTCATAATCTTATTCATTTATTTCGCTTAACTAACTTTTCATCGAGAAATTACTCCCTTTTCGAAATCACTGTTGAATTTGAAATAAACTAAACATCAACTGTTCTTGTTTGTTTTTTTTTTTTTATCCATGCCATTTTGTATTAATCGTCACGTTCAAAAAAGTGTATTGGCTATTTTGTAACAATTAAAGTTCACTAAAACATTTTACCATAATAGTGCAGTTTTTGTATGCATTTTATTATCAGATACATGTCGTGGAATTTAGACACGTTACCATTATTTTATTGCACAACATAGTTAAGTTCTTAACAATGTCTATCTGGCATACCTTTATATAGTATAGATCAGCAACGGGACAATTAATACTGTTTATCAATGAAAACATATATTTTATTTTTATTGAGTTTTTTTTTCGGTAAATGTCATTGCCATTAATTTTATCTGTTTCTAAGAATCATCAAAATATTTATTATCAGCAGTGCTTCTTAATCTCGACTCTACCGTTTATGATAATACCTCTTATTTCACAATCTACAATTTACCTTCGGAAGAGTAGGCAGCAATCAGTTATTAGTTTATTCTAATCGGAAGTGGCCTTCGGTCGATCGTCAATTGTTACTGAGCGCTAACCATCCGTTCTTTCTTCAGAAGCAGTCACGAACTGTTCAGTTCCCATCGTAGTCGCTATTCGTCTTTGTAGAGCGCACGCCTTTACATCCTCACGATTTCAGAAATCCCATTAAAATGGAAACGTCAGGTGCCATCACGTAAATTACCTACCCATTTGCTGCATAAATTCGAACAAGCAGAGCAATACAAACGCTTACGTTGCATCTAGATGAAGGATTGACATTTAATCATAAGATATTGCAACTCAGATCAGTTCAAGGATGATTCTGTCATATGGCCGCAGCTGGCCGAGCACTTCATGTACGCAAAGTACCTTCACTTATTTGGCACATTTTTGGAACCTTTTTTGGATATTTCAAAAAATATAGCGGTGCAACAGATATTCAGATCAACGTGCAACACTGACTCCAAATAATTGTTCACAAATATTTCTTAAAACTTCAGATTGTTCAGAAAAAAGACTAGCCGCCGAGCCTTGCATCACTCAGCCTCGCACTACAGATTCTTACGCGTTTTTTTTACTTCGAAAAGCTTCAATAGGTAGAAACACGGCCGCCCGGCGTGATCTAATCACAATGTTGTTAAACACAGCCCGTATTCAGTGATTTAGTTCAATGACGAGTTTTTTCTGATCGTCTGTGACATCCATACCTTGAGTGAGTTGAACCAAACGTTCAAATACTTAGTTCTAATTGTAGTAACATTTTCGAATGCAGTTTGCGACGATTATATGCCGTTTAACTACGAAAAACGTCGTGATAATTATTATTGCCGAATGGAGACATGCCAAACTCGTACTAATGAACATTGAACACATCTTTAGACATACTATATTTAAACACAGGTAGGTATAAGTAAGTAATTGGTTCATGATTATTGAATCTATTGGACCAAATGATCCACACTTAGAGACTCGGGATGAATATCTTCGCCTTATCATATTATTATATACTCGTTGTGATTTAGTTACCCTAAAGTGCATTATATTAATGGAAAATAAACAATAATGTTCTTTTCTTTTATATACGAGTAAATGACGTGCAACGATCACATTCCTAAATAGTCCCCACCTGATCCCGAACATTGCTCCCACAATTCTCAAACCAGAAACAAAGACTTCCGGTTTTTTAAGTGCATAAATATTTTGTCCCGTTGTGGAAATCTGACACACAGCCCTTACGCAATAGAGAAGATAAATCTATCGGTCTACCAACTACACCAAGGAAGCCGATAAATCTCAAGTTTGATTTTATGTGGGATCATGCTAAAACAATTATATTCAACGGTCGGGCCTGCAAATACTTGATCAGCGAGCTTACACTTTACACATAAGTATACCAAATATCTAGTCAGATATATAGAGCACGGCAACGAACAAGGAAATCACCAGTCGTTGTATAAGGTCACTTGTTTTAAGTACCTACCTACGTAAAACTTTCGAGGCACTGACGAGGGAACCATTTACCACTTCAATAATCCAGTTTCATAGCCTAGTTTTTATGGTAGCAAAGTATATTGGCTGTAAGTATTTGAGAAGTGGCGACTGGTAAATAAAATTATATGCTATAAGAAGATGTATGGTCAGGACTAAATATCTATCAAGATAATAAAAACAAGTATCGGCTTAAATGTAGGGTGTGCGACCTTGTACGCCAAGTCCTTGACACTTCACAAACCTTGTGACAAAGTCCTTAGCCCGAAAAGCCACTGAAACCAGACTCCCGAAAGAACTCTGCATAGACCTTCCTTCCTTATTCTAGTCACAGTTCCAATGGGTCCGTTTTTCTTATTCATTTCAATATATGCATAGTTAGTTCTTATGCATGTAAATATACTGATAAGCATAAGGTGGTATAAGTGTGTATAATTTTTACCAGGTGGTAGGGTTCACTCATCTGCGAACGTCCGTCCGGGTTGGTACCACCGCTTTGCTCGTGAAGTCTGCCACCAAGCAGTGCAAGCATTACTGTGTTCCGGTTTAGCAGTTTAGCAGGTTTCCGGTGTTAGCAGTGTAGCCCACTGGCTACACTGCTAACACCGGAAACTAAATTCACTAATTTAGTAGGCTTATGAGACTTAATAAATAATGTCCCAGACTACCAAACGCATTGCAGTGCCGTGGAGTCCTTCGTGTTTCAAAGTTATGAGTAGCATTGCAAGTGTTATGGGCCGGCGTTACGGTTAACATCCGGCAAACGACCAGCTCGTCTCCGGTCTCGTTATCAAAAATTATAAAAAAATATTTGTTATAAAGACGGGTTGTATTGTGACGCAATAAGAATATAACCCCAGTCTCGAATCTGTGATAATAATCCTCGATACATCAGAAAACATACACTTTCGAAACTATTTATTAAAACACCTGTTACAAGATCTCGTAAAATTGAGCAATAAAATGTGAATTATACCTATGCAGTCGTTAGACAGGGCACTTATCCGGTACTTGCTCTAATAATAATAACTCCAATATATTCCACTTCCTGGCTCAAGTGTTATTAGAAACCATTGAGAAATAATACTTCGTAATAGCATTTGAACTGTTAATTAAATAATAAGAATTGATGCAGTATCGATAAATATCCTAGATACCAGGAACGTGTCTAAATAAGAACTAAAATTAAACACCTGTTTTACCTCTACAAATTTAAGTGTACCTACATAATGCTGCCGTTTTAATGCAATTCTTGCTTATTTGTAGGCTTATTGTACTGAGAATCGACGACATTATATCTTACTAGCTGCGCCCCACGGCTTCGCCCGCGTACCCTGAGTTACTCCTTATAACATCAGCTATCTGCAAGTGAAGGTCCCGTTAAAATCGGTCCAGCCGGTTCAAAAGATTAGCTCGTAGAAAGAGACAGACAGACAAATATTTTTATAGGTACCGTATATACTTTCATATGCATATAGTAAAAAGCTGTTATCTTGACATTACAAACAGACACTTCAATTTTATTTATTTGTATAGACGAGTAGTAGGTCATAAATGTTTGCACCCAATCTACGCAAGATCTCAAAACGGGCCAAAACTTTATGAAAACATTGTCAATAACCATAATACATTCAATCACTAATTAACGTATTACATCAGAGGCCAGTCAAGGATCCGTATGGCCAACCGGTTAGAATAAAGTTACTTAAGCACCTCATAGAAGTTAATTGCACCTATTAACGAGTATGGCGAGGACTCGATACAGCTTCAGCATCTGTATTCTGTGACACAATTGCCAGAATGTTCAACACCGATCTAAGAGGCCGCGCAATTATGCTAATACCAGACCACCACATGTTTAAAGGCAGCACAGGTTAGGCAGTCACCTCGCTTATGCCGGGACGTAAACGGTCAAAACAACCATTTTGTTTAAAATTGAGGCTAGTTAATCCGCCTGTTCCTTTCTTTGATTTATGTCGTTAAAAAATATTGATATTTACCATATAGGTACGAGCAGGCCCATTTTTTTAGGTAAATATAGTTAGAAGGAGTGGTTTGCCCTTTATCTCTATAAAGGGCAATGTTACAGATTAATATGTTTTTAGGATTCCGTACCTAAAAAGGAAAAAGGAACCCTTATAGGATCACTTCGTTGTCCGTCTGTCTGTCAAGATCCTATTCTCAGGAACACGTTTAGGTATCAAGTTGAAATTAATATCAAGTAGGTCTGCAATCTCTTGGAGCTGTGAAAAAATCAAACTTCTAACTCAACACAATCAAAAGATACGGCTGTTTATGCCGGAAATTTTGACACTCGTAAGGAAATTAAAATCTTTTAGGGTACTTCCCATTGACCTATAATCATGAAATTTGGCAAGAAGCAATGTCTTACAGTAAAGTAAAGGGAAAAATCCTAAAACAACAAATAGCTACATAAAAAAAATTGCTGAATGCTACTGTACAATTACCTAACGAATCTATGTATCTACAATTATAAAACAATACCTATCTATTATATATATATATATTACCTAACGGCAACCATTCACATGTAAATGCATGTTCTGCCTGCCAACGGAATACGCAATTAAAATACCATAAATATAAGTCCAAGAACGTTGGCAAATATATATAAATTTGTAAAGATCTAGTTGTATAGATCTAGTCGCACCTCGAGGCTATTTGTTTAAACATCAAGTGTCGAGACAGTTTCGCGATAGGTCAAAGAACACTTTGTTTATGGCTTTAAATTTACATACACGCATACTTGATAGGCTCTTCAATCGCATTAGTTAAGAGACACATCGCGGGACCAATTTTGTATTGTTTCTCCATAGATTGTATATTTGTAGAAGTGAAGTGAAGTCGCTTGGGAAATTTCTTCCTATCCTATAGCGTACTTGTCATTAACGTAGTCATTCATTTAATAGCTCGGTTTTTAATTAGGACATTCTGAACTAGATTCAAACTTTCTCTTTAGTTTTGTTTTAGAAGTTTTACTAAAGAGTTGAATAGCTTTAGCCAAAAACGATTTATTACGTTTGCTATTGTCTTATAAGTTGTGTATACTCACTCTATCACACTATATAATATTCATAGTATATATCACTACATACTATCCTCATAATATGCTATACATATAAAATGACGATAAGAAAAAAAGTAGTTAAAAACGCTTCAAGTAACTCTCTATAAAAGTTGGCATTGGCGAAGAGGTATTGCCAACAAAATAATTCCAAAAACAATAAGTACATTTTTCAGTAAAAAAAATACTTTAAAAAAGCGACGATCCAATTTCTGTGACCAAAGTACTGAACTGATTTTGAAGAAATTTCTATGGGACCAATCTGAAATTATATCATTTGAAATAAAAAAGAATATTCTAAATCGGTTTGTAAATGAGAGAGATCTCTGAGGTAACAAACATAAAAAATACAACCGAATTGTGAACCACCTTCTTTTATGGAAGACAATTAAACATAGGTTTAGTTCAATTGTTTTTTTTTACTTTATCGAAGTGACTCTTTAGTACCTACTACAGATAGTCTGACATTGCACTACCCATTATTATTATAATTATAAATAAGAGTGAGCGTGAAATGATGTCGAGAGCTACATGAAATAACGATGCATCGAGGTGATCTTATTGACTTTATGAAACCAGGAAAAGGCTTTTGTAATAAGTAAAGTATTCCAAATAACGTCAAGTGATTCCTACGTATATGCTTTGAGCGATCTGAAATACAAATAAAAACCAAAGTGTGAGATCTCGCTCTCTAAGCTTCCGTATCTACTCTACTTTGTAATAAGCCAATCTTTAGGTATATACCCTTTGAAGTGAAATAAGGTTCAAAATAGCGATGCATTTTGTTTTCAGTTGAACGTTATTTAGTAGTTTTTATTTAATATACTATACTATATTTTTTTGCTGTTAATGTGTGTGGCAACAGATATTTGTGCGATGAAAAACAGACGTTTTGCCTTAGTCAGCGCCTTAACTAAGAAATTATCACGCTTATAACCATGTTTATATTATTAAAACTAGTATAGTTTGAGCCCTCTCCAAAAGCTCGCAACTAAGAGAGGTGAGGATAAACGGGGAATTAAAATAAGTTATAACTAACTATTTGCTTCTTTATAATTTAGTAAACATTTAAATAAAACGGTTATTGATCATATTGATGCAGAAAGCAAATAAGATTTGAATACAAAAGAAATTACCTGTATATTTCAAATTAACTGTCGCTTTGAGTACCGATAAAGGTTATAGTCGGAAGTTACATTAACATTTGGCTTAAGATTTATGTAGTCAGCAATAACCTAAACGGAGACTTAATAATCTATTTCGTAGGTAATTTGATTAACAATGTGTCACATAAATTAATGATCATATTTATTATATTGCAGAACGCTCTGAATGAATTAACTTTTATCTGTATTAACGTAGAGCTGTCTGCGTGAAGATTACATTATTAGTTCACAAATATTTATTAATAAACTAGCTGCTGCCCGCGGTTTCACCCACGCGGAGATTTTGGATTTCATGGTTTTTATTTTTTTGCGCGGAACCCTAATTCTTTTTCTAAAATAAAAGTAGCCTAAGTTACTCGTTATAACATCAGCTATCTGCCAATGAAAGTCCCGTCGAAATCGGCCCAGCCGTTTCGAAGATTACCGGGAACAAACAGACAGACAGACAGACAAGAATTTTATAAATGGTTGTTTTGTTATAGGTATATACGGTACACTTTCATATGCATTTAGTAAAAAGCTGTTATTTTGATATTACAAACAGACACTTCAATTTTATTTATTTGTACAGATTAGCTGAATGATAACCCGCGTAATTGTGATCTAAGTAATATGCGATAGCAAAGTGGGATAAACAATGAGCATTTTACATGAACAAAAGAAAATATGTTCATTGAGTTTTGATCAAGATAGGCGAACAAAGAGTTTCCTATACAGTGTGGTTTGGGAAACTATTAGTGTTGTATCTAACATCGCACAGAGGCCAAGTGTGATGTGGTGTCTTATATAACATTTTGTCATAACATTGTTATTTATTTTTTATTACATAACAATTGACACGATCAAGTGTCCGGTAGCCGGTAAGCTTGATCGGTTCGCTTAACTGACTCGTTATATTTTACCCTTTTATTTATATTGAATGACCGTAATCTTTAGATCTATATCTAAAAACAGATTTATAAAATGATCGAATTCGACGCAAATGTGTTATACGACCTTCTATCTACGCAGTTATAAATTCGTCATACTCTAAACAGAGTCACAAAGCTAATGAAAAATTGTTTTTATACCTAACATAATCACACGTTATATAAATAAGACGACCTCTGTGTGAACAGTAAATGGACAGTAAACCGCATTATGTTTAATATAGAGTGTAAAATAATATCTAATTTCTTTTTTTAACAAGATTTCTCTATGTGGACGGACAAAAAATTCCCAAGCATTGTGTAGAGTTCAACTTTCGCTGTTTGGTCATTGTTGAACGCCGAAGCGCTTGGCCCGACCGTCGCGTCATTCAAATGTTTTAGCGTAATTTGAATAATGCATGACATAATTTTTTTTTTTTTTTTTAAATGGGGAAGTAGTTTTATTAGTATATTTTTAATTAGTGGATTATAAATTACATTTCAATAAAAAACTAAGAATTTATCAATTAAAACCAAAATTAAACAAAACCTTATAAATAAAAAACAGCATTAAGGTCGCCTTCTGCAGGTAGGGTGCCCAAAAAGCTGGCGACATTACCTCGCTGAATAGCTAAACTAATACGTTGACCGAGGTAAGCGCCAGCTCGTTGGTCACCTGTCACTTCTACTAAGCGTCGGGACAACTCCTTAAAAAACAGCTTCGCGTCTGGTCCCCAGGGGCCCATTGTCTCGACCCCAAAAGGAAGAAATATGTATCCGTCACCAAGGGATGCATATTTCCTCCGTTTAAGGATTTCCGCTGCTTCTGCTGCCGAACCCGCCGCCCTAGATGACAATTGGACGTGAGAAGGCGCTAGCGTGTCGACACAAGTTGCGTCCCACACCAGTGGCCTCCCACGACTCCAAGACATAATTATTATTAAATATCACATTTTTAGTTAACTTTGATTACAAAATATATTACGGTTTGTGACAAATTAAATTAGTCTCAAGCTGCGTAAAGGTGGCCGAAGTTATTCGCACTGCAAAGGTGCGCTATAGTCATGTGTGCGTTGCAGTCATGTGTTGAACTGCGACATAACTCAACTGTGCATGCAGTCAAATTACACTGATGTGTTGCGTGCAGTTTATATGTTAGCAGCATCAACTTGTAAATTATATAGCGAGGATGACGGTGAATTTTGAGCCTATATAAGAAATGAGGACGGACACACATGAAAGTCTAGAATGTCTTTCACCTACTTGAAACTAAGATGTATAACAATAACAATTCCACTCAGAACTTTGAAACACAAAGACCTGAGTGGCTCTGCATAGCGCTTGTTATACCCTGAGCTCTCATAAGCCCAGTAATTTCACTGACTACTTTGCTCATCAAGCCGGAACACAGTAATGCTTGTACATTACTCGTTGGCGGAAGACTACACGAGCGAAGCGGTGGTACCCGCCACTCACACTCGCAGAAGAGCGTTAGTCCTACAACCTAACCAAACGCAGCACTAAAGCGTCCACGGACAAGATTTCGTTCGAGGGCCCACGTCCGAGTCACAAGCTGAGGCAGTGACCGCGTTTGTGGC
Organism: Crocallis elinguaria; assembly: GCA_907269065.1. Lineage (NCBI taxonomy): Eukaryota > Metazoa > Arthropoda > Insecta > Lepidoptera > Geometridae > Crocallis > Crocallis elinguaria. The sequence continues at coordinate 12,680,755 of OU026077.1, forward strand.
TCCTTCTTAATTATACATAATAGTTTATCCTTCTTTCACGGAGCAACCGTGAAAGAAGGATAGCCGTGTTTCATTGAGATAGTTCATGGTTCAGCCGCGTTGCGTAGAGATAGTTCATGATCCGGAGAGTAACGTAGTCTACTTTTTATCCCGAGAAATGCATGGGAATCTCCATGCGGGTAAAATCCGCGTGCAGCGTAAATTAGTAGATTCGGTTGTTTCTTTTTTGGTCCGATTATACGAAATGTACCTGGCAATGTGTGTTGCGAGACTTTTTGAATAAATTACGATGATTACCAATGTCACGCCGCTAGCTTGCGTGAGTGTAACTGCTTTGTTTCCACTACTTGATTCCAAGACAAGGTGAATATATGACACTATGTTGATCTCCGCAACATCGCATTCCAAACAAGTATTGTTTATTTTGCCTCTAAATCAAGAGAGCTAAATACTCGTATTTTGTTTGAGGCGACTACATAGGTACCTTTTTCTTGAGGATTAAGCAATTAATAAGCAGGCGTCATCTGAAATTATATGAACTAAAGTTTCTGTATACTGTAATGTAAAAGCGCGGAAGTGTCCCGAATTCAGCTTTTAGTAGGTTTCAATTAATGTAACATTATTAATGTGGATGGCAACATTGCAGTTGGACATGAGTAATTTCTTAATTTTAGAATTGAATAAACAATGTATGAATTGGAAATGTGGTCATATGCATGTATTTGACGTCATGAAAGCTTGTCATTGTCGATGGGCTGTCACTCGTACTTGTCTTATTTTACTTGTAATAATATATAAACGTACACTAAACATACATAAAAACAGTTGTACATAAAACCTCTTCCTTTTTGAAATCAGTTCAAAATAACAACTACCTACCCTTTATTGCGCTCCAAGAAATCATAGGCTATATGTAATTATCTAAACATTACAATAAACACCTATTGGTTATGATTTTGACCAAAAGACAAGAAGCCTACATGTTTTGTATAATATGATGTTATTATCTAACAAGAGGTAGACTGGTAGACTTGTAGAGCCCTGATATCTAGAGTGGGGACTTTTAACAAATATTATATCATTGTACCTTTAACCCTCTTTTGCCATATTTTCGTAATTGTCTTGTATTTGTATTGTATAATTTTGATATCCGTCAAAGTAAAGTTCATTGCGCATTTAATAAGGAAAAATACGAACCATCGAGTAGACAGGACAGTGTTTGCCAACAAGTGACTCCGCTGTTTCGAAAGCCAAGCTTCCACAGTGTTGATTTGTGGCCACGAAAATGTGGATCGATTACGCGGAAGCGATGCGAGCCTGTTCCCACTGTTAGCCAATGTAGAACAACAACCGGCTAAATGCCACCAGCCTGCTAACTTTCACAACGAAATTGTGGATTATAATTATTAAATCACAATTAAATCTGGATCTTTTGTTAATACTTGGTCAGTAAATGCACAACAAAATTACTAGAAATAAATAGTGCAAAAAGCGGTACGGTACACGCAACCGGTTCTCTCAGAGAACAAAAATCGAACGAAATCTTGCCGATGAGTGACAGAAATAGAAGTCATTTGTCATTTCAAGTAATTAATTAGTTCACTTACTTCAGGGTAGCTTCCTATCCTCGGATTCCCCGCGCGTGGTGTACCAGATGTACGAAGTATAGGTATTAGATAATTATCAATATAACTATCCATTATGAAAATCTGAAATTGTTCATTTTAAATTTTTAGCTCATTTAAATCAGCTAAAAATTTAACAACTAGGTATCTCTAATTTCCGATCTACCTTTTGTGCTACATTTACCTTTAGGATACTATAAAACAACAATAATTATTTTATATTGTATGTTTTCAAACATAGACCTCATCTAAAAGTAAAAATAATCTAAGAATAAAACTTCTTTTTTAACTATTTTTATCAAGACTACTTAGAAGTAGTGTCAATAAACGTATTCAGACACTAGGCTTCCACTTATTCAAATACCTACTGTTTCAGGAGTCCACGGCTTCTGCTATTTTTTGCACCAAAATATTTAGATACTTTTTTATTTATTTTTTCTTTATCTGCCAACATTACATTATTATTGCAAAGATATTTAGCGATTATTTGTTGTGTATGAAGTTTGTGTAGATGTGTGTTATCATAGCTGCTTACGTAATGGCTCCACACTTGATTTGATTAAATTTTTGACTGGATTTAATGAGAGAACCGAATCTGTGGTTACTTCGATTCAAGGAGACGCAAGTACTACCAAGATCTACAAATACCTTGAATGTTTATTTGTCTATACCTGTGCGTGTGCGTGCGTATGTCTATATTTTTGCATCATAAGACGATATTAACAATGAATGAAACTTTCTTTCTTACTTACGACGATAAAGTAAGTATATGTCATCGCATTCCGTTTAATTATGTAATTACATTAACATATTTACGTTGGTGTCGTTGATTAGATATGCCCAGCACGCTTTTCTATAAATAACGTAACCAGCCTCTACGCTCATGGGAAATCAGGTAGAGTTCCGGTTATAAGGCCCAAAAGGAAGGTGACAGTACTACCTTAAGCTGTCGTTACGTATTGCGATCAAAGAGTACTTAATTACTGCCGTAACAACAGAACAGTCTCTATCTATAGTCCGGCACCAATAAGACAACTTATCTATGTAAGTAACTTGCACATCTCTTCATCGGGAACTTGATAGAAGAGTAGATTTTTTAAATACTTTCATTAACGAGACGAACAGGGTGTATGGTAAGTATAACGCCAGGTTATTACAATTGCAGTGCCATCCAGAACTTTGTAACATAAAGCCTGCGCGGCATTCCAGAAAGCCCCTGAGGTAGTTAGGTATATAATATATTTAAATAAATAAATAATAATAATAAATAAACGCTTACACAATCATACCCCGCACTAGGATTCCCTGTGTCGCAGGTGGCATGGACACTCACAGATACACATCACAAATATCCAAGACCCGAGAACAAACTTTATGCTTACACAAAATCTGCCCCGGCCGGGAATCGAATCCGGGACCCCTCGCTTTGCAGGCAGGATTACTACCAACTTAGCTACGTAGCCGTTCAATTTCTTATAAGATAATTCAAATATCTGATAAAGACCTACAAAATTTGTCATAGTTGTCGTCTTGATAAGTCTTTTAAAACAGTTTAGTGATCGCGATCACAAACAATAATTACAAGTAGCATAAACAAAGCAATTAGAATAGTTACAATTCAAATAACTCACGCAAAGGGCAATGAAATGTCAGGGTGTCATGGAGAAAAGTTGTATTATTTCTGGTACAGATAGATACTATCCAGTCTGTACCAGCACCGCTCGGGGCTGTGGAAATGTGACAAGGTGGGCTGCTAGTTCTAATAAAATTCTAATCGATCTGTTTTTGGATCGGTCGCCGCATGTGTACCGGCCAATTGGGAGGACTGAATAAACATGAATAGGTACTTACGGCCTTATGTTGTTGTTACATGCTAAGGTTTTTTCCAATGTTAAATCTATCACTCCCCAGTCCCCATATATCTCTCAAAATTGGAACAATTCCTGAATTGATTGTATTATAATAGTGTAAACTCTAGCGTAGCGTTATATTCTCTTTGATGTAAACGAGCAATTTGGATGAAGCCATGGCCAAAATGTAATGGTATTCATAAAAGAATGAATATAACACAATGCGGGTGCTCGTTAGAAAATAATAACAATGCAAACGGTCGTCTAGTCTCCGCTGATTGGGGTATTAATTAAAGAAACGAGATTTAATGCCTTCCGCCCTTGTGGAAAAAACGCGAACAATAGACCGACGGCGACTTATTTTAATGTGTTTACGAGATAGCGCAGGGTCGCCGCTCGTGGGGCTTAACGCCGTGATGGTCTCATGATCGGAACGCACAATACTGCGGTATGGACTGTCGGACACATTTCCTTCTCACCGCTGACGCATACTGCGACGGAATAAAAGATCATTCTAGAGGTGTTTCATATATATGATTACATCTCCAACGAATACAGCAGCGTTGTGCGTTCCGATCACAAGACCTGCAGGGCTAACATGCGCGCCGCGACAAAATTTTGTCTACTGTTTTGTATCGCTCTTTCTCTCGCGAACATGAGACAAATGCACGACATAAGCATCGAGAAAATTTTGTCCACGGTGCGCATGTTAGCCCTAGGTACTGGCTTTACAAGAGTTTACTCGGTCAAGGCGTCGCGGCACAAACTTGCCTCGGCAAAAACTCGCCTCGGCAACAGTTCGCCTAGGCGCCTACGTTGACGACCAACGACACTGCCTAACTAACTCGTACTCGAATACAGTTCAAAGAATTCTGAAATTGCAGGTTCGGTCAGCGGCCGCGCGCGCATACCGCTTGATAAAATACCTTTCCCGGTATTTGTGAACATTACGACACAGCACGAGAGCACATTGTGAAACCCGACAATTTGCTAAATGTCGAACTCTAACTTTCACTGCTGGGAAAGGGCTGTTTTCGTCTACGTCATCTAGAGAATATGCGCCACAGACTGTTACGGATATTGCATCCTACTAGTCCTGATAATATTATAATCCTACTAATATTGTAAATGCGAAAGTGTGTTCGTTGATTTGTCCTTCTTTCACGCAGTAACGGAGCAACGGATTGACGTGATTTTTGGCATAGATATAATATTTTATGGGCCGGAGAGTAACATAGGGTACTTTTTAGCCCGGCAAAATGCTGCACGGTTTCTGTGGGAACGTGGGTGAAAACCGCGGGCAGAAACTAGTAGTAGAGTAATAAATACGAAAACTGATGAGGTGAGCGACTAGATTATGCGGCCAAAAGCAAGCTGCCCTCTTATCGAAACATAAATCTAAATTATTTTAAACTGAACGGCGTCAATCAAAAGCTTGCGTTGCTCTCTCCGCGGAACTTTTGTTTTTTTTATCGCGCACTTAGTTTCAATCTACGATACAATTTGTCTGAGTGCAATTTTGATTATTACGTAACTTTTCTGTCTTTATTTGCCTGTTATAATAATTGTTTTGTAAGGATGGAGTGAATTCATACGTTAACATCGTTACATAAATTAACCAAGATCTACTTACATCTAATTAAAGTTATACCTATATTTTTTGCGCGGAACCCTAATTAACTGACTAATAATAGTAAATAGGTATTCAAACGGAAAAACGACACCCATTTTTTCAGACATGCGTTTTTGACAATGTTCCAACGCGAAAAGTGATAGAGCATAGACAAAGGTTTAATAAAGCAGTGAACTACAAATGGAATGTATAATGCGTGTATGTATATATTGTTAGTCGCTTCTGTTCAATAATAGAAATTATAATGCAATTATATTTACTTTTGATACGTGATCGAAGGTGACTCGCGTCTGGCCCCTATCTCACTCTCTCAGTGGCCATAGTAAACTCGACAAGTCACAATAATTAGCATAATAATTAGCAATGACGGTTCAATAAGGCCTCCTAAAACTTCACCCTTTGTCGAACTAGCACACTAACTCTGTAAGATTGCTAAGGTGGCTGTGGCAGAGAGAGCTAGCCCTGCTGAGTGGCATCGCCTCGCTCCGATGTTTACTTGATATAGTTGTGATTGGAGTTTTGTCTGTTGATCGCAGGGCATATCAATTATAGTTGGGAAAGGCGCGGGCGCACGCCCTCTGCTCTGCGTTACTTCAGTACCAGATTCACACGTACACTTTTACTGTATCTCGATGTAAATTTACATCGAGATACAGTAAAAATGTATGTGATATATCTTTTAAGAGATAGGCATGTGATCTGCTTGATGGCAAGCTAACAGCCGCTAAGTAGATGTGTTCATACATTACTGCGTTTCAGCTTAATGAGCAAAGATAGTCTCACTGAAATTACGGGACATATGACGAGCACAGCGGAGGTCCACACAGAAGGACAATCGCAGAAGATATTGTCTATACCATATATAAAGTAAAGTAAAACTAAGTAAAAAGTTATTTATTGACATAAATAAATATAACAACAACTAATGAATCCATAGGCTATGTACTAGTAGCAACTGTGTTTCAGGAGCCAGTGGCTTCTACCATTATGTGACACTACGATTATTTTACTATATAATATGTGTTAAGTCACAACTTATTACAAAAAGAAATAATTCAAATTTAGATGTTATTTAATTAGTTAGAATTAATAGTAAAAACTATTACAGATTTACGTACGAAATAAAGTATTTAAATTTATGCCATCCTACTAGAAGTGTGTGTGTGGGTGTGTGTGTGTGTGTGTGTGTGTGTATCGTCCTAGTGCACCTTATAAAAATGTTTATAATCGTAATTTTGAAATCTTTTATCCCTTCAAAATACTGTTGAAAAGTCAAATCATTCATCATTCCTCTATACCTATATTTATTGCGTAACTTAAATGTCACTAAAGAAAGGAAAAGAAAACTTGTCTCGCTTATTTCGATAAACCTGCCCAATATTTTAATTTACGCCATAAATTATCGTTTCCTATAATAAAATCGATCTTATTGAAATTAATGTTTCCTTAGGTGTTTTATGACTCGAATACTTAAATTCAATGAGTTCATTTGATTCTCCAGCAAAAATGAGTCAGTATTTTAGTTGGCTTATTTCTTTTAAAAATTATGTTTATTCCTAATCTAGTAATTTTTCGATCTCAATCAATAATCGAATCAGCTGGAATAAACCCACCTTCTCGGTTGCAATTCCACTTGGTTTGTGTGCTAATAATAATTACTATCCTTATAGTAACTACAACAGTTATTATAATTATAAATCAGAATCAAAATCCTATAATGAGCCAGCTTTACCAGCTCGTGGTGGTAAGGCATTTTCTAGCGCTCACCTGCCACCTACCAACCACAAGTTTAAAATCTATCATCAAAAGTTGTATTCTGACAGCTGCATTCGAGAGCCAGGAGCTTTACTCCGAAAGCTTCGGCTGAAGGATCATCGTTTTCCTACCACGAAAGACAAAATGATATCGAATCGAACAATGGATCCGAAACACTTTTACAGTAGGAAAATCCGGCCCGTCAGTCGAAGCATCGACGTCCGATTTTCGGAATAAGGCCCCAGCCTAAAAGCGTCAAAGACGAATCTAAGCGTGGACTCTTTCATTCATGATGCTTTCATAATGTCAAAATTCTTTACAGTTTTACATATTGAAACAAAAGTACACGCTTAGACTTGACTCTGAATCTTAATATAAGTGTAGCGGATTCCTATTCACCATCCACCACATCTTCCACCACATCATCAACTCAAAATAGTTGTAAAATATTGTAGCAAAATTTAAAACAAGACAATAAATACAGCAAAAATATAAATAAGATATCGACTATAATAATAAAATCGTGATCAACGCTACGAGGTTTTTTAGTACCGTTAGGTTCACATTATAATTTGACCTGTCGCTTCACCCGTTACATAAAATCGATAAACAGGTAGTTACAGACAGTTCTGTGTAGGTACCGCTTGTCCAAAGATCTGAGTTAAGGAACAGGTTTTAAAAAGTGGTTTTCTTATTAAATAGGACGTTGAACTTTTTTACCAATGACATTATGTAATATACAACGAAATATTAATTTGTTTTCTCTCCATTGCTGAGTCGTAACCAGCAATAGATACATGACATCTGTAGGTAGCCTGGCCCTTACCTACTCAACACTACTAAAATCTTTGCTCTTGATTTGACGCAACCAGCTCAGTTGACAGTCTTAATGAGTTTGTATACACTCTGAATAAGGTCTCTCAACTCCAAAAAGCATCATCAGGTAGATCTTGATCGTTTTCAATTTGAACCGAATTGTAAATATATTCAGTCAAGCGTTTCTTGGATTACAAACGATGACTATTAGATGATGATAACGTACTGTAAATTTCCAATATATCCCGAGATTTCTTACGTAGTTACGCGATTTCAGTGAGGGCTTAACCTATACTAGTTATGGTAATATTTACGTAAACGTGGTACTTTCTACATTATTGTCAATAGTTATGGAAATAGACCGAGATATATAGGTATAGAAGGCGAGAGAGCGAGATTTCGCTCTTGACGGATTTATTTATGTACTCGTGTTTGAGTAGTGGGGTATGAATAGTTAGGTATAACCTGTTAAACCAGCCACAGCGCAAAATTCAGCAGCACAAAGCGGACGCAACTACTTTTGGCATAACTGGATAATTAAAAAAAGTGAAATAATTAATTAACACCTACACGTAATAATTAATAAAAACCCAGATTTATGTTTCGTTGGTAATAAATATTTTTATTATTATTCGTACAAATAACACACTTACAACAGCAATAGTAGGTTGGATGGTAAGCGCCACTTCAGCTTCTGCCCCTTTTGTGTTTTTGTTTTGTCTAAATAGAAGGATGTACTTAGGCTTTTCACGGAAGTCTTATTGTCTATATTTTATAGACCAGTATCTAAGTACTTTATTTTATCGAGCATCTGACTATCGCCAACATGTAAATAAATGTAAGAACTAAGAAGGCATTTTATGTATAAACACTCTTTTATCATAGCTTTAACATACATTACATTAAATACATTATCAGCCTCTTACGCTCTCACTGCTAGGATAGCGGCGTTCTTTCAGAGAGAGAGAGAGTTATGGGCCCTAATCCACCACGCGGGCCCATTGCGGCTTGTTAGATGTCACGTGTCCTCGAATTTTGTGGTTCTTAGACATGCGAGTTTCCTCACGATGTTTTCCTTCACTGTTTTAGAGCGAGTGTCAATAATCCGCACATAAATTCATATAAGTCATTGGTGCGGGCCGAGTAGAGATTCAAACTATGGTGCGTCGGATCGAAAGGCGCACAAGTTCCCGCTCGGCCACACGCGCTCTTTAGCTTTAACATGCGTGTATTTAATTTAAAAACATAGTAGGTGTAGATATTAATTACAAGTTTTTAATTGAAATATAACCATTATGCACGCATTCATGTGATGTAGGTACCTATATTCCTTAACTAAATTAAAACAGAACATAACCACAACCTTGATTTGATAAGAGTTAAATTAACAAAACCAATCGGAGACCTTTATCATGCGCAAACTCATTGACTAAGAAATAAAAGTAGACAGATTGCCATTCACCAAACTTTTGGTACTATCAAAGTAAGCCAGCATATACAATATAAATTATACGTTTTCTTTTGAGTAATAAAGTATATAAATGTCTATGCTTGTTTTTACATTTTACAATCGGTCGGCTTACTTAAATGCCTTCACTGGTGAGATGAATGGCATTCCGTCTATATTTTATTGTTAATCTATGGCTCGAACTAGTTAAACCTAAAACAGCAAACGCACATATTTCGTCGTAAAGGTATATATCTCAAGCAAATCCCATATTTACTGCAAACATTTGGAAAATACACATTTATTTATGGTAGTTTTCCTAAACGTATATATCACGTGAATTACATTGATTTAATTTACAACTATTGATTGATTTTTGTAGGTCACAACTGTGCGTATGTGCATAATGGCAGTTTCCAGTCATTATGTATTATTGGTACCAATACGTGCAATGAATCGTACTAAAACGATTTACTATCGGCACTATAAACAGTACGAACAGGTTACCGTCTTGAAATTACATTTTAAGACCTATAACCTATAAAGCAGTAACTGTATACTAATCGATTTATTCACTTGCGCCTTACTCTGAAACATACAGTAATTAGCTATCTACTCAGGCAGATTGGAAATGTAGACGGCCTATTGGTCGGGAACAGAATATGTCACGCTGTTATTTTTTTCGTGCATCTCAACATTTGTGAAGATAAACAATCACTTCAGTGAAGTTGGTGGCAATAACATAACAAAAAATACATTTTGATCCATAGAAGTTTTCTAACCTAAAATTGGGATGTTATGTTTTGCCAATTTTCATGTATGAAAACTTGATCGGATCTAAATGTTGAAACCGTTAATGTTGATAGTTATAATGTTGATATCTTCAAAAATGTAGAGATGCGCGAGCGAGATAGCGGCGCGCCGTATTCTGCCTCTTAATCGTGATAGATTTTTGTGTGGGATTTCAGTTTGTGTATGGTAGTAGAATATGGTAGTAATGGTAGCTAGCCAATAGGCGCTAGAAAATGCGTTATCTGGCGATATGGCATTTTCTAGTGCTAACTTTGACGTTATGGTAAAGAATTCTTTTGTAACAGTATATTTTCCTCAAGTCAATCTTTCGTTTGTCCATCTAACCGGGCTTTCGGTTCATTTGCGGTCATCTTGTAAGTAACAGGTTCCCTATTTTTAGTTACTATAATAATTATTATATAATAGGTATTACCTGTTTCAGTCAGGCTTCCGTCAGCGACATCTTTTTATTATCTTTTTTTATGTACAGTTATGTTAGCGGAAAAAGATACAATATTATATGTGTACAACAAGGAGTTTTGTCATTAAATGTTTTTTTTTAAATACCTACTTGATTCTTATGGTCCGACTTTTAATTCGATGCAGTAAACTGATAGTATGAAATCGGTATGAACATATCACAATCATATTTTTAAATCTAACCTTTAAAATAAAAAACACTCATTTTATACATATAGTCAATAGTCATATACTGTACAGTGATATATGTATTATTATATATTCTGTGACAGTGATGAGTAATAGCGCTCGAAACTAATAATTTTGTTATACTTGGTCGCCATTACACAGAATTATTTTATTTCTTGTTATTAGTTTTGAACAATAGGTATATCTATAACAGTTATAATATTATAAATAAAATTTAGTTTGGTATTGGTATCGTAGTTAGGTATTTTCTTAAAAACTCATAACAAGAAATATAATAATAGTGATTATAATAATAATTTGTCGATGACACTTGATGCTGTACAAAACCTGTATTCAAAATCCTGTTTTCCCCATATTAGCGTATTTTGTTATGGCATAGCCATAAAGCGTGGGTCGATGACATCTATTATAAATATTATGTATTATTGAAACAAGTTTCAATAGGTTTTGTTTTATACTAGCTTTTACCCACAATTTTATCTGCGTGAGATTTCTACAGGAACAGTTCACTTTTCCGGAATAAAAATTAGCCTGTCACTCTCCGATCCATCAACAATCTCCATGCAAAAAATCGGTTGCGCAGTTGCTGCGAAGAAGGAGAAACCAACACACCAACAAACCTACAATCGGACTTTCGCATTTTTTATAGTATGGATTATGTATTACAAATATACATAACAAAAAATAATAATAGGAATTGTGCTAGATGCGTTCTGCGGCCTATTCGATGGCATTTTCACCGTGCGGCGAAAATCATGCGGTTGACTGACTAAATAATAATTGAGCTAGGCCGCAGGCGACTAAATAGCAAGTTCCAAATTACACATTGACGGGTGACTTTAATCACCGTGAAAATGCTCAACCGCAGGCGACTGCCCGCCACACGAAGGCGTGTATTGACTGTTCTCATAAACATTTTGATGCGAAATGGACTAGTCACCAGCGATTTATATCGACAAAGTAAACTGAGTGGGATTCGGCTTGTGAGGCGATTTGGTAAGCGACCAGCGACCAGCACGGCAAAAATCGACCTAGTGTAAACCACCATTACCCAGATTACTGCCAGTTATAAAACGTGTTCAAACAGCTTAGTCAAACAGACCAAAGACAAAATGAATTGTGAAATCGTAACGTTGGCCAACGCACGCTACAGTAAAGACCACGGTTGGTAACACCAGATTCTCGCGTTTGGTAACTCTCGGTTTCAATGACAACCGATGCCCAATTTCGATTAGGATTTATGACTTTCTTCGTTAAATGTAGGCTGTTTGACGAAGAGACACTATTCAATGTTGTCGTATGTGTGTAATTTTAGAAGATCTTGCATACTTAAATATAGCTATAAATTTCTTGTTTTTGCAGAGGAAAACTCTAGGTACTTGATTTGGATAAATGATAGGTATTAATTTTTGTTTAACCCTGTACTTACGTGGTAATCCCAATATAGAATACTAGCTTCCGCCTGCTGTTGTTACCCGCGTTCCAACAGGAACCGTGCATTTTCCGGGATAAAAAGTAGCCTATGTTATTCTCCGGTCCATAAACTTTATCTATGCCAAAAATCACGTCGATCTGTTGTTCCGTTACTGCGTGAAAGAAGGACAAACCAACAAACATAAACATAAACATAAACACTTACACACTCATACCCCCGCACTAGGATTCCCTGTGTCGCCGGTGGCATGGACATACACAGATACACATCACAAACATCCAAGACCCGAGAACAAACTTTATGCTTACACAAAATCTGCCCCGGCCGGGAATCGAACCCGGGACCCCTCGCCTTGCAGGCAGGGTTACTACCAACTTAGCTACAGAGCCGTCAACACTTTCGCATTTATAATATTAGTAGGAAGTAGGATTAGTTATTATTATAGTCAGTGGTTTGAAGTGCCTATGGCGGAATGGTAATGAATTCGTCCACCGATCCATAGGTTGGGATAGATTGCCAAGGTTCTAATTTTTTTAAATTCTATTGGATATCGAGACGAGCTGGTCGTTTTTCTGATAGTGAGCATAACGCCGGCATATAACAATTGCAGTACCACACAGAAATCAGAGCTTTGAAACTCAAAGACCTGGCGCGGCACTGCATTGTGCTGTTTAACCGTGATACATTAGGTTTTATATCTCATAAGCCTAGTAATTTCACTGAATTCTACAATGAGATTCAGTGTCGTGATGCAATTACTGCTTGGTGATTGAGAATTTTTCTCGCTGAGTACTCGCCTTTGAGCCTCGCCAAATTACACTCTCCAGTAAAAAAATCGGTTAAATAACACAGATCGGAGCGCTCAATTATAGCTGGACTTGAACTGATTTTATGTTTCTAATTTTAATATTCTGATCAAAAGCTGTTTCACTCCAAGCGTAATCATAATGACGCACGAGTCCAACAGGTTGTTATCAAATGCAAAGAGCTTTAGTCATAAATATTGGTTAAAATCTGAAGATGGACTTTGAAGATACACCACGGAACTTCTCATAACAAAGAGCCAGGACTTAAACGTGTTAAGTGCATATCAAGATATGGCTATAGTAATTTATGAGAACAATAGTAGGTTAGGCCCATCCACATTTATACTTCAATAGAATACACATTGTTATTAATTAAAGTTAATTTTTTATTTTATTTTGATCCGTTATCATTTGAAGTAACGCTGCTGTGTACGGTAGGTATATCATGCCTAAAACCATACCACAAAGTATTTCGAATAACACATTTATGCACTATTCTTACCGACCATATTATCTGGATTCTGGATGTATGACAGTGATGCACACACACAAATTACACACAGTCACACACACACACAAAGTTCAAATGGATTTTTTGGAGCCGTATAGCCAAAATTATAGATAGCACAGTATGAGTAGGGGAAGTAGTGTTGAGGTAGACTGTATTATGTGAGTGAAATGCATGGACTATTTTAATTAATTGTTGATGTCTTTAAACCGGTCTTTTGGTTGAGACGCCAGTACCTGCCAATTCCGCCTCATAATAAAATATTTAGGCAGGTGTTGACTCGCCAGTTGCCACTCAGGCATCTACTGAAAGGGCTCCTATGCATAAGGGCCGCCATTGCTGTCGACGTAACAGGCAACGTTGGCGTGGATGGCTAAAGGTTGTTGAGAGGTGTGCCACAGCTCCGCTGAGGTGCTACTGCTACTCGGTGCTAGCCGGGGGTCAGGGGTCTCATTTAGCTCCAAGACCTGACTCTCTGGGTGCACGGTACAAAGTGTCGATACAAAGCCAGCCCTATGTTATTGTCATTAATGACATTCAAGCAAATGCTTTTTAACTTCGAAAGCTTTGGAAAAGCTTCGTCACCCCACGTTATTGACTTACGTTAGAAACCTTTGGAAGGTAAAAAAAATACTAGATAGATACCTAGTTGCCCGTACAAGATGAAACCAACCTAAAAATTATCAAATGAATCACTCTTATGCCGCGTAATGCCTGAAAAAAGGTAACAAACATCCATACTGTTGTTCCAAAACTAAGCCGCAATGTTTCACTCTATTGTTTCAAAGAAATATGCTTAAGATTATAGTAGGCATATCACAGAGCGCATCTCTCATCTCATCGTAGGATGTTAATTCGAAACGAAAGTGTGAACAGGCAGAAGAAAGTAGATCATAAAACGAAATACTTTTGTATGGGCGATTCTCACAACATTCGGAAACACATTAAAGTGAAAAACCTGTTAGATACAAAGATCGTTGATGTTTATGTAGATAAATAATGTTGCATATTTGCATGGATCTATTTTCGGTAAGATTAGAAAACAAGATACCTCTAATATTAATCATTCTTAATAGTCTTTATAGGATCCAGGGCTTTTATTACAACAATGGACGTAGGCAGTTATTGGACCAAAAAAATTTTTTTCTTTTACGAAGTCGTGATGTAGGCCGGCCCCCAATCAGGTACACGGAGGACCTGCCTTACCGGCTAACAATCTCGTGTTCGCTTTCAATTCCAAACCGATTAAAACCAGCGGTCACTAGTCTTAGTGCGGAAAGAATTGTCTAGTTTCCGCTTCTTTTCGTTTTGTAACAACTTGTTTCCTTAATAACGTTCGTTCTAAAATGATAACCAGCGAAAATTCTAGACTATTCCTTCCAGCCGAAGACCTAGCGACCGCTGGTCTTAATCGGGTTGGAATCGAAAACGAACACGAGATTGTTAGCCGGTAAGGCCCCTGGTCAAGAACGAGGTGAATGAATGTAAAAAGCGAGTAGCTAATCTAAGTTGCGTTCTATTGGAAAATGTTGATGGATGAGTAAATCTTCAATGACGGAACATTACTTAAACGAGGTATAAATAAAGACTTAAGTGACTTGATCATTTGCTCTTGATTTATTTGATCCGTATAACAAGTCATAAGTTTTTGTTGTTACTTGTAAAATATAGCCCACAGAGATTGTGTGCTGCTAATGATCCCGCCACAAGCTCACTTAGAAGCTACACAAGAAGCTACAAAGTAGGTATAGATATCTGTGCGTAGGGAATATCGCGAGCGAAGTTGTCCAACGAATGCTAGTGTCAGTTGCCTACTGTCGAGCGGAACACAAGCGGAGGTCGCGTCGTGTTTACAAGCCGTTTATCAATCTCGCTTTAGCAAGGTCTTCACGTAACCACAGAACAGATAAGAAAATACGTTCACAATTCACGGAGTACCTACAACAAAACCAGTGGCGCAAGTAGGTACGGAACATTGCGATCTGTAGCGATCGATAAATTGACAGTTCGATAAGTTAAAATTAGAAATGGGTAGGTACAACACGATATTGTTTTTTTTTAAAAACGAAACACAGCCTCTTTCCCGAGAATGAAAACTAATCTCCGAAACTAGTTTTGGGAAAAAAAGTATAGTTAACAGTGGGCAGGTATAGCAGCACATATTTACTGCTTATTAATAATTATAGCAATGAAATACATGCGTACATTTTTTGTTGGTTAACATTCAAGTGTAGTATAACGGTGAAAGGAAATAATAAATAATTGTAAATATGCGTACATACACACATTCATTGTAACGCTTTGACGGGATAACGTAGTATTTGTATTCCCTTTGCCTAGAACTTGTACATCAGGGATATTTCAATTAGAAATGATTTGCTGGAAAACTTTTTGATTTTTAGAAAAGAAATACTTACTGCTGAACCTCTTTTATTTCATATAAAAAAAAACAGGAAAAGGGACGCTATCACGCCATAAACAAAAAAGCTATTACGGGAACATTATTTAGATTTTAGTAAAAAGTTAATATGATACCACTCCAAAGTACCGGTCTTTGATACCGGTGCTTTTTCTAAATTCAAATAGATTTCGGTAATAAATGACGCATTTACAACTGATAACACAACCTTAGCTAACGGCGACTATAACTTGCCTAGTTGCTTGTTAAACGTGTTTGGGTAAGAAGTTAGCGTCGACACTCTGAGTACATTATGGGTACATGAGAATGAGTACTCTATTCCCTATTCTGTGGTAGGTACGTACGTAATCAGGGTTAATATGACAATTTGAACAAATAATATAATTATGCTCTAATGGCATTTGAACGTAAATATTTTTTTACTCTTTGCTTTTGTCTTCTTTCTCATCAGCTGGTAATAAGTGTAAAGTGATATTATGATTGAATGTTTTTTCGTTGAATGTTTTCCATTTTTCAACCACTTGTTCGTATCCGAGGTGTGTTCCCGTTGTCCCCTTAAGCCATGTCCCCGTGACGGGGACTACGAGACGTAATTAATTTACGTTACCGTTGTTCCCTCGCGGTCAACTGGGACAACGGGAATACTAAATATCACGTGCCGTTGCTCTCTTTAAATTATTTATTTATTTACTTATTTATTTATTTATTTATTTATTTTTTTTTATTTTTTTTTTTTATTTATTTATTTATTTATTTATCGTTCATTGCTTGTGGTCCTATGGTGTCGTACTGGTAGTACCTACCTACCTACCACGAGCAATTATTCTTTTTCCGATTGAACTAAAGAGAGAGAGCTGGTTTGATGATGGAGCTGGAAGACGGCCATAGGAACTATGTAACGAAACGATGGAATCCCATCGAGTTTGGGCTCGTTTAATGTATCTTTACAAGTACTCTGTTATGCCTGTTTATAATGTTCTGATGATGCCCAGGGTTCTGATGATGGAGCCGGAAGGTAGCCAAAAAGATTGTCTGTAAAAATATATTTTTGCATTTTTATTTAACCTAGAAAAAGTTCAAGCCCGTTGTATGATTTGAATCCTCGACCTACAGATCAGGTAGACAACAAAAGATTCTGCCCGTTTAAAAAAATGTTAATTGTTATAATATAGTTGAAAATGTAGGTCACATTAATACCTAAACATAATTAAAGATATTTACCACAATCTCAGCCATATTATCAACATAAAAGTTTGTATGTTTGTTATTCAATTACGCTGTAACTACGAGGTCTATTTACATACTTGTTATGTACCGCGGAGTAACACGCAAGCTAAGTGTCTAAAGCTAAAGTAAGCGAGGGTACTAAAATTGCGTTTCAATAAGCAGGAACCAACTTTATGAAATTTCATCCCCGATTTTTCCACCGTTATGGGTGGTATTCTTTCATATTTAAGGACCACCCTTGAGATATATCCTACACATGAAAAAACGAATCATTGAAATCGGTTAAGAATTGGTGGAGAAATCGAAAAACATCGCCACAAAAAATATACAGACGAATTGAAAACCTCCTCCTTTTTTGTAAATCGATTAAAAACACTTTTTACTATTATTAGACGATGCTTTAAGCAACCACTTCTCAAGTTGATAGGTGCACTTAAACCCGCTGTTGCAAAGCATATCAGCTACAGATGTCGTGTCTCGAAACTGTTTAATTAATCATGTGTATGGATATGGAGTCGCACGAAATGATGCCTATCTCACGGTTACGGGACTACGAGACAGTACGGCGTATATAGAGCGTGGCAGATGATACGATACACTACTTCCAGCGTGAGACTTTCTTATCATAACACACAGCGTTAGGCGCCCGTTACACGGTCAAGCACGATTGACACATCAGTCATTTTTAGATGGTAGGACTAACTCTTCTGCGAGTGCCCATCTTTTTTTATATTATTTGTAACGAGACGAGCTGGTCGTTTGCCTGATGGTAAGCATAACGCCGGCCCATAACAATTGCAGTGCCACTCAGAAATTTGAAACACAAAGGCCTGTGCGGCACTGCAGTGCGCTCGTTACCCTGAGACATTATAGGTATTAAGTCTCATAAGCCCAGTAATTTCACTGGGCTGGTACTACCGCTTTGCTCGTGAAGTCTGCCGCCAAGCAATAATGCGCAAGCATTACTGTGTTCTGGTTTGATGAGCAAAGTAGCCAGTGAAATTACTGGGCTTATGAGGCCTAATACCTAATGTGTCATTGTAACGAGCGCACTACAATTGTTATGGGCCGGCATTATGCTTACCATTAGGCAAACGACCAGCTCGTCTCGTAATAAAATGTAAAGTAAAAGTTATATATGTAGCGTAAAGCAGAGCACGTCGCTTCGAGCCTAGGCAGGGCTTCAAAGTAGTGAAAGAGACGGCAGTTTCATGAATTTCTTATTGATTAACTTCAAGTCGTGCGTGAGCGTGTAATGTTTCATAATACGATACCGTGCTTGTTGCAAAACCATGGGTGTTTTGACAGTAAAACGCAATCATGCACGACCGTGTAATAGCTACCTTAGACAGAGTGCATGTCTTCACATGCACTCTATAAAAATAATTTTCATACATTTATAACGGGTTTATTACGTGGATAACAATAAAAGGCACTTTATGTCACGTCTCGCGTCTCTCAGTGCTAAGAGATAATGAAGTGAAGATAAAATATATACCTAGTAGATATAAAAGTTTGCTATTTGTTTACTGTGTTGTTACTCCAAGCAATTTTAATCATAAGTCTAATTTTAATGTGAAAGCTCGGCACTCGTTTCTCAATTTCTCAGCCAACTCCAAAAGAAGTTCAGACATTGCTTTTAAAAAAGGAGTGTATATACTATGTGTTTAAGGTTCTTGTATCTATGTATGTGAGTTTCTTTATTCCACTATAACTTGTAAATGTCTGAACAGATTTGAATGTATGTGTTATCGTTAGAATCCTTACATCTCCCGAGTGACACTGGCTAGGGCAGTCGCGTTTTTTTAAGTAACTTTTGTTACAATTACTTGTTGTTTCGTCTTTTGAAAACCGATATAATTTTTATTTATTTTCATTTGTAAACTAGTCTCAGCGTGGTCTCATTTAAATGGATCAGTCAAGATGCTATGTTGTACTCCTAAAATAAGGCAATGAAAGTCAATTGTCAGGTTTTGTAAGGAACAATAACTTGTTTACACTTCGTGATCGTATCGTTATCCGCAATCGCAATACTTATTACGTGATAATCTACAACCACGCGGCCTTTAGGAGGACCTGACGGAACCTACTTCTCACGATTTGACATTATTACTCTAATCTGTGAACTGGCTTACATATTAACAGACGTCACGACACATTTATGAAAACAAAATAATTTTAATTAAAACTTTTCTATATGAGAATCTGAGAATTATATAATAGAGTTATTGTTTTGTCGGTCTCAAAATTTAACAATTTCGTGGTTACTTTGTATCAAGGTCTAATTATTAAGTAGTTCATGAACTTTACTTAATATTGTTTGTGACTTGAACTCACAGATAACACTAACGGCCCTATTAAGTTATCTAATAGTGCGGTAACAATATACTTAAATGGTCATGGGTGTCGTTGTGAACTGGTCCAATGGGCAATGGACGGTGGCCGTTCTTGCTTACTCGTTCATTATACAACCAGCATGCACTAATGCGTCGGTTGATCGCTATCAGTACGCACGAAAAGTTGTTATCACGCTTATTAGTACATATTACGAATACTTGCATACGTTACATGTAGTGATATATTATTGTATGTGCTTTGGAGAAACAGAACCAGTCGTGAGTGATAAATGCAGACCAGATTTGCTGGCGCAACTTTAAGCATGTGTTACAAATAATATCGGCACTGTCACACCTATATGTACGTTAGTATATGTGTGTGCATTACATACTGTGTCTTAAATATTATCGCATCATTACGAAGCGTTGCATCGCAAAGAAATGGACAAAATTATACATTTGCGAAAGAAGGTCAAATTATCAGCAGTCGATTAACACAAAAAATCGTATTACGGTAAACACATGTTATTACGAATTTATATATCACAATATCCATTGACCTTTAAAACGTAATTTAACTCAATTATTTGTGTCCTCAAAATTAGGTGTCACAAAAAACAGCGTTTTCTGCTTCTTTAGAAGGCAAATTGGTAGCGTAGGTCGCCTATAAATTTTACAATAGAGACAGTTCATAATTATGAGCGGGTCTTTCTTTTATAGGCATACATCAAACACGTTCTATTGCGACATTCAATAATAAAGCAGATGTTATATCAAACAGTAAAAATCACATTATTTACATATGCCAGGATTGGACGTATTTCAAATAATGAAGGTCTACAAAGTGGCTGAGAGTTTTGGCTGCTAGAAAGTCATTAATCTTGAGGTAATAAAATAATTCATGAAATTAATCGACCAATTACTAATACTACCTAATCCCTATTAAAAACAAAATAGTCTATGCCCAAATGAAGGTTGTGCTGGCAACTGGTAATAGGCTACAAAATGCTATTAAATTTTTTATAGCATGTTATTCGACATGTCATTTGCTATAACATGTTGTATTATCCATAGACCTTCAATGGCCTGTAGATGATCTAACTATTGTTGTTATTTAGTTACACAGAAGACTAGTATTTGCATAGTAACTAATTAATAAAGAAATTCATGTAGCTCTACAAAAAATCGGTAGGAATCATAATAATAAATTGAGTCAAATATAGGTAACCCTTTCTCTATGAGGATCAGCGGCGCAAGTACGGATCTATTCGGGTCGATAAAATTCGATAATATTCGATAAAATTGACAGTTCAAATCGATAAGATGGGATTTATCGAGCCTCGAAACAATCGACAAAAGTTATCGAAATGCTAGGTCGAATCCAAAGAGAATAGTATAGAGCTACTACAATACTTTACGATCAGACTTCGGTACTCGCAACATTCGATAAATTTGTCGAGTTTTTCGGTTCGACAAATTTATCGAACCGACTTCCGTACTCGCGCCGCTGACTCGAGATGGAAGTCGTTTTGGCGAAAGAAGTACACTAGTCGCATTATCGCGCGTCGCAACAAGCCCTGCTTGCATGAGCAGGCCTTTTCATCATTTATTTTTACTGCTTGTAGAATTGCCCTGCGTAGGCGCCTCTGCCGGATAAAGTTACATGACACCATACCATTAATATCTAATCTATCTTTTTGCTATTATTGCGTTTCCACATATAGGTATATGGCACGGTGGGTTTAGACATTACGGTAACTCACATTTAATACGTAATAAAATTAAAGGAAATGAGATGTCCAAAAGGACATCTCATTTCCTTCATTCCTATACTTCTAATAGTCTCTACAAAATAGAAAGTTAAGTTACTCGTATGGACATTTTAAGACAAATCAACAGCTTTTTGTGACCCTTCCTTTTTGAACATTTTTTTCTTGCTACTTGGTTTTATCAAATCTTTATTTCTTTTTGCAGGTATATCTATAGCAAAAGTGGAGATTTCATTTTTCGAGTTTAAAACATTCTACTGCCAGAACGCGTCCACGTAAGTAGTACATAATATCACCAAAACTAAATGAAAATAGGCACCTACCATTACAATAATAATGTAAAATACCTACCTATTATGACTGAACTTCAATACTACAGCTTTAACTCTAAAAAAGAATGAGTGGAAAAAGTAACAATTAGAGCATAAATCAAAAAGAAACTAACGTACAAGTGCTATTAAAAATATAATGGAATAAATCAAATAGGTAGATATAATAATGATGCAACAAGTAAACGAAGGCTTATGAGCAATATACGTGAAGTCAAGCTAGCAGAGACGCATAGTGAATTACAAAATATGGAAATACTGTTAAACCATACGGGTGAAACCATGGCCAGACCTATATTTTATGTCCTATGACTACAAGTAATGTTGTTGCCATTTGAACATATCAATCATCTACGTTTAATGCTATACACTCGACTACCTGCAATAGCTATTGATTCCTATTTTCCTATATGTTTAGAGTTTCCTCACCGTACCGCGGTATTATTTTTCTTGACGAGTGTTTGATCACTCTCTCAGTGGCCAAAAATCAAAAGACGACCGTTAAATGTACGCCTTTCAAATAGGTATGGCTCCCAGAACACATCTGCGAATGGACCACCAAATTTGCTTGGCTCTAGATATTCCACTTGAGGGCGTTGCTATGGTTGATTAAACCATGATATGGTTTAGTCAGGTTGTTGGTCTTCACTGGCAGCTTCATTTCACTATAGGATTCAAGCATCGAAACGCTTGTATCGGCCGGCGGCCTTGCTTTCAATGAACCAGTTATAAAAACAAGAACATTGCGTTTACTGAATATGGCAATTTATGTATAGACTTGTAGGATATCCCAGGTAAGACTGGAAACATCAACTGGAAAAAGACCTGCATGCGTGAAAACAAAGATGTTCCGAGGACTTGTGGAGGAGAGGCAACAGTTGCAACATCTATTATCGGAGGCCAAGACTCACTTTGGATCGCTGGCAACAAACTTGTAGTAGTATGTATAGACCAGAAGAACCTGAGATCTTAATCCAAAGATTAATAGTCGTACAATAGACATCTATATTCCTATGCATCAGTGTTGTACAGTGGTCGGTTATCTCCTGTTTTATTGTATATACACCGAGTTCATAAATACGGACCCTTTGTTTTCGCAAATTGCTTTTCACATAAAGCAGTTAGGTAGGTACATTATAATATTTATCCTTCCATCCGTAATTCGTAGGTAAGGCGCCGGAGGATAGCAGCCAATTGCTTTGATTGATAACTCTTGATAGCAATCAATTTGAACGTGGTCTTGGAAGGGTTGTAAAAACATGACTAAGACTGATCGAGTAGCATATAGCCTTATTGCTATCCGGCTACAATTTCATGGTGCGATAATAATCTACAAGCAAGTAATTATTTTATATACGTTCGGGGTTTTTGGGTGCTTCATGATGAACCTCTCTAGCAGAATAATATAGCTGTATGTACTTAAAAGTTCTTGCTTATCCACGCTTGTTGAAGAGTGTGACTAAGCTAAAAGCTTAAGAATATTTTTTGTTATAAGCCAAAACATTAGTAACGTCATCGTCGAACTTCCTGCCCTTTTTACACGACTGTCCAAAAAAGGTGTGTAATGTTTTCAGGGTTCATATATAATGTATGTAAGTTTCTTTATTCCACCATATCTTTTAAATGCCTGTATAGATTAGGATATATGGGGTATCGTTAGAATCCTTATAAGTATATTTTTAATTATACTTGTTCGAATGAGTTGAACATAAACAACCAATAATAATAAAATTGTTGTTAGAAGACGTCACGTCACTATAATGTCAGTCGCTTTATGATTTACGAGCACCTGGTTGATCATCCCGCGCTTCACCCATGTGAACAAAGATTTTGGTCAAGAATAATTTAATTTGAACGTGTTCGCAAAGAAGTCCAATCTCAAACCCAGTATCCTAATTACTATGGTCTAGTCCAAGACTTAGCTCCCGATTTGGTCCATGGATCACTTAGCCACGTATTACCAAGCCAACCGCCGGCAACCGGGCGAACAAACCGCTCACCGGATAAGCAGTTCGAGCCAAGATCCAAGGTCCCTGACGAAATTGTCAGCTTTGATGTAAAAATAATAGACCACGTTCTTACTGACCGTAATAACTTGCGAACGTGTCTATTATCGCAGTGAACTCAACGACACCTGAAATTAATTTGAATGATGAAAACATTACAGGCCAGTTAAGATCAGCTTTATAGTCTTACAAAAAAGTTGCAGCATGCTTTCTGTAATATATTATTACAAAGGAATTGCAAGGTAAAAAACAATCTGACGTGCAGCGTTCCGCACCGAACATACCTACAAGAAAACGAAATTACTCTCCACACGCAAGCAAACATGCGCATTATTCGTCAGTCGTTAATGAATCTTATTTCGACTTGAGGGCGTAAATAAATAATTTATGGACTCCTTGCAACAAATAGGTACAGTAAAAAGGCTGTCTTGACTATTCTCGAGTGACCTAAGAGAAGGTGAGCACAAGCTAGCATCGCTTTAAAAATATATGGATCATTCCATAGTCTCCAGTTTTTCTAGACTTTAACCATCAATGGTCCGCTCTTTAAAGTTCACCAGTCACGATCATTCCAGTTCCATCACTCCATTCCATCCTATTATATATAACAAAATGTATAACTTTACGAGAGAAACAGGTCTATTTCTTGATGGGTAGCATACTGCATAACCACATACCGTGGCACTGTGGCATAAGTCGACATAACGCCTGTCAGTAACAATTGGAGTACCATCCAGAAATTTGAGACACAAATTGCGACGCACTGCAAAGTACTCGTTACCCAAGACATCAGGAATTAAGTCTTATATGCCTAGTAATCTAACTGACTAAATAACAAAAACTCTTTATTAGATACAGCGATTAGGAAATTCTCGATGATTGTATTATATAATAATATAATATACCAATACGTGAAACGTCATACAAATAACACAGGAATAATTTGCTTATCAAACCAAACAAACACTCAAACACTAGGTATTTAGCGGTAGATTATACTCCAGACGGATACTCGCAGAAGAGTTTAAACCTTCTAAAAACGTATTCGTTGCAAAACGTAATTTGCTTGTCATGTTCATCCAATGGCAATGAAAGCGAGACGCTTGAAGGGAGGCGCCAATGCGTCTGTGCTAGTCTGTGGCGGGGAACCAGTTCCAAAGTGGACCTGACACACTCGCCCAGCGGCCTAGACTCCAGGGAGTGTTTTATGTTACCTGTTACCACGCCGTGCACCGTACCCTTTGTGAACAACAAAAGCAAAAGTATAAAGGGTTTTATCACTCCACTGTAAGCCGTGACGGTTTTATTCTCCTTGAATATTTTAATTCATCCAACACACACTCTACGAGGGAATGTAAAACGAAACCATACATAAAATGTCTTTTGCTTTAGTAACTTTTTATAGCGAGTTGGATTGCATTTGACCGTTATCTTACCTCATATCGACGATGTAGCACGCTTGCCTAGAAGATACCTGTTCACTCGTCTCTTGAAGACTCCAAGTGTTCTGGAAAAACAGATGCCGGCAATGAGTTCCACCCTTGAACACTTCAAACTTATTGCTGGATTATTTGTTTTATATGTTTTTAGCTTTGTAGAATAATAATAATAGGTTCAATAGACTAGTTTTATATCTCAAAAGACCAAATGAATTCAAAAATAAGTAATATTATGTACATTGTTAAATAACTCATATACCCATAGACCGAACAGGGCCTCTTTGTGTTGACTTTGTACCTTCCAAAGGTCAATAACAGCTACTTACTCTAAAGTAAAATTAATTTTAAAATAATTAATATTACATTGTTAAATAACTCATATACCCATAGACCGAACAGGACCTCATTGTGTTGACTTTGTACCTTCCAAAGCTCATAACAGCTACTTACTCTAAAGTAAAAATCTTTTTTTTTCGAGTACACAGGGGATTATAGATTTCTAAGTAATAATATAAGATTCATACCTACTTGTCTAACGCTAAGTTACGATAAAAGTATGTACCAAAATGTGGCACTACTCTTCGTTAACGACCACCGAAAAACCTAAGAAGCTTAGACGCTCAAGCAAACGTACGTTTGCTTAGACAAGCGCGCATTTCGAGTATCACGAAATCCGCGCTTCACGCAAAAGCGTTGTTATTCTGACAAGCAAACGTACGTTTGCTTGCACGTCTAAGCTGCCCATAAAGACTCGCAGGTTTGGACCGACTCCGAACGGCTCTCGTTTTCATTTCGGTTCATACATACGTAATTAATGTCCCGATTGCATAATCTCACTCAGTGAGACGTGGGCGGCTGTCAATCAAACCTTACGTAGGTACAATGCGTTTGCTTTTGTCGGCTTATTTCTGTGCTAGTAGTTCCTATAGGTATGTCGTTAAACATTAATAGAAATTAGGCCAAGGGTTGAGCAACATTTTTATGGAGTCCTTTTTCGTTTTGATTTTGGTAGAAGAGCGGACCGCATCACTTTCAATGGGTGTAAGAGGTGGCTTAGGTAATGCAGCAGCATTACCTCGTTCACAATCATAGTCTTCTGCGATCACCAAAACACCTGACAAAGCAATCCTCCATAATAATTGAAGAGATTGATTTCTTCCGGCTAGTAATAATAATGATGAGAAGGGTGGAACCCAAATATAGAATTAGCTTCCGCCCGCGGCTTCTCCCGCGTGGCATTTTTCTTTGTAAGTAGCCTATGTTTTATTCCAGAACCTAAACTATCTACATCCAAATGTTATCAAAATCTGTTTAGTAGTTACGGAAACACAAGGTAACAAACATTCACGAACACAAACAACACACAAAAACAACAAACAACCACAAACTTTCGCATTTATAATATTAGTGGGATGACTGTTGATTCGGTCTGTCTGTGGGTTGTCGTATACATTACACGCGATAATTATTAGATATATCATCTAGATGATAATAAATACAATACAACCGCCATAAATTTTGAAGATACCCTCAGATGACGGTAACTGCACCCTAACGTGAACTGTCAAATTGATTTTAGTTCCTGTCTTTATTTACTCTAAACTGACTAACCTGAAAAATTACTCAATCGTGAGCTAACCGATACCTGTAGCGGGTAACCGCAAGCTCTAAATTGGCGATAATACCTAAACAAGATTAGTTAACCAAATTGTTACATAAATCTTGTTCAGTGATAGCTAAGCTTAAATTACATAAACGTCCTATGACTCATGTAGGAACTGTAGGAGAAATATTTACAAGAGACCTGTGCCAATAACATAATTTGAAAATTAAAAAATTATGCAAAAATTACGTACGTGTTGTTACAAATGTATTACTGTCAGCTATCCATACGTAAGGGAAGTATTGTAGATGGAGAAGTATACAGGGTGAGTTTGAATTGGTATGTTATACCGGAGAGAGGTGATTATAGGACCATGTTTGTCGACAAGTTGAGAGAACGTCCCTTAGAAAAATGTCATTCAAAATTTCCAAAACAATATGAAAAAAACTTCAAACGTGAAGTGCGCAGCATTTTCTGTATTTTTTTCTAAGTCTCTTTCAATCAACACTATCATTTAACAAAGCTCAACGTAGTTATCAACTAGTTAATTTTACTATGCTTAAGTATACTGACATAAACATACTTAAAATGCATATCCATAATATAATACATTTTTATAGCAATGAAATATATTATAATATATTTCACTCATATACTTGTTTTAATAAGCCAGGTCCAGAATCAAATGAATGACTCTATGATATATCTACAATCTACATAATATACATAGTTAATATCTAAGATGCATTTACTTGGATTCTTATTGCGTAGTATTTTATAAAATATAGGTATTGTCCGAATCTTTCAACGAATCGTGTTAATAATAGCCATCTACAATAATTATAGTAATATAAATCGAAGTTAATAAATAGAATATAGGCCTCGTTCGAATCGAGCTCACGTTCTACATATCATTGTACGCCGTAATCGTGTGATATATCGTATTAGTTATAGACTTCGTTTGTACCTTACCTACTAGAAGGTACTAAGAATGTACTCATGTGATGTTGTTTGTTAGTTTCATGTCATGACCTACAGTTTAGAATGTAGGCCAGGTAATGAAGCCGTTAAATAACAAAAAACTGGAGCCGTTACTGTATCTATAAGTATAAATAAGTAATATAGTACCTTTAAGTATAAAGTATAAATAATCTCGGCGGGTAACTTGTATAAAGTTGTGACGATATACGAGCAAATAGCATTATGATATTGCCACTGGTTAAGGCGTATATACTATATAGCAGCAATAGCTTAACTGAAGACTTTTGATTTTTTAGGAAAATCAGATGTGCTTCTAGCACTGGAAACTGGACTGTTGTGATCAAAACAAGTTTTTACCAAATTTACTCGATAAAAAAATTACAAATCTAACTCTAAAAATAAGTTTGCATTTAAATATCTGTTATTTATAAATGTATATTGATATAATTAACGAGATTTACGTATAATATAATAATAAAAAACTTGTTTCTGGTACTTTTTAGATTAGACATCTAATTTTGAAGTAATTACGCTTTTTTGGATTTTTGCTCAATTTTAGTGCGCGGTCTTCCTTCTCTTTTACTTCAACACAAACTGACAGTGTGCGCAAAGAGGACAGCATGATGAATGTCATTAAATCGGGGTACCGCCTTAATAATAATTGATGAGCGAAGACAGGTAGCCAACCAATGGCACAGCTGTTTAAATTATTGTTAAAAGCTGTCCGTCAGTTGCATAAGTCGATAGTAACCATGCCTACAAAGCGAGCTGCCACGGGTTCGGTTCCCGGCCGCGGCAAATTTTGTGTGGTGAGCGTATTAACGTTTGTCGTTTACATGTCTCTGTGTGTGTCCGTGCCACTTGAGAGACAGGGAAACCTAGTGCAGGGGCAAGAGTGGGTAAGAGTTCATGTTTATTAATTTATGATACATATCGGTCGTCTATTTAAAATCTGTTTTGTTCTATGTTAGTGCAGCTCTACTCTCTAGCACCTATTCAAGAGTCCTGTAGTATGATTGGTTTAGAAGAAACAAATTTAGGCCCCACTTGATACCTTAAAAGTTGACACTAGGAATATTAATAGAATTAACATTTGAAAGAAACCTGTTCGATGTTTATGGAGGATATGACATCATCTATGGTGATTCACACGATTCATACGTCCACTATTTTACTATGGTCAGTGGTCACATAGATTTTTGTTTGTATTCAATTGATGGTTTTTTACTTTCGAGTTTTACAGCAGCCCAAAGATATTTTTGACAAGCAACTATAACAAAAATACTATTTATCGAACCTTTTTCAAGGATTTCCTTTTGCTATTCTTTCCAGGCGTCTCATTAGCGGAGCGCCTAGGTTTAGCGCAAAAAAGTATTTTGTTTTAATAATTCAATACACAAACCGCAAGAACTTCAGATAGAGGTTTCAGATAGAGAAAAGCTTCATGACTACAAGTTGTTATAGTGTCCTAACCGTAGCGGTCTAACCATGTCGCTTTTTACGCCAAAATAATACAAATACCATGCCCCTGGCCACATCGTCAGACCTCAGAGGTTTTTAACGGAATGCTAAAAAAACTATCTGAAATTATACTTTTTTTTATTTTTGGAAGTTATCTACATTCTTCACCGCTTATTGGACAGAAATTTAATTATTAAAATGGTCTAGATCAAGAAAATAGTGTACAACCCTAACGTTCTCGTCAATTTTTAATTTTAAAATCCATTTTTGTTACTTTTCTTTTTCTCAGTGACATCTCTGCCAGATTTAAACTCATACAGATACTTTGTTTTGTAATGTTAGTATGGTTATTTGCTTCAAAAAATAAGGTTTAGTATTAAGATACTTTTAGAACCATTTTTTTATTTGTTCCAAAAAATTGGATTTTGTGAAAAAAAAGTTACTGTTCAATGTAAATTAAGTACTTAACGTAAATTAAGTATACGTATTTAGTACTTAGTATTATGTACGCATTTTGCTCTAAAAGTTCTTTTTAGTAAAATCCCAAATGCATGGGTGCGTTTCACCCTTTTTTCCGGTTTTGGCACCCCTTTACAATAGGAAAAAATTTTGAAATCGATTTTTTTACTTTGGGTAAAAAAGAATACGTTTCTACCTTTCAGGTACGAAACCCCAAAAAGTTTTTCGAACCAAATTGTACAAAAAACTGTTTCGACAAGTGGATTATGCCAACAGTCGAATTGTTAAGATACACCTATTTTTATTGCGTTCGTACGATTAGAAAGTTGTGTTCAGAATGAATGAAGTCATTACACTGAGTATTACTACGAAATACTCTTAGATATACTGTGGCGCCCAACTAAACGATCGATGCCTTGGCATCTCTGTTTCGTGTCGATTCATTAGTTGTGGTGTCTCCAAAACAATTGATGCTCGTAAGTGCTCTTCTCTCAATGGTCTCTCTCTCTCTAATGCAGTAGGTAATACAAAGAAAACTAAATATATATACCACTCGTTTATATCACTGCCAAGCTATTCATATCACTCTTATATTTTAAACTATTGGTATCATTATCAGCCCGAAGACGTTCACTGCTAAACATTGGCCTCTCCGATAAGAGAAGGGGTTTCGCTATAATACACCCCTCTTATCACATGCGTCTTCATGGTGATCGCACAAGTTTGTCACATCTTGGTGACCACATTTATGTTTAGACTGAGAAGAAATTTGCGCATTCCCTGTGGATGTTTGCAACACGTACGGGAAAACGTAGGTTGGTCATATCTATACACAAGGAACACGTTATTTCTCCAGAGTAATTAATAAATAATAATAAATAAAAGCTTACACTCATACCCCCGCACTAGGATTCCCTGTGTCGCCGGTGGCATGGACACACACAGATACACATCACAAACATCCAAGACCCGGGATCAAACTTTATGCTTACACAAAATCTGCCCCGGCCGGGAATCGAACCCAGGACCCCTCTCTTTGCAGGCAGGGTTATTACCAACTTAGCTACGGAGCCTTCAACACCATATTTTACATTGAACACCATATTTTACACACTTTTACTATTAACTCGTCTGATATTTGTGGTCGAAGCCACTAACATGTAAAAACCTGGAATGTTATCTGGATTTGATTGAATTGAACATATCGATAAGTGCGCTTGAGGACAGATTCCTATCTTGATGCTGGTTCTATTCTACTATAGTAGCCATACTAAGTATACTTACTATATTACAATACCCTCTGTTCGGTTACATGTTTCCAACATAAAGAAGACAAATTAATACGTCATTATTAATCTAATTGCTTCAACTGGAACTCGCAATAAGAAAACATAAAGTAAGACGTGTACTAACGAAATAGGCGCATAGAAATCTTAATTCAGCCGTCAAAATCTAAGTGAACAATAAGTCACGCTGCACGGCGTCCACACAATGCCTCCCATGCGTGTCGTTACGTACGAGAGATGCGAACATTCCCCGAGCAATCTCCGATGAATCTTATGAAACCTGCCAAAACTATTCAGCAATCAAAAGATATTTCTGCAAACACATTCAAATTATGTAAACAGGTAACTAGTGTTAAAATATTTCAAAATATGATCTAATTTCTCGGCTCCGTAGCTAAGTTGGTAGTAACCCTGCCTGCAAAGCGAGGGGTCCCGGTTTCGATTCCCGGCCGGGGCAGATTTTGTGTAAGAATAAAGTTTGTTCTCGGGTCTTGGATGTTTGTGATGTGTAACTGTGTGTATTCATGCCACCTGCAACACAGGGAATCCTAGTGCGGGGGTATGAGAATAAGCGTATAATCACACATCCACCCATGCATACACACACACACACACACACACCCACACACACGCACACGCACACGCACACACACACACACACACACACATACCCACGCACACTCACATCTGTGCACACACTCCCAGACATACGCACACACCTTGCAAACTAAAACGTCACTATTTAATTTACCTATAGTTCAAACTACTTATTGTAATTTGTATAAAAGTCGGAATCTGCCAATGACAATGTAAGTAACTGGTAGCATACCTATTATAATATCAAAATGTTATATGTTACACATATTAGTTGCAAACATATTATTAAAACACTGGGAGAAACTAATCCTCATAACACAGGGAATCCTAGTATGAGAACTAGTGACCAATTGCTGCAGGTATTTAATAAGTTTTATTTAGAAATAAATAAAATATGGTTAATAGGTTAAGTTTGCCTGTTTACTTTGATTCTAATAAATACATTATTATTATTATTAATTATTTACAAAAAATTCTAACATATTTATCCAACTTTCAATATCCCAATTTGGTAGTAATTTTCTCATGGTCTTGAACAGCCAGCGTATGTGCGCTGTTACTCGTATATGTAGTATTAGAGCTATAAAGTACTGCGAGCCTATTATTAGGACGGCATAAAATTTTATAAAGTGGTACAGCTGCGGCCAAGGCAAGATTTCATGTGACTGCGTTAACTAGCGCAGATAAATATCCATTAACAACTGGGTACATATACCTATGTCTCTAGCTCAGACCTTTGGTTGACTTGATCTAATTGGTTTGCTTAAGGCGGTACCACGAGTCAATGACATTCACCTTCCAATTTTCTTCTTAATACGTAAATCTTGTTAATTCTATCAATATCTTAAGATAGGGGAGACCAGGGACGAACGTAACAATTTTCAAATTTCTCGTAATATCTAACAAAGCTTTTTGAATATCAAAATTCTAATCCGTACACATGATAGATTGGTCTTTTAACTATCTTTTAACACCAGCTTAAATATAACTTATATTACAGATTTTGAGAAATACGACAGAACAAAAAAAGTGGAAATTGTTACAACTATCCCTACCCCTAGGGTTGGTTGTAACAGTGTAAGGGGATGGTTGTAACATTGTAAATAAAACCAAAGTTACGTTCATATTGAACATATTAAATTCTAATCATCCTTATAGATTTTACATTAGAATCACAACAATAAAAAAAACTAGGAAACATAACAATCTTCTTCATTTTTAAATAATCAACATTATTTAAAAATTAGATCTCAATCAGGTAAACAATTAAGGCGTAGGTAACTTATTTCGTTATTTGCACAATTCTAATTGAGCCCACAGGTGATAGTTTCATAGACTATCAGCTGTGGGCATTCTCATGATTGAGATCTCATTTTTAAATAATGTTGATTATTTAAAAATAAAGAAGATTATTGTTTCCTAGATTTTTTATTGTTCTTATTCTAAGGTAAAATCTAAAACGCTGATTAGAAATTAATGTATGTTGAATATAAAAGCAGGTAGCCACAATGCTTAGTATCAGTTAACTAAGCATTCTGCCTACCTACTTTTCGTTTAACCTACTGTTAGAAAAGGATTTCATACAAATTAACCAGAAGCAATCTTCGCTGTCTGAATGATCACTATTCTTAGTTATTTTAGTATAGGTATATTTATTCTTTTTTAGTCTTTTATTTCCATTTTTTTACTAGTTTTCTAATCAACTGCAGCCTTCGGCTTTTTTGTCTGTTTAGCAGTTTGTAAAATAGGTTTCTTAACTTCTTTGGCTCTACGCTTTATTTCTTCTTGTTCTTGAATTTCAAGCTTGTTTGGAGTCAAATTAAGTTGTTAATTATCAGACAATGTCTATTTCTGAAATAATTTTCAATGGCAAAGCCATTACTGGTGGCAAAGTTAAATCAGGAAGGGTTCTTGGCAGTAATAGTGAAGCTACCTAAGCCGGTGAAGCTACCAATAGTGGATTTACTTATGGCTGATATGAATTTACATCGTCTCAAAATGATATATTTCTATAAAGTACTTCTGTAGCCTAATCCATTATTTCAGCAGTAACTAAACCTCTGCTAGTCGTTCGTTTATATATGTTAGGTATTCAGGAGAAAGAAAATAAATCTGTATTACTTTGAAATATAAAAAAACAATAAAATCGTTTCGAGATATCACGATCATAACCGGGATGAAAGTAACAAGTTGTTACTTTCATCCCTAACTATAAATTTTCCTGAATTTGCCAAATACATGTCTATAACCTAAACAAACTATCATTTCGAACGCCAAAATAGAAAGACGAATACTTATGCTACTTTACTGTCACTAGACACGCAAGCAAGAAACCTCCCATAATAAAAAAAAACACCGTTGAAAAAACGGTCAAACCTTACTTTGGGGGTACTTTTGCAGCACCAGCTTGCTACCTCCACAACCTGACGGCACAGTGCCAAGAGGGCAGCTGAGGTAAGGGGTGGTTCAAATTGGAACATATCGGTGGTACCACCCATCAATGTAGCTAACATAGTTTCTTCAGAAACTCATTTGTTACGTTCATCCCGCGTTACTTTTGTCCCTGGTCTCCCCTATATATAAATTATAAAAAAAATAAAAAAATCTTTTACGTGAAGATATTTAGCTGCTATATACGCCTTAATACTCTGCAAACTAGCGCAAAAAAACAGGTCTTTGCCAATAATTCACGCAAGATAAGTTTATAGATGTAAATATATTTCATATTTCAGTAACTTAATTCGTTCATTTTGTATGACTGCGAAAATTTACAAACTGTCCGAATGTCTCGGTCTCAGACCCCGCGTCTATCTTTTGCTATTTTCTATTAAAGGTGTGGTAGCGTGAAATAGTTGATAAAATTGTTTGAAATAGGTCAATAGACTTAACTATATGTATGTATTGTAGTGTAGTGTAACTGCGATTCCCGCAGCGGGACCAATATAAGTACGTATTTGTTCCGCTTCAGGTGTAGAGAGACCATGGTCCTTAAAGTTCCTGATTCCTTAGATACATCACAGAATCCATGTTATGCCTCAGGGTAATTGTATGTGTTTTTGAGCATCTCATATTTAAATGCAGTTTATTTATGAATTAAATAAAAATAAGTTGATGAGCTCGCTCGATGAGTCGCTGATTGTAAGATGCAGAATTGTGTTATTACTTTAAGCCCGCCATACAAGCTACGGTCTATCGGAGAGGCCTACCTATGAAGGTGCATCTGCACAAGTAGACCGGAGTGTGTGTGAGAACAGACTTGTGCTAGTCTAACCCAATACATGATTCGGTCTCCAGCCAATAAACCTCTCCGGTAGACCATAGCGTGTATGGCCGGCTTTATGGAGTCAAATTTGCAAAGCTGATATAAATATTTGTGCCGTTTGGTAGGGGTCCGTGGGGCCGGGAGCTCATAATATTTTCAAATTTTTGTCAGTTTGATTAATGCGACGCATAACCAAAATGCTGTTACTTATTTGGCTCAACGGATTAGCATTGCGGTTCAACGAGGCAATGCCGCCAGCATGATGTGTACGCTTCCAACTGGTAGTGGGCTAGAACATTTGGATTATCTATAGGCCTACTTGGGCTTGTAGCTTATCCAACTGTTTTTGCAGCTAGCTAGGTTAAATGTAGTGTTTATTTGTGTATTAGCTAGTTAATAAAGGCATTTAGCCCATCTATCAAATTATTTGCTCTAACAATGATAAAAGCTGATAAGATTTAATCGCTGAGCCGATTTCCACAAAACAGGCCAAGGGCCGAAACACTTTCATGAGTTTCGTGGTTGGATCCGTCAGTCGAAGCCGGAAATCGAACGTTTTGACGTTCGATTTCCGGAGTAAGGCACCTGGCCGCCTGCGAATAGCGAATCCTCCTGCAGGGAAATGATTGAACCGTTTGTGCGGCGGCATTTGTGGTTTACGTAGAATGTCATATGAATTGCATAGTTTCACTATGGTATATGTTTCTATACTCACGGCGACTTATCATATTTCCCACAAGGGTAAGAAGGTCGGAGCTTTCATGAATATGTATCATGCATTACATCTATTCATTCGACAGCACGATTAATGTCAGCCACTTTTCGCAAGGTCCTGTGCTCTCGATGTTTATTCTCTAATGTATCCGGTGGCCTACGTGACGTTTCCTATGAAAAATTTAATGTGCGCTCATTTTTTACTATTATCAACTTTATTTGTACGACAAGTACTTTATCATAGTAAAAGAAGAACTTCTTTTACTAACTATGATATTATGTAGGCGACACGCTCATCACATGCGTGCATGCAGTAAATTAGTAAATATTTACTCTGAGCTGTGACACAGCAAACAAACAGTGGAGTAACTTGAAGCAGTTTTGTATGACTCGTTCCTGGGTATAGTCGTCAAATTTTCAACGATTTCCTTCGCCGTATTTGGTAGAATCCGTTTGCGAAGTTGTACGGCCGCAGTAGTATCGTTAATAATTTGCTATTAAGAGATGAGATTTTTTACTATTATCAATTACTGGCAAAATTAGAAATTGAGTTCTCTTAATTAACAGCGAACAATTCATCCAATCGATTGACGACACAATAATTATGACTAAATTATCGTCCGTTCGGGGTGCCAGAAAGAATCTCAGCACATCGGTTTTACCTCTGTCTCGAATTGTGGATCAGTGTAGGTTGTTTAAAGCTACGGCAAGGATCGACAGCAATGCAGGTTTTGTAAAGGGGAAAGATTGTTA
Source organism: Crocallis elinguaria (assembly GCA_907269065.1). NCBI lineage: Eukaryota > Metazoa > Arthropoda > Insecta > Lepidoptera > Geometridae > Crocallis > Crocallis elinguaria. The sequence continues at coordinate 12,716,732 of OU026077.1, forward strand.
TGTCTCTATAATATACCAGCTGTGCTCTCTGATTCCACGTGCTTTTTTATTTAAATAATATCCTTTTTCTTCGAGTAGGTACATGCCCACCTGCAAATCAAATTTAATAATACACAAGACAGCGTCGATCTGATGAAAAGGAACTTTTTGATCTGCCTATCTGTTTGCCTTGTGTTCTAGCTGTCAAATTCGTGATGTGAACGGACGTGCCAAAGGCTAGATAAATAGTGTGCACGATTTTTACAAACAGCAAACCCATAAGATTAAGAAACAACGCCAAAAATAGAATATGGTTGACGTAGATGATGGCAGCTTTGCGTGTTCATGTCTTTATGATTTGTGTGGTTGCGGTATTTAAAGGTAGGATAAATAGTTAGGGTCGAGGCGAGGACGAAATCCTATCAACATGCTACAGTTGCATCACGATGTTTTATGCATCGACCTGCGGAGCAGAGTGAGGCCCCAGATCAGCCCCTCTAAACAAAATCCGCATGCTAACGTCATTATGTCAATACCATAGAGGTAAAAGGCAATCGACCAATCACCATCCACAAATTTAAAAACATTCGGGTGACATCTCACAAGCTAACGTCATTCCCATACATTTATTCTTTTCCGTAGGCGTGAACGCTTATGGAAAGTGGTTTTATCTAGGCCCCCTTATATTTACAGGCCCCATTACTTATTATATACGACCAAGTACCTACCAATTGTTTTATAAAAGCTTGGCTAGAAAAATATTGTTTTCCACAAAAAAATTATCCGAAATTCAGGAGCCTAAAAACAAGAAAAAATAACACATTAATAAGACGTCACAGCAAATCTTACGACAGTTTAGAAATGGTCGAAATTTATCAAGACGAAATTTTGTAGAAACACGTGGGCTACGTTCCAATCTGTTTGAACAGCGTCGATTAGAGTATGAACGGAACGAATACCTTCGACAATGAATTGGTCCACAATGAGCCGCTAAAAGCCGATGGCACTGAGAGCGCCCGCGCAATCACAGGACAATAACAGGCCGTGAACCAGTTACCGCACCAATGACAGCCGATCAGAACATTCAGAACTATAGGTAATAGCGATAAGAAAGTATTGACATAGTACCAACAGAAAAGTATTTTAGGCCGTGTTGTCCCGCTTAAGAATACAACATCTCTTCCCGTGAGAGCCGTAAGAGATGGCTGATGGCAATACTCAGCTACTACTTACGAAGTACGATCACCAAGACTATTAGTAAAAAAAAAGTGTAAAAGTGACTGAGTGTCAAACTTATTAAACCTTTATTGGGATATTTGGGCAGTGCATACATCATACACACATCAATCATCACACGTCGAAAACGAGATACTCGTAATCCGCGCTTGATGCAAAAGCGTTGTTATTTTGACAAACAAACGCACGTTTGCATAAGCGTCTACGGTCTGCATAACAGGTAGAGTAGCCAAAATACATAAAAAAAATCTTATAGGTATTCCTGTTCATGACACCCAGGATCCTCCCTTGCAGGAATGTAAATATTTAAACGATAATTTACTACAAAAGTTAATGCTTTTTCTTTTGTCAAAACAAAACTAATACTGGCAAAGAAAAAATACAATTATAGTTGTTCGATTAACAAATACAAAAAATCTTTAATAACTAGGCGAGCACAAGCTACATCCGTTTGCTAACGTTATCAAAGGCAAAGGTACCAGGCGCACAGAGCTGCCAGCAAGTGTGTGTTATGCTTCTAGGGTTGGTAGTAAGAGGGAGGAGGGGGTTCGACCTGCCAATTGCCACCCCACCTCATCCCATGCTGCCTGCTGTATCCACATGCCGTTACCACATTCAATCACATCGCGACCTAGCCAATTGTACGAACTCTGCCCATCCCTCCTGATTCCTGAGTTTCCTGACCAGAGGCGGCGTAAGGTATGGGCGACGTGGGCAATCGCCTACGACCCCCCAGTCCGAGGGCCCTCGTGCCTATGGCTATATAGGACTCGTAGTAAACTGAACCAATAAACCTATAGTTTGTACTGCTCTAACTCATACAAAATATTCTCAAAATTTGTATCTTAATATAATTATCTATATATATATAACTATAGTAATAATTCCATAGGCTAGGTACTCGATTTACTGCAATTTCAAGTAAGGGCAGATTGTATATATCTGTCTCAGTCTCTCTCGTTGAGAAGTCAATAAGAAGGACACGATCAAAATATATTATCCTCCATGCTTGCTTACTCTAAGACTGATTCCTTTCACACATCGGCAATCAAAAACATCAGTTTGTACTATTTTCACTTACAGCATTGGGAACGTGTGTTAGAAAGGGATAACCCCTTCGTTATCATTTTATATTTTAACGTGTGACTAATACCGATATAATAAAAACTATGAGGTTGTACATATTCTATTTCACTTATTTTCGTTATGTCGTCATTTTATCCAAGCCGTGCTTCTCAGGTTTGATACCTCTTCACGCATTATGGTCACCTGGTAAAAAACCGGAAAATGACGCAAAATCTCAATTTTTCTATACATTCCTTTGTGGTAGGTAACCAGGAGATAATAAGCCAGCCACAAAGAGGTCATAATGACGTCACAGCGGTGACGTTATTTTCAGCGTGAGCCAGTGGAATTACTGGGCTTATGAGACTTAATACCTAATTCTCAGGGTAACGAGCGCACTGCAGTGCCGCACAGGCCTTTGTGTTTCAAAGTTCTGGGTGGCACTGCAATTGTTATGGGCCGGCGTTATGCTTACCATCAGGCAAACGACCAGCTCGTCTCGTTCCCAAATAACATTAAAAAAGAACCTTTTCGTATGGCCGCAAAATGAAATTAAATGAGCGTTACAAAAGTCGTCGCATATAACGACTCAAAACAAACACCGGCAGTTGACTACCAGTAGTCGAGCTGTTACCGGTCAACTAGACGATTGCAATACGCGAGGTATTTATTTCATGCCGAGCACAAAGCAATAGGCGGATGACAGGAGAAAACAGATAGGACCAGTCGATGTACTGTAGTAAATATTGCGAAACTGGTTCACTTGCAGCGAGACTTTGGAGACTTTGCATAAGAGTCGTCGGATCGAACCATTTATTAATTTACCTACCTGTTAGCGGTTGGTTTCGAAAGTTTCGAAACTAAATAATGCAGGCTCTGGAAAATGCTAAAGTTATATCTACCTCTTGGTGGAATTATTATCTATATTATTATTGTTGGTTTAGAATGGATAGAAAGATATTGCTTGAATGTTTGGAGGGTTTGTCAGAAAACCTTCAAGCCTTCCACAACCTCAATGTAAAATTTTTAAATTGCAAGGTGTTACAACAAACATTTTTTTTTCATTCACACCATCTGTAATGTTCTTCTTGGGTCGCAGGGATTATTTTTAAAATCTAGTAATGAATCTGATACAAATAACGTGTCATTTCATTATTTGCTCTTCACTTGGCAATACAGATTGTGAAGTAATGTAGTGATTGAGTATATTTTTTAGCTCAATGTTGAGTATACAGATACTGCATCAGGTTAAACAGCCGTCTTTAAAATGCATCTATGAACACTTAACATCACACTTCATCTATGGCATCTATGGCACTTTAGAGTATGGGATCCTCTTACTATGATTACCTATGATAAAGACAGCATTAGTTTTAGTCTGTGATTCGGGTAGATGAATGTTGCAGAGGCCCGCTGTTAGAGTCATTTTAACTTTCATAAGTGCTCCTTTGGGGCCTATTTGAATAAAGACTTTTGAATTTGAATTTTGAATTTGATACGACAGAATGGACAAAGAACTATTTTATTCACAACAAGCAAATAGGAACTATTGGACCCCACGGATCTCGAGGCCCTGGGCCCTTGTCCAGAGTAGCCAATGACAAAAGGGGCTTGAGGTTTGTTACGTCAATTCTATAATTTTTTAAAGAAATTAACTCCGTAAAGTAGTAAGAAAGTCCCTCTGATGTTAAATGACGACGTGTTTGAAGATGTTACGGATTATACGCGTAAAGTCAAACACGCGTAAAGAATAAACTTTTACGTCAAACACGCAAAAAGTCAACCTCGGATAAAGTCAACATCGACAAGGATCATGCACAGTTGTCTAGTCACTGTGATGCACAACAAATCGTTATCGAGCGTAACTCAATTTTGTTATTCGATTTGATGCAATTGTGTTATTTTTTTATGATTTGTTCGTTTTGAAAGATAACTTTCATAACTTGATAACTTTGATTTTTACATGAAACCTCAAAGCTCTTATTAATAAACAGTGTTAAACGATTGCACAGACTACGTTTTATCTCTTTAGATTCAGTTTAAAATTGTGACATATTAGACATATACAATATACAAAGTGTATACGTAAATGGTATCAATTTTTAAGGAGGTGAATATACAGGTAATATACGAAACGAATCAATAGAACATGTTTATTTTACCTTGAATATCATTAAAATATCCTTAATTATTACAAATTAGGGTCACCACGTCTGCCACAGGCTTGACGCAGGTGCGACCTGCGGCATAGACATTAGACAGCTGGCTGTGTCGTGTCATTGACCGACTACCGTTAGGGTGTCCATATTCTCTCGTACTTACCTTGCAAAGTCTAATGACATTTTAGTAGACTTTTTATTGATATGGATTTATAATTACTTCCTAAATTTTTTAAGAACACAATATGACATTGTTTTCTAATATTGAGCCCCTTTTCATATACATCCTGTATCGTTATATCTTGACCGAATAAAATACATATTATTAGAATAAAATAATAGTATGCTCGCTTTACATACTATTAATGTCATACCTAAAACTCGCCATTCTAGCAATAACACCTAAATCCAGCTAGTTAATAAAGTTTTGCAAGAGCCTACCTAAATTGCAGTTTAGTAATTCATTGGAACCGTTTAATTTACACCTAAATTATATTAATCTTGACGGTTACGGTACCTATGAATTTCGATTTGGGCTCAAAGATTTCGTCATACAAACAAATTCCACCTGGAGAATTGTAAATGCTAGCTCCATTTCTGCTCGAAGTTATCTAAATTCACCAACATTTAAAGTGTCGTTAACCAGCGGTTACTGTGAAAATCTAACATAATTTTGAAGTAACTGTAAGGCAACCGCAGTTTAATTGTTGGTTGACTCGGGCCTGAGAAGTAGCACTATTCCACTAGTAATCACGAGTTTATCTACTACAAGATAGGAAGTGTGCAAGCGAAGATATAAATTAACTGGAGCAGTGCAGTGCACTGATATCGACAGGGCATTTCGAAATAAATGTAAAACACACTATGCTACTAGGCGTACACTAACCGTTCTTTATGGAAGGCCCAGCACTTGTTTCGAAATTGTGGTCGCGGCAATTAATATTTACTGGAAATGTGTACGAGGCATTTCTATTTGTAGTATCCAAGCCTTACAGATTTGTGGCTTGTATTTATCGTTTATCGATGTTACTGATCTAGTAAACGATGTGAATTACTTTGTACATAGCTTTTATTTAACTTGCTTTGCTAGTATGGGTTAAATCTTGCAAGCTTTTGACCCACTTCTCGGTGTTTGATTGAGGCGACATATTGCCTACATATGTAAATCGGGTGACAAGGCGATATAATGATGTCACAGAGCTGGTCTGATGATGGAGCCAGAAGGCGGCCACACGAATTCTGTAATGAAACGACGTAACCTCAGGATTTGACTCGATTGATTTGTCTTTATTAGTCGTAGGACTAACTCTTCAGCGAGTGTCCGTCTGGGTTGGTACCACCGCTTTGGTCGTGAAGTCTGCCGCCAAGCAGTAATGTGCAAGCATTACTGTGTTCCGGTTTGATGAGCAGAGTAGCCAGTGAAATGACTGGGCTTATGAGACTAATGTCTCAGGGTAGCGCACTGCAGTGCCACGCAGGCCTTTGTGTGTCAAAGTTCTGAGTGGCACTGCAATTATTATGTGCCGGCGTTATGTTTACCATCAGGCAAACGACCAGTTCGTCTCGTTATCAAATAAAAATAAAATACTCTGATCCTAGATGATAGATTGATGATGTTTTATAAAAGCTTTTCTCGTAGGTAAAATATATATTTCCACAAAAAACTTATTTCAATTTCACATGCTAAACTCACCAATCACTTAGAACCAAAGTTTACAATGAACTAGGTGTAGCTCATGAACTGTGGTTCACCTCGAATTTTTAAAGATAATTTTGAGTAAGATATATATGACTAATTTATAAATAATTTGTGTAGATAATTTTTGATATCTGCTGTCAAAATTAACTCTTGAACTGCCGAACACGTGAACGTTGTTCATTTCACATTTGATGAGCGTTCACCCTACAGGAGCATTCCAAATCCTTCGCTCCGCGTGTCGTGAATTGAGTGGAACGATGCGATGGCCCAATTTCAAGCGCACAGACGGGCACTCCATTCCGGGCGCTCCATTCGCTCCATTTTTCTGTCATTCTACGTCTCGAGTAGGTACTGCCAACTGAGCGCGAAATGGATCGTCGTATCAGTCACTAACGATGAGTTAGAACGTTGGATTTGGAACGTTTAGATTTCTAATATTTCTATCACTCCACGTAATCCATCTGAAATTCCTCACACACGGCCAGTTTTTGGAATGTTGTGGATTGGGGTGCTCGTGTATGTGGGCTCTTACTCACTTAATATAATCGGCCACTTTGCCTATTACCATATTAAATATGCCACCCGAATTACTGAGAACCATGGTCACGATACCATAATGATGGTATCTAAAATCAGCGTCCTGTATTACCACGACAGACTAACGTCAGTCTACATACTCTCCGTAGTTTATTAAAATAGTAAATAGGTACTTTCAAAATGATTGCCATATTAACGGTGTCGTCTCAGTTACAGAATTTAACATAAATTAACTGATATCAATCATAATCAAACTAACTTTTCCTCTAACTTCCTACTCATTAATTGAAATATTTATAGCAGAGGTGAAATGTGTTTTGACTTTTTGACTACTGATTATAATTATCATTTATCACCAATACGAATTAATCACACCGATGAAAAGAAAAGTCAGTCGAGCATCTTTAGGGTTCTGTACTTCTAGAATCTACTGATAGAAATATGGGCTCTGTTACAGGGATCTTAAGGTTTATTTCGGACTGCACAAGGACGATGGTTAGTAGAAGAGTAGGGTGGATTTTGTATAAACTAGGTTTATATGGGTCCATGTATTTTGGATGGCACACCTTCGGCCCTAATTGTTGTCGTAAAACAGAAGTCGCTCAGTCACGTCATCCACAGGGAATCCTAGTGTATGGTTATGAATGTGTAAACATTTATTGACTTATTAGTATTTGATATTTAAAGATTTAGATAAATAAGTTTGTACCAATTTCGTTCATTGGTTTGTCTCAAAGAGTTTAAAGCAGAGCTGGTAAGTTCTTGCCTATCCATTTATCTACTCCAATGATAAATAGTTAATTACCTTTCTAGAGTCACTCGTAGATTTCAACATGTGTACCAACTACTAATCTTAAATCTAGTTCAGGCGTAAAATGCGCAAAACGCAAAGCCGCTCTCAATTTCGTTATGTACCATACTGACTAGATTTTGAATTATCGGTCATAATTAATAATTTACATGACATGTTAATTTAAATGAATATCATAAATGAGTTAATTTATGTTCGGGAAATATTTTGTAAATTTACCTACCGGTTATCAATCTCTAAATTATAGCCAAACCTTAGTTATCTACAAATCTATCCAAATTGGTACATTATTTTAATACTAACTGCATAACGAGACGATCCTTTTGCCTGGTATAACGCTGGATACCCTAAGACATCCAGGTATTAAGACTTATTTGCATTCCAGATATTACTTATTGGCTCATCAAACTAGAACACACTACCTAATGCATTGTTTGGCGGCAGATTTCACGAGCAAGGTGGTGGCACGGGTTTATGCCACCACTATGTACCCAAATAATGTTACATTAGAGGTAAAATAAATGTATGGAAACAATGGCCTGGTCATATCTACTTGACTGGCAGGTCTCCGCTACCTTTTATGTGCCAAGCACGTAGGTTGCAAGTACCTACTTAAGGTTTCTATTTCTTACGTTGCATAATTGCACAGACACATAATAATATGTGTCACATACCTAGGTCAATTTCACTGAATAGACGACTGATATCCAAAGATTATTGTGGATTGTGGTGCTGTCTGTACCAAATGTAATGTAACGTGTATCGTAACACATGTACAGGTGCACATATTTATTAAGACACTGCCAGTAATTAGGACCCACACTTTTGTGCTAAAAATTAATTTGTACCACCTAAGTGTTTGAATCGGTAAAAAAGCCTGATTCATTGATCTTTTTACTTTCTAGTCTGACTCTCCAGTCTCCGGTCCGCAAAATCAACCATCATAGCTTTATAGACCCCAGGATGATAATTATAGAGATACGCCCCGTTTGGACTGTAGTTATCGTTGTCTATCGTATATTGTCATCATTGGATTAGGAAGTAACTCGATGACTGTATAATACATCGTTACCTTAAAATTTTTTTAACAAAACTAATATATTTTATTTCTTTTATTTCAGAGAGCAGTACATATTCAACGTATTTGAAGTGATAGTAAGTACGTTGGAAACAAAACTACAAAGGATAGAGAACCTGGACAAAGCTGTGGAACATCTCATGAGGAGAGTCGAGGCCCTGGACTCCAGGGTCAACGATAACATCCACAAAACAGACGCTATCATCTCCAAGCTCGGTACGCTTGACTTTAGGCTTTTCAGCCAGAGCAGAGAAGACACCACTGAAGGCGCCACCAAGAGACCACGGGAGCATAGAATTAGTGATGCGCAGTTACTTGACAAAAAACTGGAATCGCTCGACCAGAAAGTCTCAAACATAGACACAACATTGGTCGGTTTGAAAAATCAAATCGATAACAACTTCCTTCCCGTAGACGATATCAACGCTGAAGCGAGCGAAAAGAAACCCATCAACCTTAACGTAATAGAAATAGCTAAAGGCTTAAACTCCGAAGTGGTAAACGAAATTACGAAAGAAGTTGATCAACTTAGAACTTCGATGTCGACCGTCGATCGAAAATTACAATTTCATATTAACCTGGTTTCCGAGAACCTAGGCAAGGTTCTATACATGATGGCAGACGTGCACGCTGCCATTGTGGAACCCGAGGCCGCCTCCATCAATGTGAACAGTTTGTTCAAGAACCGTACAGCGTCTAGCACGCAATCGCCCATCACAAAGTCCAGCAAGATCGACACACTCGTCAACAAAATCATACCCATGATGAGCGTCTCGGAGAAGATGGATGAGGTGTGGGACGTGGTCGTCGGCACCAAGAGCTCCGTCGATGACCTCGTCCCTAAATCGGACGAGCTCCTCACGCAGACGCAACGGCAGGAGCGCGCCATCGGACAAATCCACAACGACCTTAGGCTTAAAACTAATTTGATTATAGAAAATTTGGACATGGTAGAGAAGAGACTGAAGAAGCAGGAAGACGACGTGGCGACGTTAGCTCAGCGACCGGTGCCACCAGAACTGCTACTGGACCCGACAATTGATCGGCTAGTGGAGTACGCGCCCACGCGCTACCGCGTCGACGAACCCATCACCGAGCCCAGCACCAACACCATCGTGCAGACCACACTACCGCCCTCCACAATCAACAACAGGTGACATCTTCTATTTCTTATTTTAGCTGAGCCATTGCGATTGTGTCTTTTTGCGAATTTAAAATGAATGCATCTGTGTAAGCCCTTGCGATGTGTCGCCGTCCGTGGCGGCGGTGCGGTGGTGGATTGGGGTGGAGACTAATAGTCTGATGGCCCGCAGCCCGAGCAGCGCGAGCAGCGTGACCAGCACAAGCGCGGGTGCGACGGTGACGGTGACACCGGCGACGACGGCCGGCGGCTCCACGAGCCCGCGCCCTTCTAGCCGCAAGGGCGGAATCATCTTCCCCAGCGTCAAGAACAAACCCATCATTGGCAATAATACTTTTGCTTCCGAGATCGTCGCCAACTATAAAGATGTGAAAGTGAGTCAATGTTACGTAACCAATATTACTATAGGTACTCATTTTATAGCGAACCTTTAAACCTAGTTACGGATCGATTTTTGAATACTGCAATTAATTCAATAAAATGTGCTAACTGAGCGAATGATGTAACTGAGATTCTCAGAATTGCACTCCGCTTTCAAAGTTCGGTTGAGTAAATGCGACGCCGTGCAGTTAGGTGTCGTTAAATTTTCGCACCTAATGCCGATTAAGACTACATGATTAATGATGTACAGAGCCTCTTGCTCTAACATAAAATTAAATAGGACACAAAATTAGACTCACTTCAAAACGAGTTCCTATCATGATTGTTACTCGGATAAAGATATTAAAAGTGAAATATATTCTGATCCGAATGTGGGTTAACCGGAGTGGAAGCTATTGCATCGCCATCGGATAGGGAGTGTTACAAATCACTCAATCGAGGCAGCTCAGCCGGTCGCCGGCTCCACTGCAGCCGCTCTGTTGTCGGAATTTTAATCAATGCCTGTCCAATCCGGTGCGGCACAAAATGCTCGCCCGGTGTATTTCGATATACCCACTTCCATTTATGTCCACAGGTAGCAATAAGGAACATGAATTCATGCCGTGTTATAGTTAGACCATTCTCATTGAATAAACTAATGTAAAGACGTGTTTCGCAACATTATGTTACAGGTGTGGGTAGGTAGTATCTGAAATACAAACGGTTTAGTTTTCGTAATCTGTGGTGGATTCTTGTCCCATAACCCGCCTGACCGCCCCGCTGCGGTCCGGGTTCTCCGTTCAAAGCGCTTGCCGCCTTGCATACAAAAGAGCACCGCACACAGCTAACGAGATTTCCGTGCAAGGAAAGTTGTGTCGACGCTTGTTACGTAAATATGGTTCAGCTTACTGGGGGCGCGCGCTTTCCGCGCTTTGTAAGCGCGCGTGCAAAAACCAGCCATTCCCACCGAGTGACAATTACCAATGATTACACTGTGTTTATTGTTCTTAACGTACGAGAACCACCAGTTATGTCGGCCAGTGATGCAACGCAACATAACTTGTTTACCCTACCCCGTACCACAACGTGATGAAAAAATAATGCGTTCTAACAACCCATAGGTAACGTTACGCCAATCGTGGTACCTATACGACGTGAAACAATCGAATTCGATTGGTTGACTGATTTAATCGTGATTTCGATGGTTGGTATTTTGTCATTCATGTAGTGGTTTCTACAAATATCAGGAGGTCTACTTATAACCAGGAAACGTCCGCTGCTTCGTGACAGCTCAACCCATAATAATGATAATAGAAATACTCGATCACTTTCCATTTCCCCGAGGTATGACACCAGTAGATAACTTAACAAAAGGTTGTATAATAAAATTACCGCATGTTATGCTAATCGCAATAATTCCTTGGTTAAGTAAGTACGAACTATCTGATTTGACTTGGTCTTAGATCTCGTATAATCTTTAGGAAATCGAGGATTGAATACCGCTGGTTTATTTAAATGCAACGGCAATATTCTAGCTCGTATCGTACGTAGTAAACAACTAAGATCGCTGCGGTTATTTGTAATATTTACGAGGATCTAAATTGAAGGAGATTATTTTACCTAACTGAATTTGCTAACGATCTTCGTAGCGTATCTACATAAGTTCCAGTATAGAGTACCTTCGAGACCTTGGAGTGACGCTGTGTACTTTCAGTTCCTATAATTATGTTGCCACGTTCATAGAGAAGGTATCTCAGTAGGTAATACATACACTTATACTAATCCGTGAAACAGGATTAAGAAAAAACAAATGGAACAACGAAAATCGAAAAATTGAGACTCTTTGTTTTCTACTATTCTTGAACCTTGTAATCCTTACAGAGCACAGAGTAGAAAATAGCACAAGCTTAGAGCAAGAATCATTTCTACACTGACGGTATTATAGTCGAAGTTAATAATGAATAATGATCTATCTAAAGCTAGACTTTTTGTTGATTCACGTAAACATATATGTTAATATTTGAAGAGAGTTATGGCTAAAAGATTGATGATTCCTGTTGATTGTTGTAGAGGCATCAGGTAGGTAGTCACTATTGAATAATGGTAGGTATCAACGCTGACGTTTTGTATCACTCCAGAGTTATTAAACAAAACGCAAATGCGTACCTATTAGTAATGGTAATAGTGCAAATAATTTATATAGGTACCTATGTTTGCACTAACGAGTCTCATAAGCCAGAACTTTCTATATTATTATTTCTACTATCCGCAGACCACATGCGACACGTGAATCGTAAGCTCTAGTCAGTAACTCTACTTGCGCAACCTGCAATCTTTACCCAAGACTAATTATTATCTCTTCGAACAATGCCTCACTGCCAGTACGGACTATTGGACATCAAAGGCACCATTTGCCAACAATACTATGGAAAAATTAATGATCTCTCTCATCTAATAACACCGTACTAGAAGACGTCCACAATTGGCGAAGAGTTCTCGCAAAAGAAAACCTTTTGTAACATTTGACAAAAATTAACGGTGTTACATACTGGCTCGTAACGGAATCGCTATCAGTGACATAAACGTCGGAATGGCAAATTCATTTATGTTTTGCCTTATTGTTCGAGGCACACGTTCGACGTAATGGATTTTCCTTAATGATCTTTTGTGTCTACTGTGTATAGGTAAGCTAGGTTAGGTAACTGATCAAAGCGCGAAAGTTATTACACAGTGAACGTAGGTATCTAGATCTTAAGTAATATCAAGTCTAATATCAAGACAAAACAATAAATTATAGGTAATTATGTAGTAGGTACAAGGTGTCTCGATAGTAGCAAGAAGAAATTAGGTGTTATTTTTTGTTTATTTATATAATTTTTGATAACGAGATGAGCTGATCGTATCGTAATGGTAAGCATAGAGCCGGCCCATAACAATTGCAATGCCACTCAGAACTTTGAAACACAATAGCCTGCGCGACACTGCAGTGCTCTCGTTACCCTGAGGCATCAAGTATCAAGTGTCATAAGCCCAGTAATTTCACTGGCTACTTTGCTCATCAAACAAGTATCTATTCTGTGCCGGAACACAGTAATACTTGCACTTGACTACATAGCTATTGCTTGGCGGCAGACTTCACGAGCAAAGCGGTGCAGGTGGTATCAACCCAGACGGACACTCGTAAAATATAGTTAGTCCTACCATCTAGTAGTACTTATAGTTGATACCTATATCTAGGCTATATGTAGCAGACTCAATGTCAAATCGTTCTTTACATCAAGCGAGTTAATTAAGAGCTTCTTAATGTTAGTGTGGAGCAGTGAATTCATTTCACTTCCTTCCACTTCATTAAACATAGAGCAGATTTCAAACAACCACAAGTTAATAGATACTTTATCAAAAGAACATAGTTATAGTTTATTATAATAAGAAAGTCGACAAGAGCTTCGTAATGAGTCGACATATTAATGAGTCATTTGTACTACAAGCTGTAACAGCAAAAGGGAAAGAAAGCAATTGCGTAACAGCACACGCCTACATAAAAATGACCGTTAAAATTGATAACATTGGGTATGAATGTATGAATGGCTTTGCTAAGTGAGCGGACGTCTTTTTTCTTCAAGCATATTACAATTTGTTATTCTGGTTGCGTCTTGAATAATAAATATACGATATTACCGACAGACACCACTGCGAATGTTGCGTAAACTATATGAATATAATTTAGTTATGCGAATTGTCTTGAATAGATACAAAGCGTTTATATTATATTTAATTTATGTTCATTTTAATACATCATGTTACAGGGGATATGTATATTGCGTATTAGATAAACTAATATGCAATTAAAAAATAGTGTTAGTAATTAAATACTTTTATTTTCCATATAATAATTGGGTCAATTTTCACAATACATGGAAATACAATATCTGAAATTTGGAGATATATATACAATATACATATATATATAATATATAAATACGCATAGTTTATAACTATCATATATACACATCACATATTATATCTATCTTAACTAATGAACTTCATAGTGTTATACCTACCTGTGCTTCGAGAAATCCAAATAGGTACTACTTATATATACTTTCCATCAAGATCTGATGAAATAGGTAGGTACACCGAAGATAAGGAAACAGGATGTGGTTTTCCGCTTCTTAGTGAATTTAACGGTTTTTTTTTGTAAATTATAGCAGTCTAATAAACGGATTTTAAGTTTAAATTGGGCTAAATTATATACAATTATCTATCTACTGATAGACCTTATTATTTTATGTAAATTAATAACTTTTTGTAGTGTACCTATGTAATTTCATAATGCACTTACCTACGTATACCACACTTGTGCTTACTATTCTGTATTCTGTGGTACCTACCACGCAAGATTTGTCAAAGCGAATGTTTTATTTGTATATTTTTGGATGTGTTTTACAACGGAGGGCTCTCATGTTTCAGGGCTTCTCATGCGTGGACCTGTTAAACGCCGGCATGAGAGAGTCGGGAGTCTACTACTTGCAGATCCGTGGCACCACCTACTGGTTCCTGAAAGTCTACTGCGAGCAAAATGTGGCTGACGGCGGGTGGACGGTACGTTCGCGTAGTTCTGTACTTTTCATTGAAGTAGGTTGGTAATGTAAAAGGTTTTCTGTCTGTTCTGGTTCTGTAGGTAGAATGATCGATTAGGACTACGATATAGGTACTACGTGGATTCGAGATTACCTATAAAAATTATATTCAATTCGTAGGTGATCCACCGACGCGATGACTACGGCATCCCAGCTGAGAATTTCAACCGTGACTGGAGTGATTACAAGAACGGATTCGGAGACCCCAGCAAAGAGTTCTGGCTGGGAAACGAGAACATCTACATGCTGACCAACAATGACGACTACATGCTCAGAGTGGAGTTGGAAGACTTTGATGGGAATAAAAGGTGAGGCTTGAGCAATGAATTTATTGCAAAGAGAACCTAAGAGAGAAAAAGACCTCATTTGGATGTGTGCAACTCCTAATCACTGTTTGCGACCCATGTTTTAAATTTTATTTAAAAAACTATTAAGTACATAACATAACAATAATTAATTGGAAATTAGTGTATATCAAAAATATATACCAACTAAGTTTAAAAAAATACAAAATGCAATTTTAATTAATTATAATTATATGAAATCTGACCTTATTCTTATAAGGTCAGCAATTTCATTCTAATTCCAAGTTCTCTAATAGGCACCCAATATTTTGACAAACTGATTTGTTTTCGGCATTTCCTTTTATAGGTAGGTACGGCCATATTGGGAGAAATATCGGTAGTTTATAATGCGTGAGCGTATTTCAGGTTCGCCCAGTACTCGCACTTCAAGATTTACTCAGAAGGAGAGTACTACAAGCTCGAGATAGATGGGTACGAAGGAAACGCCGGCGACTCACTCAATGACCCCTGGTATGGCTCCAATAACAGCCCTTTCTCCACTTACAACAGGTAAGCCCATCTAAATCTTGTATAACTACCTATAAATGATAAGTAGGTAGGCATTAAAATAAGTCCAAACAGTAGCCGCTCGCATCTGATCATCGATCATGGCCAGATCCAAGGTGGGGACCTATTTGGCTCAAGCTTTTCCCCTCTGCCGTCACAAGCATGGTGAGCGGCGCGAGTACGGATCTTTTCGATAAAAAAAAATCGATAAAATTGATAGTTAAAATCGATAAAGTGGGTTTTTATCGATAAAATTGACATTAAAATCTATAAA
This sequence comes from Crocallis elinguaria, assembly GCA_907269065.1. NCBI lineage: Eukaryota > Metazoa > Arthropoda > Insecta > Lepidoptera > Geometridae > Crocallis > Crocallis elinguaria. The sequence continues at coordinate 12,732,562 of OU026077.1, forward strand.
GTGGGTTTTATCGATTATAACTGTCAATTTTATCGAATTTTTTTTATCGAAAAGATCCGTACTCCCGACCGCTGAATCGTCCCGTGAAATTGAACAAAGTTCATCAGGTACAAGTAACTATATATCTTCTGAATTTGGAGGTATATAAATTTTTGCGAGAGCGTATAGTTTGTTTTCTCGGATCTTTGTATTATGTGAGTCCATGCCATCTGTGATACAGGGAATCCTACTGCAGGCCGGCGGGGTATAAACATATTTTTCCGGCAGCCGTACTCGGGTGAGATACATAGGGCTATTCCACCGGGCGCTACCAGCTGTTCCTCAAGTGGAATTTAATTCCACTGGGCCCTACCCAGTAGGGACAAACTGTCTCCAAGACAGCGTATTCTAGCAGTCACACTAGATAGATAGTTACCAGCTGAGAGCTAGGTGTAGCGTGTGCAGTCGAGTAAATCCTCGAATTGGCCTGGGTAGCTAGCATCCTAAGTTTTAATTCACCTATCATCTAGCTATAACCTACTCGTGTAGATAATATACCCTTAGCTCCATGACTATAGAACTTATACACTGCTACAAATGTGGAATCAGTAAATCAAACATCTATATGCATCTAATACGTTTATTATAATTGATTATTGATTACAGAGACAATGACAGATCTTCACTAAATTGTGCGTCCATGCTGAAAGGAGGTTGGTGGTGGAAGTCGTGCGGGCGAGGTCTCAATGGATTGTACCTACATGACCCGCAGGACCTCACAGCCAGACAAGGTAAGAAACCAGTGGCACAAGTACAAAACTTTTCGATAAATAAAATTGACAGTTCCAATCGATAAAAATTTATATTAGAGATAGGTAGTTCTTAATTTTTTCTAAAACGAAACGAAGCCGAATCTTCTTTCTTCAATATGAAGTGAATATTCGCATCTCAGAATTCGAAGCCTGGTTTATGGAACGAAGACTATTTTAACATAAATGTATAAATGGTTTTATCGTCGTTCGCCACGAAAATCACTTCGCAAAATTAGTTATTCGGTCAATGCAATAAAAATTGAACGTCATTGTGTAGAAAAGCAATAGATAAAAGATTACAAGTAAAACTGGACGTCGTTGCAAAACTAGTTTCGAAGATTAGTTTCGTTCTCGGGAAAAAGGTTGTTTCGTTTTCAGCAAAAATCAAAAACGTCCTACCTATTTCTAATTTTATCTTATCGAACTGTCAATTTATCGATCGATATGGATCGAAAAGTTCCGTTTGCACCGCATAATCTACAGCCCGTCGCCAAAACCCCACTAATAGCTAAAATAGCCGCTAGCAACTAAAATTGCTCAGCTAATATTAACCAATAACAGAGGTCACGGCTACGGGCGAGCACCGTTATAAGTACAAACCTGCGCACTATATGTAGGTAGATACTATTTTTAATGTTACTTTTATAATTGAAAAAAAAAACCCGAGCTGCAAGGTATGTTCTCAAAACGGAGCCCATTCCAGCACGCTTGTTACATTTTTTTATACATTTCCGGTTGATTTCTAAATACAATCGCTTCTTTATCCCGTATTAGACACCTTACAATTCTAGGCCCGTGTTTTTAGAGACCGGCTTACTTCACCCCACAATCATTCATAAATTGTTACAAAAGCTTTCAATTTTGATTAAATCCTATGTTGCTTAGTGGAAGGACGACCACAGTTGCGTTTCTATTACCATTTCGTTACATATTCTGAATGAAATGTAAACATACTACCACAGATGATTAATAATTACATAAATGCAATCAATCATTTGGTTAACCAAGTGTCATAGTGGCGCCACAATTGTATCTCTACACATGGCCAAAATTTAATTTTGCTGTGTAATATCACAGCAATTATCGCGCCATTACAACGACTGCTTAACAGAATGTAGACTCAAGCAAGGTTATTCTAATTCGTTCGAAAAGCCATTTTTGCTTGAGAAAGTTTACCGATACATATACGTGAATCGGTATGGATCGAAAACATTTGTCAGACGTATAGTCGAATTTATTTATTTTTAAGGGAAACCAACAGCTGTTTTACAATAACTTATAAAACTAACATAAAATTAGAATTATTCCCCTCAATGATTTTGCGATGTTTCCGACACGAATTCGATTCGAATGAATTAGAATTATACCTTGCTGGTCTAATTATCATCATTTGGCACTATTTAAGGACAGAAATCAACTTGATAGTATTATGTGTTACAATTATGTAAATTACGATAAACATTAATAAAAGTGACACTGAGAATATAATAAATACGGACTTATAGATAGATGCTTAGGGCCGATTTACAGTCATACTGTAAGATATTACCTAACTCACACAATACAGTCAACGTCATAAATATTGTCAGTTACACCGGTACGCTCAAAATCGTAATCTCCACATCATTTATGATTCCACTGTTACCATTCAACATTACATCTTTCAGATGTTGTCCCAACTTGTATAAAAAGACCCGTACGCCATACGCTACCATAATACGACATTTTTAAGAAATGTATCTACTACGTGCTTAATACAATGGGTACACGGTAATTTCTTACGCTAGCATTATAAATACACATTTAGAAGTAACCAGTTAGAAATAGATTTTGGTTCAGGGTAAATGCATTCTAAAAGAAATTAAGTATGCCGAAGATTGTCGCGAACAATAACCACCCTACTACGTATACGCCTATGTTACATGCGCTGCCGCAATATTGGGGAGGCACAGGCAAAGCTAATCTCAGATGGCGCCACCTCCGCTGGTGCTTGTCATTGATGGTTATTTTGAGGGATAATGAATTAAACTATAACCAGTAAACATGCTCACGTCTTAGAAATCATTAGATTTGAAATGGTCACTACATAGCCGAGACGAATAATTGGTTTCCAATATTTTTTGATGAGCAATGCTTTGATCCACAAGTTACGTTTTTCTCGTTAGAAGAGAAACGTGTGTACCTTAAGTATACATAGAATTGCACTTTACAGAGGCATACTTTGTTGAAAAGACGATTTTTTGTTCATTTACTAAAATTTAATAATGAAGTTTCATAGTGAAACAGCACCAGCGATAATGCGCCACCTAGTGGAATAAGTAAGCAGTGTGGCTCCCCATTGCTGCCTTCGAAAGTGAATGTGTTTGTAATCAGTATTTGTTTGTTCACAGGTATCGTTTGGTTCCGTTGGCGCGGCTGGGATTACACGCTAAAGCGCGCCACCATGATGATAAAACCCAAGGGATTGCAACCCAACACATGAAATGTTACCATCGCGTTTCTCTGATGCTAATTACCCAGCCTCTGTTCACTCATTACGTGGATTCCAGATTTATATATCCAACTATTAGTTCACTAACCATTTAACGATTCAATGTTAATTCAGCTATCACGCTGGTGAACTAAAAGGTACGATTCTAACTGTTAGCAATCTAAAGTACAAAGCTTGTGTTACATCTGTAAAGCATCTCGCGGACATTTTACACGAGTTCAAGAAAAATGCAAGTGTATATTGACCTGTGATATGTGTCTTAAAAGCTCGGACCATTGCGGAGCTTGCCGTCGGTAAACCGCTTCATATCAACACTAGAATCCATGTAACAGAGTAGAACATTGCAGGCAGCTAATCGCTCAACATATATACCTATTCTCTGTAAATATTTCCCTTGATTCATCGTTCATGTCACAAAACGCGGCGCCGTCGTCGCTTCCATCATTCAAACATAACGCTCCCTTTTGTAAATAACAGCGTTAGATTATAATTTTTATCAAAGTGCCACATCACACCCCAAATTCATTAATTTATTGCTCATTCTATATCGACATAAAAGAAACTTTCGTTAATTAGGTTTACGATTTAGTTATAAGAAAATTGTATAAGATGTAAATAATAATTATTGTACCGCGGTCGAAATAATGCAAAGTGAATGTTTATATACATGTACCAATACTGGCATACAAATTGTGACACGCATATTTACCCTTCGTTATATATTATCAGTAAAGTGTATACTGAAGCTCGTAATTTACACGATACATATAAAGCCCTGCATATTTTCCTATTAAAATTAGTTTTATTAGCATATAAACATGCCTGATAAGATACTACGGTCCAACTCGACCGCCTAAACCGCGTAAACCGACTATCCGGGGTACATTTGGCTGTACCGTTTCTATTGTCCAAGATATAATTAACGTTTATGCGCCACTATTACTAACATAAGAAATGCCAGAGTATTGTCAATGAGCGCAAACTCAAGCAATGTCCATAAACGATTCATACTGTGTGTGCAACTTATAAAATTCAGAGCCATTGCTTGATTTGTGATAATTGACCAATTATATAGTAAGCTACACCAATATTTTAAGAAATTAAATCTACATAATTATATGACTGTTGTTTTATTATACTGTGATAAGTTAATGGTAGTAATATGTCAAGATAATAAGCGAGAGAAGGGGACGCGAACGACACAGCATAGAGTACGAGAGACCGAGGTTACATTACAATAAATCAACAATTAAATTTGGCCACACTACCAAGTGTATACTGATAGAATGTTATGTTCGAAATTCTAAACATTTACCACAAATTTAACGCAAAACTTGTGCGCATAACCTATTCATCAGAATTCTCTTCGGGCTCCGTGTCCTGAGGGGTCGGGTTCTTTTGGTCGATAACGAGTTTCCCGGAAGACGCGGAATCTGGATCGTCCATGTCATCGTCCAAGTTTTCCAAGAACTGAAAGTCCGGCATGCCCTCTTTTATGTCGCCGAAATCGAACAGGCTTACCTCAGCCGGGCGCAACATCTCAGCCAGGTTGTGCTGCACGTCTGCGTCGATCTGCGGCAGTTGGATGGAATCCTGGTCGCGGTATATAGCGTCCAGGTCAGCAAGCGTGTACTCCATATCGACGCACGGAGACAGGATATGTGACGGGCTCGATTGTGACAGGCTGCGTTGCGAGTCGTCCGCCAGGGGCGACAGTAGCGGCGCATGTGCAGTGGGCGGCACCGCGGTGGCCTCAGGGCCCGATACGAAAACAGGCACCGGCGGGAATACCGACGTGGACGGGTAAACTATAGCGGGCGGGAACACCGGCGCGGGATGGAACGAGGCAGCGGGCGGGAGCACAGATGCGGGCGGGTACGCGATCGTCGCCGTAGGGGGCGGTACTACCGTTGCCGGAGGGTACACTAACATCGGTGCCGCGGCCGCTATCGACGGCGTGAACGCGCACGTTGGGTAGACGCGCGGCACCGGCGACGGCGCTTTCGACGTCGACGGCGACGGCAACGGGGACTCCGTCGCCGACTGCGTGGCCGACGTCGACGGAGACACCGACCCCGACGGAAACGACGGGTAATGGAACGCGTGCGGCGTCGGCACGTGCGAAGGCGTCTGCGGCAGGGAAGAACTCGCCTCGCACGCGCGTGTCGCGCTAGGCCCCGAGTTTAACTCTAGAGCCAGGATGGAAGTCGAGGGAAACTCGAAACTCGACGAGAACGCCGCGGCGGAATACCCGAGAATCGATCTGTCGAGACCCGCCGTGGACGCTGCGGCTGTCATTGTGACCGACGACTGCGTAGCCTCTGGTGCCATTCGTATAACGGGCGACGAGTTTAACACATCCCGTAATCCCGGGGGAATTGGTACCAGATCGAGCCCAGGCGGTGCTACGATGTGCGCCGGGGACGGAGGGGGATCGTTTAGTAAGTCAAGGGGCGAAGTGTAGCTCGAGGACACTTCGGAGACAGATGTGGGCTGTACGCGACTCGGTGATGACGGAGGCAAAGCTCGAGAAGACTTCTTGGGGAAAGCGCGCGACGAAGACTTTCCAGTGGTCGGACGAGTTGAAGATATCGCGGCCGTTGGGCGAGAAGAAGTCACCGAGGGCAAGGAAGGCGAAGCGAATGTGCGCGATACAAACGCCGGGGGCAACACGCAGGTCGAAGATGTCGAAGGTAATACGCGAGATTCGGAAGTGGAAGGGAGCACACGGGTCGATGAGGAAGTAGAGGGGAGCACACGGGTCGAGGAGGAAGTTGTGGCTACAGCGCGGGCTGAGGTCGCCGATTTGTGAAGCGACGCTTTGAGTGCCGGTGCGCGCGCGGAGGCCGGGGCCCCCTGAGCCGCGGCCTTGCGGGGAGGCAGCACCGGCGCCGCCGAAGTCCCCGCAGGGGCCTCGTGTTATGTTTTCAGTCGCTTCGTACCGCGCCTCGTGGCTTGCTCCTTAACGAACTTCTCCAACATAGGCGATAGCTTCTTCTGTTCCCCTAAAATTTGGAGGAGGTTTATGATAAACGGCAGGTAGTTGTGCCGCCTACGCGCCGCTTCCGCCTCGTATTTACTCATCTTCACGTCTTCGTAGTCCATCAACATGCGTAGCCTGACTATTTCGTTGTCTATGTCGTCAGTCTCCATACCAAGCAGTTGCGACGATGTCACCAAGTCGTTCAGCTGTCGCTCGTAAACCAGCTTCCTATCAGACACGAGGGCCATCAGGTTAAAGTGGATCTCACCATCCGTGTATCTGGAACAAGATTGGTGACTAAATTTCAATTTTTTTTATTTCTGTTCCTTCCTACCGCTGTTAAAACAAACATAAGTATCAGATTATCTATACAAATAAATAACAAAAGTAAAAATAACGAAAACCAATCAACTGAGTCGAGGAAGGCATGAGTTTGCATTATATGGTATGGATGTTAAAATCTCTACCTATTTCTAGCCTTGCATAAGAATGAATGACTTACAAATGAATTCTCCTGGTGATGATTGGCCTGATGACATCGAGCCAGTCCTTGTCTGGTCCAATAGGCCCGTGGTCTATAGGCCCCTCGCACAGGCCATCAAGCTCATATATTCTACCATCGATTGGAATATATGACACATAGTGGTAAGCATCTTCCTCCTGTATATAAAGAACATTTATTTTTATTTTCAGCTTCACAACTAATTACTACACAAAAACTTTTTTAAAATAGCTGGTTATCTTCAAACGGCTGAACAGATTTATCTGAATTTTCTGATTTTGCTGAACAGGTCCTAGGTCGGAATCGTACAATCCGTTAGCGCTTAGGTGATTGAAAATAAAATATTGTGATGCAACCTTCGCAGGATGGTAGTGTAAGCATCTAGTGCAGGCCTAACTGGCTACCACACCATCCACATGAAATCTGTCACCAAGCACCTTTTGGTGTACCAAATCCAGATTTAGCGTGTAACAAGGTTGGGTCGCAATAACGGCTACCTAGCTAGCCAATTGAGCGCTAGAAAATACCCTACCGGCGGCGCAAGTACGGATCTATTCGGGTCGATAAAATTCGATAAAATTGACAGTTCAAATCGATAAGGTGGGATTTATCGAGCCTCGAAACAATCGACAAAAGTTATCGAAAAGCTAGGTCGAATCCAAAGAGAATATAGAGCTACTACAATACTTTACGATCAGGCTTCGGTACTCGCAACATTCGATAAATTTGTCGAGTTTTTCGGTTCGACAAATTTATGGTTTAAGATCTTTATTTCATTTCTCTTAAGATTATCGAACCGACTTCCGTACTCGCGCCGCAGTTACCACTATGCAATGCTATTGTTGCATCACAAATGTTTTCTTTCAATATATGAGCAAACCCAGTAGGTATTAACAAATTAACAGAGATGCAGTAAAGGTGTATAACGTTTTAATGGTTCACAGCACAACAGAAGACTCAGCTTAAGACGGGACACAAACTTACCGTACTAGGCAGCTGCTGATCAACTTCAAACACATGCTGTTGTGACATAGAGTTGTGCGCAGCCCGTATGGTGTGCGAGTTGCTCAGTGCCAGGCCCCGCATCCTCGGATCAAAGGATCGGCTGAACTCTTTAAGCGTAGTCAGCTCCGGACCAAGCACCAGATCTGGATGCTCACAGTTCAGCAGCAGGCTGATAACAGCCTGAGTAGCGCAAGCATTGTTTATAACCTGTAACATCGATATATATAGATAGGTGTTTTTAACAAATAACCCACCAGCAAAAACTGATAACTATGTGCTAACCTAATAGTAAAGAAATCTACTTTTATCAAATTAGGCAGTACATTGTAATAGTGATATGTTACAATCCCTACAAAACTATATTGTGTAGTAGTGAGATATTAGCTTCAAATTTTCACATAAGAGATGATAATACTTTCAACATCAACAACTTGTATGGCATATCTTGTTTTAGAAAGAGATGGCAAAATAAGAAAAACCTGAGAATTCAATCGCCTTTATGTCTATAATTAATAGCAATGACTCTCTATACAGTCTAAAGTTGCCTCGAAGAGATTGCTACTCAGTAATAAGTTTACCAATTGTACTAACTCTGTAAAACAAATCTTGTAATTTTGAATAATTGTGACAATGATAATGGGCAATAAAGTGCTATCTAACAGGTTTGGCTGGGGTATGGATATTGTTTAAACAATAGAAATTTATAAATGGTAAAGGATGAATACCTGCTTCGCAAAGTAGATTTTCTCCAGTAGGTCTGGATCCTTGACAAGCTGCCCCGTAGGCGGCTCATTTTGAATGTATTTGAATAGAAATATGAATCCATGAACTGGTCTGAAATCAGAAAAAATAGAATAAATTACAATAACTAAATAAAGTCAAGCGACTTCAAAATTTCTGCATAAGATTTATATTTGCAAATATGATCGTGTCTCTGAATAACGCACTAAACTCAAGTAGCTTCCTTCGCCATAATGCTCACATACTTTCTCTTTTGTGTCTTTTGTCCTCTTTATGCACTAATCTGTTCAGTCCCTTAAGGAACATTTTGATTTTCTTCATAGTATCAACACCTTTTCACTTAGGTCAACAGAGAATCTTGCACTTAAGATCCCTTTGCATGTGAGTTCCTTCTATGATAAATTGTTTACCATGCAAACTGTATGCCTATGGAATGTGTTGCCGGTCATGATTAAGCAAACACCATCACACTCTGTGTTTAAGTTTAAGTACCTACAAATTATAATGTTTTTTAAATAATTATATAAAATTAAATTAATACACCACCATCGTTTACCATTTCTTAATTCAAAGGTTGTATGGAAGAATTCGCTATTTAACGATAAGACCACCCATAGTACTTACTGTACTCTATTTAGTTATCTTACCTTTTAATTATGTTAGAAACTACATAGACCACATTTATGAATATATATAAAAATCTAATGCTATTTAAATAGTCTGTACATGTTAAATTCATCATGAGTGTCCTTTCATCACGCAACATATCATCAGACGGAAGACTTCCAGTACTGAACATACGCCTCCCCCATAGAAAGCCACCTCTAGCAACCAATGGTTTGCTGCAGTTTTGTCCAGGTTGTCAGTACACCTAGTAAGAGGCCAAATGCAACACCTGATGAATTCTAAGTATCCGTACTATAATTAATCTGAAAGTGTGTTGTGGATGTGTTGGTTTCCTGGTTTGTTGGTTTGTCCTTCTTTCCTGCTGCAATGGAGCAACGGATTGACGTGATTTTTGGTATAGAGATAGTTTAAAAGATAGAGAATAACATAGGTTATTTTTTATCTTGAAAAATTGCTTGGTTCCTATACAAATATTCATGGGGTGAAACCAAAGGTAGAAGCTAGTTTATTATATTTAGACTTACCTCAAGTTATCAAACATAGAATCATCCATGGACCATATCTCTTCGACCTGGACTCCATTGGCTCCTGAAAGACATCACTTGTATTAGTACATAATAATAATATAGCTAATTAGTATAATAGTTTTCAAGTAAGTAATAGTTTTATTCAAAAGGACGGAAAGTATCATCGTGAGATCTATATAAATAATCGAACTGCAGTGCCATGCAGGACTTTGTGTTCAAAGTTCTGAGTGGCCCTGAAATAGGGTGTTGGACCATAGCTACAAAATTGCATGATTATTTGTTTCAACATAGTTTTTGGGGCTGAAATGAAAAAAGAGAGAAGCAAAAATTAAACGGGTTTATACTTTATTTTTAACTTTCAAAATAATATGTGTGTACAGTAAACAATTGAACCTCTTGTTACCACAAGGTTATTTATATTATTTTGAAGAATCAAACAAAGATGGTCACAACAACAAAGACAAAGCTTGATAACTTTGGATTGTTGCCAAAGCATTTCATTTGCATAGGAAATCAAATTTCATTGGTTTTTGTTGAAAATAATGAACTTGTTACAATTAAATGAAGCCAGTCTCTGTGGTGGGAAAATTTCAAGTTTTTCTCCTAGTACATATCTTTGCTATTGCTATTTAAAGTGCCTCATCATAGCCCACCTAACGCAAAAACCCTAGAATGCAAAAATGCCCACAAACACTAGCATCAACATTGTGATGTGATTAATAGCCATAATCAATTCTTACATTCTAACCACCCGATCGATCAGTAAACTAGATCTGGTTAACAATCCTAGAAGTTGATTTGTAGTTGTGCATAATGGATTGCTCTTTTCTTGCGTAACTGTATGAAAAAATTAAACTAAGAGAACAATAAATGTTACATACCAAATTTTCTGATGAGCTGAGTGAACACTCCAGGGTCACTCTCAATCAAGCACCAATCACCGCCTGATTCCACCATGGTGACCTGTTGTTTATTAAACACTTACTTAGATACAACAATATACAACATAAAGGTTCAACTAGGTAGTTCAAAGGTTTTATCAACTTTAACTGTTACCAGAGCTAATGTGCTTTTTCAAAAACTGACTCAATCACTAAAATAGGTACCTACACGCCAATCAAAAATGCGATCAAAAGCCACCACAATTACTAGCAATTAACCTAGTCAGGAATGGGTATGTGAGTCCACACATGAGGTACGAAAACTAAATGAATAGCAGACAACAATCGCAACAAGTAGGTCGCTGTAATGTAACAATTGCAAAATGATTGATATCCTGTCGCGCTGCACGCTGGGACCCGGCATATCCCGAACAGATTGACGGGAAGTCACCAATAACTCGGCAATTTATGATGAACTGCAATAATCGAAAATTGCCATTCATCCATTATAATGCATCCATTGCTAGAGAATAGTCAAGAATCTATGTCTCAGAAACATTCTAGTACTTACTTTTTTGTAAGTCCGCTGAAGTCGGAAAAAACTTTAATCCGAATGTGTACTGTCGACCATCAAATTATCAAGTCCATTTTATGAGGACGGGCAGACAAAACGCCAAGAGTTGATAGATAATAATTAATATGTTGTTAGTCGCCCAACAAGTGCAAGACTCCCAAAACAAATCAATAATGCAGAAAATCAATCAGGTAGCGCGCGCAACAACCAAACGCAAGCAAGACGCACCGTCATCGTCATGTTTATATTTTATACTCTCTTTTTAGTCTTTGGTCATCGGTCAATAGGCCATCAACTCCTTTTCACTATGAAGTTGGCATTCTTCTCCCTTGAGTAATAATGTTCTGTGGTCAGTGTGTCTGTGTTGGATTTTGTACGATTATTTTACTTTAAAGTCTGTGGTCATAACGTACGATATACTATCCTAATTCAATGATCGTACGCAAAAGTACGATAATTTCTATGTTGACAACACAGCAACATTAAGATTAAATTAGACACGGGACCATACACAAAACTTAGATTACACGTTTAGCAACCAAGCTACAAGAAGCGCGACGGGCTCAATTTGTTGGGCCGATTCAGTGGGCACTGGGCTGCCCCTCGATGCCCATGGATCATGGTGCTATAGCACAGAAGAAATTACCAAATTATAAGTCCATTATTTTAGGTTTTAGGTAGGTTAGTAAGTTTGTGTGCTTACGCATACCTGACATCCTATTTGATTAGGTCGGGTTATAATTGAAGAGTTGCCTGGATTCATCGAAAGATGGCGCTGTGAACAATTATTCAATGCATAGACCAAACTTTTTTTGACCATATATCTAGTAAAATAATGGTACAATATCTATGCATAAGTTTTTATCCTTTGCGCGAGCGAGATAGCGGCGCGCCGTATTCTGTCCCTTAAATGGGTCCAGAACTGGTTTCAACAGTAATATTTCAGTGCAATATCAAGCATAGGAATATTTGAATAAATTATTAAAAAAAATAAACACTGTTTTTAAATTCTTTGTTTCATTTTGAACATACCTATATAGTATAGTATAGTATATAATTAAATAAATAGAATAGTACGCATACGTATATCTATAGGTATGTATAAGTAGCAGAGTTGCATGAATATAGCACGAGGCGACGCCACTGTCTAAAATCTTTGAGTGAAGTCTCTATCCTCCTATAATATACTAATGTACTCTGTGCAGGCAGAACTTTCAGTATATAGAATAGTACTCTGTGGGCAGAACAGAGACGTGACACTACGTAGTATCAATAGTTTGTGGTGGTGACACTTGACCAGTGTCTCCAACTATACCGTAATTACGGTAGACATACCGTAATTTTGCTGGTTTTACCACCTACCGTACCATCTATGATACGGTATCAAAAACTACCGTAATTTACAATATTGAAATGTTCCACCATTTTAGTATCATTATTATTTTTTAGATATAGGAACATTGATTAATAAGTGACAAAACTGATATGATCTAAGCTGGAAATCCCCACGCTCTTTTCACGGTTCGTTCGTTCAAAACCCGACCAAATAGAAGTGTACCTTTTTGTAACAAAATTGAATGAAATGAACGATTACTAAAACTATAGCTGAAAATTTATTAGCGGATCTATTCGGCTCGATAAAATACGATAATATTCGACAAAATTCGATAAAATTGACAGTTCTAATCGATAAAGTTGGTTTTATCGATTTGAATTGTCAATTTTATCGAATATTATCAAATTTTATCGACCGAAAAGATCCGTACTTGCGCCGAAGGTATCAAAAGACACGGCAAAAATTGTTTTGATTTCACCCCAACCGATGAAATGATTAGTATCATGAAAGCTTTCAATGTATAAAGATGAATAGTAAATATGTAATTCAAACTGATGGCTTTTGTTTAAATAAACTTACATACATACCGTAATGTTTCCGTATTTTTTTTTATTATTTATACCGTAATCTACCGTATTTTTTACCTGGTAACACCGTATTTTCGAATGAACGAGTTGAGACACTGCACTTGACAGACTTACTAGGTGCTTACTAGAGATGCAAACGGTCACAGGTCAAAGTCAATCTTAGAGAAATACAATCAATTCAGTTTCGCTTTGTGGTTTCGCTATATTTTTGTTTCGTCTGGTTTCGTCGATCGTGGCAATAAGGTAAATTTAACTTTTGGGTAAATGAGTTGTTTTCAATTACTGTAATCTTATAGTTTTCATTTTGTACACGTTTGCCTTACTTTAAAGCTGAAATTTGCAAGTGTTTTGTAGGTGCCTTCAGAGGAAAAATTTGATACCTACTCATGTTGAATCACATTGAATCAATTAATATATTTCTCTGTCTGGTGCTCAAATCTATGTTATTTCTTGAAAAAAGTGATTTGGTCTACCAAGAACGGGATATAACTAACGAACTTTATCGAAATACCCACATTTCGTATCATTAGACCACTAAAATATGACTAAAATTCCTTCAAGTATACCCTCGAAAAATAAAAATTCTTTGAAAAAATGTAATAAAATCGTCTTCTAGCCTAAGTGAAACCACCAGGGTTATTTTAATTGACTCCGAATGGCATCCGTGTCGGAAGCGACTGTCTTGATCGTTTATAGTTCGAAATCGCATCCCGTCAGAGTAATTTCCCCTTTTAGATTCGACAACTCAGCTGCAACACGGGTATAATCCCGACAATATTTCTCTGTTGCGATGTGATTCCGAGATGTAAATGTTCAGAAACAGTTGCTTCCTACACGGAATCATTTCAAGTGAATCAAAATCACCCAGCAGCCCTGCCTGCAAAGTGAGGGCCCCAGGTTTAAACCCTGGTCTGGGCAAACACTGTGTGGTAAGCATAAAGCTTCTTGTCTTGGATGTTTGTGTTTTATATCTGTGAATCAGGGAATCCTAGTGCACAGATAAGTGTGTATAATTGTTTATATTTGTGCAAAATTTTCTTCAATTTATAGTTTTCTGACATTTTTGAGGACATGATAGGTCAGTCGTGGGTAATATCCGACTGCCAAACCATGTTGATGGTTCACATCTTAAAATAAGCTTCAGCTTTCTGTGAAAAAATCCTTGTGCAACCATAGCATGGTGGTATGGTACTTCTAGTCCTCTCCTGGCTAGCTTCAAGATGATTTTCTTTATGAGATGTACATATTTACATGAAATCTGCTAGTGTTGGTAAACTTAAAAATATATGTAATGAGCCTTCAACTTCAAGTTAACCTTCAAGCTAAAAATCTGTTGCTAAGTACCAGTTCTAGTAGTAAGTGGCCAGTTCCTAATCTAGGTTGTTGTAATATTTCTAATAAAACTCCAAATTATGTAATTTGTGTATTAAGCTAAGTAGCACAAAAATACAAGTGACAAATCCACAAGAGTAGGGTAGGAATGTTAATTAATAAATATGGATGAGGGTAAGCTAAATTGACTCAATCAAATGCAAACTTATAACTAGCATGTATGTATATACAACAGTTGTATGTTTGAAGAATGTGAATATCACATTCTTAACCAACTAATCATTTAAGACCAGCAGGGTTATTTGGCAATTTTAAACTGAATCGAAAGAAACGAAACATTGTGGAACTATTCAACCATTATACAGTGTTTATTAGTATGGAAACCTATGCAAAAATAGCTCTGCACTAAACTATTAAAGAATCAATAAACCATTTGCAGTACTAATTGTTTGAACTTATCATTAATCATTACCTATGACTGTTGTACAGCCAGTTATGGCTACGAGTAAATATTGTAAACAAAAAATGTCAGCAACTAAGTAATTTCTTGTCACCTTGAAAACATATCAAGGATCTTTATATTTACAGTTACACAGTACATTCCATATGTATCCATACCATTGGTTTGTTTTTTTAGAAATAAAAAACATAGTTTACTTGTTTGATAAGTAAATATTCAAAAGTTTGGTTTTTGAAAATTTGAAGATTCACAGCTAATAGGTTGTTTTTATGATTGTTTGTAGATAAGCGACAATGTGGGGTCTACTGCTCACTATGTTGAGCTGGATTGGGCTCAATCCAATCCCATTCTTTGCAAGCATAATTGGTACCACCGACCCAGCCCTAAAACTTCTGATATCAATATTGATGGCGTACCCCATGGCGATTGTGTACCATGAATATGTGAGGAAACAGTATCCCCAATACAAAAACTATTACTTTCTCATCATGGGAATCGATATGGCCTTTTACAATTTCGGCTTATCGATGATCCACAATGCAGTACCAGCCTTCATTATTTATGGAACAACTGCTATACTTGGACCTGGAAAATATAATGCTACAGTTACCTTCATATTCAATATGACGTACCTACTCATGGGATATACAAACACAGAGTCAGAAGAATATGATATCACATGGACCATGCCCCATTGTGTTCTCACGCTTAAACTGATAGCATTGTCCTTTGACCTCTGGGATGGACAAAAAATAAAAAATGGTGAAGAAGTATCTATTAACAACAGGAATTCAGCAGTGTTAGAAAAACCAACTTTGATTGAACTACTCGGATTCATATATTTTCCATCGTGCTTCCTTGTTGGACCAATATTCTCATTCAGAAGATACAAAGACTTTGTTAATGACGTCTTCCCACTCGACGCAAAGGCTCATGTGTATCAGGCGCATGCTATGAAAAGGCTCATTCAAGGACTGGCTTATTTGACAGCTTTTCAAATTGGAGGTAAGCAATGAAACTTAATTGCATCTGTTATGGAACAAAATTTGTTTATTGATCATTGTTCGTTATTGTTTATTGATTGATATTAAATTTGTTATTTGGATATTGATTGATTTGTCAATTCATATTTGTTACCCTGTTCTACAGTGTCTGTCTTCAGTATGAAACATATGCTGTCTGATGAATTCTGGGAAACATCAATATTCTATCGGCACTTCTATTGTGGGCTGTGGGCACATTTCGCTCTCTACAAATACATTTCCTGCTGGCTACTCACTGAAGGTAACTATTTTGTGTAATTGATCAATATCACTAAAAATTTGGGGTCATTATGTAGTTATGTTGAGAAGTTAATATTTGTTCAACTATTTGGTCATTATGTACTCAATGTGGATTAATGGTGGCGGACTATGCTACACAATGATTATAATAATGTTTACTGCGTAAAAACACAAATGAAATCCTTGCCACACAACTTTAGTTCTAGATAACTTGAAAATAAAGTAGGTAATCTAGGTAAGGTTATTAAAGTTGCCCGAATGAAAAATAACGCAACTTTGCATGCCTACCTAATTAATGGTTATGAGAGTGTTTATATAAAGTAGTATGTTACTATAAGCAAGGTCTGTATTTTAAGTATTTGGAATAATATTGATTGGATTTTTAAGCTAACAACTTATAAATGTTACATAATTAAGTGCACCATGGCAGTAGATGGTAGGCCTGGTAGGGCATTTTCTAATGTTTCTGGCTAGCTTGATAGCTAGCCCAGATAGGGTGATCCCTACAGTTGAAAATCAGTAGCCAGCCACCTACCAGGTTAATCCGGCAGCTCCATTGTGCCCTACTTTAGTTCAGTAGAGCACCTTCAACTACATTGTCTCTTAAGGTCTGGTCAGAGGCCAAAAGCTAACGGCTTAAAATTAAGAGAAAAAAATACTTTTGTCTGTTCAAGAATGCATGCAGTTACAAATATAATATTCGTGTATTCACTTGAGAAAATTGTCTTGGGTTCAGTTGCTCAAAATAGTTAATGACTCATTTAAACTATCGTAAAACATGTATGTGGTATTTACCTACTCGCACATGATTGTAGCGTTTTAGACTTTTGTTTCGTATGTAGGTAATCATTTTCAGATGATAAAATTGATATAAAGTTTTTATTTTTTATCTATGTTATCATGTAGGTACATAGATATAGTGAAGAGTTGAAGATGAGATTTTATTTGTGAAATGTCTGGGAAAATGCTGAACATATTAAAACTAACATATTAAAACTAAGGTAGCCTGAGCTATTAAATAAATATAGGCACACAAATGGTATCATTGTCATTATCTTGCTAACGCTTACATTGCAAGATCATTACAAAGTCATCATTGTTATTCACTTTGACAGTTTGTTCAAGACTATGTTTGACTAATGTGTCATCCATTTATAAATATCAATGAATTTGAGGCTCTATTGCTACCTCTTATGGTGTTGAAACTTGGTAATAGGAAACCCTGTAGATGGAGTATATAAACTTCCATCATAAGCTCGGAAATGACCACTACTGAAGATAGGCCTTCTCCCATAGAGCGCCACTTTGATAGTGTAGGGACTTGGCCCGATTCAAAACTCCCGCCAAACCGCCATCTTGCAACGCCCGCGCCACCTCAGGCGAGCGGCGCGAACTAACCTCACTTTTGCATAGCGAGTGCGAGGAATGCGCTCCGAAAACAAAAAAGAAAACAGAAAAGCTAAAATACTCAAAAATACCATTACTTATATTATTTAGAACCAAAAAACAGTGCTCGTGCAATATAGGAGCCAGGAAGCCTATCAGGAAGTCCCGGGACAGTGCTGGAGTCTGGAGCGGCAGGCGGGTGAGTCGGCCAAGCTTTCTTTTTTGGGGAAATCTTATTTTGATTTGGTCAAATTTAAGCTATCGAACCAACATTTGGTCCTACGAGCCAAGATAACCCAGTTATAACGCCAGTTTATTGACGATTTCAATAATTTTTCACCTAATTTACTCGCAGTGAGATACCTACCGGCCCATTTTGCACGAAAACAAATTTGTGTTTTATTCAAAAACTACACAGGTTCCAACGTCAACCTCGCTTATTTCACTCAAGGTACATAATAATTCATGTGTTTCTAGTGTTCAATTATTGCAAAAGTTATTTTTTAGTGAAATTAGCGGCCGGTGCGTTGACCTTTAGTCGAAACACAAATTCGTATTTTCTGGTATAAGTACATCAATTTAGCACATAATATATTGTAGAATCGTATTCTGTAAGTGTATAGTGTGAAATTTACTTATAGCGTGGAGATTTTTAGTGTATTTGGTTGAGTTTTCTTTGAAATATTTGTGGTTTGCGCCGACACAGGCGGCCACCATTGCACCGTACGTGTCGGGTCACGTGATATTTATCGTATTTAAATAAAGTGCGTCGTCGATTATTTTTTTTGTATTTGTCGGTAATTATACGTATTTTGCCATCAATATGACTGCTAATACTGCTACTGATTTTACCACGGTACTTGACGATGCATTGCAACCGTTTCTGACGACTAAAGAAATGTGTTTTCTTCGCGTACAGCGTATATGGGAAATGTCCAGAATTGTTGTCACAGACGCCTCAATTGAAGAGGAATTTAATGCAAGGGTGCAAGATTTAACCGGTTTACGTGTAAAATACGATCGAGCGATAACAGAAATAAGTTCTTTGTTTAAGAAACACAAACCTAATTACGTCCCGACGTACGGTGAAATTGAGGCTTTCGATAAACTTTATTATGATATTCGAAAGGTAGCAAACAACCTCAGCTTACCGCGGCTGCCCGCGAAGGCGGAACACGGTAACAGCGAGGAATGTTTATCTAAACGACGAGTAAAGTTGCCCGAGTTACAAATATTTAAATTTGATAGTAAACTTGAGAATTGGATGACCTTCCGTGACACATTTAGAAGTTTGATTCATAACAATGCTAGTATCAGCGAAATCGAGAAATTTTATTACCTCTTGTCATCTGTTAGCGGGTCCGCATTAGCGATCGTAAAATCGATGCCGGTCACAGCTGATAATTACGACATCGTTTGGAATGCGTTGGTGAAGCGGTTCGAAAATAAGCGCGCGCTTGCTACTGCGTATTTAGACAAGTTGTTTAATTTTAAACCGTTGACTAGCGAGACAGCATTGAATCTTAATAATTTTCTACAAACTTATCAGGAAAATATAACAGCTTTAGAACTTTTAAATATACCGGATTTATCCAGTTTTATACTATTTCAAATATCGTTGCGTAATCTCGACCCTGTGACGCGGCGTGAGTTCGAACAAACCATGTCCCCCGGCGAAATACCTACAGTTCGGCAACTATTGAACTTCGTCGAGAAGCAAGCGCGTGTCCTTGAGATGTCAGAATGCAAGTCGGGGTACGTCAAACCATTTACGCCGCCTTTCAAGCAGACTGCATCTAAGCAGAATTTACAAACTAAAAATTCGGACACGACTAAATCTTACATTAAACCTACATTTGCGTCAGCTGTGGCCAGCAAGGATAGCGCTGTCGATCGACAGAAATCCAGTGCTTGTCCTTGTTGTCAAATGCCACATGCTATATATAGGTGCACCGTCTACAACGCGCTCACACCTGAGCTTCGCACTGCCAAAGTTAATGAGCTCAAGTTGTGTGAAAACTGTTTGCGTGGGAATCATACACTTAGTGATTGCACGTCCAAATTTAGTTGTACGGTCTGCAAACAAAGGCACCACAGCACTCTTCACTTAGACTCGCCTAGGTGTCAAGAGAATGTGGTAGCCCTTACGTGTTCAACGGAACAAACAGTATTGCTTGGCACCGCAATTATTCACGTCGCAGATGCTTGGGGCCAGTACCACACCGTGCGTGCACTAATTGACAGCGGCGCTATGTCAAGCTATATCACTCAAAACTGTGCAAGGAAGTTAGGGTTATCTCGCCGCAAGTGTGATTTCAAACCTATCGGCCTAGGTGGGAACCAAGTTCAAAACTTCGGTTTGACAACGTGCACAATGAAACCTCGTCGCGGTGGATTGCCGGTTCTATCCACGGACGCCGTTATCGTAGCGAACATAGCCGGCAATCTACCTACGATATCGTTACCTACTGAGGTGTGCGATAAATACCAACACCTCGACTTAGCGGATCCTGCTTTTCATCGCCCCGCACCCGTGGACGTATTGATAGCAGGTGATATATTTCCCTATATATATGATGGTCATAAATTCTTCGCTGATCAACCGGGAATGCCTGTGGCATTAAAGTCTATTTTCGGTTATGTCATTACGGGTCAAGTGGACTTAGACCGCCGGCATCAAAAGCCTATCACCACCAGTAGCAACATTTTTACCGGGTTTTCAAGTACTACCGCGAACTTAGATCAGGTAATGAATTCGTTTTGGGAAGTAGAAAACATACCGTCTGAACGATCGCAGAAGCCGGACGATATTTTAGCCGAAAACTTGTTCGCGCAGGAACACAGTCGAGATCCTGAAACGGGTAGGTATACAGTTAGGTACCCATTTCGACCTGACCATTGTCTCGGCGACTCGCGACAGATGGCGCTACGTAGATTTACGAATTTAGAAGTGCGACTTAATCGCGATCCTCCATTAAAGGCTGAATACCAGAAATTCATGTCCGAGTATGAGTCATTAGGGCACATGACGCGTTTAGGTAGTATGCAGGACGTGGATTCCAAGTATTTGATCCCGCATTTCTGCATTATCAAACCGTCGAGTACCAGTACTCGCTTACGCACAGTTTTCGACGCATCGTGTCGAACGACCAACCAAAAGGCGCTCAATGACGTCGTGCTCGCGGGCCCTAAGCTCCAAGCAGACATAAATCAAATCTTAATAAACTTTCGTTTACATAAAATTTGTTTGTCTGCCGACATTTGTAAAATGTACAGACAAATAATGATACACAAAGATCAACGACCTTATCAACACATACTGTGGCGAGACACAACAGATCAACCTATACAGGTTTACGAGCTCAACACACTTACTTATGGTGTTGCCAGTAGTCCATACCTGGCGATTAAAGTGCTGCACACGTTAGCCAACGACGAAGCAGATACGTATCCAACAGCTGCAAAAATCCTGAAACGCGGTTTCTTCATGGATGACCTACTTTGGTCAGAACCTACAATCGCGGAGGCATTGCAGTTACAGAAGGATCTACGTGCTCTGTTAGAAAGTGCTGGCTTAGTGCTCCGCAAGTGGTCCAGCAATAGCCCACAAGTTCTAGCTGCGGTGCCAGAAGACCACCGAGAGACACCGATAGAGTTTCATGACGAAGAAAACTTGTCACTAAAGGTCTTAGGTCTTCAATGGCAACCCGCAACAGATTGCTTTTCATTTAGGACTACGCCCTCTGACCATGAGGTCACAAAACGAACCACCCTGTCACAAATTGGTCGCCTTTTTGACCCACTCGGTTTCGGAGCACCGTGCATATTTTATGCAAAATGTTTCATGCAGAAGCTCTGGGCCCTAAAACTGGACTGGGACCAGCCTCTGCCTGCTAATCTGGAAGCAGAATGGCTAGCCTTCGTAAAGGAACTACCGCTGCTTTCAGAACTGAAACATGAACGACATGTCATGGTCAGGCAAAGTACATATTGTCGAATTTTAGGGTTTGCCGACGCCTCAACCCTCGGCTATGCGGCGGTTTTGTACCTACAAACCTCGAACGACAACGGCGAAAGTAAAGTCAGTTTGCTAATAGCCAAGTCTAAAGTCGCCCCTTTAAAAACAATATCTGTGCCTCGACTCGAGCTGATGGCGGCTCATTTACTAGCCAAGCTCGTAAAGTATACGATGTCTATCCTACAGGAGCGAGCTATAACAGTCAACGACAAACTGTTGTTTACGGACTCGTCCGTCGTACTGGCATGGCTTAATACACCCAGTTACAAACTCAAAACGTTTGTTGCAACTCGCGTGACCAAGATACTGGACACAGTGCCCAGTACAAGTTGGTTCCACGTGAGCGGCGAGTGTAATCCAAGCGACATATGTTCTCGTGGTGCGACGCCCTCCGCGTTGTTGTCTACGCCAGAATGGCTTAATGGTCCCAGCTGGCTATCAAGTGAACAGTGGCCGGTTCGTTCGATAGACGAGTTCAGAGACGACAGTCCTCTTGAACTTAAGACTGTACATGAATCTAAAGCGATGGTTTCTACAGAAGAAACCTCAAATCTTATTTATGAGCTTACCGAGAAACATTCTAATTATACTAGATTAATCAATGTAGTAGCTTGGATCCAAAAGTTTATAAAAAACTGTCGCACGCCTAAGAACGAGCGCACGAAGCTCTCTATTAGTGACTTAAACGCAGCGCGTGACGTCATCATTAGGTCCGTGCAACAACATCACTTTGCGGAAGATATAGCTTTACTTTCGAAAGGTCTTAAGTCTCATCAATCGTTGCAAAAGCTCAACCCCTTTGTAGACGCGAATGGATTCCTGAGGGTGGGGGGTAGGCTTTCGCTAGCCGATATATCTTTCGAAAAGAAACATCCTTTGTTATTGCCTAAAAAATGTAACTTCACTACCTGCTTGATCGATTATCATCACGTGCTGTACTTACATGTCGGTCCACGCACACTGCAAAGTATACTTAGTCAAAAGTATTGGATCGTATCTGCCCGTAGCGTGATCCGATCGCGCACCAGTAAATGCATAGCCTGTTTTAGGGTTAGGCCTACAACTAGGCAGCCTATTATGGGTCAGTTGCCGCGATTCAGGACTCAAGATGTACATGCGTTCCATACGGTGGGAATAGATATAGGCGGTCCATACCACACAAAAGAGTCCACTCGCAGAAATGCTCGAATAACAAAGGCTTATTTGTGCGTGTTTGTGTGCTGTGCTACTCGCGCGGTACATTTAGAGACTTTGTCTTCATTGAGCACGGAATGTTTTCTAGCTTCATTCGATCGCTTCACGGCTAGGCGCGGACTCTGTTATGCTGTTATATCAGACAATGCGACTAACTTCGTTGCAGCTGGTAAACAGCTGGCGGAAGTATCACAATTTCTGAGATTACAGTCGGATGACATTTTTAGCGGTCTCATGAAACGTCAAGTTAGGTGGAAACATAACCCGCCTACAGGTAGCCACTTTGGCGGTCTTTACGAGGCAGCAATAAAATCAGCAAAATCATTATTAAAAAAATCGATAGGCGATAGAACATTAATATTCGAAGAGTTGACTACTCTTTTTTCACGTGTAGAAGCAGTACTTAACTCGAGACCTCTTTGTGCCTTGTCAACGGACCCGAACGAGTTCGAGGTACTTACACCTGCACATTTTTTGATAGGCCGCGAGCTGTTAGACGTTCCAGAATATGACCTAACTAGTGCCCCTATCGGTAAACTCAGTCGTTGGCAGGCCGTGCAACAGATGGCTCAACGGTTCTGGCGTTTGTGGCGCAAAGACTTTCTCCACACACTTCAGCAGCGTCAGAAGTGGTTTAACGGTTGTCAAGACCTGAAGATCGGAGATTTAGTGCTGATACACTCTGATGCACCTCCGCTTCAATGGTCATTAGGAAGAGTCACAAAATTACATACGGGACCCGACAACGTAACTCGGGTTGTAAGTTTACGCACAAAGAACAGCGAATTTACTAGACCCGTAGTAAAACTAAGTCCTCTTCCGCTTGAACAGGACTCTTAAATTTAATAGCGGTAAACAATACATTATATAATAATTTTTCTTTATTTTAAAAATAATTCTAATACAGTCCACTCTCATATGTAAATTTTCACACTTTAACACCGTGCTATTCATAATTTAACAAGCTTTCAACATTAATGTTAATTTTCCTGGAATTGTAACTGGGAAATCCTGGCGGATTTCGGTGGGGGGAAATGTAGGGACTTGGCCCGATTCAAAACTCCCGCCAAACCGCCATCTTGCAACGCCCGCGCCACCTCAGGCGAGCGGCGCGAACTAACCTCACTTTTGCATAGCGAGTGCGAGGAATGCGCTCCGAAAACAAAAAAGAAAACAGAAAAGCTAAAATACTCAAAAATACCATTACTTATATTATTTAGAACCAAAAAACAGTGCTCGTGCAATATAGGAGCCAGGAAGCCTATCAGGAAGTCCCGGGACAGTGCTGGAGTCTGGAGCGGCAGGCGGGTGAGTCGGCCAAGCTTTCTTTTTTGGGGAAATCTTATTTTGATTTGGTCAAATTTAAGCTATCGAACCAACAGATAGGCTACTCGTCTTACCTATAACAAAGCAAATAAATATCTGGGTATACTTAGTAACAACACTAAACAATAAATGAATGAGTGTGCAAGCATTACTGTGTTCCGGTTTGATGAGCAGAGTATCCAGTGAAATTACTGGGCTTATGAGACTTAATACCTAATGTCTCAGGGTAACGAGCGCACTGCAGTGCCGCGCAGGCCTTTGTGTTTCAAAGTTCTGGGTGGCACTGCAATTGTTATGGGCCGGCGTTATGCTTACCATCAGGCAAACGACCAGATCGCCTCGTTACCAAATAACATCAAAAAAAAAAAATTCTAATCTAATCCAATAGAATATTATTACAAATGAGATTATGTAATATCTATTGCGACTTAACTTGCATATTTTTATATTCTTTTAGTTTTCTGTGGAATATATTTTTCTAGGATTTTATGCATAATTACGGATTTAATGTAAATAATTTAGTATTACGACCGCTTGTTAAACTGTAACACGTCATACATAACATAGCTTCCAGTTAAAATAAACTCCAAACAATGGACTGTTTTTCAAGTAGGTGTTGTGTAATTGTGTCACTGACATCAATAAACAGGTATAGACTGTGCATATTATAATAAATGACATGAAGAATTAATTAAGAGCGTTCACTTATTCTACCTGAATACGAATATGTAATAACAAAAAACGAGTTGAGACCATGGTATTTCAAAACAGCGGCGCAAGTACGGATGTTATCGATCGATAAAATTGAAAGTTCAAATCGATAAATTGGGTTTTATCGATTGATTATACAATTTATCGAGCCTTGATACAATCGACAAAATTTATCGAATAGCTAGGTAGAATCCAAAGAGAATATAGAGCGACTACAATACTTTACGATCACATTCGGTACTTTTTTTTTTATGGTATTTGGTAACGAGACGAGCTGGTCGTTTGCCTGATGGTAAGCATAACGCCGGCCCATAACAATTGCAGTGCCACCCAGAACTTTGAAACACAAAGGCCTGCGCAGCACTTCGTACATTCGATAAATTTATCAGTTTTTTCGATACGACATATTTATCGTACCGACTTCCGTAATTGCGCCGCAGAATACGTTGTACACCCGATGCCTTTTAATTATGTACCCAACCAAACCGTACCTATTTTGCCGAGCTGTAACAATAATACGAAACAATTTTGTTTTATTCGCTTGTACATTATTGGAGTTGTTTTATGTGTTGCAGCATCATGCATTCGGTTCGGGCTGTCGTACAACGGCACTGGAAAAAACAAGGATGGATTGGAGGATACTCTGTGGGACGGCTGCAACAATATCAAGCTGCTTCGGTTCGAGAGCGCCACCAGGTTCCAACACTACATAGATAGCTTCAACTGTAACACCAACCATTTCGCAGCCGAGTATGTCTACAAACGACTTAAATTCCTCAACAACAGAAATCTGAGTCAGCTGTTCACGCTGCTCTTCCTCGCTCTATGGCACGGAACCCGCTCTGGATACTACGTCACCTTTTTCAATGAGTTTCTAATAATGGTGATGGAGAAGGAACTCGAGCCTATCCTCGTTAAAACGGTTATCTACCACCGTGTATGGGCCAATCCGATCGGAAAATGTGTACTCTACGGGATCCTTAAGGCTTACACAATTGTATTCATGGGCTGGAGCTTGGTTCCCTTCGACTTGAAGATCTACTCGAAGTGGCTGCAGGTATATTCGAGCCTGTGGTTCTCAGGATTCGTTTTGTTCGTGCCGTGGTCGCTTGTTTACAAGCCGGCTCTTAAAAATATTATAAATAAGCTGAATTTGGCACCCGCTAAAGCAGCGTGAATGAAATAACTATAGTTAGTGCGTCCAAGGCTACTTTGCAACTATCAATTGGGATGTTGACGGATTTTGGGAAAGTGTTTAAAACTATGCGAATGGGCCTCATATAACCCAAAATATTTAAAATTACTCTTTGAATACAGCTAATACTTTAATTTTCATGTAGGTATTTTAAATGCCAGTTCATGTTTTGATCCAAAACGCCAATACTGGTCACGTGGTCGATGTGACGTCACGCGCTTAATACAATTCATGACACAGATAACTATATTCACAGAAATCACTCTAAAATACTAGGCAGAAAGAGCAATATACTCATTCCGATTGAGAAAGTGACGTCACGCGCGTTTTATGTCACGTGGCTTCGGAGTGATGTGATTACATTTTGATTATTAAATTAAAATTAAATTCCTTAAAAATAAACAAAAATATTATGTTTTATAGGATTTTTTGCGGCAAAATTATATTTTTATTTGAATACAGTCAACATCCCAATTATGTGTAATAGACAAGGTAAGAACAAAGTAATTATTTTTTTTATATTCTTTTTTATTTATTGTTTCAAAGATTTTTATTTAGTTTTTTATGTATACATTTAACTATTACGTAGCTAGCAAAATAGTCGTCATATCTTTTTCAATTCAATTTCAACAGTTGCATGTGTTCTTGTTCTTGACGACGTTAGCTTTTGATATCTATCTCGCCTTATCTTAACGAGAAGAGTTGTAGATGGTGAACACGTTAGACCTAGAATCGGACAAGCCCATTAGTAGGATTCGAACCTTCGACCTACAGATCGGCGGCCTATTCACTACCACTAAGCTATCATCGCTTGAATAATTATAGCTCGATAGTTGAAGCTTAGTCAATTTCCCTATCGCCGGCGATTCTTAATAATATACATGTTATTAGCTCTTTAAATACGTAACATTCTAAAAATAATAAAATTAATACTCCAATCTAGTCGATTACTAACAGGAAAACGAACAACTAAAATATCATAGCAACAGTTAGGGCTAAAATTAAAAAAACGTAAACTATGAACTGAACTGTTGCTCAAGTGAAATACTATTCCATGAGTTAAAGACAATCGGCCTAAACCTTATTTGGACACAGCCATTAATATATTCTAAACTGGCGAAATGTTTAAACAATGCCTTATTCAAATAATAGGTACCTACACTTAATCGTTCGAAATATTCAGCGGCCTTCTTACTTTACAAGTTCTTTTTATTACCTATTCTTCTGTAACCACTATGTGCGCTGTACGCTGTATACGAAATCTCTAGGGTTATTATTATGGTTACAGATTATTTACAACATATTATACAGGGTGTGGCTTATTGAGTGGATAATCTTTATCCTGCTGGTGTCATCATGACTACCTAGAAAATAAAAATTTGTGTTTAGTAAAAGTCGCATGGTGTCGAGCTATTGGAAAATTAAAAAAAATCTACACCTTTAGTCATTTTTTGATGTCCTGCCAGGCTAGCATGCGCACCACGACAATTTTGTCCACTGTTTTGTCTCGCTCTTTCTCGTGCGATATGAGATAAATGCACGATATAAGCATCAACAACATTTTGTCACGGCGCGCATGCTAGCACGGCTGATCACAAATTAAGACCCTACCACGCGCCAATGGCCTTGCTCGAATGGGTGGAGTCAATCCCACTTCACCCGCGCGGTCCACACTTCGTCTTTCAAGAACATCGCAAAACCTAACGTCATAGAATACGCGGATGCACGAACGCGCGTGCGAGTAGCGCGCACGGCATCTTCTTTGCCTATAATTCTTTGAATTCATTTAGTGGAAAGTTCTTCATTGAAAGTGAAGTTTGATCATCATTATCCATACTATCCATACTTCCATACTAAATATATCCTATATCCTACTCTATTATAAATGCGAAAGTTTGTTTGTTGGTTTGTTAATTTGTTGGTTTGTCCTTCTTTCACGCAGTAACGGAGCGACGGATCGACGTGATTTTTGGCATAGTAATAGTTTATGGACCGGAGAGTAACATAGGGTTCTTTGTATCCGGAAAATGCATGTTTCCTGTGGGAACGCGGGTGAAAACCGCGGGCAGAAGCTAGTTATATTATTAATGCGAAAGTGTGTTTGTTGATTTGTTGGTTTGTCCTTCTTTCACGCAGTAACGAATCAACGGATCTACGTGGTTTTTGGCATAGATATAGTTTATGGACCGGAGAATAACATAAGCTACTTTTTGTCCCGGAACAATGCACGGTTCCTATGGGAACGTGGGTGAAAACCGCGGGTAGAAGCTAGTTCGTAAATAAACGGGACGGACGCACATGAGATCATACAACGTTGAGATTTATCTCAAAACATCGCTGTGGACTATAATAAAAGTACAGACAACCAATTTTCTCGGTAACGTTGAAATTTGTTACACCTTTTGACCCAAAAACGAACGTGTACGTAAATAAATGATTTTCGGGTTATTTTTTATTTTTTACTTTTGTAGTCATGTTTTTTATATTGATGTCATTTACGAGGTATCGAGTCATCTGCGAGTGTCCGTCTGGGTTTCCGTTTTGTTCATGAAGTCTGCCGGCAAACAGTAATGTGCAAGCATTATTGTGTTCCGGTTTGTTGAGCAAAGTAGCCAGCGAAATTACTAAGATATGAGACTTAGTTATGAGCACACTGCGGTGCCGCGCAGGCTTTTGTGTTTCAAAGTTCTGAATGGCACTGCAATTTTTATGGGCCGGCATTATGACTCCTATCAGGCAAACGTCCAGCTCGTCTCGTTAACCAATACAATAGAAAAAATAGACAAGTGTGGGTTGGACTCGCAAGCCGAGGATTCCGAAAAGACTTGTAAGCATGTAAATAGTTCGTTCAAGACTGGAATCGTAAGGTCCTTTTACAGCTACATTCAACAAAATAATTAACCCTAAAAAATTGTACACAATACACTCATTGATAAAGTGCGTGTGTGTGAGTGCGTGCGTGCGTGCATGCGTGCTTGCTTGCGTGCGTGCTTGCTTGTGTGCGTGCTTGCTTGTGTGCGTGCTTGCTTGTGTGCGTGCTTGCTTGCGTACGTGCGTGCGTGCGTGCTTGCTTGCGTACGTGCGTGCGTTTGCGCTTGTGCACGTGTGCGCGTATGCGAGCGTGTGCGTGAGCATGTGTGTGCATGCGTGCTTGCGTGCGCTTGCGCGAGCGTGTGCATGCGCGTGCGCGTGTGTGTGTTATACATAATTAGTTTTCGGATTTTTCGCTTTACTTGTGGTATAAGACAATACTTCTTGCCAAATTTAATGATTCTAGTCTCTTGGTCTATTGCTCTAGGTCTCCGTGAACCACCCTATAGGTCTTGAATGGATTTTAAATCGTTATCATTTTCGATATCAGCACCCCGAGAAACCTAGAAAATGGCACCCATATTATCGATTTCCTAAAAAAAATTCCGCCATCTTGGATTTAAAAATGGTTGTCATTTCCGTAATCAGCACCCCTAGAAATCTCGAAAATGACACCCATACCATTTAATTGAAAAAAAAACGTGTCCGCCATCTTGGATTTTAAAATCGTTGTCATTTTCATTATCAGTACCCTGAGAAACCTCGAAAAAGACACCCATATCCTTTTACTAAAAAAATTTGTCCGCCATCTTGGATTTTAAAATAGTAGTCATTTTCAAAATCAGCACCCTGAGAAACCTCCAACACGACACCCATATCATTTTACAAAAGAATTGTCCACCATCTTGGATTATAAAAGAATTTTTCATTTTTGTACACAGTACCCCGAGAAATCTCGAAACTTACACCCATAGCATTTTATTGAAAAAAAAATATTGTCCGCTATGTAGGATTTTAAATCGTTGTCATTTTCGATATCAGCACCCCGAGAAACCTAGAAAATGGCACCCATATTATCGATTTCCTAAAAAAATGTCATCTTGAATTTAAAAATGGTTGTCATTTCTGTAATCAGCACCCCGAGAAATCTCGAAAATGATACCCATACCATTTTATTGAAAAATAAAAATGTCCGATATCTTGGATTTTAAAATTGTTATCATTTTCGATATCATTTTTACTGTAGATGGCCCTGATCGTTTGGTGGTCGTTTGCCTGATGATAAAGATAACGCCGGCCCATAACAATTGCAGTGCCAATAAATACTTTGAAACAAAAAGATGCAGTACCGCATTGTGCTCGTTAACCTGAGTAATTTTACTTTTCAATTTCATTTCCAGTCTTTCTTAAACAGTTCTAAACCTCCCGATATTCCTGTAGCTGCCGCTAATAATTTGTTTACCAATACATATATTTTCCACTCGTAAAAATGATGTAAGTACGTAAACAAGAAATTGTAATCAAAAATGTAACCCATTCAATATGTATACGAGGAGCGTCCACGCGCAAATCACGGAATGAATCACATTTCACCGCTCTAGACGCTACTCTTTGAGCAAGCTTCAAACCCACACGAAAACAAATACTTGTATTGTATATCATTCACGCACACAAATATGTAACGTCGGCGGACAGCGTTTGCAGAGCAACGAGCGACACAACCTCCCCGTCTGAATGCCAGTGCATGACTGCCGCGCGCGCCCGCGCAGAGCACCTCTGAGACTTGTACATTTGGAATTCAGTTTTTTGATCATTTCTTTGCGAAATATTGCTCTATGCACAAATGAAACGGCCAGTTTATAGAAAATTTTCTTCCTTATTTTTTGGTGTAAAATTAATCCCAAACGTCTAAGTCATTTAGAAGTTTTAGGGAAAATAGTTTTAAAACAGTATGCTGTTAAATATTTTTTCAAGCCATAAGTAATGGTAACACAAAAAAATCAATCAGTGAAATTAATGCCCTTGAATTGATCATTCAGGTAGTATTTTTTTCAAGTCGTTAAACCAAGCCGTGTGGGAGTTTTAGGAGGAGAAAGTAGTCGTTTTGGCGATCCTAGCCCCTTAAGGAATTTTTTCAGTCTGTTTTTTGAATTGTATTGTTGTATAAACATGCTATCAAATGTTAACTTCCAATTTTGTGCCGCAGGTTTAGTTTTTGTTTACCTCTGAACGTAAATTATTAGCTTAAATATTGTGTGTTGCTCCAAAACACTATTTCCTGCATAAAATATTAATTAATTTTGGAACGAGATACTTATAATTTTTAGTTTTACTAAAGTAACTTATTCTTATGGAAATTGGATGTGAAAGCTATATATTCGAAAACAAAATATTAATATTTCTTTTGTATGTATACTGTTTAGGCTTTTAAGGGGAAAGGTTATTTTACCAGTATTTTGTTTGATTTTTTTTTATATAAAATGGTCTTACGTTTGTCCGCCATCTCACCTGATGTTAAATGATACATTTTCTCGCGCAGCGGAGATGTTGAAACTCGTAATTATCCGGACTGGAGTAGTCGATTAAATGGTTCATAGCTAATTTGGTAGGATACAATCCTTCAAAATTGCATTCCACGTAAAGTCGATATAGTAGTATGATTTCTTTAAAGTGATCTTCGAGATTTTGAATTATTATTTTTTCAAACCTTTCATAATTAACTCTTCTATGCAAACCCGGGACGAGTATCTAAGAGTAGAAGCTCTTTCGAGAAAGTCGTTGAATACAATGGGTCCGATTCTGGTATCCCATAAAAAAACATAAAAATTTAGACGTCCTCTCTTACACGTCCTGTCGTATTTTGACGTGCGAAAGGGATATCGTTCTCTTAATTTTTAAGCTGTAATGGGTTACCACAATCACCTACTGCAACTTAATACTCTTGTGTGGTATAACTCATATTAGTAAGCATGTAAAATGTTAACACTTCTGCACTTATTTTTTATTAAGCTCACTTCGGCTGTCGATTATTATTAATAGCGATTTAAAACGATCAAATTGTGTTTAATATTTTAGATCTCTACTACGGAAATGTTGCTGTTACAGCACAATTAGAACCGATCACCTGAAAGAATGTAGAGCACGTGTGTGAATTTATTGGCAAAAGGAAATGTTTAAACTTAACAACATTGGTGCTGCTATAAGAGACAAAATTGTATTTAAACATATAAATTAACTTCTTTATTGTCTTGCTTAGTGATTTAATGGTCACTTACAAAGAAGTTTTAATATTGTATGGTAGGCAGATGTGATCGGTATAGGTATAGGTACTCACTTTTAGCTTGCGTGTAATGTGATAGATTTATCCGAGGTAAAACAACATAGCCAAAGTACATTTCGATTTAAGCATCACTGTTGAAACTAACTGTTGATATAAAAAAAATTACTATACTTAGTGTATGCTAAAGGTTTTTATATGAACACGTGCGACAAGTAATACGTAATTAAAATCTGCCATGTGCGAATCAATATATAAGCGACCATTTCACCTTGTCGATTAATACGTATTATCATATTTATATTTTTGCACATTAACGGCGATATTTCACATTTTAAATGCTTAGATTCTTATGTAATCATTAGCTTAGATACCATTTCTTTCTAGATTAACTTGTGTAGTACATGATACAATTTTACAATGTTACCATGATAAATATATTTATACCTTTGTCGAGCTGTTAAAAGTAGCTTAGCAAATTAGACTCACACGTAATATATACTCGCATATTTCCTAATTACACTTCATATTCTTAATTAAATTTTTAATATGAAATGATGTATTATTAATTATTATACTCGTATATCTTTAGAACATAGACATAGAGCATAGACTGAGCGTTCCTTATCCAGCTGTGAAGTCATACAGCTAGAAAAGTGAGAGAGATAAAGCAATCATGGTGTTCTCTTTTTCTAGAATTCTGATTGGTCCACATCTCGAGCTTGTCACAACTTAGCTTTAGTGTCACCTTCGTCACTCCTTCAGCTCTACAGCGAGGCATGTATTATCCAAGCCAAGAATGTATTAGCCAAGTCGCTTTGTCTCTCTACAGAATATTCAATATTGTGAGGGTTTTGCTCAGTCCATTCTCTATGTGAATTCCATAGAACAAAGTACACATATTTCAACAGTTTCGATACATGATAGTCGCATTGCTATGTTCTATCTCTATGCTTCAAATTGCAGGCAAAAAAGTCACACCAAGCCAAGATAGCAAGGTAGCTTGCTACACTCGATATTTCCTTTTCAATTTGAAGCATCTATATCAATTATATCTCAAAAATCTTTAGGCACAGTCTTGTAAAAGCCGTTTCTAGATCCAGGAAGGCACAGGAATCTTGATCCGGATAGTCTTCCGGCTGGCAATCAATCTCTGTTGTCTTCTAAATACTGTACCTAAATGTCTAGATTGTGAACATATTCATCGATAAATAAACCTAGATTTAGTATGTGTAAGACTTAAATTATTATTAAATAGCTAAAAATGTACAATGTTTCCTGTGGCCACTCAGGGGTGCGCAGGGTTCTCAAAGAGGATTA
Organism: Crocallis elinguaria; assembly: GCA_907269065.1. Classification (NCBI taxonomy): domain Eukaryota; kingdom Metazoa; phylum Arthropoda; class Insecta; order Lepidoptera; family Geometridae; genus Crocallis; species Crocallis elinguaria. The sequence continues at coordinate 12,765,920 of OU026077.1, forward strand.
AGATGAAATAAAAGCATGCTAAAATATTAAAACCTTTTATTTACATACATCAATAGCTAACTTGTTATACCTTTACCGTTATTATTACATTTGTTTATCATCAGTGCATACAGGTGGAATTTTTTTCCTCTTGGCCCTACCAGTAGGGACAAGTAGAACAACACGTAGACAAGTTTTGTTAGTGGGAGGACTAACTCTTCTGCGAGTGTCCGTCTGGGTTGTTACCACCGCTTTGCTCGTGAAGTCCGCCGCCAAGCAGTAGTGTGCAAGCATTACTCTGTTCCGGTTTGATGAGCAGAGTTTTCAGTGAAATTACTGGGCTTATGAGACTTAATACCTAATGTCTCAGGGTAACGAGCGCACTGCAGTGCCGCGCCGGCCTTTGTGTTTCAAAGTTCTGGGTGGCACTGCAATCTTTATGGGCCGGCGTTATGCTTACCATCAGGCAAACGACCAGCTCGTCTCGTTACCTAATAAAATTAAAAAAATTTCGCTTGGCTCCCCTAGGGGGACAACTCGTAGGGCTAGATGGAATAGCCCTGTCTGGTTTCATTCAGAAAATCTGAAACTGGGAAATAGTTAAAAGGAACTAGGTACTAATTATTGACTTATTTTTTATCGCCAGGATGTCAGGCTAAATATCTAATAATAATATATGGTAATAGGGCATTTGATATAAGGTAATACCTAGGACATTTGCCAGTTATTTGACACCATTTAAATTATTGTACAAAATGTCGTTTTAAGAGGACGCAACCCGCCATACTTTCCATACAAACGCCGCTCATACGTGTTTATAGTGTTGTATCAATTTTTTCTTTGGGTGTTTTGTAAAATAGGTATCTTGTGCATTATATCTACGTTTTTATGGAACCTGTAAGTACCTACCGAGTTGGTAAGTGGCAATGGCAACATTATTTTCATACATATCATAAAATAATTATAAAATGTGAAACTGTCTATTGTTTTTACGTTTTTACGACACAACGGTGGAACGACTTTCGGTAAAATTTGAAAAGAATACCTATACTTCCATATTGTATATCATGAGGAATTAACGTGGTATAAGGTAGGTAGGTGCCTACTTTTCATGTGTCTACACAGGTGGAACCATAAGGCAAAGCACAGCTTTGCGGGGCTTTGCCTCATGGTTCCTTATACCAACAATCTAATATCGCTGTGTCGTCAAATTGATTGTGCAGTTACTTTCTACATTTTCGCTTTTTAATTTCAGGGTTTCCAACTGATAAAACCAGGCAGTATCGGCTGGAGAAGCGTGACGAGATGCTGCTGAGAATGAAAATTGATAACTGAAGCTCGAAAGAAAAATTAAATGAGTGTAGTGTACCTTTGTTCCAAACTTCTAAACATTTCACCAGATGACTGTTTTAATAAACCTTGTAAACTAGTGTTATTATAGGTAATAAATTTATCTTATACGGTATACCTTTGTTGTTATTATAACCCTGCTACAAACCTGTTTTTGTGTGTTCTACCTACTCATAGATTATATTTAAAATATCTTTTTTTTTTATGTTATTTGGTAACGAGACGAGCTGGTCGTTTGCCTGATAGTAAGCATAACACCGGCCCATAACAATTGCAGTGCCACCCAGAACTTTGAAACACACAGGCCTGCGCGGCATTGCAGTGCGCTCGTTACCCTGAGACATTAGGTATTAAGTCTCATAAGCCCAGTAATTTCACTGGATTTAATTTAATTTTTTAATTTACAGTTAATTTCCGCAAACGAGGGGAATCACTCCCTGGTTGCTCAAGCCACCCCCCCCCCCAAAAACAGAGCGTCGAGGCCCGGGTGTAGACAGCACGAGAGGCGTCCGTGAGAACTGACATGTGTGACCAATCCCGGTGTGGGGGGTTTATTGATCGACCCTGGGACGGCAACAGCGCCTCACAATGTGATTCGTATCTATATATAGTCTAGCCTGTGCATTCGTACCAACGCTTTACTTGTTAGAATAAAACGAGCCAATGTAGGTAGGTCTGTGAAGTATGTTTAAGAATAATTGTAATATAATTTGTTTTAAAAGCAGAATAGAAGTGCGTAAACGCTCTCGAATGGCGGATTTACACTAGGTCGATTGTCGCCGTGCTGCTAGTGACCACACTAGTTAGATAAAAATCGCAGGTGACTAGTTCATCTTGCATCAAAATGCCGGTCAGATCATTCATCAACACAACTTGCGACGGGCAATCGTCTTGAGTATTTTTACGGTCGATTTAAGTCACCCGCTGCATGCGAATTCTTGCCGCACGTCAAAAGCCGAAATCGACTCCATTTTGGAACTTGCGATTTTAGTCACCCAGCGTATGCTTTTTTTATACTATTGGGTAAAGAGACGGGCGAGTCATTTGACTGATGGTAAGAATAACGCCAGCCGATAATTGAAACAAAGGTCCGCATTGCGCTCGTTACCCTGAGACACTATAGGTATTAAGTCTCATAAGCCCAGTAATTTCACTGGCTACTATGCTCATCAAACCGGAACAGCCACATCATGCCGGCAGCTGCCAATTGACACTCCAGAGACAGGTTGGTAGTTAGGTACCTAAAAGTACTATTCACGCGTGCCACTGCAGTTTTTTCCTAAAATGCTTATAGTAACTCCTATTTCATCTATGTCGATTCCGTAGTACGTATAGGAAATGTATTTTTTTTAATTCTAAACGATGGGTCGATCTCCCCTTGGGAACAGCGACACCTGGTTTATAGCAAGGAGGTATATTACGGCCTCTTCTTTGGTTTTTCTGTATAATCGTAAACGGAAGAATGAAAATGCCATTTTGATACGTATTTTGTAAACAGCACTAGCTCTTATATTATCTATACGGAACCTGCGGCGCGAGTACCTACGGATCTTTTCGATAAAATTGACAGTTAAAATCGATAAGGTGGGTTTTATTCGATAAAATTGACAGTTAAATTCGATAAAGTGGGTTTTATCGATTTTAACTGTCAATTTTATCGAATTTTATTTATCGAAAAGATCCGTACTCGCGCCGCTGGTAGTTTACAAATACCTACCTATACCTAAATGGAAAATAATTCACTTCCCGTAACTTTACGTAACAGACATATATAGTCACCCCATTCCGTAGATATTAAAAATACAATGCACAACTAAATGTGTGTTTAGATGTGCATCTTATGTCTACTGAAAATAGTTTGATAATTTACACAATTATTGTAGGCTTTTTGAAAGGATGGCCCAAATCATGATTTTAATCCGTCGATCATGAACCTATCCGTTGTTCGATATGTAGGTACAAACAATCTTGGCCAAATTGAGGCTCTCCTAGCGTTTGAAAAGAACTCGAATGAATTGAATGACTGAAATAGTAGACTACCTACTAAGTACTAGTATCTGCAACAGCCAAGATTGAGCGCACGTTCAAAAATGCAAACATAATCACACAATATATATGCGGGAAAGGGCATGCTTCCCCGTAGAAAAATTGAAGATAATCTACCTAATAGAGCACAGCGGTTATGATTACTTAGATGAAGGTAGAAGTTATGATAAACAACAAAGAAATAAAAGTACCTTATGAATACTCATGAGTATTTAATATATAACAAATGACGTGTTTTGTACCAGCATCAAAATATATACTTTACATAATAATATATACAATAATATTTTTTGGATTTATATACAGTACGTTTTATTGGGTTCATTTGCACGGTGGATTATTATGAGAGTATTGCTTAAAAATGAGTCTTTAAATCCGAAATTTTATGTAAACTTCTCTTCGATCCATATTTCAAATGTAAATAATCTAGACTCACAGGAATACCATTTTCACTTGGGTGGACCTGATAGGTAACCCAATTAATAAGTGAAGTTAAAGAATAGCTTCATATTGCATGATAATAACTATTATTTTTGTAATTATTATGTATAATTAATTAATCGTTTTGGAGTGACGATCCCGTAGATAGGTGGTATTCAAATCTGTGGTGGGTTAAATACACGGTATCTTCTATACAGGGTGAGTTTGAATTGGTATCTTATACCCGGAAACGGGTGATTAGGACAACGGTCGACAATAAGTTGTGATAAACTAATTTCCAAGGGACGTTCCCTTGGAAATAAGTCATTCCAAATGTCCATACCAAAATATTAACACCACTTCTAACGTGAAGAGCGCGGCATTTTCTGGATTTTTGCTAAGACTGTTCTTATCATTTACCAAAATTCAATATTGTTTAAGTGAATCAGCTTATCTAGGACTGATTGGAAATTCTATAGCAGAATATTAACTATTTATTGATATGATAGGTATATTGAAATATACATGCATTTAACTCAATGAAAAATTTTAAATTTCAAGATTTCATAAATTTTGCTGACGTCCAGGAGTAGATTGACCTCCTTTCGATAACATACCAACTCAACTCAGGCTGTACAACTAAAAAACATTATTAAAGCTTCTAAGAAAAGTTAGGGAACTAAAACATCAGCCTAAGCTTTTAAGTATTTTTCTATTTTTGAGGAAGTGTGTTATAAATTAGAAAAAAAAACAAAACAGACTTAAATAGTAACTGAAATTAACTTATTATTAACTTATAACAAACAGACTAGTTACACAAATAGATGTCTTTATGAGGTGCCATTTAAAATTTAAAGAACGCTATGCGTCTTTTATCGTAGGAAAATGATAGCATTCTCTTAATTTTAATTGCACGCCAGAATTGCACCAAGCAGTGCAGTTTAACTCTAAGAGCACCTTAACTAACAATTTATACAATTGACGATATTATAAAGGCCAATATATCGTTTTTAAACGACCCTCCAAAGATATGATTAGTGAAAATGTAGGATAATTTTCAATTAAAAATTTCTTTTCGCGCTAAAGTGTTCCTCTAAGTGTAATGAGATCAATAAGTGAGCATTTTAGTGCGTGTGTGTGTAGTTTATCCATGTTCTTCTTCCTTCTTGGAGTGGCCAGTAGATGAAGAGCTGGTGTCGTCGTCGAACCTCCAGGTCTTAGCGCGGACGAAGTTGCCAGGAGACCGCTCATTCTTCCGCGCCCACGACAACGAGTAATATTGCAAGTTGCTCCCTGAAAATAATTTAAAAATACTTCTAATAGAACTACAGGTAATTTTTTTACCCGTGGTCCTGTCAGTAAGACTACGGGCAATGGTCACGGCCGGTAGTCCTAATAGAACTACAGGAAATTTTTTTACCCGTGGTCCTGTCAGTAAGACTACGGGCAATGGTCACGGCCGGTAGTCCTAATAGAACTACATGTCATTTTTTTTCCCGTGGTACTGTCAGAAAGACTACGGGCAAAGCTCATGGTCATTAGTCCTAGTAGAACTACAGGTCATTTTTTTACCCGTGGTCCTATCAGTAGTCCTATAAAGAGCAATGAAAGCACTTGTTCTTGATTGTATTTTACCTCAAGAGTTTATGTATCACTAGATTTCGCCCGCATCGTATATATATCTTTGTAGTATGTATGTGTTATTCCTGGACCTAAACTACCTATATTCTAAATGTCGTCAAAACACTCGCATTTATAATATTAGTAGGAAGGATATTCACACTTCCACCGCTAGGACCCTTCCAAGTTCCAACTAACTTCATAACTTGTAACTTCTTATTTATTACTTATACTTTTAATCGCGTATTTATAATTTTTTTATGTAAAATTGACTTGGGGTTTTAAAATACCAGGAAACCAGAACTTAATAGAAGGTCAAATGGCGAACAATAATTTGCCATGGATCATATTTATTTTTATCTAAATTTTTTTTTACTTCATGGGTCGTTTTCTTGAAAGCAATGTTGTACCTAACTGTATATGTAACCTACCGGAAGAATCAGGCTATCATCGACTATGATAATACTTTATTTAATAAAGAAATAAGTCTCAAGTTTCCCCAAAACACAAATTTTTCACGTTTATGCTCGCTTAATACCAATACCTCGTGATAGCACTAAATTTTGGACAGAACCTATAACATTTAATCATTTTGACGGTGACAGTACTAACCTGATCAGTAGGAATCACCCAGATGCCTGATAAGACCAAGTTTTCCTAACTAACCACCCAGGTGGAAAGTTTGTGGTCTGATAAGATGAAGTTTTCCTAGCCAACCACCTAGGTAGACGGTTTGAATGATCCGTTAGTGATAAATGGGACCAACGCCCATACAATATAATCATTTTCTTAAGACAGTCCTACTAGTAAGACCACGAGAAGAAATTTCCCGTGGTACTACCAATAGGACTACACGTAGTAGGACCACGGGTAATGAACGGTCAAAATGGCACCTCCTTTAGATTTAAAAGATGGTACCTACGGTCTAGCAGCAGCCCTGGGAGGCGACAATAGCAATGAAGATGCAGATCCGTGTACCATTGACACAACCACGACCAGTCTAGCAAGAGTGCACGACTAAGAAGAAGAAGAAGACCTACTGTCTATATCACGTCACGTCTCGTCACGTCACGTCTCCACTCGGATCTTGTTGCAGTTATTATAGCAACCCTAAACCACCCGATGTTTTCTAATCTCTTCGCAACATATAATCGTTCCCTTTAATTACGTATGGACAATCGCGTCGGAAGTGCCCCATCGCGTGAACTTGAGGTTTATTTATCTACAATTATTTGTGAGATCCCCAAAGTTTATTCGCAAATGCGGTGTATATTTCGGGGTGGTATTCTAAGCGTAGGGCTGCGTGCTTCGTGCACGTGCGCGTAGTTACGCCACTTCACCCCTCGTGATATCCACCGATAGGGTTGACCTGCCGTGTCGATTCATTTTTGTCGCATTGTTTATTTGATAAATTATTCATCGGTGCTTGTGCTTGCTAACTTCCTTGCTAAATAATAAGGAAAAAGAGTACCTGATGTGTTTTAAAAAAATCTTAGACCGGAGTTCACCAACAGACGTTACAATTCTAAACAATAATTTAATCCTTGAAATAAAAGAGGTAGTAGAGTAGTAGGATATACGACCCTTTAACCACGCATTTGTTAACCAGCCGTTTAAATATGAAAACATTGTTTAGAAGTTGGTGAACTTTGTTCTCAGTGTTGTTACAATACCTATTATTAAGTATAATAATTATTGTTGGTTAACAAGCTCTTCACTACTAAAATATATAATACTAGCTGCTGCCCCGCGGTTTCACCCGCGCGGAGATATTGGGTTTCATGGTTTTTATTTTTTTGCGCGAACCCTTATTCTTATTATAAAAGTAGCCTAAGTTACTCCTTGTAACATCAGCTATCTGCCGGTGAAAGTCCCGTCAAAATCGGCCCAGCCGTTTTGGAGATTACCCGAAACAGACAGACAGACAAACATTTTAAAAATGATTGTTTTATTATAGGTTCCGTATATACTTTCATATGCGTTTAGTAAAAAGCTGTTATTTTGATATTACAAACAGACACTTCAATTTTATTTATCTGTATGGATTTGTTTTTAAAGGTACACAGTTGAGGTAGGTAGGTATACATTTTAATTTTGGTTACCATAACAGCTGCTCAATAACAAATAGTCAATAATAACACAGACTAGTATAGTACCTAGTCTATGAACAGATCGTGGTTATTTGAAAGACCTATAAACCTATTATAAGCCTATCGTAACAATAAGGGGCTCATAGCATAGCCTGTCGATATACCCCACTAGAACAAAAATCAATACACAAACAAAGAAAGACTGCAATAATACGAGTAATTATAGCCCAACATGAAGCAACCAAATTTAATAACTGCTTCCTGCGTTTAGACAGTTTGTGACAACTGCCAATATATCGATCGTCGCCCTCCTGTAATTATCTACACAGTTAATACACGAAAAGTACGTCTGTCATTGGCCGCTATTAAATATGATTTCGCTTCTCAACACCAAAGCTTCTATAGTTCTAACAATTGAAAACTTGAACAAAGAAAACCGAAGAAAAATACCGATTAGTTACTTATTCAGCCTTCGCGCGGTAATTTTTCCCGGCGTATTTCGCCAGGGATCCCAGTTCTTCTTCGATTCGCAAAACCTGATTGTACTTGCCGATGCGCTCGCAACGAACGGGAGCGCCGCATTTCAGCTGCCCTGCGGAAAGGCCAACAACCAAGTCCGCCAAGAATAGATCCTCGGTGTCTCCCCATCGATCACAAACGACAATTCCGAATCCGTTAGATTTCAGCAAAGTGAACACATCGATGACTTCAGTAAGCGTGCTGGACTGATTTATACGAATACCCACAGTATTTCCTGCCTTTTTTTCTATCGCCAATCTCACTCGCCGTAAATTAGTTTGCGTCAAATCGTTTCCGAATAGCTGTACAGACGTGCGCGCTGCCAGTTTCGACCACGCGGTCCAGTCATCGCAATCGAACCCGTCCTCCACTGAGCAAACCGGGAACTCCTTCATGTTGTCCAGGTATGTTTCAGCGAGTTTTTCGGAAGACATGTACTCCTGGGGATTTGAGTTAGGGTCCTTAAACTCCATGTCATACGCGCCATCTTTGTGCATATCTGAAGCGGACGCGTTGATGGCTATTTCAGCTTTTCCTACGTAGCCACACTGCTTGATAGAGTCAGTAAGGAATAACAGTGCATCCCTATGACCCTCAAGAGGTGCTGCAAAGCCTCCAGAATCACTGACATAAGTCAGATCAGGACCGTACTTACTCGCGATTACATTCTTCACATATCTGTATATATCTGTTCCGATGCGCATGGCTTCGGCAAATGAGGATGCTCCAGTGGGCATAATGATATATTCTTGAAAAGGCAGTCCGTTCGATGAGAGGATCCCACCTGTCAGGACAGTAAAGTGTGGTACTGGTAGTATTATGGCGGTGACGCCCGCCAAATCTGAGATATGTCGGTATAATGGCACTCCCTTTTTCGCTGCGCCGGCTTTAGCCACCACGAGGGAAATGGCCATCATAGAATTCGCACCCAGCCGTGACCTACTTTCGGTTCCGTCTAATTCGATCAAGAACTGATCTATTTGTTTTTGCATAGTGACCTCCAAGTTTTGCTTGATGAGTTCAGGGGCTATGATACTGTTTATAATTTTGACAGCTTTAGAGACCCCTAAGCCCATGTATTCGGCTGGGTCGTTGTCTCTGAGCTGTACCGCTTCCGCTATTTTTTTGGCATCAGTGGATGGTACTCCCACTCGGAACAGCCCCAACTCCGTCACCATGTCCACCTCCACAGTTGGCGTCCCGACTGCGTCGAAGATTTGTCGTGCGATTATAAACTTAATAGGCATTTCGTATTAACAAAATAAAATCAAAACTTATTTATCGCTTATAATAGCTACGAAATCGTAAGTGTACAACACGTGTTTATAATTCTCAACAAAGATCTTATAACCACAAGATTACGTACGCTACACCTACACTAGAACATATACCGGGATTATATTCTCTTTGCACTAGAATTCTCCATATTATATTTCACAGATTACTATATATGTAGCTAGATATATTCTCCAAAGAGTATATATGATATTCTCTTTGGAATTCTCAAAGAGAATATAACCCACAGATCAGTAATATGTAGCTAGATCAAGGGTATAAATTCCTTGAGCTATAGCTTGAGATATAACGCTGAATATAACGCTACCAAAGAGATTCCAATATACTTTTCTTTAAACATTGAACGCTACGCTAATAATTCTCTTTGACCACATTTGCTCACCATTGTACAAGAAGGTTTTAATTATCTTTTATCATTGCCATATTTTATGGATATACCTATATATTTTTATGGTCCACATAATTTACTATAATTATATAAGTTCCTTGCATTGTACCGCCTGTCAATTTTTAAACTATTTTTTTATTTTGAAACACGGTTTGTTATGTTAATTATGATCTCCTTAGATTGGTTCAAACATAGTCTGAACTCAATCGGTGTAGCAAGTTGAGTAATTTTGTTCGAGTTATATTGTGGGCCTGAGGCGCTGCACGTGCACATACAGTGAACTCTAATCTCTATGTAAATCCAACATTACGTTTAGATAAGGCGCTTTTTTATTAATTGAAAAAGAGATTAAGCGGCGCGCACTCATAGTGAATGGCAAGCTTTTTATCAACCCCTATATTATTGTGATAGTGTATTTATAGCGCGATATGAAAATAATGGAGTGCCTACTAGTCGTACTTGTCTAAATGTCTACCGATAGTAGTAGAAAAAACAGCAGAAATTTCTAAATATAATTTAATCTGTTTGATTATGAACTTTAATCTAATTGGATGTCTGATACGAGATGCGTATGAATAGTACCAATACTATCTAAGCCAGTCACTACTAAGATAATTTTACAACCAATATAAGTATGCACCAAATAATCACTAACTCTTTTTTTTATACCAAATGGGATTGCGTTTGACCGCTATCTCACCACGCGGTCGACGGTGTAGCACTGTTGTCCAAAAGATACTTGTTCATTTAACTCTTGAAGACTCCCACAGAGAAAAAAAGCTGTCGGCAATGAGTTCTACTCTTTAGCTGTTCGCATGAAGATCGAAACAAAAGCGTAGTACGGATAGGAATATCAACCACATGTTCAATACAAATATTATAGTATTTCGGCCTTCTGGGGCTAATAAAAGCTTACGATACATTAGTACGAATCGTCCCCAGCATTACGGTATTTAAAGGGGTGTCGAGTGCTTAATAGTGTTCTAATGCACTTCGCCCCTGTGTTTAGAGGGAGATCTTTCAATTTGTTCCAGTGATTCGCAAATATGTTCCTACCCTTGTTTACACTTTTAGATGTGTAGACAAGTGTGGGGTGTAATTTTATTAACATTATATTGCACTCACGATGGTTTGAGCACCTCGCATTGTTTGTGGGCAAAAGGAGAAAAAGTACGTTATTATTAAGACTGCAATTAAAATATTGTAAATTATAACTTCGCAGTAAATTTCAGTTTAAATTATTAAAACCTCAGATAGGGGCAGCTTAGACGCTCAAGCAAACGTACGTTTGCTTGTCAGAATAACAACGCTTTTGCGTCAAGCGCGGATTTCGTAATACTCAAAATGTACGTTTGCTTGAGCGTCTAACCTGCCCCTTAGGGTGTGGAAAACTGGAAAACAGTATAAAATCCGGTTGACCATGAGCTCTTGTAAAACTAGAGTTAAATTGAATAGTTAAAGTTTGTTTCTAAATGGTTGATGAATTTAATGAGTTTATCCTATCTATCTACTAAAATTTATAGTACTAAAATTTGCAACGAATGCGACAGTATAATGCAGTTCTATTATTTTACATTACAGCCGCCCTACACTCGTAAAGTGTGGGAGAGAATCAATTATCCGAACACGCAATTAAGTGACATTCGTTTCGGGAGCTATCCCACGGGATACGGCGGCTCATCACGCGATGGCACCGTGAGAACACGTGGAGCCCACCTGGACTGTCCTGGACCATGGACACAGTAGACGCGCAATGATGTTTTTTTAACTTTTAACAGGTTTAGGGTTTGGCTACTATTTAAATTATTTCTATTCTAATTGTATTCAAAATTATGTATTCACGTGGATCCCAGGAGAGCGTTCATAAAAGTTAAATGACTCTAAGTGCCCATTCCAACTTCCAAGTTGCAACCAATCTATAGAAGAAGAAGGGCAAGAAAACCGTCGGCAGTCTTTTCTTGCGTAAAAGGAAGATTCAATTCTTTTGATTTGTATAAAGGATTATTTATAAAGTTATACAACGGTCTGTATAGGCACATGAAATACCTAAACTCCTTGTACATAACCTTATCCTAAATTATTATTAATGTGTATAGCTTGACGGATTTTTTGAATGACCCACAATAGTAACAACTCATAACGAAAATTTTGATGCTATGCTTGTAAAATGGACCGGCCCGCCCGTCACCTATGCTGCTATACCCTAACTAGGGTCATATTTAGGCTCACCTACTAACCTAAGGCTGAGATTCAGAGACGAATCTAAGCGTAGACTCACGCTTCCATACGTCAAAATTCTATACAGTATTGACATAATGGAAGCAAAAGTCTACGCTTAGAATCGTCTCTGAATCTGAGCCTAAGTGTACTTGTTGGTACACGCAGCAACGACATGTTTCTTTTGCACATTTGATGTGACTGGTTGGGAACCCTGAGATACCTAATAGTTTATGGACCGGAAAGAGAGAGACTGTTCGAAATCCCGAAAAAAAAAATGCGAAATCTCCACGCGAGTGAAACCACAGCAATATAGTAGATAATATAAAATTTCTAGCATTTGCCTTCTGGATACAATATCGATCCCTAGGCCTGATGGGGTATAAAAATAGGGGTCGACCTCTCACCAACTGCGCCTCGTGCCCCATTTCCAAATCATCTGCGTTATGCTCCACCGGTTCACAGGTTAAATGAGCAAACAAGTTGTTTATAAAAAATAATAGCTGCAAATTGTACAATCAGCTATAGTATAATAGAGTACATGTGGCCGCAGTTATGGCCAAATGATCCAGTTTGTAAAGTAGATTTGAGTTGTAATCGGTCTATATAGTTTGCTGTGATAACATATAAGTAGGTAAAACTAGCTAAGTTTTTTAAAGGTAATAGGTATTTTTCAATTGTATTTAGTTATTACTTGAAATTACTGTTATCGATACTCCTTATTACTGTACCATCTTAATACAGTTTAGGTTTTTTGTTTATTTTACCAATCATTGAGAGAGTGGGTCGTCTTTTGCGTCAAGCTCGAATTTTGTGATACTCGAAATGCGCGCTTGACGTAAAAGCGTTGTTATCTACGTTTGCATAGGCGTCTACAGTCTGCATAACAATTGCTGGGATGCGATGTCGTGCTTACGGTGAGTTATATCTTCAAACCGACAGTGAATCGATATGTTCTTAAAGCAAGCGTGCTTTACCATCAAAATAGAGATCGAGAGAACTTGCGTTTGGCCACGCGGTCAAAGGCAAGCCTATTAACAATATGTAAAAAATAAGTAACTTACCTCGAACAATAACCTTCTTCGGCAGGTCCCTGTTTTGATTGTTCGCGACGCCGGACAGCGTAGAATCCGGGCCGCTCCTTTCAGAGCGAACCTGACAACAAGAAATGTCACTGCAAGTTTATATGTATGCAATTTACTAAGCTAAAATGCTTTTGTAGCTAGATTAGATGTAGCGGTTATTTATGTATTAGCTACTAAAAAGAGGCACAAGCCAGATGAAAAAAATATTATCATATTACCAGGTGTGACCCGTCGCTTCGCCCACGTAGCCTAAGTTACTCCTTGTAACATCAACTATCTGCCAGTGAAAGTCCCGTCAAAATCTGTCCAGCCGTTTCGGAGATTACCCGAAACAAACAGGCAGACAAACATTTTAAAAATGCTTGTTTTGTTATAGGTCACGTATATACTTTCACTAGCTTCTGCCTACGGTTTCACCTGCGTTCCCTGAACGAACCCTGCGTTTTTCCGGGATAAAAGCCTATGTTACTCTCCAATCCATAATCTATATCTATGTCAAAAATCACATCGATCCGTTGCTTTGTAGCTGCGTGAAAGAAGGACAAACCAACAAACAGACAAACACACTTTTACGTTTATAATATAAAATATTATATTATTATATATTACATAATTATATAGTAGAAAGAAGGATGACATGCGAGAAAGTAGAAGGGAATGGTGCTACGAATATATTATAATGTGATAATTAAAGTATCGCGTTCGTTGAGAACTTTTTTACTTCAGTACGAATGTAGCTCTGACCTGTTCAGACCTAATTGTTCTTCCCTAACGCTGTGGGTAAAGGGAAATAGCATTAACTAGCTATTAATACATAAATAAACACTAGGTACATCTAAAAAAGTAAAAATCGAAGCTTGACGTTGAATCTGAAATATTTATTATTTTATATTTGGCTGTAAAGGAGATAAGTCGATATTAGCGCGCGCTTTCTTACAGGATAATATAAGGGCGTAACCACATAGAATGTAACCATGATAAGAAAATAAGCGTCCCCTTGCAAACGAAGCAATAAATGGCGGACTGTAGTTCTCGGGAAAAGGTTGTTTCGTTTTCGAAAAAAATCCACCACGACCTACCTATTTCTAATTTAAGATTATCGAACTGTCAATTTATGGATCGCTATGGATCGCAAAGTTCCGTACTTGCGCCACAGTTCCGATAAGCGTTGGTAGACCGGAATCGCTGGTAGTCTGCTTTCTTCATGAATATACACTTAGACAGACCAGGCGAAAACAATGGAAATACGGTCACCGCTTGACGTATACCGTCTATGGAGTTTGGTAGAAATGTAGTCTGAGAGCTAACCGTACCACGGTTGCGGGTAGGGGAAGAGATGAACCGCAACCGCTTCCAAGATCTCTACTCAAAAAAATGGTTTCACAACCACTGCGTGTTCAGTGCACTACGCTGGACTTCAAGACAGAACTATCTGGTTGTATCGATGTTCTTGTCTATTTCGTGGATTTTTGATGGTTTTGCATCAAGCTGCGCTTGCGCGTATGTTATCTCGTAATCCACGCATGTTTAAAAGCATGGTTATTTTGATAGCAAAACGCATACTTGCATATAAGCGTTTATGGTCTGCTTTAGGCTAAGATTCTGAGAGGTTTCTACGTAGATTCTTTCTTCCCTATGTCAGAACTCTGTAGGATTTTGATACACAGAAGCATGACTCTACGATTATACTCATCTCTGGATCTGAGCCTTACTGTCATCAGAAAGATGATGCTACCAAAAAATTATCAGCTGGCGTATAAACGGAAACGACCAATTCTTTTCAGGGAATGTCAAGACATATCTATGTACACGTACAGTATAGGTACCTATTATACTATAGTGTTGCTATAATAATGATTTGCTTCGAGTTAATAAAATACAAACAAAGGTTATAGAAAAGTGCAATCTAAAATCAGTTAAATTAACTACTATAATAATTATAGTTACTTTTTTTTATCCATTTTTCTTGTTCGAATGTTTTGTCTAGCCGAACTGTTATTGCTTAGGTACCGTTGTCTTTTAGAATTGTATAAAATACTCAACTTACAACTATAAATATATATATTGGTTTTATTAATAATCACTATAATCAGTGTTAAACCGTGGTTTAGTTAAACTAAGTTTTGTCTTTGTTGTTCTTTGACAATTTTAAACTGAATCGAAAGAGACCAAACATAGTTTTACTCACGTTCTATTCTACCGCTCTCGATGTTTTGTGTCAACCTTTCAAAACAAATGAGAAATTGTGTAGCAGCGTGTAGCATAGATCCCTCCCTAGTAAGTTACATGCTACGTAGATGATGTAGCGACAAAGCTGCGTGCTACAACTTCTTGCTACAGCCAGCGCTACGAAATCTACGAAAGTGTAGAGTATTTTATTTCAAAGAGACATTGATTTTTATGTCGTGTTCATATTCGGATTCCGCTGTGCTATAGCGGTCAAGTATACTCCTTGATAGCGGTGGCGGTACATACAAATTGCCAAATAAATAGATGACAGATACCTGCAGATTGTGTGGATCGCCACCGCCATTTTGACGGCGTACCTATAAAGTATAAACATTATTGTAAATAATGTAAATATTGTTGTCACAAAGTCGTTAACAACCAACGATAGTTTAGGAACGCTAATCAAACTTAATTAAAGTTTTTTTTCCCACCCTAGAAAACCAAAGCTTTTTTATTATTAAAAAATCTTACTAAATAAATAAACCGTAGAAGTATAGCCCAATTTTTATGCACGTCAGTATTATGATAATGAATAAATTCAGTCCACTACCAGCCATCGACTACACTACAGCACAGCAGCCCTTCCGTTTGTTGGTTCTGGTGTCGTTGAAACCTGAGAAAATTATCCTTTAAAACTAACAAAATCTCCGAAAATGATCCAATTTTCTGTGTCACTAATTCATTAAGGTACGTTGAAATGAGCGTCCTAATCAATCGTTGAGGGACCGTAACAGTTGACACCAGAAGAGTTTGGTGCAGCAGAGGTTGTTTTCGTGTGCTACTAGGACTTACTAACCTCACAAGTCATCCTATAAAACTAACCAATTCTCCAAGAAAGCTGATGTATCCGATGGCCAACTTCAACGTGTCGACTTTGGACAGCCGCTTCTCGTAGGGCAGCGTCGGGATGTGCGCTCGTAAGTTCTCGAACGCGTCGTTGATCGACTGCATGCGACGTCGCTCGCGCAGGTTGGCAGCTTGCCGCTGCTGGATTTGGTGCTGAGGGCATCGGGAGCGGTTCTTGACGAGCCGACGGTCTAGCCTAAGGATAGATGGATATTTTATGAGCTTTTTACTGCCGATGTTGGTGTAATGTTTGTTTATTAAGTTGTGTATAGTTGTGAAGTAACTCAGTGTTTTTCAAATTTTTCGAACACGCGACCCCTTTACAAGTAAAAAATTTCCAGCGACCTCAGGTCCGTAATACAAACTTCTGGCGACCCCTAAGGTGCGTAGTTCATCGAAGTCATACGTCTTTGTCTTATAGACATAACATAACACAAATCATTAGATTTCAGAGCCATTTAGAAGCTTTTCTTTCTATTGATGTTGATCGAATAATGTAGAAAATATTATATTTTCAATTAGATCCTATAAGTACTAGCGACCCCCCAACCCTCCAATCCATACATCATGATTCTAGACCCCCTGGGGCCTATTTCATAAAAAATATTAGTCCAATATTATGAGTCTTTTTTTTCTTTTTTTCATACCTTATATGACGCTAATACTCATAATATTAGACTAATATTTTTTATGAAACAGGCCCCTGGTCGCGACCCACATTTAAAAAAAACGCTGAGATAGGTTAACAGATTATATATTTATAGTAAGAAATTCAGAAATCAAATGAATGAATGTGTGACGTTAATCTGAGTGTGTGCTCGTCAGGTGATAGAATAAGTTGAGCTTAAATATTAAATTTTTACATCATTATGAGATTTTGGACCTTACACATTACGATACAAGTATACGATATTATAATATAAAGGGCCTATCCGTCAGACAGACAAAATAAAGGACAAAATCGGATCATATGGGAAGGGTTCCGTTTTTTATTTCGAATTTAAAAAAGCCTAAAGATCATTTAACTGGATTATGGAAATAGTTTTATCTTCATCTCTTCGTCTTCTGATCTCAACAGAAATTTTAAATAATTGGACCCATTAATTTGCTATACCATGACTGTGACACCATGACTGTGATAGAAATATTTTACCTTTACACAATTTTATCGAACGTGATTATTCTATGATTCCTATGCCTACACCGGCACCGGTTGAAACCGATATTCATAAACATGCAATACTTACGTGAACGCATTGAAATCAGCGATAAAACAAAAGAACTCCTTATAATTTTGCATTATTGTATACAGTCTGTACAATCTGCACATTATGCGCAAATTCATCGGACGAGTTGCGAGAGTCGAAATACAGCATGAAACGAGATAAGGAAACTGCAATGACCAGTCTATAGGCATCTAAGTTTCCCAGTTCAAGAATTAAAATTTTCAACGTTTAAGCATTGACACGATGCCATATAGTATTTAGTAGGTACCAGTTGAGGTCAGTTGATAAATCACCTGTTGGTATCGTAATGTGCGAACCAAGTAAAGGACATGGCCCAAATAAATTTTACACGCTACAGATAAGCTGTCGAGAATTCATTATATAAAATAGCTATTTCTAAAAAGTTAGGAAAGAGTAGGTAATAGGTATATCACTCGCATCAAATAATATAATCGATATGTTCACTGTTGACGCACCGCCGCTCTCACTTTTGTACCTACTACCTACCCATGTTTGTATGTGCCCTTCCTGGACCTGTAGGAGGATCTACTATAATTGCGCAGGACTTCTCTGATTCTCTGATTCTCTCTCTTTTCGGATTCTCACAGGCCTAAATTAGACCAAATGTTAGAGCCATAGATTATTTATAGTCTTTGGTTAGAGCAAATCTGAAATTTACATTCTTTTTCCTATCTTCTATCGTCGCTATCATGTATTAAGGATTTCAGTATCAGAAGTTCGGAGTTGTTTTGTTACTGCGAATATATTTTCAAGTAATTTCCAGGCAGTGTGTCCGGTGAGAGAAATTAGGTTTGTTTTAGTAAAATAGTGAGCAGAAAAAATCCCTGCCACTATGGTATCAGATATGGTTGTATAAAGTTGAAATCTCGAGCCCATTGTTGGCTTAGAACTCTCACCTCGACCCACGGACCATTGAGCCATCGCCGTCTCCCATTTTAACAAAAATCAATCAATTTAAATGTTTATATAGTAGATAAGTTTTACTCCTCTTCCTTCTACCACAATGGGGTCGGCGCAGTTTTGGCAATTTTTGTTTGATAGGTAACCTTTACTTATTAGGTTAAACAAGATTATCAAGACAGGATTAGTTTTATGTCAATGACAATAGTATTGAACTTTGATTAGAGCTTTAAGTTAAAGAGGGCATCGTGTCTGAGTTAATTTAATTTACTTGTTTATAATTTATTTATTTTTAACGATAAACAAATTACTAGTTGCTCATTTCAGACCTTCATGTTTTAATGCAGGTAAGTTGCCAGATTAGAGCCTACCTGTAGTAAAAAAACCAGACAATGCGTTTCGTGATTTTCCAGTAGATATGGCTTGAAGACAAATTACATATAAATTTAGACCTATCATTCGGCACAGAACGTATGTATACAAGAATAAAAACAAGATCATACTGTTTTAGAACAACCATAGATGCTTTAATTTCTTTAAATTATTTCGCAAATGCAGCACAATTTTACTTGACTAATTTCCTTTTTATTCATGTAAACCAGCCGGTCGAATATATATTTTACTCCTTCCTTGCCCTATAACTCCTTATTCTCATGTCCCCAGGAAATGAAAATCCTACCTAGGACCTACCTACTAAAAGCTGATCTGCTCTCCTACATCAAATTATACAAATTATCTGTAGATTGAAATGACGGGCGAGTTTCTTATAAAATGGGCTCAGAATAGTAAGTAAGTACCTACCTTATCTTAGTCGGCATGGATTGATTCTCTTGATCGCTTGCATACAAACTGCCGTCGGACATCGAGGAGTCGTCATACAGAAAGACGCTATCCGAGCCGTTGGCCGAGGTCGGGGACCCACTGGACCCTGGCACCACGCTGGCAGCATCAAGCGACACACACTTCGCCTCCTTCACTTCTTCCATATTATCGAACATTTCTGAATTAAATGCGCGGGAATTCATGGCACATCAAAAACCAGGCCCGTATACCGTGGTGGTAAATCGCGTTATGACCAGGGTAGCAAGTGGGGCCGTGTTCATGTGCGCACAAGCCCCGCCTTCCCGGATTAGCTCCCCGCCCATGACAAGACAGACCAACATAAAATGACCCTTGTTGCCTCTAACAACCTTCCCCTGAGGCCAACTAAAACCATTGTATTGAGGGGTGGAGAAGCTCAATATAAATGGTTTTCTAGCACGTAACGTCTAAGCGTACTATTAATCAATTATAGGTTTTATGCAGGGCCTACAAGATTCACATTTCAACGCAATGAGACATAGGTAATCTGCAGAAAGTTTTTGCGACAATGCAAGAATACAAATTATTTCGTAGATGTCATAGTAAAACAAGAACAGTGAATCAGCTTACGTCAAAAGCTTTTTTACTTTGATATTTTAGCATTCGAAACCACTTTTCTTTCATCATAAGCAACGACGACATCTCAAGTGGGGCTAACGGAACATAGATAACGATAGGTTCTATTGACGACAGATTTCTAAATTTAGTTTTGATTCTAAGCTTCTAAACTTTTTTTTTTTTAACGCTTACACACTCATACCCCCGCACTAGGATTCCCTGTGTCGCAGGTGGCATGGACATACACAGATACACATCACAAACATCCAAGACCCGAGAACAAACTTTATGCTTACACAAAATCTGCCTCGGCCGGGAATCGAACCCGGGACCCCTCGCCTTGCAGGCAGGGTTACTACCAACTTAGCTACGGAGCCGTCTTAGCTACTTGTGTCTCATATTTTTGAAGCTTAGGCCGATTCACAGGATGATTAGAGTATTCTGTGCCCTCTCCAAAACATTTAATTGTGTGGCCACAGTTCTTGAATTGAACAGAATAGGATCTTTATGTGTTCCGGCAACTGCACTGTGAGCCAGACCTACCATGTTTATCGTGCATCTTCGTATTGTAGTCAAACGCTATTACGAGTAAAAAAAAATATAATTAAAACTCACGACTTAAAAAAAAAAATTAATGGTTAAGTATGATTTTTAGATAGTTACATATCTCGCTAAGGAATAATTTTATTTTTGTTCAGCCACTTTTAGTAAAGCTTCTCTAAGCACGATATTTGCGTTTTGTTTCCTGGAGCGTCAACGAAAACATTCGAGGCGTCGCTCACTCGCGATAGTGCTACCTACGTAGGTATAGCTGACCGTAGCCAGGGACGTATTTACCCTAGGGCCAAAAGGGCCATAGCCTCTGGCGCGGCTGGGTGCGAGTCGAAACTATGGATTTTCATGCGGATTTCACCTATAGAATCCGGTATTATCTAAGAAGGTTAAAAAATTATGATATTAAAAGCGCGATTTTGGCACCCCCCTGTGCTTGGTACCCGGGCTGTATATAGTGTACAGCGTCTGCCCTTGTGCTTTATTGAACAGTTATTGAATAACAGGCGCTGCCTGGAAACTGCACACGCCTCGGAAAATTATGATATTTATAGTTATCTTAGGTTACTCTATTGATACCAAACTTCTGCAGTATATCTACCCGTCAAGTAAGAATTTACGAGATCATGAAGATTTGTAGCTACGCACGCCGTTGATAATTTGATATACCTAATGATGCAGTTTTGAAACAAGCTTTCTGTGCCCACACAATCAAAAATGCTTCGGAGAGGTCACGGAATAGGTAGGTACCCACTCTAATAGCATCCTGTGAAATTTTGCTAAGAGCTGGAAGTACAGAAACTGGCCTATAATTAGAGCGCAAATTTTTAGAACCAGGTGCCTGTTTCATAAAAAATATTAGTCCCATATTAAGAGCTTTTTTTTTCTTTTTGGCATATATCATATGACGCTAATACTCATAATATTAGACTAATATTTTTTATGAAACAGTTGCAATCGAGTAAACAAGTGTCAGCGAAAATGTCCTTTTAGAAATAAAAAAACTGAAATAAACCTGTTTCAAAATATAATTTATACAATGTGAATGGATGATTATTTTAGTAGCTGTCACTAGAAATAGCTGAGACTCCTGCAATATTTCCTTTTCTTACATCACTTTTAAAGGTGCTCGTAGTAGATATCAATCGAACAAACGTACAAAGAAACAAACTTTACCTCTTTATAATATTTATTATTAAGTATTACAATCATATTATCGTATTATAACTCGATACACAGATTTTAGTAATAATAAAAAATTAACAACTGAACTTTTTGTGTTCCCGCCAAAACAAAACTCATTTCCTAGTTCCTTATGCATGGCATGCTTTGCATGATATCACAAACGGTAACAAAATAAACAAATTATTCATATAAAATATGTGGCTAATACTCATAATAAGTAGACTAATATTTTTTTATGAAACAGGCCCCCAAAGAACAGCGGCGTCACAGAAGTACGGAACTTTTCGATAAATAAAATTCGATAAAATTGACAGTTAAAATCGATAAAACCCACTTTATCGATTTAATTGTCAATTTTATCGAATAAAAACCCACTTTATCGATTTTAACTGTCAATTTTATCGAATTTTATTTATCGAAAAGATCCGTACTCGCGCCGCAGGCCTAAGAAAATATAATAAAAACAACTAAGTAGGTACCACAGATGCGTAATAGGTACTTATAAATGTAGTGGTTATATTCTCTTTGGGTACTTAATTACACCGCGTAAGTTCCACATTACAAATCTGTGATAAGTTGTAAATATTATTGTTATGTTAATCCTTGTATTTCCTATTATTTACTTTTTTCCTTTTACTCTCCTGCGGCGCGAGTACGGATCTTTTCGATAAATAAAATTGACAGTTAAAATCGATAAAGTGGCTTTTATTCGATAAAATTGACAGTTGAAATCGATAAAGTGGGTTTTATCGATTTTAACTGTCAATTTTATCGAATTTTATTTATCGAAAAGATCCGTACTCGCGCCGCAGATCCTATTATCCTCTTCCGGTAATCCTTGATATCCCCAATTTATTGACTCCTATGGTTTCCCCGTTTTATATTAAAGTTAACCGTAACATCATAGAAAATGAAAAGATATTACGAAGATCGAAGACATGACGCTGGCAAATGCACAAGACGTGCGACGCCAAGTTCTCGAAAAGAGGACAAAAAAAAATGAGACAAATTCCGCGCCTCTATAGCATAGAGAATGCGCGAAAACCGGGTCACCACGCATGCGCAATGTTGGTAAAGAGATGGTTAAAAACGCCTGAATATAATGTAGCTTTCTTATTGCAGGTAACTATAATTTTATTAAATCCAACAAGAAGAGAGAGAGAGAGAAGGGAAGGAAACGAAAACGAGCAAAGATATTGGTAAATAAAATATTAAAATTTACTTCGTTGAGTTTTTACTGTACCTACACAAATTGCAGTAAACTGAACCTGACGCCATTGGTGTTATCATCAGGATAATTTCCAATGAAGTTCCAAGGTTACCCATTGAAGATATTCGTAAGTATAGTATAGTAGTACATATTCCATATTATGTGTCCATTGTATTAAGAATGAAGAAGTTATAAAGAAGTGTTTTTTTTTTTCAGAAAATCCTTACGAAGGCCCTTCCATGAAAAGGCATAAGTACTGATCATACATATTGTGATGAAGAAACATTGACAATGATTTACGATCATGTAACAACTAGATCCACTGTTTTGGCCAATACTGCATAGACGGTCCATTGTTGTAGTACAATCAATAAACTACTGAGGAGGCCTGACATCAATTAATTAGAGAACAGAAACCTTCCATTCATGCAAGAAAAAGCTTTTAAAAAATATAAAACAAAACTAAAAATAAATCGTTGAATAAATACTTCCTTGTTTTAATAAAATTTTATATCTACCTACTTTTAAATTCTGATTTTAATCTAGTACAGTATATGCAA